>CM072808.1:4565318-9365318 GCA_037013495.1 Hippophae tibetana | reverse complement strand
ACAGATGGCATGACGCAAGGGTGGAATGCGGGGAGCAATCAAATGCACATGTGGCGTGAAGGTTTGACCAATCTTTGAACTCGGATTGAACACCGTGTTAACACATGCTAATTCACTCCTCACACGCCCTAATCTAGTATTCATTATCCTTACTTGTTTGGTGTCAACGTGGCTTGCTTAGTCAGCTCTTCTACTTGTGTGGCAGGCCGCGTGTCAACTTCTGATTGGCCCTCTTTTAAAAATACATAAAAAATCCATAAAAATCCCAAAAATATATTTTCACCGTTTTTCACTAAAATGTTTATATTTTAATATTTTTAGCCCCAAAAATAATATTTATTGAATTATAAGTAAATATTTAATAAAAAGTGTACCAATGACTCTACTTTCATAGAGTTATCACACCCCAAAGTAAACTATTTTCTTGTCCTCAAGTAAAACCATGTATATCTATATAAAATAACATGGGTAGTATATTCATAAATATACTTCTATTAGTACATAAAAAATCCATAAAAATCCCAAAAATATATTTTCACCCATTTTCACTAAAACACTTATATTTTAATATTTTTAGCCCCAAAACTAATATTTATTGAATAAAAAAGTAAATATTAAGTAAAACATGTACTAATGACTCTACTTTAATAGAGTTATCACACCCTCAAACTTTACTCTTTGCTTGTCCTAAAAAAACCCTAAGTATATCTAAATAAAATAACATTGTAGTATATTCATAAATATACTTCTATTAGTACATGCATATTTCATGAAAACTATCCCTCTCAAAAGTCGTACAATCCTATGATATGGAGGTTCACATATTCATCAATCAACGTTTCATCAATACAAGGATATGCAAGGTTTTTGATAAATTAATTAGTATGTGTATATTGCATATGATATCATCCAATGCACTTATGAAATCAACCTATATGTGCATGCTAATCAATTCAATCTTAGGACAAGTCTCATAAGTCTAATTTTCACATCCCTCTCCACTAATATAAATACGCACTTCGTTCAAGATCAATAAAGACTTTACATGGTTTTAATGTAAAGCTTAGGTGGGGGGTTCCATAAATGAAGAAATTTAGGCTCTTTTCACAACTTAGCTTTTTTTTCATCATGTAGTTTTTAACTTAATATTTCAATGCACCCTATTTTGTCATTCTTTTTATATTCTTTTATTCCACATCTCATTTCTTTTATTTTTTTATAACTTCACAACACCTCCAAACTTATTTTCAATTCTATTTTCTTTTTCTTTAGAAGGATAATTGTGTTGTGAGTTTTGCTTATTTTTTTCTCTTTTTTATAGAGTGCATTACATTTCACCTTACTCTACAGCATAACACATGATTGATTTTTTTTTCTTTTCATACAAGTTAAAGGTGCAAGGATAAAGGTAATGCTTACTAAATAGGCATTAAATGTGGCTTAAAGATATGAAAGATTCTTTGTTAGGCTCAAGTGGGTGACTAAAGATATTAACAATAGCTAGCTTGAAAGGCTCAATCGATCCAAATAAGGCCTAAATCATTTCTCTTGTTAAATACTATTTAGGATTTTGCTTTAAGGGATGATCAAATAGATTCTAAAACTTGGTAGATCTTATCGACTCGCATAACTCACTACAAATTTTCTCTCAATAAGAACACCAAAATCAATCATGAACATATGCATCAGAATTTGAATCAATCCAATCAATAATAGCAAGTATATCACATGATTAAGGTAAATATCTTAACAAATATGTTACATTACTTATCCTAGTTATGACAACCAATTTTGTCATTGACTTCATATGTTTCATAACAAGCATGCATGCATTTTGTTTCCATATATTCGTTAATTTCTACCCAAATCATGATTAAAAGCATCCTAAAAATTAAAATAATTCCCTAAAATTTTAAAATACATACTAATTACTAAAGTAGAGAATGAAAAGGTAAAAGAAAAGAAAACTCTTTTAATCATGGAAAACCACATCTATCGCTAAAATGCTTATTCTTATTGTGTCATTGCTCTCCACATTTACTCACCCATAAAACAAAAATAGTGAAATTATAAGTAAAATAACGTTGGGTTACCTCCCAACCAGCATGATGTTTAACGTCCTTGACTAGACGATCATATCAACTCCTAAGGTACATCCACTAAGGTTATCACAGATGTTTCATTTGATAATTGATCTTCATAATAATGCTTCATCCTATGCCTATTAACCATAAATCACTACTTATCTTTTTTTTCTTCTAATTCAATGACTCCATGGTTGGTTAACTTAGTGATGATGAATGGACCTGAGCATCTACTCCTTAATTTTCTTGGAAACAATTTGAATCTTGAGTTGTACAATAACACTTCCTCACCTTGTTCAAAGTTACGGTGCCCAATTTTCTTGTCATACCATATTTTTGTCTTTTCTTTGTAATGCTTGGCATTTTCATAAGAATTCCACCATAATTCATACAATTCATTTATTTGAAGCATTATTTTATCACTAGCTGCATCTATGGACATATTCAATTGTTTCAATGCCCAATATGCTTTGTGCTCCAATTATAATGGTAAGTGAAAAGCCTTTCCATAAACTAGCTTATACAAGGTTGTACCAATTGGTGTTTTAAATGCAATTATGTACTCTCAAAAAGCATCATCAAACTTAGATGACCAATCCTTCCTAGAGATGCTCACAGTTTTCTCCAAAATTATTTTCACTTCTCTATTCGATACCTTCACTTGCCCACTTGTTTGGGATGGTAGGGATAGAAACTTTATGCTTAATCCCATACTTAGATAATAAGGAATTAAGTGATTCATTGCAAAAGTGGTTTCTCCATCACTAATAATGATCATAGGAGTTCCAAACCTAATAAAAATGTTTTTCTTCAAATTTCATGACAACTTTGGCATCACATTTTTTTTTGCTTGCAATGGCTTCTACCCACTTTGACACATAATCCTCTCCTACAAGTATGTATTGGTTACTAAAGGATGGAGCGAATGGTCCCATAAATTCGATGCCCCAAACATCAAACAACTCCACTTGAAGTATACTATTCAGAGGCATCTCATTTTTGAAATATTACCTATCCTTTGAATAGTGTAGTAATTGTAAGCATCTTTAAATAGTGTAGTAAAAAATAACCAGATTGAAGTACCTTAGTTGTTGCTTTTGTGCTTCAAAAGTGACCTTTATAATCTAAGCTATGGCAATGGTAAAGAATACTTTCAACTTCATTATTAGGGACATATCACCACATTCTTCATAGAGGTAAGAGTCATCCCAAAAATACTGTTTAATGTCATGGAAGAACTTCTTCTTTTGTTGACATGTGAGGTTCCATGGAAAAATGTTGGCAGTGAGGAAATTTGAAATGTCTCCATACCATAGGACTTCTATTTTAGCTATAGAAAATAGTTGCTCATCTGAAAAAGATTCCCCAATCACCATATTATCATCCATTTTTACTTCCCTCTTTAGTCTAGATAGATGGTCTACTACTTGATTTTGTGCTCCCTTTTTATTGCAAATTTCCAAGTCAAATACTTGTAGAAGATGCACCCATATTATCAATCTTGGTTTGGCATCCTTCTTCATCACGAGATACTTTATTGCAGAATGATCCGTGTAGACAATCACTTTTGTGCCAACCAATTAAGATTTGAATTTCTAAAAGGCATATACAATAGTAAGGAGCTATTTCTCTTTAGTAGCATAATTCATTTGAGCCTCATTCAGTGTCTTGCTTACATAATATATGGCGCGAAACATTTTTGTCTCTTCGTTGTCCAAGAACACCTCCAATAGAAAAATCACTTGCATCACACATCAGCTCAAAGGGCTTGTTCCAATCCGATATGACTATAACTAGTTCTGACCCTAGTCTCTCTTTAAGTGCTTGAAATGATGTTAAGCATTTATCATTAAACTTGAAAGGCATGTCCTTTTCCATAAGATTACACAAGGGTTTGGAGTTTTGGGAAAAGTCTTTTATGAATCTACAATAAAAAAATTGCATGTCCAAGAAAACTCCTTACTCCTCATACATAGGTAGAATGTGGTAGTTTCTCATTCACTTCTATCTTAGCTCTATCCATCTCAATACCATTAGATGAGATTTTGTGGCCCAATATTATACCTTCATGTAACATGAAATGACATTTCTCTTAGTTTAAAACCAAATTTGTTTCTTCACATCTTTATAACATTAAGGAGAGATAGTGTTGACATTCATCAAATGAGTTTCCAAAGATCAAAAAATCATCCATAAAGTTTCTAGATGCTTCTCTACCATGTTTGAGAAAATGGCCATCATGCAGCATTGAAATGTAGCAGGTGCATTGCATAATCCAAAGGGCATTCTCTTGAAAGAAAAGTTCCATAAGGATATGTGAAGGTTGTCTTTTCTTCATATTCAAGTGCAAAATCAATTTGGTTATAACTATAGTATCCATCTAGAAGGCAAAATAAAGAATGTCCAACTAATCGGTCAAGTATTTGATCCATGAATGGGAGAGGAAAATGATCCTTCCTTGTAGCTTTATTTACTTTACCAAAGTCCATACATACTCTCCATCCCGTGACATTCCTAGTAGGTATTAACTCATTGGACTCATTTTTCACCAAAGTGATTCCTTCTTTTCTTCGGTACATATTAGACTGGACTTACCCATTCATTATCTAATATTGGGAAAATAATACCCATGTCTAGCCATTTGACGTTTTACTTCTTCATCACTTCTTTCATAATGGGATTTAACGACGTTTTGCATCCCTATTGAATTTAGCCCCGTCCTCTAGCAAGATTTTGTGCATGCATATAGATGGGCTTATGCCTTTGATGTAGGCAATAGACCAACCTATAGCTCTTTTGAAGTTCCTTACCACCTTTAGTAGTGCTTCCACTTCCTCCATACTTAGACCAGTCAAGATTATGACTGGAAGTGTCTCGTTATCACAAAAAATGTATAACAAATAGGGGAAGGTAAAGGTTTAAGCTCTAATTTGGATGGCTCCTCAATAGATGGTTTCAACCACGAGCTTATTTCAAGACATTCCACAAATTCATTTGATACACACATGAGAGGTGTGTCCTCTAAAAAGTTCACACAACTCACAATATCAACCTTTGATTCCATATTTTCAAAATTAAAACAGGTTGAGTTGTTTTCTATTGATTTAATGTCCTTGTTCATAGCACCATATGTTAAAGTCATAAGTGGGGGTGATTGAACAAGTTTTGTTAAGCTACTAACATGAATTTGTATGCCTACATAAGTGTCATGGTATTCATTAGTATGTATGTTTACAGAATTAACAAGCATAGACTCTAAAGCATCAATGGGGAACATGTCATAAAACACATAAGTGGTTAGCTCATTAGTACTATCTATTCGAAATCAATCACTACCATTGTCGGTATCAAAATTTTTAATTTCTTTAAACACATTAAATGAAACTTGCTCATCTTGTAGCCTTATTGTAAGCTCACCTTTTTGTAAATCAATGAGTGCTTTTTTAATTGCTAAGAAGGCCGACCAAGTATGATAGAAATATCACGATCCTTCTCTATGTCTAGCACAATGAAGCCTACCTGAAAGATTAATTTGTCTACTTTTACTAGCACATCTTCTACCACACCCTAGGGTCTTCTAATTGACCAATCTGCCATTTGCAATGTTACTGAAGTGGACTTAGCTATACCAATAACTAATTTCTAGAAGACTAATATTGGCATGAGGTTAATGCTAAAACCCAAATCATATAGTGCCTTGCCAAAACAGATGTTCCCAATAGTGCAAGGGATGTCAAAACTACCAAAATCTTTCAGTTTTTGTGGTAGTTTTCTATCAAGGATGGCACTACAACCTTCGATCAAGGTTATTGTTTCATGATTTCAAGCCTCCTTTTCTTTGACAGTAATCCTTCATGAATTAGGCATAATAGGATATTTGTTCAAGTGCCTCTACAAATGATATGTTTATGTGCAGCTTATTAAAGATCTTTAGAAATTTTGAAAACTATGTATCTAAATTTTGCTTTTGTAGTCTATGAGGGAGAGGAAAAATGGGTTTATAATGGTTGTTTTTCTTTGGCTGAATTATTTTCTTTTTCAATGCTCTATTTATCTACTAATTCCTGCTCATCCTTGTTAATTTTCTATTTCTCCTCATCTTTTTCTATCTTATGTTCCTGTTCTAAAGTTTTACCACTCCTCAAGGTTGTGGCGTTGCACTAGTCCTTACCTTTTCTTCGTAGGTTTACAATCATGTCACTTTGGAGGTTACCTTGAGCCCTTTGACTTATATCCAGAGCAAGTTACTCCATTTGGTTCTCCAACATTCGAATTGAAGTCTCTTGAGTGGACACTTTTGTATTTACTAATTGGATGAAGTCTTTCATCATCCCCATTAAAGCATTTATATTTTCCTCTGTTGTTAGCTTCTTTTCTTGGGCTTGTGATTGTTATGGTTGTTGAAAACTAGGTGGTGTAAATGATTGATGGTTGAATTCATTACCACATTAACCGTTGTTATTCCAAGAGAAATTTGGACGTTGTCTCCATCCTGGGTTATATGTGTTCGAGTATGGAGTATTATTTCAATTCATATTAACCACATAGCATACAGATTCAGGATTATTTGGACAATTATCAAACAAATAAGCTCCTCCACAAAATACACACAACACTTTTTAATTTTGGACCAGGTTTATGCTTGTTGTCGAGTTTTGAGCCTTCAAAAGATTAACCAAAGATGAAACTTGAGCTATAAGTACAGTGATATCATTTAGCTCATGCACTCCGAGTACTCTTCTTGTGTATATCATTCTGTCCATTGGCCATTGATAATTATTGATAGCCCTTTTCTCAAGTAAATCATAAGCTTGATTGTAAGATTTGGCTAGCAAAACTCTATTAGCAGATGCATGAACAATAGTTCTTCTTTGAGCATCTAGACCATTGTAAAAAGTTTCCATTTGAATATAAGAAGGAATACCACGATGAGGACACTTCCTTTGCAATTTCTTGAATCTTTCAATTGCTTCATATTAAGATTTTCCTTCATATTATTGGTGGGAAGTAATGTCATTCCTGAACATGGAATTCTTTGTTCGTGGGAAGTATTTCATCAAGAATTTTTCCTCTAAACCATTCCAAGTTGTAATGGAATCAGGTGGCAAAGTGTTTAACCAAGTTCAAGCACAGTTTCGTAAAGAGTAATGGAACAATCTAAACCTAAATGCATCCTCGTTCACATAACTAAACTTAAATGAATTTATAACTTCAATAAATAATCTGAGATGAAGATGAGGATCTTCTTTTGGTAATCCGTTGAATTTTCCAATTATTTATATCATTTGAAACATCACTAAATTTAGTTCAAACTGATTAGCTTGAATGTTTGGCCTCGTAATACTTGGATTCAGCCCTTCCAATGTAGGTATTGCATATTCATTCATAGCTCTATCCCTATCATCCATCAAAAGTGTACGATTGTTCAAGTTTAGCTTATTATTGTTTATTTATAATGGATTCCTCTTAGGTGAAACCTTGTTTTCTAATTGATCTCAAAGTAAGCTAAATTTCAAGATCTAAAGACAAGATTTATGTCTCACGAACTCTACTCATACAATAGACTCAAATATATTTCTATAATCACTAAAAGAAATCTCTAAATTAAAAATAAATAAATTAAAATTAGTAAATAAAATTAACTAAAATAAATAAATAAATATCTGACTATATAACTAAAAAAATTAAAATTAAAACTAAAATTATAATAAATAAATAAAGAAAAATAACTAAAATAAAATAAAATAAATTAATTTATAATATATATAATCCCTTTAACGACGCCAAAAACTTGATCGGCACATATTAAGTATATGCAATAAAAATACAAATATACGTATCGCAAAGAGTAATATAAAATATCGTTCCCATGGAGGCTATTTTATTATAAACTAATTTTGAAAATTAAAAAAATAAAAATCAATTTTTAGAAATATAAACTAACTAGCATGTATTACCCTCTCAAGTAAACTAGACACCATATAGTAATTAATTTAATCACATTTTAATGATAATTAAATTGCACACTACTCATTTAGTTTATCAATTATGGAACATATACATAAGATTCATACATCTTTGCCTAGAAACTATGCATGTTATTTAATCAAGACAAACAATTAAATAATTTTTTCAAATATATTTAATTATCTTTATAGATAAATTATTGTTCAAATAATTAATACCATAAAAATCAGATTAAATAATACAATTAAATTATAATTATAATTGGGATAAAATCTTAAATCACCATATGGTGAAAATTGAATTCATAATATCCCTAGATTAATAAATGAACTACACATAATTATGTTCATAAACCTCATATTTTTCATAAAGAAAAACATAAAAAAATGATAAAAAATGAGTAAAAGAAGAAATACAATCAATCTCTTGAATTGTAGTGCTAATCTCCTCTTGAATTTTTTTTTTATTTTCCTCTCTTTTTAGTTCCAAAAGTTGACTAAAATTATGCTAAAGGAGGCTCATTAGTGTTTATGGGTGATTAAGGACTTAATAATAGCTCAGGTGCAATCTGGATCGTCAGATCAGTTTCAAATTAAGGGTTGAGATCAAAATAAGCAAAATCAACAACGCTAACCAATCATAACATGGCACGTGGCACACATAATTCACTAGGCAAATTAGAACGCGATGCGTGGTAGTGGAAACTGGTCCGAGTCAACACATGTTGAGTCAGTGCCACGCGGCATTACTTGAATTGTGATAGTAGATGGCATGCTGCACTGGTGAAAATCGGGGAGCAATCGCATGACGACACATTACGGTCAAGTTTGACCGCTCTTCGAACCTAGATTAAATGCCATGCTGACATGTGTCACATGATACTTCCCTTCTCATACCCAACGATCTATAATTCATTGTCCTTGCTTGCATGGCATCCGTTTGACTTGCCTAGTCAGCTCCTTTGCTTGCGTGATAGGGCACGTGATAGTTTTTGATTAACCTTGTATTAAAAATTAATAAAAAATCCATAAATATTCCAAAAATTATATTTTCATCCCTTTTTACTAAAAAAAATATATTTTAATATTTTTAGGTCTAAACATAATATTTATTAAATAAAAAAGTAAATATTAAGTAAAAAATTATGCTAATGACTCTAGTTTGATAGATTCATTATTATATAATAAATACAAATTATAATTTATGGGTAAATTAATTGCCGTAACAACTAACGAGTCGTAGTTCCGATATTAAAGAGTCAATTCAAGACAATAAAGAACAGAGCCATGTTTGAGGAAGATGATTCGGGTTGAATATCTTATTCGGGATTGAAAGAACTGAAGGTCTATCCGTGAGTGAATTATCTTGTTAATAAAAACCAAACCTTCAACTTAAAAAAATGAGTCACCTTCTTTCCAAGTTGCAGGCAACTCAGTGTCCCAAGTGAAGTCCTCAAACTCATAATAAAGTAGCCTTATCCATAGCAACTAATTTTATAACCTTATAATAATAATAACTATTATAAATATGAGAGTTTATATTATATTTCAGGTATACCTCAAGAATAAACTTAAAACCGTTGCCTTTCTTTTTCGTTTTTTTTTTACTATTTTATTGAATAAATAGTTTTCTTTCTTTAATAATTTTAATTAATTTTATTATAAAATAATTTAGATTACAATAAATTAGAGGACATGATTTCGAATCCTAAAATATACCGTAATAAAAAAATTATTTAAAAATAAATAAAATTTTAGAGTCATTTGGTTTGGGAAATCACTTGCAAGTTGTCCCCTTTTTGTCATCTATGTTTTTATAAAAATGTTAAAAGTCCATAAGGATGAATTGATGTTCATTAAGTAAATCCACATGCAATATGCACTATAATATCTATATGACATTCATGCCGTTGTTTGTTCTATATCATTATACAAATGTCATCTTTTGGGGGTATTTACTTGTTTGTTATGTTTTAAGCATTAATTTTATAATTCATTCTAAGAATTTTGTTACATTTTAAGGCATTTTTTTATTATGCAGGTTCATGAGCTTTTGGAGGGATATGAGACTAAAACGAGTAAAAAAAATAAAAATAAAAGTGAGAATGTTGGAACAAGAATCAAGCACCCATGAATTTCATTACGCGTCGAGACAAGAAAAACTGTGCCGAGGTAGACTTGCCTTAGGTTTCTATGTAGGTTTTGCAATTTTTCATGCACCTCGACACCACAAATTTCATGCCACGGAAGACTAGCCATGTGTATATTTTATTTGGGTCTTGCACTACGACACAACATTTTTAGACAGATGCAAATTGGCCTCAAGTTTGGAAACGGTAGCTCAAACTTCTCTTGTGTCGTGGCACCAATAATTTCATACAACTACCCCTATTCATTACCTAGCCACAAATCCCTTAGTGAACAATGATGTATTTTCCTAATTCCTTTTTCAAATCTAACCTATAAATACATCACAAAATATTCTAAAACCTATCCATCCAAATTCCACCTTGAGTTTTGCACGAAAATTAGAGAGAAAAATACTCAAATTGGAGCAGCGACTAAGAGAATAGATCTACTATAATTGGGAAATTATTTAAAACTTTTGAAGAAGAAAGATCAATCTTTCCAAGAGTTTGAGTATTTGTATCATCGAGGTTATTTTACTCTTTAGTTTTATTTTGATTTGGATTGTAAAGATGATGCATTTAATAATTTTATTCATGATTATGAGTTTAATTATGTATGGTTAACTATATTTATGGGATTTTAGTTTTGCTATCATGATTATTTTGAATTGATAGATTAATTACTAATAAAAGCTTGAGATTATTTATTATTCTTCTTTCTCAATATCTTTAATTATAAATTAAAGATGAATCAAATTTTGATTTATGATTATAGAGAATATTTCGAATTTGGTTGTTAAAACATCATCTAGGCCTAATTGTAATCTCTTGAATACAAATCTAGATTAATTAATTTATTATTATGATATTTTAGATTATTTTATAATTATATTGTATTTATTCTAATTTATTTATTTGGATGAAAGAAATTGATTAGTTAATTATACGTAAAAATTACCATGGTCATTAGAATTTTCTAGTTTTAGTAGAAAAATCAATAGTATCAATTTAGGGATAATTATTAAATTAACCTAACTAATCCAATTTATGATTGGCTAGTCAGCTAAAATTTACATTAATTGTCTCATATTTCTAATTAAAATTCTCACATCGCTTTATCGTTAATTTAGTTATTTAATTATTTAATTATTTATTTTATCTATTTTCTCTCTCTTTCAATAATTTGTTTAGGGTGTTTAGGTTTATTTTATTTTATTAATTTATTAGTTTTGAAAAAATAAGTATAGAATTTAAAACCACTACAATTATGCGAGAGATCGATCTTAGGGTAAACTTATCACTAATTTATTTGTGATTTGTGCACTTGTGAGCATTTAAAATTTATACATAAAGTTTTTGGCACCCTTGTCGGGGAATTTGGTGTTTTATATTATCTATTTGTTTTCTAAATTTCTTTTTTTCATGATTTTGTTAATTTTTGTTTTCTAATAGTTATTTCAATTATTTTTATCTTTTCTGTTACCAGTTCTTCGTGGTTGCTTCTTTGGTGTTTTGGTCTTCTATGTTGTTTTCGTTAGCTTATATAAGGTAGGAGATCCTAAAGAAAAGAACTCGTACCTATCATAGGCAACATCAAAAAGGCAAAGGAACACTCAAGAAATCTAAATATTGAAATCCAGAAGGATGACCACTAGGAATAGGGGACATAGAGATCGCAAGCATTTTATGGTATTCCTAATGAAGACCTATTGACTTCCATTAGAGATTTTTATCTAACTGTGCAAACATTTCCATTTCAGGGGCTCAATGAGGACCAACTTAGGATGAGGTGTTTCCTATACACACTCAAGGATAGGACAAAGGCAAAGGCTTGGCTTATGACTCTTGCACCAGACTCTCTAATTACTTGTGAGGAAGTCTACAACAAATTTATAGAAAAATTCCATTCCCACCAAAGATTGCATATTTGAGGACAAAGATAGCCACATTTTAAAAAATGAAGGGAAATCTATTCCATAAAGCTTGTGATTAGTTTAAGCTACTTTTAATCTAGTGCCTACACCACCATTTCTCACTATAGCTACAGAACTAGTTTTTCTATGATGGTTGACACAACAATGTCAGTTTATAGTTGATAATGATGCAGGTGTAGTTATGGGAAAAAAGAAAGCTGTAGAAATTTATGAGCTTTTTGAGATGTTAGGTTCTAATTCAAAATAGATGAATGATAGAGGGAGAAGAGCTAGAGTAAATGAGATAGGCTTTGGTAAATAGATGTCAATGTAACTTGCAGAATTAGCCAAGCAAGTCATACTCCTCACCATTAAAAACATGTCAAATCAAGTGGTATGTAGAGTTTGTAGTACTTTTGGGTATGGTACTGATACTTTTCCTTTTCAAAGTGATTCTTATGCAAGTACTAGTCATGAACAAGTGAATTGAATTAAAGATTACCAATCTAGATCTAGAAATAATTCATATGCAAATATGTACATTTTAGGATGGAGGAATCATCCCAATTTCTCTTAGAAGAAAAACAACAACCCTACCTATGCCCAAAACCACATGCATGGCCAACATTTAAATAAAAAGTTTCCACACAATCCATCTAATAAGCTAACCTTGGAGGACAACTTGAATGCCTTCATTCAAGTGAGTAGAGACAACTAAGTGAGAAATAATCAAAGGTTGGATTCTCTAGAGGCATCCAAGAAAAGGACGAAAGTTTATGTAGTTAAATTAGCTAAGCACATGCAAAAGCAAGAGAATGGGAAGTTATCTAGTCAACCTAAACAAGCAAAGGCTATTATAGTCCTTCAAAATGGTAAGGTGCTAACTATGGATTTTCCTAAATTTTTTTGACTATTTATCTACTAATGTAGGAAACATAGGGGAGTCTAGAAGAGTGAGAAATGGTGTGGGAAAAAAATTCTAAAACCTTGTATCCTTATAAGGGGAGTCTAGGAGAGTCAACTTATCCTTCCATGATACACATGTCATATAGTATTTATCTCATATGTTTTACTAGGTTCTTTGTTCCTGAACCTAGCATTTTATGTGTTGATTCCCTATTTGTCTTTTCTTAGCTTTTGTCCCTCTTTTACCTTTTATTCTTCTATTGTGTAGTTACTTCTTTGAAATTAACTTGGATATCTTTCATACTTGTATCTTTTTGTGTCACTCTTTTCTAGGCTTACTCTGATTTGCTTTGTGCATCTGTATGTCATATAGAGTTTTTACTTGTCTTTAGCACTTTTAACATACTTACAATGTTTTAACTAAAATTTTGTTTTGTTGGCACGCCTATTGTTTGATTTTTTTCCCATCTAAGAATGTCTTGTGTTTATGTGTTGAAACTTTTGTCTTCCTCACATGCTTAGTGGTTTTAGTAGCTTTCCTTCTTTCTTCTTTCTCTTAGAAGTGTTGCTTGTAATGTTCACTAGTTAGTTAGTTTCTTTCTTTCTCTTGACTAGCAATGATGTGAGTATAATTGTTTATCTCTTTCGAGACACTTTCCCATTCCTTTTGAGCTTTGACTTATTTTGAGTATATTCTTGTTATCTCACCTGTTAGTCTTTCATTTGTGTTTCGTGAGATTTCCATCTTTTGTCTCTACTACTATTACATGTAAAATGATATTTTAGAGGAATAATGTTAATATATGTTTCACATACTTTTGACCTGAATTGAAGTATGGTTGTTTTTCTATGAGAGCATGTATGTCTAAATTTTTCTTGTTTGTCTTATTTCAAATGAAAGTTTCTATTACACATGCCATATCCTTGTGAATTTGAATGGTTATTTTGAGAAGCTCGTGTAAATCTCTTGCTTTAATGATTTGTATTTCTCTAATAGGCTCTACAATTCACTATTAGTTTCTCTCGAGGGGAAATTATAGGTGCTATTTAGTTAGAAAGAGGATTGAGGCCATCCTTGAATCATTTTCTTTTTTTTCTTGCCACCATGGTTTTCATATCCTTAGTCTCCCCTGTTTGAGCCTTTGTGATATCCCTTCATTTCTTTTCTTTTAAATACTAGTCTAGCGTAAAGATTTATTCCTACTTATCTTATCCACCCTTTGATTGAGCTTGTATATTTTGGATTTGTCACTTTTATCCTTTTGGTTTCTATATAAAAAGGAAGGGGAATGAAATATAAAGAAGGATAATAATGAAATGATGAATATATAAAAAAACATGGAAAAAATGGAGAAAAGAAAAAGGAAATTAAGTATTGAGATTTGTTTGTGTAAAAACAAAGAAAGGAGAAAAGATGAAAGAAAGAAAAAGTGAAAAGATGATGAGGGATTGTTGCTTAATCATCTATTTTTGTGCACTATTCTCTCAACTTCATTGGCTGAAGTTGAAAAGTAAACAGAAAAGAACCCATGTTTGAGGATATAAGTGTTATAGATATGATCTTATCTATTTGATTGATTCAACAAAGGTGTGTTCTAGCCTAAATGTCTTATCTTCCCTACTCATAGATTTTCCTATCTTTACAAACCTTGAAAGACTTATTAATTTCTTTGAAGTTGGCACTTAATTTAGTAGATAGAGAGACTAATTGTAGACTTATGAAGCTTAGTTCAACTTGAGCCTATATTTTGATTTACATAGTTTGCATAAGCTATCATGATGGAATATAGAGTAAACAAATTTTTTATTTCACACATAATGCATGTCATTAAAAATTAAGTCATACCCATGCATGAATGCATTATGGATTGATGGAAATGTGGATATTCATGTTGAAAGTATTGCTTCCTCTGCAGATCCTTTAATTCGTTGATTATGCTTTATTTTTTTCCCTCACTCTATATTTCCTGTTGTCTATTATGTGTAGATGCTTTCATGTTGGAGGTTTTGTGAGTAGACTGCATATCTTTTTCTATTTCATATGCACAGTTTTAGGGGGAGAAGTGTATGTATTGTGTATATTGCCAAGGGAAGTGATGCATTTGTTTTACTTTTTGTTATATGTTCTATTTATGAGTTTTTTCTTTGTTGTCTTGTTCACATGATGCTTTCTTCTGTTTGTTATCACTTTATATAAACCATGTATAAATAGGAATTTTAGCATGACTTGTTGCATGCATTGTATGCAATCTCTGATTTCACATGTCTACCTATGTGTTCCCCTGCCCATGGCTTTGTGCTTTTCTGTGTCTTTTTCTTGTGAATCATATGGTACTTCTTATTTTGTTTTCTTTAATCTTACCTACTGCATTGCATTACAATTAGGATTATAACATATTTTTATGCCTTCTCTTCCTCATATAGGGGTATTTCTTTGACTTTTAGTGTCAAAAAGGGGGGAGAAGTTTTTGTGCACAACTATATGTTTGCTACCATACTATGTGCTACATAGGCATTGAGTGTAGAATTACATGACATATTGTTGTCTGAATGGCATGCATTCAGTAGGTATGTTGCATGAAGTTAGAGGGAGTTGTGCATGTTTACTTGTGTTTGTGCCTATTGGCGTGTACCTATGTAGGGATAACACTGTATAAGTGGGTTGACTACACATTGTTTCTGCATGATACATTCATGAGGTATGGGTTCATTTTATTTATACAAGTTACAAGTGTAAAATGAAGTCTTTGAGCTTCAAATGTGATGTGTGCACGTGGTGGATTTTGGGTTTTTTGTGTGTATCATTTTGTTGTTCTTAGGAACAAACAACTCTTGGACATCTTCATAATCATATTATGTTTGATTGTACCTTGTTGTGTAGTGCTTTGACATGGAAAGAAAAAAGGGAGAATGTAAGTCCCATTGTACTCGTGTTTGTCTGTATGTTGACTTCCCATGTACAAAACATGATGTCTATTATCTTTGTACATAGTGTAGTTGTCTTCCTCTGTATAAGGTTGGTAACTATGGATTAGTAATTCATACACGCACATAGTTTGGTACAATTTCTATGCAAGCATATTTACACATAACATGGGGTTTGTTTTCGTAGTGTGCATGCTAGGTTGAGAGTGTAGGTTTTCACAAGCAAGCTGCAAGTGAACTGACGTTGTTACTAGTAGTTTTTGGCTTGTTGTAGGTGCAGCTATTTTTGGATTTTATTCAGCACTTTTGGAAACAAAAGCTATCACCAACAAGCTTGCTAGGGACATCACCACAGTAGGTAGCGAGGTGGTGGTGAGATGGCTAAGGAGGTGGTAAATCTGAGTGCTATAAATACACCCTTCTTTTCTCTTATTTCTTATCCCTTGTTTAGAAACCAAAATCTTCCCAAATTCACTCTCAGATTTATATCTTTTTCCAAAACTATTTTGGAAAGAGTATATTTGAGTGTAGGTGACTTAGTGAGTTTAGTAATCAAATCATAGGCTGTCTGCGTACATGTTTTGATTGTGTGTCTTCCGTACATGATTAGATTGTAGTGATGGACTATGTGTCCCGTGAGAGTTTTAGTTGATACACTTCTAGTTATTGATCATTTGTCACCAATCACACCATATTGGGTGTTGTTGGGTATGGAGGACAACTAGGTTCGAGTGTTGAACAAAAAGGTTACGGAAGTAGCAAGTGAAGAGCAACATTTGACAATTAGGATGGAGGTCCCCGCAGATAGAAGTAATAATGTTTATTGTCTATTAGAGCTGCAAGTATTGTATTGTTTAGTGAATTATTTATTGCTGAGTGGTTTTCATAAGTAACTTGAGGATGTTACCATATACATATAGTTTCTATGTGTGTTTATCTCTTTATATTGCTTGTTTTGTATGATGTGTTATCGTGATAGTACAATCTGATTTTAAGGTGTGTATGTTACAACATACTAAAAGCCTAAGAAAGCCTTTATATTCTTACCTGTTTTCTATTAAATTCATATAATATTCATTGTTCAAAGTTATCTACTTATTTGATATTATTATTTGTGGTTCGACTCTGTTTACTACGTAAGTATTTGATTTCCTATATGTGCAAGTTAGGGTTGAGTCCTTAAGGATTCTTATTCTTCTTACCCTGGTAGTGTACCGGGTCATGGACTCTTTTAACTATCTTAGGTACTCATATATATTACTTAGCCCAATCCCAAGATCATTGTATTGCTCTCAACCCACAAGTAAAATAGTCTTGAATACTCATAACTTATGAATGTTATGTTACTCTTACAAGAAAGCACTAACTCGAGTACTAACCACTCAAGAGCATGGTTTTTCTCACCTAGTCACAAATTACTAATACCTAACAAACACTCAAGGTAATAATAATCCAGAATTAGAAGAACAATATGTCAATTTGATTGAGCTTTAATATGTTTTTTTCTCTTTAAAGAACACAAATACTCACAAATGCAACAAAAAAATTGCAGCACTCAACCTAGCATACATACTAAGAAAACCAACCCCTTGGTGTGTGTAAACATACCCATAAATAAAGTGTACTTAATGATAAGCGTGAGTGCATTACTAATTATCAGTAACCAACTTTGCACACAAGAAGACAAATATACTAAGTAAAATAAACAGATTCTATATTTTGCACTCAATAATGCCAATAAAGATTCAAAGGATTTTAGGACTTGCATTCTCCCCCTTCGGCATTTCATGGAAAAATATTACACAACTTAGTAAAGAAGAACATAAAATATGAGATCATCATGAAGATGTCCTCAGGATGTTTGTTTCCATGAATAAAACATCGATGCACACCCAACACCAAAAGACACACCTACTCTAAGTGCATTCATCTTATGTGCTCCATCCATCTTTTAGATCAACTCAACCCCATCCTTCCAATCTTAAACACAAAGTTCTCAACTCATATTCTCTCAACAAGTTTGAAACTCAAAGGTCTTAACTCATATGCTCTCAATAAGTTTAAAACTCGAAGGTCTCAATCTACTCCAGTAACCTTTACATACGGAACAAACACATAACCCATGAGTATATCATGTAGAAACAATGTGTAGTCTATCAAGTTACTATTGTGTTATCTCTACATAGGTACACACCGATAGGCTAAGCATAGTCAAACATGTAATACATGTATATGCAACATACACAACTCCCCTTGACCTTATGCAACATTCCCCCTAAGAGAATGCAAGTCAGGGAATATAATGTAGTGTAATCCTACACCCACATTCCATGCAACACACAACATGGTAGAAAAGACCAAATTGTGCACATAAACTGCTATCTCTTTTTGACAAAGAAAGCCAAAGGAACACCTCTACATGCATAAAAGAATTCTAAAAAAAATGCATGCAATACTAACATTTATGCAAAAAATATTAAACAACACGGAGGAAAACCCAAGGTAAAATCAAGCAACAAACAACATACTGAATGCATAAAGAAGCTAAGATTATAGAGATAGTAAAAAATTCCCTAATGTGATATATATAGCATGGAGCCCTACATCTCAACGTGCTATGAGAGGGCATAAGGGACTTCGTAAAGCACTTACAACCCATCGAAAGGATGGGTGATCAAACACCTATAGCACATAAACGTGTTAGCAAATATATATGAAGCAGTTGACTAGGAGTCCAACTATCTTCCAAGTGGACACACTCCTAGTGGCTTGACAATCTTTGTCCAATGACACTTGGGTGGATTCCATTCTACAACCTCACCCCAAACTATGCATACACATAAAGAAAGACTTCCCTATATACCAAAGAAAAATGCGTTGTGCATTCCAATAACAAATACTAGGAAATCAGCTACATGCAAGAAACATGAAATAACTCACTATAACAAGAAATCTGGTAAATACATAAGATGACATGTAAAACCAAAGAATACATACAAAGCATACAAGAAGTCATATTAATAGTCCTATTTATGTATAGTTCGTACAAAATGATGTTCAGAAGAAGGAAGCATCACATACACAAAACAACATAACAATAACTCATAAACATGATAATCACCAAGGACACAAAATAGACACAACACTACCTTTGACATCATAAAATTGACATATACATCTCCCATTAAATGTATGCATGTCAAACGATAAAGATTTTATGTGACAAGATGAAGTTTATATGACATGGCCTATGAATGATAAGACTATGGAAAGAATAATCCTAATAATTTGAAACTACATGATGAAAATCATGTTACGTGATGCTCGTGCAAAAAGCGAAAGCAGAAGACGCAAGAAATAAGCAAGACAAACACACATAAATAGCATGTCAAATTATCTAGCATAGGAGAATACTAGTAAGGGATCAAATAGTCAAGCATAACAATAAGTAAGACAATTAGTGTAGTTACAATTGCATAAAGGTTAATTATTCTTCCAACCCAAATAGGTAACTGGAACCTAGATGAAGGATGAAAATGCAACATGGAATATTTTTGTGAGCTCTATTCCAACTCGGCCATGCATGCCACACAATATGAATAAGGAGATAGCATATCGGAAGTACAAAACAACATGCTTAATACAACATACAACAAAAACAACTAGTATATAAGATAGATGAATATGCGGTAAACACAATAGTGACATTGTGCCTTATAGGCTCCTATCCAGACTATCAATATGCATAAGCATGGAAAACATCACACATAATGTGAAAATAGGCATACATACTAAAAAGCTAAAATGGATTTTCAATCAATTCAAGGCCTCATATATGGGAAAATGTTTGGTAAATGATGATTATACTCTCATAACATGCAATCATACATAACACAACATACCAAAATAAAGATCTTAACACTCGATACACAACCTGGGTAAAGAGATACTGACTCCTTAGAGACTTATGCGAAATTTCCAAGTAGTGGAATTAAATAGAAAGCTAAAGGCATGCTACAAGGAAAGGAAAGAAAATATGCAACAACATAAATCAAATAAGCTTTATAATCAAAGTCTAAATCTAATTTGTTGGTACATACACGATACAAACCAAGATTATACTAATACAATAGCTTATCAAGAATAAAAATAGATATAATAAGATAAACCCATATAACACTCTTACTATGGTCCTAGTCTCGTAATTCTTGGTTAATGTTTACCCCAAATAATAAATAAAATCTTAAAACAAAAATGTCAAGTATATGCCTTAAGATGAATGAAAATGCAATGAATTCATTCTAAGCATTCTATCACAAAGTTTTGGTTTTGAAATATCTACACTAATAACATAAAATAAAAAATAATGGATAGATAGGTTTACACAAACTATAGGTAGACATGCAATTCATTAATCAATTGTGAATTAATGGATATTTAGCTTGTTGAATATATTTAGTATAATTAATTAAGTTAATGAAATATAAACTCAAATTATTTATTATTTCTTATATGTATAAATGATTCCGTTGGGGGTGGCATAATTCTTTATTATTTAAATTTAACTTGTCTCCTTTGGTGGGGTTGGAAAAATAATTTTAATTAAATTATGCTGATTTTCTAAAAAATTATTAGAAAATAAAAAGTATACTTCCAAGGTAAGTCTACAGAGGAATCATTTGGTTTTTAAATAATTCAAAAAATTAAAAAAAATGAAGCCTAAAACATTTTGTCATAAAGTTTGGGTTTGAAAATCTAAACTAATGACATAAAAATAAAGATAGATTCAATAAGCATTTAGGCAATTAAACATTTACCATGCATTAGAGAATTCGTGGGAAACATTAGCTAGTTGATTATGCGTGCTCAATATTAAGTAGATATGAATTAAGATTATTCATTCTTTCTCTTTTATAAGAAATTATCATAAGACTAGGATTAATATCATTATTAATCAATTATCAATTAAAGTCTTTTGACGGGTATCATTAATTGATAATTAACTAATCTATGATTTATTCCCAAGGAATTTATAAACCATTTGATTGATTCTTTAGTGGGGTTATCCATTTAAACACTCATCAAGGTGTCTAATTTAGGTTAATGATTTAAGTATTTGAAAACTAACTTTTAAATTTTAATTGTATTATGAAAAATATGTCATCAATATATTTTTTAATTGTAAATCTTATAAAAAAATATTTGAAATAGAGTTATCTAAATCATATCCAAATATTTCATCTAACATCTAAGAGTTTATTCTAAATCAGATTCATATAATTAAATCATAAATCTAACTCTTTTGTTTATTAAGAAAACTACTTTGTCCATATATTTTATTTTACAAACTTTGTTTTAATCTTGATGAAGAAATAAAACTTAAATTCATTTTATAAAAATCTTTAATCTACTTTAATACTTCACAAGCTCAACAACATTTCTAATATCTCATATTATTTATAGCTAGTCATGCATATTTTAATAAATGAGCAATAAGTTAAACATAGCTTGTAAAATAACTTATAAAGATAATCTGAAAATAATACATTAAAATATACCTCAACAGAATCTCATTATCATTTCTATTTTTGAAAACCTCCAAACAGAATTGTCAATACTGTTTATTGAATTAAAACTAGAATTACTGTATAAATTAAAATTATTTGACTCTCAAATGAGAGAAGAACTTTGAACTACTAAAAGAAAAGCTAGGAAAGCTTAAAAGACTTAGAAATCAGCTTAAGAATGAAGCTATGAAATATGGATTACAATAGAATTAGGGTTCCATTTATAGGTGTAGGAAAGGAGAAAAATATGGATAAAATGACTGGTGTCGCAGCATACAATTCTTTCACACCGCGGCATACATATGCTATACATGTTTTGGAGTTCAAACCATTACACTCGTTCTGCAACACACAACATTTTTAAGCTACGACTTGCATCACTTTCGGGACACAATCTTTTTGACTACCAATGCGGCACATAAAACTTCCATGTTGTGGCCCACATTGTTCTGAACAAATGGATATCTTATTTTATTTATATATCCTTTTTCAAAGTTAGGAACATATATGATGCTTTAAATTTTTTATTTTTTAAGGTTTCAAAGTTGCAATTGAAGCTTTTAGATATATTCTTCAAGTGTTTGATCAATTAAATCATTTTTAAGCTAAAATTTCTGAAAAATAACAAAACATACCCGTGATTCAAAAAAGATAGATTTGTTTAAAATGATAGTAAAATTAAGCAAATACAAATCTACTTAATCATTTAACATGCATAAAATTACGATATATTAAGTGTTTTGAGCACTTATCATAACACCCAATCAACTTATTACTAGTCTTTTAGCAAGAATGGTGAAAATTTTAAAACAAAAACTAGATAAAATTAAAGTATCCTAAATTATTTTAATTGATTAAAATGATTGTGTTTAGCATATGTAACAATCCTTTAAATCTTAGGTTATGCTAGTGAATGATTTTAAGTCTCGTGAGGGTTTTCAAATATGATACCCCACACATCAAATTTAAAAAGAAAAAATAAATAATAAAGAACAAAAAAATAGACAACATATAAAAAATAAAATTAAAAATAAAGTAAAAGAATAAAAGAATAACAAAACTTCCTATGCATTTTAATCTCTTTTAAGATAAAAATTAAAAGCTATATCATAAGTTATTTTAATATTCTAAACACTCCTAGTTTGCTATAATAATTAATTTAAAAATCACTTTCGTGTTTAAATAAAAAATGTATCAATATTATTTTTTCCCAATTTAAGTGTATAGAGTTCGAATTCTATTTGACTCTATCCTCACAAGTCATACCCTCGATAAAAATGATCCTATTGGTTTAAGCACTCATTCAAAGGTATATGTGAATATAATTTATTTAAAGAAATGAACTAATAGGTTTACATATGTATAATGAATAAAAATCTCAAAGTGGTGCATAAATATTGATCTCATGAAAGGAATCATATGAAATGATTTTATAAAGAAATCACATTCTACTTTCAAACACCGATCAAATTCATTAAATAAAAATTTAAAGTACTTTGCCTTTAGGAGATGAAGAAAATACAAAAACACTTCTTGAGAATTATTTCCTATATTTTTCTTTTGTATTTAACAAATTATCACAACTTTGAAAGATATTGGGTCATAGTATTTAATTTATACTAATCATTTTCTCTCTTTTTCTTCTTATTATTTTTTATCTCTCTTTTTTTTAAAGATACTCTTCTCTTTTTTTTAGAGAGAACTCAAGTACAAAATGTACATGTTTTTTATGATAAAGTGAGTGCCTAATTTTTGAAATTTTCTTTTATTGGTTTAGGAAACCACATATATTTCTCCCTTTTTAGAAGTTAAGTATGAATAAATAGAAGTGTATATATATATGGCACTTTATTAGATGTAAAAATCCTAACATTTAATACAAAAAATTAGAAAGATCATCTAGCAAGTTAGAATTGATATGAAAAGTGCTTGAAAGAGTAGAAAAAAGTATTATTACTAATGGCTCAAAATATATTCTCACAAGATAGTGTCCACTATTTGATTTCTTAACACTAATTTTAGTTTTATCGTAATTTTAAAATTTTATCATGAAATATTAATTATGACAAAAATTAACTAATTATCATATTACTCTATGACATGTTTTTGAAATTAATCTAACAATACAAAGACTTTACCATTTTTTAAAAAATAACTAAACGACGTGATGAGTTTGTAAGATTTTTTTTAAATTAACCAAAAATTTCTCTCCAATAAAAATAAATAAATGCACGTAACAATAAGTATAAATATAAATAATTTAAAAATGTAAATGTATGTTTGAACAAATATTTCAAATTAGCACAATTTTATAACGTAACTTTTTTCATCCCTAAGAATTTACATTGCTCTCAATATAACAACTGTAAATTAAAAATAAAGATTAATGAAGTATGGTATTGTTGATCCATCCATTAATCTGAATATTTAAATTATTACATAGGTGAAAACTGTG
Source organism: Hippophae tibetana (assembly GCA_037013495.1). NCBI lineage: Eukaryota > Viridiplantae > Streptophyta > Magnoliopsida > Rosales > Elaeagnaceae > Hippophae > Hippophae tibetana. The sequence goes on along the minus strand of CM072808.1, from coordinate 9,341,373 downwards.
TACTAGCTTCTCACAAATTTTGAAAAAAGATATAAAATTAAGAATTATAAATAATATTTATATGATAAGAAGAAAAATTAAACAAAACAAAATAATATTACATACAATGATAGGTTGCCTCCCATCCAATGCTTAGTTTAATGTCTCAGCAAGACACTTCAGGTTTCTAAGAAATATATATTCATATTTTATCGATGTCTTCTATATCATGTTCTCTTTCTAAATAAAGCTCTGAATGATGCCCATTTACTTTGAATGTTCCTTGAGTCTTAGGATTCTACAACTCTACTGCTTTATGTAGAAATACTTGGGAAACTATGAGTGGTACACTCCACCTTGATTGCAATCTTCCTGAATGATGCTCTTACTGTGATAGAGCTTTGTACGGTCTTTGGAAAAAAATTTCCTTTTAATAGGCTTTTTCCATAAGCTCTTCAAGGTTATTGAGTTAGAGCAATCATTTTTTTTTTTACTTTTTTCTATATCCATGTTTAGCTCTTTAATTACCTAATAAGCCTTACGTTTGAGTTCTACGGGTAAGTGGCGCATTTTTCCAAAGATTAAAGATAAGGAGTAATTCCAATGGGTGTTTTGTAAGTTATATAGTAGCCTTATAAGACATCATTTAATTTGATTACCTAGTCTTTCCTTGAAGGGCACACAATGCATTCCAGAACACTTTTAATTTCCTTACTCACTTCCACTTAGATGAAAATATATGCATGATATGGAGTTAGCCATTTTATATTTGATGTTATACTTCTTCAGTATCCCATCTAAAAATTTTTTAATTACAAAAAGTGCTCCCTCTATCAATTATTATTGTTCCAGGCATCCCAAACCTACTAAAGATTGAATCTTGAAGAATCTCACAGTGACATTAGCATCATTAGTTTTAGTGGGTGAAGCTTCTACTCCTTTGGACACATAAATCAATAGATGCTAGAATATATTCGTATCTAAGAGATGGGGAGGGGACCCATAAAGTCAATCCCTCACACACAAAAAATTTCAATAACTAAATTAGATATCAAAGGCATTTCATCCCCTTTTCCTATATTATCTATTCTTTGACATTTTCCACTATGTGCCCAAAACATATTATCATCTTTCAATATATTTGGCTAGTAAAATCTAGCTTGTAATACCTTAAGGGCTGTTTTGTTACCTTTAAAATGGCCTCTACAATGAAAATTATGACAAAAGGCCAAGGTGCTCTACCTCCGCATGATTGGATCTTGACCAATCTTGAATAGATAAAGGTCATTCTAGATGTAATGCATGTAAGAGTCTAACAACTTTTTTTCTTTTAATGAAAAGAAATATTAGGTCTCAAAATACCAATAGCAAGAAAGTTAACTATATTAGTATACCATAGATTCGGATCTAATGAAAATAATTGTTCATCAGGAAAAGTTTCGACAATCTCTTCGTTAATCTTACCTTTAAGAGAATTGAATTCAAAATTAAACCTAGATGAATGATTAGGTACTAAGTTTTCACTGTTTTTTTATGTTTGATTTCTAGGTCAAATTCTTATAAGAGTAAAACCCACCAAATTAATCTTGACTTACCATTAGGTTTACTTAGTAGATATCTTAAACAACATGATCAAAATGCACAATTACTTTAGAACCTACTAAGTAAGACCTAAATTTATCTAAAGAAAAGAGAACAGTCAATAATTCTTTCTCAGTGCTAGAATAATATATTTAGGCATCATTGAATGTTTTCTTAGTATAATATATAACATGCAAATACTTATCCACTCTCTGTCCCAAAATTGTTCTGATTGCATAATCAGAAGCACCACATATAGTTTCAAAATAAAGATACCAATTAGGTGCCAAAATTATTCGGGTAGATGGTAATATTTCCTTCAAAGGATTAAAGAAGACAAGGCAAGCATCATTAAAATCAAAATAAACATCTTTTGACATTAAATTGCATAAAGGATGACTTACCTTAGAAAAATATTTAATGAATTTTCTATTGAAACATACATGTCCTAATAGGCTTCTAATCCTCTTAATAGATATAAGGAAAGGTAGTTTTGCAATCAACTCTATTTTTTCTTTGTCGACTTCAATGCATTTGTTAGAAATTAGATGTCGTAAAACAATCCCATATTGTACCATAAAATCAATTTTCTCCCAACTAAGTGATATGTCGCCTTCAATGCAATGTTTTAAAACTAAATTCAATTTATTCAAGAAATAAACAAATAAGGTTCCAAAAATAAAAATATCATCCATAAATACTTCAATATATTTTTCCACCATTTTTGAGAAGATTGATATCATGGATCTTTGAAATTTGATGGGGGCATTACATAGCCCGAATGGCTTCCTTCTAAAAGAAAATGTCCTAAAATGACATGTAAAAGTGGTCTTATCCTAATCTTCTGGTGCAATAGATACTTGATAATAGCCTAAAGGACCATCCAAAAAATAGTAAAATTCATTCCTAGCTAGACTTTCTAGCATTTAATCAGTTAATGGAAGATGAAAGTGATCCTTTTTAGTGTACAAATTTAGTTTCCTGAAATCTATATACATCCTCCATCTAGTGATTATTCGAGTGGGCACTAGTTCATTCTTATCATTTCTCACAACTGTTATACCAAATTTCTTTGGTACCATATGCACTAAACTAACCCATCAACTAACATCAATCAGGTAAATGACTCCTACTTCTAAAAGTTTAAGGATTTCCTTTTTAACCACTTCTTGTATGATTAGGTTAAGTTTTCTCTAGGTCTCTTTAATGGGTTTAGCATCATTCTCAAGATTGATCTTATGCATACACATAACTGGACTAATTTTATAATATCACTGATACTCCAACCTTAAGCTTTTTTAAAATTTTAAGCACTTTAACAAGTTCAATTTCTAGGATTTTGGTCAAAGAGGAGTAAATAGTAGTTGTATAAGTTTCCCCTTCTCCCACAAAAAGGTACGTAAGCTACTCTAGTAAATCTTTAAATTTAAGTTAGTGGAGTGGCCTCCTCCTTATATGCGATCTTAGGTAGATCTAAGAGTGTACTAAATTCTCATATGTGTTCGACACTATCTAATAGATAATGATACCCCCTCAATCTTCACTAAATCCTCTTCTTCCTTTTCAATAGCTAAAGTAATTTCTAGTTTGTCCTTCTATCTGGTATAAAAGTGGTTTTTACAAGTATATCGATTGAATTAACATTAAAGCATTCATTAATAAAAAAAACTAGAAATATTTGATACCACTACTCATTCAGTAAACTTATACCTACCTTTCTTAGTAATAAATTCTCGTGGCATAGGTGATTTTGAAAGTATTTGTCTCGAAGTTTAAAAGCTTGCATTGTGGCATGCATAAAATAGTAGAACGGTGCACATCCAAACTTTTCACAGAAATACTTATTTTGATCCTACTTTGAATCAGACAATGAAAGTAACAAAATCATTACTCGATTAATATGACATATCTTCTTAATCTATTAAAATCACTTTTAACAATATCATCTTCATTCATCTTCAAGGCATAATTTTTTTTCTTTAAGTGTACCTTAAGAAGCCCATTTTGTACCAATACCTTTGATATTGTCATCTCTTATCTTAAACTTTCTTGTTTACATATCACTTTTAAATCAAGATCTCTCAACCATTAGTTTTAATACTACTTATTAAGAATGTGGTTTCAACCCAAAAAGATTAACTAATTAAAAGTAGCAGCTCATTTCCATTATAAACTCAATTTGTTACACATATTTTAGACATGATCAGTCTTATTTACATATTTCACAATAAATATTCATTTTATTTTTTAGCTACTAATTTAAATATTTTTTTATTACATCAAAAAATTTAGTGGTTCCAGTAACGTTACAGTCATAATTGTTTAATTTAATTTTTCTTCAATTAAAAAAAGTGAAAATTAAATTTTATTTTTGAAAAAAGGTATTGGAGAAGAATGGAGTACTTTTATGCAAGAAAAATTATACATTACTCTAAGAGTAAGATAATGTGATAATCTCTATCAATTATATATTTATTTAGTATATAAATTTTCTTGAAAAGTATGTAATATATCCATAAATCAAGCTTACTTTGAATATAATTGGTCCGAAGTATACATTTTATTTATAAAATAATACATAATTTTTCATTTTTTTAACATTTTAACTAGAAATAAGATACCAAATAAGGTTGATGATTGTTCTATTGTACTAGTAACCCCAATATCCATCTTATTATTATAAATCTAAATTTAAATATTATATTATAATATTTTTTATTTATAAAAAAAATAAAGATTTGTTTTTAAAATTAAAAAAATAGAAGTGAGATGGAAGCATTTTTCAGAAAAATAACGCAATATGTCCCTTCATCAACCAGCTCAGGACACGTGTAAGTGACTTCAAAGAGTTTTAACTTTACCACTGTCACTCGGAACTATTTTGAGTGGGATCTATCAATAATACACTGTTAAATTTGTGAAAAAGAAAAAAAAAAAGTAAGAGAACAACCTTCAAAAAAATTTTGAGTGGCATATGCTTAGGACTGTAACGCTTTCAAGCAATTAATAAGATGCAAATAAAAATGATAGAAAGTAAGTTCAACGGATCAAAATAAGATAGATTATATGGTCGTAGACGAAGTATAAGTAATAAATATGTAAATATACTTATTATAATAAGTAATATAATAATAAAAATATATAGTTCGTAGATTATTTTATTATAAATTAATTTTTAAAATAAAAAAATAAAAAATCAAATTTTTTTGTATTTTTATATTTTAAGAAAATAAAATTAAAATAATTAAAAGTAAATAATAATAATAAATTAAATCAGATTTGATAACTAAGAAGATATATGAGAAAATATCTAAAAATATTTACTCTTCCAATTTTTTAAACATGTCAATCGTTAAAACTCTATAATATAATTATCAATTAATTACATTATAAATTGAATATAACCTAGCATATATTTCTCTCTCAAATAAACTACACACCATATAATAATTAATTTAATCACACTCCGATGTTAATTAAATTGCATACTACTCATTAAGTTAATCAATTATGGATGACGACAAATAATTAAATAATTCTCTCAAATCTATTTAATTGATTTTATAGATAAATTGTTGGCCAAACAATTAATAGCATAAAAATAAGATTAAATAATATAATTAAATTATAATTATAATTAGGATAAAATATTAGATCATCACATGGTTAATATTGGCTTCAAAAGATTCTTATATTAATAAATTAACTACACATAATTATCTTCAAAAAGCTCATATATTTCATAAAGAAAGACATAAAAAATTGATAAAGAAAAAAAGAAAAGAAGAAAAGAAAAACAATCAATCTCTTAAATTGTAGTGCTAATCTCTTCTTGAATCTCTACCAAAATTGTATCCCTTTTTGAATCTTTCTATATTTTTCTCTCTTTTTAGTTCCAAAAACTAACCAAAATTATGCTAATGGCGGCTCATTAAGATTTATGGGGTGATTAGGGGCTTAAATATTGATCAAGTGCAATATGAACCGTCAGATCAGCTTTAGATAAAGAGCTGAGATCAAAACAAGAAAAATCAATAGCGCATGACAATCACAACGTAGCACATGGACCACTAAATTCACTAGGTGAATCAAAACACGATGCATGGTAGGGAAGATCGGTCCAAGTCAACGCATATTAAGTTAGCACCATGTGGTATAACATGATTTATGGTAATGGATGACATGTCATATAGGTGGAACGAATGGAGCTATCACATGCATATGTGGCGTGAAGGTTTGACCGCTCTCCGAACTCGGATTGAATGTAGTACTCACACGTGGCACATACTACATCACTCCTCACACGCGAAGATCTATGAATTTTTGTCCTTGCTTGTTTGGCATCCATGTGGCTTGTCTAGTCAACTCCTCTGCTTGCTTGGTAGGTCACGTGACAACTTTTGATTGGTCCTCCGTTAAAAATTCCAAAACAATTCTAAAAAAATCCTGAAAAATCCTAAAATTTATATTTTCACTAAAATGCTTATATTTTAATATTTTTAGCACTAAAAATAATATTTATTGAATAAAAAAAATATTAAGTAAAAAAGTACACTAATTACTCTACTTTCTTAGAGTTATCACACCATCGAATTTAACTCTTTACTTGAGGACAAGTAAAGCCAAATATAACTAAATAAAATAACATGGGTATTATAGTCATAAATATACTTCTATTAGTACATACATATTTCACGAAAACTATCCCTCTTAAAAGTTGTACAATCATATAATAAGAGGGTTCACATATTCATCAATTAACATTCCATCAATACAAGGATATGCAAGGTTTTTGACAAATTGATTCTTGTGTGTGCGCTACAGATGATATCATGCAATGCACTCATGAAATCAACTTATATGAGTATGCTAATCAATTAAATCTTAGAACAAGTCTCATAAGTCTATTTTTCATGTTCGACTCCACTAATATAAATATGCACTTAGCTAAAGATCAGTAAGGACTTTACATGGTTGTAATGCAAGGCTTAGGTGGGGGGTCGATAAATGAAGACATTTAGGCTCTTTTCACACCTTAGCTTTATTTTTTTTCATCATGCACTTTTTAACTGCAATGGAGCTTTAACTTGATATTTCAGTGCACCTTTTTTTGTCATTCTTGTCATATTCTTTTATTCCACATCTCTTTTTTTTTTTTGTAACTTCATAATACCCCCACACTTATTTTCAATTCTATTTTATTTTTCCTTAGAAGGATAATTGTGTTGTGAGTTTTGCTTCTTTTTTCTCTCCTTTTGTTATAGAGTGCATTACATTTTACCTTACTTTAGCATAACACATGATTGTTTTTTTTCTTTTCCTACAAGCTAAAGGTACAAGGATAAAGGTAATGCTTACTGGATAGGCATTAAATGTGGCTTAAATATATGCAAGGTTTTTTGGTACGCTCAAATGGGTGACTAAAGATATTAACAATAGTTAGCTTGAAAGGCTCAATCGATCCAAATAAGGCTTAAATCATTTCTCTTACTAAATACTATTTATAATTTTGCTTCAAGGGATGATCAAATAGATTCTAAAACTTGGTAGATCTCATCATCTCATATAACTCACTACAAATTTTCTCTCAATAAGAACACAAAAATCAATCATGAACATATGCATCACAATTTGAATCAATCCAATCAAAACTAGCAAGCATATCACATGATTAATGTCAATATCTTAACATATATGTTACATTACTTATCCTAGTTATGACAACCAACTTTTATCATTGAGTTCATATGTTTCATATCAAGCATGCATGCATTTATTTTTCATATATTTGTTAAGTAAAATAACGTTGGGCTACCTCCTAACCATCATCATGTTTAACATCCTTGACTAGACGATCATATCAATTCCTAAGATACATCTACTAAGGTTATCACAAATGTTTCATTTGATAATTGATCTTCATAATAGTGCTTCACCCTATGCCCATTAACCATAAATCACTCTTTATCTTCTTTTTTTCTAATCCAATGGCTCCATGGTTGGTTACCTTAGTGATGATGAATAAACCTGACCATCTACTCCTTAATTGTTCCATAAACAATTTGAGTCTGGAGTTGTACAATAACATTTTTTGACCCAGTTCAAAAATACGGTACATAATTTTCTTGTCATACCATCTTTTCGTCTTTTCTTTGTAAAGCTTGGCATTTTCATAACCATTTCACCGTAATTCATCCAATTCATTTATTTAAAGCATTCTTTTCTTAGTAGCTGCATCTATGGACATATTCCATTGTTTCAATGCCCAATATGTTTTGTGCTCCAAATCTAATGGTAAGTGAAAGGCCTTTTCCATAAACTAGCTTATATAGGGTGGTGCCAATTTATGTTTTAAATGCAGTTCTATAGCCCATAAAGCATCATCCAACTTAGATGACCAATCCTTCCTTGAGATGCTCATAGTTTTCTCCAAAATTCTTTTCACTTCTCTATTCGATACCTCTACTAGCCCACTTGTTTGGGGATGGTAAGGGGTAGAAACTTTATGCTAAATCTCATACTTAGACAATAAAGAATTAAATGATTTATTGCAAAACTAACTTCCTTCATCACTAATAACGATCCTAGGAGTTCCAAACCTAGAAAAAAGTTTTTCTTTAGAAATTTCATGACAACTTTGGTATCAGATTTGTTGCTTGCAATGACTTTTACCCACTTTGACACATACTCCATTCATTCAAGTATGTATTGGCTACCAAAGGATGGAGGGAATGGTCCCATAAATTCGATGCCCCAAACATCAAATAGTTCCACTTGAAATATACTATTTAGAGGCATCTCATATCTTTTTAAAATATTACCTATCCTTTGACATCTGTCACATACCTTTACATAATTGTAAGCATCTTTAAATAGTGTAGGAAAAAAATAAGCAGATTGAAGTACCTTAACTGCTATTTTTGTGCTCCAAAAGTGACCTCTATAATATGAGTTATGGCAATGGTAAAGAATACTTTCAACTTCATCATTAGGGACATACCTTCTCAAAATAACATAACCACATTCTTTATAGAGGTAATGGTCATCCCAAAAATACTATTTAATGTCATGCATGGAAGAAATCCCTATTTTGTTGCCATCATGGTACTTCTATTTAAGCTACAGAAAATAGTTACTCGTTTGGAAAATATTTCCTAATCACCATATTATCATCCATTTTTGCTTCCCTCTCTAGTCTAGATAGATGGTCTGCTACCTGATTTTATGTTCTTTTTTTATTGCAAATTTCCAAGTCAAATACTTGTAGAAAGAGCACCCATCTTATCAATCTTGGTTTGGCATCCTTCTTCAACATGAGATTATTGTAGAATGATCCATGTACATAGTCACTTTTGTTCTAACCAAATAAGATTTAAATTTCTCAAAGACATAAACAATGGCAAGGAGCTCTTACTCTGTAGTAGCATAATTCATTTTAGCCTCATTCAGTGTCTTGCTTGCATAGTATATGGCATGATATTTTTTTTCTCTTCGTTGTCTAAGAACAGCTCCAATAGAAAAATCACTTACATCATACATCAACTCAAAGGGCTTGTTCCAATATGGTGTTACTATAACTAGTGCTGACATTAGTCTCTCTTTAAGCGCTTGAAATGCTATTAAACATTTATCATCAAACTTGAAAGGCATGTCCTTTTCCACAAGATTGTGGGTTTGGATATTTGGGAAAAGTCTTTTATGAATCTACAATAAAAACCTACATGCCCAAGAAAAATCTTTATTCCTCATACATTGGTAGATGGTGCTAGTTTCTCATTCACTTCTATCATAGCTCTATCCACCTTAATACCATTAGATGAAATTTTGTGGCCCAAGATTATACCTTCATGTACCATGAAATGACATTTCTCCCAGTTTAAAACCAAATTTTTTTTCTTCACATCTCTATAACATTAGGGAGAGGTAATGTATACATTCATCAAATGAGTTTCCAAATTCCAAAAATTCATCCATGAATATTTCTAGATGCTTCACCACCATATCTGAGAAAATGGTCGTCATGTAGTGTTGAAATGTAGCAGATGCATTGCATAATCAAAAAGGCATTCTCCTGGAAGAAAAAGTTCCATACGTATATGTGAAGGTTGTCTTTTCTTCATATTCAAGTGCAACATCAATTTGGTTATAACCAGAGTATCCATATAGAAGGAAAAAGAAAGAATGTCCAACTAATCGGTCAAGCATTTGATCCATGAATGGGAGAGGAAAATGATCCTTTCTTGTAGCTTTATTTACTTTACGAAAGTCCATACATACTCTCCATCCTGTGACATTCCTAGTTGGTATTAATTCATTGGAGTCATTTTCCACCATAGTGATTCCTCTTTTCTTCGGTACACATTAGATTGGACTTACTCATTCACTATCTGATATTCGGTAAATATTGCCCATGTCTAGCCATTTGACAATTTCCTTCTTCACCACTTCTTTCATAATGGGATTTAATGGTGTTATGTTTCCTTGGTGAGTTTAGCCCCATCCTCTAGCAAGATTTTTTGCATGCATATAGATGGGATTATGCCTTTTATGTAAGCAATATACCAACATATAGCTCTTTTGATGTTCCTTAGCACTTTTACTAGTGCTTCCACTTCCTCCATACTTAGATCAATCAAGTTTATGATTGGAAGTGTCTCGTTATCACCCAAAAATGTATAACAAAGATGAAAAGGTAAAGGTTTAAGCTCTAATTTGGGTGGTTCTTCATTTGATTGTTTCAACCGTGAGCTTATTTCAAGACATTACACAAATTCATTTGATACACATATGAGAGGCATGTCCTACAAAAAGTTCACACAACTCACAATACCAACATTTGATTCCATATTTTCAAAATTAAAATAGGTTAAGTTGTTTTCTGTTGAGTTAATGTCTTTATTCATAGCATCATGTGTTAAAGTCATAAATGGGGGTGATTCAACAAGTTTTGTTAAGCTACCGACATGAACTTGTGCACCTACATGAGTGCCATGGTATTCATTAGTATGTGTGTTTATAGAATTAACAAGCACAACCTCTAAAGCATCAATAGGGAACATGTCATAAAGTACATCAGTGGTTAGCTCATCAGTACTATCTATTCAAAAGAAATCACTACCATCGTCGGCATCAAAAAATTTAATTGCTTTAAACACATTAAATGTCACTTGCTCATGTTTCAACCTTATTATAAGCTCACATTTTTGTACATCAATGATTACTTTTTCAGTTGCTAAGAAAGGACGACCAAGTATGATAAGAATATCATCATCATCCTCCATACCTAGCACAATGAAGTTTGCGGGAAATATGAATTTGTTTACTTTTACTATCACATATTCTACCACACCCTGAGGTCTTCTCATTGATCAGTCTACCATTTGCAATGTTGCTAAAGTAGGTTTAGCTTTACCAACCCCCAATCTCTAGAAGATTGATAATGGCATGAGGTTAATGGTAGATCCTAAATAATATAGTACCTTGACGAAATGGATGTTCCCAATAATGCAAGGGATGTCAAAACTACCTATATCTTTAAATTTTTTTGGTAGTTTTCTATCAAGAATGGTGCTACAACCTTCAATCAAGGTTATTGTTTCATGATTTCTAAGCATCTTTTTCTTTGATAGTATATCCTTTAGGAATTTGGCATGAGATGAAATATTTCAAGTGCCCCTACAAATGGTATGTTTATATGCAGCTTCTTTAAGACTTCTAGAAATTTTGAAAATTATGTATCTGACTTTTGCTTTTATAGTCTTTGAGGGAAAGGAATAATGGATTTATAAAGGTTGTTTTTCTTTGACTCAATTATTTTCTTTTCAGTGCTCTCTATATCTACCAGTTCCTTGTCATCCTTGTTAATTTCTTGTTTCTCCTCATGCTTTTATGTCTTATGTTCCTATTCTAAAGTTTTACCACTCCTCAAGCCTATGGCATTGCCCTAGTCTTTAGCTTCTCTTCGTGAGTTTACAATCCTATCACTTGGATGGTTACCTTGAGGCGTTTGACTTATAGTCTAAGTGAGTTCCCCATTTGGTTCTCCAAATTTTGAATGCAAGTCTCTTGAGTGGAAACTTTTGTATTTACTAATTGGATGAAGTCTTTCATCATCCCCATTAAAGAATTTGTATGGTCCTTAGTAAGTGGCTTCTTCTCTTGGGCTTGTGACTTTTGTGGTTGTTGAAAACCAGGTGGTGGAATGATTGATGGTTGAATTGATTACCACCTTAACTATTGCTATTCCAAGAGAAATTTGGAATTTTTCTCCATCCTAGGTTATATGTGTTTGAGTATGGAGTATTGTTTTGATTCACATTACCCATATAGCATACAGATTTAGGTTTATTTGGACAATTACCCAACAAATGAGCTCCTCCACAAAACACACACGAAACTCCTGAATTTTGGATCTAGTTTATGCTCGCTGTCATGTTTTGAGCCTTTAAAAGATAACCAAAGATGAAACTTGAGCTATAAGTGCAGTGATATCATTTACCTCATACATTTTGGGTACTCTTCTTGTGGCTGTCATTCTGTTCATTGGTCATTGATAATTATTGTTGGCCATTTTCTCAAGTAAATCTCAAGCTTGATTGTATGATTTGGCTAGCAAAGCTCCATTAGCAGAGCTCCATTATTGCTAGTTCTTGTTTGAGAATTATGACTATTGTAAAAACTCTCCATTTGAATCCAAGAAAGAATATCATGATGAGGACACTTCCTTAGAAATTCCTTTAACCTTTCCCATGCTTCATATTAAAATTTTCCTTTCTATTATTGGTAGGAAGTAATGTCATTCCTAAACTTAGAATTCTTTGTTGGTGGGAAGTAGTTCATCAAGAATTTTTCTGCCAAACCATTCCAAGTTGTAATGGAATCAGGTTGCAAAAAGTTTAGCCAAGCTCGAGCATAGTCTAGTAAAGAGTAAGAGAACAATCTAAGCTTAAATACCTCATCAGTCACACCATTGAACTTAAATGAATCTACAACTTCAATAAATAATCTCATATGAAGATAAGGATCCTATTTTGGTAATCCATTGAAGTTTTCAACTATTTATAGTATTTGAAACATCACTGGCTTTAGTTCAAACCGATTAGCATTTTTTTCCTCTTGGTGAAACTTTTTTTTCTAATTGATCTCAAAGTACGCACAATTTCAAGATCTAAAGGTAAGATTTCTCTCTCATGAACTCTGCTCATGCAATAGACTCAAATTTATTTCTAAAATCACTAAAATAAATGTCTAAATTAAAACTAAACAAAAATTAAAAATAAATAAATAAATAAAAATTAAATAAGTAAAGAAAATTAACTAAAATAAATAAATATATAAATAAATAATTGAAAATATAACTAAAAAAATTAAAATTAAAAATAAAATTATTAAAAATAAATAAAGAAAATAATAGAAAAAAATAGAAAAAAATTAATTTTTAATATTTATAATCTCTAACCACAGCGCCAAAAACTTGATCGATACACACGAAGTGTATGCAATAAAAACGCAAGCATATGTATCGTAATGAGTAATCATAAGAAAAGATCGTTCCCACAGAGGTTATTTTATTATAAACTAATTTTTAAAATTAAAAAAAAAAATTAATTTTTTTGTGTTTTTATATTTTAAGGATGTAAAATTAAAATAACTAAAAGTAAATAACAATAATTAATTAAATCAGATTTGGTAACTAAGAAGATATATGAAAAAATATCTAGGAATAGTTAATCCCCTAATTTTCTAAACATGTGAATCGCTAAAATCCTATAATATAATTATCAAATAATTATATAATCAATTGAATCTTACATAACATGTATTTCTCCCTCAAGTAAACTACACATAATATAGTAATTAATTTAATCACACTCTGGTGCCAATTAAATTGCGTACTACTCATTAAGTTCATCAATTATGGATCACATACATAAGAATCATGTATCTGTGCCATGAAATTATGCATGTTATTTAATGAAGACAAACAATTAAATAATTCTCTCAAATTTATTTAATTATCTCTATAGATAAATTGTTGTCCAAATGATTGATTACATAAAAATCAGACTAAATAATATAATTAAATTATAATAATAATTAGGGTAAAATATTAGATCATCACATGGTAAAAATTAGATTCATAAGATTCCTAGATTAATATATTAACTACACATAATTGTGTTCATAAAGCTCATATTTTCATAAAGAAAAATATAAAAATTGATAAAGAAAAGAGTAAAAGAAGAAATACAATCAATTTCTTAAATTGTAGTGCTAATATTCTCTTGAATCACCGCCAAAATTGAATCCCCTCTTGAATTTTTCTGTATTTTTCTATCTTTTTAGTTTCAAAAATGACCAAAATTATGCTAATGGCGGATCTTTAGTGTTTATGTAGTGCTTAGGGGTTTAAAAATAGCTTAGTTGCAATCTGGATCGTCAGATCAACTTCAGAGTAAGGGTTTCTATCAAAACAAGAAAAATCAACAGTGCTAGCTAATCACAACACGACAAGTAGCACACAGAATTCACTAGGCGAATTAGAGCGCTTGGCTTGGCAGGGGAGACCAGTTCGAGTCAACGTATGCTGAGTCAACGCCACACAACGTAACTTGATTCATAGTAACAGATGGCGTAGCACACGGGTGGAATGCAAAGAGAAATCACATAACTACACATTGGGTGAAGGTTTGACTGCTCTCTCAACTCAGATTGAACACCGTGCTCACACATGACATGTGATACTTTGCTCCTCAAACCAGGTGATTCGTTGTCCCTACTTGGATGGTGTCTGCGTGCCTTGCCTACTAGCTCATTTACTTGTGTGGTGGGCCACATGGTAGCTTTTGATTAGTCTTGCGTTAAAAATTCATAAAAAATCTTAAACATTTCAAAAAAAATCCCAAAAATTATATTTTCACCCATTTTTACTAAAACAATTTATATTTTAATATTTGTAATAAATAAAATAAATATTAAGTAAAAAAGTGCGCTAATAACTCTAATTTTATAGAGTTATCATTGCACAATAAATACAAATTAAAGTTTATGCATGAATTAATTACCGTAACAAGAGGGATAGTCGTAGTTCCGATATTAAAGAGTCAATTCAAGACAATAAAGAATAGAAACAGAAGTTTGAGGAAGATGATTCAGGTCAAATATCTTATTCAGTTTTAAAGGAACTAAAGGTCTACCCGTGAGTGAATTATGTTGTTGATAAAAGCCAAACCTTCAACGTAATAAAATGAGTCACCTAATTTCAAATTCGCAACCAACTCAACGTTCCGAGTGAAGTCCTCAAACTCGGAATCAAGTAGGCTTATCCATAGCAACTAGGGGTGTCCAACGGTCTAGTCCGATCTGGTCCGGTTTTGGTTAAAAACTTTAACCGGACCGTTTGATTTATAAAATGGTTCGGTCCGGTTTGGTTCAATTTTTTTATACATTTAATGAAGAATAATGTGAAATTTTTAATATATTATTAAACAAGCCTGGTCCGGTTCGAACGGTTTAAAATTAGTACAAACTAGATCGGACCGTTTGATTTGTAAAACCGTTTGGTCCGGTTTATGGACACACCTAATAGCAACTAATATTATAACCTTATAATAATAATAATAATTATAAATATGAGAGTTTATATTATAACATTTCAGGTATACCTCAAGAATAAACTTAAAACTGTTACCTTTCTTTTTTGGTTTTTTTTACTATTTTATTGAATAAATAATTTTCTTCATTTAATAATTTTATTATAAAATAATCTTGCTTACAACAAATTAGAATGCATGATTTCAAATCCTAAAAAATTTATCTATCATCTAATTTTTTTTTAAAAGGCCATGAAAGTGAACTAATTTTCAGTAAGTAAATCTACTTGCAATATGTACTATGATAAATGTATTTGACAATCTTGCAGTTGTTTGTTCTATATCATTATGCAAATGTCATCTTTTTGGGGTATTTACTCGTTTATTAATTTAGTTGTTAGTTCTTTAATAAACATATTTTTGACCTATATTTTGTTATGTTTTTAAGCATTAATTTTATAATTTATTCTATGAATTTTGTTACATTTTAAGTAATTTTTGTATTGTGTAGGTTCATGAGATTTTGGAGAAATATGGAACTAAAACGAGAAAAAAAAGTGAAAAAAGCGAGAAAGCTAGAACAAGAATCAAGCACCCATGAATTTCATACTGCGTCAAGACACAAGAAAAACCATGCCGAGGTAGACTTGTCTTGGGTTTCTATATAGGTTTTGCAATTTATCATGCACCTCGGGACCACAAATTTTATGCCACGGAAGATTAGCCATGGGTATTTTTTATTTGGGTCTTGCACTGTAGCACTATTTCCAGACAACGACAAATTCTCCTTGAGTTTGGAAATGGTAGCTCAAACTTTTCTTTTGCCGCGACACCAATAATTCCATGCCGTGGCCCGTGTTCATTATCTAGCCACAAATACCCTCATGAACAATGATGTATTTTCCTAATTCCTTTTTCAAATATAACCTATAAATACATTACAAAGAATTCTGAAACCTATGCATCCAAATCCCACCTTAAGTTTTGCACGAAAATTAGAGAGAAAAATACTCAAATTGGAGTAGTAACTAAGAGAAGAGACATATCATTGTTGGGAAATTATTTCAAGCTTTTGAAGAAGAAAGATCAATCAATCCAAGATTTTTAGTATTTGTATTATCAATGTCATTTTATTCTTTAGTTTTATTTTGATTTGGATTATAAAGATGATGCATTTAATAATTTTATTCATGATTTTGAGTTTAATTATGTGTGTCTAACTATATTTATGGGATTTTAGTTTTGCTACCACGATTAGTTTGGATTGATAGATTAATTACTAATAAAATCTTGAGATTATTTATTATTTTTCTTTCTCAATATCTTTAATTATAAATTAATGATGGATTAAATTTTGATTCATGATTATAAAGAATATTTCGAATTTGGTTGTTTATTCCATTTGTTTGATAAATTGTTTACGTAAAAATTACCTTGTTCATTAGAATTTTCTAGTTTTAGTTGAAAAATCAATAGTATGAACTTAGGGATAATTATTAAATTAACCTAATTAATCCAAATTATGATTGGCTAGCGAGCTAAAATTTACATTAATTTTTTCATATTTTTAATTAAAATTCTCACATTGCTTTATCGTTAATTTAGTTATTTAGTATATATATTTTATCTATTTTCCCTCTTTTTCAATAATATTTTTAGGGTGTTTAGGTTTATTTTATTTTATTAATTTATTAGTTTTGAGAAAATAAGTATAGAATTTAAAACCACTACAATTATGGGAGAGATCGATCTTAGGGTAAACTTATCACTAATTTATTTGTGATTTGTGCACTTGTGAGCATTTCAAATTTATACATCAAGTTTTTGGTACCCTTGTTGGAGAATTTGGTGTTTTAAATTATCTATTTGTTTTCTAAATTTCTTTGTTTTTGTGATTTTGTTAATTTTTTTCGTTAGTTATTTCAATTATTTTTTATCTTTTCTATTACCAGTTCTTCGTGGTTTCTTCGTTGGTGTTTTGGTCTTCTATGTTGATTTTGTTAGTTTATGTAAGGTAGAAGATTCTAAAGAAAAGAACTCACACGCTTCATAGACAACATCAACAAGGCAAATGAGCACTCAAGAAATCTAAATATTGAAATCTAGGAGGATGAAGAGCTATCTCAAGGGGCCACTAGAAATGGGGACATGGAGATCGCAAGAAATATGGCCATGAAGGAGTATGCAAGGCCAATTATTGGCACTATTATCTTAGATATATAGTCGGGGGAGGCTGCTAGGAATTATGAATTGAAAATAATCCATTAGTCTATATTACCTTCATTTTATGGTATTCCTAATGAAGATCCACTAACTTCCATTAGAGATTTTTATATAATTGTACAGACATATCCATTTCAGGGGCTCAATGAGGACTAACTTAGGATAAGTTGTTTCTCATACACACTAAAGGTTAAGGAAAAGGCTTGGCTTATGACTCTTCCATCGGGCTTGTTGTCTCTTTTGGAGAACATAAAACGTGCAAGTATACACGGTCACAAGTAATAATATGATAAATAAACTATCGTTCCCACAAAGATTTTTTACTAGCTTTCATTAATTACTAAAATTATTTAAACCTGATTTTATCCAAACAATCAATCATTTGATGCAGTTTCTTTTAACTAATTTTTTTAACAGTTTGTAAGAAAATTCTAGGATTGCAGTTTTACCAAATTAATCCACTTGAACATTTTATTTTCTCTTGATTTATGTTTTCATATTTTAAGTTGTTAACCAAGAACTCCTAATTTATCCATATATATCTTCCGAGTACCGTAAAGACACATCTCGCTAAAATAATTTACTATATTCCTATGAGAATTAAATTCAACTAGATTTATTAAGTTTTGAGTTCTCAAACAGTTACATATACAATAAAATTATATCTCTATCCCTTATATATATACGTTATTTTATCACGAGCTACACAAAAAAAAATTCCTTTTCCAAGTTTATTTAAATGTCACAGATCAATTAATTAATCTTCGGATAATTAAAAGCATTAAACACAGATAAAATAAACAACTTAAAACCGTTCCATAAATCACTCAAAAATAATTAATTCAAGTTTCATAATTTAAGCTACACTGCAACCCTAGAACGAATAAATTAGTTCATAGCAGAAATTAAAATTACAACACCACAATAATAAAGCATTTTAGAGAAATAAAAATGAAAAGAAAATAGATTAGGAAAAACTCTTTCACGATTCCTCAATGAAAAATAAATTTCTTCCCTTTCCTTCTTCTTCGTTGTCTTCTTTCTCTATAATTGTCCTAAGAAAATACAACACAAAACTATCAAATTAATGTTCAGTGTGTTGTAGAAAACACGCAGAGAGGAAAGAAAAAGAAAACTCGAAGACAAAAAAATGGAAAGCTCCAAGCTCAAACGAAAAACCAAACTAAACCTAAAAAACACACCCTCTTTTTATCACGTAAAAAATATATCCCTTATCTCCAACTATTATTTTTTTATTTTTTTATCGCAGTACATGTAGTGGGGGACAAACAAAACATGGGGAGAATTAAAATAAACACACACGTGAAAACGTTCTGCGCTTTTCTAAATTCTTTTCCTTTTATGCATGCCACGTGTCATCATTTGATTGGCTACAAGATATAACGAGACACGTGGTAGCCTTTCATTAGGTGGCAAGAACAGGCGCATGTAGATCATCTGCATCACTTCGTACACGATTTCATCGCACTGGAAGTACGCGACAGTTGGCTTCGACACGTGGTGATGCGTTAATAGCTGGTAAGTGGGCATCGTTTCTGCATTTTTATTTTACCAAATATATGCCACATGTCATCATGTGATTGGCTGGAAGATTGAGGTGACACGTGGTTGCTTCGTATTCGGTGAAATGCGAGGGTGCACGCTTCTTGGATGAAACGCACTACACGATAACTGCTTCCACGTGTTTTAAATCTAGACCGTTCAATAGATCCAACGGTCAGTGATTGCCTCGGGAGAAAATATGTGTAGCCGACACGTGGGTCCCACCCTACACGCCAGTCTACATGGAAGGTGGGCCCCACGTGTGCCGAGCCGTGTAATTCAAGAGTTCCGGGTGTAGTCGCCTTTGTCGCGTCTGGATTGCACGCGTCCAATCTTGACCTATGATTGGATGATCGAATGGTGTGTGTTGGGCATTGTGAATGTCGCGAGTGGCTCTTCTCCTGCGTAGAAATTCAACTTTTATTAATTGTATTTTGACCCAAAAATTTAATTTAACTTAATTTCTAATCTTTTGATATTTGAAATTTAACCCATTCTTAATTTCAAATTAAATTGTAATCTTTTTATAATTGCAATTAAGCCCCTTTTTTATTAAAATTTATTAATTTACTTGAAAAGATATTTATTAAAAACTAATACTAAATATTAATTTAATTAATTTAAAAATTAACTAAAAATGTAAAGAACTAGCAATTATAATTAATAAAATAGACATAAATCACTGTATAAAATACAGTTATTAGGGCTCTCTAATTACTTGAGAGATAGTCTAGAACAAATTTATGAGAAAATTTCATTCCTACCAAAAGACTATAGATTTAAGGACAAAGATAGCCACATTTTCAATAAAGGAAGGATAATTATTCCATGAAGCTTGGGATAGGTTTAACCTACTTCTCATCTAGAGCCTACACCACAATTTCTCACTATAGCTATAGAACTATTTTTTCTATGATGGTTGACACAATAGTATTAGTTTAAAGTTGACAATGCTGCAGGTACAATTATGGGGAAATAAAGCTATAGAAACTTATGAGCTTTATGAGATGTTAGGTGCTAATTCCCAACCGATGAATGTTAGAGGGAGAAGAGCTAGAGTAAATGAGATAGGCTTTGGTAAAGATATGTCGATGTAACTTGTAGAATTAACCAAGCAAGTAACACTCCTCACCATCAAAAACACACCAAATCAAGAGGTATGTGGAGTTTTTAGTACTTATGGGTATTGTGCTCATACTTTTCCTTTACAAAGTAATTCTTATGCATGTACTAGTCATGAACAAGTGAATTTAGTAGAAGGTTACCAATCTAGACCTAGAAATAATCCATATGCAAATATATACTTTTCAGGATGGGGGAATCATCCCAATTTCTCTTAGAAGGAAAGCAATAGCCCTACCTATGTCCAAAACCACATGCAAGGCCAACATTTAAATAAAACTTTGCCACACAATCCATCTAATGAGCTAACCTTGGAAGATAACTTGAATGCCTTCATTCAAGGGAGTAGAGAAAACTAAGTGAGAAATAATAAAAGGTTGGATTCTCTAGAGGCATCCATGAAATGGACAAAAGTTTAAGTAGGGAAGTTAGTTGAGCATATGCAAAAGCAAGAGAATGGGAAGTTACCTAGTCAACCTGAACAAGCAAAGGCTATTATAGTCCTTCAAAATGGTATGGTGCTAACTACGGATTTTCCTAATTTTTTTGAAAATTTATCTACTAATGTATGAAACATAGGGGAGTCTAGAAGAGTGAGAAATGGTGTGGGACAATTCTAAACCATGTAGCCTTCTAAGGGGAGTCAATTAATCCTTCCATGCTACATAAGTCACCTGAGCCACACTAACTCCCTATTCCATTTCCACATCACTCAAAGATGACCAAAAAGAATAAGAAACAATAATTTATGGTAAATACACTAGTGATGATGTGCCTTACAGGATCTTGTCCAGATTAGCAACATACAAAACATCATGCAACATGCATATTGAAAAGTTATAAATTATTTTGAATCACTTTGAGACCTTATATGTGGAAACATGTTATGTAAATGATGAATGTACTCTCATAGCATACAATCATACATACCATAGCATACCAAAAGAAAGAGTATGTCGCTTGGTACATATCCAAGGTAAGGAAATACTAACTCTTTAGAGAATCACACGAAATTGGAAAGGAGTGGAAATAAATAGGAAGCTAAAGAAAGGAAAGAAAGCATGTAACAACATTAATCAAATAAACTTCCTAATCATAGTCTAAACCTTGTATATTGGTACATAAATGATCGAAACTAAGAATAAAATAACATAACAACTGATCATGCATAAAAACAAATATAGCGAGCTAAACCCATAGAATCCCTACCTATATGGTAGAATCCTTGGGTTGCTTATGGAAACCACTTGACAAAAAATAATTCTCTAAAAAATTTAATATATATAATTTGATAAAAGTATAAACGTAAATACCTCTACTAGTGGAACCATTCTACCCTAACTACCTATTATCGTCCTCACACACTACATTTGCAACAACTTGATCCAAGATACAGATACGACTCTCTTCCAGAGCTAACAAAGCATACATTTGTGCAATTAGTCACCAATGATCAACAATGTGTACAACAATATGGGAGCCACCCTAACCACAAACATTGGAAATCACTAATGTAAGTCTCATTGTACTCATGTCTATGTCTCAGCTTCCTGTGTACAAAACATGATGTCTATTTTCTTTTCATATAGTATATGTGTCTTCTTTTGTATAAGGTTGGTTACTATGGATCATTAATTCACACACACATATGCTTACACACACCATACAGTTGGTTTTCATAGTGTGCATGCTATGTTAAAAGTGTTGGTTTGTATGCAAGCCAATGTTATTACTTATGGTTTTTGGCTTGTTTCGGTATGGGTATTTGTGGATTTTAGTCAATATTTTTCAAAACAAAATATATCACATTTTACGTACCTCACCATAAGTGGTAGCAAGGTGGAAAATTTGAGTCCTATAAATACCCACTAATTTCTCTTATTTCTTACCCCTCATTTATGAATGGAAACTCTACCAAAATTCACTTTGAGATTTATATCTATTGTTAAAATTATTTTGGATAAACTATATTTAAGTGTGGATCGCTTAGTGATTTTAGTAATCAAATAATAGGATGTGTGTGTACATGGTTTGACTGCATGTCTACCATACACAATTTGATTATAGTGGTGGATTGTGTGTCCTTTGAGTGTAAAAGTTGGTAAACTTCCAATTACTAATTATTTGTTACCAATCACCCCACATTGGGTGTTGTTGGTTATGGAGAAGGGTTAGGTGATAACTGTATTTTATATAGTTATTTTCACCTATTTTATTAATTATAATTGCTATGTTTTCAATGTTTTTAGTTAATTTTAGTTTAATAAATTAGTATATTCTATTTTTTTTATATTTTAATAAAATTAAATAATTTGTATCGAAAAACTTAAGTAATTGCAAATTTATGTCGAAAAATATAATTTTAAATAATAGAGTCTTTAATTACAATTTATAAAAGTCAAATATATAATTTATATTAAATTCGGGCTTGATTTTAATTATTAAAAGTTTAAAAATTTAATTTAAATTAGAAAAGGGCTAAACTGTAATTAAATAAAGTTGAAAATGTAATTTAAAATTAATTTGTGGGCCAAAATCCAATTAATTAAAGTTTAATTTGCTACGCAGGTGAGAAGACCACGCGCCAATACGCACGCGCGAAACATGGACCGTCCGATCAAAGAAGAAACGGCTGAGATCCGCGCGTGTCATTCACGCCCAACCAGATCGCGTGGGTGCAGATTTGTTTACGCGGCTCGGCACCCGAGTTATGCCCACCTGCCGCGCAGGCCGGCGTGCGAGTGGGACCCACTTCTCTTACGCGTCAGCCGCTGTCCCCCACGTACGCGCGCCTTTGATCCCGTGCGGCGATCTCTTCGTGCAACCGGTTTTTCCTCGAATCATAAACTGCCACGTGTTCACTCTGAATCCGTTCATCGAATCAGTAACTGCCACGTGTCCCACTCTATTTTTAAGCCAATTAGATTGCAACATGTGGCAGGTTACGATGAGCGTGAAAGCGCCGAATCTCGCATGCGTTCCAGCCGTTGCACCACGCGTCGCGCGCCCCAATTCCCTGCGACATTTTCTGTGTGCGCCCATCTCCTTCAACGAATCAAATGCTGCCACGTGTCCCACTATTTGTTTCAGCGAATCAGATCGCGACACGTGGCAGCGTGAATTTAAAAAAAATAAGCAGCGACGCGCATGATTCTAGTTTGCGTTTTCGATACAATTTTGTCCCCCACGTTTTATTTATTTATTATTTTTCCCACACTCCTCTGTCCCCCGCGTGTATTAAATATTAATATTTTTGATGTATTATTTTGTGTATAAATAGGAGATAAGATGATAGTGAAAATAAGTTTTTTTTGAGTTTGTAATTTTTGGGGTGCTCGGTTTTGGACGGCAGAACACGCAGAAGCCATTTTTTGGCTTTTGTTGTGTTCTACGTGTGCCAAATATTTGTTTTAAGTGTTTTTTTAATTTTCCTTCTTCTTCATCTTTTTTTTCTGAATCTGGTGTAATTTTTATTTTAATTTTATGAAGTAATTTAATTTTTCTAGGGTTGCATTTGATCTAAATTTATGATGCTTTTATTTTAATTATTTTTGATAGATTTATAAGACGTTCGATTTGTTCGTTCTATTTTGTGCTTAATGCTTTTTGATTATTTACGAATCTTATCGAAACGATCCGTGGCACATGAATAAACTTGGAAGAGGCATTCATGTGTATATTGCTCGTAAATAGAATGACATGTATTATGAAGGATATGAATATACCCTAATTGTATGTGTGGCCATTTGAAAACTTAAAACGTAATGAATTTCGGTGAATTTAATTCTCATAGAGATATAGTGAATTAATTTAACGAGGTGTGTTTGTACGGAGCTCGGAAGAGATGTATGAATAAAATTAGAAGTTTTCGGTTGACAAATTAAATGTACAAAAAAATATAAATCAAAAGAAAATAAAATGATTTGAGTTAATTAATTTTGTGAAAAATTGCAATCCTAGATTTCCTTTATTTTGTTTTTTTTCTTACATTTGTGACAATCAACGTACGTTTTGAATAAAATCAGATTGAGATAATTTTAGTAATCAACAAATTATAGTAACAAATCTCCGTGGGAACGATACTTTACTTACAAATTTTATTACTTGTGACCGTGTATACTTGCACGTTTTTGTGTGTTGAAAAACACGCAACATTAGGTTCGAGTGTCAAACCAAATAGTTGTAGAAGTACCAAGTGAAGAGTAGTAGTAGCATTTAGGATGGAGGTTCTATCTGATAAAGGTATTATTGGTTTTATTGTTTATTAGAGTTGTAACTGTTTTATTATTTAGTGAATTATTTGTTATTGAGTGATTGTCTTAAGAAACTTAAGAATGTTACCATATATATATGATTTCTATATAGGTTTACCTCGTTGTATTTCTTGTTTTGTATGATTTGTTGCTGTATTTGTACAATATGAGTTTATGTTACAACAAACTAAAAGCATAAACTTTGATTAGAAAGGCTTTATATTATTTCCTGCTTTATGTTGAATTTATATAATATTTTTGTTCACAGTTATCTACTTATTTGATATTATATTATTTGTGCTTCTATTGTGTTTACTATGTAAGTGTTTGATTTTCTATTTGTGTGAGTTAGGGCCGAGTCTTTAAAAAGTCTACATTGCTTTAACTTAGTAGTGTACCAGGTCGTAGACTCTTTCAACTAGTATCAAAATAGGTGCACCCTTTTAGGATGACCATTCTCATATCTATTCTACTAACTGACTTTTTCACACCCATACTTCTCTCTAAAGGAATCGAGGAAAGAAGGTAATGTAGTTAGACCTCCATTTTTCAATAGGCTAAACTATTTGAAATCACAAATGAGGGCTTTTTGTGGTCCTAAGTAGATCAATTGTGGTTTCTTGTTAAGAATAACTATCGTATCTAACCAAAACCCTACATAATAAAACTGGGATTCCTAATCCCATGAGTGAATAGACTAATGAAGAGAGTAAGGAATATGATTTGAATAGCAAGGGAATCTATGCAATTATTTGGGCAATTTTTCCAAATGAATTTCAAAGAATTCAGAGTTATACTTCTTCAAAACAAGGATGGGACATTTTAGAAACCACTCATAAAGGAATTTAAGCTATAAAAAGATCCATAATTCTTAAGTTGAAGAGAGATTTTGAATTCTGTATCATGTAAGAGGATGAAATTTTTGACCAATTCTATACTCATTTTTCAAACATTGTCAACTACTCTTACAACTTGGGTAGACGTATTTGCAAGGAAAAACAAGTTGAAAAAATCATCACTAGCCTATCCAATCATTTCCATGCCAAAGTTACCATGCTTTAGTCCATATACAAGCCTGGTGAACTTACTATTGATGAATTAGTTGGTGACCTACAAATCTTCAAACTGCATCACCTGTGTCTAAAAAAGAGCAATATACTTCCATGTATGGAACGAGCTTGGCTCTTAAGACATCAAAGGATAGTGGTCCGAACGAAGATGTTTTTGCCACATTTATTGGTAATGATGACTTTGATCCCAATGAGGAGGAAATGGCTTTGTTTGCCTATAGATTTACTAAAAAATTTAGAAAGAAGAAACCCTCTTAGAGGTTGAGGAAAGGTAATTTGAGCTCTAAGGGCCAAAATCTGTAAAGGTTATTAATGATTTAGTTAATGAATTAGAGAAACCTAGCAAAGGGCACTAAATCAAGCTCAAATGCTTTGAATGTGGAAAGCCTAGTTACCTTGCAAAAAATATTTTTTAGAAACAAAAGTGCACAATATGAATTTAATGAAGGTTGAGGTTATCATTTCAGGTAGTACCATTAATGATAATGAGGATGGCACAAATTTTCTATCATTAGTTGCTTCGAGGAATGCCTTTAATCATCCCACTACTACCTCAAATGTTTAAGAGGTTAAATCTAAAGTTGATGATAATGATGAGCAAGATGAATTGCTCGACTCTTATAATGCACTATTGTTAGAGCACATCAAATCAGAAAAACCTAAGAAAAAGGCTTTGCATAGCCATGATGAAAAAGAGTATGAGATAAGTGCTCTGAAGAAAACTCTTGGGGAAAGGAATTCATCAACTGAAGAACAACATCATGATCTCACTAATAGATGTGAGGTCATTCAAAAGAGACATCTAGATTTACAAGAAAATTTTAACTTAAATCTCTAAAAGATGAAGATAATTGAGGAATAATTGAAGTGTTCAACTTCTAATAAAGATACTCCATTGTAGGTCAATAATGATCCCTTGGATGATCAAAAGCATGATATTGAACAATTGAAGTAGATAATTGTCCTTGAAAGTGCCAAGGAATATCTAGCTTATGCTCTCACTGAGAATTAAGCTAAATTGAAATATATGAATGAGAGAGTTGGGATTCTCCACAATTCAATTGCTTACTTGGATTATTTCCTTAATGAAAAGGAAGAGTTGATTATAACTTTAAAAAATACTCTACGTGAGTGAAAAATAATTGGCTAAGTCTTCCTCTACTGTCAGAAAAATGATTTCTTGTTCCAAGAAATTAAGTGAAATTATCAGTAACATAAAGCTTTTTGGTGATAAATGTGGTATCGGGTATAATGAAGGGGTTTATACTTCTAATTCTTCTACTTCTAAGTTTATTAAGTATACTAATCAAGATTCTATGTAGAAGTCAGTTGCTATTGCCCCTAAATGTAAGTCAGTTGTCAAGTTCTAGCCTGGTTCCTCTAGCAAGGCCTAAGGCTAATACTTCTCATTTCTCAGGTGGTGCTCTACTTCCACCACCTCTCACTACAAAAAATTAACTTCTCCTCATTGTATGAAAGCTAACATGAGTACCTTTATCACTCTCCTCCACATACAACTGATTGAAGTTAAGGACCTGGATTATCTAACTACACTCATCGTACCTATTATTTATATGGCATTACTAGACACCTTGCTAGGTGCCACTCTTTCATGGGCTTGCTCGATTTTCTTTATGCATCTGTATGTCATATAGAATTTTTATTTGTCTTTAGGACTTTTATCATAGCTAAAATGTTTTAACTAAAATTTTATTTTGTTACCACTCCTATTTTTTGAGTTTTTGTCCCCATCTAAGCATGTCTTGTGTTTCTATTTTGAAACTTTTGTCTTTCTCACATATTTAGTAGTTTTAGTACCTTTCCTTGTTTCTTCTTTCCCTTAGGAGTGTTGCTTGTAATGTTCACTAGTTAGTCAGTTTCTTTCTTTCTCTTGAATAGCAATGATGTGAGTATTATTGTTTATCTCTTTTGAGACACTTTCCCATTCATTTTTAGGTTTGACTTATTTTGAGTCCATTCTTATTATCTCACTTGTTAGTCTTTCATTTGCGTTTTGTGAGATTTCCATCTTTTTTCTATGCTACTATTGCTTGTAAAATGAATTTTAAAGTAATAATGTTTATATATGTTTTGCATACTTTTGACCTGAATTGAAGTATGGTTGTTTTTTCTTTGAGGGCATATATGGCTAAATTTTTCTTTTTTTCTTATTTCAAATGAATGTTTCTATTGCGCATGCCATATCTTTGTGAATTTGAATGGTTATTTTGAGAAGCTTGGGTAAATATCTTGCTTTGATGATTTGTATTTCTCTAACATGCTATAGAATTCACTATTAGTGTCTCTTGAGGGGAAATTCTAGGTGTATTTGGTTAAAAAGAGGATTGAGGCCATCCTTGAATCATTTGTTTTTTTCTTGCCATCATGATTTTCATATCCTTTGTCTCCCTTGTTTGAGCCTTTATGGTATCCCTTCATTTATTTTCTTTTAAATAATGGCCTAGCCTAAAGATTTATTCCCACTTATCTTATCCACTCTTTGATTGAGCTTGTATGTTATTGATTTTTCAGTTTTGTCCTTTTGGTTTCTATAAAAAAAGGAATGGGAATGAAATAGAAAAAAAAGGTGATAGTGAAATTTTGAATATATAAAACAAAACATGGGAAAATTGGAGAAGATGAGGTAGTGTTGATTAAACATCTATTTTTGTGTTTTGTTCTCTCAACTTCATTAGCTAAAGTTTGAGAGGTAAAGAGAAAAGAACCCATGTTTAAGGATATAGGTGTCGTCTATATGATCTTATCAATTTGATTGGATCAACAAAGGTGTGTTCTAGCCTAAATGTCTTCTCTTCCCTACCTATACCTTAGCCTATCTTTGCAAAACTTGAAAGACCTATTAATTTCTTCAAAGGTGGCACTTAATTTAGTAGAAAGAGAGATTAATTACAGACTTATGAAGCTTTTAGTTCAACTTGAGTTTATATTTTGATTTACATGGTTTGCATAAGCATATCATGATGGCATATAGAGTAAACAAATTTTGTATTTCACATATAATACATGTCATTAAAATTGAGTCATACCTATGCATGAATGCATTATGGATTGATACACATGTGAATATTTGTGTTGAAAGTATTGTTTATCCTTTGTAGATCCTTTAATTCGTTTATTATGCTTTATTTTCTTCCCTCGCTCTATTTTTATTGTTGTCTATTATGTGTAAATGCTTTCATTTGGAAGGTTATATGAGTAGAATGCATATCTTGTTTTTTATTTTACATGCATCATTTTAAGAGGAGAAGTGTATGTCTTCTGTATATTGTTAACAGAAGTGATATATTTGTTTTACTTTTTGTTATATGTTCTATTATGAGTCTTTGCTCTTCCGTCTTGTTCATATGATACTTTCTTCTGTTTGTCATCACTTTATCTGAACCATGCATAAATAGGAATTTTAGCATGATAGGTTGCATGCATTGTATGCAATCCCTGGTTTCATATGTCTACTTATGTGTTTCCCTGCTTGTGGCTTTGTGCTCCTCTATGTCTTTTTCTTGTGAATCATATGGTACTTCTTATTTTGTTTGCTTTAATCTTACCTACTATGTTGTATTACTGTTAGGATTATAGTTTATTTTTATGCCTTATCTCCCTCATATAGGGGTATTCCTTTGACTTTCAGTGTCAAAAAGGGGAGAGAAGTTTTTGTGCACAAATATATGTTTGCTACCATACAATGTGCTACATGGGCTTTGAGTGTAGAATTTCATGACATGTTGTTGTCTGTATTGCATGCATTCAATAGGAGTGTTGCATGAAGTTAGGGGGAGTTGTGAATGTTTACTTGTGCTTATTCCTATCGATATGTATTTGTGTAAGGATAACACTATATAAGTGGGTTGACTACACATTGTCTCCACTACTATAAAATGGATTATTAAAGTCAGTTAAAAATCGACTTTAAATTGATTAACTTAAAATTTAAAGTCGGTTCACACGTTGAACCGACTTTAAAATATTGATTTTTTTTATTTTTGTTCTCATTTTTCACTCTACTAACTTATATTCAATATAGCATAAAAAACCAAAATCTACTTGACAAAGTGTAAATAATAATACAAATAATTAAAAATTTATATATAATTAATTACTTGATAATTAAATTTATTACAAACAAATAATAATGTATATACAATACATATATATATAGTTAACTTAAATTACAAATAAAATGATGTCGTCAAAGTGTAATGGATTGTGCGAGCAAGCTTGGTTGGCTTAGAATCACAAGCATAGTGACAAGGAAACTTGGCAAAAAGCAGCTGGTCCATATAACAATTCATTCCCCTACATACATGAGCACATAAATATCCATCAAACAAGCAGTCTAAACTTCAGAGACATATGAATGGAGAAATTAAATCATTATAAATATTACCATGGTGTTGTCCTATATTATTCAAGATTATATTCTTCTCCTGATATTATAATTTGAACAAAGTATTCTGTCAATTCTTCTTGTAAATCATGAAAAATATGCATATCCTAGCCCCATTTGTTCCAACCAAAGAAATATACGTAATTAATTAAATTCAAAATAAGAATGTAATATCATGAATTCACAAAAAATAACTCATATATGTTAAGAGATAAGTAAAAGAGATTACCACATCGATATCTGAGTGTATAATAATAACCTTATCCCTTCGAACTCATATTAGCACTTTATTAATCTTCTGTCTATAAATATGAAGCTATCTGGAATCAAGCTGGTATTTTTAATGATATAATGAGCTCTAAATATGAAATCAAGTGTAACTCTGATTTGTTACTTGGCTTGGTTGAGTTTTAGTGCCCTTAAACATATGGAACAATTGTGTAATATGTTTATGGGCACCAAAACTCAACCAAGCCAAGTAACAAAATAGGATTTACATAATTTGAACCATGTGTTATGCGCATTCCTCTCGTAAATCATCAAAAATTTACTAGTCATAGCCCATCTTGTTCCAACCAAAGAACTACATGTATTTAAAATCAAAATAAGAATATAATTTCTTGAATTCACAAAAAATAACTCATATATGTTAAAAACGTTTCTGTATATTGGTAAAAGATATTACCACATCATCAATTGGAATTTTGATATTTGTGATGATTTCGCTCATAAACTTCATGACATAATAACCACACATGACTCCATTATTTTGTTGTGGAACCTACAAAAAAGATCACGTACATGATTTTCCATATTCGAACATATTTATTATTCAATAGTAAAATTAATAAAATTATTAATATTTGCTTGTACATACCATAACTTTATGCCATATAAGCTTACGAGATTTTTTAAGGACAATGCCCCTAAACTTGTTCCACAGCTTCCATGCCCTATCAAGGTTTAAAATAGTTAGTTTTTTACTAAATATTACAAAGAACAATAGAAGAAAAATAGCTAGCTATAACTCTTACATTTCAACAATTGCTTTTGTATCTTTACTCAGTTCTATGGAAGCTGAGTCACAATACCAAGCATGATTATTGAATAGATCAAGGATTACCAACATCCAATGATCTTGGCCTTGTTCAAACTTTAGTGGCCAAGGGATTATCAACTTTTAATTTCTGTTAAGCATTAATGCCCTATCACATAATTGTTTGGCTATGATGTTAACATCCATCTCTTGATATTGATTGGCATATGAAGAATCATAGAACATTGCTAAATGTGATGAGTGATTATGTTGAAGTCGATAATAACATGCCCTATATAAAAGAAAAATATATAAGTAATTAGATAATATAAATATAATTATATATGTTCTACATAAATGAAAGAAATTTACTGATTGAGGACTCACCTTGTCCAAACTTGAATTATACTTAAATTGATCATTTGATATTCAAATAGCTGCAATATGCACTCGATTGATATATAAGTTTGGCCGAGGTCTACACCAAAAAAATCTATATGAAGTGGCACAGTCCATCCATCATTTATGCTAGATGCAGTCACAACAATAGTCTTCAAAGTGTCAAGATTTTTGTTGAAGTTTAAAGCATAATCATAACTATACTTTTTCCAAGGCTTCTTCTTGAATGACTTAGTGCGCAATGATTGGCCACTAGACATAGATATAGCAAGAGATACTTGCTTCGTATCTTTTACTTGTGCCCTATTTAAGAGTTATGGTATAATAGACTAAAGAAGAAGTATTATGTATGTTAGTAATAATAAAAGATATAATAAAATAATAGTAGTAAACAAGTGTTATCTTTTAAGTAAAAAAATAGTACCACGTCAAAATTTAGAACAACTTGAATCGACGGCCAAGCCACATACTATCCAACCGCCTCTTGGACTGTGGTAGCATAAGAAAGCATAGGTAGTGGACAATCATAGAGCAATGATTGATTAATTACTATTTGCTAATGATTTGGCAAATATTGATTATGAATCATCTGATCATCGCTCAATTTTGATACCGTTCTAATAGCAATAAAGTCCGTTGATGAAGGATGTTTCAACAAACATTTCATATTTTGTAAAAAATTTAAGTGTTATATATAATAAATAAAACATATAATAAAAAAATATATTATCTACACCAAAAATTAAAATCTTACCACATATGATTCATCAAATAGAGGAGGACTCCCATGTGGGGTAGCTATTGGATGTACATTCTCACCAAAATGTTCATCATGATGTGATTGATGGTAAGAATGCACAGATTGCATTGGAGAAATGAACCACTACTTGATTGCATATGCATTCCTGGCATAAAGGGAGGACCAATAGGATGACTATATCCCATACTGGAAATAGTTTAAGCGCCATAAGGTTGCTTGGGTGGCATGCCTGACATGGATGGTAGCATGCCTAGCATGGATGGTGGCATGCCTGGCATGGATGGTAGCATGCTTGGACAATATGGCATGCCCTGATTGTAGAATAATGCCATGCATGACATGTGTTGTGCTTGATATTCTTTTATAGTGGCAATCTCTCTTAACATTGAGGCCTTATAAGAGTTGAGTTTTTCTTCAATTTTAGTGTACTTTTCCTTACTCACCGTCTGAGGCTTTTGTTTTAGAATGTTAAAATACTCCATATAACCATCATATTGGCTACCTCTCCTAACACGACCAGGATGCTCACGTTCGAATGCATAATATATAGCATCTCTCCCAGACTCTTTGATTATTTCACCCCCTGGATATTTGTTCTTGAACAGCTCTCTACAAATAATAAAGCAAACAAACATATCCTACATTATTACATCAATTATTAAAAATCATATGGACTTTGTGTCAACCTAAATTACTAACCAACTTATTTAGTTGTTTTTCTCCTCGCTTAGTCATTGGTCTTGATTTCTTCGTTTTGGGAGTCTTTGTTTCTATGTACAATTCAGATCGAGTAGCTGGTCTACCCAATTCAGCTTCCTACATAAATTATGAAAAATTTATTAACCATGACATCAACTTAAATTTGAGGAAAATAAATATAAAAATATTTATAATTTAACATAAATTAATAATACCATTCTATATCTAACTTCAGGATTTGAAGACCTCCCAGTATAGTTAGGAAAAATGTTATGCATTTGTATATTCTGATGTTCTTCCCTAATAATTTGAAATTCATCCGTATGTCTATAATCCACAAAATCTTTCCAAACTTGAGGTGTAATCTAGGGGTGTTCTTTTGGGATTTTGTAGAGCTCTACTTCATCAAGTGGTTCCAAATATGGAAACACATAATTTCTTTCCAATCTGGAAGTTTTGTATTCCTTCCACTCCTTATTTGCAATCTTATAACACTTGTTCTTCCAAGTGTCATCGACTTTGTAACGATTTTATAAAAACACACTACAAAAGATTAGATATAATACAAAAAAGATATAATATATGTAATTAGTTATAAAATATAAGAGACTTACCCAAATGGTTTTCCATATTTTGAATTTTTCATCTTCGTCAACTTGAGTCCAATCATTTATATTGATTGGTATACTAGACTTCACAAGTCTACCAATAGAGGATTTCAATTGTTAGTCATTATCCCCTATTGGATTACCAATAGCATCAAATAGAACGGGTACTCTATCATCTGGTTTAAGTGGAGCATCAGGTATGTTCACCCAACCCCTTCTTTTCAAATACCCCAATGGATCATTTGGATCTATAAGCTCTGTTATCCGAGGATCCATGAAATATCTGCAAACAATGAAGAAATATAAATTAATTGATAATTTTAGGAACATACATATATATAAACATCCAAGAGTTATTACAACAATATAGAACATACATTATGTTTAATTAGGTTGTTGATCATATACATATATTCCTTCACAATCACTTCGAGTCCATAACGAAGAATCATCGTTATCAACTAGATCATTACATACATTAGGCAATTTGTTTGAGAAATACCTAATATTGGTTAATGTATCAAGCATAGGGTTGTCATCTTCTAAAGCATCATGATGGTAAAAACTCTTTTTGTGAAGGCATTAACACAACAGACCATCTTGTGTCAATTTGATCGCTCACGTAAAGTACTTGTTTTGCATGAAGTGCTAAAATGAAAGGATCATCAGTGTGACTTATCTTGGATAAATTTACAAGGGTAAATCCAAAATCATCTATTTTATATCCAAAATTGATAACATTTTCGACCCAATCACAAAAGAAAACTATTTCATGGAAGATCTCATAATCCAATTCACAAATCTCTTGAATTATACCATAATATGTTCTATCAGAAAGTACAGGATTACCATCTTTTGAATTGGAAAATTGCATAGTTTGTGAAACCATCTTCACACCACTATTCAAATATACTCGGAATTTGTCCCTATCTTGAGTCGTAAACCTCGATTCATTTATTGTGAAACTATAAAATGATTTGACATCAAATTTTGTACCATGTGCAAGCCATTCTAAACTTTCTGTTATTTTATGATTGCGTTTCTTGAGTTCATCATGAATCTATGTATACAAAAACATGAAATGTGTTTAAATCAAAGTTTTAAAACATTTCATAGA
This sequence comes from Hippophae tibetana, assembly GCA_037013495.1. Classification (NCBI taxonomy): domain Eukaryota; kingdom Viridiplantae; phylum Streptophyta; class Magnoliopsida; order Rosales; family Elaeagnaceae; genus Hippophae; species Hippophae tibetana. The sequence goes on along the minus strand of CM072808.1, from coordinate 9,306,966 downwards.
AGTACTAATGAATTCTTGTATGTGAAACTTACATGGTTGTGAAACTAATTAATAAGCTCTCGCTTGTGTTCATCATACAACCATTTTTCTCCTCTCTTTTTTATAATGAGGATCGATCTTCAATAAGTTTAAATGCATCCTGTAATGTTATTAAAGATATATGAAGTAGATATCATCATTAATAGTTAAATAAAAAATATTTTTTTCATAAATGGAAAGGTTAAACATCACTTACTCTATGTATGGTTGTGCCTCATTGTTATTTACCAAAATGATTCAATGTGCTTTTTTCCATCGAGTGTGATCAATAAATAATTTCTTACTTCCACCAAGCATAGGGTTACCTACTTTGATCATGTGACGTTCTAAGAACAACTTGTGCGTAGGATTCCCAATTTCAGTGCAACCACTAAAGTATTCAGAATAAAACTCAATGACCTCTTCAACAATGTAACATTACACCATACATCTTTTAGATCAATTTATATTATTTACATATCTTTTAAGGACTTTCATATATCTCTCAAAGTGATACATCCACCTTAAGTAAGTAGGACCACACAATTGAACCTCTCAAACTAAATGAACACACAAGTGAATCATTATATCGAAGAAAGAAGGAGGAAAATATTTTTCAATTAGGCACAAAGTATATACAACATCTTTCTATAAAGAGTTTAAGTCGCCAATTGATATAGATTTCTTGCATATTGTATTGAAGAATGAACAAAGACAAATTATTCATAATCGAACATGATTTGGAAGAATTGATCTAATAGCAACAGGTAATAACTGTTGCATTAAGATATGATAGTCATGTGATTTCAATCCATAAAGTTTCTTATCGGTGATAGACACTAAATTTCATAAGTTGGATGAGTAACCATGAGGAACTTTCACACCCGCTAAACATTTACAAAACACATCCTTTTCTTTTTTTGACATTTTATATGATGCTAGTGGAAAGTATGTTTGATTCTTATCATTTTCCACCCTTGGTGCCAATTCAGGTCATATGCCTAGTTTCCTTAAATCCAGTCTTGTTTAAATTCCATCCTTCATTTTTCTAGGTATATTAAGTAATGTACCAATCAAGCTCTCACATACATTTTTCTCAATGTGCATGACATCTAGGATGTGACAAATTTATAGGTCTTTCCAATAAGGTAATTCCCAAAATATTGATTTTTTATTCCAACAACCATGGTCTACTCATTCTCCTCATTTTTCATTTCCAATATCAACACCAGGTTGTTTTAGTCCTAGGATCAATAATGTTAACATCATGAATTTTATTTTCATACACAACCAGAGAGGAAGGTTGTATGTTACCATAATTACTGGCCAACAGTTATATATACTACTAAGGGAATTATATGGATTAATTCCATCAGTAGCAATGGCAAGACGAAAATTATGCGGATCAGATGCAAATTGAGAGGATAAATTATCTACTACTTTCCAATTTGGAGAATCACAAGGATGACGTAGCACCCCATCATCAGATCGGTTATCTGAATGTCAAGTCAACATCTTTGATGTCTCTTTACTTTTGAACAACCTTTGAAAGTGAGAAATAGGAGGAAAGTACCAAAGAACCTTTACAGGCATAACTTTTGCTTCCATCTTGATTCTTTACACATCGGACAATCATATAATGTCTTATATTCTTTTCTATAAAGAATGCAATCATTTGGACAAGCATGAATCTTATCAAATTCCATGCCAAATCGACTAAGAGATTTCTTCACTTCATACATTGAAGATGACAATTCAATACCCTCAGGAAACATATCGACTAGTAGATTTAGTAATTCTGTGAATCCCTTGTCAGAAAACCATGTTTCGCCTTCACATTGTACAAATAAACCAATCCCAACATTTTAGTGTATTTCTTGCATTTTGGATACAATAGTTTTTCGGCATCTTCTAGAGATTTTTAAAGGTTTCGGGATCATCCTCATGTAGTTCATCTTCAACATCATGAAACATATTTTCTGTCCATACATTATGATAAGATGTATGTAATCTACTCACATTCTTATTTATCTCTTCCCCATGAGTATTATCAATATTTTCTCCATGATAATACCAACATTTATAGTTCAAAAGAATACCACTACGGATAAGGTCATACTTAACCTCGTCAACTTCATGAAATTTCTCATTTGTACATTTAACAAATGGACATCAAATCATACTAATTTCATTATTACTATTTCTACAAGCAAACTACACGAAAATTTCAACTCCAGAAATGTAGTCTTGCTTAATTCTACACTTTGACATCCAAGATTTGTCTATTTTCTATTAATGACATTAATTAAGCATATTAATTATATATCCAATCAATATATTTCAAGTATTATTATATATGAATTCCCTAATTATTAGAATATATACCAAAACATACATAATACAAAACTTTATCATTTTAATCATTTTAAAATTGTATTGCTTTTACTTAATAAAATATAATTATTTATATGTAAATAAATTTATCCACGTATGGTAAATATTATAGTATCTCAAACCCACAACATCCAAATATTATTTCCACAGAAAATCAACCAAACATATAATAACAAGTATAATACAAAACATACATAAATAAAAAATTTATACAAAAAATAAAGCAAACTGAATAAGAAGTGCGTAGGATTAATAAAAATACTTACAAGAGTAAATGAAGTGACTAAATGAAGGAAATGAAGAAAAAATGTATGTTTTGTAAGTGAGAAAATGGGTATAAAAAATTTGAGTATTTCGCTAAAAAAATAGGGGATCTGAAAGATACTATGGAGAGGAAGATAACCCCATTTGAGTTGCTTATTCCCCCAACTAATAACTGATGTATGCTAAAGTGTGGGGTACCTCACTCAAAGGGTGAAGTGTTTGACAGCTCGATAAATTATTGAACTTATCAAAGTATGATGAACTCACCTTTAATATGAACATCGTCCAAAGAGAATGAAGAGACATCCCTCCTTTGAGACTTTCTTTAAAAGATCAACTTCATAGTCTTGAGAATATAATGAGCTACACAAAAGAGTATCACGATGCTTTCTTTACCTAACAAGCAACATTCTTAAACCAAAAACATTTTGATCAGGTAGAAAATAGTAGATTAATGTACAAAATGAACCGTTTACAAGTGAGTCATTTCGAGGTGGATATTCGCCACTTACTAACACCCGAGTATGATTTTAATCTCGTACCTCTATAACAATCACAAAACCAACCTAAAGAAAAATGGGCAGATAACATGGAGGACAAGCTGTGATTTATGATCAAAAGTTTTATGTTTTTATTTTATTTTTACTTTTCTCTGTTTTATCTTATTTTGATAACTTTAATTTTTTAGTGTTTTTGAATATGGTAAAAATTATATATTTTTTATGTTAATTATTTTTGGGTTATATTATATTCCAGTTTAGTGAACATTATTTAATATTATTAATGTTATAACCAATTGCTAAAGTATGTTAGAAGTACACAGTTTTTATTTGTGTATAAATGACTGGATTAATAAATGCACCTACATAAGAATAGTTAAATAGGATCAGAAATTGGGTAATTTTCTATTCTCTTATTCTATAATTTAATAATTACATTGAAGACAATATAAGTTGTAGGTTGGGGGTACAAAAAAGTCACATTATAAAATTTTTGATTAAATGAAATTTTTTTATGTTCACATGTACATTTTATTTTTTATATTGTTTTTATCTTTACTTTTTTTGTTCTTTAATTTATTTATATTTTTTAAGGTACTTTTAGGATAATTTTAAAATTATTCTTACAAAATTATCATGTCTTTTAGTTAAATTTAAAAAAATAATTAATTCGTTGCATTATTAGATTAATTTCAAAATATTTTCTACTCTTATAAACACTATTTTTATAAATTTTAAATTGTTAGATGATCTCTATAGGTTTTTGTATTGAATGTAAGGATTTTACATCTAATAGAGTGTCATATATTTATTTTCATGGCTTAAATTGAATAAGTTAAGTAGAAATTTACAGTAGAGCCTTCTGAATATTATATTTATTAATGAATGATTATTTTTGATATTTTTGAATATGAATAGAGGATATGCTTATTATATATACGTGAATTCCCTTAAGTAATTGAATAGGAGGGCCAAATGAATTGAAATATTTATATCTAATTTGAGAAGGGATCATAGAAGTTTTGAAATGAATATATCAAATTAACATATATCTTCACATAGTAAACATTATAAGTACAATAATCATACTAGATAGTATGGTCTAGTATAGTTATTGTACTTATAAGGTTTACTATATGATGATATAGGTTAATTTGATATATTCATTTATAAACTTGTAAGTTAAATAACCATAATATATTCATAAAACCTATTGACTAATTTTTCAATACAAAGTTAAGTAGTTAGGTCTCTTATTTTTATCCCAATCTATTTTGGTAGTTCGAACATGGAATTTCTTTGAGTTAAATTGAAATTCAATTAAAAGAATGAGTTGTAAGTAATTAAGAGAACACAAAGTATCCATAACTTGAAATTCAAATTATCCACTCACCTTATCATTCAATATATGTACAATTTTTACATGGTCCTTTCTTTAGAAAAAATATCTCTAAAATAATTAAAAATAAAAAAAAATGTATAGTATAAACTGCATACTACGACCCAATATCCTTCAAAGTAGTGAGAATTGGCTAAATACAAAATAAAAATATAGGAAATAATTTTCCAATAAATCATTTGTATTTTATTCATCTCTTAAAAGACATATTACTTGAGATTTTTATTTCATGAATTTAATTGATGTATAAAAATGATATTTGATTTCTTTATAAAATCGTTTCATTTGATTCATTTCATGAGATCAATATTATACACTATCTTTGAGCCTTTCTTTCTTTATATATATGCATAACTATTAGTTCATTTTTATACGTAAACTCTATTGCCATATACCTTTGAATGAGTGCTTAAACCAATAAGATAAGGGTGTTTTCGAGTATGCCTTTAAAGGTTAGAGTTGAAGCGACTTTGGATTTCTTACATTGAGATTGAAAAAAATTCAATATTGATATATTTTTTATTAAAATATGAAACTAATTTTCAACTAATCATTATAGTAAATTATTAATGTTTAGAATATTAAAATAATTCATACTATATTTAATTGTAATCTTAAAAGAAATTAAAAAGCATAAGAAGTTTTGTAATTTTGTTATCTTATCTTTTTCATTTTTTTAATTTGTTTTAAATTTTATTTGCTTATATTTTGTTTTCTTTTGTGATTTTTTTTTTAATTTTTGTATTTTAAATTGATGCTTGTGGGTATCATATTTGAAAATCTTTACGAGACTTAAACTTGTCGACTGTGGCAACCGTGTCAATTTAGGAAAATTATTTAGGATAGTTTAATTTTATGTTTAGTTTGTATTTATTAATTTTTTACGATTCTCGCTAAGAGACTAGAAAGAAGGTAGTTAGAGTTATGATGAGTGCTAAAAAATACTCAATATATCATGATTTTATGCATGATTTATGATTAAAAATATTTGTATTAACTTAATTTTATTATTATTTTATACAAATTAGTGTTTTCAAAGTTTAAGGTATATTTTGTTATTTTTTTGATATTTTAGCTTAAAAAGATGAAATTGATCATAACTTGAAGAAATACATTTGAGGTAGCCAAAAACTTGATGAGCAAAAACCGGCATCACCGATTCTTGCCAATACTTTGGTTTTAATATTTGTAAAACTCTCGCAAGTGCACGAATCATTTCGAAGAAAATGATAAGTAAACTCCCAAGGTCGATCTAAGGAAGGAATGTATGTGGTTTTTAATTTATTATTCAAACTTTTAAAAACGAAATTAAATCCTTAACATCCTGTCACGATATTTTGGGTTTTTGTGTTTTTAATCTATTGACATAAAAATAAACATAGATTCAATAAATATTTATGCAAATTTAATCTTTTATAATAGTGGAGTATTTATGGATATAATAACTAAGTTAATTATGCTTTCTCATATTATTTAGGTTATTAAAGATATGAATTGATATTTATTGATTCTCCCTTTTTTATATGAATACCACCTTTGGTGGGGTTAGATATTCTTTGTTAACTAAACAAATCAATTAACACTTATGGGTGGGGTTGATAACTAATTTGCTTAATTAAATTAATTCATTTTTCTAAGAGATTGAAAATGAACCATTTAAATGCCACCTTTGGTGGGGTTAGACAGTTTAAACTTTATTCAAGGTGTCCAAATCAAACCTAAGAATTTAGTTATCCGAGTACTAACTTTCAAGTTTTAAAACCACTACTGAAAACATGTTGTCAATACATTTTCAGATAATAATTCTTATAAAAAATTTTGAAATAGAGCTTCACTCTAACTACTGGGCGATTGTACCAACAAATAAAAGAGCACTACTCTAAATCAGACCGGATAACTAAACCTTAAAATCTAATTTTCAGGTTTAAGTTTGTAATGAAAAATAATATATTTCTCTCTAACATTCTTAATATAAAATCTTGAATAAAAACAAAATCAATTCATTTTAGAGATTTTTACCTATTTAATATTTCGTAAGCATAACAATGTTATTATTACATCATGTTTATAAACAGCCAACACAGTTAAATTTAATCACAGACAAATTAAATATAACATGTAAGAATAAAGCATAAAAAATAACTGTAAAGAAAATAAAATCCTTACAGAACTTCGATGCTATTCCCGTTGCTGGAAAACCTCCAAGCGGAATTTGCACTCCCATTTATTGAATCAAAAAGCTAATAAATTACAAAAACATAACTGGTTATTCCCAAAAAGGGAAGAACTCTAAAACTAAGAGAAATTAACTAAAAACTAAGAAAAACTAAAAACTAAGAAATGGAGAGAAAGAAAGAAGAGAAAAGTGTGTTTTGAGGTGTGTTTAGAAGTGAAGAGAAGGGGGTATTTATAGGTGAGGATGGGGAGAAAAAGTGAGTGAAAAAATGTTAAAATATTGTGAAAACGCGGAGTGCAATTGCTGAGGTCGTTGATGATGTCAACATGACCTCATTGGGGAGGTTGCGCGCAAAAATGAGGCGAAATGGGCATCGGTGCGCAGGAGCAGGAGCTGCGCGCGCGGATCTGGAGCAAGGCGCATGCGAGCGTGGGCGTTGGACTGCAGCATGGCACACACAGCTGGGCACTAGCACGCGCGGGACTCGGCGCGGCTGGGCGGTGCGGCGGCGCGATTTTCTCCTTTTTGACATTTTTGACCTTTTGGACCCATTTTGTCCAATTTTTCCATATTTGTTAACCTTTCCCCATTTATTTTTTAATATATTTGTGATGTATTGCTTCCAGTATTCCTCTTTGAGTCTTTAAGTTACGTTTTTAAGCCAAAATACCTGAAAAACAATAAAAATACCTGTGATTCCGAAAAAGACAAATTTATATAAATATATGATAAAACATATAAATATATATATATTTAATCAATTAATGTGCATAAAATCATTGTAATTTTAGTGCTTTTTGAGCACTCATCAGGTATTCCATTGCAATGCTCCAAACCAATAAAACATTATAGAAGAAAAGGGAATAAAGTCACACATAATAGTATGTGCCACAACGTGCAATTATTTTGTGCCGAGGCGAGTGCTTTTGGATTCAACACAAGTATCCTCAAACCTTTGTAGCCGTGCCAATTTAGGCATGTTACCATATCGATTATTACATGTTGTGATGCCAGCCTATTTGAGTAGATTTTTGAACCTATAAATTTGGTTCCTATTCCGTTTTATCAATCATTCCTTATCCTTTATCCTTCTCATTCATTTCATTTCTTTAGTTTCTAGTTTTTACTTTATTAGTTTAAAGTTCTTCTCTCCTTTGAGAGTTGAAAATAATTTAGTTTAAGTAATAGATGTACATCCAATTCAATAAAAGTTCGACATTTATTTTGTATATTTTTCATAAATAATTCAAGAAAACTCTATTTAGGTATATTTATGAATCCTTATTGATCATTCTTTATGTGTTATTTTTACATGTTATGTTTAATTTTCTAATTAGTTATTAAATTGAGTATGTTTGTCTGAAATTATAAAAGGGATATTAATAATATTGTTATGCTTGTGAAATTTTAATTAGATAAAACATCTTTAAAAATTTAAATATTATTTTCTATCCATGAGTTTTATAATGTTTATTTCAAAAAACATAGTGATGTCAGAATTTTCATTATGAGCTTAAGACATGAAAGTTAAATTTAAAATTTATTTATCTAAATTTCATTTACAATACTACTCTTCTATCAGTGATTTGGTTCACATGTATAGTTAGAGAAGAAATTCTATTTCAAAGATTTTTATAAGAATTATAATTGAATGATATATTGATGATATATCTTCTGTATTAGTTTTAAAATCTAAAACACATTTATGAGATAGTTAAATTCTCGAACCTAATTTTGAAACCTTTACTGAAGTTTAAACTATCAGGCCCCATATAGGGAAGAAAATTAAATAGAAATCTAAACCCAATGGATTTCAATGTTTTGAATGAATGGGTTCTCTTTACTTTGTAGTTGATTGTGCAAACAAGATTAACTAAACTGGAGGAGATGTCAACACTACACTTACTAACTTTGAAAGTGATAATGATATTTGAGTTGAATCTAGCACCAACTACTTGGAGTTTACTATAAATGTTGAAGAGCAATCTAGTAAGTCTAACAATGATTTAGATGATGAGGAAACTGATGCTAAAATTTTACTCAACAAATTTAATGTCCCTAATATAGATCAAGTGTTCATAGATTATGTAAGATGCAAAAGGAAAGTAGCTAAACTATATGAAAAACATAAATCCGTTGAAATATATTCCTCAATTATAGAAAGAAAAAAATTAAACTATCTGAACGTGCTAATATTTTGAATTCAAGTTTTTATAGACGTTAAATAAAAAAATAAGAATCTTATGCAGAAACTTGAACTATCAAAGGAAGTAGTAAAAAGGTTAATAATTAGACCTAAAAGGATGAACAAAGTTATGGATTATGAAATTCAATAGGAGATAAGAGAGGGCTAGAATATATAGACGCGCACACTATGCCATCTTTTTCAAAATCAACTGAATGTGTTAAATCTTCGAACATGTCCTCCTCATATGATACACATGACATTAGTTATAAGGATGAGAGCTACAATCCTTCAATATCAAAAACCACATTTGTAAGGGCTTCTAACCCTACTCCTTATGTTACCCATTAACAAAGAACAGTTGCATTTGTCATGAAAAAATCTGGTAAGTTTATGACTATGTGTCATCATTGTGCTAGGAAAGGTTATATTAGGCCAAGTGCAGATTTTTGATAAATGCTTCTAAATGTAATAATATTTTTCATGCTTCACATAATAGCACTCATAACCATCATCCATTTATGAATCTTACATCATAGTCTAGGATGAATGGAAATTATGGTAACATGTTCAAAAATCTTACAAGAAAGCATGAAGTTGTTGGCTCAAAATGGAAAGTGAAATTCAATACATTTAATTCTAGGACTAATTATCATTATCCTACTATGCATGCTGCATCTTCATTTAGGATGAATGAAAAATATAAAGGTAAGTCAAAGAATATGCCAATGACAACTAAGGTAGTTGATTTCTAACCCAAAGATATGAAGAAACCAAAATTCAAGAAAATCAGGGTTAGAAACGATTTCTTTTTAGTCATTTGACAGTCATTCTTTATTATTTTACCTATATACCTTTTTGAGTTCTTATGTATACCTATATACATCTTTATATTTTATATTTTTATTTTTATTGATATTTCTTTAGTTTCAAAAAAGATAAAAAAAATATAAAAAAAATAAAGAAAAGGAGGGAAGTAGACATGCTTAAACATTAATGATTATTGCATACTCTATTCATGTTTATTTTCTTTAGCTATACATTATACAAATAAATATTTTGACTTGTAAATTTACATATTTTCACATCTAGTAACATACTCACATACTTACTAGACACATAAGTATGTCATATTAGAAGTTTATAATTAATTATATGAGATTTTAGGGTATGAGATAACCTTGACTATGAAAATTATGGTTGAACTCTATCTTTCACTATATAAAATGTTACTATAAAGAGACATCTAGTTTTAAGAAGACTATCTACTGTGATGTGTGAAATTCATTATACTAGGTATACTAACTTATGCATATTCTTAAAAAAAATATTAAAGGAAAATGAAAAAAACCAAAAGCTTTTACATGCATAAAAAAGAGCCACAATTAGTTATACAACAAGAAAATAAATAATCAATCCCTCACAAAAAAATTAATACAAGAGGGGAATAAAAAAAAGAATAAAGTTATCTCTTAGTAAATAAATTTTATTTTGTACAAGTATGAATTCAACTATAATTTGTTTATGATAGTTGAAATTCCTTCTTTTGGATCTTTCATAACTAATCATAAATGAACAAATTAACATCTTATTGTAGTTCAACACATATTTTACTTTTGATGATTGTCAATATGTCACTATATGGGTTAGTATGTTTATGTGTTATGGCTACATATCTTTATGTTGTCAATGGATAGTCACATTTTGAATAAAATTAATTTCAATTTTTATGTGTACTATTGTGGTATATTAAACTAAATCTACTACCCTCAATTCAAATATATATATATATATATATATATATATATATATATATATATTAATTTTTATATATTTTGTTTTATTCTAATTTATTTAGAGGAATCTTAGATTTTATAGGGAGTTTATTCATTTTTGGTAAACATATTGTTTTTTAAGCTTTTAAAAACGCGTACTTATCTTTTTAGACATTAAATACAGTGCTTGTTTACTCAACCTATTGTATGAGTAGAAACCCTATGTTAAAGATTAATTACCAAACTATCCTTAAAAGGAACTTAGAAGATCTTAAAATCATAAGGACAATAATATAAAAAATACTAATTGGCTTGATCGCATCTAGAAGCTTTATTGATCTATACTTAGTTGGATCAATAATTTAAATGAAGGTGGATTGATCGACTATGAATAGTTTAATTTATCTAGTTAAGTTTTGATTCATCTTGTGAAAAATTAGTTAATTTAAAATTGATTGATTGATTATGAATAGTTCTATTGATCTAGTTAAGCTTTGATTTATCTAGTAAAAAATTAATTAATTTAAAAATAAGTTGATTAACCAATATAAATATTGTTAGGATGATATATAAATTGGATAAATTTAATTCGAAACTAATCAAATTAGAGTATTAAATTAATCATTTAATCTAATTAATAAGTTTTCATAAGTATATAAGTCGAGATTAATATTAATTAATTTTTGCACAAAAATTCTATACGGACTGCAGCCCCTCCTAAATCTCATTACCATCCACTCCTGAATGAAGTGGTTCTCGATTCATCCATGACTATTGCTCATATATATATTTTGCATACCCGAGGTAATTTAGAACCAAATCAAAGTAAAAAGCTAGCACCTTTTTTTCTAATTTGATCTTCTTTTGCTTGAAATCATAATCAGTTCAATTGAAAAAAATAAATAAATAAATAAAATGAATCGAATCTTATACGTGTGATACCTAACACCAATCCTTACTGGATACACTTTTTATGGCTGGTCTTCCTTTTTGTGTTTAAAAAAGAATATTAATCTTTCTTTTTGCAAGTTGAAGTAAAACAAAATAAAAAATCATGAACTGAAACGTCAAAGCTTGTTAAAAAGGGAGAAAAAAGCAAAAGTTATTGGTCTATGAGCAGTTCATCAATACTTTGAAATTGTAATAACGATAAGAACTCAAACCAATTAAACCTTAACATATCAGATCATGGTCATTGCTTTCAATCTCTATACATATATATGAGAATATATATATATGTTAGTCGAAACTTAGAATATGACAGGTTGGATAATTAGAATAAGATTTTAAGGGTATAAATGCTCTGTTATATATCAGGTTGTATTTGCATGTCTATTTGAATGCATAATAATATAGGGTGCTTAATATTGCAAACTAAGGCTCATTTTTTATGCATTTCGGATAAAAATTTGAAAACGATTTTAATTGTTTTTAGACCCATTATTAATTTAAGCATTTTAATTAAATACTTTTTTTAAAAGTGACGTCATTTTAAAATAAACATTTCTTTAAAATATGTGTCACCATAGGTCAAAATACCGATAAAACTTTCCACATATCAACTATATCTACTTATAGACGTGCGTTATACTGATATAACAATATATGTTGATATTTCCATTAATTGTTTTTTGTCAATAAATGTTGGTCAATATTAATACTATATTTGATATTCTTTTTAAATTAAAGTCTCAATATTTTTATAAAACTTAACATTTTAATCCATATGTGGGACCTAGTATTAATAATTAAATTTTTGAAAAACAAAATCTCGTCATTTATATTTTAATATTGCTGTATCCGATAAGGAAGTTAGTTGAAATAGAATTTCAAGAATAAGTGTTTCTGTAATGTACAGTGAGCTAGGATCAAAGGAATGTAAATGTTTAATTACATTCTAAGAGAAAAAAAATTGTTTAGTTACCATCAGAGAGGTCTGTGAAAAGATAGTTAACAAAAAGTATAATAAATTAAAAATTCGCATAACAATTAGACATGTAATTGTAAGTAAATAAAATAATACAATAACATAAATATTAATACATAAGATTTTTACATGGAAATAACTTAGATCACTTCTAAAAATTACAAAGCTATGACTCAAAATACCTATTAAGATAATTCTTCTAAGTAATCTACTTACAAGTCATTACTTTGATCATAATCTCTACAAGTAAAGTGTTCAGATTTGGACCAACATTCTAATGAACTTGAGTCATACTAGTTAATCGAGCTTGTACAGTTAACACCTGAAAAGTTAGCACAAATTCACAAGTGTAAATGCATATGTGTTCTAGAGTAGATTCAGTAATGACTAATCCTAACTTGATAGTTTAACAAATCAGTAGATAAAACAAAATCGACTAGTAACCCTAGAACAAATAGTTAAAATGACAATATCACAAATATTGTAGGCTTGTTGATTCATTAAGAAAAATCACAAATGTTTGAAAAATTAACTAAATGAAAAGGCCTATTTGAAAATATTTTGCAAAATAATGAGAGAGATATTAAGATGTAGAAAATAATGCTTAAATGCAGTTAATAAAATTGTGAGCCAATGATATGATTATCTTGTATGAGTAGAAAACCTAGGTCAAAAATTAATTACAAAATTATCCTTAAAAGTAACTTATAAGAGCTTAAAACCATAAGGATAGTACAATAAAAAATACTAATTAGTTCGAGTAAAAATTAGGTTAAATTTGAAAACCTAATCGCTTGATCGATCACATATAGATGTTCGATTGATCTATACTTATCTCGATCAATTAATCTAGTCAAGCTCGATCAATCAACTATGAATAGTTTTATTGATCTGTTTAAGTTCTGATTGATCTTGTAAAAAATTAATTAATTTAGTAATAAGTGGATTGATCTATTCATTAATCTCGACTGATATAATGCTCAATTGATCGATTTAATACTTCAATCGATCTTGTTAATGAATGCTTAAAAAATACTAAAATTATCACAATTTAATGTACTTTAATTAAATAAATAGATTTATATTTATACGATTTTATCATATTTTTGATATAAATTTGTCTCTTTCAGAATCATGGGTATTTTTATTATTTTTCAAGTATTTTTGTTCAAAAATAATTCGAAGACTCGAAGAAAAATACTAGAAGAAATACATCACAAATATGTTGATAAAGAAAATAAGAAAAAGTCAAAAAAATAGAAAAATTAGACAAAATGTGTAAAACTGCCCAGTCACATACACATCCGCCTAGTCCCGCGTGCACCGACACCTGTCATGCCCAGAACCCACGCATAGTCCTACACACACCCACACATGCCATGGAAAGTCTTGCGCACACCAGTGCCTACCATGCCAAGATTGACTCCCCTTTTTTCACCCATCTGCAGGCGCCAATACCCAGTCATGTGCACCTCTCCCCACATGCGTGCCAACCTATCAAAAATGCATCCAACACCAATTTTCAAGATATTTTTTCCACTTTTTTAAGCTTTTCTAAACATATAAAAGGACCCTCTCCCCCATTGTAAATAACACACTTAAAGTTCTCATTTCTTCTCTCTCTAGATTTCTCTCTCTAGAAAGCTTTCTTAGTTATTTTATTTTATTTTTAAAGTTCTTATCTCTTTAAGAAGAACTAGGTGTACTTTTGTAAATTTCTAGTTTTTGATTCAATAAATGAAAATGAAAATCCGTTTAGAGGTTCTTAAGAAACATAATTAGCATCAAAGTTCTATAAAGATTCTTTGGAGGTATAATTTTAAAATGAATTCTTTACATTTATTTTTATGTTTCTCTTATATGTTATATTTAATTTGTTTATGATTAAATTTAATATGATTGACTGTTTGTAAATATTATATAATAACAACGTTGTTATGCTTGTGAAATATTAAATATGTAAAACACTTCTATAAAGTAAATTGATTTTGTTTTTATTCAAGATTTTATATTAAGGATGTTAGAGAGAAATATATTATTTTTCATTAGAAACTTAAATCTAAAAATTATATTTTAAAGTTTCATCATCCGATCTTATTTAGAGTAGTACTATTTTATTTGTTGGCACAATCTACCGGTAGTTAGAGTAAAGCTCTAGTTCAAAAGTTTTTTAAAATTTGAAAGTTAATACTGAGATAATTAAATTATTAGGTTTAAATGCCGCATTTGGTGGAATTAGACATTTTAAACTTTATTCAAGGTGTCCAAATTAAACCTAAGAATTTAATTATCTGAGTACTAAACTTCAAGTTTTAAAACTATGATTGACATTATGTTGTCAATACATTTTCGAATAATAATTCTTATAAAAACTTTTGAAATAGTGCTTTACTCTAATTATCGGGCAATTGTACCAACAAATAAAATAGCACTACTCTAAATAAGACCAAATAATTAAACCTTAAAATCTAATTTTCAGATTTAAGTTTGTAATGAAAAATAATATTTTTCTCTCTAACATCCTTAATATAAAATCTTGAATAAAAACAAAAACAATTTATTTTATAGATATGTAAAAATAACATATAAAAATAAAACATAAAAAATAACTATAAAAAATTCATTTTAAAATTATACCTCAAAAGAATCCTTATAGAATTTTGACGCTAATTATGTTACTAGAAAACCTCCAAACGGATTTTCATTTCCATTTATTGAATCAAAAGTTAGAAATATTTAAAAGTATAGCTAGTTCTTCCCAAGAAGAGAAGAACTTTAAAATTAAAAACTAAAAATAACTAAGAAAACTTTCTAGAGAGAGAAAATTGTTTCTTAAGGTCCGTTTTTTACAATAGGGAAGAAGAGTTATTTATAGGTGATGAAAATGGTAAAAAATGGCCTTAGATGCGTAAAGGATGAGCGTTGATGTAGAATGGATGGGTGCTAACACAGGCACTCATGCAAGCGTTGACGTAGGTAGTAGTGCTAGTAGGCTTAAAGAGTGATTGGGCACTGATCCATGCAGAGATGTGGAATTTTTAGACGTGGTTGCGCGCAGACTTACCGCATTGTTGGGCACAGCTGCGCGCACGAATAATGGTTGTGTTGTCCATTTTTTCACTTTTCCTCATTTTTTTCTCAACGTATTTGTGATATTGCCTCTAGTATTATTTTTCAAGTCTTTAAATTATTTTTGAAGCGAAAATACTTGAAAAAAATAAAAATACTTATAATTCTGAAAAGATAAATTTATATAAAAATATGATAAAATCATATAAATATAAATATTTTTAATCAATTAAAGTAAATTAAATCATGATAATTTTAGTGATTTTTAAGCACTCATCACAACCCACAACCACCTTTTTGCTTGTCCCTTAGCAAGAGAAGCAATGAAAACTAAAATAAAAACTTAAAATTAAATTATCATAAATCACTTCCATGGATTGACACGGTTGCATTTACCATATGCAACAAGATTTTAGACCCTTACGTTGCCCTAGTGGAAGAGTTTGAGTCTCTTGAGGGTTTTTTGTTAATTATACCCATAAACATTAAAATAAATAAAACAAAATAAAAACAAATAAAGTAAGAAGTTCACTAAAATTTAAAATAAGTAAAAAGACTAAATAAAATATAAAAATATACATGCTTATAATCTCTTTTGAATTTCATTATTAAAATCTTAATCATAGATTATTTCAACTTCCTAAACACTCATGATTTATTGTAAAAATCAGTTGAAAATCATTTTTATATTTTAATAAAAAATGTATCAATTTAATTTCACTTAAATTCAGTGTCAAGAATTCGAATTCGTTTCTACTCTATTTCTCACAAGTCAATACTCTCAAAAACACTGAATCTTATGGGTTGAAATACTCATACTAATTTATATGTGAAAGAGTTGATGTATTGAAATGAACTAATATGTTTTCATATATATAAAGAAGAAAGGCTTAAAGTGTTATTTTAATGTTGATCTCATGAAAAGAATCAAATGTATAAATTATAAAGATATCATATTTAAAAATTATTTTCATGCATCTATAAAACTCATCAAGGAAAAATTTCAAGATATATGCCTTTTAGAAGTGTAGAAAAAATAAATGCAATGACTTTTGGAGATTTACTTCATATAACTTTCTTTTGAAATTAACCTTTACTCACAACTTTGAAGGCTATGTGGGTCATACTATGTATATTATACTATATATTCTTTATCTCGCTATTGTTTTATGAGATTTTTCAATATATATTTTTTAGAGAGTGAACCCATGAACAGATTGTACATTTTTCCAAGCTTGCGGCGTGATTGGTCATGGATGCGCTCGAACTTATGGCATTTTTGGGCCCAGTTGTGCACGAACTTACAACGTTGTTGGGCGTGGCTACATACAGACTTGTGTCATGATGCGCTCGCGGCAAAGGGAGATTTTTTTTTTCATTTTTCTAGTATTACCTCCAGAATTATTCTTTAAATATTTAAATTTTTTTTAAGCAAAACTACCCATGATTTCAGAAACATAAATTTATATAAAAATATAATAAAATCATATAAATATAAATCTTTTTAATCACTTAAAGTACATTAAATCATGGTAATTTTTAATATTTTTAAGCACTCATTAGCACGCCTGGGTGCGCCAATACCTATCATGCCAAGAATCTACGCACAATCCCGTATGCACCTACCCATGCCAGTGCTTGCCATGCCAAGTCCCACGTGCGCCAGCACTCACCAACAGAGATCGATGCCACTATCTACGTCCATTTACTAGCGCCAATGGCCAACAGTGCACACCTTTTCTCACACGCGTGCCAGCCTGTCCAAAACGCATTCAACACCCATTTTCAAGATATATTTTCCACTTTTTTAGACTTTTTTCACCTATAAAAGGACCATATCCCTCATTGTAACAAACACACCAAAAAAATGCAACTCTTCTCTCTCTAGCTTTCTCTCTTTAGAAAGTTTTCTTATTTTTTTTGTTTTATAGTTCTCTCTTTGAGAAGACCTAGCTATGCTTTTGTAGATTTTTAGCTTTTGATTCAAGAATGAGAAATACAAATCCGTTTGGAGATTTTTCAGCAACAAAATTAGCATCAAAGTTCTATAAGGATTCTTTTGAGGTATAATTTTAAAATGAATTATTTATAGTTATTTTTTATGTTTTATTCTTATATGTTATGTTTAATTTTTCTGTGATTAAATTTAACATGGCTAATTTTTTATAGATATAATATAATAATAAAGTTGTTATGCTTGAGAAATATAAAATAGAGAAAACATTTTTATAAAATAAATTGATTTTGTTTTTATTCATGATTTTATATTAAGGATGTTACAAAGAAATATATTATTTTTTATTACAAACTTAAATCTGAAAATTAGATTTTAAGGTTTAATTATCTGGTCTGATTTAAAGTAGTGCTTTTTTATTTGTTGGCACAATCGCCCAGTAGTTATTGTGAAACTCTATTTCAAAAGCTTTTATAAGAACTATTATTCAAAAATGTGTTTACAACATATTTTCAGCAATGGTTTTAAAACTTGAAAGTTAGTACCGGGATAATTAAATTCTTAGGTTTAATTTAGACACCTTGAATAAAGTTAAAAATATCTTACCTCACCAAAGGTGGTATTTGTAGTTCATTTTCAATCTCTTAGAAAAGGAAATTAGTTTAATTAATTATCAACCCAACTCATAGGTGTTAATTAAAAATCACATATATTCCTTCCTTAGATCAACCTTGGGAGTATACTTGTCATTTTTCTATAAAATAATTTCTGAACTTGAAAGAGTTTTAAAAATATATAACAAAACTATCTGCAAGATTGGTATTGCTAACTCTATGTTGTTCTTATCTCATCACTAGTCATATTAAAAAGTAATTTAATCAGTTTTAATTAAGCTCGATCAATCTAGCCACCACTGGATTGATCTAGTAAATTATTTGAATAATGTTCCTATGTGTCTAATATGAAATCTAACATGCACAAGAGCATTGATATACCTGAGATATGATGTTAAGGCTTGCGAGTTTCTTCGACATGAAAATATTCTTGAAAGACATACCTAGAAACTAATATTACATGCAAATGTTTTATTCATGAATATCGTCAAAACTCACAAATCTTATAATCTCCTTCTTTAGCATATTCTTGTGACAAGACCTCTCACTCACTAAATTATTCTTATAGGAGAATAAATTTTTACATAGTGGTACTATCTTATGATCTGGTGAAACCATCTTCGCTTGAGCCTTGAAAGCACATGTGTTTACATTAAAAGTCAAAAATATAAATGCCCAAACAACTCGTCCCAAAAGACTCAATGTTCATTAGTTCAGTGTTTATATCAATATAAAAGGAAAACAAAGAATATTCAAATAAGGATTAAACAAATGATAGAAATAAAAAAAACAACTCCCCCTTTGAGAAATATCTCAAAAAAATTTCAAAGTAATTCAAAAATAAAAATCTCCTTCTAAATAATTAACTCTCTCCATTTTGTAGATTTTAAATGTCTTGTGAATGTGTAAGTAGTTTCATGTTGACATCGATCACCAAATGTGAGAAATATGTAAATACACAAGTCACAATATCCATTTGCACAAGGATAGTTAAAACAATATATGAATGGAGTATGTAATGATTGTGTCAATGTTAAAGCATGTCTACCTCCCTCATTTTTATTTTTAATTTTTTTTTAACTAAAGAAACATCAATAAAAATAAAAATAAAAGGAATGATGATCAAGTGACTCAAAGAAACAACATTTTCTAACCCAAACTTTCTTGATTTTTGGTTTATTTATATCCTTGGGTTGGAAGTCAATTACCTTAGTTGTCATTGGCATATTCTTGGACTTACCTTTAGATTTTCTATTCATCCTAAATAAAGATGCAATATGCATGGTAAGATAATGATAATTAGTCCTGGAAATGAATGAATTAAATTTCACTTGCCTTTTGAGCCAACAACTTCATGCTTTCTATTAGGATTTTTGAACATGTTACCATAACTTCCATTCATCCTATAATATGATGCAAGATGCATAGATGGATAATAGTTATAAGTCCTACTATGTGAAGCATGGAAAGTATTACTACATTTAGGAGAATTTATCAAAAATCAACACTTAGGCCTAATATGACCTTGCCTACCACAATGATGATAGAAAGTCACAAACTTAACAAATGTTTTAATCACAGGTGCAACTGTTATTTGTGTATAATGGGTAACATAAGGAGTAGGCTTAGAAGGCCTTATAAATGTGGTTTTTTGATGTTGAAGTAGTTGATTTATCATCCTTATAACCAACATCATGTGTATCATGTGAGGAGGACAAGCTTGAAGATTTAATAAATTCAGTTGATTTTGAAGAAGATGGCATAGTGTACTCGTCTACATATGCTAGCCCTTTCTTGTCTCCAGTTGGATTTCCATAATCCAAAACTTTGTTAAGGTTTTTAGCTCCAATTTCTAACCTCCTTACTGCTTCCTTTGCACACGTTTCTACATAAGATTCTTATTTTCCTATTTAATATCTGCAATAGTTTAATTCAAAACATTAGTACATTCAAATAGTTCAATTTTTTTCTTTTTCTATAATTGAGGAATTTATTTCAAAGGATTTATGTTTGTCATTAATTTAGTTACTTCCTTTTTGCAACTTACATGATCATTAATACTAGTGACATGAAATTGGTTTAGTAGAAATTCAACATCACTTTCCTTATCATCTAACTCAATGTCATACTTACTGAATTGTCTACCTACCCTACAGTTGTAGTAAATGCCAAGTAGTTGTTATCTAATTCAAGTGGATTTTCATAATCACTTTTAGAATTAGTAAGTATAGCGTTGAAAGTTCTTCTAGTTTGGTTGTTCTTGTTCCCATAATCAACTGCAAAATGGCTTAAATCTATACGTTCAAAATATTGAAGTCGAGTCAGTTTAGATTTCTTAACATCAGAACTCATAAATTTTAGTTCTCTTAGATTGTGATCCTTTTAATAAAGGTGTTAACAATATCACATAATCTGATATAAAATTAAAAGAATGTTTCATCTTCTTTCATCCTATGATTTTCAAATTGACTACAAAGTATGCAAGGTTTAGTTCATTTAACTTGTATGGTTCCCTCATGGGAAACCTCTAAAATATCCCAATGATGCTTAGTAGTATCAATATGAGAAATAAGATGAAACTCATTAGTACACATAGCATTAAAAATAGCATTAATACCCTTTTGATTCCTATTGCAAGTAATTTTATCTAGATTGGTCCATTCATTCCTAGGCTTAGGAGTGACTACATTATCTTGGGTAACCATAGGTGGTTCCCAAACATAAATCACAGAATTTTGGACACTCTCATCTATAGACAAAAGAAAGGCTCTTGTGTGAGCCTTCGGAAGAGGTAATTGGACCCATCAAAGTAAGGTGTATGGATTGTAGATGAACCATCTCTCAAGTGATCCATACCAAAGTTTTAGGCACACAAAGTGTATCTAGTGACCACTCTGATACCAATTGAGAGAAAAAGATTTTTTAGTTACGAATAATATTAGCTAGAGAGTGTTGTGAAAAGATAATTAGAGAAAATATAACAAATTAAAAATTCACAAAATGGTTAGGCATGCAATCGCATGTAAATAAAGTAATGTAGAAATATAAAGATTAACACATGAGATTTTTAGGTAGAGATAACCTAAGCCACACCAATGTCCTAAGAGGAAAACCATCGGTCTATTGGACCAACTAACTATCCTCTATGAAACATAATGTCCAATTACAAGGATTGAATTCAAACTATCCACTAGGTTAATGCCTATAAAAATCTACTTATTAGCCTCTACTTTGATCATAGTCTCTCTAGGTAAGGTTTTCAAATCCAAACCAATGTTCCAATGAATTTCAGTCACACGAATTAATTGAACCCATACAGTTGACACCTAAAAGTTAGCACAATTCCACAAGTGTAAATATGTGTCCTAGAGAAGACTCGGTAATGAATAATTTGAACTAGATGTTTTAACATATCAACAAATAAAACAAATTCAACTAGAAACTCCAGAACAATTAGTTAAAAGCATAATATCACAAATATTATAGGTTTGTTAATTCATCAAACACAACTACAAATGTTTGATAGATTAACTAAATGGAAAACCTAATGTAAAATCTTATGCAAAATAATGAAAAGGATATTAAGATGTAGAAAATAATGCTTGGATGTGGTTAACAAAATTGTGAGCCAATGGTATGATTAAATAGTATGGGTACAAACCTATGACAATGATTAATTACAAAATTATCTTCAACAGTATTTAGAAGAGCTTTAAAATATAAGGACAATATAGTAAAGATACTAATTGGCATGAGTAAAAATTAGGTTGAATTTAAAAACCTGGTCGTTCGATCGATCGAGTATGGCAGCTTGATCAATCAATTATGGTCGATTGATCAATCTTGTCAAGCTCGATCTATAAAATATGCATAGTTTGATCCATCTAGTTACATTTTGATAAGTCTAGTGAAAAATTAATTAAGAAAATTGATCGCTTCTAATCTTTATCAATTTAGTGCTCGATCGATCAAGGTACTACTTCGATCAATCTAATCATAGTAAAAATTAATTCACCAAGTTTTAACATGCATAGAAATAGAGAAAAAGTTGATATGTGATTGTTAAAGCTTGATAGTTTCTTCTACTTGAAAATATTCTTGAAAGACATAACTAGAAACTAATATTAGATGCAAATGTTTTGTTCATGAATATTTCCAACACTCACAAACCTTACACATTCAATCATGTAGGATTTTGCAAGGCATGTGTACAACTTACATTGAAGGAGCAATAGTAATGTAATGACTTATAAAGGTCCTGTAAAGGTTAGCACAATAGAATGAGTAAGGATTATAGAGAAACAATGGAAGGCTTACATATGCGATGTGTATTTCCATTGCTTGGGCAAATTATGCTATCATCTAATTGGCTATAAAGAATGGCATGAATTAGAGATTTTTAGCTATATATATATTTCAACTTTTAATAGAAGGCCAGGATTAAATGTTGTGTAACTAATATTTAGTTAAAAATTGTTATAAGTTTTTACTCTTTATCTTTCCCTTGTACTACATTACTACAAGTAGTAGAGCATTACTTGTAAAATGATTCGTTCGAGTATGCCAAAGAAACAAAAGAACATAGTATTATTATAATTAAGAATTTAGTTTCATGTTGAATTCAATTTAGAGTATAAATCTTACACGGTATAAGCACCCTTGAAAGCTAACATTGAAAATTTAGCATAGAAGGAATAAACAAGAAGGTTAAAGAGGGGAAAACCCAAAAATTGTTGATGAGTGCTTGTATAGGACTAATATTTTGTGGTTTATTTACACTTAAATATAATAAATAGATTTGAATATACATGGTTTTATCATTATTTAATTAAATCTATTTTTCAGAATCGTGGATTTTTTTTTGTATTTAAAGTATTTGTAGCTTTAAATAAATAAACTGGCCAATATATGAAGAATTATACTTGAAGTGCTCATTTACACGCTAAAAAGCTTAAAGCAACAATGGATGTAAGCCATATGTCTAATACTAGCTAGTTTGTTAGAAGTGAAAACAAGAATTGAAGTAAAGTGTTGTGTGCTACAACGAGAGTTGTAGTGGGCCACGACACACTCCTCACTACTTAAATTCAATTTGCAAGAAGTTTGTTCTGTGCCACAACGAAGAGATATTGGGAAGCAACACACAATTAATTTTCTCACCCTAAGCCCTTAGTTTATATCCTCACCTATAAACAAACATATTATCTTTAGGTTTTGTACGGAGCCATAGTAGTTTAACATAGGAAAAGTTTAGAAAATTTTTGTTTTTGGTTTTATTTTTACAATAAGTTAGATTTATAAACAGTAATTGTCATATCATCTAGAGGTTTTTCAGAAAACAGAAAATATAGAAGACATCTATATATTGAAGAATACTTTGAGGATCAAGATCACTGCAATAGAGTAGTAATTTTATAGATCATATATGTATTCATTTATATGATATTATAGATCATATATGTATTCATTTAATTTTATATACAAATTCAATCTTTGTGTATTATTTTGAAAGTTATTTTTAATTTATTGATTATTTATTAAATCTGAGCATGTATGGTTAATTATTATTATGAAAAATTAGTTTTGTTACTATATTTTTGAAGATTAATTTAGATGAATAATTTAAATAAAATAAATTGAAATTATTTCTTTATTCAAGATTTATATAAAATTTATTATTGATTAATATATTGGAGATATATTTTCATAATATATTCAAAATATGAAAATTAGGTTTTAGAAAGATCATCTAGATCTAATTTGAACACCTTTAATAATAGTATAAATTGGTGATTCTACCAAAAGCATTTATTTAAATGGTTTGCTATTTTCTTAAAATTATGCATAATTTAATCTATCAGTTAATGATCCCTACAAAAAAAAAACTTTATTTGATTTGATTAACAAAGAAACTAATTCCTTTGAAAATATTGTTTACACATGAAAGAAAAATCAATAATCTTAATTTATATCTTTAATATCATTAATAATTATATGCAAGCATGGTCAATCCTATTCCTATATTTAATTATATATTATTATATTAGAATTTTCAAAATCCAATATTGTGACATAATATTTGAAGAATTATTTAAAATCATGTAGTTCTTTTATAGACAAACATTGGAAGTATACTTATTGCTTATTATAAGTGATTCATGCACTTGCAAGGTTTTTATAAATATATAAAATTTGAATATCAAGTTTTTGGTGCCGTTGTATGAGATTGTCCTAGCATCATCAATTTGATAATATAGCATTATCAAGTTTTTGACATTGTTGTAAGGGAGAAATAGTGTTTTAAATTTTAATTATCAAAATTATTAAGGTTTTTTTTGTAAATATTCGTGAGTTGTTTTATTTAAAAAATAAAGAAAATAACAAATAGATTTTTTTTTAAAATAATCAAAGTTATTTTGTTTATTTTTACCTTTTAAACTAAAAATCCCAATAAAACATGTTTCAAATCAAACCCACGCAAATTTTCTCTTCATCTTCTTCTACAAATGCTATTTTTTTCATGCCCCAAACACAAATAATTCTAAAGCTACCTCCAAAGATTAAAGAAGTCTTAATATCAATATCACCGTTGGAGATAAAAAGGAGATAAATGCTATATTGGACCTAGGTGCAAGCATTAATATATGCCTTATTCATTATACTTACAGCTAGGAGTGGGTGAGCTAAAAGCCATAACCATGTCCCTACAATTATCGAATAAATCTCAAATATATCCAAAGTCCATGGTAAAGGATTTAATGGAAGCAGATGAGCGAGAAACCCTAAAAATGGACAAAGAATCCAATGTATTTCTTGGTAGGCCATTCATGGCCTCTACAAAAATAGTTATTAATGTCCATAAAGGAAGTTTTTCAATGACAATCCTAGGAGAGACCGTACATTTTCTAGCATATAGTGACACAAACTAGGTGATGTGGAGATATTGAGTTTATTAAAAATTGAAGTTCCCAAAAACTATTTTGCTAAGAAATTAAACTAAGCCCTGAATGGGAGGTAACCCATTAAACCTTTTTCTTTCATTTGAATTTATTATTTTATATTTGTTAGTAATTGTTGTTTTTATTTTATTTTTTATTATTATTTTATTTTCTATAATTTTCTATTTAATATATTTTTATTTTTATTTTTATTTTTTTATTAATGTGAAACCCATATTTATTTTATTTAGAAGTGTTAAATTTATAATTTTTTTGTTAAAGATATGATTTATAAGAAGTACATAGTACTCTGACAATATGATAAATTAAGTTGAGCTAGATGATGGGCGCATCACATTATTTGTGTAATCACATTGAGTTAAAATAAATGTGTAACTTCTCTTTACTTTGTCTTTATCTTTAATTTAAATTTGATACATTGAGAATAATGTGGATTCTAGTTTAGGGATGGAAGAAAATTTACACATCACTTTAGGCACTTTTAAAAATTTTATTTAACATGTCTTTATTTTTGTTTGCTTTTGTTTAAATTCTTTAGTTATTTAGGGATATGTAGGTTCACTTTTAAATTTGTTTTACAAAATTATCATACTTTTAGTTCATTTAAAGTGAATGATTGAGTCTTTGCACTGTTTGATTGATATCTTAAACATGTCAAGGAATATTATGAAAATTAGTTTTTTATTCATAGTTTGTGTTTCACACTTAATATTTAGATTGAGATATATGAGAAATTGGTGTAATCCTCAACTAGTGGAGACTATCTTGTGAGAATATTTTGAGCCTATAATAGTTTTATTCTAAATGATAATGTTTTTTCTACTCCTTTAAAAGCTTTTGGTATAATTCAAATGGTTAGATGATCTCTTTAGGTTTGTGCATTGAATGTTAGGATTTTTAACATTTGATGAAGAATCATATATTTATTTTTATTAATTCAATTGAATAATTTAAATGAAATTTAATGTGTATGAATATTTCATTCATGCTTGACTTCAAAAGAAACAAAAAAGAGATATATGGTTATCCCTAAACCCAAAAAAAGAGGAAAATTTTGCCATTTACCAAAAATCAAACATATATACATATGGGTCCACTCTCTAAAAAAAATAAAAAATAAAGTATAGAAAAGAGAAAAATAAATAGTATAACTATATACTATGACTCTTAAGTTCTTCAAGTGGTCAGATGGCTATTACAAAAAAAGGAGGAAATAAATCCCCTTGATGTCAATGCATGTTCATTCATCTTAAGTCATACACTATTTCAAATATTTTTATAAGAATTATTATTTAAATATATATTGACGACATATTTTTCGTAATAGTTTTAAAATTTGAAAGTTAGTTTTTAGATATTTAAATCATAAACCTAACTTTAACACCTTTATAGGAGTTTAAACTGTTAGACCCGATTGAAGGCGAAAATTGAATGATTTATTAATCTCTTAAAAAAAGCATAATTTGATTAAAATTAACTGATGGACCTGATCAAAGGAATTATGTGATATGAATTAATAACAAATAATAGACCTAATTAATCTCTTATTTGTATTTATAAGATAGAATCAATAGTCTAAATTCATCTTTAATAACTTAATTAAAATTGAGCATTCATGATTAACTAACTAAATTATCCCATAAATTCTTCAAAAAATGTAAATATTTATTTTTCAATTGTTTTATTGCATCTATTCTTTATTTTATTTTGTTAGTTTAGAATTTACCACACTAAACAATCATGATAGGATGTTTAGGTTTTTGTTTTCATCTTTAAGAATTTTTTGAATTATTTAAAAACTATGTGATCACTCTATAAATCAACTTTGTAAGTATACTTTTCTTTTTTATAAGTTATCCATGCACTTTCGAGCTATATAAAATTTATACACCAAGTTTTGGCATGTCAAATTTTTGATGTCGTTACCGAAGAACTGGTAATAGCATTAAAAACTAGCAAAATTTTATATTATCAAATTTTTAGTGCCATTGTTGGGAGGAAATAACATTTTCAAATTTTTATTAACAAATTTTCAAAAAACTTTTGTGTTGTAACTATTGTGATTTGTATTTAAAATTTTAAAATAACTACGTTATTACTTAATTTAGATATTTTCATTTTTAATTTTTTTTAAAAATATTCCTTTCTTTTATTTTAATGAAAAAAAATAAAAAATATTTATTTAATAATAATAATATTTTAAAATCTTAAAAAATTGGAAAATTTTAGATTTTATTTTTTTAGAAAATTTATTTTCTTTTCATTTTTATTTATTTGAAACAAATCTTTTTCTTTATTTTAAATTTTAAATATATTTTTTATTTATTTTCTAATTCTTTATTATTATTTTATATATTTTTTATGTTTAGTACTTTTGTATACTAAAGTGATTCATGTATAATTTGTTTTTTCTTTTACTAACTTGTGTATCATTATATTCTTATAATTACTATGTGTTTAGCATTTCGATGCACAAACATGTAATATAATATACTTGTATATTTATTTTTTACTTAACAGATAATTCTTTTAATTTCAGATTTTATAAGTTTATGTAAGGTAGGAGATCTTTCGGATATCCTCTCATATCTTACAAAATAATATATATAGATCTAATATACTATCAAAAAGGTTGCACTTTGAGGTCCCTCAACCTTTAGTTGAACAAAATTTTGAACCAGACCTTAACCCTATACCTAACCAAAAAATATGAGGGAAAATCCACCATTTAGGGAAACAATTATGAAGGAGTATGCAAGACTAGTAATTGTCACTACTATTGCCTCAATTTAACTGAGTGAGGCTGCTCGAAAATATAAATTGGGAAACATTCATTTTTTCCATGTTACCTTTCTTCAATGAATTGCCTAATGAAGACTCATTATCTTTAACAAGTGACTTCTACTTAACAGTCCAAATATTTCCCCTCGGTGCACTTACCGTGGACCAACTTAGAATGCAGTGTTTCCCTTACCCCCTAAAAAACATGGCCATGGCATGACTAATGTCACTACCCCCAGGTTCCCTGATGACATGGGAGGATGTTTACAATAAGTTTATGGAAAAATTATATTCCTTAAAAAACAACTATTAGAGTTAAGAGTAAAGATTGCTACTTTATTTTAGATGAAGAGAGAAATTTTTTCCCAAAGCTTGGGATAGATTCAAAATCTTTCTCACTCAATGCCTCTATCAAAACTATGGGAGAAAAGACTACCTTAGAGCCTTACTATCTCTTTGAGATGTTGGGTATTATTTTTGAGCATAAAAGCTCCCAAGTAATAGAGTTCATGAAATAGACTCTGGTATTGAAGTTCAAATGCAACTTGCCCTATTGACCAAGCAAGTTGTACTTCTCACCATACACATCACAACCAATAAAGAACCTTGTGGTTTATGTAGTAGTTTGGGACATGGTCTTAATTAGGGGTGACCAAATAATCTAATCAATTCATTTAAATTGAGAAATCTAATATGATCCATCAGATTTATATAGGATTGAATTGTAACATTTTGTAGTTAAATTGGATCCAGATTGAAAAGTATACAATTCATTGGAAATTTGATACGATTTGGATTGATAAATTTTTCCATCTCCTATATTTGATCCAGATCGAATTACTATCCAATTATAAACAAATTTATATTTTATTTTATAATGTTTTATATTTAAATATTATACATTTCATAATTAAATTATATTACTATTTTAATTTAAAAAATAAATATAAACATCTATAAGAATTTAATAATTGTACACACATACTTCTTATTCTTTTGATTTTATTAATTGTAACTATAAATAATAAATTTTGCTACATATGCATAAATTTAAAATTTAAATATTATGTATGTCATATTTTATATATGATAATAATTCATAGATAAATTTTAATATTAATCTAACATTATATGATCTGAAACATTCTGATTTTTTTGGACATTGATTGGGTTGGATTGATTGTATCATGGGATCATATTTGGATTCAAAATCTTCAAATTTGATTCGGATTGGAATGAATCTGGATTGGCCAAAGATAGACAATTTCGATCCACTGCTCACCCTTATTGTTAATGCTAGTCTCTATCAAGGAGAAGAAAATGTTGAACCTAAGAAGATCAACGTATTGGGGGTTACCAAACAAGACCAAGGTAGAATCCCAATGTAAATACCTATAACCTAAGGTGGAGGAATTATCCCAATTTTTCTTTGAGGCAAAAAAATCCTCCATTTTCGCAAAACTCAAACCAATAGAGCTAGGAATTACATCAACAAGTGCCCAAGACTCCTCCTAACTAACCAACTCTATAGGATAACTTGAAAGAATTCATTCAAGTTAGCAGAGACAACCAATCATGAACTAATCAAAGGTTTAAAACTGTGGAGGCTTCCATTAAAAAGTAGAAGTACATATGAAGCAACTAACTAAGCACTTACATAAGTAAGGTAAGGAATATGTACCATATTATAAAGACAATGGAACTGAATAACATGGTGATATTGAGTTTGCAAAATGATAAAATCCTTCAAGTACCATCTCACTAAAGATGATAAATATAGTCCTAGTTATGAGGTAACCCATTATTTTATTTTATTAATGTTTTAATTTAATTTATTTTCATTTGATAAATATTTTTTATTTTTTATTTAAACTATAGATTTTGTATGCTTATTTTGTTGCTATTATAATGATTTAATAATATTAAAAAATAGGAGCAATATAAAAATTATTGTGAAGAACATTTTGTTTCGTGTCACGATATGCTTTTACTTGTTCCGCGGCATTGGTGTTTTTGATCAAACAAGGATTGAAGTTCAAAGGTTGGCATGAGGACATGCTTTTACTCTGGGCCGTGGACCGCATACTAATTCTAGCCTAAAATACTTTCCCTATGTGAAAACACACTCATTTTCTCTGAAAACTTCACAAACCCTAAACTATATCTCTCATTAAACACCTCAAAACCCTCAAAAATATCACCTTTCTTCAATAATTTTTGAAAACCTTTCACAAAAATCGATTTCTTAATCATTTCATAACAAGGATTGAAATTTGATTTTATACCTGAGGGAATTACATATGTCATAGCAATTTTAAGATGGAAAGAGTTAATAAAATAACTTGATACTGCTATTGAATCAATTTTTTAGGAATTTTATTTTAATGTTCTCGATGCTCTTGATAATAGTCCCATTTGGGCCAAATGATATAAATGGACATTATTATTTAGTGAATTTTGGATAGAGTGAGTATGAAAATTATTTAACTAATGTCGATTATACTTGATACCATAACTATACAAGGGATGAATAGATATATGTTAGTGGTAAACATAAAGGATTTGAAGCAAAGTATTTGGATAAGATTGAGTGTATTTGACAATACTTTGTGTGTCCAAGATTAATGCCCACTAGACATTACAGTTTGGTTAATGGGGATAGGAAAATTTACTATATGCTATTGCATCCAAGATACCTATAGATGTAAGGAATATAATTCATCACAAGATATTATCTACTAATAGTCACCATTTGAGTTTCTTTTTAACCCAATTAATCACTACTTTATGTAAGAATGCAGGGGTACCTCATTCAAAAGGTGATGTTATAATGTCAGGCTACCTTACTCAAAAGGTGAAGTTATTTTACAATATGGAAAAGTATTATACCTGACATATTATAATGAACACACTTATGGTATGAACATTATTTTAAGAAAAAGAACGACCATTCCTTCATCAAAATCAGCTAAGAAATAAGAAATTCATAATTTTGCTAAAAGAATAGGCTATATGGAAAAGTAACAGAAAGCCTATATTGCCCAACAAGTTGCACTTCTAAATCAATAACATAGTGATCAGGTGGATCATAGCCGATTGATGTATGAAATGAACCGATTGCAACTAAGTCATCTCAGAGTAGATACAAGACATTTGGTAATACCTTAGTATCATTATTATGATTTCACCTTAACAAATCCAAAAAGATCTCGATAACAACAAAATCCGGATGATATGGAGAAAGAGCTCTAAATTTGATCCAAAGATTTTATGAGTTTTTTGTATTGTTTTTTTATATTTTATTTTGAGAACTGTTATTTTATTTATTTTTGATACTATATTTATTTTTCTTTTTTTGTCATGTGCACATTGACTAGAACTGTTAATTTTATAACTATTTATTGAAATTTGTGAGAAGTACACAGTTTTTCTGTGTAAATTTAAAACGTTTGGAATTATGGATGTATCGACCATTCCACACCAATACTTGAGCATGTTCAATAAATATATAGCTTTTCTATTCTTTAATATTTCTCTTTAATTTGAAATTGTTGTATTGAGTGCAATGTAAGTTCTACGTTGGGTGGGAAAAGTTACATCATAAAATTGAGCTAATTTGAAATTTTTATTTAAACATATGTTCACATTTTTATATTTTTATATTTTTACTTATATTTAAACATGTGTGCTTTTATTTATTGGATTATGAATTTTTAGGTTAATTTTAAAATTCTTCTTTGCAAAATTATAATGTGTTTTAGTTAATTTTAAGAAAATGGTCAAGTCTTTGCATTGTTAGATTAATTTCAAAAACATATCATGGATTAATTAGTTAGTTTTTGTTATAATTTGTATTTCATGATAAAAAATTTAAATTGCTATAATCCAAAATTGGTGTTTAGGAATTAAATAGTAGAGAATATCTTAACAGAATATTTTGAACTATTATCTTTCCATTCTAAGTGATAATAGTTTTCTACTCTTCTAAAGAGTCTTCCTATCAATTTCGAATTGTTAGATGATTTGAATAGAATGATATAAATTTTATATCTAATAAAGTATCATATATTTATTTTTATTGCTTAAATTGAATGATTAAAATATAAATTTAAAGTATATGTCTTTCTCTTCATTCAAGCATGACTTCAAAAAAGAGACATATATAGGGTTACTTAAGCCAATACAAAAGAGAAAGGAAAAAATTAGCCCCTCACCTAAATCATAAAACAAATAGACAAATTGTACATGGTTTATCTTCTTAAAAAAGAAAAAGAAAAGAAAAGAATACCTCTAAAAAAAGAGATATATAAAAGGAAAAAAAGAGAGAAAGTAAATAGTATAAACTAAATACATGGACCCAAATATTTTACAAAAGTTGTGAGAAATGGGTAGACACAAAAGCAAGATAGGAAATAAATCCCCAAGAAGTCATTTCATTTTCTTTATCTCTAAAAGGGATATTACTTGAATTTTTTATTTCATGAATTTAATTTATGTATGGAGATAGTATTTGATTTCTTTATAAAATTTTCTTATTCAATTCCTTTCATGAGATCAATATCATACACTACTTTGAGCTTTTTATTCTTAAAACATATGCAAACTCACTACTTCATTTATTTAAATAAATTCAATTAACATATACTTTTGAATGATTTCTTGAACTAATAAGATTGGTGTTATTGAGTTTATGCCTTGTAAGGATAGATTCAAAGTGAATTTGGATTTCATACATAGAAATTAGGAAAATTTAATATTGATACATTTTTTATTTGATTATGAAAATGATTTTTGACTAAATATTATAGTAAACTATTAATGTTTAGAATATTAAAATGACTTATGCTATAGATTATAATTGTAAACTTAAAAGAAGTTATAAGCACGAGAAGTTTTGTTATTTTTTATTTTGATATCTTTCTCATTTTTACTTTGTTTTTTTGATGTTTTATTTGTTTATTTATTTTTTTTTAATTTTTAAATTTGCAATTATAGTTTGATGTTTGTAGGTATCATCTCAGAATGCCCTCATGAGACTTAAATTTGTCCACTAGGGAAACTAAGCACTCTATGAAAGTAGTCATTAGCGCATTTTTTTTAATTAACATTTACTTGTTTTATTCAATAAGGAATATTTTGGGGCTAAAATTATTAAAATATAAATTTTTTAGTGAAAAGGAGTGGAAATATAATTTTGGGAATGTTTTGGGATTTGTTTGGAATTTTTATGGATTTTTAACGCCAGGCCAATCAGGAGCTACCACATGGCATGCCACCCAAGCATAATATTTGACCGAGCAAGCCACCTAGATGCCAATAGTGAATCACATTATGCCGCGTGTGAGGAGGACGAATTCCACGCCACGTGCCAACATGTCATTCAATACGAGTTCGGAGATCCGTCAACCAATATGCCACGTGTCTTCATCCGATGGCTTGACGCATTCCACCTATGTGCCATGCCATTTGTTTCCACAATTCACATCATGCCGCTTGCTGCTGACTCAATGGGTGTTGACTCTAACTGGTCTCCCTTGCCACGCATCACTCTCTGATTCCCCCAATGAATTCTCCTACCACCTCTTGAGTAGTGATTGGCTAGGGCTATTAGTTTTTCTTATTTTAATTGGCATGAGAGTGTGATTAAATTAATTACTATATGACTTGTCATTATATGACTTGTTACGATATATATACTTGCGCATTCATTGCACACACTTCGCGTGTGGCGATCAAGGTTTTGGCACTATTGTCGGGGATTATAAATATTATAAATTAATAATATTTTTTTATTTTTTATTTTTTTTCTTTACTATAATTTACTTATTTTATTTTATTGAATTATTTATTTTAGTTAATTTATTTTATTTACTTTATTTATTTATTTATTTTAAATTTTAATTTATTTATTTAGTTGTTTATTTATTTTTATTTAGACATCTCCTTTAGTATTGTAGAAACATCATTGAGTATTGCATGAATAGAGTTATTGAGGAAGAAATATTAATTTTAGATCTTGAAATTGTGTGTACTTTTAGGTCAATTAGAAAACAACAAGTCACCTAAGAGAAAGAAATGGCTAATCCATGAGAAATAAATGGCTAATCTATTAGAAATAAATAATAATGAGGTAAAGTTGAACAATCAAATGCTTTTAATGTATGATAGAGATAAAGTTATGACGAAATATGGAATACCTATGTTGGAAGGGATGAATCCAAGTATTACAGGGCCAAACATTCAAGCAAATCAGTTTGAACTAAAGCTAGTGATGTTTCAAATGCTACAAACAATTGGACAATTCAGCGGATTACCAAAGGATCCTCATCTTCATCTCAGATTGTTTATTGAAATTGTAGATTCATTTAAGTTCAATGGTGTGACCGATGAGGCATTTAGGCTTAGATTGTTCAATTACTCTTTATGAGACTGTGCTCGAGGTTGGCTAAACTCTTTGCCGCCTAATTCTATTACAACTTGGAATGGTTTGGCAGATAAATTCTTGATGAAATACTTCCCACCAACAAAGAATGCCAAGCTTAGGAATGGCATTACTTCCTACCAACAATATGAAGGAGAATATTTATATGAAGCATGGGAAAGATTCAAGGAATTTCTAAGGAAGTGTCCTCATCCTTGTATTCCATCTTGGATTCAAATAAAGACCTTTTAAAATGGTCTCAATGCTCAAACAAGAAATGTTTTTCATGCATATGTTAATGAAGCTTTGCTTGCCAAATCTTACAATCCAGCTTATGATTTACTTGAAAAAATGGCTAGAAATAACTATCAATGGCCAATGGATAGAATCAAAACCACAAGAAAAGTAGGTAGAGTACATGAGATAAATGATATCATAGCACTTACAACTCAAGTGTCATCTTTGGATAATCTTTTGAAAGCTCAAAACTCGACAATAAGTATAAACCATATCCAAAATTCAAGAGTGTCGTGTGTGTTTTGTAAAGGATCTCATTTGTTTGATAATTGTACAAATAATATTGAATCCATATGCTATATGGGTAATGTGAATCAAAATAATAATCCATAATCTAACACATATAACCCAGGATGGAGACAACATCCAAATTTCTCTTGGAGTAATAACAACAATCAAGGTGGTAATCAACAAAACCATCAACCATTTCCACCACCTAGTTTCCAAAAACCACAACAATTACAAGCCCAAGAAAAGAAGCCACCTACTGAGGACAATACAAATTCCTTTATGGGGATGATGAAAGACTTCATCCAATCATTTAATACAAAAGTGTCAACTCAAGAAGCTTCAATTCAAAATTTGGAGAACCAAATGGGGCAACTTGCTCAAGCTATAAGTCAAAGGCGTCAAGGTAACCTTCCAAGTGACATGATTGTAAACCCATGAAGAGAAGGTAAGGACTAGTGCAATGCTATAGCCTTGAGGAGTGGTAAAACTTTGGAATAGGAACATAAGATAGAAAAGAATGAGTAGAAATAGGAAATTAACAAGGATGAGGAGGAACTTATGGATAAAAAGAGCACTGATAAAAACATAATTCAGCCAAAAAGAGCAACCTCTACAAACCCACTATTCCTTTCCTTAAAAGACTACAAAAGCAAAAGTTAGATATGCAGTATTTATAATTTCTAGAAGTCTTCAAGAAGCTACACATAAACATACCATTTGTAAAGGTACTTGAACAAATGTCGCCTTATGCCAAATTCATGATGGGTATACTATCAAAGAAAAAGAGGCTTGGAGATCATGAAACAATAACTTTGACTAAAGGTTGTAGTGGAATCCTTGATAGAAAAGTGTAAAGATAAAGGTAATACTTATTGGTTAGGCATAAAATATGGCTTAAAGATATGAATGGTTCTTTGTTAGGCTCAAATGGGTGACTACAGATATTAACAATGGTTGGTTTGAAAGGCTCAATCAATCCAAATATGGACTAAATAATTTCTCTTTCTAGATACTATTTAGGATTTCACCTAAAAAGATAATCAAATAGATTCTAAAACTTGGTAGATCTCATCAACTCGCATAACTCATTACAAATTTTCTCTCAATAAGAACACCAAAATCAATAATGAACATGTGTATAAGAATTTGAATCAATCTAATCAAAGCTAGCAAGCATATCACATAATTAATGTAAATATCTTAACAAAGATGTTACATTCCTTATCTTAGTCGTGACAATTCCAATTCTTTTCGTTGAGTTCATATGTTTCACATCAAGTATGCATGCATTTAGTTTCCATATATTCATTAATTTCTACCCAAATCATGATTAAAAATATCCTAAAAATTAAAAAAATTCCTAAAAAATTTAAAATGTATACTAAATACTAATGTAGAGAATGAAGCTCCCTCCCTCAAACTTAAATTACATATTGTCCCCAATGTGCACATATAAATATGAAAAAGTAAAAGAAAATAAAACTCCATTAATCATGGCACACCACATCTATCACTGAAATGCTCATTCTTATTGTGTCATTACTCTCAACATTTATTCACCAATGAAACAAAAATAATAAAAATATAAGTAAAATAACGTTGGGTCGTCTCCTAACCAAAGTCACATTTAACGTCCTTAACTATATGATCATATCAAGTCCTAAGGCACATGCACTAGGGTTATCACAGATGTTTTATTTGATAAGTGATCTTCATAATAGTGCTTCACCCTATGCCCATTAACCATAAATCGCTCTTTATCTGTGTTTTCTAATTCAATGGCTCCATGGTTGGTTACCTTTGTAATGATGAATGGACCTGACCATCTAATCTCTAATTTTTCCAAAACCAATTTGAGTCTTGAGTTGTACAACAACACTTTCGGACCCGGTTCAAAGATACGATGCACAATTTTCTTATCATGCCATCTTTTTTTCTTTTCTTTGTAAAGCTTGGCATTTTCATAAGAATTCCATCGTAATTCATCCAATTCATTTATTTGAAGCATTCTTTTCTCACTAGCTGTATCTATGGATATATTCAACTATTTCAATGCCTAATATGCATTGTGTTCCAATTCTAATGGTAAGTGACAAGCCTTTCCCTAAACGAGCTTATATGGGGTGGTAACAATTGGTTTTTTAAATGCATTTTTGTACACCAATAAAGCATCATCCAACTTAGATGACCAATCCTTCCTAAAGATGTTCACATTTTTCTCCAAAATTCTTTTCACTTCTTTATTGGATACCTCTACTTGCCCACTTGTTTCGGGATAGTAGGGGTAGAAACTTTACCCTTAATCCTATATTTAGACAATAAGGAATTAAATTCTTTATTGCAAAAGTGACTTCCTCCATCACTAATAATGATCCTAGAAGTTTCAAACCTAGCGAAATAAAATTTCTTCAAAAATTTCATGACAAATTTGGCATCACATTTGTTGCTAGCAATGGCTCATACCCAATTTGACACATAATCCACTCCTAAAAGTATGTATTGGTTACCAAAGGATGGAGAAAATGGTCTCATAAAGTCAATGCCCTAAACCTCAAACAGTTCCACTTGAAGTATACTATTCAGAGACATCTCATCTCTTTTTGAAATATTACCTATCCTTTTACATCTGTCACATATCTTTACATAATTGTAAGCATATTTAAAAAGTATAGGCCAAAAATAACTAGATTGAAGTACCTTAGCTGCTATTTTTGTGCACCCAAAGTGACCTCCATAGTCTAAGCTATGACAATGTTAAAGAATACTTTCAAAGTCATCATTAGGGACACACCTCTTCAAAATACCTTCACCACATTCTTTATAAAGGTAAGGGTCATCCCAAAAATACTATTTAATGTTATGGAAGAACTTTTTTTTCATGTGAGGTTTGATGGAAGAATGTTGGCAGGAAGGAAATTTGCAATGTCTCCATATTATGGGACTTTAATTTGAGCTATAGAAAATAATTACTCATCTGGAAAATATTTCTCAATCACCATATTATCATCTATTTTTTCTTCCCTCTTTAGTCTAGACAGATGGTCTACTACCTAATTTTTTGTTCCTTTTTTTTTATCACAAATTTCCAAGTCAAATTCTTGTAGAAGGAGCACTCATCTTATCAATCTTGGTTTGGCAACTTTCTTCATCATGAGATACTTTATTGGAGATGATCCATGTAGATAGTCACTTTGGTACCAACTAAATAAGATCTGAATTTCTCGAAGGCATATACAATGGAAAAGAGCTCTTTCTTTGTATTACCATAATTCATTTGAGCCTCATTTAGTTTCTTGCTTGCATAGTATATGGCATGAAACATCTTTTCTTTTTGCTATCTAAGAAGAACTCCAATAGCAAAATCACTTGCGTCACACATCAACTCAAAAGGCTTGTTCCAATTCAGTTTGACTATAACTGGTGCTGGCACTAGTCTTTGTTTAAGCACTTGAAATGTTGTTAAACTCTTATCATCAAACTTGAAAGGCATGTCATTTCCAAAAGATTACATAAGGGTTTGGAGATTTGGGAAAAATCTTTTATGAATCTATGATAAAAACCTACATGCCCAAGAAAAATCCTTACTCCTCGTAGATTGGTAGTGGTGGTAGTTTCTCAATC
This sequence comes from Hippophae tibetana, assembly GCA_037013495.1. Classification (NCBI taxonomy): domain Eukaryota; kingdom Viridiplantae; phylum Streptophyta; class Magnoliopsida; order Rosales; family Elaeagnaceae; genus Hippophae; species Hippophae tibetana. The sequence continues at coordinate 9,268,381 of CM072808.1, read as the reverse complement.
ATTTATATCTTAGCTCTATCTACCTCAATACCATTAATAGATATTTTGTAGCCCAAGATTATACCTTTATATACCATGAAATGACATTTTTTTCCAGTTTAAAACCAAATTTATTTCTTCACATCTTTGTAACACTAGGGAAAGATAGTGTATACATTCATCAAATGAATTTCCAATGACTGAAAAAATCATCCATGAATATTTCTAGATGCTTCTCTACCATGTTTAAGAAAATGGCCATCATGCAGCGTTGAAATGTAGCAAGTGCATTGCATAATCCAAAGGGTATTCTCCTGAAAGCAAAAGTTCTATAAGGATATGTGAAGGTGGTCTTTTCTTGTTCTCCAGGTTCCATAGTAATTTGGTTATAACCAGAGTATTCATCTAGAAGGAAAAAGAAAGAATGCCTCGCTAATCAGTTAAGCATTTGATCCATGAATGGGAGAGGAAAATTATCCTTCCTTGTAACTTTATTTACTTTACAAAAATCCATACATACTTTTCATCCCGTGAAAGTCCTAGTAGGTATTAACTTATTGGACTCATTTTCCACCATAGTGATTCCTCATTTCTTCGCTGCAGATTGGCCTAGACTTATCTATTCACTATCTGATATTGGGTAAATAATTCCCATCTATAACCACTTGAAAATTTCCTTCTACACCACTTCTTTCATAATAGGATTTAAGCGGCATTGTGTATCCCTGGTGGGTTTAGCCCTGTCCTTTAGAACGATTTTGTGCATGCATATAGATGGGCTTATGCCTTTGATGTCGGCGATAGACCAACCAATAGCTCTTTTGAGGTTCCTTAACACCTTTAGTAGTGCTTCCACTTGCTCCATACTTATATTAGTCGAGATATGACTGGAAATGCCTCGTTATCACCCAAAAATGTATAACCAAGATGAGAAGGTAAATGTTTAAGCTCTAATTTAGATGGATCCTTAATGGATGATTTCAACGATGAGCATATTTCAAGACATTCTAAAAATTCATTTGATACACATATGAGAGGTGTGTCCTCCAAAAAGTTCACATAGTTCACAACATCAATATTTAATTCTATATTTTAAAAATTAAAACAAGTTGAACTAGTGTTAAAGTCAAAAGTTGGGGTGATTTAACTAGTGTTGTTAAGCTACAGACATGAATTTATGTGCATACATGAGTGTCATGGTATTCATTAGTATGTGTGTTTTACAGAATTAACAAGCACAGACTCTAAAGCATCAATATGGAACATGTCATATAGCATATCAGTGGTTACCTCATCAGTACTATCTATTTGAAAGAAATAACATGTATTATCATCATCAAAAAATTTAATTGCTTTAAACACATTAAATGTTACTTGTTGATCTTGCACTCTGATTGTAAGCTCACCTTTTTGCATATCAATGAGTGCTTTTTTGGTTGCTAAGAAAGGATGACCAAGTATGATAGAAATGTCATGGTCCTCCTCCATGTCTAGCATAATAAAGTCCGCCGAAAAAATGAATTTGTCTACTTTTACTAGAAAATCTTCTACCACACCCCGAGGTCTTTTAATTAACTTGTTTGCCATCAAAACTTTTACTGGAGTGGGTTTACCTTTACCAACCCCCAATCTCTGGAAGACTGATAATGGCATGAGATTAATGCTAGACCGTAAATAATATAGTGGCTTGCCAAAATAGATGTTCCCAATAATGCAAGGGATGACCCTATGAAAGTAGAGTAATTAGAGCACTTTTTATTTAATATTTACTTGTATTATTCAATAAATATTATTTTTAGGGTCAAAAATATTAATAAATAAACTTCTTAGTGAATAGGGGTGAAAATATAATTTTTGGAATTTTTATAGCTTTTTTTATGAATTTTTAATGTAGGGTCAATCAAGAGATACCATGTGGCATGCCATGCAAGCAAAGGAGCTGATTGGGAAGCCATGCAGATGCCACATAAGCAAGGATATCGAATCATGTTACACTACGTGTGAGGAGGACAAATAGTGTGGCACGTGTAAACAAGGTGTTCAATCCGAGTTCAGAGATTAGTCAAACCGTACAATGACGTGTCTCCACGTGATTGCTCTCCATGTTCCACCTATACATCATGCCATCCATTACCATGAATCACATTGCACTGTGTGGCACTAACTTAGCGAGCATTGACTCTAACTGATCTCTACTACCACACGTCGTGCTCTGATTGGATGACGCTATCAGTTTTGCTTTTTTATCTCAACCCTTGATTTGAAGCTGATCTAATGATCCAAATCACAACTGAGCTATATTTAAACCCCTAATCACCCCATAAACCCTAAGGGGCCATCATTAGCATAATTTTGGTCAGTTTTTGGAGCTAAAAAGAGAGAAAAATACAACAAAATTCAAGAGGCGATACAATTTATATGGATATTCAATAAGGGATTAACACTATAATTCAAGAGATTGATTGTATTTCTTCTTCTACTCTTTTCTTTATCAATTTTTATGTTTTTCTTTATGAAAAATATGAGCTTTATAAACATAATTATTTGTATTTAATTTATTAATCTAGGGATCTTATAACCTAATTTTCACCATATGATGATCTAATATTTTATCCCAATTATAATTATAATTTAGTTATATTATTTAATTTGATTTTTATGCTATTAACTGTTTGGCCAACAACTTATCTATATAGGCAATTAAATAGATTTGATAAAATTATTTAATTGTTTGTCATGATTAAATAATATGAATAGTTTCTAGCGAGAGATGTATGATTCTTATATATGTGATCCATAATTGATGAACTTAATGTGTAGTATGCAATTTAATTAGCATGAGAGTGTGATTAAATTAATTATTATATGGTGTGTACTTTACTTGAAAGAGGAATACATACTATGTTATATTCAATTGATCATGTAATTTAATTGATAATTATATTGGGGGGATTTTAGCGATTTGCATGTTTAGAAAATTGGGAGATTAAGTATTCCTAGATATTTTCTCCTATATATTCTTAGTTACCAAATATGATTTAATTAATTGTTGCTATTTACTTTTACTTATTTAAATTTGCTTCCTTAAAATATAAAAACACAAATAAAAATTGATTTTTATTTTTTTTAGTTTTAAAAATTAGTTTCTAATTAAATAATCTATGTGGGAACGATCTTCTCTTATCATTATATTACTTGTTGCGATACTTATACTTACGTATTCATTACAAACACTTTGTGTGTGGCGATCATGCATGTTAGGACGTGCATGACAGATTTTGGTGCGATTTAGGTGTGGGCATTTATAAAAGTTACTAGGCAATTTTGGAATAAAAAAATCATATTTTTGACACCTTGAAAAGTTCCCCGACAAGGTCCTTACGGGACCCCTCGATGAACACTTGGTGAAGGGGTCGACGAGGTCCCTTGGTGAGGGTGGCCATTTGTGGCTCATTCCTTCTAGAAAACCACCTTATTTGGCTCTTTTCACCCATCTTTTATGCATTAAAACTTTGACAAAATTTGCTCTGAAAATTGATTTTGAATCACAAATTACATTGAAAGTGTTATAATATATTTTGTAGAATGTTGTGGGTACAATAGAGTACTAGAGTGCTTAGAGCTCTTTACTATTTTACTTTCTATGTGATAACAACATTTTGTGAGTGGGTTGGGTAATTTTGATTCTATTCTTAAATCATTGGCTATGTGGAAGGTATTTCCCACATAGACGATTTGTGGTTCATGATTGAATGTGTTTCCTATGGTGGTTATTGATAGTTTGTGATTGAGGGTGGTCCCCTTGATTGTTCACTTTACTACACATTAGTCGTCTATGATTACTAATCACACTACATCCAGTAATGTTGACTTTAGAGAAAATATGGCTTCATGTGTCGGACTAATAGTACTACAAGAAAAGGCTTTTAAGTCAGTTCATTGAACTAACTTAAAATAAGGTAACTTAACATGTTAGATTTAGGGTAGAACCAAATTAAAATTTTAATTTGGTTCTAACCTAAAACCAACTAAATTTTTTATGTCAACCCTACATGTCAACCAACTTATAATTATAATTCAATCTTACATGGCAACCGACTTATAATTTTAAGTTAGTTCTACATGGCAATAGACTTATAATTTAATTTGATCCTACATGGCAACCGACTTATAATTTTAAGTCAGTTTTAGGGTAGAATCAACTTAAAAATTTAAGTTAGTCATACGGTAGAACTGACTTAAAATTTTAAGCTAGCACTACCTTAGAACTGACTTAAAATATAACACCTAAACATATTTTAGGTAATATTTTTCTAGCCTTGTGCATATTTTAAATAACATGGTAGTAAAAAACAACTAGAATATGTTTAAAAGGATTTCTGAAACCTTTTATTCATTTAAAAATTAGATATTAATTACTTAATAACCAACTTATAACAAAAAAAAATAACTTATATACAATGCATATATACAAATTTAACTTAACTTCAATATCACAAAATATTATAAGTAAATATACATGTGCATAGTATATCCATTACTATATGTCTTATTATTTATAAGATTCTTCTTTTGATTCTTTCTATGACCTTATAATATGAAGCATGTGTTTTGCCCATTCTTCTAGTAAATCTTCAAAAATTTGCCTATCATAGCCCGTTTTACTCTAACCAAAGAACTACAAGTATTTAAATTCAAAATAATAATTTAACATCATAATGTATTTAAAATATTAAAATATTAGTATATTAGTAATTTAACTAGTATACATGTAGTATATACCCCATTGTACTCTCCTGGCATCAAATGAAGAGGCTTAAAATATTGACATGATTTGCTATGTGATATATTGAATCTAAGATATTTGAGGCTAACAAGTTTATAGTATGATTACAAAGCAAGTGAGCATATCAAATAGCACCTAACAAGTATTACGATACTAGAAACATAAATGAACAAAACTTATTTCATAATTATTCTAAATATTGAACATATTAACCAAAGAACTACATCTATTTAAATTCAAATTATTATTTAACATCATAAATTCCTTAAAAAATAATTTATATGTTAAAAGAGTATATTAGTTAAATATATTACCACATATTTAATTGACATGTTGATATTTGAAATGATCTCGCTCATAAATTTTATAACAAAGTAACCACACATAACTCCATCTTCTTGTTGTGGAACCTACAAAAAACAAGTATATATGGTTTATCAATTTGAACATCTTTATTATTTAATCATGCAATTCATTAAATTAATAAGATTTATTACTAATATTCACTTGCACATGCCATAACATTATCCCATATAGGCTTTTGTGATTTTTTAGGGACAATGCCCTTACTCATAAGCCACGTCTTCCATGCCTTACCAAACATGTTTACCAGGTAGATCAAGGATTACCAACATCAATGATGTTAGCCTTGTTCAAACATTACTGGCCAAGGATTATCAAATTTTGATTTCTCTGAAGTTTCAATGCTCCATCATATAATTGTTTAACCCTAATGTTAGCATTCTACTCTTGATATTGATTCAAGAAAGATGAATTATAACACATCACTAAATGTGACAAGTCATTAGTTTGAAGTCAATAATTACATTTACTATATAAAATAAATATATCTAATTAATTAGATAATATAAAGATAATCATATGCTCTATATAAATGAAAGATATTTATTGATTAAGCTTGAATTATACTTAAATCGATCATATAAAGCTCAAATAATTGCAATAATACACTCAATCGATATATAAAATTGTTCAATATCTATTTAAGATATTTCTTGAGGAATTGGCACAGTTCATCCATCACTCATACTATTTTTGCTCACAACAGTCATCAAAGAGCCAAGATTTTTATTAAAGTTTATAGCATACTCATAATTAGAATTTTTCCATGGCATCTTCTTGAATGACTTGGTGTGCGATGATTTCCAACTAGGTATAGATTTGCCCAAGATACTTCATTTGCATCTCTTAAATTTGTGGCACTTACCACCTTTGGTATAGTAGATTAAAAATATAATCATATTAGTAATAATAAAAGTAGAATAATAAAATAAAAGTAATATATAAGTTTTATTTTAAATAAAAATAAATACTATTATGTCAAAATTTAGCTCAATTTAACCTAAGGGCCAAGTCACATATTGTCTAATAGCTTCTTGGACTATGGTAGCATCTAAAGGCATTGGTAGTGGAAAATTATGGAGCAATGATTGAACAATTATTATTCACAAATGATTTGGAAAATATTGATTGTAAATCTTTCGATCATTGCTCAAGTGTTGTACCATGTCAATAGCAACATATTCAATAAATGATAGATCTTTCAATAGACATTTCCTATTCTATAGAAAAATTCAAAAGTCATATATAATAAACAAAATATATAATAAAAAATAAAAATAATATTCTTGTTATAAGCTTTAAATCTTATCAAAAAGATTCATCAAATAGAGGAGGACCTATGTGGAGTGGCTATTGGAAGAATATTCTCATCAAAATATTCTTACCAATGATGGATGGAATTCATAGATTGCATTGGAGACATTGGACTCTTACATGATTGCATGGGAATTTTTGGCATATATGTGGGCCCAATAGGATAACTATATCCCATAGTGGACATGGGTTGGCCATAAGATTTCATGGGTGATATTCCTGGTATGGATGATGGCATGCATGTCCAATAGTGTATGCCTTGATTGTATTATGGTGGCATGCCTCGCATGTGTTGTGATGACCTAGCTTAGTAACATTGAAATTGCTTTATAGTTGCAAGCTCGCTTAATACAGTAGTCTTAAAGGAGTTAAATTCATCTTCAACGTCATTCAACTTATCCTTATTGACTATCTTAGGTTTTTATTTTAGAATATTGAAAAACTCCATTTAACCATCATATTGGATTCTCCCTCTAACTCGAACAAGATGCTTTGTTACAAATGCATAGTAAATGGCATCCTTTCTTTGTTGCCCAATTATTTCACCCCTATTTTTTTGTTCTTGAATCGTTCTCTATAAGTAATAAAGCAATGAAGAGTATTATGATTATTACATGAATATGCAAAAATTATATTAAGAATGTTATATCACATCAAATTACTAACCATTGAGCTATTATTCTTCTCATTTATTCAATGGTTATGACTTCTTTCATTTTTGTTGTCTTTGTTTCTATATACAACTCAACTTGGGTAACCGGTCTATCTAATTCAATTTCCTACGTACATTAATAAAATAAACTTATTAACTAATTTATTAACTTAAGTTAGAGGATTATGAATATGAAATTAACCACAAAAGAGCGATTGTACTTATTTTCTTCATCTTTTATTATCTCTCTTGTTTTGCAAATATAAGATTATAATTGTTTACGCTTCTGTATTTAGTTAATCTATAAATACAGGTGGTTATGTTTGATTGATTAATAAGCCCAATTGGTTTATGATACTTTGATCATCTATTCTTATAGCTTTTTTCTTTTTTTTATTCTTGAATGGTTAGATCAAATAATTGTGTATGTCATATCATAATTTTTTGGTTTGATTATTAATGTTTAAAGTAGCTATCTTTATCGAGCTTGTGCTTAAACAGATTTTTCTAGAGGTTCTAGCTAGTTTTGATTTATCTAATATATTATTTAAATCAACTAGTTAAGGTTGTTCATTATTGAATCTATTATAGGACACACAATTGTATTTTCATTTCTAAGCTAATGTTTTAGGTGACAGCGATAGAAGTTCAATTAACTTATGAGACTCGATTTATCAAAATGTTGGTCCAAATCTGAATGCCTATCTTGTAGAGACTATGATCAAAGCAATGGCTTGAAGTAAGTTACTTAGGGACATTACCTCGATTGGTAGTTTGAGTCTTAGCCTTGTAACTAGATACTTATTTTTCATATTAGGTCTTTGGTGTGGCCTAGGTTATATCCACCTAAAAGTCTCGTGTGTTGATATTTTTATTTCTACATTACTTTACATACACATGATTGGTTATTTGGCTGCTTATGAAATTTTAACTTACCTTACTTCCATTGACTAAGTATTTATATCCATAATTTTTTGTTATAATTTGTGTTTCATGATTGAATGTTTAAATATAGATAAACCCGAAATTAGTATTTAGGAATCAAATAGTAGAGATTACCTTATGAGAATATTTTAAGCATATAATTTTTTCATTCTAAGTGATAATATTTGTTCTGCTCCTTTCAATACTCATCTTTTTATTTCAAATTGTTAGATGATATCTATTGGTTTTGCATTGAATGTTAGGATTTTTACGTCTGATGAAATGTCATGTACTTATTTTTATTGCTAAATTAAATAGATTGAGTAGAAATTGAAAGGATATGCATTTTTCATTCATGCATGACTTCCAAAAAGAGATTATTTGGGGTTCCCTAAAGCGAATAAAAAAGCCAAAAATTAGCCACTCACTAAATACACATATGTACATAGGTAAACTCTCTAATATATATAAAGGGGGAGAGAGAAAATTGAATAATATAACTAAATACTATGACTCAAAAATTCCTAAAGTCGTAAGAATGGTTATTATAAAACAAATATAGGAATAAATTCCCCTTGAATTCATTGCATCTTCCTTCATCTCTAAGGCATATACTTGATATTTTTTCTTGATGATTTTAATTGATACATGAAAATAGTATTTTATTACTTCATAAATCCTTTCATTTGATTCCCTTCATGAGATCAATGTTACACATTATTTGAGCTTTTCTTCTTTAAACATATAAGAACCCATTAGTTTATTTCTTTACATAAATTCTATTCACATATAACTTTGTTCAGTGCTTGAACCTATATGATCAGTTTAATATGGAGAGTATGACTTGTAAGAATTAGATAATAATTAAATTTGGATTCCTAACACTGAAATTGGTTGAGTCAATATTGACACATTTTTTATATGGAATATGAATTTGTAATTTACAACTAATTTTTACAATAAACTGTGAATCTTTAGGATGTTAATAACTTATACTTTAGATTTTAATTATGAACTTGTATAGACTAAAGCATGAGAAGTTTTATTATCTTGCCTTTTACTTTGTTATTTTTTGTTTTAGTTTTTTCTTTGTTAATTTTACTTTTTATTTTGTTATTTATTTTTTATTTGTTTGTTTTATTTTTTCATTTCTTTTAGTTTTTCACTTAGCAAGATGTTTGTAGATATCATCATTGAAAGCCTTCACATCACTTAAACTCATCCATTAGGGAAACCTAAGGGTTTAAAGACTTGTTAAAAACGCTAAATGCAACCATGTCAATCTATCAGAATAATTTAGGTCACTTTAATTTAGATTATTTCTTTTTGTTTTTTGTTTTTATTGCTTTCCTTGTTAGAGGCTAGTAAGATTCTAGTTGATGTTTGTGATGAGTGCTTTAAAAGCACTATTATTTTTCAATTTATTTTCACTTAAATGAAATAGATAGATTTGAATTTTTATGATTTTATAATTATTTAACAAATCTATGTTTGTGGAATCATAGGCATGTTCTGCTATTTTTTTCCAGTATTTTTGTTTTCAAAATTGATTCAAAAGATAAACACTTGAATAATCATACCTAAAGCACACATTTTCAACTTAGAAGAATAATAGAATAATGCATGTGATCCAACCAATTTGTAAGGAGTGAAACAATAAAGAAAGTGTAGAAAAATAGTCTAACTCAAGCCATGACGTAGATAAGTATTGGCCGTGGCATGATATTTTCTAGAAAATTGAGGCAAGCCAAAACAAGACGTAGGTTGTAACATGAATAAACAAGGGCTACAATGCCCGTAGATTTGTCACTCATGATCCATTTGTCTCCTATTTTTAACTCTAAATAGGACTCATTTTCTACTATTTCAAAACACCATAATTAGAAACATATAGAATAGTTTTGTAGTTTACAATTTTTTTCTCTAGCCATTCATAGGAGTACTTTTAGGGTAGAGTTCAGATTAGCCATTCCATCACCATGTAAAGATATAGAGAGAAAACCCTCCAATGGTAAAGTTGATCCAAAGATTTGAAGAAGGTAGTTATAGCTCATTGAGAGATTTGGAATCATTTTTATCAAGAAGGGATAATTTTATTGTTATGTCTTTTATTTCTCTTTGTAATCTATATGTGGGATTTTAATAGCTACTTCCAATGATTGGAAGAATAGTTTTGTAATTTAAATAAATAAAAGCTTATATTTATTTCTTATTCACAATCTTCATATCTTTAATCAAAATTTAATAATGGGTCAAGTCTTGATTTATAATTAAAGAAAATATTTTAGAACAAATTGTTAGACAAATCATCTTGGCTTAGATGTAAAAACTTAATAAGAGTCTATTTTAATTTCATTGATTTGTATTAAATTGATGGTTGAAAAATAACTTTGATTATAAAGTATACGTAGGAAAAATCTTAATTTATAATTAAAGAATATATGTATCTTATAATTATCAATTTTCTTATTCTTAGGTATATGTATATACATTTCTTTAGTTTACCAATTAATCAATTTCAACCTCAGTTAAGGAAAAATTGATTAATTGTTTATCATTGGAAACACGTCATGTTATAGGGAGTTTTATTTAAAAAGAAATTAAACCAGTAAAATCGAGTTTATATTTAAATCATTTAATTTATTTTTTCCATGAAGGGTTATGCTTTTCAAAATCCCATATACGTCTATCATCTTAAGTTTGGCATAGTTTTATTTCTTTCATTTATCAGCATGCATTTATCGCTTTAATTTATTTCTTTAATTTATTTGATTTTATTTACTTGTTTTCTTTAGATGTTAATTTAAATTAATATTTATTTTTTTAATCTTTCAAATTGACAATTTGTTAGAATTTTTAAGATTAGATTTCTTAACTAAATTAGCAAATTAATTTAACTTTTTAAAACAACTATAATTCCTTAAGAGACGATCTAGGAAGTATATTCATCACTTATTAAAAGTAATTCGTGCACTTAGAAGGTTTTATAAATACAAAATTTGACAATCAAGTTTTTGTGCATGATAATTCTATGAAAGTAGAGTCATGAGTGCACTTTTCTAATGAATATTTTCTTATTTAATTCAATAAACAGTATTTTGGGTTAAAAATATTAAATATGAACTTTTTAGTGAAAAGAGGTGAAAATATATTTTTTGAAATTTGTTTTGGGATTTGTTTGGAATTTTTATGTATTTTTTATAAAGTTGTAATGTAGGACCAATCAAAAGATGCCACATGGATGCCACACAAACACCACTCAAGTAGAGATACTAAATCAAAGATCGTCACGTGTTAGCATAGCATTCATTTAGAGTTTGTAGCTCAGTCAAACGATCATGCCATGTGTCGTAACATAATTTGTCAAATCCTTCTACCAACGTACCATGCCATCCACAATAATGAATCACAGATTTTCGCGTGGCGACGGCTTAGCACCGTTGACCTAGACTAGTCTATCATTGCCACGCTTTCTACTCTGATTCATCCATAAAATTATGCATGCCACGTGTCTCTTTTCTATTTTCTAATGCTATTAATTTTCCTTGTTTTTATCTCATCTCTTGATCTGAAGCTGATCTAATGATCTAGATTCAACCTGAGTTTAATTTAACCCCTAATTGCCCCATAAATCATAAGGAGCCAAAATTAACATAATTTTAATTAGTTTTTGGAGGCAAGAAGAGATACAATTTTTGTGGAGATTCAAGAGAAGATTAGTGCTGCAATTTAAAAGATTGATTTTATTTCTTCTTCTTCTCCTTTCTTTATCAATTATTTTATGAAAAATATGAATTTTATGAATAAAATTATGTCTAATTAATTTATTAATCAAGGGGTCTTATGAACCCAATTTACACCATATGCTGATCTAATATTTTACCTCAATTATGATTTCAATTTAATTATATCATTTAATCTTATTTTCATGCTATTAATTGCTTGACCAACAAGTGCTCTATAGAGACAATTAAATAGATTTAAGAGAATTATTTAATTGTTTATCTTAATTAAATAGCATGCATAGTTTCTAAGTATAAATGTATGATTCTTATGTATATGATCCATAATTGATGAATTTAATGAGTAGTATACAATTTAATTGACATGAGAGTGTGATTAGGTTAACTACTATATGGTATGTAGTTTACTTGAGAGAGTAATACATGCTAGATTAGATGCAATTGTCATGTAATTGATTGATAATTATATTGTGGAGATTTTAGTAATTCATATGTTTAGAAAATTAGGGGATTAAGTATTCTTAGATATTTTCTCATATCTCTTCTTAGATACCAAATATGATTTAATTAATTATTGTTATTTATTTTTAGTTCTTTTAATATTGCTTTCTTAAAATATAAAAACACAAATAAAAATTTGATTTTTTCCTTTTCTTTTAAAAATTAATTTCTAATAACATAATCTTTGTAGGAATGATCTTCTCTTATCATTATATTACTTATTGTGATACGTATACTTGTATATTCATTGAACATAATTTGTGTCTGATTAGTGCATCACTTACTGTACTTTTTTACTGCCGAGTATTTACCATAAGCAACCTAAGGATGTTACCACAAAGATAGGATTTCTATATGGGTTTATCTTATTACATTTTATATTATGCATACTCTTTTGTTCTGCTAGTATAATCTGAGTTTAAATTGTGTATGTTACAACATACTAGAGTTTAAACTCTAATTAGAAAGCTTTAATATTCTTTACATGCCTTATATTTGCTAAATAATATATCTACTGCCTAAACACTACTACAATATATGCCTTTGGTCTCGGGATTTTAGCCTTAGTTTTTTTAAAAACCAAGACCATAGGGTTTTGGCCATGGATTAATAAAAACCGACGTTATAGTGTATACATATAGCCTCAGCTTTATTAGTAATTGTGGCTATAAGTTAAATTACAAAAATTATTCAAATATATATAAACAAATTTATATAGCCATGATTATTAAATGATTGTGATTATAATTAAAATAAGAGAGTTTTCAATATTTTTAAAACTGGAATGAAATAATATATTGTATGTCATTCATTTAAAAGAAATACAAAAATTATTTTACAATTTTTTTATATTTCTCTATTATTAATTTAAATCAGTGTACTGTATTTCCTTTATAATATATATATATATATATATTCACTCTTTTTTTTTCTCTCTTTCTTCTTTTTCCCTATCTTTTTTCTCACTTTTTTTTCTTTCTAATTAATTTCCCTCGTGTGCTGATCATATATATTAAGACATACTTTCTAATTAATATGTAAAATATATTAATTCCCTACTCCCCTTGATCTCACTCAATCTTTTTCTTAAATCATTTCTCGCATCCGAGCTTGCATCGTTCGTCCTTCTCACCGAGCAGCGCCACGCCACGCCTCAAGAAATTGTCGATGACCTACCCCAGTAGCTCCTCCTTTCCAACATCTTGCTTGACTTACAGTAGCTCTTTTCCCCTCTCTTCTTCCTTTTCTCTCTATTTTTCTTTTCTTTTCCTTTTTCCATGTTCACAGCTCGTCGATCGGTTGTTTGTACTGTCGTCGCTCACGACCTTACTTCAGGTAAGTGTGATACCCTCATTTTTTACAATATCAATTCATATATGTGTTGATTCTTAGTGGATTAGTTCTACACATAATACATTTTAATTAGGGTTATTTATTTCATGTATGAATCTATATTTCTTACCCTAATTTCTTAGGGTAGGGCGTTTTGTGCACCTATTGAGTATCAAGTATGTATAATGAGTCATTTCTTAGGATTAGACAGTGTTATTTCCTTCTCCTATTATCTGATAATTGCCTCTGCATTTGTTTTTCATTGTATTGAATAAGAATAGAGTTGTAACATAGAGATTTAGGATCTGGCTATTGTTGCTCTTTTTAGATTTTTGAACTATGTATATATACATGCCAAGCCTATACAAATTTTCCTTTACAGAAAAGCCATTAATTTGTTGTAAAAGCCTATTGTTGCTCATTTTTTTGAATCAATCAAAAAAATATTAAATATTTGCTTAAAATAACACATTTTAAACTTATACGAATAAAAATAACATTCTTATTTTGAATATTTATGAGTTAGTATTTTATTTTTTTTATTATAAATTTTAAAAATATTAATTTTATGATTTTTTAAAAATATATTCAACGTAATAAAAATAAGGTTTCATGATTGAAATAAAAATTATGGCTAAAGTATCCTATTTAAAAAGTAGGGTAGTAAAACTTTCATTTGATTGCCTTAATATTTTCAATCCAAGGGTATACTTGTATGTTTTTCCTTTTAATTTATTTTTTCTAACCAATACATGTGTTGTGTCATTTAGAATGGATAAGTCTTGGATGCATAAGCCAAGATTTTCACAAGATTATTTAGAAGGAGTATAAGGGCTTTTGAATTTTGCTTGGTTGAATACCACAAATGATAAGCCTATTTGATGTCCTTGCAAAGATTGCATAAACATAGAATTTCAAAATATTGATGATATATGAGATCATCTTATTTGTAAAGGGATTGTTCGAACTTATACAAATTGGTATATGCATGGAGAACCCCTAATTCAAGATGATTATGAAACAAACACATCACTAAACCGTCAGATCAAAACTATAGATATGGAGGATTCCCCCGTTGAGATGGTAAATGCAATAGAAAATGGACCCAATATAAATCAGGATGAATTTAACAAGTTGTTAGAAGATGCAGAGAAACCACTTTATTCTGATTGCATAAATTTCACCAAGTTGTCTACAATAGTGAAATTATACAACCTTAAAGCGAAACATGGATTCTCTGATGTGAGGTTCACTACTATATTAAAGTTAACTCATGAAATGCTCCCAAAGATAAATGATTTGCCTACTTCTACATATGAAGTGAAAAAAACATTGAGTAAGTTTGGTATGGAGTATGTAAAGATTCACGCTTTTCCAAATGATTGTATCCTTTATAGGAAACAATATTAAAATGCTACTTAATGTCTGGAGTGTGGTATTTCAAGGTGGAAGCCTATATCAAATGGTGATGAAGTAAAAGAAGGAGTGTTGACTAAGTGTTTTGGTACTTTCCCTCAATACCTCATTTTAAGAGAATGTTTAAAAGTAAAGAGACATCGAAGATGTTGACGTGGCATGCATATAACAAATCCATGGATGGTATTTTACGAAATCCAGTAGATTCCCCATGTTGGAAGGTAGTAGATGAAAAGTGGCCATATTTTGGGTCGGAGCCTAGGAATTTATGTCTTGTTATTGCCGCTGATGGGATCAATCATCACAGTAATCTAAGTAGTAGATATAGTTGTTGGCTAGTGATTATTATCACATATAACCTTCCTCCTTGGTTATGCATGAAAAGGAAGTTTATGATGCTTTCCATGTTAATTTCTAGACCAAAACAGTGAGGTAATGACATTGATGTCTACTTGGAGCCTCTTATTGATGACTTGAAAAAACTTTGGGATGAAGGAATTGATGTGTATGTCTAATACAAAAAGGATTACTTCAATCTTAAAGCAGTGGTATTGTGGACAATAAATCATTTTCTGGCTTATGAAAATTTGTATGGACATGTGATTAACGGGTACAATGCATGTCTAGTATGTAGTGAGAAAACTTGTGCTCAATATCTATTACATTCAAAAAATATTTCTTTTGCTGAACATACTCCATTCTTGCCAAAAGGGCATAAGTTTCAATCTCGAAAGAATGGTGTAAGTAACAATGAAGAAGAAGATACTCCAGTGGCTTTGGAGGGAGAAGAAGTGTTACACAAATTACAAGGTATGATCTTCAAGAAGTTGGGAAAGTGGGACTTAGTTATGAAAGCAATAGCCAAATTACAATGAAAATTAAGAGGAACAAGAAAAGGAAAAGAAATGCAAAAACAAAAGGGTAGTCTAGGGAAAATAAAATTCAAAATGATTGCAAAGAAGAAGGTAAAATCTGACAACGGTGAAAAATGTTGGAAGAAGATGTCATTTTTTTGGAAGTTTCCTTATTAGGAAACATTGCATGTACACCATATACTAGATGTGATTAACATAGAAAAGAATGTATGTGATACTCTAATTGGAACACTTCTTGATATTCCTTTTAAAATAAAGGATGGTATTGTTGCCCTCATGGATCAAAAAGAATTGAGAATTAGAAAAGAATTGGCTTCAATTAAAAAGGGATCACTAGTTAATTTGCCTCTTGCCTGTTTTACACATTCTAGGGATGAAAAGATAACATTTTACAAATGTTTATTGGGATTGAAAGTTCTCGAAGGTTACTCATCAAATGTTAAAAACCTAGTATCAATGCAAGACTTAAAGTTATATGGTTTAAAATCACATGATTGTCATGCTCTTATGCAAAAATTATTGACGGTAGCAATTAGATCAATTCTTCCAAAGCATGTTCATCATGAAATCACTCGTCTTTTCTTTTTCTTCAATTCCATTTGCAAGAAAACAATTGTAGAATCTAAGCTACATAAACTACAAGTTGAACTTGTTAAGACATTATTCTTTCTTGAAAATTATTTTCCACTTTCATTTTTTGATATCATGGTTCACTTAACTGTTCACCTTGTTAGAGAAGTGCAATTATGTGATCCTATATACATGCAATGGATGTATCCTTTTGAAAGATTCATGAATTTTTTGAAAGGTTATGTTCATAACCGTAATCGACTACAGGGGTGCATAGTTGAGTGTTATATTGTAGAAGAAGCTATTGAGTTTTGCTCTGAGTATCTATATGGTGTATCCACAATTGGAATCCTTAGCCTAGGTTTTCATTGGGTGGTGGTTTAGAGAATATTGGTGAACCAATAAGTTCAGGCTTAGTTGAAACCATCGTACAAGTTCAATGGGAACAAAGTTATCATTTGGTGCTTGCAAACAATAAAGAAGATTGAACCATATATAAGGTAAAAACGGTTTTATTTAAATCTACATTTCATAATTTCTTAAAAAAAAATTCATATGTTACTCACATTACTCATATTTAGTAGGATGTATATGGATATGTTAAAGGTAGATCCTCATAATAGTAGAAAATGAGATAAATGGTTTCAAGATGAACATAATCGTAATTTTATTAATTGGTTTTGATATAAAGTTATGGACGAGTTAAGTGTCCCCAATAATTCCATCACAGAAACTATAAGGTGGCTAGAAAATGGGCCACGGTATCATGTTATCAAGTATCCTGGATATGTTATAAATGGTTTTCGATTTACAACAAAGGCAAGGGATGAAATTCGTGTTAATCAAAATAATGGGGTTATGTTAAATGCTCAAGCTTTGCAATTTGCAAGTTATAAGGATAATAACCCAGTTTTATCTAAAAGGACTTATTATGGAATTGTTCAAGAATTTTAGGAGTTAGAATATCATATGTTTTGTGTTCCAATATTCTTATGTGACTGGGTTGAGGATAATCAAAATGAAATTTGTAAGAGCGAATTAGGATTGACTCTTGTTAACCTTCGTAAGATAGGTCATCGAGATGACCCATTCATCATGGCCACCCATGCTAACCAAGTATTCTATGTAGAAGATCCTACAGACACTAAGTGATCAGTTGTGTTGATACCGCCTAAGCGAGGGTTTTATCACAAAAAGGAAGAATTAAATGAAATTTAATTTGTCTGATTATGGATCTTTTGCAAGCAATATACCTAAATCAAATGATGCTAAAGATTTAGAAGATGATAATTCAATATATATAGCAATGATTATGAGCCAGCTTGGATTAATCAAGGAAGATAATTTTTTCTTTATTTGCAATGTTTTTGTTAGGTATACATCATAAAAAATATTGTGTTTGTTTCTATTTACAACTTATATCTATAATTCTAATTTTATTATTTATTTTCGATTATAAATTAATATATAACCTTTTAGGTTAATCAGGTTCATATCTTATAAACTTTCATCATGAATTAGAGATTTTCAAATGTAAATTTAATTTTTGTAATAGAAGCTAGGATTACATGTTGTGTAACTAATTTTAGTTAAAAATTGTTGTAAATTTTTACACTTTATCTTTCCGTTGTACCGCATTACTATAAATAGTAGAGCATTGCTTGAAAATGATTCATTCGAGTATGCCAAAGAAATAAAAACAAACAATATTAGTCAAAATCCTTTAGTTTCATGTTCAATTCAGTTTAGAGTGTAAATCTTTACTTATCCAAGATAACAAAATACCAAACTCATTAATAGTTTTGAATTGTGCATAATTATTTTTATAATTATAATAATAAAAATACCTTTCAGTATTTGTTAGCAAATGATAACAATTGTATTTACAACTTCTTATAAAGCAATTTTTGTTACTGAACCAACTTCTTCAAATAGTGCATCCAAACAGGTTATTACGATTTAAAAAAAAACAGGTTATAATTCACAAATATAAAATACAAACATCACTTTTTATGGTGTAAAAGGAAATATCAAGAACTTGTTATCGTTATCAATTATGAATTGAAAACTTTAGTTTGGATTTTTACCCTAAAATAAAGCAAGAGATGAATGTCACATTAACTAGAGTAGTTGTATATGTAATTATATTCCTATCAAAGAGTTGATTGTCATAAATAAAAAATCTGCTATGAATTAAAGGTAAAATTTACAATAATTAATAAAAAAAATTAATTTATTTTTGAATGAGAATTGAACAAAGATCATAAAACAACAGTGAGGATGTTTAAAATTTTCCCGTTGATCTTAAACTAAAGCACTTTGACATGTTTTAGCTACTTTTGGGACCATTTTACCCTACTTGTTTATTTTTCTATATTTATTCAAGTCTTTGGAATTTTTGAGACTGTAGTTATTAATGTTCTTTGTCAATTGTATTGAAAATAAATAACAAAACAACTAAACTATTACTAAAAATAAAAAATTAACTAAATTACTCTAAAACATAACTAAAGGATGATATGTGCAATTATCTCAATTATATATTACTTCAAGAATTGCCTTTAGATTTGAGAAAGGAACACAAAAGAAAAAAAGGAGAAAGAGATCTTGTATATTTAGAAAAAATTATTTACATTGTTTCAATGTGTTTGTTTACCATAAAATTAATTAACAAAGTAAAACAGACACTACTATAATTATAATACTAAGCTCAAAAGAATATGACCTGATTAATTAATTAATTGACTTTCACAGTTGATGAATCCTTGAGAAAATTTTCTGTCCAGGAGCAAGGATGGCCATTGGATCAAAATAGGTTTTTCTCTTGACAAATCTTGTCCATTCATTTCCAAAATGGTTTTTCCAATCTTCTTGTGAGTTGTAATGAGGAAAATACAACTTAAAATCAAAGCAATTCTTAGTGCAAAGTTGTACAATTTCTTGATTTTGCGCAACCAAATTATCAATTGAAGGATTATTTGCTTGTGGACTTGTAAAACGTAATAACGCCACTAGGTAAAAGATTTCACCTTCAGGTAATACCACAGATGTTCGATTATCCCACCTGATTTATTTCAACAAAATATCCGAAAATAAAAATAAAAAGTGTCAATAATTAGTTTATTGAGTAAACCAAATGACAAGAATATAATAACAATTATGTTAAATTTGTACCAATTTTTTTTATTTTTTTTAAATATAAATGTTTCTTTTCATTTACATAATCAACAAACTTCTTTCTAAAATCCATTGGCCATTCCCACAAAGGCTAAAAAATTGAACATATTATGTTGTACTCTTGGTGTAAATGCGTTGGTACTTAGAAATTTTATTGGTTGCTATATTTTAAATTAATTAGAGAAATTGCTTTAAATAATATCTTAAAACTTATAAAAAAGTTAACACCTAAACAAACATTGAAGTAAGGAATCTAATTAGCATAATTTTAATACTATATAGGTTTAATTAGCCGATGTACAATTGATATAAAAGATGCGATTTTGTTGCTAAAGATTTTAAGATACGTTATTAATATTATCTTCTAAAAAAAAAAAGTTATTGCATTTAATTAAACTTATCATCTCAAAACTTTGTGTACCACACAACAATATGAAAAGTCACAACTTTGATTTTACCAAACGATGGTAACATATATAGTTAAGTCTATAAAGTAAGAATGAGGTACACTACCAACAAATCAAATTTCACTTATTTTAATACAACAATATTTTCTTTTTCTTAGATCTTTAGGACATTTTTGGCATTTCTATGTGGATTTTAAGCATCCATAAAAGTTATACAGCTATGTTGCAACAGAAGCTAAAGGAAGTACTTGTACAAAGTTGAAAATAAAAGTTATTTGACCAATTACTTTAGAAAAGAGGTTGAAAAAAAGTTCAATTCTTTAATGATTCCATTGAAATCATCGATCGTTTAGAATAAAGCCAACAAAAGGGTACTTTCGTCTACTATGTCTATTTCACCAAAAATTAACACTTTTTTTAAGGTTAAAAAAATCTGCTTATTACCCACAATCTAGTACATAACCTCTTAATCTCAAATATATATTAATTTAAAAATTTTATCTAAAAAAAAAAATCAAACTTAAATGTTTATACCCATTAAAACGTTGCATTGCCAAATGCATAAAGTTTGTTGTTAGAAGCGCTTTTATCATAAATCACATTTTAAATTTTCTGTTTTCTAAAACTATTTTTTTAAAGAGCCTTTGTATGACATAACTTGTAACAAAATTACAAACAAATATAATCCAACCGCAAAACACTTGGGGGGGAAAAAACACTTAGATTATGACTTTTGATGATTTCACTCCATTGACAAATAGAATTAGTAAATTGGACTAACTTTTAATTGGAGAACTTTATATAAATTAAACTAAGATAAATCTAATTTTTTTTAATCAAATAAGCATCCATTTTGACATGAGTCTAGACTCAACCTTTTCTAATTTGTGTGAGAAAAAACTAAAATATACATGTCAATTCATAACATTTTTCATGATTTTGCCCTTACTCCACTATTGTTTAATATATATATATATGAGTTATCAATATTTTTTTGACATAAAATTTGTAAGAGATCTCAACTTCGAAATTGCACTTAAAATCTATGACATTAATTGAGATTTGAGAGTATATGAGCTTACAAGTACTATTTCCTACGTTTGCTTGTACGCTAACCCAACCACAACTGCAAGACCTAACATGACGAAAAGAAACAGACACAAAAGACAGATCCACAACATTGAATTGAAAGACTTCAGCATTGTTTTAGCGTCATTTGTACTAAACACAAAACAGATATAATCCTATGTACATGTCACACTTTTAATGACTTTGCAATTAGATAAGACACTTGACCTACTCGCACAAATCTTAATTAACATATTTAGATATTTCTGGTCATTTTAATAAGCCTATCTAATTATTCGATACACGTGTGAGCCTAATAATTATAAATCTACCTATTATTTTGTTACCACTTCCTATTGGGAGCTCAAAATAAAATTCTTGTGAAGTCATCTAAAATAATATATATATAAAATTCATATCATTAAAAATATCACTATTATCTTTAATTGTGATGTGCAGTAATTAGCATTAGAGGATGTATGCTATTTTTTTTAATTATAAGCTTTAAAGATATTAGTTTTGTAGTTTTTTCCAATATTTTTGTAACTTCCCTAAACCCTATAATATAGGTGGTAATAAGAGTGTTAGAAATAATAATAATAAAAAAAAAAAAAAAAAAGGTTAACAAACAAAACACAGTTATAAATCGATTTTTAAGCAAAAATGTTGTGTGTGGTGCCCAAATTGCCATCATAATTTTAAAGAACAAAATAACATGAACATATCTAATATATTTATTTATATGCCCTTTCTTTAAACTTCTAAATTTTGAAATAGTAACACATAATTATTTTTTTAAAACTAATTACAATTGACATAGACAAATATAACATAATATTTTCGTTGTGTAAAAACTAAATTACTTCTAGAAGACTAAAATACTCGAATACTTTTGTCAAATAATTGGATTCAATAAAAATACTTATTGAGCCAAAAATACATGATAAAGAGTATTTTATACTTACTTTTCACGTAGTAGAGGGTATATCAGCATGGGCCCACCAACTCCTTCATTTAGAATATTCTTGAAGACAAGTCGATCAAAATCAAAAATGTCTGATTTAGACACGAACATATTCAGCCAAGGATGAGGCGCATCCCATATACCACTAGCTTTCGCGTGTTCCTCTGCTCGTTTCACACGCAATAAAAACTCCACGTAGCTTAAGTCCAATTGGAAATTCAGCTTCTCAATGAATCCAAACCTTGCCATTAGTCTATTTACAGCCTACATATAATAAAAAATTCAATCAATAAAAAGTAAGCGCAGAGGGGTATTAGAGTCAATTTATGAAGCATAAGACAAAAGTTCATGATTTTCAGATTCCCGAAAATGATGGCATTTTGGCTATTTGTAGGAATTGCGGGGACCATTCAGATACACTTAGCAAAATCTGAGCTACAAATAGTACATTTTTATTTGTTAGCAATATATTTTAACTTAAATATTAAAATATTATTATTTTATTAAAAAAGTTAAATTATTATATTTATTAAAATAAAATAAAAAAATAAGTATAAAAAAACAAATAAAGCATTTTAATAACTAGAAATAACATATACAACATTTAAACTCATCACGTTATTACGATGCATTCGTAAGACGTGTTACTATTTTTTTTATATAAATATTTTATTTGATTCAAACGTATAATTTATAACTTAACAAATCAATAAATAAACTAATATTACTGATAATCAATACAACGTGTTTCTTATCATCTATAATATATGCTTAGGCTTAGATTTAACATGATGAAGACAAGAGTACTTTTTTATATATATAACAAATTATGTTATAATTAAAATTAATACGAAATATAATTATAAATTAAAATATTAAAATTTATTTTTTCCATATAATTAATTATTAATATAATTAAAAATAAATAGACTTTCTCTTAATACAAGGATTGTGCCTACATTTACATTGACTTGGTCAAGGCTAAGTACATTGCACTCTCTAGCGATTAAAAACTAATGTGTGGGCTTTTCGTAGCCGTACTCTGTTAACAAATCTAACGGGAGATACATTATACCAATGACTCGTATAGTCAGTTTCAACTCCATACTATAACTGTTAAAAATACAGAGTAAATGCATACATTTAAAAAACCAAATATTACATAGAACAAAAAAAAATGTATCCATTTTAATTTTAGTACGAAGTAATTTTAAATACTTTTTAACCGTCACCTAACAAAATTCCTATTTTTTTCATAACAAATTTTTTTTTGTATGAATTAGTTGCATAAATATAATCTGATCTAATAATTTTAATAAATTATTATTAATAAAATATAATATAAAATAATTATTAAAAAATTCTTCAAACCTAATTCATATAAAAGTCACTCTTTTCGAATAAATTATTGTTTCTATTTGCTTGAATAAAAAAATTAAATAGTTAAACCAAAATTTCAGCCTTAAAAATGATGTTTGACGAGAATAAGCCGTCCCTCCATCGCGACCAGCTTAGTACACGTGTAAGTAACATCTGAGAGTTTTGACTTTTTCACTGCCATTCAGAACAACTATTATGAGTGGTACCTACCTATAATGTCACCGATAAATTTTAAGTGGAATAACATATCATCAGAGCGATGGTAACTATAATTAATTTCGCATATCTATTTGCGTTTACATTATTAATAATTACAAAATAATAAAATCATTTATTTTTTTAAAAAAATTATGACTCATGCCAAACCTGCTAGTAATAATTTATATATTATAATATTTTTTCCTTAATTAACCACCACCTTGGTCCCTGGTGAAAACACAATCAGGTTAACATAGCTAATTATTGTTTGGGACCGTAATGCTTTCAAACCATTAATATGGTATAAATAAAATTGTAGATCACCTTCTTAATTGACTCAATCAGATGATCCAACGACAGAAAATAAGGTTGCAACATATTAAAATGAGATGAGTTACAGTAAATACAAATTAAAGTGTTCTTGTATTATTTACCGTATCAATAGACGAGAGCTGGTCATAGTTCCAACAGTAAAGAGCCAGTTCAAGACAATAGAGAACAGAGCCAGCAGTTTGAGGAAGATGAGTCGTGTCGAATCTCTGATTCGGGTCTAATGGAACCGAAGGTCTACCCGTAAGTGGATCGTCGCTGTTAATAAAAGCAAAACCTTCAACGTAATCAAACATGTCACCTTCTTTCCGAGTCACAAGCAACTCAGCGTCCCGAGTGAAGTCCTCAAATTCGAGATACACTAGCCTTATCCATCGCACCTAATCAAATAAAATAAAATAAAACAAACAAATTTTATACCGAAAAAGTGTTATTCATGTTTTAATCCCAACAAAAATTTCTGGTTAATGAAAGAAAAAATAATATAAGAAATTAAGTCAATAACAATCTGAAAAATGATAGTTAGTGTTGTTCCAGGGCAGTGACAAAAAAATTGAAAAATTATTAAAAATTTGAATTTTAAATTTTAAATTTTAATTGCTCACCATCTCCGGAGCGTTCACTAGCAAAACTCTAGCTCTGGTAATAATTCCAAACTGTCCCAGCCCACCGAGAACCGAAAAGAAAAGTTCGGAGTTTTCCGTTTCGGAGCAAACTACAATTTCACCTTTTCCCGTAACGACCTCTAACTCCGTGACGTTAGAAGTCTGTGGACCATAACGGAAAGCTTGGCCACTGACACCTGCGTTAGATAACGTCCCACCTACCGTTAACCTCAAATAATCAGTCCAAGATCTTGGCGCTAAGCCGTAATCTGAAACACACCGTTTCAAAACATCTTCCCATAATGCCCCTCCAGAGACATCAACAAAATTTGAACCATTTATTGTCAATACCTGGAAATGGTCATCCATGGACCTCATGTTTAAAACGAGTCCTCCATCAGCCATGGCCTGGCCATTGATTGAATGGCCATTACCGCGAGCTGCCACAGTCAGATTGGATGACAGAGCTGCGGCTTTGACTACTTTAACGATGTCGTCTGGGGTAGACGGTCTGATAAAGGCTAAAGGCTTTACAGATTGCATCCCACCGAAATCCTTACTGGCTGTATCGGTAGAGTTAGAATCGATAGTGCCTTGAAGGTCTAGAGCTTTGCATAGGCTTGAAACGTCGTCTTCTAGGTTCGATTGAAGGTCCTTGTCGTGGAGAAAACGATCTAAGTAAGCTATCATCATTTTGATTTAAGATCTGAAATTTTGTGGCTTTGGTTTTGTTGAATTTCGCAGGAAAATGGAGGTTTTTATATTTTTGGTATAGTGGGCTTGTTTTTTTGGTTCTATTGGCTATAGATAACTTAATAAGCTCTATCTTTCTACTTTACACTATCTGTACGTGTCTCTCCTACTTTGTCTTATGTTTTATAGCTTAAATAGGCTAATTTTGGGTTTTCGTTTTCTTTTTTCTTTGGAAGATTAGTTTTTTTTAATTACTAAATTTAGTATTTAATATTTAAAATATTATGACATCATGTTATGCATTTTGATATCCTGTTTGAAGTTTTCATCCTATGGACATCCTGTCTGCCACTTACATGTTGATGTTTTAAATATCGAGTACTAGTATATTTAGATAGCTTTTGTACGTAGTAATTGATTTAATTATTTATTAGATAAAAAGTGGTAATTTGAAAAGACGACTGTAATATATAGTGGTGAAATTAAGATTTTAGTTTAAGAGGGATTTTATATAAATAATAATATTTATTTTTTTAGTTGCTACTTTTATATTTATTACGTAAAAATATATTTAAATTATTGAATATATAATATGTTTTTAAGTAAAAAACTTTAAAAATAAAAATTTTAAAAAATATAATTTTATTTTATACATATATTTTTTTATAACTTCTTAAATATTATACAAAAAATTTAAAGAGGTTCTTAGTCAGTGTAGTTTTATCAGTGTTCATATGTGCAAATTAAATTATATTATATATTTTGATATATATAATAAAAATAATATTTTTGATAAATACAACAGAATTCATAAAAATGTGAAATTTATAAAATGTATATTATTATTATTATTGTTGTTGTTGTATTGCTTTATAATAATTTAATTAAGTCCAAATTAACAGAAACCACTTTTTTTTAGGCCCATTTGATTTTTTACCATACTCCTCGAATGACATTGTCTCTGGAATTTACTTAAAAACTCTCGGTTGATTATCATGTCTCACACGTATTGTCATCTTTCTCAATTCACTTCTTTTTAATCTCACATTTCTCTTCCAGGTCTTTGAGTACTAAAGTTATTTCCACATGTTGTTTTTTGTTTGTTCTTATTTCTCTGGTTTTCGTGTTATTTATTCAGTTGTTTGTTCTTCGATTTTTGTTGTTTTTTATTTGTTTACTTGCAATTGTTTTAGTATTTTTATCATCAACTTGCTTTTTATTTGATTCATTTTATATTCGTTGTATGTTTCTATCTTATAGGATTCGTTATTCGTGATTGTTGAATTCACTTTTAACTTCTTATTTTTAACTATTATGTGTTTTGATTTAAGTGGTATTTTAGATAATTTATTCAATTGTTTATTTTTTGATATAAGATATTTTTAATTTATAGTTGTTCTATTTTAGTTGTTTAATTAAAAATATTTTAATTTTAATTTTACCTTTATTACTTGTTGTTATTTTTAGTTCCCTTGAATACTTATTTGTTTAGTTGTTCTTCCTTTTTTTTTCTTATTTTATTGTTTTGATTTGATTGTGTTTATTTTAACTAGTGTTATGATAAAAATATGTTTATATATGATAATCCTTAACTCACATGTTCTTTTTCATTATGAGTTGTAATTAATATGTTTTATTTGTAGGATGAGTAAGAGAAGTTTTACAATTTGTCTAAAATTGCTTGTAAATCTAAAAGATATAGGAAAAATGTTATTTTTGGGTAAGATTTTCGTTATTATTTATCTTTGTATTTTTATTTATTGTCTTCTTATGTTTTATTTTTCTTTAATTCCATTGCTTATTAATTCAATTGTATTCTTTTTTGGTGTCAATGGCTAGAATGATCCTTCTTTCCCATTGATACTTGATGATTATCAAGTTTTTGTTAAATTTTATTTGTGTTGTTCTCAAACTAAAACGACATTACTAAATATATGTATTCTTTTGAACGAGTCTCAATGGAAGAGGTTTGAAAGCTTCTATTTTGGTCAATTTTCTATGCTTTCTCCAATGTTTTATAAATAGGTTATCCATATTTTTCTTTTGAAGAAGTATATCTCTTCTCACAATTTGAAAGAACTTTGGTTTAAGGTTGATGGAAAGTTGTTAAGATTTTCAAAGTCAGAGTTCTACACATTTATTGGATTTAAGTGTAGATCGAATTTTGAGAGTTTATTATTGCTAAAATATCTAAATCGAACTATCTAGTGGAAAAGTATTTCTCCCAAGATTGTTCTATCAATCATTTGGATGCACTTATTGGTATGGTCAATAATCCTTTCTCTAAATCTCCTAATGCTAAGTCTCTTGTGTGTGTATTAGCTTCATTTAATGAGTTGGGAAGTGGTGAGGATGATGATGGAAATAGGAAGCAGTTGTCGAGTGATTAGCATGGCAAGGATGATAAAGAGAATTAGAAGAATCATAAGAAGATGAAGGATAAGAAGAAGGACAACAATAAGAAGTTGTAGAATAGTGAAGCATATGTTACAAATGGTAGTGATTCTACAACAAATATGTATATTGACTATGGTTTGATGTTGTACATACTATACTTGTATGAGCATAGGCTAATTGGGAAAGATAACTTTGCAATGATTAACAAGTTTGCTTTGGAACTTGCGCTTGATAGAGATAGGTTTAATAACTATCCTTGGGGCAATGTTTTATATGGATACCTATGGTGTCTATTTTATTTTTACTTAATGTATTTGTCCTTTTCTATGTAAGGTTGGATACTGCAGATCAGTAATACACATATACTCATAGTTACAGACACTTTGTATACAAGCAAGTTTATACACACTATGAGGTTGGTTTTTGGCTAGCGAACCAACAATTTTGCTCGTGTTTTTGCTTTGTTTTAGGCATAGGTGTTTATGTAAATTATTCAACAATTTTTGGAAATGATTTTTATTTTTATTTTTGGAACCTCACATTAGACCTTGCTAGCATCGTCAATGAGTGGTATAAAGGTGGTGGTGTGTTTGGTCGTGGCTTTGGAAATTCCTATAAATACCCCCATTTGTTCTTGCTTGGTATCCAAAACAATGTAGTGGGGTACTATCAAATTAATATCTCATTGTTTTTGTTTGTGGATCACTAATACCTTGTGTATTGTTAGTAGTGACTCGTGACTGTGTGAGCAAAACCGTGCTTGTGAGTGGTGAGTACTCGAGGATGTGTTTTCAAGTGTTTTATGTAGGGTGAGATGTGTGTCGGTTGGTAGTATCCTTCGTTAAACTTTTTATATGTGTGAACCTCTTTATGAGAATAGGTAGAGTTAAATTCTTTAAGTTCTCATTTCTTGAAATATGTGTCCCTTGGTGGTTTTTGGTGGATTGTGTGTCCTTATATGTTTATTGGGTGTTCGTATTTGAGGGTGGTTCTATTGATTATGTACATCGCTCATTATTGATCCACGGTTTTTGATCACACCACATTGGGTGGTATTGGTTTTGGAAGTGATCCAGGTTCATGTATTGAACCAAGTCGTTACAAAGGTAGCAAGTTAGTGCAACGTAGATAGTTATGACAAGATTCCCAATTGATAGAGGTATTTGTGTTTATAATTTTCTATCGAGCTGTATCTATTTATTATGTTTAGTAGATTGTTTGATTTCGAGTAGTTGCCATAAATAACCCGAGAATGTTACCACATAAATAGGGTTTCTATTTGGGTTTATCTTATTATATCTGGTGTTATGCATGCTCGAATGTGTGATTGGTACAATAAAAGTTTGAATGGTGTATGTCTCTATATATTGAAGTGTAAACTCTAATTAGAAAGCTTTTATTATTTATTGTTTGTTGTTTGATTACTCTATAACTTATATGCTTCTTATTTTTGGTTGTTTGTATTTAATGCATTAATTAGTTCTTTCTATTCTGTGATGAGTCCTTAATGAGTCAGTATTTCCTTAGCCTGAATATGTATCAGGCCTTGGTCTCCTTCTTTGTTGTTATGATGATCAACCTTTTGTGTTAGTATAATATGAGTTTCTATCATATATGTCAAAGTTAAAAGAAATTAAGCTACTTTTACAAAAATAAAGAGTGCAAATAGAATTTTCTAAATAATATTTGTATATTGATTTTCTTGGAGAGAATGTTATCAAGAAAAGGAAGGGATTCACATAAGCACACAAAAACTACGTTTGAAAAATAGCCTAGCCTTCACTTAAGTACTTGTTAGTTTGTTGTTAGTTACAAGAAACCAATGTTATGATCATCTATACAATGTATGAAGGTAGGTCACAAGCCTAAAGCCATTTGCTATGCTATTGTATGACTTAGAAAAAAAATCTCACAACTATTTGTAGTAAGTACACATAAAATCACAAGCTACATTACATGAAATCATAACCTCATATCTCTACATCACATAAAATTATAGAAATACTATGTAAAATCATAGACATACTCTCACTTCTTTTACATAAAAATCGAGGCCATGGACATACCCTTTCAATTTTCTCTCTTTTACAGCAAACACCAAATATTTTTATTAATTTTTTTCCTTTTTCCCTCTCTTTTTTTATTTTTACTTTTCCCAACTTTTCCTTTCCTTTTCTTTTTTCCTTCCCAGTTAGCTTTTCACTTTCTCTCTCTGTTTTTTTTCTTCTCCCTTTTCCTCTTCCACAACGTGAGCTATGCTAGCATTTCCTTGGCGCTAGCTACGTGATCTGCATCTTCTTCCTCTTCCCCATCCCTACCTCCCACCTCCCATCACCCCTCATCAGCCGTTCTCTCGGGTAGTTGGTTTCTCAGCTCAAATTGTATTCTTATTTGGGTTTGTCACTCTTCTGAATTTTCAATTTAGGGTTTGTCACTTTTCTTATCTTTTTCTTCCAAATACTTGTTGAAATTGCATGTCGATATTGGAAAATGACTTGATTGAGGATATTGTTGTTGAATATTAAGTCTCTTATGAATATTCGAGTTGGGATTTTTAGAAGGAACAGGAGAAGAAGAAGAGAGTCATGTTTAGGAGGAAACCAATAAGGTCTAGTAGAATGGTTTTGTTATAGCGCATCAATTGAAGATTTAAGAGAGTTTTCTAGTTAACCCTAAAATATTGTTCATCGAGTCCAAAATTGGTAAGGAGCCCATGGTAAAGTCTATAAAGAAAGGTCAGTGCCTGTTTCAACTTCTTGTTTGCCTAATTTGAGTATACGCATAAATATTGAACTATTGGACTATTTATATTTTTTTACTATATGAGTGATAATTTGATATTCATTGAAATTTTGTTGCGACGAATAAATACTTAGTGGGTTTTCAGAAAGTAATGATGGCTATCCATTTTTGACTTTTTTGCTAATGCATGATTTGATTCAAATGGTTGAGGAGTTTATGCTTGCTGCTAATGTTACAGTTGCTGAAAAGATTCTTAAAAGTTTTCCTCAATGCTTTTTGTTGAGGTAAAACTAGTTTATT
Organism: Hippophae tibetana; assembly: GCA_037013495.1. Classification (NCBI taxonomy): domain Eukaryota; kingdom Viridiplantae; phylum Streptophyta; class Magnoliopsida; order Rosales; family Elaeagnaceae; genus Hippophae; species Hippophae tibetana. Next base: position 9,237,665 of record CM072808.1, on the reverse strand, counting down.
TTGTTGTTGTTCGCTATGTGTTTATGGAACAGCTTTGTTGAGGTAAAACTAGTTTATTTTGTTGTTGTCACTATGTGTTTATGAAGAAAATGCAATGACTTCTTGGGGAATTATTTCCTATATTTTTTATTTAGCCAATTCTCACAATTTTGAAGGATATTGGGTCATAATATGTAGTTTATAATATTCATTTTTCCTCTCTTTTTTATTTATTTTTCTTTTCTCTCTCTTTTTTTAGAGATTATTTTTTAGAGAAAGGACTCATGTATAGATTATATATTATTGTAAGATAGAGTAAGAGTAAGTAGCTAATTTCTGGCATTTTATTTTATTAATTTAGAAAACCTCATATATGTTTCTTTTTTTAATAAGTCATCCATGAAAGAAGAGAAAGGCATATAATTTCAATTACTACTTTAATTTATTCAACTTAAGCAATAAAAATAAATATATAACACTTTATTAGATGTAAGAATCCTAACGGTCAATGCAAAAACCTATAGAGATCATCTAATAATTAAAATTGATAAGAAGAGTGTTTAAAGAGTAGACAAAAATATTATCACTTATAATGGGAAGATAATGGCTCAAAGTATATTCTTACAAGAGTAGTCTCCACTATTTGATTCCTAAATATTGATTTTGGGTTAATCATAAATTTACATTTTGTCATGAAATACTAACTATGATAAAAACTAACTAGTTATCACATTACTCAATAAATGTTTTTTGAAATTATTCTATTAATGGAAAGATTTAATCATTTTTTAAATTAAATTTAAAAGGCATGACAATTTTGTAAGAAAAATGAAAAAAAACCAAAAATTTCTAATTTAATAAAATAAATGAAAGCACACAAAAAAATTTAAATAAAAATAAATTTATAAAATAAACATGTGAACATGAAATTTCAACTATATCACATAATTTTAAAACACATAATTTTATAAATGTAACTTTTTCTACTCTCAACTTAAAATTTTCATTCCCTTAATGTTACCATTATAAATTAAAGATAAAGAGTTAAGGGTGAAAAGTTACCCATTTGTAAAACTTTCCAGACTTGGTATGGAATTGCATATGTATCCATCAATCTAAAAATATTATTTCACACAAATGTGTTCTTCTCACAAATTTCAAAAAACTGTTATAAAATTAACATTTCTAAATAATCTTCACAAAATAGGTATTAAAGTAAAACAACATAATTACCATAAAAATAAAAATAAATACATTATCCAAAAATAAATTACAGTTAAAGTTTAAAAACAAAATAAATCCAAACAAAAATACATAAAATAGATATAAAATTTTGGATAATTTAGAGCTCTTCCTCTATGTCATCCGAACGTTGATCTTCAGTTTCTTATTGTCGTGATTTTTGTGGAGGTATTAAATTGAAATCATAACGAGGATAATTAAGTATTGTTAAGTAACTTGTATCCACCCCAAGATGACTTAATTGTAATTGATTCATTTCATGCATTACATGATTATGTTCCACTTGATCACGATGCTGTTGATTTGGGAATGATGTTTGTTGAGTAAAATAAGCTTGTTAGTATTCTTCCATATAGCTCAGTCTCTCACCAAAGTTATGAAGTTTTTCTTTCATAGACATTTTTGATGGAGGAATGGCTCTCCTTTCTCTTGGAATGATGTTCATACCATATGTAAGCTCATCAAAATAAGTCATATTCATTAATTCACCGGTTGTATAACAACCTCATCTTTAGAATGGGGTACCCCCACTTTCTTACATAAAGCAGTTATAAGTTAGGTGACAAAGAAACCTATATGGTGACTATTTGTAGATAGTTTAATTCTTTGGTGAATTATTGCTCCAACATCTATGGTTATCTTAGATGCATTTTCATTCAACAAAATGGCCCTCTCTCTATCAACATTGCTATAATGTTTGGTGAGCATCATCCTAAAACATACAAAGTCTTGCCAAATTCTTAAACTTTTGTCCAAATACTTTTCTTGAAAACCTTTATATTTATCACTAGCAATTATCTATTCAGTACCTTGTATATTCAAGGCTTTCAATATTGCAGTATATCCATATTACTAAGATACTGCTCATACTCATCTTGTCCAACACGTCTAAAATAAAAGTGAGCATTTATATCAGTAGGTCCATATGGAACTAGTACATTCCTAACCATATCTTTATCATCAACAGAGTTGAGGAAATTTGCTTAAAACTCTCGAACTACATATTCAATAGCAGCTTTTGGTTCTTTACAAAGTTTTTCCAACCTAGGAATGTTATTACCTCAGTAATCTCCTCAGATCCATTGTTAAATTCTATCCCTCTTTTTGGTATAAAACCTTTATTTATTTGCATCTCCTTTTCAAAGTAGACTTTAACATCAAAACTACAAAATTTTGATTCCTCAAAATCTTCAGACGTTGAAACCTCATTTCCTTCCTACACCTCTTAGGTGCCATTTTCAAATTTTTTTTACCATAATATCTAAACAGGGGTTCAAAGAAATATTTCAACAACACAATTTTAATCAAAATAATTCCTAGCCCTCTCTTTATCCTAAACAGGGTCTTAGACTGTTGATAAATATTAATACTTCATAAATTCCATAAAATTTAAATTGAAGAAATATATTTCAAAAATTATGAAGACTTACTATTCTATTGTTGAAGATTTCAAGAACACAAAGAACGCCCCTTTTGTGAAGATGATTATCTTAAAGGAACTTGAAAAATTTAAAAATTTCTTGATAAAATTGTAGAAATTGGTTAAGAAATTGAGTTTTAGAAAGTTTTGTGAAAAAGATTGAAGAAAGGTGGGATTTTTTAAGAGATTAAGTGTGTTTGGGGGGAAAGAAAATGTAGGATTTTGAGAGAAAATATGAGAAAAAGAGAGGAAAAATGGTTTTCTTGCATTGGTAATGGAATTATAGGAAAACTTTTACACGCATGCCGTGTCATAGATTTTTTTATGTCATGGAGCGAACCGTTTAGAATTTTCCCATTAGGAATTTAAAACATCATGTCATGGTGCATAACCTTTTCATGATGTGGCACACTCCTATCTATTTTTCTCACATGTTTTGTTGTTTGTTTCCCCCTTTTTATATATATTAAAAGAATTAAAGTCTATATTAACCACATATAAATTAAAACCACACAAAATAAATAAAATACAAAATAAATCAAAGAAATAAGTAAATAATAATGGGTTACCTCCTATCTAGGACTATTTTTATCGTCTTTAAAGGGACATTGCTTTGGAGGATTTCATCTTTTTTGTGAACTCAATATCCCCTTGTTATTGAGTTCTTTTCTTTTTTAACCTTGCAGTTACTCCTTGCCTTACTTTTCCAAGTGTTCTGTTAACTAATACACCTATATTTCCATCTCTTTAATGGAAATTTCTATAGAATCCAACCTTTGATTAGTACTTTATTGGTTTGTTCAACTAACTTGAAGGAATGAATTCATGTTTTCCTCCAAATTTGGCTTGTGGGGCGGATTTTTGGATATTTATTGGTGGAATTGCTAGCCCATTGATTTTGAGCTTTGGAAAAATGGAGGATTGTTGTACCTCCAAGAGAAATTGGGATGATTCCTCTAACCAGGATTATTGGTATTAGCATTAGGGTCATACCTAAGTCTTGGTTGGTATCCCCCTAGTACATGATACTTAGGTCTAGAATTAGCTTCAATTTAATAGAGATAGGTATCAACACCATGTTCCAAATTACCACACATACCACATTGCTTTTTTAATTATGGAACGTGTAGTAAGAAGCACAACTTTGTTGGTCAGCTGAACAAGTTGCCTTTGCATTTCAATACTAGAGTCAATCTCATGGACTTTGGCTCTCCTCACTTTAGAGCTATTTTGTTAGGAATTAACACCCAATATATCAAAGAGATTGTAAGTCTTTAAGGTTTTTTCTCTCTCCTATTGCTCCACTAATAGCATTATCAATGGTAGACTAACACTATTGTGTCAATCCATCATAGAAAAATTAGTTTTGCAGTTGTAGTGGATAACTATGATGTGGGAACTGAGCGAGAAAAAGTTTGAACCTATCCCATAATTCATGGAAATATTTTCTCTCCATTTGAGTAAAAATGGTGATCTTATCTCTCGGCTCTAATGTTTTCTTGTGGGAATAAAATTTTCCCCTAAATTTGTATAGAATTCTTCCTAGGTCATCAAGAAACCTAGAGGAAATGACATTATCAATGCTTTGGTGCTATCTTTAAGTGTGTAAGAGAAACATCTCATTTTTTGTTGATCCTCAATGAGTACATAGAGGGATAAAGTATAGAATGTAAAATAAAAGTCCTTAATGAAAGACATTGGGTAATTATTAGGTATTCCGCGAAAAAATTGTAGCATGGAAAAATGAATGTTTCTCTACTTATAATTCCTAACAGCCACACCCAGATGGATAGAGGTAGTTGTAGTTCCAATTATTGGCCTTGAAACTATCTCATTATTGTCTCTCTTGGTGGTGGGTGTTCCTTATATTTAATGGTTCATGTAGAGTGTCAAGGTAGGTTCAATTTGTTGTTCAACAAAAGGCTATGTAATGTTTAAGCCGAGCCTTCTTTACAGTCTAAAAGGTCTACTTATATCAATTTTAAATAGTATAAGAGGGTGCCTTAAGGACCTCATGCATTGCATATACTAATAAAAAGAATTTAATTTTACTTGTTAAGTTTAAAATATAGAAAGGTAAAATAAATATACAAAATTATAAAACAATACATGTTTGTAACCACAAATACTAAACAATTAGTAAAGAATAATAAAATTATACACATGTTAGTAAAATAAATTATAAATGAAACAATTTATTACACAAGAGTAAAACAAATAAAAGAATAAAAGAATTAATAGAAAAAAGAAAATAAAAAATAAATGATAAAGAATTGTTAAAAGAAAAGAAAGTTAAATTTTTTTATTTCAAAAATAAAAAGAAAATAAAGTTTTAAAAATAAATAAAATAAATAAAAAAATTATTTTTAGATTTTTGTTTTTTTAATAAGAGAAAATTTTAAATTTTAAATATCAAAAACTAATTAATAATCTGGATATTTTAAAATTTTAAATAAAAATCACAATATTTACGATACAATTTTTTTAGGATTTTGATTATAACAATTTAAAAACACTATTCCTCCTTAGAAACAATGCCACCAAGTCATTTGCAAGTGTGCCAAAAATTTTATGCAAAATATTATTGCATACAAATTTTGTAAAATAGCTCGCAAGTGTACGAATCACTTATAGAAAATGATAATTATACTTTCAAGGTTGGTATAAAGAGGAATCAAGTGAGTTTTGAATTATTAAACAAATTATTTAAAAATGAAATTAAATAACCTAAACATCCTTTCACCATTGTTTTTGGTTGAGTTTCTAAACTAATGACAAAAAAATAAAGATAGGTTCAATAACTATTTAGGAAATCAAACATTTATCATACAATGAAACATTTATGGGACATATTAGTTAGTTAATTATGTTTGTTCAATATTAATTAAGTTATTAAATATATGAATTAAAATTATTAATTCTCTCTTGTATTTAAAAATAGAAGATTAACTAAGTCTACTATTTATTATTAATTAAAATCACCTATTACCTTTGGTTGTGTTTAGTAGTACATTTTAATAAAATTATGCTTCTTTTCTAAGAGATAGTGAACTAGTTAATTGTTGCATTAGATCGTATCTAACAATTTAAACTCACATCAAGATGTGTAAGTTAGGTTTATGATTTAAGTATTTGAAACTAACTTTTAGATTTTAAAACTACTATGAATGATATGTTTTCAATATATCTTTTAATATTCTTAGAAAGATCCTTGAAATAGAGCATGCCTCGAGAGAGGATTTAGACATTATATATCTCATATCTTGGAGTATTATCTTAAATCAGATTAAGATATTTTAAATCTTAAATCTAACTATTTTATTTATTATGAAAAATACTTCATCGTTATATTCTTCATTAAAAAACTTTGTTTTAATCTTGATGAAGAAATTAAACTTAATATATTTTATAAAACTATTTAATCTACTATAATATTTCACAAGCGTAATAGCATTACAAATATCCCATAATATTTATAACAAGATATGGACATATTAATAAATGATGAATAAATTAAACATATAGCACAAAAAACAACAGTTTGGGATAAACGAAAAAGAATATATTTAAATATACGTTAACAAAATTCTTTTAGAATTTCTTCTATTATGGAAAACTTCCAAATCAAATTTCCATGATGTTTGTTCAACTCCCGAACTAGAAGAGAACTTTAAACTACTAAATGAAAAGCTAAAGGAAGCTAAGAAATGCAAGAAATCAGTTACAAGAGAGCTGGTGAGATATATTTTACAACAAAAATAGGGTCCTATTGATAGGGTAAGGAAAGAAGAAAAAGGTGAATTTATAAGCCTAGCATAGTGGCACACAATTTTTTCACCCCACGATATACACAACTTGAGCATAATCCACTCTCTTTGTACCATATGGCATAATATTTTCATGTCGTGACCCGCATCACATCTGGGATGCATTTGATTCTTTCCTTTGGCCTTGCATAGTGACTTACAATTATTTCATACCATGGCACACTTCAAACTACTTCACATTGAAACGCTAAATTTCTTATATTTTATTTTTCCAATTTTAAAACACATGTAATGTTTTACAAATGTTGTATTTTAATCTTCCAAGTTGTAATGGGTGCTTCTAGTATAATTCTTCAAGTTGAATTATTTTAATATAAGAAATATCTGATAAATAACAAAATATATCTGTAATTTTGAAAAGATAGATTTATGTAAAATGATAGAAAAAATAAGAAAATACAAATCTAGATAATAACTAAAAATGAATAAAATCACGATATATTAAGTACTTTTGAGCACTTATAAAAGTCTCATAGTTGAACTAACTTTTGTTAATTTAACTATGTTGGCTAAATCTGTATATGAGATTTTAGTTTTTTCTACCAATGATTGGAAGAAAAACTTTTCAATTGAAACTTATAAAAGTTATGATTTATTTCTTATTCATAATCTTAAAATCTTTAATTATAAACTAATGATGGGTCAAGTTTTGATTTACAATTATAGAAAATATGTTAGAATTAAGCATTATAAACATCATTTGTGCTTAGTTGTACATAATGAATAAGAGTCTATTTTAATTTCATTAATTTGCATTAAATTATATTGTTTAAAAATAACTTTAGTTATAAATTAAACATAGGAAAAGTCTTGATTTATAATTAAAGAATATATCTACTTTAGGTTTATCACTTTTCAATCTCGAGCTGTTTAAGAAAAGTTATCAATTATTTTAAAACATTTGGTATATGTATATTTTTTTAATTTACCAATTAATCTATTTCAACCTTGGATAAGGAAGAATTGATTAGTTGATTATTATTGGAAACCCATCATGATTATAAGGAATTCTTTTTAAAAAGAAATTAAATTAGTAAATCTAGCTTATATTTAAAGCACTTAATTCATTCTGTCCAAGAAAGGTAATGCTCGCTAAAATCCCATATATATCTTTCATTTTAAGCTTGGAATTATTTTAATTATCACTTTAATGTATTTTCTTTCTTTAGATTTAATTCAATATAGAATTTACAATATCCAACTCTTTGTTAGAGTGTTTAGGATTTGTTTCTTTCTTAACTAAATTAGAAAATAATTTAACTTTAAAAACCAACACAATTCCTCAAGAGACTATCTCGGGAGTAGACTTGTCACTTACTATAAGTGATTCGTGCACTTCTAAACTTTTTATAAATAGAAAATTTGACTATCAAGTTTTTGTACATCATGTTTTTGGCACCATTATAGAAGAGTTGGCCTTTTATTTATTTTCTAATTAATTATTTTTTGTGATTTTTTTATAGTTTTTGTAAATATTCATTATTTTTCTTTTTGTGATTTATTTTTGTTATTTATGAGTTCCTTAATTAAATTTTTTTTTTGTTTATTTTTACTTATTTTCTCCTATTTATTTTTTTAGTTGTTAATTTTTTTTAATTCTTAAGTTTAACTTGAACCAATTCTAGAGCCTTTTAAAATGGGAGATGCTAGGGAATACTATTGAAGGAGTATGCAATTCCAATCATTAGCATTGCTACTTTCTCTATATAGTTGAAGGAGGCAGCTACGAAGTATGAATTGAAACATTTCATTTTTCCATGTTGCCATCCCTTTATGAAATGCCTAATGAGGATTCATTGACCCTCATTTGGGATTTTTACTCAACTGTATAGATGTTCACTTTGCATAGGTTTACTAAAGACCAATTAAATATGAGGTGTTTCCCATACACACTTAAAGAAAAGGCCAAGGTTTGTCTAATGACTCTCCCACCATATTCCCTAATAACTTGGAAATGAGTCTACAATAAATTCATGGAAAGATACTATTCCTAGTAGAAAACTTCCATTTGAGAGCAAAAGTTGCTTCATGCTCTCAAATGGAAGAACCATTCCATGAAACTTGGGATAGATTCAAATTACTTCCCACTCAGTGTCCATACCATAACTTTGGAGCTATCGGAGAAATAACAGCCTTAGAGACTTTTGATCTCTACAAAACATTGGGTGTTAACTCCTAACAAAATAGTACTAGAGTGATAAGAGTTGAGTCAATGAAATAGGCTTCAAGAATGAGATGGCCATGCAACTTGCAGAATTAACCAAGAAAATTCAACTCCTAACTACCAAGAACACATAAAACTAAGAGGTATGTAGAGCTTGTGGTATTTTTGGGCATGGTGCTAATGTTTTCTCTTTTGCATGTCATACCTATGTAGGTATCAGTCAAGAAATTTATCATATACATGGATACTAATCTAGACTCATGGATGATCCTTACAACAATACCTATAATTTTGGGTGGAGAGATCATTATAATTTCTCATAGGAAGCAAACACTAATACACCATATGCCCAATACAAAATGGAAGGCCTAAACCTAAATGAAAATATGCCACCTTGCCTACCTAATGAGCCAACCTTGGAAAAACACTTGAATGCTTTCATTCAACTAAGTCAAGATAATGACATGAAATATAAGCAAAGGTTGAATTCTTTAGAAGAATATATGAAGAGCGTAGAAAGAAAAGTTGGCCAAATAGGTTAGCAAATGCAAAGACAAGAAATAGGGAAGCTTCCCAATAAATTATAACAAGCTCAGACTATGACAAATCTAAGGAGTGATAAGGTTCTGAATAAAATATTCCCTAAAAGTTCTAATGATTTAATGATGCAAGAAACAAAGTTGGAGTGCAAGTAACACCCATGGAAGGTGTGGATATAAATGACTAAATTGTCGATCCACCTAAGAGAATTCAAGTAGAGTCATCTAACCCATCTATATTACATAAGGAAGTAGAACCATACCAACTTCCCATACCATTCCCATGCCATATTAGGCAAGTTAAACATGATAAGTAATTTTTTTGACTTATTTAATATGCTTGTTAAGGTTAACATTAATTTACCTCGCTTAGATGTCATTTGCAATGGGCCTTCCTATACAATTTTTTTTAAAGAACTAAACACTAAGAAGAGAAAGTATGATGTTAATGAAAGAGTAGTTGTATAAGAAGTTACTAGTGTAATACTTCAACAAAGTCTTTCACCAAAATTGAAGGATCCTAGTAGCTTTATTATTGATATTACTATAGGAGTAAAAAGTTGGTTAAAGCAATCCAAGATGTGGGGGCAAGTATTAATCTCATGCCTTACTTAATATACTTGCTATTAAGTTTTAAGGAGTTGAAGTCCAGAAACATGTTCCTTCTATTAGCTGATAGGTCTGTAAAATACCCTAAAGATGTGGTTAAGGATTTGCTTGTATAGGTAGATAAAATGATAATACCTGTTGATTTTGTGATAATGGACATGCATGAAAACTCATCACTATACAAGGGCCATCTTATTCTTCTTGGTAGGCCATTCATGGCAACAACTGATGCACAAAATGTTGCCTATAAATTTTGTTTGATATATAAAATAACTCATAATTGCACAATTTACTTATAGAAAATGTAAGCATACTTCCAAAGTCAGTCTAAAGAAGAATCATTTACTTTTTTAAATAATTTAATAAATTTCTAAAAACAAAAATAATAGCCCAAACATCCTGTCATGATTTTTTGGTTTGAAGGCCTAATCTAATTACATAAAATAAAGATAGATCTAATAAACATTTATCATGCAGTAGAGAATTTATGCAATATATATTAACTAGTTAATTATGCTTGCTCAATATTAATTAGGATAGTAAAGATATGAATTAAAATTATTGGTTCTCCCTTTTTTATGAGAAACTATCTTAAGGTAGGGATAAAATTCTTTATTAATTAAACCTTAACTTGCCACCTTTGATAGGGCTCACACTTTAGTTCTTAATTAAATTAGGCTTCTTTTCTAAGATATTAACAAACAATTTAGTTGACACATTTGATATGGTTGACACTTTAAACTCTCATCAAGTTGTCTAAGTTAGATTAATGATTTAAGTATACGAAAACTAATTTTCAAATTTTAAAACTATTACGAAGGATATCCATTAATATATCTTTCAATAATAATTCTTATACAAATCTTTAAAATAGAGTTCTATAATGAACCGAATAATTAAATCCAAAGCCTAAGAGTTGACACTTAATCAAATTCAGATAATTAAGTCCTACATTTAACTCCCATATTTATTATAAAAATACTAAGCAATGTACTTTTATTTAATAAACCTTTTTAATCTTGGTGAAGAGATATAACTTAATTCATTTTATAAAAATGTTTACCTAGTTAATATTTTACAAGTATAATAATATTACTAATATCCTATATTATTTATAGCTAGACATGTATATTTTACTAAATGATCAATAAATTAAACATATAGCATGTAAAACAACATATAAAGATAATCTGAAAAGAATTTATTTAAATATACCTCAATTGTATATATATAAATCTTAGTATTGTTTCTTTACAGGAAAACCTTCTAACAAAATTTCTAAAACAATTTATTGAATTGAAACTAAAGTTACTACATAAATTAAAACCGTTCAACTCTCAAATGAGAAAAGAGCTTTGAAATTACAAAAAAATGAATAAACTAAGAAAGCTTAACTGAAAACTAAGAAGCTGAAAGGATAAAGATCCCAGGGATATATTTTTACAATGCCATTGGGGTCCAATTTATAGGTGTTGAAAAGGAGAAAACTATTGATAAGAAGACTAGAATCATGACACATATTTCTTTCACACCACAAAATACACAAGTTGTATACAGTTGAAACTCAATCCATTTTACTTGTGCCAGGGCACATTTCCATGCCATGGCCCATAAGAATTTTTGGGATGCATGATTCTCAATTCTTTAGCCTTGCTCCATAGCACAATAAACTTCCTTATCACCACATAAATTATGTGTGCAATGAATATACAAGTATACGTATTACAAAAGGTAATATAATGATAAGAAAAGATCATTACCATAGATATTATTTTATTAGAAACTAGTTTTTAAAACTAAAAAAAGTAAAAATAAATTTTTATGTTTTTATATTTTAAGGAAGCAAAGTTAAAATAAGTAAAAATAAATAGCAATAATTAATTAAATTATATTTAGTAACTAAGAATATATTTGAGAAAATATCTAAGAATACTTAATCCCCCTAATATAATTATCAATTAATTACACGATCAGTTGAATCTAACCTAGCATGTATTCCTCCCTCAAGTAAACTACACACCATATAGTAATTAATTTAGTCACAATCTCATGCCAATTAAATTGCATACTACTCATTAAGTTCATCAATTATGGATCGCATACATAAGAATCATACATCGATGCCTAAAAACTATGCATGTTATTTAATCAAGACAAAAAATTAAATAATTCTCTCAAATACCTTTAATTGCCTCTATAGAGTAAATCGTTGGCCAAACAATTAATATTATAAAAATTAGATTAAATAATGTAATCAAATTAAAATTATAATTAGGGTAAAATATTTGATCATTACATTGTGAAAATTGAGTTCCTAAGATCTTTAGATTAATAAAATAATTACATATAATTGTGTTCATAAAATTCATATTTTTCATAAATAAAGATATAAATTGATAAAGAAAGGAGTAGAAGAAGAAACACTATCAATATCTTAAATTGTAGTGCTAATCTCCTTTTGAAGCTCTACCAAAGTTGTATCCCTTCTTGAAATATTTTGTAGTTTTCTCTATTTTTAGCTCCAAAAACTTACCATAATTATGCTAATGATGGCCCCTTAGGGTTTTTATGGTGTTGAGGGGCTTAAATATAGGTTAGATGTGATCTAGACTATTAGATCGGCTTCAGATAAAGGCTAAGATTAAAACAAGCAAAATAAGCAGTGCTAGCCAATCACAATGTGACACTTGTCACACATAATTCATTGGGTGAATTAGAGCATGACGTGTGGCAAGGGAGACTGGTCACACTCAATGCCCAGTAAGTCAACATCATACGACACAACGTGATTTATAGTTATGGATGGTGTGGCTTTTGGGTGGAATGGTTGGACGAGTAGTGTGGTGACACATGGCAGTGTTGTTTGACCGTGCTTCGCTGTCCTTGTTGGGGTGGCATCTACGTGGCTTGCCTAGTTAGCTCCTTTGTTTGTACGATAGGCCATATGGTAGCTCTTGATTAGCTCTACATTAAAAATTCATAAAAGTTCATAAAAATTTCAAAAAATCCCAAAAAATTCCAAAAATTATATTTTCGCCTCTTTTTCAGTAAAAGCTTTATATTTTTATATTTTTGGCCTAAAAAATACTATTTATTAAATAAAAAAGTAAATATTAAGTAAAAAAAAAGTGCATTAATGTCTCTACTTTCATAGAGTCATCAAACCCTTAAACTTAACTCTTTCCTTGTCCTAAAGTAAAGTCAAGTATAACGAAATAAAATAACATGGGCAGTATATTCATAAATATACTTCTATTAGTACATGCATATTTCAAGAAAATTATCCATCTCAAAAGTCATACAATCCTATGATAAAGAGGTTCACATATTCATCAATCAATGTTCCATAAATACAAGGATATGCAAGGTTTTTGACAAATTGATTCGCATGTGTGTGCTACACATGATATCATCCAATGCACTAATGAAATCAACCTATATGAGTAGGCTAATCAATTCAATCTTAGAACAAGTCTCATAAGTTTATTTATCACATCCCTCTCTACTAATATAAATATGCACTTAGCTAAAGATCAATAAGGACTTTACATGGTTGTAATGTAAGGATTAGATAGGGGTCGATAAATGAAGACACTTATGCTCTTTCCACACCTTAGCTTTTTTTCATCATGCATTTTTTAATTGCAATTTAGCTTTTACTTGATATTAACAATAGTTAGCTTGAAAGGCTCAATCGATCCACATCTCTTTTCTCTTTTTTTTTATAGATTCACAACAATCCCAAACCTATTTTCAATTATATGTTCTTTTTATTTAGAGGGATAATTGTGTTGTAAGTTTTGCTTCTTCTTTTTTCTCTCTTTCTCTCTCTCTCTCTCTCTCTCTCTCTCTCTCTCTTTAGGATGCATTACATTTCACCTTACTCTATAACATAACACATGATTGCATTTTTTTCTTTTCATACAAGTTAAAGATCCAAGGACAAAGGTAATGCTTATTAGTTAGGCATAAAATATGGCTTAAAGATATGAATGGTTATTTGTTAGGCTCAAATGGGTGACTAAAGATATTAACAATAGTTAGCTTGAAAGGCTCAATCAATCCAAATAAGGACTAAATCATTTCTCTTGCTAAATACTATTTAGGATTTCGCCTTACAGGATGATCAAATAGATTCTAAAACCTGGTAGATCTCATCAACTCACATAACTCAAGACACATTTTCTTTTAATAAGAACCCCAAAATCAATCATGAACATGTGCATAAAAATTTGAATCAATCCAATCAAAACTAACAAGCATATCACATGATTAATTTAAATATCTTAACAAATATATTACATTACTTATCCTAGTTATGAAACCATTTTTTATCATTGAGTTCATATGTTTCATATCAAGCATGCATGCATTTCATTTCCATATATTTATCAATTTATACCCAAATCATGATTAAAAAATCCTAAAAATTAAAAACCAATTCCGTAAAAATTTAAAATGCATACTAAATACTAATGTAGAGACTGAAGTTCCCTCCTCAATTGTGCACATATAAATATGAAAAGGTAAAAGAAAAGAAAAATCAATTAATCATGGCACACAAAATCTGTCACTGAAATGCTCATTCTTGTTGGGCCATTGTTCTCCACAGTTATCAACCTATGAAACAAAAACAATGAAAATATAAGTAAAATAATGTTGGGTTTCCTCCAAACTAGCATCACATTTAACGTCCTTGACTAAATAGTCATATCAAGTCCTAAGGCACATCCCTTTGTGTCCATTTACTTTTGAGTTTGCTTGGAAAAAAAGTTTAAGTCTTGATTTGTTCAATAATACTTTATGTTCTTGCTCAAAAATATGGTGCTCAATTCTCTTCTTGTACCATTTTTTTTCTTTTTGAACATTTTAAACTCATCCAATTTATGTATTTCTAATAGCCTTTTCACCTTTCCATTAGACTCTTTCACTTTCATACTTGATAAGGGGATAATAGGTTAAGAGTGTGGGGTATAAACTTCGTGGCTCTTCAATTGAACGCTTGAGCTTTTATCCTATCTCAAAATTCTCCATAATTACCTTTGATACACACATAAGAGGTGCGTCCTCCAAAACATTTACACAGTCTACAATATCAACCTTCGATTCCATACATTCAAAGTTAAAACAATTTGAGTTGTTTTTTGGTGAGTTTATTTCCTTGTTCATAGCATCACCTATAACAGTCTTAACTATGGGTGACTCAACAGATTCTTTTAAGTTGTCCACATATTCAATAACATTTATCATTAACCAGTCATTCACACTATAAGGTAAAGTATGTTATTCTCTGGATTCTGGACCATTTTTGCTATAGGCACAGAAGTGGTTATGTGCCCACTTCATTTTCCCTAGAAGACTAAGTCTATTAACAATTTTTTGATGAGGCAAAGTATTCCTTGTTTATACTAAGACACAATCATTGCTAAGTGTTGGGTAGGAGGTCCTACTATTGTCATATGAGATTTTATTGCATGATAAGCCTTAACTTTTATTCGGGGAATGTTATCACATTCTTCCAAAGATGGAATATCCCTCCTGTACTATTATGTGGCTAAGTGGTGCTATGTGATTAGCTCTCAAAGGGTGGTGTTTTTGCATGGTTTGGGGAAAGGTAGTTGCTCCTAATCTAGTGCGAGCTACTAGTTGTTGCATAGTTCTTGGGAAAGGTAGAATCTTCTTGATCCACTGTATGCCACTAGTGAAAGTCCCTCCTAGTTCTAAGTTTGGTATCTTGGATATCTATAGGGTTAAAGAAGGTATGGTTTCCATCCTTTTCTTAAGCATATCCTAAGTCAAAACTTGAACTCCATATAGCACTACTTTCACATCCTAACATTTTCCTAATTTTCCTATTAGGTTAAAGAAGGAGTTTTCTCACTCCTAGGATATATTAGTGTTTAGTGGCAATTGTACCTCGATATAAAGCTATGATTTCTTAAGTGTTTTGTTGATTCTCATTCTTAAGTGAGAGCTTTTTATGCAGACCCTATAGGCAAACAACCTAGAAACCCACAAACTCAAAGGAATAGAAACGATCGATTTGATAAGAACTTTTTGAAGATGATCATGTTAGAACTCTAAGGAAACAAAGACCTTAAAACCCAAACCTTAAGACGCCACAAAGGATGATCACTCCCTATGATAAGTCAGATTCAAGTATTCAATTAAGAACACAAGAAGGCAAAGCAAGAAGCTTTTTGAAATTTTCTTTTCATTAATGAATATTCATCTTGCCTCCAAATTACATAGCTCTTCTTATTAATAAGTAAGAAAACCTAAAAGAAAAAACCCTAGATGGAATAGGTCTAATGAGCCTATTTAGTTTTGAACTGGGCCTAATCCAACCATAAAAATAAAGGACTAAAAGACTTAAAATAAAAAGCCCACAATTAACTAAAATGAAAATTGCTAAACATAAAAGGCCAACAATTAAATAAAAGACTAAAAGACTTAAAATAAAAATCCCACAATTCACTAAAATAAAATTAGCTAAACATAAAAGGCCCATAATTAATTAAAACAAGAATATTGATTCCTAAATTAATCCTTGCATCCAATTTATTATTCCAAATCTATCCTTTGTGTAGGATCGTGAGAATCATTAGAATATTTATAAATATCAACTTGGTTAGCACCTCAATCTTCATTATTTCCCTCCTCTTTGAAAATATTCATTCTCGAATCTTAGCATTGTAAGTAGGTCGATTTGGTATTACAGATTTAGATATGAAGTCTATTTGATGTTGCATACCTCACAAAGGATGTAATATATGGGGAATCTCTTTAGGAAGTTGATCCTTAAAGTCCTGCAATAAAAATATAATGACACTAGGAAAAGATGAGTTAAGATCGTTAGTAGAAAGATAAACATCCTTGTACATAAGTAAAAGTACTTGTTGCCTTTCCATCATTGCACTCTTAATCTCATGTGTTTCAACAATTACACTTTTTTTTATTTTCCTCTCTTGTTTGCTCACTTTTTTCTCCCTTCTTCTCACTTTTCCCTCTCTTTTGATCACTTTTCTCTCTTTTTTGCATATTGTTATCTTCTTTTTGCTCACTTTTCTTTCCCTTTTTCTTACTCTTATCTCTTTCGTACTCACTTTCTTCTCTTTTTTGCTCACTTTTCTCACTCTTCTCTCCTTTATGCTCACTTTTCTCTCCATTTTTCTCACTTTTCTCTCCTTTTTCTCCATTCGACCTCACTTGCTCTCTTTTAATTTTAATCTTGCTCACACTTTTATTTTTCCCTTATCTTGCACTCTCTTTCTATTCTAATTTGGTCATCATAAGCTTGCAAAGGTTTGAGAGGAACTAAAACAAATTTTTGGTTGTTCATTTCAAAAGAATACATTGGTGCCATATCACAAAGATTCTCATCTTCATATTTTCTAATTGAAAAGGGAACCCAAACTTGTTTGTTAACCTCCTCTTCTCCATAATCATTCCACCATGGTAGATTGTACAGTTTGGGATGCTCCTGCCACTTCAAATTTAACTTTTCTACCAATAAGGTACTAGCAACATTAGTGCAGCTCACACCATCAATAATTAATGTGCATACTTTATCCTTCACATGGCATCTTGTGTGGAAAATATGATCACGGTGCTTGTTATCTTCTTCATCATTAGGCAGTTTATTCCATACTCTCCTTATGACAAGTGAATCTCTATGAACAGGTTCTTCCATTTCAACATTAGAACCATCCTTCACTAATGGTATATGTTCGTCACATGAACTGACACTTTTGATTTTTCCATTTGTCTATACAACCATGATCTTTTTGTCCCGTTTACAAATTGCTTTCTCTTCCATTGTGGAACTAGTTTCTTCTTGGGCCTAAAACAACCTTAAAAATAAAAGAATAAAAGACTTAAAATAAAAGCCCACAATTAAATAAAAGACTAAAAGACTTAAAATTAAAAACCCACAATTCACTAAAATAAAACTACCTAAACATAAAAGGCCCATAATTAATTAAAAAAAGAATATTTCTTCCTAAATTAATCCTTGCATCCAATTTATTATTCCAAATCTATCCCTTGTGTAGGATCTTGAGAATATTTATATGAACTTGAGAATATTTAAAATATTTGTAAATATCAACTTGGTTAACACCCCAATCTTCATTAGCTTTTTTATCCTTACGAGATCTTGGGAACTTTAGCTATAAAGTCAAAACTAGGAAATGAACATTAGAGTAAGTACACATATGCCAAGGTGGCATGATTTGAATGTTTTTCTTAGATAATATATTCTTAGCGATGTAATTTTGGATACTCAAAATACACTATGGATGTAAGCTTTGAATGTTCTTACTAGGTGGAACATGCCTAGAAAATATTGTTGACTTTTTGAATTTAAATGAAGAACTGGTTAACTAATTGGCTTTCCCAAGTTCCCCAAGTGTTGACTTGGATAAAATTTTTTAATACACTCCTAGTTTACCCTTTACTTCTCATATTCTGTCTAGATTTCTAACTGAATTACAGTTGATGGACTTTGGCTAAGCTAGCTCTTATTGGATAGCTCTAGGTAGTTGATGCTAACTTTATGAGTGCATTTGACTGGAGTGAAAATTTCTATACATTTTGCTCATTTGGAGCTGAAGTGGCTCTTGACCCCTAGAGGTAAGAGGTAGTAGTTTGGAGGGAAACAATCTAAAGCTGATGTGGTTCTAAACCTTACTAAGTTTGTTTGTTCTTTGCCAAATATTTTTTGAGTAAGGGAATGTTGGATCAACCCATATCAAGGATGTCTGGAATCAGTCGTGGCATGAACACTTGCTTTATTATTCCATTTTACTCATTAAATTTTGTTTGAAGTTCTACCCCACTCGAGGGGATTGGATCCAAATGAGTGTGAGAGTACTCTAGATGTCAAGGACACCATGTTGTTTTCTCTAAAGTTAATGTTTGATCATACTTTTAGTATGAGTATTTCTGGATCTAGGATTCTTTGCCAATGGTGAAACATTATTTTTATTTGTAGAGAGATAAAGATAAGCCACTTTTTGCTTATCTTCTAATCAATAGTTGGAATGTAGAAGGATTGGGCAACCATATCTTTTGAAATTCATAGATAAGTGTGCTTAACTTGGAGAAGTTCAGGGATGGGTGACCTTTCTTGGAAGTGTTTCATCTTTTAATTTCTATTTCATAAGTGTTTTGGATGCAATGTTGCCCATATGTTTGTGTTGCACCCAAAAGTTAGTTTCTAGCTTGGCACAACCTCCTATCCCTCCATAAAAATTGAGATACCATGATACAAGGTATCTTAGCTCACTAGTATAAAAATGACTAAGTAAGTCAAATACTTTGGACAACTAAATAATTTAAAATTAAGATTGTCCCACACATGGTTATTAAGTGACATATATAGAAATATACATTGGTAAACAAATATTAACAGTGTTTCTAATAGGTTTGGTTTTACATTGTATAATACACTATTATACAAAGTACCACAAACTAAATGTCTCTCCATCAGTTATCCTAGACAAATGTCACTTAATTCCAAATGGATATGGATCGTACTAGTAACTTAATTAAAACTTAATACTATAAAGTTTAATTAATCATCATATACTACTTTTATTATTTCATTTGAACCCAATCCTTATAAAAGGATTTTTACGAACAATATTATGCATTCATGAATAATCAAGGATTTTTTCATAATTAATTTGAAGAATATAAAAGATCGTGTAAATAAATGAAATGTCCATCTTATTTAATCATATTTTAGCATGGTTTAAATACAAATTACTTTGAATTTTGGGTTATATCCTAACATAATTTATCTATTGATAATCAAAATTGTAGTTATTTGCAAAAGTTCGATGATTTTTTTTCCAAAAATAGCTGTAATCAATTAGACTTGGGTTAGCATGATTATTGTATATATATTTAAAACCATGCATAATCGTTTTGTTGGATCGAGATGCTTCCCATGGGGTCACCAATCCATAAACACCAATATACCAAGATATATGGCATCTTAGCCTACTAGTATGAGCATCTCTAAGTAAGTCAAATATCTTTGTGTCACAGTAAGAGTCTAGTTGAACACTCATGATTAAGATAGTCCTACACATGGTCATGATCAAGTGACATATGTAGAAATATATCTGAATAAATAGATATTATTAATGTTTATATTATTTCTGGTATAATCTTGTATAATAAACTATTATACAACGTACACCAAACATAATGTCTCCACGTCAGTTACCCCAAATCAAGGATGAAAAGGTGTTTGACATTGTTGATAATGTCTTGACAATATTCGTAATTTAGAGGTTTTGACATCAATACACATGATTTGTGATAATGTCTACAAAATGTCAATTTCGAGAATAGATCGATGGAGTAACATTAATAATATAAATGTTTTCATAATATTGTTGGTAAAATATCGAATAATATCAATAAAAATTTGTTTATAGTTATTATTTTAAATAATTTAACTACGTAGCTATAACTTTTTGATTTATTAGTCAAAATAAATATTGCATGCATTAATAATTATATGTAATAAATAAGAAAATTAGTTTAAGACATAAGTAATTGATTGTTGTGATGTTTTAGAAAGTCTATTAAAACATTCATAATTTTATTAGTTATTTTTTTGCTCTATCTTTTCCCCAAGTTTATTTTGACAATAAAAATATCCTTAACATATTTGTGAAATTTACTTCTTGATATTTTGATTGACATCCACATCTTGCCAGGATAGGGTTATTTCATTCTAAATAGATATGTGATATATACTAAAGACTTAATTAAATATCCATTTTGTAAACTCTAATTAATCGTCATATACTATTTTAATTATTTCACTTAAAACAAATCATCATGTATAAGTTGATATATTGAGTTTTAAGCAAACACAAATAATAAAAAAAATTGCAATAATTTATTTCACGAATACAATAGCATATGTAAATAAATGAAATATTTATCTTATTTATTTTAATTTCAACATAATTTTAAGTACAAACTCTTTTACATTTGGGGCTCTATCTTAACAAATTATCTATAGAAAATCAAAATTATGATTATCTATAAAAATTCAATGATTTTTCTCCAAAATTAACTGTAATCGATTAAGCTTGGGTCAAGAATACTTATTGCAATTTTAAGATTATGGTTAACCAAAACTAAACATATGTTTTGTAGGATTGAGATGCTTTTAAGGGATCACTCATCCTTGAGTTTCTTAGGTGAAACACTTATAACTATGAATTTATGAAGAAATTGGTTTTCATATCATTCTAAAAACCAATTAGTGATTAGAAAGTGAGCAATAAATTATTTAACTTCATTCCTCTATTAGACCCGGGTGCTTTTTTCCTTATGATGAGCACACTGTATTTTAATATATATTTTTTACATATAATTATGTAGTATCCCCACATGGATATCCCGAGATATCTTGTGCCCTCTGCTGAACTAGGTGTGGTTCAAACATGTGGTAAACCGTTTTTTAATATAAAGCACACAACACTTCAAAATAATTGTGATTACATATTTGTTTTACTTGGAAACATGTACTAAATAAGTAAAATTAAAAAAACAATTATAGTATTTTAAATAATATATTAGAGTATACAGCATTTTAATTTTATTAAGATTAAGTATATTTTTAAATAATATTAATAAAAATAAAAATTATGATTGAATTATGAAAAATTACTATTAATTCATAAACGATAATTATTACCAAAAACTACCTAAAATTATAACGATAGCCATAATCGTCCTTGATTTTCTTTGCTCCCATTCCATCACTATTAACGATAATTAAGGGGTTGATATGAAAAATAACTCCCAAGCTTTAAGGATTCTTCAAAAATACTACTAAGGTTTCAAAAAATTCAAAAATACCCCTAAAATATAACTAAAGTGAATAGTAACATTCATAAAATGAAAGAAGAAGAAATAAACTAAGAAATAATAGACATAAAAATAGAAGACATCTCAAAATGTTTTTCACTAGAAATGTTAATAAGTAAAAAGAAATTTAAAGAAATTCAAAAAGTAAAGTTAAATCTTAAAGAAACATATGTATTTGAAGACCCATCACTTTTATTAAAACATTATTCCCTAGGAAAACATAATTTATTATGGCATAAGTAATAAAGAAATGAGTATTAAGATTACATATGCAAAAAGAATGTATAATATACAATTGATTGATAAAGAAACTACATTAAACAAGCTATCAAAAATTCCTCGTAAAGATAAAAAACAAAATTGGATATATTCATTTAGGAGGAATTCAAATATTCATAAACCTCATTTTAGAGAAGGAATAGATACACCAATAAAAATAGCATTATTAGATAACATAATAATAAATTGACAAGATGTCTTATTAGGAATGATCCATGGTAATTTAGGATACCAAAATTTAAAATTTACAGCATATCCTAGATTTTCTATTAATATACATGATAAAAATCTAAATCAAGTATTAAGTCTAGCTTTTGAATTTGAGATAGGAGAATTAAGGAAAGAAGGAAATCATCCATTTTTAATACATTATCTAGTAGCATATTCTTAAACAAATAGTCATAATAGTTCAATATAGGGACAAAATGAATTTATAGAAAGAGACAAAAATCTTAAGGAACATGGAAAAATAATAAAACTAGAAATACTAACAGACTTTGAAATACCAGAAGAATGAAAATTATATATCAAAGAAAAACCCTTGATAACAAGAAGAAAAAGTAATGTTGTTAAAAATAATAGCATGCAAAGGTTTTCTTTTATAGACCATGAAGGAGAAACTTCTAACCAAAAAGAAGTTAAAAAACTACAAAATGAAATCAAAATAATGAAGGCATTAGTTCATGATTGTATATTACGGAAAAATGATATTTAGAGACAAAATAAAAATATTCATTTAGAAGTAAATGGAAGCCTAGTAGGCGTAGCAAAAAATCTACCAACATTATATAAACCTTTACAATTATTAACAGAGGAAATGGATTTAGTCCAAGAATAAAAAAAAATATATTTATAGGAAATAATAGATATACAAAAAGAATTATTAAAGGAAATAATGTAATGTGTTTATAATAAACTACAACAAGATATGTACAAGGAATTTCATTACTAGTCCCTTACTAAGAAGGAACATCTAACCCACATAGGGGAGAAAGAAATAGACAAAGAGTAGAATAACCTGATACCACAGATAGAAGAAGACAACCACCTAAAATGGAGGAAGGGTTGCATTGGAGAACTAGAGGTAGTATTCCACCAAAGTTCAAACTCCATGATAATTAAAGTCTAAACTTCTAGATTTAGCCTGTGTAAGAGATAGGAAGAAAGCCTTAGATGAATGGGCTAGTAGTATG
The DNA here is from genome assembly GCA_037013495.1 of Hippophae tibetana. Taxonomy (NCBI): domain Eukaryota; kingdom Viridiplantae; phylum Streptophyta; class Magnoliopsida; order Rosales; family Elaeagnaceae; genus Hippophae; species Hippophae tibetana. The sequence goes on along the minus strand of CM072808.1, from coordinate 9,214,512 downwards.
AGTGTGCTCATAAAAACCTCTCAAACTACCCAAAAAAAACCCGTCAATCTGTAGGGTACGTATAGCATATAAAATGACAGAAAATGTTAAAGTTTGGTTTTTAAACATAACATATCAACAACATTTGTTAATGCAAGAAAATACTTTTACAGGAAGGGAATACTTGGACACAATAATAAATGAAATATACAAAGAAATTATTGGAGAAGATAAAGGAAGGATTATCACTAAATCCACCAAAAATTAAAATCAATGAATCTAAATGGCATCTAAAAAATATGGAAATTTGTAACCTGTGTTACATAAATTATTTTATTTTTGAATATAAAATGTATTAACATAAATTACGACCCTCTATGCAAACAACTTATAAAGAGAAACAAAACTCTTTTCTCAATAAAATACAAGAAGACAAAGCCCTAACAAGTATTAGAAAACTATTAAAAATAGTCAGTTTAGAAAAACTTTGGATCCAAAACTAAATAAATCTAAAAAAATAGTCAATATAAAATTAAGAGATCGTGACAAGATCATAAGAGTAAAACCAATTATTTATACTCGAGAAGACAAAATTGAATTTGGAAAACAAATTCAAGAACTTTTGGATTAAAAGTCATAATACCAAGTAATTCACCTCACTATGGTCTAGCATTCTTAGTTGAAAAAGAGGTTGATAAAAAAAGAGTAAAAAAGAGAATGGTAATACAATTTAAAGCACTAAACAAAGAAACTATTGACGATGGATACTTCATTCCAAAAAAGGAAGAACTGCTATCATTAATAAAAGGAAAGAAATACTTCTTGAGTTTTGATTGCAAAATCACATTTTGGAAAATAAGACTAGATAAAGAATCCCAAAAATTAATGGCATTTAGTTACCCCCAAAGACAATTCCAATGGACAGTTATACCATTTGGATTAAAACAAGCTCCAGGTATTTTTCAAAGATATATGGATAACATTTTCAAGAAATTACAAGATATTTGTTGTGTTTGCATAAATGATATTTTAGTTTTCAATAATGAATTAAATAAATATTATTTGGATATTATCAATATTCTACAAGAATGTAGAAAAGAAGGTATTGTACTCTCTGAAAAGAAGGCAGTACTTGGTCAACAAAAAATTAAATACTTAGGGTTGGAAATTGAAGATGGAAAACATAATCTACAATCTCATATGCTAAATAATATTCAAGGTTTCCTTAGTGAATTAAAAGAATAAAACCAATTACAGAGTTTTTTAGGATGTTTAACGTATGAAAAATATACATCAAGAAACTTGCATAAATGAGAAAACCATTACAAGAAAAATTGAAAAACAATCATATATGGAAATGGACCAAAGAAGATACTTTATATATGGATAGAGTAAAAGCAAAGGTAAAAATATTACCAACTTTATACCATCTAGGACTAGATGATAAGATGATGATTGAAAAAGATGCTTAACAAGAGTATTGGGGAATAGCTCTTAAAGCAAGAGTACATGACAAAGATGAATATCTTTGTAGATATACATCAAGATCTTTCCAAGGTTTAGAATTATATTACCATAGTAATGAAAACGAATATTTAGCTGTTAAAAAATCTATTAAGAAATTTGTAATATATGTTATAAGCTCCAGATTTATTGTTAGAACAGGTATTAAGAATTTTGTTTATTTCTTAAGAACTAATATTGCAAGTTATTACAAATAAGGAAGATTAGTTAGATGACAACAATGGTTCAACTATTACAATTATTATGTTGAACATCTTCTAGGCCATAAAAATAACTTAGTTGATGCTCTTACCAGAGAATTAGCACCTCTAACTATTTTTCTGCATTCGGGAATAGAACATCTTGATATCAAAATCAAGATAAAGGAAAATGAGATAAAAATCCTATAGCTAACTTGAGCTGCTATATCTCGATAAATCTCTTACGGAGATAGGAAAGAAACGGAAAGAACTTAATTGTTCAAAACAACCTCTAGAGACCAAAAGATCAAATGAGAAATTTTCACTAAAAAAGGAAGAACCTAATAGTTCACAAAAAACTTCTGAAACCATAAAGCTCAGTTGGGCATATGAGGTAGAAAAATAAGAACAGAAAAAAGTTTATGTGGTCTATAATGGCCCAAAACCATAAATTTATAACTGGACATAAGCTAGAAAATCTATTCTTGTAACTAGTGGAGTAACTTATAGAGCCTTCACCAACAGAATAGAAGCATAAGGTAGTTATGCCAACTACAAAACACCAAAACTGATAACACTAGAGGAAATAGTAAGAAATTATTTTAAAACATTACAACAACCAATAGCTCCAAGCAGGTTGAAAAATCTTGGAAAGATAGCAAGGAAGCAGATGTTATTTAGAGAAAAATCTCTTCCAAAGACATCAAAAATAGTAAAGCATTCAGTGCTATTCAAGGAGACATATATTAGAACTACTCCAATCATTGAAGATGAAAAGGACCAATATAGAAAATCCACCAAAGATCACAAATGCATTCTCTACATCAAAGATAAAGAAGATGAAGATGTATCATCATCAACGTCATCAAAAGAACCATCGACGTAAAATGACAAAGAAAAATAAAGAAAGAAACTATTGGTAGAAGAAGACAAAGGAAACGAAATGTAGATCCCACATCTCAGTTGGCAGCATATGCGAAGGAAAAAAATAGTGGCTATCATTTAAAGTAAAAATGTAGAAGAATTATTAAAGTAAGGGTAAAATAATAATTTTAGTCTTATAAACAGGGATTCCTTGTGCTATAAAAGGAACACTTATTCTCATTTCAATGGACACACGAATACATAGAAATCTAGAGCTCTCTACTCTGAAACACTCTAGCATTGAAAATCTTTCTATCTAGAAATCTCAAAACCAATAATGTTATACCAAGTAATTATGAGCGGCTAAGCATCTCTTCAAGGTTCTTAGTTGGTCTTAAGTTGTAATAATTATTATCCTATGAATAAAATGGAGTTTAGTTACTCTTCTCTAGTAAGTCAACTATTGGAAAACTGGTAAAACTGGAAAAATGGAAATTGTTTTTAGAAAAAAACAACTAATAATTCCAAATAAAATCAAAGATAAAAATCTAATTCTATTAGAAACATTTGATAAATGTTATCTCTATCATTTAATTAAATGAATATTTTAAAATATGAGGATTATGATTTTTAAAAGATTTAACACCTTATCAGATATCTATACTGATTATATTAAAACTATCACAAGCATCATAGGCCATTATGTTTCATGGAAATTAAAAGACTATTTTAGTGAAAAATATGTACGAATAAATGAAAAGGAATTCAACAACTTAATGTTTGGATACTACTTCTTTGAAGATTATAAATATATTGTATGTACATAAGAAAAACCTATTTGTATACTAGGAATATGAAAAAATAATATGCATTCAACACATATGATTTATCAAGATAATTCTCTATGAACATCGAATCATTAGTACATAAATTAGAACTATTAGATTTAACAAATGAAAAAAATAGTTTTTAATTTTAAAAGACAATTAATAAATTCAGGATTAGAATTAAGTAACCAACATAATGAAAAAGATAATATATTATACAATTATAATGAATATAGATTTATACCAAAAAATAATAAGTGTTTTAGACAAATTATTGTCTTCAATAAATAGACAAAATCATCAACTAGATCAATATTAACCCCGATTAAAAATTATATCAATCCGCAAAAATTGGTATCAGAACCAAAGAATAGTATTATAAATAGTAATGAATGAAAAATTAAAACCATTAAAGTCTAAAGACATTTTTGATATTTTATAAACCTCAAAGACATAAGTGAAGATATGTCAAACCTCATGTGTACTTAAGACAAATTATAATGAGATATATGGAAAGAATAAATCGAAATAATAAATATATAATTAAACAATATCATAACAAATATATACGTAATTAAATTAATTTAAATATTTAAATATATATTTTACTATGCACCATATAAATTAGAACTTTATCTATTTATGTGATATAATATGAATTTCATAAATATAACAAAATAAATAAAAAATAAACTAATTATTTCTATCTCAAATTACTCTTATTTTCAAAATTAATTATTAATTGGTCAAGATTAAGATTGTTTATATAATGGTCATCTTAATGATAATATTTGAAATCTCATTTATAACATATTATTTGGAGTTTTTAGTATTTCTGTTTAGTTTAATCCTTAATAATCTCATTATACACAGTTAGGAAACTAAGCTGGGCGGGTTAAAAAAGTTATGGGATTAATTTTATCAAATTTATAATTAGAAGGCAAAATTGGGTGAGCTAAAAATGTTAGCAACCAAATCGAAGTGGATTGGGCGGGTTAAAAAAGTTACGGGGATTAGTTTTATCAAATTTATAATTAGAAGACTAAATTAGGTGAGTAAAAAATGTTAGCAACCAAATCGAAGGAGATAAAAAATGTTTGAAGATTAAATCAATTAAATCTGAAGTTCCTTGAATAAATCGGGCAAGCTACAAAAGTTTGAGATCAAATTCCGTCTTTAAAAATGATGAATGTTTTCATCGGTACGACTTTATTGTACTTGTACACTTTGGTTGTATATATTTGTAAAAATGGTAACAAAATCATATTAATTATAAAAAAATATATATAAAAGTTTGTTAATTTTTGATTGTGATATTATAAATTTATTAATTATAAAAAAATATATTACAAATCTAAAAATGAAAAAAAATATTAAAAATGAAATACGTTAATATACACTTATATTTTTAAGTTCATATGTATTTTCTAATCAATTGTTACTTATTCAAACCTATTTATATTTATATTTTTTGAATTGTAATTCATTTAGGTAATATATAACAATTTAAAAAATATACACATGTGTGTTCAAGTACTTAATTTATGATTTTGTTTTATTTTTAAAATATATTACTTATATATATATTCCTGTAAAAAATAATACTTTAATCACATAACAATAAAGTTACCTAAGTATTTTAATTTTAAAAATCAAATAACTTATGTATTTTTTATAAAATTAAATGATTAAAATATTCAAATAATAAATTGTTAACGATCATTATAATAATTTTTCATTATAAATAGTTTGGCATGAAATGTGCATGTTTATGTAAAATAATTAAACAGGTTGCATTTTGTCCATGTCATTATCGAATTACAGAGCCAATTTTAACATTTTTGAATTTTGACCTTTTTGATTGATTAATTAAATTATTCATTTTGATTTTGATAAAAGTTATTATTTAGTGTCTTATATTATAAAATGTAATTTTTAATCATTTTTTTTATTAAAAGGTACCAAGAAGAACATTTGATATTTTTTAAATATTATTTTATTTTTAAAATTTCTTATTAAAAGTCGCTCTTTTTTCATAAAAATAACTAAAGAAAATATTTTCTATAAAACAAATGATTAGATGACATATTACACCACCTTCCATAAAAATAAAAGTATCCCACGACATTTTTTCATATATAAAAATTATATAAAGGTCAACTACGTGACTTTAATATGTTTAATCTCAAGAATCAAACGTTCTATGTTTAAAAGTGTTCTTAATAAGATCTTATAAGTTTAAATTCTTATAAATAAAACCAACATAACAAGTGCGTGGAATGCGTCAACCCAAACAACATTAGCGTGGCGATAAAAGTGCTGCAATTTTCACATAAATGGCTGAATCACAATTCCAAATTTTCATAGTTGTGCTTTTATGAATCACTACAATTGTTTTTTTTATTTTGTCTCATACCATTTATATAAAGAGAAAATTGTTCAACTAGCTCAAAATTTTTTTCTAAAAAATACACTTTAGTCCTAATATTATTAGTTAAATACTTCTAATTTCTTTATTATAAAAAATGAAGATTTTAGTCCAAAAATTAGTCCTTTCTTGTTCATTTATTTTAGACTAGAAGTATTTATTTTTAATAATTGAGAGACATGAAGTGCTTATTTTTACATATTTAGGGAACTAAAAGTGAAATATTAATTATGTTTGTATAAATTTACAATTGAACTTTGAGTCGTGACAAATCTAGTACTAATTCCAACTAGTGTTACAAATCTACCACCACCAAGATCTGTTTAACGAGAATTAATGTTTTTGACCACTTAAAAGGCATATGCTTGTAAGCTTAGAAGAGGGGCACGTGTCTTTAATGTTGTAAAAAATTTAATCAACGTTAAAGAGATAATTAACGCATAGTGATAGATTCGTAACATTAATTAGAAGTTTCATTGTTCATTTGTCACAATTCAAAGTTCAATTGTAGATTTGTTCATAAAGTCATAATTCAATAGTACATTTATTAGTTTATTCTTCATAATAATAGGACTAGAAGTGCTTAATCCAATAATGTCATGATTGAAGTGCATTTAGAAAAAATAGAAAAATACCATGAGGTTCTATAGCTATTACAAAAATTACACTTAAATCTTTATTTATTTTTCAAAACACTTTAGTTATATTGTTTTGAAAAAAATGATAATATATAAAAGTACAAAATCATTTTGAATCATTTAAGGTTACATGACTATTTTTAAGGGACATACTTTCATTTACATTCCTCTTCTCTTGAAAACAGAAAAAAATTATTCTCGTCATTTTGGTTGATAAAAACTTCAGTCCCATCATTTTGATTTTTTCTTGTATTTTTCTTCAATTTTTTATTTATTCTATTTTTCTTATGTCTTTCTTATGCTTTTATGGCTATTCTTGCAATACAAAATATAAGCAGGCTAAATATCTTTGACATTAATGAAAAATTAAAGATATTCAATTTGATCATATTTTTGTATGGGAAGAACAACCGTAAAGACAAAAGAATAACATTAACTATTTTGAACACTATATATTAATGAAAAGTTAAAGATATTTAGTTTGTTCATTTTTGTATTGCAAAAACAACCATAAAATCAAATGAAAAATAGAACAAATACGGAAACAAAAATGAACAAATTTTTTTTGGTTAAAGCTATTAATAGTTAAAAATAATTGGAATAATTTGATCTTTTTTTTTCTTTCAAGTGAAGGGGCAAGTAAAAGGACACCATACACAATATGCCCTTAAATGGTTCATAAATATGGCTTTATCCTTGTAAGGTTTATGTGAGTGTTGGCGATATTCGTGAATAAAACATAATATTAGAATTTTAGTTTCTAGTTATGCCTTAGAATAATATTTTCAAACCGAAGAAACTATCGTGCCTCAATAATCACATCTTATTTATATCTCTATTCTCGTGCATGCTATATTGCATATTCACTACTACAAAAATAGGCATTAAAGTCGGTTCGCTGAACCAACTTTAAATTGAGCGACTTAAAATGTAAAGTCGACTTAGAATGATATTGTTCCTATGTGTCTAATATTAGACACATAGGAACAATATAAATTTAGGCTACTCAATCAATCGAGTAGTGACTAGATTGATCGAGCTATATTATTATTGAATTAATTGTTTATGTCACTAGATTGTTTGATGTAAATGCTCGATCGATCGAGCACTAGATTGATCGAGATTAATGACTAGATTGATTCATTTATTTTAGAATCAATTAATTGATGCACTATATAGATCGATCGGGTGGTCGGGGCTTTGGTTTTTAAACATGTTTCTAATGTGAATTGGATTGGATTCTTAATATATTGTTTATGCTACTTAAAACTCATTTAATTGATTTTATGTACAAGATAGTAATTTTACTTGAACCTAAAGTGCTTCAAAATATTCTATAAATATAAACCTAAGCACACAATTAAAATAAACCACACAAGAGCTTAATTGTTCTTATTTTCTTTATCTTCTATTCTTTCTCTTTTTTTGCTAAATCTATTGAAGTATGATTCTCATTAAGTTAATTTACCACACATTTATGATTATGTTTGATGGATTAACAAGCCTATGATAATTGATATATTGTTCTTTTAAATTGATTGCTCTAATGTTATTAGTTGTTTTCAATTTATCTGATATATTATTTAAATCAACTAGTTACAGTTGTTCATTATGGAATCTAATCTAAGACATATACCTACACTTGTGTTTATATGATAAATTTTTAGTTGATAGTGGTAAGAGTTTGATTAACTCGTGTGACTATAGTTTATTGAAATGTAGGTCTAGATACAAACATCTTTCTTGTTGAGACTATAATGAAAGTAGTGGCTTATAAGTATATTACTTGAGGGTATCATCTTGGAAGGTAATTTGAGTCCTAGCCTTGTAATTGAATACTTATTTTTCATAGTGGATAGTTAGGTGGTCCGATAGAACGGTGGTTTTTTCTCTTAGATCATTGGTGTAGTCTAGGTTATTTCCACCTAGAAATCTCGTGAGTTAATATTTATATGACTAAGTAAACAAAATCTCTATTTGTATCAGAGACGTTACTAGATACACTTATTATGCTTAGGACCTTGTTATGGATCGTTTGAGAAAGGGTTTATCTACAACCCATGTACCTTACTTTGATGGGTCAAATTACCCCTATAAGAAGGCTCGTATGAGAGTCTTTTTGCAGTCTATAGATGAAAGTATATGGAACTCTGTGCTTTATTGTTATTGTTACTACTAAACTTAAAAAAGATTGAACCACTCAAGATAAAATAGGTATTAAGGCTATTTTTAGTGTTATGTCTACAAATGATTTTTGTCGTATTTTTTATATTTAAACTACTAAGCATGCTTAGGATATTTAGACGCTACCCATGAAGGTATCTCATAAGTTAAACAAACAAAAATTTGCATGCTTAATACTAAATTTGAGAATATTAGGATGAAAGAAGATGAGACAATCAAAATAGAGGAACTCGTTCGGTCACTTCAAACATTTGAGAAAAGTTTTTGAAAACCACAAAAGAAAAAAGGTATCACTTATAAAACTACTATGATTGAAAACATTGACAATGATCACGAAGAACTGCTACTCTTAACTATAATATTGAATAAAATCCTTAACAAAATAAATCCTCATAAAAAAGGACAATCAAATTTTCAAAAGGATCAAAATATGAGAGAACTCAAATCTGTGAATTCTAATGGTAAGAAATCTAAACCCATTGGACTTCAATTTTCTAAATGGGTTTTAGTCACTTCATAGTTGATTGTGCAAATAAGAAGAACCAAAAGAAGAGCTTTCAATACTATACTTATGATGAGCAAAAACCAGCATCACCGATTCTGCCAATACTTTGGTTTTATATTTATAAAACTCTCGCAAGTGCACGAATCATTTCGTAGAAAATGATAAGTATACTCCCAAGGTCGATCTAAGGAAGGAATATATGTGGTTTTTAATTTATTATTCAAACTTTTAAAAACGAAATTAAATCCTAAACATCCTGTCATGATAGTTTGGTTTTTGTGTTTCTAATCTATAAAAATAAACATAGATAAAGATTCAATAAATATTTATGAAAATTTTATCATTTCTAATAGTGGAGTATTTATGGATATAATAACTAAGTTAATTATGCTTGCTCATATTATCTAGGTAATTAAAGATATAAATTGATATTTATTGATTCTCTCTTTTTTATATGAATACCACCTTTGGTGTGGTTAGATATTCTTTGTTAATCTAAATAAATCCATTAACACCTATGAGTGAGGTTGATAACTAATTTGGTTAATTAAATTAATTTCTTTTTCTAATAGATTGAAAATGAACCATTTAAATGCCACCTTTGGTGGGGTTAGATAGTTTAAACTTTATTCAAGGTGTCCAAATTAAACCTAAAAATTTAATTATCCGAGTACTAACTTTCAAGTTTTAAAACTACTACTGAAAACATGTTGTCAATACATTTTCACATAATAATTCTTGTAAAAACTTTTGAAATAGAGCTTCACTCAAACTATCGGGCGATTGTACCAACAAATAAAAGAGCACTACTCTAAATCAGACCGGATAACTAAACCTTAAAATCTAATTTTCATATTTAAGTTTGTAATGAAAAATAATATATTTCTCTATAACATTCTTAATATAAAATCTTGAATAAAAATAAAATCAATTCATTTTAGAGATTTTTACCTATTTAATATTTCGCAAGCACAACAATGTTATTATTATATCATATTTACAAACAGCTAGTAAAGTTAAATTTAATCACAGATAAATTAAATATAACATGTAAGAATAAAGCATAAAAAATAACTATAAAGAAAATAAAATCCTTACAGTACTTCGATGCTATTCCCGTTTCTGGAAAACCTCCAAACGGAATTTGCACTCCCATTTATTGAATCGAAAAGCAAATAAATTAAAAAAACATAACTAGTTCTTCTCAAAAAGAGAAGAACTCTAAAACTAAAAGAAACTAACTAAGAAAAGCTAAAAAAATAAGAAAAGCTTAAAAACTAAGAAATGATAGAAAGAAAGAGAAGAGAAGATGTATTTTTAGGTGTGTTTAGTTATGAAGAGAATGGGGATATTTATAGGTGAGGATGGGGAGAAAAAATGATAAAAAATGGTGGAAATACGGAATAGTGAATGATGATGTCATGCTAACGTGGGGGGCGGCACACGCAGTTGGGCACATGCACGCGCAGATGGGAGCAAGGGCGCACGCGGGACTAGGCGTTGGTACGTGCGGAATATGCGTGCTGCGGCGGCTGCTCAGCACGGTTGGGCGGCTGCATGCCTCATTTCCTCCTATTTGACATTTTTGACATTTTTGACCCATTTTGTCCAATTTTTCCTTATTTGTTGACTTTTCTCATTTATTTATGAATAAATTTGTGATGTATTGCCTCCAGTATTCCTTTTTTAATCTTTAAGTTACATTTTTAAGCGAAAATACCTGAAAAAATAATAAGAATACCCGTGATTCGGAAAAGACAAATTTATATAAATATATGATAAAATCATATATATATATATATATATAATCAATTAATGTGCATAAAATCATGGTAATTTTTATTGCTTTTTGAGCACTTATCACAACCCTAAACCAGCTTCTTACTAGTCCCTTAGCAAGAGAAGCAATAAAAACTAAACATTAAACTATCCTAAATCACTTCCGTGGATTGACACGGTTGCATTTAACCTATGCAACAAGCCTTTAAACCCCTAGGTTGCCCTAGTGGACGAGTTTGAGTCTAGTGAGAGTTTTTAGTATTGATACCCACAAACATTGAACTAAATGTAAAAATTAAAAGAAATAATAAAAACAATCAACTCAAAAACTAAAATTACAACAAAATCAAAAATTAACTTTTAAGAATAAAAGAAAACAAAATATTACAAAAATGTCTCATACTTTTTAATTTCCTTTAAGATCATAATTAAAATCTCAAGCATAAGTTATTTTAATCTCTTTAAACAATGATGATTTATTATAATAATTAGTCGAAAATCATTTTCATATTACATATTAAAAATGTATCAATTTAATTTTACCCAATTTCAATGTCAAGAATCCGAATTCGCTTCGACTCTATTCCTCACTTGTCAATACTCTCAAAACACTGAATCTTATGGGTTCAAACACTCATTCTATTTTATATGCGATAGAGTTGATGTATAGAAATGAACTAATATGTTCGCATATGTATAAAGAATAAAGGCTCAAAGTGTTATTTTGATGTTGATCTCATGAAAGGAATCAGATGTATAAATTATAAAGATATCATATATAAAAATTATTTTCATGCATAAATCAAACTCATTAAGAAAGAATTTCAAGATATATGCCTTTTACAAATGAAGAAAGTGCAATGACTTTTTAGGGAATTACTTCCTATATCTTTCTTTTGTAATTAGCCTTTACTCACAACTTTGTAGGCAATGTGGGTCATAGTATGTAGATTATATTATATATTCTTTATCTCTCTATTTTTTTATTTCTGAAGATATTTCTCAATATATATATTTTAGAGTGTCAACCCATGTACAGATTGTACATTTTTTTAGGATTTTGGTGAGTGGTTAATTTTGTGGCTTTTATTTTGTTTGATCTTGGTTTAGGTAACCCCAGATATGTCTTTTTTTTGTAGAAGTCATGCATGAATGAGATATAAGCATATACTATCAATTTCTACTCAAATCATTTAATCTAAGCAAAAATAATAAAAAAATATAAGATACTCTATTAAGATGAGAAAAATTCATACATTAAATGCATTAACCTATAGAGATCATCTAAAAAATTGAAGAAATAAGAAACGTGTTTGGAGTAGAAAAAATATATATTTCACTTTGAATAAAGGAAATTAGGCTCAAATTATATCTTACAAAGGTAGTCTCCACTAAAAAAATTCATAAACACCGATTTTGGGTTTAATATAATTTCCACATCTTATCAAGAAATACTAGTTATGACAAAAAACTAACTAATTACCAAAAATAATTACAAAATATTTCATGATATGTTTTCAAAAATTAATCTAATAGTACAAAAGACTTAACTATTTACTTAAATTTGATTTAAAGAAATGATAAATTTTTGTGAATTTTTTTTTAAATTCCAAAAATTACTAAATCACACGAAACAAAAATAAAACCAAACACAAAAAATGAAAATGTGAACATAAAAAAAGAAAAACAATTGTTATTTTTTTATTTTTAAATTGTTAAATTGTTAAAACGTTTTTTTAAATTAAGTCTAGTAACTTTTCACCACCCCCAACCTAGAACTTACATTGTCCTAAATGTAACAATTGTAAATTAAAGATAAAGAGAAAAGAGAAGTAATATTACTTATTTCCTGAGAATATTGCAAGTAGTGATGGAGAAATACAGGTGCATCCATCATGTTCATTAAAGTGCATACACACAGATTGTTGTGAACTTCTAACATCTCAAAAAATATTTTTAGTTTTAATAATTTTAAAATTATTCACATGTAATTAAACTAAAATAAACAATAAAATTAAGTAAATAAAACAAATAACAGGAAATTACCTAAAATGATGGGTTGCCTCCTATCCAGCGCTTAGTTTAACGTCTTAGCAAGACGTAAATTTATGGTGCTAAGGGTTACTAAGCCAAATGCAATCCATTTCAGCAATGTTGTTTGGTTCTTCTAAATAAGGTTTCACACGATGCCCATTGACTTTGAATGTTTTTTGTGTCTTGGAATGCAATAGTTCTACTACTCCATATGCAAATACCTGAACTATTTTGAATGGTCCATCCCACCTTGATCTCAGCTTTCCTGGAAACAATCTCAAATGAGAGTTAAATAAAAGAACTTTCATTCCAGGGTGAAGAGTCTTAGGAACTAGACTCTTGTCATGATAGCGCTTAGTACGTTCTTTGTATAATTTTGCATTCTCATAGGCTTCGTTCCTGATTTCTTCCAACTCATTAAGATGGGGTAACCGTTTTTCTCCTACTTTATCTAAATCCATGTTTAACTCTCTAATTACCCAGTAAGCCTTGTGTTCAAGTTCAACTGGAAGGTGGCATGCTTTCCCAAAGGTTAACCGGTAAGGGCTCATCCCAATAGGTGTTTTGTAAGTGGTGTGGTATGCCTATAAGGCATCATTTAACTTAAATGCCCAATCCTTCCTTGAAGGACGTATAGTACATTCCAATATTCCCTTAATTTGCCTATTACTTACTTCCACTAAACCAGAAGTTTGAGGATGATATGGAGTAGCTACTTTATGTGTGATGTTGTACTTGTTTAGTACTCCATCAAAGATCTTGTTACAAAAATGGCTACCTCCATCACTTATTATAGCTCTAGGCGTTCCGAACATACTGAATATTAAATCCTTCAAGAATTTAACAACAACATTAGCATCATTGGTTTTAGTGGGGATAACTTCTACCCACTTGGATACATAATCCATAACAACCAAATTATATTGAAAACCATTGGATGGGGGGAAAAGGACCTATAAAGTCAATCCCCCATACATCAAAGAGTTCAACAACTAAATTTGATGTCAAAGGCATTTCATCTCTTTTGCTTATGTTTCCTATTCTTTGACATCTATCACATTGTGCACAAAACATATGAGCATCTTTAAAAAGAGTGGGCCAAACGAATCCAGACTGTAATACCTTACGGGCTATCTTTCGACCACCAAAATGGCTCCCATAATGAAATTCATGACAAAAAGTTAGAATGCTCTTATGTTCTTCTTTAGGTAAACATATCTGGATGACTTGATCTTGACCAATATTGTATAAATAAGGGTCATCCCAGAAATAGTCCTGAATAGTTTTAAAAAATCTTTTCTTGTCTTGATATGAAGTGTTAGGTCGCAAAACACCAGTGGCAAGATAGTTTACAATATCATCATACCATGGGTTCGGACCTATTGAAAATAACTATTTATCAGGAAAGGTTTCAACTATATCTTCATTACTCTCATCTTTAAGAGAATTGAAGTCAGAAATTATCCTAGACAAATGGTCAGCTACTAAGTTTTCATTGCCTTTCTTATCCTTTATTTCTAAGTCAAATTATTGTAAGAGTAAGACCCACATGATTCATCTTGGCTTGGAATTTGGTTTACTTAATAGGTATCTTAAAGCAGCATGATCAGAATGCACAATCACTTTAGATCCTACTAAATAAGACCGAAATTTTTCTAAAGAAAACACTATAGCCAAGAATTCCTTTTCAGTGGTGGTATAATTCATTTGGGCATCATTGAGTGTTTTGCTAGAATAGTAGATGACATGCAAACACTTATCCACTCTTTGTACCAAGATTGCTCCTATAGCATAATCAGAAGTGCCACACATTATTTCAAAAGGTAAAGACCAGTTTGGTGCCATAATAACAGGGGTAGATGTTAGTTTTTCTTTCAAGGTATTAAAAAATGCAATAAGGCAGTCATTGTTGAAATTAAAATAAACATATTTTGATAGAAAGTTATATAAGGGACGACTTATTTTAGAGAAATCTTTAATAAATCGTCTGTAAAATCCTAGATGTCCTAAGAAGCTTCTTATCCCTTTCACATATGTAGGGGGAGGTAGTTTGGATATCAATTCAACTTTTGCCTTATCAACTTCAATACCCTTGTTTGAAATTATATGTCCTAAAACTATCCCTTGTTGAACCATAAAATGAATTTTCTCCCAACTAAGGGTGAGATTGCATTCAATGCATCTTTCTAAAACCAAAGTCAATTTATGTAAGCAATCATCAAATCAGTTCCCAAAGACAGAGAAATCGTCCATGAAAATATCAATGAATGTTTCCACCATGTCCGAGAAAATAGATATCATACATCTCTGGAAAGTGGCAGGGGCATTGCAAAACCCAAATGGCATTCTTCGAAAAGTAAATATCCCAAAAGGACATGTAAATGTGGTCTTTTCCTGATCTTCTGGTGTTATGGGTACATGATAATATCCAAACAATACATCTAAAAGATAGTAAAATTCATGCCCAACTAATCTTTCCAACATTTGATCAATGAATGGAAGAGGAAAGTGATCATTTTTAGTATATAAATTTAGTTTCCTAAAATCTATACACATTCTTCATCCAGTGATTATTCTAGTGGGCACTAATTCACTTTTGTCATTTTTAACAACTATTATCCCAGATTTCTTTGGTACCACATGCACTGGACTAACCCACTTATTATCCGCAATAGGATAGATAATTCCTTCTTCTAACAATTTAAGAATTTCTTTCTTAACTACCTCTTGCATATTTGGGTTTAGTCTTCTTTGGGCCACTCGTACAGGTTTAGCACCATCCTCCAAGTTGATCTTGTGCATACACATTGTAGGACTAATGCCTCTTATACCCCCAATACTCCAACCTATAGATTTCTTAAACTGTTTAAGCACTTTGATAAGTTACTTTTCTTGGGTTTTGGTCAAGGTTGAAGAAATTATCACTGGATAAGTTTCTCCTTCTCCCAAAAACACATATTTTAAGTGCTCAGGTAAGTCTTTGAGTTCAAGTTCAGGTGGATTGGCCTCTTTACTAGATGAAGAACTGGGTAGATTTAAAATTGTACTCGATTTTTTCATTACTTCATCATTGTTTAGTCGTTCAAGGTACCCCGTAATTTCCTCATCTAAATCTTCTTCGACCTCTTCAAGTGTAAGAACAGTTTCAAGCTTGTCTTATATTTTGGTTTGGAAAAAGGTGCTTTGGACAAGAGCAAAGGGTCAACATCGAATATTTCATCGATGGTAGAAATAGAAGGAAAAGGTGAAGAATCAAAAACTTTAAAATGAACAGTCTCTCCTAAAACTGTCATTGTCAAATTTCCATCTTGGACATCAATAATAGTTTTAGTAGTTTCCATAAATGGTCTACTAAGCAATATTGTGTGCTCTCTGTCCAATGCTAGATTTTCTTGCATATCCAAAACCACAAAGTAAACAGGTATTATCAGTTTGTCTACTTGTACCAACACATCCTCAACTATTCCTTTTGGATACTTAAGAGATCTATCTACAAGTTGAAGGGACGTAGTTGTGGGTTTTAAATCTCCTAGATTGAGCTGTAATAATATAGAGTAGGGCATTAAATTTATACTAGCACCTAAATCAAACATTGCTTTAGCAATCTTCATATCCCCCATAGTTATGTTTATAATAAAACTTTCAGGGTCTTTCAACTTAGGGGTAGTTTGTGCTGAAGTACAGTGCTAGAAATTTTTGATACTAATACTCATTCATTCAGTTCATACCTCATTTTCTTAGTGTTCAACTCTTTGAAAAACTTAGCATATGAGGGCACATTCATGATCACTTCTAATAATGGTAAATTGATATTTACTTTAAAGAGTATATTAAAAAGATCATAGAATTGCTTATCTTGTTTGGATTCTTTTAACAGGTGTTTAAAAGATACTTGCAGCTGGTGTGGTTCTGTTGTCTTTTGAATTTTAGGGATGTCAGATGACCCCCCAATGAGTTTTTCAGAAGGCTTGTTAAGTTTAACACTTGTTTCTCCTTTTTGCGAGACTAGAATATCACCTTCTTTGTTACCTGAGCTACAAGCTAGATCGTTAGAGATTTTAGGTAAACCAGTATTGACTACCTTACCGCTTCAAAGGGTTCTTACATCCTTTGTTTGTTCTGGTTGACTGGGCAACTTTCCTGGTTCTTTCTTTTTCATTTGTTCAGCCAATTGCCCAACTTTAGATTCAATCCTTTTAACCAAAGCCTTCATGGTGTTCAACCTTTGATTATTAATCAATTGGTTGTATTGACTAACTTGAATAAAATCATTCAAGCTATCCTCTAAGGTTGGCTTAAAAGATTGGTTTGGTGGGTAAGAGTGGTTGTTATTCGACCTTAGTGTTGGACATTGGGTGTAGGCTGGGTATTTTTTTTGCTTCCAATGATGGTTAGGGTGATTATAGGTGTTTGGATGATACCTTTGAAAGGATTTGACTTCCTCCATGGCATCGACATTAGAATCACAAGTATTTGAACAATTATGAGTACCATGCCCAATTGAAAAACACACTTCACACACCTCTTGATTTGGCATTTGGTGGGTAGTGAGAAGTTGCACTTGTTTAGTCAATTTAGCAAGTTGCAAGGTTATCTCATTATCGGAGCCAACTTCATTGACTCTTTCTCTCATTCTAAAACTTATTTGTTGGGAATTGGAACCCAATAGCTCATAAAGATTATAGGTTTCCTCTGCGGTTTTTTCTTCCACAGCACCTCCATCAGCATTATCAGCCATGTATTGACTCTGCAGTGTCAATCCATCATAAAAGAATTAGTTATGTAGCTGTAATGGAAAGCTATGATTATGTCATTGAATGAAAAGGAGTTTGAATCGTTCCCAAGCTTCATGAAAGGGCTTTTCATACATTTGAGAAAATGTTGCTATCTTCATCGTTAGATCAACAGACTTTTGATGGGAATAGAACCTACCCATAAACATTTCATATACTGCCTCCCAAGTTTTTAGAGAACCCGAATGTAGAGTAATGAACCATGACCAAGCTTTATCCTTGAGGGTGTAAGGAAAACACCTCACCCTAAGTTGATCTTCATTGATTGCATGTAGTGGAAAGGTTTGGACAATAGCATAGAATTCTCGAATGAAATGCAAAGGGTCTTCATTAGGGACACCGTAAAAGGAAGGCAACAAAGAATAATGAATCTTTTTCAATTCATAATTCCTTGTAGCCTCTTGTAATTGTATGCTGGAAGTTACATTGCCAATGATTGGTATTGTATAGTCTTTCATCATTTTCTGCCTATCTTCAACATCTCCCATGGTTATTTGTAGTTGAAATTGATCCTCCTCCTATCGTGTATCAACATTTAGCTCTTAAAAAATAGTAGATATCTCTAAGAAAGATTTCTAACTTGACAAAATGTATAGGCTTAAAGCAAAGAGGTGTAGGGAACCTAATTGTTTTTTAAATGCTAAATTTAAAGAATGGACACAATTTTTGAAACAAACAAATTTATTTCATTTGAATTTTATTACACACAAAATAAAACTAAAACAAAGGAAAATACAATAATGGGTGACCTCCCAGGTAGGACTAAAATTTATCTTCTTCTAGTAAGACGTTGCTTGGAGATTGCAGAATGACAAACTCAATGTCTCCTCTTCATTGAATTTATTTTACCCCATTTGACCATCAAATTAGTCTTTGCTTTGTTTTTTCAAATTTTCAACTAACTATTCTACTTAACCTTCCACTTTTTTCATAGAATTTTCCACAGAGTCCAACCGTTGATTGGTTATCTCTAAAAACTTGAATAACAGAATTCAAGTTATCCTCTAGGGTTGATTTATTGGGAATGCTTCTTGGAATAGGCGGGTGAAATTGCTGGCCTGGATAATTTGAGCTTTGAGCGAAAGGAGGGTTATTTTGCCTCCAGGAGAAGTTCAGATGATTTCTCCACCCAAAATTGTAGGTATTTGAATTGGGGTCGAACCTTGGTCTCTGTTGATATGCTCCCAATACATTAACCTGTTCAGGTCCAGCTGTTATTTCTCCTTGATATGGACAGGCTTCAGTACCATGTCCCATGTTGCTATACAAACCATACTGTTCATTATTGGTGTTGGTTTGTGTAGTGAGAAGGGAAAATTTCTTGGTCAATTGAACAAGTTGTTGTGAACTTCATTGCTGGAATCGATTTCATGAACTCTAGCTTTTCTCACTCGTGAGCTTTTCTGTTGGGAATTAGCACCCAACATCTCAAAGAGGTTGTACATCTCTGAGGTAGTCTTTTCTCCCATTGCTCCTCCTACAATGTTGTTGACAATGAACTGACATTGTTGTGTAAGTCCATCATAAAATAATTGGTTCTACAATTGCAGGGGAAAGCTGTGATGGGTACATTGAGTGAGAAACATTTTTAACCTATCCCAAGCTTCATGAAATGGTTCTCCTTCTATCTGAGAGAAAGTAGCAATCTTTTCTCTCAACTCTGATGTTTTTTGGTGGGAATAGAATTTTCCCATGAATTTATTATAAATGTTCTATGATGTCATCAGAGAACCTAGGGGAAGTGACATTAACCAAGCTTTGGCCTTATCCTTCAAGGTGTAGGGGAAACATCTCATTCGAAGTTGATCCTCGTTTAGAATACCGAGGGGGAAGGTTTGGACCGTAGCATAGAAGTCTCTAATGAAGGAAAGAGAATCTTCATTAGGCTGCCCATAAAAGGAAGGAAGCATAGAAAAATGAATATTTTTTAGTTCATAATTCCGAGCAGCCTCACCCAGCTGGATAGCGGAAGTTGCCGTGCCAATCATTGGTCTTGCAAACTCCTTCATGGTGGTTTCCCTCACATGTTGGTTTTCTTCCATTTCTTTCGATTCCAGTAAAGGATTAAGGCTTGGTTCTATGTTTGGCTCAAAAACAAGTTGATGGTTGGAATCCAGTCTTGTTGACACTTGTTTAAATTTATAAATATTATTTACATATGGTGTAAGGGGGTTTCCTAAGGATCTCCTACCATGCATAGAATATTGAAAACGTAAATTTAAAACTCCTGTTAAGAAAAATAATAACCACACAAAAATTTAGAGAAAATTTACATGGTATTTAATACAAAACACTAAACAAAACTAGTTAAACCCTAAGTCAAATTTATTTTATTATTATTGTTTTTAAGAGAAAATAATAAACTAAAGTTTTTTATCTATTTATTTTATTTATTTTATTTTTAAAATTTATTTATTTATTTATTTTGTTTTTCAAAAATTTTATTATTTAAATAAAACAAAGTTTAAATTTTATTTACTTCATGTTTTTTTATATTTTTTTTTCAATAAAAAAAATCACAATTATTTACAACAAAAAATGTTTTTTAAAATTTTGATAAATAATTCAAAAACGTTATTCCCTCCCCGGTAATGGCGCCAAAAACTTGATGAGTGAAAACTACCAATACTTTGGTTTTATATTTATAAAACTCTCGCAAGTGCACGAATCATTTCGTAGAAAATGATAAGTATACTCCCAAGGTCGATCTAAGGAAGGAATATATGTGATTTTTAATTTATTATTCAAACTTTTAAAAACGAAATTAAATCCTAAACATCCTGTCACGATAGTTTGGTTTTTGTGTTTCTAATCTATAAAAATACAAATAGATAAAGATTCAATACATATTTATGCAAATTTTATCATTTCTAATAGTGGAGTATTTATGGATATAATAACTAAGTTAATTATGCTTGCTCATATTATCTAGGTAATTAAAGATATAAATTGATATATATTGATTCTCTTTTTTTTATGTGAATAGCACCTTTGGTGTGGTTAGATATTCTTTGTTAATCTAAACAAATCAATTAAAACCTATGGGTAGGGTTGATAACTAAATTGGTTAATTAAATTAATTCCTTTTTCTAAGAGATTGAAAATGAACCAGTTAAATGCAACCTTTGGTGGGATTAGACAGTTTAAAACTTTATTCAAGGTGTCCAAATTAAAGCTAAGAATTTAATTATCCGAGTACTAACTTTCAAGTTTTAAAACCACTACTGAAAACATGTTGTCAATACATTTTCACATAATAATTCTTATAAAAACTTTTGAAATAGAGCTTCGCTCTAACTACCGGGCGATTGTACCAACAAATAAAAGAGCACTACTCTAAATCAGACTAGATAACTAAACCTTAAAATCTAAGTTTCAGATTTAAGTTTGTAATGAAAAATAATATATTTCTCTCTAACATTCTTAATATAAAATCTTGAATAAAAATAAAATCAATTCATTTTAGAGATTTTTACCTATTTAATATTTCGCAAGCATAACAACGTTATTATTATATCATGTTTACAAACAGCCAGCAACTTTAAATTTAATCACAGACAAATTAAATATAACATGTAAGAATAAAGCATAAAAACTAACTGTAAAGAAAATAAAATCATGCTGACGTGGGGGCGGCAGCGCGCGCAGATGAGCAACGGCCCACACAGATGGGAACAAGGGCGCGCGCGGAATGGGCGGTTGCATGCGCGATTTCCTCCTTTTTGACATTTTTGACCTTTTTGACCCATTTTGTCCAATATTTCCATATTTGTTGACTTTTCCTCATTTATTTATGAATAAATTTGTGATGTATTGCCTCCAATATTAATTTTTGAATCTTTAAGTTATATTTTTAAGTAAAAATACCTGAAAAAACAATAAGAATACCCGTGATTCCAAAATAAAAAATTTATATAAATATATGATAAAATCATATAAATATATATTTTTAATCAATTAATGTGCATAAAATCATGGTAATTTTAGTGCTTTTGGAGCACTCATCAACTTACTAATTCTAAAAGTGATAAGTATAATCCAACTGAATATGGAACCAACTAATTGGTATTTACCACAATAGCTGGTGGACAATTTAGTAAATTTGGTATTGATTGAGAAGATGAGAAAAGTGATGCTGAATTTTTACTCAATAAATTTAATATTACTAGGGTTGATGAAGTATTCATAGATTATGTAAGATGCAAAAGGGAAGTAGCTAAACTAAATAACAAACTTAAATCCATTGAAATAAATTTCTCAATTATAGAAAAAGAAAAAAATTAGACTATTTGAATGTGCTAATATTTTGAATTGAAGTCTTGCAAATGTTAAACAAGAAAACAAGAATCTTATACTTTATCTTGAAGAATCAAAGGAACTAATAAGAAGGTTAGCAATTGGATCTAAAATTTGAATAAATTTCTGGATTATGGAAAGTCATTTGGAGACAAGAAAGGGCTAGGATATATAGATGAGAATACTATGCTATCCTCATCAAAATCAACTAAATTTCTCAAACCCTTAAATATGTCCTCCTCATAAGATACATATGACATTGGTTATAAGGATATATAACAACTCTACTCCTTCAAGATCTAAAATCATATCTGTAAAGCCTTTGAACCCTACTCCTTATGTTACCCATTACATACAAAGCACAGTTGCACTTGTGATTGAAAAATCTATTAAGCTTGTTATCGTCATTGTGGTAGAAAAGGTCATATATGTAAAAGTGTAGATTTTTGATAAATGATCCTAAATGTAATAATACTTTTAATGCTTCACATCGTAGGACTCATAACCATCATCCATTTATGCATGTTGCATCATATTATAGAATGAATGAAAACTATGGTAATATGTTCAAAAATCCTTGTAGAAAGCATAAAGTTATTCGCTTAAAGAGGCAAGTGTAATTCTATGCATTTAATTCAAGGACTAATTATCATTATCCTACCATGCATATTGCATCTTTATTTAGAATGAATGGAAATCTAATGGTAGGTCCAAAATATGCCAATGATAGCTGAGGTAGTTCATTTCTAACCTAGAGATACAAAGAAATCATGATTCAAGAAAATTTTGGTTAAGAAAGATTGTCATTTTTTGGTCAACCGACTATCCTTCTCTTTCATCTAAGAATTATTATTCTATGCATGATTGACCCTAGTTGAACATATTAGTTTGATTGTTTATTTTTAATTTGATTTTTGTTATCTTAGTTTGTTTTTATTTCTTAATTTTTATTTTATTTAAAAAAAGATAATTTCTGAACAAACATCATGTCGGATGAGCTAACTCAATTCATTAGTAATGATGTTTGGCCCTTAGTACCTATATCTAAGGATAAAAACCCCATAAGAACTAAATGGGTGTTTATAAATAAATCTAATGAACATGATATTATGAATAGAAACAAGGTTAAACTTGCTGCATAAGGATATAAACAAGTTGAAGCAATTAATTTTGATGAAACATTTGCTCCTGTAGCTAGATTAGAATAAAATTAGGATTTTACTTGCCATAACATGTTTTATAAAATTCAAACTATTTCAAATGGATGTAAAGTCTTCCTTTTTAAATGGTTTATTTAGTGAAGAAGTCTATGATAAACAACCAAAAGGTTTTATTGACCTGCAATTTCCATAATATGTTTATAAACTCAATAAGGCCCTTTGTGGTTTGAACAAATGTTTTGTTTGAGGGGAGTTTATAAGACTCATTTTATTAAAAGGACCAAAGAAGATATATCCATAGCTCAAATATATGTCAATAACATAGTCTTCAGGTCAACGTCTAATTCCCTTATTAATGATGTTTTGAACATAATGACTAGTGAATTAGAAATTTTTATGAGGGGTGAGTTCACATAATTTCTTGGTTTGCAAATTAAACAATTAAAAAGTGGAATCTTTATTTCTCAAACCAAGTATGCATATAATTTAATTTTAAAATTTGGACTTGAAACAAGTAAGCATTGGAGAACACCCACAAGTATTAGTTCCAAGATCTTAATGGATGAGTCAGGTAAGAGCAATGATCATATGTTATATAGAAGCATGATAGGAAGCTTGTTGTACCTCATAGCAACTAAATCTAATATTTGCATTAATGTTGGTGTTTTTTCTTGTTATCAACCAGATCCTAAGAAATCACACATTGACCATGTCAAAAGGATCATTAGGTACATGATGAGTGCTCAAAAAGCACTAAAATAACCATGATTTTATGCACATTAATTGATTAAAAATATATATATTTATATGTTTTATCATATATTTATATAAATTTTTCTTTTTCGGAATTACGGGTATTTTTATTGTTTTTCAGGTATTTTGGCTTAAAAACGCAACTTAAAAACTCAAATAGTAATACTGGAAGCAATACATCACAAATATATTAATAAATAAATGGGGAAAGGTCAACAAATATGGAAAAATTGGACAAAATAGGTCAAAAAGGTCAAAAATATCAAAAAGGAGAAAAACGCGCCGCCGCGCCGCACTGCCGCCCAGCCGCGCGCGGGCACTGTTCATCTGCGCAGAACTGCGCGCGCGGGTACTGTTCATCCGCGCAGCACTGCGCGCGCGGGTACTGTTCATCCGCGCGCGCCCAGCTACCTCCGCGCGCGCCGACGCCCTTTTGGCCCGTTTTTCACGTGCAGCTGCCCTGATGACGTCATGCTGACGTCATTAATGACCTCAGCATTTCCATTATGCGTTTTTACATTTTTTTTAACATTTTTTTACTCATTTTTTCTCTCCATCCTCACCTATAAATACCCCCCTTCCCTTCACTTCAAAATACACCTAAAAACACCTCCAAATATATTCTTTTCTCTCTTTTCTTAGATTTTTAGGATTCTTTAGTTTTTCTTAGTTTTTCTTATGTTTTCTTAGTTTTTAGCTTTTCTTAGTTAATTTCTCTTAGATTTAGAGTTCTTCCTTTTTTGGGAAGAACTAGTTATGTTTTTGTAATATTTTAGCTCTTTGATTCAATAAATGGGAGTGCAAATTCCGCTTGGAGTTTTTCCAGCAACGGGAATAGCGTGGAAGTTCTGTAAGGATTTTATTTTCTTTATAGTTATTTTTTATGCTTTATTCTTACATGTTATATTTAATTTGTCTGTGGTTAAATTTAACTATGCTGGCTGTTTAGTAAACATGATGTAATAATAACGTTGTTATGCTTGCAAAATATTAAATAGGTAAAAATCTCTAAAATGAATTGATTTTATTTTTATTCAAGATTTTATATTAAGAATGTTAGAGAGAAATATATTATTTTTCATTACAAACTTAAACCTGAAAATTAGATTTTAAGGTTTAGTTATCCGGTCTGATTTAGAGTAGTGCTCTTTTATTTGATGGTACAATCGCCCGGTAGTTAGAGTGAAGCTCTATTTCAAAAGTTTTTATAAGAATTATTATCTGAAAATGTATTGACAACATGTTTTCGGTAGTGGTTTTAAAACTTGAAAGTTAGTACTCGGATAACTAAATTCTTGGGTTTAATTTGGACACCTTGAATAAAGTTTAAACTGTCTAACCCCACCAAAGGTGGCATTTAAATGGTTCATTTTCAATCTCTTAGAAAAAGAAATTAATTTAATTAAGCATATTAGTTATCAACCCCACCCATAGGTGTTAATTGATTTGTTTAGTTAACAAAGAATATCTAACCCCACCAAAGGTGGTATTCATACAAAAAAGGGAGAATCAATAAATATCAATTCATATCTTTAATAACCTAGATAATATGAGCAAGCATAATTAACTTAGTTATTATATCCATAAATACTCCGCCATTATAAATGATAACATTTGCATGAATGTTTATTGAATCTATGTTTAATTTTATGTAATTAGATTAAAAACACAAAACCCCAAAATATCGTGACAGGATGTTTAGGATTTAATTTCGTTTTTAGAAGTTTGAATAATAAATTAAAAACCACACACATTCCTTCCTTAGATCGAGCTTGGGAGTATACTTATCATTTTCTACGAAATGATTCGTGCACTTGCGAGAGTTTTATAAATATTAAAACCAAAGTATTGGCAAGAATCGGCGATGTCGGTTTTCGCTCATCAGTACATCTCTGGAACCAAAAACTTTGGTATTTTGTTTGCTAATGAGACTATATGTAAAATTAGTGGATATACAGATGCAAATTGAGTTGGTTCAGGATGTAAGAAAAAGAACTTCAGATAGATGTTTTATATTGGGAACAATCTTATATCATCGCACAATAAGAAACAAAACTCTATCTTACTATCTAATGGAAAAGCATAATACATTGCTACTGGAAGCTCCTACACATAACTTCTTTGGATGAAGAATATTCTCAAGGAATATTTCTTTAAGTAAGGTATGATTCCCCTTTACTATGATAACACTAGTGCTATATGTATCTCTAAAAATCCAATTCTACATTTTGGACCAAATATATTGATATTAGACATCATTTCATTAAGGAACTAGTTGAAGATATAGTTTTATCTCTTGAGTTTATGCCTACTGAAAGGCAATTAACTAATTTATTCCCTAAGGCATTTGATATCCAAATATTTGAATCCCTTAGAAGTGTCTTATGATTCTGCACTATTGTTTAAAATTATTTAATATTTTATGATTATTTTTAAAATTTATAAAAAATGTGGGAAGTCAACTTGATTTAACTTGACATTAACATGACATGCTACGCTCATACTTTTGACTACGTCTTTAATCATTGGAGATTGTGACTTATGCACATACATATCTTATATGTCTAGTGATCAATGTCAACATGATCCTATTCACGCACTCATTGGACATGTATGTATGTTATGCATGAAATATGATTGATTATATGAATATTTAGGGACTTAGATAACTTTGACGGCTAGACTTGTGTTTGAACTCTATCTTACATGTTTATAAAATGCTACTATAGAGAGACACCTAGTTTTGAAGAGGGGCAACCTACTGTGATATGTGAAGCTACCATAGTGAGAAAAGAGGGTTACTTCACAACTAGCGTGAAAGTCATCATTTTAGGTTTTTAGCTCAATAATATTTCCTTAAAAATAATATTATTAAAGAAAAGAGAAAAAAATCCAAAAGTAATTGCTTGAACAAAAAGAAAGAGTTCCAAATGGTTATACAAAAAGAAAATAAGCAATCTATCTCTCACAAAAAAATTAATACAATAGGGAAATACAAAACAACAAAACAATATTGATTAAAGTTATCTCTTAGTTAATCAGTAAAATTTTATTTTGTGTAAGCTTGAATTCAACTGCAATTCCTTCATGGTTGGTGATACTTTTTTCTATAAAGTTTTAATATGTAATCATAAATAGACTAATTGACATATTAGGATTTTTCCAAAACTTAACTCACTTGTGGTGTCTATGGATATGTCACTATATGTGTGATCATGTTTATGTGTATTTATTATATATATTTATGTTTTTAATGACTCGTCACACCTTGAACACAAAGTAATTTTTTTAATGTGTGTGTAATATTGTAGTCATGTTTGAATTAATCTAGTACTCCCTACTAAAAAGAAATGTTTTCATCTCTACTTTATATTTGTTTCATTTGTCAATTTTGATCTCTATTATGTGTTTGGTATAAGAAAAGGGGATAGTCAATTTAACTGGATATTTTTATTTATGAATTACTTTGAATTGTTTTTTATATTTAACATTGGGGATTTTTTTTTTAATTTCTATCATTTGTCTAATACTCTTTTAAAAATTCTTCGATTTTCTATTAGTAGATACACTAAACTATTATGAACAATAAGTCCTTTAAGACAAGTTGATTTCTTGTTGGCCTTTCTACTTTTCAGTGTAAACAAGAGCTATCAAGATCCAAGTGACGATGATTCACCGGATCATAGTATAGTTCGACTATGTAAATTTTTTCCCATAAGATTTATATAGTGAGAGAGAGGTTTTATCACACGAATATGCCAAAGGAGGATATTGTAAGTTTTATGTAAGTGTTAGCAATATTCATGACCAAAACATATAATTGCAATTTTAGTTCTTTCGTGTGTCCTAGAAGAATATATTCGAGTTGAAGAAACTATCGAATCCCAACAATCACATCTCAAGTATATCTATACTTTTGTGCACCTTAGATTGCATATTAGAAACATAGGAACAATATGAAAAAAGGCTACTCGATCGATCAAGTAGTGACTAGATTGATTGAGCTATAGTATCTGTTGAATTAACTTTTAATGTGACTAGATCAATTGAAAGATTAATAATCGATCGATTTATCAATGGAGCACTAAATTGACTATGAATAATGACTAGATTAATCAAATTTTTGACAATTAATTAATTGATATACTGGATTGATTGACTATAACTATATACTCGATCAATCGAGTGACTAGGGCTTTGATTTTAAAACCTATTTCTAATACAAATTGGATTCAATTTTTTTTATATTTTCCTTATTTGTTGAATTTAATTTAATTGAATTTATGGATAAGACTGTAATTTTACTTTCATGTAAAGTGCTTCAAAATATTCTATAACTATAATTATAAGCCCACAATTGAAACCAACAAGAGCTTAATTGTGCTTATTTTCTCAATTTTTTTATTTTCTCTCTTGTTTTGCTAGAACTATTAAAGTGAGCTTTTTCATCAAGTTAATTTATCAAATATTTATAGCTATGTTTGATTAATAAGTATACAATAATTGAGATGTTGCACTTTTAAATTGATTGTTCTAGAGTTGCTAGTTGTTTTTGATTTATTTCATATATTGTTTACACTACTACAAAAACGGGCTTTAAAGTCGGTTAAAACCCGACTTTAAACAAATTTAAATTCGGTTCGCTCAACCGACTTTAAAATTGAGTGACTTAAAATGTAAAGTCGATTGACCACGTGAACCAACTTTATATTTTATGATTTTTTTTATTTTTATTCTCATTTTTTACTCCACCCTATATTCAATATATATAGCTTAAAAAACCAAAGTATAAATAATAATACAAATAATTAAAAATTTAAATATAATTAATTACTTGATAATTAAATTTATTACAAAAACAAATAATGTATATACAATACGTATATATATAGTTAACTTAAATTATAGATAAAATAATGTCGTCAATGTGTAATTGGATTGTGTGAGCAAACTTGGTTGGCTTAGAATCACCAACATTGTGACAAGGAAACTGGACAAAAAACACCGGGTTCATATAACAATTCATTCCCCTACATACATGAGCACGTAAACATTCATCAAACAAGTAGTCTAAGCTTCAGAGACATACGAATGGAGAAATTAAATCATTATAAATATTACCATAAAAAAGAGATTACCATAGCGACATCCGAGTGATATAACCCTTCAAACTCATATTAGCACTTTATTAATCATTTGTCTATAAATATGAAGTTTTTGGAATCTCTACTGGTACTTTTAATGCTATAATGAGCTCTAAATATGAAATCAAGTGTAATTCATATTTTGTTACTTGGTTTGTGTGAGTTTTGGTGCACTTAAACGTATGGAACAATTTTGTAATACGTTCATGGGCACCAAACTCATACAATCCAAGTAACAAAATATGAGTTACACTTGATTTCATATTTAAACTCATTATAGCATTAAAAATACCAACAGAGATTCCAAATAACTTCATATTTATAGACAAATGATTAATAAAGTGCTAATATGATGTTGTCATAAGGAAAGTAGGAAATAGAGATGAGATGAAGTTTGGGCCAAAAATAGGCCCATTAAACAATGCATTCCCCAAAATACATGAGTAAATAACCATCCATCAAACAAGGGAATTCAGACATAAGAATAGAGAAATTAAATCATTAAAAAATTTACCGTTATGTTGTCATTTATTATTCAAGATCATCAAAATATTTTCCTCATTCTTCTTATGTTGATATAATTTGAACCATGTGTTCTGCCCATTCCTCTCGTAAATCATCAAAAAAATTTTGGTCATATCCTGTCTTGTTCCAACCAAAGAACTACATGTATTTAAAATCAAAATAAAAATGTAATTTCATGTATATACAAAAAATAACTCAAATATGTTAAAACAATTTCTGTATATAGGTAAAATATATTACCACATCATCAATTGGAATTTTGATATTTGTGATGATTTTGCTCATAAACTTCATGACATAATAACCACACATGACTCCATTATTTTGTTATGGAATCTACAAAACACAAGTGTACATGATTTTCCATATTTGAACATCTTTATTATTCAATTGTAAAATTAATAAAATTATTAATATTTGCTTGTACATACTATAACTTTTGTCCATATAGGCTTATGAAATTTTTTAAGGGCAATGCTCCTAAACTTGTTCCACAAATTCCATACCCTATCAAGGTTTAAAACGGTTAGTTTCTTATTAAATATTACAAAACATAATAGAAGAAACCAATAGCTAGCTATAACTCTTACATTTCAACAACTGATTTTGTATCTTTACTCAGTTCTATGGAAGTTGAGTCATAGTACCAAGCATGATTATTGAACAGATCAATGATTACCAACATCCAATGATCTTGGCCTTGTTCAAACCTTAGTGGCCAATGGATTATCAACTTTTGATTTCTGTTAAGCGTTAATGCCCTATCACATAATTGTTTAGCTCTAATGCTAACATCCTTCTCTTGATATTGATTGACATATGAAGAATCATAGAACATTGCTAAATGTGATGAATGATTATGTTGAAGTCGATAATAACAAGCCCTATATAAAAAAGGATTTCAATAAGTAATTAGATAATATAAATATAATTATATTTGTTCTACATAAATGAAAGAAAATTAAATAGATTGAGGACTCACCTTGTTCACACTTGAATTATACTTAAATCCATCATTTGATATTCAAATAGTTGCAATATGCACTCGATCGATATATAAGTTTGGCCGAGGTTTACACTAGAAATTTCTATAGGAAGTGGCACAGTCCATTCATCATTTATGCTAGATGCCCTCCCAACAATAGTCATCAAAATGGCAAGATTTCTACTGAAGTTTAAAGCATAATCATAACTATACTTTTTTCAAGGCTTCTTCTTGAATGACTTGGTGCACGATGATTGGCCACTAGACATAGATTTAGCACGAGATACTTGCTTCGTCTCTCTTAAATGTGTCGTATTTAAGAGTTATGGTATAATAGACTAAAAAAGTATTATGTATGTTAGTAACAATAAAAGATATAATAAAATAATAGTAGTAAACAAGTGTTATCTTTTAAGTTAAAAAATAGTACCACGTCAAAATTTAAAACAACTTGAATCGACGCTCAAGCCACATACTGTCCAATCGACTCTTGGACTTTGGTAGCATCAGAAGGCACAAGTAGTGGACAATCATGAAGAAATGATTGATCAATTACTATTCACCAATGATTAGGCAAATATTGATTATGAATCATCCGATCATCGCTCAATTGATGTACCTTTCCAATAGCAACAAATTTTGTTGACGAAGGATGTTTCAACAAACATTTCATATTTTGTAAAAAACAATAAAGTGTTATATATAAAAAATAAAACATAAAACATAAAATAAGAAATAAAAATAATAGATTATATACACCAGCAATTAAAATCTTATCACATATGATTCATCAAATAGAGGAGAACTCCAATGTGAGGTGGCTATTGGATGTACATTCTTACCAAAATGTTCATCATGGTTTGATTGATGGTAAGAATTTGCAGATTGCATTGGAGAAAATGAACCACTACTTGATTGTGTGGGTGGCATACCTGGCATGGATGGTGGCATACTTAGCATGGATGGTTGCATGCTTGGCCAATATGGCATGCCCTGGTTATAGAATGATGCCATGCCTACCATGTGTTGTGATTGATATTATTTTATAGTGGAAATCTCACTTAACATTGAGGCCTTAAAGGAGTTGAGTTCTTCTTCAATTTTAGTGTACTTTTCCTTACTGACCGTCTGATGCTTTTATTTTGGAATGTTAAAATACTCCATAAAACCATCATATTGGCTACCTTCCCTAACACGGCCAGGATGGTCGCGTCCGAATGCTTGATATAGAGCATCTCTCCCAGGCTCTTCGATTATTTCACCCTTGGATATTTGTTCTTGAACAACTCTTTCCAAGTAATAAAGCACACAAACATATCATGCATTATTACATCAATTATTAAAAATCATTAAGACTTTGTATCAACCAAAATTACTAACCAACTTATTTAGTTGTTCTTCTCTTCGCTTAGACATCGGTCTTGACTTTTTCATTTTAGGAGTCTTTGTTTCTATGTACAATTCAGTTCGTGTAACAGGTTTACCCAATTCAACTTTCTACATAAATTATGAAAAATTTATTAACCATAACATGAAATTAAATTGAGGGAATTAAATATAAAAATATTTATAAATTAACACAAATTAATAATACCATTCTATATCTAACTTCAGGATTTGAAGACCTCTCAGTACGGTTAGGAAGATTGTTATGCATTTGTATATTCTGATGTTCTTCCCTAATAATTTGAAATTCATCCGAACGTCTATAATCCACGAAATCTTTCCAAACTTGAGGTGTAATCTAGGGGTGTCCTTCAGGGATTTTGTAGAGCTCTACCTCATCAAGTGGTTCCAAATATGGAAACACATAATTTCTTGCCAATCTGGAAGTGTTTTATTCCTTCCATGCCTTATTTGCAATCTTATAACACTTGCTCTTCCAATTGTCATTGACTTTGTAACGATTCTGTAAAAACACACTACAAAAAATTAGATATAATACAAAAAGGATATAATATATGTAATTGATTATAATATATAAGAGACTTACACAAATGGTTATCCATATTTTGAACTTTTCTGCATCGTCAACCTGAGACCAATCATTTATATTGATTAGTATACTAGACTTCACAAGTCGACCAATAGAGGATTTCAATTATTGGCCATTTTCCCCTATTGGATTACCAGTAGCATCAAATAGAACATGTATTCTATCATCTGGGTTAAGTGGAGCATCAGGTATATTCACCCAACCCCTTATTTTCAAATACCCCAATGGATCATTTGGATCTACAAGCTCTGTTACCTGAGGATCCATGAATTATCTGCAAACAATGAAGAAATATAAATTAATTGACAATTTTAGGAACATACATATATACATATATATATATATAAGAGTTATTACAACAATATAGAATATATGTTATGTTTAATTAGGTTTTTGATCGTATACATACATTCCTTCACAATCACTTCGAGCCCATGATGAAGAATCATCGTAATCAACTAGATCGTCACATAAATTAGGCAATTTATTTGAGAAATTACTAATATTGGTTAATGTATCAAGCATAGGGTCGTCATCTTCTAAAGCATCAAAATGGTAAAAGTCTTTTTGTGGAGGCGTTAACACAACAGACCATCTTGTGTCAATTTGGTCGCTCACGTAAAATACTTGTTTTGCATGAAGTGCTAACGTGAAAGGATCATTAGTGTGACTTATCTTGGATAAATTTACAAGGGTAAATCCAAAATCATCTATTTTATATCCAACATTGATAACATCTTCGACCCAATCACACAAGAAAACTATTTCATGGAAGACCTCATAATCCAATTCCCAAATCTCTTGTATTATACCATAATATGTTCTATCATAAAGTATAGGATTACCATCTTTTGAACTAGAAAAATTGCATAGTTTGTGCAACCATCTTCACACCACTATTCTGATTTACTCAGACTTTGTCCCTAGCTTGAGTTGTAAACCTCGATTCATTTATTGTGAAACTAGAAAATGATTTGACATCGAATTTTGGCCCATGTATAAGCCATTGTAAACTTTTTGATATTTTATGATTGGGTTTCTTGAGTTCATCTCCAATCTATGTATACAAAAACATGAAATGTGTTTAGAGAAAAGTTTTAAAACATTTCATAGATCTAGGAATATACATGCATGAATGTTTGTTTGTGACACTTACATGGTTGCGAAAAAAATTAATAAGATCTCGCTTATGTTCATGATACAACCATTTTTCTCCTCCTTTTTTTAAATAACGAGTATCGATCTTCAATAAGTTTTAATGTATCCTATAATGTTATTAAATATATATGAAGTATATATCACCATTAATAGTTAAATAAAACATAATTTTTGCATAAATGGAAAGGTTGAACATCACTTACTCTATGTACGGTTGTGCCTCATTATTATTTACCAAAATGATTCAGTGTTCTTTTTCCCATTGAGTCCAATCAATAAACAATTTATTACTTCCACCAATCATAGGGTTATCTACTTGGATCATGTGACGTTCTAAGAACAACTTGTGCGTAGGATTCGCAATTTCAGTGCAATCACTAAAGTATTCACAACAAAACTCAATGGCCTCTTCAGCAATGTAGCGTTCCACCATGCATCTTTCAGGTCGATTTCTATTATTTACATATCCTTTAAGGACTTGCATATATCTCTCAAAAGAATACATCCACCTTAAGTAAGTAAGACCACACAATTTAACCTCTTGAACTAAATGAACACACAAGTGAATCATTCTATCGAAGAAAGAAGGAGGAAAATATTTTTCAATTAGACACAAAGTCTCTACAACATCTTTCTGTAAAGAATTTAACTCGCCAATTGATACAGATTTCTTGCATATTCTATTGAAGAATGAACAAAGTCGAATTATTGATAATCGAACATGTTTTTGAAGAATTGATCTAATAGTAACTGGTAATAACTGTTGCATTAAGATATGACAGTCATGTGCTTTCAATCTATAAAGTTTATTATTGGTGATAGACACAAAATTTCTTAAGGTGGATGAGTAACCATCAGGAACTTTCACACCCTCCAAACATTTACAAAACACATCCTTCTCTTTTGTTGACATTATTTATGATGCTGGTGGCAAGTATGTTGGATTCTTATCATTTTCCACCCTTGGTGCCAATCCAAGTCGTATGCCTAGTTTCTTTAAATCTAGTCTTGCTTTAATTCCATTCTTTGTTTTTCTATGTATATTAAGTAAAGTACCAATCAAACTCTCACATACATTTTTCTCAATGTGCATGACATCTAAGATGTGACGAATGTGTAGGTCTTTCCAATAAGGTAATTCCTAAAATATTGATTCTTTATTCCAATAACCATGGTATGTTGGTTCAAACTCTTTTTCATTTCACCCATTTCATTAGTTGACCTCTTTCGTTTCCCTACCTTAGTGAGTTTTTTTCATCTTTTCATATCGTTTGAATGTTATACCATTCAATTGCCTTGATATCTCAACACCTCGCAAACGTCAAGTTGCATGATCATGATCTTCTTCACCATCGAATGGTTTCTTTTGGTATCTAAACTTGTGGTTAGATGGAAACAATATTCAATGTCTTCTATAAGACATCTTCCGTCCATGAACAAGATAAGTTGTAGAAGTTCCATCACTACATATAGGGCATCCCTTGTAACATTTTGTTGCATGTCCTGATAAGTTTCCATAGGTAGGAAAATCATTAATTGTCCATAAAAGAACCCCATTCAAGTTAAAGTGTTCTTCTTTATGTGCATTGTAAACATTTACACCATCATTCCACAAAGTCTTTAAATCATCTATCAGAGGCTACAAATATACATCAATATCAACACCGGGTTGTTTCGGTCCTGATATCAATAATGTTAACATCATGAATTTTCTTTTCATACACAACTAGGGAGGAAGGTTGTATGTTACCATAATTACTGGTCAACAACTATATCTACTACTAAGGGAACTATGTGGATTAATTCCATCAGTAGCAATGGCAAGACGAAGATTGTGAGAATCATATGAAAATTGAGGAGATAAATTATCTACTACTTTCCAATTTGGAGAATCACAAGGATGATGTAGCACCCCATCATCAGATCGATTATCTGAATTCCAAGTCAATATCTTTGGTGTCTCTATTATCTACTATTTTCTCAAGTTAAAGTGTTCTTCTTTATGTTGCTCATTTTTACACTTAACACATGGGCATTAAAGCATACTAGTTCCAGTATTACTATTTCTACAAGCAAATTCCATGAAATTTTCAACTCCATAAATGTAGTCCTCCTCAATTCTACACTTTGACATCCAAGATTTGTTCATTTTCTATTAATGAAATTAATTAAGCATATTAATTAATTATGTATCCAATGAATATATTTCAAGTATTATTATATATAAACTCCCAAGTTATTAGAATATATACCAAAACATACATAATACAAAACATTTATCATTTTAATCATTTTACAAATGTATTACTTTTACTTAATAAAATATAATTAATTATATGTAAATAAATTTATCCACGTACGGTAAATATTATAGTCCCTCAAACCCACAACATGCAGATATTATTTCCACAGAAAATAAGCCAAACATATAATAACAAGTATAATTCAAAACATACATAAATAAATCATTTATACAAAAAATAAAGCAAACTGAATAATAATTAAAACAATTAATATAAATACTTACAAGAATGTTATGAAGTGACTAAATGAAGGAAATGAAGAAGAAATGAGTGTTTTGTAAGTGAGAATAAGTGAGAAAATGGGTATAAATTTTTTGAGTATTTTGCTCAAAAAATAGTGAATCTAAAAGATAATGAGAAGAGGAATATAATCCACAAAACGGTGTTGGAAATGGTGGTCGGAGGTGGTCCAAAATTGAGAAAGAGTTTGGGTGAGAACTCGGTTTTGGGAGAACGGGGAAGAGAAATGATTTTTTTTTAACTTTCTGTGGTGAAGGAGAGAGCAGAACGGTAAGATTATGTGGCTAGTGTCGGTTCGCCACGTGAATCGATGCTACACACGTGGATAGCATCGGTTGATGTGGAGAAAAAATGCTAGCCACGTGGGTATCGTTGGTTCACTCTGTCAATCGATGCTAGCCACGTGGGTAGCATCAGTTCGCCCAGTCAACCGACGCTAGCCACGCAATTTAAAATTGATTTTTTTGTCAATTATTATTTTATTTAAACTCTTATATATATGTACTACAGAAAAAGAAAAAATAATAATTATAAAATAATATCCAAAACAAATACACAAAATTAAATAAAAATATATTGTACGTACATATATAAATTTAAATATCAAAACAAATACACAAAATTATATAATTTTAAAAACAAATTGTCTAAAAAAAATAAAAAATTATACTATATATATAGATCCAACTTAAATTTTAAGGAGTCAAATAAAATAATAATTGACCTAAAAAAAATTTCAATTGTAAACTGCATGCATTTTTTAATTTAAAAAATACACGTCAGATGTAGCGTTGGTTGATGTGGCGAACTAACGTTATCCACGTATGTAGCGTTGGTTCGCCCCGTCAACCAACACTGCATCCTACGTGCATAGCATCAATTCTACACCGAACCAACTTTAAATTCATTATAAGTCGATTTTTACCAAAAACTGACTTTGCATAGCGACTTAAATAACCCTTTTTGTAGTAGTGTTAAATCAACTAGTTAAAGTTATTCATTATTGAATATGTTTTAGGACACACACTTGTACTTGTTTTTATGTGCTAACATTTCATGTGAAATTGGCATGGGCTCGATTAACTCATATGACTCGAGTTCGTCAGAATGTTGGTCTGAATCTGAGCGTCTTCCTCATAAAGACTATGATGAAAGTAACGGCTTGTAAGTAGATTAGATAGGGGCATTATTTTAGTGGGTAGTTTCAGTCCTAGCCTTGTAATTTGATGCTTATTTTTCATAGTGATTAGTGAGGTAGTTCGATGGATTAGTAGTTTTTCTGTTATGTGATCGATATGGCCTAGGTTGTTTCTATATAAAAATCTTGTGTTTTAATTTTTATATTTTTGCGTTACTTTATTTATACGCAATTGTATGTCTTGGCATTCTAAAAACATTTAATTTGTCATAGTTTTGCTGATATTTTGCTAATTAGATAATTAGATCTATAATTAAATAAATGAATTTTCAATCCTTATATAATCACTTTACAAAATAACAAAATTAAAGTGTTACTAAAAAGAAGTATAAAACCAAAGTAATATATTTCTTTTGGAATAATTATAAGGAAAATATATATGGTTTCCTTCCATTAGAAAAAAATAAAAATAAAAGAACCTTTATAGCATAATGTTATATGTTATTAAAGGCTCTCATTATATAATTTTTGTATAGTTTTATAATTGGTAATAAAGTGAGATAGTCTTATACTTAATAAAAATTGTATAGTTAAGTAAAGATTTAGTACTAATAATAGGTGTGGGTTTAAATTTTACCTAAAATTTTACTTAATCTATTTGAAATTTTAATTTTAAAATTATGTGTATTGGTTTTTTCTTTTGTTTCAAATTAAAAATATTTTTTTTATTTTAAATAAATATAAAATTAAATTAAATTTTTATTTAAATAAATTTTTATAATAAAATTATTTTTATATGTAATACAGTTATATAAAATATGTTAAACACTATTTTAAATATAAAGTATTTTATTAATGTATTTATCATCAATTTTACATAAATATTATACTAATTTTCGTCACTAATGTACATAATAATTATAATATAAATTAATACAATTTAAATCAATATAATTATAAATAATTTATTAAATATGATTAACAAATATGCTTTTAATATTACATAACCTTCCCATAATTAGACCCATATATACAAGTCTCAAAACTATTATTTAAAGGATATACAAGTCTCAAACTATTATTTAAAGGATATACAAGTCTCAACCTCATTATTTTAAGGATATTAATTATCTATATGTTACATAACTTAATTAACATTTTACAATTTATTTTAGTATGTTCAAATGAAAATAATTTAGTTATAAATATCTATAAATTTGATAGATTTAATTAAAAATTATAATTTTTATCAAAATGATTTAGTAGTAGTATACTTAACTATAATTTGAAAGTTTAAAAATCAAATTTTAAATTTTTTTATGGTTTCAAGAATAAATTATATATTCTGTAATAGATTAGGTAGCAAATGAATTAAAAAGTTAAATTATATCATAATTAACGCAATGTAATTAAATGAATTTGAGGACGAATTAAATTTTGGGTTAAATTTATCAAATTTAAAAATATTAAAAAATAAATTATATCAAATTATAATATCTTAAATAATTAAAAATTAAACAAATAAATGAGTAATATATAAATATTGAAAGTATAATAAGACTATTGCAATATAAAACAAATGACATCACAATGACACTTTATAAGGAGAAGAGTTGGTATTCGTACTAGTATTTAAATAAAAAATAAACTATATAATTTTTTATATTTTAATAAATTTTATATCATTCAATCACAATATTAATACATTATTTAAAAATAATAAAATACACCAACAACCTGCCAGTGTTTTTATTGGCCAAGCCAAATGAAGTTTTTGGCCCCTTTTCTATTATTTTTAATAATTAGTAACATTTAAAAAATATATTAATACATTTATATATTAAAAATATAAAAATATTTGTTTTCAAAATTCAAAATTACATTTGTCTAAAGATTTGTAAATTTCTTTAATAGATCCCGTGAATCGTTATTTTCATTGTTTTTTTAAGAATGTTTAAATAATGAGTTGAAAAATTGTTTTTAGAATTATTTCACTAAAAAGATAATTAATCATTATATTTAATATGTGAACACAGAAAACTTTAATTATTACATGATAGAATGATAATTATACATAAAAATAAAGCTAAATATATTAAATAAAATCATAAATAATATAATTTCTATATAAATAAAAGGAATAATATCTCAAATGCCTCTAAAGTTTGGCATATATATCTTCACTTATATCCTTGAAATTTATAAAATATCAAAAATACTCTTTAACTTTAATGATGTTCATTTTTCATCCATTATTATTTAGAATACTATTCTTTGACTTTGATACCAATTTTTACAAATCGATATAATTTTTAATCGGGAGTTAATATTGATCAAGTTGATGGTCTTTGTCTATTTACTAAAAGTAATAATTTGTCTAAAAAACTTATTATTTTTTAGTATAAATCTAATTTTCTTCTATATTTATTACAATTGCATGGTATGTTACGTTCTTCATTATGTTGGTTACTTAATTCTAATCTTGAATATATTAATTGTCTTTTAAAATTAAAAATTATTCTTTCATTTGTTAACTCTAATAGTTCTAATTTATGTACTAATAATTTGATATTCATAAAGTATTATCTTGATAAATCATGTGTTGAATGTATATTATTTTGTCATATTTGTAGTATACAAACATGTTTTTCTTGTGTACATACAATGTATTTATAATCTTCAAAGAAGTATATCCAAACATTAAGTTGTTGAATTTCTCTTCATCCATTCTTACATATTTCTTACTAAAATAGTCTTTTTAAAATAGGATAGTCCATGATACTTGTGATAACTTTAATATAATCTGTATAGATATCTATTAAATCTTTTAAATTTTCAAAACAAGTTTCATAATCCTCATCTTTAAAATATTCATTTAAATGATGGAGATTACCTTTATCAAATGTTTCTAATAGAATTATATTTTTATCTTTGATTTTATTTGGAATTATTAGTTGTTTATTTCTAAAAACAGTTTCAATTTTCTTGTTTTAGCAGTATTATGTCTTATTGTAAGAAAATATTTAAACATTCAAGATTCTTAACTGGCTTAAATTTATAATTATTATACCTGAACTTGATGGGTCCACCACGGTCTTCCCTTATGTTCGTCTTGTTTTGTTACACCTGTTATGCCTCAGCTTTACTCAAACCTCAACGCCCTCCTGGTAATGGTGAGCCTCCTAGATCTGTACATAAATGGTGTCCAATAGCTGATTTACTAGAGAAGAGTAACTAAACTCCATTTTATTCATAGAATAATAATTATTACAACTTAAGGACAACTAAGAACCTTGAAGGGGTCCTTAGCCGCTCATAATTACTAGGTATAACATTATTGGTTATGAGATTTCTAGATAGAGAGGTTTTCTATGCAAGAGTTTTTAGAGTAGAAAGCTTTGGATTTTTGTGTATTTGTGTGTGTTTATAAATTTGAATGAGAGTTCCTTTTATAGCACAAGGAATCCCTGTTTTACAAGACTAAAATTATTACTTTACCCTAACTTTAATAATTCGTCTGCTTTTTTTTTTACTTTAAATGATAGTCACTTCTTGTTTCCTTGGCATATGTTTTTGACTAAGATGTGGGATCTACATCTTTATTTCTTTTATTGTCTTTTATCGATAATGTTTTCTTATTTTTCTTTGTCATTTTCTACCGACGGTTCCTTTGATGACATTGATGATGACACATCTTCATCTTCTTGGTCTTTGACGTAGAGAATGCATTTGTGGTCTTTGGTGGCTTTTTTGGCATAGAAGCAAAATACCTTCCTTGTTTCTTAACCAATATCTAGGTTGTTGCAATTATAATTGGTTTCGTAATTGATAATTTTTTCACCATCTTCTTATGATAGAACCATGCTACTGTGGGAAATGATGATGACTTTACAAGTTGAATAATTTAATTTGATCTCAATAGAGTTGTCAATCTTTCTGAGTTCATAGTATATTTGGCCTAGCATTTGACCTTTTAGTACACAGAGTTATTCTGTGTTGAATTCCTTTTCTAGAAGTGTCATTGCTTTGGAAACTTCTCTATTTGTGTTGGAAATCCCTATCTTGATGAAGTGGTAGGGATTAATACTTCCTTCCTCATTCCAGTCCATTAATGTATTGAAAAATCTAAGATAGATAGGTTTATCACCTGCTTTAATCTTTCTTCTAAAGTTCTTGATTGCTCTTTCAAAATTCTCTTCGAAATAATTTAACTCACTTAAATTAATTCCTGGATATATATTTTATATTAGTCTTGTATGAAAGGCTTTATACACAAATATTGGATCAACTACATCTAATATATTGAATTTACTTCCAGTAGGAAATTCCTTGTCTGTAGTATAAAAATTCATATCTTCAATATGTTCTTGGGTAGATTTTCTAACCAAGTTATAGAGACTCAACCATTATGGTTTACTGAGGTTTCTATATTGGTCCTTTTCATCTTCAATGATTGGAGTAGTTCTAGTAGATGTCTCCCTAAATAGCACTGAATGCTTTACTATTTTTGATGTCTTCAAAGGAGATGTTTCTCTAAATAGCACTAGAGTCCTTGCTATCTTTCCAAGATTTGTCAACCTGCTTGGAGCTATTGGTTGTTGTAATGCTGCAGAATAATTTCTTAATATTTCCTCTTAAGTTATCAGTTTTGGTGTTTTGTAGTTGTCATAACTACCTTCTACTTCTATTCTGTTGGTGAAAGCTCTATGAGTTACTTCACTAATTCATATAATAGATTTTCTAGCTTTTTCCTAGTTTATATAAATTCCTGGTTTTGGGTCATTATAGACCACATAAATTTTTCTGTACTTCTTTTTCTGCCTCATCTGCCCAATTCAGCTTGGTTTCAAAAAAAATTGTGAATTGTTAGGTTCTTCCTTTTTTAAATAAAGATTTCTCATTTGAGCTTCTAGTCTCTCGAGGTTGTTTTGAACAATTGAGTTCTTCCTATTTATTTTCTATCTCCATAAAAGATTTCTTGAGATATAGTAACTCGAGTTATTCCTATAGGATTTTTATCTCATTTTCTTTTATCTTGATTTCGATATCAAGATGTTCCATTCTTGAAAGCATAAAAATAGTTAGAGGTGCTAATTCTCTGGCAAGAGCATCAGCTAAGCTATTTTTATAGCCTGTAAGATATTCAACATCAAAATTGTAATGGTTGAACCATTGTTGTCTAACTAATCTTCCTTGTTTGAAATCACTTGCAATATTTAGTTTGTATGAAATAAACAAAATTCTTGTTATCTATTCTAATAATTTAATTCTAAACCTTGGAAAGATAATATTGTATATTTACAAAGATATTCATCTTTGTCATATACTCTTGCTTTAAGAACTACTCCCCAATACTCTTGTGAAGCATCTGTTTCATTATCATCTTATCATCTGGTCTTGGATGGTATAAAGTTGGTAATTTTTTTACCTTTTCTTTTACTCTATCTATATATAGAGTATCTTCTTTGGTCCATTTCCATATATGATCTTTTTTCAATTTTTTCTCATTTCTACAAGTTTCTTGATGTATGCTTTTGCATATGTTAAACATCCTAAAACTCTCTGTAATTTTTTTATTCTTTTAATTCACTAAGGAAACCTTGAATATTATTTAGTATATGGGATTTTAGATTATGTTTTCCATCTTCAATTTCCAACCCTAAGTATTTAATTTTTTGTTGAGAAAGTACTGCATTCTTTTCAGAAAGTACAATACCTTCTTTTCTAAATTCTTGTAGAATATTGATAATATCTAAATAATGTTTATTTAATTCATTATTGAAAACCAAAATATCATCTATGCAAACACAACAAATATCTTGTAATTTCTTGAAAATGTTATCCATATATCTTTGAAAAATTCCTAGAGCTTGTTTTAATTCAAATGATATAACTGTCTATAAGAATTTTCTTTGGGGCAACTAAATGATGTTAATTTTTGTGATTCTTCATGCAGTCTTATTTTCCAAAATCTGCTTTTGCAATCAAAACTCAAGAAGTATTTCTTTCTTTTTATTAATGATAGTAGTTCTTCCTTTTTTGGAATGAAGTATCCATCGTCAATGGTTTCTTTGTTTAGTGCTTTAAATTTTATTACCATTCTCTTTTTCCCTATTCTTTTATCAACTTCTTTTTCAACTAAGAATGTTGGACTAGAGTGAGGTGAATTACTTGGTATGATGACTTTTAATTCCAAAAGTTCGTGAATTTTTTTTCAAATTCAATCTTGTATTTTGGAGTATAAATCATTGGGTTTTCTCTTATGATCTTGTTAGGATCTCTTAATTTTATATTGAGTATTGTTTTAGATTTATTTATTTTTGGATCCAAAGGATTTTCTAAACTAATTGTTTTTAATAGTTTTCTAATACTTGTAAGGGCTTTGTTTTCTTGTATTTCATTGAGAAAAGAGTTTTGTTTCTCTTTTATATCTAATGAAATATTTTCTAAATAAGTTTTTTGATGGTCTTTTGTCTCACCACATTTTTGCTTTTTATGTTGTTGCATAAAAGTTGGGTTTGAAATAGTTAAAGTTTTTCCTATTTTGGAGATATAGATGATATCTCCTTTTAAGGCTGTGAGACTTATTTTGCCGAAATGTTGTGTGAAAGGTTGATATAAGTTTAGGAAAGTATTTCCTATTAACAAATCAACTCCTGTTTCTTGTTGATATATGGTAGGAATGTGAAACTTTTCTCCTCCTATCATTATATTAGTATATTTTAATACGTTATTAAGTTTTATTGTAGTATTATTAGCAATCCTTACAATTAAATCTTTTGGCACTTGTTTCCAGTTGTCTTCTGGAAATATATATCTACTGGTTACACATATATTAGCTCATGTATATATATATATATGTATGTAAATGATTATAGCCTTGAAATTTTAGTCCTACTTTAATGTGAGTACTATTTGGATGTGTAATACTATACAAATCATTCATCTTCTG
Source organism: Hippophae tibetana (assembly GCA_037013495.1). NCBI lineage: Eukaryota > Viridiplantae > Streptophyta > Magnoliopsida > Rosales > Elaeagnaceae > Hippophae > Hippophae tibetana. The sequence goes on along the minus strand of CM072808.1, from coordinate 9,170,128 downwards.
ATGAAGAACATCCACAATTTGAGTGTTCATATTATGAAATAGTTATTTCTTCCTTAGTTTCTTCCAATAGATAGATACTATAAGTATCATCTATATCAGATTGTATGATTTGTTCTAATTCCATTTTGAAAGCTTTTTCTAAGATTTTTGTTTTTTGTGAAAATTCCTTTTTATGTTGAAATCTGCTTGGACATTCGTTAGCATAATATCCTTCTTCATTACAGATCCAACATCTGTATTTTTTTCTTGAAGGATAATAATTCCTTATTTTCTGAATTTATATATTTTTAAATATTTTATAGTTTTTATATTTATATTTTTGTTTATAAGATTTTATATTACATCCATATTTTCCTAGTATTCTAAAATCTCTTGTAACAAAATTTTTTTTATCATTTCCTCTTATATGTTTATATTATTTTCTTTCTTGAAATTTAATAATGATCCAATTTTTAAGGTTTCTTATTCTTCCTCCTAGAGTATCTGGTATAGTTTCTCTCTTCCTTTGTTCCCAATTTTTTGTTAAGGTTTTATTTAGTGTTCCAGGTAATTTTTGGAAAAAACATTTCTTTATAAGTTGTTTGCATAGAGGGTGGTGGTTTATGGTAATACATTTCTTAATCACAAATAAAAGAATCTATGTAGCACATGTTACAAATTTTCATATTTGTTAGATGCCATTTAGATTCATTGATTTCATTTTCATTGGATTTAGTGATAGTCCTTCTTATATCTTCTCTAATAAATTCTTTGTATATTTCATTTATTATTGTATCCAAGTATTCCCTTCATGTGGAAGCATTTCCATGCATTAACAAATGTTGTTGATTTGTTAAGTTTGAAAACCAAACTTTAAAATTTCTTGTCATTTTATGTGCTATAAGTACCCTACAGATTGATAGGTTTGTTTGGGTATTTTGAGAGGTTTGTATGAGCACACTCATGTCACTAGCCCATTCATCTAAGGCTTTCTTCCTATCTGTTATATAGTCTAAAGCTAAAAGTTCAGATTTATAATTATAATGGAGTTTGAACTTTGGTGTATACTACCTCTAGTTCCCTAATGTAACCCTTCCTCCATTTTAGGTGGTTGTCTTCTTCTATATATAGTATCAGGTTGTTTTGTTCCTTGCCTATTTCTTTCTCCCCTATGTGGGTCATATGTTCCTTATTGGTAAGGGACTGGTGATGAAATCTGGTTTCATATGACCCTTTGGGGTCATGTTTTCTGGTTCAGAATCAGTTTTACTGATTATTGTCATATCATTCTCTTCTTTGTTAGTACAAAATTTTTCATTAGAATATTCTTCTATTTCTTCATTGGTTAATGTCAATAAACTAAATAATATTTTTATATCCCTATTTTTAGGGTCCATGAATTTTCTTTCTACTTCTTTTCTATATTCCATTAAATTGGAATTATCTCTTTATTCTTAGATTGTTCTTCATTTTTTTTCTCATTTTTAGGAATTAACGAATCTGATCTCCTAGGTGGTTCATCTTTTAGTCCTTCTAAGAGATCATATTTATAACCTATTATTTCATTATTTCTATGTATGTTGTATACATCTTTTCTTAATTCTAAATATTACTTGAGCATATCTTGTTTTAGTTTATTATAACCACATTCATTTATTTCTTTTAATAAATATTTTTGTATATCTTTTATTTCCTATAAATATTTTGTGTTTGATTCTTGGACTAAATCCATTTTCTCTGTTAATAATTGTACAGTTTCAAATAATGTTACTCGATTTTTTGATATGCCTACTAGACTTCCATTTACTTCTAAATGCATATTTTTATTTTATCTCCAAACATTATTTTCCCCTAATATAAAATCATGAACTAATTCCTTCATTATTTTGACTTCATTCTAGTTTTTTAACTTCTTATTGGTTAGAAGTTTCTCCTTCATGGTCTATAAAAGTAAACCTTGATATGCTATTATATTTAAAAACATTATTTTTCTTCCTGTTATCAAGGGTTTTTCTTTGATATCTAATTTCCATTTTTCTGATATTTCAAAATCTGTTAATATTTATAGTTTTATTATTTGTCCATGTTCATTAAAGGTTTTGTCTATTTTTATAAATTCATTTTGTCTGTATATTGAACTATTATGACTATTTGTTAAAGAATATGCTACTAAATAATGTATTAAAAATGGATGATTTCCTTCTTTTATTAATTCTCCTCTCTCAAATTTATAAGCTAGACTTAATACTTGATTTAGATTTTTATCATGTATATTAATAGCAAATCTACTATATACTATAAATTTTAACTCTTGGTATCCTAAATTACCATAGATCATTCCTAATACAACATCTTGTCTATTTATTATTTTGTTAGCTAATAATGCTATTTTTATTGGTGTATTTATTCCTTCTCTAAAATGAGCTTTTATTAATATTTGAATTCCTCCTAATTGAATGTATCTAATTTTTTATTTTCTTTATAAGGAATTTTTGATAGCTTGTTTAATATAGTTTCTTTATAAATTAATGGTATATTATAACTTCTTTTTGCATTTATAATTTTAATACTCATTTCTTTATTACTTATGCCCTAATAAATTATAATTTTCCTAGGGAATAATTTTCTTAATAAAAATGATATGATTGAAATCCATCTCCTTCTTTAAGGTTTAACTGTTCTTTTTGAATTTCTTCAAATTTCTTTTACTTATTACCAATTCCTATGAAAAATATCCTAAGATGTCTTCTGTCTCTATATATATATATTATTTTTTGGTTTATTTTTTCTTCTTCCTTTTTAAGAATGTTACTATTTCCTTCCGTTAGATTTAACTTCCGTTATGTTTCAGGGGTATTTTTAAATATTTTGAAACTTTAGGAGTATTTATGATATTAATCCTAAATAAAAGGTTAAACATACAATAATCATAAAGTAGCATTTGATTTTCTTGAAATATATTATTTAATAATTAAATTATTTGACATTATAAAATAATTGCAAATACATAATGGGAGCTCTTCCAAGTGCAACCATCAAAATAAGAGCATATATATAGTTGCCCACTTCTACACCTCAAGTAATGAGCCGCCTGAGTATAAGAATATAAGCTAATGCAATTTTTTTCTTGTTTGTAACTTTAATAGTACCACAATTTTTTATATATTTTTTTTACTTTTATTATTAATTGATATTTTAGTAATGTCCTAATTTTTAAAAAGTACCAATCTAGTGCAAAATTAATATTAAAATTGAAAATTTTAACACGTGTATGATGTTTTCAAATGGTATTTATTGTCTTTTAATATTTTTCTCTTTTTTCTTTCAAACCTCCTATGTTTGTCTCTATTCTATCTCATCTCTCCCTCTAGCTTTGTGTTCTTTCTTTTACTCTCTACTTCAATATCAAGCCTATATAAAAGATGTTGTTTGAGTGTAAGGTACGATCTCAAACTCAACCCTTTAAATGCCCAAGTCTTGATACAACCTACTTAAGACTTAAAGCTTTACTCGCACCTAGAGTGTTGATCTAACAAACATCCTTATTAATCCATAACAGTTTGAAACATTGAAGGACTGACCATCTACTCGATCTCTCAATATTGTCTAGCCTAAGTCAAATTATATTTTTACTATTATACCCTCAGACGTGTACTCCCATGTAATTGACACATATATATATGTAATATCCTATATATATGATCTAAATAACATATCACCACACATCCTTCTCAATTCTTTGACTTCTATTTTGTTTCTCTCTCTAAAATTGGACCATCCAACATTTCGGCGCCCACCATAGAGTTTAAGATCTGAAGATCTAGCTTTTCTTTCTGAACTCATATTTTTTAGGATTCACCCCAAATATTTTGAGAAATCATAATAACTAACTCTCCACCCCGCGCTCTTACCAACACATCTACCATGTTGGAACTCGAGCTAAGGTTGAGACTAGCTAATGAAATGGACCTACAGGATAACCTTGCACCTACACATGAAGAAGGTCAAATTGAACCACCAACGGTTTTACCAAATGAGGTCGATTGTCAACAAGAATTAGCATAGTAACTCCTCAAGCTCAAAAGAGATCTTGAGAAAATGAGATGAGAAAATAGAGCATTTTGTGCCTGAGTAGATGTAGTTCCATAGTTAGGTCGAACCAACAATTTGGTTGAGGAAAAATTCCAAGGAGAAATAAACCTATGAGAGCTAAAAATATAGTGGAAGATTTTTGGCAACACAATGTTGGGGTTAGGGCATAACCAATTCAATAGAGACAAGATATAGCTCAGTAAAATAGTGAGCAACTACTTAAGGAAATGAGTTTGTTCTAAGCACACTTCTAAGCTCTCGAAAATACCAATAGAAAGCAAGGCTAGACTCTCAAAAAAGAAAATAAAAGGTAGGAAAAAGGCAAATAACACTATGATATTGATAGAGATTATAGTGATTTTGTGTTTCCCTTTTTTTTATGATATAGAGAACAATGAACTACCTACAAAATTCAGTGCCCATCAGTGTCCTAAGCAACAAGCAATAAAGAACCGTGTGACTTATTTCTTACATTTCAAAATAGCCATGGCTCCTATAAGTCTCACTTTAGACAAAAAGAGATGCTATAAAGTTCAAAATTTTTGCAACTATCCTATTTGATAATGCATAGAAATGACGAGGATCACCCTCTTTCCCAATCCCCTTTACCAAAAATGATTAGACTTTAACCCCTCATGAACATCCTCTAGTAGTCACTCTTCCTGTTGGGTCATGCGACATTTGTAGAATCTTAATTGACACTAGGAGTTTAGTAGATCTTATCTTCTTCTCTAATGAAAGCATTAAAGGTAAAAGATAGAAACTTCACTAAAAAAGAGTTACCCTTAGCTGGATTTAGTAGTAGAACCACATATGCTATTGGAACTGTGCTACTACTAGTCATGGTAACTGTATCAATTATCATAACCAACTTTGTGGTAATTGATGTCACAACTCACTATAATGTAATTTTTGGGATACCATGGATACATAAGATGAAGGCTATCCCATCAACCTTTCCTCAAGTCATAAAATACCCAACCAAGGATGGAAAAAGAGATATGAGGGTGGATTAGGAGAAAGCTAGAAGTTGTTACAATACTACAATAAAGGAGTTTGTTCAAAAGTAGTAACTATAATGTGGTTCACCCCAAAAATGACCCAGATGGAAGTGTTTAGTAAGGTTGAATGATTCAAATAGGGTTAAGGATTCACAAGTTTGCAATGAAGTGGAAGACGACTCTATAAACTTACGCACCTACCTAACAACAAAGGTTCGGGAATAAATGTTACTTTTCTTAAAAACCAACTCAAATTTCTTTGCTTGGAAACCTAGGGATATCCCTAAAATTTACCTCGGGATCATAACTCATAGAATAAATGTTGATCCCCAAGGGTAAACCTACCAAGCAAAAGAAAAGGAAATTCCCAAGAAACAAAATGAGGTGATCAAGGCCTAAGTTGCTACACTTAAAGAAATAAATATTGTTAGAGAATTAGATTATCCAAAATAGCTGTCCAATGTAGTGTTAGTATAGAAATCTTGTGGCTCACCTTGTATTTGTGTAGCTTTCAATAACACAAATGATACCTACCCAAAAGACTATTTTTCGTTACCATGTATTGATCAGCTAGCTAACACCACCACCTGATTAAGTACATTGAGTTTACTTTATCCATATTCTAGTTATCATCATATTAAATGCACCCAAAAGATGAAGAAAAAACATTCTTTATTACTGAAGAAGGTTCTTTCTGTCACAATTAAATGCCTTTTGGTTTAAAGAATGCCGGTGCTACTTATTAACGTCTAGTCAATAGAATGCACACTGATCTACTGGGATGAAATATGAAAGTATATGTGGATGACATGGTGATTAAGTCAACAAAACCTACAGACCACGTCAGTGGAAGAATTTTGGCACTCAACATATTCATTTCCAAATGTATCAATATATGTCTACCATTTTTTAAGTTATTAAGAAAGAACACATCAGTCTTTTGGAATGAGTGACAAAGCCTTTTAGGGGATCAAATAATACTTGAGCATGCCTTCTTTGTGGTCAGCCCTACCTTAGGAGAAATGCTATATTTGTACGTGGTTATTACCTATCAAACATCCAACTCTATACTTGTAGTAGAAAGAAACAAAGAACAACATCATATCTACTATATGAGCTAGATCTTCACCCATGCCTAAGGAAGATACCCAAAGTTGTATTTTACTTTGAAAATGGAAGTGCGAAAACTTCAACATTACTTTGGCTCACACACAATAATAGTACTTATCTCACATCCATTGAAGAATTTGCTATCAAAACTAGAAGTATCAAGGAGGCTGGCATATATTATACTTGAGTTGGGAGAATATGATATCAAGTATATGCCCATAAAAGCTCAGGCCTTGGCAAATTTTTTTTTTGAGTTTAGTAAGTCTCCTAAAGTAACGAATGATGAAGAGTTAGATGAAGTTTGTGACATGGGTCTAAAAGAAGGTCCCATATGGAATTTCTTTGTGGATAGTGCTCACAATTTTAAAGGAGTAAGGCTAGGTGTGGTTATAATAGATCATGATGGAAATTGTTTCAAATGTTCTATAAGGATGAACTTTCAAGTGACCAATAATGTCATAGAATATGAGGTAGCTATCTTTGGTATCAAGAAATAAAAAAAACTGGGAGCAAATAGTGTTATGTTACATAGCGACTCACGTTTGGTAGTTTATTAATACTTGGGTACATATGAGTCCAAAAAAATAAGATGAGAATATATGTAGAGTAGCTAAAAAATGAATGCTTAAAATTTACACACTTTATGGTCAAGAAAATATCAAGAAACAAAAATAGCCATGTCAATGCTTTGGCAAATTTAGTTGCTGTTCGTGACACTAATAACAATAGAATAATCTTTGTAACCTTTCTTGTTGAGGCCAATTTTAAAGAATAAAAAATTGTTGTAAAACATCTGTAGGGTTAACAACTCATAGTTTATATCTATACTCGATTTTCTTAAAGATGGGGGCCTACCTGAGGATTAGAAAAACTTAAAAAAGGTCAAGTCAAAGGCAAGTTCGTACATGCTACAAAATGACAAGTTATATAGAAAGATAGCTCTTAGACCCGGACTATTATGCGTAGTCAAACAATGCTATAAGGGAATCAAGTTTGAGGTTGAAGAAGGAGAAGGCATCTCTCATTTGAGGGGCAGGAAGCTATCCCAACGAATTATAAGATAGGGTTATTATTGGCCAATAATGTTAGCAGATTGCACAAGGTACACCTAGGCATGTGATACGTGTCAAAGATTTTCCCTATTGTTCTAGGTACCTCCAAAAAATATGATAGGGGTAACTAATCGATGGCCTTTCTACAAATAGGGGTTGAATATAGTAGGGCCCTTGCCATAAGAAGTGGGTCAAAAGAAGTTCTTATTAGTGGCTACAAACTATTTCACAAAATGGATTGAAGTAAAACCTCTAGGAAGAATAAGGGAAGGAGATAATCCAATTTTATATGGAAGACCCTAATTTTCCACTTTAGTTTACCTAAATAATTTATGACTAATAATTGGAAGAAATTTACAAGTCCTAGCATCAGAGAGTTTCATACGAAGTATAACATAAAATGTGTCACCCAACTCCATATTACCCATAAGCCAATGGTCAAGTAGAGTCTTCAAACAAAATGACATTAAAATTCCTTAATAAAAGGTTGAAAACTACTATAGGAAAATGGGTTGATGAGTTGCCTAGTGCTTTATAGGCAATCTGAACTAGTCCTAAAGGAAGAACTAATGAGACACTTTTTCCACTAGTAAATGGGACTAAAGAAGAATGATTGAAAAGAAGAGAGGTGTGGTAGATTACTACAATAAATTCGTGCATTTTAAATCATTCTCTCTGGGTGATTAGGTACTCAAGAGGGTCTTCCCTAACAAGAAATAATGGATAGCTAAAAAGTTAGATGTAAACTAGGAAGGCCTATATCAAATAAAAGTAGTGACACTAGTTGGAGCCTATTTGTTAAAAAGCATCATGGATGTGGAAGAAAACACATGCTGTAATGCTCTACACCTAAAATAGTACAACTTTTAATGTATTTTAATACAATAAACACAAGTTTCTTGCTTTCTCTATGAGATAAATTTTGGTAATTAAAGTTGTCTTTTAAATTTTTAATGTCATGAGCTAATCACCTAAGTTAGGAACCATGTAGAGCACTCAAGTAAGAAGTTACTTAAAGAGTTGATCACCTCAATCAAAGGCCAAGTAGAGTGCTCTCTAAAAAATATAATGACATGAGCTAATCACCTTAATCAGAAACTAGGTAGAGTGATCTCGCAAAAGGTTTCTTAAAGAGTTTATCATCTCGATCAAAGACCAGGTAGAGTGATTTCCTAAACATATAATGGCACGACCTGATCACCTTAGTCATGAACCAAGTAAAGCACTCTGGGAAAAAGGTTTCTTAAAGAGTCGATCACCTTGATGAAAGACAAAGTAGAATGCCCTAGCAAAAAGTTACTTAAAGACTTTATCACCTAGGTCAAAAACTAGTTAGAGTGCCCTCCTCAAAATCTAATGTCATCAACTAATCACCTCAAAAGGAACAAGATAGAGCACCCTAACAAAGAGCCAGGTAGAATAATCTAGAAATAAAAGTAATTGGGATCTGATTAGAATACAAGGCAATCTCACTAAAGGATCAGGCAAACTATTACCCAAGTTAATATTTTATTTTATTGATTGAGCTTACAAAGTTAAAAGGCCAAATTCATATATTTATTGATAGAAAGCTCAAGGACACTCATGCTTTCTCAAAAGCCCTTGAGACATTTTGAGGCATGACCATAATCTTGGTCATGTGTTTCATCCACCATAGGCAAAATCTTGGCCTGAATCTTGACCAACTTTCTATAGATATTCTTACCCATTTGAGATGAAGATAAGCTCTATTGGTGATATAATTTTCTATTTCTTCAATAGAACTTATTACTTTGAGGAATATGCCCTCAGCTTGCTTTATGAAAAAGTTGGTCCAATGAGATTCATTATCAATTAGAGCAACCATATTGATCATACCTCTTATTTTGCATGCCTACATCTCGAACAACTCTTCTATGTAAGATCCGTGCTCAAAATTGAGCTCATCATAAAGAGAAGCCTTGTTTTCAATGAACCCTAACTTAACCCATAATTTAGTCACCTCAAAAGTGAGCCTAATATTCTCTTGCCTTAAGGCCCAAGTTAAATGCATGTTTTCCTAATCAACAACTATAACATGCAAATAAAAAGATAGAGTTAACAAATTAAATTTTTTAGATTAGACAAATTTTTCTATACGTGAATGCTTCAACAAGAAAGCATTTTTCCTTTCATAAGGAAAGGAATTTGGACAAATAGTTGGAGAAATGTCTAGATTGCCATGAGGTAGGTCAGCGTCAATAAATTAATGCCTATAATACTCAGTATAAATGTATGTATTCAAAGGTGCATAAAATAAAAAATGCTTGTTTAAGGAAATCATATACTTATATTTATCACAAAGGTTAGGTTTTACAAAGGAAATAGGGAAGTCCACAAACATCAGAAGATGTTCGAGTGTTACTGAAACATCTTGGGTTGAGCCTATTAAACATTCCTAGGTTGTTGAGTTTCATCACCTACCTCGGGCTTATCTTCTACACCTTTCTTAGATTCTTCATCTTCACACTCATTCTGAGATTGAGTAGGTAAATAGGGGGAGTAATTGAAATGTTAAAAATCTAGTACTAGTACTTAGCAAGGTCCCTTTTATTGGCTTCTTTATAGTTGATCTCGATACTCGAAATGAGCTAATTGGGCATGGAATTGAGGCCTTATTTCATTTTTCTTATTTGCGTATAAAATTTTCTTTTGCATCGTTTAGCTCGTGCTTATAATCTTCCACCTTGGCCACAAATTTCCTCTTTATTCGCCTACCTACCTCAATATTTCTTGAATTTGCATTTATCTTGCTTATAATATTAGATAGATTTTCCTCTTTATCATTGACTTCAACTTCCCATTTGTTATCCTTTGCAAGTAAGTAGCAAGGCATTTTTGGCTCGACTTGAGGCATGATTCTTTTTTTCAACCTCAAGCTCATTCTTTAGTTTCTCAATATCGTAATCTCTACTAAGCTCGTGCAGAAGCTAAGTCTAAGAAAATGGAATTAGATAAATATGTGATTGTATGAACAAAAGGCTCAAGCAAAATTTGAGGTACAACTTACTTAGAAAAGAAGTCTATTAATTACCAATGAATGATCCATATCCTCTACTATGACATCAAGCTATTTCTCATGAACCATGTATGGAAGATTTTCCATATAATGGTCTACTATCTCTAGACCCATATCCCTATAAAGGACCACACCCTCAATATTTGTTGCTATGTCGTCAATAACATATTTTCCTCTCTTCGAGTCTCATAGTTAAGGGAGGTGTTAGTTGGCTTGAAGACATATGAATAGGTGTCTAATGTGAAGAGAAGATAGTTTGTGATTAGCCAATAAAAAACAATTTTGTGAAGGAATGGGTGTAAAAGAAGACTCCTTAATGATAAGTGTATGCCTTTTCTTCTTAGCTTGTGTTGGAGTAGTCTATTTGCCGAAACTTTTGCTCCTATTTTTTTTCCTTAAGATGAGCTTATGCCTTGTGAAGGGCCGACATGTTTCTTTAAGCCTGTCTTTATTTGAGCACTTCTACTTTATAAACAAGCTAAAAAATTATCATCGTTAAAGATTTGCTTTGTAGCTAAGTTAGCAAAATATTGGCATTAACTACATTTCTACAAAACAATAAGAAGAAAAGAAGGCTTAGAATATTCACAAGATTAATAAATCAGAAGCTAAATAAAAGCATGAGCTCATTCATCACCATCATTAGGCACCACTTCAAGTATACCCTTGAAGTCGGTGGGTAGGGTCTTGCATTGTATTGGTGCTCGACACTAGTGAATTATTCTGTTTAGAGGTAGTATTGAATATGGTCTTATTAGCCCACATGTCATAAAGCGTACTGTGTTTAATGGTTCCTTCTAAGGTGTTTTTTTCAAGCAAATAGTCTCAAATTTTTGCAAGCCTTTGCTTTGCTTCTAAGCTGAAGATAGTTATGGAGGAAGCCATATTTCGTATCACAAGTTTAGTATTTTCCTAAGAGTTCCTTATCAACCTCCTGTAACTATTGGCCATCTCCCATCCATCAAAAACATAAAAAAGTAATTTTTTTATCTAATTTTTCTCCTTCTTAGAGAGGATCACATTTATATCTCAGTCCTATTTAGCTAACATATAAGCCCTCTTACTTTTAGTGGGTTTTTTCTTCAACATATATTCATCATCGAACTTGAACTTTTCCAAATCCATTATGAGCTCTCTATATATTAGGTGAGGCAAAGTAGGTACCTCCATCCATTAGGCATCAACTTTTTTTTGGAGCGAGCTATGTCCTCGCTAGAAATTTCCTAATGAATAGATATAAGGGAAATCTAACTCCAAGCGATAAAGTCTTCTTATGAAAGGTTGTCCAACCTGCAGGAACAATTGCACTATCTATACACCTAGGTTGGGAGCATTATCTAGACAGAGGAAGGGATGTCATACATTTACTTGAGCCTGTCATCATCCTTTGGAGTTAAGCCACTAGGTTTGACCTTGTCATTCCAACCTTTTGTGCTACCCTTACACTCCCTAATTCCCCTTTCCCGATACCTTTTTCTTCATTCCCTTGGAACTGATATTTTCATTTGTGGGACACTCAATATAACAACAGGGATGGCTTGGGATCGAAATGAAGAAGGGATGTGAATTTCAAGCATCTATTTAGCACCAAATGATGTACTTTCATTGATAAAGCCCGATTTTTCACTCTCATGTCATCCTAAATTGCTCGGGTGTTGAGGGCTCTCCCATAAAGATGAGGTCGAGGAGCAGAAAGGTAAGATTGCCTTACTTGTAGCCCTTTATGATACTTCCTTATGCATGTTCACTACAAAAATAAAGGCAAAAATAAAAGGAAAATAAGACATGGAGAAATAGTGATTACCTAAGTTCGAGTTTTCAAAATAAAAGTTGAAGAGTGAATTTAAAAACACACTTGAAAAGAAATGAAAAATTTGTTACGCATAAAGAAAAATCCTTAAAGCCCGAGCATAATTTATAACGCTGAGCTAGAAATCATACCACCCGAAGAAGTAAATGATAAGGTGAAAGGTGAAAAAAGAGATTTTTGAGAATTCGGTTGGACTTCCTATAAATTATGAAGCTGAATGCCTTCCCCTCTTTATATAGATGTTCAAAACTTCTCTTTCCAATTAACTAACAAGTATTTATTGAGACGTGTGAAGTTGTTTAAGATTCAAGGTCCTATCAATTGACTAGTTTATTACTTTCCCATATCAATTGGAAAACCGAGCTACAAGCTTGCTATAAGAAATCATACAAACTAACTGAAGCCGATCGATCCATTGAAGTGCCCTAATCTTGATATAACTTGGCCGAGACTTCAAGCTTTTCTCATGCCTAGAGTGTTGATCTAACAAGCATCCTCACTCCTCCACAATAGTCTGATGCATTAAACGACATACTATCTGCTCGATCTCTTAATATGGTCAAACCGAAGTCATATTATGTATTTATTATTGTACCCCCTCACACCCTCGTGCCTAGAGTGTTGATCTAACAAGCATTCTCACTAGTTTCTCTCTCTAAAATTGGATAATCCCCAATAGATGTATATTTCTTTCATACAAGGAGCTTTTATAGGTGTTGCACTTCCTTCTACTTCTATATTAGTTGTGGTTCATTTATTCAATTTAGATATTTTTACATTGTATAACAATTGTTACTTTTGCATGTTGAATTATATATTTTGTTGCAAAAAATTTTAATGTTTTTGAAATTCAATTTATTCATAGAAGTCACAACATTTTGTGTGGGATTTTCAAGAAGTGGAGAGATTGAATAGGGGTAAAATGAGTCAAAAACATTAAAATCTACATTTAAAGACTCAAAAATGACAGAAAAATTATTTCAATTGTAGGGGCAAAAATAGACAAAAATACTACAAATTTCCTTCAATAAAATCACATATATGAAAAAATTCCACAAAATTAGCTAAAACCATTATTTAAAATGAGAATATCATTAAGATAACACTTAATAATAAGCATAAAAAAATACTAAAAATAAAATAAAGATATTATTAAAATAACAATGTCAATTTTATTTTATAGAATATAGGGACATAAGATGCTCGACGTCAAGCTTTACGTCAACTATGATCATAGGACTATTAAAAACTTATTAGAAGCATGAGAACATTTTTTTTTTTTAGCCAAACCATATTTATTAGCGAAGATTCAACTTTGATAACTTGAAATACAAAATATTTGCCATTGTATATGAAAGGGTAGTTCGACGTGGAGCATTCACATATGACCATTTGTATAGTTTGTGGAGAATTTTTTTTATAGGTTGACAATTATGTTGATCACGCGGAATAAACAAACCTAATAATATTCAACTACGTGAATTTATAAATTGTGATTAATACATGTTAATTTTGAAACACTGCAAATCAGAAATACCCAAAGAGCTACAATGAGGGATTATTTATTGTTCTTCAAATATGACATGCCCTATTTGTATATATCAATTACATTTAATATTAATACAACTTAGTTTTTGAAAAAAAAAAATATAAGCACACAATTAAAATAGTTAATTGCTTAGTTGACACTAACACTATAATATTATCAAAATTCAACATACCCCCGTCTAATTATATTGTGTTATTAAAATATTAAATCCGTCAAGGTACGAAAAGAAAAAAGAATTAATTTGATGCTATCAGGCGTGATTAGCCTTTAATAAAAAGGTCAAATGATATATTTTTGTGTTAGGAAAGTCAACATTTTTATTTTTAATATCTGAAATAAACAATGAAGATATATATATATATATATATTTATCAGCATGACTAAACAAACTTTAAAGCAATCTCTTTGATGACTATTTTAAGTACCAAGACGCTAATTATTATTAATTTATATGATTAGTGTTAATATAAAAGCCGACCTTTTATTCTCTGTTTGGTAATAAAGAACCGTCCGAATTTCTTGTTTAATTCAATTTAAATAACCTTGCTTCTTATTTATCAATTTTTTAAGGTAAACATCAACGACTTCACGATGTTTAATTAATTATCAATTTACCTAAATTTAACAATAGTAGCATTTTTTTTTGTGAATTGATAATTAAAATATAATAATGTCAATGTTGATGGGATCTCTTTGATGATTTTTAAAAATTTATGTATGCTATTGGTAGTTGTTTGTGATTGATTTGGCTTAAAGAGAAAAAAGTTATAGATAATTTAAGTTGATTAGCTTAATGTTTTGATCTCATAGGAGTTTTATATATTTAAAGAACATTACATATACAAGTGTTAATTACATAATGAGTACACATGTTTACATGTCAAAAAAGTATAATTGGCATAAAGTACAACATATTAGGGGTTGAGATCGACCACATCTCGAGTTGATCGGTGAGCTCGAGTTGATCATTAAGCTCGTGTTGTCATTGAACTCGGGCTAATTATTGAGCTCGGGGCTGTCCTATGGGTAGGACATCTGAGGTGCTTCACCTTCCATCTCAGGTTGGTGACTTGGTTTGAGCAACTTGCATGGGTTGAGTATTGGGCCAATCTAGATCTCTAAATATCTAGTCCCCCTACTCTTTTAGCTCGCACTCTAGTATGAGGTGGAAGAGAAATTACTGGGCATGGAATACAAACTGTTCAACTCCCCTAATAAATGTGTCATTTGATTGGAGAGAGAAACAAAGTGCTTCTATATTAAGGGATGCTTAGGCTAGGATTTATTATCATTACCTACGCAATTACTCTTTCAGCTCGCACTCTAGTATGAGGTGGAAGAGAAATTACTAGGCATGGAATACAAACTGTTCAACTCCCCTAATAAATGTGTGTCATTTGATTGGAGAGAGAAACAAAGTGATTCTATATTAAGGATTCATCTTAGGCTGTAGTTTCTTCTGTTCAAGTTTTTAGAGTTCAAGCGTCGAGAACGTAATGATTTTCTACTTTCTTTTCAGGTCGATTTTTAAAGGATCATTTTCTTTTATTTTCAAACTTGACCCTAGGTAACCTATTCTTCTCATACCTTACCCATCGGGTTTCCTTTTGTTTATATATTTTTGTAGCTTTTATAGAATTCACAAAGAAGAGACCTCGGCCTCTAGATTGGGCTCCTAAGAGAGCCCCCAATATTCTAGTGCTAGTGTCGACTCGGGGTCTTCTAGCTCAATCTCTTCTATTGAGAAGAGTCGATCTATGCCTCAGTCTTCTACCTCTACCCTTCATCCTTAGACCATTCCTACTATTAGATTGAGTATGCCTCAGACTCAAATCTCAATAGGCAAGACATGGAAGAATAAAATGAGGAATATAGGATCTAGGAACCCACATGTCGTACCAGGGGTTGTTCGGATGTGTCTAAGACTTGTGAGTTGGTGTCCCAGGATAAATAGAGATTAAGAAAAACCTATAACATTTTGTCCTTGATTCATATAATGATTCCTCTAGAAGGAGCCTATGATAGTGATCCACCTCCATCTGATTGAACTATCTTTCATGAAAAGGCATTTTGGTTGGGGGTAAGGTTCCCTTATACCCTATAATTAGGAGATTCTTGATTAGAATACAACTCACACTAGGTAAGTTTATGCCTAACAGGTGGAGGTATCTACTCTCCCTAACACTAATCTACTAAGAACTCATAGTGGATTTAGAGATGGCTGAGTTTAACGAGGCCTATGTCCTGAAGTTGAATCCCACGAATCCTAGGAGGATATATATGTCGGTGAAGCAAGATCGAGGGATGAACGTGTCACTTTCTAAAAATGAGAAAAACTAAAAATAATACTTTTTCTATGTTTGAGGTCGGTGGTAGTCTCCTACCAGTGACATTAGGTTAATAAGGAGAATTTGGAATGACACTAAGGTCGTAATAAGGAATATGGCTTCCTTAATCATGACCTTAAGTCTTGACATGAAGCAAAGGTTAATTGATATCCAAAACTATCTTTATGAAAAGACCAACTGGTTGTTGAACACCCTACGCTTTATCTCCTGTGGGTTGCTGAGGAATGGTGCAGTGAAGCCTCCCCTAAGGATGAATCGTATGTCCCGGGTTCCTACTAAACCCCGGACTCCTCCTAAATGTAGAACTCTTTCTACAAACTTTGAGGGCCATTTTAAGATGGTGGCCGATGATGGTGAACTAGTCCTTTATCCCCCTTTTTTTATTGAGGCGACATGACTAACCTTAGTTTATAGATCCTATGGATTTAGTACTGCTTAACTCTTTTCTTGTATGGAGAGTAAGGTCGCACCGGTAGGGAAGTGCTCTCTAACGGGTACATCTTTGACTCTAGGAGGGGTTCTTCTAGGGGAAAGAAAAATTCAAGAGACGACACAATTTTGGTGGAGATTCAAGAGGAAATTAATTATACAATTCAAGAGATTGATTGTTTTTCTTCTTCTACTATTTTTTTTTATCAATTTTGTCTTTTTTTATGAAAAATTATGAGCTTTATGAACACAATTATGTGTAATTAATTTATTAATATAGGGATCTTATGAACCCAATTTTCACCATGTGATGATATAAAATTTTACCCCAATTATATTATTTAATCTGATTTTTATGCTATTAATTATTTGGCCAATAATTTATCTATAGAGGCAATTAAATAGATTTGAGAGAATTATTTAATTATTTGTCTTGATTAAATAACATGCATAGTTTCTAGGTAGAGATATATGATTATCATGTATGTGATCCATAATTGAGAACTTAAGGAGTAGTATGCAATTTAATTGGCATGAGACTGTGATTAAATTAATTACTATGTGGTGTGTAGTTTACTTGAGAGAGGAATACATGCTAGATTAGATTCAATTGATAATATAATTAATTGATAATTATATTAGGAGGATTTTAGAGATTCACATGTTTAGAAAATTGGAGGATTAAGTATTACTAGATATTTTCTCATGTATCTTTTTAGTCACAAAATATGATTTAATTAATTATTACTATTTAATTTTAGTTATTTTAATTTTGATTCCTTAAAATATAAAAACACCAAAAACAATTGGTTTTTTATTATTTTTATTTAAAAAAATTAATTTCTAACGAAATAATTTCCATAGGAACGATCTTTACTTATCATTATATTACTTTTTATCATATGTATACTTGCGTAATCATTGCACACACAATTTGTGTGGCAATCATCTAGCCATATATTTAATGTCGTACTCCCCAAATTCTATGCCTATCTGTGCTAGCCTTCCCGCTAAATCTAGCTTTGTCAAGACATTCTTAAGTGGATGAGAAGTGAGTACCATAATGGTGTGTGAGCTGAAGTAGTACTTGAGCTTTCATGCACTAACTTTGATGGAAAATGCCAATTTCTAAATGGTAGGATACCTACTCTAAGTATCCGTCAAAACCTGGCTGACATAGTAGAAAAGATGTTGAACTTTATTTCTCTTAGCTAGAAGTATAACAATGTATGTATAGGGTCATAACCAAATACAAATAAAGAACCTCACCATGATGAGGGCTAGCTAAATAGGGGGTTACTTAAGTACTTCTTGATTTCTTTAAAAGCTCTATTACAGCTCTCATCCCAAAAGATTGATGTGTCTTTTTTAAACATTTTGTAGATGGTTATACACTTATCAATGCATTTAGAAATGAACATGTTCAATGCTACTATTCTTCCATTTAATTGCTGAATTCCCTTAAGGTTAGAAGGTAGTCTCATGTTTTTCAAGGCCTGTATTTTTTCTTGATTGACCTTAATCCCTCTGGCTAACACAAGATACCCTAAAACCTTTCCTACAACGATACCAAATATGCATTTTTTTGGGTTGAGCCTCATACCATATTTTTAGATTATCGAGAATACTTCCTCTAGATCTATAACATGGTCCATAGGTTGAGCTACATTGACCACCTTATCATCCACATAGGCCTTTAGGTTCCTCCCCAGCTATTCTTAAAATATTTTGTTAACTAGGCGTTGATATGTGGCATCCATATTCTTTAATCCAAAGGGCATCCTTTTATAATAGAATGTTCTCTCTTCTATGATAAAAGATGTTTTGTCCTTGTCTTTTGGGTGCATCCTAATCTAGTGGTACCCTGAGTATGCATCCAAGGGACTTATCATCCCAAAGCTAGCAGATGTGTCTACCAATTGATCAATACTTGAGAAGGGGAAGCAATCCTTGGGACATGCCTCGTTTAAATCTATGAAAGTGAAACATATAGGAGATCACCCACATGATTTCTTGATGAGGACCACATTTGATAGCCATGAGGGATAGTTGTTCTCCCTTATGACCTCTACTTCTTTAAGAGCAGCCACTTGGTGTTTGATGATAACATTTTTTTCTCTTGAATTTTTTGTTTTTTGTTGATGTATAGGTCTATCTTTCGGATCAATTCCAAGCATGTCAATTGGAGTCC
This sequence comes from Hippophae tibetana, assembly GCA_037013495.1. Classification (NCBI taxonomy): domain Eukaryota; kingdom Viridiplantae; phylum Streptophyta; class Magnoliopsida; order Rosales; family Elaeagnaceae; genus Hippophae; species Hippophae tibetana. The sequence continues at coordinate 9,151,530 of CM072808.1, read as the reverse complement.
ATGCAAAGATATCTGAGTTATCCCTAAGGAATTGTGAGAGTTGTGCCTCTAGCTCCATTGTTAAATCTTCACCCAATTTTGAGGGTTGGCTCTCACCTTTTACCTCAATAGGGAGATTCTTTACTACATTTAGGTTGATTGATTTTATAGGGCCTTGGCTATCTAGCTTCCTTCGAGGGAGACCACTCGGTAATTTCTATTTTTGGGAAACTTCCTTCATAGTAGTGTCATAGCAAGTTCTGGCCTTCTTCTGGACTCCTTTAATCTATTCTTGCTCTTCATTAATGGGAAACTTGATTACTTGGTAGAGGGTAGATGTGACTACCATCATTTTATGTATCCAAGGTCTTCCTAGGATGGCATGGTAATGAGCTAGGACATGGATGATTACAAAATTGGTCATTATTATAATTCCCTTTGCCATAATAGGAAGCACTACCATTTCTTTGGCATAGGTAGTACTACTAGTGAACCCTACTAGACAGAGCTCCATCTTGAAAATGTAAGGGTCTTTTATGCCGAGATCTCTTGAAATGGTCATAAAAAGAAGGTCTACTAAACTCTCAATTATTATTCTAAAAACATCACAAGATCCAATCCTCAAGGTGATCACTAGAGGGTCCTTATGGTGAGATGAGATCTCGTCCTTCTCACTTAAAACGATTTTAGTGCAAAGTCTCCTATTGTCTTAAGCATATACATCAGGGTACTGCACTACTCTCTAGAAAAAGTTTTACACGAGTAAAATAAAAAAAAATATAAGATAAAACAAAATAAAAAAATAAATATTATAGCGTGAATAGTACAATAAAATTACCGTTCATGAATAGTAAAAAAAATAAAATAAAAAAAAAACTTAAATAAATTTTAAATTAAAAATAAAAAAATAAAAAAATTATAAAAAATAAAACTTAATTTTTAATTTTCATTTAATTTTAATTTTTTATTTAAAATCTTAATTTTATTTTTTTAAATAAAAATAAAAAAATGAAAAAAAATATATATGAAAAACAAATTTCAATTTTTATTTTTATTTTATTTGCTTTTACCTTTCTCAATTTTATTTTATTTTACCTTTTTCAATTTTAATTTAATTTATTTTTATTTTATTTTATTTTACCTTTTTCAATTTTAATTTAATTTATTTTAATTTTATTTTATTTTATTTTATTTTATTTTTATTTTATTTTATTTTTATTTTTTCTTTATTTTCTTTAACTATTTTTTTTGTCTCTCTTCATTTTCATTAACTTAATTAACTTAGATTTTTAGTTTACTTAACTTAATTAACTTAGCTTTTTAATTAACTTGATTTTGTTTTAACTTATCTAACTTAGCTTTTTAATTAACTTAACTTAATTAACTTAGATTATCTATTAATTAATTAACTTAAATTTTTACTTAACTTAACTTAATTAACTTAGATTTTCTTTTACTTCACTTAACTTAATTAACATAGATTTTTACTTCACTTAACTTAATTAACTTAGATTTTCATTAACTTAATTAACTTAGATTTTTACTTAACTAAACTTAATTAACTTAATTTTAATAGCATGAAAAGTAAAGATATAAGGGAGTTCTGTCTAGGAGACTAGTCCTTGAAAGCCTTTGTGCCACTAGTCTTTCCTGAGAACGTTGCTCTGTCTAGGAGGATGGTTTTTAAGGAGCCTTTGCCCCAGCATTCTTTCCTGGGAGCACTCTTGGTTAATATTGATTATGTTATTTTAACTTTAAAAAAAATTAAAAAAAATTAAAAAATTCCTGAAACTATCTCCAAAATTTTAAAGTTTTAATTACAATCTCAAGAGTTAGTTTCTTTGTTTGATCTAGGTACAATTGTGTTTTGATGTCTTAATTATTTGATTTGCACCTAGATGTGGGTTATCTAAAACCCTCAAGCATGCCCCCTAGTTTTTGGTACAGAAAAATTTGAAAATCAATAGGGCATGTTTGAAACAGTATAGGTAGACAACCTTGTCTTACTTGTAGGTTTGATTGACTCAATGATGAGGGGACATTGAGTTTACTTAAAAGGAAATCCCCAAGTTATGTCTTGCTAAGACATTAAACGAAGCGCTGGATGAGAGGCAACCCATCATTTTAGGTAATTTTATGTTATTTACTTAATCTTATTATTTATTTTAGTTTAATTATATGTGAATAATTTTTAAATTGTTAAAACTAAAAATATTTGTTGAGATGTTAGAAGTTCACAACGATCTATCTGTATACACTTTAATGATGGATATGATGGATGTACCTGCATTTCTCCATTACTACTTACACATTCTCAAGAAATAGGTAATATTTCTTCTCTTTTCTCTTTATCTTTAATTCACAGTTGTTACATTAAGGACAATGTAAGTTCTAAGTTGGGGGTGGTGAAAAGTTACCATGCTTAATTAGAAAAAAAAAAGATTTAACAATTTAAAAATTAAAAAAAAAATTCTTTTTTATGTTCACGTTTTCATTTTTTGAGTTTGGTTTTATTTTTGTTTTGTGTGATTTTGTAATTTTTGAAATTAAAAAAAAAATTTCTCACAAAAATTTATTATTTCTTTAAATCAAATTTAAGTAAATAGTTAAGTCTTTTGTACTTTTAGATTAATTTTTGAAAACATATCATGAAATATTTTGTAATTATTTTTGATAATTAGTTAGTTTTTGTCATAACTAGTATTTCTTGATTAAATATGGAAATTATATTAAACCCAAAATCGGTGTTTATGAATTTTTTTAGGGGAGACTGATGAGTGCTCAAAAAGCACTAAAATTACCATTATTTTATGCACATTAATTGATTAAAAATATATATATTTATATGTTTTATCATATATTTATATAAATTTGTCTTTTTCAGAATCACGGGTATTTTTTATTATTTTTTAGGAATTTTCGCTTAAAAACATAACTTAAAGACTTAAAGAGTAATACTGGAAGCAATACATCACAAATATATTAATAAATAAATGGGGAAAGGTCAACAAATATGGAAAAATTGAACAAAATGAGTCAAAAAGAGTCAAAAATGTCAAAAAGGAGAAAATCGCGTCGCCGCGATGCCCAATCGCGCCACCCAATCGCGCCGCCCACTCGCGCCGCCGCGCCGAGCACCGCGCGCGGCAGCGCCCAGACCTGCGCACGCCAGCGCCCAGCCACGCGCACAGCGCCCCACGTCCATGCCAAGCCGCGCGCGCCCAGTCCCAGTTCCGCGCGCGCCCAGCTGCCCTCTGCGCCCCATGATGTCATGCTGACGTCATCAATGACCTCAACAATTGCACTCTGCGTTTTCACATTTTTTTAACATTTTTTCACCCACTTTTTCTCTCCATCTTCACCTATAAATACCCCTCTTCCCTTCACTTGCAAAACACACCTAAAAACCATTCTTCTCTTCTCTTTCTTTCTCTCTTTTCCTAGATTTTTAGTTTTTTTTTTCGTTTTTCTTAGTTTTTAGCTTTTCTTAGTTAATTTCTCTTAGTTTTAGAGTTCTTCCCTTTTTGGGAAGAACTAGTTATGTTTTTGTAATTTATTAGCTTTTTTATTCAATAAATGGGAGTGCAAATTCCGCTTGGAGGTTTTCCAGCAACGGGAATAGCATCGAAGTTTTGTAAGGATTTTATTTTCTTTACAGTTATTTTTTTATGCTTTATTCTTACATGTTATATTTAATTTGTCTGTGATTAAATTTAACTCTGCTGGCTATTAGTAAACATGATGTAATAATAACGTTGTTATGCTTGCGAAATATTAAATAGGTGAAAATCTCTAAAATGAATTGATTTTGTTTTTATTCAAGATTTTATATTAAGAATGTTAGAGAGAAATATATTATTTTTCATTACAAACTTAAACCTGAAAATTAGATTTTAAGGTTTAGTTATCCGGTCTAATTTAGAGTAGTGCTCTTTTATTTGTTGGTACAATCGCCCGGTAGTTAGAGCGAAGCTCTATTTCAAAAGTTTTTATAAGAATTATTATCTGAAAATGTATTGACAACATGTTTTCAGTAGTGGTTTTAAAATTTGAAAGTTAGTACTCGGATAACTAAATTCTTTGGTTTAATTTGGACACCTTGAATAAAGTTTAAACTGTCTAACCCCACCAAAGGTGGCAATTAAATGGTTCATTTTCAATCTCTTAGAAAAATGAATTAATTTAATTAAACAAATTAGTTATAAACCCCACCATAGGTGTTAATTGATTTGTTTAGTTAACAAAGAATATCTAACCCCACCAAAGGTGGTATTCATATAAAAAGGGAGAATCAATAAATATCAATTCATATCTTTAATAACCTAAATAATATGAGCAAGCATAATTAACTTAGTTATTATATTCATAAATACTCCACTATTATAAAAGATAAAATTTGCATAAATATTTATTGAATCTATGTTTATTTTTATGTAAATAGATTAAAACACAAAAACACAAAATATCGTGACAGGATATTTAGGATTTAATTTCGTTTTTAAAAGTTTGAATAATAAATTAAAAACCACATACATTCCTTCCTTAGATCGACCTTGGGAGTATACTTATCATTTTCTACGAAATGATTCGTTCACTTGTGAGAGTTTTACAAATATTAAAACCAAAGTATTGGCAAGAATCAGTGATGCCGGTTTTCGCTCATCATTATGGCCTCTCAATGTGTGTTTCCTTTTATTGGCTAGCTTAACAAGTTGGTCAGAGAGTAGTTCGAGTTATTCATGCAAAATTAATAGAGTACCTAAGACACATGGACTGGCTAGATATTAGCAATTTTTGTTTGTGTAGGTCCTTCAATTAAAGGAGCTTCATTGAAGATTTGAAGTAAATGAGCTCCATTGCTGAATTGATCTAAGTGAGCTATAGATAGGACAATTATCATGACATGATATGTGATTTTATTATGCCCTCCTTAGACCTAGACGACCTATTAGAAGTGGCTTAGGATAATGATTAGTAATGTATCATATATGTAGACCTATTCTACCACACCTTGGGCAGAGTGCTCTTTAATGTAATACTAACACATGTGTAGTTATATATCTATATATACACCAACCCTTCATTAACAAATAATATGATTTTATCTATCTTACCTCTCTTTAGTCTACTAAAAGAATTTGAAACCTTTCATTTTGTAACTAGGAGAATCATTCTTAGTTCCATAGGGAAATTTACTCCAATGAAAATGACAAGTAATCTCTCCAACTCAGATGCAAGAAGAAACTATCCATAAAGTAATCCAACCCATTTTACCTCAAAATTTGACCTTAATGACCATGTATCTCATGATGGAGATCACTTTGCATCCCATTCAAGGATGTAGTTTTTGAAAGTAGAGATCTTGAGACCACGAGGATGGTACCTCACCTAGCCAATTCAATCAATCAAAGCTCTAAGGATGAAGTTTTTGAAAGAGATGCTAGAGCTGAGAGACTCTAACGTCAAGTGGCTAAGTAATAGAAAGATTTAATTAAATGACAAAATGCATGACAAGAAAGAGTTGAGGTCATGTTTACATCAAAAGAGTTTTTTTAAGAACTTGAGAGCTCGTTCCAAACCCAAATCCCTTTTCTTAAACAATTCCATCATGAAAAACAAAAAAATAATGTCCTATGAACATAAAAAAATTTATAACCAATTTTAGCCTAGATACGTTCACAAACAAGAAGGACCATTAGACCAATCACAAAAAGCAATGTTATTACCTATACTACCCCAATCAGACCACTTTGCGAACTCACAAACCAAAATCACTTGCACTTGAAAATCTTATATTGAAGAGATTACAAGCACAAGATGATCATCATAAAATACCTAGGATGATAGTTTTAAGAAAATGGAGGAAAAATGGAAGAAAAAATGGTTAAGAAATCAGAGACCAAAAAGATTATTGACACCTTAAATAGGAGCTATAGTATATTTTGTCTAAAAGTTGTTTGGGAGAATGGAAGGATATAAATGGAGGCCATAGACATGATAATAGGGAAGGAAACCAAAAAAGGGATAAAACTTCCAACAAGAGGAATATTTGTGTATTCATACAATTCATAGGGGTTTGATAATGTCAAGTCCCACATAGAACTCTTAGAAGAGATTCTCCTGGGAAACAAGAGACACATAACAACACATTTATTCATTTAGATAGGAAGGAAATATTTTCCCTATTGGTTTCAAAAGTAGGGATGTTCTTCCTCTAAATGACGATCTCTTGATACTCACAACCAACTTTGCACATTGTGAAGTGCAAAGGGTACTGGTGGATAATGAAACCTCTTTTGATTTATTGTACTTGTCAGCACTACTAGACATGGGATAGAACCCAAAGAGATAATACAACAACAAATACAACTAGTGGGTTTCAATGGTAACATTACAATGTTGGTAGGCACCATTCGACTCTTTATCTATGTGGAAGAGGCTATGATGTTCACCATTTTTTCCTTTATGGATACTTCCACTTCTTACAATATACCCCGAGGAAGGCCTTGATACTCCTGTCGACCTATTATAAACTATTCATGTATCTAATGGTGAATGGTTTGAGGGAAATAAAGGGTGAATAGAGATAATAATGTAGCTGATCAAACTTGGATTGTGTGCAATGAGTGCACAAGTATATTATTAGAAACTAGTTTTCCAAACAACAAAATAAAAATCAATTTTTTTGGTTTTTATATTTTAAGAAAGCAAAATTAACAGAACAAAAAATAAATAACAATAATTAATTTAGTGAGATTTAGAAGCTAAGAAGATAAAATACTAAAAAATTGATATATTATCTCAATTTTTAACTATGACTATAGATCTATGACTAAGGTTATAAAGCCAAGGCTTGGGTGGGAGAGACCATAGACTCTTACATATATGGTCTCAATTTTTAACGAAGGCCATAAACATACCATTTGGTCATGGTCTTATAAAGAGCAAAGGCCATAGACATACCATTTCATCAAAGTCTTTAAAATACTGAGGTCATAGACATACATTTGGTCTCGGTCTTATGAAAGACCAAGGCTATAGACATACCATTTGGTCATTGTCTTTAAAAAACTGAGGCCATAGACATACATTTGGTCTTGGTCTTATAAAGGACCGAGGCCATAGACATACGATTTAGTGACAGTCTTTAAAAGACTGAGACCAAATGATATGTCTATGGCCTAGATTCTTTATAAGATTGTGATCAAATGGTATGTCTATTGCCTCGGCTATTCCAAATGCACACAAAATGTTCTGTTTTATATCATTTCTACATTTCTAGGAATAGTTAAAAAGATTATGTTTTTCCAATTAAAATTAAGTATTATGACATTTCTAGGCTATTCTACAACCCTATTACTTTTGTTAATATTAATACACATTTTCTAAGAGGATTCATTACAAACAATTGGCAAGCAAGTAATAGACACTAAGTTGTACGTAGCTAAATGAGATCATCTTTCTAGTGGAATTAAAAAGGTCAACAAATATTGTATCTAGAATGAAGTATCAAAGTTTTTCAAAACTCATTACCATAAATTTCATAAAATGGAAGAACTAGCAACGTAAAAACTCAAAATAGAAAGCGATGCAAATAAGGACTATGAAAGTTCAAAAATTCAACAAATGATTAATAAAAGTTCAATACTTGGTTGGTTCTACCAACTATTTGGGAACAAAATTAGACTACAACACACCAGGAAACTAAAAGGGAAAAGAGACTGAAATTCATGGCTAAGTTAAGAAAGGAAGGAAAAAAGAGGAATAATAAATAGCTAAAATTTGGCTTCTGTATATAGTATTGGCTATTAGCAACATATTAAAGAAAAAACAAATAAAGGATAAAAATGGTAGAAAACTTTCTTGAGTGGAGGCTGATTACGAAACTAGTAGTCCAACTAAGGTTAGGGGACGTTCGGGAATTGGAGGAGGTAATGGGCTGAGTTGGGAATGGAGGAGCCAGAAACATGAATGGAGGCACTAGGTTGGAATGAGAAGTAATATAGGTAGTTGATTCAGAAATGGTAGAAATGTTACATGAAACTAGGGTTGGGAAGAAATAGATTGGGGAACAATGGAGCTGGGTACAATCGGAGGTAGGTACAATTGGAGGTGGATGGAGTTAAGGTGGATCATGATGGAAAATGTAAGAGAGAATCTGCGAGGCTAGGTAAAGAGAAGGAAGAAAGAAGAAGAGAGAAGCTAGGGAGGGAGAAGAAAGAAAATGCAAGGGTGAGGGGAAAAAGAAAAAGAATGGAAGTTAAGTAGGGGAAGCAAAAAAAGGAAAAGGAAAAAATTGGTAGCAAAAATATTGATATGGTGTAATAGATAAAAAAATATATATGAAATTAATTAAGAGGAAAATGAAAAAAATTATAAAATAGTTTTTGTATTTTTTTAAATGAATAACACACAATATATCATTTGATTTCCATTTAAAAAAGATTGGGACTTTATTATTTTGATTAGATCACGATCATTTAACAATCATGATTATATAAGTCTATTTATATATATTTAAGTAATTTTTGTATTTTAACTTATGGTCATCGTTACTAATAAAAGCAGAGGCTATATGTATATATTATTTTCACGGTCATTTATTAGATCGTGACAAAAACCCTAAGCTCTTCATTTTAAAAAGGATCGTTGATAAATTTCTAAGACCAAATATCACTATTTTAGTAGTGATATATGAGAAAATATGTATGAATACTTAATCTCCCAATTTTCTAAACATGTGAATCACTAAAATCCCCACAATATAATTATCAATAAATTACATGATCAATTGAATCTAATCTAGCATGTATTCATCTCTCAAGTAAACTACAAAACATATAATAGTTAACCTTATCACACTCTCATGTCAATTAAATTGCATACTACTCATTAAATTCATCAATTATGGATGAGATATATAAGAATTATACATCTTTGCCTAGAAACTACATATATTATTTAATCAAGCCAAACAATTAAATAATTCTCTAAACTCTATTTAATTACCTCTATAGATCAATTTTTGGCCAAACAATTAATAACATTTTTAATAATTAGATTAAATAATATAATTAAATTGAAATCATAATTAGGATAAAATATTAGATCATCACATGATGAAAATTGGGTTCATAAGACCCCTATATTAATAAATTAACTAGATATAATTTTGTTCACAATGCTCATATTTTTCATAAAGAAAGACAAAGGAGAAGAAGAAGAAACACAATCAATCTCTTAAATTGTAGTACCAATCTCCTCTTGAATCTCCACCAAAATTATATCTCCTTTTGAATTTTTCTATATTTTTCTCTCTTCTTAGTTCCAAAATCTGATAAAAATTATGTTAATTTTGGCTTATTAGGGTTTATAATGCAATTAATGGGTTAAATTAGGCTCGGGTCAAATCTGGACCATCAAATTAGCTTTAGATTAAGGGTTGAGATGAAGAAGGAGAAAAATAACAACCCAGTCAATAGGAATGTGACACATGGAATAAGGGATTTATCGAGTGAATTAGCACGCGATGCATGGCATACCTTACTTGTCTCAATCAATGCACGCTAACTCAATGAAATGTGGCAATGTATGATTCATAGTTATGGCTTGCGTTGTGTCCCAATAGAAAGATGGGACTAATTAGGTGATGACATGTGGTGCATGATACAAGCGACACTCTACAATTGGACCTCTCTGCTTGTAATATGTCCATATGGTATCTTCTGATTGTTCATTCATTAAAAAATTCATAAAAGTGCAAAAAATTCTTAAAAATTATATTTTCACCCATTTTCACTTGAAAGTTCATATTTTAATATTTCTAATCCTAAAAATACCACTTATTGAATAAAATGAGAATATTAAGTAGAAAAGTGCATTGATGACTCTACTTTCACAAAGCCATCAGTAACCATGAAAAATGTTGTACTTTATTTTAGTTTGAGATAGTAAAGAAAGTAGCCATGTTGGTAATCCACCTCTCGAACCCAATTTTTAAGCTTGAGGGAATTCACCTTAATCTTAATGATGTTGCAATTTTACCTCATAAATCTCTTCTTTCTCGTTTGGATTGGTTTTCTAGTGTGATCGATATTCAACTTATGTGGTCCAAGTAAACAAAGCTAGAGGTTATCATCACATATGTGTCAATTTTGCGAATATCAATACGTCCACTCCAAAGGATTGTTTTACCTTTCCAAACATTGATCAACTTGTATATGCCACTATGGGATTTAAGGTAATGAGTTTCATAGATGCATACTCGGGTTACTGATGAGCAAAATCGGCATCGCCGATCCTACCAATACTTTGGTTTTACATTTATAAAACTCTCCCAAGTGCATGAATCATTTCGTAGAAAAATGATAAGTATACTCCTAAGGTCGATCTAAGGAAATAATATATGTGGTTTTTAATTTATTATTCAAACTTTTAAAAACGAAATTAAATCCTAAACATCCTGTCACGATATTTGGGTTTTTGGTGTTTCTAATCTAATAACATAAAATAAACATAGATATAGATTCAATAAATATTGATGCAAATTTTATCATTTATAATATTGGAGTATTTATGGATATAATAACTAAGTAATTATGCTTGCTCATATTATTTAGGTTATTAAAGATATAAATTGATATTTATTGATTCTCTTTTTTATATGAATACCATCTTTGGTGGGGTAAGATACCTATGAGTGGGGTTGATAACTAATTTGGTTAATTAAATTAATTCATTTTTTTTATAAGAGATTGAAAATGAACCATTTAAATGCCACCTTTGGTAGGATTAGACAGTTCAAACTTTATCCGAGTACTAACTTTCAAGTTTTAAAACTACTACTGAAAACATGTTGTCAATACATTTTCAGATAATAATTCTTATAAAAACTTTTGAAACAGAGCTTCACTCTAACTACCAGAGGATTGTACTAACAAATAAAAGAGCACTACACTAAATCAGACCGGATAACTAAACCTTAAAATCTAATTTTAAGATTTAAGTTTGTAATGAAAAGTAATATATTTCTCTCTAACATTCTTAACATAAAATCTTGAATAAAAATCAAATCAATTCATTTTAGGGATTTTTACCTATTTAATATTTCATAGGCATAACAACGTTATTATTATATCATGTTTACAAATAGCCAGCAATGTTAAATTTAATCACAGACAAATTAAATATAACATATAAGAATAAAACATAAAAAATAACTACAAAGAAAATAAAATCCTTACAATACTTTGATCCTAACTCTTTTGCTGGAAAACCTCCAAACGGAATTTACACTTCCATTTATTGAATGAAAAAGTAAATAAATTACAAAAACATAATTAGTTCTTCTCAAAAAGAGAAGAACTCTACAACTAAGAAAAACTAACTAAGGAATAACTAAAAAAATAAGAAAAACTAAAAACTAAGAAAATAAAGAAAGAGAAGAGAAGATATGTTTTTTAGGTGTGGTTTGAAGTGAAGAGAATGAGAGTATTTATAGGTGAGTAGAGGAAGAAAAAGTGGGTGAAAAAATGATTAAAAATAGTGGAAACACAGAGTAATGAATGATGACATCATTGATGATGTCATGTTGACATGGGGTGGCTGCGTGCATGGATTGGGGTAGATAGGTGCAGCGGCGCACGCGGAACTGGGCGTGCTGCACGTGCAGAATGGGCGTTGTGTTGGCACGGCGCGCGCATTGATCGGCACGACTGGGCGGCTGTGTGTGCGATTTCCTCATTTTTGACATTTTTTTACCTTTTTGACCCATTTTTTCCAATATTTACATCTTGTTTTGACTTTTCCTTATTTAATTTATGAATATATTTGTGATGTATTACTTTTGGTATTTTTCTTTTAGTCTTTAAGTTATTTTTTTAAGCAAAAATACCTGAAACACAATAAAAATACCCGTGATTCCGATAAGACAGATTTATATAAATATATGATAAAATCATATAAATATATATATTTTTAATCAATTAACGTGCATAAAATCATGGTAATTTTAGTTCTTTTTGAGCACTCATCAGTTACCACTTGCTCTGGAAGCATCTATGAGATGAACAAAAGACATCATTCTTCACTAAGAAAAAGGGCTTTTTCTTACACTAGAATGCCTTTTGGATTAGAAAATGCAGCAGCCACTTATGAAAGGTTAGTGAAAAAAATGTTCAATCATTAAATAGGAAGGAATATGAGTTTATATTGATGACATGATGGTCAGGACGAAAAAATAAGGAGACATATTTTTTATCTTGAAGAGGTATTATCTACAATAAAATGCCATGAAATGTTCCTCAATCCCAAAAATTGTGTCTTTAGAGTAATGTTAGGAAAATTATTGGGATATTCGGTATCTTCTGGAGGAATGGAAGAGAATTATAACAAAATAAATGACCTTATCAATATTTGGTCACCTAGATGCATAAAGGAAATCCAAAATTGAATGGAAGAATAGTTGTAATACGTCATGGTTTCCAATTGTATGGAAAAGTGTCAACCACTCTTTTGGTAATTGAAGAAAAATAAGGATTACCTATAGAGTTAAGTATGTGAGTTTGCTTTTTTGTCTTTTAATGAGTACATTGAAAAAGCTACTATTAACGAAGTTCTATACTTATATCTATCATTCAATAACAAAGTGGCTAGTGTTGCATGTTGATGGATATAAATTATTCATAATATGGCTAGAATTAATGACTATTCACCTTGAACTCTTTTCTGATCCTTGGACTTTTGATTTCAACTGCACCATGAGGAAAAAATATTAGTAATAAAAAAAGGACCAACTCTAAGAGAACATAATTTTTTTATGAAATAATTTATGTTATGAATGGAATAAAAGGACTTTGTTGCCACTGGAAAATTCCTTTTTCGATATCATTTTGTCATGGAAAGCCTTAGTTTTATCCTTGTAGATTCATGAGCTTCCATATGTTTCATTTCTAATCTCCTCTAGCTCATTCAATTGTAATTTTTGCCATTATCCTTCCTCATATATATATATCCATGTTGCACTTGTTTTCCAATTCAACAAGAAGGGGATATAATTTTCCATAGATCATTCGAAAGGGAGGCATTCCAATTGGTGTCTTATACGCTATTCTATATGTCCAAAGAGCATCATCTAGGCATAGTCTCTAATCCTAATAGTTTGGTTTGACCATCTTTTCAAGGATTGGCTTGATCTTCTTATTGGATACTTCAACTTGTCCACTAATATATGGATGATAAGGTGTAGAAAATTTGTGAGTAATGTTGTATATCTTAAAAAAAAAGTTTCCAAAACACACAATTGCAAACCATCATTAATGATTACCCTTGGAATTCCATTCCTTGAAAAAAAAGTGAGATTTAAAAAAATCTATAACCACTTTTGAATCATTAGTCTAGGTGGCTTTTGCTTCCACCCATATAGAAACATAATCCACATCTAAAAAATTATAGAGATAAAAAAGATAAGAAGAAAAAGGTCCCTTGAAATAAATACTCAAAATATCAAAGATCTCAACAATTAGGATTGGGGTTTAAGGCATATGAATTCTAAGGCCTAAATTTCTAGTTCATTGATAGCAGTCACACAATTTGCAAAAACTGAAAGCATCCTTGAATAATAATAGAATTGGCCCATAAAATCCACTTTCTCAAACTTTTACTTACCAAAGAAGTTTACTGAATGAACTAACCAAAGCATAGCTCTCTCTCACTCAAATACAAATGCAAAGAAAGAGATTAGATTTCCTGGATAAATAGAAAAATTACAATCATTTCTCTTTTAAGACATTTGTCCTAATTATAGTATTAGTCTTCCAAGCTATAAAAAATTTGTTTTTATAAAAAAGTTCATAATCTTTATAAGTTTGGTTATGCTAGCTTGAGATATGTCTAATGAGATCTTTTTAGTGAATAAGGAGTTGACTATACCTACATGCCAAGGAGTCAAAGATTTCAATGGAAGTAGTTTCTCATCCAAAAATTCTTCTTTATTGGAAGTGTTTATTCTTCTTCTTAAATCAACTGACTATGGTGATCGACAACAAAATTTTCACTCCCTTTCTTGTCTTTATTTTCAAGGTTAAATTCCTGTAAAAGAATAATCCATCTTATAAGTCTTGGTTTGGCATCCATTTTAATGAACAAGTAGTACCTAAGACTGCATGATTGGAGAAAACAATTACTTTAATTCCAATTAGATGTGATCGAAATTTTCTAAAGAAAAAATAACCCCTAAACATTCTTTCTTCATTGTAGAATAATTGAGTTGACCATTACTTAGAGTCTGTGATGCATAATAGATGGAATATGGTAGCTTTCCACTCTTTGTCCCAAAACAGCTCCAATTATCCATAATTTTGAACATATAGATTTGCATGAATAATAATAAAAAATGCATAATAAAATCTATTTATTTATATTTAAATACAATAATTCATGAAATCTTAACACTTTTTAAGCACTCGACGTTTCTATCACCAGCTTAGCATCGGCGGCTAATACTTACTTGAAAAGACTGATCCCCATATCATGTCTATTTAGTCCAACCATTATTAAAGGTATTGAAAGACCAATTGACCCAAAACTCACCAACATAGCCACAAATTCCTCTTGGTTAACAACCTACTTAGAGTATCTCATCCAAGGGACACTTTCCTTGAATAAAGAAGAAGTGAAAAAAATAACAACCAAGTGCAAGAACTATACTATTATCCAAGGCATCCTATATAGGGAGAATTACGGTGGATCATGACTTAAATGCTTGCTTATTCAAGAAGCTAAAATTGTTCTGAATGAATTACATGAAGGATGATGGGGTGCACATTCTAGAATGATGACTCTTTCATAGAGAATAATATGACAATGTAACCATTAGCCAACCCTTAAAGTATTGATCATGCCAAAAATGCGATAGATGTCAAAGCATGCCAACATCCCATGGTGCCTTCGAGCAAGATGAAAGCCATAATTATCCTTTGGCCTTTCCAAAAATGGTGTTTGAATATAGTATGTCCATTACCCCTTGCTCCTAGTCAAAGGAAATTCCTTAATTCGACCATCAATATTTTTTCAAAGTTGATTAATGCCAAGCCATTAGTAAGAATACAAGATAGTGAGGTTCAAAATGTTATTTGGTGAAACATTATATGTTAGTTTAGCCTACCTTGTGAGTTTATGATGGGTAATGACTGTAAATTAAAAGGCCAAGGTTTAGTTTCTTTTTGTCAAGAGTTGGGCATCAAACTCTCACATTCCACCCTATATAGACCACACATCAATGGCCAAGAAAAGTCCTTAAAAACAACACTTATAAATATTCTGCAAAAGTGGTTGGAAAGTGCTAAGGGAAAATATGTAGTTGAATTGCCATGATTTTTGTGGGCTATAAGAACAACTCGAAGAATAGCAATAGAACATAGTCCATTGGTATAGAAGCAATAATTTCCTTTATAGTTTAAGAACCGACCTTGTATTTCATCATAACCCAAGACGACAATGATTATCTCTGAAAAGAACACCTATTGCTTATAGAAGAGAAAAGAGAGAGTGTGCCTTGATAAGAATATATGCACAAAAGAGAACAATCCAAATATTAAATAAAAAATCTATCAAGTACTATAAATGTTTCAATGTGGGGGACTAGCTTTTGTGCAAGGCACTTGGGAAAAAAATAGAAACCACTTTTGGAAAATTGGTAGTGACCTGGGAAAACTCACCCATATGTCATTTATGAAATTAACCGCGGAGTATCTTACAAAATAGAAAGCAACTAAAAGCAAAAAAGATTCAAGATGGATTAGTAAACAATTGAATAAATACCATGTTTAAGTGGAATATCATATACATTGAACTGGAAATATGAATGAATGCCAACACTTTTCTATAAATAATACAAGTGAAGAATTTACTTTCCCACTTGTATCTGTCTCGTATCTCATGAATAAAATAATACAATAACTTGCAAGTAAGGAGCGAGGAGGGAAAATGGTCACCCTACTTAGGATGTGGGTGTAAGAGGCTTGATGCCCATCATAAGAATGATTTGTGAGATCACAAAAGTGAACCTCTTCTTTGGGATTAATAAGGAAAGTGAAGAACTTCACTTATAACATGTCTATGTTTCCTATCTTGTGAATAAAATAATGTGATAAAAATAAGCATGAAGGAGGCCAAACAATATCTCCACTTGGGATACAAGTGTAAGAGGCATGATTCCCATCCAAATAAAGGATTATGAGTTCACGAAAGTGAACATTCTCTTTGGGATGAATTAGACAAGTGAAGAATTTTATTTTTGACTTGTCTCTATCTCCTACATTGTGAATAAAATAATGCGATAACCCACAAGTAAGGAGTGAGGAGGCCAAATTATCTCCTCATTTGAGATGTGGGTATTAGAGGCATGACACCTATCTTAAGAAAGGGTTATGAGTTCGCAAAAGTGAACCTCCTTTTTGGAACAAACGATATTAAATTTCCATGAGTCACTCAAATAAAATAGAAAATATATGAAGCATACTAACCTCCCCCAAAATAAAGACACATCTAAAGATCATATGGAAATTTCATTTAACAATTAGTGGTACGAGATAAACAGACATTGATTTAATTTTAAAATCATTCAAGAGAAAAACAAACTAAACACCTTGCTGTGTAAATATTCATTACAAAGGTTCAAAGACATTCAATTTGATGAATGTAGACTGGTACTTTATGCTTCAAGATAGTGTGAACAACACTTTTCTCAAGAAAAGTTCTCCATTGGCATTAAGCAATGGTCCTATAAAGTTCTCAATCCACAAAATTAGTGGTTTCAAGAAATATTTCCTCTTATGGTTTAAAATTAACGACAAGAGAGATAAACTTCACAAAAAATAATAGCTAAAAAAAGTGATGATGATAGAATGATTATGTGCTACCTATCAGGTCAACCTTTATCATACAACCTTTACCAACCAACCACCCTCTTGTTATGCTAGGTGTACTTGAGTTACTTCCATCCAACAGTGTGTTATCCACCATTATGCTTGATTGGAAGCTTAAACCCTACTAATGGCACATTCCCACATCCAAACTAGTAGAACAAACATCATTTCTAGTCAGATATAAGGATGAGCCTTACATGAAAGGTTATATGACTTCCTAGTATAAAATCAAAATGGGTTTGCATGGTCCCATGAAGATATGCATGGCATAGATGTAGAAATCATAGTGCACCACCTCAATGTGGACCCAAAATTTAAACATGTTGAGAAAAAGATACTATCATACAATCTAGAAAGATACTTTACCATGAAAGTAGAAGATGAAAAACTCTTCAAAGTTGGATATATAAAAGAGATGTACTATCCTAATTGGCTGGCCAATGTTATATTGGTTAAAAAAGCGAACAGGCAATGGAGAAAGTGTGTACATTTCACTAACACGAATGAGACTTGTCCTAAAGATAGCTTCCTAATGCTATGCACAGACCAACTTATGGATGCCACCGCAAGACATACTACCTTTTTTCTTCATGGATGCTTACTTGTGGTACACTCAAATATGGATATATGGCCCTGATTCGAAAATGAAAAATTTCATGACCAACCATGGGCTATTTCTTTACAAACTCATGCCTTTTGGCTTGAAAAATGATGGTGTCATATATCAGAGAAAATATATAATGAAGCTAAACCTAAACATGTTTGTGTTCGGAGTAGGTTTTGGAAATTTCTTAGCGTTCTTGATCAACCAAAGAGGAATTGATTCCAACCTTGAGAAAATAAAAGAATTGATATATATACACACACACACATAAACTCCCGAGAATATGAAGGAAGTTTAGAGATTGATAGGGATATATATAAACTCCCAAGACTATGAAGGAAGTTTAGAGATTGATAGGGAGAGTGGCTGCTCTTGATTCCTTTATCTCACGGGTAATTGACAGGTGTGCTCTTTTCTTTAAAGCAATACAAAGGAAATATATTTTTTCTTGTGACAAGAATTGTGAAAAAGAATTTAAAGAGTTAAAGAATAATTTGACCTTTGCATAGCTATTTGTTAGTCTACATACCAGGTGGTGTCCTTACCATATACTTAGAAACCTCAGAAACATCTATTAGTGCGGCCTTAGTCGAGAAATGCCTGACTCAAGGACTATATATATATGAAAATGTCCAAAATTCTTATGGAAGATATAAAGTCTGCATCTTTATGTGAGAGTACTCTATGAGTATACTCTAGAGATCTACCCATGTCCCCTATAAGAGCATTTAGGTAGGAAAGATACATCAAGTCCATAGTATGTTCTGATCGCTCTTGGGCCACTAGGATTCAAAAAATTCCCAAAAGTCCTAATTGTTTTTCAACTCCTCCTAAGCTATATAGAGATTCATACAATGCTTAGGAACCATACATGGTATCATATAATGCTATGCATGAAGAATCTATATAGGCCAAAAACAATGTCCCATAATAATAGAAGGATAGATTATGATTCACCAACATTTTTATTCTTATAAAATTGTGTTTGTAGGTACTCAAGCCATGTATAACCACTCTTACAAGATTCAATAGGACAGAAAGTACACTTTCAAATGAAGCAAGACCTTGAAAATTTCCAAAGACCTTAGTGGCTTGCACTCATCTAGGGAATGTAACCCTATCAAGGCAATGAATAAGAAGCAACCTTGTAGGTGAGTACTACAACTTAGGGCTCAGAACACCAAATAGACTATAGAAGTGGGGCATGTTAAGTGACCTATAGGACACACCTTGATCATAGGTTGTGCCATCTGGTATAACATCTTAACATGGCTTGAGAGCTCTACTACCTTAGTATTGAGAAACCCTTAATATCACATCAGAGATGTACCAATACGAAAGGAAGTGATTAATAAAAAACCCTACAAGTATGATTGAGTTGTCTAGACTCAAAATGTCCAGAGCCCATAGTACACCATAGGTTATACTACGCATTAGTGCCCAAACAGCCAGAAGATCAACATAAGACGAATGTGTAAATTTACAACTAAAAATAACACTAATAATAGGTTATGTATTCCAAGATAAAATTAACTTGAATAAGATGTATCCCAATGGCTGAGTTATATGCTATTAAGGCTACAACACAATTGTTTTTCAAAAGATCAATGTGTTAGCCATATGGTACAAGCCACAAATATCACCAAAACTACCTATTTGATTTTCTATCACACTAGAGTTTTCCATAGATCATATAAAAGAGCCATTTCTCACAAGGTATACCAATTCATGTTATTCCTGTACCATACTTAGGCTTACAAGGCTTTAGTAAATGAGACAATAAATCTTTAACAAAATGGCAAATAAAAATTTCTCTAAGTTGAGTCCAATCTCATGATTGGGCTATTTGAACAAGTTCAAGTACTCCAAGTAGAAGGCTGATAGACCAAGGGGTATAACTAAGTAATACTTGGATCAAAAAGTCACCCCTAACTTAGAAAATTAAAAAAAAACACAACAAAGCCCAAACAAAAAGTAAGGCCATGGGTATAGGTTAAACATCACCCAAAAATCAAAGCCACTAGTCTTCTAATCGGGCCAATGTGTGGTGTAAGGATCTAGCCACCATCTAACCAAATATGCTAGGACCATGAGGTACGACTATGCAAGAACGTAATCAAGTAGTTAGTAGCGTTGTGGACCAACGAATGTGGTCAGCCAAGAATGCATATGGTTGGCTAGCTAGGAAGTAACCAACCAAGAATGTGGTCGCCCAAGACTAGGAATGTAGTTGGTGAGTTAGAAAGTGGTCAGCTAGGACCAAGAAGTTACAGACCAGAAATGTGATCAATAAGCTAGGAATTGACTAGCTAAGAATGTGGTTAGCCAGCTTGAAAATGATTGACCAGGAAATAGCCGGCCAAGAAGTGATCAAATAGGCATGCTGTTTACCATATTGGTCTAATCCAAAGGCCAAGAAATCATTCCTTGTCATTCACAAACCTCAGTCTAGGATCTATACTTTATTTTATGTCAATGCACCCTCTTGCACTCGTATGTCAACCAAAATTCCATGATTTCCCAAATAAGTGGGGCTATAGTGGGGTTTAAAAACAATGTTATAAATACAGATTGGTGATAAATTGTATAATGTAATATAAGGCTAAGTATATTGTTGATGGTTTAGCTACTTGTCTACATTCTCACCAAAGTCTAGGCACAAGCCAAGAGTGTAATTTATTAAAGTATACCAGGATACTAGTCCTATTCAAAATTGAGGTGATTTAGATATGATTCCACCCTCTTATACATCCTAAAGGTTTCTAACCTTCTACATTATCACTTCATTCCAATGAGAAATGAGGAGTACATAAGTTAAGAAAAAGGGTTACAAAGAATAATCCAAGAGTTAGAACACAGGTATCCATAACAACAATATCAAGGCTCCTTACACTTATACAAATCCTTCTAGAAAGAAGAAAAACATCTTATCAACAAATCCATCCATGATCCTAAAACTATCTTCATAAACAACCAAAAATATTGCATTGACTAGAAAGACCAAATCAATCAATTAATCAAGACCTCATCAATTGTAACATCACCAGTCAAAGGATTATTGGCCCATAATAGGCTAAATATGAACGAGTCAACTAGAATGTCACTACCTAGGATGTTGTAGCCCAAAAGTCACTAGCAAGGACATTGTCAAGAAAAACTTTTTTGGCCAATACTTTGTTAGCTAGAACTATGTTGGCAAGGACTTCATTGGCTAGAATATTTCTAGCCATAATGTTGATGACCACAACTTTGTCTTCTATGTCTTTGTTGGCCATAACTTGTTTTTGCCAAGATTTCATCCGCCAAGGGTCTTCCAACTCTAATGATGCTAGCCAAAAGGCTACAGTAGCCCCAAAGATTGTCAATTAGGGGATTACCATTTAGAAAATTGCAAGCCAAATAGAAGCTAGCTCAGTCCCAATTGGCTAGGGATGCGTTGGTTTAGGTATCACCAACCAAGGCTTCACTAGCCACACCTTCGTCAAATCTCCATTCGACCACTAATATGCATTATTCTTGTTGATTCTTACCTGAGTCTAAATGCACCACGATCTCCGGTTTCGATCCTATGCATCCACGAATCCAATATTTATCACTTCCTGCACAGGAAATTGTGGTATGAGTATCATGGGATGCAAATTTTTTGGAAGATGAAGAGTAGTTATCCTAGATAACATGAAGAACAATAAATAGCCAAGATCACTTAACTAATCCTAGAGGAATTAGGTTTAGGATTTGAATTTTGAACTTCCTATAAAAATAAGTAAAGGTTTGACTTCCTTGATGAAAACATTGACTTCAACGTAACTTTCTAACCAAAAAATTGATTCAAAATCCAAAGATATTATTAGCAATTGAATGCCATCATGTGCGTATCAAATGGCCAAACATGTTGATTTCTACAAAGGATAATTGTCTTCCATAAATAAGTGTATATAAAGCTACAATAGCTCAATCTTAATCAGACAAAGATAGCTATCATGTTTATTCTTTCACCTGTATAGAGTCACATATACATAACATAATATTGTATCATATAAAATCTTATATCTTATATCGTATTGATATTATTAGATTTGATAATAGAAAATTACAATTGATCACTTTTTTTTTATATAATTAGTAGAACGAGATTGAGATTTTCTCTACCTTTCATCTTACAGTCATTCACCTAAGGATGATAGGAACAATAACCATCTTCCTACAAAGTGATTCAAGGTCCTAAATTCATTCATCCCACAGATTTCATAGAGAATAATCCTATTTGGTGTCGACAAAAAATAGCATCAATATTTTATGATGTAGGTATATAGCTTGCATGGATATTTATCTAAAGTCGGTAGCTACTAATGTTTTGTGACTCAAATATCTCCATCTTAATATTTGGCTGGCATGTAACATTAGGCAAATCTCTGTATCCAAGCGATCTGGTTCGACGATATTAATTCACTTAACAACCCAACAAATTTTTTTCCTCGTATAAAACAAGCGGACTTTGTATCATTCAATTTTTTGCTTTATCACTGAGTAAGAAAATTATGTAAAAGAAGATTTGGGAATCCAAGGCGAGAAAGAACAACCATTTTCTTTTAAAATAAGTTATATTTTTGTGATAATTGATTGGCATGGATAATAATTAAGACCTTAAAAGAGGCAAAAATGTGAATCCTACAAAAGCTAGTACTTAGAATACTTTTTAATGTAATTAAGAAACATTTTTTTATAATATTTTTTAATAGTATATTTCTTATATTGGATAAAGTAAAAAAAGAGATTTTTAGTGGGGAAAAAAGTAAGAAAGAGAAACGTTGTTTACAGCTTCAAAAAGAGAAAGTTGTATGAATAATTTAGTAATTTAGTTTGAGTTATCTAGTTGAGTATCCATCATATATTAATTTATCTGTTTATTTTTTTAATCTTCTTTCTTCTCCTTTTTGGCTACCCCTTCAATCAAGGCTTATAATTAAGAGCTCTCTTTGTCCGGTTTTGAATTTTAGTAGTATTAGTATTTACATACATACATATATATATGTTGATATATATTTTTATTATAATAAACTAGTGATCAATGGTAACGAAGGTGTAATTTAATGATTAAAAAAATCTTCTAATGAAAATTATATTATTATAAATTAATATTTTAAAATTAAAAAAAATCAATATTTTATATTTTTATATTTATTAAACAACTAAAAATAAATAATAATAATTAATTAATTCAGATTTGACAACTGAAAAAATATAAAATATCTAGGAATATTTATCTCCTATTTTCTAAATATGTGAATCACTGAAATCACTAAATATAATTATCAATCAATTACATGATCAATTCAATCTAACTTACCATGTATTTCTCTCTTAAGTAAACTACACATCATATAGTAATTAACATAATCATACTCTCATGTTAATTAAATAACATTCTACTTATTAAGTTCATCAATTATGGATCATATATATAAGAATCATACATTTATTCCTAAAAACTATGCATGTTATTTATTCAAGATAAAAAAATTAAATAATTCTCAAATCTATTTAATTACCTCTATATATCAAATGTTAGCCGAACAATGAATAGCACAAAAATAAGATTCAATAATATAAGTAAATAAAAATCATAATTGGGATAAATATTAAATTATCACATATTGAAAATTGAGTTCATAAAACCCCTATATTAATAAATTAGCTAGAGAAAGTTTTATTCATAAAGCTCATATTTTTCACAAAAAAATATATAAAAAATGATAAATAAAGGAGAATAAGAAGAAATACAATTAATCTTTTGAATTGTAACACTAATTTCCTCTTGAATCTCCACTAAAATTTTATCTCTACCAAAATTTTATCTCCTTTTGAATATTTCTGTATTTTTTTCTCTTCTTGGCTCCAAAAACTAATAAAAAATATGTAATTTTTAGCTCATTAGGGTTTGTGAGATAATTAGGTATTAAATTAAGCTCAAGTGGAATCTAGACTATCAAATCAACTTTAAATCAAGGACTGAGATGAAAAAACGAAAATTAATAGCGTTGCCCAATGGGAAACGTGACATGTGGTGACGCGTGGCATGCCTGTTGACTGCGTGGTGAAACCTTGATTGAACGTCGTTTTGACATGTGGCAAGGCCTATGTCAATCAGTACACACGATGTTGCGTGATTGGCCTTTTTCACTTGCATGGAATCTATGTAGTATCTTTTGATTGGTCCTATATTAAAATATTCATAAAAATTCAAAAACATTTAGAAAAATTCATATTTTAATTTTTTTTAATGCCAAAAATACAATTTATTGAATAAAACAACCAAATATTAAGTAGAAAAATACACTGATGACTCTACTTTCATATAGTCATCACACCTAAAACTTAACTCTGTGTTTATTCTCAAGTAAAGCTAAGTGTAAATAAATGAAATGACATGGGTAGTATATTCATATATATATATATATATATATATATATATATATCAATACATACATATTTAGAGAAAACTATCGCCCTCAAAAGTCATATAATTCTATGACAAGAAGGTTCACATATTAGTCGATCAACGTTCCATCAATACAAGGATATGAAATATTTTTGATGAATTGATTCTTGTGTGTGTGTTGCTTATGATATCATCCATTGCACTAATAAAATCAACATATATGAAAATTCTAATAAATTCAATCTTAGAACAAATCTCATAAGACTATTTTTCACATCTCTCTCCACTAATACAAATATGTACTTAGCTAAAGATCTATAAGGACTTCACATGCTTGTAATATAAGGCTTAGATATGGGTTGATAAATGAAAACATTTAGGTTCTTTCCTCACCTTAGCTTTCTTTTTATTTATCAAACATTTTTTTAACTATAATTGTGCTTTTATAGTTATTTTTATGTTTTATTTGTATATGTTATATTAAATATTTCTATGATTAAATTTAACATGGTAGCTTTTTGTAAATATCATATAATAATAACATTGTTGTTATGCTTACAAAATATTAAATAGATAAATAATTTCTAAAAAATAAATTGATTTTTTTTATTCAAGATTTTTTATTTAGGATGTTAGAGAGAAATATATTATTTTTCATTATAAACTTAAATCTAAAAATTAGATTTTAAGGTTTAATTATTCAATTTGATTTAAAGTAATGCCCTTTTTATTTATTGGTACATTTGTCCGGTAGTTAGAGTGAATCTCTATTTAAAAAAAAAAATTATAAGAACTATTATTCAAAAATATATTGACAACGTATTTTGAGTAATGATTTTAAAACTTGAAAGTTAGTACTCAGATAATTAAATTCTTAGGTTTAATTTGGATAACTTGAATAAATATGAAAATATCTAATCTTACCAAAGGTAATATTTAAATGGTTCATTTTTAATCTCTTAAAAAAATAGTTTAATTAATCAAATTAATTATCGACCCCACCCATAGGTGTTAATTGATTTGTTTAATTAACAAATAATAACTAACCCCACCAAAGATAGTATTTATATATAAAAAAAAAGAATCAATAAATATCAATTTATATCTTTAATAACATAAATAATATGAGCAAGTATAATTAACTTAATTATTATATCTATAAATACTCCACTGTTATGAATGATACAAATTTGAATATTGTTTATTGAATACATATATATGTGTTTATTTTTTGAAGTTCTTAGATTAGGAAACACAAAATATCAAAATATCGTGAAAGGATGTTTAGGATTTAATTTCATTTTTAAAAGTTTGAATAATAAATTAAAAACCACATATATTCCTTCCTTAGATCGACCATGGGAGTATACTTTTCATTTTCTATAAAATGATTCATGGACTCGCAAGAGTTTTATAAATATAAACCCAAAGTATCTAGAAAATTGGTATTACTAATCCGATGTCGGTTTTGTCTTATCAATGACCAATATTGAAAACCAATTGAGGTATAGATTATAAAAAATTTAGAAAATAATTTCAAATAAAAAATATTAAGTTTTTTATACTGTAAGAGTTTGCCCACATTTTCAATTATTTTAAATTCCAAATGAGGGGTTATTTATAGAAATATCTTGCATTGTTGAGCACCTCAACGACCAACTTGTTTACCACATCGACATAGGTAATAGCTACCATGACAATAATAATAGCCACAAAACTTCACATGTCTCTTATTGAGAACCATGCCAACCATAATGGTGTGTACCTCAACGAGCATTAAAATTTATTTTTTATTTGAAAAATTTACCCATTAGGTTTTTACAAATAACTGTAAACTAACACAAAAAAACTAAATAATAATCATAACCTAACATGCAAGATACATGCTCCCAACCTTTCAGTGGTATATGTAACACACAAACATATAAAGTGTTTCAACTCTATGATTGTGTACGACACCATCATGATAGTAGGTGACCTACATAGAGAATAACAAAGGACTAAGCAATATAACGTAGACTCCATATTTTATACATGGTAATGCTAATAAAATCACAACATGGATTTCAACAATCACAAAAGGGAATCTTCCCACTAATGTCATTAAAACAAACTAGTCATTTTATCTATTCATGATAATGGTTTTAACAAAGAAGAAGACCACCCTAAAAAGGATGACTTTTTAAAAGAAAAATAAAATCTAAAAGGTGTTATTTATGATAGGAAGGAGTATGTTTAGTAATAAGAAGATTGATGTATACCCAAAAGAAGGAAGAAAACCCAAAATGACACAACATCTTCAAAACAAAGTGTATAGTTAATCAGCAAGTATTTGATCTCATCATTGATAGCAACAATAGTGAGAACATTGTTTCCAAAATCATGGTTGACAACTTCTAACTAAAGACACATAAACATCCTTCTCCATACCATATCAGATGGATTAAAGATGTCGGAGAAACCAAGGTAACAAAACAATGTCTTATTCCTTTTCCATTGACAAATACAAGGTTGAAGTCTTATGGTAAGAAGAACAGTTACACTGGAGAGAGCCCACGACTTAGTAAAAAACCAGGGAAAAGAGATATAGCCTCATTGGCACTCGCCTTATTCATAAGTAGTAGAAAGATAAACATCTAGAAAGAATACATAAACATATATGTATCTTAGAACTCATCCGGTATAAATTCAACAAACCAACTAAAAGTTTAAACTAAAGCATGTATAGCACATCACAATAGGAAGAATATCATAGGAGTAAAGGAAAACATGTAATGACTAAAAAGAAGGTTTTCCAATCACAATTGTGTCCTCTTATATGAAAGTATATCTGGATCAAACCTTATTGCACTAATATTACGAAAAGCATGCAAACACATTGATATAATGAGGTAAACCTTAATAGAAACTCTATCTATGTGGTAATATCCTCTATTCGTTCATGAAAACCATCCGAAAAAAAACAATTTGCTAATGTAAATAGATAATATACAACTAGATAAAAGAATAAATGTAAATACCTTTACTAATAGGAACACTTGCTTCAAATACACCTATGCTATCATCGACTATTGTCTCCAAAGCAATTGTGATCCTTAACAAATTTCACTCTACTTTGGAGGCCCCACCACCACGTGATATGGTAAGTTACCAACAATCAATATTGTGAAATCCTATAGTATGAAAAATCCATACACATTAACCCTTAACAAGGAATCTTAATCTTGATTGTTAATTCAAATTTAATTAACCCAACTACAAAAAACCTTTCTACAAAATACTGATGAATAACTAATACAAAAAAATCATTATAATATTAATGATCCAAAATTAAGAAAACAAATTTTCAATTGAATAATTCAAGTTTGAAAGTTGACCATGTTTCCTTATGTTTTATAATTATAAAATCATTTTGCAAATGAAGGGTTTATAGAAAATTCTTTGTAGTTGGGCACCTCATTGACCACTTCGTCAACCACCTTGTGAACTATGATGGAGAGAATAATAGCCTACACCAATGACTGTAATTTCCATTACAAAACTTACCAATCATGTTAGGGAGTAGCTTGAAAAGAAAAAAAATAAAAGATGTTTCTTGTTACAAAAATTTACCAAATGATTTTTCACTAATACTTGTAAAGAAAACATAAACAAAATAGTGCAAAATGCAATCTATCATATAAATACATACAAACATACAAGGTGTTTTAACTAAGTGAGTTTGTGCAATAATTACTCATCAATAACTGGTCTTATATAGAGGAAGACATAATACTAAGTAAAACAAGAAAACTTTTTTTGCGCACGAAACATTTAACAAAGACACAAAGGACTTACAAGACATACAACATTTTACAAAGATTAAGTGAAATTCATCTTGGCACTAATGAAAAAAGTCAACCGATAAGCTTGGAGACAAAATCTCTTTTTCTTCATGCCCAAAGAAAATTTGTTCCACAATAATTGCTTGACCAAATCCATCACATTTTAATTGAATTTAGAGACATTGTCCCAAAATAATTACATATAGTCTTATCACCATTTTGAGACATTAAGCATCATATTGACCTTGTATCATATGTTAATATGGAAAATTTGCCTTAATATCATAATGAGTCCTAAAGAATGAAATTATAGTCTCAATTTGATGAAATTCTTTAGAAATGCATCAACCCATGTGTTGTACCAGCTCTCCTAACACCAAAGAAGGATGAAAGTTGGAAAGTATGTACTGGTAATTGAGAAATCAATAAGATTATAGTATGATATCATTTTCCAATTCCTTAGCTAGATGATATGATTGATAGCTTGGAAGAGTCAAAGGTGTTCTCCAAGATTGATCTACGAAATGGATACCATTAGGCTTGTATTTGATCTAATGATTAATGGAAAATGATGTTCAAGACTTGTGAA
Source organism: Hippophae tibetana (assembly GCA_037013495.1). Taxonomy (NCBI): domain Eukaryota; kingdom Viridiplantae; phylum Streptophyta; class Magnoliopsida; order Rosales; family Elaeagnaceae; genus Hippophae; species Hippophae tibetana. The sequence goes on along the minus strand of CM072808.1, from coordinate 9,123,170 downwards.
GGACTTTATGAATGATTAGTCATGCCTTTTCTATCCAATGCATCAAGTACTTTCATGATACTAATGAACCAAGTATTTTGACCCTTCATTCAGAATTTTGTCATTGTTTATTTTGATGACATCCTCAATTTTATTTGAAGTGAGAAAGAACATATGTAACGCCTTTTTATGAAGTTTTTAAAGAATTGAAAGTGAACATGTTGTATGCAAACCTAAAGAAATGAAGCTTTATGGTTGACTCCCTTATTTTCTTGGGCTTTGTTGTAAGCTTCGAGGAAATATAAGTTGATAAAGAAAAAGTGAAATCCATTCAAGAATGTTTGACACCAAAGACAATGGCAAGAATTAGAATCTTTCATGGTGTAGAAACATTTTACAGGTGGTTTGTGAAGAAATTTAATACTATTTTACACCTCTTATTAATTGTTTGAAATAAAAATAACTTATTTAGAATGATCGAGTAGAGAAGAGTTTAACAAATTTAAAAGAGAAGTTAAAAAATGTATCAATTCTAGCACTTATTGATTTTGAAAATATCTTTGAAGTTGATTTTGATGGGTTTGGAGTGAGAATTAGATCAATTTTTTCTCAATAAAAGAAACCACTAGCTTTCTTTAGTGAAAAACACAACGAACCAAGATAGAAATGATCCACCTATAAATCAGAATTGTATGCATTTATTCAAACATTATAATAATGAGAGTCATATTCAGTATAAAGGAATTATATCATTAATATAGAGCACCTAGATCTCATGTACCTTAACAAATCATCAAAGTTGAATTGTATGCTTGCTCGATGTATTAAAAATATTCAAAAGTTCACCTTTTCTCTAAGACATAAGTTAGGCCAGTTATCATTAGGCTTATAGCACATATGGTATTATAGCTTACTAAAGTTGGTGTTTAAGGTTATGGCATCAAACCCTACCAAATGTGTATGTGTGTGTGAAACTTTAGTTTAATGAAGGAAAGAAGTTTGATCCAATTAAATAACGTTGGCGATGCATCAATTCATTAAGTTATCCTACTAACTTCTATTAGAAATGAAATAGTTGGTTTTAATAACTTATAGACTTATTTGCTGATGATGAAGATTTCAAGGAAGAATGGTATAATTGTGTCCATGGATTTGCAAGAAAACATCAAATACATCATGGTTTCATATCCTTTAAGAATCGTTTCTATAATCCTCGAGGTTAGCTTAGATAACATATCATATGGAGCCATATACTAGTGGATTAATAGTACACATTGGATTAGAAAAAACAATCATATTAGTAAAAGATGGATATTTTCCACCATATCTAAGACAATACGTTGAAAAGTTTGTCAAACATTGTTATATTTTTCAAATTACAAATGTTAGGTTCATAACAAATTAAAGGTCTTTACACACCTCTACCAAATTATGATACCTTATAGGAAGATTTTATTTTGGATTAACACAAATGCAAAGAGGTTTAGATTTTATTTTTGTTGTAGATTAGTTTTTTTCAAAACAAATCATTTTATTCCTTGCGAGAAACCATCAAATGCTACTTATATTGCTTAATTATTCTCTGAGAAGTCGTTCGCTTACATGGTTTTCCTAAACAATTGTTTCTAATAATGAAAACAAACTTTTTAGTCATTTCTTGAAAAACTTAATATGTTATTGCATTATAGTGGCATATGCCATCCATAAATTGATGGTCAATGTAGAGAAAGTAACCAATATTCATGGTGATGCCAAGAGAAAATTGGAAGAGTCTACCGCAAAGTGCAAACTTGATGTTGACAAGCATAGACGAATTAAGTCATTTGATGAATGTGATCCTGTGATGGTTCTCTTGGGCATACTACAAATTCTAGTTGGAGAATATAAGAAACTCAAACAAAAGAAGATTAGACCATTTCACATCTTATAAAAGATTAATAACAATGCTTATGTGATTCACCTTCCAAACACCTTTGCAATTTCTAAGATATTCAATATCCAAGACCTAGATGAGTATCATGGACGTGAGCCATTATCATAATCAACTCGAGGATGTGTATTTTTCCAAAGAAGGGGAGAACTGATGTAGTCTATTTACATAAATATTATCCAAGGTTATTTTATAGGATATTTAAATAATTATACATGTGTTTGAAGAATAAGTTAAGTTACTTGTTCTTAGAAAATAAATAAATATTTAAATAATTATACATAAACTTGAAGAGTAAATAAAATCACTTGTGTTGGAGAACAAGTAAAATTAATTGCATTTTATTTTATTTTATTTTTCTAGTTATCATTATAAATAGTTGTAAGATGAATGCCAGACATTCAACATTTTAATCAATTTCAATATCCTATTAGAAGTTCTCTTTGAGAATTATATCCTTTACACTTTTGACACGCAAGTTATAAATAAAATCACTTTTAAGGTTTAAATTTTTTTCAAGGTTCACATCATGAATAACCTATTTTGTGATGTTTAAATAAAAATCACTTACACTTATTTAATATATTACCGGAAATGATTTCACATTAGAAAAATTCTCGAATCTCTAATTCATTTGACTATTGAAGATGTGAGATCTAATTTAAGTTAATTCCTCTTTCGCTTTTTGCTATGATTAAAAGATAAGATGACATAAAACCATATCCTTACCAAAGTAAATAGCCAAATAATTTGTGTATTTTTTTTTTCTTAAAAACATTACTTAATCATTTTGATGTAGTTTAAACCTATAAGTTTTTATATTTAGTTAAAAAAATCATGAGACTACACAGGAAAGAAATTAAATGATTTAATATTTAATTTTTAATTATCAATTCGTTCTTTAAAAAATAGGAGCAATCATTCTTTTAAAACTATATGGTTAAGCACTCTTAATATGGATCAACTAAAGGATATGTATCCCTCCATCCATCCAACAATTTTATCAAATCCTTGTAACATGTTCTAGCTGTAGGCTAGCACCATATAAATAATGGTATGTGGCAGACCATTTGATGGCCAAGTCATATGGTCAGCAAGCATTCTAGCCTTGTAACGAACAATAGTGTGTCACAAAAATCAAGGTGGGTCGATTCAAAGAATGGGCTGTGTAACCTTACAAGTGGGCTAGCATTGAGTCAACTAGCAGAATGCCAAGTTTGCTTGAAAATGTCAAAATGTGAGTACATGACAAAGTTTGGGTCCCCGAGCTCTTGTTGTGTAGAAGAGATTATTGGGACAATCAAAAAAGTAACAAGCATCTATAGAATATGAAGAAATGAAGAAATGAAGACAAATGATTTAATGTTCAGAATTTAATTCACAATTAATTTTTAGATCATTAAGAACCATTATTATTTACTTAGAACGTTATGATTGAGCATACTTTACCCGGAGAGTCCAAGTGTCTAGTTCCTATATTTCTTTTTGGGTTCTCGTTTGTTCACACTTGCTTTGTCTTTTATGCTATTGTTCATAAATAAGCAAACTTGCTTTCTTAAAACAGAGCTAGTAGTCCAAAATGTCATGGCCGTTTAATTTGAATGAGAAACAGTTCTTTCTCAAAACATGGGGCCGTACGTGAGCTAACATGGGCATCCCAAAATGTAGGTTGGTGGAATCCCAAGTTCGGGATGGATATAGATGTTAATTGCAATTAAAGACAAAATTTAAAAAATATATGAACTTTAATAAGAAAACTATTAACGTACCAATAGTACCTTTATATGGTTCACTAAGTACTAAATCTTAAACCCAAATTTAAACTATAAACTTTAAATTTATACACAAAATCTTATATCTTAAATCCTAAATGCTAAATTTCAAATTCTAAACCTTAAATCATAAATTCTAAACCTAAATATGATTAGATATAGGATTATTTTAATCTTTTGAATCTTTTACTATTAGATGTAAATACCATACCTTTTATCCGCTGAATCCCTTATTAACAAAGTTATGGACTTTGATAACATACTTATATCAATTTTTGGCCTAAATACTACATAAATTGATCATTTTTTCCTAAATATCAACAAATTCTCAAGTTACAACTTTATAGCAAGTTACTAACAAACTAATGAAAATCATATGGGTTATATGAGTAATATAATGTAACTAAGTATGGATAACGATCTCATTGGGAGTTGTGTAACTTATAGCCGAGTACCAATATAATTATTATGAATACTATTTGGACAATAGTAAAGTATAAAAATATAAAATTAAATGACAAGTAAATAATTAAATCAAAACTCAACAACTATGAAAATATATGAGAAAAAGATCCAGGAATTTTAATCTCCCAATTTTCTAAGCATGTGAATCACGAAATTTTTTCCAAAATAATTACCAACCAATTACAAGATTAATTAAATTTAACCTAGCATGGAATCCTCTCCCAAGTAAACTTCAATCTAATCACATTCTCATGTCAATTACATTGTATATTACTCATTAAAATTATCAATTATAGATCATAAACATAACAATTGTATATCTCTGTTTAGAAATTATGCATGCTATTTATTCAACACAAATAATTAAATAATTCTCCTAAAGCTATTTAATTGCCTCTATAGATCAATTAATTAGAAATTATGCATGTTATTTATTCAACACAAATAATTAAATAATTCTCTTAAAGTTATTTAATTGTCTCTATAGATCAATTAATTGCCAAAAAATTAAACATAAAAATAAAATTAAATAACATAATTGAATTGCAATCCTAATTGGGGTAAGATATTAGAAAATTGGGTTCATAATTGTGTTTTCTTTAATCTTTTTTTGAACTTTTTTCTCTTTTTCTCTTCTTGGTAGCTATTACGTTTTTTATTCTTAATTGTGCGTGTTTAATTAGTGGCTCGGTAGGGTTAATTAATAGGAGAAATGACCTAATATAAATCAATAGATGAAACACTAAATGATCCAAGGGATGAGATTAAAAATAAGAAATAAAAATTTTAAGCTAGATTTTGTTCTATATTTTCACACACTATGGAAAGATATCTTCGTGCACCACAATCATTCCTCAATTGATTATTGAGCCATAGATTGGGCATCAGAGCATAGAAAAATGCACTCCAAGGTATGGTTCTCATTGCATTTTTTTTTCTCCATGCGTGCAATGGCATCGTTTTATTCCCCGTCGTAGCATAAAATATTATTCCTTATTTTTGACTCATTTCTAGCTCGTTTGACATTGTTCCACTTACATTGATATAATTAAAAATAGATTAAGATTTTTCATGATATTTTAGCACATAACGAGACAAATAAGTGATTTTGAAATGGCTAAATAACTCTACTTCTGAAGAGTTATCACATACTTAACTCTTTGTTTTCCCTCAAGTAAAGCCATGTCTAACTATCAAAAATGATATAGGCAACACATTCATAGACACACATATCTAATAGTACATACATGTTCAGCGCAAACATCCCCTTCAAAAGTCATACAATTCTATGCCATGGAGGTTCACATATTCATCGATCATTGACGAATTGATTCATGTGTGAGTGTTACACATATTAGGGGCAAATGAATAGAGACAATTAGGCTTTTTTTATTCATCTTGCAATGCTTATCTATAATTGGGCTTTTACTTGATGTTCTAATGCACCCTATCTTACCAATATTTTATTCCACATATTTTTGTAACTTCACAATTCCTCTAAAACTTATTTTCAACATTACTATTTTATTTAGAGAGGTAATCGTGATATCAGTTTTTTTTCTTTTTGTAATAGGGTGCATTATATTCCATCTCACTCTATAGCATAACACATGATTGTGTTTATTTATTCAACCTAAAGGTGTAAGGGTAAAGGCAATGCTTATTGGTTAGGCCTAACATGTGGCTTAAAGATATGAAAGGTTCTTAGTTATACTCAAATGAGTGATTAAGGATATAAATAATGGCTAGCTAATGATGAGTGCTCAAAAAACACTACAATTATCATGATTTTATGCACATTAATTGATTAAATATATATATATATTTATATGATTTTATCATATATTTATATATATTTGTCTTTTTGGAATCACAGATATTTTTATTGTTTTTCAGGTATTTTCGCTTAAAAACGTAACTTAAAGACTCAAAGAGAAATACTGGAGGCAATACATCACAAATATATTCGTAAAATAAATGAGGAAAAGTCAACAAATATGAAAAAATTGGACAAAATGGGTCAAAAAGGAGAAAATTGGGCACACAGTCGCCCAGCCGCACCGGCCAACGCGCATGCCGCTCCAGCATCTACCCCAGCCGTGCCCAGCAACACGTGCACCTACTCTCCATTCCGCGCGCATCCTTGCTTTATTCCGCGTGCGCCTGTGCCCATCTATGCCCTATCGTCATCATTCACTACTCTACATTTTCTCCATTTTTAATCATTTTTCACCCACTTTTTCTTCCCATCCTCACCTATAAATACCCTCATTCTCTTCATAACTAAACACACCTCAAAACACATATTCTTTCTCTTTCTTTCTCTCTATTTCTTAGTTTTTAAGTTTTTCTTAGTTAGTTTTTCTTAGTTTTAGAGTTCTTCTCTTTTTGAGAAGAACTAATTATGTTTTGGTAATTTATTTGCTTTTTGATTCAATAAATGGGAGTGCAAAATAAGGAATAATGTAGAGAGAAATATAGTTATTTTGATTCAATGCATTTATTTGCTAATTATAGTTATTTTTTATGCTTTATTCTTACATATTATATTTAATATGTCTGTGATTAAATTTAACTTTGTTGGCTGTTTATAAACATGATATAATAATAACGTTGTTATGCTTGCGAAATATTAAATAGGTAAAAATATCTAAAATGAATTGATTTTATTTTTATTCAAGATTTTATATTAAGAATATTAGAGAGAAATATATTATTTTTCATTACAAACTTAAATCTGAAAATTAGATTTTAAGGTTTAGTTATCCGATCTAATGTAGAGTAGTGCTCTTTTATTTGTTGGTACAATCGCCCGATAGTTAGAGTGAAGCTCTATTTCAAAAGTTTTTATAAGAATTATTATCTGAAAATGTATTGACAACATGTTTTCAATAGTGGTTTTAAAACTTGAAAGTTAGTACTCAGATAATTAAATTCTTAGGTTTAATTTGGACACATTGAATAAAGTTTAAACTGTCTAATCCCACTAAAGGTGGCATTTAAATGGTTCATTTTCAATCACTTAGAAAAAAGAAATTAATTTAATTAACCAAATAAGTTATCAACCCCACCCATAGGTATTAATTGATTTGTTTAGTTAACATAGAATATCTAACCCCACCAAAAGTGGTACTCATATAAAAAAGAGAGAATCAATAAACATCAATTTATATCTTTAACCTAAATAATATGAGCAAGCATAATTAACTTAGTTCTTATATCCATAAATACTCCACTATTATAAATGATAAAATTTGCATCAATATTTATTGAATTTATATCTATGTTTGTTTTTATGTTATTAGATTAGAAACACAAAAAAACCAAATATCGTGACAAGATGTTTAGGATTTAATTTCATTTTTAAAAGTTTGAATAATAAATTAAAAATCACATAAATTCATTCCTTAGATCGACCTCGAAAGTATACTTATCATTTTCTACGAAATGATTCGTGCACTTGCGAGAGTTTTATAAATATAAAACCAAAGTATTGGTAGGATCGGCGATGCCGGTTCTACTCATCAAGTTTTTGGCGCCGTTGCCGAGGAAGGAATAACGTTTTTAAATTATTTATCAAAATTTTAAAAACAAATTGTACTGTAAATAATTGTGATTTTTTTTATTTGGAGTTTAAAAAAACAAAAACAAAAAAATCAAATTTCAAATTTATAAGAAATAAAAAATTAATTTTTTTTAAATTTAAAAAAATATAATAATAATAATTATAGTGTGAATAGTAAAATAAATTTGAAATTTGAAATTTGAAGAAAAAGAAACTTACCGTTTATGAATTGTAAAAAAAATAATAATAACAAAAATAATTAATTAAAAGTGAAATAATTTAAAAAAAAACTTACCATTCATGAATAGTAAAAAAATAAAAAAAAATAAAATGATAATAATAATAATAAACTTAATGTTCATTAATAAAAAAACAAAAAATAGCTAATAAAAAAATTTTGTTGTTTGTGAATAGTAAAAATAAATAAATAAAAATAAAAATATTTTTTTTTCTCATTTAAAAAAAATTCGAATTTAAAATTTTGTAAAAAAAATCAAATTTCAAATTTCATAAGAAATCAAAAAAAGAAAAAAAAATTAAATTAAAAAAATAATTATTATTATAGCGTGAATAGTAAAATAATTTTGAAATTTGAAGTAAAAAAAACTTTAATAAATTTTTAAAAAAATTAAAAATAAAAAGATTAAAATAATTTTTTAATTAGTTTCTTTTAAAAAACATAAAAAAATTTAAAAACAAATAAATAAAATTTAAACTTTGTTTTATTTAAATAAATTAATTTAATAATAAAATTTTTGAAAATAAATAAATAAGTTTTTTAAAAAATAATAATTAAAAAAAAACTTTAGTTTATTATTTTCTTTTAGAAACAATAATAATAAAATAAAATAACTTAGGGTTTAACTAGTTTTGTTTAGTGTTTTGTATTAAATACCATGTAAATTTTCTCTAAATTTTTGTCTGGTTATTTTATTATTTTTCTTTAGAGGAGTTTTGAATTTACGTTTTTAATAGTCTATGCGTTGAAGGAGATCCTTAGGTAACCCCCTTACACCATATGTAAATAATATTCATAAATTTAAACAAGTGTCAACAAGACTGGATTTCAACCATCAACCTATTTTTGAGCTAAACATAGAACCAAGCCTTAATCCTTTACTGGAACCGAAAGAAATGGAAGAAAACCAACATGTTAGGGAAACCACCATGAAGGAGTTTGTAAGACCAGTGATTGGCACGGCAACTGCCGCTATCCAGCTGGGTGAGGCTGCTCGGAATTATGAACTAAAAAATAATCATTTTTCTATGCCTCCTTCTTTTATGGGCTACCTAATGAAGATTCTTTTTCCTTCATTAGAGACTTCTATGCTACAATCCAAACCTTCCTTCTTGGTATTCTAAACGAGGATCAACTTAGAATGAGATGTTTCCCCTACACCTTAAAGGATAAGGCCAAAGCTTGGTTGATGTCACTTTCCCAGGTTCTCTGATGACATGGGAGAACATTTATAATAAATTCATGGGAAAATTCTATTCCCACCAAAAAACATCAGAGTTGTGAGGAAAGATTGCTACTTTCTCTCATATGGAAGGAGAACCATTCCATGAAGCTTGGGATAGATTCAAAATGTTTCTCACTCAATGTCCCCATCACAACTTTTCCCTACAGTTGTAGAACCAATTCTTTTACGATGGACTTACGTAACAATGTCAGTTCATTGTCGACAACGCTGCAGGAGGAGCAATGGGAGAAAAGACTACCTCAGAGATGTACAACCTCTTTGAGATGTTGGGTGCTAATTCCCAATAGAAAAGCTCAGGAGTGAGAAAAGTTGGAGTTCATGAAATCGATTCTAGCAATGAAGATCAATAACAACTTGTTCAATTGACCAAGCAAGTTTCCCTTCTCACTACGCAAACCAACGCCAATAATGAACAGTATGGTTTGTATAGCAACATGGGACATGGTACTGAAGCTTGTCCATATCAAGGAGAAACAACAGCTGGACCTGAACAGGTTAATGTATTGGGAGCATATCAACAAAGACTAAGGTTCGACCCCAATTCAAATACCTATCATCTTGGTTGGAGAAATCATCCGAACTTCTCCTAGAGGCAAAACAACCCTCCTTTCGCTCAAAGCTCCAATAAGCTAGGCCAGCAATTCCACCCGCCTATTCCAAGAAGCATTCCCAATAAATCAACCCTAGAGGACAACTTGAATTCTTTTATTCAAGTTTGTAGAGATAATCAATCTAAAACCAATCAACGATTGAACTCTGTGGAAGAATCTATCAAAAAAGTGGAAGTTCAAGTAGAACAGTTAGTTGAACATTTTCAAAAACAAAGCAAAGACTAATTTGATGGTCAAATGGGGTAAAATAAATTAAATGAAGAGGAGACATTGAGTTTGTCATTCTGTAATCTCCAAGCAACGTCTTACTAGAAGACGATAAATTTTAGTCCTACGTGGGAGGTCACCCATTATTTTATTTTCCTTTGTTTTAGTTTTATTTTGTGTGTAATAAAATTCAAATAAAATAAATTCGTTTGTTTCAAAAATTGTGTCCATTCTTTAAATTTAGCATTAAAAAAAATTTATATTTTCTCTTTACTTAATTTTTTTATTCTAAAAACAAATAATAATAAATATGTACAAAAATATATATATATATATATATAAATTAGGTTTCCTGCACTTTTTTGCTTTAAGCCTATACATTTTGTCAAGTGAGAAATTTTCTTAGAGATATCTACTATTTTTTAAGAGCTAAATGTTGATACACAATAGGAGGAGGATCAATTTCAACTACAAATAATCATTGGAGATGCTGAAGATAGGCGGAAAATGATGAAAGACTATACAATGCCAATCATTGGCAATGTAACTTTCCATATACAATTACAAGAGGCTGCAAGGAATTATGAATTGAAAAAGATTCATTATTCTTTGTTGTCTTCCTTTTATGGTGTCCCTAATGAAGACCCTTTGCATTTCATTCGAGAATTCTATGCTATTGTCCAAACCTTTCCACTACATACAATTAATGAAGATCAACTTAGGATGAGATGTCTTCCTTACACCCTCAAGGATAAAGCTTGGTCATGGTTCATTACTCTACAGTCGGGTTCTCTAAAAACTTGGGAGGCAATATATGAAATGCTTATGGGTAGGTTCTATTCCCATCAAAATACTATTGATCTAAGGACGAAGATAGCAACATTTTCTCAAATGTACAAAAAGCCCTTTCATGAAGCTTGGGAATGATTCAAACTCCTTTTCATTCAATGTCATAATCATAGCTTTCCATTACAACTACAGAATCAATTCTTTTATGATGGATTGACACTGCAGAGTCAATACATGGTTGATAATGCTGCTGGAGGTGCTGTGGGAGAAAAAGCTAGAGAGGAAACCTATAATCTTTATGAGCTATTGGGTTCTAATTCCCAACAAAGAAGTGCTAGAAGGAGAGCAAGAGTCAATGAAATTGGCTCCGATAATGAGATAACCTTGCAACTTGTTGAATTGACTAAACAAGTGCAAATTTCCACTACCCACCAAATGCCAAATCAAGAGGTGTGTGAAGTGCGTTTTTCAATTGGGCATGGTACTCATAATTTTTCAAATACTTGTGATTCTAGTGTCGATGCCATAGAGGAAGTCAAATCCTTTCAAAGGTATCATCCAAACACCTATAATCACCCTAACCATCATTGGAAGCAAAACAATTACCCAGCCTACACCCAATGTCCAACACTAAGGTCGAATAACAACCACCCTTACCCACCAAGCCAATATTTTAAGCCAACCTTAGAGGATAGCTTGAATGCTTTTATTCAAATTAGTGGTGACAACCAATTGATGGATAATCAAAGGTTGAACATCATAGAGGCTTCAGTTAAAATGATTGAATCTAAAGTTGGGAAAATGGCTGATCAAATGCAAAAGAAAGAACCAGGAAAATTGCCCAATCAACCAGAACAAGCAAAGGATGTAAGAACCCTTCGAAGTGGTAAGGTATTCAATACCAGTTTACCTGAAATCTCTAACGATCTACCTTGTAGTTCAGGTAACAAAGAAGGTGATATTCTAGTCTCGCAAAAAGGAGAAACAAGTGTTAAACTTAACAAGCCTTCTAAAAAACTCATTGGAGGGTCATCTGACATCCCCAAAATTCAAAAGACAACAGAACCACACCAGCTGCAAGTACCTTTTCCACACCGGTTAAAAGAATCCAAACAAGATAAGAAATTCTATGATATTTTTAATATTCTCTCTAAAGTAAATATGAATTTACCATTATTAGAAGTGATCATGAATGTGCCCTTATATGCTAAGTTTTTCAAAGACTTGAACACTAAGAAAAGGAGGTATGAACTAAATGAACAAGTAGTAGTATCATAAATTTCTAGCGCTGTACATCAACACAAACTATCCCCTAAGTTGAAAGACCCTGGAAGTTTTATTATTAACATAACTATGGGGGATAGGAAGGTTGCAAAAGCAATGCTTGATTTAGGTGATAGTATAAATTTGATGCCCTACTCTATATTCTTACAGCTCAATTTAAGAGATTTAAAACCCACAACTATGTCCCTTCAACTTGCAGATAGATATCTTACGTATCCAAAGGGAATAGTTGAGGATGTGTTGATACAAGTAGACAAACTGATAATACCTGTTAACTTTGTGGTTTTGGATATGCAAGAAAATCCATCCTTGGATAGAGAACACACAATACTGCTTGGTAGACCGTTTATGGATACTACTAAAACTATTATTGATGTCCAAGATGGAAATTTGACAATGACAATCTTAGGAGAGACAATTCATTTTAAAGTTTTTGATTCTTCACCTTTTCCTTCTATTTCTGCCATCGATGAAATATTCGATGTTGACCCTTTGGATAATCTTGTCCAAAGCACCTTTTCCCGAACCAGAATAGAAGACAAGCTTGAAACTGTTCTTACACTTGAAGAGGTCGAAGAAAATTTAGATGAGGAAATTAAGGGGTACCTTCAATGACTAGACAATGATGAAGTAATGACAAAATCTAGTACACTTTTAAATCTACCTAGTTCTTCATCTAATAAAGAGGCCAATCCACCTGAACTTCAACACAAAGACTTACCTGAGCACTTAAAATATGTGTTTTTGGGAGAAGGATAAACTTATCCAGTGATAATTTCTTCAACCTTGACCAAAACCCAAGAAAAGGAACTTATCAAAGTGCTTAAACAGTTTAAGAAAGCTATAGGCTAGAGTATCAGAGATATAAGAGGCATTAGCCCTACAATGTATATGCACAAGATCAACTTGGAGATGGTGCTAAACCTGTACGAGAGGCCCAAAGAAGACTAAACCCAAATATGCAAGAGGTAGTTAAGAAAGAAATTATTAAATTGTTAGAAGAAGGAATTATCTATCCTATTGAGGATAGTAAGTGGGTTAGTCTAGTGCATGTGGTACCAAAGAAATCTGGGATAACAGTTGTTAAAAATGAAAAAAGTGAATTAGTGCCGACTAGAATAATCACGGGATGGAGAATGTGTATAGATTTTAGGAAACTAAATTTATATACTAAAAAGGATCACTTTCCTCTTCTATTCATTGATCAAATGTTGGAAAGATTAGCTAGGCACGAATTTTACTGTTTTCTAGATGGATTATCTCGATATTATCAAGTACCCATAGCACCAGAAGATCAAGAAAAAACCATATTTACATGTCCTTTTGAGACATTTTCTTTTCGAAGAATGCCATTTGGGTTATGCAATACCCCTACCACTTTCTAGAGATGCATGATATCTATTTTCTCGGACATGGTCGAAAAATTCATTGAGATTTTCATGGACGATTTCTTTGTCTTTGGGAACGCATTTGATGATTGCTTACATAAATTGAATTTGGTTTTAGAAAGATGCATTGAATGCAATCTCACCCTTAGTTGGGAGAAAAGTCATTTTATGGTTCAACAAGGGGATGGTTTTAGGACATATAATTTCAAACAAGGGTATTGAAGTTGATAAGGCAAAAGTTGAATTGATTTCCAAACTACCTCCCCCTACATATGTGAAGGGGATAAGAAGCTTCTTAGGACATGCAGGATTTTACAGACGATTTATTAAAGATTTCTCTAAAATAAGTCATCCCTTATGTAACTTACTATCAAAAGATGTTTATTTTAATTTCAATAATGACTGCCTTATTGCCTTTAATACCTTGAAAGAGAAACCAACATCTACCCATGTTATTATGGAACCAAACTGGTCTTTACCTTTTGAAATAATGTGTGATGCTTCTGATTATGCTATCGGAGCAGTCTTGGGACAAAGAGTGGATAAGTGTTTGCATGTCATCTACTATGCTAGAAAAACACTGAATGATGCCCAAATGAATTATACCACCACTGAAAAGGAATTATTGGCTATAGTGTTTTCTTTAGACAAATTTAGGTCTTATTTAGTAAGATCTAAAGTGATTGTGCATTCTGATCATACTACATTAAGATACCTATTAAGTAAACCAAATGCCAAGCCAAGATTAATCAGGTGGGTCTTACTCTTACAAGAATTTGACCTAGAAATCAAGGATAAGAAAGGAAGTGAAAATTTAGTAGTTGACCATTTGTCTAGGTTGATTTCTGACTTCAATTCTCTTAAAGATGAGAGTAATGAAGATATAGTTGAAACTTTTCCTGATGAACAGTTATTTTCAATAGGTCTGAACCCATGGTATGCTGATATTGTGAATTATCTTGCCACTAGTGTTTTGCGACCTAACACTTCATATCAGGACAAGAAAAGGTTTTTTAAAACTATTAAGGACTATTTCTGGGATGACCCTTATTTATACAAGATTGATCAAGATCAAGTCATCCATAGATGTTTACTTGAAGAAGAACATAAGAGCATTCTAACTTTTGTCATGAAATTCATTATATGGGCCATTTTGGTGGTGAAAAGATAGCCTGTAAGATGTTACAGTCTCGATTCTTTTGGCCCACTCTTTTTAAAGATGCTCATATGTTTTATGCACAATGTGATAGAAGTCAAAGAACAGGAAACATAAGCAAAAGAGATGAAATGCCTTTGACATCTAATTTAGTTGTTGAACTCTTTGATGTATGGAGGATTGACTTTATGGATCCTTTTCCCCCATCCAATGGTTTTCAATATATTTTGGTTGCTGTGGATTATGTATCCAAGTGGGTAGAAGCTATCCCCACTAAAACCAATGATGCTAATGTTGTTGTTAAATTCTTGAAGGATTTAATATTCAGTAGGTTCGGAATGCCTAGAGGTATAATAAGTGATAGAGATAGCCATTTTTATAACAAGATCTTTGATGGAGTACTAAACAAGTACAACATCACACATAAAGTAGCTACTCCATATCATCCTCAAACTTCTGGTTTAGTGGAAGTAAGTAATAGGAAAATTAAGGGAATATTAGAACACACTGTGCGTCCTTCAAGGAAGGATTGGGCATTTAAGTTAAATAATGCCTTATGGGCATACCGCACAGTTTACAAAACACCTATTGGGATGAGTCCTTATCGGTTAATCTTTGGGAAAGCATGCCATCTTCCAGTTGAACTTAAACACAAGGCTTACTGGGCAATTAAAGAGTTAAACATGGATTTAGATAAAGTAGGAGAAAAATGGTTACTCCATCTTAATGAGTTGGAAGAAGTTAGGAATGATCATGGCAAGAGGCTAGTTCCTAAGACTCTTCACCCTGGAATGAAAGTTCTTTTATTTAACTCTCGTTTGAGATTGTTTCTAGGAAAGCTGAGATTAAGATGGGATGAACCATTCAAAATAGTTTAGGTATTTGCACATGAAGTAGTAGAACTATTGGATTCCAAGATACAAAAAACATTCAAAGTCAATGGGCATCGTGTGAAGCCTTATTTAGAAGAACCAAACAACATTGCTGAAATGGATTGCATTTGCTGAGTAACCCTTAGCACCATAAAGTTACGTCTTGCTAAGACGTTAAACTAAGCGCTGGATGGGAGGCAACCCATCATTTTAGGTAATTTTCTCTTATTTGTTTTATTTATTTAATTTCCATTGTTTATTTTAGTTTAATTACATGTTAATAATTTTAAAATTATTAAAACTAAAAATATTTGTTGAGAT
The DNA here is from genome assembly GCA_037013495.1 of Hippophae tibetana. Lineage (NCBI taxonomy): Eukaryota > Viridiplantae > Streptophyta > Magnoliopsida > Rosales > Elaeagnaceae > Hippophae > Hippophae tibetana. Next base: position 9,107,347 of record CM072808.1, on the reverse strand, counting down.
GTTAGAAGTTCATAGTGATCTGTCTGTGTGAACTTTATTGATGAATATGATGGATGCACCTGCATTTCTCCATTACTAATTGCACATTCTCAAGAAATAGGTAATTTTTCTTCTATTTTCTCTTTATCTTTAATTTACAGTTGTTACATTGAGATCAATGTAAGTTCTAGGTTGGGGGTGGTGAAAAGTTACCATGCTTAATTTCAAAAAATAAAAATAAAAAAAAAGATTTAAAAAAAAAAAAATAAATAAAAAATAATAATTTTTTCTTTTTACATTTTCATTTTTATTGTGTTTGGTTTTATTTTCTTTGTCTGATTTAGTAATTTTTGGAATTTTAGAATTAACTTTAAAAATTCTCACAAAAAATTATCATTTCTTTAAATCAAATTTAAGTAAATAGTTAAGTCTTTTGTACTGTTAGATTAATTTTTAAAAACATATCATGAAATATTTTGTAATTTTTTTTGGTAATTAGTTAGTTTTTATCATAACTAGTATTTCTTGATAAGATGTAAAAATTATATTAAACCCAAAATCGGTGTTTATGAATTGTTTTTATTGGAGACTACCTTTGTGAGATATAATTTGAGTCTAATTTCCTTTATTCGGAGTGAAATATATATTTTTTCTACTCCGAACTTATTTCTTCAATTTTTTAGATGATCTCTATAGGTATTAGCATTGAATGTATGAATATTTTCTCATCTTAATAGAGTATCGTATATTTTTATTATTATTTTTGCTTAGATTAAATGATTTGAGTAAAAATTGATAGTATATGCTTATATCTCATTCATGCATGACTTCTACAAAAACAAAAGACATATCTGGGGTTACCTAAACTAAGATCAAACAAAATAAAAGCCACAAAATTAACTACTCACCAGAATCCTAAAAAAAATGTACAATCTGTACATGGGTTGACTCTCTAAAATATATATATTGAGAAATATCTTCAGAACAAAAATAGAGAGATAAAGAATATATAGTATAATCTACATATTATGACCCACATTGCCTACAAAGTTGTGAGTAAAGGCTAATTACAAAAGAAAGATACAGGAAGTAATTCCCTAAAAATTCATTGCACTTTCTTCATTTGTAAAAGGCATATATCTTGAAATTATTTCTTAATGAGTTTGATTTATGCATGAAAATAATTTTTATATATGATATCTTTATAATTTATACATTCGATTCCTTTCATGAGAATAACGTCAAAATAATACTTTGAGCCTTTATTATTTATACATATACGAACATATTAGTTCATTTCTATACATAAACTATTTCGCATATAAATTAGTATGAGTGTTTGAACCCATAGGATTCAGTGTTTTGAGAGTATTGATTAGTGAGGAATAGAGTCGAAGTGAATTCGGATTCTAGACATTGAAATTGGGTGAAATTAAATTGATACATTTTTCATATGAAATATGAAAATGATTTTGACTAATTATTATAATAAATCATGATTGTTTAAAGAGATTAAAATAACTTATGCTTGAGATTTTAATTATGATATTAAAGGAGATTAAAAAGTATGAGACATTTTTGTGATATGTTGTTTTCTTTTATTCTTAAAAGTTAATTTTTGATTTTGTTGTCATTTTAGTTATTAAGTTGATTGTTTTTATTATTTCTTTTAATTTTTACATTTAGTTCAATGTTTGTGGGTATCATTACTGAAAACCCTCACGAGACTCAAACTCTTCCACTAGGGCAACATAGGGGTTTAAAGGCTTGTGGCATAGGCTAAATACAACCATGTCAATCCACTGAAGTGATTTAGGATAGTTTAATTTTTTAGTTTTTATCGCTTCTCTTGCTAAGGGACTAGCAAGAAGCTGGTTCGGAGTTGTGATGAGTGCTCAAAAAGCACTAAAAATTACCATGATTTTATGCACATTAATTGATTAAAAATATATATATTTATATGATTTTATCATATATTTATATAAATTTGTCTTTTCAGAATCATGGGTATTTTTATTGTTTTTCAGGTATTTTCGCTTAAAAACGTAACTTAAAGACTCAAAGGGAAATATTGGAGGCAATACATCACAAATATATTCATAAAATAAATGAGAAAAAGTCAACAAATATGGAAAAATTGGACAAAATGGGTCAAAAAGGAGAAAATCGCACACGCAGCCGCCCAACCGTGCCTAGTAACGCACAAACCTACTCTCCATTCAGTGCGCGCCTGCGCCCATACCAATATGACATCATCATTTACTACTTCGTGTTTTCTCCATTTTTAATCATTTTTTCACCCACTTTTTCTTCATATCCTCACCTATAAATACCCTCATTCTCTTTATAACTAAACACACCTCAAAACACATCTTATTTCTCTTTCTTTCTCTCCATTTCTTAGTTTTTAAGTTTTTCTTAGTTTTTAGCTTTTCTTAGTTTTAGAGTTCTTCTCTTTTTGAGAAGAACTAATTATGTTTTTGTAATTTATTTTCTTTTTTATTCAATAAATGGGAGTGCAAATTCCATTTGGAGATTTTCCAGCAACGGGAATAGCATCAAAGTACTGTAAGGATTTTATTTTCTTTACAGTTATTTTTTATGCTTTATTCTTACATGTTATATTTAATTTGTTTGTGATTAAATTTAACTTTGCTGACCGTGTGTAAACATGATATAATAATAACGTTGTTATGCTCATGAAATATTAAATAGGTAAAAATCTCTAAAATGAATTGATTTTATTTTTATTCAAGATTTTATATTAAGAATGTTAGAGAGAAATATATTATTTTTCATTACAAATTTAAATCAAAAATTTGATTTTAAGGTTTAGTTATCCGGTCTAATTTAGAGTAGTGCTCTTTTATTTGTTGGTACAATCGCCCGGTAGTTAGAGTGAGAGTCTATTTCAAAAGTTTTTATGAGAATTATTATCTGAAAACGTATTGACAACATGTTTTTAGTAGTGGTTTTAAAACTTGAAAGTTAGTACTCGGATAATTAAATTCTTAGGTTTAATTTGGACACCTTGAATAAAATTAAACTGTCTAATCCCACCAAAGGTGGCATTTAAATGATTCATTTTCAATCTCTTAGAAAAAAGAAATTAATTTAATTAACCAAATTAGTTATCAATGCCACCTATAGGTGTTAATTGATTTGTTTAGTTAACAAAGAATATCTAACTCCACCACAAGTGGTATTCATATAAAAAAGAGAGAATCAATAAATATCAATTTATATCTTTAATAACCTAAATAATATAAGCAAGCATAATTAACTTAGTTATTATATCCATAAATACTCTACTATTATAAATGATAAAATTTGCATCAATATTTATTGAATCTGTATCTATGTTTATTTTTATGTTATTAGATTAGAAACACAAAAAAACCAAATATCATGATAGGATATTTATTATTTAATTTTGTTTTTAAAAGTTTGAATAATAAATTAAAAACCACATATATTCCTTCCTTAGATCGACCTTGAGAGTATACTTATCATTTTCTACAAAATGATTCGTGCACTTGCGAGAGTTTTATAAATATAAAACCAAAGTATTGGCAGGATCGGCGATAACGATTATGCTCATCATCTAGGAAGGCTCAATCAATCAATTAAGATCTAAATCATTTCTTAAACTAAATACTATTTTGGATTTCACCTGAAATGATAATCAAATAGATTCTACAATATGGAAAAGGTAAACTAGCACAACTCACACCAATGTTTCCCCCAATAAGAACACAAAAATCAATCATGAGCATTTGCATAAATTTTGATTAAATCCAATCAAAACTAGAAAGCATATAATATAATTAATGTAAGTATCTTAATGAGCATGTTACATTCCTTATCTTAGTCACGAAAACCAATTCTATCATTGGGTTCATATGTTTCATATCAAGCATGCATATATTTGGTTTCCATGTATTCATAAATTTCTACTCAATCGTGATTAAAAAAATCCAAAAAAAAGAAAAGAAAATTCAAACTAGATGAAAGTAGAGAACAAAGTTCCCTCCCCATACTTAAATTACACATTGTCCCATATATGCACATATGAATATGAAAGAGTGAAAGGATGAAAACTCCCTTAGCCTTGGTGCACCACATTATATCGCTAAAACTATCCAATTTTGTTATGCCATTTCCCTCTACATTTATTGACCTACAAAATGAAAAAATATAAGTAAAATAATGTTGAGTTACTTCCCAATAAGTGCCAAATTTAACATCCTTGGATGGATGGCTATATAAACCTCTAAGGTGCATCCACCAAGGTTATCAAAGATGTTTCATATGGTAATTGATCCCCATAGTAGTGCTTCAATCTATATCCATTAGCTACGAATTCTTCATTGTTATTGTTCTCCAATTCAATGGCTCCATGCTTGGTTATTTTAGTGATGGTTAATGCACTTGACCATCTACTCCTAAGTTTTCCTAGGAACAGTCTGAGTCTCAAGTTGTACAGTAATACTTTCTACCTTGCTACGCATTTTTTTTGTTTTTTCTTTGTAAAGCTTGACATTCTCATAAGCACTCTACCATAGCTCATCTAGCTCATTCATTTGAAACAATCTTTTCTCACTAGCTTCATCCATTATCATATTCAACTTTTTCAACGACCAATATGCTTTGTACTCCAATTCCACCAATAGGTGACATGCCTTTCCACAGACTAGCCTATATGGGGTCGTACCAATTATTATTTTAAATGTAGTTCCATATGCCAACAAAGCATCATCTAAGTTAAAGGCCTAATTTTTTCTAGATTTATTCACTATATTCTCCAAAACTTTTCACCCCTCTCTATTAGAAAACTGTACTTGCCCACTAGTTTGGGGATTGTAAAAGGTAGATAGTTTATGCTTAATCCCATACTTAGACAATAAATAATTAAAGACTCTATTGCAAAAGTGATTACCACTATCACTAACAAATATCCTTGGAGTTCCAAACCTCGTAAAAATATTTTTCTTCAAATATTTCATGACAACTTCGACACACTTTGATACATAATCCATACCTAATAGTATGTATTAGTTACCAAAGGATGAAGGGAATTTTACCATAAAGTCAATGCCCCAAACATCAAACAATTTTACTTCAATGCTATTTAAGGGCATCTCATCTCTTTTAGAAATACTACCTATCCTTTGGCACCTATTACATGTTTCTACATAAGGGTAGGCATCTCTAAACAACGTAGGCCAAAATTTACAAGATTGAAGTACCTTAGCTTCTATTTTTGTGCTCCCAAAATGGTCTCCATAGTTTGAATTGTGGAAATGGTGAAGAATACTTCCAACTTCATCATAAAGGACATAAAAATACCATCAATGTATTCTTAATTGTGGTAAGGGTCATCCCAAACATACTATTTAACATCATGAAATAATTTCTTCTTTTGTTTTCGTGTGACATTCGGAGTAAGAATATTGGTAGCCATAAATTTGCAAAGTCTACATACCATGAGATGTTAGTTTGAGTTACTGAAAGAAGTTGCTAATATGAGAAATATTCCCCAATCACTATGTTATCATCCATATTAGCTTCCATTTCCAATTTAGATAGATAGTTTTCCACCTTATTTTTTCCCTTTTTTATCATGGATTTCCATGTCAAAGTCTTGTAGAAATAGAACCTATCTTATGAGTCTTGATTTGGCATCCTTCTTTGTCATGATGTACTTTATTACAAAATGGTCCACGTAGAGTCATTTTAATCCAACCAAATAAAATTTAAATTTCTCAAAGGCATACACAATGGTTAGGAGCTCCTTCTCTAAATTACCATAAATCATTTCTACATCATTGAATGTTTTGCTTTCGTAATATATGGCATGGAACATTTTCCCTCTATACTGCCCCAAAATAGTCCCAATAACAAAGTCACTTGCATCGCACATTAACTCAAAGGGATTGCTCCAATCTAATGCTAACACTAATTTCACTTTAAGTATTCAAAATGCCTCTAAACATTTATCATCAAATCTAAAAGACACATCTTTCTCAATAGATTTCACAAGGATTTGGAGACTTGGAAAAATCTTTAATGAATCTATGGTAAAAGCCCACATACCCAAAAAAAAAAACTCCTTACTCCTTATACACTAGTAGGTGGTGGTAGCTTCTTAATCATTTCAATCTTAGATCTATCCACTTCAATACCATTAGATGAGACTTTTTTGCCTAAGATAATACCATTGTATACCATGAAGTAAGACTTCTCCCAATTTGAAAACAAGTTGGCTTCTTCACATTGTTGTAGCTCTAGGGAGAGATAGTGTAGACACTTATCAAATGTGTTTCCAAAGATTGAAAAGTCATCCGTGAAGATCTCTAAGTGATTCTCCACCTTGTTTGAGAAAATAGTTATCATAAAATGTTGACATGTCAAAGGTGCATTGTATAACCCAAATGTAATTCTCCTAAAAGAAAAAGTTCCATAAGGACACATGATGGTGGTCTTTTATTGGTATTTGGGTACCAAGGCAATATGGTTATAGCTAGTGTATGCATCTAGAAGGAAAAAGAAAGAATGCATAGCTAATCTATCAATCATTTCAACCATGAATGGAAGAAGGAAATGTGCCTTCCTTGTAGCTTTCTTCACATTGTGGAAATCTATACGTACTCTCTATCACATGACAATCCTTGTTGGTATTAACTCATTTGACACATTTTCCACCACAGTGATTCCTCCATTCTTTGGTACATAATGAACTTGGTTTACTTATTCAAAGTCTGATATTGGGTAAATGAAGCTCATGTCACCCTACTTAATAATTTCCTTCTTCACTACCTATTTCATAATGGGGTTTAATGGGTGTTATGCATCCCATTTAGGTTTAGTTCCATCTTCTAATAGGATTTTGTACATCCATATGGATGGGCTTTTGCCTTTAATGTCAACAATAGACCACCCTATAACTCTTTTGAATTTACTGAGCACCTATAGTAGTCACTTTTCTTACTACATACTTAGACTAGCAAAGTTTATGAATGGAATACCAAAAATGAGTAAAAACAATGGTTTTGTAAAGGTTTGAGCTCTAACTTGGATGGCTCTTCCATGGATTATTTAAGCTTAAAACCTATCTTAAGATACCCTATAACTAGATTAGATACACACATGGAGGGTGTAGCCTCCAAAAGGTTCACACAATAAACATGTAGTTATTTTCTTTTGAATTTAATTCATTGTTCATAGCATCATGTGTCAAAGTCTTATGTGTGGATAGTTCAGTAGACGTTCTTAAGTTTTATCATGAGTGTGTGTGCCTAAGTTAATGTCGTAGTATTCATCGGGATATGTGTTCACAGAAATAACAAGAATTTGGTCTAAAGCATCAGTAGGACATATTTTATAAAGCACATTAGTGTCTAGCTCATCAGTAATGGAAATCCTAAAGCAATCACTAGTATTATTAGTATCAGAAAATCTAATTGCTTCAAAACATTAAATGTTACCTATTCATCTTACACTCTTATTATAATCTCACCTTTTTTACATAAATGAATGCTATTTTCATTGCTAAGAATAGATAAACAAGTATGATAAATGTCACAATCTTCTACCTTGTCTAGTACAATAAAATTAATTGGAAAGAACAGTATGTCCACTTTCACCAACACATATTTTACCACTTCCCGAGGTCGCTTGATTGACTTGTCTCCCATTTGCAATATTACTGATATGAGTTTGGCTTCACCAACTCCCAATATCTTTAGAATCAATAATGGCATGGGGTTAATACTGACACCCAAATCAAATAGTGCCTTGCCAAAGTCTATATTCCCAATTGTGTAACGTATGTCAAAGCTACCTAGATCTTTCATTTTTTTTTGGTAGTTTTATATCAATGATAGCACTACAACCTTCAATTCAGGCATGATCCCTAAGCTTCATTTTCTTAGATAGTACATCCTTCATGAATTTGGCTTCGAGAGGCATATATTAAAGTGCATTTTTAGAGGGTACACTTCTTCGATTGAACATTTTCCTTTTCAATACTCTTTTTGTCCATGTTTTCCTCATCATTTTTTGAGCTTCCTATTTCTCCTAATAGTAAAGAATTTTTTTAGCTTGGAATGATACTATGGTGTCTACATCTACTACTCTAACCAATCCTTTTGGCTTGAGCCTCTCTATAAGCCATTAGCAGTTGTTGGATTCCATCTCCTTAAGTAGTCAAAAGCTTCCTCTTCAATTTTACTTATTAAAGCTCTTCCAGTTACAACATTAATTATAGTCATTCACTGTTCCATTATAGAATATTTGAACTTGTATCCATTTAGGAAAACCATGGTATGGAAATATTCTTTATAACATCTTGAAGCATTCCCAAGCTTCATGAAATGATTCTCCTTCAAATTGATGAAAATATGTGATGTCTTTTTTGAGCTTAGTTGTCCTTAAAGGTAGGAAATACTTTGTTTTGACTTTTTAAGCCAATTGATCCTATATGTAGTTATTGTAAGCAAACCTTAGCTTTATCCCTCAGTGAGAAAGGAAATAAGCAAAGGTAGTTTGCATTATTTAAGACACCATTCATCTCGAAGGTGTCACACATTTCAAAGAATCAAACTAAATGAAGATTTGGGTCATCATTGACTAACTCTCCAAATTGATTTTCCCAAATCATTTGAATGACACTTGGCTTGAGTTTGAAATTATTTGCATTGATTCCCGATCTACTATTAGATGATTGAGCTCTATCTACTTATGGGACTATAAATTCATTAAAAATTTAGGGACCTCTATAGCTCATTGATCTCTTTATTTTTTCATAACCCCTACTTGATGTTATGGTAATCATTTCCTTCTTAAGCGGAATAAGGTTCTCTATATTTTTGGATCACATGGTATAAGATTTTCACCTACCAACTTGGGCATATAGCAGAAATACTACAATAGAAATTAAAAGGTCCAAACTAGTATAGTAGTAATCGTTATTTATATCCATTACAAGTACAAAACTCCTAGGCCACGACACCCAAAACTTGAAATGCTAACCGCAAGTATAAGGGTCATGCAAGTAATATAATATACTTAAGTATGGATATCTATCCAATAGGGAGTTGTGTAACTTATAACTGAGTACCGATATAATTATTATGAATACTATTTGGATAATAGAAAATTATAAAAAAAAGAAAAATAAATGACAACTAATTACTCAAAACAAAACTCAACAATTATGAAAATATATGATAAAATGACATAGGAATCATTAATCTCCTAATTTCCTTAGCATGTAAATCACTAAACTTTTCACCAAAATAATTACTAACTAATCACATGATCAACTGAATCTAACCTAGCATGTATTTCACTCTCAATTAAATTACACACCATAAAGTAATCGATCTAATCATGTTCTCATACCAATTAGATTGCATACTACTCATTAAGATCATCAATTGGATAAAATATTAAATCATCACATGTAGAAAATTGAGTTCATAAGGCCTTCATATTAGTAAATTAGCTAGACAAACCTAAGTTCATAAAACGAAAAAATTTCATAAAAAAAAGACATTAAAATTGATGAATAGAGGAGAAGAAGAGATAGATTCAATCTCTAGGTAGCTGTTAGGTTTTTAATTTTAAATTGTATGTTTAATTAGTGCTTCATTAGGGTTAATTAAAAGGGAAAAAATCAAATATGGACAATTAGATCAAATCTTAAAAGATCCAAGGGCTAAGATTAAAAATAGAAGATAAGATTTTTAAGCTAGATTTTGCCCTATATTTTCATACTACATCCAGATTTCCTTATGCACCACGGCCATTCCTCCATTGATTTTCCAGCCATAGATCATGCACCAGGGCATAGTAAAATGCATAGCGTGGCATAGAATGCTCATCCACTTAGCATTTTTCATTTGTGTGATCGAGTAGGAAATGTAGACCATGATAGCCAAAAAGGATGTTCAAGCATGCCAAGGAAATTTAAATTTTTTTGATGTCTTACCCTTGTGTTAAGTGTCATGTGAATTTAGGCAACATAAGAAATCAATTACCTTATCTATAGGTATTCAACACAAGAACCTAGATGTTGCCCAAAACTCATGGATTCTTGTTGCAATATTGAAAGGAATTGAGCAGCAAAATTTTGATGCTAACACATAGAGCCTGCCAACCAACATAATTCAATCACTAGTCACATGCTGCTACATACACTAGGCACAACATCACCAAACATGTAAAACAACTACCAGAAAAAAGAGTTAGTAGAGCCAAGATGCATTGAGCAAAGCCATGTTTAGGCTATACTTTAACAACCAACAACTTGTTTGCACCTTGCACAAACAAACAAAGCCACCCTAAGCACAAGGTTTCAATACATGGCCCTTGCCTTTCATGCCATCCTACTAGGCAAGAATAATGCATATTCCCTATATTTCCCTTGAATAACCTTGATGATCAATACGTAGGCCATTTCCAAAGAAAATGGTACTTCATAACCATACACCGACGATTGAAGCAAATCTTATGCTTTAGGTTCTAACAAGCCATCCCAACTTTTCATACAACACTACTAGAAAAGAACAATGCACCTACCACACATGAGCTGTTTTTCCTTGTTTTTGACCCATTTTCATCTCGTTTTCCAAAATTCCACCTATATTGATATAAATAAACACAAACTAAACCTTTTCATGATATTTTAGCACATTAAAAGACAAATAAGTGGTTAAATAACTCTATTTTCATAGAGTTATCAATTACCTAATAAATGACCAAAAATCATCATTTTATAATTTCAACAAAATGGGGTAATGGTAGATTATTAGTTCTTAAAAAAACTAAAAATATCGTGATTTTATGCATACTAAATGATTAAAATATTTTTATTTTTTTAGTTTTACTACCTTTTAAAACAAACCTATATTTTTGGAATGATTGATATGTTTTCTATTTTTTAGGTATTTTAGCTTTAAAATGGTTTGATTGATCAAAAACTTAAAGAGTATATCTGAAAGCACTTCATTCCAACATTGAGGCTTAAAATGAATGGCATATGAAAATAATTATGTATGTTAGTGCCAGGACGTGAGTTGAATAGAAGGATATGGGCCACACCATGGAATTTGTTAGTGCTTCTAATAGACTGACTATCATGTATTCACAATTGATACGAACCACAACATAAAAATGTTGTGTGTTGTATCTTGGAAATGTTATGTGATGTGATGTGTTTGTAATGGATTTCATTCCACTCAATTACAGCATCATGCCACAAGGCGGAATGAATTAAACCATGCCATTAGTATTTTGATCCACCATTTTCTCCTTTTCTACACCTATAAATTGGATTCCGATTGAATTTTATTTCATATCCCCATCTAATTGACGTGAATTGTGTGCAATGTGTACATAATTATACATATCACAAACAAGTAATATAATGATAAGAAAAGATCGTTTCTTTAGAGATTACGTTATTAGAAACTAATTTTAAAACTAAAAAGTAAAAAATAATTTTGTGTTTTTGGAAAAAAAAAGAACTAAAAATAAATAGCAACAATTAATTGACTCAAAATTGGAAGCTAAAAAGATATATGAGAAAATATCTAGAAATAACTAATCCTCGGATTTCCTAAGCATATAAATCACTAAAATTCTCCAATATAATTACCAATCAATTACATGATCAATTGAAGCTAACCTAACATGGATTCCTCTCTCATATAACTACACATCATATAGTAACTAACCTAATCACACTCTCATGTCAATCAAATTGCATACTACTCAGTAAATTTATCAATTATTGATCACATACATAAGAATCATATATCACTTCTAAGAAACTATGCATGTTATTTAATCGAGACAAACAATTAAATAATTCATATTTAGTTTCCTCTATAGATGAATTTTTAACTAAATAATTAATAGCATAAAAATTAGATTAAAAATATAATTAAATTGTAATTGTAATTGGAGTAAAATATTAGATCATCACATGAAGAAAATTGGTTCATAAGACCGCTAGATTAATAAATTAGCTAGACATGTTTTTTTTATAAATCTCATGTTTTTCATAAAGAAAGACAGAAAAATTGATAAAGAAAGGAGAAGAATAATAAGTACAATCAATCTCTTGAATTGTGGTGCCAATGTCTTCTTGAATCTCCACCAAAATTGTATCATGCCACGAGTTGGAAAGAATTGTACCACGGTATTAGTCTTTTGTTCCACCATTTTCTCCTTTTCTACACATATAATTTGGACTCCAATTGAATTGTATTTCATATCCCTACCCGACCGACATGAATTGTGTGTAATGGGTACATAGTTGTACATATCACAAACAAGTAATATAATGATAAGAAAAGATCATATTTTGGAGATTATGTTATTAGAAACTAATTTTAAAACTAAAAAGTAAAAATTAATTTTTATGTGTTTTTAGTAAAAACAATTAAAATAACTATAAATAAATAAAAATAATTAATTGACTCAAAATTTACAACTAATAAGATATATGAGAAAATATCTAGGAATAACTAATCCTCTAATTTCCTAAGCATGTAAATCACTAAAATTCCCGAATATAATTACCAATCAATTACATGATCAATTGAATCTAACCTAACATGTATTCCTCTCTCAATTAAACTACACACCATATAGTAACTAACCTAATCACACTCTCATGTCAATTAAATTTCATATCACTCATTAAGTTTATTAATTATGGATTACATACATAAGAATAATACATCTTTGCCAAGAAATTATGAATGTTATTTAATCAAGACAAACAATTAAATAATTCTCTCAAATATATTTTGTTGCCTCAATAGATCAATTGTTGACTAAACAATTAATAGCATAAAAATTAGATTAAAAAATAATTAAATTGGAATTATAATTAGGGTAATATATTAGATCATCACATGAAGAAAATTGGTTCATAAGGTCCTTAGATTAATAAATTAGCTAGGCGTGATTTTTTTTTATAAATCTCATATTTTTTATAAAGAAACACATACATAATAATCGATAAATAAAGGAGAAGAAGAATAAATTCAATCAATCTCTTGAATTTTTGCACCAATTGTCTCTTGAATCTCTACAAAAATTGTATCCCTTATTGAATTTTTCCATATTTTTCTCTCTTCTTGGCACTAGTGATGATAAAAATTTGTTAAATTTTGGTTAATTAGGTTTTTGGGGCAATTAAGAGGTTAAATTTGGCTAATATGGAATCTAGATCATCATGTTAGCTTCAGATCAAGGGTTGAGATGAAAAAAGAAAAATTAACAGTGTTTTCTAATAGGAATGCAACAAGTGGCATAAGGAAATCATTCCATGAATAAGAATGTTCTGTGTGGTTGGGTGGACTAGTTATGGCCAATAGGTGCTAAGTCAGTTCTATGTGGCATGCTATGATTCATGGATATAGATTGTGTGGTACCCTAGTGGAACGAATTGAGGAATCACATAACAATGAATGGCACACTTATTGACTGTACTACAAAACTCTAAACAAACATTGTGCCAACATATGGAATAGCCTGCATCACTTGGTACATGTCGCAAATATTAACTAAAAAAGTGCACTGAAGACTCTACTTTACAGTCATCGTAACTCCAAACTTAACTCTTTTCTTGTGTTCAAGTAAAGCCAATTCTAACTACATTAAATAACATGGGTACTATTTTCATCAATACATATACATATACATATATATATATATATATTAATGCATGCATATTTAGTAAAAACTATCCCCTCAAAATTTGTGCAATTCTATGACTAGGAGGTTCACATATCCATCAATCAACGTTCCATCGATACAAGGATATGTAAGGCTTTTGAAGAATTGATTCATGTGTGTGTGTGTGTTACATATGATATCATCCAAGACACTTATGAAATCAAACTATTTGGGCATTCTAATCATAAGTATATTTTTCACATCCCTCTTCACTAAGATAAATATGCACTTAGTTGAAGACTAATAAAGGAATCACATACTTGTAATGTAAGGCTTAGGTGGGGGTCAATAAATGAAGAAATTTAGGCTCTTTCCCCACTTTAGTATTCTTTTTATTCATCATGCACTTTTTATCTACAATTGAGCTTTTGCTTGATATTTTAGTTCATCTTATTTTATCATTATTTCATATTATTTTATTCCACATCTCTTTTTCAGTAACTTCACAACACCCCCTAACTTATTTTCAATCTTATTTTCTTTTTCTTTAGAGGGATAATTGTGTTCTGAGTTTTTTTATAGGGTGTATTACATTTCACTTAACTCTATATCATAACACATGATTGTATTTTTTTTGTACAACCTAAAGGTGCAAGGGTCAAGATAATTCTTATGAAAGATTCTTAATTGGGCTCAAATGGGTGACCAATGATATTAATAATGGCTAGGTTGAAAGGCATAGTCAATCTAAATAAGGCCTAAATCATTTCTCTTGCTAAATATCATTTCGAATTTTTCCTCAAGGGATGATCAAATAGATTCTAAAACATGGTAGATCTCATCAACTCAAATAACTCACCACCAATTTCTTTCAATGAGAACACCAAAATTAACTATAAACATATTCATGAAAATTTGAATCAATCCAATCAAAACTAGCAAGCATATCTCATAATTAATGTAACTATCTTTACAAGCATGTTACATTCCATATTCTAGTCATGACAAAAATTATATCATCAGATTCATATATTTCATATCAATCATGCATGCATTTAGTTTCCATATATTTATCAACTTTTACCCAATCATGGTTAAAAGCATCCTAAAATAAAAAATTCCTAAAAATTGAAAATGTATACCAAATGCTAAAGTAGAGAATGAAGTTTCCTTCTTGACACTTAAATTGCACATTTTCCCCAATGTAAGGATATAAATATCAAAAAGTAAAAGGAAAGAAAACTATCTTTGTCTTGATACACCACATCTTCCGTTGAAATTATTCAATCTTATTACACTATTGCTCTCCACATTTATTCAACTACAAAATAAAAAAAATAAAAGTATAATTAAAATAAAGTTGGGTTGCCTCCCAACCAGTGTAATGTTTAATGTATTTGACAAGAGGACCATATCGACTACTAAGGTATGTTTCTATGTGTCCATTTAGTATTGAGTTTGGGCGGAAAAAATTTCATTCTTAAATTGTTCCATAATACTTTATGTTCCAATTTAAAAACACGATGCTCAATTCTCTTATCATGCCATTTTTATTTTCTTCTTACACGTTTTTTCATCCTTACAAGCACTCCACCATAGCTCATCTAACTTATGTATTTGTAACATCTTTCTCACCTCTCTATTTGACTCTTCTACTTGCCTACTTGATTAGGGATGGCAGGGTAAAGGTGTAAAGTCTAAACTTAATGGCCCTTAAATTGTTGGTTTGAGCTTAGATCCTATCTCAAAAGTCTCCACAACCATATTAGGTATACACATAGGAGGTGTAGCCTCATGTGTAATAGTCTTAAGTGTGGGAAACTCAATAGATTTTTTTAAGTGATCAAGATGATCAATAAAATTTATCCTAAAACATTCCTTAACATTATCAATATTAAGGGGTTTAGATGCTTTAAAAACTTTAAATGTCACTTATCCATCTTGCGTTCCCATTGTAATATCATCTTTTTATACATAAATAAGTGCTCTTTTGGTTGCTAAGAATGGACGACCAAGTATGATAGGCATGTTATGGCTCTATTTCATGTCTAGTACAATGAAATGCACCAAAAAAGAGGAACTTGTCTACTTTCACTAGCACATATTCTACCACACCCTTGGGTTGCTTGATTGATCTATCTGCCATTTGTTGTGTTATGGAAGTGGGTTTGGCTTTACCAACCCCTAATATCTTAAAGACATATAACGTCATAAGGTTAATACTTGAACCTAAGTCACATATAGCTCTCTCAAAGTTTATGTTTCCAATTGTGCAAAAAATGTCAAAGGTACTTGGATCCTTTAATTTTTGCGGTAATGTCCTAGCAATGATGGCACTACAACCTTCAATCAAGGTTATTATTTCATTATATCCAAGCATCCTTTTCTTTGACAAGATGTCCTTTAGAAATTTGGCATAAAAAGGCATTTGTTCAAATGCATCTACAAATGGTATATTTATGTTCAGCTTCTTGAAGACATGTAGAAATTTTGAAAACTACATGTCTAACTTTTTATTTTGTAGTCTTTGAGGAAAAGGAATAATGGGTTCGTAGAGGTTTCACATTTGTTGCTAAATTATTTCCTTTCTAGTGCTTTGTTTATCCATTTTCTCCTCCTCATCCTTTTTATCTTCTTGTTCCCCCTTATCATTTTGATTCTCATATTTCTCCTCCTCCTTTTGAGTCTTAAGTTCACTCGAGGCTATGGCATTGCAATGCTCCTTACCTTTTGTTCTTGGATTTATAATTGTTTCAATTGGAAGGTTAGCTTAAGGTCTTTGACTTATGGCTTGAGAATGTTGCTCTATTTGGGTTTTTAAATTTTCAATTCAAGCCTCTTCAATGGAAACTTTTGCATCTATTGATTGGATAAAGTCTATCATCATCCTTATTAAAGCATTTATATTGTCCTTAGTAGGTAGCTTTTTCTCTTGGGCTTATGATTATTGTGGTTGTTGAAAACCAGGTGGTGGAAATGATTGATGGTTGAATTGATTACTATCTTGAATGTTGTTATTACTCCAAGAGAAATTTGGATATTGTCTTCATCCTTGGTTATATGTGCTCGAGTATAGATTATTGTTTCAGTTCACATCACCCATATAGAATGTTGATTTATGATTATTTGGAAAATAATCAAACAAATGAGCTCCACCACCAAAGACATAGGACACCCTTGAATCTTGGACTTGGTTTATATTTGCTGGCAAGTTTTAAGCTTTCAAAAGATTCACCTGATGATACTTCAGCTATATGTATCATGATATCATTTACCTCATGCACTCCGAATACTCTTCTTGTGGATGACATTCTATCTATTGGCCATTGATAATTATTGCTAGCCATTTTCTCAAGCAAATCATAAGCTTAATTGTAAGATTTGGCTAATAGAGCTCCATTAGCATATGCAACAACAATGATTCTTGCTTGAGCATTGAGACCATTGTAGAAAGTCACTATTTCAATCTAATAAGGGACACCATGGTGAGGACACTTCCTTAACAATTCTTTGAATCTTTTTAGTGCTTCATATAAATATTCTCCTTCATATTATTGGTATGAAGTGATACCATTCCATAGTTTGGCATTCATTATTGGTGAGAAATATTTTATCAAATATTTCTCTACCAAATTATTCAAAGTTATAATAGAATTAGGTGGCAAAGAGTTTATCCATGCTCGAGCATAGTCTTGGAAAGAGTAAATGAACAATCTAATCCTACATTCCTCTTTGGTACACAACTGAATTTGAATAAATCTCCAACTTGAATAAAATATTTTAGATGTAGATGAGAATCATGTTTGGTAATATGTTGAATTTTCGAACTATTTGTAGCATTTGAAACATAACTAACTTTAGTTTAAAGTGATTAGCTTCAATGTTTTTCCTTGTAATACTTGAACTCAGTCCTTCCAATATAGTTCTTTCACTATCATCCATTAAGGGTATCTGATTATTCAAATTGAGCTCATTATTGTTCATTTAAAATGGATTAGCCATTTCTTCCACTTGATTGACAACTTGTTGTTTTCTTATTAATCTAAAAGTACACTCCATTTTGGGATCTGAAAGCAAAATTTCTACCTTATAGACTCTGCTCATACAATAGAGCCAAATATATTTATAATAGACTAAAGGAGATTTCTAAAAACAATAAATAAAGAAAAACAAAAAGTAAATAACTAAATAAATTAAAATTAAACTTACAAAACACAAATAAAAAATAACTAAAATAAAATAAAATAATTAATTTCTAATATTTATAATTCCCGACAACGGCTCTAAAAACTTGATCATCATGAATTGTGTGCAATGGGTACAAAAGTATATGTATCGTAAACAAGTAATATAATGATAAGAAAATATTGTTTTCATAGATACTATATTATCACAAACTAATTTTAAAACAAAAGGTAAAAATCAATTTTTTTTGTGTTTTTAAAAAGGAAAATTAAAAGAACCAAAAATAAAAAGTAATAATTAATTAACTCAGAATTAGAAGATATATGAGAAAATATCTAGAAATACTTAATCTCTATATTTTCTAAGCACATGAATCACTAAAATCCCCACAATATAATTACCAATTAATTACTTGATCAATTGAATCTAACCTAGTATGTATTTATCTCTCATGTAAACTACACACTATAGAGTAATTAATTTAATGACACTCTCATGTCAATTAAATTACATACTACTTATTGTGTTCATCAATTATGGATCACATGCATAAAAATAATACATTTATGTCTAAAAACTATGTATGTTATTTAATCAAGATAAATAATTAAATAATTCTCTCAAATCCATTTAATTGCCCCTATAGATAAATTGTTAGTGAAATAATTAATAGCATAAAAATTAGATTCAATAATATAATTAAATTAAAATCATAATTGGGATAAAATATTAGATCATCACATATAGAAAATTAGGTTCATAAGACATTGAGATTAAAAAAATAGCTAGAAAATTTTTGTTCATAAATCTCATATTTTTCATAAAAAACATAAAAATTGATAAAGAAATGAGAATAAGAATATATACAATCAATCTATTCAATTATATCACCAATCTCCTTTTGAATCTCCACCACAATTGTATCCCCCCTTTAAATTGTTCTATATTTTTCTCTCTCCTTGGCTCTAAAAATTGGTAAACTTTTGTTAATTTTTGGCTATTTAGAGTTTTTGGGACAATTATGTGGTTAAATTAGGCTCAAATGGAATCTATATAGTTAGTTCAACTTCAAATCAAAGGATGAGAAGAAAAAAAGGAAAATTAATATCACTAGCCAATAGGAATGCAACATATGACATGGAAAAATCATTCGATAAATCATTGCATGACGCGTGGTGGGATGGACAACTCATGGTCAACGAGTGTTGAGTCAGCACCATGTGGTATGCTATGATTCACATATATGGATTGCATGGTGCTAGTGGAAAAAAGAGACGAATCATATGATAATACATGGTATGCTGGTTGACTACACAACGAAACTTAGAATGCACTCAATCCTGACACGTGGCATGGCCTACATCACCTGTTACATGAAACATGCTTTATTTGGCCCTCATTACTTGCATTGCATCCATATGTTAATGTCTAGTTAGGTCCTCTATTTGCATGGCATCCATATGACATGTTTTATTTATGGTCCCAATTTTCTACACGTATAAATGCATTAGTGATTCATGATTTTGTATGCAAAATCATGCTTGTGAGTGGTGAATACTCAAGACAATGTTTGCAAGTTTTTTATGTGAGGTTATCCATGTTTTGTTTGGTAGTTACCTTTGCATAGCTTCTTTATGAGAGTAGCCAAAGTCAAATTCTTTGAGTTCTCAAATCTTGGACGTGTGTCCTTTGTTGTTTATTAGGTGTTTATGTTCAAGGGTGGTTTTGTTGATTATGCATGTCACTCATTACTAATTTATGGTTTTGATTACACCATATTGGGTGGTGTTGATTTTGGAAGTGAGCCAGGTTTGTGTGTCAAACCAACTCATTATGGAAGTAACAAGCAAAAGTAGCAATAGGTAGTTAAGATAGAGGTCCTAGTTGATAGAGATATTGCTGGTTTTATTTTTTATTAAAGTTGTAACTACTTTATTGATTTGTAGATTGTTTGTTACTATGTGATTGCCTTAATTAAGTCACGAGTGTTAACCTATAGATAGGATTTCTATGTGGTTTTACCTCATTTTATTAGGTGTTATGCATGCTCGAATATATGGTTAGTACAATCAAAGTTTAAATGGGGTATGTCTCTATATACTGAAGTTTTAACTTTGAGTATGTTATTTGTTCTTCTTCTATATTAATTGTTTAATTCAAATTGTTGGGATTCTTCGTTATCAAATATACATAATTACCTCAATATACTAATTGTTAGGCAAATAACTAAAAGCCTGAAAATCAGATTAAATAATATGATCTAAATAAAAATCATAGTGGGTTCAAAACAATCAATTCACATAGTAAAAAAATGGATTTATAAGACCACTAAAAAATAAAAGCTATCTTATACACATAATGATGAAATTAAAAAAAACACTATGTAATGAATAATATACAATCAATCTCTTGAGTTATATTGACTTTGTCTTCAATCTCCTCTAATCTCTTTGGTTTGATTGCTTAGACGAGTTATTCTTTTCTCTACTTCATATATTTTTCCTTAGATCTCTATGTCATTAATTATGGCCTCCCAATTGGGTTTAATTAGGTTAAAAATGACTTAATTTGGTTCATCAAATGTGTTAAATTTAATCCAATGGTCAAGATTAATAGTTGGATGTAAAATTAGGACTGATATGGAATCACCCATATTGCTCGATTGGCCAAGATCCTTAGTTAATCAATCTAAGTCTATCATCAGTCCAACTTGAGAGCCCTCGATTAATGCTTAATTGAAGCTTTC
Organism: Hippophae tibetana; assembly: GCA_037013495.1. NCBI lineage: Eukaryota > Viridiplantae > Streptophyta > Magnoliopsida > Rosales > Elaeagnaceae > Hippophae > Hippophae tibetana. The sequence continues at coordinate 9,086,742 of CM072808.1, read as the reverse complement.
TCGATTGAGTTATCTGAATCGATTGAGACCATTTTAGATTGAACAACTTAAGATAATTTCTTGCCAATGAGAATCTTTTTATCAAATTCAATCAAATTTATTTTGATTGAGTTATCCAAAAATGTCCTAAATGGTTCACTTTGACTATATTTGATGTCGATGCACCTCCAATAACATAAGATAGGCCTTTTTGAAAATATTTATCCCAAAACAAGAAAAATTGCTTGCTTGAAATGAGTAAATAACTCTACTTTTGTTGCGGTATCACACTCATAAATTTGACTCTTTACTAATCTTATAGAAAATGTAATGCTAAACTAAATAACTAAACACCAACAACACATAGGTAGTGTAAGTCCTATTAAACTTGTGTCTGTGTGTTGGCTTTCTATGTACAAAACATGGTGTCTATTTCTTCTGTGTAGGGTTGGTTACTACAGTTCAATAATTTACACATGCACATTGTTAGGTATACTTTTTATGCAAACATATTTACACATACCACAACGTTGGTTTTTTGTAGTGTGCATGCTATGTAGAGTGTTAGTTTTTGGAGAGTGAACATGCAAGTGAGTTGACATTTTTACTTGTGCGTTTTGCCCTATTTTAGGTGAAGAAATTTATTGATAGTCACTAAGGTTGATTGCATTCTGAGCCGTATAAATACCTTACCAATTTCTCTTTTCTTTACCTATCATGTAAGAACTAAAACTCTACCAAAATTCACTTTGAGATTCATAAATGATATTTATATTATTTTTGGAAAGCTTACTTGTGAGTGTAGGTTAGTTTTTGGTTATCAAATTGTTATTTGTATGAGTGCATGGCTTGACTGTGTATCTCTTGTATTTGATTTGCTATTTATAGTGAACTGTGTAATGGATAGCCAAGTTTGAGTATTGAACCAAATTATTGTGAAATTAGAAATTAAAGAGTAGGAATAGGTAGCTAGGACAAAGTTCCCTACTGATATAGGTAATTATGGTTTACTATCTATTAGGGTTGTAACTATTTTATTATTTTGTTAATTATTAACTACTGAGTGGTTGCCTTAAGCTACTTAAGGATGTTACCATATAGATATGGTCTCTATATGGTAACATGCTTTGTGTGTGTACATCTCAATCTATTGGAGCATAAACTCTTATTAGAAAACATTTATTATTTTATGATCTATGTTTGATATACAATACATGTGCATCAAGTTATCTACTTTGTGTGATATTTTGTTTTCTATTCTTCTACTGTATGTTCTATATTAGTGTTATCTATCCTATTTGTATGAGTTAAGACTGAACTTTTTAGGAGTCTGTTTTTTCATACCTGGTAATGTACATGGTTGTGGACTCTTTCAATTGGAATCAGGGAAAGTGCACTCTTTTGGAATTAACTGCTCTAATGATGATCCTATTAACTAGTGCCTTCACACACATATTCTTTCGAATGGATTGAGGAAAATGAGGCAATATAGGTAGACCTTCGTTTTTTGATAGGATGAACTATACCTTTTAGAATCTCAAATAAGGGTCTTCTTGTGGTCCTAATGAAACCATGTATGGTTCCTTCTTAAGAATGGCTAGTCCTATCCCACTAAAACCCTACTTGATAATACTATGATTCCAAAGCCAATGATTGAGTTAACTAAATAATCTAAACAGTTTGAATGGAATAGTAAGGGTTTATATGCTATCATTAGGACTGTGTCACCTCGTGAATAAAGAAGAACTTAGAGTTGTACCTCATCAAAACAAGCTTGGGATATCCTTGAGACAACTCATGAAGGGACATCTATTGTTAATATGTCTATAATGCATAAGCTAAATTGAGACCTTAAATTGTACATTAGCAAGAACACGGGACATTTGAATTGTATGTTGATTTCTCTTACAACCTAGGTAGACCTATTATCAAAGAAAAGTAGATAGAAAATATCATCACCAATCTACCTCATAGATTTCATGCTATGGTTACTGTACTTTAGTGAATGTACAAACCTAGTCAACTCTCTATAAATGAGCTAGTTTGTGAGTTATAAGTCTTGGAACCGCCTCCTTATAACAAAGGTAGGAAAAAACTACCCCAGGGAAGGTAAGAGCTTCGCTTTCAAAATTACCAAAGGAAGTGACTCAAGTAAAGATGGTATTGCCATGGTCTATATTAATGATGATTTTGATCCTTACAAGGAGGAAATGGCCTTCCTTGCCTAGAGATATACCAGGTTCTTTAGAAATAAGAAATCAATATTTGGGAATATTAGAAGAAATACTTCAAGCTTCAAATCCTCAAAATAAAGTTGATGAAGACTCAGAAAATGAATATAAGAAGTTGAGCAAAGGAAACTTGAATAAAATCAAATGCTTCTAATGTGGTAAGCCTAGTCATATTATTGGAAGGTGTTTTCAAAAACAAAATCACACAAACAAGCGTGTTATGAGAAATGAGGTTACTACTTCAAAAAATACCAGCAGTGATGATAAGGATGATGCTAATTTTATAGCCTTTGTTGCTTTTAGTAGTGTCATTGATCCTTTGAATGTTTCCTTAAAAGTTCAAGAGGTAACTGATGATGATGACTATAAGCAAGATGAGTTACATGACTCCTACAATGCTCTCCTGTTAGAGCATATCAAGTCAAAGAAGGAAAAGAAAAAGGTCTTGGAAAACCTTGACAAAAAGGAGAATAAGATAGAAGCTAAGAAGAAAAATATTGAGGAAATGAAGTCCTTTGTTGATTGCCAACAAATTGATCAAACTAGAAAATGTGAGGCTATACAAAGGAGACATTTGAATTTGTTTGAAAAATTTAATGCAAATGTTGAAAAATTAAAAAAAGTTAACAAACAACAGAAGGTTCCTATCTCTGGAAAAACTACTTAGTTATTGATGAGTATTGTTCGCACTTCTGATCAAAATGCTGATGTAGAAAGATTGAAGAAGAAGATCGTAGTTCTATAGAGTTCAAAGGAATACATGGCTTACTCTCTAACTAACAAGGAAACTAAGATTGAACAATTAAACAAGAAAGTTAGGATTCTATAAAATTCAAGAGATTATTATGAAACATTTCTTAAAGAAAAATGAGATTTGATTATTGCCCTAAAATGCAAACTCAAAGTTAGTATGAAGAAACTACAACAATATACCTTTAGTTTTAACAAAATGATGATTTTCTTGAAGAACCTAAATAATATTTTAGTAACATAAAAATGTTTTCGGACAAGTGTGGTATTGGTTACAATGAGAAGGTTTCGACTTCTATGGTAGTTTTGACTAAGCTTGTGAAAGTTTCTAATCAAAATGAAAAATTGAAGTATGTTGCCATTGACCCAAGATGTAAGTGTATTGTGTTCCTTCATCCAAATCCTTTTAGCAAGGTAGAACTCTTCACCTAAAGCTAGCACTTCTTGTCACTTTAGTGATGGCCATCTACCTCTATCTATTTTCCTTCCTACTTATCACCATTATGGTGAAATTGGGAACTTCAGACCACACTGCTAGAAATTGACTACTCATCCTTATATGAAAATCAATGGGAGAACTTCTTTCTCTTCTCCACCATGCTCAAAGTCAACGACCTACAATATTAGTGTTTTTTTATCTATCTAGCACTGTTATCCACCTTGCTAGACTGTATCGTAGATAAGTGAGAAGTAATACTGAGAGTTCTCCTCACTCATGATGATTCTATGAAAATAGAGTCATTGGTGCACTTTTTTACTTAATATTTACTTGTTTTATTTAATAAATAGTATTTTTATGGAAAAAAAATTAAAATATAAAATTTTTAGTGAAAAGGAGTGAAAATATAATTTTTGGAATTTTTTGGCATTTTTATGGATTGCTTTATGAATTTTTAACACAGGACCTATCAAAAGCTACCACATATCATGTCACATAAGCATAGGAGTTGACTGGACAAGCCATACGGATGCCACGTAAGCATGAAGAGTGAATCGCATCGCACCACATGTGAGGAGGACAAACACGTGCCACATGTTAGTATGAAATTCAATTCGAGTTTGGAAATCGGTCAACATACCATGACATGTGTCACCATGCCATTGTTTTTCACGTTCCACCTATGTGCCGCGCCATCCGTTCCCATGAATTACATTGCGCCACATGTTGCTGACTTGGCAAGCATTGACTCTGACCGGTCTCTCCTGCCACACGTCGCTCCCTGATTCATCCAATGAATTTCTGATGTCACGTGTCACACTGTGATTGGCTGAAACTATCAATTTTTCTTGTTTTGATCGTATCCCTTGATTTGAAGTTGATCGAATGGTCCAGATTGCATTTGAGCTTTATTGAAGCCCCCAATCACTCCATAAACCCTAATTAATCTCCATTATCATAATTTTGGTCAGTTTTTAGAGTATAAAGAGAAAAAAATACATAAAAATTTAAGAGAAGACACAATTTTAGGGGATATTGAAGAGGAAATTAATTCTACAATTCAATATATTGATTGTATTTCTTTTTCTACTCTTTTCTTTATCATTTTTTATGTATTTCTTTATGGAAAGTATGAGCTTTATGAACACAATTATGGTTAATTAATTTATTAATCTAGGGATCTTATGAACCCAATTTTACCATATGATGATCTAATATTTTTTTCCCAATTATAATATTAATTTAATTATATTATTTAATTTGATTTTTATGCTATTAATTGGGGGATTAAGTATTCCTAGATATTTTCTCATGTTTCTTTTTAGTCACAAAATCTAATTTAATTAATTATTGCTATTTACTTTTAGTTATTTTAATTTTTATTTCTTAAAATATAAAAACACCAAAAAAATTGATTTTTATTATTTTTAGTTTTAAAAATTAGTTTCTAAAAAAATAATCTTCGTGTGAACGATCTTTACTTATCATTATATTACTTGTTACGATATATACACTTGTATATTTATTGCACACACAATTTGTGTGGCGATCAACTCACCCACATCTCCTGTGTTAGAATGTAGTTATATGGCTCATTTGAGCATATATAAGATAGTTACATTATGCACTTGAGTCATAGTACGAAAAGAAATAACTTTACTTCTAAACAACCATCTAGTTTAGGGTATCTGAATAATTCTACTAGAGTTTTAAGAAATAATAAACAACACAAACCTTGAGTACTTACATTCTACATGCTCACATGTCATAAAGGCTATTTCTTAAATTAGTTGCCCCTCATAAATACTTTAAATGGAAGGATGATGTTTGATCACTATTTTTGGGTGATCTATTTGGGTGTTATTCTGTTTTTTTCTCTTATCTCTTTTGGTTTTTATCATTCTTCTTATGTCTCTTAATGTTTTTCTAAATGTTTTATTTCTTTTTGTTTACTTTATTAAAACAAAAAATTTAATAAAAATAAAGGTATTATATGTTTTTCCTTTGCTTGATGTTGTGACACTCCTTGCCTCCCCATATTTTCCCAAGATTCTTTAGCAAGTTATTATGTTCTACTTTCTTACCTTTTTAAGTTTATCTATTGTTGTGATCTCTTTTTCTTTTTATTTGGAAGGCTTTTGACATCAATGGATGTGTGGTTGTTCTAATGTGTGTATTCTCTAAGAGGTCGTATGAATAATCTCTTATGAAGTTTTTATAAAATATAAGGAAAGAATAAGAAGAAATTTTTCCTACACATGTAATAAAATTGTGAATCTACATGGTTATGTTTGATGAGTTTGTGTGAATTTCTTGATTTAATGATTTGAATGGCTCTAACAATCTTTAGAACCCATGTGTAGTTTCTTTCAAGGAAAAATCCTATGTGTTGATTAGATAGAAAAATGATTTAGGTCATCTTTTGACCATTTTGATCCTTCTTATTACCCTTGTCTACCTATTCAAAGTTTCCCTTCATAAGGTTTTTTGTTATACATTCATTTCAATGCACCTACTAGCCTAGCTAAAATGTTCAATCCCACTTACCTGACACTTCTTTTATTAAGTTCCAACTTTGTCTTGTTGAGGATTTTTACTCATGAATTTTATGCTTCTCTCGATCTTTTAAAAGTTTCAATATTGAAAAGTTCAAGGAAATGATAATTATTTTAAAGGATTACTTCTTATTGTTGTAAGCTCTATGCTTAAAGTGAAAATTTATATATCTTAAGGTGTGCCTTTGCTTTAATGTTTCTTCTATTTTACCCAAACCTCAGCCTATCTTTTCAAACCTTTTACGACCATATTTTTCAAGTAGAGATCGTGCGGCACTTAGCACCGTCCATTGCACTAAGCCTGCCTTTGAATTCGAATGAAACTCCAAAGAGACTAGAAAGAGAGTTTGCAAAGAATGCTTTGTATTGCTCTAGAGAGAGTTTATCTTACAATTTCCAAAGGATTTCCCAAGATGAATACAATTGAAGACCAATGGGTCTATTTATAGTGTGACTCTAAGCTTAAGAGTATGCCACCACTTTCTAGAGTCTTCCTAGTCTAGAATGTACAAGAGACTTCTAGATTTATGTACAATATGCCACAAGGGTCTAGGACTTTCTTGCCAACTCTAGAGTCTTCTAGGTTTGTCTAGTTCCTTCATGCACCTTCCGGGATGTTCCGTAAGCTTCCAGCGACTTCTACATCCTTCATGAACCATTCGGCATGTTCTAGAATATTCCAGCCCATTCTAGCACTCTCCAGCGTGCTCTAGAACATTCTAGGGTCTTCTAGCTTGAGTTGAGTCCGTCCAACTCTAGCCCTTTCTAGACTTCTCTAGGCAACTCTAGAACTTTCCATGTAGAATAGTCTAGATCCTTTAGGCAACCACCATTTATTTTGGATTTTTAGGGACATTCTGTGCGAGACATGACACCCTCCCCCACTCAAGTTCGCGATGCCCTCGTCGTGCCTTTTAGCTTGAACCTTTCTATGTCATCTTTGAATTGCCACAAAAAGTCCTCAGGTTCCCAGGTTGCTTCTACATCCGGAGCGTTCTTCCATTTGACCAAGTATTCCCGATAACTTGGCACACCTCTACGTCGGATCAAGCGATCCGCCAAGATTGAGTCCACTTCCTTGTCAAAGGAGGTTACCACTGCGGTAGGCGCCCTTTTGGATTCTCCTCGACTCATGTCTTCCTTGTCTCCATGATAAGGTTTTAGCATGCTTACATGAAAGACCGGATAAATTTTGAGCTTTGGAGGGAGTTGTAGCTTGTACAACACCTTACCGAATTTCTTGAGGACTGGAAATGGTCCTTCATACTTCCTCACCAACCCCTTATGAACCTTCCGCAAGGACTTGAATTGTTGGGGCAATAGTTTTACAAGAACCAAATCACCTTCATGAAATTCCACCATCCTCCTTTTCTTGTCAGCCCATTTCTTCATCTTCTTAGATGCCTTATTCAGATAGGCTCGAGCCAACTCAACTTGTTCATGCCACGCCTTGGCAAATTTGAAGGCAACATGACTCTTCCCTTCATAACTCATGGCCAAGGCATGAGGAGTCATGGGTTTCTGCCCCATGACGATCTCAAAGGGACTCTTCGTGGTAGACTCGCTCCGTTGTAAATTGTAAGAGAATTGGGCTACATCTAACAGCTTTGCCCAATCCCGCTGATTAGCACTCACAAAGTGCTTGAGATATAACTCCAGCAATGCGTTGGCATGCTCCGTTTTTCCGTCACTTTGAAGGTGAAAGCTTGTGGAGAAATTCAAGTCTGATCCCAACAACTTGAATAGTTCAGTCCAAAATTTCCCCGTGAATCGTGGGTCTCGGTCACTCACGATATTAGCCGGGATTCCCTAATGCTTCACAACATTTTTGAGGAACAAACATGTCGTCTCATCTGTCGTGCATTCCGTTGAGGCAGGTATGAATGTCGCGTATTTGCTGAAGCGGTCGATGACAACAATAATGCTGCCAAAGCCCTCTGATTTTGGCAGACAAGTGATGAAATCCGTAGAGACACTTTCCCATGGTCTCTCTGGAATAGGCAATGGCTCTAGCAAACCTCCGGGTGCATGCTGCTCTATCTTGTCTTGTTGGCACACAAGACAAGTTCTTACATAAGCTTCGACATCATCCCGAAGTTGAGGCCAATAGTAGATTGACTTGATCAAAGAAAGGGTGCGCCTCATTCCTGGGTGTCCAGCCCATAACAAATCATGGCACTCCTTGATAAGATCTTTCCTTAAGCTCCCCCATTTTGGCACAAAGATTCGATTCTGCTTGGCATAGAGTAGTCCGTCACTCAGCCAAAATCGTCTCGTCTTTCCTTCCTTGATGAGGGCCAGGAGGTTTTGAGCAAGGGCATCATGTTCCAACCCTTCTTTGATCCTTTCCAAAAGAGGACTATTTGGCCTACTCAAGGCTGCTAACTCCACCTTACGGCTCAATGCATCAGCCACCACATTGGCCTTATTGGGTTTGTACTCCAGTCTATAGTCGAACTCCACCAAGAAGTCTTGCCATCGAGCTTGCTTGGGACTCAACTTCTTTTGAGTCTGGAAGTAGCTTGTGGCTACATTGTCCATCATGATAACAAAATGAGAACCCAACAAGTAGTGTCGCCACACCCTTAGGCAATGAATGATAGCTGTCATTTCCTTTTCTTGTACAGTGTAGCGGCGTTCAGTGTCATTGAGTTTTCGGCTCTCATAGGCTATCGGATGCCCTTCCTGCATCAAAACTCCACCAATGGAAATGTCTGAGGCATCTGTGTGCAGCTCGTATGTCTTGGAGGGGTCTGGTAGACAAAGTACATGTTCTTCACTAATGACCTTCTTCAAGTCTTCGAATGAGGTTTGGCATTCACTTGTCCATTCCCAAGACTTGTTCTTTTTGAGTAGGTCGGTTAGTGGGGCTCCTCTCGCTGAGTAGGACTTGATAAACCTTCGGTAGTAGTTCACAAGTCCAAGGGAAGATCTTAACTCGGGAACCTTGGCAGGAGGTTCCCATTCTTGGATGGATTTCACCTTAGCTCCATCCATCATCAGTTTCCCATCCTTTATCTTGTGCCCTAAGAACATCACCTCATCTTGGGCAAAGGAACATTTCTCCTTCTTGACATATAGCTCATTTTCCCTCAGGACCTTGAACACCTTCTTCAAATGCTCTAGATGTTCTTCCAAAGTCCGGCTATATATCACGATGTCATCAAGATATACTACCACGAACCGATCGAGGTAGGGATGGAAAATCTTGTTCATCAAAGTGCAGAAGGTGGCAGGTGCATTAGTGAGACCAAATGGCATGACAAGGAACTCATAGGCACCGTACCTGGTCACACAAGTAGTCTTGGGCTCATCTCCCTTGGCTATGCGTACTTGGTAGTATCCCGATCGCAAGTCCAATTTTGTGAAGTATCTAGCATTCCCCAGTTGATCGAACAAATCAACAATAAAAGGGATAGGATACTTGTTCTTGACTGTGATCTTATTTAGAGCCCGATAGTCGATGCACATTCGTAACGAGCCATCCTTCTTCTTTTGAAAGAGTATCGGGGCACCAAATGGGGCTTTGGAGGGCCTTATGAAGCCAGCATCCAGCAATTCGTCGAGTTGCCTCCGCAGTTCAGCCAACTCTAAGTTCGCCATTCGATAAGGGCTCATTGCTGGTAGCCTGGTGCCGGGTTCCAACTCTATTTCATGGTCCACCTTTCTCCTTGGAGGTAACCGTTTGGGTAATGCTTCTGGCATCACATCCTGGAACTTATCTAGGACAACTTGCACTTCCGTCGGCAAGTTTGGCTTTGGTGACGCCTCTTCATCATCGTATTCCTTTAGGATGGCCAAATAACTCTTTTCATCCCTCTTCAATCCCTTCTTGAATTGAAGCGCTGAGAGAGCTTGGGTAGTAGGTCTGGTGGCCCTCTCCGTCGGTACCACACACACCTTCGTACCATCCATGATGCATATAGAGTTTGAGCAGGGCACCAAGAAAGCTCTTACCTGGTCCAAAAACTCCATGCCGAATACAATAGAGAAGTCATCCATGAGTGCCACTGATAAGTCCACTTGGCCAGTCCAAGCACCAAGACTGACCTTAACTCCATGAGCAACTCCATGCAATGGTAGACACAGGTGCATCACATAACTTTGTTTCAGTGGAAGAAGCAAAAAGGCTCAACCTGAAGGTTGTCAATGGAGGGGGATTTTGATTTCTACTGAGTTTGCATTTAAATTAGGGGAGGGATGCTACATGTGGACTCATGAAGTTTGGATCAATTTGAGTATATACTTCTTTTTTCTTGATTCATATAAAAAATTCTAGATGATACATATAGTTAACATGTTTTGTGTTTCACACACAGTGAGTTTTTTTTTTTGGCTATTTTTCCATTAATTTTTGGGTCCAACATATACCACTTCACGTCATGGCTCACCACTTTGCTTGCCACTACCTCAACACGTGGCTTACCAAACACCCTAATGTGGTGGATATAGAGGTACTTAGCAAGGTCTCTCCTTTCCTATTTAAAGAACCCCCTAGTGCCAACATTCTTCATATCTCATAATAGCTTCCTTATATTCTTGCTATACCATTTTATCTTACCTTGTTGCTTTTACCAATTGTAGCCTTAAAACATTCCAAAAGTAGTCAGAGGCAAAGCAACCTAAGGATTCCAAACCTTCTAATAGTGTGCATATTCTTACTGACCATTCTATCAATATTCATGATTTTCATAAAGTCAAACAAAGGTTTGCATACTTTTCTTGGCTTTCACTATGTTCTCCGAATTATTCATATGATGACTAGTTCATTTAAGTGCTCTATACGACCATATCCCATACTACTACTACTGGGTTATCTACTTCTTTTTTCCTTAGAGGATGTAGAGTTACCTTCTCTCTAGATGATATTCATAATTTGTTATCCCTTACTACTTTGAGTTTCCTTCTTTTCCTATAATACCTTTTGAATTTGAAAATATTGCTCCACCATCCTCTACACTTCACTACCTTTCTTTGATTTCTAGGTTGGGTTCTAATATTTTCATAACATTTCTTTCAACTGTTTGAGTAGGACTATCCTCTAATGCATTATTTTGTCTAACATTCCTTATTCTCAGCATTCATATGCTACCCCTTCTTTCTCTTCCTCTATGAATGCTACTAACTCCACTCATTGTGAGTACACTCCTATTTTATCTCATAGTCATATTTAGCGTGTTTATTGTGTACGATGGGATGAGTTTGATTTTCCCTTTCAACCCGACCACTCTTTTAATTAGTTTGCAATCTACTACACCTCATCCCACTACCCCTTCAGATGTTGACATTCCTCTCATAGTGGTGTTCAAGGAAATGATGATATTAGAGATGGAGACAAAGAGTTTTGATCATGTATTACTCCTCTTACTTTAAGTTATTGGTTATTTCTTTTGTTTATTTCTAAACTTCCTTATGAGAAATAAAACTTATTTAATGAATATAAGTTTGATGGTGTCATTTTTACCTATGATTGATTCTATTTGCCATAATTCTATCTACCTCAGCATATTGTTATTAGAATTATTGCATATTTTTTCTTTCTTTCCTTCATATAAAGGTGTACCATTGAATTTCTATGTCAAAGAGGAGAAGTTTCTATGCATAACTATATATTTTTTGCCATGTTGTGTGTTGCATGGGTTGTGAGTGTAGGAATGCACTACATATTATTGTCTGAATTGCATACATGTAGGATGAGTGTTGCATGAATATAGGAGGAGTTGTGCATGTTTATTTGTGTTTGCTATGTACCTACGTTGAGCTAACATGAAAGCGTATAGTTTGACTACAAGCTATTTCTTCTACATGATATGTTCACTAGGTGTGCATTTTTTGTGTGTGCACATGCTACATGTTTATTGTGAGGTCTTCATGCTTCTAATATGCTATTTGTAGTGGTACTGAGACCCTTGTGTTTTAGAGTGATAGACTGGATGAATTGATAAATGAAGAAGGATGGAGCGCACAACATGGATGCACTTGGTATAGATGTATCTTTTGGGTTTTAGTGTGTGTTTTTGTGTTATTCTTGGGTAAAAACAACTTTAGGATATCTTTATGATCCTTTAAGTTTTTATGAGTGTATGTACCTAGTTATGTAGTGTTTTGACATGGAAAACCAATGCGGGAGAATGTAAGTCCCATTGTATTTATATTTTTCTGTTGGTTTTTCTTGTACAAAACACTTTGTCTATTTTAGATTACTTAGTGTATTTGTTTTCCTCTATATAAGGTTGGTTATTGTGGATCAATAATTCACACACATATAGTTAGGTACATTTTGTATGCAAGCATACTTACACACACCACAAGATTGGTTTTTATTGTGTACATGCTAGGTAGAGTGTTGGTTTTAGATGAGCAAAGGAATGGGCTAGCCATTTTTTTTATTTGTGGTCATTAGCGTGATTCAGTTGTGAGTATTTATGGATAGTATTAGCATTTTCATAAATGAAAAAACTGTAACTTTTTAGCATAACTCCAACAAACTCACCATGGACCTTGCTACTACCCTCTCGTACCCTTGGTAAGGTGGCTAGCGATGAGTGGATTTCAAGCCCTATAAATGCCCTACTAATTTTTCTTCTCTTTACCCATCATTTAAGAACTGAAACTCTACCAAATTTCACTCCGAAATTCATATCTATTGTTCAAATTATTTTGGGGAGATTACTTGTGAGTATGAGTCAGTTCCTAGTTGTTATCAAATCGTTATTCATGTTAATATGTGGTTTGACTGTGTGTCTCCCATATACAATTTAATATTTATATTGGACTATGTTTCTCATAAGGTTGAGAGTAGCTACACAACTAGTTACTAAACTGTTCTTATCAATCACATCTCTATGGGTGTTGTTTGCGGTGAAGGACAACTAGGTCTGAGTATGGGACCAAATTATTGTGACAACAGCATGTAAAGAGTATAAATATGTAGTTAGGACATAGGTCCTCTCTCATAGAGGTAATTGTGGTATACTGTCTCTTAGAGTTGTACCTATTTTATTGTTTTGTGATTTGTTTACTGTTCAGTGGTTACCTTAAGAAAGTCGAGGATGTTACCATATAGATATGATCTCTATTTGGGTTCACCTCATTATATAACTTGTTATGCAGATTTAATATTGATTTAGTATAATCTACATTTTATGTGTGTATGTCTCAACATATTGAAGCATAAACTTCGATGAGAAAGCATTTATTGTTTACTTGTTTTAGGTTTGATATATAATATTTGTGCATGAAGTTATCTACTTTGTTTGATATTATATTTTTTTTGTACTGTGTGTTTTGTATTAGTGTTCTCTGTCCTATTTGTGTGAGTTCAGGTTTAGTCCATTAGGAGTTTACTTCTCCTTATCTTGGTAGTGTACCAGGTTGTGGATTCTTTAGGTAGCATATCCATAAACACATCTTCTCCAATAGATGCATTTTCAATAAAAAAATATTTCTCTTAAAGATTGTACAATCTTATGATGAAGAAGTTCACATGGCTTTCAATAAACATTACATTAATTCAAAGGTATGAAGAGTTTTGAACAAAATAATTCATGTGTGTGCTTGACTTGAAAATGGAGTCATCCAATTCACTCAAGAGATAGACTTATATGAGCATGCCATTAGATTAGAATCTTAGCATTTTAGTAAGTCTACCTTTTACATACCTCTCCAATAATTTGAATTATTCATGTAGTTTGAGATCAAAAAGACTTAAAAGCATGCACAATTAGGCTTAGGAGGTGGTAGATAAATAGAGGAAATAAGGCTCAAATCAATACCTTATCTTAGTTTTTATTATCATCCAATTGAACTTTCCTTCAATCACTTAGTGCCTTCTTTGTGATATTCTTTCTTTGCTCCATATTTCTTTTTGTTTGATTTGCATCTTAACACTCCCAAAATTATTTTAAAGTTTGATCATTTTCTTTTTTATTGGGATAGTGGTGTTGTGAGTTTACATTTCTTTTATTTTTGGATGTATCACCTATAATCTAACTCTTTAACATTGCACCTGATTTCACATACTCAAAATTTAAAGGTTTCATGGTAAAGGTAATGCATTTTGATTAGGCTCAAATGTGGTTTAAAGACATTAATGGTATCAAATTATGGTAAATGGGCGACATAGGTTACATATATTCAATTATTAGCCCAAAATTCCCATCGATCAAACCAAGGCCTAAATCATTTTACAAACTGAATACTATCTTAGATTTTTCTTCAACGGATGATCAAATAAATTCAACAAAAAAAAAAGAACACCACATGGTTGATGTAAATATCTCAATAGTTGCATATTAGATTTCTTATGATAGTCAAAAAACAAAAGTAATAAAACATTGGGTTGCCTCTAAATAATTGTTATGTTTAATATCCTTAGCTAGAGAATCCTACTAATTCTTATGGTGGATCCATAAATTTATCATTTCCAATAGTACCCTTGGAGCTCCTCCCCAACCTCACACTTTTCTTTGTCTTTTTATTACCACCTTGGCCAATGTTTTCACTTTTCTAGTTCACCAATGTATGAACCTCCTCCTTAAATCACCTTTCCTCATCATCATTATCCGAGTAATAGTAATTTACCAAAACTCCTTTTATTTTTTTGTTCTACTCATTTCCGGAACCCTCATTTTTCTTATTATTAATGTTATCCTCTTTTTTTCTTGGCCTAGTACAACATTTATTTCTTCTATTTCCCTTAAGTTTTAGGGATTCTCTAAATATTTAGGAACTTTTAAAGTGACTTCCTCTTTTCTCACTCTCATTATCAAATCCTCTCTTTCCATATCTATTAAATTCCTCAAAGTATCTATGAAGAGACTTCTCAAAAAAATGGATACCTTATTGTTCTTCTTCATATCTCAAGTAATAAAATCTGATAGGATATAAATTTCTCCATCTTGACAAACATATTTTCCATTATACCAAATAGCTTCTTGATTGCACCATTTTCCATTTGTAGAATAGAAAATGTTGTTTAAGGTTCTCCAAGGCCAAGTTTTCTAAAATATAAAAGGGACATAAGTTCACATTTCCTCCAATGTCATAAAGTGTATTGTCAAAGTGAAGATTACCAATTGTACATGGAATTACAAAGCCTCTTGTATCTTTTTCCTAAGCAGGAATTTTCATTTCAAGATAGCACAACACTCTCTAATTGAAGGTATTGTTCCATAATCTTCTTTTCTTCTCTTCTTATATAGACTTTCTTTCATAAATTAATGGTAAGAGGGCATTTTCATTAAGCATCAATAAAATATATGTTTATGTGTAACTCATCAAACATGTCCAAGATCTAAAAAGATTTCATATCTATTTTTAAAAAATATTCATTGAGGGAAAGGTAGGGTGGGAGTGTAAATGGTACCTTTCATGATTATTGATATCTCTTTGGGACCCCATAATAAATTTCTTCTTCTTTCTTCACTCCATTATTTTCATCTTTATTATGGTTGTCAAATTCATTTCCACCAATAGTGCTACTTCTTAACATGATTGCATTGTATTTTTCCTTACTCTTGGCATTCATGTGGGTGTCACTTAGTAGGTTACCTTAGGGTCTTTGACTAACAACTTGATTTTGCTTCCCCAATTCTCCTCTAATTTTTGGATGGAGACTCCATTTGAAGGTTCAAAATGATCCACATTAGAATTCATTGATTGAATAAAATTCTTCATCATCCTAATTATACGTTATGTCATTTTCGTATTGGAATTCCCTTATGAAAAATACAATTTCTATATTTTGTTTGATGTTTCTACCTATCCCTTTTAAGGTTGGTTACTAGTGGCTCAATATCACTTAGGACATATTTTTATGCTTTCTTATTACACATACTCACTTTCTTAGATTGCATATAGTTTGCATTGATTGATTTGTTTGGTTGTGTTACGTGTTGGCAACTTTGTTTGATTTTTTGGTGTCTTATTTGAGACTTTTTTTATTGATTGTGTAGTCTCATTGGGGACTCAATGTTTGTCGATGTTTGAAACACTTTTTTTGGCATGTTTGCATGCTCACTTGCCAACATTTTTTCCATCTGTTTACCAAAGCCTTACCCCAGCGAAGCTCATCACCATGGAGATCAAGGTAGGTATATAGTAACCGATGAGGTTTTACCAATGTTGCAAGAGGCTAAATGTTTTCCATCAATTCCTCCTCCTCCTTGTTTTCATGTCCAAAACCCATAGGAGGGTCTGCTTGTTTGGCATGTGACTTCTTTGATCCATTTTTCTCTTTCAAAGTGTTAGGTTTGGGAAATAATGTCTTATTTATAGGATGTAGAACATTAGAAAGGAGTCTCTCTCATATTTTTGAAATAGTGGGTTAAGTGTAAAAAATGTGATATTTAGTGAGGATTTATTGAGAGTCAAAATGCATAGTTTCCTATTGGATAGCCATATCATTTTGAGGTGTATCTCTCAGTTTTGAATTGTAATGTGCCAGATAGAAGTTGTAAGAGTGTAACAATTCCCATGGAAGTTGAGCCTATATGGTTATGCGTTGTGCATCTACTGGTAGTTGCAAAGATGCGATAGTTTTCATAGATGAGGATCCTAAATGGTTGTGTGTCATTTGTTGGCTGGTAGTTACAAGGATGCAACAATACTAAAAGGTGAAGAGGTAATGTGTCTATATGCCGTGTGTTGGCTAGGTGTTACAAGGTCACAACAAATATAAATGTTAGGATGATGAGCTTGGATATACTTGGATCAGGTGTTGTTTGATAGAGAGCAAGGCCAGCTTAGACATAGTTATAATAGGTTTCCAAACTATTGGAGTTATTTATGTTTATACACTACTACAATATGTACCTATGGCCTCGGTTATTAACCGTGAACATAGATCTATGGCCACGGTTATAAGAACCGAGGCCTAAGTGAGAGAGACCATAGGTAACAACCTATGGTCTCAGTTTTTTAACCGAGGTCATAGGGTATACCTATAACCTCGGTTTCTTATTAACCGAGGCCATAGGTAACAACCTATGGCCACGGTTTTGATTAGAACCGAGGCCTAAGTGAGTGACATATGGTCTCGGTTTTATAATAACCGAGGTCATAGGGTTAAACTATTGCCTCGGTTTTGTGAATAACCGAGGCGATAAGTTGTTACCTATGACCTCGGTTTTTCTAATAACCGAGGCCATAGGGGGTAACTATGGTCACGGTGGTTTAATAACCGTGGTCATAGGTATACCTTATGGCCACAGTTGTTAATAACCGAGGTCATAGGCTTGAAATCAAAATTATATATATATTATTTTAGTTACAATATTTAAATCGTGATTATATAAATATCAATTAAGCTAAATTTTAAATATAAATTAAAAAAACTAAATTAATTATATTACATTTATAAGAGATATTACACTAAGAGTTTAATAGTTCGATACAATAAAACATATATAATAAAAACTAGTTAATTAAAGTGTTCAAAAAATATAAAAATATACATTAAAAAACTTTAATGCTACTAACTAATCAAATTATCTACGATGTAAATCAATCTAAAAATATTTTGTCCCATTGTAATGTTGTTCTTCAAAATCTTTGTCCTTGACAGAATGCATTAATTTTCTCATAAAAAAACATCCTCTAGTATGATCGAGCACACCAACATCTAGATTCCATTAATATAATCCTGCATATAGAACACAAGAGTTCTCTCTAGTTATTTATTCTTAATATATAGGTTACATCATAATTATATTGTCATAAAAATATCTATAATAAATGACACCATGTGATAATATCTATGAATATAAACATCTAATATATATGAACATACTAATTATATCCAGATTACATAAATATAAGTAATACCTCTTATTTTCACAATAAGTTCTTCAATCTGCATATATCTGTTACTACATAAACAACAAATGGTCCATAATTCAATGAAATCAGTACTACCTGGCCATATCAATAATAATAACAACATTATTATTTAGTACTACCGATATCAATAACAACAACATTATTATTTAGTATTATCCATATCAATGACAATAACATTATTATTTAGTATTATCCATATCAATTACGCACAACAGAGTGACAGAGAAAAAATCCTTGCAACGTTGGACAATACCTGTGAATATAAGAATCTACTATATATGAGCATACCAACATCCAGATTATATGAATATAGCATGCATATACAACATCCAGAACACATAAGAGTCTTCTTTACGTGTTCTAAAAATGAAAAAGAAATTCCAAATTTTCGTTTAAAAAACCAATCATGAACATCCCACATCATTCACCTTAGCGTTTTATTTGACTATATGGTGAGTTATAACTGTAAGAATCGATTTGTGAATTCTGCCCACTCATTCCGCATCTCATCAACTTCAGTATCGGTGTAAGTTCCTTCATGATTAAGCTGTAATGTACACACATTTTAACATATTATTAGCTAATTCACCACCTATTTTGATTAATTAATTGAAATCATGAATAAAATAAGAAATGAAAATGCACAAAATTACTTAAATTATTACCAAGTCAATAATAGAAACAAGTGGATTGGCAATAATTATCCTCATAAACATAAGGACATAATACCCACATGTTACCAAATCATCTTGCTTAGGACACTGTACATTAGAACGAAAATTAAGTTGTAAGCTTAATATATATTATCTAATTAAAAATATATTAATTTATTAAACCATGCATTTATAACTTACTCTCATTCTATACCATATTGGTAAACCTTGAGACCTTCGATTTTGATGACTATTGAACATAATATGAACTCTATATAAAGAAGGAAAAATAAGTAAGAGTTACTTGTGAAGATACATAAGAAAAATAAATAAGAGTTACTTGTGAAGATACATTGAACTTAATGTTTACAAGAACATCAAATTTTATTTTGAAAATAGAACTTACTCATTCATGATGTTTTCAATATCAGAGAACACTTCACCCCACATTGAATCCAAATAGTAAATGGTATTTATGAATGGCTCGTACACAATTAAGACCCAATGGTACCTACATCAATTTATAGTAAGATATATATTGGTAAATGCATTTGATTACATAACATAATTTTTCGTAAATGTTATACAACTAATATCCACTTACCCTCCATTATATGCAATAATCCATTTATCTCCCTCTTGAGTATTTTGCATCCTTTCAAAAACTTGTCTTGCAATTTGAGTACGTGTTCTCTTTTTCTTAATGACATACAACCAACTTGGATCAATAAATTTAATCACATCATTCAACTGTTTCTTTTTCAACTCATCATAGCATCGCCTAGAAAATAAGTTTTAAAAGGTTAATGACAAAATAACAATCAAATTGCAATAACAAGTGAGTAATTTTTAACTTATCATAAAATAAAAAATAAATTAAAATCAAATTAACTAACCGTATCCACAATTTAACAACTGAATAGCCAATCTCCACCTTTGTATAAAATTGTTCTACACACTCAACTGATAGAAAAATAGGCAGTTCATTGCCTAAGATTTGAACTTCCATTGGAACTTTATCAGCAAGATCATTAACCGAAGATGCAGATGAGCATGCAACTATAAGAAATCTAACATGCTTAGGAAAACCACTCGTTTGGTCATATGTATAAGAAATTGGTTTTTTTGTTGGTACCAAAGCAGGCGTCTTAGAAGATATTTTGTCCATCGGTTTTTCCTTTGAGCTTCCTTTTTTGTTGCCAATGGTAATACGTAACTTTGATTTCTCCTTGGTCAAATCCTATTTATTCACAATATGAAGAAATCTAATAAAATTATATTTGTATTTTTAAATTAATTAACAATAAAAACAATATATAAAAGGTAAGGAAAATATCCTTACTACATCCTTTCCTAATATGACGAGATGTGGAGGCCAAGCAACAAATGAATTGACTGCTTCCGTAACTGTATTATGTTCCCTTGTTGGTATAGGTAAGAGACAATTCTTTTCAATATCATCCACAACGGAAACCTTCCAACTACCATTCAAAGGTTGTCCATGACAAACACCACTAGAGGCATCACCTACCCTCCCACGTGCCACAATACGAGATGGTGTCTCATATGCAAGCAAACAATTTCTTCCCTATATAGTATTACAACAAACATATATAATATAACTTAAACACCACACAAAACAAAATTAAAATTACGATTGTGAAAGAATATTGAAGATTACTTACAACTAATCCCATATGAAAGGTAGGCACATCAGGAGGAGTGGCAATTTGTTGGATGTGTGGTGTAGATGTAGGTGTAATATTTTTTGTACAAGGAGTCACATTGGAACTATCAATTGGATTATTATGTTCTGGATAATGACTTGAATGTCCTACACTCCTATCTCCCTGTAACTCGGCTCGTAGTGCATCTATCTCTGCCTTCATGGTATCAAAGCTTGCAAGCTTTTCTTTCATTTCCATCATCTCATTTAAGATATTTACCATATCATTGGATCGATAATTAGTGCACTTTCTAGGCATGCCAAAATATTCGGTAGATGTTGTATATTGGGAGCATCCTTTAAGACGACCTGGATGATCCTTCCCCAATGCCATTACTATTGCATCGACACCCATCTCTTCTTCAATCTCACCACTATCAATCTTATCTTGCATTTTACTCTACATCAATTCACACATAAAATAATAAGCATAAATATAATCGATTAATCATAACATATTATCTAAAATTTTGAATAATTACCACTTTTTCCAATTTATCTTGAACTTGTTTACTTTTGAACTCTCCTTCTTTAGGAGTGTTAGCTGCGATAAATACATGAGATCGTTGAATTTGTATGCCACCACTTTTTGACTCCTATAGATATGTATAATGAGGCACATAAACATTGTATACCCAAATATCTAATTAATTATTATTCAAATGGAATTGAAGATAACTCACCAATTGAATAATTACCATTCTTCCTGTATGATGATTATACTCATTATGCTTCCTCAACTCAGCATGTTCGCAACTTGATTTCTAATAAGAGCATATATATGAATAAGGTTGTTAGGGCATATGAATTCAAAAGATTAAATGAAAATATTTATACATCTGTATTCAATAATACCTTGAATTTCTCAGATCGTGTGTAATTCACAAACACATTCCAATCATTGTGTACCCATTCATACTTCTTAGGTGGTTTGTATAGCTTCTTCTCATTCAATGGGTCCAAATAAGGCTTAATGTATTTTTTCCTCAAATTCTTTTTGAATGTCTTCCATCCCGACGCAGCCGTCTTAAGGCACTTACATTTGTATGCCTTTGGAAGATTGTATTTTTCCTATAAATTCACATGAAAACTTAACAATAAAAATAAATAAGAAAGGACCAAAAAGTACAAGTGTAATATATAAATATACTTACATTCAATGTCGCCCATATCATATCTTTTTCTGCTGTAGAAACTTCCTTCCGGCAATCATTATAAATAATCCTAATCATTGTTTTTCCTAACACACATATCCAACTAATCATTTTTGAACCCTTCTTTCCAATTGGGTTGCATTCATTATCAAATTCAACTGTAATTTTTTCTGTGCACGTTGATTTAGCAATTTTCTTCATCTTTGTTATACCTCTTTTATTTTTAACTTTTTCTTTTTTCCTCCTTTTAGATGGTCTTTCCATATCTGAAGAAGTATCATCATTCGTAGAACTCTCCTCATTAGTGGAATCGTTTTCGTTCATAACTCTTTCATCTTTGTCACGATCGTCAACAATCTCATTAGGATCCATATACCTATAAACAAATAATGAAAACACTATAAATGAATATATATATATATATATATAATATTTATCAATTTATAATAAAATTGGAATTATAGACGTAAATTAATATTATAGACAAACACATAACATATTTTACAATGCATACCTAACAAAAACATTTCAAATAAAGAAAAAGTTATCTTCCTTGATCAATCCAAGTTGCCTCACAATCATTGCGCATATATATTGAATTATCATCTTCTAAATCATTAGCATCATTTGAGTTAGGTATATTGCTCGCAAAAGATCCATATTCAGACAAAATTTCATTTAATTCTTCCTCTTTGTGATAAAACTCTCTCTTAGGCGGTATCAACACAACTGACCACTTTGTGTCTGTAGGATCTTCTACATAGAATACTTGGTTAGCATGGGTGGCCATGATGAATGGGTCATTTTGATGACCTATCTTACCAAGGTTAACAAGAGTTAATCCTAATTCACTCTTACAAATTCCATTTTGATTATCCTCAACCCAATCACACAAGAATATGGGAACACGAAACATATGATATTCTAACTCCCAAACTTCTTGAATAATTCCATAATAAGTCCTTTCAGATAGTACCGGGTTATTATCCTTAGAACTTGAAAATTGCAAAGCTTGAGCATTTAACATAACCCCACTATTTTGATTAACACGAATTTCATCCCTTGCCTTTGTTGTAAATCGAAAACCATTTATAACATATCCAAGATACTTGATAACATCATATCGTGGCCCCTTTGCTAGCCACCTTATAGTTTCTGTGATGGAATTATTAGGGACACTTAACTCGTCAATAACTTTATCTCGAAACCAATAAATAAAATTACGATTGTGTTCATCTTGAAACCATTTCTCTCATTTTCTCCTGTTCCGAGGATCTACCTTTAACATGTCCATATACATCCTATTAAATATGAGTAATGTGAGTAACATATGAAAATAAAATTTAAGAAATTATGAAATGTATATTTAAATGACAGTTAGACTACCTTATGTATGGTTCAATCTCTTTATTGTTTGCAAGCACCAAACGATGACTTTGTTCCCATTGAACTTGCACAACGGTTTCAACTGAGCCTGAACTTATTGGTTCACCAATATTCTCTAAACCACCACCCAATGAAAACCTAGGCTGAGGGATTCCAATTGTAGATACACTAGATAGATACTCAGAGCAAAACTCAATAGCTTCTTCTGCAATATAACACTCAACTATGCACCCCTCTGGTCGATTACGGTTACGAACATAACCTTTCAAGAACTTCATGAATCTTTCAAAAGGATACATCCATCGCATGTA
This sequence comes from Hippophae tibetana, assembly GCA_037013495.1. NCBI lineage: Eukaryota > Viridiplantae > Streptophyta > Magnoliopsida > Rosales > Elaeagnaceae > Hippophae > Hippophae tibetana. The sequence goes on along the minus strand of CM072808.1, from coordinate 9,063,717 downwards.
TACAGGACCACATAGTTGCACTTCTCTAACAAGGTGAACAGTTAAGTGAACCATGATATCAAAAAACGAAGGTGGAAAATAATTTTCAAGTAAGCATAATGTCTCAACAAGTTCAACTTGTAGTTTATGTAACTCAGATTCTACAATTGTTTTCTTGCAAATGGAATTGAAGAAAAAACAAAGACGATTGATTTCACGACGAACATGCTTTGGAAGAATTGATCTAATTGCCACTGGCAATAATTGTTGCATAAGAGCATGACAATCATGTGATTTTAAACCATATAACTTTAAGTATTGCATTGATACTAGGTTTTTAACATTTGATGAGTAACCTTCGGGAACTTTCAATCCTAATAAACATTTGCAAAATTTTATCTTTTCATCCCTAGAAAGTGTAAAACAAGCAGGAGGTAACTTAACCTGTGATCCTTGTTTAATTGGAACCAGTTCTTTTCTAATACCCAATTCTTTTAGATCCATGCGTGCAGCAATACCATCCTTTGTTTTAAAAGGAATATCAAGAAGTGTTCCAATTAGAGTATCACATACATTCTTTTCTATGTGCATCACATCTAGTATATGGCGTACAGGCAATGTTTCCCAATAAGGTAACTTCCAAAAAAATGACATCTTCTTCCAACATTTGTCACCATTGTTAGGTTTTACCTTATTCTTTGTAATCATTTTGAATTTTCTTTTCCCTAGAATACCTTTTTGTTTTTTCATTTCTTTTCCTTTTCCTGTTCCTCTTAATTTTCGTTGTAATTTAGCCGTTGCTTTCAGAACTAAGTCCCACTTTCCCAACTTCTTGAAGATCATACCTTGTAATTTGTGTAACACTTCTTCTCCCTGCAAAGCCACCGGAGTATCTTCTTCTTCATTGTTACTTACACCTTTCTTTCGAGATCGAAACTTATGCCCTTTTGGCAAGAATCGGGTATGTCCAACAAAAGAAATCTTTTTTGAATGTAATAGATATTGAGCACAAGTTTTCTCACTACATACTGGATATGCATTGTACCCCTTGGTCACATGTCCACATAAATTTCCATAAGCCGGAAAATCATTTATTGTCCACAAAACCATTGCTTTAAGTTTGAAGTACTCATTTTTGTATGAGTCATACACATCAATTCCTTCATCCCAAAGTTTCTTCAAGTCATCAATAAGAGGCTCTAAGTAGACATCAATATCATTACCCGGCTGTTTTGGTCCGGAAATTAACATAGAAAGCATCATAAACTTCCTTTTCATGCATAACCAAGGAGGAAGGTTATATGTGATAATAATCACTGGCCAACAACTGTATCTACTACTTAGATTGCTATGAGGGTTGATCCCATCAGCGGCAATAGCAAGACGCAAATTCCTAGGCTCCGACCCAAAATCTGGCCATTTTTCATCTACTACCTTCCAACACGGGGAATCTACTGGGTGACGTAAAATACCATCCATGGATTTGTTATCTTTATGCCACGTCAACATCTTCGATGTCTCTTTACTTTTAAACATTCTCTTAAAACGAGGTATTGGCGGAAAGTACCAAAGCACTTTAGTTGGCACTCCTTCTTTTACTTCATTACCATTTGATGTAGCCTTCCATCTTGAAGTACCACACTCCGGACATTGAGTAGCATTTTCATATTGTTTCCTATAAAGGATACAATCATTTGGACATGCGTGAATCTTTACATACTCCATACCAAACTTACTCAATGTTTTTTTCACTTCATACGTAGAAATAGGCAACTCATTTATCTTTGGGAGCATTTCATGAGTTAACTTTAATATAGCAGTGAATCCGACATCAGAGAAACCATGTTTTGCTTTAAGGTTGTATAATTTCACCATTGCAGACAAATTGGTGAAATTTGTGCAACCAGGATAAAGCGGTTTTTCTGCATCTTCTAACAACTTGTTAAATTCATCCTAATTTATGTTGGGTTCATTTTCTATTGCATTTACCATCTCAACAGTAGAATCCTCCATATCTATGGATTTGATCCGATAGTTTAGTGATGTGTTTGTTTCATCATTCTCTTGAATTAGGGGTTCTCCATGCATATACCAATTTATATAACTTCTAACAATCCCTTTACAAATAAGATGATCTCGTATATCATCAATATTTTGAAATTCTATGTTTATGCAATCTTTGCAAGGACATCGAATAGGCTTATCGTCTGTAGCATTCAACCAAGCAAAATTCAAAAATGATTCTACTCCTTCTAAATAATCTTGTGAAACTCTTGGCTTATGCATCCAAGACTTATCTATTCTAAATGACACAACACATGTATTGGTTAGAAAAACATATTAGAAGGAAAAAATACAAGTATACACTTGGATTGAAAAGATTATGGCAATCAAATAAAATTTTTATGCATCTCAATATGCTACCCTACCTTAACAGCTTGAAAACTTTGAAATTACAAGCAATCACAACCTAATTAAATAATTAATAACGATAATTGCTAGTTTTGCAAATCTTATATGTGTGTGTGTGTATATATATATAATTTTTAAAATCAATTATGTAGATGAGATTACTTTAAAAAATCTAATGGTTGATAAGTGTTAGATGTATATTATAGGAGGTGTATGATGGAATCTATTAAACTAAATATGATATTGGTCTTTTAGTGCCCTGTTTCAGAACTTTTTTCTTTTTCCATTTTTTTGGTTTCGTTTCTTCTTTCCAAGAAACATGAAAACAGAGAAAGCATATATCAAGTAGCTCAAACCTAAACAAAGAAATAATTAAAAAAATGAATTACTGCAGCTTTTTAAAATAATATATACACACTTACACTCACACAAACACACATATAGTTTAAACCCAAATCTAAATATATCATTATACTTTAAGATAATTGACAAAAAAAATAAAAAAACTGTATTTTATAAGAAAAAATTGAACATTAAAATAGACTAAACCTGTATTTATTATTGAACAAATATAAAATTTAGCGATATACAAATTTCTTGTCATTTTTTATATAACAAACAAATTTTTTCAACAATTCTGCTTGTGAGGACCAAATTAAAGCAAAAAATTATATTTGATAACACAATTTGTTCAACAAGTCTGCTTGTGAGGACCAAATTAAAGCAAAAAATTATATTTGATAACACAATTGAAGAGACCAAACAGAGGAGGCATTGGATTGAAAGTGATTAACAAATTAAAAATAAAGAAAATATAAAAATCTGAATTTAGCAGATAATGAATATTGTTTGTTTGGTTTAGCTAATTTTAATCGTTGTAAGTCATCACAATCTAGCTATTACTTTCTTCTGAATGCATAAAGACGCTTGAAAGTTAGGAGTTAGGACCACAGCTTAATCCATATTAATCGGTGAAAAGGTTCTTTTCAAGCTTCATTAATATATATATATGTGATTTTATATAGTAATAAAACAGGGTATTATACTTACCTGAAGCTGAGTCGCCAACAACGACAGGGTCGGGCGTTGAGTTGCAAAGAGGAGATTATGAACAAAACCAAGTCAGAGAGAAAAGAAGAAGAGAGGTTAGAGGAGTTCGTCGACAATATCTTGAGACGCGGCGCGGTGCGGTGCGGCGCGGCGTGGGTTGCTCGGAGAGAAATCAATTATCGCGTGCTGGATCTGAGACGCCGATTTAGAAAATTGATTCTGAACGATTAGGGCTCGGGAAATTGCCTGGGAAGGTAATATATTAACTAATATTATATATATATATATATTATAACTTAATTAACGCAGCTGGCAATATTATATATATATATATATATTGCGAGTAATTAATAATATATATATATTGGTAATTAATATTATATATATATATATTAGCTGGGGAATTTTATTAATATTATATATATATATATATATATATATATATATTAAGTCGGTAATTAATATTATATATATATATATATTACTTATATATTAGCGGGGGAATTAATGTTATTAATATTATATATATATATATATATTACTTAATTAGTGTAATATTAAAATTAGAAAAAAAAAATGTAAAACAAAATATAGGAAAACAGAAAGAGAGTAAAAAAATAAAGAGTGCAAAAAATTTTGATGTAAAAATTTAATATATATATGTATGATAAAAGAAAAAATATTAATAATAGAGAAAAATAAAAAAATTATAAAATAATTTTTGTATTTTTTTAAATGAATAACATAGTATTTTAATATTGAAAACTCTATATTATTTTAAATTTAATCATAGTTATTTAATAATTTTGCTATATAAATGTTTTTATATATATTTAAATATAGTTTTTGTAAATTAACTTATAGCCATGGTTATTGATAAAACCGAGGCTATATGTATACACTATAGCCTCGGTTTTTATCAAACCGTGGCCAAAACCCTATGACCTCGGTTTTTAAAATAACCGAGACTAAAATTCCGAGACTAAAAGCATACATTGTAGTAGTGATATTTTTATAAAATTGTATACTATTTGACTTTCCTTTTAGTGAATTATTTGGTACCGAAGGGTTACTTTAAGCAATATGAGGATGTTACCACGTAGTTGTTGGATCCAATGTAGGTTTACGTTCTTACATGTTGTGTTAAGTATGATTGCATGTTGTGAGAGCATAATCATTTTTTACCTAATATGTTAGCACATAGGAGGTGTTGAAGTGATTGAAAATATTTTATAGCTTTCCAAGGTATGTTTTCCTATTTCACAAGTTTTGTGCTATTTGTTATATTTATGCTTTCCTTCTTATGTAATGGTTTTTTTTTTATGGTGTGTTTATTTAAGCTTGCTTTATTTATTGTATTCCAGCTATGGTATATGCTTAATTCATGTCGTGTGGCCTAGTTGGAATATTACTCCTGAAAATATTCCTTGGATTGGTGTAATCACCCCTTGTAAGTCCCGCATTATTTTCTTGCAAAGTTAAATTCACATATTCGTAGTTGATCTAATATATTGAACTCTCATATGGTATCAAAATGGGTGACCCCTCTTTAGGCTTAACTACATAGGTGCTCGATTATAGAGCTCTATTTATACATATGCACACCTCTGTATGTTTGAGCCCTTTCTCTCCATTGGAATGGATTGTTGTTGTTATATAAGGTTACTTATCTCCATGAACATTGTCAATTACATCATCCCTATTTTATTCTTCATATATATCTACTTTGGGCATATGTCTCTTAAAGTATGCATTTTATTGCCATATCATCATTTTAGGATTGTATGTAAACTGTATATCTAATTTTAATATCATATGTAATTGTAAGATTATTCTTTCTAAGTGCTTCTCCTATGATGTATGCAATGAGTGGTTAAAAGCACTAAATATTACAGGATTTATTTGTATTTTAATGTCAAAAGTATTTTTTTTTTGTATAATTCTCTCATTACTTTAATAAATCTATGATTTTGGGGTAATTGGCATATTTTATTATTTAAAAGGTATTTATAGCTTCAATTTGATTAAAAATATCAACAAATAAAGAATAATCTCTAAAAGCACTAAATCATAACCAAGAAGAATACAAGGATAACATATGTTAGTCTTAAATATGTACCAACCAAGCTTGTAAGGGGGTGAAAGAAAAGGAAGTTCAAGAAATGCAGTTTAAGAAGAGCCATGGTGGTGATTAATATGTGCCATGGATAAACCCCCTTCCACTATAAAAACACACCACCAGTAGCCGAGTTTTCAATTTAGTTCTTTAGTTTTTTTGAATTTTTCTTTCAAAGTTCTTCCCTCAATTTTGAGAGACGAAAAATTTTATTTTTATGTTAGTTTATCAACAATTTAGATTAGGATATAAAAAATAAGAGGTAGTAAAAAAAATATTTTTCAAATAACCGACTACTATAGAAGTTATCCATAAGAATAAATTTGAAGTATTAACTTTAATTGTATTCTATTTATAGATTTAATTTTATGTATTAATGTTATTTTAATATATTTGCCTTTTATTAAATTGAGCATGTTAGGAAAATTGTGATAATGAAATTTTAGTTATATTGGTATACTTGTGTATATTACTTAGGTGAGTATATTTAATAATTATTAAACAAAAATTAATCTCTATTCAAAATTTTTACAAAATTTATTATCTAAAAATGATGAAATATGTTTCGTAATAGATTTTAAAATCTAAAAATTTAGGTTTTAGAAACATGACTCTAGATCTAATTTTAAATTATGTTTTATTTCAAGGTTTTTATAAAATTTATTTTTGAAAAATATCGTAAAAACATATTTTTCATAAAAGGTTTCAAACATGAAAGTTAGCTTTTAAATACATTAATCTAAAAACTGATTTAGAAAGATTGAATAGGAGTTTACTTGTTAAACCTGGCTGAAGGTAGCAACTTAAATGGTTTTTTGGTTTCTTAAAAAATAAGTATAATTTAATTAAATTAACTAATATAATCGATCTAAGGCGTTAAGTGATTTAATTAATAACGAATGGTAAACCAAATAGAAAGGGCTATTTATACATATAAAAAAATCAATAAATATGAGTTTATATTTTATTAACTTAATTAATTTTACCAAACATGATAGACTAACTAAATATCTCATTAATTATCCAATGTATTCTTTATCTTTAATTATTTTATGTTATTCATTTAGAATTTTCAAACCCAAAATTTTGTGACATAATGTTTAGTTACTCTTTAAAATGACTTTGTAAGTATACTTATTTTTTCTTTCAAAGTAATTCATGCACTAAATTTCATAAAATTTGACTCTCAACTTTTGTGCATCATTATGTGATGTATTTTTATTGAATATCTCTTCTTCACTACTTTTGGCCTTGTTAATTCCATTAATTATTATATTTGTTACTATGCTGGCTATTTTTTATGGATAGTTATGTTTTATGCCCATAACATATGGATAATTTGTAAAAATACTCAAAAGATTTATTTGTTTCCATTATACTTACAACTTATGATTAACGATAAAAACATACCCAACTTTGTGCATAATTGTATCATTATTAATACATTGTGAGCATAACTGCAACTTTAAAAGTATATGTTGTTAGGTATGTTTTTATTGGGTATAATTGAAATAAGGTTAACGTTTTGGGTATTTTTACAAAATGTCCCATATATTGTGGGCATAAAATATAATTAACCTCTATTTGATCATTTACTAGTATTCTCATTTGCTAGTTTCTTTGACATGCTTTTTGAGTTTGTCTTGTTTTTTTCTTGCTTCTTCTTTTGCAAATTTTTGTGTGACCAATATGTAGTGTCAAAGTATTAAGATTTTTCTATCTACAATCTTGTCATTCATATTCCATGTCATATAGATTGCATCTCGTCTATTTTACTAGGTGGCTCTTTCTTCTACCTAGTATGTTTTATTATAATTCTCTATTTGTCTCCTATTGTTTAATGTTAATCTTTTGCTTGCTCTTCTTGCTTATGTGCTTAAGATGTCTTTTTCGAGAAAATTACGGTGTGTTACAAGCTTGAGTGCATTAGTGTTGTCTTCTCTTTCCTATATACTTTGCTTCTTTGGTTTTTCCATGTTGATTAACATTATTTTAACCTATAATTTTCTATACTTTTAAGATTTTTTTTTATGTTTAATTTTTTTATTATCCTGTTTTGGAGGTTATTTTCATGTTTCGTAGGTTAAAATACTTTTAGAAGAATCTTGGGCAAATACAAGTAAAAGAGTAAAAATGAGGTAGTTAATGGCAACTCACACAAGTCAAAAAGAAAAGCAAATACAAGAAATTATATGCTTGCTACGGCTCAACAATAACCATGCCACAACACAATCCTCTCAAATCCACTTGTTTTTGGAAAGTTCAATGTCTACCGTAGCCCAACATGTACCATGCCATGGCATAACACTCTCGTGTTGGAATTGAGGATTCAATATTCAATACGATGATGCACAAATTTTGTATTTATAAAAAAATCTCACAAATGCATGAATCACTTATAATAAGAGATAAATATACTCCCAAATTCAATCTCTAGAGGAATTTTAGTGGTTTTAGAAAATTCTTCAATTTTCTCAAGTACTTAATAAATATGAAAATAAAACCTAAACACTATATCACAATGATTGGGCTTTGAGAATCCTAAACTAATAACAAAATAATTAAATAAATATATTTATATTTGACATAAACAAAATCAAGAAAGATATATAATTAATAATCAATACAAAATTAATAGAAAGTTTAGCTAGTTAGCCATGCTTATTTCGAAATATTTAGGTTATTTAAAATATAAACTCAAAGTATTAAATTTTCCTTTTCAATATGAAAAATGCCTCCAGGATCATTTATTTTTGTTAATCAAAACAATTAATGGCTTATGATCAAGATGTTTAATTGATTAATTAAATTTTTCCTAATATCTTAGAAAATAGAAAAGCATTTATCTCAGTGCTTTCAATTAAGTCACCAATTTGAACTTTTATTCAAGCTATTCAAACTTGATCTAGAAGATGTGTTTGAAACCTAATTTTCAAATTTTAAATCAATTATGAAGAATAAATAGCTAATAAATTATTCATAAATAAATCATGTAACAAATTTTGAATCGAGAAATAATCTTTATTTATTTAATTACAAATTTGTTCTCCTAAATAATCTATACATACATGGAAACAAAGCTAAATTCTCATTGTAAAAATTAGCCACACATACTTAAATTAAAATTCCATGATAAGTGGTTTAAAATCAACATTCATTCAAGAAAGTACAAAAAATTAATCTGAAAAAATGAATACAACAAATCAGATCTAAATACCAACAATGGATGGATGATATGCCTAGCTCCAAATTTATGTTCTTGATCTTCAAAGTGTTCTTGAATTCATAGCAATATTTTCTTCTTTTCTTAATCTAGAAAATCTCATAAGTGTTGTCTTTATTTTGTTCTAGCCTAATCTATATTGTGTATAAAAATGTAAAACTAAAATACTAAGCTATTCTAAAATAGTAGGAAGTAAAAGTATAAAGGTTACTGTTAACCTAAAACCTTTTTCATTATATTTATGGGAAAAGCTTATGTAAAGGGCTTCAGAATCAAAAATCAGCTTTGCTTACTACTACAAACTTTATTTCCTACTACGAAATAGAGCTTAGTGAACCACACACAATCCAACCCATGAAGACCTCACCGCAACACAATATTGTTCACATTGTGGAATGAAATGTTCAAATTTCCCACTAAACCTTTGCGAGAGGTGTGCACCATGGAACACTATTTTCTATGCCATGGCACGTATTTCTTGCCTTGAATTTTTCCTTGTACCCCTTACACATTGTTTTTTTTCCTTGATGTAAGGCTTACATTCCTTTTTATTTTTATCTCTTAGGAAGCTATTTGAATGGTCCAAGTGTTTGGTATTCATGTGTTACCATGTTTATCTATTTTCCAGCTAAAACACCTAAAATACAACAAAACATACCCCTGATTCAGAAATTATAGATTTTCATAATTAAATAAAACGATTCCATCAAACCTATTCATTCCAATTAAGCACAATAAAATTACAAAACATGAGTGTTTTTCCAGCACATATCATGAGCGCTTTTCAAGCACTTATCACGAGCTCTATGGTGCAAAATAAAGCACGCTACAATCTAACTTTTCAAAATTGTTACAAACCCTAATACATGTAGTGTATATGTTTACAATAATTTTAGCCTATAAATACAACCCTAACCCATTTTAAATTGATATCAAGATTTATAACCAATCACCTACTTTATAGTCATTCTACATCGTCTATAATACAGGTACAAAGGGAAAACCTCCCAAATGTGAAGTAGATGGAAATATTTTAAGAAGGAAGTGACAACCAATTCAAAGATTTGGAATCATCTTATTTTTAGCACAATTAGCTACAAAATGATCATAATTCATATATTCAAAATATTTAGGTTCAGTGGGTTTATATTTCTTATCTTTGGAACTAACAAGTTTGAGTTCTCTCAAATTTTGATCCTTTGGGAGATTTGATTATCTGGAACCCATCATGGTGAGCCTCGACGGTAGGATAGAAAGAAGGTTGCAAGACCCTAATGAGCATACCAAAAATTCATTTTTTGTTTTTCATAATTTACAAAGTAAATTTGAAAAATACCCACAAACCCACTTTAAACAAAAACATGAAAACAAACTAGCATGGATACTAACCAACAAATCCCTCTGGTATATGTATATCATGGAATCAACTAAAGTGAAACCAAATATATGTGTTTGTAGTACCGACTATCAGTAACTCATCTTACATAAAGGAAGAAAAAAACACTAAGTAGACAAAACAGACTCTGTGTTTTGCTCATGTGAATGCCAATAAGACTCAAAGGCTTACAGGACTTACAATCTCCCTTTTTGGCTTTTGATTGCAAAGCACTACATAACTAAGCAGACTATCATCTCAACATGAGACAATCATTCAAGATGGCTTAGTAAGTTTGTTCCCATGAACAAACAATGTCACATAACCAAGACATCCCCAAGAACATACCTATTCCAAGTGCAACCTTCTTGTTATTCTCCAACCATTTTCATGAGTCAAATCATCTATGCTACTTATCTGAAATCCAAATTTAGTAAAGAAACAAGATTTCAAGCTACATTAGTATCCTACACTCATAAAAAAACACATACTTGTGATAGGTACAAAATCATAGAATAGGCAAAGAAAAACATGCTTGTTTGCAAAACTCCCCCCGCCATCATGCTACACTCCCCCTATGTATGTACAAGTTAGGTAACAACATATAGTGAACCCTATGCTGACAAGTCTAAAACCATTCTACAAACAATAACACAATATATAGTAAGTTATGCAAACAAACTTCTCCCCTTATTGACACATAAAAACAAAAAATCACACCTAGATTACAAAGATAAGGCATAAAAACATGAAATAATCCTGACATTCATGCAACTAACATAGAATATTAAAGCAATAACAATAAGATAATACTTAATCACAACATCTATCACAAAAAAATAAGGTGCAAAAAACAATGACACAAAATTTATCATTACATTTTTTTAAAGAATTTTTACAATAAGATCATTGTTAACTTTTCGAAAAAAGAAAAAGTACATCAAAAAGAAGAAACAGGTAAAAATATCAACACTTTTTTTCACCATCTTCATCATCATCTAGAGTGTGCAATGGGAAGAACCACCAAGGCCACTATTGTCTAGGGAAAGGGTAGAGTTTGATTCAAAAAGTTAGTTCTTGAGAAACTATTCAAAAGAACAAGATACTTGGCCGAAGTAGCATGAGAGGTACCACCATCATGCTAAATAGAAGGGTGAGAAAAATGAGAAAATTGGACCTAACAACCTACTCACCAAGACAAGAAAACAACTATGCAGATAGATGATGAGCTTGTTGAGAAGTAATAAACTCCCAAACAATAGATGGAATGTTATTAAACAAAGTGAAAAACTCCTAGCACAAAAGAAATATATCTAAAAGAAAGTCTCAAAAGAAACATGGTGCCTAACAGGAGTGTAAAGACAATAAGCTAATTGAGAGATGCTACAAGAAGAAGTAGAAGATGGGGTAAAGCGTTCAGAAGGAGAAACACGATTAGAGGCAAAATTAAAAGAAGGAAAAGTACATTTCCCTTTATCAATACCAATGACATCAGAGAACAATGAAAGGCCCCACTGAGTGGTCAAAGAAGAATAATGAAGAGTGGAAACAATAGGAATAATAGAATGAAAATGATGGTCCTATAGATCATGCCAGCAAGGTCTATAATGTCACCATTTTGAATATAGCACAAAGGAAGTGATTGTAAAAGACAGTCATGTAACTCAAATAAGTGTGACACTGAACTACATCACTTAAAATCTCATTTAGATGTTGAACGGGGCATTAGCACCCAAAGTAAGTGCATAACCATTAAAATTATGATTAGGACTAGCAAGAAAATTTTCCATCTCAGTGACATTGCAAGCAAGGATGTTTGTAAAATCATATGGAACATTCAAAGCAATGAAATTATCAAACTCAAAAGGGATGACAGGAAAAGTGACCCTATATCCTCTTAGATCAAAAGTAATAAAGAAATGGGTAGTATGATAGGGGTAATAGCATAATAGAAATCCTGAACAAATATGGTGAAAATTTCTTTTTTTTTTTACATAAAAACCTAATTAGCTAAAAAGGTGAATAGATAATCAGTGAAATTATGAAAAATTAAAATTTTCGTAAATGGCCAAATATGCAATCATATGTAAATAAAATAATGTGAAATTATAAATCAACACATAAGAGTTTTAGGTGAAAACAACATAGGTCATACCAATGACCTAAGAGAAAAACTACTTATCTATCGAACCACCTAACTATCTAATATGAAAAATAAGGTCAAATTAAAAGGCTAGGTCTTATACAACCCAACCAGATAAATCCCCCAAGTAATCTACTTACAAGCTGTTATTTTCCTTCATAATCTCTACAAGAAAAGTATTCAGATCCAGACCAACATTACCATAACTTGAATTACATAAGAAATCGAACCCATTCAACTAGACGTGAAATATTAGTATAATAACATAAGTGAAAATGTAAGTCCTGGTGAAGATTCATTAATGAATAACCCAGACTCAATGATTTAATAAATGTATCATATAAATTTGAAATCAACTAGCAACCCTAAAAAAATCTATTTAAGAACAAATTCAATAAAGATGACTTCTTTAAAGATTAATAATCACACCAAATAATTATGATATGACACAAAAAATTATTTTATCTAACAATTCAAGAATGAAAATTAAGAAGAAGCAATAAGAACATATGACCAAAATATTGTAAAACAATTAAGCTTATTAATCAATCAAACACAAATACCAATCTTTGATAGAATAACTAAATAAAGAAGCCTAAAGAATTACAATCTTATATTTACAAAACAAGAGAGAGATAAGATGAAGAGAATAATGCTCTTGTTTGTTTGAATAAAGTTTGCACTTAGATTTGTATATATAGTATATTTTGAAGCACTAGGTCAAAGTAAAATTACTACGTTATCCATAAAATTAGTTAAAAGAGTTTTAAAGAAAAAGGATAATATAGTAAAAAATCAATTCAATTCGAGTTAGAAATAGGTTTTAAAATCAAAGCCCTAGTCACTTGATGGATCTAACATATGCTCGATCAATCGACCACATAGTTTGATCGATCTAGTTAATTAAATAATTAAGTCAGGACTTTTTAAACTGAGTAGATCAATTCTCGATCGATCTATATAGCTCGATCGATCAATATAGACATGTCTTGATTGATCGAGTAGCCTAATCTTTAAATGTTTGTATGTGTCTAACATAAAATCTAACATGCATAAGAATAAAGATATACCTTAATTGTGATTATTAGAGCTCGATAGTTTCTTAGACTTGAAAGTATTCTTGAAGGATATAGATAGAAATTAAAATTACATTTATACTTTTTATTCAAAAATATTGCCAACACTCACATGAAATTTACAATCTTTCCCTTTAGCATATTCGTGTGACAAAACATCTCTCTTACTACACAACACTCATAGGAAAATTAAATTTTTACATAGTGGTACTATCCTATAATTTGGTGAACCCATTTTCACTTGAATCTTGAAAGCTCATGTTTACACTAAAAGTCAAAAACATAAATGCTTAAATAACTTGTCCCAAAAGACTCTTTGTTCATTAATTAGTTTAGAATATACAACAATATAAAAAGTGAAGAATATTCATAATTGTGACTAATCATGAGATAGAATTTAAAATCATAACTCCCCATGTGTGTAATATTTCCTACATATATTTTTCAAAGTTAAATTCTAAAAGAAACTTTTCAATAAATAACTCTACCCCTCAATTTACTCTCCCCCTTTATATATTTTCAATTAATGCTCAATAACTATTTCTCTCTTTTTGTCATACGAATAAATAATATGATTATAAAGAAATGACAAATAAGTTGAGCAAGCAAACAATATATTTAATGACTAAAAAGAGGAGTACACATTTTGAAAAACTCAATAAAAATCAAAACATACATCTAAAAACAATATGCTTTCTAAAAATAAAAAAGCTCCCTCTAAATAAATTAGAATAAAACAAAAAAATTTAAAAATCGACATATATATATATATATATTGTCTTTTTAATTGAGTATCTATATATATATAGACTTAGCTAAACATGACTATAGTAATACACATAAAAGATAAAATTAATTTTGTTCAAAGTGTGACTATCCATTGATAACATAAATATATGTAGAGAAAAAACATTGACATACTAACACATATGGTGACAAATCAACAATCATCAAAAGTAAAATATGTATTGAAACCACAATAGGATATCAAATTATTCATTTATGATCACTTATGAAAGATTTAAAGAAAAGAGTATTATCTATTTTGGAAAAATTACAATTGAATTCATACTTGTACATAATAAAATTTTATTTACAAAGAGAGAACTTAAATAACCTTTTTTTGAACTCCCTTATTGTATTTTTTTGTGAGGAATTGATTATTCATTTTCTTTTTGTATAACCATTTGTGACTCTTTCTTTTTGTGCATTCAATTATTTTTTTTATTCTTTATAGCTATTTCCTTGATCATATTATTTTTCTTTTTCCAAGGAAATATGCACAAGCCAATATAGCATGATGACTATCACACTAATTGTGAGGTATCCCTCTGCACTCATTGCGGTAGCTTCCACACATCATAGTAGGTATCCTTCTTAGAACTATGTGTCTCTCAATAGCAGAATTTTATATAGTGAAAGATATAGTTCAATCATAATTTTCACAGTCAAGGTTATCTCATATCCTAAAATCTCATATAATTAATTATTAACTTCTAACATGACATACTTATTTGTTTAGTGAGTATATGAGTAGGGTCATATTGACATTGATCAAAACATGTGATAAATATGTAAATGAACAAGTCAGTATATCCATTTGCAAAATGCATAGTCAAAATACGACAATAGTATATAATGTTCACATCAAGTTAAAGTAAGTCTACTTCCCTTTTCAATTTTTTTAATTTTTTTCTCTTTTTTGTTTTTTGAAACTAAAGAAACATCCATAAAAATAAAAATAAAACTAAAGATGCTCACCTAGGGTCAATTAAGCACTCAAACAAAAGTATCTAGGTGAAGAACAAATGATGGTGAGGTGATCGAAAATAGACAATATTTCCAAACCCAAATTTTCTTAAATTTTCGTTTCATTATATTTTTGAGATGGAAATCAACTACATTAGTTGTCATTGATATATTCTTGGACTTACTTTTAGATTTCCCATTCATCCTAAATGACGATGCAGTATGCATGATAGGATGATGGTAATTAGTCCAAGAATTACAAGTGTTAAATTTTACATGCCTCTTTGAACCAACAACTTTATGCTTTTCAGTACAATTTTTTAACATATTATAATTTCCATTTATCCTAGAATATGATGCAACGTGCATAGTGGATTATTGATGAGTGCTCAAAAAGCACTAAAATAACCATGATTTTATGCACATTAATTGATTAAAAATATATAATTTATATGTTTTATCATATATTAATATAAATTTGTCTTTTTCGGAATAACGGGTATTTTTATTATTTTTCAGGTATTTTCGCTTAAATCGTAACTTAAAGACTCAAAGAGGAATACTGGAAGCAATACATCACAAATATATTAATAAATAAATGGGGAAAGGTCAACAAATATGGAAAAAATGGACAAAATGGGTCAAAAAGGTCAAAAATGTCAAAAATGTCAAAAGAGAAAAAATCGCGCCGTCGTGCCGCCGCGCCACCCAGTCGCGCACCTTCCTCCAGATCCGCGCACGCCTGTGCGCGCCCAGCTGTCCTCCGCGCGTGCCGACGCCATTTTCGCCCCATTTTTCACGTGCAGCCACCCCATGACGTCATGCTGACGTCATCAATGACCTCAGCATTTGCACTCCGCGTTTTTATATTTTTTTAACATTTTTTCACTCATTTTTTCTCTCCATCCTCATCTATAAATACCCTCCTTCCCTTCACTTCTAAACACATCTAAAAACACATTCTTTTCTCTCTTTCTTTCTCTCTTTTCTTAGATTTTTAGTTTTCTTTAGTTTTCTTAGTTTTTAGCTTTTCTTAGTTAATTTCTCTTAGTTTTAGAGTTCTTCCCTTTTTGGGAAGAACTAGTTATGTTTTTTGTAATTTTTTAGCTTTTTGATTCAATAAATGGGAGTGCAAATTCCGCTTGGAGGTTTTCCAGCAACGGGAATAGCGTCGAATTCTGTAAGGATTTTATTTTCTTTACAGTTATTTTTATGCTTTATTCTTACATGTTATATTTAATTTGTCTGTGATTAAATTTAACTGTGCTGGCTGTTAATAAACATGATGTAATAATAACGTTGTTATGCTTACGAAATATTAAATAGGTGAAAATCTCTAAAATTAATTGATTTTATTTTTATTCAAGATTTTATATTAAGAATGTTAGAGAGAAATATATTATTTTTCATTACAAAATTAAACCTAAAAATTAGATTTTAAGGTTTAGTTATCCGGTCTGATTTAGAGTAGTGCTCTTTTATTTGATGGTACAATCGCACGGTAGTTAGAGTGAAACTCTATTTCAAAAGTTTTTATAAGAATTATTATCTGAAAATGTATTGACGACATGTTTTCAGTAGTGGTTTTAAAACTTGAAAGTTAGTACTCGGATAACTAAATTCTTAGGTTTAATTTGGACACCTTGAATAAAGTTTAAACTGTCTAACCCCACCAAAGGTGGCATTTAAATGGTTCATTTTCAATCTCTTAGAAAAAGGAATTAATTTAATTAACCAAATTAGTTATCCACCCCACCCATAGGTGTTAATTGATTTGTTTAGTTAACAAAGAATATCTAACCCTACCAAAGGTGGTATTCATACAAAAAAGGGAGAATCAATAATATCAATTCATATCTTTAATAACCTAAATAATATGAGCAAGCATAATTAACTTAGTTATTATATCCATAAATACTCCACCATTATAAATGATAAAATTTGCATAAATATTTATTGAATCTATGTTTATTTTTATGTAATTAAAAACACAAAACCCAAAATATCGTGACAGGATGTTTAGGATTTAATTTCGTTTTTAAAAGTTTGAATAATAAATTAAAAACCACATACATTCCTTCCTTAGATCGACCTTGGGAGTATACTTAACATTTTCTTCGAAATGATTCGTGCACTTGCGAGAGTTTTATAAATATTAAAACCAAAGTATTGGCAAGAATCGGCGATGCCGGTTTTCGCTCATCAATTATGGTTATGAGTCTTGCAATGTGAAGCATGGAAATTATTATTAAATTTAGGAGCATTCATCAAAAATCTACACTTAGGCCTAATATGACCTTTCCTACCACAATGATGATTGACATGCACAAACTTAATAGATTTTTCAATCACAGATGCAACTACTCTTTGGGTATAATGGGTAATATTCGGAGTAGGGATATAAGGTATTACATATGTGTTTTTTTGAAAGTTTGTTTTTTTATGAATCTAAATATCTAGCTAGCAAAAGTATGATAAATTAAAATTTTTTCAGCCCCCAAACAACCATTCACTTTTATGTAAAGTAATGCGAAAATAAAAACATCAACACATGATATTTTTAGGTAGAAAAAACTAGGCCACACCAATGACCTAAGAGGAAAGCTAGTGGTCCAATGGACCACCTAACTATCCACCATGAAAATAAGTATCCAGATACAAGGTTAGGACTCAATCAACCCACCCAAGCAATACCTCCAAGTAACCTACTTACAAGTTACTATTTTGATCACAGTCTATATAAGATATGATCTCATATCCTGACCATCATTTTGACAAACTTGAGTCCTACAATTTAATCAAACTTGCATTGTTGTCACTTGAAAGATTAGTACTTAAACACAAGTGAAAATGTGTGTCCTAGAGTAGATTCAAATTGAAAAACCTTAACTATTTACTTTAAACAATATATCAGATAAATCGAAAAAAACTAGCAACTTTCAAACAATCAATTTAAGCACAAGTTCAATATTCTAGAGTTGATTCAATAATGAATAACCCTAACTAGTTTATTTAAACAATATACCAGATAAATAGAAAATAACAAGTAACTCTAAAACAATAAGTTAAAAGCATAATAAAATAATTATTATTGTAGGAGCATGGTCTACCTATGCTTTTGAAACTAAAAAAACTTTTTGTGGACCATGCAACTTGGAAAAATACTCACTTTTTCTCATAAGAAAATTAAAGGAATTAACATAAGAAGAACACTTGAGTTAATTGATATTGACTTCATGGGTCCTATGAGAACTGAGAGCTTGGGTGGCAAGAAATATATTATTATTATTGTTGATGATTTTCTCTTTTTACATGGGTTGGATTTCTGAAAGAAAAATCTAATGCTTTCAACTTATTTAGTTCCTTATGTCTTAAAGTGCATAATGAAGTAGGCAACAGAATAACCAATGTAATGAGACTAAGGACAAATCATGGGAAGTAATTAGAAAACTCAAGATATGTTGAATTCTATAAACAACATGGTATACCTCTTCAAATATCAACACCAATTATCCCACAACAAAATGGGATAGTAGAAAGAAAGAATCGAGTGTTGCAAGAGATGGAAAGAGTCATATACTATGCAAAGGATGCTCCCAAGAAGTTTTGGGCTTAGGAAATAAGTACTTCATACTACATAATGAACAGTGTCTACCTATGCCCAGGTACAAAACAAACTCCTTATGAGTTATGGAAAGGTAGGAAACTTAATCTTAAACATGTGCTCGGAAGTAAATGTTACATCCTTAGAGATTGTGAGAATCTAGACAAATTTGACTATATAAGTCATAAAGGTATCTTTCTAGGTTACTCGTTAAAAATTCGTGTCTTTAGAGTATTCAACTTGAGAACTAATACTATGATAGAGTCCATCAACATTGTTATAGATGATACAGGTACTTGTACTATAACGACTAATGAAAAAATTTAAACCTTAAGAACAAGCTTGCAAATTGGGGAACAGATTGAAGAAACTCTTAACATTGAAAAGGTAGAAAATGAGGTAGATGACGAGTGAGTGTTGGATGATGAGTTAACCATACCTAACACTCAAACTCAGAGGCCAACACGTATTGTCAAACACTACTCAACTAAAAGCATCATTTTTTATCCTAATGCATGTGTAGCAACTAGAAGGAGATAGGTAAGTAAGATAACTTATCTTTGTTATATTTCTAAAATAAAACCAAAAAATATTAATGAAGCTTTAAAAGATTAATTCTACATAACTGTCATGCTCGATGAGCTAGCTCAATTTACTAGGAATCATGTTTGAACTATAGTACATAGGCCTAAAGATAAAAATATCTTAGGAAAGAAATGGGTATTTAAAAAGAAATCTGATGAACATGATGTTGTCATTAGAAATATGGCTATACTAGTTGGACAAAGATGTAAACAAGTTGAAGGAATTGATTTTGATGAAACATTTTCTCATGTAGCTAGATTAAAGTCAATTAGGATTTTACTTGCCATTGCATGTTTTATGAAATTAAAACTCTTTCAAAAGGATGTAAAAGCTGCCTTCTTAGATGGTTTACTTAGTTTATAAACAAAATAAGGCCCTTTACAGTTTGAAACAAGCCCTTAGAGCTTAGTATGAGAGACTTACAACATATTTTTTGAACAATGGTTTGTTCGAGGGGGAGTTGATAAGACTCTTTTTATTAAAAGGACCAAAAAAGATGTATTCAAATCTCAAATATATGTCGATGACATAGTCTTGGGTCAACACTGAATTCTCTTGTTGATGATTTTGTGAACATAATGACAAGTGAATATGAAATTTCTATGATGGGTGAGCTCACATATTTTCTTGGTTTAACCTAAAGTGCTTCAAAATATTCTATAAATATAAACCTAAGCACACTTAGTTATGCTTATTCTCTTCATCTTTTATTTTTTCTCTTGTTTTGCTAAAAAATTTCAAGTAACTTTTTCATTAAGTTAATTTATCAAAAATTTGTGGTTGTGTTTGATGAGTTAACAAACCTACAATAATAATTGTGTTATTATGCTTTTAAATGATTGTTCTAGAGTTATTAATTATTTTTTATTTAACTAATATATTTTTTAAACTAACTAGTTAGGGTTGTTCATATTTGAATCTACTCTAGGACAACACTTGCACTTGTGCTGATATGCTAACTTTTTAGGCAATAACGGTACAAGTTTGATTAATTTGTAGGACTCAAGTTGGTCGGAACGTTGGTCCAGATCCAAATTCCTTTCTTGTAGAGACTATGATGAAAGTAGTGTCTTGAAAGTATGATACTTGAGGGCATTACCTGGGTGGGTAGCTTGAGTCCTAGCCTTGTAACTAGATACATATTTTTCATAGTGGATAGTTAGGTGGTCCGATAAATCAGTGATTTTCCTCTTAGGCCATTGATGTGGTCTAGTTGTTTCCACCTAAAAATCTCATATGGATCTTTATTTTCTGCATTATTTTATTTACATATGATTTCATGCTTGCGGCTTACAAAATTTTAATTTTTCATACTACCACTGATATTTTGCTAATTAGATAATTAGTTTCATATCTAAATAAACAAAGTTTCATATGATCTCTAAATCATTGAATTGGTTTATTACCTTCCTGAAATCCTTGGAAAATACTTCTCAATTAGGAGTTTTCTCTATATTGTCTATATTATGGAATGAAAGATGGCCATGGTGGTTGCCTATGGTTAGATATGGTTTAAAAAGGTTTAGGGTGTATTTATAGATTAGGTTTTGGGTAAAAAAACATTTTGTACTTGCATTAGGATTTATGGAAATTTAACAAATAAGCCACAACATACTTTTATCTTTGTTATGGTGTGATGTCAAAGTCAGATCCTCTGGTGCAACTCGAAAGCACTTTACCAGGACAAACTTATTTATGTGAAGCGTTGCATATTGAATTTCCAAAATAATCAAATGCCTCCTCAAAACAGCATACTACATAATTGAACATTTCTAGGCTACATGACACACCTATTTCTTGGTTTTTCTATAATGGTTCGTTCCTTATCTGAGTTTCCATTTATGGCCTCATTTTCACTCTTTTTGCTCATGTTCATCCAAGATTCTTCCAAAAGCTCATTAACATATAAAACATTAAAATATCCTTCAAAACAAAATAATCCTAAAATAAAACATGAATTAATGCTTAAATGCACAACAAATTATAGGTCAAAAATAATGTTCATCTAATTCCCCTAAACCTACATTTTGCTAATTCTCAAGCAAAACAAAGACTAAAAAGAAAAATAATAATACTAAAAGAAAAACTACATACTTTCTTATGCTTCAGTTTCTTTTCAGTTCATAAATAAGGCACAAGCACAAGTTCCTCTAACATCTCAACACACGAAGGTTCATTGTGCAAATTAGATTCTCATCAAAAATCTATGCTCTATTACTTAAAACATATCATTATTAATTCCCCTAAACCTAGTATTAATATTCCAAATTCACTTCGACTCTGCTCCTCACAAGATACACTCTTAATATCACATAGATCTTATGGGTTCAACCACTCAACAAAGTATATAAAAATATAAGTTATGTAAAGAAGAAAACAGATAGGTTTGTATATGTTTATAAAAAAGAGAAAGGCCCAAATGTGCAAAAAATAGATCTTATTAATAGAATCAAATTCTAGGACTAAGAAGATATCATATTGCTTATATCATACTCCAATCAAACTCATTAAGCAAGCAACATCAAGTATGTGCCTATAGATGAATGAAAATGTACTTGACTTCAAGGGGGTTATTTTCTAATATCTTACAATAGCCATATCACTACTTCTAAGATTTTAGGGTCTTAGTTTATACTATTTTTATTCTGTTTTTTTTTTCTTCCTTTCTTTCTCTCTCTTCTTTTGGGGCTAAGAATAGACCCATTTATATATGTATTAATATGAGTGCCTATTATAGCTTCATTTTTCTAAGAGAGCATCATATGTATAAAATTCAAGCATAAAATGAAGATAGGCACACACTTTTAATTGATTAAAATTCTAACATTTAATGCAAAACCTATACATCTAACAATTTAGAATCATAGAAAAGGTGATTAAAAGATTCAAAAAACATTATATCACTGAATAAAATGACATAGGCTCAATAATTTCACACCGTAATCTCTACTTTTTTATTCTTAGACACCAATTTCGAGTTCATCTCCAATTTCATATTCCAAGCATGAAACACAAACTATAAATAAAACTAACTTTTACAACAAACCTTGATTATGTTTAAGAAATCAAATAAAAAATGCAAAAAGACTGAATTAATCATCAAAAATTAACCAAAATCATGTGCATCCCTAAACCTAAACTAAACATTGTCTACAATGTTTTCTACTACATATATATTAAGAGAAGCATTCAAAAAGGGAAATTAACTACAAATAAATAAATGAATACAACTAAATTGCAATAAAAGAAAAGAATACTACCGAAAATAGTGGATTTCTTCCCATCAAGCACTTTCTTTAACATCTTAGTAAGATGTTGCTTGAGGCTAAGGCTTGTGCATTTCAATGCACTCAATGTCCCCATTTGTTTCGACTCCTTCCAAGTAAGGCTTCATACAATGCTTATTCACCTTGAATGGCATTTGAGCCCTTAGGTTCACCAACTCAAAAGCTCCATGTTGAAAGACTTGAACTATTTGAAATGGTCCACTCCACATTCACTTCAACTTTACTAGAAAAAATTTAAAATGAAAATTAAATAAGAGTATTTTCATTGAAGGATAAAGAGACTTACAGACTAGGCCTTTTTCATGGCAATACTTAGTGCATTCTTTGTATATTTTTACATTTTCATAAGCTTCATCTCTAATCTCTTCTAGCTCGTCACCCTTCATTTGCTTGCCTCCTTCCAGCTCAGAATGCCTAATGCCTATTATCTTATCTAGTTCTAGAAGCTAACCACCAGAAGCTCACCCTTCGGGTGTCACTTCCAGCGTAGGAGGCCAAGCATTCTGCCAGACGTCCCGGCCTGGGAGCCCCGTTCGCCTTTGGTACTTCAGTAGATTAAAAAAAAAGCACTACTTCAATGCAACCCTAACTAATACTACATTACGCAAGCTCCACCAATACCTATACCTACCTATAGAGTCAAAAAAGTACCAGTGATGGTGACTTTGACGGTTTATGGATTCAGTCAGCTAAACTCCTCAATAAATATCAACAAACAACATGTCGTGATCGGTTAGGCTTGGTTTACTTTGTAATGAATGTAAACTAAAATAGGCGGCGTTTATTCAAACAAAGGGAACCCCTTGGTACTTTAGTAGTACGACAGTTGTTGTACTATTAATATTAAGTAGCTGTACAACAGAATGCCGTTTGCCTTTCCTTTAGAGTAGTACTTAAGTAGCTAAGTTTACAAAGGTGAACAGCCCTCTGTCCTTTATAGTTGTAAAGGGCTTATCAGAAAAGTAAGGAAGGAGGCAATCGAAAGGCCGACCACTATATCATAGGCCTTCTGGTGGGAAGGCCGACGACTACACGGACTCTATACCAAGTCATGAGCGATAGCGAAGCGCCTATAGGCGAAGGGACGAAAGCCCGACGAAGGCCTATGATATAGTAAGAAAGAAAGTACGTTAAGGTTACGAAGTCACTTAGCCGTCTACAAAGGGAAGTCGGTACGGAGTCACGTCCGCTGTGGATATAGACTAGGCTATAAGGAACGGAGTCTTAAACTATGGACCGAGACTACACTAAGGAAAAAAAAAAGCTTGACTGAGCAAAGAAGTCAAGGAACGAAGCAGCTTCTCTAATAGCCCCGTTGAATAGGAGGGCGAAGGCTTTTTGAAAAAGTCTTTTTTTTTTAATTTAGAGAGAGGGCTTCAAGTTCTTAGGAAGAGTCGTACGAGGCAGCTCACGTACGGTTCGGGAGCCGAGCCCCAGCACAGGGGCTTAGGTCAACACTTATATAATAGCCAGTCATCAATTGGAAGCGGGCAAGATGGTGATGAATTGCAATTGGTCTAAACCTTCGACCAGCAACTTATTGCGACCCGCCCAGAATGCCCATACATACTAAGCCTTTATTCACCACAGCGAAGAAAGGCCGAGTGGAGTCAGGTGGCTGCTTCTTGGCCACGCCCCCTTGCTTATAGATACGAGATACTTGATCTAAATTCTCAAATAGAAAATTGCATACCATTAGCTAATATACGTATAGGAAGATGGGTACATGATATTGAATGTCATCCAGGTCAAGGTGCAAAGCTGGCTCGAGCCGTTGGAACTTTTGCTAAAAAAATGAAGAAACCAGCACCTCCTACACTCTCTCTTAGGCTTGTGCAGCTACCTTCGGGTGTTGAAAAACTCATTGATTCCCGATGCCGAGCTACTATTGGTATAGTTTTCAATCCCAACTATGGTGCACGTAAGCTTAGAAAACCTGGACAAAGCCGGTGGTTAGGCAGACGCCCCATTGTTCGTTGTGTTGCAATGAATCCAGTGGATCATACTCATGGAGGAGGTGAGGGGCGCACAAAAGGAGGTAGACCTTCGGTGTCACCTTGAAGGAAGCCCACCAAAGCTGGATTTCGGGTAGGGGCGGCGAAGAAATTCTGAGTTCATGCCACGACGATCTATATGGAAGGGAAGTTTTGTTGATGCATTCCTGTTGAGAATGAAGAAGAAGAGAGATCTTCTTTTGAACAGGAAAATTTGGTCACGTAGATCTTCTATTTTGCCGGAATTCGTTGATTGCTCCGTACGAATTTACAATGGAAAAACTCTTGTTCGTTGTAAGATCACTGAAGAAAAGGTTGGTCATAAATTTGGAGAGTTTGCTTCTACACGGAAACGAAGACTTTCGAGAACAAATATTGGACCGGGAAAAAAAGGGGGGAAAAAGTAAAGTCTAAGCGCATATGGCACGAAAAGGAAATCCTATATCTGTAAGAATGGATCTGAATCGTAGTTCAGATTCAAGTCGGTTCAGTGAGAGCGACCACGAAAGTCACCGAATGGGTCAGTCTTTTCCTTCAGTTTGTCCTATATTCAAAAAAAAAGCGTGGGAGGACGTTGCAGATGTCCGGGACGGACACGACTTCTTCTAACGCTAGAAGACCACTGGAAGACACCCGGGACTAGAGCATGTCGTGAAAGAAGCACACTGGGCGGGCGTGCTTCGACCGTGTCTCCGGGGCACAGTTGAATGTAGATATCATGAACGCGAGGTGCAGGATACCAGGCCGAGAAACCCGGGCAACCACTCCCCTATGTGCCGATTGCTAGCGCATCCAGGGCCCCGGCGCCCAGCTCCGCTGGAGAGGCCTAGCCTGATCTGAGAAGTGCTAATTCGGTTTAGATATACTTCATTCAAGAACGCCACCGCCCCTGGAATCAATAAGAAAACAAGTGCTCAGTTTCAGATCAGTGAATAAACCGAAACGAAAGAAGAGGCGTTTCTCGCTCGGCGCCTAAAG
Organism: Hippophae tibetana; assembly: GCA_037013495.1. Lineage (NCBI taxonomy): Eukaryota > Viridiplantae > Streptophyta > Magnoliopsida > Rosales > Elaeagnaceae > Hippophae > Hippophae tibetana. Next base: position 9,038,146 of record CM072808.1, on the reverse strand, counting down.
CGCACTATGCTCCGCTTCAACAAATGAGAGTTTTCGGTGGAACCTGTGAACCACGCGAGCTGGTTAGATGCGCAGGACAGAGGGCTCGTAGTACCTGCTAGCGCAGCTATGCAGTGGAAGGGAAGGAGCCTAAATCGAACCCCTTCTTTCTTTCTTTTTTTTCAAAGAAAAAAAAGCAGTACAAAGAAAGAGATTAGACTCTTGGATGAGACTAAGCAGCCACCGAACGTTCTGACGTGCCCCTGACCTATTTTGATTAACACCGAAAACCTATCTAAAATGGAGCCTAGTTTAAGCTGTCAAATGATAGAATGGAAAATTTAGAATAAATAACCACTAGTAGGGATATGGATGGAGTCTCGCTCAGTAAAGAGAGTTGTAGATTCGTAGATAAGGATAAGTTACTTGTGATTCTATCTATTAGTAAAGCGCTAACGCTGCAATTTTGATAAAGCAACAAGCGCGAAACTTTACTTTTTGAGAAAGACGGTGCTTGTTGCCGCTTTATTAGTAAGTAAGCTTGTTTTATATCATATCAATAAAGGCAGAAGGTTGCTTTTTTTAGATTCTAATAATATAAGATAAGTCAGGCGCGTTAGCGCTTTAGTTTTCAATAAGGTAGTTGACTTGCTTACTTGTTAGAGTCAGGTAGTTTAGGCTTTACTAATAGAATCTATAGGGCTTTTAAATCAGGGTGCGCAGGTTTGGAACCCTATACAAAGGGCGTTTCCTTTCAAAGGACAACTGCCTCTTCCTACTGCGAGGGCGTTGCACGAAACCAAACCGCCCGATCAAGTACCAGTTGCTTCACCGGTAGGCCCACTTAGGTTAGGGGGCATTGTCCCTCAGTTCTTACCAACCTCCGGTGTGTAATCGACATGTTGCTAACTTCAACTCGGTTGAATAAGAATCATGGATTCCCTCTGCTGTCCATTTCTTATTCATTCAGGGCGCTCGGCCAGTGCTTCTTTCTCAAACCAGAACAACTCTGAACGTTAGGGAAGATAAGGGAAGACCACCTGAGCGAACCGACCAAAGGGACTTGACTTATTCAAACCGAACGATAGCGGCTTAAAGCTAAGCCTATCACGAGCAGCGTCGCTGCTTGATCGGCGGGGAGGAGCATCTCAAAGTATGGGGCAAAGGATCAAGTGCTTTGACTTTGTCCCCCGGGATCCACCACAGGTTGGGTTTGAGAGTCGTGTGATGGGTGACTATCCAGCACGGTTCGGAGAGCACTTTTAGTCTGCGTTGGTGAATGGAAGCCCCCACTATCAAGCAAGAAAAAAGCGGCTCTTCCCACGGCGGAGTCACCATTGACGCTATTTATTATTATGGTAAATCAGTGTATCAAGATGTAAATCTGATATCTTATTTCGTTTCGATACGTCCACCTACGAGACTCACCTTTGGCTTTCGTCTTGGTAGGTGTATTATTCTACATTTTCCCAAAAGAACATTCATTCATTTCTTTCTTCCCCGTCGACCACGACGACTGAAACGACGCGAAAAATCCAGACCCGGAAAGGGGAAGGGCCGGTGGTGGGCATTTGGGAAAGTCGGGCCGATCAGGTGTCTTCATTCAAGCGACGATACAGAAGAAGAACGAAACGAAGTGAGAGGCCGGGGGGCAGGGAAAAGAGTCGAGTCGATCAGGTTCGACGACCGGGAGAAGCAAAACGAAATTCGGATTTGGCCGAAAAAGAAGCAACGCTATGGATACCATGACCGATCGCCATCGATAAAGAAGAATCTTTCTAAATCACTTCGGGTCAGCAGGGCCTTCAAGCATCCGAAATACGCTGGGGTTGTAAATGACATAGCGTTCCTGATAGAAAATGACGACTCCTTCAGAAAAACGAAGTTATTCAAGTTCTTTTTCCAAAGAAGTCCCGCTCCGACGGCCCGACGAGTCATCTACTTAAAAGGACCCTCTCTGCAGTGCGCCCCTCCTTGAATTATTCGGTCATGCAATACTTATTGAATACAAAGAAAAAAATTCATTTCGACCCTGTCGTAGTTCTCAATCATTTCGTGGTACCGGGCGTGGCTGAACCATCTACGATGGGGGGAGCGAATGCACAGGGAAGAAGCTTAGATAAGAGAATACGTTCTCGCATCGCTTTTTTTGTAGAAAGCTCGACCAGCGAAAAAAAGTGTTTGGCCGAAGCCAAAAATAGGTTGACCCACTTCATTCGCCAAGCAAATGATCTTCGCTTGGCGGGAACAACAAAAACCACCATCTCGCTCTTTCCTTTCTTCGGTGCTACCTTTTTCTTTCCGTATAATAACCTTTTTTTAGGATGCCTGGGAACAACTCCTAGGTAAATTAAGGATCAAATGTTGGAACCGTATGGGTAAGGATAAGGTAATGGAATTGATAGAGAAATTCATAGACCTAGGTGGGATAGGAGAATTGATAAAGGGAATAGAGATGATGATAGAGATCATATTGAGAAACAGAAGAATTCCGTACGGGTACAACTCTTATTTGAACGAAGTGAAAAAATGCGATCTTTGTTGTCTAATAGAACAAACACTAATACCTTAATTGAGTCGGTCAAGATAAAATCTGTTTATCAAAGTGCTTCTCTGATTGCTCAAGACATCTCTTTTCAACTAAGAAACAAAACAAGATCATTTCGCTCCATTTTTAGTAAAATAGTGAAGGATATTCCATTAGTAATGAAAAAAGGGGTTGAGGGGATCCGTATATGTTGTTCAGGTCGATCAGAAGGCGCAGAAATAGCTAGAACTGAATGCAGAAAGTATGGAAAAACATCTCGTAATGTATTTAACCAGAAAATAGATTATGCTCCTGCGGAAGTATCTACTCGTTACGGAATCTCAGGTGTCAAAGTTTGGATTTCATATAGTAAAAAAAAAGGACGTAGATAGCCAGTCTCTTTTTCTTGGAAGGAGGCAAGCTCGTCACCCCTATAGACGACTAATGGTAGGGGCCCCAACACCCATCGTGAACGTAGTTCATTGCTCGGGAAAGGGATATACGAATATACCGACTGAACAAAGTGAATAACTTATTCAATGATTTTCCTAGAACCATAAGATCCGCTGAGATGCCGAAAACACCTACTGAGATGAGAGTAGTTGGCCTAGAAGGCTCCTTGCTTGGTCCAGGATGGATTTTTTGACCCGTAATCGCAACAACCCAATTGCAAGAGCTCCACTCTACCAACTGAGCTATATCCCCCCGGATGCTTCCAAGGTGAGTGGTAGGCGTGACCAGGCAGAGCAGATGCCTCGACGAAGAAAAACCTCCTTTTCTTCTTCGGCCTCTGTTTCTCCGCGCAAAGGAGAGTCGTCCGTAAGGGATAAGCATTTAGGGTAAGTAGTCCCCCCGGCTATTCCGGTAAACAAGTAGTTCGTTATGGATCCCCCCCCTCCCCCCCCCCCCCCCCCCCCCCCCCGTACTCCACTTTGTTGTTGACCCTTTCCGGCTGTGTGAGTCAATATATCCCTTAGTCCTCCGAAGGAGCAAGTGAAGTTACTGCATAATTGCTTGGACTAGCTGGACTTAGCGGACTTACCCCCTGTTGCTTTGTCTGTCCCCCCGTTTACCCCCATATCCCCGCTGCGTGGGCGTCCCTGTAGAAAGGAACTCAACTCAAAACGAACCGCTTATTGCTTTGGCCGCTGAAGAGGAAGAACAAGAGTCTGGTTGCGCTTCAGGACGACTTCCCCTACCACTGTTAAATAGAGCCCTCTTCTCTTAGTATAGTAAGCTGGCGGGCTTCTCCCAAGAGAATGCCTTCACTCCACTCCCCCTTCAGATACCTATGGAGAACTAAGGTACCATTAGGAGTCTCCTTTCCGAAGGCAAGGGGAACTCGAAAACAACAAACGCCACTATTTCACTGTTTAGGCGAAACTCCACGCACAACTCACATTGAAGATGCTCCACTCGTTCGTAAGCACAATGGACTCGCTGTGAGTATGGAAGAAGGATAGGGTCAGCAGGCCTTTCTATCTCTTGCATTCATCTTCTCCTTATTGTTGTACTCTTTCTTCAGTGTGGGGCGCCGTTTGCAAGATTGAAAGCGGCAATTGCCCTCAAGTCAAGACTAGAACGAAGGTAAAGCCTTACTCTATTCCTTCGCCCGTGAGACATCTACTTAGTTGTACATCGGTACTCGGACACCCCCCTATGACTAAAAAGACAGAGGGAAAGACAAAGATTCCCATTAGCTGAAAGTGAGTCTACAAGGTGAAGACTCTCTATCGTCAGATCGTTGGCAGTCTGGTTCTGCTTTCTCTGACGCCAAGAATCAGAAAAGTAACCCCTTTCCTTTCTTTCAGTCGAGCAGCTCCACCAATAGAATAGGTCAGTCGAGTCCTCGACCGGGTACTCGGCCAGTAGATCCGCTATAGCTTGCCCTTTCATCGCCTTTCGCGAAGTGCACGTAATGTCGAACTTGGACAGCCTTAACAAAGAACCGGTTGCTTCAATATATGCCTGGTCGGATCAGACCTCGTGATCAAAAGAACCTTCTCAGACAGGAGGTAGTGACGGAGCTTCTCAGCCGTAAAGAAAGACTCAAGCTAAACGATTTTACTGTACCGTGATTCTGCTGGCTTCAACACTCGAGACAGGTAAGGTAGTATATAGGCCGCTCCTTACCATCGTTGTCCTCCTACGCTAGCAACACCCCTAGCGAACTTGTCGTAGCGGAAAAATAGTTGATGATAGGGTTTCCCCGCCATCAAGACTAGCGAAGACAAGAGCTCGTCCTTCATCGCTTGGAAAGCCTTCTGGCATTCTTCGGACCACACAAACTCGAAACCCTTTTTCATTATAACTGACCAGGGCTAGTCACTTTGGATCCCCATAAGTATGACAATCTCTCCTTTACTCGGGGCATCAGCCTTAATTTCATAAAGTACGTTTCCGTTTTCACGAGCAGAAATACGATTGATTGAAGCAGGCAACGAAGGGGACGAAGTAGCAGCAGCTTTATACGATATTGGGCAGATTTCCAAGACCCCTTTTATAACGTAGTTGGGGATTCGGCCTGGTTCCATAGAGGGAATAATGGTAGGGGCCCTGTTGTACGAAAGGGACTGAGAGTGCACTTTGCGAAGCTTCTTTTTTATCTAAAAAAAAGAAGCGGGATTGTGGAGCTATGAAGCGGCAAAGCTGACTATAGATACACCCCACTTGCACTTTTAGCTTAGGTTTCTTAGTTAGGAACTTGCCTTTTAGTTAGGACTTGTCCTATTTGGTTTGGTAAAGGGTCAACCGACCCAGGAGACACAAGTGGAAACTGGCTTGGTGCCCTATTCGGTTAAAGGTTTCATACTATCAAACCGCTTTTTTCTCTTTCTAAATACGGAGAATGCCCTTATTTCTTGTCGAAATTTCATGTTAGTATCCTGCGTGCTCATGGTTGCTCTATGTGTTTCTAACTGCTTTGTAGTAGGGACCGGACCTGAATCCGCGACCTCATGGAGGTGCTTTTCCTAATAAGCTAAATGTGCCCCTACTATACCTCTGAAGTGCAATTATAAAGTAAATAGCCAGAGGATGAAATACCTTATTTTCCAACCTAGATTTTTCTACGGAAATTTCTTTCGAGCTGGGATATCCTTATGCAAGGTTCACTTTCCTTGTCAGAAAGGGCGACTGAACGAACGAGTGAAACGGAGTTCACAACGGAAGAGTGATGGCATGCCATGCCGGGCAAGTGAGATCAAATAGATGATAAGTACTAAAACAACTGGGAACCTCTATCTCCAACTGATGGAAGAGGTTAAGGATTGGGTGGAATAGGGGCAGTAGCTCAAAGGCAAGAGACGGCATAGCTCGAGTAGAGCTAATAGTTCCTGAACTGCCTCATTATGAATCCTTAGCCGGGCCATACATAGAGAAAGTTCCATTTTGATAGTGAGTCGTTTTTATAATAATAGGAGATAAAGGAGAACCCTAATCTCCTAAAATCCCTCATTAGGGAACACCTATCAGATGAGTCTGCCGCTTTCTTTCATAACAGAGCCGAGAATAACGGCTGGCATAGAAGTCTCTCGCGCGCAAGGAGATGCTGCTGCTGGATGTCACGGTTCTGGGGCGCCATGATCCTTCTCTCTGGAACAATCGAGGGCACTGCCTTCCTTCAGCTTTCAGAGGTAGGGGCTGCATCAATCATCGCTCAGTGAGCTATTTATTGCCGCCAATAGCGCTTCGCTTGCATGCAAGGCGGCACGCCAGGTAGAGCTATCGCGCACGGGCGAAGGAGATGCATTTCTGGTACTGGTAGTACTGGACAAGCTCTCAGGGAAGAATCTCTTTCTTATTTCTGCCTTTCTTTCCCATGACGACTAGGAACGGGCAAATCAAAAATTTCACTTCGAATTCTGGACCTCAACATCCTGCTGCTCATGGTGTTTCACGATTAGTATTGGAAATGAACGGAGAAGTGGTGGAACGTGCGGAACCACATATTGGATCACTCCAGTGCGGCACGAAGCCGCTGACGTCGAGTCAGCTCCTATGCCGCTAGCTATGCCCTGTTTGGTCCCCCGGCACGGTGGAGGTTCCATAGCGCATCATGAGCACCGGGCTAAGGGGCGGTTGAGCAACTCAAGCGAACCGCCCTACCTTACTACAACATAGGGACAGAAGGGAGAAGGTTGTGAAGGTGGCCTCGTTATCCGCACCTCCGGTCGGATGAATGGAGGACCGACCGACCCGGGTTTTCATGAGCGTTGGCGGGTCCTGGAGTGCCTGTCAAGGGCGCTAGTGCATACCCCGGGGTGATCATCACCACCTGCACCTCACATCTCGGCACAGTGGAACGTGTAACCCGCCTACTGTCTCATTCAACTACATTTGTTCCTGTAATCCATAGCCTAACAGAACGCAGCAGCGAGGGACAACCCGCCCATACAGCCAGCGGGGAGGATGGAACTACTGGCAAAGACCTTCTGGCGAAAATGCCGCAGGCGCGAAGCGTGGTAGGCCTGCGCCGGGGGAGCATAGCATAGGGAGGAAAGGAAGCCCGGACGGTGGAAGAGCCAGGGGAGGCCAGGTCATTTGATGGAAATGGAAGGCTTTTCCCCTATTAGAGAAGGCCCTATGAAGTAAAGGGAAGTGCATCACCCCCCACCGCGCTTACGGCTCTATACCCCAACCCAACTTGCTCTGGCCCCAGGTCCTCCCTTTCTATTCCTCGGGGAGCGGACTATGGGAGCATGGGGTCACCTTGATACTAAACCAGATCGAGCCCGAGATTTTCTTGAAAATGGGAAGATCTAGGATACGCGGCCAACCTCCTGGAAAGAGCGATATGCATGGACCAGGTGAGTAGGGATGTAGCTCCGTGGACCGCTCGTCGGGCCTGATAGGTGGTGGTATCACACCCTTTTCAAAGGAACCGTATGTGACACTCTCACGTCATACGGCTCCGTCCTGGAATCAGGACCTCCCCTTTCCTTTGACCAACGGTCCTCGAACCAAGCGGTCTAGCCTCCACCTACATGAACCCTCCTTCGGGTGGAAATAGTTGTTGGAGCTGGTTTTCAAATTCCATCCAGAACCGGGAGTTCTCATTTTCAATGGAGGCCTGTTTACGAGCGAGGAATTTTAGATCCCCCACCCCGGGATTTGGCAAATACCCTAGCAATTCACTTTGACTCATAGCAGGGGAGGGGATTACGAATTTCTCCAGTCGCGAATAAAGTTCTTCAAGATGTCGATCGCTCTCCTTCTTCGGGTTTCAATATTCCCACGTAGTCCTATCTCCAGCTCTAGCATTTTTTCCTTTAGAGCTAAAAGTAGTTCCTCGGAACACCCGTCTAGATCAAGGTCAAGGAGATTTAATAATCGATCGAGTTTGGCTTGCTATAGAGCGGAAGGCTCCAACTTCCGAAGAACGAGTCTCCCCCTTTACTTCGTGGAATAGCTGTGGGTTAGAGGGTTTCCCCTGGTCTGGGGCCACGGAAGCTTCTTGCTGCCGCTGCCTCTCTTGGTCTGGGGCCACAGAAGATACCTCCCCCATTTGGGTACCAAACCACTCATCAAATAGCGAGCTGCCCCCGCTTGATATTTAGGGTACGGGTGATGAGGCGGGAAAAGGCAGCTTTGGGCTCGAAGTAGAATCACTGTAAGATAACATCATGTTACCTCGAGTGGGTGCGTCTTTCAGATTTATCAGAGCAAAAAGGAGTGACAAAAAGAGACCTACTTCCCACCCGACCCTTTGTAATAAAAAGGAGAGTGCTTTTCCAAGAAGAAGGGATTCCATTTTGATAAGAAGGAGATGTAAATCGAAGCCTAAAATAAACAAACCTACGCCACTAAAAAGAAAAAAAGTAGTGAGATTGTGTTAGAAAAAGAAAATAGGAATGCGATTTTTCATATTAGAGTGTGTATTCGCGTCTACATCATGATCTGGCCTGGTCGACCCAATCATGATATTGAAGGATGGGACCTTTTCTCGAAAAAACTGTGGTTTTAGAACCACCTTTCTGGCTTGACTAAGAACCCTTTCGAGCATCTTAATCTTATTATATAATAGCTAATATTATGTACGGACTTCAAGCTGTAGGAAGCGATAGTGCTTTAAGGAGTGGAAGTTGCTCTGTTAGTGAAAGCGGTTAGTTTTAGTAGGAAAAGTAGGGCGTATAAGGAGGGGGGTACCCCTCCTGAAACCTGGAGCTAGAGGGGCTTTTATCTGTATGCACGAGTATTCCATGCAGTAATGTTGGTTAGGCGAAGACTGATGTATAATCTAAGGTAGCAGACGATCATGCAGACTCTTTTTCGTCTGCACCGTCTTATCCGTGAAGGGAAGCGCGCACTCTCCTTCTTAATAGTAGCCGCCCTTCCTTTGATATCTTCTGATATATTGAGAATGTTGCAGTAGTTTGCTTTCACCTCATCATGGTGTGAGTGGTTCCGGGCTTGTGTATCCACGATTTCATATTCCATTTTTTCTACTTTCCCCCCCCCCCTGACTTGGGGTTTCCCTCGATGTCGTTGGATGAAACTGGTGGTCGGATTACCCCTTCGTACGGTAACAAATCCCACGCATATCTTCTTTGTCTGTCACACCGTACGTCGCCCGGCTTAGGGTAGGGGCAGCCTCCTCAACAGACGTAGGTTGCGTATGGGCCTCCAGTAGGACTCTGGCACCCGAACTGTAGAAATGGGTCCCGGACTAGAGGTGGTTTGATGGGTGCTCTTTGGGTTCTTAGATTTGGAATATCTAAGATACTAGTTGATGCCTTCCCTGTTGTAAGGGAGTGCTTTTAGGTGTTTTAAGACCTTTATTAAGAGCCGTCCCATTGGGGGCAATAGCTCAGTTCCAGCCTCGTCTCAGTCCGGGGTAATTTCTCTAATAGCAATCTCATATGGTAAATTGATTATCTTAATGCCCCTTATGCATTTGGGAGGGAGTTGCTTTTGAAGCGAAGCGAGGTAAGACGGTCCAGCCGATGCCGATCAAATGAGGTTTCTTGCAGCAGTATATATTGAAGTTCCTGTCCTTTTAGTTGACTATAAAGAAGGGTTACTCCGCCCTTTGGACACCATTAGAAAGATGGACTATATCAAGCCAACGAGAAAGCAAAGTTTGACGGCTCAGTGAATTTGCTCCTTACTTAGGATTGTAATAGGAGTTCATAGTTCCATTATCCCTACGACGGAAAAGTCTTTCTGAATGGAGTAAAAGAACTTGGGATCGTCGATCTCTTCCTTAAAGATTGGGATGAGTCGATGTCGGTCGATGGTGTGAAAACACTTCCTGATGTCGAATTCTAAAAACCAGCGAGAGATTCCCCACTCTTCTTTGATCTGTCTTAGGACGGAGCGGCAGCCTTGACCCGAGCGGCATTAAGAATAGCTGTTATTCTAAAGGATAACTGGCTAAGCCTAGCTCGTTTAGGTCCTGCCTGCTATTCCTACCCATTTCTCATTGGTCAACTCGGGAATCAGCTAGACCCGACTTTCTCTTTCAAATGAATTGACTCGCCATTTTATGAGCTCAGTAAGCCGGAAGCTTCACTGTGGAGGTGGGCGTGGGTACATAAAAGAAAGAAAGTCGGGTAGAAAGCAAAAATGTTTCTAGGCGTGAATTATTCAATTCACAAAGTTATATAGGAAAAACACATTCTAACGAGTGTAACTTTGATGAACAATGTGACTTTCCTTTCATGCTTCGCTAGTACATAATGAGGGTAAAAGAAAGGTTAGACAGTTGGGTTGATAGAGAGAGGTTCTATGTCCGGTATCAAGCGATAGAGAATAGCAGAATACCGATCCACTACATCTGAAGCAAAGCCGGCCTTGCCTTTTTCACTTCTCTCATCCCGGCATCCAATGATTGAGATAGGCAGAGTTCCCGAACCCAGCAGGCTGAGTGCTATCCTTATGCCTCCGGTAATCAAAACAATTAGTCCAATCTAGCTGCAAAAGTCTTCACCTGGTTGTTCTTATCCGATAGGGCGGAAAGCTCAAACTATGGAAATGGCAGGCAACCACGTAGTTGAGGCATGGCTTTTTCTTGCTTCGGGACTAGCTCCCTGAACCTAGCTTCGACATCTAACTTTTCCAATTGCAAAAGCTAGGACTTGTAGGATTACGTATGGGAAATATTGAAACCGTCCTTTCCAGTAGTATCAATGTTGTCTTTTTTGCAGCTTTTGTAGTTGCTGGAACTATGTGGTATGGTTCGGCAACTACCCCGATTGAATTATTTGGTCCCACTCGTTATCAATGGGATCAAGGATACTTCCAACAAGAAATATATCGAAGAGTTGGTGCTGGACTAGCCGAAAATCAAAGTCTATCTGAAGCTTGGTCTAAAATTCCTGAAAAATTAGCTTTTTATGATTACATCGGAAATAATCCGGAAAAAGGGGGATTATTCAGAGCGGGCTCAATGGATAATGGGGATGGAATCGCTGTTGGGTGGTTAGGACACCCTCTCTTTAGAGATAAAGAAGGGCGTGAACTTTTTGTACGTCGTATGCCGACTTTTTTTGAAACATTTCCTATTGTTTTGGTAGACGGAGACGGGATTGTTAGAGCCGATGTTCCTTTTAGAAGGGCAGAATCGAAATATAGTGTCGAACAAGTAGGTGTAACTGTTGAGTTCTATGGCGGTGAACTCAATGGGGTGGGTTATAGTGATCCTGCTACTGTGAAAAAATATGCGGTGAAATTTTTGAATTAGATCGTGCTACTTTGAAATCCGATGGTGTTTTTCGTAGCAGCCCGAGGGGTTGGTTTACTTTAGGACATGCTTCATTTGCTCTGCTCTTTTTCTTCGGACACATTTGGCATGGTTCTCGAACCTTGTTCAGAGACGTTTTTGCTGGTATTGATCCAGATTTGGATGCTCAAGTGGAATTTGGAGCATTCCAAAAACTTGGAGATCCAACTACAAGAAGACAAGCAGTCTAATACAATATTGTTTTGTTATTTTGAATCTTTCGTTTTGTGATTTGATTTTGCTATAGGGTACCGGATAAACCTTGATTTGAATCGCTTCCTTTTCTTTGACTCTTGCTCTTTCTTTATCCGGACGACGATTCCCAATAAACAGGTATGGAAGTTCTAATTGTTAAACCACGATCGAATCTATAGAAGCATTGGTTTATACATATGAAAAAGAGAGAGATAGCCAGTCTCTTGAGCAAGCTCGTCACCCCTATAGACGACTGGCTATCTACGTCTAAGAAAAAGAGAGAGATAGCCAGTCTCTTGAGCAAAAAGGCCAAGGTGACTCTCCGAATACCTCCTCCTGTTTTCGGTTGTGGCTACGGTAAAGAACGCTGGTTACGGCATGTAGTTGTCTCGACCACTTATCCAGACTCAATATCTTCGCCCTAATCAAGAAGAGAGGGGGACTCCACCTAGCCTGAAGAGGGGGGTTCCCCCGGCTACTAACAAAATATATCCGGTTACAAGTACCGTGCCAAAGGCTTTCTGGTCAGGTTAGATAGGACTCAAGGATCGCCTTAAGAAGAAAACATTCTTCCGCGGGAAAGAGATCAGGGCAATAAATCTTGTCAAGGCCTTGATCGGAACCACTAGCTTCTATCACCTTATTGAAGGAGAGGGGGCGAGGCACCTCAACCTTAGTTCACTCAAACGAGGCTTGGGTCAGTTCGTTGGGGAAAAGGTATCAAAGCGCACTATCTTACTGCAAGACAGGCACCCATCTTCTGCTCTTCTCGGGGTGAATCTTTCTCCAAGCAAGCCATACTTCTTTTGCTATTCGTAGACCGGTAGCCCTGCCTCTTTCGAAGAGGGTCTTGTTACTAATAGACAAGGCATTGTTCCCTGTCTCCTTCTGCGAAGGGAACCCCTCCTCCGGAGGGAACTAAGCTACACCTCACAGATCCCACTCAATCTTTTACACCGATGTATCGTACTCTCTCAACCAGGTCATCATAATAAAAGACTGCTAAATCTTTCCGAAATGAGAGAAGGAGGGAAGGCGCGCTACAACTAACATAACAGCCAGCTGAAAAACGCTAGCTAGCTAGGCTAGCGCGCAATTTCTTTGATGGGGGCTCGCTTCTTCAAGCTCCACCCAACCTATACAAGGTGCTGCTCGCTTTCTCTCAGCCACTAGTGGCTTATGTAGTGGTCGGCATTCCTACGTGCTCCTCCTTGCCCCCCTACTTAAGAATCCAAAGGTAACCTTTGGATGTTGTCGTGACGCTTTGGTTACGAAACGGGGTCTAGGTTTATGGATGGATTCAGTCAGCGAAAGTCCCTCAAACTCCATCAATATCAACAACATGTCGTGACCGGTTAGGCTTGGTTTATTTTGTCAGAAAAGAAAGTAGGTTTCGGGGGTTCATTGATTAGTACACCTCCGGTGCTGGTAAGGTCGGGACCGTGGTCGTCCGTCTCCGGTTTGCCGGCCGATAAGATCTTTGAGATTGACCAGCCAGCTGGGTTGGTTTGGCTATTCCTTTCTATTGAAAAGGAGTCAGCTGTCTGTGCGAGTCACCTTCTTCTAGGCTCCGCTGGACGACACGGCATTCTCGTTTAAATATAGGCCGACCGTACTTGTGATGGTTCCCAAGGATCCAATATGACCACTTAGGTCTACGTTGCCACGATATTGTTCTATGGAAGCGGGCGGGCTGTTAGTTAGAAGTTCGGCCCGGTTTTTTTTGGTGTCGTAGGGGAGGGATTTACTTTTCTAACGCATATTCAGTCATACCAGCATGGCCCCACTGATTTGTTTTCGATCGGAGCATCAAGCAACGCAACCCGGTTCTACTTGACTAAGCCTCGTGCTCGTCCAAGGAGGGAGTTTGCTTTACCCAACTCCCTTTTTGATAACAAGGAAGAAATCCCCGACCCGACATTCATGAGTTTCAAATGAAGAATGAAGAGTGCCCTGCCCCAGCAAGCACCTACTCCTATCAAAATGAAAGCGTGACTTTACTAAACAAGCAAGAAATTTCTATGTTATTAGTAAAGCGCTAACGCGCAGCTCAATCCCTTGCTTTGTTCTATAGTAAGGGGCCTTTTCAATAAGGCTCGCGTAGGGGCACTCACATTTTTTGGCTTCCCTAAAATCTAAGATTTTTGAGTTGGTAAAGACCCACCCCTTGTTTCAGTCAGAATGAGTCCCCGGGACCCCGGGACATTGGCTTCCGCCAACAGTGGACTATTAAGGATTGCATCCCGTGCATATTCTACATTATAGCCTGCAACTGATTCAGCTTCCGCTTCTGGGAGATCAAACGGAGCTCGATTAGTTTCTGCTAGACGAGAAATGAAGAACATAACCAATACAGGGAACAAGGGAATACCGGACCATATCTGCTTTTGCGCCATGACAATCTCACTCGAATTACGGGACCTACACATATTAGTACAGTATACCGGGGTCCCCGGGCAAAACCACACGTGCAAGTTTCCCTGCATGTGGCTCGTTCGTGCTTTCCGAGGCGCTGCCTATGACTCAGCATGGGAGAAGGGGGCGGAACTGCACACTTTCGTGTTCAGAGCATTGTCCGAATGAATAGGCAGCGCCTACCAAGCAAAGCTTTCTTGAAGAGGCTGGGCTGCTTCCTTTTCGGCGCCTGCCTTTTATTTAGATATTCAAAGTCCATGTTTACTTCTTGATTATCAAATAAGCCCTATGCTCAAGCTGAATGAAAAACTAGTAAAGACTCATACCAATTGTTGTTCTTGTAAGCTTTGCATTATGCCCATAAAGCATCGTTCAACTTGATTACCCAATCCTTCCTTGATGGCCATACTATCAATTACAAGATATCATTCATTTGTTTATTACTTACCTTAACTTGACAAGAAGTTTATGGATGGTATGGAGTGGCTTCCTTGTATGTGATATTATAATTTTCCAGTAACCCATCAAAGAGCTTATTGTAAAAATGGCTCCATAAATACTAATTATGGCCCTAGGTGTCCCAAACCTATTAAATATCACATCCTTAAAAAATTTGACATCACAATTAGCATAATTTGTTTTAATAGGTATAACTTTAACCTACTTGGACACATAATCAATCGTAACTGAAATATACTCAAAACCCAAAAAAGGGAGGGAAAAGGGCCCATAAAATCAATCCCCAAAACATCAAATAATTCAAAAACCAAATCAGATGTCAAAGGTCATCACATTTTCCTATATTACCAGTCCTTCTACATCTAGTGTAATGCAAGCAGAAAGTATGAGCATCTTTAGATGAAGATGTCTAGTAAAAGCCAGATTGTAATACATTTAGGGTCATTTTCTTACCACCAAAGTCCCCCCCCCCTAAACAATGAACCTCATGGTAGAAGGCAAAAATGCTTTCATGCTCCTCCTTAGGAACACATCATTGAATGAATTAATCTTAGCTAAAAGAAATAAGGATTTTCCCAAAAATAGTGTCTACAAGAATAGAAAAATATTTTTTTTTGCTTGAAAAGACATGTCAGGTCCCAAAATACTAGTAGTAAGATAATTGACTATGTCAACATACTATGTGTTGGACCTATTGTAAATAGTTGTTCATTAGGAAAAGTTTCAACAATATCAACTCAATTCTCATCCTCATAAATTTCAAACTCAAAAATTAGCCATGATAGATTATCAACTACTACATTCTTAGTCCCTTTCTTATCGCTAATCTCTAGGTCAAATTCTTGTAAAAGCAACACCTACCTAATCAGACTTGGCAAAGCATTCAGTTTACTCAATAAATATATTATAGTCGTATGATCAGAATGCACAGTTAATTTGGACGCTACAAAATAATATCTAAATAACATGTAATGTGTGCCATGTAAAATCAAAAGCATCACACATACTCTCAAAAAGGTAAAGACCAATTGAGTGCCATGTAATAGGTGCATATGTTAATTTCTCTTTCCAGATTTTAAAAGCGAAAAGGCCAGGAGACATCCTTGGCCAACAAATTACATAAAGGATGACTTATTTTAGAAAAATCATTAATAAATCTCCTATAAAAACTTGCATGTACAAAGAAACTCCTAGTGCCTTTTACAATAGTAGGGGTTGTAAATTTAGCAACCAAATAAATTTAACATTTTTCACTTTTATACCTTTTATTTGAAATAGCATGTTCTAACACTATACCTTGTTTGACCATAAAATTACTTTTTCCCAACTAAGAGTTATTTTTCATTTAATTCATCTTTCAAGAAATAAAGTCAACTTATACAAACAATCATCAAATAAGATTCCAACAAAAGAAAATTCATCCTAAATACCTCAATGAATTTCTCTACCATATCCAAAAATATAAACATCATGCATCTATGCAATGTGATGGGAGCATTGCATAGGTCGAATGACATCCTCTTGAAGGAAAATGTCCCAAATGGACAAGTAAATATGCTCTTGTCTTCATCTTCTTGTGCAATTAGTACCTAGTAATATCCTGAAATACCATCAAGAAAACAATAAAATTCATGCCTAGCTAATCTTTCCAACATTTGATTAATAAAAGAAGGGGCATTTTAGTATACAAATTCAATTTTGGAAAATCAATAAACATCCTCTATCCTATGATGATTCTAGAAGGCACTAACTAATTCTTGCCATTTTTTATCATAGTAATGCCTAATTTCTTGGGCATCACATGCACCAAACTAACCCACTTGCTATAAATAACACTTATCTTGAATAGTTTTGAAATTTTAGTTTTCATTATCTCTTGCATCATTGGGTAAGTCTCTTTTGGGATTCTCTCAAAGGTTTAGTATTGTCCCCTAAAATTATCTTATGCATACACATAATCAGACAAATCCCTTTAATGTCTCCAATGCTCCAACCTATATCCAAACCAAATAATTAATATATGACACATACAATTATTTTATCCGAAAATCCAATAATAAAAATATCATAAACCAGTTAAGCTTATTAATCAATTTAGAAAAATCACCAATGTTTGATAGATTAACTAAATAAAGAAGCTTAAAGAATTATTATCTTATATTTGCAAAACAATAGAGAGTAAAAGATGAAGAGAATGAGCACATAGCTCTTGTATAGTTGTTTCTAAAAGTGTGCTTAGCTTTGTATTTATTTGAAGCACACTAGGTTTAAGTGTAATTACCATATTTTCCATAAAATTAGTTAAAATTTGTTTAAGAAATAAGGACAATATGATAAAAAGTTAATCCAAATCATATTAGAAATACGCTTTAAAAAAACTGAAAGTTGGCTGCTTAATTGATCCATTCAATTGCTCGATCGATCGAACATCCACTCGATCAATCCATAATACATTTAACTAATATTTAAAAATAAATGGATCGATCGATTATATCCCTTGATTTATCTAGTCAAATATTAAAATCAAATTAATCAGGTTTATTACTCGATCGATCTAGTGGCTCATATTCATATTTTCTCTATTCTGTCTAATATGTAATCTAACATGCAGACGAATAGAAATATACATGATATGTGATTATTGAGGTGCAATGGTTCCTATGGCTTGAAATATTCTCCTAACAATTGATGAGCGAAAACCGGCATCGCCGATTCTTGCCAATACTTTGGTTTTAATATTTATAAAACTCTCGCAAGTGCACGAATCATTTCGAAGAAAATGATAATTATACTCCCAAGGTCGATCTAAGGAAGGAATGTATGTGGTTTTTAATTTATTATTCAAACTTTTAAAAACGAAATTAAATCCTAAACATCCTGTCACGATATTTTGGGTTTTGTGTTTTTAATCTAAGAACATAAAAATAAACATAGATTCAATAAATATTTATGCAAATTTTATCATTTATAATGGTGGAGTATTTATGGATATAATAACTAAGTTAATTATGCTTGCTCATATTATTTAGGTTATTAAAGATATGAATTGATATTTATTGATTCTCCCTTTTTTGTATGAATACCACCTTTGGTGGGGTTAGATATTCTTTGTTAACTAAACAAATCAATTAACACCTATGGGTGGGGTTGATAACTAATTTGGTTAATTAAATTAATTCCTTTTTCTAAGAGATTGAAAATGAACCATTTAAATGCCACCTTTGGTGGGGTTAGACAGTTTAAACTTTATTCAAGGTGTCCAAATTAAACCTAAGAATTTAGTTATCCGAGTACTAACTTTCAAGTTTTAAAACCACTACCGAAAACATGTTGTCAATACATTTTTAGATAATAATTCTTATAAAAACTTTTGAAATAGAGCTTCACTCTAACTACTGAGCGATTGTACCATCAAATAAAAGAGCGCTACTCTAAATCAGACCGGATAACTAAACCTTAAAATCTAATTTTTAGGTTTAAGTTTGTAATGAAAAATAATATATTTCTCTCTAACATTCTTAATATAAAATCATGAATAAAAATAAAATCAATTCATTTTAGAGATTTTTACCTATTTAATATTTCGCAAGCATAACAACGTAATTATTACATCATGTTTATTAACAGCCAGCACAGTTAAATTTAATCACAGACAAATTAAATATAACATGTAAGAATAAAGCATAAAAATAATTGTAAAGAAAATAAAATCCTTACAGAACTTCGACGCTATTGCCGTTGCTGGAAAACCTCCAAGCAGAATTTTCACTCCCATTTATTGAATCAAAAAGCTAAAATATTACAAAAACATAACTAGTTCTTCCCTAAAAAGGGAAGAACTCTAAAACTAAGAGAAATTAACTAAAAACTAAGAAAAACTAAAAATCTAAGAAAAGAGAGAAGTGTGTTTTTAAGGTGTGTTTTGAAGTGAAGGGAAGGGGGGTATTTATAGGTGAGGATGGAGAGAAAAAATGAGTAAAAAAATGTAAAACAAAATGTAAAAACGCATAATGGAAATGCTGAGGTCATTGATGATGTCATGGGGTGGCTACACGTGAAAAATGGGGCGAAATGGGCGTCGGCGCGCGCGGAGGCAGCTGGGTGCGCGCGAATGAACAGTACCCGCGCGCACAGTTCTGCGCAGATGAATAGTACCCGCGCGCAGTTCTGTGCGGATGAACAGTACCCGTGCGCGCAGTTCTGCGCAGATGAACAGTAGTCGCGCGCAGCTTGGCGCTGCTACGCGCGCGGCAGGGCGGCGCAGCGGCGCGTTTTTCTTCTTTTTGATATTTTTGACCCATTTTGTCCAATTTTTGCATATTTGTTGACCTTTCCCCATTTATTTATTAATATATTTGTGATGTATTGCTTCAAGTATTCCTTTTGGAGTCTTTAAGTTACGTTTTTAAGCCAAAATACCTGAAAAACAATAAAAATACCCGTGATTCCGAAAAAGACAAATTTATATAAATATATGATAAAACATATAAATATATATTTTTTTAATCAATTAATGTGCATAAAATCATGGTTATTTTAGTGCTTTTTGAGCACTCATCAACAATCACCTAGAAACTAAAATTACAATTAAACATTTTGTTTCACGAATGTCGCCAATACTAACATAAATCTAACGATCTCCCCCTTTTTGCATATCCGCATGACAAAACCTCTCTCACTACATAACATTCATAGAAAACTTAAATTTTACATAGTGTTACTATCCTATGATCCATTGGAACCATCTTCACTTCATTCTTGAAAGCTCATGTGAACACTAAAAGTCAAAAACATAAATAGCCAAGCAACTTGTCCTAAAAGACTCATTGTTCATTATTTCAATATATATAACAATATAAAAAGAGAAGAATATTCATAAGTGAGTAATCATTAGATATAAATTAAAAGCATTACTCCCCTTATGTGTAATATCTTCAAAGTGGATTTTCAAAGTAATTCTCCCCATAAATTAGCTCTCCCATTTTTGTAGATTTTTCAATTAAAGTTCTAAAAAAATTTCCCCTTTATTTCATACGAGTAAAAAATATAATCATGAAAAAAAATACAATAGGTTGAGCAAGCAAATAGTGTATTTAATGACTGAAAGGAGGAGTACACATTCTTAAAAGCTCAAAACTGAGAGCTAAAAACAATATGTTTTCTAAAAATGAATAAACAAGACACACAAACATACTAACATATATGGTAACATATCGACAATACCAAAAGTAAAATATGTGTTGAAACTACAATAGGATGTCATTTGTTCATTTATTATCAATTATGAAAGAATCAAAAGAAGGAGTATCACCTATCATGCAAAATTTATAGTTGAATTCATACTTACACAAAATAAAATTTACTTATTAAGTAGGAACTTTAATCTATTATTTTTGTATATTAATTTTTTGTGAGAGATTGGATGTTTATTTCATTTTTATAACCAACTATAGCTCTTTATTTTTTTGCATGCAAAAGCTTTTGTATTTTCCTTTTATTCCTTAATACTATTATCATTATTTTTTAAGGAAATATTCACAAGCTAGTATTTCTAGTATGATGACTTTCACACTAGTTGTAAGGTAGTCTTCTCCACTCACTATGGTAACTTTCACACATCACAGTAAATAGCCCTCTCAAAACTAGGTGTCCCTCTATATTATTGTTTTATATAGTGAAAGGAAGAGTTCAACCTTAATTTTCACAATCAAAGTTATCTCATGCCTTAAAATCTTACATAATTCATTATAACTTCTACCATGACAAACTTATGTGTTCAATGAGTGTGTGAGTAAGTTCATATCAATATTGATTACTAGATGTGAAAATATGCAAATGCACAAGTCAAAATTTTCATTGTATAATGTGTAGCCAATCAAAATAAGTATGAATAGAGTACCTATTAATCATGTCAATGTTAAAGTATGTCTACTTTATCTTTTATTTATTTA
Organism: Hippophae tibetana; assembly: GCA_037013495.1. Classification (NCBI taxonomy): domain Eukaryota; kingdom Viridiplantae; phylum Streptophyta; class Magnoliopsida; order Rosales; family Elaeagnaceae; genus Hippophae; species Hippophae tibetana. The sequence continues at coordinate 9,017,898 of CM072808.1, read as the reverse complement.
TTTAATATTTTTTTAAGCTCAAAGACATCAATAAAAATGAAAACAAATAATCAAACTAAAGATATTCACCTATGGTCAATTAAGCACTCAAACAAAAGTATCTAAGTGAAACAATAAGGAATGACGATCAGGTGACCAGAAAAAGACAATCTTTCCTAACTTATACTTTCTTGAATTTTGGTTTCTTTATATCTTTAGGTTGAAAATCAACTGCCTTAGTTACCAAATGCATATTATTGGACTTACCTTTAGATTTCTCATTCATCCTAAATAAAAATGTAGCGTGCATGATAAGATAATGGTAATTAATCCTAGAATTGCAAGGGTTGAATTTTACATGCCTCTTTGTCCAAACAACTTTATGCTTTATATTAAAAAATTTGAACATATTATTATAATTTCATTCATTCTAGAATATGATGCAACATGCATAGATATATGTTGGTTATGAGTCCTATGATGTGAAGCATTGAAAGTATATTAAATTTAGAAGAAAAAATCTACATTTAGGCCTAATATTAACTTTCCTACCACAATGATGACAAATAGGCACAAACTTAACAGATTTTTCAATAACATATGCAACCGTTCTTTATGCATAATGAGTAACATTAGGAGTAGGGTTAGAAGGCCTTACCATAGTAGTCATTTATATTGAAGCTGTATTTCTATCCTGTGAAGCAGAAGGGTTGGAGTGTTTTAAAACTCATTTGTTTTGTAGATAATAGCATAGAATCCTCATCTACATAGCCTAGTCCTCTCTTTTCTCCAACAGGCTTTTATAATCTAGAATTTTTTTTAACCTTTAAGCTTCAATGGTTAACCTCTTCACAGCTTCTTTTGATTATTCAAGTTCTTGCATAAGATTCTTGTTTTCCTATTTAACATCTACAAGACTTGAATTTAACACTCGAACCTAACTCTCCTTCACAACCAACACCACTCAATATGGTGAGATTGGTAACCACTGATCAGTAACAAGAAGTGAAACTATTCACAACCTTGAGGGACACACAGTCCACTACAAATGTCAAATCGTGTACGGAAGACACACAGTCAAACCACGTACGCACATAGCCAATGATTTGGTAACTAAGCTCAATAAATGACACATACTCAAATGTAAGCTCTTCAAAATAATTTAAGAAAAAAAATTAATTCTCAATGAGAATTTTGGTCGAGTTTTAGTATAAAATCAATGGATGAAGAAAAGAGAGAAATGGAGGGTATTTATAGAAATCAACCGGCCATCTCAATAGCTACCTCACCATGGACCTCACCAACCACCTCACCAAGAGTGGTGGCGAGGGTCCCAAGAATGTTAAGTTATTTACACAAATATCCGCACCCAAAATGAACTAAAATTGATCACTCTCAACCTAGCATGCAAACTAAAACAACTAACCTCTTGGTGTGTGAAAAACATGATTTCAATCACAGTATTTCTAACTAGATGCATGTGTGTATTACTAATCGTGTTTTGTACACATAAAGCCAACACACAGAAATAAAGTACAACATGACATAAAATTTTTAGGCTTCAATCTAGTAAATTATGTAAGAATCATAAAACTCTAATTGTAATATCAAAATGAATCCCTTAGTTGTAATACCAAAAAGAAGGAAAAAAAAAACTTATGCAGCCAAGCATCTGGTGCTGCTAAATCCATATCTACTTCTTATCAGAGTATGCAATAGAGCTCATACTCCCTGAAGTCAAAGACAATTTTTTTAATCCAAAAAAATTATGAATCTGATTTTATATATAGAAAATAGTTTTCTAAAAGAATCTTTAATGGCAAAAACTTTACATACTAAATTCAAGATCAAATAATAATAATTATAAAATATTCTTGGATTTAAATTCTTAATTATGGGAAACAACCACAATTATTTTCAAATCTAATAACACTAAAATCAAAATTATTAGATTTAAAAATATCAAAATTATTATAAATCAAAAATAAATGTAATTCATAATGATTCAACATGAAAAAGTTCTGATACAACTTGTTAGAATAAAATAACATTCGGTGAAAATCATCACCTAAAAATGACCTAGAAACATTCATATTGCATTATTGAGAATCAAAGAAAAATATGTAGAATTGAATTCATAGCTATTAATTAATTTTATAAATGAGTAGTTATCTTCTAGATTTACACATCTTTTTTAGAAAAACCTTTTTATTTTCTCTCTTCTCTCTATAATGATAGAATATCGTATAAAAAAACGTACAATCAAGAGAATATAACTAATATATATTATTAATAACTATATATTTATTTTTATTCATCATCAAAATGTACATTGTCATCATGTCTTTACACATAACCGAGCACCTATTACATACATTAAAATTAAAATTACTAAATCCAATATAATAGCACACTAGAAACTAAATCTCTCCGGGACGTATATGTTTGCTCCAACTGTCGTGCAACAGTTAGCTACACGAATGAATTTTTTATGGTTAAGAGAATTCCTCACGAATTTTGAGATGATTCTTGGTGTAGAACGTCGGCCTATAATCCTTTAGTTTTATTGTGATAACAATTGGATCATATCTCGATTATTGAAGCCCATAACCACAAGAAGTAAAAAAACATATGGAGGGGAAACCATGGAATTAGAGAGAATTATATAGTGGGAAAATGTTGATATTACATTAGTTTCATAAATAATAGATAGAATATTTGGAGCTGATCGATGATGGAGGTACATTCTGATTGGATAGGTTTGGCTGCAAATTGGAGTTGACGGAGGTACATTCTGATTGGATAGGTTTGGCTGCAAATTGGAGTTGACGGAGGTACATTTTGCCTAAACTGTCTTGAGTGAAGACCCTTGAAGCTGATGGATGTATGTTTTCTGTTTCCAAAAAAAAAATTATTAAAAATTATTATTAACATTGGGAACCGTCATGAAAAAATAACTTGGGGAACCTTTTTCTTTTTCATATTTGTTTAGGGTTAGCAATAATTTACAATTTATCATTATTAGGTTTTGGTTAATAATTGGATTATGCTGTTAAATGTCATAATATATATTTATACTATTATCAATAGACAATATGTTTTCCTATGTTAATTAACATGTAAGTACAATATGTGTTTAAGATAGAAGAAGACATGCAAACACTAAGTAAACATGACTAACGTTAATTTAGTCTAATACTATATAATTGGTACCCTACTTTTTGCGATTTTAGATACAAAACATTGGGTAAAACATGAAAGAAAAAAAAAGGTACCTACTATTACTAATAATCTATCCCCATTACAAACATTGGGTAAAACATGAAGAAAAAAAGTACCTACTATTACTACTAATATCTTCCCATTTCAAAAATAAGAAAAAAATAAATTATAATACATCATCCTATTTAATAATTAAATAAATACTACTCATGTTAATTTAGTCTATCCCCATTACCCTCCCTTTTGCGATTTTAGAGACAAAACATTGGATAAAACATGAAAGAAAGAAAAAAAGGTAGCTACTATTACTACTAATATCTCCCCACTTCAAAAATAAGAAAAAAATAAATTATAATACTTCGTATTTAATAATTTAATATAGAATATTTCAGAAGATAAATATTTTGGTTTTTCTTAAGTATTTGTTGAAATACATTGTTGATCCTTAAATGTTATCAAATTTAACACTTAGGTACTTTAACTTCTTCTTTTTATACTATCTTTTTAAATTTAATAATACTTGACAAAATGTATTAAATTTTAAAGGTCTAGGGAATAAATAATACAATAAAAAATTATTTTTTAATGGTTAATTCGAATTGTTACAATTCAATTTAATTTAATTTTTAAATTTAAATTGAACGTATTAAATTTATAAAGATAATGAATTTAAAATTACAAAAATCAAAATGTTAAATTTGATAAAATTAGTGTAACTCACCTAAATATTTTGTTTAAATAAGAGTAAATTATGTCTCAAAAACTTTAAAGAACATATAGACCATGATTCGACTAGATCAAGCCTAGTGGAAGTGAAGCATACACATGACAACACTAGGCTAGAGTTTCAAATTCGAATAGAGCCTATTTTTTGAGACAAAAACAAAAGAAGCCAAAAAAATGTAAAAAAACAAAAAACAAAAAAGTAAGTAGGTAGATAGAGGAAAAGAAATCTAATTTGGCTCATGAAAGGTCAAAAAGAAATCATCAATAAACAATGCAGATAAGAGAAGAATTGGTATATGGATGGTAAGGAATTACAATCAACATTTTTGAGCTCCAAATGGCATCATCACCTCTAATTATTTGACAACCCAATCTAAGTAAGACCTAAAGCATGAACTAAACCATGAACTAAACCATGAATTAAGTGAAGAATTAATAGGAAAGGGTGAAAGATGATATGAGAATGGATGGAATTTGCTGCAAGAACATTTGTGGAATTTTGTGGAGGGAAGGGAGTTAAGAGGTTGAAACCTAGTAGAGCTCTCACAATAGACTCTCATCATTCATTTAGTTACTAACCTTTTGATGGAAACATAAAATCCAACTACTATTATCCATTCATTTAAACTCATTATTCTCATTGAATTTTCTTAATATGTATATACCCTATTTATACTTAGTAGCATCAGCTAATTTTACAAAATATTTATGAAGGAATGTTATATAAGGTTGCTTGCGGCCAGCTGCTGCATACAATTATCGGTTAAAGGAAATAGACAACACAAAGGATAATAACAACCATCCCAACATGAAGTATCCAACCAGTCTTGTAGGTCCTACGTCCTCCGGTTCCTGCAACATGCAAATTATTAAGATTTAAATTACTATTCCATAATAATAACTTTTGTGAAACCTACAATTATACCCTATCTAACATGTTTTGTTATTTATGTTTTACTGTAAATCCTTACGAGATTGAGTATGTAATATGTAATATGCAAGACTTACTTAGACTAGCATGCTAATGTGTAAGTCAGTTATCACCAACTTCCACAGATTATGATGATATATATGGGTGGGTGCCATAAAGGCCTTTTACATAAGGAGATTTGCGTCAATTAATCCCTTACATTATAAAATGTGTCATTAATCCCTCACATTTTGTAAAAGTTACCATAGAATGATAAATTTTACTATTCATTAATATTTTTAGTTTTTATAATAAAAACTTTACTATTCACTATATTTTAATAGTTTTTATAATAAAATACCATAGCAAAAAGTCATTTTTACTCTCCTTATTTACTAATAAAATAAAATATTGAGAAAATAATATTATTTTATTCAAAATCTTAATAAAAGAAAAAAAATTTTGGCCTTCTTTGGCATTTTTTACAAAAGTAAAGGACGACATTTTTTCCCCGAGGGACGAAATTAGCCCTTTGGCTTAATGAGAGAGACTTATGTGACATTTCTCTCTTTATCTATCTATATACTAAGCCCTATGATTAAATATAGTGAATTCATTTTAATCATATAATATCTAAACTTCGTATGGTGCACTCTGGTTTTAGAGAGATTCTCGATCATCAATGACGATGAATTGATGTTCTTATCCTGTTACACCACTTACAATGATAGGATCAGATGCTTCTCCACTGTGTCTCACTCAAGTTTCATGACTAGCGATGAACTATTTTCTTGTGAGAATGAATTTTTCAATCAAGCTTAATCATACTAACTTTCTTGTTTGGCATGAGCAATTTCTTGTTGTAATCACTGCATTTGGCTTAGAAATACATTGATGCTTTTGTACCAATGCATGCACCTATCATGTTTGGATCAAGTGGAATAAATCCTAATTTCGAGATCTAGAATGAATGGAACTATTAAGTCCTAACTCTATAGCTCCATTAGAGTCACTGTTATTTCACATCTATCTCGCACTAAAACAACTGCACATATGTGGACTACTATTGAGAAAAAGTTCTCAAGTTCTACATATGTGGACTACTATTGAGAAAAATTTCTCAAGTTCTTCTCATGCTCAGATCATGGATTTGAGACTTCAGCTACAAACTATACAAAAAGGCATTTTGTCTATAGATGACTATCTGCAAAGAGTTAAGGAGATATTTTATCACCTTTTCTACAATAGGAGAGGTAATGACTTATAAGGATTTAATCCTATGTTTCATTAAAGGACTAGATTCTAGGTATAACTCTTTTATCTCTCTGTTGTACATACATGGAGGTTCTGTGTCTTTTGATGACTTGCACAACCTACTTCTTGGCCTTGAATGTATGTTAGAGTATCAAGCTAGTCAAGCTTATTTTTCAGCAACTGATCGAGCACATCCCACAGCTTATCAAGCTTTGTGAGTGACTATTTCTACTAAACCCTCATCACCTCCTTCTTAAAGATCTAGTCCTTCTATATCTCAATGGAATCTTCAAGATTTCTTTCAAAAGAGTTATGCTAGTTTTGGACAGGCAAAGGAGCCTAACTACAATAACTATAAGAACAAGAAGAATTATGGCTCAACAAATACTATTAAGTATCAAGTATGTGGCAAACCTAGTCATGGTGCGTAAAAATGTTTTCAGCTTTGTGAATGACTCCTTGGAAAAGCTGGTTCTACTTCAGCCTTCTTGCCTGATTCTAATGCTTCACCACTCACTCCAGAGCCTTGTCAATGATTGCTAGACTTTGGAGCAACATATCATCTTACCAGTGATCCAGCTAATCTTCACCCTTCAGTACCTTACTTTGGTCATGAGACTGTGATAGTAGTTAATGGCACTTCCTTAGCTATCAAACATTAAGGTTCTAGCACCATGACAATGAATAATAGTGTTCTACATTTGCATAAAAAAATTCATACACCAAGAGTGCCTTCCAATCTCTTATTTGTACATCATTTGTCTGTTGATAATGATGTAACTGTTAAGTTTAGTTATAATGATGTAACTGTTAAGTTTAGTTCTAAATCTTTTTCTATAAAGAAGGCACACACACAGAGGATATTGGCTTAAGGAGTAGTGAGTGAAGGACTCTACAAGATCAAAGATAACATGTTCAAACATTTGGCTTCGGGTATGAGTTCTAGCATTCAATCACCATAAGTTTATTCTAGTAGTATAAATAATATTCTTTGGCATACTAGACTAGCAAATTCATCTAATAAAGTGTTTGATTGACTAATGAATCAATCTTTACTTCCAAATGTATCTACTAAAGAGAAAGGTTTTTGTAATGTTTGTCCTTTGGCTAAGGGACATAAATAACTTTTGTTTATAAGCATCTACTAACTTAACAGCCCTTTGAATTGATCTATATAGACCTATGGAATTTACATGTTATGTCCTCTAATGATGCATGTTACTTCCTTCTTATTGTTGATGATCACACTCATTTTATGTGGATCTACATTTTGCATACAAAGGATCAAGCACATTTTGTGTTTGTGTCCTATATGGAGACGATAGAAAGGAATTTCTCTGTTAAGCTTGGAGCTGTGCAAACTAACGGTGGAGGAGATTTCAAAATTTTAGACACACATCCAGGGACACTTGCTTTGATTCATAGAGTCATTTTATGTGGATCTAAAACGATGTGGTCAAAACAAGGAATATAAGAGCAGATGAGAAGGGGTTAGCTTTGTTGTCACAAAGTGGTTTTACCTACAACTTTTTGGGGTCTATGCATTCAAAACAGTTTTTTTCACTATGAATATGTTACCTACCATTGTTCTTCAATCTAAATCACCTTATCAAGTTCTTTATACCAAAAATTCAAATTTCACATTTCTAAAGTCTTTTGGACGTGACTGTTACCCGTGTGTTAGAGCATTCAATAAACATAAACTCTTACCTAGGTCAATTGCCTGAGTTTTATTTGGCTATGCACCTAATCATAGATGTTATTTGTGTTATGATCCACTGACCAAGAAGTTGTGTACTAGTATGCATGTTCTTTTCAATGAGCATTTATTTCCTTATAAAACTCAGTCAACCTTACATTCTTACTCCTCAATTCTTGCTTCTCAGTCACATGAGATAATCTTTTCAAGTTCACCTTTGTGTCCTCCCTTGATACAAGCTATTAACCATCAGTCTTTACCTATCTCCCCTTTTATTTACCAACTGCATAATGTTGGTTCTACCTCCAGTCAACACTTATCTTCTCAAGACACTTATGAATTGTCAAATCCTAATCATTCTTTCTCACCTTTTAGAGGTTTGTCTCTTTCACCCCATTCTTCTACCATTACTAATTCTACTCTTCTTATGGCTCCTGTGTTATATTGTACTTTATCTTTAGAGTTACAATCATCAATACATTCTATCTCAACTACTTCTAATTTACATCCTATGTAACTCGAGGGAAGGCAAATATCTGCAAGCCCAATCCAATGTATGCACATGTTCTCACTAGAAAGGTGATAAGTATCTTGCCTAAACCTTCTTGCTATGAAGAAGATAAGGGTATTTCAGAGTGGGAAGATACTATGAAGAAAAAGTATGATACCCTAATTAGGAATCATACATGGGAATTTGTTCCTTTATCATCATGAAAGAAGACAATTGGGTCACTATGAGTGTACAAGGTGAAATTGTTACCTGATCACAACTTAGATAAATAAAAATCCAGGGTTGTAGTTAATAGGTATCATTAAAAACATGGCATTAGATTACTCAAAAACCTTCTCTCCAATATTTAAACCTCAAACTATAAGAGTTATTTTTAACAATTGTTATCTCTTTTACTTGAGATATTTGACATATTAATGTCAATAATACCTTCCTCAACCGGGACCTTGAGAAGGTTATGTATATGGATCAACCACTTGGCTTTGTTGACACTTTTAGACCTAATATGGTTTGTAAATTCACTAAGGTTCTCTATGGTTTGCAACAAACACCTAGAGCTTGGTTTCAAAAGCTTTTCTCAACACAAGTAAAGTTGGGCGTTGATAGTTTAAAAGGTGATAGTTCCATATTTGTTTCCTATACATCTACTAGAACCACTATTTTAATGGTCTATGTAGATGATATAGTGGTTATTGGAAGTGACTCTCAATACTTAAGTGATTTGATTGTTTTTGAAGAATTTATTCCGAGAGATATGTATTTTTTACTTCATTCTCTGTGTTTTTAATTCTCTGATCTTACAACACTAAATTACAACACTATAAATAGAAATAAAACATTAGACAAATTTCCACTAATTTTAGGAATATAACAAATGGTATCAATAATTAAAATACAGCTTGATTTACACTAGTTTTACAGTCTGTACATCACTAATAATATTCTCTGAAATTCTACACTCCCTCTCAAGTTGGGTAATAGATATTAATCATTCCCAACTTGCAACTCAATTCTTCGAAAAACGTTCGAGGTAATGCTTTGGTAAGGATATCTGCAATTTGATGTTTAGTAGATATATATAGTAGGTCCACAATTTTTCCATCTATCTTTTCTTTAATGAAATGACGATCAATTTCTACATGTTTGGTTCGATCATGATGAACTGGATTTTTCGCAATTCTTATTGCAGCTTGATTGCCACAATGCATGCTGATAGGTTCAAGAGTTGTGAAGTCCAGTTCATTGAGTAGTCTTCTTAACCACATTCCTTCACAAATTTCATAAGTCATGGCTCTAAATTCAGCTTTTGCACTGCTTCGAGCGACTACTGACTGTTTTTTACTTCGCCAAGTTACAAGGTTTCCCTATACGAATGTACAATATCCAGTGGTAGATCTACGATCCACTATAGAACCTGTCCAGTCAGCATCTGCAAAGACTTCAATTTTTCTAGTGAGTTTTTTACTGAAATATAATTCTTTTCCTGGTGTCATCTTGAGATACCTGAGTATACGATAAACCGCTTCAATGTGTTCTTCAGTGGGACTGTTCATAAATTGACTTACAACACTTACTGAAAAACCAATATCTGGTCTAGTGTGAGATATGTAAATGAGTTTTCCCACTAATCTTTGATAACGACCTTTGTCCACAGGTGTACTATTTTCTTTGATTCTGAGTTTTATTGTAGAATCCATCGGAGTTTTTGCTGGTTTATACTCCATCATTCCAGTTTCCTTGAGAAGATCAAGTACATATTTCCTTTGAGATATAGATATGTCCCTTTTTGTTCGTGCTACTTCCATCCCTAGAAAATATTTGAGATTGCCTAGATCTTTGATCTCAAATTCCTTAGCAAGGAATTCTTTGAGTTTATTCATCTCAATTGTAGAATTACCTGTTAGAACAATATCATCTACGTACACAATTAGGATAACTATTCTGTCATTGGAGAAGTGTTTGACGAATAGTGTGTGATCTGTTTGACATTGATTGTACCCATATCTCTTCAGAACTTTAGAGAACTTATCAAACCAGGCACGTGGAGACTGTTTCAATCCATATAAGGATTTCTTAAGTTTGCAGACTCTATTGGTTGGAACAGGAGATTCAATTCCAGTAAGAATGTCCATGTAGACTTCTTCGTCGAGATCACTATTAAGGAATGCATTCTTGACATCTAATTGGTAGAGAGGTCAATCCAAGTTAGATGCTATGGAGAGAAGAACACGAATAGTGTTGAGTTTTGCTACAGGTGCAAAAGTCTCCTGATAATCAAGCCCATATGTTTGAGTGAATCCTTTAGCCACAAGGCGAGCTTTGAGTCTTTTTACACTGCCATCTGCTTTGTGTTTGATTGTAAAGATCCATTTACACCCAACAGTTTGTTTTCCCGATGGTAGTTCTGTGATCTCCCAAGTCTTGTTTTTCTCTAGGGCACTGAGTTCTTCACGAATAGCTGTCTTCCATTCAGGTATCTGAAATGCTTCATGAACAGAATTTGGAACCTTTATCTGATCAAGGTTGCTGATAAATGCCTTATACCCTGATGAGAGATTTTTATAGGAAACAAAGTTGTAGATGGGGTGGTTTGTGCATGATCTTACACCTTTCCTTATGCTATTGGCAAATTCAAATCATTAGGAGGTAATTCAATAATATGAGGTTCAGTAGTAGTACCTTGTGAATTGTCGGAGTGACCTGTATTCGGGTTGGATTCCTGGATTGGCTCAAGATATGCTCGGTTCTCTGCTCTTTCTTGAGTTGTTTTCCTTCTAGAGTAGACAATGAGATCATTGTTCGGGACAAGGGAGTTTTGATCTGTTGGTAGAGAAGTTGAGGGTTCATTGGAAGTAGTAGGAGTATTTATTTGAGATATTGATTCACTTTCTGGAAGTTGCAGAATAGGATTTGTGGGAGACTGAGTGCTTATGATATTCGAAAGCTGGTATTCATTGACTATGTTCTCCCCCTGAATGACAGATTTGGAATAGTACGGATATTGTTCAAAAAATGTGACATCCATTGTATTATAGAATCGTTTTGTGATAGGAGAAAAACATTTATATCCTTTCTGGTATGATGAATACCCTAGGAATATGCATTTGATGGCTCGAGGATCAAGTTTGCCACTATGATGTACATGAATATAAGCAGAACATCCAAAAATTTTAAAGGGAACGTGGGTCACGATTTTGGTGTGTGGGTATGACTCAAGTAGAGTATTGAGAGGTGTTTTAAAAAAGAGGACACGAGATGACATCCTATTGATAAGATAGGTAGCTGTAAGAACAACATCCCCCCAAAAATGTTGAGGGACATGAGTTGTGAACATGAGGGATCTAGCTACCTCGAGAAGATGCCTATTCTTTCTTTCAGCCACCCCATTTTGTTGAGGTGTGTCAACACATGAGCTTAGATGGACAATCCCTTGACTTAACAGATAATTAGTAAGGGTGGAAGTGAAGTATTCTTTAGCATTCTGAGAGATATGTATTCTTTACTTTATTCTCTGTGTTTTTAATTCTCTGATCTTACAATACTAAATTACAACACTATAAATAGGAATAAAACATTAGACAAATGTCCACTAATTCTAAGAATATAACAGCTGGTATCAATAATTCAAGTACAGCTTGATTTACACTAGTTTTACAGCCTGTACATCACTAATAATATTCTCTGAAATTCTACAGTTCTTCTTAACCAAAAAGTTTGCTCTTAAAGAGTTAGGGAAGTTGAGTTACTTCCTTGGTATGGAGGTCAAGACTAAAGAAGGGTTACACGTGTCTCAATATAAATATATTTGTGATATGTTAAAGATAGGTTTAGAGATTGTAAAACCTTTGAAGACATAAATAGCTTCTTCAATTCTGGCCAGATACACAAGAACGCCACTCACTAATCCTACACTATACATGAGTATTACAAAAGCACTTCAATATTGTGTGATAACTATGCCTGAGATTTCCTATTCAATCAATGGATTATGTCAATTTTTTCATTAGTCCACTAATGAGCATGTGAAGATAGATAAAAGTGTGTTGAGATGCCTAAAAGGAACAGCCTCACATGGAGCATGCTTGCAAAAATTTGATGTATTAGGACTAATAGGATCGCTTTTGATGATAGAAGGATTACTAGAGGTTATGGGATTTACTTTGTTTGGTGTATTGGAGTGCTGATAAATAGAAAATATGACAAGGTCCTCTATTGGCAAAATATAGAGCATTAGCTCTAGCATCAACATAGGTGATTTGGCTTCAATTACTATTGTATAAGTTGAAGGTGGGACCAGCCTACTTTCTTGTATTGTTTTGTGACAACATTAGCACCAAGTACCTAGCATCTAATCCAATCATGCACACATGAATGATACATATGAAGTTAGCTTTTCATTTCTTACGTGATCAAGTAATGGCAAGTACTTTAGATGTTAGGTAAACACCATCAAATGATCAACTAGTTGATATCCTCACCAAGACTTTGTTAGAGGATAGATTTGTCTATTTAAGAACTAAACTAATAGTGCTTCTATCACCATGAATTTATAAGGGGTTATTGAGATGTAGTTTCGTATTGCTTGTGTTGTTATTTATGTTTTACAATAAGCGCTAATGTGTAAGTTGGTTATAACTACCTTTACATAGCTTATAATTGTGTGTGTATATATATAGAGAGAGAGAGTGTGTGAGTGATTGAATTCATTTCAATCATTCCATTCTCTAAGCTTTGTAGAAAAATTAGGTAATTTAATAGTAGCCTTGATGAACAAGAGATACGTATGTAAACTCATATTTTTATAATTGTATATTAGTAGTCATACATTTAATTTTAGGTATACTAATGGCCTAAAATTAAAATTTAATTAGAAATCTTAGCATGTGTCACGCACATGAGCGAAAAATATAGGACAAACTCATCTTCAAAACTATTTCATGCAAGTTAATCACCTCTCAGTCTTCAATCGCCATTTCTAAGACAATTAAGTAGTTATAAATTTTGTTAGGTGCTGATTAGAGATAAAATCCTTATGTTTTTCTCACAAAACTATCCATCTCTCTCTAGCTTTTCTCACAAAACTATCATTTTCAATAGGATTTGATTCCTTTAGGCTTTTTGAGACACTCTCTCTTACTTTTTGTGATTTTGTTTCATTTTAGGGTTAAATTGAGAAACAATTGAGTTAATAATGGTTAAATAAATTTTTCTTATTCTTTAATTATCTTAAAGACGAGTTTGACCTTCATTTTTCACCCATGTATATGGCACATGTTGAAATACCAATTAAATCTTAATTTTGAACTATTGGCCTACTTAAAATTAAATGTAAAAACTATTATTGTAATTCTATGAAAATATGGGTCAAATTTGAGCGCTATTATTTGAGATAATTTCTCAAAAACCAAAATGCCTATCTATATATCTAATAGTACAAGTACAAAAGTTACAAGAAATTTGGATTTTTTCGTTTTTCTTTTGTTTTCCTTGACTTTTCATCCCAATCTTGTATTTTATATCTAATGCACATAGTAAATTTGTGATTATTGATAGATAACATTTTTGAAATGTTACTATAATGACTTGAATCATATAATACATAAGATGAAATATATACCATTAGATTAAATAAGGAAAAACAAAAATAGAAAATGCATGCAACTACACATAAAGTGGGCATACATGGAAAAAGTGTGTAATTTTGGTCTCTACTTAGGGATTAGGTAAAGAGATCTCAGCCATAAGCTAAATACCTCTGCATCGTTTAAATAAATTCCCAAGCTGGGAAGAATAAAACTACCATTTAGGGACAATCAAACTTTATTGTTTGTAGACTTTCAGATAATATTATTAGCATTGTAAATGCTGTAAAACTAGTATAAATCAAGATGTAATTTAATTGTTGATACCAGCTATTATATTCCTAGATTAGTAAACATTTGTCTAATTTTTTATTCATATTTATAGTGTTGTATTATAGTGTTGTAATATCATCAGAATTAACAGAGAATAAAGAGTAGAATATATTGCAGTTTATCTCCATCATCTCTCGTAATATAATCTTCATGGTATCAGAGCATTTTTGAAATCCAATTTTGTTTTCTCATCAATTCTGTCCGAGGAAGTTTTTTGTTTTTCTTTGAAATTCACTCTATAAGTTCAGCTCAAATCTGTATCCAAGAGCAGTGCAAGCATTCCTAGAAAGTGAGATTTTGCAACATCAGTAGAGCAACTTCTGCTCAGGTTTTTTAGTTCTCAGCCCAGTCATCGCGAGTTCTATCTCTACTCAGACCACCATCTTCGCGAGCCATTACCCACAGCTCGCCGACCACCCAAAATTGCGAGACATCAATCATCCAATCTCGCGAAACTCAGGCACCATCAAACCATATGTCCATCATCGTCGCTGACCATCTGTCTATCGTCGTTGCCGACCATCTGTCCATCATCATCGATCATCTGGTTCATCGTCATCGCCATCTGGTTCAGTCAATAAGTCCCACAAATCCCAGTTCCAAAATCTGGAACTATATTTGCATTCTGTTTCCAATACGCATTGTATTCTGTTTCTATATTTGTGATTTAACCTAACTCGGCCCATTCATCCCAACTCGGCCCATCCAAACCAACCCAACCCAGTAACAAATTTCAACCCAACCCAACTCGGCCCAGTAACAAATTTCAACCCAGCCCAACTCGACCCAGTAACAAATTTCAGCCTAACCTAACCTAATCACAAATTTCTGCCCAACTAATCTAATAACAAATTTCAGCCCATATTGGTATGCCCAAATCAACCCACATATAAACCCTACTTAAAATAACATCAATGGCCACAAGAAAACCTGTAATTAATGGTTCCATAGAAAACAATCTTCTGCCCATCACTAGTTACAAATTAAATGGGCACAATTATCTTCAGTGGTCCCAATCCGTCATGATGTTTATATGTGGAAAGATAAAAGATGACTATCTCACTGGAGATGCAGTAGCCCCGAACAAAGACAATCCACAATACAGAACATGGAAATCTAAAAATAATATGGTGATGTCTTGGTTGATAAATTCCATGACAAACAAGATTGGAGAGAACTTTCCTCTCTACAAAACTGTCAAAGGAATATAGGATGCCGACAGAGACACTTATTCCAGTTCTGATAATATGTTTGAACTATTTGAGATCGAAAGCACCCTCCATGATCTTCGTCAAGGAGAGTTATCAGTTACCCAATACTTTAATTCTCTCACTCGATGTTGGCAGCAATTAGACCTCTTTGAGGTTCATGAATGGACATATCCAGCAGACAGCATCTTGTACAAACAGATTATTGACAAGAAGTGGGTTTTCAAATTTTTACTGGGACTCAATAAAGATCTTGATGATGTGCACGGTAGAATTCTATGAACAAAACCCTTGCCCAACATTCGTGATACCTTCTCCAAAGTTCGCCAAGAAGAGAGTTGTAAAAAGGTGATGATGGGTCCTCAATCTACCATTTCCGTGACTAGAGAAAGATCTGCACTTGCTATTCAAGGACACCAGCACTCTCATACTATAGACAACTGTCCTCGTAGAGGAAGACCTTGGTATGATCACTGCCGTAGACCTGGTCACACTAAGGAAATCTGCTGGAAAATTCATGAAAAGCCAGTTGATTGGAAACCACCCTCCACACAGCACATGAACAAAGAAAGTTGTGGAAAAACTGTCTCTAAATCTCATGGAACTACGTCCCTAAATCTTCTTTGTTTAGCAAGGAACAGATTGATTTCCTCCAGAAATTATTTGAACAATCCTTGCCCACATCATCTGCCACTATAGCTCAATCAGGTAAAACTCTAAACGCTCTTGGTGTGAAACAGGTTATGTAACCATAGATTGTTGATTCAGGTGCTTCAGACCACATGACGGGTGATGCTTCTCTTCTCATGAATCTTAAAACCTACCAAAACGGCCACACTATCAGAATTGCCGATGGTTCAGTATCAAAAGTAACCAGAATTGGTTCAACTAAAATTTCAAACTCCTTTATTCTAGATTCTGTCCTTATTCTCACACTTGATTGTAATCTTGTATCAATTACTAAACTCACTCGTGATAAAAATTGTATGGCTAAATTTGTTCATAACCTATGTGAATTTCAGGACTTGAATTCGGGGAAGATGATTGATAGTGCTAAAGAATGCTCGGGACTCTATCTTCTACGAAGTGAAGACCCTCCAACAATACAACCTCCAAGTTGTATCCGAAGTTTCTTATCAGAATAAAGTTGTTAAATCTTAATTCCAATAATGATGGTGAAATCATGTTAAATCACTATCGCTTAAGTCATCTTAATTTCCTGTATTTACAAAAACTTTTCCTTCATCCTTTAGAAATAAAAATTCAAATGATTTTCAATGTGAAGTATGTCAATTTTCAAAACATGTTAAAACTTCATATATCTTCCACATAAAAAGTCACATCCTTTCTCATTGCTTCACACTGATATTTAGGAACCTTCTCGAATCAAAAACATCACAGAGATACGTTCGTTCATTTCATTTGTAGATGATCATACTCGAATCACTTGGTTATTTTTAATGAAAGAAAAATCTGAAGCAAGTCAAAATTTTAAAAATTTCAATACCATGATTCAAACCCAATTTCAAACAAAAATCCAAGTATTGAAATCTAACAATGCTAAAGAATATTTTGCTTCCACCCTTACTGATTATCTATTAAGTCAAGGGATTGTCCATCTAAGCTCTTGTGTTGACACACCTCAACAAAATGGGGTGACTAAAAGGAAGAATAGGCATCTTCTCGAGGTAGCTAGATCCCTCATGTTCACAACTCATGTCCCTCAACATTTTTGGGAAAAAGTTGTTCTTACAGCTACCTATTTTATCAATAGGATGCCCTTTCATGTTCTCATATTTAAAACACCTATCAATACTCTCCTTGAGTCATACCCACACACCAAAATCGTGTCCCACATTCCCTTTAAAAAATGTGGATGTTCTGCTTATGTCTATGTACATCATAGAGGTAAACTTGATCCCCGAGCCATCAAATGCATATTCATAGGATATTCATCGTACCAAAAAGGATACAAATGCTTCTCTCCTATCACAAAACAATTTCATAATACAATGGATGTCACATTCTTTGAACAATATCTATACTATTCCAAACCTACCATTCAAGAGGAGAACGTAGGCAATGAATACCAACTTTGGAATAGCATATCCACTCAGTCTCCCACAAATTCTATCCTGCAAATTCAAGCGAGTGAATCAATGTCTCAAATAAATACTCTTAATAATCCCAACGAACCCTTAATTTCTCTACCAACAGATCTAAACTTTCCTGTCCCAAACAATGATCTTTTTGTTTACTCTAGGAGGAAAACAACTCAAGAAAGAGCGGAGAACCGAGTATATCTTGAACCAGTCTAGGAATCCAACCTGAGTACAGGCCACTCCTACAATTCACAAGGTAACATACCTGAACCTCCTATTATTGAGTTACCTCCTAATGATTTGAACTTGTCAATTGATATAAGGAAAGGTGTAAGATCTTGCACAAAACACTTCATCTACAACTTTGTTACCTATAAAAATCTCTCACCAAGTTATAAGGAATTTATCAAATACAGGTTCCAAATTCCGTTCATGAAGCATTTCAAGTACCTGAATGGAAGACAGCTATTCGTGAAGAACTCAGTGCCTTAGAGAAAAACAAGACTTGGGAGATCACAATACTACCATCGGGAAAACAAGTTATTAGATGTAAATGAATCTTTACAATCAAACACAAAGCAGACGATAGTATAGAAAGACTCAAAGCTCGCCTTGTGGCTAGGGGATTCACTCAGACATATGGGATTGACTATCAGAAGACTTTTGCACCTATAGCAAAGCTCAACATTATTCGTGTTCTTCTCTCCCTAGCATCTAACTTGGATTGGCCTCTCTACCAATTAGATGTCAAGAATGCATTCTTTAATGGTGATCTCGAAGAAGAAGTCTACATGCACATTCCTACTGGAATTGAATCTCCTGTTCCAACCAATAGTCTACAAACTTAAGAAATCCTTATATGGATTGAAACAGTCTCCACGTGCCTGGTTTGATAGGTTCTCTAAAGTTCTGAAAAAATATGGGTACAATCAATGTCAATCATGTCACACACTATTCGTCAAACACTTCTCCAATGACAGAATAATTATCCTAATTGTGTACGTAGATGATATTGTTCTAACAGGTAATTCTACAATTGGGATGAATAAACTCAAAGAATTCCTTACCTAGGAATTTGAGATCAAAGATCTAAGCAATCTCAAATATTTTCTAGGAATGGAAGTAGCACAAACAAAAAAGGGCATATCTATATCTCAAAGGAAATATGTATTTGATCTTCTCAAGGAAATTGGAATGATGGGGTGTAAACCAGCAGAAACTCCGATGGATTCTACAGTAAAACTCAAATAAAAAAAATAGTACACCTGTGGACAAATGTCGTTATCAAAGATTAGTGGAAAAACTCATTTACCTATTCCACACTAGACCAAATATTGGTTTTTCAGTAAGTGTTGTAAGTCAATTTATGAACAGTCCCACTGAAGAACACATGGAAGCGATCTATCGTATACTCAGGTATTTCAAGATGACACCAGGCAAAAGATTATATTTCAGTAAGAATCTCACTAGAAAAATTGAAGTCTTTGTAGATGCTGACTGGGCAGGATCTACCACTAGATATTGTATATTGGTTTTTCAGTAAGTATTGTAAGTCAATTTATGAACAGTCCCACTGAAGAACACATGGAAGCGATCTATCGTATACTCAGGTATTTCAAGATGACACCAGGCAAAAGATTATATTTCAGTAAGAATCTCACTAGAAAAATTGAAGTCTTTGTAGATGCTGACTGGGCAGGATCTACCACTAGATATTGTACATTCGTATAGAGAAATCTTGTAACTTGACGAAGTAAGAAACAGTCAGTAGTCGCTCGAAGCAATGCAAAAGTTGAATTTAAAACTATAGCTCATGGGATTTGTGAAGGAATGTGGTTAAGAAGACTAACCAATGAAGTGGACTTCACAACTCCTGAACCTATCAGCATGTATTGTGACAATCAAGTAGCAATAAGAATTGCGAAAAATCCAGTTCATCGTGACCAAACCAAACATGTAGAAATTGATCGTCATTTCATTAAAGAAAAGTTAGATGGAAAAATTATGGACCTACTATATACATCTACTAATCATCAAATTGCAGATATCTTTACCAAAGCGTTACCTCGAACAATCTTCGAAGAATTCAGTTACAAGTTGGAAATGATTAATATCTATTACCCAACTTGAGGGGGAGTGTAGACTTTCAGAGAATATTATTAGTGTTGTACAGGCTGTAAAACTAGTGTAAATCAAGCTGTAATTTAATTGTTGATATCAGCTGTTATATTCTTAGATTAGTGGACATTTGTCTAATTTCTTATTATTATTTATAGTGTTGTATTATAGTGTTGTAATATCATCATAATTAACAGAGAATAAAAAGTAAGAATATACTCCAGTTTATCTCCATCATCTCTCGTAATATAATCTTCACTGTTGTTCTGTTATAAATTTCCAAGTTTACTAGCAAACGACATCTCCATAGTTCATATGGACTAGACTTGAACTTAGAACCATTCGATAACTCAATTTGAAACAGACAACTTAAAAGAGTCCAACATGAAATTATACCTGGAATGTAAATTGGATTTAAGTTTCTGGAAAAACTAATTGACATGAACCCTAAATCCTATTACCTTTTTCTCAATGAAGAGAAAAGATTTAATCATTTCTCAAGTTGATTAGTGGAACAGAATGTTCTGTTTTTCATCACCCAGGGAGGAGTGATTTTTTTTCCTTCACCAAACAATATCTAGATGATGGGGATTTGAAACAACGAATAAGTGTATTTACCTATATTATTCAAAATCTAAGATATCAAACGATTTATATTTTTAGATATGTATCCGGATGTTGAAATCGTACTTTTCTTAATATTTTATAAATTTCCACCAAATTAAACTGTGTTACACGTGTGCATGATATATGGCTTAGACATGAGTACTTCACGGAGAGTACATGTAACAGTCTTTACTGACTATATTAGGAGGCTGGTGCTAATTAAGGATTGAACATCAAAATGGAATGTGTAATACCTGTGGAGGAGGAGGCTGTTGTGGAGGTTTTGTTTTGTCAACCTCGTAAGGCCACACAAACCTTTCTGGCTTTTCAGTCCTAGCAAGACTCCAGTCATATAATCTTCGCTCTTCCACGGTGGACAGAATTGTGTAGGACTCCTATGGTAATTTACCAAATTAGTCTTAAATCCTTCTTAAATAGAATAAACATGTACAAAAGTGAGGTCTGCACGGACCCTTAGAAGCTCAATTTGATTGTCAAGTTCTTCCTCTTCTAATTTCTGACTCTTTAGTTCCTCTACCTTGCTTCTATATGCCACTATAACCTGACGAAATAAAAACAGCGAAATAGGTGTAGGAAGATAGTGTTGGAGACGGGCCAACAATATCTTTATACATCTATCAATCTCCTAAATGTGTGAGCTATATGCACCATGTGAAAGGAGTTACTGGGTTTGAATACAGTCTACTAGCTGCAATATCATGTTAGAAGGTTAACTCTCCAAAAACTTGAGTTATAAAGCAGAAGGGCAAAGAATACATTTTTATTAAGCCTTTCGATGGATTGGTTTCATAACGAACTTCCAACATGTAACAAAGTTGAAGTTACCCTCTTCAAACCCAGAAACCACAATTTTCAAATTTCAAGTGCATAGAACACAATAATGGAGCAATAGATATATAAAAAATATTGTTTACCAATAGCAGGAATTGGAAACAAGTTTTTGTTGTTATTGAATAGCATAATGACCTGATCATCTGAGCATCCTCTTGGAAGTCCAAGCCTTCCATAATGATCTACATCAGTGATTGCTGCATTCTAAACCAATTTCTTTCAGGATTTTGCATTGTTCCCCAAAAAATTCCAATAACATCCCTACTATATCTAAATATTACTCAAGAAAATTAAAAACAGAAATGGAAGAGAAAATGATCGTTACGTATGCCACGAAGGGCTCTTTCGACATTAAGGGCAGAAATTAAAGATGGGGGCCCTTTAGGAACTTCGATAAAGCTTTCTGAATCTGCCTCTTCTGTAATAGTTGTCTCATTTACAGATGCTTTACAGCTTTTAATTTGAAACTTGCGAAGTTTTGAAGAACCAAATATGACTGAGTTTGACCAAATTTCAATCTTGGACTTCGGTATTAGGAAACTTTTATGAGAAATGTAAAGCATAGCAGTGGAGGATGATACTGCCATTATCTTCGAAGTCTAACGTTTTCTTTCTGGGTGTTTGCGTTCCGTGTAGAACCTCTTATTTCGCAGCGATAAGATGCGAATATGCGCCTGAAGTTTGTTATCTGATATAGGTTTTAGCGTCATTGCACCTTAATTTTGGGTTGTGTGCTTATAGAGATATTAGATACACCGAGAAAGTTTCATAGGGATGGTACATTCAATTGTTATTTGCAAGTGTATATTTTAAAATAAATAATTAATTAATTTAAATAATATATCATATAAATGAAAAAAAACTAACTCTAAAATAATCATTTAAAATCACAATAATATAATTATTATTGTAGACTTATTAATACATCAAACATAATCACAATTGATAAATTAACCTAATGAAAAACCTATTTGAAAACTTTTAGCAAAACAAGATAGAAAATAAAAAATGAAAAGAATAAGCACAATTAAGCTCTTATATGGTTAGTTTCAAATATGTACTTAGGTTTGTATTTAAAAAATATTTTGAAGTACATTATGTTAAAGTGAAGTTATCATATTGTCTATAAAATTAGTTAAAATATTTTTAAGAAATAAAGACAATACTGTAAAAAATAAATCTAACTTGTATTAAAAATACGTTTAAAAAACTCTATCAATCCACTTAATTGCTTGATCGACCTAATACCTTGGTTGATCGATCAAACATCCACTCGATTGATCTAGAATATATTTAATTGATATTTAAAAACAAGTGGATCAATCGATCTAATCATATATTAAAATTAGATTTATCATGTTTATTACTTGATGAATCCAGTATACACTCAATCGATCAAGTGACTTAAATTCATATTTTTCTTATTATGTTAATATGCACTCTAATGTCTATAGGAATAGAAATATACTTTATATGTGATAGTTGAGGTGTGATAATTTCCAAGGGTTAAATATTTTTCTAAGATATATTTATAAACTAAAATTATAATTAAATATTTTATTTAATGAATATCACCTATACTAATATAAACCTAAACTTAAAAATTTCAGTACAGTAAATCTAGTTCATAATGCCACATAAGTATCCAATGTGGATGCTAATGGATGTCACGACGTACAAAGTCCCTTAATGTGACAAAATTTGCTGAAATAATATTTTTGTACTATTTTTAATAGTTATTTTTAGGCTTTTTTATTTATAATATTCTTTTATTTTCTTTCTAAGCGTGATTTTTGTTTCTTTATTTTTTTCCTTTTTTATCAAATAAATTTTGTATTTAATTCATAAACTAATGAGAAACATATAATTTTAAATAACTAATATTTAGCCCATCTGTTTAATAAATTACTCAATTGGAAGTTTTTCTTAATTTTTAACTTAAATCTTTCTAGTTTTTTACCTCATTTTTAACTTTATTTTTATCCTTAATTGTAAATGAATCACTTTTGGTTGGTTAACTCAAATACTATCTATTTAAAATGATATCACATTAAAGACTTGTTATTTTTTTACTTATGATGCTATTTGTTTTATTATAAAACTAAATGATTGTATATAATTCTTAGATTACATAAACAAAGATAATTAATAAAACTTGAAAAATCTCAACCTTAACGTTAAATGAATCACTTTTGGTTGGTTAACTCAAATACTATCTATTTAAAATGATATCACATTAAAGACTTGTTATTTTTTTTACTTATAATGCTGTTTTTCTTATTATAAAACTAAATAATGGTAGATAATTCTTAGATTATATAAACAAAGATAATTAATAAAACTGAAAAATCTCAACTTTAATAAATAAACTACAAGATGAAACTTTATTAAAATTAATTTTTCAAATGCTGCTAATTTTATTTCATATAACTAAAAATTGGAGTTCAATACTTGTATCAAGCCACAGATTTTTTTTTAAATAAGCCTAAAAGTATTGTAATAATGGCTTATAGCAAATCTAATCAACATACTACTTTATTTAGTGAAAATATATTGTTGAATCTGATTATGCGCTTAATGTATTCAACACTAAGCTTGTTGATCTAGATCCTGAGATAGATGAGTAAACGATCAGAGGAACAACATATGGGTATCTACTTCGATGCATTGGTAAATTCCTACAATCTTACAACTAACAAACACATGTGTCTGTTAGGCATGAGAGTTTAATTTTGTCGCTAGAATTGTTGGAGTCATACATCTAGACTTGTACTTGCCTCTTAATTGATTCCCAATGTTCACCAACTCTACCTTAAGATTGATGAATCTGAGAAGCTATTGCATAGGATGACTAGTTAACTAAAAAGAAGAAAGGCACACAATGTGTATAAGATACTTCTGGACTTTACAGTGGCATTATCATCTTGCATGGCATCTAGGGTGACACTTAGGATCTAGCTTTGTAGCATAGCTTTTACTTAGTCCATTGGTAAACCAGGATGTCTTGTACATTTATGCTTTTGTAGCATTTTTTCTTCCAGAAGTTGTTGTTATCCTTGGGAAATCTTTTACTTCTAAAGGAATTTATTCTTGTAGACCAATCTTGGTGCTTTAGATTTTTTTCAATTGTGTTTATGCTTGGGGCCTTGGTATACTAGAAAAGACTTGTCTTCTTTGTTGTAATGTTTTCTACAGTGTTGCATCATTCTTCACACTTAGAAATTTGTCTACACATAAGGAATTTGCTAATGCTTGGCATTCGACCAATATTTACACATTTGTTAACTGTTGAGGCTACTGAGAGAGTTTATGGGCCTACTATGGCTCTAAAGAACCAATTGTAGGAAAGCTTATCTCAAGAGCAATCTTGTAAATAAAATTTGGAAGTCCAGAACTGGATACTAGTATCCCAGTATAAAGTTGCTGGCGAGAACGTCATCAATGAGTATCTTGATTCTGTGGATTTCACAATTGACACTGGTATGGCTTGGATCCACATATTTGAGTTTTCCAATAAGGGAATCAAGAAATTTTTACCCCATACTTGTCCATTCAATTCGTCGCTTCACGAATTTCTCAAAAGTTACAACTAAGCAAGGCAATTTTGATGATGACATAAATGTCAAGAAAGATAAGGCTTCAACTAATGCAATACTCTAGGTTCCCATAGAAGCTGAGAATACTACTAAGCCCATGCCCCAGTTTCATTATGAGACTCACGAGGTGAATACCATTATTATGATGATCCTTGATGACATCGAGGTAGGAGCTTCATAGACTGTGGGACCTTTTATTATTTTTACTTAAGACCTTACTTGTAATAATTACTTTTTATTTTCTTGCTAAAGTGTAATCAATGGAACTTATCTTTTAGCTCCAAAATATTTATCTTTTATTAATAATAAAGACTTTAGTTTTGTTACTTCATCATTGTTTTCACACTTTTGAGCTCCAAAATTACTTGTACTATTTTTATTTTTGTTGATGTAATTATACACTTTTCCCTTTGAGACTTATTTTCTAGACATAGCTGAGGTGATATTTAGCACATTTCTTGTTGAGATAATACTTAACACATTTTTCTGCAACTTAAAGTTGTATTTTATGAGGGCTTGGTACCAAGTTGATGAAGTGGTTGCATTGGTAATACTTAGCATATTTTGTTGATCATTTGGTAAATATTTAGCATATATTGTTAATCTTTTTGGTGGAGAATGTCAGCAATTTGGAATTGGAGGAGCCCTAATGACCTAGAATGCACACGATATCATATTGTAGTACAAATCTAGAGATAATCTGAAGAGCACTCAGTGATACAAATGATAACATGATATTGAACAAAGGATAGATGGTCCAGGGTAAGACCTACAATGGCTGGTCGGCTGGTCGAAGATGGTGATCCAACAACAGGTATTGGCTTCTTAGGTGGCTAGATGACTAGCCGACTAGAAGGACGGGGGCTGATCGAATGTGACACGAGTAGATGGGTGTTGGCCTATCATGACTTATGGGTGCGATGACTAGTGATCCTTGTTCTACTAGTGTGGTAATATGCTCTCATAGTTACCAAAAGTTCAGACTCCGATGCTTACTTCCCCACTTTTGTGATATGTCATTTCTTAGAAATTCCATACGTAAAAACAATTACATAAAGGTTAATTATTATTCTGACCCAAATAGGCAAAACCTATGGAATCTTTTTGGAAGCTCTATTCTAGCTTGACTAAGCAAGCCTCATAACATGAATTAAGTAGATAGCATAACAAATATACAAAATAACATATTTAATTCAATACACAACTAAACAATAAGCAAATATGAAACAACAATATGTAGCAAACACACTAGTGATAGTGTACCTCATAGGCTTTTGTCTAGGCTAGAAATATGTAGAAACAAGGAAAATAACACACAACATATCAAATAGGCATACATACTGAAAAGTAATAAAGGATTTTCAATCACTTTAAGACCTTATATATGGAAAAATATTCGGTAAATGATTATTGTATACTCACAGCATACAATCATACATAAATTGCATACCAAAAGAAAGAGTCTGACACTTAGTACACAACCAGGGTAAGGATGTACTAAATTCTTAAGACTCATATCAAACTCACATATAGGTATAATAATTTAAATCAGCAAAAGCAATAATCAGAAAGCTACAGGCATGCTACAAGAAAAGGAAAGAAAGCATACAACTATATAAATCAAAACATTTATTAATCAGAGTCAAATCTAGTGTGTTGGTACATACATAATAGAAGCTCAAATTATATCAACACTATAGCTGATCATGCATATCCATTGATTTAACGAGGTAAACCCACATAAAATTCCTACCTATGTGTTAACATCCTCGGGTTGCTTACACTCGGTAACAAATAATTTATTAAAATAGAATAAATAGATACAAATTGATAGATAAGTATAAATGCAAATACCTCTATCAATCGGGACCACACTTCCCTAACTGCCTATTCTACCATTGCCTACTACCTCTACAATAACATTATCTGACATACGGATCCGACTTTCCTCTAGAGCCAACATGGCATACACTAGTGTGATCAACTACCAATGATCAGCAGAGTGAATAAGATATTGTACTAACTATGTGGGAAATACACTTAACCATAATCACCCATTATCACTATCTTAGGAACACTCAATAATCCCAAAGGCATAGTATTTCCCACACACCTCAAATAAAATAGTCTTAGCCACTCATAACCTAAAAACACTATTTTACTCTCATAGAAATGTATCACAATCTTTGAAATATACTCAAGGTGATTTGTAAAACAAAAATAGATATTGATCTCACTCAAAACCTATAGGGAAACACTATCTTGAGTACTCATTACTCAAGAGTATGGTTTTACTCACACAGTCATGAATCACTAATAATAAATAATCATTCAAGGTAATAGTGATCCAAAATAAATAAATAAAAAAGAGATGTTAATTTGACAGACCTCCCCTACATTTGTTTCTCATTAAAGAAACAAGTAGAAATGGGGTATTTATAGCCAAAAATCAAGCTCATGGGGTACCTTACCGATGGACTCATCGACCATCCTTGCCAACTAATGAACAAAAATTAGCATCGCCGATCCTACCAATACTTTGGTTATATATTTATACAACTCTCACAAGTGCACGAATCATTTCATAAAAAATGGTAAGTATACTCCCAAGGTCGATCTAAGGAAGGAATATATGTGGTTTTAAATTTATTATTCAAACTTTTAAAAACAAAATTAAATCCTAAACATCCTGTCACGATATTTTGGGTTTGTGTTTCTAATATAATAACATAAAAATAAACATAGATACAGATTCAATAAACATTTATGCAAATTTTATCATTTATAATAGTGGAGTATTTATGGATATAATAACTAAGTTAATTATGTTTGCTCATATTATTTAGGTTATTAAAGATATGAATTGATATTTATTGATTCTTTATTTTTTATATGAATACCACCTTTGGTGGGGTTAGACAGTTTAAACTTTATTCAAGGTGTCCAAATTAAACCTAAGAATTTAGTTATCCAAGTACTAACTTTCAAGTTTTAAAACCACTACTGAAAACATGTTGTCAATACATTTTCAGATAATAATTCTTATAAAAAAATTGAAAAAGAGCTTCACTCTAACTACCGGGCGGTTGTACCAACAAATAAAAGAGCACTACTCTAAATCAGACCGGATAACTAAACCTTAAAATTTAATTTTCAGATTTAAGTTTGTAATAAAAAATAATATATTTCTCTCTAACATTCTTAATATGATTTTTACCTATTTAATATTTCGCAAGCATAACAACGTTATTATTATATCATGTTTACAAACAACGAGCAAAGTTAAATTAAATCACAGACAAATTAAATATAACACGTAAGAATAAAGCATAAAAAATAACTTTAAAGAAAATAAAATCCTTATAGTACTTTGTTGCTATTCTCGTTGCTGGAAAACCTCCAAACAGAATTTGCACTCCCATTTATTGAATCAAAAATCAAATAAATTATAAAAACATAACTAGTTCTTCTCAAAAAGAGAAGAACTCTAAAACTAAGAAAAACTAACTAAGAAAAGCTAAAAAACTAAGAAAACTAAAAAAACTTAAAAAAACTAAGAAATTAAAGAAAGAAAGAGAAAAGAATATGTGTTTTTAGGTGTGTTTAGTTATGAAGAGAATGAGGATATTTATAGGTGAGGAAAGGAATAAAAAATGGGTGAAAAAATGATTAAAAATGGAGGAAACGCGTAGTAGGTGATGATGACGTCAACTGATGTCATGGGTAGGTGGGGCACGGTAGCGCAGGCGTAATGGAGCAGGAGCATGTAGGACCAGGCGCTGATGGGCGCGAGCGTGCATGCAATAGGTGTGCTACGCACGTTGGGCGGTTACGTGCGCGATTTCCTCCTTTTTGACCCATTTTGTCCAATTTTTCCATATTTGTTGACTTTTCCTCATTTATTTGATGAATATATTTGTGATGTATTGCCTCTAGTATTCCTCTTTGAGTCTTTAAGTTACGTTTTTAAGCAAAAATACCTGAAAAATAATAAAAATACTTGTGATTCCGAAAAGACAAATTTATATAAATATATGATAAAATCATATAAATATAAATATTTTTAATCAATTAATGTGTATAAAATCATGGTAATTTTAGTGTTTTTTGAGCACTCATCAGGCTACGTGCGTAATTTTCTTCTTTTTGACATTTTTGATCCTTTTGACCCATTTTGTCCAAATATTTCATCTTTGTTTGACTTTTCCTCATTTAATTTATGAATATATTTGTGATGTATTATCTCCAATATTTTTAAGCGAAAATACTTGAAAAACAATAAAAATATTCGTGATTCCGAAAAGATGGATTTATTTAAATATATGATAAAATCATATAAATATATATCTTTTTAATCAATTAACGTGCATAAAATCATGGTAATTTTAATACTTTTTAAGCACTCATAACCAACGCCCCCAATGAAGGGTTTGACAAGGCACCCAAAAATTCCATTTTTTATTTCAAAAAGTTTTGAGAAATTTTTCATAAATTCCCAAAAAACGGAAAGAAAAATAAGAACCTGAAAAACACTCCACCTAGCATTCATAATATGAAAACCAACCATGTGGTGTATGTAAACATGCTCACATACAAAGTGCACCCAACTATGTACATGTGTGCATTACTAAGCATCAGTAACTAACTTTACACAAAGGGAGATAGATACACTAACTAAAATAAATAGATTCTGTGTTTTACACACAAGAATACCAACCAAGGCACAAATGACTACTCGGCATACAATTTTTTTTTTACTTTTCTTTTTATTAGAAAATTTTAAAATTATTCTAAATATCGAGTGATATTCTCAAGTTGTTCTCAAATCTTGAACTCTGAAAAACTTCTCTAAGTGTTGAGTGCTTTTCTAGAGTTGTTTTCAAGTCTTAAAATCTTGAAAACTTCTCTGACTGTTGAGTGATCAACTTCTTGAGTTTTTATCATCTTGAAATCTTGAAAAATTCTCTAATTGTTAGGTGGTCAACTTTTGTGGTTATAACATGTAGAGTCTCATTTGTCTCCCAACCCCTTACTTGGTATACTTCTCGAGTATGTCAAGCAATGAAGTTGGTATGGACTCTCACTTCAATGGTAGTGAGTGTTTCCATCATCTTAATTTTTGGAAGTTATGCCGACATAAAGATCTCAACACAAATTCCTAACATTCTAATAATGTTGAATGACCAAACTGGTCTATCATAAGACATCAAGTGTCGAGGGATAAGTTACTGGGTGAAGAGAGGGTAGTACCTCACCTTTCTTAATAGCTAACTTCCAAAATTATCATGGTGTCCTAATCCTCAATTGACGTCATTATGGGTGCCAAAGCAAGTTATTCCTATATTTTCTTCCTAGAAATCTTTTTATTATTGCTGGGTTTTAGGCAAGTGATATGATCTTTCCCAGTAAGATGATAGTCATTGTTGGGTTTTTAGTATGTTAACCTCCACTTCCCTAGCGAGACTTGTTGGGTGGATCTTGCCAAAATCTTGCTAAGGTTAAGTCATTGCTAGGTTCTAGGAAGGGTTTTGTAACCTTCCCAAGCAAGATTATAGTCATCTCTAGGTTCTAGGTTTTGTAATCCTACTTTTCCTTATCAGGTCAGTCTATGGAATAACGCCCCTTAAGTCCTTTCTAAGGAATATTGTTGCATGGTTCTAGGGAATTTATTCTTATCACTCTTGTGCGAGGCTTGATTGACATAAAGCACAAGGTGACTGTAAGCAGAGAAGTCATGCCTACTTTTGTGCAAGATTCCTGGGAGATCGCTTAAAATTCTAATTCTAGGTTGTTGGTTGAAGAAGAAGTTTATAACCTTACTTTTTTAAGGAGAAACCTAGTTTTCTACTTATAACTTTTAATGATGATACACTTGGGTTCTAACTTTAGCTTGATGTTATTATCGATATCTATTT
The DNA here is from genome assembly GCA_037013495.1 of Hippophae tibetana. Classification (NCBI taxonomy): domain Eukaryota; kingdom Viridiplantae; phylum Streptophyta; class Magnoliopsida; order Rosales; family Elaeagnaceae; genus Hippophae; species Hippophae tibetana. Next base: position 8,987,285 of record CM072808.1, on the reverse strand, counting down.
GGAAAAGCATGCTCTTTCCAACTCTTATGGCCTTTTTCATCTAAGTTTGAAAGTTGGATCACTAAAGTATCAAGACTTTGGCCAAGTGTGGCTATTGGAGCTTGGCGGAGGAATGTATTTAATCTTAACCTTACTTGAACTGGGGGGATGCAATCTAATAACTATTTTTGGGTGATCTATTAGGATTTAGTTGCTTGCTTTCATTTCTTTATTTGTTTGTAGCTTTAATATATGTTAATTTATGTTTGTTTATTGTCTGAATGTGTCCTATTTTCCTATTCATGCATACCTCTACCTTTTTTCCTTATTTCTTTGTCTTGCATAATGTTTTAACTATTTTACTTGATGTTATGCCTAGCTATTTGACCTTTTACTAGCTTTCTTCATTGCTTACTATTTACTTTTTATTTTGTGGATGTTTGTATGTGCATCACATCACATGTTATCATCATGTAGTGTCATTGTAGTAGGATTATCTTTCTACTATCCTATCATTTTTATGACATGTCATTTAGATTACTTCTCATATAGTATACTAGGTATTTAGTTCTTACACCTAGTATGTTAAGTGTTAATTCTCTGTTTGTCTCTTAGTGACTTCTATCCATCTTTTGCCTATACTTAACCTTCTTTTCCTTTTGTTGTGTAGTTACTTCTTTGAAATTAACTTATATATCTTTCTTACTTGTATATTTGTATGTCACTCTTTTCTGGGCTTGCTCTGTTTTGCTTTGTGCATCTGTATGTCATATAAAGTTTTTACTAGTCTTTATGACTATTGACATACTTATAATGTTTTAACTAAATATGTGTGTTTTTTTGGCACTCCTGTTGTTTGATTTGTTGCCCTGTCTAAGAATGTCTTGTGTTTATGTGTTGAAAAGTTTGTCTTTCTCATATGCTTAGTGGTTTTAGTAGCTTTGTTTGTTTCTTCTTTTTCTTAGGAGTGTTGCTTGTAATGTTTACTAGTTAGTCAGTTTCTTTTTTTCTCTTGACTAGCAATGATGTGAGTGTTATTGTTGATCTCTTTCGAGACATTTTCCTTTACCTTTTAAGTTTTGACCTATTTTGAGTCCATTCTTGTCATCTCACCTATTAGTCTTTGCCTATGTTTCATGAGACTAACAACTTGTCTCTATACTACTATTGCATGCAAATGAATTTTAGAGGGATCATGTTAATATATGTTTGGCATGCTTTCTACCTGAATTGAAGTAATGTTGTTTTTACATATGTATTTCATAAGACCATCTTTGGCTAAATGTTTTTTATTTGTATCATCTCAAATGAAATTTTCTTTTGCACATGTCATATCTTTGTGAATTTATATGGTTATTTTGAAAAGCTTATGTGAATCTCCTGCTTTGATGATTTGTACTTCTCTAATAAGCAATAGAATCTACCTTTATTGTCTCTCTAAGCAAATTTCTAGGGCTACTTGGTTTGAAAGAGGATTTAGGCCATCCTTGAATCATTTGTTCCTTTCTTGCCACCATTGTTCTCATATCCTTACACTCTCCTCTTTGAGCCTTTGTGGTATCCCTCCATTTCTTTGCTCCTAAATACCGACCTAACCTAAAGATTTATTCCCACTTACCTTATCCACTTTTTGATTGAGCTTGTATGTTGTAGGTTTGTTAGTTTTATCATCTTGGTTTCTATAAAGAGAAAGGAATGAGGAATGAAAAAGAAAGAAGGGTGATAATGAAATGTTGACTATATATATAAAAAAGGACAAAATGGAGAAAAGAAAAGGGAAATAAGTATTGACATTTGTTTATGTAAAAACAAAATAAGGAGAAAATATGAATAAAATAAATAGGAAAGAAAAAGTGAAAAGATGATGAGGCTCTATTGCTTAAACATCAAATTTTTGTGTATTGTTCTCTCAACTTCATTGGTCGAAGTTCATAAGTAAAGAGAAAAGAACCCATGTTTGAGGGTTTAAGTGTCATGGATATGATCTTATCTGTTTGATTCGATCAATAAAAATGTGTTCATGCCTAAATGTCTTCTTTCCCTTACCCATACCTTAGCCTATCCTTACAAACATTAAAAGACCTATTGATTTCTTCTAGGCTAGCACTTACTTTAGTGGAGCGAGCAAGTCTAATTGTGGACTTAAGAGACTTGGTTTAACTTGAGTCTATATTTTGATTAGTATGGTTCGCATAAGCATATCACAATGGCTATAAAGTAAACAAATTTTGCATTTCATACGCAGTACATGTCATTAACAATTTAGTCATACCCTTATATAAAAGCAGCATGGATTGATGAACAGTTGGATATTTTTGTTAAATGTATTGTTTATCCTCTATATACCCTTCAATTCATTCAATATGCTCTATTTTCTTCTCTTTCTCTCTACATTTCTTGTTGTCTACTATATGTAGATGCTTTCGTGTTGGGAGTGTTTGTGTGTAGAATTCATATCTTGTTTATTATTTCACATGCTTATTAGGATAGGTGTATGTCATGTGTATGTGGTCAAGGGAAGTGATGTGTTTATTATACTTTCTGGTGTATGTCCTATTTATGAGTTTTTACTTTATTGTCTTATCATATGATGCTTTATTCACTTTATATGAACCATGCATAAATAGGAATTTTTGTATGAAATGTTGCATGAACATATTATTGTCTGACTTACATGCATTAAAGGGGAGTGTTACATAAAGTTAGGGGAAGTTTTACATTTATGCATGTGTTTGTGCTTGTTGAAGTGTACCTGTATAGGGGTAACACGATAGTGTGTGGTTTGACTACACACTATTTCGGCATGATACGTTCACGTAGTATGTGCTTGTTTCATATGTATAGGTTACAAGTGTAGAGTGAAGTCTTCGAGCTTTAGATGTACTATGTGTAATAGATGAGACCCTCGGGCTTCAAAGTGACATAATGGATCAGTTGATAAATAAAGATGGATGGAGCACACAAGATGGATGCACTTGGTGTAGTTGTGTCTTTTAGGTTTTGGTTCATGACGTTGTGTTGTTCATGAGAGTAAACAACTTTAGGACATCTCATGATCTTCTCATACTTGATAAGTTTATGTATCTAGTTGTGTAGTGTTTTGACACAAAAAGCCAAAGCTAGAGAACGTAAGTCCCGTTGTACTATTGTTTGTGTGTTGGCTTCCATGTATAAAACATGATGTCTATTATTTTACTTAGTGTTTTTAACTTCCTATGTGTAAGGTCAGTTACTTCAAATCAATCATTCACACACGTACCTAGTTAGGTACACTTTGTATGTGAGCATGTTTATACACACCACAGGGTTGGTTTTCGTAGTGTACATGACATTATCACTCGTATTTGGTTCATTTCAAGTGCGGATATTGATGGAGTCTACTCGATAATTTTTGGAAATGAAAAAATGTGACTTTTTAGAACCTTGACAACTAACTCACTACCACCATTGCCATTACCCTTGGCGAGGTTTTTAGCGAGGTGGTCGACAAGGTGCCAAAACCAAGCTCTATAAATACCCTACTCATTTATCTCTTTTTTACCCCTTGTTCAAGAGTTGAAATTTTGTATAAATACATACTATGATTCATATCTGATTTTGAAATTATTTGGGAGATTATATTTGAGAATGGATCATTTTTGTGAGTTTAGTAATCAAATCGTAATATAAGTGGATCATTTTTGTGAGTTTACTGATCATTGCCTTTCAATCCCATCACATTGGATGGTTTTGGCTGTGAAGGACATTCGAGTTTGAGTGTTGAAGCAAACATTTGTGGAAGTAACAAGTGAAGAGCTGTAGTAAGTGGTTTGCATGAAGGTCCTAACTGATAGAGGTAATAGTGGTTTTATTGTTATAACCTATTTACTATTTAGTTAATTATTTGCTACTGAGTGGTTTCCTTAAGAAACTCAAGAATTTTTCCATATAGATATGATATCTATATGGATTTAACTTGTTATATCAAGTGTTGAGATTGTATTAATAAAATCCAAGTTTAAGGTGTGTACGTTTCAACATACTATTAGCTTAAACTTTGATTAGAAAGCTTGTTATTTACTTACTTGCAATTTGACATATAATATATGTTATTAAAGTTTTATGCTTATGATATTATATTGTTTATGCTTCTGCCGTATGAATTCTATATGTGTTATAATGCTATATTCTTTACGAGTTAGGGTTGAGTCCTTTAAGAGTATGTATCTCCTTACACTGGTCGTATACTATATCATGGACTCTTTCACTATCAATTTCAAATTATTGAGACTAATTCTACTTGTTTGGTATTGTCTAGGTTGTAATGTAACATCCAAATGACCCGATACACCTCATGGTAAACGAGCTAGTTAGGCATACAAGTTCAATAGGATAAAGAGGCTAGTCATGTGTTGATGAATGCTTAAAACATTAAATATATCATAATTTTATATACTTTAAATGATAAAATAGATTTGTAATTGTATAGTTTTATTATCTTTTAAAGAAAATCTATTTTTTCAAAATCACAGGTGTATTCTATTGTTTTTTAAGTATTTTACCTTCAAAATTATTTAATTGATCGACACTCAATGAATAGTACCTAAAAGCACTCCATTATAGTATTGAAACTTAAAAAAATAACATATATAACACTTATATATGTTCTAAATCATTGAAAAGGGTGTAAAAGAAAATAAAGGTTCTAGTTGTCTTGAAAGACGTGGGCCACAACATAAATATAATGTGTGCCATTACGCAGGTGAAGTGGATTGCAACAAAAGCATGTATAGACTGTCTCATGTTGCGGTGTAAAAATAATGTGTGATGCGACACCAAATCATTTGATCCACTTTTTCTCTCTTTTACAATGTTTTCTAAAGCTATATAAAAGACCCATCCTTCATTGTAAAAATCATTCCTTTCATCACATAGCTTCTCTCTAAGTGGATTTTTAAGTTTCTTTCAAGTTTTTATTTTCTTTTAGTAGTTTTAAAATTCTTCTCTCAATTAAGAGTTGAACAAATATAGTTTATGTAGTAACTTTAGTTTCATTTCAATAAACTGTATTGACATTTCTATGTAGAGGTTTTCCATAACATAAATGATACTGATATTCTACAAGGATACAATTGAGGCATAATATAAATTTATTCTTTTTATATTATCTTTATATGTTGTTTTATATGTTATATTTAATTTATTGATCATTTATTAAAACATGGATATGTGGCTATAAATAATATAGGATGTTAGTAATGTTATTATACTTGTGAAATATTAAAGTTGGTAAATATTTTTATAAATTATTTAAGTTTTATTTATTTATCAAGATTTAAACAAGAAAATGTGATAGAAAAGTAAACTGATTCACTATTTTTCATAATAAATATAATAGTTAGATTTAGTATTTAATTATCTGAATTTGATTTAAAGTAATTTTCTTAGATATTATATATTTACCATCTAAATCTTATATAGTGTAATGCTCTATTTCAAGAATTTTTATAAGATTTATTATTCAAAAATATATTAACAATATATTTTTGAATAATAGATTTAAAATCTAAAAATTATTTTTTAAATACTTAACTTGACTTTGACACCTTGATTAAAGTTTAAATATTGGTCTCACCAAAGGTGTCAAATTAAATGGTTTAGTAATTTCTTAGAAAATAAACATAATTTAATAAAAATTTAAATTATCGACTCGATCCAAGGTGACATGCTAAATTTTAATTAATAAAAAATGAGCTCTACCTTAAGATATTTTCATACATAAAAGAAAGAATCAATAATCTTAGTTCATATATTTGATAACCTAATTAATATTGAGAAAACATAATTAACTAACTAACTAATACTATTTAATGTAAATGTCTATTTATCAATAGTTTTATTGAATCTATTCTTATTTTATATGTCATTGGGTTAGATTTCTCAAACTCATACAATTATGATAGGATATTTAGGCTTTTAATTTCATTTTGAAAAATTTGTTGGATTATTTAAAAATTACAATATTCATCTTTAAACCGATCTTCAAAGTATACTTATCATTTTTTTATAAATGATTCGTACACTTGCAAAAATTTACAAATATACGAAATTCGTACATTAAGTTTTGGCACATCAAGTTTTTGGTATTATTGTTAGGAAAAAAAACAATTTTTAAATTTTAATTATCAAAATCTTTTAAAAAAATTATATTGTAAATATTGCGATTTTTATTCACAATTTTAAAATATCTAGGTTATCAACTAACTTTAGATTTTTTTCAAAAGAAAAATATTCTTTTTTATTTATTAAAAAATATATATACATATTATTTTTATAATAATATTTTAAAATCTTAAAACATTTGGAAATTTTAAGATTTTGTTTATTTTAAAAATATATTATTTTATTTTATTGTAAAAAATTAGAAAAGAGAGAGATTTTAATTTTTAATTTTCTTTTCTTTTCTTTTTTTATTCCTAATTTTTCTTTCTTTATTTAACTATTTTATCAATTTTTTTATTTTTATTTTCTTTATTTACTAATTATCTTATTATTTCATTTCTTTTAATTTATGTTTATTATTTTAGTGTATTACATTATTTTCTTTTACTAACATGTGGATCATTATATTGTTTATTCTTTTAATTTCTATGTGTTAAGTATTTTTGGGTACAAACATATAATGTGTTCTATACTTGTATATATTTTTTATTTTTTTTATTTTTCTACTTGATTAGTGATTTTAATTTATTTTTTAAAAAATATTATGCAAGGTAGAAGGTTCGGGCACTTTCTCATACCGTATAAGAATAATATAAATAGGCCCAATAGATTGTTAAAAATGCTAGAGATTCCACAACCTTTACGTGAATAAATTTGTGAACCAAATCTTGACCCTCTATCTGAACCATCAAATATAGGAGAGAATCCACCGCTTAAGGAAACAACAATGGAGTATGCAATGCCTATAATTGGCATGGCTACTACCTCAATCCAATTGTGTGAGGTTGCTTGGAAATATGAATTGAGAAATATTTATTTTCTATGTTACCTTCTTTCAATGGAATGCCTAATGATAACTTACTATCTTTCATTAGAGACTTTTACTCAACAATCCAAAATTTTCACCTTAGTGTACTTAACGAGGATCAATTCAGAATGTGGTCTTTTTCCTACACCCTATAAGACATGGCCAAGGCATTGCTAATATCACTTCCCTCAGGTTTGCGATTGACCTAGGAGAATGTATACAATTATTTATGGAAAATTCTATTCCTACCAAAAAAACAATAGAGTGCAGAGCAAAGATTGTTACTTTCTCTCAAATGGAGGGAGAACCTTTCCACGAAGCATGAGATAGGTTCAAACTCTTTCTCACTCATTGCCCTCATTACAACTATCCTCTACAACTATAGGACTAGTTTTTCTATGATGGATTGACACAACCATATTAGTTCATCATTGATAATGTTGTTAGACGAGCGATAGGAAAAAAACCACCTTAGAGACTTACAATCTCTTCAAAATATTAGGTGCTAATTTCCAACAAAAAGATCCTCAGTGAGAAGAGATGGAGTCCATGAAATTGACTCTGGTATGGAAGTTCAAATGCAACTTGTTCAATTGACCAAGCAAGTTGTGCTTCTTATAACATAGCCATAACAAGAAAAGAGTAATGTGTCTTGTGTTGTATTTTGGGACATGGTGTTGATGCTTGTCCCTATCAAGGAGAAGTAAAGATGGACCTAAGTAGGTTAAATTATTATAGAGATACCAACCAAGACCCAGGTATAATCCCAATGCTAATACCTACAATCTAGGGTAAAAGAATCGACTCAATTTCTTCAGGAGGAAAACAACCCTTTATTTGCCCAAAGCTCTAACCAACAGGGCTAGTAATTCCACCAATAAGTGTTGAAGATTCCACCCACCAAGAAAACTCTAGAGGATAACTTGAATGCATTCATTCGAGTTAGTAGAGGCAACCAATCATGAATTAATCAAAGGTTGGAATATGTGGAGGTTTCCATTAAAAGGGTGAAAGTATAGGTAGAACAGCTAACTGAACACTTGTAGAAGCAAGGCAAAATAGTTGCTAGTTTAGAAAGAAAACAAAACTAAATAATGTGGAGATATTAAGTTTTCAAAATGATGAAATCCTCCGAGCAACTTCTCACGAAAGATAATAAGTAGAGTCATGGATCGGAGGTAACCATTATTTTATTATTGCTTTAAATTAATTCTCATTTCTTAAGTAAAAGTTTTTTTATTTGTTATTTTATTGTTTTAATTTAAGTATAAATTTTTGTATGATTATTTTTGTTATAATAATATAATAATATGATAATATATAACAAATAAAAAGTGGGAGTAACGTAAAACTTATTATGAAAAAGTTTCAGTTTTGAGCCACAACATACTTTTATTTTGCACAATGGTATAGGAGTTTGTATTTAAAATTGGATTGAAGTTCAAACATTGACATTGCAGCATGCTTTTTAATGTGTTGTGGCTCGCATACAGTCTTTAGATTGAAAAAAATCCACCACGTGAAAACACTCATTTTTTCTCAAATATTTCCTAAATCTTAAACTTCTTCTCCTACCAAACGCCTCAATACCCTCGAAAATCCCACCTTTCTTTAATAAATTTCTAAAATCCTTCATGAAATCACTTTTCTAACCATTTTCTACCCATTCCATAAAGAAATTTTCAAAAACCATCAATAATTTCAATAAATCTTCATCTTTCTTTAAATTCCCTTAAATTTGTGGATAATTCACTGAATTTTTAAGAAGTTTAAATCCTAATTAGGACAAAGAGAGGTAAGAACAATATTGGTATAAAAATTTGTGTTGTTATTTGGATTGTCTGTGAATCTTTTAATTTTAGATATTGTTAAATTTTTGAAACTAGCACCAAAAAGAAGTAGAATAGTAAGAGAAAAGAGACTTCAACTTCTGAAGAGTAGGACATAACTAAATTTTCGAAGTTTAAATCCTAATTAGGACAAAGAGAGGTAAGAACAATATTGGTATAAAAATTTGTGTTGTTATTTGGATTGTCTGTGAATCTTTTAATTTTAGATATTGTTAAATTTTTGAAACTAGCACCAAAAAGAAGTAGAATAGTAAGAGAAAAGAGACTTCAACTTCTGAAGAGTAGGACATAACTAAATTTTCGACCTATAAAGCAAAAATATGCTTTGAAAATACTACAGAAGTGAATAAAGGTTTTATATTTGGTAAAAATTTTGGTGTTCAAGATTAATACCCACCAGACATTACAATTCTATTGATAGATATATGAAATTTTTGCTACATGTAATCGCATCCAAGATACCTATAGATGTAGGTAGTATAATTCATCATAGGATAAAGTCATCCGCAAATAGTTACTCTTTGAGTTTCTTTTCCCCCCCGTTAGTCACTACTTTATGTAAGAGATTCGGGGTAACTCACTTAAAAGGTGAAGTTATTTTACAACCTGGAGAATTATTGAACCTGTCATACTATGATGAACTCACTTCTAATATGAACATTGCTCCAAGAGAAAGAAGGGTCATTCCTTCATCAAAATTGTCTATGAAAAATAAATTTCATAATTTTGGTAAAATATTGAGCTCTATAGAAGGATACCATAAAGCCTATAGTGCCTAATAAGTTATTTTCCCGAATCAATAACATCATGATTAGGTGGATCATACCCGGTTAATGTATGAAATTAATGAGTTGTAACTAAGTCATGTCACGATGGATACAAGCCATTTGGTAACACCCAAGTATCATCATTATGATTTCACCTTTACATTTTTAGAAAGATCGTGACAACAACCTAAACAACAAGGTTTAGACAACATAGATGAGGAGTTCTAAATCTAATACGAAGATTTTTATGAGTTTTTATGTATTTCACTTTGTTTTATTTTCAGAACTTTTATTTTATTATTTTTGGATATTAAATTTGTTTTTGTGTTATGTTAATTATTTTGTTTTATTTTATTTCATGTCATGTGAACATTATTTAGAACTGTTAATTTTATAACTGCTTGTTGAAATTTACAAGAAGTACACTGTATTCTATCTATGTAAATTTAAATGTTTGGAATGATTAATGCACTTATAATTGCACATTAATACTTGAGCAAGTTCAAAAAATAGGCAATTTTTATATTCTTTGTTCTTTGTCTGTAATTTGCAATTGTTATATGGGCAATATAATTTCTAGGATGGAGATAGGAAAAATTACATTATAAAATGGAGTTAATTTAAAACTTTTATTTAAACATTAGTTCATATTTTTACTTGTTTTTGTGATAATTAGTTAATTTTTATTACAATATGTATTTCATGATAAAAGATTAAAATTGCGATAAACCCAAAATTAATGTTTAGGAATCAAATATTAAAGACTACTTTACGAGAATATTTTGAACTATTATCTTCTCATTCTGAATGATAATATTTTTCTTCTTTTTTGAACACTTTTCTTATCAATTCTAAATTGCTAGATGACCTATGTAGGTTATCGTATTGAATGTTAGAACTTTTACAGTTAATAAAGTATCATATATTTATTTTATTGCTTAAACTGAATGACTTGACTAAAAATTGAAAGTATACATCATTCTCTTCATTCCTACATGACTTATAAAAAAGATACATTTATGGGGTTACCTAAGTAATTATAAAACAAAAACAAAAAAATAACCACTCACCTAAATTATACAAAAATATATACAAACTATACATGGATTCTCTCTAAAGAATATAAAGAAAAAAATATCTCTAAAAAGGAGAAAAAAAAGGAAAAAAAAAAGAGAAATTGAATAGTATAAACTAAATATTATGACCCAAAATATCCTATAAAATTGTGAAAATGGCTAAATACAAAAGAAAATATAGGAATTAAATCCACAAGAAGTCATTACATTTTCTTCATCTCTTAGAGGCATATAACTTGGAATTTTTATTTGATGAATTTAACTGATGCATGAAAATAATATTTGATTTCTTTATAAATCCTTTCACTCGATTCATTTCATATGATCAATATTATGCACCATTTTGAGCCTTTTACTCTTTAAATATATGCAAACTTATTAGTTCATTTCTTCTATATATAAACTCTATTTGCATATATCTTTGAATGAGTGCTTGAACAAATAGGATTAGTGTTATTAAGAGTATACCTTGTGAGGTTAGAGTCGAAGTGAATTTGGATACCATACATTAGAATTAGGAAAATTTAATATTGATACATTTTTTATTTTAATATGAAAATAATTTTTAACTAATTATTAGAGTAAACTATTAATCTTTAGAATACTAAAATGACTTATACTATGGATTTTAATTGTAAACTTAGAATAAATTAAAAAGCATGAAAAGTTTTGTTATTCCTTTTATTTTGTTATTGATGAGTAGAACTGGCATCTTCGGTCCTGCAAATACTTTGGTTTTACATTTGTAAAACTCTCGCAAGTCCACTTATCATTTTATAGAAAATGATAAGTATACTCTCAAGGTCAATCTAAGTAAGAAATATATGTAATTTTTAATTTATTATTCAAACTTTAAAAAATGAAATTAAATCCTAAACATCTTGTCACGATTTTTGGTTTTATGTGTTTCCTAATCTAATAACATAAAAAATAAACATAGATATGGATTCAATAAACATTTATGAAAATTTTATCATTTATAATAATGGAGTATTTATGCATATAATAACTAAGTTAATTATGCTTGCTCATATTATTTAGGCTATAAAAGATATAAATTGATATTTATTGATTCTCTCTTTTTTATATGAATACTACCTTTGGTAGGGTTAGATATTATTTATTAATTAAACAAATCAATTATCACCTATGGGTGGGATTGATAATTAATTTATTTAATTAAATAAATTCCTTTTTCTAAGAGATTGAAAAAGAACCATTTAAATGCCACCTTTGGTGGGGCTAGACAGTTTAAACTTTTTCAAGATGTCCAAATTAAACCTAATAATTTAATTATCCAAGTACTAACTTTCAAGTTTTAAAACCACTACTGAAAATATGTTGTTAATACATTTTTGAATAATAGTTCTTATAAAAACTTTTGAAATAGAGCTTCCCTCCAACTACTCGGCGATTGTACCAAAAAATAAAAGAGCACTACTTTAAATCAAAGCAGATAATTAAACCTTAAAATCTAATTTTTAGATTTAAGTTTATAATGAAAAATAATATATTTCTCTCTAACATTCTTAATATAAAATCTTAAATAAAAACAAAATCAATTCATTTTATAGAGATTTTTACCTATTTAATATTTCGCAAGCATAACAACGTTATTACTATATCATGTTTACAAATAGCCAGACATGTTAAATTTAATCACAAACAAATTAAATATAAAATATAAGAATAAATCATAAAAATAACTGTAAAGTATAAGAATCCTTATAGAACCTTGATGCTAATTCCATTGCTGAAAAACATCCAAATGGATTTGTATTTTCGTTTATTGAATCAAAAAGCTAGAAATTTACAAAAACATAACTAGTTCTTCTTAAAAAGAGAAGAACTTTAAAAACTAAAACTAAGAAACTAAGAAAACTAGAGAAAAAAAGAGCTAAGAAAATGTATTCGAGATGTGTTGTGTAATAAAGGAGAGAAGGGTATTTATAGGTGAGGATAAGGGTAAAAAAGTGGGAAAAATGATAAAAAAAATGGCTTAAAACATGTAATAGATCGACGTTGACGTAAGCGCTAATATAGAATGGACAGACACTACCGTAAGAACTGATGCAGGCAATGGTGCACGTGAACTCATCATGATGTGGCACGGCTTGGAGCAGATGTGTGCAGATGCGCGCACTGCCTTGGTGTAGCATGTTGCGCATGTTTGTCGACCCTTTTGACATTTTTGACCCATTTTGTCCAATTTTTCCATCGTTCTACTTTTCCTCATTTATTTTCTCAATATATTTGTGATGAATTGCCTCCGGTATTTTTCTTCAAGTCTTTAAGTTATTTTTTTGACGCAAAAATACCTAAACAAATATTAAAAATACTCGTGATTTTGAAAAGACAAATTTATATAAAAATATGATAAAATCAAATAAATATAAATCTTTTGAATCAATTAAAATGCATAAAATCAAGGTAATTATAGTGCTTTTTAACCACTCATCAATTATCTTTTTCATTATTATACTTTTCTTAAAAACAAATTATGTGTTACTTGCTTGTTTTTGGTATTAAGTTTTTATTTTTTCATTTTCAAATTGATGTTTGTGGGTATAATCTTTGAAAGCTCGCACGAGACTCAAACTTGTCCACTAGGGAAACCTAAGGGTTCAAAGGCTTGTTGCATATGCTGAATGCAACCGTGTAAATCTACGAAAATGATTTAGGATAGTTTAATATTATTTTAGTTCTTTATATTTTTATTTTTTGCCTTTCCTATTAAGAGACTATTAAGAAGCTAGTTGGTGGTTATGATGAGTACTTAAAATAACTTAATATATCCTAATTTTATGTATTTTAAATAACAAAATAGATTTGCATTTGTATAGTTTCATTATCTTTTAAAGCAAAACTTTCTTTCTAGAATTATGGGAATGTTTTGTTGTTTTTCATGTATTTTAGCTTCAAAATAATTTAACTTATCAACACTCAATGAATAGAACCAAAAAGCACTCTATTATAGTATTGAACCTTAAAACATAACATATGTAAAACTTATATATGTTTCAAATCACTAAAAATGGTGTAAAAGAAAATAGGGATTCCAGTTGTATGCATGTAAAAAAGGTTGTAAAAGAAACGGCATTACTGGAACATTTAGCTACCTCATAAGAGTATAAAGATTTTTCATAAGTTGGTTAAAGTCTTTATTACCAATTATGCATGTAAAAAAACCATCAGAAATGAATAATACCACATTTTCTCCATTGTACAGGAGAATAGTGAAACGATGGAAAGTTACATGAGGAGATTCAAGATAGAAAAGATGAAGATATCACAATTTCCTAATTCCATCACCATAAAAGCCTTTACAAAAGGCATTAAAAGAGACACGAGTTTGTTTATAAAGTTAACAGAAACAATCATGCGCTTGTTGGATGTAGTTTATTAAGAGGCACAAAAATTCATCAACACTGAAGTTGGCATCAAGAATGGCACCCAAGGAAAGACAATGGATGTGGGGAAGGGTATTATTAAGGACCACCTCTACGTGTGTCCCTTGCTCAAGTAGTCCAAGGAATGTAAAGAATAGACCAAGTCAGGTGGTTGTAACCTATGAGAGCCTCCCAAAATGACCATAACAAATAGTGTGCCTTCCATAAGGACACTGAGCATTGGACCAAAGGTTACCAACATATCAAGTGAGAATTAAAGAAACTCTTATCCAATGGATGCTAGGGAGATAAAGTGGAAAGAAATGGAGATCAAAGGCAAGATAATAGAGAGGGGAATCTGAGAAGGGGAGTTATTCCCTACAACTTTCTGCACCATTCATATTGGTCCATCCATGACAGGTGATAGCCAAAATTCAAGGAATATATATGCTTGGGAAGCCAAGGACATGTGCCAATCTATCTACCATATGAGATAAGAAAGAACTTTTGTTCCACTATCTTTAAAAATGGGGATACTCTTACACCGCATGACAATGCTTTAGTAATTATAGTCAAGATTTCTCATTGTGAGATGCCATTAGTATTGATGGATGAGAGTAGTTCCTGTAATTTTTTGTACTTATCTGCATTACTAGACATGGGATAGTGGGATAGACCCTAAAGAAATAACCCTACAACGAATTCCTTTGGTGGGTTTCAAAAAAATGTCACCATGTCTGTGGGCACCATCCTACTCCCAACCTCTATTGAAAGAACCATAGTGCTCACTAATTTTTTTCAATTTTAACACCTCCATAGCATTAAATGTAATCTTATGGTGACCATGGATTCACAAGATAAGAGCAGTTACTTCGACATATCATCAACTTATTAAATACCTAATTGATGGAGTGACGGAGATAAAGGGTGATTAGGAGAGAGCTAAAAGTGGTTATAATATGACCATAAACACGGTACCTACCTCCCACTTGAAATAGAAATTGAAGGGAAAAAGGTATCAAAGGCTGATAGTGGCATGCCCCTTCATCATAGAATAATGATGATGGATCCTGAGAATTATGAAGTCATTTTAGTAGGAAGTCCCAAAGAATAAAATTCATTGAAAATTAGTTTAAAGTTTCTCGTTGAAACTAAGGAGTCATTGGTAAGTTCCTAAAGAGAAATATGGAGCTTTTTGCTTGGAAACCAAAAGACATGTCAGGAATTAGCCTTGATATAATCATATGTGAGCTAAATGTTGATCACATGAAAAAACTGATCCAACAAAGAAAGGGAAGGTTTGTAAGGGAAGAAAGGTGACATCATTAAAAGCATGGTGAATTCTCTCAAATGATTAGAAAGGGTCTGAGAGGTGGACTACCCAAAGTAGAGGCAAACATCCATTGTGCATTAATTTAAAGGATGTGAATACAAGCACTCCAAAGGATTTTGTTTCCATGCCAAACATAAACTAGTTGGTAGATGCAACTACGGGTATAACCAAATCTGAATGCATCTAAGAGATAAAGAGAAGATAAAATTCATCACTGAGGAAGGGACTTTCTGTTATATAAGAATGCCTTTAGAATTAAAAAAATATGAAAGCCATTTATCAAATATTGGTGAACAGAATGTTTGAGCATAAAATAGGAAGAATATCAAGGTGTATGTTAATGACATGATGGTTACAACAAAAGTAATAAGGGACCACATCTTCGATCTTGGAGAAGTTTTCTCCATAATATGATAGCATAAAATGTGCCTTAATCCTGAGAAGTGTGTCGTTAGACTAATGCCAAATAAGTTCTTGGGATATCTAGCGTCTTCTTAATCAATTGAAGCCAATCCTGAAAAAAGAGCATCTCTCATCAATATGTGATCACCGTGGTGTACAAAAGAAGTCCAAAATATGAATGGAAGAATAGCAACACTAAGTCATTTCATCTTTAAGTGCATAAAGCAATGTCTATCCTTCATCCAACTATTGAAAAAGAATAAGGATTAATTGTGATGCGAGAAATGTGATTATGCTTTTTAGTCCTTCAAAGAATACATGGGATTGTACCCAATCTAACAAATCTTATTATTAACAAGGTTCTATACTTGTGTTTGGCATTTACAAACAAGGTAGTCAGTGTTGTTCTCAAGATAGATAGAGAAGGCATATAATAACCAGTTTATTATGTGAGCCACTCTTTAACAAAAGCCCAACAAAGATACCAACCACTCGACAAAGTCGGTTTTACCCAAAGGATGGCCTCAAGAAAGTTGAGACATTATTTCAACACTCATAAGTAGTAGTCATGACATCACATTCTCTGAAAAATATTTTGGACAAGCTAGAAACAATCAAGTTGTCTCTTATAGATAGCTAATTCATTGAGCAAATTTGATATACAATAAAAACCACAATCAGCTATTAATGGATTGAAATAAATCCTAATGATGAAATGATTGACACACATGGAAGTTGTAGCGGTGGAAACACTGGCTATAGACTTGTGGAAAATCTATGTTGATAGAGCTTGCAATTCTAGAAGATCAGAAGCAGGGATAGTCATCTTCACCCTTACTAGAGGATTAACACAGCTATGCATTTGTGTAAATTTTTGAGCTACAAATAATATTGTTGATTATGAGACACTTTTATTAGCGCCACGTCAGTTGTAGTCATTAGTTTTTTTTAACTTCAAGGATAAGGAGGAAATAATGGAGAATTACTTAGAAGAAATGAAAAGAGATATTTTCACCTCTGAGGAATTTGAGATCAAACAAGTACCCCAAGAGGGGAATACACATGCAAATCCCTCGCCTGTTTGAGATCAACCATTAATAGTAAGTTGAAGAGAGTAACCCCCATATTAGGCCTATCAAGCCCAAGTACCACTAAAGACATCGAAGAATCATGTGACCCATAACTCACCAACACGATCATAAATTCCTCATGGTTAGTAATGCACAAATTTTATTTTAAAAGCTTGCTAGTTCCTAAGTCACCTATAATAAATGACAAGTATGTTCCCAAGGTCGGTCTCTCAAGGAATTATAATGGTTTTAGATAATTTTCACAAACACTTAAAAGAAAATAAAACCTAATTATTCTATCAAAATTATTAGGTTTGAAGAACCTGAAGCAATAACAAATAATTAAATAATACTAAGTATAGACTTACTCAAAACAAACTCAAGATGATTATAATTATAAATCAATGAAGAATTTATGAGAATTTTAGCTAATTAACCATAATTGCTTAAAAATATTTAGGTTAATTAAAGTGTAAACTCATATTATTGATTTTTTCTTTTAAATACGAAAAGTCCTATGATTAGGATCAATTTTTTGTTAATCAAAACAATTAAGGTCTTATAATTAGGATGTTTGACTAATTGATTAAATTATGCCCAAGAAAATAACAAACCATTTAAATCAAAGCAATTGATCACGTCACCAAATTTAAACTCTTGTTCAAGTTGTCCAAATTAGATGTAGATAATTTGTCTAAAACCTAATTCTCAAATTTTCAATCTATTATGATGAATAATTGGCCAATACATTATTCATAAATAAATCTTATAACAAACCTTGAGTCAAGAAATAATCTTTATTTAATTAATTAAAAAAATATTTACCTAAATAATCTAAATAATTATGGAAACAAAGCTAAATTCTCATAATTAAAATTAGTAAGACGTGCTTAGATTAATCAGAATAAAATTAGCATTCATTCAAGAAAATAAGGAAAAGATTAATCTGAAAATGAAAAGGTCCTAATCAAATCTAAATATCAACAATGGATGGATGATGTTTCCTACTCCAAAAGTTAGTAATTTTGATCTTCAAAGGGCTATTATATCTTTTGAGCTATTATCTTCTCTTATTGGATTTGAAAAAGCTCCCAAAAGTTGCCTCTAGTATGTTCTAATTCTACTATATATTATCTCTATAAATTAGAAAAAATAATCTACAAACTATATATAAGTACTATATGAATGTTGATCTATATGACTTAATGATATAATGTATCTATTTATAAGAAAAGGTCTTATGCAGAGGTTAGAATCAAAAATTATGTTCGAGCATTGCAGCACAACATTTTCTCTATCGCGACACAAAGCTAAACATCACTCACACAATACAACCCAAGAGGACTACACCCTAGCACACATTTTATCTCACCATGGCACACAAAACTTAACGTCCCTAATAAGAAATAATGAGAGGTGTCCATCGTGGCACACTGTTCCCTTCTATGTGGCACACATTGTATCTTGAAATTTGTTTTGTGCCCCTTACACAGTGGTTATTTCTTGAGGTAAGATTAACTAATTTTTTTTCCTCTTAGGGTGTTATTTGAGTGCTCCAAGTGTTGTATCTTCTTGTGTTACAATGTTATCTCTTTTGAAGCTAAAACACTTGAAATACATCAAAACATACCCATGATTATGAAAAGATAGATTTGTATAAATAATCAAATAAATATGCTATAATCAAGCCTTTTCATTTCAATTAAGCACATTAAAATCATGGAATATGAATGCTTTTTAAGAACTTATTAGTTAGCATCTTAATTGAAGCACTACATCCAAGGGACACTTCCTTTGAAATAAAAAGAAGCATGTAAGATAACCACTAAGTCTAAGAATTATACAATAACCCAAAGGGTCATGTATAAGAAAAATTGCGACAGACCATGGCTTAAATTCCTACTCATTTAAGAAGGTGAAGTCATGTTAAGGGAATTACATGAAGGATAATGTAGTGCACAATCAAAAGAGAGAATTTTTTTGCATAGAATAGTATGACAAGGTTACTATTGTCCCATCCTATAGAAGGATTGAACTAATCATGTTAAAAAGTGCGATAAGGGCCAATGACATGCCAACATACCGTACCAACTAGTAAACTAAATGAAGGTCATTCTTAGTCTTTGACCTATCCAAAAGTTAGGTTTAGACATAGTGGGCTCGTCGCTCTTTGCTCCTAGTCAAAAGAAGTTTCTCATTATGGCCATAAACAATTTTTCCAAGTAGATTGAAGTTGAACCACTAGCGATATTACAAAAGAGTGATGTCCAAAATTTTATTTGGAATATCACTATATATAGGTTTGACATACCTCATGAGTTAGTGATAGATAAAGGATGATAGTTCATAGGCCAGGATCTGGTCTAATTATGGCAAAAATTAGGCATAAAGCTCTCATGTTTCACCATATATAGACCACAAGCCAATAGCCAAGATGAGTCCTCAAACAAGACACTTATAAAAATTTGACAAAAAAGGCTAGAATGTGCCAAGGGCAAGTAGGTGGATGAATTGTCTAAAGTCTCATATGCCATAAGAATGCATCCAAGAATTGCAATAGGAGAGAGCCTATTTTCGTTGGTTTATGGCATAAAAGTAGTCATTCCCTCTAAAGTACAAGAATCAACTTTATGTTCCATCATAACCCAAGAGGACAATGATGATTATAGGAAAAATGACTTATTTCTTATAGATGAAAAAAGAGAGAATGCCTTGATAAGACTAGAATCCCAAAAAAGAACAGTCCCAAAATGTTACAACAAATTTGACAAATCTAAAAACTTTAGTGTAGAAGATTGGGTCTTACATAAAGCACTCAATAACAAAGTATAGACCAATTTTGACAAATTTGTAGCTACTTGGGAAGATCCTTATGTCATATATCATATCACCTCTAAAGGATCTTATAGAAGAGAAAGAGAGAAGATTTTAGTAGGAACAATGAAGAGATGTAGATGTACTACTTTTGAATAAAGTATTTTGTTGTATATGGAATTAAATTTAAATGTCAATTTTCTTAGATAAACAAGTGAAGAACTCCATTTATGACTTGTTTGTCTCTTGTATCACGAAACAAAAATAACGTGATAACTCCTAAGTATGGAGTGAGTAGGCCAAAAAGTTCCCCTGATTTGGATGTGGGTGTAAGAGACATTAAGTCCATCATAAGAAAAGGTCGTGAGTTCACAAAAGTGAACCTCCTTTTTGGGATGAACAAGAAAAGTGAAGAATTACAATTATGACTTGTCTCTTTCTCTTGAATAAAATAATACAATAACCTGCAAGTATGGAATGGGGAGGCCAAATGGTCCCTTTCACTTGGGATGCAGGTGCAAAAGACATAATCACCATCCTAAGAAAGGGTCGTGTGTTGACAAAAGTGAACTTTCTCTTTGGGATGACTAAGACAAGTAAAGAATTATGTTTTTGACTTGTCTTTATCTCCTATCTCATGAATAAAATATTGCAATAATACCCCAAGTATAGAGTGAGGAGTCCAAACGATCCTACCCATATGAGATGTAGGTATAAGAGAAATTATGTTCATCCTAAGAAAGGGTCATGTGTTCACAAAATCGAACCTCTCTTTTTCAAGCAAAATGAATGATTGTCCCAAATTTCTT
This sequence comes from Hippophae tibetana, assembly GCA_037013495.1. Classification (NCBI taxonomy): domain Eukaryota; kingdom Viridiplantae; phylum Streptophyta; class Magnoliopsida; order Rosales; family Elaeagnaceae; genus Hippophae; species Hippophae tibetana. Next base: position 8,966,787 of record CM072808.1, on the reverse strand, counting down.
GATCATAAATCAAATAAAAGGAAAAGGAAAATGCCATTGAAAATTTATAATTACAGACCCAATCAAGTTATAAACAAGCTAACTTCATTATATGAATATGTAAGAAATAAACAAGTATATATTACAAAGATTTAAAGAGAATTCAGTTCAAGGAATGCAAGCTGGTACTCTTCGGATGCATAAAAGTGAGAGCAACATCCTTATCAAGGACTCTTTGCTTCCAATATTTCAATAATTTATGTAGCTTGTCTTTTTTTTGTATTTGTCCCTTTGAAAGCACACCTATAAAGTTCTTGATCTATAAAGCCGATGGCATCATGAAATGTTTATTCTTCCTATTCAAAGTTGATAACAAGAGAGATGGACTACACAAAGAGACAAATAAAAATGTGGTGAAAATAATCATTAAGCTTCAAATAACAAAATAAACTCAAGTTGAAAATACATCTTTACATCATATGCCATAGTGTCCCTTATTATTTATTTTGAGCCTCATAGATAGCTAAATGATCTGTTGGCACCCCAAAATGATGGAATAGCTTGTCTTGGGCCAGAACATTCCCAAACATTTCATCCCTGAATAAGGGGGTAAGTCGCCCATGCTGTCCTTTTAAGGTAAATGTTCCTTAAGGGGCTCTTGTAAAGTGACATCATCATTTGGAATAACAACCTCCCCTACGACCTCCTTGACTATAGTGACATTGTCCACTTCATCAGGGGAAGTGCGGACTATAAGTGTTTGGTGCACTTCATCATTGTCTGCATCTTATCGGGATGCATTTGGTTAAGCAAAATACCCATTTATATTGAATCATCCAACCTATGAGTAATGCATAGATAAGAAGAATGGAATATTAACAAAGTGAGTTTATGTCGTAGATTTAGTGTATATCATGGAATGGGATTAACTACTGAATTCTCCTTGAGATGGAATTAAAATAACACAGTGAAGTAAAATAACAATTGGAATGGGAATGTATTGAGAAAACATGCATTTAATACAAATAAAGTCCACCAGCCATAATACAGCATAATCCAAAATGGGTTACAAATTTGAAAGAAACAAAAAAAATAGTTGTACACCTCCACAAGTGAAAAATGTACAACTCACATTTCAATAAAGTAAAACAAGTATTAAAACCACATGTACAATCATGGGGTAGCATCTTCTACTTGACCTTCTTAGCAACCAACTTTGGCCTCCTTGTTAGGGTAAGGTGAAAAGGCTAGGGTGTTAGAGGAGGTCCTTTTACTTTTATTACTTTTGAAAGTTTTCATAATGCTAAGGAAGGGAACTAATAAATCTAACTTCTTGACTAGAGATTTTAGACCACAATTATGAAAGAGACACCATTTTGATATGCCTTTATGCATTCCATTCTTAGTGTATCAACCAACTCTAAAAGCAAACTCAATTGATGTTTTAGTGAGTCCATTATAGCCCTAACTTTCATAACCTCAACTTGAGCCTTTTTAACTCTTCCTCTAGCTAGGCCGCTTTAGCATCTTGGTCAGTAGCATACTTGTCTGTTTTCATCAGCTTCTCAAACTTATTTAGTACATCGCCTTCAAGATACAAAATTATAGCCTTATTACTACACATCAGCGACCATATCGTCAATGACCTTCATGTTTTGGGCTACGAGTAAACGACCTTCTTGAACCTTACATTTGTATGCCCTATTCGACAACACACACTCCCTTGCTATATAAATAACCTATAAAAGGAAACAATCTTTTAGTATGTGCTTATTATTAAATTTCTTTGAAGGAAAGTTCACAAAATGTAGAAATAACCTCAAGAAGGCGATCTCCCATCATCTCTCCATAAGGCATGGCATTTTCCTTATCAGCTTATTTAACTCTAGGCTATTTAGTGTCATAACCGAAGTGATTGTAAAGGTTGTGTTGGAGATGAGGTCTTCCAAATATCCCCTTGTCAATGTAAGTTACTAGAGTACTCTCAATGCAAAACATCTCTCAAAAGTACTCCATCAAATTTGAAGTCATCCAAGTATATTGCTTCAGTTGTCAATTCAAATAGTTTGCATACCCTCTTTCTTTTTTTAGATGAGGTGGCCTCTGAAGGTATAGCCTATGATAAGGTGGAGAGTGTTGTTGGTAAGCCCGCTAGGGTGAACTTCAAATCTAGAACTTCATTATGGGCTTGTAAGTCACTCAAATGAACTTTGTATACTTGCAAAGGAAGGGAATTGTGAAGATCTTGGGGTGCAGGTGCAAGCTCTTCAACTCTAGTTGAAGTAAGTATATCATCCAATTCTATGTTTGTGTAGTCCATACCTAAAAAAAGGAGTTATCAAAGAAAAGACACTAAGGTAATCTAAGTGGCCTATTTATCATGTTTAAACATATAGACTCGCTTGAGTACACCTCAACACACTAAAGTATCTCAAATGATCTATTATTAGAATCTTGCGATTTGATTTACGATTTACATTTTGAAGTTTGATCCTCTTTATTTTTTTCCTTTCACTGAGCCCTAAACCCTACAAAAGCTCATTTCCATGAGGTTAAGTGGTGCTAAAATTATGATTCTATGTAGCAAGGATTAGGAACTCAACCCCATCATCCCAAATATCTCTCGACACATAAAGGTAATCATTTTTCCAATTCCCTTAATTCTTGGAGAGATTTAAAATTAGCCCATGACTAGACAACACTAAGATGTAAGCCCTCCCCTTGTCCAAACCATTTTCTTCAAACAAATTTCCTTAACATTAAGTTGAATCCCCAACTCATCAGCCATAACAAAGAGGCACATAAGAGTTATCCACCCATTGGGGTTTATTTGTATAGGGCATATATCAAAGAGGCTTAGTGCACAAACTATTAGATGAGGAATTGGAAAAAATAGACAAATTTTAAAAGCCTCAGAGTGAATGATTGATGAGTGCTTGAAAAGTACTAATATTACGTGATTTATTTGCACTTTAATGTCAAAAGGAGATTTATATTTGTATAATTCTATCATTATTTTAGAAAATCTATGTTTTCAAAGTCACAAGTATGTTTTATTATTTTTTAGGTATTTTCTCGCTTCAAATTAATTGAAATCATAAACACTTGAAGAATTGTACCTAAAAGCACTTAATTGCAACTTATGAGAATAAAAGAATATACATGTAAGCCTTATATGTAAGTCCAACTAAATATAAGTGGGTGAAATAAAAGGAAAATTGAAGAAATATAGTTTAACGCGGGCTACGATGGTGGAAAATGTGTGCCATGACATGACCTTCTTGAATTGTGATTTCGCATGCACCATAATAGTTGTAGTTGCGACATCGATAAGAATGGGCTACAATGTGCAATGAAATTTCCCTTACGATTCACATTTTTCTCACTTTTTCTTAGCGTTTTCTCATTTATATAAACACTATTAACCTTTCGTATAAACATATCCTAGCTGAGTAGTAGTTCTTCAGCTAGCTTTTTATTTAGTAGTTTATTCTTCAAAGTTCTACTCTCATTTTTTAAGAGCTAAACATATTTTATTTTTTAATGTTTAGTTTATAAACAATTCAGGTTAGGTTATCACAAATATAGAAGCAGTAAAAGGGAGTTATTCCAATCAAGCGATATGAAATCGTTATTGAAATCTAGAAAATATTGTGAAGTTTAATACCTCTTCTATGGAGTAGAACACATCTATAAATCTATTTGTTGGGCATAAATATAATCTATATTCTTTTTTTTCTTTTTAATAACTAATGTATTTCTTGAATTTATTATAAATAATTTATTAGTTTTAAAATGTCTAGCTGATTATGATAATAAAATTTTATTTATATTGATATGCTTATGTAAGTTATTTAGGCTAATATTTTGGTTAATTATTAAACACTGATTATTTTCAATTCAAAGATTTTTATAAATTGTATTATTGAAAAATATATTTATGATATTTTTTTATAATAGATTTAAAATATGAAAATTAGATTTCAGATACATTAATCTAAATCTAATTTAGAATAATATTCTATTTTAAAGATTTTTACAAAATTTATTATCGAAAAATATATTAACGACATATTTTTATAATAAATTTAAAATATACAAGTTAGGTTTTAGATACATGAATCTAAAATCTAATTTACAACTTGAATAGAAGTTTGAATTGTCAGCTCGGTTGAAGGTAGTAAGTTAAACGATTTTTTAATTTCTTAAAAAATAAGCATAATTAAATTAAATTAACTGATGACCCGATCGAAGGTGTTAAGTGATTTAATTAATAACAAATAATGACTCGATTGAAGGCACTATTTATTCATATAAGAAAGAATTAAAAAAAATTGTTTATATTTCATTAACCTAATTAATTCTACCAAACATGATCAACTAGCTAAATATCCCATTAGTTCTCTATTGATTTATTGATTACATATTTTCCAGTAATTTCTGTGAGCTAATATGTTTTTATCATTTTATTATTTTATGTTATTACTATAGAATTTTTAAATCCAAATAGTTGTGATAGAATATTTAGGTTTATTTTCCTTATTTAAAACAACTTAGTTCCGTTTTAGATCGACCTTGAAGGAAAGGAAACTTAGGTGTGCGGTAGGAGATTACTCTAATTAGAATCATAACAATTCAATATTCATTATGTTTGTCATTTACAATAAAGTTTATGAATCAAAATAATCATCATCGCCATTAGCATACAATGTGGGAAGATTTTAGTCATAAAACATAAATATACCTATACTTCCTAGATTTTGTGGGATCGAAGGAGTGTACATTTTAGGTATCCTAATGCATGCTCATACAATATAAAATATGCTATGCAATACAAATCTAATGCATGATATGCAACCTCATATGTATTGATTACCAAAATACATGGACATATGTATGGTCCACCTCTAAGATGCATGTGGATCCACCTTCAACCCATGAATGATCATAATACACATATCACATTTATTGGTCAAATCAACTTCATATGTGCCTTTGTCTATGTGCGGTCCACTTCAAGACACACTGGAGGATTCAACTTTGTAGCCCATGGGCGATCAAACTTATAATAAATTTAAAGTCAATTTGGTGTAAAATCGACGCTATCCACGTAAAACATAGCGTCGGTTCTACACCGAACCAACGCTACACACGTGGATAGCGTATGTTCGCCATATCAACTGACGCTACGTCTTACGTGTATTTTTTAAATTAAAAAATGCAGTTTACAATTGAAATTTATTTTTAGGTACAATGTTTTTTTAGGTCAATTATTATTTTATTTGACTCTTTAAAATTTAAGTTTGATATATATAGTATAATTTTTTCTTTTTTTTTAGACAATTGGTTTTTAAAATTATATACTTTTGTGTATTTGTTTAGATATTTAAATTTATTTACATATGTACAGTATATTTTTATTTAATTTTTTGTACTTGTTTAGATATTATTTTAAAATTATTATTTTTTATTTTTCTATAGTACATATATATATATATATATATATATATATATATATAAGAGTTCAAATAAAATAATAATTAAAAAAATTTAATTTTAAATTTCCTGGATAGCGTCGGTTCACGTGTCAAACCGACACTATCCACGTGGATGTAGCGTTGGTTGACGTGTCAAATCGATGCTAGCCACGCGTTATTACCATTCTTCTCTCTTCTTCCAACAGAATTCCAAAACATTTTCATTTCTCTTCCCCCTTCTCCCAAAATCGAGCTCAGTCACCACTCTTTCTCAATTTTGGGCCACCTCCGACCACCATTTCCAATGCCATTTTGTGGGTTATAATCTCTTCTCATTATCTTTTAGATCCCCTATTTTTTTGAGTGAAATACTCAAAAAATTTATACCCATTTTCTCACTTATTCTCACTTACAAAACACCCATTTTTTCTTCATTTCCTTCATTTAGTCACTTCATTCACTCTTGTAAGTATTTCTATTAATTGTTTTACTTATTATTCAGTTTGTTTTATTTTTTGTATAAAATTTTAATTTATGTATGTTTTTTATTATGCTTGTTATTATATGTTTGGCTAATTTTATGTGGAAATAATATCTACATTCAAACCAATGACTGTTCAATTGTTGTGTAAAAATTGCAATATTATTATGAGCTTTTCTGTTAAAATCTTGCAGCTTTAAAGGAAAAATGGGTACTAGTATAGCGATTGAAGTATTTTATTTTTATAATTTAAAATAATTGTGTTTTAGTTTTAAAATATATATATTTAATTTTAAAAGTTTAAAGTAATACTTATTATTTTGAATTTTTAAGATTTAATTGTATAATTGTTTAGTCATGATCGGGTTGGAATGTTTTAGTTAAAAATAACATAATTAAAGGATTCATTTTATAAAAACTATGAGTTGTGTTTAAAGAGTAGTTTTCTATTTTTTTTATAAAATAAAATAAATTATTATTATTAAAATAATATTTTTTTAAAATTAAATAATTAAAATGGATAAAATATGAGATAAAATAAAATTTTAATATAAAATTATTTTAAAATTTTTAATAATAAATTCTAACATAAAATTATTTAATATATATTTTATTTAAAAATAAAAATAATAAAATGTTCAAATAAAAATAGTGACAATAAATAAACATTAAAAAATTATGATTTATAATTTATAATTAATTATTTATTTAATACCTATTTTTTTAAGATTATTAAAACTATATATATATTATTTGTATAAAAAAATATCTCTTAATTATAGCATCTCTTAATTTATATATCTCTTAAAAAGATATCTCTTAAAATAGTGACAAATCTTGGATGTCAAAGTGTAGAATTAAGGAGGACTACATTCCTGGAGTTGAAAGTTTCATGGAATTTGCTTGTAGAAATAGTAATACTGAAACTAGTATGATTCGATGCCCATGTATTAAATGTAAAAATGAGTGATTTCATGAATTTGACGAGGTTAAGTATCACCTTATCCATAGTGGTATTCTTTTGAGCTATAAATGTTGGTATTAACATGGATAAAATATTGATAAGAATGTGAGTGGATTACATACATCTTATCATAATGTACAGACAGAAAGTATGTTTCATGGTGTTGAAGATGAACTATGTGAGGATGATCCCAAAAACTTAAAAAACCTCTAGAAGATACCAAAAAACCGTTGTATCCAAAATGAAAAAAATACACTAAAATATCAAGATTGGTTCATTTGTACAATGTGAAGGCAAAACATGGTTTTTCTGACAAGTGATTCATAGAATTACTAAATCTAGTATTTGATATGTTTCCTGAGTATATTGAATTGCCATCTTCAATGTATGAAGTGAAGAAATCTCTTTGTCGATTTGGCATGGAATATCAAAAGATTCATGCTTGTCCAAATGATTGCATTCTTTATAGAAAAGAATATGAGACATTAGATAATTGTCCAATGTGTAAAGAATCGAGATGCAAGCATGGTACAAATGAGACAACACATAAGAAATGCGTGCTTGCAAAGGTTCTTTGGTACTTTCCTCTAATTCCTCGCTTTCAAAGGTTGTTCAAAAGTAAAGAGACATCAAAGATGTTGACTTGGCATTCAGATAATCGATCTGATGATGAGGTGCTACATCATCCTTGTGATTCTCCAAATTGGAAAGTAGTAGATAATTTATCTCCTCAATTTGCATCTGATCCGCGCAATCTTCGTCTTGCCATTGATGCTGATGTAATTAATCCACATAGTTCCCTTAGTAGTAGATATAGTTGTTGGCCAGTAATTATGGTAACATATAACCTCCCTCCCTGGTTGTGTATGAAATGAAAATTCATGATGTTAACATTATTGATCTTAGGACTGAAACAACCCGGTGTTGATATTGATGTATATTTGTAGCCTCTGATAGATGATTTAAAGACATTGTTGAATGATGGTGTAAATGTTTACGATGTACATAAATAAGAACACTTTAACTTGAGGGGGGTCCTTTTATGGACAATTAATGATTTTCCTACCTATGGAAACTTATCAGGACATGCAACAAAAGGTTACAAGGGATGCCCTATATGTAGTGATGGAACTTCTGCAACTTATCTTGTTCATGGACGAAAGATGTCTTATAGAAGACATATAAGTTTTTTCCATCTTGACACAAGTTTAGATACCAAAAGAAACCGTTTGATGGTGAAGAATATCATGATCATGCACCCCGACCTTTGCGAGGTGTTGAGATATTAAGGTAATTGAATGGTATGACATTCAAACGATATGGAAAGATAAAAAAAAACTCACTAATGTAGGGAAACAAAAGAGGTCAACTAATTAAATGGGTGAAAATGAAAAAGAGTTTGAATCAGTATACCATGGTTGTTGGAATAAAAATCAATATTTTGGGAATTACCTTATTGGAAAGACCTACACATTTGTCACATCTTAAATGTCATTCTCATTGAGAAAAATGTATGTAAGAGCTTGATTGATACTTTACTTAATATACCTAGAAAAACAAAGGATGGAATTAAAGCAAGACTAGATTTAAAGAAACTAGGCATACGACCTTAATTGGCACCAAGGGTGGAAAATGAAAAGAATTGAACATATTTGCCACCAACATCATATACAATGTCAACAAAAGAGAAGGATGTGTTTTGTAAATGTTTGGAGGGTGTGAAAGTTCCTAATGGTTACTCATCCAACTTAAGAAATTTTGTGCCTATCGACGACAAGAAACTTTATGGATTGAAATCACATGATTGTCATATTTTAATGCAACAGGTTGCTATTAGATCAATTCTTCCAAAACATGTTTGATTATCAATAATTTGTCTTTGTTCATTCTTCAATACAATATGCAAGAAATCTATATCAATTGGTGAATTAAACTCTTTACAAATAGATGTTGTAGAGACTTTGTGTCTAATTGAAAAATATTTTCTTCCTTCTTTCTTCGATATAATGATTCACTTGTATGTTCATTTAGTTCGAGGGGTCCAATTGTGTGGTCCTACTTATTTAAGGTGGATGTATCCTTTTGAGAGATATATGCAAGTCCTTAAAATATATGTAAATAATAGAAATTGACCTAAAGGATGCATGGTGGAATGCTACATTGCTGAAGAGGCCATTGAGTTTTGTTCTGAATACTTTAGTGGTTGCACTGAAATTGGGAATCCTATGCACAAGTTGTTCTTAGAATGTCACATGATCAAAGTAGGTAACCCATGCTTGGTGGAAGTAAGAAATTATTTATTGATCGCACTCGATGGAAAAAAGCACATCAATTCATTTTGGTAAATAATGATGACGCACAACCGTACATAGAGTAAGTGATGTTCAACCTTTCCATTTATGCAAAAAATCATTTTTTATTTAACTATTAATGATGATATATATTTCATATATATTTAATAACATTACAGGATGCATTTAAACTTATTGAAGATTGATCCCCGTTATAAAAGAAAAGGAGAAAAATGGTTGTATGATGAACATAAGCGAGAGCTTATTAATTGGTTTTGTAACCATGTAAGTGTCACAAACAAAAATTCATGCATGTATGTTCCTAGATCTATGCAATGTTTTAAAACTTTGCTCTAAACCCATTTCATGTTTTTGTATACATAGATTCGAGATGAACTCAAGAAACTCAATCATAAAATATTAGAAAGTTTACAATGGCTTGCACCTGGGCCAAAATTTGATGTCAAATCATTTTCTAGTTTCACAATAAATGGATCGAGGTTTACGACTCAAGCTAGGGACAAAGTCCGAGTAAATCGAAATAGTGGTGTGAAGATGGTTGCACAAACTATGCAATTTTCCATTTCAAAATATGGTAATCATGTACTTTCTGATAGAATATATTATGGTATAATATAAGAGATTTGGGAATTGGATTATGAGGTCTTCCATGAAACAATTTTCTTGTGTGATTGGGTAGAAGATGTTATCAATATCGGATATAAAATAGATGATTTTGGATTTACCCTTGTAAATTTATCCAAGATAAGTCACACTCATGATCCTTTCACGTTAGCACTTCATGCAAAACAAGTATTTTACGTGAGCGATCAAATTGACACAAGATGGTTTGTTGTGTTAACGCCTCTACAAAAAGAGTTTTACCATTGTGATACTTTAGAAGATGAGAACCCTATGCTTGATACATTAACCAATATTAGTAATTTCTCAAATAAATTTCCTAATGTATGTGATGATCTAGTTGATGACGATGATTCTTTGTCATGGGCTCGAAGTGATTGTGAAGGAATATATGTATACGATCAACAACCTAATTAAACATAACGTATGTTCTATATTGTTGTAATAACTCTTATATATATATGTATGTTCCTAAAATTGTTAATCAATTTATATTTCTTCATTGTTTGCAAATATTTCATGATCCTCGGGTAATAGAGCTTGTAGATCCAAATGATCCATTGGGGCATTTGAACACAAGGGGTTGGGTGAATATACTTGATGCTCCACTTAACCCAGATGATAGAGTACCTATACTATTTGATACTACTGGTAATCCAATATGGGAAAATGGCCAACAATTGAAATCCTCTATTGGTAGACTTGTGAAGTCTAGTATACCAATCAATATAAATGATTGGTCTTAGGTTGACGATGAGGAAAAGTTCAAAATATGGATATTCTTTGTTAATTAAACAAATCAATTAACACATATGGGTGAGGTTGATAACTAATTTGGTTAATTAAATTAATTCTTTTTTCTAAGAGATTAAAAATGAATTATTTAAATGTCACCTTTGGTGGGGTTAGACAGTTTAAACTTTATTCAAGGTGTCCAAATTAAACCTAAGAAAATAACATAACTAGATAACTACAGGGCGATTGTATCAACAAATAAAAGAGTACTACTCTAAATCAGACCGGATAACTAAACCTTAAAATTTAATTTTCAGATTTAAGTTTGTAATGAATAATAATATATTTCTCTCTAACATTCTTGATATAAAATCTTGAATAAAAATAAAATCAATTCATTTTAGAGATTTTTACCTATTTAATATTTCGCAAGCATAACAAGATTATTATTATATCATGTTTACAAACAACGAGCAAAGTTAAATTTAATCACAGACAAATTAAATATAACATGTAAGAATAAAGCATAAAAAATAACTGTAAAGAAAATAAAATCCTTATAGTACTTTGTTGTTATTCTTGTTGCTAGAAAACCTCCAAATAGAATTTGTACTCCCATTTATTGAATCGAAAAGCAAACAAATTACAAAAACATAACTAGTTCTTCTCAAAAAGAGAAGAACTCTAAAACTAAGAAAAACTTAAAAACTAAGAAATGAGAGAAAGAAAGAGAAAAGAAGATGTGTTTTTAGGTGTGCTTTGAAGTGAAGAGAATGAGGGTATTTATAGGTGAGAAAAGGAATAAAAAGTGGGTGAAAAAATGATTAAAAATGGAGGAAACGCGTAGTAGGTGAAGATGATGTCAACTGACATCAGCGGGTAGGTGGTGCGCGCGGATTGGGGCGCAGATGGGAAGCGGTGCACACGGACTGGAGCAGAGGTGCGCGTAGAAAGCTACAACGGCACTTGCGGAAAGTGGCGGCGGCGCGCGCGGAAAGCAACAGGGGTGCGTGCGGACAGGAAATGCGGCGCGCGCGGGATCGGGCATGGAATGGGCGCACTTCATGTGGCTACTCGGCACGACTGGGCGCGCTGTGCGCGTTGGCCGGAGCAGCTGCATGTGCAATTTCGTCCTTTTTGACATTTTTGACCCATTTTGTCCAATTTTTCCATATTTGTTGACTTTTTCTCATTTATTTTATGAATATATTTGTGATGTATTGCCTCCAGTATTCCTTTTTGAGTCTTTAAGTTATGTTTTTAAGCAAAAATACCTGAAAAACAATAAAAATATCCGTGATTCCAAAAAGACAAATTTATATATATATATATATATATATATATATATTTTAATCAATTAATATGCATAAAATCATGGTAATTTTAGTGCTTTTTGGGCACTCATCATCATGCCACCATCCATGCTAGGTATGCCACCATCTATGACAGGTAGACCACCATCGATGTTAGGCATGCCACCCATACAATTTCATTGCACTCAAAATATATCCAGTATAGGATATAGTCATCCTATTGGTCCTCCCTATATGTCAGGAATGCATATGCAATCAAATAGTGGTTCATTTTCTCCAAATCAATCTACGCATTCTTACCATCAATCAAACCACGATGAATGTTTTGGTGAGAATGTACATCCAATAGCTACCCCACATGGGAGTCCTCCTCTATTTGATGAATCATATGTGGTAAGATTTTAATTTTTGGTGTAGATAATCTATTATTTTTATTTATTATATATAACACTTAAATTTTTTACAAAATATGAAATGATTGTTGAAACATCCTTCATCAACGAACTTGTTACTATTGGAATGGTACAACAATTGAGCAATGATTGGATGATTCATTATCAATATTTGCCAAATCATTGGTGAATATTAATTGACCAATCATTGCTCCATGATTTTCCACTACATATGCCTTCTGATGCTACCACAGTCCAAGAGGCGGTTAGACAGTATGTGGTTTGGCCATTGATTCAAGTTGTTCTAAATTTTGACGTGGTACTTTATTTTTACTTAAAAGATAACACTTGTTTACTACTATTATTTTATTATATCTTTTATTTTTACTAACATACATAATACTTCTTCTTTAGTCTATTATACCATAACTCTTAAATTTGGCACATTTAGAAGATACGAAGCATGTATCTTGTGCTAAATATATGTCTAGTGGCCAATCATCGCGCACTAATTCATTCAAGAAAAAGCCTTGAAAAAAGTATAGTTATGATTATGCTTTAAACTTTAGCAAAAATCTTGATGTTTTGATGACTATTGTTGCGATGGCATCTAGCATAAATGATGGATAGACTGTGCCACTTCCCATAGAAATTTCTGGTGTAGACCTCAGCCAAACTTATATATCGATCGAGTGCATATTGCAGTTATTTGAATATCAAATGATCGATTTAAGTATAATTCAAGTGTGGACAAGGTGAGTCCTCAATCAATAAATTTATTTCATTTTTGTAGAACATATATAATTATATTTATATTATCTAATTACTTATATATATTTCTTTTATATAGGGCATGTTATTATTGACTTCAACATAATCACTAATCATATTTAGCAATGTTCTATGATTCTTCATATGTCAATCAATATCAAGAGAAGGATGTTAGCATCAGAGCTAAACAATTATATGATAGGGCATTAACGCTTAATAGAAATCAAAAGTTGATAATCCTATGGCCACTAAGGTTTGAACAAGGTGAAGATCATTAGATGTTGGAAATCATTGATATGTTCAATAATCATGCTTGGTACTGTAACTCGACTTTCGTAGAACTAAGTAAAGATACAAAAGAAGTTGTTGAAATGTAAGAGTTATAGCTAGATATTGGTTTCTTCTATTTTTTTTTAATATTTAATAAAAAAACTAACCGTTTTAAACCTTGATAGGGCATGGAAGTTGTGGAACAAGTTTAGGGGCATTTCCCTTAAAAAATCTCATAAGCTTATATGGACAAAAGTTATGGTATGTACGAGCGAATATTAATAATTTTATTAATTTTACAATTGAATAATAAAGATGTTCGAATATGGAAAATCATATACACTTGTTTTTTGTAGGTTTCACAACAAAATAATGGAGTCATGTGTGGTTATTATGTCATGAAGTTTATGAGTGAAGTCATCACAAATATCAAAATTCCAGTTGATGATGTGGTAATATCTTTTACCCATATACAAAAAAGTTTTTAACATATTTAAGTTTTTTTTTGTAAATACATGAAATTACATTCTTATTTGATTTTAAATACATGTAGTTCTTTGGTTGGAACAAGACGAACTACGACATGCAAATTGTTAATGATTTACGAGAGGAATGGGTAAAACACATGGTTCAAATTATATCATCACACGAAGAATCAGGAGAAGATTCTGATGATCTTGAATAGTATATGACAACATAACGGTAATTTTTTTAATGATTTAATTTCTCTATTCCTGTGTTTGAAGTCCCTTGTTTGATAGATGTTTTGTTTAATGGATGGTTATGTGCTCATATATTTAGGGAAATGCATTTTTATGGACCTATTTTTGGCACAAACTTTATCTCATATCTCTTCCCTACTTTCCTTATGACAACATCATGGTAGCACTTTATTAATCATTTGTCTATAAATATGAAGTTATTTGGAATCTCTACTGGTATTTTTAATGCTATAATGAGCTCTAATATGAAGTTAGGTGTAACTCATATTTTGTTACTTGGAGTGTATGATTTTTGGTGCCTATGAACGTATTACAAAATTGTTCCATATGTTTAAGGGCACCAAAACTCATACAAGCCAAGTAACAAATCAGAGTTACACTTGATTTCATATTTAGAGCTCATTATAGCATTAAAAATACCAATAGAAATTTGAGATAACTTCATATTTATAGACAAATGATTAATAAAGTGATAATATGAGTTCAAAGGGTTATATCACTCGAATGTTGCTGTGCTAATCTCTTTTTTATGGTAATATTTATAATGATTTAATTTCTCCATTCATATGTCTCTGAACTTTAGACTGTTTGTTTGATGGATGTTTATGTGTTCATGTATGTAGGACAATGACTTGTTATATGGATGAGTTATTTTTTGTCTAGTCTCCTTGTCACAATGCTAGTGATTCTAAGCCAACCAAGCTTGCTCGCAAAATCCAATTACACTTTGACGACATTATTTTATTTGTAATTTAAGTTAACTATATAAATATATATGTATTGTATATACATTATTTTTTTTTTGTAATAAATTTAATTATCAAGTAATTAATTATATTTAAATTTTCAATTATCTGTATTATTATTATATTTTGGTTTTTTATGCTATATATATTAAATACAGGTGGAGTGAAAAATGATAAAAAAATCTTAAAATGTAAATGAATTGACTTTAAAGCCCGTTTTTGTAGTAGTGTTGTGTATGGTCAACAATCCAAGGCATTATAGACAGAAAAACTATGAAAATACATATGATATAAATGCGTACCTGTAGTCTATCAAAAATAGTCAACTATAAGTAGTAGCTCATGGGTACTAGACTCTCATGACTCACATACATGCATACTCTCCATGAATAAAATCATAGATGCCCATTATGTAACATTTCATATCAAAACTCAATACTCATTTTATTTAAAAAAATATTAATGTATGCATAATAAAATATTTATAATGAATATTTCATTTAACAATATTTATAAGACTCATGGCATCTAGTTTCTTTTTTATTAATAACATATGATGCATGACAATTTTATGAAAAAAGAATGCATGAAATAAAAAAGTTAAGAGTAGAAATCCCTACTTGGTAACTTGACCCGAACTCTTAGATATATATCCTCAAAACATGTTTCAAAATGTACTAAAAGCAAGAAAAAAATTAAAGAAAGTTAGTTTAGAGAGAAAAGAGGAAAAATGGTGTGAGAAAAATGGGAGGATTTTTGGCCTTTTATAGACCCAACCTACATCACATTGACTACCCTCATCAGTGGCTCAACGAGGGTTCGATATGGCTATAGTGAGGGTCTAATGAGGGTTTGACGAGTTTGCACCAAAGGGTCCAATGAGGCTGCGACAAGGATCCGACAAGGCTATGACAAGGATCTCACACTATTTAAATATTTTTCACCCAAAAAGTTCTTGATATGTCTCTACACTTTAACATATTGTTAAAAATTTCTTTTTAGGAACTTTAATTATTTATAAAAAAAAATTTGGGGTTTTACAATCCTACCCCCTTAAAGAAAATTTTGTCCTTAAAACTTACAACTCCTCAAAAAAGTAAGAATATTTTGAGCAAACTTCAGACTCTAACTCCCAAGTTGCATCTTCAATGCCATGATGTCTCTACTAAACTTTCACTAGTGGTATTGCTCTTCTTCTTAAGTTCCTGACTTGAAAATCAATTATGACCACCAATTCTTTTTCATATGACGCGTCTTTTTGTAATGGTAGTTTTGTCCAATCTAAAAGACTATTCTAATTTTGTTGACATTTCTAAAGAGAAAATATGTCAAAGACATTATGAACTTGTGACAATTCTAGAGGTAACTCCAATTGATATCCTACATCACCAATTCTTTTCACAATTCGAAACAAACCAATATAGCATCATGTAAACTTTCCTTTTATTCCAAAATTACTTACTTCCTTTCAAGGTTGAACTTTGAGAAACAGGTAACCATCCACTTCAAATTTCAATGGTCGACGTCCATGATCGATATAACTCTTATATCGACTGTGAGCTGCATGAAGTTTATCTTGTACGATGTAAATCTTTTCAGCTATTTCTTCTATAAGATCAATTCTCATTGATGCTTATTTTTGCAAGTGTACGAATCGTTCAAGTAATAAAGTGTACAAAAAGTACGGATATCGAACCCACAAGGAATGGCGTTACTAAGTACCGAAATTGACTAACCCTAATTTTATTTGAAAACCGAATTGTTGAAATTGTTTTAAAAAGCAAATTAACATAAAACTAACCGCAAATAATAAAATTTAATGTTGTTCACAAATGATTAAAAACGCTAAGGCATTTTATTTCGCTAAATCAATTCAATCCGATTTGAAGTCATGTTATATGAGAATCAAAGTTAAAAGTGATGGTTGAAAAACCCAAACTTATCTAATACTCTTTCTCAAGTTATATTAGAATTACTTATCTATGAAAACCAACTATATTTCTATGAATATTTAATCACAAATAAGCACATTACGATTTATGGAATTTCTAGAATAACCATATACATCATGCATTAGGTGTCAAACTCGCATTCAACATACGATATTTATCACAAGAAGCATTCATTACACATCTCCTCTCGGTCTCAATATAATGCAACAAATCATCTAAATCTTGATCAGAAATTTAAAAGCATTAAGCATGGAAATAAATACTCAACTTGAAAACAATGAATTCATATAACAATAACAAAAGAAATCAGATTTCCTTGATTTAACTACATCATAGCCTTAGCAAAAACGAATTAGTTCATAATGAAATTAAGAACAAACATATTCTCAATTGAATCCATGAACAAACAATCTGAATAAAATGCAGAAAACAAAAGCTAAGGAGAAGAGATGAAGAACTCTTGAAGATGAAGACTTGGTAGCAACAATGGTGATGATCCTTCAAGCTTCTCCAACCTTTCTCTCCAAAATTTCCTTTTCTCCTCCAAAAATAACTTAGATCTGCTCTCTCTGTCGTCCCCCTCTTTTCCATCATAATGTATATATAGATCTAGGGTTTGGGGGGCAATTTTGGAACAAAACAACATAAATAATGTGTTTTCGGACGAAACTCGCCGGCGGCGACATTATTCTCGCCGCGGCGAGATTTCTGGAAAATTAAATTTTTGGTTTTTGGATTTTGGTCGGCGGCCAAAATAATGTGGCCGGCGGCTAACATAATGTGGCCGGCGGCGAGAATTATTTGGCCGGCGGCGAGATTAGTTTACCAAAATTTGTGCTCTCGGGAAGATTTTCGCCAAGATTTTAGCCGACGGTGAGATGCTTTGGCCGGCGGCGAGAATACTTTGGCCGGCGGCGAGATTCACTTGGCCATAATCCGTGCTCCCTGCATGATTTTCAACATTTTCTCCGTAAGGTTTTCGCCGGCGGCGAGAATACTCTCGCCGGCAGCGAAATTCCAAATTTTGAAATTTTGTTATCTTTTTATTTTCATTCAATCCCAATCATTTTACTTTGTCCCTAACTTCTCCAAAATCATGATTTTACCTGAAATTGCACTTTAAACACGAAATACCCGTGAAATGACATTTGTGGATTAAATAATCAAATAAATGCAATTTTCACACAAATATCAACATTTAAATCATAACAAAAATGCAATAATTTAGCTCTTATCACTCATCTTACTAAAATATTCACATTCTACCTAGCACATTCGAGATCTACATAGTCATCTATACAAATATTTTTAATAAGCCATCCTAATATTGGTTGACGAGACAAGATCGACAATGCAATGCCAATCTTGTATATACTTTTGTTTTATTATTTGTAAAACTCTCGCAAGTGCATAAATCATTTTATAGTAAATGATAAGTATACTCCCAAGGTCGATCTAATGAATGAATATATGTGGTTTTTAATTTATTTTTCAGACTTTTAAAAAGAAATTAAATCCTAAACATCTTGTCATGATATTTTGGTTTTTGTGTTTCCTAATCTAATAACAAAAAAATAAACATAAATATAGATTCAATAAACAATTATGCAATTTTTTATCATTCGTAACAGAGTATTTAAGGATATAATAATTAAGTTAATTATGATTGCTCATATTATTTAGGTTATTAAAGATATAAATTGATATTTGTTAATTTTCTCTTTTTAGTATTGTCAGGATATACTTGTGGGTCATGTACTCTATTGTGGGAGGGTCCATACACTCCATCTTCAATCCAAAGTATGTTAACAAGTTCCTTTCGCCCTTCCCCAGCTTCGAACCTGGGACCTAACCCTTAAGTACCTCTAATTCATAGAAGCTGGTACCAATTGAGACGCAGGGCCCATGAGTATATCCTAATAAGTATGAAAGTGTCCTTAAATAGGGCCCAAATTCTTTTGTTTAATATTAATTAACTAATATCCTTAGGCAGGACTTATTAATAATTAGATATTAAATTTCAGCTTTACTTCTAAGAAAATAGCAAATCATCTAATCATAGCATTAGGAGGAGTCAATTAATTAGACTTTATTCAAGGTGTCCAAATTAAATCTAGAAATTTAATTATCCGAGTACTATCTTTCAAGTTTTAAAACTATTATTGAAAATATGTTGTCAATATATTTTCGAATAATAATTCTTATGAGAACTTTTGAAATTGAGTTTCACTCTAACTATCGGGCGATTGTACAAACAAATAAAAGAGTACTGCTCTAAATCAGACATTATAATTAAACCTTAAAATATAAATTTAAGGTTTAAGTTTGTAATGAAAAATAATATATTTCTCTCTAACATCCTTAATATAAAATCATAAATAAAAACAAAATTAATTTATTTTATAAAAATGTTTTACCTAATTAATATTTTACAAACATAACAATGTTATTATTATATCAAATTTACAAATAACTAGCTATGTTAAATTTAATCATAGACAAATTAAATATAACATATAGGAATAAAACAAAAAAAATAACTGTAAAGAATTCATTTAAAATTATACCTCAAAAGAATCCTTACAGAACTTTAATACTAATTCTGTTGCTGAAAACCCTCCAAACGGATTTGCATTTCCATTTATTGAATCAAAAACTAAAAAACTATAAAAACATATCTTGTTCTTCTCAAAAAGAGAAGAACTTTAAAACTAAAAACTAAAAAACTAAGAAAACTTTCTAGAGAGAGAAAGAGTTGAGAAAATTGTGTGTTTTATAATAAAGGAAGATGGTCCTTTTATAGGTAAGGAAAAGGCCAAAAAAAGGTGGGAAAATATTTCAAAAATTAATTTGGATGTGTTTGGACAAGCTTCCATGCACGTGGGGCGCAAAAATTGTTAAAAATGAGTAATTGGTATAGTAGGTGCACGTGGGACACGGCGTAGGCATGTGATAATGTGCGGGGAAATTGGCTCGGCATGTGCTAGGCGTGTGCTGGTCATATGTAGGCGTGTGGTGGGCATACATCGGCTACATATAGACATGTACTAGACGTGTGTTGGCATGTGATGGGCGCACGCGCATGTGCACTGGTGCGAGTGGGACTTGGCGTGGATGAGCGGGTGCACGTGAGATTTCTGCCTTTTTATTTTTTTGACCATTTTGACCCATTTTGTCCAATTTTTTCATCTTTTTGACTTTTTATCATTTTTTTCTCAATATATTTGTAATGTATTGCCTCCAATAGTTTTTTATTTGAGTCTTTAAGTTATTTTTGAATGAAAATACCTAAAAAATAATAAAAATACATGTGATTCCAAAAAAGCAAATTTATATAAAAATATGATAAAATTATACAAATATAAATCTATTTAATTAATTAAAGTACATTAAGGCATAGTAATTTTAGTATTTTTTAAGCACTTATCACTGGTATAATAGTTGTTTTTGTAGGAAAACTCAACCAACAGTAGGTGTTCACTCTTGTTTTCCTTGAATTTTATACATAGAGTAATAACTTGTCTTCTAAAATTTAGATAACCCTTTTGAAATGTCCATCCGTTTTAGGGTGATAAGGAGTGGTTGAAATAGTCTTGTAAGTTTCTTGTGCTCTGCCTTAATTTGTTAACATATCATGCATTTGGCTATAAACTATGCAACATCTTCATTCATTTCCACCATTAGGTCTGTTTTAAATCATGATACATTTTTGTGCTTTTATAACATACCATAAATTTTGAACTATATGCTTCTCCTATGATCTCTTGTCTTAAATAATCATCGACAGATACTGCTATCTCTTCATGGAAAAAAATGCTATATCTCTATAAATCGATCCTTGCACCATCTCTTCTTTAGTCATCCTACAACATACTTCACAAATTTTAGGATTGTTAGACTGGTCTAATTTGATGTTCTCTAGAAACATAGGACTACTTATAAGGTTATGCATGAATATTTTTCTCCCAACATCATATAGATTAATTCATAACCTTCTATAGTTTTGGTGTTTTGATAGGTGTCCAACATCATCTATGCAACAAAACCCGACTTATGACTCAAAGCATTTGTTACTATATTAGCCTTGCCAAGTACTACAAGGTGAAGTTAGAAACCTAAAGATATTATACCCATCTTCTTTGTCTTAAATTGACATCTTTTTGAGTAAAAAGATATTTGAGACTTTTATGTCTACATTTTCAGAGCAAAAGCCATAACTGTTAACTCCAATTCATGTGTTGGGTAGTTTCACTTATGAACCTTGAGTTGTCATGATTTGTAGACAACTACTCAATAATTTTGCATTAGGATGCACCTAAGACCTTGTAGTGAAGCATCAGTAAAGACCACATAAGGTTTCATGTAGACTGGAATAATGAGAATTGGTGTAGTTGTAAGTCATGCCTTCAACTCATGAAATGCATCAAATGCATCCTCACAAGCTTTGTTCCATAAGAGTTTGATTTTGTTTTTGAAGTTTTGTCAATGGTGTATTAATCTTTGTAAAGTCTTACACAAAACATTGATAGTATCCAGCTAGTCCAAGAAAATTTTGAACTTCAGTTACATTTCTCGGTTGCTTCCAACTTAATACTACTTCAATTTTGGAGGGATCTACGATAATATCACTTCCAAGTATGATATGTCCAAGGAATTTGACTTCGGTAAGAAAAAAATCACACTTCTTGAACTTTGCATATAATTGGTGCTCCCATAGAGTTTGCAAAGTGATCCCAAGATGTTCTTCATACTCCTTATGGGTCTTAAAGTAAATCAATATATCAATAAATACAACAATAAATTGAAATAAGTAGGGTCAAAATACCTAATTCATTTAGTACATAAAAGTAGTAGTGCATTGGTTACACCAAATGGCATAACACAAAATTCAAAATACCCATACCAAGTATGGAAGGCAGTTTTGGGTATATCTGACTCTCTAACCCAAAGTTGGTAATATCCTAATCTTGGATTGATTTTTGAGAAGAAACTTGCACCACCAAGTTGGTCAAATAATTCCTCAATAAGATAAAGGATACTTGTTCTTTATGGTTAACCTCTTTAGTGACGATAATAAATGCATACTCTAAAGTTTCCATCCTTCATTTTAATAAAAATAAAATATGCTCCCCAAGGTGATGAGCTTGGTCGAATGAATCCTTTCACCAACAACTTGTCAAACTGTTTTCTTAGCTCTTATTTTTCTATAAGTGCCATACGATAAAGAGTAATAGATATTGGTGTAGTTTCAAGATATAACTCAATGGAAAAATCTATTTATCAAGCTTAAGGAAGTTTAGGTAATTCTTTTGAAAGCACATCCCAATATTCACTCACTACTGGTATCCACACTAACCTTCTTACACTATCTGTGTCTACTTCTAGAGAATTCAAGAGAGCTATGCTTGCTAGTTTCATCTTTAACCTAAGCAGTATATAAGGAAAGCGTTAGAAAGATTCACTCTTTTTTTGCCATAAAATTGAACTTTTATGCCTTTGGAGGTTTGGAAGGTAACTTTCTTCTTAAAGAAATTTACAATAGCTTGATATTTGGTCGGCTAGTCCATTCCTAGGATGACATAAAAATAACTCATATCGAGTATAATGAGATTAGCTAGGAATTGGTGACTGCTAACTCTGATTGAACAATTCTAATAAATAAAAAAGACATTAGAAGATACTACAAGTGGAGTGTTTAAAGTAAGGGGATTTCTATGTCTTCATATGCAATTTTCAACATTTGGGCATAGGTTAAAGAAATAAAAGAATGGAAGCACCAGTATCAAAAAGAACTCATGCCTAAGAATGATGTAACATAATCGTACCTTTTACAATGTCATTGATTTTGGGCTACCCTTGTCTTTAAGATATTGCAAAGGCTTGACCTTGAAATTATTTTTCTTAAATGGCAAGGCCTTATCATTTTCTTTTTTATGGGTAGAAGTTTGACATTGAAAGGTTGGTGCTATACTAGAAGGTTATCGAAAAGACTATCTAGGAGGCTGATAAGACCTGGAGGATTATTCTTGGAATGATCGTCTTGGTTGCTAAATTTTTTTTAGGACTACCAATTTGTCTGCTGACCTTGTCCTTGGAAATTTCCTTTAGTATATAATTCTCCAGAACTAAAACTAGACTATTATCCTTCCTTAATATTGACTGACAATGTATTGAGGATAGTTATGTTTAAGTTGTTCCAGTTGATTGCAGTTGCAGCAAGTGTAAGGGTGATATCGAGGACTCCTAAATGAATTACTTCTAGATGATCCGCTGCATTGGTGACTACGTCTTCTTTGCTAGAATTTCTTTTTCTCTTTTCCTTTATCCTTAGTCTTTTGTGATGATGTGGCCATCTTTAACTACTCCACATTGACTTGCTCAACTCTATAGGCTACAAAAACAATTGCATTATAGGTTCGCACTTATTCATACATTAGTTGTTTATAGATGTCATATCGTAAACCCATCAACAAATTTGTAGCTTTGTCCGAGTCTTGCACAACTATATTCTCTATGAATCTTGATAGTTGGTTAAAATGAGTATCATATTGTGCAACGGTCATATTCTCTTACTTGAGATTCATAAGCACGACCACCTTGTTAGCCTTTGTAGTCTCATTGAAGAATCTCTCGTAGAACATTTACTTAAATTCTTCCCATGTGATTGCCTCTATATTTCTTCCTCTACTGATAGAGTCCCACTAGTAGTCAGATTTTTCACTTAATTTATATACAGAAAGTCCAACTCTATAACATATAGAAACGTTTAGAGCATTCATTTTCTTCTTGATTTCCCAAATCCATCCTTTTGTGATGTCACGGTTAGGGTCATCATGTAGATTATTCATGCATATCATCATATAATACTTTCTATTCTTACAGGACTACCATTATATTTAGAGCCTTAGGATTAAATGATATGTAGGGGTGATAACGCTGCCATGAAATGCCTCTTAACTTTGAGAAATATTTATAGTCAAGTTAAGGAAATATCCCCTTTTGTAAGGGTGTTGAATAACAAAGTCCTAGACTTCCTGATTCCCTTGCCATACTGTAGGCATTGTAAGATGTTATATGGACGTTTTTTGAGACAAAAAGTAGGCCAAGAACCCTTGATTCTAGGATGCATTCCATAATGGCCTAGAATGTATTCTTCATCATGTTGAGATGGGTATCGATATCCATTTGGACACCTCATATGCGAGCTAGTTAGGCCCATTATAGGTGAGCTAAAGTAGGTACGGGCTCTACCGCTTTGGTAGGGTGTGGAAGTGCCAAAAGGAAATGCCCTATTAGGCCCCATGATTCCTATCTAAGTGTAATAAACTTGTTGATTATTTTATTCTTTTTGGAACGACCTTTGGTCCCTTTTAAAGATCCATAAAATAAAGATAACCCAAAGAGCAAGTAATCTTTTCATAAAGATTTTTCCTTAAATGTATGGAAGGATAGACCATTATTTTCCCACAAATTTTATTAACCTAGATGGGTGAACGATCTCTTAATACAAATATTTTTGCAATCTCATCTTCGTACATTCACAGAAAATATCAAAAATATAGTTGTTGCAATCGTCTTGTTGAGAGGATTCTGGACTGATTTTACTTCTCTAGAATCAATCCAAAAGTGGATGAATTAGAGCTAAACTGGTTGCACTATCTGGGTGGTGAATCAAACTAGTTTTAGTCTTCTTTCTACATGGCACTATTTTGGCTAGCAACCATTCGCTTTGACGGTGCGTAGTGGCACGTGCAACTCACCCTAGTGTCCATTGGTCACCAAATTTTGGCAACTAGCTAACTACAACGTGATCTTTTCGATAGAGGCCTCAGATTTTTCATGCGATGCATGAATTTTTGGATCCATCCAAGGGTTACTCGATCAGACAAAAAATTATGCATGTCATGCAATTTGGGTTGCATCTCCTTAGCTGACTAGCTAGGTTTTGAGGAAGTTTCACTTGTCGAAGGTGTCAAAAAATGGATTATTGTTAGGTGGTGATGACCATGGTGCATGTAAGTTCGAATCGTTGACTAAGTGATTGTACGAGATGAACTTTCCTAGACTCCATATGGACCAAAGTCCAAGAACTTATAAATTTATCCTTTTATTTTTTTGATGGAAGCATAAAGAGTTAATTTTTTAGAAATTGTGTAGAACTCTAACTTGGAGGCTAGGAGATGTCTCTACTCAATTGGTCTAGATGTAATAACATGCTCTTGGTAGGGATCAAGTTCTTAGTCAAGCATAATGGTGGATGGCACGTCGTGGGACGAAATCAGCTCTAGTTCACCTTACACAACAAGAGTATGGTCGAAAGTAAAGACTATTCAATAAGGGTTGACCTGGCGGGCGATTCCAATTGTACCACAACTTGGCCTGCAATGTCTTAGCTGGCAATGCTAGTCTTGGTTGAGAACTCCTAGCTGGTGGTTCTTAACATGGTACTCAAGTCCCATTATGGATAATCATCTTTCCATCCAACCCTGGGATGGCTACGGGTCTGGTCTTGTGCACTTTGGGCATTGATGGATGTCGTAAGGATGTTTTTTGGGATGATGACTAGTTTAGGAGTCAATGGCTCTAGTAAGGGCTCTAAGATGGCCTAATGTATTTTCCATCATGCTAGGCTCGTGTCCAGGTGTAATACCTATATTTCTAACAATACCTATATTTCTAGCAAGTTGTGTCGGAGTGGAAAGAATGACCTGTTGGTTGGTAGGCATGGATTCTGAACTAGTTGTTGGGTTTGAGAGGTCGAGCTAGCTATCTGATTCATGACCCTTTTTAAAATTCCCAAGAGTCAAGTAGATAACAATATTGGATTAGAAGACTCTAGGGTTCTCTTTTCAGAAAACACTGCTGCTAAGGTCCAAGATTTCTTTTTAAATATCTTTAATTTCTTGATAGATTAAGAACGAAGAGGACTTTTGAGAGTCCTAAAAATTTGAAATTTCACACTTCTTTCTTATAGACGATGTTAGATGTTAATATCGATTTTTTTCAACACCACACTTCTCCATGGATCTAAGAGATGAACAAACTATTAAAATCTTGGACCATCTTATGATAGTAATCTTTGAACTTTTGATGCTTAAGTCAGTAATTGTAAGAACTAAGAATTTGATTCTCCCCTAACATTATTGTTACCAAACATAAATTCTGGCTTTAGCTGGAGAATTTGAAAATTATTAAAAGAAAATAAAAAGCTGAGAACTAAGAACTATGAGTTTAATTCTTCTCTAATTTTTTTGGTGTATTACTATATATATCATTAATATATTATAAATATGTGGATAAAAATGATTAAAAGTATGAATATTTGTTGTATAAAATATAAAATTTTATATATGTATTTATGGATCATTGGTGGTACATATAGTTAAGTACCAAAAATTGAATAGGTGAATTACTTTGAATAACCGAAAGCTCAAACTTTTATTTTTGCTCCACCTGACCAACAAACTTCCCCTCATAACCAAAGAAAAATATGATTCATTTTTTTTTCTATTAGAATCGGCTTCTATTTGATTACCCTTGTTTCTCAAGGGCCAAACAAGTGAGATAATTAACAAGCAAAAGTGACATAAAAGCATAAAAAAGCATCGGTGAGAAGTGTCAAGTTGTGCCTGTTTGGCAAGAATGGAGGTAAATAAATTAATAAAGTTATCGCCAAGAATGTAATTATTAATAATAGCTTCTATAAATATTTTTAACACTTTATAATTAATTACAGTTGTATTTGTCATTAATATGATATAACATTTTTGACACTGGAAATTGAATGGACATGCCAAGTTGAATTAGAGAGTCATACATATAAAACTTTCTCTACATACGCATGCATTAGTCAAAACTTACATGTCATCATTCCCTATTTACTTTCCATTGACCAATTATAATTAAAAACTTTAACTAAATTTCTATTGAATTTGATAAGTTATAATTGGATTATTGTTTGATAGGCTAAAAACCCAACAAGACAAAGTCAAATTAAACCTATATTTAATTCATTATTAGAGTATGCATATAGTTGATTGGCTCGATTCTACACCAAAATTAGAAACGAATCAATAAAATCGGTCCTTAAAAGTTAGGAACCGATCTGATACAATAAAAGTAATAAAACTAATCCAAATCAAACTTTGGGTTCAGCCATGTAAATTTGTTTTTGTGTTTTTTAGAGTTGTATTTTAATTTTAATTTTTAATAATAAAATAATTATTATATAAAATTTACATTGATTAAATTTAGTACTTCAAAATTATTTTGATTTTTTCAAATGATAAATCAAAAGAAAATATATAATGAAATTCTAAATACCATAGTAATTAAAAAAACTATTATTTAATTTCATATCAATTAAGTATATATAATATAAAAAAGTGATTGATTTAAAAAATATCTATTTAATTAAATAAATATTAAAATGACTTGCATGTTATCTCTAAGTTTAATGCAAGTAATCATCCTTTAAATCATATCAAATGTTGTTTGATCTTAAAAATTCATCCATCGATTGAATTGGAATAACTAAATCCCAAATACCAATACTTTTTTATTTTTAAATTTTAAAAAATAAAATAATATTAGTAATAGATATTAGTAATATTAGTTCCTATATGATTTCAACACCAAGAATCAATCCTACACATCTTGGATTGATTTTGCAATTTTTGAAACCAATCCAACTCAATAAAAAAGAAAAAATTGAACAATATGGGTTGCATTGGTTCAGACTAAATGGGTTGGTTTTGATCGTGTAAATTTTGAACACCTCTACTCATCGTAACTAAAGTAAAAAAATTATCTAATTGATTGAATTTTGATATGTATTGAAATTGAATTTGATACATGTCCAACTCATCGTAACTTGCCCAATTGGCAAATTTTATTTCAACCACTGTAGCTTAATTGAATAGTTGTCTAGCTTAATATAAATCAATTAGACATACTTTCAACTTTTTAGATTTTATCATGATTCACCGTAGAAAAATTGAATACCTATAAAACTTATTATAACTCAAAATAACAAAAATTCAATTGGATAAAACTTATTATACCTCAAAATAGCAAAATTCTAATTGTTAATATTTCTTCTCAATCATCAAAAGTCAAATTACTGTTCTTAAATATTTTTCATTTATTTTAATATATTTTAGAGTTCATATTATCAACTAAAGATTGAGAGCAAGATAAACACATAAATAATCGAAATGATGTGACCAGGATAAATCTCGATTGGTTTTGGTCCATCAATAGTGAAAAACTAAAGCTGTTAAATGGGCTTGTGAATAGGCTTTAAGGATATAATTTCACTTAGAATAATACAATCAAACAGAAAAGAGAGTAAACAAAATTGTGTTGAGAGACTGATTTTGTGACACAAGATGATGTAACTTACCCACACTTACACTTAAGAGAGACCTTGATCTTTGGTGCCCTTCTTCTTCTACCAAAAAGATAATTTTTTTGGTGAAATTGTGTCGAAGACTACAATTGGTGATACCGTAAATGTAAAATAAGGGTATAATTGGGATTCAAATAAAAGTATTATGGTGTCCAAATAAGAATTAAATTAATGGAAAAGAGTTATACCAAACTAGTTTCCTTTAACTTTTATTATAGTAGTATCAAATTCTATTATGGTTGTATACAAGTGTTTAAAATTTGCCTGATTCGAACAATACTTTTAAAGTGAATAAGCTTATACAACTCTTCCATTTTTTTCTTATATTTTGTTGGTTTGGCCATAAAAATCGTAAAAGCATTTCAAAATGAGTTGAATCAGTTATTCATCTTGAGAATTCTGTAGTAACTAATCCAACTCATAATACTTTATATTATATTTTACCAAGTCAAAATCCAAAAAACAAAAGTATTTTCATTTTAGGGTTTTTTCCCAAAAAGGTAGCCTTTTTCTCTTAACCATTTTTCTTCTGAAGGCTTAACATGAATCAAGTCTTCTCTACCTTTTTCCATTGCGAAGTACCATATCTACCTTTACATCTCCATCAAGCTTTGTTAATCCTATGTCATGCTTCGTCCATCATCCTCTAATTTTGTCCTTCATCAAACTAGAAGCGTCTGTCTTTTATTCTTTAAATAAAAAAAGACGATAATGTAAAAAAAAACATAAAAAAAATACCCAATCCAATTTAACCGTATGTTTGGTTGATTGAAATGAAATTGAATCATAATTGATTTATTCCAATATTATATTTGGTTAAGTTGAAAAGTGGGAATTGAATGAAATCGATTCCTAAAAGAGAAGAAATTAGAATTCCTTTTCCTCCTTAAGGAATCATGATTTCATTTTCATCACTAATTTTTTTTTCAATTTTACCCCAACCCTAAATATAACGCTAAACCCTAAATTTCAAATCTCAAAACACTAAACCTTAAATCTTATTTTATTTTATTTTAAATTAAAAATATTTTTATTTTTATTTTTAAAATATAAAAAAATAAAAAAATTAAATATTATTTTATTAAAATATTTATTATTAATCTTATTTAACGGTAATTCATCTAATACTCAACATTTATTACTCTCTACTTTAAACACTAATATAATTTTATCCTCAAAAATCTTATCAGATTATATTATATATATATATATATATATATATGTTATCAACAATGTATAGGTACTTCTGCGACAAACCGTGGGTATCAAGATCATTAACCCATTTTTTTCTCTCCCTGGTGAGTCTTAGTGATCACAGTTCTCGAGCAAAGCTTTCGTTCTTTCTGGTTTATTCTAGTCTGCTCTGTCTACTTCTTGTTCTTACTCTTTCCACAGAACTGGTTAACTTCAATTAAAGATTTTTTTTGTTACATTTTGTGAATAGATAGAGAATATGGGTTTTGGTGCGAAATGGAGGAGCGAGGGTAGTGGGCCAAGTGGCGGAGATGTAGGTCCCAGCGGCTCGGAACCCGTTGGTTCAAGGCAGTTTCCTCTGGCGGTTCAGCCAGAGGTCATGAGGGCCGCCGAGAAAGATGATCAGTACGCATCCTTCATCTACGACTCTTGTCGCGATGCCTTTCGTCACCTTTTCGGTCAGCCTTTTTACCCTCCTCTTCATTCAGTAACCAAACTTGAACTTCACCAAAAAATATTGAATTTTACTTTGCCTTGCGTTTTGCGGTAAATTTTGTAGCTGTTTTCATTATATTTGAGCTTAATTGTTAATTATTTGGGAGAAATTTAGCTATCGTCGCTTCTAAATTTGTGTATTATACCTTAGGTAATGTTTTGCAGTCATAAGATTCCTGTTGATGAGTTATTAAAAAGTAAACATAATAAACTCTGGGTGACCTTGTAATATCGTTCTATAATTCTGTAGGTACCAGAATGGCCGTAGCTTATCAGAGTGAGGTTAGCCTCCTTTAGACCTTCCATCAGTGAACGATGAGCTGTATTGATTCTCGAATTTTGGATTTTCATTTAGGGTTTATTTTTAATTGCATAAGGATGGGTTTGCAGACTAAACTTGTTGGGCAGATGCTTTATTATGTATTGACAACTGGGTCGGGGCAGCAAACTTTGGGAGAAGAATACTGTGATGTTACTCAGGTTTTTCATAGTCCTTGAACTAATTTTTAACTTTTACTCATTGGTGTTTATGTAGCAAGTTGCATTATTCTTCCAGCAACATGTACAACTTGACACCTCTTGTATTGAATGTTGGTATATAAAAGATTGTATAAGGATTGAAAGATATTAGCAAAAGGGCAAAACGAATGAAGGACATCAATCTAAGAAGGATGATAGTACCTCTTTCTCTTTCTTTCTAACACTTACCTAAGCTCCTACAGTCCTATTCAATTGTTTAGATTACAAATCTGCTCTTGAAACTAGTTGAAAGAATTCAACTTGGTGGGTGGGTTCATACTTGTCCTTAGTAGTTAGTTATCTTGTTATGGAAAGTTTTAGTCTGTATGCATTGGTAATATCTTGGGAGCAGCCTTATAAATGCCATTGCTGGTCTTATTATTTATTAATGAGGTCAATTATGCAAATATGATCTTTTTTCTCCCCTTTTCTATGTTCACCATCCCAAATTTGCTGAACCCATAGTTTTAAATGTTTTGAGTACAACATGTTCTAATTTAAACATTCTATGACTGACGATTCTTGCTTTAATGTGTCACCATTGTCGGCTTTTATCTTGTTGGATTGGATATCGTTGAGAAGGTTTAAATCTGTGAAATGTTGAGGATTAGTGATGATGTGCTATGAAGATATTGCAGCTTTAGAATATTTGACTATAGTTTTGATAGTTCTTCTTATTAGGTTGCTGGACCTTATGCACTTCCTCCAACCCCAGCGAGGCGTGCACTTTTCATTATATATCAGACAGCAGTTCCTTATATTGCAGAAAGAATTAGGTTCTAACTATTTACTCCTATTTTGATGTTTTGAATTTGATTGTACTCCTGGAAACTTATGAATCTTTATTTCACAGCACACATATAGCTTCCCGTGGCATTGTTCTAGCTGATTTGCAAAATGATGATCTCTACAGTGCTAATTCTTCAGGGAGAAACCAAGTTTATTCTTCTACTGTGACGGGCAGTCCATCTTCATCCACCTCAGGTGCATCTGTTTCAGCTTTAGCTTTAGCGAAGTTGAAGGAGAAATGTAATAGACTATGGTCCTCTGCCGTCCAGAGGTGGCCCATGGTACAGTATTTATCTTTTCATTGTGTTACTCTGACAAGTGTTTAACTTTCAGTCTTTGACATAAGAATCTGGTTTATCTAATATGAACTTGCTTCCTTACTCGCTTTTTTGTTGGGTTGCATTTATTTCAATTTTGATGTGTGTGCCATGTTCCTAGTTTATATGCAAATTATTACTGAAAGTAATGTGTTTACTGTTGCTAAGTATTTTCTTCTTCACCCTGCGCTGACCTCTTTACCTATTATAGCACAATTAATGCCTTTATTTTTTATTTTTTGACAACCTGGTAGAGTGCTTATCTGGTGAAAACTTCTATTTTCTATTGCATTCAGGTTCTTCCCATAGCTCGTGAAATTTTACAGTTGATTCTTCGTGCTAACCTCATGCTTTTTTACTTTGAAGGTGACTCCTTTGCTTTAGAGGTTCATGCATCATAATTACATGTTATTGAAGGTTTAAATTATCTTGCAATTATTTTTTGATTGTAGGTCTCTATTATCATATATCAAAACGTGCAGCAGGCATTCAATATGTATTCATTGGGAAACAAACAAATCAAAGACCCAGGTATGTATTCATTGCAATTATGATTTATTTTTGCTATTCATGTGAAAATGTTCATCACAAAATGGATATGTGAATCACGGCTTCTATGGTACTTTGAATATCAATTTCTTGATTGTATTTGAAGGTGAGCACAACATTCTTATGCATCCATTTCGCATGTTGGGTATATATGGTGTATCCGATGCCTCTCTAAATTTATCAAGCTCTAGAAAAAGAAACTTGCACGCCTAATTGAAACTAGACATTAATCCATTACAAGATATAAGAAATATAATTTTATTAAAGCTTTCTGAAAATTATATTTTTTTGAATTTTCTAGTATAATAATGTGTAGGATATTATATAGTAGTTTGGATGTGCTAGTATTTTCTACAAATAGGAATATCTTCTAATTTAATAGAAGACAACAAACATTGGTTTCTTGGTCATGACCAGTTAAGCTAAAGTTCCAATAAATGCCATTTCCTCATGGTGGAACCTCCTCAGGGAATGTAAGGTTTTAATGAGTTGATCTTGACCTGCCATCTAAGCATGAATAACTTCGTTTAAGATAATATTTTTGGTATAGAAAGTGTCAAATTCAATCAAACAAGGATAGATTGATACAATAGAAACCTATGGAACGCACCTAAAATTGTTGCTATCGGTCTTGTGAATTCAATAATGAGCGCTTGTTGGCATTCCAACATTTCTTCTCTTTTCAAGCCTACTTGAAAGAGAATTTGGTAATTCTTGGTTGTGATAATTTGAATATTCTTAGCATGGTATCGGAGAATCTAATTGTTATTACTCAAATAAACATGAAATATATACTCTTGTATTTTACCATAGGTCAAAGTTGGTATGCAATTATTGGAATAATTGTTGGAAAGTCAAATAGTGATAAGCAACCATGATAATGATATGATTGCACCATGATGTGAAAGGCACAACCTAATAGATCGTTGTATCGAGTGGTTGGATCATAGTGTCTTACCATAAAAATGGATGCATGCACAACACCACCACCTATAAGAAAACCACCCATCTACATGTGATGTGCGAACAATGAAAGTGTGTACCATAGTCAGTAGCTAGATATGGATAAACGAAATGATGTAAAAGATTATTTTAAGTATTGAAGTGTTCTTTTTAAATGAGGCGAGGCAAGGCTTAAGCCTTAAGGTAATCCGAGGTGTAAGCTTCAAACTTTAACTTTAAAAAACCTTTATAATAAAAGCATTTTTTTTATCCAATAAATAATAGATATCATGGAAAGAAAGCTAAACTTTAACTTTAAATATTGTTAAAATATTAATATAAGTAATTAATCATGAAAATAACTATAAAATACACAAAGTAAATAATATGTTGTGGTTCTATTGTTCGAATATCAATTTGAAGCAGAAGAAAAAAAATACAAATATGTAGTCAAATAGAGGGATAATTTGATTTGCAGTGCTACAATTTAATGATTGATAAAATTTGGAGTTGTCGTACGCAAGGAAAATAAAGATCATAGGTGAAGGAAGATCGAAGAATGTCCGGTAAGCAACCTTAATCACGTTTGTCTATGAGATTACGATATTCTTCTTTTTTGTTTTTTTTATCTATGATTTTCTACCTTTAAATTTTGTGGAACTGTGCCAAGATTTTATGGGTAACCTATGAACCAATTTTAAAAAAATTAACTATTTGAGGCTAAAGTCTCAATCACCTCGAGGTATAAAAGTTATAAGGTAGAAATCTCAATCAAAAAGGCGTAACCTTTAATTTACCACTTGAGGTAGGCTCGCGTCAAAATAGCTTTTTACTACTATGGATAAGCAATCATCTTAGTAATTCTTGGAATATTTTCCATGTCTCATATAAAGATTTCCCTTCAATTTGTTGGTAGGATGTAATGTTATTTTTAAGCCTGACATTGTTTGTTGATGGGAAATATATCATCAAGAATGAAGAATTTTTCTATCAAATCATTCCAAGTTGTAATGAAATCAAGCGGCAAAAAGTTTAACCTAACTCGAATATGGTCTCGCAAAGAGTAAGTTAACATCTAAAGCCTAAACGCTTCCTCGGTCACATCATTGAATTTGAATGAATTTTTAAATTCAATAAGCAATCTGAGATGTAAATGAGGATTCTCTGTTGGTGATCTACTGAATTGACCAATTGTTTGTAACATTTGAAACATTACTTGCTTTAGTTCAAATTGATTAACTTGAATGTTTGACCTTGTTATTCAACCCTTTCAACATAGGTACTATCATCCATTAAAAGAATTTGATAGTTTAAATTTAGTTCATTCTTGTTTATTTATAATGAATTAGCCATTTTTTTTACTTGGATGACAACTTGTTTTCTTATTAATATCAAAGTACGCTCGATTTTGGGATCTAAAGGTAAAATTTATCCCTTATGGACTTTGCTTATGCAATAGAGTCGAATATGTTTCTAATAGACCAAAGGAGATGTCAAAAAAATAAATAAAGAAAGAAAGAAAAATAACTAAAATAAAATAAATTAAAAATTAATTTCTAATATTTATAATCTTAATAGTACTAATGGAGATGTTAAAATGAAAATAAATAACTAAATAAATAAAATTAATTAAAATAAAATAAAAATTAATTTCTAATGTTTATCTTTGTAAACGTCGCCAAAAACTTAATCGATATGAATTATGTGCAATGGGTACGTATGTATGACGATTGCGAATAAGCAATATAATGATAAAAAAATATTGTTCCCACGAAGATTATGTTATTAGAAAAATAATTTTTAAAGTTAAAAACTAAAGATTAATTTTTTATTTATTTTAAGAAAGTAAGATTAAAAGAACTAAAAATGAATATCAGTAATTAATTAACTCAAAATTAGCAGTTAAGAAGATATATGAGAAAATATTTAGGAATATTTAATCACTTAATTTTCTAAACGTATGAATCACTAAAATTCCCTTAGTTAATCAATTACTTGATCAATTGAATATAATCTAGCATGTATTCCTCTTTCAACTAGACTACACAACATTTAATAATTAACTTAATCACTTTTTTATATCAATTAAATTGCATACTACTCATTAAGTTTATTAATTATGGATCACATACATAATAATCATATATCTCTCCCTAGAAATTATGCATGTTATTTAATCAAGACAAATAATTAAAAAATTTCAAATCAATTTAATTGACTCCATAGATCAATTATTGGCCAAACAATTAGTAGTATAAAAATCAAATTAAATAATATAATTAAATTGAAATCATAATTAGGATAAAAATATTAGATCATTACATGTAGAAAATTTGGTTTATAAGATCTTTAGATTAATGAATTAGATACATAAATTTGTTCATAAAGCTCAAAATTTTCATAAAGAAATACATGAAAATTGATAAGTCAAGGAAAAGAAGAATAAATACAATCAATCTCTTAAATTGTAGCTATAATCTTTTGTTAAATCTCTACCAAATTGTATCTCCTTTTGAACTTTTTTGTATTCTTCTCTCTTGGTTTTTAAAATTGATAAAAAAATGTTATATTTTGATTCAGGGTTTTTTGGGGCAATTAGGGGGTTAAATTAGACTCGAGTGGAATTTGGACCGTTAGATCTGTTTCAAATTAAAGGTTGAGATGAAAAAAAAATTAATAACGCTGGTCAATGGGATCACAACACGTAGTATGGGAGAATCACTGGACGAATCAACGCGCGTTGTGAGGCAGACTGGTTGTGTTCAACGAGTGTTGAGTCGGTGCGACATGACGCGTTGTGATTTGCGGATACGGATTGCATGGCGCTTTGGTGGAACAAACAAACAAATCCTGTGACGAAGCTTGGCACGACCTTTGACCGCTTGGCAAAACTTAGAATGAGTGCTATGTCAACACGTGGCTGAGCCTACGTCACCTGGTACATGCAGCGTGCTTCGATTGACTCTTGTTGCTTGTGTGGTGTTCACATGGCCACGATTGGTTCACTTTCCTACTTGTGTGGTGTCCATAAGTTCTTTTCTAATTGGTTTTGCATTAAAAATCATAGAAAATTCGTAAAAAAGTTCCCAAAAAATATATTTTCATCCCATTTCACTAGAAATTTTATATTTTAATATTTTTACTTAAAAAATACTACTTATTGAAAGAATGAGCAAATATTAAGTAGAAAAATGTACCGATGACTTTTTTTAACTTTGTCCGTGTCTCACACCATCATATTTTTTGCGAATCTTCTTGTTTGGTATTCATAAATTCGATCACCTTGTTAGCTTTTATTGTTTTGTTGAAGAATATCTAGTAGAATATCTCCTCAAAATCCTCTCATGTGATTGCCTCTAAGTTTCTTCCTTTGCTTATGAGTCCCACCTAGGCGGTTTCTCCACTTAGCTTATATGTTGCTAAACTAGCTCTAAAACATGTAGGAACGTTTAGATCATTCATTTTCTTCTTGATTTCTCGAATCTATCCTTTTGTAATGTCGAGGTTGGGACTACCATCACAGCGTGATGGTTTATTTTTTTCAAACTCTTTAATATAGTAAGCTCTACCTCTTTCTTTAGGTTCTCCACCCTGAGTAATTAATCTACGTAGCGCTTGTAACAAAATGTGTTCACCATGATTTTCATTTGCATCTTGTGCAAGTTGCTTCCTAACCATCTTTCTTTTTAGAGGTATGCTAAGACAAAAATAGTTTAAAATATTTCAAGATTATGAATGAATATTATTCCTTGTGATCAGAATCATGTTCTGATACCAAACTATCACACCTCAAAAAATGCTCATGTAAGATACAAAGGAAGGGTAATTTTAAATCATATTTTATAGAAAAATTAAGATTTTCTTTTAATAAAATTTATTTTTAATTCGGGATTTTTTATTTAAAACACAATTTAACAAAAACTATTTAAATTATAGAAAACATCAAATACATGCATTGAAAGATGATTTACATTACATCATGTCTCAGTATTGTCTCCAAAATACATGATACAAAATGAAATAAACAAAATAGGTAAACCTGTGATATTCTTTTACTACTTCAACGCTTAAACACGAACTGTCTTATTGAACCTTAATCCGAAAGGAAAGGGAAACGGGGTGAGCTATACGCAACTTAGTAGGAGTCTATTTTAATTAATATCATAACAATTCAATATTCATGATGCATGTTATTTACCATAAAGTTCATGAATGAAAATAATCATCATCATTAGCATATAGTGTGTGGATACTTTAGTCGCAAAACTCGGATGTACCTATACTTGCTCGTTTTTGGAGATTAGAAGAGTTTACATTCTAGATATCCCAATGTATGCTCGTATAGTATAAAATATATTATGCAAATATAAATTCATATGCATGGTGTGTAATCTCATATGTATTAATCATCAAAATACACACACTTGCGGGTTAACTTTCGAGATGCATATGGATCCACTTTCAACCCAATGCATGATCACAAAATATGTGGCACATGTATTGGTCAAATCAACGTCATATAGGCCCTCGTCTACGGAGGATCTAACTCCGAGGTTTATGTATGGTCAAATTTTGAGACCTAATAGATGGCACTTTGAGATCCAATAGATGAAAAACATTGAGGTCTGTGTACGGTCAACAATTCGAGGCATCATTGATGAAAAAACTCCGAAAATACATGTGAATGTTATGCTTAAACACTCCCTACAAAAATAATTTCATGATGTATGCATAAAATCTTAGATATGTACAATATTTTTAATACTCTCTTCATATAAATTTTTTCTATATATCTATAAAAATGTTTCCCAATTAGTATTTTAGTAGAACAATATTGGTAACATTTTTTATAAAAACATGGAACCTAATTTTCTTCATTCGTAAATATATGATGCATAACATTATCGTAAAGTAATACATGAATAAAAATATGGTGTAATAACCTCTATTTGAAAATACGTTCGTTCTCACTTCAAACTCTACTACTGACTCTTTTTCCTTTTTAGTGAAATCTAACACAATTTTTATATTTTTATACAAGAATTAGTAATATTTATTGTTAATTTACGTAATGTAAATGAAAAAATGTAACAGTTAAAAGGAAGAAATTTATCTTATTTTGTTTTTCGGAATAGAAATTGATAATTTTAGTCTCAAAACTCCACCCTTCTAAATTCGAATGCTTGGATATTTTATTCTTGAATTTGCACTTTGGAATGTACCGAAAACACTAAAATCTTAGTGAGAGAAAATTTTAGAGAGAAAGAGAGGACATGATTGAGAAATGGGGGCTAATATATATGGCTATTTATAGGGAAAGCTGATGCTTGCCAGCCATCCTTGTTGGTAGCTCGTCGAGCATCCCCGGTGAGACCCACCGAATATACAATTTTCTCGCCACCCCTTCGTCGTCTGCTAGTCTGCCAACAAGCTTGGCTGGAGAATTTTCTAAACTTCGCGATAAATCTGATTTTTCACGGAATTTCTCGATATGTTGATACATCTTAAAATATTATTAAAAGTTCTTTTCATGAAACTTTTAGAATTAAATATAAATTCTCGGGGTTTCACAAGGGTTGTCAACAAGGATGTTCTAGTATCAAATACCATGCATGTAGGGTTGTCAGGTGAAGCTCATTAGATGACAAATAAAGAGACTGGTTATCTTCACATCGAACTTCCGTGCTTTAATGTTTTTGCAAGCATCTATATCTATAATCTTTCAGCTTCCCCAAGTTCAAGAAGCGACAATCTCATATGCAACTTAGCCTCTTAGGAAAATACTGGTCAAACCTTGCATAGAAGTAGAAGCAATGGATTATGAATTCTGCATTGCACTAGCCTAAACCGAGTTTATCTTAGCCAACAACACCCAAACCATACTAAATGCTGGCAAAGAAGGCCGGAGCTTTGACTACTCTCTTTCCCTAAACCAAGAACCTAACTATGATGATGTCTTTGGGCGAAACTCTGCATTTGAAATTACTGTTTATATACCTGATATTGGCTATAATTCACAAGAACATTTTGTAGTGTTAGTAAGAGTAGATGCATATAATAAAGTCTGGTTAATTCATCAAACTATTTTTTATAATACAGTACTTATGTTAATTTTGATTCCTTTAATTTCTCTAATTTAGTTTAGTTTTTAAATTATTAGTTTGAATTTGAATCTAGGTTTATGAAAAATGATTATGAATACTCATTGACTCCCGAAAAAGGGTGGAAGGATGGAACCTGTTATCAGATGTACAATGCATTATAAACGTATCAACTGGGTTATTTATTCCACTTGTTAGAAAGGAAATAACTTAAAACATTTATTATCATGATGATACATTTATACAAGTTTTCTACCCCAAGAACATCTGAATTGGACTTCATGTATGCTATTCTTCTAGATTAAGAGCTGGTTATCAAAGTTTTCCCGTCTTTGTCGTTGGATACTAGGGCAATGCCCTGTGTTTTCTGCAGACATGATTGGCAAGATTGACAGTTTTATAGAAATTCATTTCTCGACAAATATTGTTTACAGTCTATCTCCGTCAGATTGGCCATGATTAAAGGGTTGTGTGATCTGTTATGGAGTTTGTATAGAGTGATACTAGCACAAATTCCGTATGGTTTTTTGACTGGTTTTTGTTGGGAGTCTAAGCCTTAAATAACATGTAAAAATTGTATTGTTTAATTGACTTCAAAATAGTATGTATTGTGTGTATATATGTTATATATACTCACACTATATTCTGTACATTTATGTACAGAGTGTACGTAAACTACACATGTACATATCTAAACTAATATACTATTTTAAGGTTAATTTGATTATGTATTTTGGGGCTTTAAATCTTTATTTGGTGGTTCTTTTTTCCTCTCCTTGAAATGTTTTCGAGCAATGTTACACATTGATTTATATATTAAATTTGGTATCCCCTTTTGTCGCCCTTTTTTTCTTGTTAGTGCTGGTAACCTGACCTATCTATGGAACTTTAACTTTATTGTCTCATGATCCACTTGAATCGTTTTACATTTTGTTTTCAAGGGTTGCATTACCTTTACTTTATGGAGAAATAAATCTAAACGTTATTGATTCCAGAATGCAATCACGTTTTCACAAATTGGTTTTTACGCAGATACCAAATACTGGGAGTATTTTTACTAATTCAGCTATGTATCATTGCTGCTGAAGGACTCTGGCGAAGTAATTTATCTTCCATTGCAAGTTCAGTTCACCAGACATCCTTTGGCACCCACCAAATTTCAACAGGTTATTCATTGCATGACACGTTTCCCCTTCCTGTTCAATATCAATTCATTTGTTTATATTAGTTTCTTGTTTCCTTGTTTGATACATTTATTTCTATAAATCATGCCCTAAATCTTTCCTTTTTTTAATTCTGACTGGTTTAAATAGTTGTGGCCCTAAATTATTGGTGTACAGGGCGAGGTTTGCCTGTTCTAAATGAGGAGGGTAACCTGGTGTCAGAAATTACTCGTAAAGGAAATTGGGTGTATGATTCATCATCAACTTCTGAGGTATATGCTTCATTATAAACATGTCTTTATGTTACTTTCCTCCTTTTTGAGGTGGGGGCATTAACATGGGAAGCTCAAGCAAATAGCCCAGGGAGAAAGTTTGAAATGGGGCCTAAATTTTTTTTAACAATTTTTAATTAAGGTTTTAATTTGAATGGTTGCTAAAAATAATATTTTTCTTAATAAACTATCTTTTTCTAAGTTCAAACAATAAGCACTCGGGATGTGGGATTGAGAATTGAACCTACGTTTAATCAATGGCACTACTACTCATACTTGTAATTTTTTTTTTAGTTTGTAGATAAATAAATCAATTACACTTATCCTTTACTCGAGTGGTATAAGTTTTTGCTTATCACTCAATAGCTTGGTGGTAAATGTTGTATCCTATATTTTCTTGGATGTGGGTTTGAATCCTCCTACGGTAAGTTTAAAACAATTAGTTTTTGAATGTATTGTGTATCTCAAAGTGGATTGTATCGATTAATCCCAAAAAAAAAAGTGTAATGACTTCTGCTTTATTATAAATGACCCAATTGCCTGTGAACATCATTTTCTTGCTCTAAAGATACTAGACTGTAAGTTTATCATCCACTTTTATATTTTTCAACTTTTGCTCTGCGATGGAATATATCACTCAAGGACAACATATTTTAGGCCAAAGTACCAATTTAGTCCATTTTTGACATTTGGCTTGGTGTTCGACCTTTTATTTCAATCAGTTGAGCCCAAAATCTTTTTCTCGACTAAACTAATCCTGTATCTTTTCAAAGTTTCAACTAGTTTTGACCAATTTGGTCGGAACTCCAACTAAATTGGCCCATGGATCAAAATATGAAGAATTAAATGGAGCCAGCTGAATGATTTTGACTAATATTATTACTCGAGATTTGAAAGGTTATGTAATAAATTGGTCAAATTAAAAGTAAACTACTAAATCAATATGACGTGAAAAAGGTAAATGGCACTTCACTCTTTTTATGAACCTTTTTCAGGAAAAAATGTCAACTAGTTGTAAAATTGCATCTAGATAGGTTTGTTCTAGTGGCTGCTCTGAAATAAGCCATCTAAACTAAAAGGGTAGTCTACATAATCTAAATGTGACTAACAAAATTTGGTATTTTCTGCAATCTCAGGTCACAAGTTTGAGCAAATGCACACTTTGTCTGAGCAATCGCCAGCATCCGACAGCCACACCTTGTGGTCATGTATTCTGCTGGTAGTGTTTCCC
The DNA here is from genome assembly GCA_037013495.1 of Hippophae tibetana. Taxonomy (NCBI): domain Eukaryota; kingdom Viridiplantae; phylum Streptophyta; class Magnoliopsida; order Rosales; family Elaeagnaceae; genus Hippophae; species Hippophae tibetana. Next base: position 8,925,070 of record CM072808.1, on the reverse strand, counting down.
GGTAGATAGAAAATCATAGATTGGTCTGCCTTTCTTTATCTATCTTCTCATCTCTTGTCTAACATGCTACATATGTAGGACTTGCATTGTGGAATGGTGCAATGAAAAGCCTGAATGTCCTCTTTGCCGAACTCCCATAACTCATTCAAGCTTAGTTTGCTTATATCATTCAGATTTCTAGCACTTGAATCATTGGGGAGTATGGTTTCTATCATTGACGAGAAAGAGTATTTGAAGTTATTGTGAAACCAATTTTTCCAAAAATCGTGTTGACCAATTATACTTTTATACACTTGCAGCTAAGCAAGTTGTACCATAATTTAACGACTGAAGAATTTTGAGACTCATTAGGTAGAATCCCTCTGTGGACGAGAATATTTGTAGTTTGCTTTAGTCAAGGGACCTAAGTTCATAGAATGTGAACCTTTTTCTGATTTATGCATAAAGCTGCTTAAGTAAGGATGGATGAGTAGATTAACAATATGGTGACAAAAGGTCGCCGAAGATGAAGAGCGCACAAACCATATTGTATTTAAAAAGATCCATCTCTTAAACCATCTTTGTTAGTCTCCTTAGCAGACGTTCTTGATTCCACATACCCACCACAACAACCTCAACTCTCAGCATCTCTGCCACCCATCTTCTTCACCCAATGTCTCCTCTTCAACCACTCATTTAGCCCCTTGCCATCCACTACTTTGTCAGCCTTTTAGCTATCTATTTTATAAACGATGGGTCGCAGTATTATTAGTAATTATATTCAAGTATACATAATTGTATCCAATAAAAATGTAAGGTTGTCGTGTGAGTTGTGATTTATTGAAGTATTAATATTAAAATGAGAAAATAATGTGCATTATGTTTCCAAAAACAAAATCTAAGTGTAGAGTTTCAATGCATCCCATTCAATAATTTTTAGTAAATATAATACTTGTATGTAGTAGATTATAAAGGACAACATCACACAAATAGAACATTTATATATATACACAAATAGAACATTTATATATATTCCTTGTCGTTCTTAAGTTTATATTCAAGCCAAAAAAGTCAAATAATTTTTTGACTTTTAGATCATAAATTTATTCATAATTTAATATAGGAATATATAAATTTATCACCTTTAAAATCATGGGTAGCAAGTAAACAATAACCACTCATTAGGCTATCAAAGTGTGTGCCACATGTAAGAAAAACTATTTCAAGAATAAGCATTTCATAATATAAGCAATCAATTTGATCAAGTAGATTGACTCGAAGTATCTGAACATTCTTAAAATATCAAATTAATTAAAATATTTGGTGATTTTTTTTTAAAGTCATTTTGTTTATATCAATATAATATTTTAATAATGTAATATATAAGTTACTCATAATTATCTATTACTCAAACATATTTAATTGGGAAAAAATTGTCATTTTACACGTTTCTATCCATTATCAACATCTGTTACATTATTTCCCTCCTTTTTATGTTCGGAACAACTTTTTGGCGCCAAATGAGTGGTTTTATAAAGCTGAATGGGGGGTGAGCTTGCATAGTTCTATCCTCTTATTCTTGCTGATATCTACTCTCTTCTTCTTCATGATATATCCATTCTTTATACAAGCTGAAATCTAGAAACTCTTCCCCAGAACAGAAGGAACAAAAAAATCGATAGCACCCTTCCATCAAGCACTATAGCAAGAGATTCCAAGTTTTTGTGGCAAGGTAGCACCAACAGTGACTTTATTGACCGTTTGAAATCCAAGAAGATTTTTTGGTTGTTCTGAGTTGTATGTATGATGAATTATTTGTTGATATGTATTCTTGATTTTTTTTTGCAGCCTTTTTTTTTGTTTCATGTTTGAAATCCATGTTTTCAAGACCATTGATTTGTGTTATGCTTGTTTATTTACAGAGAAGTGTGAAAGGATGCAATTATTTTGATTGAGTGGACCCTCTAATTCATCATAGTAGTAACATTGTAATCAATGAATTATTGAGAAAATATTAGGAAAATGGAAGAAGCATAAAAGAAGAAATTAATTTGTATTATTTGTTGTTTTATTCTCTATTATAAGCCCAAATGATAGGGTTTTTTGCGCCATATTTATGCTAATATGTAACCGATCTTGTTATTACCAAATATATGCAGTTAGAATCAAATTACAATATCATGTTTACTACTTTTAATTCGTCTACTTCCACATTTTTACCATTTATTTACTGCATATCTTCAAAAATATTGAAACACAAACTGCATAAAAGAAGAATGGGAAAAAAATGTTTCGACAAAAGGATAAGAAAACATAGAATTTACTATAATACCTGTTATAGAACATGTTATAATCACTCAAATTTTGTTACTTTTTTCTAAAATACCCATTATGCCCTGCCCTGTCATACTTTTAAAATGTTCATGTGCACTAAGATAAAAAAAGTGACTTCTAGGATATTTTATCTTCAAATACCTTAATACGTATTTCATGCCTTTTAAAAGTGATCAAGTTATTATTACAGTGTTTCTATACCTTTCTTGAAAGTCATCACCACTAATTCTAATTGAATATCCTTTTCTAGTAGGATGTTCTACGCCTTCACAAGGCCCCAATTGATTTTTCATTGGGGTGCATTAGCAGTAGAGTGTGAAAACTGAAAAGGTTCTTAAGTTTCCCTGATCCCACTCAATATTTTAAAATTATTTAATTTAATTTACAAAAATATCTCATATTTATTATTGATAATCTAAACTATTTAAATTTTATTAACTTTCAATTAGACTATTATTTTTATTTAACGCAAACACCTTTTCAATTATAACATTTATAATTGAGTTTAGTAAACCAAATTATACACGTTCTACTTTTTTTAATTTAATTATATTAAATTAATCTCATGTTAGTATTTTTTCCGTATAGCTCCATCTATAAAGTATAACCATGCATCTACATGTGATGTATATATTCAATTTAAGAATTAAATTAAATAGTATGAGTAGAACTTTAAATTTATATAGTATGATATAGGTAAGCCAATATTATTCATGTTTCATTAAATATTCATACATCAAAAATATAATAACATGTAAAGACAATTAATATCAAGTTATTTATGACCAAGTTTATTTGAGATAAAAATAAATAAACTATTTTTTACCAAAAATTGAGTTCGATCCAATTAAAATCCAAAATGGTAAAATTTTGTACAAATTCAAGCTTTGAGATAAGGTATAATCAAATAAGAACTATACTTGATGCAATAGTTGGAAATGCTTTAATAGGAAATGATGAAATTGAAGGTTTTGTACTACTAGATGAGATGGTCTTGAGTCAATGAACATTTTGTACTACTAGATGAGATGGTCTTGAGTCAATGAACATTTTGTACTACTAGATGAGATGGTCTTGACTCAATGAACATTTTGTACTACTAGATGAGATGGTCTTCAGTCAATGAACAGTATAGAGGTTAAACCCTTATTGGAAGGGTAGATATAGATTTATTTAATTATATCAACAATCAAAATGTTAAATAAATACTTTTTTAAATACATTTAATCTAGGTTGGAAGAGACACTCTAATTTTTCTTAACAACCACTAAAATGAGGCATTCAATCAACTACAAGAACTAACAACAAACAAAGTCGAGCGTCAAAGAGTCACAACTTGATAAAGTTGACAGTTTAATGGAAAGTATGTTATTCAATGTTATCCCAAAGTTGATACAATGAACAATAAGGTGAAGAGCTTGATGATAAAGGAAGTCAACAAGAGTGTTATTATAAAAAACTTGGAGATACAAATGGGACAACTTGCACAAATGTGATAACTTGCACAAAATAATTCAAGGTATGCTTTCTAGTAACACTAAGGTGAATCTTAAGAAAGATGCTAGGGAGTACGGGAATCCTTTTATAACAAGAAGTGGGCTAGAAGTAGAAGTTGAGGAAGAAGGAAAAATTGAAAGAGAAGAGAAAAAATGAGTTGTGAGGAAGAAAAAAATTGAAATGAAGAGAAAATGATTGAATTAGTTGCTAAGCTAATGGGAGGAAACACTATCGGAAGAGAGTCTACATCCCACTCTTTTGTTTTCCAAAATGCTTTCCAAGTTTCATGATATCCTTAAGAAGCTACATATCAACATCCTTTTCAGGGAGGTAATGACTCTCTGAAAATAAAGTCATAATATACTTTTTTATTTAATATTTGTTCATTTTATTCAATAACTAGTATTTTTTAAGTTAAAAATATTAAAATATGAATTTTTTAGTGAAAATGGTAAAAATATAATTTTTGGAATTTTTTGAGATTGTTCTATGAATATTTAACGTAGGACTAATTAGAAGCTACCACGTAGATGCCATGTAAGCGATAGAGCTGGCGAAGAAAGCCATGTGGATGCCATGCAATCACAAAAGAAAAATAACGTAATTTCGTGTGTTCCTAGTGATGTAGCATCATCCACATGTTAACATGATGTTTATTTTGAGTTTGGCACTTGGTCAACGCTCTTGCTATGCAGCTTCATCTGATTCATCAATTCCACTTGTGCGGCACACCATCCATAACAGCAAATCACGTTAAACCACGTGGTGTTGACTAAAAATGCGTTGATTTAGACCAGTTCTCCTACCACACGTCGCGCTTTGATTCGTCCAATAAACCATATGTGTCACATGTCATGCTCCTTTTTGCTGGTGTTTTTAATTTTTCCTTTTTTTGATCTCAGTCATTGATCTGAAGCTAATATGATGGTCTAGATTCCATTTGAGTTAAATTTAACCCCATAATTGCCCCTTAAATCCAAATAAGTTGAAATTAACATAATTTATATCAGTTTTGAGAGCTAAGGAAAGAGAAAAATATAGAAAAATTTAAGGAGATACAATTTTGGTGGAGATTCAAGAGGAGATTGGTATTACAATTCAAGAAATTGATTGTATTTCTTCTTCTCCTCCTTTCTTTATCATTTTTTGTCTTTTTTATGAAAAATATAAGTAAACAAAATTATGTATAATTAATTTATTAATATAAGAATCTTATGAATCCAATTTTCACCATGTGGTGAACGAATGTTTTACCCAAATTATGATTTCAAGTTAATTATATTATTTAATTTGATTCTTGTGTTATTAATTATTTGACCAATAATTAATCCATAGAGAATTAAATAGATTTGAACAAAAAAATGATCCCCGTCAAAAGACTTTTTTATACTTAAAAAAAAATCAATAGTCTCAATTTATATAGCCAACTAGCTAATAGATCTATAAATTCTCCATTGAGTGTTAATTTTTTATCTACCTAATATTCGTTGAATCAATTTTATTTCTATCTTTTGTTTTATGTCAATGGATTAGACTTTTCAAAACAAAAAAATCATGATAGAATGTTTAGATTTATTTTTCGTGTTTATTTTCAAGAGATTTATTGAATTATTTAAAATCATATAGTTTCTCTTTAGACCAACCTTGAAAGTATATTTATCGCTTATTATAAGTGATTCGTGTACTTGTGAGATATTTTATAAATGCAAAATTTTATGCATAAAGTTTTTGGTATCATTGTCGGGAAGGAATAACATTTTAATTTTTTTACCAAAATTCTTTACAAGTTTTTTTTTAAATAATAGTGAGTTATTTAATAAAAAATAAAAAAAATTAAAAATTAAAAAATTAAAAAAATTGGAAATTAAAAATATCTAAAAGTCTAAAAATAATCAAAAATTCAAAAAAATATATTTTAGTTTATGTTTAGTTTTTATTTAAACTTCATTTATAAATTTGACTTTAGTTATTAATTTAGTTACTAACTTAGTTTTCTTTTAAGTATTTTAATTATAATTATAATTTTATTTTTAGTAGTTTATTTACTAACTTAATTTTTTTCTTTTTAGTATTTTTTGTATACTAACTTTATTTTTTATTTTTTAACTTTATTATATTTTATTAATTTATTTTAATTTATATAATTAGTTACTTAACTCTTTTCATTTTATCTTGTTTTATTATTTTTATTTTTATTTCCATTTTGTTATTTATTTTTGTTCACTATTTTTGTCTACTAATTTTTATTTCTTATTTATTTTATTTTATTTTTCTTTTATTAACTTGTTTATAGTTGTTTATTTACTAACTTTTTTTCTTTTTGTTATTTACTCTTATTATCTTTATTTTATTTTATTATTTCTTTAATTTGATTTATATTATTTGATTTCTTTTATTTTATTTTTATCATTTATTTTCTTTTATTTGTTTGTCTACTTGTTTTTTTATATTATTATAATTGTTTAGTATTTATTTTAATTGAGTATTATATTAATTGTATTCAATTTTATTCCAAAAAATAGAAACTAAGTTGTAGCATGGCGCTTTTGTGGGTTGTGGTACGGGGCATTTAGGATGCAATTAAGTTAAAGGAAACTTGCACATGGGTTCCTAGTTTAATAAATTGGGTAATGTTTCTATTTGCATTGTTGCTCATGATGAATGTTTAAACTAAAAACCCTAGAAAACGCGTTTCAAATCAGACCCACATATATTTTTTTCTTTTTCTTTTTCTTCCTCTATAAACCCTATTTTTTATGCCTAAAACACAAATAATTCTGAAGCTACCTCGATAGATTTTGCAAGTTTTAATATCAATATCACTATTGGTGATAAAAGAAGGTAAATTCTAAGTTAGAATTAGGTACAAGCGTTAATTCAATGACTTATTCATTATACTTGTAGCTAAGAATATGTGAGTTGAAACCCATAGCCATGTTCCTCAATTAGCGGATAAATTTCAAATATATCCAAAGGATATGGTAGATGATTTAATGGTACAAATATATCATCTTATCATACCTGTAGATTTATAATTGTAGATGTGTAGCAAACTCATTGACGAGGTGGATATTGAGTGAAATAAATTCTACAAATTATAATCTCTCAAGAAGCATCTAGCTAAGATGTTAAACTAGCTTTTTATGAGAGGAAACCTATCATTGTAGGTAATATTCTTTTCTTTTATAATTATTTTTGTTTTTTTTTTGTTATTTTACATTTAATGTAATTTGTTTTATTTTACTTTATTTTATTTCCTATTAATGTGAACCTATTGTTTATTTTATTTAGAGATGTTAAATTTATAATTGTTTGATAAGATGTGATTTACGAAAAGTACACAACGTTTTATTTGGGAGATAAAACTGAACTAGACAATGAACTTATCACATCACTTGCGTAATCACTTTGAGCTAAGATAAATGAGTAACTTTTCTTTTTCTTTTCTTCTTTATTGTTGATTTACAATTAATAGAGGACAACATAGATTACAGGTTGAGGGTGGAGAAAAAGTTACATAAATTTAAGAATTTTTAATTTTTTTTATTAAACATGTGTTTACATTTATTTCTTTTTATTTAGGTTCATTTTTAGTTGTTTAGGGATAGTCACGTTCAATTTTAAATTTTTTGCAAAATTATTATACTTTAGTTAATTAAAAGTAAATGATTGAGTCTTTTATATTGTTGGCTTGATGTTTGAAACATGTCATGAAATATTGTGATAGTTAGGATTTTTATTCATAGTTTGTTTTTCATGCTTGAATGTTGAGATTGAGGTTAACACGAAATTGGTGTTTACGAATTAAATAGTGGAGACTACTTTGTGAGAATATTTTGAGCTTATAATTGTTTTATTTTAATAGACAATATTTTTTCTACTCGTTTAAACACTCTCCTTATTAATTCAAATTGTTTGATGATCTCTATAGGTTTTGCATTGAATGTCTGGATTTTTAACGTCTGATGAAGAATTATATACTTATTTTTATTGCTTAAATGGAATGACTTAAGTTGAAATTTAAAGTGTATGTCTATTTCATTCATGCACGAATTTCAAAAGGAGATATATTTGTGGTTCTCTAAAACCAATATAAAAGAGCAAAAATTAACCCCCACTAAATACATATATATGTACATGGGTCTGTAAAAAAAGAAAAAGAAAAAGAAATAGAGATTATATATAAAAAAGTATAAAAAGAGAGAAAAATGAATAATATAACTAAATTCTATGACACAAAAGTTCTTCAAAGTTGTGAGAATAGTTATTACAAAAGAAAAGAAAGGAAATAAATCTACTTGAAGTCATTGCATTTTCATTTATTTCTAAGGCATATACTTGATATTTTTTCTTGATGGTTTTAATTGATTCATAAGAATAGTATGTTAATTCTTTATAAATCCTATCATTTGATTCCTTTCATAAGATCAGTGTTACACACTTTTGAGCCTTTCTTCTTAATCATATACAAACCTATTAGTTCATTTCTTTATATAACTTATATTTTCATATATCTTTGATTGAATGCTTGAACCCATACTCTTAATATAATATTAAGAGTATGACTTGTGAGGATTAGAGTCAAAGCGAATTCTCATTCCTAACACTAAAATTTGTTGAGTCAAAGTTGTACATTTTTGTTTTGAACATGAATTTGTGATTTGCAACTTATTTTTGCAATAAACTATGAATCTTGGGGATATTGATCTTTATTATGCCTTAGATTTTAATTAAGAAATTAAAAGAGATTAGAGTATGAGAAGTTTTGTTATTTTACTTTTTACTTTGTTATTTTTTATTTTAGTTTGTACCTTATTAATTTTATTTTTTTATTTTGTCAATTGTTATTTGTTTGTTTTTGTTATTTCTTTTTTGTTTTTGCATTTAATAGGATGCTTGTTGGTATCATTACTGAAAGCCCCCATGAGACTTAAATTCGTTTACTTGGAAAACCTATGGGTTTAAAGACATGTTGAATATGTTAAAAGCAGTAGTGTAAATCTATAGAAATGATTTATGTTAATTTAATTTAGTTTATTTATTTTTGTTTTTAGTTTTTAATCGTTTTCCTTACTAGAGGCCATTAAAGAGCTATTTGGGGGTTGCGATGAGTGCTTTAAAGGCACTATTATTTTCTGATCTATTTACATTTAAATATGATAAATATGTTTTATTTTATAATTATTTAAGCAAATTTATGTTTTCAAAATCACGGGTATATTCTGTTATTTTTAGCTTTAATTTGATTAAAATGAGAACACATGAAGATTCATGTTTGAAAGCACTCATTTGCAATTTAGAAGAATAAAAGAACAATACATGTAATGCTTACATATGATCGAACTAGTTGTAAGGGGTAAAAATAAGAATTGAAAATAAGTAACGTGAGTCGCATCGTAAAATATATTGGGCCGTGACACACTGTTTAACATCAATTTCAAGAAGATTGAGTTGAGCTACAATGAGGAAATGTTGTGCCCTGGTGCAATCCATTAAATTTGAAATCAGGCAAACCACTATGTATTGTGGGAAGCAGCATGGATAAACATGAGGTGTGGTGTGCGATGATTTTTCTTCACAATCCACTTTTCTCACCAAGCTTAAGCTATAAGTATACTTGTTTTTCTCTTAGAAATCATATAGAAATTAGATAGAAAATATACGATTCTTTAGCAGTTATATTCTTATTTTTGTTACTATTTTTAGTTTCAGTATTGTATTTTCTTCTTTCAATAATAGGGCAGATTTTAAAACATTATAGGTAGATCTTTTTGAAGGTCTTCCAAATTACAGATTGTTACAAAATGTTACCTGTATACTAAAGAATACATTGAGGTATTCATTTAAATTGTTTTCAATTGTTTTCAGATTCAATTTTTACTTATCTTTCTTAATTTTATTTTGAATTTACCGATCATTCATTAAATTTGAGCATGTATGGTTGATTACTAAAGAATACATTGAGTGCTTCAAAGGCATTATTAGTTATGTTGTGTTTGTGAAAATTAATCTAGGTAAATATTTTTAAAAAATAAATTTCATTTATTTTTTCATTCAAGATTTCTACAAAGTTTATTACTGAAAAATATATCGATGACATATTTTTTGTAATGGATTTAAAATTTAATATTTTGGAGCTGATTTTAACACCTTGAGTAAGTGTTCAAATTGATAGTCCTACAAAAAACATTGATTTAAATAATTTTTTATTTGCTTAGGAATAAAGCAAAACTTAATCTTATCAATTACTGATCTCAACCATGACTTTAAATAATTTTATTAACAAAGAAACTAGTCTCAATCAAAAAACATTTTTAATACATAAAAGGGAAGATTTATAATTTGAATTTATATCTTTAATAGCATAATTAATAATAAGCAAACATGGCCAACTAGCTAATAATTTCATAAAATCTCTATTGAGTGTTAATTGTTTATCTACCCAATATTTGTTAAAATTAATCAAATTTATATCTTTAATTTTATGTCAATAGATTAGACTTTTCAAAACCAAAATATCGTGATAATTTAGGCTTATTTTTCGTGTTTGTTTTTAAGAGATTTGTTGAATTATTTAAAATCATGAAGTTCCTCTTTAGATTGATCTTGGGAGTATATTTATAACTTTTTATAAGTGATTCGTGCACTTACGAGCTATTTTATACATTAGTGAACCCTTGGTATGAGTAATGTTATATGATAAGAATCTTCCATGTTTTATAATTTATTTGATCAACTCTTGAGGCGAAATTATATATAGTATTTAGTTTGAGAAATGAATTAGGCTTTTGATGGAACAATTAAGCACAAAGATAAATTCTCAATACTATAATTCCTGATAAAAAGAAAATGAAAAAACTTAAAAAATAAGTTTGGGGAGTTAAGTTTCCAAAAGAAAAAAGCAAAAAAGAAAAAGGATGTACTAAGTTATTAAAGAAAAGCTCAATTGCATGATGATGAAAAGTAAGCTAAGCTATGGAATTGAACCTCAACCTCTACCGTCTCGTATTACAAGCATGTAAAGTCCTTTTGATCTTTTCCTAAATGAATAACCTACATTAGTGGAGATGGATGTGAAAAGTAGACATGTGAAACTTGTTATAATATTATAATCTATTGTATGCTCACATAAGTTTATCTCATGGGTGTATTAGATGACATTATTTGTATTTTTACACAAGAATGGATCATTTTGTTAAAATATTTGCATACCATTGTGTTAATGGAATGTTGATTGATAGCCTTGCAAACTTCTTAATCAAAATAATGTACAATCTTTAAGGGAAATAAATTATTGTTAGTAAGCTACACCCAACAGTCTGTCCATAATAAAAGGCAATGCTAATGCACCATAGGAGATCTAGTTTAGAATAAAGTCACAACATATGCCAAGTTAGACTCCAAATAAATCCTCTTCCAACCATACATATACACATATCTTATCAAATAAATAACAGTTGCTAGCTCAGCTTTCTAAGTATAGGAAACCCTTAAAGGAACACAAAAATAATCCTTGACAAAAGATTAGGAGGTTCAAAAATCTCCACATAACTAGCTAAACTAGGAGCTATAAATATAATGCCATCCATGTTAACCTTTAACCATTTTGAAAGAGGAGGATACTGATTGACTACTATCACTCTTGGGGCATGTTGTAGAATACGATGAGCCTACAAGCAACTAGATAGCTACACATCATCTAGCATGTTTCTCTTAGCACCATTTTGACCCAAGCCTACTTCTTTAATAAAACACCAAACCATAGCAAGAGAGGAGCATAAAGGAACCATAATTCCATCATAGAAAATTGATTCCTTAAGGTATAGATAACCCAAATCATTGGTAGTATTCCCACTTTCTTGTAATATTAAACCTGAGGACCTAAATCTTAATGGATATTGAGGTACTGATTAAGTTTTAGCTATTGGTGTTTTGATAGTGACTGCTCAAGATAGATGATCAATAATAAGTCCTTCACCAATTTAACTCTCACCATGGAACGATCTGTTATGTTTGGTGATGGTATAAGGCTTTAATTTGTGGTAGAGGATCTTCAGTGCCCTTAGTACCCTAAAATCTAAGATGTACTCTATATGGAAGGAATCAAGGCTACCCTTATTAGCATTATCCATATTTGTGATAACAAATACACTATTAAGTTTACTCAAATTGATTATATTGTAAATGGTGAGGCGGGTGGAAATTTAGTTAAAAGTATTAGATCTTATGATAATTGTTACTGTGTTGGAACTCATTCTGAAGTTGTTTGTAACAAGCTAGGTTTGAGTGTCAAAGAATTATGGCATCAATATCTTAGGCATGTTAATTATATATTGTTGAAGAAAATCTCAAATCTCAAAGTTCTTTGGGGTCTCCCTTCTATCACCTACTTACCTAAACACATTTGTGTTTCATATCAATTGAATGGCATACGAGAAAGATACAATATTAATAGTGACGGCTGATCAGGGTAACTTTAAAATTGAGGATTCTTTCAAATTGTTTGTAAGTTACTACAAGCGTAAAAATACTCCCCCATAAACCATAGTTTGATAAAATCTTGGACATTTCTTGCCCTCAATTTTGGTCCACTTGGAAAATCTTAGACATTTGAATGTTTCCTAAACTACATAATTCTCCTTCTTCAAGAGGATTTATACTAGAGTCATTAGCAACTGATTCAGAATTTCCTATTTCTACAACAAGATTAGCAAAATAGGACAGCAAAAATTGGAATTCGATTAGCACACAAACTTCCCAAAATTTCAATTACGAAGAGTATTTTTCAAGGTAGAACTCTTGGAAATTTTAGGCAACTATTTTTAAGAAAAACTTCTAAATTTTATGTTAGAGTCCCAAAAAATAGGATTAGATTTTAAATCAAATTACGGACTTTAGAGTTGTAGAAAAAATGAAACTTTAGAACAATAATATCTACACAATCAATAAGAGCTAATTTAAGACTAAAATTGTTATTGTTCAATGAATAAAGAATCCCTCATCCAAACTCTTTCTATTTTCCTTTTTTTATTCAACCTCCTTTTATTTTCTTTTATCTTTTATCTTTTGTTCGACTTATTTATTTATTTAAGTTTTATTTTGGCCTTAAACACCAACTAATCAAGAACAAACATGATAGAAATAACAAGAAAAAAAAAAAAAGAATGGACATAGGAACAATAAAATAAACTTTAACGAGAGACAAAGACACAAAATATATAAGAAAAGGAATAATAAAATCAAGAAAAAACAAGACTAAAAACAAAGACAAAGTAATGGACAAAAAACAAAAGGATAGGAATATGAATTTTTAGAGCCTAGCTCAGATACCAACATATTTGAACCTCTTAGAACAAGTCTTAAAATCCACAGAAAACTTGTAGTTGAGAACCTAAAGAACACGTTTAGAAACCTAAAAGTGGCCCTTTGTGATGAACATTGAAACCATGATAATTATCCAAATCCAACATCTAAGAGAAAGATAAGAGAAGAGATAAATGAGAGAAAATAAATGCTATGATTTCTTATACAATGTGGGAATGCAAAATTGATAATACAAAATACAAATTAGGCCTTTAAGCGCAAAATAAAGAAAAAGACTAAAATGGCCTTACAATAGAGACAAGACTAAAATAGCCCTATAAGAAAATATTAAATACTCTAATATCCCCCTGTAAACTGACGATGCAGTTGCAAGAATTATTCAGAGTTTTCCAACTAGAAAATGAAATTGTGAAACAAGATGTGATCTAGTAAAAAAGTATGCAATTTGTAAAGAAGAGTGAGCAAAATGCAAAGTAAAGGTGCCTTGCTTGAGGTGGATACAAGTAAAAGGACAATGTATCTTGATGTTCGTAGTGTGTTCATGAAAAATATAAGTTGTGACCGATTTGGATTGGACTCTGGTTGTTGCAATACGCAGGAGTGGGATGAGAAATAAAATCATCCATATCTGTGAGTAACCATCGTAACCTAACAACTTCTTTGGCAGTAGATGCCATAACATCATACTTTATATGAGTAGAAGATTAAGAAATAATAGTTTGTTTTTTGCTCTTCCAAGAAATAAGAGAACCACTAAAAAACAGAGAGAAATCGATGGAAAACTTACTCTCTATGGGATCATGACCATAATCAACAACATATTATGCATGTAGCTCTAAGGAAGAGGTGGATAGAAGACTCTAAAAGGTATTATCTCGAATATACCACAAAATAGGAAGAATAGCTTCCCAATGAACGGTAGTAGGAGGGACTAGGGGTGAGAAAAATATCCGATCAATCCAAAAAATCCAATCAAATTCTAAAAAATTGAGTGATTTCGATCCGAAGTCAGATCAGATTCGGATAGGATTTTATCAATCAGCTCAAATTCAGATTCAAATTTTGATAAACAATATTGAAATCCATATAATCCAATCTGATCCGATATATTTAATATATTATTTAAATATAAATATAATAATAATATAATAATTAATAATATATTATAATATTAATAAATTATAATTAAACCTAATATATAAAATCAAAATATCAACGTAACACCGAGAAGCTCCTCTCGAAAACCCTAATCTCTCAGCCCAGGAATCCCATCTCTCTCTCTCTCTCTTTGTCTCTCATACTCGACAAAGTTGATTCCATCTCCATGGCCATCACATTCTGTGTTCCTGCTCTCTTCTTCCTCCGTCATTGCTCTTTCCTTCTCCCATCATTACTCTCTCCTTCCTCTATCACTGTTTGGCTGTTCTAGTCACTATTTAGCCGTTATTGATGGTGCTTCAACATGGCATAGCTAGTAAAACAAGTAGATGCAAGTTTCCAACCATATTCAACTTTAGGGATTCAAACTCAGACACTGGAGCCATAAACCCAACATTGGCACCAGTGCTTCCACCAAATGGTGAAAACTTCTTTGGGAATGCCTCTGGTAGAATTTGTGATGGTCATCTTATAATTGACTTCATAGGTATATTACCAAGAAAAACTAATAGCCTAGTAGCATAGCCTATTATTTTATTTTATTTTTGAATAATATCAAATTAACTATATATGATATGATGCATAAGTTGTTTGGTTTATAAAGTTGTTTTGGGCTTCAATTTGTGCTGCTGAGGTACTCAAGTTTCCGTGTATACTTTCAAATATATAGTTTAAATATATATAGATTTATTTATTATCATATTATGTGAAAATTAAAGTTTTTTTTATATATTATTATGTTTATTAGCTTATTACTTATGTGTATTTTTAACTTTTTAACTTTTCATCATGCAGATGATTTTGATGGTATTGGTGACTTAAAGCTTCAATGATTATCAAAAAGATTTTTTGTTATTATTAATGTTTGGAGAGTAAAGTTAAATTATGTAATTGATATTGAATTTTTTGGAGTTAAATTATTACTATGTATATTTGGAGTTAAATTATGTAATTGATGTTGAATTTTTTTCTTTTTGATTATTTTTTTAAACTATTTTTAATCATGTGGTCACCTACTTTTTAATTTGTATGAAAAATATTTTTATTTTAAATTTTTCTTTGATTTTATGTAATTTTTCATTTTATAGGTTGAAATTATATTGGATTTGGATTTAGATTTGTTCGGATTGATATTTATAGTGGTTCGAATTAGATTGAATATTTCATAATTTTCTTATATATGTAATATTTTTATAGATTTAAATTAAAATTTTAACCCTATCTGATTCGATCAATCCGATCGGATTCAGATTTGGATTTGTTCGGATTGTCATTTATAGCGGATCAAATTTGGATTGAATAATTCATAATTTACTTCAGATCAGATCAGATTCGGATTGTCTTAAAACTATTGGTTTTGAACCGATGCTTAGCCCTAGGAGCAACAACAAATTAACTAACAATATAAAAAATATGCAATGTATGGACGAGGAATAGTAAGGTAGACTAAACTACTAGCAATAGTTTGATATAAGGTAGGATCTTTTAAAGGAGTACCATTAGAAGAATAATACTAAACTCTAAGCTCACAAGGGGCATCAATAATTCTAGTGTCTATAAGCCAAGCATACTTAAGTATTCTAGTAGTATACTTAGACTAAGAGTGAAGATAAGCTTTTGGAGACAAGAAAACTTCAATACCCTTAAAGTATTATAGAAAACCCTATTTTTTCATTTATAAATGGTGGGATAATTCAAAATTTAACACTGCAACCCCATAAAGATCATCACCAATAATAATCATATCATTAACATATAAAGAAAGAAAATAAGACCTGTAGTGGTACACTTCGCAAAGAGAGACAATACATGATCACTAGAGGGAAACCCAAGAGAAGCAATAATAGAAGAGAACTTCCCAAACAATATTTGAAACCATATAAGGCTTTCTTAAGCTTGCAAAATTCTCCATGATTATGAGGGACACCATGCAGGGGAACCATGAAAACTGCTTCATGTAAATTGATCGCCACAGACGAAGTGTGTGCAATGAATACGCAAGTATACGTCTCACAAAAAGTAATATAATGATAAGAAAAAATTGTTCCCACAGAGATTATTTTATTAGAAACTAATTTTTAAAACTAAAAATAATAAAAATCAATTTTTTTTTTGTGTTTTTATATTTTAATGAAGAAAAATTAAAATAGCTAAAATTAAATAGCAATAATTAATTAAATAAAATTTGGTAACTAAAAAGATATATGAGAAAATATCTAGGAATACTTAATCTCCCAACTTTCTAAACATATGTATCGCTAAAATCCCCCCAATGTAATTATCAATTAATTACATGATTAATTGAATCTAATATAACATGTATTCCTCTCTAAAGCAAATTACACACTATATAGTAATCAATTTTAATCACACTCTTATGCTAATTAAATTTCATACTACTCATTAAGTTCATCAATTATGGATCACATACATAAGAATCATACATCTCTGCCTAGAAACTATGCATGTTATTTAATCAAGACAAACAATTAAATAATTCTCTCAAATTTATTTAATTTCCTTTATAGATAAATTGTTGTCTAAACAACTAATAGCATACAAATCAGATTAAATAATATAATTAAATTAAAATTATAATTGGGGTAAAATATTAAATCATCACATGGTGAAAATTGGGTTCATAAGATCCCTAGATTAATAATTTAACTACATATAATTGTGTTCATAAAACTCATATTTTTCATAAGAAAAAATAAAAATTGATAAAGAAAATAGTAGAAAAAGAAATAGAATCAATATCTTAAATTGTAGTATTAATCTTCTCTTGAATCTCCACCAAAATTGTGTCGTCTCTTGAATTTTTTGTATTTTTTTCCCTCTTTTTAGCTCCAAAAAATGACCAAAATTATGCTAATGGAGGCCAAGTAGGGTTTATGGAGATTAAGGGCTTAAATAAAGCTCAGGTGCGATTTGGACCATCAGATCAACTTTAGATCAAAATAAGCAAACCAGACAGTTTCAGCCAATCACAGCGCAACATATGGCATCAAAAATTCATTGGGTGAATCAAGGAGCGAAGTGTGACAGGGGAGACTGATCAGAGTCAACGCTTGCTGAGTCAATGACATGTGGTGCGATGTGATTCTCAAAAACAGATAGTGTGGTGCACGGGTGGAATGCATAGAGCAATGGAGAGTTGGCCAATTTCTGAACTTGGATTGAATGCCGTGTTGAAACGTGGCATGCGTTTCGTCCCCCCACTCGCGGCATAATGTGATTCGCTCTCCATGCTTGCGTGGCATCTGCATGGCTTACCTATTCAGCTCTTCTACTTGCATGGCATGCCACATGGTAGCTCCTGATTGGTTTTGCATTAAAAATTAAAAAAAAATCCAAAAATTATATTTCACCCCTTTTCACTAAAAAGTTCATATTTTAATTTTTTTTGCCATAAAAATACTATGTATTAAATAAAACAAGTAAATATTAAGTAAAAAAGTGCACTAATAATTCTACTTTCATAGAGTCATCATAAATCAGCATTCGAGAAATCATTCTTAACATCCTTTCTTTTATCATACAAATAACTCTTCTCCACATCCTTTCTTCTCTTGTCTTTCTATTTGATGTTGGATTTGAATAATTATCATGGTAGGAACAATTTTCTTCTTGCTCATAATGATATGGTCCAAGAAACATTCAAATGTCCAAGATTTTCCAAGTGAAAAAAAAATGAGGCCAAGAAATGTCCAATATTCTATCAAAATGTGGCCTATGATGAACTATTTGGGTTTGGAGTAACTTGCACACAATTTGAAAGAATTATCAATTTTAAGGTTACCCTAAACAACTATCACTATCAATGTCATATCTTTATTTTTTAACATCCAATTGATATGGTTCATAATTATTTCAAAAACTTACTTAACAGGTTATGATTTATATAAAAATACGATGTTTCTAATTTGTAAGTTTACTAGGCCAAAAATGGGATAGTAATTTGTAGTCCTTTTATTTCTAGGATTTTTTTATTCTTTATTAGTTGGGATTAATGTTTAGATTTTTGGCCATAAATGTTATCCCACTATATGTAATCAGTTTTATTATGAAATAAAAATTAGAAAAGTTATGAGCTTTAAGCTCTTCTGATGATCCTAACAAGAACTAGTACTTATAAAGGCTTATGAAACTTTGTGACATTCAAAATAGCTTATTAAGGTTTGTGAAACCAAATGGCACTTCCTATCCCACATTGATACCTTTCGTTCTTGGGTCTTCTATAGCCAATGCATCAAGGTCCATGTTACAATTTGAAAATTAGCTTTCTATGGCTAGATCACCATATATTATTGTTGGGCTTCTAGATGCATTCTTAAGGTTCTCAAACATGGGTTGTTTATGGGTTTCAAAACCTTTTTCTATGGGGTATGCATCAATTGGTATTGATAAGTAATAATTTATACATATTTTTAGTTATTAAACTCTCCACATTTATGTTTATTTTATTATTTTCAAGTGTTATAGTTATTTATTTTATATTTTATGAAAAATATGTGTTTTTAAAATTTTAAGCTTTGTTTAGCAATTATTATGGATTTTTTATTAATTTTATTTGATAGGTGGATGTACTCAAAACTAGAGTATGATGTATTTAGGAAAAAGCAGATTTACTTACACTACTACAAAAACGGGTTTTAAAGTCGGTTCGCTGAACCGACTTTAAATGTAAAGTCGATTGACTCGTCAACCGACACTAGCCACGCAATTTAAAATTGATTTTTTTTGTCAATTATTATTTTATTTAAACTCTTATATATATATATGTACTATAGAAAAAGAAAAAAAATAATTTTAAAATAATATCAAAAACAAATACACAAAATTAAATAAAGATATATTGTACGTAAATATATAAAATCCAAACAAATACACAAAATTATATAATTTTAAAAACTAATTGTCTAAAAAAAAAGAAAAAAATTTCAATTGTAAATTGCATGCATTTTTTAATTTAAAAAATACACGTAGGACATAGCGTCGGTTCACCACGTCAACCGACGCTACGTCCTACATGGATAGCATCGGTTCTACACCGAACCGAATTTA
Source organism: Hippophae tibetana (assembly GCA_037013495.1). NCBI lineage: Eukaryota > Viridiplantae > Streptophyta > Magnoliopsida > Rosales > Elaeagnaceae > Hippophae > Hippophae tibetana. The sequence continues at coordinate 8,905,711 of CM072808.1, read as the reverse complement.
AATTCATTATAAGTTGGTTTTTTCCAAAAAACTGAATTTACATAGCGACTTAAATACCTATTTTTGTAGTAGTGTTAGCAAAAGAGCACCTAAAATGACACCATTTTGAAGAGTCGAGAGCCACAAGATGATTAGCCTTTGCATCATTTCCTTTAAAGGCGTTCCAAATGATGTATCGTTTGGTCCAATCTTCATCCCCCAATTGAGTGAAACTTCGTTTTTCCAATAATTCCCTTTTAAACCATTATGTCGCATTGTTTATTGCTCACACGATGATCCATTATCTTGACAAATGACACACTATGTTGCATCCAATTGACTCCATTTGATGGTCGAGACTTAATCTGATCATAAAACCCAAAATAAAACTCCTATAAATACCTATAAGCTGTCATTTTGAAGAGAAATATGAGAGAAATTTAGAAAAAATAGATATAAGTTTTTTTTTAAAAAAATTCTTTTCGAATAGTTTGAAGAACATTTAAGGACAAATTTCAAGAAAAAAATTGGAGATTGGTGTATTGGTTTCACTTACTCGTCAAAAACTTTATAAACTTCTTTTATATTCTTTCTTTTTATGTTATGAATTATTTAGTAATCTTATTATATGTGTTAAATATAATATCTAAGTAAATAACTCATTATGATTTTGCGTAATTTCAAACTAGGACTCCAACATATATAATTTTAACTTGACACAGACACACAAATTTAGGAATAAGATCTTGAAAAACAAGAGTGAAAAGAATGAAAAAGTAATGGAAAAAAGGGATAGGAATATCAATTTTTAGAGCTTGGGCTCTCATACCAACTGATGTGAATATCGTAGAGCATGTCTTGAAACCCATAGACAACCTGTGTTTAAGAATCTTAAGAATGCATTTAGAAACACAAAAGACACACTTTGTGATGATCTCTGATACCATAACAATTTTCTAAGTCCAATATCAAAGAGAAAGGCATGAAAAGAGAGAAAAGACAGGCTAGGGTTTCTTACACAATGTAGGAATACAAAATTGAGTAATATAAAATATAAGTTAGGCCTTTAAAGGCAAAATAGAGAAAAGGACTAAAATAGCCTTACAATAAAGACAAGACAAAAATAGCCTTATAATAAAATATTAATTTGTTTAATATCCTCTTTAAACTCACGATGTGATTACAAGAAGCATTCAAATTTTCCCAGTAAAAAATGAAAAATGTGAAACAAGATGTGACTTGGTAAAGAACTCTTCAATCTATAAAGAAAGAGCAAAACACAAAGTAATAGTCCTTTGCATGAAGTGATAACAAGTAAAAGGACAATCTATCTTGATGTACTTGGTGCATTCATGGAAAAATTAGTTATGAGAAATCTAGATAGCACTCTGATTGTCGCAATACATAGAAGATTAAGAAACAATAGTTTGTTTCTTGCTCTTCCAAGAAATGATAGAACCATCCAAAAAGATAGAGAAACCATTGGAAAACTTATGATTTGTGAGATTGCAACCATAATCAACATCATAGTATGCATGTAGTACTTAAGAAGAGGTGGATGGAAGTAGAAGATTCTAAAATATAGTATCCCAAAGATACCACAAAATACGAAGAACAACTTCCCAATGAACGGTCGTAGTAGGAGCAACAAACAAACAATATGAACAACATAAGCAATATATGGACAAGTAAAAGTAAGGTATACCAAGTTACCAACAATAGCCCGATATAAGATAGGATCTTGCAAAGGAGTGCCATCCGAAGAAGAATTCTGAACTCTAAGCATGCAAGGGGTATAAACAATTCTAGTAAATATAAGCTAAGCATGCTCAATGATGTTAGTAGTGTACTTAGACTCAGGGCGAAGATAACCTTTAGGAGGTAAGGAAATTTCAACACCCATAAAGTACCATAGAGAGCCTAAATACTTCATTTGAAATTGCTAGGCTAATTTAAACTTTAACACTGCAATTTGATAAGCACAAGACTAACAATGCCAATCTTGTGGATACTTTAGTTTTATATTTTTAAAACTCTCGCAAGTGAAAGAATCATTTTATAGCAAATGATAATCATACTCCCAAGATCGATCTAAGGAAGGAATATATGTATTTTTTAATTTATTATTCAAACTTTTAAAAACAAAATTAAATCTTAAACATCCTGTCAAGATATTTTGGTTTTGTGTTATAATCTAATGATATAATAAAAATAAACATATATATGATTCAATAAAAAATAATACAAATTTTTATCATTCCTAATAGTGGATTATTTATGGATATAATAATTAATTTAATTATGCTTGCTCATATAATTTTGGTTATTAAAGATATAAATTGATATTTATTGATTCTATTTTTTTATATGAATACCACCTTTGGTGCGGTTAGATATTATTTGTTAATTAAACAAATCAATTAACACAATTATGGGTGGGGTCGATAATTAATTAGGTTAATTAAATTAATTCCTTTTTTGAGAGATTGAAAATGAACCATTTAAATGTCATATTTGGTAGGATTAATTAATTATCTGAGTACTAACTTTCAAGTTTTAAAACCATTATTGAAAATATGTTGTCAATACATTTTTGAATAATAATTCTTATAAAATTTTTTGAAATATAGTTTCACTCTAACTATCGGACAATTGTACCAACAAATAAAAGAGCATTACTCTTAATTAGAACGAATAATTAAACCTTAAAATCTAATTTTTAGATTTATGTTTGTAATGAAAAGTAATATATTTTCTCTAACATCCTTAATATAAAATCTTGAATAAAAACAAAAAATCAATTTATTTTATAAAACTGTTTTACTTATTTAATATTTCGAAAGCATAACAATGTTATTATTATATCATATGTACAAACAACCAGTCATGTTAAATTTAATCACAGAAAAATTAAATATAATATATAAGAATTAAACATAAAATAATAACTGTAAAGAATCTATTAAAATTATACCTTAAAAGAATCCTTACAACAATTTGATACTAATTTTGTTACTAGAAAACCTCCAAATGGATTTGTATTTCCGTTTATTGAATGCAAAACTTAAAATCTATAAAAACATAGCTAGTTCTTCCTAAAAAGAGAAGAACTCTAAAACTAAAAACTAAAAAAAAATTCTAGAGAGAAAGAGTTCAAAAAATTGTGTATTTTACAATGGGGGAAGAGGGTCCTTTTATAGGTGAGAAAAAGGCCAAAAAAAGGGGAAAAATATTTCAAATTTTTAATTTGGACATGTTGGCAAGCGCGTGAGATGGTGCGGATGTGTGCTAGTGCACATGGAAATAAGTGTGGAGTGTGTTGGACGTGTGTTGGTTGGGCGTGTTCCGACTACATGCACGGGTGTGCTGGGCATGTGTTGGATGTAAGGGACTTAGCTTGGTTGGTGCATGTAGGACTAGGCACGGATGGGAAGCTATGTGACTGCGTGCGAGACTCGGCGTTGATGGGGGGCTACGTGTGGGAGTTGGTGTGTGGGGCTTAGTGCAGATTGGTGGCTATGCACGAGACTTAACACGGATGGGTGGTTACACGTGGGGCTCGGCGTGGATGGGCGATTGCATGCGAGATGTCGGCATTTTTGACATTTTTGACCGTTTTGACCCATTTTGTCCAATTTTTCCATCTTTTTGACTTTTCCTCATTTCTTTTCTCAATATATTTGTGATGTGTTGCTTTTAGTATTTGTTTTCTTCTAGTATTTAAGTTATTTTGAACGAAAATACCTGAAAAATAATAAAAATATTTGTGATTCTGAAAAGACAAATTTATAAAAATATATGATAAAATCATACAAACATGAATCTATTTAATCAATTAAAGTACATTAAATCATGGTAACTTTAGTGCTTTTTAAGCACTCATCACAATCCTATCAACCTATAGTGGTACACTTGACAAAGGGAGCCAAATCATGATCACTAGAGGGAAACCTAACAGATGCAATAATAGTAGAGAACTTCCCAAACTATGGGTAAGGTGGCTTTTTAAGACCATATAAGACTTTTATAAGCTTTTAAACTTCTTCATGATTTTGAGGGACACCAAAAAAGGGAATCATGTAAACTTCTTCATGTAAATCATCATTCAAGAAAACATTATTAACATCCTTTCTTTGATCATATGGATAGTTCCTCTCCACATCCTTTCTCACTTCTCTTGTCTTTCTCTTTGATGTTGGATTTCGATTATTATCACGTAGGAACAAATCTTCTCATCCTCATAATGATACAATCCAAGAAACATATAAATGTTTAGGATTTTCCAAGTGGATAAAGAATGAGGCTAAAAAATGTCTAATACTTTATCAATCTATGGCCTATGATGTAGTTTTTAGTGTTCAAGTAACTTGGAAGTAGTTTGAAATAATCCTTAGTTTTAAAGTTACCCTAAAAAACTATCCCTATTAATGTTGTATCCTTCTCGTTTGACATCCAATTGATATGGTTCAAAATTATTTCAAAAGCTTACTTAACTGGATATAGTTCATATTGAAATATGATGTTTCCAAATTGCAAGTTTACTAGGCCAAAAATGGATCACAATCTGCTTCTAAAATCTAGATAGATTTGCATTTTTTTTAAATCTTTTTATACGAAGGATTTTTATTATTCCTTTATTGGTTAGGATTAATGCTTTGTATTTTTGGCTATAAATATATGTTATCCATCCATAAGTAATCAGTTTTATTATGAAATAAAATTCAGAAAAGTTGTGAGCTAAAAACTCTTCTTGTGTTCCTAATACAAACTAGGACTTATCAAACGTTAAGAAACCTTTTGGCATTCAATGTGGTTTATCAAGACTTGGGAAACCTTTTGGCGCTTCATATCGCACAATGACACCTTTCGTTCTTGGCTCTTCTTTAGGTAATGGGTCAAGGTACTTTTAACAATCTAAAATTTTGCTTTCTTGATTTGGATCACTATATATTATTGTTGGGTTTCTAGATGCATTCTCGAGCTTCTCAAATGGGTCTGTATCCATTAGTATAAGAGCTCTAGGCTCTAAAATTCAAATTCAAATTTGTAATACAAATCAGGATAAATTTCATGGTATATATTGCTAGCCCTTTAGGCCTAGTAAATGTGCGAAATGGAAAAAAATCATATTTCTATATGAAATATAGCCTGTTAAGTAAACTTATGAAATACCTTTAGATCTTATCAATTGGATGTAAGAAGAGAAAGGTATGTCATTTATAGGGCCAACTATTCATGACAACTTTAAAACTATGGATTCTATTCATCGAGTAAACACACCACCATAAGCTATACTTTGATCGAATCTTGAACCCTTCATAGCCTTATTTGAGTCCACTAGAAAAATCTTGGATATTTGAATGTTTATTGGATCATATCATCATCGAAGGGTCAAAGGCTACCACCCCACAGTATTCTTATGTCTTAATAGTTTTTTTATCTCATAGATTGATGAAGGACGGTCTTATCTAATGTTGTCAAAAATCAACATAAACATAAACATAAAGTTGTTAAGCTTGCACTTCTTGCACCTTTCATTCCATAATCCAAATAATATATATTTTATGATTTCTTGTAAAATACCACAATTCTTTTTTGGCATGAGGTCTTACTAGACAGCTGCATCCAGCTTAAGGTTATCTTGGTCTTCTTGGAGGCACTTTAAAGGGATGCCTCCTTATCGGTAACAAGATTTTGGTTAACATTGTTACTAATCAAATTGTTTTCGTATTGTCTAAAGTTCTTCAGTCTGCATAATTGAAACCTGTGAAGTAACTGAAAGTGAATTAAGTAAATCATTGAGTCAAATTCATTCACTATTCTAATAATTAATAATGAATTTATTGCTAGACCGATGAAGAGAATCAACAAACTTTATTTTTGAATGTTCTTTATTTTGGGAACCCAGAATTCTAGAACTTCCAGCATTCTGTTGTAATTCTTGCAAGTATAGAAGGTCACTCAAGTAGAAAAATGCTTAAGCACGAGTCAAACCACGGAGATAAGTTATATATTTAAAATAATTACCAAAATAATTTCTATTCAAATTCTATTTGAACTCTCAAAATTTGTTGCAATCAAGTCTATAAATAAGCTAATTGATTTATTAAAAAAAATAAAAAAAATTGAGGAATTAATAAGATCCTAGGAATTTAATTTCCCTCAAATTAGTTCCATCATAATTTCAATCAAAACACATATATGTTATTTTTTGAGATTATAAGTGGGATGTATTTAAGAATTACAACTCATATTCCTATAGTTAATATAATTAAATAACTAAGATATTAATACACATTCCTATGATCATTAATATCATTATAATTAAAAGCTCCAAGTATCCTAAACTTAAGACTAAACAAATTATATGGGTGTTCCCATTACTGTGTCATTCCATCATGTAAAATATGTTTCCTTTGAAGAATGGGTTGATAAGGGCGTAAATCATAGGAAGGGATAAGATTCATTTGTGACCCTTCGATGACTTCAAATGAACGACGATCCGCACATCATAAGCCTTCATTAGAGGGAAACGCTGGATCCAATCGTGAACAATTTATTGATGGAGCTGATGAACGACGATCTACACGTGCAATTCAACCTGGCGATGCCTCCAACGCCGAGAAAATGACAAAGACGTCTTATTCGACTGACCAAAGTTTTTCCTCGAAATTACTAAATTCATACCCCAAATTGCTGTCCGAATCCAACTGACCAAAATAAATTCAAGAAAAATTGATAATTCACCCAAAGACATATAAAAAAATATTTTATTAATTAAAGAAAAATTTATTATATTTAATAAAAATAAAAAAAGACAAATATTATGACTTCTAAATTTTTATAACTCTATTTTTACGTAGTTATTACGTCTTCAAACTTAATATTTTACATATTTTCAAATACAATTACTAACAAAATAGAATTTATATATCAAAATATGAATGAATCCGTTATGAATAAAAGAGTTACCTAACACAATAGTGTGGCAATTTAAGATTTTTCAAAGGTTTACTCTCGTTACATAACAAAGCAATATATGTCAAGGGTATTACCAAAAAATTTAATGAAATGAATCACGTGTCTTACCATCTCATACTTTCTTTGTATGCTAATTAGATACGCTCATGTGGATATGTATTTAAATATAAATTCTTATGCACATATAACAAACTTCACATGTCTACTTTTCTTAACTCTCTTCACTGAAATAGACATATACTTAGCTTGAGATTAGTAGAACTTTAATTGGCTTGTAAAATAAGGTTAAGGTAATAGGTGCTATAAAATTTTCAGTAAGGCTAAACAATCACCCTTACATTTTTCAATCACCACCAATTAGCTTTCCATCCAAAAATGGTGCACCCGAAAACTATTGTTTTCTTATTTTCTTTCTTTTTCCACATTTATCACACTACCCTCAACTTTAATCTCTTTTATAAATGTAAGGCGTAGAATTCATTTTTCCCATCTTCCATATTTCTTTTTTCTTTTGGACAAGGGAGCACCAAATATCAACATACTCAAGCAACAATATAAACTTTTTTTAACAAGCTAACATTACAAGGTGTGCAATGTAAGTGGAAATTTAATTTAAGTTGGGCTTAAAAAATGGATCATAAGAAATAAAGTTTTACAAATTTAATGGTTTAAAGGGAACGACTAAGAATGTATGTATAAAAGGATGACTTAAAAGGACTAAACGGTCCAAAAATAACCTAAATTATTTCTAAGCTAAGCAATATCTTAAAAGTTCACCTCGTCTTGACGGTTCAAAAATTGCCTAAATCCTTTCTTTGAAAAGAGCTCATGTCATAGTTCCAAAATCAATGGTCTTATATTTTATGATATGTGTAGCCCTAATATTTGATATGCACTAGCTTACAATTTTTATCCCAACACAATACAAAAACAAAACGTGATACAAAAATTATGTATTTTCAATCAAAACATGATACATCACTAAAACAAGATAAATAAAACTTCCCAAAAAAATTTGAAATTTTTTCCAAAATCCATAAAATTAGAAAAAATATATTTTTTACAAAATTCTTACACTATGAGATGGGTGTACATCAATTTTTATTGCAAGTACCCAAAAGAAGCATACATGAAACCAATGAAAAATCCATAAATACAAATCATATCATATCTAATTTAGTTCCTACCCTAGTCATGTATTCATATGTAATTAAGTTATAATATCATAAATTGGTTCTTATACCAATTATTGGTTTTAAAAAATTCTTTTTCAGTAAAAATCTAATTTTTGACAACAAAAATTGTAGAAGCGATTAGTATTGATAAAACAAATTTCCTAACAAAGATCTTATGATATTAATAATTCAATTATAATAAAGTAGAATAATAAATATATTTATAGCTTGTGAACAAATGATTAGAATCTTTGAACTTCAAAGCCTTATCTCCCAACCAGAAAGAACGAGATTTATGAGAATTCTTCCAAACTCCAAATTGATCAACACTTACCTCATCATCAAGTCTGTTTTTGAAGAACAATAATTTTCTATCAAGAACACCTTTTTGAATCACTATAGCTTTCGTTTGATTTTTTTTCTCGAAAATTCTCTCAATTGAGTGCTAGAAAATTCTTTAAATTTTCTACGTATTGGCTAGCCATATGAGGAGAAAATATGAAGTTTTTAAATAATCTACATTTGAGCTAGTTTGATTTGGATTAGGATCTCAAAATTATCTATAATTAGAAATTTTACATACAATCAAATTATGTGCTTCAATGAGATTCCCATTCCCATTATTCTAGCCTTATCTGCTAGTTTGATTTGGATTAGGATCTCAAAATTATCTATAATTAGAAATTTTACACACAATCAAATTATGTGCTTCAATGAGATTCCCATTCCCATTATTCTAGCCTTATCCATGCCACATGTAGTAGTCACACTCCTAATTGTGTGCTAAAATTTAATTCCAAATTAAAATTGCTTCAATAATTAATCCAAAATTAAATCCAATTTTAGAATTATTAAAATATTATTCTTGTCCCAAAGTATTTAAATGACTACTAAACATTTGAACTTTTAATTAATTAAATTAAATATTTAATCCAACTAAATATTATTTAATTAATTAATTAGATTAATTTGGCTATGCCAAATTATTATTTTTTCTTTACTTAATTATTTGACATTTATGACAATCATAAAATACCATAATAATCAAAAATGTATTTTTAATCATATAAAATAATTAATTTTGAATTAATTATTCATTTATCTAAAAAACATCGGTCATTCGTTGCTATGGAGCATACTGAGGAACTAATGGAAATATGAATTCAAGCTTAAATAAAGCATTGATATAATAATTAACCCCTAACTAAGTATCAATCTTTATTAATCTCATAGTTACTCTACTATAAATGTAAGACAACACTCTCAAATATTATAGGTGTTATTAACCAAACACAAAGTATATGAGTAATTGATCGATACCTGAATTGAGTGCAATGAATGCGAAAGTATACATATCGTAACAAGTAATATAATGATATGAAAAGATTGTTCTCATATGGAGATTATGTTATTAGAAACTAAATTTTAAAACTAAAAAACTAAAAATCAATTTTTTTTATTCTTATATTTTAAGGAAGCAAAACTAAAAGAACTAAAAATAAATAAAAAAATTAATTAAATCAGATTTGGTAGCTAAGAAGATATATGAGAAAATATCTAGGAATACTTAATCTCCCAATTTTCTAAACATGTGAATTATTAAAATCCCCAAAATATAATTATCAATTAATTACAAGATCAATTTTATCTAATCTAGCATGTATTCATCTCCTAAGTAAACTACACACCATATAGTAATTAACTTAATCACATTCTCATTTCAATTAAGTTGCATACTACTCATTAAATTCATCAATTATGGATCACATACATCAGAATCATACATCTTTTCCTAGAAACTATGAATTTCATAGAGGTAAGGGGAAGAAGAAGAGAAACTGAGAGAGAGGTAATTGATATATATATATATATATATATATTTCTTGTTCTATTTCCTTCGTCGAGGCTAGTTATATAGCAGATCATTATAGGGAAATTATCCTAACTAATCTGACATCTTAACAGAATAAGTGGTCCCCTTTTCTACTCGTGGTTTTGCACCCACATGTGCCCAACAATGGCTCAACCTTATGCCTGTCTGTGCCCATAAGTGTTGTGTCTTGCTACACCCATGAGTTGTGCAGTTGTAGCTCGTATCATTCCTTCCCTCTTTTAGAATCCTTGTCATCAAGGATGAAGTTGGGATATGATTTGGTAAAAATATATGCCCTTCTTTCTCAATTTCCCCTTCATCATGCCTCATCCTCTATCTAAGAATGAGACTCGAGCTTCTAGACCCCATGTAGATTTATTTTCCCTCATGTAGTCAAACCAATACATTGTGTTCTAGATGGTAGCCTCATCAATAGGATCAACCAAAAATAGCACTTCAAGGTTTTTCTCAAGTAGTTTATGTCCCTTGTTAAGTTCATTAAATCATATTAGACATGGGATTCCTATTTTCCAAGTCTCACACACAAATCCAATGTGTGGTAATCCAATAGTAACATTGAGAAGTGAGATTGTATTGGTTCCACGTCAAAGATTGACTGGTGTAATAAAAGTGAATTGCATATGCTCCCTTGTTCCATAAGCTGACCCTGAATAATGTTCATTGATGAAAACTTATAGAGCATGAATTATTTTTAAGCTCTATGCATGAACTTGTATTCCAACCCAACCTTCATGATGCGTAAGCAAATTAGAAAAACCAACGCTACACTATCCAAAGTAAATAAGCTAGTCTACCATTTTCAAATAACATGGACTAGAACGCCTGTAAAGCAATTTTTCATTCCTCAAACCGGCACAAAGCTGCCATCAATGAATTCCAAGAAACTTGATATCTCTTAATTATTTTATTATATCCACCATTACTTTCACATACTCCTACTTCATTTCTTAACCTTAAAGATGCTAGCTCCCGCTTTAAGGCTTGATCTCCTCTGTAGTAGCTACTAAATCCAAATCTTCCTCAGTGTTTGTTGTTATCAATCTCAAACTCCCACAGAATACGCTATTTAATTCCTTACTTTTAAAAGGGTCAGGAGTGCTACTCCTGAAGATGTCGAGGCCCTCATTTGCTCAAAAAATAGTATTTTCACAACTACTAGCATCGGGAGTCTCTCATTTTGCACTCCATACTTGAAAACATCAATTGAGTGCTTCTTGCAGTCCATCAGTTTGCATACCTTTTCTTCTTGCTCTTGTTGATACTTGGGTGTTCTTTGAGATATATGTTAATGCCTCGATAAATGGCATCATTAGCTCACCGAGAAATACAGAAGATTGTATTTGCAAGTTCAAAAAACTTTGTTATTGGTAAATTGAGATCCTTCACAATTTCAGCTAGATAAACATCTATAGGTTTAACCACCATCAACTTGGAAACATTTGAAAAAATCCCCTTGCTAGCTTGCTGAATTTTCACACTGTTGATTGTTTTCACATTCCTTCCAATAGATTGCATGATTTTCATAAGCGTACTACCTTTGATGCATAGCAGTTTCCAGAAAACCACTATAACATTTTTGAACATGTGAATTGCTAGAAGTTAGATGGATTTACCCAACAAATATTTGAATGATCGATGATTGTTAATGCTTCTCAACCATTTTTTTATGAACAAACAGAAAACCCTTTGAATCTAGCCACATTATTACTTTTATGGTACCATCCATACGACTCATAAAATTTCACCAAATTATTGGCCTCAAGAACATAATATGACTCATACACAACTTGTACACTATTGGCATGAATTTGATTTTCTAACCTCAAGTTTTGAAGACTTGCCGCTGCCTTTAGAGTGGTTGGGGAAACATATTCCAGTGGAATACCTTTATGGGTCTTCTGGGTATTAGAATTTGGTAGAGGAGTACATTCGTAGAGCTTAATAGCCCGATAAAGCTCCCTCAGATGATTGTATTTGGGTTCTCTAATGGAACCTTCATCAGCATGAATTGGCATTGGTTGTGAATAGTGATGGCTGGTAGTAACTCTCTTATCATAATAATGACATAATCTTTTTCTTCTTTGCTTGCGTGCCTCTCGATTGATCCATTACTTTGATTTTTTTAGAGAGGTCACTACTACAAAAATGGGTATTTAAGTCGATATGTAAAGTTGATTTTTGAAAAAACCTGACTTATAATGAATTTAAAGTCGGTTCGGTGTAAAATCGATGCTATCCACGTAGGACGTAGTGTCGGTTGACATGGTGAACCGATGCTACGTCCTACATGTATTTTTAAATTAAAAAATGCAATTTACAATTGAAATTGTTTTTTAGGTATAATGTTTTTTTTTAGGTCAATTATTATTTTATTTGACTCTTTAAAATTTAAGTTGGATATATATATATACACACACACATATAATATAATTTGTTTTTGAGACAATTGGTTTTTAAAATTATATAATTTTGTGTATTTGTTTGGATATTATTTTAAAATTATTATTTTTTCTTTTTTATACTATATATATATATAAGAGTTCAAATAAAATAATAATTGACAAAAATTTTCAATTTTAAACTGCGTGGATAGCGTCGGTTGACGGGGCGAACCAACGCTACACACATGAATAGTGTCGGTTTGCCATGTCAACTGACGCTATCCACGTGGACATAGCGTCGGTTGATGTGGTGAACTGACTCTAGCCACGTGTGTAGTGTCGGTTGTCCCCATTAACCGACACTATACACATATTTATTACCATTTCTTCTCTCTTCTTCACCAGTAGAATTCCAAAACACTCATTTCTCTTCCCCCTTCGCCCAAAACCGAGCTCACCCTCCACTCTTTCTCAATTTTCTGCCACCTCCGACCACCATTTCCAACGTCATTTTATGGGTTATATTCCTCTTCTCATTATCTTTCATATCCCCTATTTTTTTGAGCGAAATACTCAAATTTTTATACCCATTTTCTCACTTATTCTCACTTACAAAACACCATTGTAAGTATTTATATTAATTGTTTTACTTATTATTCAATTTTCTTTATTTTTTGTATACATTTTGGTCTATTCAATTTAAACACTTTTAATGTTGATATCTATTTAATTTAATCACGTCCAATATTGATATTTATTCAATTTAATCCTTTAAATATTATTTTTATATATTATTATATCATTTGGAATGTTATTTTATAAAAGTTTTTATTTTTTTAAGGCTTGACCTATGCTTGTTTTTTTTTCACGCTGAATTTAATGTGGTAGATGTACATGTATTTTAATTGTCAAGAGATTGTTATTTTTTTATTTCTTTTTTTCAATAGATCACACTTTTAAACTCAAAATTAGCACCAAAAAGTACAATATTTTTGAAATTTATAATTATAAAAATAATATTATTTATGTTTAAATTATATATTTATATTATTTTTATATTGAATATCTGATTAATTCAAGTTAAAAAACAGCTTCAATATTATGTTATTTTTTAATAATTTTTTAGATGTTATGTTATATAATTTAAAAAAAATATTTATTTTTCTTTCAAAATGATTGCATGCTTTAATTATTTGATGTCTCGCTTTGTAGGGCATGTTACTCTTTTTTTTTTAATGAAAAGGATGTTATTTGTTTATATAGATTTGGATTCATTATCTGTCGTATAATTTTGAGTCATGATAATTGATATGTATGTTTGTTGTGTCTTGAGGACAACTTCACAAATTTGTATTATGCTTGTTATTATATGTTTGACTTATTTTCTGTGAAAATAATATCTACATGTTGTGTGTTTGAGGGACTATAATATTTTCCGTACATGAATAAATTTATTTACATATAAATAATTATATTTTATTAAGTAAAAGTAATACAATTGTAAAATGATTAAAATGATAAATATTTTGTATTATGTATATTTTGATATATATTCTAATAATTAGGGAATTTATATATAATAATACTTGAAATATATTCATTGGATACATAATTAATTAATATTCTTAATTAATGTCATTAATAGAAAATAGACAAATCTTGGATGTCAAAGTCTAGAATTGAGCATAACTACATTTCTGGAGTTGAAAGTTTCATGGAATTTGCTTGTAGAAATAGTAATACTAGAGCTAGTATGATTTGATGCCTATGTTGGTTATAAAATAGATGATTTTGGATTTACCCTTGTAAATTTATCCAAGATAAGTCACATTGATGATCCTTTCATGTTAGCACTTCATGCAAAACAAGTATTTTATGTGTGCGATCAAATTGACACAAGATGGTTTGTTGTGTTAACACCTCCATAAAAAGAGTTTTACCATTGTGATGCTTTATAAGATGCCAACCCTATGCTTGATACATTAACCAATATTAGTAATTTCTCAAAAAAATTGCCTAATGTATATGATGATCTAGTTGATGACGATGATTCTTCGTCATGGCCTCGAAATGATTGTGAAGGAATATATGTATATGATTAAGAACCTAATTAAACATAATGTATGTTCTATATTGTTGTAATAACTCTTATATATATATGTATATTCCTAAAATTGTTAATTAATTTATATTTCTTCATTGTTTGTAGATATTTCATGGATCCTCGTGTAACAGAGCTTGTAGATCCAAATGATCCATTGGGGCATTTGAAAAGAAGGGGTTGGGCGAATATACCTTATGCTCCACTTAACCCAGATGATAGAGTACCTGTACTATTTGATGCTACTAGTAATTCAATAGGCAAAAATGGCCAACAATTGAAATCCTCTATTGGTAGACTTGTGAAGTCCAGTATACCAATCAATATAAACGATCGGTCTTAGGTTAACGATGTAGAACAGTTCAAAATATGGATAACCATTTGTGTAAGTCTCTTATATTTTATAATCAATTACATATATTCTATCTTTTTTGTATTATATCTAATCTTTTGTAGTGACTCATCATTCATATCCTCATCACTATTAGAGATGTCCTTTTTGGAGCTTTTGAATGCCACATTCTTGTTTTTCTTGGGTAGATCAAGAGTAAGCTCATAGATTTTGATTGACTCTACAAGTTCATCAATGTTTAGTGTGTCCACTTTTTTTTCCTTCCTATATCGTTGTAACTTTCATCTTATAGTCTACTATCAAAGAGCTTAGGAGTTTGCGTACTTGTATAGGTTATGAAATTTTCTCATCAAGGTTAGAGTAAGCATTAGCGATATCACAAAAGAGAGCATAGAATTGACCAAAAGTTTCAGTGTTTCTCATCTTAATGGAATAAAATTGAGATGTTAGCAATCTAAATTTGTTTGTTTCACTTGGAAGGTTCCTCATAAGCAAGAACCAGTGCATTCCATGCATCTTTAGCAGTCTTATAGTAGGAGATGCGACATAACTCATCCATCGACATTGTAGCAAAGATCGAGCTTAGACCTTTTCGGTTTGCCTCACCAAGGGTGCATTCTTTAGCGGTCCAATATTTTCTTGGCTTTAAGGTTGCTACACCATCTTTTTTTTTACCAAAAGTGGTTCCTAACCATCAAGAATAGCATCTTAGAGTTTTCATCTTGTCAGAGAAAGGTTTACATGTGAGCCTTCCAGTAAGAGTAGTTATACCCATCAAAGAGTGGGGGTTTAATAGATGACACACCTTTCATTTGGACCATAAGTAGAAGTATGTGTCTCTAAGGATGAAACTCACTAAGTGTGTCTAGTATTTTCTTTGATACCAATTGAAAATTTATAAGATATGAACCTAATTAACCTAGATGGGTGAATAGGTTATTTTTAATTTCTATCAATTTATAACTTAACAACCTAAACAAAGTGGTCAAGTATGAAATCGCATATAAGAATACAATGCGGAAATAAAATAATAACACATTATATTTTTTGGTGGAATCAATCTAGGCCACAACTATGACCTAAGAAAAAAATCACCGGTCCATTAGACCACCTAACTTTCCACTATAAAAACCAAATGTTCAAGTACAAACTCGGTCTTTTGATACACTCCCTACGATACTATCCTAATGTACCTTACTTACTAGCCCCAACTCTATTTTCAATGTTTCCAATATTAGCATGAGCGGTTTTCAAACCAACATTCTAATAAACTTATTGCCAATTAGATACATTCACGATTCAACTACAAAAGGGTTAGTAAAAAACACAAGTACCCATGTGTGTTCTAGAACAGATTTAACAATTAATAATCATAACTAGATGATTTAAAATATATCTTTTAAATCAAATCAACTAGCAAATTCTAGCTTAAAAAGATTAAGTACAAGTTCAATAAAAATAATTTCTTTAAAATTTAATAGTTAAATCATATAATTATAATCACTCATACAATTATTTGATTTAAATATAAAAAATATAATTAAAAATAAGTTGTATAAATATGAAAAATATGAACCAACTTAATTATAAACTATGAAAATATAGATAATTAAATATGACAAACTAATACCAGAATCTTCATCATCTTTCTGCCTGAACATATAAATTATCATCGATTTTCGAAAATAACAATTAATACCATCTGTACATGAATGCCTTTGATTGAATAAACATATTTATCAATTTTCTGCCTCCTCTGATGTACTAATTCCTTTTCTTCTTCTACTTTGGTTTCTTTTCTTCGGTAGCTTTTTGACCGAAATCAATGTGTATCTTGACTTTGTTCGACACACCCTTTTTTTAACCCTAATGTATCTATAATAATAATAATAATAATAATAATAATAATAATAATAATAATAATAATAATAATAATAATAATAATAATAATAAGAATAAGAGGATTAAATATATTTTGGAATTAATTTTTCAAAACACATTAAAAACCTTAATATATAAAAAATCATTTTTTTAAGACACACCCTTAAAATATTGAAACACATCTAACAAATAACTTATTAATAATTTGATAAATTGATTTAAGTTTAAATAAATATTTTAGCACAAAAAATAATTTTATATTTATGAATATATAATATTAAATATATGAATGCAATCCCATGTGTCGTATTTATAAAAGATATATCTAAAGTATGACTATCTGGATCTCGTGTATTTGTTTGACTTTTCTTGATAGACTTGATACTATGCCTAAAAACAAGTCTATAGGTATATATTTTATCCACAAAAATAGCTAACAATTATAGTCCTTACACTAAGAATGGATGATCAAGTATAATAGATATGTAATGGTCCTCTTTCATGTCTATTACAATGAAATCGGCTAGAAAGATGAACTTGACTACTTTTACTAGCATATCTATTACTACACCCCAAGGTTTTTTAATTGACTTGTCTAGCATTTACAATGCTATTGAATTGGATTTGGCTTTACCAACCCCCAATATCTTGAAGGCTGATAATGGCATAAGGTTAATGTTGGAACCTAAGTCACGTAGTGCCATGTCAAAATGGATGTTCTTAATAGTGTAAGGGATGTCAAAACTACTCGGATCTTTTAGTTTTTGGGTTAGTTTTCTAATGAGGTTGTCACTACAACCTTCATCCCGTGTTATTATTTCATTATCTCAAAGCCTCATTTT
Organism: Hippophae tibetana; assembly: GCA_037013495.1. Classification (NCBI taxonomy): domain Eukaryota; kingdom Viridiplantae; phylum Streptophyta; class Magnoliopsida; order Rosales; family Elaeagnaceae; genus Hippophae; species Hippophae tibetana. Next base: position 8,888,125 of record CM072808.1, on the reverse strand, counting down.
CTTAGAAAACATATCCTTCAGAAATTTGACATAAGAAGGCATCTATTCAAGTGCATCCATAAATGATATGTTTATGTGCAACTTCTTGAAGACTTCTAGGAATTATGAAAAATGTGTATCTGACTTTTTCTTTTGTAGTCTTCACTATGCAATTGAAAAAAACTACATGAATATTGCTTTTAAATAGTGTGTAATGTGACATAGCCCACTGTATTCAATGTCATAGCCCATGATGCTCAACTTTACTTATTTTTTCCATCCACTAACAAAATACCTAGATTTACATGTAAACCTTACATGTATTGTTTTTTTTACCTTCTAAGGTGAAAATGAGTGCTTTAGGGATGATTATTCACATGGTGACCAATTTAACATTTTGAAGGTAAAAATACCTAAAGTACATTAGCATATGCCCTCTATTCCAAACATATAGATTTTCTTAAATAATGATAAAATCGTTCATATTCAAATCTATTCATTACATTTAAATACAAAGAAACCACAAAATATTAGTGATTTTGAAGCACTCATCAATCTTTCATATACCATATCATATAAACTCATCTCCTCTGTTTTTCTAGGTTGCTTTTTCTTTTACTTGGTATGTCTTATGTGGTTCTCAATTTGTCTCTTCTTCTTAAATATTCATATTTTGCATACTCTTTCTCTTATTTTTGAATTAGATGTCTTTTTGAGAAATCTAATATGTGTTTTTCAAGCTTAAGTATTTGAGTGTTGTCTTCTCTTTTCTCTATACTTGTTTCTTGTTGTGGTTTACCATGTACATTTTTGTATGTCGTATAGATTGTTTACCTATATTTAGAACTCTTAACTTACATGCATTGATGTGACTAGCCTAGTATATTTAGTTGGAATTCCTACTATTTGGATTGTTTACCATTTCTAAGCATGTCTCTTATTTTCATTATTGGAACTTGAGTATTCCTCATAAATGCTCTCCTACTTTTGAATAGCGGTGATGTGAGTGTTTTTGATGATCTCTTGGGAGTGAACATTATATGATTTGTTACATTGATTTCTTTTAAGGCTATCTTTGTCTTCTCCCTCATTTGGTTGTTTTGATTTTTTTTCACGAGAATGACTATTTCACTCTCTTACTAGCATGTATCTTTTTTTTTTAGATTGTGAATTTTGAATCTCTTAACATGCTTAGTGTGCTTTCATGTTTCTTTATTATTTGTTATTTATTGTGTGTAGATGCATTTTTTTTGGGGCTTTGAGATTGTTGGATGCATAACTTTGTTATTGCTTGACATGCATACATTTAGGTGAGAGGTTTTTGTCAAATGTATGATGTTAGGGGGAGTGTTATGAATTTTTTGTCCTTATGGTATGCATTTGTCTAGTTTGAGTTGTTATGCTTATATGTTCATAGTGGTACTTTTATGTGTTTTTTCTTGATGACATCACTTTGTATAAATCATGCATAATTAGGATAGTTAGTATGACATGTTTTATGCATATTATGAATTTCCTGTTTCACATGTCATTTTATGTGTTTATTATCATTCTTGCTTTGTAGTACTTTATTACCTGTTTCTTAAATGTAGTTGGTTTCCTAGTATTGTTTGATAGGATGCATGACATATATTTTCTTTGGTAGATTGGGATATATTTCCTTATATGTGTGCATCATATGGGGTAAGCTTGCAAGATTGAATCTACACATGTGTGATTGGGGGAAAACAGTTGAGTCATTAGGAGTGTGTTAACTTGGAAGATAGTTAGAATCTAAGTCAACTTCTTCTTACAAATTGATTGACACATTCATGTGACATTGGTGCTTGATTACCCATCCTTCTGATGTGCTGAACTACATCACGAAATCCCTTTTCCCCTTCAACATCATGTAGAAACATGGGGCTCAATATACCACATTAGGTAGGTTTTTTTTTGTTAATATATTTCTTGGTTTGTATGTGCATTTAGTTTGTTGTTATTTCTTTTTTCCTTGATATTTTTATTTTCTTGTTATGTATGAATTTTAGGGTTAGATGCATTGATGTATGAGTTCTCTCTTGCATATACTTGTGTGGTGTGTTGCATTCTTATGTACGTGTTTGTTTTGACTTTCCATGTCAAAAAGGGGAAGAAATGTGTATAGCTTGTGTTTGTTTGCTGAATGGGATGGTGATTTTTTTTGCACTACATCTTTTTTGCCTAACATGTATACACTTAGGGGAGCATGTTGTATATGTTCAGAGGGAGTTTGCATCTCTGTTTTGAATGTAGATTGCATTTTTTGTGCTATATGTTGAGTGTGCATATCTTATCATTGTTTATTGATGAGTGCTCAAAAAGCACTAAAATTACCATGATTTTATGCACATTAATTGATTAAAAATATATATATTTATATGTTTTATCATATATTTATATAAATTTGTCTTTTTCAGAATCACGGGTATTTTTATTGTTTTTCAGATATTTTGGCTTAAAAACGTAACTTAAAGACTCAAAGAGGAATACTGGAAGCAATACATCACAAATATATTAATAAATAAATGGGGAAAGGTCAACAAATATGGAAAAATTGGACAAAATGGGTCAAAAAGTGAGTGAAAAAATGGTGAAAACGTGGAGTGCATTTGCTGAGGTCATTGATGACGTCAGCATGATGTCATGGGGCGGCTGCGCGCAAAAATGGGGCGAAATGGGCGTCGGCACGGATGTGGGGCGCTGGGCGCGCGGCTGGGCGGTAGGGCGGCGCGATTTTCTCCTTTTTGATATTTTTGACCCATTTTGTCCAATTTTTCCATATTTGTTGACCTGTCCCCATTTATTTATTAATATATTTGTGATGTATTGCTTCGAGTATTCCTCTTTGAGTCTTTAAGTTACGTTTTTAAGCCAAAATACCTGAAAAACAATAAAAATACTCGTGATTCCGAAAAAGACAAATTTATATAAATATATGATAAAACATATAAATATATATATTTTTAATCAATTAATGTGCATAAAATCATGGTAATTTTAGTGCTTTTTGAGCACTCATCATTTATCTGTGTAGAGATGACTTGATAGTAGTTTTAGACTATATTGTATGTCTACTTCTTTTCTTTTCATAGGCATGTGTTGGTTACATTGTACATACTATACAACAGGTTTAAAGCTCTATTTTGACCTCAATGGATGATGCATACTTGCAACATGGATTGGAACCTCAAGATATATGTGTTGATTCATTAAGATGGATGGAGCACAACAAGATTGACGCACTGGAGTGAGGCGCATTAAGGTGTCTTACCTATATGCCAAAGTTCATTCATGGGAATGAATTCCTTTGGTATAACTTTTATGAATATATTGCGTTTAGATGTCATCTTTGTATTAGATTTGTGTAGTATTTTCCAATAGAAAGCCAAAGCGATAGATTATAAGTCCTACCATTTTGGGGTTGGTATTCCCTTGTGCAAAATATTTATATTTTTCCTTTGCAAGGTTGATTACTAGTGTCTCAATATCATTTAGGATACAATTTTTTTTGGTTGTTACACACATTTACTCACGTAGATTGCATATAGTTTGCATTAATAGGTGTAAGTTTTTTTTCCAATTGGGGACTTAGCTTTTCGAGATCACACTAGCGTTCACTCTATAAGCTCATCAAGGGCTTACATTTAGTGACATTTATTCTAACTGATGTGGTATTTACCCTAGTCGATGTTAGCAAGGATGGTCGGCAAGAGTTTGAGAGGCTAGATGTTTGTATAAATTTCCCTCTCCTTTTTTTCATTTTCTTGGCCACAATTAGGGGAAAGCGTTATCCATTTCGCACCAAACTTCTCATTCTTTTCTTGATCTATTTTCTTACTGATTTTGGGTTAAAAAAATAGTGTGTTTTGTTGTAAGACATAGGGCATCAAAATTGAGTATCTCTTATATTTCTCCAACACTATAGAAGTGTAGAAAATGTGAGATTGAGTAAGGATTGTTTGAGAGTTGAAATTTATCCATGATTAAGGAAGACCTCGTCATATCAAGGAGTTTCTCTTAGTGTTTAGTTGTGTTCTAACTAGTAGTTGCATGGATGCAACAATTCCTATAAGTGAGGAACTATGCAGTGATATGATGTGTGTCATCTATGTGCCAAGTGTTGGCCAATTGTTATGATGTTGAAACGTTTTCCATAAGTTAAGAGCTCATAAGATGGTGTGCCATGTGTCGGTTGTGTCTTGTAAGGTCAATTTTTTTTCACAAATGAGGAGCCAATTGTTATAAGCATAAGCTTGGTGATGCAAAAGACATGTATGCTTGTGAACAAGAAAAACAAGGTACAAGCTCAACGTCATGACTGACTAGCTCTCCTCTAGTGTTAAGATTGGGTATAACCTGGCAATGGAATCCTTTAAGAAAGAGTCTAAAAATAAAGACCTTGGGGAATACTACTATTAATTTTTCAATATCCCGGCCACCCTTCCATACTTGCCCATTCAAACTCAGGATGAGGATGACAAAAAGTACTCGAACTTTGGGGTGAGTGATGATGAACCCAGGTTAGAAGATGAATATGGTGAAACTGGGGATTTTTTATTCTAGCTCATGACCTAGGCTCTTTATTATGTATAACTTTCTTTCTTTCTTTCTTCTTCTTCTTCTTTTTAAAAGCTCGATAACTCTTCCATTATGTATGGTCACAAGCTTTTCCTTTTGTAATCCAACATTATTAATGATACTAATTTTGAGAAAAAACTTACATTGTATGTGTACTTGGAATTTTATAGCATTTATAGTATTTATTTATGATGTTGACCCACCTCTTTACTCTCAAGGACATGTGTCATTATAGTTGTCCAAATATCATTCCCTATAAAATAGGGTTAGGGATATGGTAATTCAAACATCCTCTTTTGTTTGAAGTATCTAACAATTTTCTCTCCATCTTTCTTGTTTGAACCTCATAGATTCTGATTGGTAAAATAAACACTCAGCTCGAGTTTTAAGACTAGAGAACAATAGGCTCCAAACTGAGGCAGAGAAATTAAAGGCTGAGATGTCTAGCCATAAGGATAAGCTCTCTCTTTATAAAGCGACCAAGTGTGAGGTCACTTCCTGTAAGACTCTGCTCTTTTAAACTCAAGCTCATGAGAGAAGACCTATGACTAAAATGGCCACTCTGGTTGATAGAGAGTCCCATTTAGAAAACTTTTACATCAAGCGATTTGAAGAAGTGTTCCTCAAGGTGATGGGTGTTGTTGAGGAATTTGAACATTCCATACTTAACTCGAGCTTAGCCCTCACCGAAATAAAGGTCTATATCAACAAGAAAGTGGTCAAGATTTGGGTCAAGTTGTTGCTCTTAGTGAAGGAGGCAAGTGACCTGGACAGTGGTCATGCATCCAAATGTCTGAAGATATTTTAATATTTTGGGGGGTTGAGCTCCAAATTAATGAATTTTAAAAGCTTTTAAGCTCAAGTAACAAACTTTATTTTTAATAGGATGAACTTGTGAAGGTCGATCAATGCACTTTATTTATGAAATGATGAACTTGTGAAACTTGATCAATGACATAGACCTATAGCCTAACCCAGGAAACTGTTGGAGCATAGTCTACTCAATCTATGGACAAGATGATCATCTTGTGACATTAATTTTTAAGGGGGAGTGTTATACCTGGTCTATGACCAAGGTGGTAAACTCTCTTTAGTGTCAAAGCACTCTAACTAGTTCCTAACCAAGTTGATAAGGTGATGGCATGTAATTTTAAGGGAGATTTTTCTACTTGGTCTATGACTAAGGTGATTAACTCTCTTCAATGTTGGAGCAATCTACTTGATTCCTAACCAAGGTGATAGCTCATGACTTGTACTTTTAATGCAGAGCTCTTTTCCTTGTCTATGACCAAAGTGATCAATTATCTTCAATGTTAGAGCACTCTATCTAGCTCTAGACGGAGGTGAAAAACTCGTGACATGTACTTTTAAGGGAGAGTTCTCTATCTATTTTATGAGCACGGTGATTAACTCTCTTTAGTGTCAAAGCTCTTCACTTGGTTTTTGATTGAAGTGATCAGCTCATGACATGTACTTTTAAGGGAAAGTACTCTACCTGGGCTACGACTAAGGTGATCAACTTTCTTCATTGTCAAAGTGCTCTACCTAGTTCCTGACCATGGTTATTCACTCATGATATGTAATTTTAAATGAGATCATTGTTGCTCACCAAAAGTCACTTCATCTATGTATAGGGGTGGTTTTCGAAGACGATAGATCAAATTAAATTAGAAGTGATATTTTCTCAAGTGCCGAGCATTCCAACTTGTGCTATCCTCAGCTCCCTTTATGTTTTTCAATAAGTAGGCCCCTCCTGGTATCATCTCAATTATTTGGTATAGACCTTCCCATTTTGCACACAACTTACTAGCCATCCATCCACCTATGGCGATTTGCTACTACAGTTTGTGCAAGAATACACGATCACAAGTAATAAAATTTGATAAGTAAGTTATCGTTCCCACGGAGATTTGCTACTACAGTTTATGGAGTACTAAAATTGTTTCACTCTGATTTTATCCAAACGGTCGAAAAGTTGGGACAAGCTTTAACTAACTAAAAGTTTTATAACAAAATAAAAGAAAATTCTAGGATTGTAGTTCTCACTAAATTATTCCACTCGAATCATATTATTCCGTCTTGATTTACTTTTTTGTAAATTGAAATTGTCAACCAAGAACTTCTAATTTTATCCATATATCTCTTCCGAGCTCCGTATAGACACATCTGGCTAAATTAATTCACTATATTCCTATAAGAATTACATTCACCAAGATTCATTACGCTTTAAGTTCTCAAATGGCCACACATACGATAAAGGTATATTCCTATCCTTCATATATACATGTTATTCTATCCATGAGCAATATACACAAAAATGTCACAAATCAATTGATAAATTTTCCAATAATCAAAAGAATTAAGCACAAATAGAGTAAACAAATTAAAAGTCTCATAAAACTTTTAGAAATAATTAAACCCAAGCTTCATAGATTTAGATAAAAATGCAACCCTAGAAAAATTAAATTATTTCATAACAAAAATTACAATTATAGAATTTAAGGAATACACGCAGAACACAACAGAAGCCAAAAATGGCTTCTGCGTGTTCCACCATCCAATACTCCAAACTCTCCAACCGAACCCCAAAACGAACCTCCATATTTCTCTCTATATCACATATTTATAACTCTAATAAAATTTTAAAAATATTCAGAGTGGAAAACAAAAATTATTCTTTTGTCATACGCTTGTAAAATAAATTTATCGTGCAAAATAGTGGAAAGCATGCGCCGTTTTTGATTTATTTTTAATTCAAATGCATTCCATGTGTCAGCATATGATTGGCTGCTTTAAATAATGCGACATACGGCATCCTTTCATTCGCTGTGCAGGGCGAACAAAGAACACATCAAATGGGATAATTGCCATCGAGGACATGTGGGGCATGTAGAAAATGTTGGGAACACGCGTCGTTTCTGTGTTTTCGTTTTAACAAAACATATGCCACTTGTAAGCTCTTGATTTGCTGAAATAATATTTAGGGCACGTGGAATTGTATGACTCATTGGAATGGCATGGCGCACAAAGCTTCTGTGGACTACGTCAGATAGGAAATGGCTTACACAACAGACACGGGGCCCTACTCAGCGCCGGGCAACGTGCCACTTGAAATCCCACGTCCAGTCGAGATTGTCGCATCTGGCTCTACGTGCCTCATCCTAGCCGTTGATTTCCTTATCGAACGGTGGGTGCCACACGTTGGTGATGGCACGAGTGGCCTCCTTTTCCTACGCAAAAAATAAATTTCATTAATTGCATTTTAGCCCTCCAATTTAATTCATAACTTTTAAAATTTTGTTATTTGCAATTAAGCCTTTTTCTAATTTAAATTAACTTTTACACCTTTGTTAATTGCAATTCAACACTGTTTTAATTTATATTATATTTTTAGGCATTTATTATCTACAATTAAGAGCTTTTTTTATTCAAATTCTTTGATTTTCCTAAAAATATATTCCTTAAAAAATAAATAGTAAATATTAATTTATTCCATTAAAATTAACTAAAAATATCAAGAATATAGCAATGATAATTAATAAAATAGATGAAAATAACTATATAAAATACAGTTATCACTCTACTTCTCCTACACCAACTTGGCTTTCAAGAAACCCCCATTGCAAGACTTTCCAAAGTCATAGAGTAGCATCAACTAAAAAAAAAACAAAGAATTATGAGGTCAAATAGATAAGTCTTGAGATAGCCCATGTGACACATCTGGCGATGTATGTCCTCTCTAGAATTCACACTCTTGCAAATAGCTTCAAGTTGTTTATTGTATGAGTTAGTAGAGAGATGGCTCATACAATGATTGAGCTGCTCTAGTACCAAGCCTCAATTTGAAATTATTCCATCCTCATCAGTGGTGAGGTAATTAAGAATGGCCTTCCCCTTCCTTGAATCCCTTAAAGAATCACGAGATTCTTTAGAAACCAAGTAAGGATTTGGAGTCACATATGACTCTCACAATGGTCATAGGGATGGGCAAGCATTCAGGGGCTTAGGGTTGAGGGCTGGCTCATCAACCACCACTTTCTTCTTTTTCTTCTTTATTGAAGAAGGGTGAACTTCATGAGAGAAGTTTCCCTTCTTCTTACCAATAGAAGAGCCCCCCAGGAGTCGGGGTGTACCCATTAGAGAGCTCACCCCTTAAGGATCCTTATTTCCCTATTGTCCCCTTTGAATTTGAAAATATCACTTCTGCTTATCTACCAGATAAGCATAATCTTGTGAATGAATGAAACTTCATTGATATGGTGAACTAGTTGGTTATGCCTAGCCAGACTTATAATGGTGGTGCTCTTATTTTTAGAAATGATTCCCCTAGTCATCATCTGAATGATTTTTTTAGTGTTATCATTCATCCCCATTCTCATCATCCTACTATTACTCCATACAGAGGACACTTCCTTTACCCTTTTTTTAAATGGATACTATAGATCAAACAAGCATAATTTATAGGACCATCATTTTTCATCCAATTTCTCCTTCTTGATCTTCGATCCAGTATCCCTTGTTGATTTATTGTCATAGCAAAGTTTCTCTTTCACTCTTGCTATTTATCTCTAGTCAAGGTTCACAACTTTCATCAGCTACCCCTTCCTCTTCTTATTCTCAAAATTCTGGTAAGTCTACTTATTGTAATTCCATTCTAGTTTCTTCTAATCCATCTACTTCTCTTCTCCTCAATAATGAGTCTCTTGGTGTAATGAATAATATCCTTCTTGAATTATGCTTATTCACCAAAATTACATGGATATGCAAAGGGTTAAGGCTCTTAATCAAGCTATGGCTTCTTCTTACCACCCTACTCCATCACCTCTTATTCATGGTTCACCTATTTCTTCTACCTCTATTAGACCATAACCTACTAGTTCCAAAGGCCATACTCACTATGGAAAATCCCCTCTTAGTTCTCTCTCCTCCCTTTTCAAAAACTTTCATTGAGATGAAACAGACCCTATTATTACCCACTGTTGTTTACAATTACTTTGTCACTCAAACACTTGTACCACTTATTTCCACTATAGATTTTGTCCAGTCCTTGCATAGTGGTGTCTATGAGGATGATGTCTCTAGAAAGGGTAACAGAGAGTATTGAACTTGTTTTCTTGTTGTTTGAATTTTTTCAATTTTATTTGTTGAATTAAAACTTCTAAAATATTGTTTGATTAATAAGAATGTGTATGGTTTGTTTCTTTTTTCTTTGTTTCTGAATGTGTTCCATAAGTATTAGGATTATTGCATACTTATATGCCTTCTTTCCCTCATACAGGGGTATTTATTTTACTTTCTTTGTCAAAAAGGGGGAGAATGTTTTGTACACAACTATGTGTTTTTTCCATGCTATATTGCATGGGTGGTGAGTGTAGGATTTCACGACATACTGTTGTTTGACTTGCATTCACTTAGAAAGAGTGTTGTATGAATTTAGGGGGAGTTGTATACATTGCATGTGTTTCTACTACATGTTTGTAGATGTTTTTCTTATTGGTGTGTACCTTTGTAGGGGTAACAGATAGTATTTGGATAGACTACACACCATTTCTACATAATACTTTTATGGGGTATGTGTTTGTTTCATGTGTGTAGGTTACATATGTAGATTATAGTCATCGAGCTTTAGATGTGTTGTGTGCAATTGCATTGAGACCTTCATGTTTTACTTTGACAAAGTGTGGGTAAGTTGACATAAGAATATAGATGAATCGCACAAGATGGATGCACTTGATTTAGGTGTGTTTTTGGGTGTTGGGTATGCGTCGATGTTTTTTTTCATGGGAACAAACATCTTTAGGTCATCTTCATGATCATCTCATGATTGTTGTGTGTTATAATTAATTGTGTAATGTTTTGACATGGAAAGCCAAAGTGGGAAAATGTAAGTCTTGTAGTCCTTTATGTATTTTTTGGCTTCTAGTGTGCAACATATGGAGTCTATTTATTTTACTCAGTATTTCTATCAACCTCTATCTAACGGTGGTTACTATTGATCAGTAATGCACACACGTACATAGTTAGGTAAACTGTGTTTGAAACCAAGTTTTACACACACTATGGGATGGGTTCTTAGTATTCATTCTAGGTTGTGAATAACATTTCTTATTTCATTTCATGTGAGGGTGGTCATTAGAGCCTTTGTTGCTTATATAAATACCCCTTCTTTTGGCATTTCTTAAGAATTATTTTTACATCAAAACTTTTTGAAAGCTCTTGACTATTTTACAAATATTGTGATAACAACAGTGTAAGATTGTGTTGGGTAGTATTAGTTGTGCTCCTAAATTAGTGGTTGTTCGTGGTACGTAGTTGAGTGTATTTCCCACATTTGATTGTTGGTGGTTTGTGGTTAAGTGTATTTCCCGCTATTGGTTATTGGTGGCTCATGATTAAGTGTAGTTACCATGATTAGTTGTTCATTATCTATTCATTTTACTAATCTTTGGTTACTGATCGCATTTTATTGAGTAATGGTTGCCTTGAAGGAAAGTTAGGTTTGTGTGTCACACAAAGTTTTTGTGGAGGCAACAATAAGTAGTTAGGTCATAGGTCCCAATGGATAGAAATATTTGTCTTTATATTTCTATTAAGTTGTATATGTTTATTGTTAGTGAATATGTTTGCTGACAAGTGATTGCCCTAAAGAGTTCTATGTAGATATGCCTCATTATATTTCGTGCTATGCCATGCTCTACTGTTTGGTTAGTACAATCTAAGTTTAAATTTTGTATGTTTTAACATACTAAGGTTTAAACTCTGATTATAAAGCTTTTAATATTTTTTTTTGCTTTCTAAATACTATTTAACTTATCTAATGTTTAATATATTGGTTGCCTATGATTATTGTTGATTGCTTTTGTTGCTATCTATTAAGTGTTTTACTTACTACTATTGCAAGTTTGGGATGGGTCCTTCATGAGTCAGTATCTCCTTAACTAGTTTGTGTATTGGGTCTTGGAATCCTTTATAGCTAAAACAAGAAAGCATGCAAACATAGAAATATAACGAGGTAAACCCACGTAGAACCTTGCCTATGTGGTTAAATGCATAAGTTATTTATGGTAACCACTCGGTAGCAAACAATCCACTAATAGAATAAAAACAATTTACAACTTGATAGAAATATACCTCTAATATCTCTATCAGTCAGGACAACTACCATCACTACTCTTTTGCTACTCTTTCTAGCAGCCTTAACAACTACTATGATCCAAGATGAATTTAGCTCTACTCTTGAAGCCTATCACCACCTGGTGGTACATTCAGTTACCAACTATCAATATGTGTGAATCCCATGGGTATGCTTATCCAAAGCATAGGAACCTAAAAAAAAATCTAAGTCTCAGGTGTTAATTTATTTTTAATTAACCCAACCCCGATAAATACGTTTTTGCTAAAAGCAATCAAGATATGGAAACAACACTCAAGGTATTAGCAATCCAAAATAAGAAAATAATTTACTTTTGAAAACCACAAGTTTCAAATTCATCAAAGTCTCTTAATCTTAGCAATTTTGTAAATCTATGGAAGAGATTTTCCATTAAAGGTAAGACGTAACTCTATCCAAGTAATAGCATTAGGATCTGGATATTGGTGTATCACAAATTTCCACTAATTAAATGCAATATCCTCTAACAAAAATGTCGCTAATGAAATTTTCATATCTTCAAGGCACCTTATAGCACCAAAACTTTGCTCCATTTTTTTGATCCATACTTCTACCATAGTGGCATCAATAGTACCCTTAAATTTTTCGAACAATAAGGAGTACTTCTTGCGATACTTGTGTCGATCCTTATGGAACATTCTCATTTATCCTTTCCTGAATGGGATAGTCCCGTTAGTAGCTAGAATCTAATCATGTGAGACCACAATCATAACCACGACCATAAGGAAGCATAGTAAACCTATAGAATAAAAGCACTTTCAAACTCAATAGTAAACCCTACTTTCTTTTTATAGAATTTAATTACATAAATTATTTTTACATATTTATTTTTAATTAAGTTTATCTTGGAATTATAATTAAATATTATATTTTTAAATTAATACTTGGAGATTAAAAAATTTTCATCTAGAATTAATAATGCTAATATGAGTTGTTTACTTTAAGGTTAATTTAGTAATTTTTTTGGACTTTAATATAATTAATAGTTTTATTTTAATATAAAAAAATGAGCCAGCTTTGCCCACTGATGAGCAAAACTGGCATCGTCGATCCTGCCAATAATTTGGTTTTATATTTATAAAACTCTCGTAAGTGTGCGAATCATTTCATAGAAAATGATAAGTATATTCTCAAGGTCGATCTAAGGAAAGAATATATGTGGTTTTTAATTCATTATTCAAACTTTTAAAAATTAAATTAAATCATAAGCATCCTGTCACGATATTTTGGAATTTTGTGTTTCTAATCTAATAACATAAAAATAAACATTGATACGGATTCAATAAACATTTATGAAAATTTTATCATTTATAATAGTGGAGTATTTATGAATATAATAACTAAGTTAATTATTCTTTCTCATATTATTTAGGTTATTAAAGATATAAATTGATATTTATTGATTCTCTCTTTTTTATATGAATACCACCTTTAGTGGGGTTAGATATTCTTTGTTAATTAAAAATATTAATTAACACATATGGGTGGGATTGATAACTAATTTGGTTAATTAAATTAATTCCCTTTTCCTAAGAGATTGAAAATGAACCATTTAAATGACACCTTTGGTGGGGTTAGAGAGTTTAAACTTTATTCAAGGTGTCCAAATTAAACCTAAGAATTTAATTATCCGAGTACTAACTTTCAAGTTTTAAAATCATTACTGAAAATATGTTATCAATACATTTTCAAATAATAACTCTTATAAAAAATTTTGAAATAGAGTTTCACTCTAACTACCAGGCGATTGTAATGACAAATAAAAGTGCACTACTCTAAATCAGACTGGATAACTAAATCTTAAAATATAATTTTCAGATTTAAGTTTGTAATAAAAAATAATATATTTCTCTCTAACATTCTTAATATAAAATCTTGAATAAAAACAAAATCAATTCATTTTATACATATTTTTACCTATTTAATATTTCGCAAGGATAACAACGTTATTATTATATCATGTTTATAAATAGCCAACCATGTTAAATTTAATCATAGACAAATTAAATAAAACATATAAGAATAAAACATAAAAAATAATTGTAAAAACTTATAGTACTTTAATGCTAATTCTGTTACTAGAAAACTTCCAAACGGATTTGCATTTCCATTTATTAAATAAAAAAGCTAATAATTTACAAAAACATAACTAATTCTAATAAAAGAACATTAAAACTAAAAAACTAAGAAATAGAGAAAAAGAAAGAGATAAGAAGATGTTTTTTTAGGTGTGTTTTGGTGTGGAGGAAATGAGGGTATTTATAGATGAGAAGAGGATGACAAAATGAGGAAAAAATGGGAAAACACGTATTAGGTGGATGATGATGTCATTGCTAATGTAAGCACTGATGTAGGCAATAGAGCCCATGAATTCAACATGTTGGGCGTGGTGGCGTGTGCGGATTGGGCAGATGGACACGCGGGTTTCAATCGGTGTGCATAGATAGGCGTGCGAGTTCGGCATTGTGTGTGCAACTTTGGTATTGTTTGGGTGATGCACGGAGACTTCAGCATTTCTTTGGGCAATGCTCGGCGCACTACGCGCGTTGGTCGGGGCAGCTGGGCAGGTGCGTGCGCAATTTCATCCTTTTTGACATTTTTGACCCATTTTGTCCAATTCTTCCATCTTTGTTGACTTTTCCTCATTTATTGTCTCAATATATTTGACATGTATTGCCTCCGGTATTTTTCTTTGAGACTTTAAGTTACTTTTTTAAGCAAAATTACCTGAAAACAATAAAAATACCCATAATTCCGAAAAGATAAATTTATATAAAAATGTGATAAAATCATGTAAATATAAATCTTTTTAATCGATTAAAGTTCATAAAATTATGGTAATTTTAGTACTTTTTAAGCACTCATCACAACCCCCAACCAGCTTTCCCTTAGCAAGAGAAGCGATAAAAACTAAAAATTAAATTATCCTAAATCACTTCCATGGATTGACATGGTTGCATTTAGCGTATGCAACAAGCTTTTAAACCCCTAGGTTGCCCTAGTGAACAAGTTTGAGTCTCGTGAGGTTTTTTAGTAATGATTCCTATAAACATTAAACTAAATGTAAAAATTTAAAAGAAATAATAAAAATTACAACTCACAACTAAAATTACAACAAAATCAAAAACTAACTTAAGAATAAAATAAAAGAAAACAACATGAAACATAATACAAAAATGTCTTGTACTTTTTAATCTCCTTTAAGATCAAAAGTAAAATCTAAAGCATAAGTTATTTTAATCTTCTTAAAGAGTCATGATTTATTATAATAATTAGTTGAAAAAATTTTATATTTCTTATAAAAAAATGTATCAATTTAATTTAACCCAATTTCAGTGTGAGGAATCTGAATTCGCTTCGACTCTATTCCTCACAAATCAATACTCTCAAACCACTGAATCATATGGGTTCAAACACTCATACTAATTTATATGCAAAAGATTTGATGTATATAAATGAACTAATATGTTCGCATATGTATGAAGAATAAAGGCTCAAAGTGTTATTTTTAACGTTGATCTCATGAAAGGGATCAAATGTATAAATTATAATGATATCATATATAAAAATTATTTTCATGCATAAATCAAACTCATTAACCAAAAATTTCAATATATATGCCTTTTACAAATGAAGAAAGTGAATTCTGTCTAGGAGACTAGTTCTTGAAAGCCTTTTTACCACTAGTCTTTCCTAGGAACGTTGCTCTATCTTGGAGGATGGTTTTTAAGGAGCCTTTGCCCTAGATTCTTTCCTGAAAGCACTCTTGGTTAATACTGAAACTATCTCCAAAAATTTAAAGTTTTAATTACAATCTAAGGAGGTAGTTTCTTTGTTATTTCTAGGTACAACTATGTTTTGATGCCTTAATTATTTAACTTGTATCTAGACATTCGTTATCTAAAACCCACAAGCATGTCCCTAGTTTTAAGTAGAGAAAATTTTATAAATCCATAGGGCATGACTGAAAAATTATAGGTAGACAACCTTGTCTTACCTATAGGTTTGATTGACTCAATGATGTCGGGACATTGAGTTTACTTAAAATAAAATCCCCCAGTTACATCTTGCTAAGACGTTAAACTAAGCGTTGGATGGGACGTAACCCATCATTTTAGGTAATTTTATTTTTTCTTTTACTTCTTTTGTTTAATTGAATGTGAATAATTTTAGAATTGTTAAAACTAAAAATATTTGTTGAGTTGTTAAAAGTTTATAGCAATTTGTCTGTGTGAAATTTAATGAACATGATGGATGCACTTGCATTTCTCCATTACTACTTGCACTTGTATTTCTCCATTACTAATTGCACTTGCATTTCTCTATTACTACTTGCATATTCTCAGGAAATAGGTAATATTTTTTTCTCTTTTCTCTTTAATTTACAATTATTACATTGAGGACAATGTAAGTTCTAGGTTGTGGGTGGTGAAAAGTTACCTTGCTTAATTTTAAAAAAATTAACAATTAAAAAAAATTCACATTTTCATTTTTATTGCGTTTGATTTTATTTCCTGTGTGGTTTAGTAATTTTTAGAATTTTAGAATTAGTTTTAAAAAAACAATTCTCACAAAAATTGATCATTTCTTTAAATCAAATTTAAGTAAATAGGTAAGTATTTTGCACTGTTAGATTAATTTTTGAAAACATATCATGAAGTATTTGTTTTGGTAATTAGTTAGTTTTTATCATAACTAGTATTTCTTGATAAGATTTGAAAATTATATTAAACCAAAAGTCGATATTTATGAATTTTTTTAGTGGAGACTGCCTTTGTGAGATATAATTTGAACCTAATTTCTTTTATTCATAGTAAAATATATTTTCTACTCCAAATACATTTCTTATTTCTTCAAAATTTTAGAAGATCTCTATAAGGTATTAGCATTGAATGTATGAATTGTTTTTTTTCATCTGAATAGAGTTTCATATATATATTATTTTTGCTTAGATTAAATTATTTAAGTAGAAATTGATAGTATATGCTTTTATCTAATTCATACATGACTCCTATAAAAAAAGGAGAAATATCTCGGGTTACTTAAACCAAAATCAAACAAACAAGCTACAAAATTAACCACTCACCAGAATCCTACAAAAATGTACAATTTGTACATGGTTTCACTCTCTTATATATATATATATATATATTAAAAAATCTCTTAGAAAAAAAATTAATTTAATTAATTAAATTAGTTATCAACCCTACCCATAGGTGTTAATTGATTTGTTTAAATAACAAAGAATATCTAACTCTACCAAATGTGTTATTCATATAAAAAAGAGAGAATCAATAAATATCAATTTATATCTTTAATAACCTAAATAATATGAGCAAACATAATTAACTTAGTTATTATATTCATAAATACTCCATTATTATAAATGATAAAATTTGTATAAATGTTTATTGAATCCATATCTATGTTTATTTTTATGTTATTAGATTAGAACCACAAAAACCCCAAAATATTGTGACAGAATGTTTATAATTTAATTTCGTTTTTAACATTTTAAATAATAAATTAAAAACCACATATATTCTTTCTTTAGATCGACCTTAGGAATATACTTATCATTTTTTATAAAATAATTTGTGCACTTGCGAGAGTTTTGTAAATATAAAATCAAAGTATTGTTAGGATCAGTGATAGTGATGCCAGTTTTTCTCATCACACACGTGGCCATCATCTCTAAAGAGGCCATTCGACCATTGCTGAGTATAAGGGAGAAAAAAGAGCAAATAAGTCTCACGGCATAATTTGTTGTCTTATAAAATTTGTCACAAATTTTCAGTTGTTATTTACCATCTGTAATATTTGAGGTATCAAATTAAAAATCTTTTTTATTTATTATTTTTTGCTTTCTAACTTACTATTTTAAATGTATTTGACATAAATGATTTTTTAAAACTATATTAAGATATCATTTTTAATTCATGAATGAATATGAATTTGATATTCTTATAACTATAATAATACCAAAAATATTACCAAATTAACCTTTATTAGCATTATTAATTATAAATTAAAAACATTTAGACTCAAAGCATTAATTTAAAAATATTAATATTTAAATATAATTGTAAGGAAAAACTAAATTAAAAATAAATATATAAATATAATTTATGTAATTAATGTAGGAAATAATACACGTACAAAAAATTTAAGAATAAAATTATTTTTTTAAAATTATAAATATATATATATATATATATATATATATAAATACAAATTTAAATAATATATACAATTTAAATAAATAATAATCGAGGCATGTGTATTACATAAAATTCTTAAGATAATGTTTTGCTTACTGTGGGTGTTTGAGAAGGACATAAATTTATCTCTTAGGATACAACGATTAAACAATAATAAACTTATACCACAGTTTATTATTCCATGAGCTTTAAAGTGTGTGAACTCTATTAAAGGAACCTAACTCTAGATAGAAAATATACAATAATAAAAAATAAATTTTTTTACCCCTTTCATCTCTCTCTCTCTCCTTTTTCCCTTTTCTCTTTCCTTTTTTTTCTTTTCTCTTTCTTCTTTTCCTTTTCTTTTTCAACCTCTTCTTCTTCTTTGTTTCTTTCTTCTTCTCTATTTCTGAACTTTGATTTTCTACTCCTTTTTTTTCTTAGCTTTCTTCTATATTTATAGAAGAATTATACAAAAAATGAAGCTGAGATTTTATGTAGAGAAATGAACAGAGTTGGAATAATTAATTCAGAAATAGAAGTAGAAAGACTGTAGAAAAGAACGGAAAATTTCAGAAACGGATAGGAGAATAACAGAAGAAAATATTTAATTCATAAACGGAAATTAATCAAAATTAGAGGTAATGGAAAATTAAAAGAAGAGGAAATTTTATTCAAGTTTCTAACAATCCCACACATGAATAAAAATTAACATAGATTTTAAATAAAATTTTGACACAGAAATAGAGTTCAATGGATCAAAACCTGTATAGGATAGATAGGTGTTATCGTTTGAACCTTCCTTTGTGAAAGTATATTTAGCTTACTGAATGACCAGTAGACATGGCGTCTTTGAACTATTATCCCTTTTATGTAAGTGGTGACATACTTCACACAAAAATCTTTCTTGACACAATTTAGTTCTCATTTTTATGTTCATTATATCCATGAACATACGTCTGGTTCTATGAGAGTCAAGAAAGAATTGAGCCCTATAAATTTTTTTTAAACAACCACACTCATCCTTCACAAATGTGATCTCTTATCTTTAAAAGTAATCCACAAAGAGTAACTCGTATACTCCACTCGGTATTCTCTTCATAAGAATCATTAAAAGCCTTAGCTTATTCTGTATCCTATGGGTATTGATGAGTGCTTAAAAAACATTAAAATTATAATGATTTAATGTACTTTAATTGATTAAAAAGATTTATATTTATATGATTCTATTATATTTTTATATAAATTTTTTGTTTTCAAAATCACAGATATTTTTATTGTTTTTCAAGTATTTTTGCTTCAAAAATAATTTAAAGACTCTAAAAATAATACTAGAGGCAACACATCACAAATATGTTAAGAAAAAATGAGGAAAAGTCAAAAAATTGAAAAATGAACCAAACTACTCTTTCGTATGCTGCAACTCCGCACGTAGTCGTGCACATCATGTCGTAATAACGCGTGTAGCCACCCCCAATCACGTCGCAAGTCAACGTGCATCCACACCCACTCATGCTGCAAGTCCACACCTAGTCGTGCCACTCATGCAGTAATTCCGCACACGCGTCACGCCAAATTCCTATGCACATCAATGCCTTTTCAACTATGAATCCCGCCCAATTGCACGCGTCAGTGCTCCATTGGCATGCCAGCGTATCCAATGCACGTATATCACCACTTTTTAATTTATTTATTTTGGTTCAAAAAATAATTTAAATTTTAAAAAATGAACTTTATTTTATTTAATTACTCTTTTTTCAAATAAATAAATAAAAAATTAACTAATTTTTAACTTTTAATTTTAATTTTAATTTTAAAAAACTTAATTTATTAACTTAATTAACTTAGATTTTAATAGCATGAAAAGTAAAGATCTAAGGGAGTTCTATTTAGGAAACTAGTTATTGGAAGCCTTTGTGCTGCTAGTCTTTCCTAGGAACGTTGCTCTGTCTAAGAGGATGGTTTTTAATGAGGCTTCTCTCTACCATTCTTTCCTAGGAGCACTCTTGGTTAATACTAATTATGCTATTTAACTTAGAAATTATAATTAAAAAAATCTGAAACTATATCCAAAATTTCAATTTGTTTATTATAATATGTGATAAAAAGAGGTAGTTGCTTTATTACATCCAGGTACAACTGTGTTTTGATGCCTTAATTGGGTTATCTCTATAACCCACAATCATGTCCCTAGTTTTAAGTAAGAAAATTTTGAAAATCCATAGGGCATGATTGAAAAAGTATAAGTAGACAACTTTATCCTACCTATAGGTTTGATTCAATGATGTGGGGACATTGAGTTTACTCAACATGAAATCCCCCTAGTTACTTCTTGTTAAAATGTTAAATTAAGAATTTGATGGGAAACAACCCATCATTTTAGGTCATTTTCTTTTATTTATTTTGTTTATATTAGTTTAATTGAATGCGAATAATTTTAGACTTGTTAAAACTAAAAAACTTTGTTGAGATGTTAGAAGTTCACAGCGATCTGTCTGTGTGGACTTTAATGATGAACATGATGGATGCACCTGTATTTTTCCATCACTACTTACACATTCTCAAGAAATAGGTAACTTTTCTTCTCTTTTCTCTTTATCTTTAATTTACAATTGTTACATCGAGGACAATGTAAGTTCTATGTTAGGGGGTGATAAAAAGTTACCATGCTTAATTTCAAATATTTTAACAATTTTAAAAAAAATTATGTTCACATTTTCATTTTTATTGTGTTTAATTTTATTTTCTTTGTATGGTTTAGTAATTTTTAGAATTTTAAAATTAGTTTTAAAAAAATTCTCACAAAAATTTATCATTTTTTTAAATCAAATTTAAATAAATAATTAATTTTTTTGCACTGTTAGATTAATTTTTGAAAACATATCATGTAGTATATGGTAATTAGTTAACTTTTGTCATGACTAGTATTTCTTGATAAAATTTGGAAATTATATTAAACCCAAAATCAATATTTAAGAATTAAATAATGGAGACTACCATTGTGAGATATAATTTAGCTAATTTCTTTTATTCTGTGTGAAATATATTTTTTTCTACTCCAAACACATTTCTTATTTCTTCAAATTTTTAGATAATATCTATAGATATTAGAATTGAATGTGAATTTTTTTCTCATCTTAATAGAGTGTTGTATATGTTTTTTATTATTTTTCATTTGCTTAGATTAAATGATTTAAGTAGAAATTCATAATATATGACTTTCTTCATTCATGCATGACTTCTACTAAAAAGAAAATATATCTAGGGTTACCTATAAAAATACAAACATAAAAGCCAAATTATTAACCATTCACCTTACCATATAAAAAATGTACAATCCATGGATCCATTCTCTAAAAAAATGGATTCTCTTGTAAAAAAGAAAAATAAAACAAAAAGAATATAAGAAAAAATAGAAAGAAAAGGAGGAAATTGAATAGTATAATCTATATACTATGACCCAAAAAGCCTAAAAAGTTTGAGAAATGGTTTAATACAAAAGAAAATATTTGAAGTAATTCCCTAAAAAGTCATTCCACTTTCTTTATTTGTAAAAGGTATATATATATCTTGAAAAACAAATTTCATAAGTTTGATTGATGCATGAAAATAATTTTTATATATGATATCTTTATAATTTATATATTTGATTCCTTTCATGAGATCAACGTTAAAATAATATTTTGAGTCTTTCTTCTTTATACATATGCAAACATATTAGTTTATTGCTATACATCAACTCTTTCGTATATAAATTAGTATGATTGTTTGAACCCATATGATTCAGTGTTTTTGAGAGTATTGACTTGTGAGAAATAAATTAGAAGCAAATTCGGATTCTTGACACTAAATTTTGGTAAAAGTAAATTTATACATTTTTTATATGAAATATAAATATGATTTTCAACTAATTATTATAATACATCATGGCTATTTAAGAAGATGAAAATAACTTATCTTATAGATTTTAATTATGAATTTAAAGGAGATTAAAAAGTATGAGATTTTTTTGTGTTCTGTTTCATTTTGTTTTGTTTTATTTTATTCTTAAGTTAATTTTTGATATTTTTTTGTAATTCTAGTTTTTGAGTTGTTATTTTTTTTTTGTTATTTCTTTTAATTTTTACATTTAGTTCAATGTTTGTGGGTATTATTACTAAAAACCTTCATGAGATTTAAACTCATCCATTAGGGCAATATAGGGGTTTAAAGGCTTGTTGTATACGCTAAATACAACTGTTTCAATCCACAGAAGTTATTTAGGATAGTTTAATTTTTAGTTTTTATCGCTTCTCTTGCTAAGGGACAAGCAAGAAGTTGGTTGGAGGTTGTGATAAGTGCTTAAAAAGCACTAAAATTAACATGATTCAATGTACTTTAATTGATTAAAAAGATTTATATTTATATGATTTTATCATATTTTTATATAAATTTATTTTTTTAGAATCACGTATATTTTTATTTTTTTCAAGTATTTTCGCTTCAAAAATAATTTAAAGACTTGAAGAATAATACTAGAAACAATACATCACAAATATGTTAAGAAAATGATGAGAAAAGGTAAAAAAAAATAGAAAAATGGACAAAATTGCCTAACCTCACGCACGTAAGTCCATGTGCATCTACATCTATCACGCCAAAATAACGTGTGCATTTGCACCCAATCACGCTGCAAGTCTATGAGAATCCGCACCCAATCACACTGCAAGTTCGTGCGTAGTCGTGCCTATTCATGCTGCAATTCTACGTGAAGCCACACACACATCAAGCTGGATTCCTGCGAGCTCTTCAATTTGACTTGGGCTTGCCCTTGAATGGATGATATGGCATAATTTCCCATGAAAAGCTTCTCTCCATCTTTTAATGCTTCAAAGTTAGTGAATAACCCCTTATCTGAGCATACATTCCTTGTTGCACCAATGTCAATCCACCATTCCTTTAGGTTTGATCCCACCAAGTTTACCTCAAAAATGACTGTACACAAGTCAATGTCAGAGATACCATGAGTGATGTTATCAACCATGTTTGTCTCATAGTTTCTATTTCTTTTTAGAAACCTACAATCTGGGGCTTTATGCACTGTCCTTTGACAGTTAAAGCAAATCCCTCTTAAGTTTGACTTATTAAAATTTGCTTCTCTAGGTTTCAATTTAGACCCTTTACCCAGCTTACCATTACCCTTATTCTTATTGTGTTTGGAATTTTGACCATGTTCCATCACATTAGCCTTGGGTGTTGATGGGATACCTTTTTTAGAAGAAACCTTGTTGTCTTCTTCCACTTTGAATCTTATCATAAAGTCTTTCAAACACACTTTCCTTTGCTTGTGCTTAAGGTAGGACTTGAACTCTATTCATGAAGGAGGGAATTTTTCAATAATAGCTACAACTTGGAAGGATACACTAAGTATCATCCCTTCATCATACAAATTTGTTATGATATCTTGGATTTCACGTGCTTGATTACATACCGATTTAGAGTCCACCATCTTATAATCAAGAAAGTGACCAACCAAAAATTTCTTGGCACCGGCATTTTCAGTTTCATACTTCCGATCAAATGATTTTCACAAGTCTTTGGTCATATTTTCCTTATTTTACTCATTGTACAAGGAATTGGTTAGACTATTCAGAATATAGTTCCGACATAGATAATTAGAATGCTTCCATGCTTCAATAGCACTAACAGACTGAAAATCTTGTCACCCTCAGGTTGATCGGGAGATTCTTAGGTCAAGAACCTTGCTAATTCAAGTTGATGAGACAGAACATCTTACTCTTCCATCTTTTGAAGTTCAAGTCATTAAACTTCTCTCGTCTATCTGCCATAACATGGTTCACAGTAAAATCACCCACAATATGGTAAATAACATTCACAGTTGGGTTTTAGTTCGAAACACTAAAGTTGTCATTTTAAATCTCATAATATTTTCTTTATATTTTCTCTTAAATACACAAAATAGCAATATAAGTTTTAAAAATCACCAAATAAAGTTTTCATTTATTATATATATATAATAAATGATAAAATAGGTTAATTTACATATATTTTTGTAATTTCATTAATTATAATGATTAAATAATTTTAAAATAAAAAATTTATTTATTTATATTGTGAAACAAAATACAAATATAAAGTAAATAAAATTAAGATTAGTAACACAAAATAAATAAAGAAAATAAATATACTTAATATAAAAATAACAGTATAAAAAATTATAATTATAAAAAATAATTAACGATAACAACAATACAAAAAGTGATGAAATCAAGTAAAATTAAGTGGAAGTAATTTAATATAAGAGTATAATTAATATTAAATAAATGATGAATAGAATTAATAAAATTGTAAAAATTGCACGGTAATTATAATAAAACATATACAGTAGAAAAAATATATAACATAAAAGATAAATATAACATATTATAAATAATCTCTTTGTCTTAAAATATTTAAAAAAAACATTTTGTATTTGTTTGTCCAAAAAATAAAGGAAAATATTATCTTAAGATTGTAGGAAATAATATACGGACAAACAATTTAAAAATAAAATTATTTTATTAAAATTAGAAATATATATATATATATATATAAATACAAATTTAAATAATATATATAATTTAAATAAATAATAATCAAGTTTGTATATTACACAATGTACTTAAGATAATTTTTTCACTTATCGTAGGTGTTTAAGAACAACGAAAACTTATTTCCTAATATACAACGATTTAACAATAATAAATTTACATCACATTTTATTATTAGACAAACTTTAACTTATTTGAATTCTATTAAAAGAATTTAATTATAAATAGAAAATATATAATAATAATAAAAAAAAATTAACTTTCTCATCTCTCTCTCTTCTTTCTTTTTTAACTTTTTTTTCTTTTTTTCTTTATTTTCTTCCTTTTCTTTCTCATACTATTCTTCTTCTCTGTTTTTCAACTTTGATTTTCTACTCCTTTTTCTTCTCAACTTCTATATTTATAAAAAAATTATATAAAAACAGAAACTGAGAATTAATGCAAAAAAATGGCTAGAGTTGGAAGAATTAATTCAAAAACATAAGTAGAAAGGGCGGAACGAAAAAATTTCAGAAAACGAAAAATTAAAGGAAGAGGAAATTTTTATTCAAGTTTTCTAACAATTAAATTATACAAAATGGAAGTAGGGTCTCAGAAATGCTCCATTAATGAATTGAAGATCCCTCGTATTTTGATTTGAGCGAGATTTCTTCATGTTGTAAATCAACAAGAGAATGCATTGGGTAATAAGGCTTAGATTGATAAATTAAAACTGGTATTTATTTATGGATGCTCTAAACTATCAGAATCTTTAAGTACTTTAAGTATTTTGATAAGAAAGTTTCTCTAGATTTTGTTTATCAATCATTACAACTCTTTTTTCTTTGATCATTATTTTCCCTTTGAAATTTAAGTTCTATAGATCTAAAATAGGCTTAAAAAATGGTGTTTGGATTTCAAACTGCTTGGGAACTGTTGTAGACATAGTAGTTTGTTTTTGTATAGATTTTTATTTACGTGTTTACTAACTACCAAACGTCTATAAGACTATATTGGTATAATTAACTTGTTCAACTACTTAAGTAACGACTTGAGTTACGGTCATTAGTAACTACAACCTCTGGTTTTGTTGAGCCATGTTTATATAACACTGTGTGATTTATCTTTATTAATAGGTGCTTAAGGTGGATGAAGTGCAACAATCTTTTCTCGTGACACTAAAGAGTAGGTTTTATGTACTGCCATTATTGGATTTTGGACTTGGGTCCAAATGAGTAGCCCATACTTGGGTGCAACCCATAATATTTGGATAAAAAGTTACAAAAGTTTTGGTAAAAAAAATGTTAAAGAATGATAATTTTTGAAAATTAAATGTTATAATTTATGTTAAAATATTATAACCTTTTGTAAAGACATGATTTTTGGATAGATTATAATTGTACTTTGGTTTCATAGAGATAATTTTTGTAAAAATCACAACTTATCAGATAACTATAAATCAAGTTGAATGGATGGATAATATATTATATATAAACTATTTACTTATGCCATTTGTCAAGAAGAAAAAATAAGAGACATAATTTTCTTTTCCTTTTTTTAAGTTATAAATTGATAAGTTCTAATCATTTTTAGTATTAGAATCTTTTTTATTGACTATATTAAGATTTCAAACACGTGAAGTATTGATGAAAGGTATTTATTAAACAATGAAATATAATTATTGATATTATATTATTAGTTATTCTAACACCACATATTAATAACTTGTGGAATAGTGACATGCTTTCTATTTTGTAACAAAGTAAAAGAAATTCACGTGTGTAGTGAAAAACTTTATAAATGCTTCATTTTTTGATGAAACATTTTGTTGTTCGGGATTGAGAAATAAAATTTCTTGTTTCTTTTGATTATTTGAGGTATTCCAAAGCATATGTTTAAGACATTTTTTAATTGTATCGTTACCTGATACCATGACAAATATTATCATTTATGTTAATTATCAATTATTTCATATATTTCTGATTCTTTCTGTACAAGAGTTTAGGTATATGTATACAAGAAAAATGAAAACTAAACAATAACCCTAATTGCTGCACATCTATGTGTTATGGCTCCACTAATATTATTGTCTGCTCCACTAAGCATTGGTGTCTACCACTGTTGCAGCATACATCATAACACACACCAGCACTCCCCCTCAAGTTGGTGCATATATGTCTCTTATGCCCAACTTGTCAAGTGAGTTGTAAAAGTTATTTATAGACAGATTTTGTAAGTATATCAACCAATTGATCTTCTAATTTAACAAATAGAAGTTGAATAATCTTTTCTTCAAGATTATGTTTGATGAAGTTCTGATTCACTTCAACGTGCTTTGTGCGATCATGTTGAACTGGATTGTGAGATATGGAAATGACTGCTTTGTTATCACAAAATAAGTTCATTTCAGAGTTAGAAGTAACACCAATCTCAGTTAGAAGTTTTTTCAACCAAAGGAGCTCACATATTCCCTTGACCATTTCTCTAAATTCAGCTTCAACACTAGATAAGGCAACTACCTTTTGCTTCTTGCTCATCCATGTAACAAGATTGCCCCCGATAAAAGTAAAGTACCCAGCAGTAGATTTTCTATCCTTCATATTCCCTGCCTAGTCTAAATCTGTATATCCAATGACTTCCAATTGACCATTCTTGGAAAACATAAGTCCTTTCCCAGTGGAGGATTTTAAATAACGGAGTATTCGCATGACGACATCCATATAGTCTTCACTTGGGTAGTGCATAAATTGACCCACGATACTCACAGCATAAACAATATCAGGTCGAGTATGAGATAAGTATATGAATTTACCTACTAACCGTTGATATCTTTGTTTATCTGCTGGTACTTGGTCCACATATTCTCCAAGTTTATGATTTTGGACCATCGGAATATCGACAGGTTTATAATCTAGTAATCCTGCCTCTGCCAGTAGGTCTAGAGTATATTTATTTTGGAAAAGACATATACCTTGTTTTGATCTTGTTACCTCAATGCCTAAGAAGTATTTGAGCCCTACCAAGTCCTTCATTTCAAACTCATTTGACAGTTGTTCTTGAAGCCTAGAGATTTCTTCTTTATCGTCCTCTGTAATGATCATGTCGTCTACATAGACTATAAGGGCTGTTATTTTTCCCAATCGATGTTTTAGGAAAAAATTGTGGCCAGAGTTGCTTTGTTGAAACCCATATTTTCTCATTGTTGAACTCAATCTGCCAAACCATGCTCGAGGTGATTGTTTTAGTCCATACAATGCTCGTTGTAATCTACATGCAGTTTCTTTTCCTGATGTAACAATATATCCTGGTGGGATATCTATGTAAATCTCTTCTTCAAGGTCACCATGAAGAAAGGCATTCTTCACGTCATGTTGGTGCAATGGCCAATCTAAATTTGCTACAAGAGATAACAAAACTCTCACAGTTTTTAGTTTAGCCACAGGTGAGAAGGTTTCTTGATAATCTATACCATGTTTCTATGTATACCCTTTTGCTACTAGCCTCGCCTTGTATCGATCAACTGACCCATCTGCTTTATACTTAATGGAGAAAATCCACTTGCATCCTACCATCTTCCTCCCTTGAGGCAACTTACTTAACACCCATGTGTTGTTCTTCTGTAGTGCCTCAAATTCATCTTTTATAGCTTGAGCCCAATTTGGATCAGATAAGGCTTATTCAATGTTGCTTGGAATTTGACATGAGGAGAGTGTTTATGCAAAAGCCCTAATAGGTTCTGATAACCCTTGAGTAGATACATAATTGGCTATTGGATACTTAGATTGTCGTTCCTCTCTGTCTTGAGTGTATTGATTCAGAGGTTTGCCTCGATTGTGTCTGAAAGGTAGAACATAACCAACAGATGTATCTATAGCATTAGTTTGTAAATGTGTGATAGGAGAACTTACCTCAAAAGTATTCTCAGCAGGGGGATCATTGGGTACTAGAGAGTGGAGGGGTGCATCAACCACTACATCTTCTAGAGATTCAGTCACTAGTTCAGATTCAGTTCTTAGAAGTTCAAGTTCGGGTCTAGGTACTGGTTCATCCATATTGTTGGCATTATCTAAGTATGTCAGATTGTTACTAATGTCTAATACTTCAACATCAATCCAATTCCGTTCTTCACCATAACTCTCCCTTTGAAGAGGGTAATTGGATACTAATGATGAAAAAAACCATTCAGATTCTAGGAAAGTGACATCCATGGTAATGTAGGTTCTTTTAGTAATAGGATCGTAGCATCGGTATCCCTTTTTTTGTACGCCATATCTTAAGAATACACATCGGACAACACATGGATCCAACTTAGTTCGTTGATTTTTATGGAGGTGGACAAAGGCAACACATCCAAAAATTCGGGGCAGAAGCATCAAAATAGTAGGCAAAGGAACATGATCATATAAAACCTTTAATGGAGTCTGAAATTGTAAGGTTTGTGGGCATACGGTTTAGTAGATACACAGCTGTAGTAACAGTATCACTCCAGTATCTACTAGGCATATGTGCACCAATTAGTAAGGCTCGAGCAGTTTCTAAAATATGCCTATTCTTCCTCTCCGCAATCCCATTATGTTGTGGGGTTTGTGAACACGAGGTTTCATGGAGAATACCATGGTTGTCCAAGTATGTTCGAAATTGTTGATTAACATACTCCCCTCCATTATCAGACCTAAGAATCTTAATTTTTTCAGAAAATTGTGTCTGAACCATGGTGTGAAACAAGTGAAACGTAGAAAATACTTCATCTTTATGTTTGAGAAGGTAAAGCCATGTCATTCGTGTACAATCATCAACAAAAATTACAAACCAACGATGACCCGATGACGTAGTGACCGGGGAAGGTCCCCAAACATCAGAATGTACTAAAGCAAAAGGAGTCATATTTTTATGCATGCTCATAGGATAAGACGCCCTATGACTTTTTGCTAAGATACAAGTATCACATTTGAAATCCGAGGGTGTGATATTTGAAAATAAACTAGGGAGTAGGTCCTTTAAATACACAAATGATGGATGCCCAAATCGACGATGACATAGCCAAATCTGTCGTTCCTTGTTACTAATGGTGTGTTGCATGTGATTGGCTCTTCTTGAACTGAGGTCATCCATATAATATAACCCTCCTCTCTTAGTACCACGCCCAATGATCTCCTTGGTGAGAATATCATGTAGAAGACAAAAAGTAGAATACATTAATACTACACAATTAAGATCTGAGGTGACTTGACTTACAGACATTAGTCGGTTTGAAAGAGAGGGTACAAGTAAAGTATTAGATAATGATAATGAAGGAGATAAATTCATTGTTCCAGCCCCTGTAACTAGATAAGTGACCCCATTGGCATTGGCAACACGGTTCCGTCTTGGCTGGGTTGTATTGGAGAGATCTTTTGGGTCAAATGTCATATGATTTGTAGCTCCAGAGTCTAGAATTCAATCCTCATTATCACTATGAGTAGAGATGTAAAATGCTTTACTTGAAATACCTGGATCTTGAGAAGATTCGGCCTGAGGAATAATGGATAGGGAGACATTATTGGTAGCCCCAACGGCTCGCCCAATGGTTTCCCGTTTCTTTCGTGCTTGAAGATCATTCCACCATTCAAGATACCCATGTAGTTTGAAGCAGTTTTCACGGGTGTGTTTGCAGTTTCCGCAATGGCCACATTTCATGTCAAGAGATGATGGATTTCCCGTGGATTTCTTACTACCCAAAGAAGTTCCTGTTTTGGTGGCAGTGGATTATGGTGTCTCTTGACCCCTTTAAAAGCCATAACTGCTCCGGGTGTCGTATATGTACCTGTGATCTTTACGGTTTTCCAGACCTTTTCCCTACGTATGAATCCATAGGCTTGTTCCACCGTAGGGAATGGTTTGATTTGAAGCACATCACTTCGAGTTTTGTCTAGTATGTCATCAAGTCAATCGAGGAAGGTATACACTCGATCTTCTTGTACAATGGAGTTGTATTTTTTTATGTCAGTCGCACACTCTATTGGATTAGGACGACGAAAATCAATTTCTCACCACAACCCTTGAAGGTCATTGTAGTATTTTTCAATGGATCTACCCGCCTGCTTCATACGAGTAACTCGACGACAAAGATCATACACTTGAGACGTGTCTGTCCCATCATAGTAGGTGATAACAGTAGAATCCCAAACCTGTTTCGAAGTTAGGAATCGAATAAAATTTGCAATTAAGGAGGGATCCATCGAATTAATCAACCATCCTTTGACAATGACATTTTTCAGTGTGCCATCTCCTGAATGAGGGATCGGTTTCAACAGGTTGAGGAAAATCCCCATTAATATATCCCAGTTTGTCTTTGCCAGAGATATACATCTCCACCACCTGGGACCACAAGGCATAGTTGGATCCTCCCAACTTGATACTAATGGGAGTAGTCAACGCTTCAGTTAGCAGAGGTTATGAGATGGTCTAAACTCTAGTTAGAACTTCCGTCATTTTTGTCGTCAAATCTTCCAAGATGGAATTGGTGGTTAAATCTCTAGATTCTTCCATAAAAAAAATTTACACTCGAGCCACTATATATATAAAGAAGCATAATAAAACCCTAATTTTTTTCCACTTTCGTAGAGCGACCCTTCCTTAACCATAATTTTTCTCCTGTCTCTTTTCTAAACTACTTCCACTGTCGTAGCTTTCACCTTCAGAAGAGCCGTTGTTCAGCTTGTGCTTTCCCGACTTCGCAATGTTACTCGTAGATTCAAGAGGGATTGAGAGAGGGTCATCAAAGAACAACTTCATATATCAAAAAATGCCAAATGAATTAAATTCTGTGATTTCTAAACCTGAAAAAAACAGCTCACAAAAAGCAAAGCAACTGAAGATGCTTGTTTTATTTTACAGGAACTAATGCGTGCAGATGGTAACACCTTTTATTAGGTTTTTTCCTTCTATTCCTCTAAGTTTTTCGTCGATACTTGGAACCATCCTCATCATCAATCTGATCACTGCAATTTTTTTCCGGTTTACAGAATTGCAGGTGGTGGCTAGAATGGTTTACAGAATTCCGGTTTACAGAATTGCAACAGCTAGAATGGAACGTAGAAACTATGATGGCTCCAACGAGCAGCTTGAACGACTACCCAAAATCCCGGCCAAATAATTAGCCAAATATCCACAGATTAACACAATATGTTGAACGTATCAAACCAAATCAACCAAAGGAGAACAGAATCAGCGTAACAGGTAACTTATTCTTCCATTAGGATAACCAATAACTCTGTTCTGATACCATGACAAATATTATCATTTCTGTTAATTATCAATTATTTCATATATTTCTGATTATTTCTGTACAAGAGTTTAGGTATATGTATACAAGAAAAACGAAAACTAAACAATAATCCTAATTGCTACACATCCATATTTTATGACTATACTAATATTATTGTCTGCTCCATGTTTTGCTCCACTAAATATTAGTGTCTAACACTATTACAACATACATCACAACACACACCAACAATACTTTCATCGTTAAGATATTAGAAAACCTTGGTATAGTACTTCCATAGTCCATATCTAACAGCATAGAGATCGTTGGCCTGTTTTCTTCTGATTTTTCTAAAAATCATTTCCACTAATAAGCCGGTTAATATGCCTATTTAAAACCCAGTGTTTTGTGGAACTATAGTCTTTTGTTCTTAATTTAAAACCCAGGAATCAGGAAGGCAGATTTTATCCAATGGTAGCATTTCAGGCACTGCTAGTCTGGATTTAACCAGATTGGTTTAAAATGTGTAGCTTCATCCTTTTTATCCTTTTATAAAGAATTTGAAGTTGATATATAGACTTATGGTATTCATTACTTTGAAAAATAACCTGTAAATAAAAGTAAGATTGCGGGTACCGTCTTTCATATCAAATCCATGGGTTTTAATATCAAACTTTAAAGCCCTCACAACATTATTATCTTTATATGGACAGTATGCTAGCAAAGAATCACATTGAATACCGGAAACATGAAGTCCTTTATGTAAAGGGCAACAGCTATATTTTATTCCCTAGACGGTCGGGTCGGTCTTTTCCTTTATTAAAAGATAGACTCTAACTGTTTCAGTTCTGGGTCTTTGATTTCAGTATCTGTATCTTCCTCCGAATTTCTGTAAGAGTCAGCAATAGCCTTCACTTTATCAAGTAGATCCAAAGGCACAGTTTTTAGTAGGCTGTTTCAGAAATAGTACCTTTGTCACGAACATGCAAATTTAGAATAAGATTTTTTTTAAGTACTTACTTGAGGGTAGTAATCTTGAAGAAGACTTACCCATCCAATGAATCAAGGACAACAGCTATATTTTCTTTCATGGATTTCAATGAAGCCTTTGGGTCATTTCTTGATGCGTGCAAAAGTATGGAATCAAGTTCCTCCAAGGCTCTTCAGAAGTGGAAATTTCAATGGCCTTAGTGGTGGTTAAAAGTGCAAGATACCACAAAAAGTGTGTACTTTAGCAATACCCTTATTCAACAAAAGATATGCAAACCCATATTTTCATAACAATACATTAATAATTTTTACATTTAATTTTAAGTACTCCAATAGTTCAAAATTAAGATTAAATATAGAATTCAACATATGACACATACATGGGCAAAAACTGAAAGACAAATTCATCTTTAGAAATATTAAAATATTTGTGTTTGTATTTGTTATTAAATTCAAAAACTATTATTTAGATATTACTTAATGTATATTTGGATAAAAAAAAATTAGAAAACAATATTAAGTCATTCTTAAAAAAACATGTATTTTCAAAATTTTATCCAAAACTTGTATTCAAAAATATTTTTACCAAACACATTTCTTACGTTTTCTGTGTTTTTGTTTTGGAAAATAAAAATTGTTTTCGGATCTAATACGAAAGGAACCCTTCATTTTCCTAAAAATATCACATAATGGTAGACTTTTCTCACTTTTTTCCTAAAACGTTGGTGACCAAGGTTTACCAGACATTGAAAGGTTGATTGCTGACCCTAGTTGGCCAAACATTGACCATGATTGATAGTGATTGACCAGAGTTGTCTGGTCATTGACCAGGTCTGCATTTAAAGGAAGAACATCTAAAATCTAAATGAGCTGATATTCATATTGCTTTATTTTTTAAGAAAATGAAATTTTATGTTAACAGAAAGCTTGGGTCTACGATTATATAAAATCAGGTGAGGTTATTTTAGTACTCTGGTTATAATGGCACAAGACTAGTAGACTGAATGATCAATGTACAATGCCAGTCTTTGATTCTAAACATTGGATATCTTATAAAGCTGCAAACAGGTTTAGCCGTACCTGAGACATTGATCAACTTCATCATACGCACTTTTACCATTGCCACTATCTGAAGCATATTGTGCCACCTAAAACAGTTCCATAGAAAATTTCTAAAGCGCTTAAAAACTCTTGTATGCCCATTTAAAAAAAAAAAAAACACAAAGAATGTTGCTGTTATAAAAATGGTGCCTTCTATCAAGTATCAGATGGATGGTGAGCTAAAAACAATAGGTTCCCTACAAGAAGATGATATAAAAGTATAAGACAAAAAGTTGAGGCACCCCAATAAGATAATAGAGAAACTCACAAAATAGGATTGATTTAAATATTTATAATCTAGTTTGAGTTAGCTTTATTTCACAGTATATTTTGATTACAAATCACAATTTTAATTATTTTTTTTCAATCTTCACTTCTACATAAGTAACATATATCCAATGTAAAAATTGTACACACTTGAAACCGTTACAAGTTTGTGTGAGATTTTCACATGGGTATGTGAAAATTCTACACACGGGTATGTGAAAAATTATATACTTTGTGTTATTTTCCCTTTTCCACTGGAGTATATGATCTTCTTACCAAACTCTACATAGTGAAATTTATTTAATTCAAACTCCTTTACAAATTCACCCAAATTAGACCCTATTTTGGGTGATTTCCAAAGAAAGTATCCCAATTCGATTCTTATAAGAGAGGAATGATCGAGAGAATGATAGGGAACACAGGTCGGAAATTCTGCAGGATAAAAAGGCTTATGAACCATCTGGTCGAATGAGGTCATTAACAGATAGAGCATCAAAAATACTTGCAAACAGAATTGTTCATTGAAAACAAAACAATCCAAGAATCAGAAGCAACTCATCTATGAAAGTGGGAAACATTAAAAGTACTTCTAGCATAAAAATGCTCATGAACCATCTGATTGAATGCAGTGCTTAACAAATAAAGATTGAAAAATACTTGCAAACAGAGAAGCTCATTAGAAGCTGAACAATTCAAGAATCCCTTTAGCACACATCTTTGAAGAAGGACAACATTAAAAGTACTTAAAGAATATAGGTAACTCATTATTGAGAAAGAATATTCTCTACTTACTGCTCTAATATTTACACGGAGAGATGCTGCAGGACCTGAGCGAAGTAGCGATCTACAAGAATCATACTGTGGTTTATCAGCTTCGAGATATTTTTCTGCAATTTTTCAAAATTGTCTCAGCATTATTCTGCATTGCTTCAAGTTTTTCGAAAGCATTAGACTCCTCAAAATAGCAGCTCTTGCAATATCACATGTTTTCATGTATAATAACCTGTGCTTATCTAATCATAAGAAAGTTACTAATAAAACACATTTGAGATGAACAAACATCACCACCATGCCAACAGAAAATTATCCAAGTCAAGTTTGTTGAAAAGAAACCAGTGACCAAAAGGGAAACGATTACCCAAGTCCTTGATTTGAAACTGGGTCAATATGACAGGTGTTAAATAAACCTCCAGAGGATCAAGCTTTTTCCTGGTTGATGTAATTGGGAAATATTAGTAATTAGTAAATTACTACAAGGTTTAAAATATTGATGTTAATCAAAATATTGATACCTAAATTTTACAGAAATGTCGAAAATATTATCTTTGTAAACAAAAACTTTTAAAAAATGAAAAATTATGAAAATTTTAATAAATATTGAAAAATATCAAAACAATTATTTAATTATTTTTTAAGCTAATTTTTTGCCTTTGTACATATCTATACTATATGATACCGATTTTTGTCAACATCAACGATTGGATGCAAACAAAGAGCATTGTGTTAAGACCTTGTACCACCAAGGGGTGTGATGGCTTTGACCCTTCGATACTTAAATAAGTCCGGGTAATCAAAAAAAAGGAGGGGACTAATTTCTCTCTTTATAATGTAGAGAGATGCAAAGAGATTTAAAGAGAGTATAGATTCAAGTATTTGTCTCTTGTAAGGCAATATTCAAGTTATGTTTGGAGGGAATGTATGATGAATATATATAGGAGAAAATATACCTACTGATGACCCTTACATATAGTGATAGACTTATTTTAATGTCGAAACTATATCTCATTAATTATCTCATTATCAGATAACGAAGAGATTACATGTTGGTTGCTTAACTTATTAGATACTTATCTGATATTGATGTTTATCGGTTGACCTGCGAGTTATCTATTGTTTGGAATCTTTTTATATCGTCACATGACGTGAACTAATTTACACAAAACATCAACCCCCTAGACTTGCTAAGCCTAGATACATGGACTAGGTCTATTTGGCCATCCTATCAACAACTGGGTTCACGAACTTCTAAACCACACTAGTGGCGTCAAGTCCACTCTTGCATGGTCATTACTTACCCATATGAAAAACTTCTTGTGTGACCAGGGCAATCAAAGCATGTGCAGTGGTGTTTTGTTGGTGGTGGTTTTTAAGTATTCTTAATCGAACTCCCAGTTAAAGAGTTATGTCAAAGTCAAAACCACCACTCAAGGAGTTCACTTTCCCATTTTTGGGAGGGAAGACATGAATTCAAATATATGGGCTCCTAAGCCCAAAGGCTACCCAAGAGCTTGATGAAGAAAAAAATGACTGATGAACATGATCAAACTTGGCCATTGTGGGGTTGAGCATGCATTGAATGGGATGGGTCATGTGAGGTGGTCACTGAGTGGAGAGCCAATGGATGAGTGGACAACATTGGTCCAACACGCCCTACTCTGTCTGGCCATAGGGTGCCCAACCAAGGTCAAGCCGTCCATGGCATATCCAGCCATGGTATGTTCGATCCATGCGTTGGTGGCTAGACGCAGGTCAAGTCAAGCAATGGTACCCAACCATCCTGATTGCGTGGTTCTGTCCACGAAGACAGTTTGGGATCCTTATAGAATCTATCAATGACATGACCTTTCTTTTATGAGAGAACTACGTAAGTGTAGGGGTTCTACTACTGCTCTTGTAGATATACTTTCTTTAACACTTAGGCTTTCCTTCGTTGTAATTATTTTTCTAACTTGTGTACTTTTGTCCCTTATTAGAGCGAAGTGCCATGAATCTCCAGAGGTTTGGACTGTTTTGAGCAGTCAACGTTGTGAGGGATCATGTCTCGATCTCTTCATGTTCTAGTAAAACCAATATCCTGATCTACTTAATAAATTTTGTGCTTAACACATGTCCGGACTTGTCCAGAATGTAGACATGTGGTTGAACACTTTAGAAATTTACCCGATGGAGAACATGTAGAAATGCATCATTGGATGTGTCCATTCTCTTAGAGGATACATGATGTAGCATGACCTGTGGAGGTAGTGGAAAGGAATTTTTGGCCCATTAGATAGAAGTCTATGCGAGGCAAAAGTTTATGCTTCGCAACCATCAGTCGGTTTTAGAGACAGTAGATGTCTTGACACTTCCTGTGCTTCGAGCTTTGTACTTCCTGAGCGAGTTACTAAGGTTTGCAACTTGTAGTACACATACTAGAGAGTGATAGCCCGTGGACCTACATAGCAAGTTCTAGCCCTTTATTGTGTTCAAGTATTTTTGGAATACTCAGGATCACTTGTGGATGGTATAGGTTCACGGCCAATTGAGTTAGGTGCACTCACTGTGACTTCATCGGGGTCATCTCTTGTTCCATATTTTCAAATTCTATGGAGCTTGTGAGGTATGGCATACCTAGCAGGGTTTCCAGGGCCTAATGGTCTATCACAGGCTTGGATCATGATGTTGGAGTTTAAGTCTTACCTTTGGGACATATGTATATGCCACGTTGCTCAGCTATTATGTACTTGTGATTCTATACTAGTGTTACATCCATGTACTTTTACCTTTTGGTAGTAAGTTTTCGATGAGGCCAGTTCCAAGTCTCGTTCGTCTTGAGACTGTGGACGCTTTATGAGTTCATCCCTTATAGAGAACCGTGGTCCATTATGTTGGTACTCAATGATGCATACTTGACGAGAAGCAAATCCAGGACAAAAGATGAAGCACTTGCATGGGAGACAAAATGTGGCAAGATTAGTTCACAATGCGAGGATGCTCGATGCAAGGTCCATGCACATCTGGCTAATTGTCCAAATGGCAAGCCATATTTCCAGCCACAAGTGCTATGTCCAAACACATGTGGTATGTCTAGCCACATGTACCATATCCAACCACATATGCCATGTTTGGCCACGTGTGCCATGTTCGACCACGTGTGTCATTTGGTCAGGCTTATGTTGTCCAAGTTTATTGCATGTCCATCTGCTTTTCCAATCATTTTTGACTTGACCGTGTTTCCATTGGGCTTGTGTCTAGACTTTGTCGTGTTTGTGCGACTTAATTTTTTTTCTTAGTTAGGGTGGCTTGTTTGAACCATGGTGTTTCAGGTATACTAGCCACCCTGCTTGGAAAGTTCTTATCATCCTTGTTGAATTTTTTCATCTTATCATGAGTGCCATTACACTCTTCATTTCTGGCAATTTTTATTAACGCCTAGGATTGGAGACTCAAGGTCCATAATGTGAGCAAATATTAGTTTGTATGGATGGGGTGCAAAAGTTGCAACTACCGGACTCGAGTAGTAGTTGCTACCTATTCATAGATCAGTTAGAGCCTGTCGTCAAGATCTATCATCCCAGAAGATAAAGAGCCTATTAAGTAAATGATAGTGAACAAAATAGTACATAATATTTTTCCTAATAATCTTTGGATGCATTGGATGAATGCAACAATGATGATCATTTCTTCACAAGTTTAATTGAATTGGATGAGTAAACAGTCTTTCCATACACACATTTTTGCACCTCCATTTCCATACATGCATCAAAAAATGTCTAATATAGTCATTGGAATCATCTTGTCGAGAGAATTCCAAAACTAGTTTTATTTTTCCAAGAATCAACCAAAAAGTTGGTAAACCGAACCCAAACCAGATTCCATCTCTGTGCAGCGAACTTGACCACTCGCGTTGTTGGCGCATGGTAGAGCATGCGACTTCCTCCAATGTCCATTCAACGTGAAATTTTAAGGGGTGACTTTTTAACACATGATTTTTTTTATCGTGGCCTCAAATTTTTCAAGTGATCCACGTATTATGAGCAGATAGAGAGTACTCGACCGAACAACAAAGTGAAAGGTGGGTCCCTTTCAAGTTGAGCCACCATGGCCAGTTGACTAGGCTTTCATGTCCGGTACCCAAGGATGCCCTCATTCTTTGCTTTCTGGAGGGGTCGAAAACTAAGCCACTGTTTGACAACAGTGAATATGGTGCGTGTGCGTTGGCTCATAGACCAAGGAATTGCACGGGATGATCTTTCCTAGATTCCATTGGGAGTGAAGCCTCAAGTCCAAGAAATTGTTCCCTCGTTTTGTTGGCAAGACAAAAAATCCGACCTCTTAAAGACCATGCAAAATATGAACTTTTTTGGAGAAGTATACTCTAGACTTCTAGAGTCTTTTCTTCAAAGACTACCTAGTTTAAAGTCGGAGAGAGCACTATAGAATCATTTCTCTCTAGTTTTGATTCAACTAGTAGAAAGACTCGTTTCCACAAACAATGACAGATATTAATACTGATTTTTGTTAACATCTATGATTGGATGCATCTCTCCTTCTTGTGGATCTAAGAACTGAGAACATACCATTAAGACCTTAGACTACAATGAGGTGTAGCGACCTTTGGACCTCCGATGATTAAGCCTGGGTTGTAAGAAAGAGGAGACTAATGTCTCTCTTTGTAACCTAAAGAGACGCAGAGAGATTTAGAGAAAAAGTATAAAATCAAGTGTTTATCACTTATAAGGCAATATTCAAGTTATGTTTGGGAGAGATCTATGATGAATATATAAGGATAAAATATATCTACTGATGACCCTTACCCATAGTGATAGACTTATCTGACTGTTAGAGCTATATCTTGTTAATAATCTCATTTGCAGACAATTAAGAGATTATATGCCGGTTGTTTATCTTATTTGTACTCATCTGATATTGATGTTTATCTGCTAATTCAGTGCTTAACTGACTGAGACTTTTCATATCGTGCCATATGGCGTGAACTAATCGTAAAATTTCAAAGATATTATCTTTAATTAGTCCTAGATTAGTGGTTATGTACAGGCTATAATAGTAGTTGTATACAGGCTATAATAGTGGTCTATTTGTCTAACTCCTAGTCTTATTTATATTGTTGTACATACATTTGAAATAGATCAGAGAAATAAAAATAATATTTCAATTTTTCTCTCAAATTTCTTTATGGTATCAACGTATTTCTCCATTTGAGTGAAACAGAGCATTTCTCCATTCTGGTAGTAAACTCGAGCCTCCATCGCCGTTGTCTCTGGTGCTTTTCGTCCTCCATAGAATCTTGTTCCATTCTCTGTCATCTCCGTCGACCTCATCAAATCTCGTCCTCTGCATCTCTATTGATCTCATCTTGTGCGACTGCTTTCGTGGCCATCGTCTCGTGCAACTGCTTCCATGGCCATCGTCTCGCGCGATCTCAACTATCAGTTTCACGAGACCTCAATCATCAAGTCTTGTTACCTTCAACCATAGTCGTGAACGACTTTCGCCACTGTTCACAACCCAGGCACCACCTGGTTCATCTCTCACGAACATCATAGTTCTTCGTGAACAGTTCTATTGTTGAAAAATCACGACATCCGAACGTCAACCCAACCACCACGAGTCCATTTCCCATTCTATAGGCACCCAGTCGTCGTCATCTTCCACTTT
Source organism: Hippophae tibetana (assembly GCA_037013495.1). Classification (NCBI taxonomy): domain Eukaryota; kingdom Viridiplantae; phylum Streptophyta; class Magnoliopsida; order Rosales; family Elaeagnaceae; genus Hippophae; species Hippophae tibetana. The sequence continues at coordinate 8,847,565 of CM072808.1, read as the reverse complement.
GGCGCTTCCTATTTACCCAGTCGCCATCGTCCTCCACTTTGACACTTCCTGTCTACTAATAAACATCAATTTGACTCAGCTACCAATAAACCCAAAACAACCAATAAGTTTCACGATCAGCCCAATAAACCCAAATTATCCAAATTGTCCATTCAACCCAGTTTGAGTCAGTTGCCAATAAACCCAAATTAACCAAATTGTCCAATCAACCCAATAACTAATAGGCCCACATATCAAGTAAGCCTAAATTCAATAACATCAGTTTCATGATCACTCATCGCAATAGTCCGAGCATCAATGGCCATAGGAAAACCTATCATGACCGGTTCCAATGGAGCTTTCACTGAGAACAATATTTTGCCCATCACCACTCACAAATTAAATGGGCATAATTACCTTCAATGGTCCCAATCCATCATGATGTTTATATGCAGAAAGATGAAAGACGATTACCTCACTGGAGTTGCAACAACACGAAACAAGGATGATCCGAAATACAGAACATGGAAATCCGAGAATAATATGGTGATGTCTTAGTTGATAAATTCCATGACGAATGAGATTGCAGAGAACTTTCTTCTTTACAATACTACCAAAGGAATATGGGACGCCACTAGAGATACTTATTCCAGTTCTGATAATATGTCTAAACTATTTGAGACCGAAAGCATTCTCCATGATCTTCGTCAAGGAGAGTCATCAGTTACCCATTAACTCTCACTCGGTATTGGCAACAGTTAGACCGCTTTGAGGTTCATAAATGAAAGTGTCCAACAGACAGAATCTTGTACAAACAGATTGTTAAAAAAAAATGGGTTTTCAAATTTTCGATGGGGCTCAACAAAGATCTTGATGATGTGTGAGGCAGAATTCTAGGAACAAAGCCCTTACCAAGCATTCGTGAAGCCTTTCTCCAAAGTTTGCCAAGAGGAGAGTCGAAAAAGGGTGATGATGGGTCCTCAATCTACCATTTCAGTGATTGGAGAAGAGTGCACTTACTGTTTGAGGTAAGGGTGTCCATAAACCAGGCTGAACCGAACTAAACTGGAAAACCGAACCGAACGATTTTATAAATCAAACAATCTAGTCCAGTTTGTATTAATTAAAACCGTTTTTCAAACGGTCCGATTTGATTATATTAATTTTTAAACCGGTCAAACCAGACCGGACCGGTTTAATAATATATTAAAATTTTCATATTATTTCTCATTAGAGGTCCAAAAATCGAACCAAATCGGAAACCGGATCGAACCGAACGATTTTATAAATCAAACGGTCTGGTCCGATCCGAGTAATATAAATAGTCTGGTCCAGTTAAATTTTTTTTCCCAAAACTGGATCGGACCGATGGACACCCTAGTTTGAAGAAACCAACAATCTCAGAATGTAGACAACCGTCCTTGAAAAGGAAGACCTTGGTATGACCATTGTTGTAGACTTGGTCACACTAAGGAAACCTGTTGAAAAAATCATGGAAAATCAGCTTATTAGAAGCCACCCTCCGCATGGCACACCAACAAAAAAAGCCATGGAAATATTGCCTCCATAACTCATGGAACTGCTTCCCCTGAATCTGCCCTGTTTCGCAAGGAACAGATTGATCTCCTGTAAAAAATATTTGGACAATCCTTGCCAACATTTACCACTGTAGCTCAATCAGGTAACACCATCAATGCTCCAAGTGTGAAATAGGTTAAGGGACCATGGATTGTTGAGCTTCAGACTACATAACAGATGATGTTTTTCTTCTCATGAATCTTAAAACCTACCGATGGATCAGTATCCAAAGTAACATGAATTGGTTCATCAAAAATTTCAAATTCCTTTATTCTCGATTATGTCTTTGTTCCCACCCTTGATTGTAATTTCTTATCAATTACTAAACTCACTTGTGATAAAAATTGTGGCTAAATTTGTTCCTAATCTATGGATATTTCAGGAATAAGATTTGGGAAAGATGATTGACAATGCTAAAGAGTGCTCAGGACTCTATCTCTTCAAAAGTGAAGATCCTTCAGAAAGACAACTTCTACAAGATGTATCTGAGGTTCCTTCTCAAAATAAAGCTTTGTTAAATCTTAAATCGAATAACAATGGTGAAATCATGTTGAATCACTATCGCCTAGGTCATCCTAATTTCCTGTATTTGGAAAAACTTTTCCCCTCATTATTTAAAAATAAAAATTCAAAAGATTTTCAATGTGTATGTCAATTTTTAAAACATGTTAAAAATTCATAACCTAATCTTTTACATAAAAAATCACATCATTTCTCATTAATTTACACTGATATTTGGGGACCTTCTCGAATCAAAAACATAACAGGGACACAGTTCATTTCCTTTGTAGATGATCATACTCGAATCACTTGGTTATTTCTCGTGAAAGAAAAATCAGAAACAGGTCAGATCTTTAAAAATTTCAATACCATAATTCAAATCCAATTTCAAACAAAAATCCAAGTATTGAAAACTGACAATGCTAAGGAATACTTTGCTTCAATTCTTAGTGATTATGTGTTAAGTCATGGGATTGTCCATCTAGGCTCTTGTGTTGACACACCTCAACAAAACACGGTGGTTGAAAGGAAAAATAAGCATCTTCTCGAGGTAGCGAGATCTCTCATGTTCACAACTCATGTCCCTAAACATTTATGGGAAACATGTCCTTACGGCTACCTATCTTATCAATAGGATGTCCTCTCATGTCCTCACTTTCAAAACACCTATGAGTACTTTACTTGAGTCATACCTATACACTAGAATCGTGTCCAACATTCCCTTTAAAATATTCTAATGTTCTGCTTATGTCCATGTACATCATAGAGGTAAACTTGATCCCAGAGCCATCAAATGCATATTCTTGGGGTATTCATCACACCAGAAAGAATACAAATGCTTCTCTCCTTCACAAAATAGTTCTACAATACAATGGATGTCAACTTCTTTGAACAATGTCCGTACTATCTCAAACCTAACATTCAAAGGGAGAACATAAGCAATGAATACCAGGTTTGGAATAGAATTACCACTCAATCATCACCTTTATCCAAAAAAATAGTAATTCCCACAAATTCTATCTCAAATCATATCCCAATGTCTCAAACAAATGCTCTTAATAATCACAATGAACCCTCAAATTCTCTGCCAACAAATTCAAACTTTCTTGTCCCATACAGTGACCTTCTCTACTCTAGAAGGAGAAGAACTCAAGAGGGAACGGAGAACCAAACATATATTAAGCTAGTCTAAGAGTCCAACCCAAGTACAGGCCACTTTTACAATTCACAAGGTAACATCATTGAACCTTCTATTATTGAGTTGTCTCTTAATGATTTGAATTTGTCAATTGCTATAAGAAAAGGTGCAAGATTTTGTACAAACCACTCCATCTACAACTTTGTTTCCTATAAAAGTCTCTCACCAGGTTATAAAGCATTTATCAACAACCTTGATCAAATATAGGTTCCAAATTCCGTTCATGAAGCTTTTTAGGTACCTGAATGGAAGACGAGTATTCTTGAAGAACTCAGTGCCTTAGAGAAAAACAAGACTTAGGAAGATCACAGAACTACTACCAGAAAAACGAGTCGTTGGGTGTAAGTGGATCTTTACAATCAAACACAAAACAGATGACAGTGTAGAAAGATTCAAGGATTGCCTAGTGGGTAAGGGATTCACTCAAGCATATAGGATTCACTATTAGGAAACATTTGCACCTATAGTAAAGCTCAACACTGTTCGTGTTCTTCTCTCCCTGGCATCTAACTTGGATTATCCTCTCTACCAATTAGATGTCAAGAATTCATTCCTCAATGGTGATCTCGAAGAAGTCTACATGGACATTTCTCTTGGAATTGAAGCTCTTGTTCCAACCAATAGAGTCTACAAACTTAAGAAATCCTTATATGTATTGAAGTAGTCTCCACGTGCCTAATTCAATAGGTTTTCTAAAGTTCTGAAGAGATATGTGTACAATCAATGCCAATCAGATCACACACTCTTTGTCAAGCATTTCTCCAATGACAGAATAGTTATCCTAATTGTGTACGTAGATGATATTGTTCTAACAGGTAATTCTACAATTGAGATGAATAAACTCAAGGAGTTCCTAACCAAAGAATTTGAGATCAAAGATCTAAGCAATCTCAAATATTTCCTAGGAATAGAAGTAGCCTGAACAAAGAAAGACATATCTATATCTCAAAGGAAATGTGTACTTGATTTTCTCAAAGAAACTAGAATGATAGGGTGTAAACCGACAGAAACTCCGATGGACTCTACGGTAAAACTCGGAATCAAAGAAAACAGTACACCTGTGGACAAAGGTCGTTATCAAAGATTAGTGAGAAAACTCATTTACCTATCTCACACTAGACCAAATATTGGTTTTTTAGTGAATGTTGTAAGTCAATTTATGAGCAGTCCCACTGAAGAACACATGGAGGCGGTCTATCGTATATTTAGGTATCTCATGATGACACCAGGAAAAGGATTATACTTCAGTGAGAATCCCACCAGGAAAATTGAAGTCTTTGTAGATATTGACTGGACAGGCTCTATAGTAGATCGTAGATTTACCATTGGGTACTGTACATTCGTGTGGAAAAATCTTGTAACTTAGCGAAGTAAGAAACAGTCAATAGTCGCTCGAAGTAGTGCAGAAATTGAATTCAGAGCTATGACCCATGGGATTTGTGAAAGATTGTGGTTAAGAAGACTACTCAATGAGCTGGACTTCACAACTACTATACCTATTAGCATGCATTGTAACAATCAAGTTGCAATAAGAATTGCAAGAAACCAAGTTCATCATGACCAAACCAAACATGTAGAAATTGATCATAATTTCATTAAAGAGAAGTTAGATGGCAAAATTGTGGACTTCCTCTATATATATATATATATATATACTCGCCATCAAATTGCAAATATCTTTACCAAAGCATTACCTTGAACCATCTTTGAAGAACTAAGTTGCAAGTTGGGAATAATTAATATCTATCGCCCAACTTGAGGGAGTGTAGAATTTCAGATATATTATCTTTAATTAGTCCTAGATTAATGGTTGTGTACAGGCTATAATAATGGTCTTTTTGTCTAACTCTTAGTCCTATTTATAATGTTGTAAATACATTTGAAATAGATCAGAGAAATAAAAGCCTAGCTCACTTGAACTCATGAGCAATTCACTAACTTATTTAACAAAGACATTATATTAAAAAGCTAACAAATAAGAAAACAAAAGAGAAAATTATCAAAATATAATTACTAATACAAAGTAGACGAAATGCTAAAATTAGTCAAATTCATAAATAGAAAAAGTAATAATTGAGTTTTTAAAAATAAAACAAAAGATAAAATTAAATTAAATTTATATTAGAATATTCTAATAAATATAAAATTTCAAGACAAATAGTAACTCAAAAAATATACACCACATAATTAAGATTAAAGAGATGATCATTGACTCAATTTTGAAATTTAAATTGTATTAATTTACAATAATTTATAATTAAATCCATACATCATTGAAAAGATCAAATAGTATACTTTATAAGAAATATTATGTTTTACAATTGAGTTTTCTAGATAAGTTATGCTCATTTTATTGAATATTGTTCAAATTCTATTGAAAATTTATGAAATATAAACTGTAATAGTTCACAAAATATTATGATTCATTTCATATATCATTAGAAATATCTAAAACTCTAGTTTTTAATAAATTTTACAGTTTGTAATTTCGAGTTTACTATAGAAAATTATGCACATTTACTAATAATTGCTCAAATTTAGTAGAACGGTTTTTACTCAATTTTAAAATATAAACTGTACTAACTCACAAAAAGTTATGAACCATTTCATATATTATTGGAAAGTTCTAGAAGTTTAGTTTCTAATAAATTTTACGATTTATGATTTTGCATTTTTTATAAAAAATTATGCTCATTTTACTAATGATTATTCAGATTTGCCAAAACATTTTTGACTCGTTTTTAAAATATAAATTGTACTAATTTACAGAATATTATGAATCATTTCAAATACCATTAGAAAGTTCTAAGTCTAGTTTCTAACAAATTTTACAATTTATGATTTCAAGTTTTTAATAAAAAGTTATGCTCATTTTACTAAAAATTATTCAGATTATGTTAAATATTATTGACTCATTTTTGAAAGATGATTAGTACAAATCGTAAGTCTTGTAGTCCTTTGTGTCTGTGTTGGCTTCGCTTGTGCAAAACACGGAGTCTGTTTATCTTACTAAAAATAGTTTTAATTTCAAAGATATGGTCTAAAAATATAACGAAATAAAGATACTTAATGGTAACTTATTTTTTCAAATAAAGTTAACCATAAATGACATTTTATCGATATTATCTATATTATAAAATGATGTTCTAATAATATTTTCTCAATATTGACATTTTGTTGACTTTGTCACAGACAATATGTATCGATGTGGAGATCTCTAAAACATAGACAATGTAGACAATGTCCTTACTAGCACACCACACATCAATGATAATAGGTATTTTGAGGCCACTACCTTTTCAAATATTTATCCAAAATGCTACCAGCAATTGCATCTGCAATACATGAAACCAACTCAGAGCATAAGTAAACATTATTCAACCATTAATTTCTTATCAAGCAATATTATAGGCTAAATAACTCTCATATATTTCCCTAAGGCAATAAGCTCCCACTCTAAAAGGTTAACTCATTGGGTGGGGTTGACTCATGCACTTATAAACCCATGCTCCCATTGGTATTTTATAAATGTAAAACTGGTTTACTTCTCAATTCTCAACAATCGCTGGACTTGTTTGCTCACCAAAAGTTAAAAACTAACAACAAAGAAAATGTATTGGAAAAGTGGCCTTAGTATATGTGACCCGCATGTATCTCTTATGGTCAGAGACTTCACACCAAACACTCCATGATACATATCATTAATACTCTTATGAGTATGGTACTTAATTCTTCAAATACATGAAAATTTACAAAAAATGAGGAAAATAATCACTTTTGACACCAGATACATGCCAAAACGTGCACTCCAATTTGAATCTCAGATGATAATTAGCAAGTGTAACTTAGCTTAACATGGAACATCTCCCACTCTTATGGCCACACACTATTTCCAACCTTGTGGACAAGGGAGACACTCTTGACATGAATCACCTATTCACCTTATAGACACAAATACCAATGCAATGAAAACTTTTGACACAAACACAATCTTGATCCCAAGTTCCAACAAGTGCATTCATTACACAATCATTTATCATAAGAAATGTTGTTTGGCTTTCCACACAGACAGACATTAAACAGATTTTTAGATAAGTAGCAGTCAAAATTTATAGATGCAAAATGTTCTTTATGACCATACAAAATATTAACTGGGAAAAAATTGGGGAGTTGTTTTCAATTAAGACATATTATGACTTTAGTGATCGTTTATAAAAATGAGAAAGAAAAAGTAAAAAAAGATGTGCTTTTATACTAGAGACTATCTCTTGACTTCTAAACAACGTCCTAAAATAATATTATGTCAATTCACATTTGTGAACAACCAAAAAGCTGGTCATGCACTTATCAATCTGACACAATCTCTACTTTCATTGCATAATTTTCTTTTGGTAAAGCTCATTACATACTTTCACAAATATTCTATTTATCAAGAAAAAGAGCACACAGCAGGTCTGTTTAGCATCTAAAGAAAATAAATATATTTAGAGAAAAGTTCACCGCCTACCCAGCGAGTTTACATATACCTGGCGCACAAATGTAATCCTTTTTCTTTACCTTCAGTAGCTACCTTTTTTTCTTTTTTATTCTATTCTGACCATTAATTAATCCTTGACTCTATTTAAAAAAAAACTAAATGTATTACCCATTTTCGTATACTTAATTTTATTTCTCTCTCTCTCCTGCAACACTTGATAATTCCCAACCTCTTTTTTAACCTTTTATTGAGCACTAGCCACCAATGTCACTACTAGCCCACTCCACAACTTACATGCATTCAAAATAAGATGCTCAAAATTAGAAGGTACACAAACATTTGTTTAGAATAGGTGTACAGAAATTTGGAGAGCATGCACAATGTGTAGTACCCAAAACTAGGGGTGCATGAGTAAGTCTTCCAAATAGGGTGTTTAAAGCTGACATGAATTTATGTTTAAAATAGATGTTCAAATTGTAGAGCGCATCAACAATGTGTTTTTATCTACATGGCACCTTTTGATGATATCAACCCATTTAAGAATTTTAACAATTTAAAGCCTTTTAAGTTGGTTAAAAGGTGGTGATCTGTTGTAGTTGGTTTTATTTGTTTGTTTGTACACAATTTGTTCCACTATATACCATATATTATTACTATACATGTAGTGACCTGAAAAATAAGTGCTAAATTGCCAAAATTCACATTCGGATTCTAAATTGAGAATCCCCGTCCAAAAGGTCCTATTTTAGATAAAATCACCGTGATTTGGGAGTGCACAAAAAATAGTCAAAATTAACATTTTTGAAACTAGCCACAAAAGGGTATTTATATTTATTTTATAATTATTGTAAATGAAAGAGTTTGCATTAATATGAAAATGAACATCCTAACTACAAAAATGACATATTAAAAATTAATTGGTAAAGTGTACTCCAACTATCAATGTATTTCTTCCTTCATATAATCTAATTCCACTATATATTAATTTTAATTTATTTATCTTCTAAATTATATTTAGTGTAAAAAATATATAATTATATGTATTAATTATCTTTTAGTAAGAGAATTAAAAGGAAAAAATCAAAAAAATACTAAAATAATTAATTATAAATGAGAGTTAATGAAATTAATAATTACCCTTTACCGTATAAATAGCTTTAAAATCTATAGATTCTCTTTTAATGGAAATTTAAATAAAAAAAATCAAAAGATTCATAAATATTATAATAATTTTTATTATTACAGAATTAAAAGAGAAAATCAAAAAACTCTTAAATATGATTAAAAAAAGTTATAAAAATAGACACTCTCTTTTTACTTGCACTTTTAATTTCATAACTAGTCCAATATTTTCTACATGATTTTAATACTTCTCACATTTTCTTCTTCTAAGTCTAAATGTTACGTACATCAAATGTATTGAGATATTAATACATAACTTGGTAATTCTCACTTTTATGTTTTAATTAGATGTCTTGTGAAATGTTAGAGTAAAAGCAAACAAGGGTTCCACATTGAAAAGATAAAACAATCCAAGGGGTATATAAGTGCTTGGATTAAACCTCTCAATAAGGTTGACTTTTGGATTAAAATCTCATAACACTTATGGGAGTCCCGTTAGCATGTTGGGCTTCTACAAATTGGTATCAAACCAAGGTTGAAGAATTGTCGACACATACACACAAGCTTATGTGGGGGTCTATGTCTAGAGAAGGGCTTTATTTGGTAATTCTGGACCTTTATACACAGGTGATAAGCCTAATCAAACAAAGCAGGCCCAAGTGAAATAGGCAAAGAATCTGCAGAGGGAACGTCCAAGTGAATTGGGTAAAGTCGGAATAGCACTCAAGATGTTGGAGATATGGCCACCATCCATCATGTAGTGATCTTGAAATGTGGGCCTAAGGGTTGTGCCAGAGAATGTGGTATCACTCCTTTACCACATTGGCAATAATAGGTGATGTTGAGTTCAAGTGAGGGCTATATGGTTCAAAGGAAGAGACATATGTGACTCATTTAAGGGAGGGATTGTTAGAGTAAAAGCAAACAAGAGTCCCACATTGAAAAGATAAACAATCCAAATGGGTATATAAGTTCTTGAGTTACTTCTCTCAATAAGGTTAACCTTTTGGATTGGAACTCCATTGCACTTATCGGAGACCCATTGGCCTATTAGGATTCCACATGTAGGCGTGCATTTAAATATATAGTTATGTTGATAAATGTGACATTTATAAATTTTGAGCGAAAAATAAAGCTTCAGTCAATTAGATGATAAATTTTAATGTTGCAAAAATTATTGAACATTATTACTATTGGTGGTGATTCTATAATTTCTCAAACTTTTAACTTTATTGAATAAAGCTGAATTTATCAAAGGGATTGAAGTGTAATGAGTTTAGTTGTTCAGTATTATCTTTGGATAATGGCATTTACTATAGTTGTTTGGTTGTTTCATAGATTATTAGGATACAAGTTTTTGTTATTGCTGTTTAATTATGAGAAATTTTTTATTCTTAATCTTAATATGTTAATCTTATGAAATTTAAAGATAATTATAATTTCTTAATGCAAATTGAAGTATTTTATTTGTTGTTAAAAATATAGAAATCACCTTTTTATTTAGCCAATAAAAATTAATGACAAATTATACAATTTGCATTATAGATCATTGCTGATTATGACTACCAATAAATGAATGCAAGTAAGACTAAATTTTTTATTTTTCCATCTAGGTAATATATTTGTTGTAGTGTTTTTATTTAGTTTATTGTTAGCCTATAAATTGAAATTGATGTGTACCTTTTCATACATTGACAACTCTCCTCTATTGCGTTGATTTAGTCTAGCAAATTTAGGACCAAAAATTTTATTTCATTTTCTCTCTAAAAAATACGAACACTTCCAATTTTCATAATATGTTACATATTTTCTCTACCTATTGCAATTAGTTATTAATTTTTTTTAATTTTTTTTACAATGTTACATTTTGTGTTATATGGCCGGAAAACTCAAGTATTCAACAAGAATATATAGCTATATATCACTAGTTGAAATAATGTGTAATTTAAATACATAATATTTGTCCATGAATCAATATATTCCATGTGGTGCTGCAAATAAATTTTTGTGAATTAAAATAGGTTTTCATTCATTCACATATGTGTATCCTCACGTGCAACACACTTTCTTATAACTAGTATTTATAAAACGTAGTTATAACCAAAATGAAAAATAATACACGTTTTAACTCTAAAATATAATTATATATGCTAGAAAAATATTCGCTCTCAATAAAAGAAAAAAGTGCAATTTGATTAAAAGAACAGCACTTGGTTTTTCTAGAAAGAAAGACAAGGCAAATTAATTTCATAAACACTAAAAACGCTTTCATATATCTTACCTGTTAGCTAATTAGAAATACACTCAGAGAATTACTAAAATGCATGATTGGAGTGGAATAAATCAGGAAGAAAAGATAAGACTTACAATAAGGAGTAAAGAAAAGGTGCGATACAAGTAGTATAGAAATCGAGACTGATCGCCTGTTCTCATTTGGCAAAGTAGAAGACGATGAAGAGCAACTCACTGGCCTCAAAGCCAACAGCTTTGGCCCTCTTTCAATGAAGTTTTGGCGAAGACGCAACAAGAAGCGTAAGGGATTGGTGCTAACATGCACCGAGGCATATACACTTGCCATTTTACCCACACAGCATCAGATTCAAAACCCTGCTGTCCTAGTTCTCACCGTACTTTGAAACCCGTAGTATTTTTGTGATTTTCAGCAACAAAATATCCCCAAAAAATATCTTATTCCTTTTTCTTTTCTTTTTTTTTTTGGTCAAGAGATCTTATCCGTTTGGTATTTAAGAAAATGAAAAAAGTGGTAATGATTCATTAAATATATTCAAAGGGTATAAAAACGAGGCACTATAAAATTTCAATACCCAAATTACGTCACTTTAAAAAATATTATAAATAAAATACGTGAATTTAGTATATGCATTTTTAGTTATTATATATTCTCTAATTAACTCAAAAATATGTATTTTGATAAGTTTAAAACACATATTAATTGATTTAAAGATATATAACAATTTAAAAAATAAAAAATATATTTTTACATGCTTCATTTTTTTATTTTTTTTTAAGTTTTGGATTTTTTATATATTTTTTAATTATTACTAGATTCGTAGTTTCCTTTTAAAAATTAATAAATATTAGGTCTATTCTTTAGTAATGCATAGGCTCTGGCTTCTTACTCTAGCTGAGCCGGTGTGTGTGTAATTCGTGGTAGATTTTTATTTTATTATGGAGTTATTCTCTTTCTTAGATTTTCTTATAGTAGAGATAATATTTTATGATTTGAATAAAGATTATATTACAATGTATATGAAAAGATATGTAAGAAGAAAAAAACTTTTTCTTAAACTTAATTTGTTTGATTGATCTTATCACTTACACTTTGATTATAGTTGATAAACTATTAATATCTTTCATTCAAATTAAATGATACTTTTACCCCTTATTTATGTTTTAAGACCAAAATTCTCACTATGTTTACTTAATGATAATATCATACCCAATAAGAAATATAAAGTGAGATATATGATCACATCCCTCCTATTTAGTGTCCATTTTGGGCTAGGTTTTGGGTCATAAAGGTTTTTCAACTTTATAATAATACACTTGATATGTAAAGATTTAAGTGACTTTTATTATTACTATAATTTAATAAAATTATACATTAAATAAAAAAAATTAAAATGTAATATTTTTTGGGTAATAAATTTAAAAATCTCTATTATTTAAATTAAAAATGAAAAGAATAGTAAAAAAGAAAAAAAATTAAAACCTCACGCACAATCAACCATGGTCAACAAAGCTAAGTGGGTGGGCTCCTAATTTTGACGTTGGAAGTTCACTATACAACGAGATAGTGGAAGTTCAATGTAATAGTAAAGAGAGAAAGATAGAGAGAAAGATAAATAGAGAGAGAAAGAGAAAGTGAGGAGATAAAGTGTGAGGATAGGTAATGAGAATCAATGAGCATCATGGAAGGATCCATAGAATATTCTAATTGGGCCAATAGATCAAAAAATCACTCAACGGACAAGGGAGCATATGGTCCTATTTGCAAACTATTTGGGTTGTTTGGGTGTGAAGTAAAAATTAATGACCAAATAAAATTCGATTTTGAAAAGTTTTATTGAGCAACTATCAATATTTTTACCATAACTTTGTCATCCAATGTCCAATTAATGCAAAATAAACTTTTCTAGAGAGCTTACTCAATGTGCTACAATAATCATAGAGATGCAATTTTCGTAATTCAAAATTTTACTTGGTAAAATATGGATTTAAAGAAATGCATAAGAATTTGTCAAATAATTACCTTTCATAGTTTCATAGTTTATTTAGTAAGTCTAACATTTAATTTATTTCATATGATTTTATATTCAATTTTTAGTAATTATATTTTAAGTTTTATATTTATGTTTTATTAATTGGAGTTTATGTTATGTTTTAGAGTCTATAAATATACATGTAAGGTTTTAATTGAATTAAAGCCAACTTTAATATAATTTTTTATGATAGTTTTCTCTTATATTTTTTTTTGAGAACTTTATCAAACATATCAAGAGTAATTATTGTGGTGTTTATCCTAGTTTTATCACTCACATCCCCTTATTCTTGAGTGTGGTGTCTAAAGCATCTTCTTTGATACCAAGGTTCATATTTCGTTATAGATAACACATCGTAGTCCTCATTTTCTTTATCTTTACAATTTGATTTATGACGTTCTTAGTAGAAAGATCAACATTGATCTTTAGGTCTCACTTCTCTAGATGATGTTCGTATCATATAGTATCAAAGCAATACTCTAAATCACGTCAACCTATCCTTTTGTTTTTCGTTTCTTGTTTTTAATTTTATTTTCTTTTATATTTTTTTGTTGTTCTTATTTAGCACTTGAAAAATATTCTAAAAGATAATGTAAAATATATATAGATTTTGTAGTATAGATTATGAGGCTATTTTAGCCTAGTAAACATGTAAATTGGGGGAATATTTTTTCTATATGAATTATAGGTTGTTAAGTAAGCTTTCCAAATAATTTTGAATTGTCTTAATTGAATATAAGATTAAAAAAAAAGATGATGACATTTATATAGTGATAGATGTCCAAAATAGCTTCCAAAGTGACGATACTTTCAAATTAATTACAATTTACTCTAAGGTTAAACACTCCATCATATGCAACATGGAAAATCTTTGGCATTTAAATTTTTCTTTTATCGTATCATTAATAATATGATTAAATCATATTGTAAAAAACAATTAGGACCTTGACATGTTATCTATAAAGAGATAGGAATCAAAAGGTATCAAGAAGGGTTAGGTAGACACCACAATAATTACTCTCGATAAGTTTAATAAAGCTCTCAAAAGAACATAAGAGAAAACTCTCATTAAAAATTATATCAAAGTTGATTGAATTTAATAAAAATCTTACATAGGTATTCGTAGACTTTAAACATTAAGGTAAACTCTAGCTACTAAAACATAAATACAAAACTCAAAATATAATTGCTGAAAATTAAATATAAAATCTTATAAAATAAAGTAAATATTAAACCTATCAAATAAACTATGAAACTAAGAAATAAAATTATTTGAAAAATTAGTGTGCATTGCTTTAAAGCCATATTTGACCTAGTAAACCTTTAAATTATGAAAATGGTATCTCTATGAATATTGTAGTCCATTGAGTAAGATTTCTAACGTATTTAATTCTTCCTCAATTATATATTTGATGACAAAGATATGGAAAAATACTAACACATTTTTAATGAAACTTTCCAAAATCAAATTTTATTCGGTTATTAATTTTACTCCACATCCAAGCAACACAAGTAGCTTGTAAATAGGCACATACTTGTCCATGAATCCATCGATGATTCTCCTTAATCTTTCCCATTTTATTATAAAGATTCATCCTCGAATCTTCACTATAATGTTGTAAAGAGTTTGCATTATGAACGATGATTCAAACTCATGACTCATTAATCTCATGGTTGCTCTATTTGGATTTACCTTACCGATTAAAGAATAAAGTTGATGTTTGTTAGTTAGGAAATCAATTTTTTGCTCAACACCAATAAAATCAATTTGTAGTGTAACTTCTAAATTCAACCCACAAGGAAAATAACAAATTTTATCACTAGTCCAAGCTTCATTGTTGCCCTTTTTTGCTTCTATTCTCAATCTTCACTTCTTTTTACTATCGTCCTCACTCTTTTCTTCTTATAAATCACCATATTTTTTATCAACTCTTCTTTGTTATACTTTTCTTCACTCATCTCTTCATTAAAACTCTTTTCTTCTAATAATTCAATTACTTTTTTATATTCACTCTTTTCCTACAACCTAGTCTCTTCTTATAACTTAATATCTTTTTTATCACTCTCTTTCTTTCATAACTTTCTTTTTATAAATCACTCATTTTTTTATAATTCACTTTCTTTTTCCAAATCTCTCTCTATCTTTTGTTCAATATCTCTTTTTAACTCAATCTTTTTTTCAACTTTCTTCTTTATACTTGCTCACTCTTTTCTTTAATTGTACTTGAGCTATATGTACTTGTTTTAGGGTTAGTTGCACAAAAATAGTTAGTTTATTATTAATGAAAAATGAGTACCTATTAGTGAATTCATCTTGAATTGTTTGCATATCTCGCTGTCATGGTTTCTCCAAAAGAATATGAGTCATTTCCATTGGAACTACATCACATCCTCATCTTCCTATCTTCCTATCTTCCTATTGTAAAGGTCACCTACACTTATTTTTTTATCTTTACTTTTTCATAGTCATTCATCCATGGTAGTTCATGTGGCTTTGGATGTTGCCAAGTTATCAAATCTAATTTTTCCACCATAAGAATACCAACAAAATTAGCTTTATGGCCATCATTAATTTTCACGCTATATATTTTACCATTGACATAACATCTAGTATACAACATATTTATAACTTTGAAAATAAATCAAATACTATATTTTTTCTCCCTCTTTTTTTATTAATTTATTTTCTTTCTTTTTTCTTTAATCCAACAAGAAGATAAAATAATTTAAATAAATAGAAATTAATCCTAAGAAATGAAAAAAATGATAGATTAACCTGATTTAAAGCCTTTTGCCATGACCTTATTTTTCAAGTAGTGATCGTGCGGCACTTAGCACCATCCGTTGCACTAATCCTGCCTTTGAATCCGAATGAAACTCCAAAGAGATTAGAAAGAGAGTTTGTAAAGAATGTTTTGTATTGCTCTAGAGAGAGTTTATCTTACAATTTCCCAAGGATTTCCAAAGATTCTAAGGATAAATACAAATGAAGACCAATAGGTCTATTTTAGAGTGTGACACCAAGCTTAAGACTATGCCACATCTTTCTAGATCTTTCTAGTTCTAGAATATACAAGAGTGTTCTTGTTTTATGTACAATATGCCACAAGGTTCTAGGACCTTCTAGCCAACTCTAGAGTCTTCTAGGTTTGTCTAGCTCCTTCATGCAAGTTCCGGGATGTTCCGTAAGCTTCCAGCGGCTTATACATCTTTCATGAACCATCCGACATGTTCTAGAATATTCTAGCCCATTCTAGCACCCTCCAGCGTGCTCTAGAACATTCTAGGGTCTTCAAAGCTTGAGTTGAGTCCATTCAACTCTAGCTTATTATAGACATCTATAGGCTACTCTAGAACCTTCTCATGTAGAAAAGTCTAGATCCTTTAAGCAAGCACCATTTATTTGGATTTTACGGGGCATTTTGAGCGGGATATGACACCCTCCCCCACTCAAGTTCACGACGCCTTCGTCGCACCTTCAAGCTTGAACCTTTCTATGTCATCTTTGAACTATCACAAAGAATTCTCAGGTTCCCAACTTGCTTCTATATCCGGGGCATTTTTCCACTTGACCAAGTATTCCCGATAACTTGGTATGCCCCTGCGTCAAATTAGGCGATCCGCCAAGATAGAGTCCACTTCCCTATCAAAGGAGGTTACTACTACGGTAGGTGCCCTCTTTGATTCTCCCTAACTTTTTTCATCCTCGTCTTCATTATAAGGCTTCAACATGCTCACATGAAAAACTGGATAGATTTTAAGCTTCGGAGGGAGTTGGAGTTTGTAGGACACCTTGCCAAATCGCTTGAGGATAGGAAACAGTTCTTCATACTTCCGCACCAAACCCTTATGAACCTTCCGCAAGGACTTAAATTGTTGGGGTAATAGTTTGACAAGGACCAAATCGCCTTCCTGAAATTCCACCATTCTCATTTTCATGTCAGCCCATTTCTTCATCTTCTTAGACGCCTTGTTCAAATAGGCTCGGGCCAACTTAGCTTGTTCATGCCACGCCTTGGAAAATTTGAAGGCAGTAGGACTCTTTCCTTCATAACTTGTGGCCAAGGCATGAGGAGTCATGGGTTGCTGCCCCACGACGATCTTAAAGGGACTCTTTGTGGTGGACTCGCTCCTTTATAAGTTGTAAGAGAATTGGGCTACATCTAGCAACTTAGCCCAATCGTGTTGGTTGGCACTAACAAAGTGCCTGAGATATAACTCCAGCAATGCGTTGGCACGCTCCATTTGTCCATCACTTTGGGGGTGAAAACTTGTGGAGAAATTCAAGTTTGATCCCAATAACTTGAATAGTTCCGTCCAAAACTTACTAGTAAATCGTGGGTCTCGGTCACTCACGATATTGGATAGAATCCCCCAATGTTTCACAACATTCTTGAGGAACAACCATGTCGTCTCATCTACCATGCAATCCGTTGAGACAAGTATGAATGTTGCATATCTGCTTAAGCGATCGATAACTACAATGATGCTGCCAAAGCCCTCTGATTTTGGTAAACAAGTGATGAAATCCATGGAGACACTCTCCCACGGTTTCTCTAGAATAGGCAGCGGTTCTAACAACCCTCTGGGTGCATGCTGCTCTATCTTGTCATGTTGGCACACAAGACAAGTTCTCACATACGCTTCAACATAGTCCTGTAGTTGAGGCCAATAGTAGATTGACTTGATCAAAGCAAGGGTGCGCCTCATTCCTGGGTGTCCAGCCCATAACGAATCATGGCACTCCTTGATAAGCTCTTTCCTTAAGCTCCCCCATTTTGGCACAAAGATGCAATTATGCTTGGCATAGAGTAGTCCGTCACTCAGCCAAAATCGCCTTGTCTTTCCTTCCTTGATGAGGGCAAGGAGGTTTTGAGCAAGGGCATCATGCTCCAACCCTTCTTTGATCCTTTCCAATAAAGGACTACTTGGCCTACTCAAGGATGCTAACTCCATCTTTCAACTCAACACGTCAGCCACCACATTTTCCTTACTAGGCTTGTACTCCAACCTGTAATCAAACTTCGTCAAGAAGTCTTGCCACCGAGCTTGCTTGGGACTCAACTTCTTTTGAGTTTGGAAGTAGCTTGTTGCTACATTTTCTGTCATGATAACAAAGTGAGAACCCAACAAGTAGTGTCTCCACACCCTTAGGCAATGAATGATAGCTGTCATTTCCTTTTCTTGCACAATGTAGCAGCGTTCAGTGTCATTAAGCTTACGGCTCTCATAAGTTATCGGACGCCCTTCCTGTATCAACACTCCACCAATGGAAAAGTCGGAGGCATCAGTATGCAGCTCGTATATCTTGGAAGGGTCTGGTAGGCAAAACACCGGTTCTTCACTAATAACCTTCTTCAAGTCTTCGAATGAGGCTTGACATTCGCTTGTCCATTCCCAAGACTTGTTCTTTTTGAGCAGGTCGGTCAGTGGGGCTGCTCTCACTCAGTAGGACTTGATAAACCTTCTATAATAGTTCACCAGTCCAAGGAAAGATCTTAACTCAGGAACCTTGGCAGGAGGTTCCCATTCTTGGATGGCTTTCACCTTAGCTCCATCCATCATCAATTTCCCATCCTTTATCATGTGCCCCAAGAACATCACCTTATCTTGGGCAAAGGAACATTTCTCCTTCTTGACATACAACTCATTTTCCCTCAGGACCTCGAACACCTTTTTCAAATGCTCTAGATGTTCTTACAAAGTCTGGCTATATATCACAATGTCATCAAGATATACTACCACGAACAGATCGAGGTAAGGATGGAAAATCTTGTTCATTAGAGTGCAAAAGGTGGCAGGTGCATTAGTAAGACCAAATGGCATGACAAGGAACTCATAGGCACCGTACCTGGTCACACAAGTGGTCTTGGGCTCATCTCCCTTGGCTATGCGTACCTGGTAATATCCCGATCGCAAGTCTAATTTTGTGAAGTATCTAGCATTCCCTAGTTGATCGAACAAATTAGTAATAAGAGGGATAAGATACTTGTTCTTTACCGTGATCTTATTTAGAGCCCAATAGTCGATGCACATTCGTAGCGAGCCATCCTTCTTCTTTTGAAAGAGCACCGAGGCACCAAATGGGGCTTTTGAGGGCCTTATGAAGCCATCATCCAGCAATTCATTGAGTTGCTTCCGTAATTCTGCCAACTCTGAGTTTGTCATTCGATAAGGGCTCATTGCTGGTGGCCTGGTGCCGGGTTCCAACTCTATTTCATTGTCTACCTCCCTCCTTAGAGGTAACCGCTTTGGCAATGCCTTAGGCATCACATCATTGAACTTATCTAGGACAACTTGCACTTCCGTCGGTAAGTTTGGCTTTGGTGATGCCTCTTCATCATCGTATTCCTTTAGGATGGCCAAATAACTCTCTTCATCCCTCTCCAATCCCTTCTGGAATTGAAGTGCTGAGAGAGCTTGGGTAGTAGGTCTGGTGGTCCTCTCCGTCGGTACCACACATGCCTTTGAACCATCCATGATGCACATAGAGTTGAGCATGATACCAAGAAAGCTCTTACCTGGTCCAATAACTCTATGCCGAATACAACTAAGAAGTCATCCATGGGCACCACTAATAAGTCCATTTGGCTAGTCCAAACACCAAGACTGACCTTAACTTCACGAGCAACTCCATGCAATGGTAGTGCTGCCGAGTTAACTGCTTTGAGAGATCCCCTTCCATGGACTACCTTAAGGCCGAGTCTTTTTGCTTCTTCCACTGAAACAAAGTTATGAGATGCACTTGTGTCGACCAAAGCCTTGGCGACCTTCCCGTTGATGGCTGCATCTACATACATCAAGCCTTTGGGGGTCTTTGAGGTGCTCTACAATGCACCAAGTAGGCCCAAAGAACCCATCTTTGCACCTTCGTCCGACTCGCCTCCATCCTGGTCATGAGTGGAAGCAACTAAGGCACTCAAGGCCTTCCTTTTCGGACATTCACGTGTCCAATGCGGTCCATCGCATATGAATCACGTCACACGGGGCTTCGAGGCACCATGACCCTCCTTCTCCTTCCCCTTATCTTGTGATTTGAATGAGGAGCTATCTTTATGATTTTTGGATCCCTGACTTTTGGCTTGGCCTCCACCACTCTTTCCTCCACCAAACTTTTTATCTGTGGCTTTTGAGCTCTCTTTGTTTATGGAGTAATCGATAAAGCTTTCTGCAATCGCAATGGCCGAGCACAAGTCTTGGACGCCACGTCGCTTGAGCTCAAGGTTAGCCCACGATTGGAGACCATCCATGAATAAGAATAAGGCATCCTTGTCTAATGTGTCGGGGACTTCAAGCAGCAAGGTTGTGAATTCCTTCACATAATCCCTTATGCTACCTGTTTGCTTTAACCGTCGCAATCGCCCTCTTGCCTTATCTTCAGCATTTATGGGAAAGAATTGACATTTGAATTCCCTCTTGAAGTCATCAAAGGTATCAATTGTGCAAACCCCTCGTTGCACATCACCATGCCTCCGTCTCCACCACAACATTGCAGTGTCGGAAAAATACATGGCTACAGTTCGGATCTTGCTGGCATGGTCTGTTATGCCAGTAGCCTCAAAGTATTGTTCTAGCCCCCATAGGAAGTTCTCAACTTCCCTAGCATTTCTAACACCATTGAAGGTCTTAGGCTTGGGAACATTCACTCTCTTAGCTTCTATGACGGTGGTTGTGCTAGTTCCCACGGCCATAGCTCGCTTAGATAGAGCTAGATCACCACCCATATCCTCCACTCTAAGCAAGACATTAGCAACTTCTCTTTGGATAAGATCTCTTACCTTGGCAAGTTCGGCCTTCAACCCTTCAATCTCTTGCCTTAACCCACCGTCTAGCTCATTGAAGGACATCTTAACCGCTGCATGGATCTCCACATTCTCGGCCTCCAAGCCATTGCAACGTTCCTCTAAGTTGTCCACCCAGTCGAACAGCTCCCCTAAGCTGTCCTGCGCACTCTCAACTCATGCCTCTAAGCTAGAAAGCATGTCTTTCGACTTGGCTTGAGATTCCTTTGGTGGTTTCTGAACTTCCTCACGGCCACGTTCCATAGGTGGAACATCGATGCTTGGTGTAGATGGAGCAGCGTTCTTCATTATGCCAAAGGTAGAAATGATTCAACCGAAAGCTCTGATACCAACTATCACGACCTTATTTTTCAAGTAGTGATCGTGCAACACTTAGCACCGTCCGTTGCTTTGAATCTGAATGAAACTCCAAAGAGATTAGAAAGAGAGTTTGTAAAGAATGCTTTGTATTGCTCTAGAGAGAGTTTATCTTACAATTTCCCAAGGATTTCCAAAGATTCCAAGGATAAATACAAATGAAGACCAATAGGTCTATTTATAGTATGACACCAAGCTTAAGACTATGCCACATCTTTCTAGATCTTTCTAGTTCTAGAATATACAAGAGTGTTCTTGTTTTATGTACAATATGCCACAAGGTTCTAGGACCTTCTAGCCAACTCTAGAGTCTTCTAGGTTTGTCTAGCTCCTTCATGCAAGTTCCGGGATGTTCCATAAGCTTCCAGCGGCTTCTACATCCTTCGTGAACCATTCAGCATGTTCTAGAATATTCTAGCCCATTCTAGCACCCTCCAGCGTGCTCTACAACATTCTACAGTCTTCAAAGCTTGAGTTGAGTCCATCCAACTCTAGCTTATTCTAGAGATCTCTAGGCCACTCTAGAACCTTCTCATGTAGAAAAGTCTAGATCCTTTAGGCAAACACCATTTATTTGGATTTTACGGGACATTTTGAGTGGGACGTGACACTTTACTCTAATATCAAATGATACGAAACCCATAGAACAAGTCTTGAAACCCACAGATAACCCATACTTGAGAACCTTAAGAATGTGTTTAGAAACCCAACAACATATATGGTGGTCCAACCCAAGAAATCTAGATTTCATATTATGTTAAGGACATTGACCCATCGACTATAAAAGGGCTAAGAACCAAAGGTATTGTTATGTGATAGAAAGTATTATAAGATTTTCTAAGCCTTGATAAGCTATTGAATGCCATAAGGTTTCCTAAGCCTTGGTAAATTCTAGCTCTTGTTAAGAGCACAAAATGAAGCAAAAAGCCCACAACTTTTATGAATTTTATTTCATAATTAAACAAATTTCATATGGATGGATAACACATATTTATAGCCAAAAAAATATAAAGCACTAACCTAACTAATAAAGGAATAACAAAATCTCATAAATGAAAAAAGATTCTAAAAGATAATACAAATATGCCCATATTTTATTATATATATGGTGAGGCCATTTTGTCCTAGTAAACGTGCAAATTGGGAAAATTTTATTTTTAAATGAATTGTATGCCATTAAGTAAATTTTTCAAATATCGTCTAAATTGGATCTCAAATGAGAAAAGTATGTTATTAATAGTGACACCTGTTAAGGATAATTTTCAAATTTAGGATTCTCTCAAATTGCTTGCAAGTAAGGGTGGGTGCGGCTCAATCTTGGTCAATTTTGACCTAAAATACTAATTGAAGCAATATATTTCGGTCTACAAAATTAAAAACTAAAACTGACATATAAAATATCGATCATAAAATATTTGGCCAACCTATTTATGTCGGTTTAATAGGTTCGATTTGCGGTTTATACCTACTTATTGTTTAAGTGAATTTTAATAATTTTACTTTATGTTAATGTTAAATTAATAAATAATATTTATTTGTTAATCAATAATTTAATTAAAAAAATATATATTAGCATTTAAATTATAATTGTGCATCAATTTTTAAATAGATAATAACTTTTGAAAATGAATAAATTGTTGATAACAAAAAGTAGTTTAGATTTTTTATTAGTTATAGTAAACTTTTTTAAAATTGAACATAATAAAAAAGTAATATAAGTTATTTCAACTTCTCAAATGAAATTTTTTTATAGCTAAAATTAGATGATTATAAACATATATTATATATGTACTATAAATGTACAAATTGAAAAATAAATATGCATATTAATAATATGTAGATCATTTCGGTTAAGTGTCGGTTTATAAACTTTAAAACATTAACCCATGCAATACATGTTGGTTTATTGGTCATTATGTCTATCCCTACTTGCAAATTACTTCAATCCAAAACACTCCATCATAGGCCTCAATTTGATCAAATCTTGGACATTTCTTGACCTCATTTTTGGCCCACTTGACAATCGATTCCAAATTTGATATTTTTGCAAGATGATAGCAATATTAGATAGCAAAAAATGGAATTTTATTTGCACATAAACTCCAAGAAATTTCAATTACTAAAAGTATTAATTTTCAAGGTAAAACTCTAAGAAATTTTAGGCAAGAATTTCAACAAAAAACAAACTCTTAAAATTTTAAGTTAAAGAAAAAAATAGGATTACTTTTTAAATCAAATTATGGACTCTAAAGTTGTAACGAAATTGAAAATGTTTGAACAATCAACAAGAGTTTATTTGAGATTTAAATTCCTATTGTTTAATGAATTAAGAATCCCAATTCAATTAAACTCTTTTTTAGCATATCTCTTCTTCTTCTTTTTTTCCTTTTGTTTAACCTCTTTTTTTTAACTAAAACACCAACTAATTAAGAACCAAAAGATTTGACTCAAGAACAAGAACAAGAGTTGAAAATCAAGAAAAAAATAAAGGAAAACAAAGAGATAGGATTCTTAATTTTCATAAATTTTCAAGTTTTTAATCACATCGTGGCCTATGGAGGAGTTTTTAGCCTTGGATAATTGCAAGTAATTTGAAAGAATCTTCAATTTGAAAGTTATTCTAAATAGCTATCACTATAAATGTTGTATCTTTATTATCTTATATCCAATTGATACAATCTAAAATTATTTGAAAATCTTACTTAATAGTCTATAATTCATATTGAAATAAGATTTTCTCAATTTGCATGTTTACTACGCCAAAATGACCTCACAATCTGTACCATAAAATCTGGTTAAATTTGCATTATCTTTTATAATCATTTTTATTATAGGATTTTTGTTATTCTTTTATTAGTTAATATTAGTGCTCTATATTTTTGGCTATAAATATATGCTATCCTTCCATATGTTATCATTTTGATCATGAAATGATATTCAGAAAAGTTTTGAGCTATAAACTCTTCTTGTGTTTCTAACACGAACTATAACTTATCAAGGATTTGTAAACCTTGTGGTATTCAAAATAGCTTATTAAAGCTTGAAAAACCTTGTGGTGCTTCATATCCACAATGATACCTTTGGTTCTTGGCTCTTCCATAGCCAATGGGTCAAGGTCCTTGATATAATTTGAAATTTATCTTTCTTGGGTTGGATCACCATATATTATTGTTTGATTTCTAGATGCATTCTTGCGGCTCTTAAACACGGGTTATCTGTGGGTTTCAAAACATTCTACAATGTTCAAATTAGTTAGTATCAAAACAAAGGCTCTAGATTAGGTTAATTTATCATTTTTTTCATTTCTGATTATTATTTTATTTTTATTTAAATTATTTTTTTGTTCTTGTTGGATTAAAGGAAAAAAACAATGAAAGAGAAGAGAAAACAAAAAAAGGAAAAGAGAAAGTAAATAAAAAAACAAAGAGAGAGAGAAAGAGAGAAAAATCTAGTATTTGTTTTGTTTTCAAAGTTGTAAATATGTTTTATACTAGATGTTATGTCAATGGTAAAATATGTAGCATGAAAATTAATGAGAACTATAGAGATAATTTGTTTTCACTCTTATAGTGGAAAAATTAAATTTGATAACTTGACAATATCCAAAGCCATATGAGCTACCATAGATGCACGACTATGGGGAAGTAAAGATAGGAAAATAGACCTTTACAATAGGAAGGTATAGAGATGGGGTTTGGTGTGGTGGTGTTCCAATGAAAACAACTCATATTCTTTTGGAGAGACCATAGCAATGAGACAAGCAACTCATGATGAATACACCAATATGTACTCATTATTCGTTAATAACAAACAAACTACTCTTGTGCCACTTACCCTAAAATAAATGCATGAAGATCAAATATAATTAAAGGAAATAATGATTAAGTATAAAGGAAAGAGAATTGAAAAAAAGAGTGAATCATTGAGTTAAAAAATAGATTGAGCAAAAGATAGAGAAGGATTTGAAAAAAGAAAGTGAAATACAAAAAATGAATGGTATAAAAAAGAGAGTTATTTATCAAAATAAAGCGATGTAAAGAAAGAAAGTGGTCAAAAAATATTCAGTTACAAGAAGAGAGTGGGTTGTAATAAAAAGTGAGTATAAAAAAGAGATTGAATTACAAGAAGAAAAGAGTTTTAAAGAATAAAAGAGTGAAGAAAATCATAATAAAAAAGAGCTTAAATAAAAGAAGGGTGATTTACAAGAAGAAAAGAATAAGGACGAGAGTAAAAAAGAAGTGAATATTGAGAGAGAGACAAAAAAAGGTAACAAGAAAGTTTTGGCTAGTGATAAAATTTATTATTTCCCTAGTGTATTGAATTTAGGACTTACATAACAAGTTGATTTATTAATGTTGAGCAACAAATTGATTTCATAAATAACAAACATCAACGTTATGCTATAATTGGTTAAGTAGTTACAAAGAGAGCAATCATAAGATTAATGAGTCATGAGTTTGAATAATATTCCTAATGCAAACTATTTACATCATTCTGGAGAAGATTCAAGGACAATTCTTCATGAGGAAATGAGAAATGATGAGAATTAAGGAGTATCATCGAAAGATCTATGACACACTTCAATTGGGCCAAATTAATCGAGAATCACTAAATAGGCAACAAAGTATGAGCTTATTTACAAGCTATTTGGAATGCTTGGACATGAAGTAAAATTAATGACTAAATAAAATCCAATTTTGATAAGTTTCATTGAACAATTGTTAGTAGTTTTCCCATATATTTGTCATCCAATATCCAATTAAGGCAATGTAAAATGTATTAGAAAGCTTACTCAGTGGGCTAAAATATTTTTGGAGATATAACTTTGATAATGTAGAAGTTTACTTGGTCAAATATGGCTTTCAAGTAGTGGCCCATGAATCTGCCAAATAAATTAATCAATAAATTAATCATAATTATGTTCATAAAGCTCATATTTTTCATAAAAAAAGACATAAAAATTGATAAAGAAAAGATTAGAAAAATAAATACAATCAATATCTTGAATTGTAATATTAATCTCCTCTTAAATCTCCACCAAAATTGTGTCATCTCTTGAAATATTTTGTATATGCTAGTAGAGGCCAATTAGCGTTTATGGAGTGATTATGGGCTTAAATAAAGCTCAGGTGCGATCTGGACCGTTCGATCAGCTTCAGATCAAGAGCTACGATCAAAACAAGCAAAATTGACAATTTCAGCCAATCACAGCGTGACACATGGTAGGGGAAATTCATTGGGCGAATCAAGGAGAGACACGTGGTAGGGGAGACCGGTTAGAGTCAATGCTTACTGAGTAAGCAACAAGTGGCACGACATGATTCGTGAAAACGAATGGCGTGGCACACGGGTAGAACATACGGAGCAATTGCATGGCGACACGTGGCATGGTACGTTGATTGATTTTCGAACTCATATTGAACGCCATGTTGACATGTGGTGTGTGTTTCAGCTTATCTACCTACGTGGCATGACACGCGGTAACTTTTGATTGGTCTTGTGTAAAAAATTTATAAAAATTCCAAAAAAATCCCAAAAAATATATTTTCACCCTTTTTCGTTAAAAAGTTATATTTTAATATTTTTGACCCAAAAAATACTATTTATTGAATAAAACAAGTAAATATTAAGTAAAAAAGTGCGCTAATAACTTTATTCTCATCATGTGTTTTGTGATGGAGCCCATTTATTTGATAATTGTCCAAATAATCTTGAATCAGTCTTCTATGTGGGTAATGTGAACCAAAACAAGAATCCATACTCAAACATGTATAACCTAGGATGGAGACGACATCCAAATTTCTCTTGGAATAACAATAATTAGGGTGGTAGTCAATTCAACTATCAATCATTTTCACTACCTAGTTTCCAATAACCACAACAATTACAAGCCCAAGAAAAGAAGCCATATACTAAGGACAATGCAAATGCTTTAATGGGGATGATGAGATACTTCATCCAATCATTTAGTGCAAAAGTGTCAACTCAAGAGACTTAAATTCAAAATTTGGAGAACCAAATAGGGCAACTTGCTCTAGCTATAAGTCAACGGCCTTAAGGTAACCTTCCAAGTGATACAGTTGTAAACCCATAAAAATAAGGTGAGAACCATTGTAAATCATTAGCCTTGGGGAGTGGTAAAAATTTATAGTAGGAAAGTAAGACTTAAAAGTATAAGGAGAAACCAGAAACTAAGAAGGATGGGAAGGAACTAGTTGATAAAGAGAGCATAGAAAAGGAAATAATTCAGGCACTGAATAACAATCTCTACAAACCCATTATTACCTTCCCTCAAGACTACAAAATCATAAGTTGGATTCGTAGTTTTTAAAATATCTTGATGTCTTTAAGAAGCCGCACATAAACATACCATTTGTACAAGCACTCGAACAAATGTCCTCTTATGCCAAATTCATGAAGGATATACTATCAAAGAAAAAGAAGGCTTGGAGATTGATGAGTGCTTAAAAAGCACTAAAATTACCATGATTTAATGTACTTTAATTGATTAAATAGATTTATATTTTTATGATTTTATCATATTTTTATATAAATTTGTCTTTTCGAAGTCATGAATATTTTTATTATTTTTTAAGTATTTTCATTAAAAAATAACTTAAATATACGAAGAAAAATACTAGAGGTAATACATCGCAAATATATTGAGAAAAAAATGAGAAAAAATAAAAAAGATGGGAAATAATTGAAAAAATGGGTCAAAAATGTCAAAAAGGCCAAAATCCTGCGTGCAACCATCATTCCGCGTCGAGTCTTGCTCGTAGCTTCCCATAAAATTTAAAAACAATTTTGTGATATAAATAATTATGATTTATTTTTAGTTAAATTTTTTTTAAAAAGTTTTAAAAATATTTAAAAAAAATTATTTAAATAATGAGGTCTAAAAAATAAATAAATAATAAAAAACCAATTAACTTAGATTTTAACTTAACATAATTTATTAACTTAATTAACTTAGATTTTAACTTAACTTAATTTATTAACTTAGATTTTTACTTGATTTAATTTATTAACTTAATTAATTTAGATTTTAACTTAACTTAATTTATTAACTTAATTAACTTAGATTATTACTAACTTAACTAACTTAGATTTTAACTTAACTTAATTAACTTAGATTTTCATAGCATAAAAAGTAAACATCTAAGGGAGTTTTGTCTAGAAGACTAGTTCTTGGAAGCCGTTGAATCACTAGTCTTTCCTAAGAACGTTGCTTTGTCTAGGAGGATGGTTTTTAAGGAGGCCTTGCCCCATCATTTTTTCCTGGGAGTACTCTTGATTAGTATTGATTATGTTATTTAATTTAGAGATTATAATAAAATAAAATAAAATAAAAAAGATAAAAAGATTTTGAAGCTATCTCTGAAATTTCAAAGTTTTTAATACCAATCTGTGATAAAAGGAGGTATTTGCTTTGTTAGATCTAGGTACAATTGTGTTTGATGCCTTAATTATTTGACTTGCACCTATACATGTGTTATCTCTAAAACTCACAATCATGTCCCTAGTTTTAAGTAAAGAAAATTTTGAAAATCCATAGGACATGACTGAAAAAGTATAGGTAGATAACTTTGTCCTACCTGTAGGTTTGATTCAACTATGTGAGGACATTGAGTTTACTTAAAATGAAATCCCCCAATTTACGTCTGGTTTAGACGTTAAAATAAGCGCTAGATGACAAACAACCCATCATTTTAGGTAATTTTCTTTTATTTTAGTTTAATTGCATGTGAATAATTTTAGAATTGTTAAAACTAAAAATATTTGTTGAGATATTAGAAGTTCACAGCGATCTATCTGTGTGAACATTAATGATAAACATGATGAATGCACCTACATTTCTCTATCACTACGTGCATATTCTCTGGAAATAGGTAACTTTTCTTCTCTTTTCTCTTTATCTTTAATTTACAACTGTTACATTGAGGATAATGTAAGTTCTAGGTTGGGGGTGGTGAAAAGTTACCATGCTTAATTTCAAAATTTTTAACAATTTTAAAAAAATTTATATTCATATTTTCATTTTTATTGTGTGATTTAGTAATTTTTAGAATTTTAGGATTATTTAAAAAAAACTTTCACAAAAATTTATCATTTCTTTAAATCAAATTTAAGCAAATAGTTAAGTCTTTTGCATTGTTAAATTAATTTTTGAAAACATATCATGGAATTTATGATAATTATGATTTTTTGTCATGAGTAATATTTCTTGATAAGGTGTGAAAATTATATTAAACCCAAAATCGATATTTAGTAATCAAATAAGTGAGAGTACCCTTGTGAGATATAATTTGAGCCTAATTTTTATTATTGTGAGTGAAATATATGTTTTCTACTCCAACCACATTTCTTATTTCTTCAAATTATTATATGATCTCTATAGGACTTAGCATTGAATGTCTAAACTTTTACATCTTAATGAAGTGTTATATATTTATTTTTCATTTGCTTAGATTAAATAATTTAAGTAGAAATTGATAGTATATGTCTTTCTTCATTCATGCATGACTTTTATTAAAAAAGAGATATATCTAGGGTTACCTATACAAATACAAACAGAAAAGCCAAATATTAACCACTCACCTTACCATATAAAAAATGTACAATCTGTACATGGGTACATTCTCTAAAAAAATGTATTCTCTTAAAAATAGAAGAATATAAGAGAAAGAAAAAAAATAGAAAGAAAGAGAGAAAAGAAAAATGAATAGTATAGTAGCTATATACTATGACCCAAAAAGCCTAAACAGTTGTGAGAAATGGTTTAATGCAAAAAAAATATAAGAAGTAATTCCCTAAGAAGTCATTGCATTTTCCTACATTTTATAAAAGATATATTACTTGATTTTTTTATTTGATGAATTTGATTAATGCATGAAAGTAATGTATAATATTTTATAAATCCTTATATTTCATTCTTTTCATGAGATCAACATTAAAATAACACTTTGAGTCTTTCTTCTTTATACATATGTGAACATATTAGTTCATTTCTATACATAAACTTTTTCACATATAAAGTAGTATGAGTGTTTGAACCTATAGGATTCAATGTTTTTGAGAGTTTTGACTTGTGAGGAAGAGAGTCGAATGCCATGTGTCAAAACGACGTTCAATCCGAGTTTGGGTATAGTTAAACAACACTACCACATGTCGTAACACAATTTCTCACCACCTTCCACCAGTACATCATGCCATCTATTACAATGAATCATGTTGTGTACATGGAACTGACTCAACATGTATTGACTTAGACTGGTCTCCCCTACCACGTGTTGCCCTTTGATTCGCCCAGTGAATTCTGTGTACCACCTGTCGCACTATTGATTTTGCTTGTTTTGATTTCAGCCTTTGATTTAAAGCTGATTTGATGGTCCAAATTACACTTGAGCTATTTTTAAGCTTCATAAACCCTAATGAACCACCATTAGCATAATTTTGGTTATTTTTTGTAGCTACAAAGAGAGAAAAATATAGAAAAAATCAAAAGGAGATACAATTTTTGTAGAGACTCCAGAGGAGATTAGCATTACAATTCAAGAGATTGATTGTATTTCTTCTTCTACTCTTTTCTTTATCAATTTTTATATCTTTTTTATGAGAAATATTGAACACAATTATGTGTAGTTAATTTATTAATATAGGAATCTTATGAACCCAAATTATATCGTGTGATGATATAATATTTTACCCTAATTATGATTTTAATTTAATTATATTATTTTATCTGATTTTTATGCTATTAATTTTTTGGCCAATAATTTATCTATAGAGACAATTAAATAGATTTGAGAGAATTATTTAATTATTTGTCTTGATTAAGAAACATGCATAGTTTCTTGGCTCAGATGTATGATTCTTATGTATGTGATCCATAATTGATGAACCTAATGAGTAGTATGCAATTTAATTGGCATAAAAGTGTGACTAAATTAATTACTATATGGTGTGTAGTTTACTTGAGAGAGGAACACATGCTAGATTAGATTCAACTGATCATGTAATTAATTGATAATTATATTGAGAGGATTTTAGCGATTTATATTTTAGAAAATTGGGGGATTAAGTATTATTAGATACTTTCTCACATATCTCCATGGGAGCGATCTTTTCTTATCAATAAATTACTTGTTACGATATGTATACTTGCGTATTTATTGCACACAATATTGTGGCGATTGTTATATAAGCCCAAGGCCTAACTCAACCTAATAAGATCTCATTGAGTTAAGGGTTGCCCACAGTTATAAACTGCACTACAGCCGAGCGCCTAGTCGATGTGGGACGATATAATCCTTCAACACCCCCCTTCACATCGGACAGAAGCAACGAAGACCACAAACCACGATGAGCTCAGGACCTAGCTCTGATACCATGTAACACTCAGAATTCACTCTTCTTCTTTTCATTCAAAGACACTACCTATTTATATACAAAGTTAGGGACACTCTTAGGTGACATACACCTAATACATAACTAAGACACATAATACACAACTAATATATTCACCTAGTGATAGACACCTAATACACAACTAACATCTATAACACTCCCCCTCAAGTTGGAGCATAGATATTAGTCATGCCCAACTTGTTACAAAGATAATCAACCCGAACCCCACTTAAAGCTTTCGTGATATATCTCCTAATTGTTCTCCAGTCTTCATATATCCTATAGAAATCAAACCTTGCTAAATTTTCTCACGAACAAAATGACAATCAATTTCAATGTGTTTAGTTCGCTCATGAAACACAGGATTAGAAGCAATATGAAGAGCAACTTGGTTATCACACCACAATTTCGCT
This sequence comes from Hippophae tibetana, assembly GCA_037013495.1. Classification (NCBI taxonomy): domain Eukaryota; kingdom Viridiplantae; phylum Streptophyta; class Magnoliopsida; order Rosales; family Elaeagnaceae; genus Hippophae; species Hippophae tibetana. The sequence continues at coordinate 8,815,445 of CM072808.1, read as the reverse complement.
GGTACTGAAGTTCTAAGACCTACTTCATCCAAGAGCTAATATATCCATATTATCTCAGACGTAGATTATGACATAGCCCTATATTCTGACTCTACACTCGATCGTGACAACATTATGCTTTTTACTTTTCCATGAGACCAAATTTCCTCTAATGAAAATACAATAGCCTGATGTGGATCTTCTATCCATTTTGGAACCTGCCTAATCTGCATCTGAAAAACATTCAATATGAGTGTGTCCATGATTTGCATACAAGATACCACGTCCAGCTGCTCCTTTCAAGTAACACAAAATTTGCTCTAACACTGCCCAATGATGAACCGTTGGGGATGACATAAATTGGCTAACAACACTGACCGAATATGCAATATCTGAACAAGTCAAAGTAATGTAATTTAGCTTTCCAACCACCTTTCGATATCTCTCAAAATCTTTAAAGAGTTCTCCATCTCCTATAAGGTGGATGTTCGGAGTCATTGGAGAAATACAAGGTTTTGCTCCTAATTTTCCTATCTCAGTTAATAAGTCTATGACATATTTTCTCTGAGTTAGAAAGATAACTTTTTTACTCCTTGTGACTTCAACACCCAAGAAATACTTTGGCATCCCCAAATCCTTCATGTGAAACTGAGTATGTAGGAAAGACTTAAGAGATGAAATTCCTATAGTATCACTTCTAGTAATTACAATGTCATCTACATACACAACTAAAAGAATGATACCAGCTTCTAATTATTTGTAGAACACAGAATGGTCAGACTTACTTTTCATCATACCAAACGTTTCTATAGCTTGACTAAATTTTCCAAACCAAACACGAGGACTCTGTTTTAAACCATACAAAGATTTGTGGAGACGACAAACTTGTCTAGACTCCCCCTGAGCAACAAAACCAAGAGGTTGCTCCATAAACACCTCCTCTTGAAGATCACCAAGAAGAAAAGCATTCTTGATATCTAGTTGATGCAAAGGCCAATGATGAGTAGTTGCCATAGAAATAAACAATCGAACAGATGTCAATTTAGCAACAGGAGAAAAAGTGTTCGAATAGTCCACTCCATAGGTTTGAGCATATCCCTTAGCAACAAGACGGGCCTTTAATCGAGCAACTGACCCATCTGGATTAACATTAACTGTGAACACCCATTTGCATCCGATAGCCCGTTTCCTCGAAGGTAAATCAACCAAGTCCCAAGTACCATTGTCATCTAACGCATTCATTTCCTCGATCATTGCATGATGCCAACCAGGATGAGATATGGCTTCATGAACAGTTTTAGGGATATAAATAGAATCAAGAGAGGCAATAAAAGAGCAAGAGGAAGATGACAAGAAATTATACGAAACAAAAGAAGAAATAGGATAAGTATATTGACGTTTACCTTTGTGTAATGCAATAGAGAGATCATCGTTCAAGACTATATCTATTGACGAAGGAACATGTGCAAGACATGAATCAGAAGGTATATGTTTGGAGTAGACTTGAGTTATAGTAGGCCTAACAGGAACTGGATTATAGACAGGTTTAGATGATGTGATAGAATAGACTAACAAATCATCATCCTCCCCTTGATATGTAGGAGGAGGATAAGACGAAAAATAAGGTGTGTCTTCCATGAAGGTAACATCAATTGAGACAAGATATTTGTTAAGACTAGGACAATAACATCTATAACCTTTTTGGAGACAAGAATAACCAAGGAAGATACACTTCAAAGACTTGGGATCTAATTTAGTAACATGCAGATGAACATCCCGAACAAAACAAGTGCTACCAAATATCCTAGGGTCAACCGGAAATAGAGACTTATTAGGAAACAAAATTTTGTAAGGAATCTCACCATGAAGAACAGATGAGGGCATGTGATTAATAAGAAAGCATGTTGTTGAAACTGCATCAGCCCAAAATGGTTTAGAAACATTCATTTCAAATAATAAGGCACGTGTAGTTTTGAGAAGATGGTTGTTCTTACAGATTTCGGTATTGGTGTGTCAAGAATATAGAGGCATCGAGACTCATGTCCTTTACCAATAGTCTTCTTCGTCATAAGATCCTGAAATAAGCAATGATAAGGAAAAAAATGAGATGCAATAGTTAAGATTGCGAGTAAGCTGACTTACAGAGATCAAATTAAAGGATAAGCTGGGTAAATGTAAGTAAGTGACAAAGGAAGCAAAGGAGTGGGAGTAATTGTGCCAGACCCAAGAACACAAAATGGTGACCTATCAGCTAAGGTAACAGTAGAGGTAGAAGTGTGTGAGTGAAGAGTATAAAAGATACTAGAATAACCTGTCATATGATCTGTGGCACCAGAATCAATAACCCATTTGGAAGATGAGGAAATGAGACACACATTTGATTTACCTGAATCAACAATAGCAGTGATAGAAGGTGATGAAGACCTTAGTGATTCTTGATACTGTGAGAACTTGGTAAATTCATCTGCAAAGATAAGAACCAATTTTTCAGAAGTATCAGAAGTGGATGTAATATGAGTCGAGTGACCTTTTTGATGCTTGTATTGAAGCTTTCTACAGTCATGTTTTGTATGTCCTGGTTTGTGACAATAGTGACATACAATACCTCCTAGATCCTATGGTCGAGTTTCAAACCCGTGCGAGCTACCTCCTTTGTTTCTGTTCATATAAGTTGGTCGTCCATGCTCATAATTATTACTTCGGCTGACCAAAGCACCATTTAATTGAGCAAGTGGAAGTGGATTGCCTTCTATACGAAGTACTCGACTAAACACCTCTTGTAAAGCGGAGATCTTAGAACCAAAAAGAACTTGGGACTTAGCAGTCTCAAAAATAGAGGGAAGACCGGTAAGAAAACTGATGATCCTTATTTGTTCCCGTTGACTTTGCTGAACCTTTACATCTGGGCTAAAAGGCATCAAACTATTGAGCTCCTCATAAGTCCTTTTAAATTCCATAAAATAATTTATGAGTGACTAATTTTGTTTGTCTGCATGGTAAAATGCTTTGCATACCTCATATATTCGAGAAAGATTTCCTTTACCAAAATATAAGAAATCCAAATAATCTATCAATTCCTTAACGAATTCACCATGATTGATCAAGTCAATTACATTACTTTCAATAGAATTCTAAATCTGCAGAAATAAGCGAGCATCTTCTCTAAGCCATGTCTGCTTTGAATCATCTATAGAAGGATCATTAGTCAAATGAGTATCTTTATCGATACTTCTCAAATAAATTCGAATGGTCTTCCTCCAAGCCAAATAATTCAAGCCATTGAGCTTATGGTTTGTGATTTTAGACATCACAGGCACCATATCCGTTACAACATTAGATTTCTTTTCAGCCATAAATTCTACAAATGATAAGGCATTGAGCAAACAAACAAACAAAATCCAATAACAGTAGCGACCAAACACGGAGTGAATAAGAACAAAAAATTAGAAGAACACAAACCTGAACAATCACAAGCGATGAGTGCCAAACCACCACAGATGACGCAGGGGAACGGCGAAGAGCAGCACGAGGTCGATCGGAGAAGACTGTTGTACGGATGCGCTGTCATGCGTCGGGGCATGGAAAGATGGCAGAAAGTTGCGATGGAGGGTGTGGCTCACTCGTGGTTCATCTGGTGACCAGACTTTGGGGTTTGGTCGATCGACGACTGGTCTTCTCCCCTGTGCCAGCGATGAGATGCGTGGAGAGTTAACAGAAAGTCACAGTGGCGTGTGTGGCTCACTCGCGGCTCGTCTAGTGACCAGACTTTAGGGTTTAGCCGGTCGGCGGCTATTTTTCCTCCCTATGTCGGCATTGAGAAAAAATGTACAATCTAAAAGGGCGTTCCAAGTTGGAACCTAAAAATGCACTAAATCCTAATTTGTGTTTACCCAAAATCAGTCCCTAATTTGAAAAAAAATTCCCAAATTTTGTAACCCAAATGTTCTGATACCATATAATATAAGCCCAAGGCCTAACTCAACCCAATAAGATCTCATTGGGTTAAGGGTTTCCCACACTTATAAACTGCACTATAGCCGAACGCCTAGTCGATGTGCGACAATATAATCCTTCAACAATGATCAATATCTCATGGAAAATCTATGTTTAGTGGACAATCATCGCACACTAAGTCATTCAAGAAGAAGTCAAGGAAAAAGTATAATTATGAATATGCTATAAAACTTTAGCCAAAATCTTGGATTTTTGGTGACTATTATTGCAAGCAAGACTAACATAAATGATGGATGGACTGTGCCACTTCCTAGAGGAATTTTTGACATAGTCTTTGGGTAAACATATACAACAATCGAGTGCATATTGCAACTGTTTGAATTTCAAATGATCGATTTAAGTACAATTCAAGTTTGGACAATATGAATCCTAAATCAATAAATAAATTTGATTTATGTAGAACATATAAATATATTTATATTATTAAATTATTTATATATATTTATTTTATATAAAACATGTTATTATCAACTTCAAAATAATCACTTATCACATTTAGCAATGTTCTATGGTTTACATTTGTCAATCAATACCAAGAGCATGATGTTAGCATGAGAGCTAAACAATTATGTGATAGGACCTTAACACTTCCTAGAAATTAGAAGTTGATAATCCCTTGGCAACTAATGTTTGAACAAGTCCATGATCATTAGATGTTGATAATCGTTGATCTATATGAAAATTATGTTTGGTACTGTGACTCAGTTTGCATAAAATTGAGTAAAGACACAAAAGTAGTTGTTGAAAGTAAGAATTATAGCTAACTATTATTCTTTGTAATATTTAATAAAGAACTAACTATTTTAAACTTTGATAAGACATGGAAGTTGTGGAACAAGAGTAGGGAATTACCCTTAAAAAATCACATAAGCTTATATGGTACAAAGTTAGGGTATGTACAAGTGAATATTAATAATTTAATGAATTTTACTATTGAATAATAGAGATGTTCGAAATGATTTTGTTGTAGATTCCACGACAAAATGATGGAGTCATGTGTGGTTACTCTATCATGAAATTTATGAGTGAAATTTTCTCAAATATCAACATTCAAATTAAAGATGTGCCAATCTCTTTTACTAATACACTTTTTAACATATATTAGTTATTTTTGTGAATTCATGATATTACATTCTTATTTTTAATTTAAATACATGTAGTTCTTTCGTTGGAACAAGTCGGGCTTTGATATGTAAATTTTTGATAATTTACGAGAAGAATGGGCATTACACATACTTCAAATTATAACATCATAGAAATAATTAAGAGATGAATATGATGATATTGAATAACATAAGACATGATCATGGTAATTTTTTAATGCTTTAATTTCTCTATTCCTGTGTTTCTGAAGTTTAGGCTTGTTTGATGAATATTTATGGGCTTATGTATTTAAGGGAATGAATTGTTGTATGGAAATGTTTTTATTCCCAAACTCCATCTCATTGAGAATTCCTTGGTAATTATAAATGGGACATTACAGATGATTCTAAGTAACAAACCAAGCTCCTCTCCTTGAAATAAAGTGGCAATATAAAAAAATCCATGGCAAAAGAGGCATCATCACTTTATTTACAATTTAACTTAAATATATATATATATATGTATTGTATATAAATTATTTTTTTGTAATAAATTTAATTCTCAAATAATTAATTAATATTTAATTTTTCAAATATTTGTAGTGTTTAAAAACTCTTTTATACATATTTTATTTTTTCTACTATTATGTAATCGAACACAGATAGTGAGGATAGCAAAAAATGAGCAAAATATGCTAAAAAGAATATAGAATCTAAATTCAGTTCATGGTTTGAATCAACTCTAAATTTAAAGTTGGTTCAATGCGTGAATCGACATTAAATTTTAAGTCTCCTTATTTTAAGTCAATTCACCTAACTTACTTAAAAGGTGTTATTTTTAGTAGTGTATTATAGTTTTGTCCACATCTTGGTTCATGACCCTTTCAGCCATATTGGAGGCACTAGGTCCCATTTTGTGTTCTATTTTACTTGTCCATGTAAGGGTTTATCCCTTACCACTGGTGGTTTAGCCGGTAATGTCCTAACGGATGTCATGGTTAGGTTGGTCATCTTATAACTTGCAGTCTTCTAGTTGACAGTGGCCATTCTACCACACCTCTAGCCAATAAAGTTCCAATTGGAAAGGTTTAGATCAAGTATTGGGTATTGTCCTTCTAGGTGATGTGATCCTTTTGGTTATGTTTGCGATGATAGTTCTAGGATTGTGGTAGGATGTAATGATGACATGGCTTCATTCTTTCTTGAAGGATTTGTGCAAGTGTAGGGATATCTAATACTATTCTTGTCCATTTTATAACACTTTAGCTTTTCTTTGTAAAACTTTTTTCCAAGCCCTACACTCATGTTTCTCGTTGGAATAAAGTGAAATAGATGTATAGAAAGGTTGGACACTTTTGAAATGTCTAAGAAGTTGGGGATAATATCTTGACCATCTCAAGTTCTAGTAGGACCATTATCTTGATATACTTAATAAATTATGTGCTTGACTTATGTCTAGACTTTGTCCATAATGTAGACATATGTTGAACCTATGGTAAGGTATTTGACGGAGAAGGATGCATTAAGATGTGTCGTTATAGGTGTCCATTTTATTAGAGGAGGTATACTATGGCATTGCCTTCAAAGGTTGTTGATATGGCTTTATGGCTCATTAGGAACAAGTGTCATAGGTCACTTGTCATTGTATATTGGTGCAATCCATATTATTTCCCAATGGTGTTTGTTCACAACTTTGTTAGAGACTTGTGGTCCCTTTCTCGAGATTCGATAAACCTAAGTTTGCATTTTGACTAAGTACAAGAACTCGGAATAATTCCTGGACATAGGGGTATGGCATTAGAGCCAGGGTTCTCCTTTAGGGTCAATGGTCAATTAAGGGGAATATAAATCATGTTAAATTATCCTCCAAGTTAGTTGTAGTCTTAAGAAAAGAGTCCTAAGAAGTTCTTTTATTTCTTTTGGAAGCAAATGATTAGGAAACATCCCATCTATAATATAACATGCCCAACTTCTATAGACCGTTCGGTGGCTTGGGTCCTGAAAGCATTAACCTCACTTTTTAGGATGCTTTTTATTCACTTACTTATGGGATGGAGTCTAGGAAGATCAGTCTCTAATGGTGTTGCACTAAGGTCCTTTCGGACTCCTTAGAGTCAAGACTACTTAAAATCTTTTGTTAATTTACTGTTAGACTTTTTCTCTCCTATAGAATCCTCCAAGTGTGGCCACATGTGGCCTAGTACTTGCAAACACATTTCTTATTTGAATAGAGGTGTTGGTGAAGCACTGTTCATCCTTTTATCATGGTAAGGCATTGTTTCTATCAAATATAGAGTCCATATGGATAGCATCATATGCTACTTTCTATCTTTCAAAGGCTACTATTTCCTTTAGATCATTAGGAAGAAATGATATGTAGAGGTGACGACCTTGGCCATGTATAGAAATGACATTTTGAAGCTTTTGTTGCGAAGCCTTTCTGTCTTACATTCTCCTTTTAGGGGAAGAGTTGAAACATATTTTGGACTCTATATATCTTTCCTACCAAAGTGTATATACTTAGTGGGGCTTAATTTTATTTTAGGCTTTACTTTTTTGTACGAGTGTTCTAGATATATACAATATATATCCTTGGCCCTAATTTTTGCACTTGTTTACTTGTATTGCTTTCCATACTCTTTTTTTTACTTATAATCTTATTTCTAAACCTTATAATAGTCTCATCAATTTATGTGATTGTGGGCCTTTTTGAAGTCCATGCCATGTTGGGAACCATGGTCCTTTAGTTAATGTGAAAGGGTGGGAGGATGTATTGGCAGAGAATGGAACGCAAGTTAAGAACCCAAGGTAAGATGGTGAATAGAGGATGAGGTACGATTGCATATTTAGTTGGATACATGTCTGTTAGGCTATATCCTAGCTAGCATACTTGGTCCTAATAGACCATACTTGGTTCTTGCCATCCACTCTTAGCCCTAACTGGCCATACTTTATCTTGATCGATCATACTTGGTCCTGGTTAACCACATTTGGTTTGGTCCTATCCCATCTAGATGGGATATAGTTGAGTGTATGGATCACATATTCATTTGATTAGATGCCTATGGTTTGATGTATGGGTGATCTTAACTTGCATACTCGTGACATTCTTTTCTAACTGGGCCTTATTTGTTATGTTTGTGTGAAATTTTTCTATCAGTCTCATTGCTTAGAGTACATGAACTTGTTAACTGGTCCAAGTATGAAATATTTCTCAACTTAAAAAAATGTTTGTCATTGAGTTGATATACTTATTCCTCTTATAAGGGCGTCAATATACTCCATTATTGTCATTTTGCAAGTTCTTCTAGGACTTAGGACAAGTTATTTTTTCTCTTTAATGGAAACTTACCTTCTTTTGAGGCTCATAGTGTGATGGTTGGAAATATTCATGTGGTGTATTTTTGCGTAATGGATAACTCGGTACGCTTATGGGATAGGAGAAGGTGCACCCTTGAAGTTCCATGGTAAACAATGGTGACCTAGACTACAAGGATGGGAAATTATACTCTAAGTTATCATAACTTGGTCTACATGATCTATCATGTGAGATGGTGTAGCTTATTAGGTGGAATCTATCCTATCTAACATAGTCTGGTAAGAGAAATCATGGACTATGTGCCTTTAGAAGGATAAAAACAATACCATGCGACCTGGAAGGTGCTCAAACTTTGTAGTATGAAAGGTGTTATTAAGTTATAAGGGGATAATGCATCCCAAAAGGCTTTTCCATAGCATCTTGGACTATAATGACTAAAATGTTGATATGTGGATGACATGGCCCATATGGTGGTGATAATGTTGACATCTTGGCCTATAGAAAACAATATGGACTTCGAAGGCATTAGTATGGACTGCGTAGCCTATTAGGAAGTTGTTTGGACTGTTCGACTTAAGTAGTAGAATGTTCGGCCAAGAGTGGGTGCTATAACACTTCAGGTAATAGAAGATGTCGTTGGGAGTCCTTAATGATGGAAAATGGTTCCAAATCTCATGGCTCGAGGAGACACTCCAGAATTTTCTAGAGTGTATTTTTCATGATGTCAAGATGGACAAATGGTTCCATCCCTTAAAATTGTTTATGTGCTCTAAAGGATTGTTAGTACTGATGAGCGAAAACCAACATCGCCGATTCTTGCCAATACTTTGGTTTTAATATTTATAAAACTCTCGCAAGTGCACGAATCATTTCGAAGAAAATGATAAGTATACTCCCAAGGTCGATCTAAGGAAGGAATGTGTGTGGTTTTTAATTTATTATTCAAACTTTTAAAAACGAAATTAAATCCTAAACATCCTGTCACGATAGTTTGGTTTTTGTGTTTCTAATCTAATAACATAAAAATAAACATAGATACAGATTAAATAAATATAATCTAATAACATAAAAATAAACATAGATACAGATTCAATAAATATAATCTAATAACATAAAAATAAACATAGATACAGATTCAATAAATATTTATGCAAATTTTATCATTTATAATAGTGGAGTATTTATGGATGTAATAACTAAATTAATTATGCTTGCTCATATTATCTAGGTTATTAAAGATATAAATTGATATTTTATTGATTCTCTGTTTTTTATATAAATACCACCTTTGGTGGGGTTAGATATTCTTTGTTAACTAAACAAATCAATTAACACCTATGGGTGGGGTTGATAACTAATTTGCTTAATTAAATTAATTCCTTTTTCTAAGAAATTGAAAATGAACCATTTAAATGCCACCTTTGGTGGGGTAAGACAGTTTAAATTTTATTCAAGGTATCCAAATTAAACCTAAGAATTTAGTTATCCGAGTACTAACTTTCAAGTTTTAAAACCACTACCGAAAACATGTCGTCAATACATTTTCAGATAATAATTCTTATAAAAACTTTTGAAATAGAGCTTCACTCTAACTACCGGGCAATTGTACCATCAAATAAAAGAGCACTACTCTAAATCAGACCGGATAACTAAACCTTAAAATCTAATTTTCAGGTTTAAGTTTGTAATGAAAAATAATATATTTCTCTCTAACATTCTTAATATAAAATCATGAATAAAAATAAAATCAATTCATTTTAGAGAGTTTTACCTATTTAATATTTCGCAAGCATAACAACGTTATTATTACAAAAACTTGATGAGCGAAAACCGGCATCGCCGATTCTTGCCAATACTTTGGTTTTAATATTTATAAAACTCTCGCAAGTGCACGAATCATTTCGAAGAAAATGATAAGTATACTCCCAAGGTCGATCTAAGGAAGGAATGTGTGTGGTTTTTAATTTATTATTCAAACTTTTAAAAACGAAATTAAATCCTAAACATCCTGTCACGATAGTTTGGTTTTTGTGTTTCTAATCTAATAACATAAAAATAAACATAGATACAGATTAAATAAATATAATCTAATAACATAAAAATAAACATAGATACAGATTCAATAAATATAATCTAATAACATAAAAATAAACATAGATACAGATTCAATAAATATTTATGCAAATTTTATCATTTATAATAGTGGAGTATTTATGGATGTAATAACTAAATTAATTATGCTTGCTCATATTATCTAGGTTATTAAAGATATAAATTGATATTTTATTGATTCTCTGTTTTTTATATAAATACCACCTTTGGTGGGGTTAGATATTCTTTGTTAACTAAACAAATCAATTAACACCTATGGGTGGGGTTGATAACTAATTTGCTTAATTAAATTAATTCCTTTTTCTAAGAAATTGAAAATGAACCATTTAAATGCCACCTTTGGTGGGGTTAGACAGTTTAAATTTTATTCAAGGTATCCAAATTAAACCTAAGAATTTAGTTATCCGAGTACTAACTTTCAAGTTTTAAAACCACTACCGAAAACATGTCGTCAATACATTTTCAGATAATAATTCTTATAAAAACTTTTGAAATAGAGCTTCACTCTAACTACCGGGCAATTGTACCATCAAATAAAAGAGCACTACTCTAAATCAGACCGGATAACTAAACCTTAAAATCTAATTTTCAGGTTTAAGTTTGTAATGAAAAATAATATATTTCTCTCTAACATTCTTAATATAAAATCATGAATAAAAATAAAATCAATTCATTTTAGAGAGTTTTACCTATTTAATATTTCGCAAGCATAACAACGTTATTATTACAAAAACTTGATGAGCGAAAACCGGCATCGCCGATTCTTGCCAATACTTTGGTTTTAATATTTATAAAACTCTCGCAAGTGCACGAATCATTTCGAAGAAAATGATAAGTATACTCCCAAGGTCGATCTAAGGAAGGAATGTGTGTGGTTTTTAATTTATTATTCAAACTTTTAAAAACGAAATTAAATCCTAAACATCCTGTCACGATAGTTTGGTTTTTGTGTTTCTAATCTAATAACATAAAAATAAACATAGATACAGATTAAATAAATATATCTAATAACATAAAAATAAACATAGATACAGATTCAATAAATATAATCTAATAACATAAAAATAAACATAGATACAGATTTAATAAATATTTATGCAAATTTTATCATTTATAATAGTGGAGTATTTATGGATGTAATAACTAAATTAATTATGCTTGCTCATATTATCTAGGTTATTAAAGATATAAATTGATATTTTATTGATTCTCTCTTTTTATATAAATACCACCTTTGGTGGGGTTAGACAGTTTAAACTTTATTCAAGGTGTCCAAATTAAACCTAAGAATTTAGTTATCCGAGTACTAACTTTCAAGTTTTAAAACCACTACCGAAAACATGTCGTCAATACATTTTCAGATAATAATTCTTATAAAAACTTTTGAAATAGAGCTTCACTCTAACTACCGGGCGATTGTACCATCAAATAAAAGAGCACTACTCTAAATCAGGCCGGATAACTAAACCTTAAAATCTAATTTTCAGGTTTAAGTTTGTAATGAAAAATAATATATTTCTCTCTAACATTCTTAATATAAAATCATGAATAAAAATAAAATCAATTCATTTTAGAGATTTTTACCTATTTAATATTTCGCAAGCATAACAACGTTATTATTACATCATGTTTATAAACAGCCAGCACAGTTAAATTTAATCACAAACAAATTAAATATAACATGTAAGAATAAAGCATAAAAAATAACTGTAAAGAAAATAAAATCCTTACAGAACTTCGATGCTATTCCCGTTGCTAGAAAACCTCCAACCGGAATTTTCACTCCCATTTATTGAATCAAAAAGCTAATAAATTACAAAAACATTACAAGTTCCTCTCAAAAAGAGAAGAACTCTAACACTAAGAGAATTTAACTAAAATCTAAGAAAAGCTTAGAAACTAAGAAAGAAACTAAGAAAAACTTAAAAACTAAGAAATGAGAGAAAGAAAGAAGAGAGAAGTGTGTTTTGAAGGTGTAGGGAAGGGGGGTATTTATAGGTGAAAATGGAGAGAAAAAGTGAGTGAAAAAATGATAAAAAATGGTGAAAACGCGTAGTGCAAATGATGAGGTCATTAATGACGTCATCATGACGTCATGGGTGGCTGCACGTGAAAAATGGGGCGAAAAGGCGTCAGCGCGCGCGGAAGGGGCTGCTGGGCATGCGGGGCGCTGGGGCGTGCGGCTGGGCAGCTGGGCGCGATTTTCTCCTTTTTGACATTTTTGATCTTTTTGACCCATTTTGTCCAATTTTTCCATGTTTGTTGACCTTTCCCCATTTATTTATTGATATATTTGTGATGTATTGCTTCAAGTATTCCTCTTTGAGTCTTTAAGTTGCGTTTTAAAGCCAAAATACCTGAAAAACAATAAAAATACCCGTGATTCCGAAAAAGACAAATTTATATAAATATATGATAAAAAATATAAATATATATATTTTTAATCAATTAATGTGCATAAAATCATGGTTATTTTAGTGCTTTTTGAGCACTCATCAAGTACATCATAGGTTCCATTGTGGAAAGTTAGAGTATGCACGACCTTTACCACTCAAGTAGGCCGTAGGAGTACTAGAGGGACTAACAGTCGATCAGGCCTCGTGATTCTCATTTAAGTGTTGTAACTCATTGATTATTTTATTCTTTTAGGAAGAATCGTCACAATATTTTAAATGAAGGTGATCAAAAGATCAAATAATCTTTTTCAAACTATTTTGTAGATGCATTGGATGATGAAAAAGTGAACGATCATTTCTCCACAAATTTGATTGAAATGGATGGATGAATGGTCTTTCCATAAACCCATTTGTGTATACCCTTTTATATACGTGCGCTAAATTTTTTCAAAAAGGCAATTGTTGGATTCTCTTGTTGCATGGATTCTGGAAATAGTTTTATATTTATAATAACTTGTCTATAAGTAGGTGAACCATGCCTGAATCAATTTTTGTGTCTCTCTAGTGAAGTAGGCTATTTTTTTCTTTCCCCTATGCGCAGTACATGGAGATGTGTGTTGACACGTGTAGCGTCTTATGGTGTTAGTTGGCCACCAAATTTTGGTAGATGAAAGACCGATGCATAGGTTTTCTGGTTGTGGTCTCAAATTTTTAGGCAATGTACAAATTTCTAGATCCGTATAAAGGCTACTTGATAGGGTAGAAAATGTCACGTAGGACCTTGTTCGGGCTACACAATGATAGACAGTTGGCTGGGATTTTTGTTCCGATGGGCAAGGATGCCTTACTTGGTAGAGTTGTCAAAAAAGAAGCCACCATTTAGTGGTGATGACCGTGGTGCACATACATTGGCTTGTTAATCGAGGGATAGTTGATTACTCTATAAATGTAGCATTATTTAGTCAATACAAGCTAGCTAATTATTTTGTTTTGGGATAAATATTGGTAAATTTATATATACTATGCTAATATAATTGAAACAACATCAAATGGAGCAAAAAACAATTTGAACAATTCAGAATCAACAAGGCTCGATAGCTTTGGAAAGGACTCAATTGATCGAGGATCGATCGCAAAAATAAAGTGCCATGCTAATAAATGGAAAACATTGTTGAATTGATCAAAAAGGGTATCGATCAATCAAGTTGGGTTAGATTGATCAAAATTTAATCAAGCTTCGATCAAGCACTCTTAGGTTGAACGATAACAAACTTAGATCGATCCAGCAAAGGTCTTGACCGATCTAGTGGAGCAGAATTTGACATCAGATCTGATTATACATCCAACTATCAATCTTAACTTTTGGATCAAAGCTAATTTGAATCTTGAACTAATTTGGATGATTTTTCAACCTACTTAAATACTATTGAGAGGTCATAATTAACACATAATTAAAAAGAACATAAGATAATTCTACTGGAACAAAAGAAATAAAAGAGAGCAAAGTTAAAGAGGCAATTGAATAGCTAGCAAGTGAGATTGAAGTTAGAGCTATATTTTTCATCAAAATTGGATTTAATTCCATTTTTCTTTATCCTTGTAATCCTTATACTCTCATATGTTTTAATGATGATTTATAGAGCTATGATTGGTTAGGTTCTAAGTTGGGATTTTTGATGTACATAGCCACGAACTATGTTATTGATTTTATTTAGTTGAATGAATTTCTCTATTATTAATTGATATAATAATTTTATCTTAATGTTTCGATTGTCTGACCAACAATTATATGATTTGAGATTCATCTCCTAGCTTGACAATGTATGTATTTGAATTAGTTATGGACTTATTAATGTATGAATTAAAATAGTATGATAGTATGATTGATGAATGTGTGGCATGTTACATATGAGTATAATTAATGTGTAAATGAAATAACATGACAATGTAATTTTTTGCAGATAGCTAAAAAATGCTTTTACAAAGATTTATAGGCATATAAGAACACATAGACAATCAATTAGGTAGAAAACTATTCAACATTATTTGATATTACATGTAAAGTTGTTAAGGGATTCACAGATCCCAAGTTCTCAAACATTATTTACTTGATTACTATTTGTTTCTTTATATCAATTTTAGTTAGTGGATAGGTTCTGAAGTTAGTGGATTTGTAGGCTACCTAGGATGACTTAGAGTGTGTTTTATGTCATGTCTAGACATGCTATCTTTCTTTGGATTTATCAGGCTTACTATGTATATGTAGGTGTAGGTGTAGGACCAATGTTGCAGGTTGGACCTCATAACTATCGATTGGGGTTTGAGTGATGGAGATAGTTGTGATATGAACCTCACCTAAATAAGTGAGATCCAAAGATCAATATTGAGATCTTCACTAGGATTGTTCTAAAATAGGTTCAAAAATTAAAAGAAAAACAAGGACCTTGACCCACTATTTATAAGGAGATATAAACCAAATGTACCAAGAAGGGTATGACTGATGCCACACTAAATAATAGGGATAGATGTGAGTGATAAGTTAAGGTTTGAACATCACAAGATTACTCTTGACAATTTTGGATAAAGTTTTCAAAAGAGTCAAAAAGAAAAACTCTCGTGAAAATATATTCAAAATTGGTTTATCTTTTACATAGTTCAGCTACTTAGGAATTTATAGTCTAGAAACATAAATCCCTAGCTAATAAAACAAATATAAAATTCTAAAAAATATTTCTAGAATATAAATAAAATCCTAAGAAACTTTATTTTCTGGAAATAAAAGCCTAAAAGCTCAAAGTTCCTTAAGAAATTATACACCCCAAATGAAAACTAAAAGGCAATGAAGTGGTAGATATAGGAGAAAATGTATTTGCAGTGTTAAATAGAAAGCTCCTAACCAAATATTTGGACCTAGGTAGTTTCACTATTCTGGTAAGGATAGATAATATAAGGCTTGAAAAAACAATGTTAAATTTAGAAGCATCTATTAATCTCAAACATTAAAATATTTATGATTTATTAAATCTAGGTCCTATAAAAGAAACTAGTGTATACAACTTACTGACATAACTAACATCTATCCTAAGGGTGTCATTAAGTATGTCTTAGTTCAAGTGAATGAGATGATCGTCCTGGTAGACTTCTATGTATTGGACATGAGTGATTATTACTACATTATGTCTATACCATTATTATTGGGGAGACCATTCATAAAAATAGCTCGCTGATACACAAAAACTTGATAGCCAAATTTTGTATTTATAAAATCTTGTAAAAAGCGACAACTATAATACCAAGTTCTTCTCTCAAGGAATTACGGTGGTTTTAAAAAGTTAAATTATTTTCTAATATAGTTAAGAAAAATAATTCTTAAATAATCGAACAAATTGTTAGTAATATAATTCTAAATTCTAAATTAAATTATATCTAAAGAAAGTAAGTAAATAAAAGCGAGTAAATTAAAGTAATAAATTAAACTAAAGTCAAACCAAGGATGATGGATATATATATATATAGGATTTTAGTGAACATAACCCATCATGGACATAACGAATTAAGTTATTTACATATAAGCTACATTTACTAATTTATATTCTTTTTAAACAAACTCTCTTATAATCATGATGAGTTCTTAATAATATTTAATTAATCAATTCTTTCTTGACTAGGTTTGAAATTTATTAATTGGTAAATTAAAGAAATGTATATAAACTAAAAATATTCAATTAATTAATAACTTTATTTGACCGGGTTTTAAATTAAAAATTGATATACTTAAAGTAGATATATTCTTTAATTATAAATAAAGATTTCGCCCATCTTTAATTTTTAATTAAAGTTAGTTTCAACCATAGAAATTTATACAAATCAATTAAATTAAAATAGACTATTTTTCATTATATAAAATTAAGCACAGATGATGTGTTTAGTACTTAATTCTAAAATATTTTCTTTAATCATAAATGAATATTTGACCTATCATGAATTATCATTAAAGATCTAAAGATTATAAACAAGAAACGAATCTAAACTTTTATTTATTTAAATCACAAAGTCATTCTTCCAATCATTGAAGGTAGAAACTAAAATCTAATATATAGTTTTGGCAAATCATAGCTGAATTAACAAAATTCAATTTAACTACGAAATACATCAGATTACTCAAAAAATTAAATAATACAACAATTAAAAATACCCATTTTGTTGATAATGATTCCAGATCTCTAAACAAGTTGTCAATGGCTTATCCAAATCCTTAGATCTTCATGACAATTAGGAGGATCTCTTTCTGTATCTATATATATTGGAATGGCTTACTTGTCATACAATTAAAACTAAGGATAGAATGATAAAAGAAGGAGAAAATAAAAATATGATCTACCTCTTGTTACAATGATCTAAATGATTTATTTATAGTAGAGACAAGTGCAAAAAGGCTTCAAGTTGAATACATGAAGGCATGTCGTAGAATAGGTTTTTCATTGTCATGGCATAAAATATGTAACACTTCATCCAATTACAAATAAATAAGGTCATGCTATAGTACACATTAATCCTCATTGCGACAAACGTTATTCTGCATGCTCAATAAATCCATACCAAACAATGCATGTCGCGGCATGCCTTATTTGTCTTGAAATTTTTTTTGTACACCTTACAAACTGGTTGGTTCTTCATATAAGGATTACATTTCGTATTCTTTAAAGCTTTTAGGATGAAATGTGCTTTAAATATTGATCTTCGTGTGTTGACAATTTGAAGCTAAAAAACTTGAAATACAATAAAACATACTCGTGATTCCAAACGTATAGATTTGAATAAATAATGATATAAAAATGCATAGTCAAATATATTTATCACATTTAAGTATGATAAAATCACAAAGTATTAGTTCTTTTCAAGCACTTATTACAATCCTCAACCAGTTCTTGCTAACTTCTAACAAGAAAAGCAATATAAAAACTAAAAAACAACTAAACTAATATAAATCATTTTCATAGATTGATATGGTTGCATTTATCATATGTAACAAGCCTTTAAATCTGTAATTTTCCTTAGTAGATGAGCGTAAGTCTCGTGAGGACTTTAGTAATAATACCCACAAATATCCTAATATGAAAAAAACTAAAACTAAAAATAAACATGGGAAAATAAAAACAAAATTATAAACTAACAAAATAAAAACTAAGATAAACAAAACTTCTTATACTTTATTTTTTTCTCATTTCATAATCAAAATCAAAGAAAAAGTTAATTCGACATCCCAAATATTCACACTTTATTGGTCAAATCAAGACATAAAAAAATGCATGCATGTCCTTCACACAATACTAGTGTTAGGAATCCAAATTCTCTTTGACTCTAATCCTCACAAGATATACTCTTAATTTCACACCGATCCTATGGGTTCATGCACTCAACAAGGTATATGCAAGCATAAGTTATTTAAATAATAAAACAAATAGACTCGAATATGATTAAACAATATCGCTCAAAAGTAAATAATATTGATCTCATGAAAAAATTCAAATGATAGGATTTTTTTATGAATCTATCACAATACTAATCTCATGCCTTAATTAAAATCATCAAGAAAAAATTTCAAATGTGTGTCTCAAGATTAATGAAAATGTATTGATTTTAAGGGAAGTTTTTTTTTTGTAATAATCATCTAACTTCTTTGAAGATTTTAGGGTCGTAGTATTTAGTTATACTATTTCTCTCTTTTTCTTTATTCTTTTTTTCTTTCTCTTTTTTTTTGTTAGAAAATGGACCCATATACATATGTATATTTTGGTGAGTCGCTAATTTTTGGCTCTCTCTTTTTTGGCTTATATATATATGCATACACTTTAAATTTTTACTCAAATCTTTCAATCTAAGTAATGAAAATAAGTACATGTTTCTTTATTAGATGTTACAAATTCTAATGTTAAATGAAAAACCTATAGAGATCATCTAAAAATGTGAAATAATAAGAAAAGTTTTTAAAGGAGAAGAAGAAATTTCATCACTCAAAATAAAAGGCTTTTAGCCTCAAAATATTCTCACAAGGTAGTCTCTACTATTTGAAACACATACTATTAATAAAAATAATTCTTACAATAATCCATGAACATATTTAAGATATCAAACAAACAATGCAATAACTCAATTATTCATTTTAAATTACCTAAAAGCATGATAAATTTGTATCAAAAAATTTTAATTTGTTCCTATTTACAACCCTCCAAACATTGTCCTTAATGTTTTCAACTATGCATATATTTGGAAAAAAAATGAGCCAAATAGAAAATTATCTAATAAAAAATAAAAGAAAACAACAAAATTAAAAGAAAAGAATATTTCCAAAAATGATGAATTGTCTCCCATCAAGCACTTTGTTTAACGTCTTAACAAGACGCTACTCGAGGTGAATGATTTTGTAGATCAATGCATTCAATGTCCTAATTTGTGTCAACTCTTTCCAAGTATGGATTCACACATGACCATTGATTTTGAATTGGTTTTGAGTTTTTGGATTTATCAATACTATAGCTCCATAGGGGAAAACTTGAAATGATCCACTCCATTTTGACTTCAACTTTCATGGAAATATTTTAAAACATGAATTAAAGGATAAAAAAGACTTATGTATTTGGCCTTTGTCATGGTAATTCTTAGCGCGTTCTTTAAAGATTTTGGTGGAAGGTTTTGTTGAACTATTGTACTAGCAACTTTTGAAATAATTACTCTTTCATTAACACCATACTTTCTTCTCTTAATGTTTAATTCTTTGAAAAATTTGCAAGGGAAGGCACATTCCTAAATACATCTAAGAGAGACAAATTAATGTTAACTTTATAAGTATACTAAATAAATAAAAAAAAATTGTTTATCCTATTTAATGTCCTTAAGACAATGTGGGAATGGTATGTCGGTCGTTCTGGTTTTGATGCCTTGTACAATGTAGGTGGGTCATATTACTCTCCTTGAATTCCCTTGGAAGGTTGTGTAATTTTTTCATTTATGTCCATACCTTCCTTGGGTGATACTTACACTCCACTTGTGTTTCCTGCATTATTAAATTATCATTAGAAATTTTAGGAAAATATTTAATAAGAACTCTTTAGAGTTGTCATAGTATGAGCTTGTTGAGATTGGCTGGGAATCTTCTCTTTTTCTTGCCTCTGCATTTGCCCAGCTATTTTCCCAAGTTTTCCTTCCACCTTTTTCAAAGATGCCTTTAAAGAGTTCAACCTTTGATTATTTTTCATTTCATTATCTTAATTTATTTGAATGAAATAATTCAAGTTCTCCTCCAAGGTTGGCTCTTTAGGTGGATATAGTGGTATATTTTGGTTTAGGATTGGGCCTTGATTTGGTTTTGGGCATATTAGGGATTAGTATTTTCTTCCCATGAGAGATTAGAGTGATTTCTCCACCCAGAATTATAGGTGTTGGTGTAAGGATCACACATGGGTCTATATTGGTACCCCAACTTAAAATAAACTTCGTAATTGGTACCTTAATAGGGATCACCTATAAATGAGCAAACAGTAGCACCATACCCATACATACCACAAAATCCATATACCTCTTGATTTGGTGTGCTCTTAGTAGTTAGGAGTTAAACTTGCTTTGTTAATTCCACAAGTTGCATGGCAATTTTGTTCTTTGAGCCTATCGTATTGACTCCAGCTTTTCTCATCTAAAACTCTTTTGCTAGAAATTAGTACCAAATAACTCATAGAGATTATAAGTCCCTAAGGCTATTACTTCTTCTATAGCTCCACTTGTAGCATTGTCAAATGTGAATTGACACTGTTGTGTCGATCCATCATAGAAAAATTGATTTTGTAGTGGTAGAGGGAAACTATGGTATGAACATTAAGTGAGAAGAAATTTGAACCTATCCCAACCATCATTGAATGGTTCTCCTTTCATTTGAGAGAATGTAGTAGTTTTTACTCTCAAATTGGAAGTTTTCTACTAGGAATTGTATCACCCTATATATTTATTATAGACTGCTTTCTAAGTTATCAAGAAACCTATTGTGGGAGCTATTATCCAAACCTTAGCCTTCTCTTAAAGGTATATAGGAAACACCTCATTTTTCATTGGTCCTCAGTAAGCCCATGCAAAGGGAATGTCTATAGAGTTGAGTAAAAATCTCTAATAAAGGTCCAAGGATCTTTATTAGGACTTTTATGAAAGGATGGTAACATGAGAAAAATGAATATTTTTCAATTCATAGTTCATAGTCACCTCCTATAGAGGAAGTAGCAATACCAATGATTTACATTGCATACTCCTTCATTAGTATCTCCCCTGGTAAAACATCTTCCATTTTAAATGACTATAGTATTGACTCAAGTGATTGCTTAAGAAAAATTAATAAAAACAATATTAACAAGCAAACAAATAAATTGAAGAAAATAAATTAAAATAAATAAAAGAAACAAAAATAATTGAAATAAATAAAATTAAAAATAACAAAACAAATCATAGATAAACTAAAACAAAAATAACAAAAGTAATAAAGAAATAAATAAGACACACTTTTCTATTTAATATGTGTTTTTTAGTTAATAAGTAGTAATTTTTGGGTTAAAAATATTAAAATATGAATTTTCTAGTAAAAATGGTGAAAATATATATTTTTTAGAATTTTTTGAAATTGTTTTGATTTTTTTAAATAGGACCAATCAAAAGATACCACATGAACGCCAGACAAGCCACGTGGATGCCATGCAAGTGAAGAGACCCAATTGAGTAACACCGCTTATTCCAGATGACACATGCATTGCCACGTGTCAACACGATGTTTATTTCGAGTTTTACCATACGGTCAACAGTCTTGCCATGTGTCGTCACACAATTTTTCCATTCTTCCCATCAGGACGCCATACTAGAAAATCATATAGTGCCACGTGGTGTTGACTTAGCCTCGTTGACCATAACCATTTCACTCATGTCACACGTCAAATGCTGATTTGCCTAATAAATCCCCCCATGTGCAACGTGTCGTGTTCCTATTAGCTGGCATTATTAATTTTTTCTTTTTTCATCTCAACCCTTAACCTACAGCTGATATGATGGTCAAGATTCTACTTGAGCTTAATTTAACCCTTTAATTTCCCCATAAACCCTAATCAACCAAAGATTACATATATTTTTTATCAATTTTTAGGGCCAAGAAGAGAAAAAATATAGAAAATTTAAAAGAAAATACAATTTTGGTGGAGATTAAAGAGAAGATTAATATTACAATTCAAGATATTTATTGTGTTTCTTTTTCTACTCTTTTCTTTATCAATTTTTATGTCTTTCTTTATGAAAATATAAGCTTTATGAAAATATAAGCTTTATGAACAAAATTATGTCTAGGTAATTTATTAATCTAGGGGTCTTATGAACCCAATTTTCAATATGTGATGATTTAATATTTTATCCCAATTATGATTTCAATTTAATTATATTATTTTATCTTATTTTTATGTTATTAATTGTTTGGCCAACAATTTATCGATAGAGGCAATTAAATAGATTTGAGAGAATTATTTAATTATTTGTCTTAATTAAATAACAAGCATAGTTTCTAGGCAGATATGTATGATTCTTATATATGTGATCCATAATTGATGAACTTAATGAGTATAATGAAATTTAATGGACATGAGAGTGTGTAGATTAATTAATATATGGTGTGTAGTTTACTTGAGAGAGAAATACATGATAGATTAAATTCAATTGATCTTGTATTTTATTGGTAATTATATTGGAGGAATTTAGTGATTCAAATGTTTAGAAAATTAGGAAATTAAGTATTTCTAAATATTTTCTCATATATATTCTTAGCTGTTAAATTTGAGGTAATTAAATATTGCTATTTATTTTTATTTCTTTTAATTTTGCTTTCCTAAAACATAAAAACACAAAAAAATTGATTTTTATTTTTTAGTTTTAGAAATTAGTTTCTAATAATATAATTTACATGGAAATGATATTTTCTTATCATTATATTACTTATTACGATATTTATACTTACGTATTCATTGCACACAATTCGTGTTTGAACATAAATAAAAGAAAATAACAAAACAATTTCTAGACACTCTAACATATGGTCAATTTGTAGAACAAAATCGTAAATTTTAAATTAAATTATATTTAAAGAAAATGATAACGCTTCTTAGATAGAACAACTTAAGTGATTTATATATAAACTAGATTTATTGATTTATTTTCTTTTTAATAAAACCTTTTATAATCATGATGAGTTCTTAGTGACATTCAATTAATCAATTCTTTTATAGTTCAAATTGATTAATTGAAAAACTAAAGAAATATATATATATATATAAACCAAAAATCTTCAATTAGTTTATAACTTCCTTTGGTCGGGCTTGAAATTATAAATTGATAAACCTAAGGTAGATATATTCTTTAACTATAGATCAAGATTTGGCCCTTCTTTAATTTATAATTAAAGTTATTTTCAACCATTTAAATTAATACAAATCAAAGAAACTAAAATTGACTCGTATTCATTATACATAATTAAGTACATATGATGCCTTTAATACTTAATTCTAAAATAGTTTCTTTAATCATAAATCAAGACTTGGACCATCATGAATTTACAATTAAAGACATAATGATTACGAATAATAACTAAATCTAAACTTTTATATATTTAAATTACAGAATTGTTATTCCAATCATTAGAAGTAAAAAGTAAAATTCCATATACAGATTTAACCAATCATAACTAAATTAACAAAATTCAATTTAACTATAAAAGACATTAGATTATAGAAAGAAGTAAATAATACAACAATTAAAAATACCCCTTTTGGATTCTAGATCTTTGAACAAGTTGTCACTGTTTTCTCTAAAATTTTGGTTCTTCTTCACAATTAGGAGGATCTCTTTCTATATTTATATATATGCTGGAACAACTAACCAAGTTTTACAATTAAAACTAAGGATAGATGGCTGAAAGATAGGAAAAATAAAACTATGATCTACCTCTTGTTACAATTGTAGGTCTTGTAGTTCCTTTGTATCATTGTTTGGTTTCCTTATGCAAAATATAGAGTCTGTTTATTTTATTTAGTGTTTTATCTTCTTCTGTATAAGGTTGGTTACTGCTGATGAGTAATGCACCCACATATAGTTAAGTACACTTTGTATGTGAGTAGATTTATACATATCACGAGGTTAGTTTTTATAATGTGTATGTTAGGTTCAGCGTTGTGGTTTTTGGAGAGAAAATCGACAATGTCGCTCATGTTTTTGTTTCATTTCGGGTCTAGATATTTATGAAAATTACTCCAATTTTTTTTAATGTAAAAGATGAAAGTTTTGGTACTTTGATGTGGTCATCAGTAAGGGCCTCACTAAACCCCTTATCAGACCTTCAGTGAGGTGGTCAACTTGGACCCCTGGTGAGGCTATGATGAGGTTGTCCATTAAGCTTGGGTGATTTTATAGATACCCCATCTTCTTATGTTTTATCATCCAGGAAAAAAATGTAGTAAAGCTTTGGCAATTTAACATCTCGTTTTTTTATATTTTTGGATCACTATTACCTTGTGTTATTTGATATTAATGATTCGTGACTAAGTGATAAAAATCATGTTCTTAATTAGTGAGTAATCAAGGCAAAGTTTACGAGTGGCTTTTATATGTGAGTTTTGTATTGGCTGGTAGTTACCTTCTTGTAACTCTTTCTTATGTGAGAAGCCTATGTGGTTGTAAACCATGTGTTAGATGATAGTTGACTTCGTGTAAATTTTTCATGTGTGAGACCTACACTATGAGAGTAATATAGGATATATTGATTGAGTTATCATATTAGTGTTCTTAATTCGCTGGTTATGTGTAGTATGTGGTTGATTGTGTGTTCCATGTAGACGATTTGTGATTCATGGTTGAGAGTTGTTCCCATGGTGATTGTTGGGTGTTTGTGAATGAGGGTATTTATCTCTTTACATAACTGATCTAAGGTAGCTGATCACACTACATCAAGTGGTGTTGGCTTTGGAGGAAAGTTTACTACGTGCGACAAAAAAAGTCATTACAAAGATAGCAAAACAAGGGCAATAATAGGCAGTTCAAATGGAGGTCACGGCTGATAGAGGTAATGTTGTTTTTATTTATGTTTGTATTGTAATTGTTTTATTACTTAATGGATTTTTTTTCTATAGATTGGTTACCATAAGAAAATCGAGGATGTTACCACACAGGCAAGGGTTCTATGTGGGTTTACCTCGTTATATTTGGTGCAGTGCATACTCTATTATTTTGTTAGTTAATCTAAGTATAAATTGTGTATGTTTCTACATATTGAGGTTTAAACTCTGATTATAAATAATTTAATAATTATTGCTTGCTTTTTGATTACTCGTAATATATTTGCAACTTATTTACTACCTATCTGTGTTTATTTGTACTGGTAATATGATTATCAATTAAGTGTTTATATTTTTGTTTTATCTAAATGTGAGTTTTGGTGTGAGTCTTTAAGGAGTTAGTATCTCCTTACTCTAGTTGTGTACCATATGTCAAACTCTTTGTCTTGATAAGTTGTGTTTTGTTTGATTGCATACTATGTGAATATAATCATCATTTATCTAATATGTTTCCACATATGAGGTCTTGAAGTGATTGTAAATCCTTTATAGTTTTTCAGTATTTATGATTGTTTTGCATGATGTGTAATATTTGTTATGTTCATGCATGTTGCTAGATTGAACATGAGCTTATGAAGTATACCATCACTAGTGTGTTTACTGATGACTCTTTGAAAGTAGAGTCATCAGTGCATTTTTCTACTTAATATTTACTAATTTTATTAAATAAGTAGTATTTTTTGGGTATAAAATATTAAAATATGAACTTTAGTGAAAAAGGGGTGAAAATATAATTTCTTGGAAATTTTTGGGATTTTTTATGAATTTTTAATGCAGAACCAATCAGAAGCTACCATGTGGATGTCACGTATGCATAGGAGCTTATATAGTAAACCACATAACAGATAAGGTCAATAATAGCATGCCATATGTATAGGGTGATGCATCACCTTGACACATGTCGACATAATGTTCATTTCGATTTTCCTCACTTGGTCAACGCTTAGGCCATATGTAATCACACTACTCATCCACTTCTTCCAATTGTCTGCCGTGAAAGCGATATCCATGAATTACAGATCGTCACGTGGAACCAACCTAGCATCGTTGACCCAACCCCATTTGTCCATGCCATGCGTCTCTTTTCGATTCATCCACTAAATCCATGTGCTATGTGTCACTCTTCTATTAGCTAACGTAGTTAATTTTTCATTTTTTTATCTCAGCCCTCAATTTGAAGTTGATTTGATGGGTCAGATTCCACTTTAGATATATTTAACCCCCTAATGATCTCACTAACCCTAATGAGCCGTAATTAACATAATTTTTATTAGTTTTTGGATCTTAGAATCTCCTACTTCTCTAGAGTAAACCTTAGCTACTAAATTGTGATCTCTATGATTGAGGTTGCGAGGAATCTATCTAATAGTTATCATATGAAATCTATGAAGTTGTGTTTGAATCTCTTCAACTATCTATGCTGTCATTTCTGGAAAATTTTCAAACTTGTCTTCCATGATATCTTGAACTATGAATTTTGCATCCTCTTCCAAATAAGCATTTAAATTTTTCTAGTGTAAAGTAGGATCCACAGTTGTTTTAAAAGCAAGAGCTTCAGTGGTATCCACGCATCTTGTATTGTCTTCTGTGTCCATAAATCCAAGACATGGCCTTCATGGTTTGAAATTACAAATCCAATCATAGCTTGCCCCTTTTTTCATCCTGTATCAACATTATACTTAAAAGAATTAATTGGTAGATCCTGTTATTTTGTTGGTACAAAAACCTCTCCATCTCTTATTTAATTCTCTTGAATGTCATGCCCTTTATTTATTAATACTTCTTTGAACTCCTCCACTTTGATCACAATTGAATTTATAACAAATTGAGCATTTAGTTGTTGATTATGAAAAGTAACCCTATTACGCAAATACCATAAATATTCAAGCATTATCACTGCAGTGAGAGTGAGTAAATATGCTGCAATATTGCAAGATAAGAGTGCTTTAGGAGGATTTAATATCAATCAGACATATAAAAATGTCCAATTTGTGTGTGAATGTCCAAATAATATTCCATTTATAGTGCAGAAACCAAGATTGTAAAACTACACATCTTATGAAAAGATGTTCAATATCCTCCACTTTTTTATGGCAAAGAGGGCAACTATAATCATCTAAATTTATGAATATTCCAATGCTTTTCCTTGTACTTAGAGATCTTTTTAGCATTTTACATAAGAAATTTTTACGTCTTTCATGAATCTTTGCCTTCCATAATCTATTGCCAAAACCCCTTTGATCATAAATGCCTGACGACTTAATCATAGTAGCATATGCATCCTTTACTGAAAAACTTCCTCCTTTACTACCAAGCCAATTCAATTTGTCTTGTTTCACTAGAGTAGGAGGTTTTAGAGCTTTGATATATGCCATAACGTGATAAGGAAATAAAGAATGAAGTTTGTTCAAATCCCATGAAATATTAGGATTCCAATGACACAACTGGTAAGGGAATTGATTATGTCTCAATTTAAATTTTAAATATCACTAGGAACTTTTTGATATGGAAAACCTGGTATCCATGGTTGCGACCATAAATTGAAGCTACTTTCATCTCCTAATTCCCAGTAAATCCTTTTAGGTGGTGTTTGGTTCACAAAATGCAATCGAAATCGAAATAGGAATGAGAATGGAATGGAATGGAAATGAAACAATATTATTTGGTTTGATCATTGGAATCAAAGAAGGAATCAATATTACAGTGTTTGGTTTGTCACTAGAATGGAATAGAAAAAACTGTAAATTACCTTAATATCCCTATATTCAGTAAAATTTAAATAATATTATTTAATTATTATTTTTTCGTAAGACAAGATACATTATTGAAATCATTATTTTTCTAAATAATTTATTACTTAAAAAGAAAATATATTATTAAAATTATTATTGTTCTAAATAGGGTTTACGGTTTTGAGGTTTATGATTTGGAATTTAGGGTTTAGGGATTTAGGATTTGGGATTTGAAGTTTAGGACTATATTTGTGGGTTAAGGTTTAGGGTTAAAATTATTATTTTTATAAATAGGGTTTAGGGTTTTAGGATTTGGGAATTTGGATTTAGCGTTTAGGGTTTTAGGATTTGGGGTTTAGGGTTTAGGGCTTAGGGTTTAGGGTTTAGGGCTTAGGGTTTAAGGTTTAAGGATTTGGGATTTGGGGTTTAGGGTTTTGGGATTTAGGGTTTTAGGTTTTAGGGTTTAGGATTTTGGGGTTTAGGGTTTAGTGTTTTAGGATTTAGGGTTTAGGATTTAGGGTTTTGGGATTTAGGGTTTAGGGTTTTGGGATTTTGGGTTAACAGTTTAATGTTTTAGGATTTGGGATTTAAGGTTTAGGGTTTTAGGTTTTGGGATTTGGGATTTGAGTTTAATGTTATATTTAGGGTGGGGGTAAAATTGGAAAAAAATGGAGACGGGAATGAAATTATGATTGCTAAAGGGGGAGAAAGAATTGTGATTCCTTCTCCTTTAGGAATCGATTTCATTCCTCACTCCTTTTTTAGCCCAACCAAACACACAAATAGAAGGAATCAATTCTGATTCCTTTTCATTCTCTCCAACCAAACACATCATTAATGATAAACTCTTTTGTCCATTGTAGTCCTTTCCAAACATAGGAATCCGTAGCTTTTGTCTCCACATGTAAAAAATGATTATTCTTCATGTATTTTCCATCGAAAACCTAAACCCATAATTTATGGGGAGTTGAAATTAAGTCCTAAGCAGCCTTAGCAAGCATTGCCTAATTGAAATCCATTAGCCTCATGAATCCTAACCCACCAACTTCTCCTGGTTGACATATATTAACCAAGACAACTGGTGTGTAAAAGTGTTTACTATGTATATTATTTCTCCACCAAAATCTCCTCAATAAATTATCAGCTTAATCACATATATTATCATGTAATTTAAAAGTTCTTATAGATTATATAGATATATTATGTAAAATTTATTTAATCACGGTAGTTATGGCTGCAAGAGATAAGATAACAATTTTGAATTCCAACTATCTAGTTCATTTTGTAACTTTTTAATGATAAATTGAACTTGTGGTTGGGATATTACCAGGTACGCATAGCCAAAGAGGATGAGCCCAAGACCACATGTGTGACTAGATACGGTGCCTATGCGTTCCTTATCATGCCATTTGGTCTCACTAATGCATCTACCACCTTCTGTACCCTCATGAACAAGATTTTCCATCCCTACCTCGACCGGTTCGTGGTAGTATATCTTGATGATATTGTGATATATAGCCGGACTTTGGAAGAACATCTGGAGCACTTGAAGAAGGTGTTCAAGGTCCTGAGGGAAAATGAGCTATATGTCAAGAAGGAGAAATATTAATTTTCCCAAGATGAGGTGATGTTCTTGGGGCATAGGATAAAGGATGGGAAGCTTATGATGGATGGAACCAAGGTGAAAGTCATCCAAGAATGGGAACATCCTACCAAGGTCCCCGAGTTAAGGTCTTTCCTTGGACTTATGAACTATTACAAGAGGTTTATCAAGTCTTACTGAGCAGCCCCACTGACTGACCTGCTCAAAAAGAACAATTCTTAGGAATGGACAAGCGAATGCCAAGCCTCATTCGAAGACTTGAAGAAGGCCATAAGTGGAGAACTGGTGCTTTGCTTACCAGACCCCTCCAAGATGTACGAGTTGCATACAGATACTTTAGACTTTGCCATTGGTGGAGTTCTGATGTAGGAAGGGTGTCTGATAGCTTATGAGAGTCATAAACTTAATGACATTGAATGCCACTACACGGTGCAAGAATCTATTGCCTAAGGGTGGCGATACTACTTATTGGGTTCTCATTTTGTTATCATGATAGATAATGTAGCAACCAGCTACTTCCAGACTCAAAAGAAGTTGAGCCCTAAGCAAGCTCGATGGCAAGACTTCTTGGTAGAGTTTGACTATAGGTTGGAGTACAAGCCTGGTAAGGCCAACGTGGTGACTGATGCGCTATATCGAAAGGCGGATTTAGCAACCTTAAGTAGACCAAGCAGTCCCTTGCTGAAAAAGAATCAAAGAAGGGTTGAAGCATGATGCCCTGGCTCAAAACCTCCTTGCCCTCATCAAGGAAGGAAAGACAAGGCGATTTTGGCTGAGTGACGGACTACTCTACGCCAACAGAATCACATTTATATGCCAAAGTGGGGGAGCTTGAGGAAGGAGTTGAACAAGGACTGCAATGATTCACTATGGGCTAGACACCAGGAATGAGACACACCCTTACCTTAATCAAGTATATTTACTACTGGCCTCAACTATGGGATGATGTTGAAGCCTATGTGAGGACTTGTCTTGTATGCCAATAGGACAAGATAGAGCAGCATGCACCTGGAGGTTTGCTAGAGCCACTACCTATCCTAGAGATACCATGGGAAAGTGTCTCAATGAACTTCATCATTTTCTTGCCAAAATCAGAGGGCTTTGGCAGCATCATTGTAGTCATTGATCGCTTCAACAAGTATGCAACATTCATACCTGACTCAACAGATTACACTACAGATGAGATGTCATGGTTGTTTCTCAAGCATGTCGTGAAGCATTGGGGAATTCCATCCAATATTGTGAGTGATCGAGACCCTCGATTTACTAGGAAGTTTTGGACGGAATTGTTCAAGTTGTTGGGATCAGACTTGAACTTCTCTACAAGCTTTCATCCACAAAGCGATGGACAAATGGAATGTGCCAACGCATTGTTAGAGCTTTATCTTAGGCACTTTGTTAGTGCCAATCAACATGATTGGGGTAAGTTGCTAGATGTAGCCCAATTTTCTTATAACCTACAGAGGAGCGAGTCCACTATGAAGAGTTCATTCGAGATCATCATGGGACAATAACCTATGACTCCTCATGCTTTGGCCACAAGCTATGAAGGGAAGAGTCATGTTGCTGTCAACTTTTCTAAGGCATGGCATAAGCAAGCGGAGTTAGCCCCAGCCTATTTAAACAAGGCATCAAAAAAGATGAAGAAGTGGGCTGACAAGAAAAAGAGGATGGTGGAATTTTAGGAAGGAGATTTGGTCCTTGTCAAATTATTGCCCCAACAGTTCAAGTCCTTGCGGAAGGTTCATAAGTGATTGGTACGGAAATATGAAGTTTCAATCCTCAAGCAAGTTGGTAAGGTTCCTACAAATTACAAATCCCTCTAAAGCTTAAAATCTATCCAGTTTTTCATGTAAGCATATTGAAGCCTTATCATGGAGACAAGGAAGACACAAGTCGAGGAGAATCCAAGAGGGTTCCCACCATAGTAGTAACCTCCTTCGATAGAGGAGTGGATTCTATTTTGGTAGACTACCTAATCTGGTGTAGAGGTGTACCAAGTTATCGAGAATACTTCGTCAAGTGGAAGAATGCCCCAGACATAGAGGCAAGTTGGGAACCTGAAGACTCTTTGTGGAAATTCAAAGATTACATAGAGAGGTTCAAGCTTGAAGGTGTGACGAGGGCGTCGTGAACTTGAGTGGGGGAGGGTGTTACGTCTCGCTCAAAATGTCCCTTAAAATCCAAAGAAATGGTGCTTGCCTAAAGGATCTAGACTTTTCTACATGGGAATGTTCTAGATTGGCCTAGAGATGTCTAGAAAGAGCTAGAGTTGGATGAACTCAACTCAAGCCTTGAAGACTCTAGAATGTTTCAGAGTACGTTGGAAGGTGCTGGAATATTCTAGAACATGTTGTATAGTTCATGAAGGATGTAGAAGTCCTCTAAAAGCTTATGGAACATCCTAGAACTTGTATGAAGGAACTAGACAATCCTAGAAGACTCTAGAGTTGGATAGAAGGTCCTAGAATCTTGTGGCATGTTATAGATAAAACTAGAACAATTTTGTACATTCTAGACATAGAAGAATCTAGAAAGATGTGGCATAGTCTTAAGCTTGGTGTCACACTATAAATAGGCCTATTGGTCTTCATTTGTAATCATCTTGGGAAATTGTAAGATAACCTCTCTAAAGAGCAATACAAGGTATTCTTTACAAATTCTCTCTAGTTCTTGCTTTGTTCTTGAATCCTCTAAATCTCTTAGTCTCTTTCAAGTCTCTTTAAAGTGTTTCTGAGGATTGAAAGGCAGACTTAGTGTAACAAACCGTACTAAGTACCGTATTATCACTACTTGAAATTTTAGGTCATGACAATAAGATTACATCTTTTTTTTCTTTTTTGCTATTATTTATGATATAAGATAAGAAATCAGCCTTCATTTACTCCTAAGTTGACTTCTTATCATGAATTATGAAGTAGTCTGGGCTCAAAGTAAAAACTAATTGTTGTCTTTGTTTTGAACTTGAAGTTTGACATTTAACTAGTAATTGCTTCCAGTTTCAACAGAAAATACGAACTTGAGAGTTTGGGTACCTTTCCAATAGAATTAGGGATGGGTATGGTACGAATAAGGATTATTTTTTATATAATTATTTCATAATTGAATTATAAAATATGTATTCAAAATCGTTAAAAAAACATTACTATTTGGAGATGGTTTTTTACTAGTGAATAACGGTTCGGACGGTTATTAAAAAATACCCAAAAAAATCATTTTTTCAAATTTTTTTAATTTTTTTAATAAACTCTCATTATTAATTAATATATAAATTAATTAAATAAATATAATTAATTTCTGGTACAGCGGGTACGGTTATCAATATAACCGTATCCAAACTGTACCCGTTATTTCATGTTTAATTTTTACCCAAAATCAAATTTATTTCTAAAATTTATTGAATAATGTAGAAAGTCATGGCCTAACTCCCTCCAAAAGAGCTCTCATCAACGAGGGAAGGTAACAACCCTAATCATTCATGTTGATGATATGGTAATCACTAGTGATGATACTATTGAGATGGATAAATTACAAAGACAACTAGCCTCTGAATTCGAGATGAAGGACCTAGGTGAACTAAAGTACTTCTTAGGAATTGAGGTAGCCAGGGGAAGAGAAGGAATATATCTATGTCAAAGGAAGTACATTATTGATCTGCTAATAGAGGCAGGTATGTTGGATTGCAAACCTATTGACACTCATATTCAGCAAAACCATTGTTTAGTAGAGTATCCAAATCAAACATTCAACCAATCTCTGATAGCGAGCTCGATCAGTTGGTATCTGATCTGGATACTCTGCTAAACAATGGTTTTGCTGAATATGAGTGTCAATAGGTTTACAATCCAACATACTTGTCTCTGTTAGCAGATCAATAATGTACTTCCTCTGACACAAATATATTCCTTCTCTTCCCCTGGCTACCTCAATTCCTAAGAAGTACTTTAGTTCACCTAAGTGTTTCATCTCGAATTCAGAAGCTAGTTGTCTTTGTAATTTATCCATCTCAATAGTATCATCACCAGTGATTACCATATCATCAACATAAATTATTAGGGTTGTTACCTTCCCTCGTTGATGTTTGAGAAATAGAGTGTGGTCTGAATTACTCTGTCTGTAACCAACCTTTTGCATGAACTGTGAAAACCTTCCAAACTAGGCTCGAGGGGATTGCTTGAGGCCATACAAAGACTTCCTTAATTTGCATACAAAATTACCAGGAGAATCAACTACATACCCAAGTGGAAGACTCATGTACATCTCCTTGGCTAATTCTCCATGAAGAAACGCATTCTTGACATCAAACTGCCGAAGTGGCCAATTTAGGTTAGCAGAAAGTGAGAGCAGAACCCGAATTGTGTTCATTTTGGCAATAGGAGCAAAAGTCTCATCATAGTCTACACCATACGTTTGATTAAACCCTTTTGCTACAAGACGAGCTTTATACCGATTTATGGATCCATCACCATTATGTTTTACAGTAAACACTCATCGACAACCAACTGCCTTTTTTCCTTGTGGTGGTGGCACAAGTTGCCAAGTATCGTTCTTCTTTAACGCATCCATCTCTTCAGCCATTGCCTTCCTCTATATTGGATCTCCCAACGCATCCTGCACTTTTTTAGGTACTGATACACTAGATATTTGATTCACAAATGATTTATATGACTTAGATAATCTTTTAGTGGACATGTAATTGGCTACTAGGTATTTTGATTTTGCATGAATATTTGGTTCATACCTTTTAGCTGGTTGACCTCGAGTAGACCTATTTGGTAACACATATTGTCCAACATTAGACTCGATGCTATTAGTATCAGTAGGTGTACATACCTTAGATGAGTGACCTTCAGTACCAGGGAGTTTTTGATCAAGGGTAGGAGTAATGCCTGAGGGTACATTTGTGTCTTCAATGTCATTTGCTGTAAGTGAATTTGGTGCTTGAATACTTGGAGCATATGCTTCTGCAATGACTGGATTCAATGAATTAGAAGTCTCATTTGGTCTCATTGAAACATTAGTTGGTGATTCTCCTAATGTCTCCCCCTCACCATGATACAGTTCTTCGAAATATGTATTCCCCCCCTGACGAGCAGTATCAGGTGAGGAAAAATAACTCATGTCCTCAAAGAAGGTAACATCCATAGTAACATAATACTTTCTGGTTGGTGGATGGAAGCACTTGTACCCTTTCTGATAACTTCCATAACCAACAAACACACATTTAATTGCCTGGGCATCTAATTTAGACCTTTGATTTTTAGGAACATGCACAAAAGCAACACAACCAAATACACAGGTAGGAAGATTATGGAAGGATGATAAGGAGACGTAAGATGCGAGAATTTGGAATGGGATTTTTCCGCTAAGGACACTAGATGGGCGGAAGCTTGTACATCATCACCCCAAAGGTATTTTGGCATATAAGCACTAAATAATAGTGCATGAGCCATATCAAGTAAATGACGATTTTTTCTTTCAGACACTTCATTTTGTTCCAGTGTTTGCGGACAAGTAGTTTGGTGAATAATCCCATGTGTTTTGAATTTTTTTGAAAAACATGATTAACATATTCCCCCCCCCCCAATTGTCAGAACGGAGGATCTGAATGATGCCATTATATTGTGTTTGAACGAAGGTATGAAATTTTTGAAAAACTGAAAAAACTTCATCTTTTGTTCTAAGAAGAGAAATCCACAATAACCTTGTACAGTCATCGATAAACGAAACAAAATATCTCATATCCGATATAGTGGGCTCTTTAGATGGTCCCTAAACATCAAAATGAATTAATTCAAAAGGAATAGTACTTTTATTAGAAATACTAGGAGAATAAGTAATACGATGGCTCTTGGCCAAAACACAAGTCACACAATGTAAAAAAGTCTCACTAACACCAATAAATAAAGTGGGCATGGTTTTTTCATAAGACTGAAAGACGGATGCCCTAAGCAGCGATGCCACAACCAAATTTCACTTAGCTTATCGGAACTAGAAGTCAATGCAGTGCTTGCCCGTGCTCCTGGTTTCTCCTCTCCGTAGTTCTGATCCAAATGGAATAATCTACCCCTCAGATACCCTCGACCAATTATTTCCCTAGTAAAAAGATCCTGAAAAATCACATATATAGGATAAAAGGTTGCAAAGCATTTAGACTCAAGATTCAACTATGGGACAGATATTAAGTGATGAGATAAGTCAGGTACATATAAAACATTATGGAGCTGTAAAGATGGAGTGATATGAACTGACCCCCTTCCTAAGACAGGAAAGGCCTCACCATTAGCATTCGTAACATAAGACACTGGTGGGGGAGATAACTCATTAAAATAAGATTTATCATAAGTCATATGATCAAATGCACTAGAATCAATAATCCAAGTATTAGACCCAACAGAGTGAGAAACATTTAAGGTCATACCAATCTTACCACGACCAGCTATTGAAGCTATAGGGATACCTCCACATTCCATAGGATGATTCTATCCATAGTAGTCTGGTTCTTGGACAATTTGCACGGTAGCTGCTTTTGCTTTAGAACGATGCCCATGTTGTTATTTTGCTCCATAGTAGTCTGCTTTTGGTTTCAAGTATGGATACAGTTTTCAACAAGTCTCACGAAGATGCCCCTGTTCATTGCAATAAGAGCAGGAAGAACGAGGGCGATTGGTAAAACCTGGTGGAAGTCCCTACTGATGAAGTGGAATTGAATTTTGCTGCTGGAGGAAAGGTGCCTTTGATTTGGCTTGAATGGCTAGGCTTGATACCTCAACATGTGCCTGATGAAGACTCTCTTGCTGAGATTCATCTTTACGGATGTATGTAAAGGCAGTAGTCAAGCTCGTAGGGTCTAACATTCGAAGCAATTGGCCTTTAGCACTATTATGTTTTGTATCAAGGCCTCTTAAAAAGGCATGTACTCGTTCAAGCTTCTTCTCCTTCTGGTTCCACAGAAGGTCTTCTAGTCAATTTTAGCCCATACATTTTTCAGCTTGGTAAAAAAAAGATATTGGTTGCCCATTTTGCTGCATGCCAGCAGCTTTGCACATGAGTTCATGAACTTGAATAAAGTCAGACTCATTTGTATAAAGATCGCTTAAGGTATTCCATATGGCCTCAACAGTTTCACATTCCTCCACCATTTGTAATATATCATCAGTGATGGCTCTAAATAGAATTGACATGACAAAGCCATCATCATCTTCCAACCTAGTATAGGCTTCTATATCATCTTGACTAGGAGCCCTAATTGATCCATATACATGTCTCATCTTATGCATCCCACGAAGATAAACAGACATAACATTTTTCCATGTTCAAAAATTTGTACCATTAAGTTTAGTACCCCCGAAAGAACCAATTTCTGAACTCTTAATAGAAACTTCAAAATTTGGAACTTCATGAATTCTGGAAACTTGATATTGTCTTGAATCTTCCATTGAAATAATAAAAAATATATATTGTGTAGCGGAATAAAAAATTTTGATTTTTTTGGGCCGTGGTGGGCTGTAAGTGTTTGCGCTGATGGGCTTGGGCTGGTTAGGGTTGATTAGGGCAGAACTTAAAACTGAAAAAGGAAAAAAAAATTCAAAACTGAACAGCGCAGTGCAGGAGATGTGTGGACTCACAGAGAATGAAGGGGTGAAGCTGGACGACGCGTAGGGGTGCGCGAGCTGGACGGCGCAGGGTGCACGAGCTAGATGGTGCGCAGGGGTGCGCGAGCTGGATGGTGCGCAGGGGTGCGCGAGCTAGATGGTGCGCAGGGTTGGACGGCGTAGGGCAGGACGGCACAGGGCTGGTCGACACGGGCTGAACGGTGCAGGCTGGACGTCGCGGACTGGACGACGAATCTGCAACTGCGACGCGAACTGAACAGTGCGTGAAGGTTAACGGCACTGCATAAAAAACTGGCGGCGGCACTGCTGCTCAGAAACTGGTAATTAAAAAAATTTCTTTCCTACTCTGATACCAAATTGAATATATTGGAAATGTATTTACAATCACATTGTACAATGAATACTAATACATATTTAAATATAGGAAATAAGAATCTGTTTTTTGGAAAAAAAAATATTTAGGAAAAGTATATATAATTAATAAAGTATATTAATTGCATACAACTAATATATCATTAATGATTTATTATCAAATAAAAATCGAATCAATAATACAA
Organism: Hippophae tibetana; assembly: GCA_037013495.1. Classification (NCBI taxonomy): domain Eukaryota; kingdom Viridiplantae; phylum Streptophyta; class Magnoliopsida; order Rosales; family Elaeagnaceae; genus Hippophae; species Hippophae tibetana. The sequence continues at coordinate 8,777,856 of CM072808.1, read as the reverse complement.
ATAATTAAACTTTAGTTTTTTTTCCACTCTATTCTTAATTAGAATCTTTGTTGCCCGTCACACATAAAGGCAGAGTAAAAGCTGGACAAATGCTATGTTACTGATACCGACGTCGAATAGTTGAATACAAGTATCTATCTAAACGCCAAACTGATTAAATTTTTAAATTTAGAACACTTAAACACAAATATAAAGTATAACTTTTAAACGCGGACTCGTAATATTAAATATATATATATATATATATATATATATATATATATATATATATTAAATCAAAATGTAGACTTCACTTTTTATTTGAATTTTTTTACTTTTTTGACTAATGTTTCGATAATAAATATGATATCAACAACGGAAAAAACTCATTATTGAAATTTATAATTAAAAAATAATAGTAATAATTATACCTTCATCTTCAGGATTAATCTCCTCTTTTTATTTGTAGTTTTTTTTATAAATAACTTTTTTTTTTCTTTTGGTTATCTTCTTCTTTATATTATAAGAAAAACTTATGAATACTTCTAATAAGAAAAATATTAATTATTTTGATTATTCTCATCATAATAATTTTAATATTAATATATTATAAAATGATAAAATTATTTAATTAACAATAAGAACTAATAGAATAATAAAATATATATGTCAGATTCATCTTATTGAGTAAAAAGACACTTAGAATTTCTCAATAATAACAAATTTATAATAAAAAGGATAAACGGTAACTATAGAAAATGAAAATATTAAATAGAAACAACTTTGAGAAATGAAAGGTCGTTTTATCTCATTAATAATATTAAAAAGAAGTTGTAATACTGTTTGTCCAAGGCTAAATTTCTTTAATCTTTTCTTCTCTGCGGACCAATCCCATCATTGCATGATAGGGCCATAAACTAGAGACGATTAGATAGCACCATAAAATTTCTTTAATCTTTTCTTCTCTGCGGCCCCTTCTTCTTTCTCACGATCTCACCTTCTCTTTATTTTCTTTCTTCTTTATCAGTTTCTCTTCCTTTTATTTATTCTTCATCTTTGTCTGCTTTTTTTACTCATGGTATTCAAAAATATTTCTTCAGATTGGACATATATCATATACTAGTGTCAAAGTCGTATTGTGTTGTGTTAACACCGGTACAGTAAGGTAAAGAGGCGAGTCGGAGTAACATAGGAAAAATATTAAATAAATACATGTTTACGCTCAAATCAATCATGGTATAACACGTGACAATTTTTTCTTAAAAAATGAATAATTTCTCCATTTTTAAAGTTATTTTACCATGTAGTACACCATAATTGGTGTGAGTACAAATTTGTTTGTACTTACCGTAACTTATGCATTCATTCATGTAATTATGCTTAGAAATGTCAGGACGGATTTAGTGGCTTGCAACTATGAGGAGCTGAGGATGTGAGAATTGATTAGGAAAAAAGGAAAAGTAGACAGAATAATTGGCTGTTTGGTGACAGAACTCTTCATATTGTTTGTATTTGACAGATCAGATTAGTGTACAGATGTAATTAGGTGATTAGAAAACTAATTAAACTATGTTGAGTCACCATTTTAGGCTATAACAGAATTGTATTTCTGGCTTTTTTATATTTTAGTTCCATATAAAATTCTCTCATATTATCAACTACTTGACTGTATCTCGTTTCTTGGACTCGGCCTGAGTTTTTTTATCTACCATATGCTCTCTAGTTGTCATTCTCTAAGACTCTAAAGTTTCTATGTATTCAACAATTTTTTATTGCTCTTGTTTCTTGATTATATTTCATTATATATCCAAGTCTTTTATCATTGCATTTGATCTCAATGAAGGACACATTGCCTTATACAGTGAATAAAATTGCAGAAAAAATTGCTGATAACCAGCAGACGAATTAGTGGCTGCTCTTAACAGTAATAGAACTGCAAACAAGTCACATCTCTCCGTGACAATCCAGGCCTGGCCTGCATTGCTCTGCAATATATAAAAGACTACCAAGGCGATTGTGGTGCAGTAGGAGATAACAAGAAGCCTGCTGTGAGTGGTAGTGACGGTGGAGATCCTTATTTCTGGTGTGTTATGTTTAGCAGTGGAAAACCTAACAATTAACACCTTTGTTCTGTAAGGCGCTGTGTCTAAGATAACAAGACCTGGATGCTTTAGTGGTGTCGATGATGTCTGCAGTGGTTCCAATAGTTGGTCTCACAGCATCCGTGTTTGGCCATTCATCAGCACTGCACCATTCTTCGCTGCAGGCTATGCTTTTGGAAACCAAAACCCACCCCCTTCCTCTCACTTCTCTTTTTTGTATTTATTGCATTGATAGTATTGGACTCAATTATTTATTTTCCGTTTTCATTTTGATTTGTTATTGAGAATTTGGCGTGTTATCCAAATCATTCATTCCCTTGGGTTTTCCTTGAACTTATAAAACTATAATTTACTTGTATCAGATCAGAACCGATTGGTGTATTAGTCCTTACCACTACTTGTCTCACAAAGAGCTCTTATCAAAAATAAAAATACGTTTTATAGTTTATGAGATACTTGCTTATATTGAATTTGGATTAATTACTAAAAAGAGAAGTTAGAGAGAAGTGAGAACAATTGATGAAATATGTAGATCCCTTAGGGAGTCCATCTATTTATAGAGTATTATACGTACAGATGTCGATTACATAAAGTATACACATCTAAGGCTGTCATAGGGGCATAAAGGTAAAAAGTAAACATATTTACGGTCTGAGGTCGACCACCCATAGCTAGGGTTGGTGGTCGACCCTATAGATACCAAAGCTCCCTTGGATGGGTCTCTCCTATTGGTGTGTTATGGGTGTGGGAATAGGCAGGTGCTTTGGAATGATCCATCTTATGGCTCGGGCTGTTTAGATTGATCGGGCCCTAGGTCAATCAATATGTCCAAACATCCAGTCCTTCAACTCTTTATCTCGAGTTCAATACTAAGGTGGAAAAGTAACACTCGGGCAGCGAATATGAACCGTTTAGCTCTCCTAATAAATACATGTTAGTTAATTGGAGAGACAAATATGGCTCTCTATATAAGGAAAGTGCTTGGTTTGAGCATTTTCATCATTTTCTACACATCGGACAAAAGTAAAGAGAAAAAATACTTTGTCGCCTCAGCGTAAGCTGTAAAAAGGTTTTCAATTCGATAGTAAGAAATGAGCTCGACATATAGCTTATTTGCATGGGTTTTTAGAGTACAAGTTCTTCGAGTCTAACACTTTTCTACTTTCTTTTCAGGTCGGTATTCAAGAATCATTTCCCTTTATTTTCAAACTCGACCCTAGGTAATCTCCTATTCTTGTGCCTTACCCCCTTCTTTTTATGTTTTGTGATATTTTGTAGATATTATGCACAAAGAAAAGACGATGGACTCGAGCTTTTGGGATAGCCCATAATACCCTAGCGCAAGTGATGATGTAGGGTCCTCGACCGAGATAAACTCTTCAAGAAAAGAGGGTCAATCTCAGCCTCATCCTTCTACCTTCACCTCTCACCCCGAAGCCGTACCAACTGTTAGGTTGAACGTGCCCTAAACTCAGATCTCAATGGCTAGGACATGGAGAAATAAAATGAGGAACATAAGGATTGGGGAACCCACAGGCCGTACTAAGGGTTGGTGGACCCAAGACAAGACTAGTGGTCTATCACCACAGGATGAGATGAGATTGAAGAAAACATACAACATCCCCTCCTCAATCCAAATAATGATTCCAATGTCAGGGGCTCGTGAAAACAACCCACCTTCAACTGGGTGGATGGTCTTTCATGAGAAGGCTCTATGATTGGGGGTCAAGTTTCCCCTATACCCTTTGATAAGGAGATTTTTGGCGAGGACTCAACTCACGCTGGGTCAGTTGATGCCCAATGATTGGAGGTACCTGCTCTGCCTTATAGTAATATGTAAAGATCTCAGAGTGGATTTGGAAATGCCAGAGTTTAATGAAGTCTACGTCCTGAAGCAAAAACCCAACAAACCTGAGGAGGGTATACATGATTGTGAAGCAAAATCAAAGTATAAATGTGGCCCTCCTCAAGAACAAGAAGAACTAGAAGGAATATTTCTTCTACGTCTCAAGCCAGTAGAAATATCCTATCAATGGTGCTAGGTTGATAAAGAGCACTTGGAATAAAACTAAGGTCATGATAAGAAACATGGGCTTTTTCATCACCACCTTGAGTTTGGATTCAAAACAATGCCTAGAATATATCCAAAACTATCTGTTTAAGAAAACCATGTGGAGGCATATGTTAAATACATGTCGCTTCGTTGCATGTGGGCTGATGAGGTAGGGTTCGGTGGAGCCTTCTTATAGGATTATTCGTAAATGTTGAGCTCCTCCCAAGCGTAGGACCCCTTCTATAGACTATGGGGGTAGGTTTGAGGTGGTCCCTTACGATGGTGAACTAGCCCTCACACTTGAACATTTATTTTTCCCCATATATATATATATATATATATATATATATATATATATATATATATATATTTGATGGCGCGACCCTATAATGCTAACACCCCCTCGCCCTTTGTCTTTGCAGATACTATGGAGTTTGATATTGATGCTCTCTCAATGCGACTTAAGACCAAGGTTCCTACTTAAGGGATAAGCTCTCAAAAAACTACACCTCTCGTACAAGTGAGGAGCTCCTCTAAAGGGAAGAAGAGGAGTAAGTCTTCTGGATAAGAATTCTTATCCACCCCCTCTAAAAGGAAAAAAGAAAATGACTATGGATAGGTTGAGGAGCTACCTGAGACATTATGGATTGTCAGGACTAGGGGTGTCCATGGTCCGGTTCGGTCTGGTTTTTCCTAAAAAAAACTTAACCAAACCGGACCATTCATATTACTCGGACCAGACCGGACTGGACCGTTTGAAACGGTTTTAAGAAATAAAAACCATACCGGACCGTTTGATTTATAAAACTGTTCAGTCCCGGTTTGGTCCGATTTTTTTATAATTTAATGAAGAATAATGTGAAATTTTTAATATATTATTAAACCGGTCCGGTCTGGTTCGAACGGTTTAAAATTAGTACAAACCGGACCGGACTATTTGATTAGTAAAACCGTTCGGTTTGGTCCGGTCCGGTCCGGTTTTACGGTTTGGTTCGGTCCGGACCGGTTTATGGACACCCCTAGTCAGGACTAGCCCTCGGGGAAGCACTAATGAGACTCCCTTTTACGTGGTCTATGGGACTAAAGTAGTAATACCCACTGAAGTTGCAATACCCACTGCCAGGTCAGTCCTGATAGAAAAACAGAACGAGGAGAGTAGAGAAATCGAACTGACCCTTGCCAAAGAGAAAAGGGATGAAGCTTTGAGGAGGATAATCGAGCAGAAGAAAAGTATCAGATTATTACAACAAAGCTGTGAATTTCAAAGTATTTGCCACGGGCAATTTGGTTCTTAAATGGGTCTTCCCTAATAAGAAGGAATGAATGGTTGGTAAAATGGGTGCAAATTTGGAATGACCATATCAAATAATTGAGACAACTCCAAAAGAGGCCTATATATTGAGAAGCATTAAAGAATTAAGGATGGCACAAGGTGGAATGCTAGACACTCAAATAATTACTACTTCTAATGTATATTAATTTACCATTTTCATGTACCCTCATCATATGCATATCAATAGAGTGACCCTATTCAACAAATAGTTCTCTCCCATAAGTCTCCCACTGTCTTATGTCACGGACTGATCACCTCGGTTAAGAAGTAGGCAGATCACCCTAACACTTGAAAAAGTCACGAGTTGTCCACCTCAGTCAGGAACCAGGTTGACACTCTAACATTGAAGGGAGAGCTAAGAACCTCGGTCAGGAACCAAGTAGAGCTCCATCACTTACCATTTTATGTCACGAATTGATCACCTCGGTTAAGAACCAGATAGAGTACCCTGACACTTGCAAAAATCATGAGTTTTCCACCTCAATCAGGAACTAGGTTGGTGCTCTGACCTTGAAGGAGAGTTGAACATCTCGATCAGAAACCAGGTAGAGCTTTCTCTCCCACCATTGTCATATGCTGATCACTTCTACTAAGAACTAGGTAGAGTTCCCTAACACTTTGCAAAAGTCACGAGTTGTCCACCTCGGCCAGGAACCACATTGACACCTTGACATTGAAGGGAGCGCTGAGCACCATAGTTAGGAACCTATAGAGCTCCTTCTCCTATAGTTTTATGTCATGGTTTGATCACCTCGGTTAAGAACCAGGTAGCACCCAAACAATTGTAGGGTTCATCCCCTAATAAAAAATATACAACTAACGACCATCGCAAGTGCATTCCATTAAGAATATTTTTATTTGTCTGAAATTATAATTCTTTTGAAAAACTTATTAATATATAGCTCGGCCCCCCTGAGGGTTAAAAATTCCTCAAAAGCTTAGACACGCGACTGGTATCCGAGTCATCAATTTCTTCCACCAGAGGCAATAGCTTGACCTAAATCTCAATGAATTTCTTTTGTGTATGGGTCAGCATTTCAGGAGGAATAGACCTTAACACGAGCACTACAATCTCCAATTCTTTAGTAACCTCTATCACCTTAAGGAACATTCTTTCAGATTGCTTCATATATAAGTTCGCCCAACAAGATAGTGAAGTTCCTCTCATGAGCTTAAGTTTGGATTAATTGCTCTTTACAAGAAGCGAGATCACACATATTATCCTTAAAAGGACTTAACTTTCCCTCGAGTTTGAACACCTCAACTTTTAGTTCCCTAACCTTGCTCTTAAGCCTACCATTTTCCACTTTCAAAGCTCGAACTAAACGTATGTTGGTTCGATCAGAATCCATAGAATTTAACAAAAAAAGATGGAGGAATTAGCGATTATTTTTATTGTATTGATTAAACAAGCATCCCTAACCCTCTTTTATAGGGGATGATGTTGTTAAAAAGGAAGGTGACACATGTTCCAAAAACAAGGGTGTAGGTCAACATCATAAATATATAATGCAAATGATAGAAATCCTTCTGAGTCTTCTCAATTGTAGCCTTGGCTTTTTCAAGAATCCTCAGTCCCACCCTTAGCTCTCCTTTAAGCCTTCTCGAGCTCAATAAGGCACTTGGAGTACTTATTCAACTCGACGGCAGATTTATCCAATTTTTCCTCTTTATCAATGGCCTCGCCCTCCCACTTGTTTGCCCTTTCCAGTAGCATGACATACCTAGACTGAGTATATGTATGGCCTTGTTTCCCCTGTACCAATTCATCCTTCAAGCACCCTACACTTCGAGCCCTATCAAAATCATAGAGTAGCTACAACTAAAAGAAAAGAAGAAAGGGTGCAAGGTAAAACAAATATGTCATGAGGTCAAACTTGTAAAACAGTTATTATAAACACAGAAGGTGAGGTGCAATGGATGAAAACATCAAAGCATGTATCCTTATAGATGACCTCAAGCTTCTTCTCGTGAGTTTCGATAGGAAGATGGCTCAAGTAATGATCAAGTTGCTCTGGTGCCAAGCCCCAATATAGAACCATCCCATCCACTTCGGTGGTAAGATTATTAAGGACACATATCCCTATCCTCAAACTCAAGGTCATGATGAAGGAACTTATATTTCTTATCATGACTTAGTGTCATTCCAAATGCTCCTTATCAACCTTGTGTACCTAGTAGGGAATTCTCACCAGCCTGAGACATAGAAGAAGTATTCCTTCCAATTATTCTCATTCTTAGTGAAGGCCACATTTATACCTTGATTCTGCTTCACATATATGTATACCCTCCTCGAGCCTGGGGGTTCTATTCAGTTGTAAGCTTTATTAAATTTAGGAATCTATAAATCCACCCTAAGCTCCTAGCATATCACGGTCAGACATAGCAGATACCTCCACCCATTAGGCATCAATTGACCAGGTGCAAGTTGAGTCCCACCAAAACAAAATCTTATTAGAGGGTACAAGGGAAACCTCACCCCCAACCACAAAGCCTTCTCGTGAAAGATTGTTCACCTAAATGGAGGGTGGTCACTGTCATAAGCCCCCTCCAATGGAATCATTATTTGAACCAAGGATGGGATGTTGTAGGTTTTCCTCAACCTTTCTTCATCCTAGGGTTTTAGTCCATTGGTCTTAAGTTTGGCCAACCAACCCTTGGTACGACCTATAGGATCTCTATACCCTATGTTCCTTGTTTTCTTCCTCCATATCCTAGCCACCGATATTTGACTCTAGGGAACATTCAACCTAATGGTTGGAGTAGACTGAGGGTGAGTGGTGGAGGTAGAAGGCTAAGGCGAAGACTGACTCACCTCATTGGAAGAGTTTGTCCTGGAAGACCTCAAGTCATCACTAGCATTGGGATATTGGAAACTCTCCCAGGAGCTCGAGTCCAAAGTATCTTCTCTGTGAATTCTCTACAAAAATCCCACAAAACATAAAAAATGGGGTAAGGTATAAGAAAAAGGAATTGCCTAGGGTCGAGTTTGAACATAAAAGGAAATGATTCTTTATAACCGACATGAAAAAAAGTAGAAAAGTGTTACACTCGTGAGGCTTGTACTCTAAAAACTTGAGCAAACAAACTATATTTCGAGCTAAATTCTTACTATCGAACTGAAAAACTTGTAATGACTCGAGCTAATGCCATAGAGATTTTTCTCTTACTTTTTGTTTGATGTGTAGGAAATCATGAAAAGGCTCAGCCCAAGCACCTCATTATATAGTAACCCATATATTTCTCTCTCCAATCAACTAACATACGGAGCTAAATGGTCCAGACTCTCTACTCAAGTTTTACTCTTCCACCTCAGTGTTGTCTCTTTTGGAGAACATAAAATCGTGCAAGTATACACGGGTCACAAGTAATAATATGATAAGTAAAATATCGTTTCCACAAAGATTTGTTACTAGTGTTCGTTAATTACTAAAATTATTTCAACCTAATTTTATCCAAACAGTCGATAATTTGATGCAGTTTGACTAACTAATTTTAATAACAGTTTGTAAGAAAATACTAGGATTGCAGTTTCACCAAATTAATCCACTTGAATCATTAAATTTTCTCTTGATTTATGTTCTCGTATTTTAAGTTGTTAACCAAGAACTCCTAATTTATCCATATATCTCTTCCGAGCTCCATACAGACATATCTCGCTAAAATAATTCACTATATTCCTATGAGAATTAAATTCAACCAGATTTATTAAGTTCTAAGTTCTCGAATAGTTACACATACAATAAAAGTATATTTATATCCCTTATATGTATACGTTATTTTATCACGTGTAACACACAAAAATGTCTTTTCCAAATTTATTTAAGTGTCATAGATCAATTAATTAATCTTCTAATAATTAAAAGCATTAAGCACAGATAAAATAAAAAATTTAAAATTGTTCCATAAATCATTCAAAAATAATTAATTCAAGTTTCATAATTTAAGCTACACTTCAATCCTAGAACAAATAAATTAGTTCATAGCAGAAATTAAAATTACAACACAACAATAATCAAACATTTCAGAGAAATAAAATTTAAAAGAAAAAAAGATTAGGAGAAACTCTTTCACGATTCTTCAATGAAAAATAAATTTCTTCCCTTTCCTTCTTCTTCGTTGTCTTCTTTCTCTCTATTTCCTAAGAAAATACAACATAAAAAATGTTAAATAAACGTTCTGCGTGTTGTAGAGAACACGCAGAGAGAAACTGAAAATTCAAGTGAAAATGGAACAATGAAAAATAAAAACTAAAAACTCCCAAATATTTCCCCGACATCCAAATATATCCCCCTCAACAATTAATATTTTTTTTATAAAATTGCATGTAGTGGGGGACAAAAATACATGGGAAGAATTAAAAGAAATAAACACGCGTGAAGACCATTCTACGTTTTCTTCTTTTTTCTCTTTAAATGCATGCCATATGTCATCATCTTATTGGCTGCAAGATATAACGAGACACATGGCAGCCTTTCATTTGCTATGAAGAACGGGCGCATGAAGAATAGCTGGAACGCATTGCACAGGATCTTGGTGCGCTAGAAGTGCACGACAGTTGGCATTAACACATGGGTGACGCAGAAGGAGCTGGTGAGTGGGCGTCGTTTCTGCATTTTTATTTTACCAAACACATGCCACGAGTCGTCATATGATTGGATGGAAGATTGAAGAAACACGTGGCTGCTTCTTATTCGGTGGAACGTGATGGCGCACTCTGATACGATGAACCGCGTCGCACGGGAGTGTAGGCGAGCTGCTCGGTACGCAACAGCTTGATTCCACGCGCATAAATTTGGACCGTTCAACTTGATCTAACGGTGAGCAATGCGCCTTGGGAGAAAATTCTGCACAGCCGACACGTGGGTCCTACCCTGGACGCCAGCCTACGCAGTAGGTGGGCCCCACTTGGCTCCGAGCCACGTGCGTCCAGGAAAAACTAGGTCCATGCTCTTTTTTCGCGTCTAGATTCCACGCATTAGATCTTGACCGTTGATTGGACGATTGAAGAGTGGGTGTTGGGCATTGTAAATGGTCGAGTGGCTTCCTTCTCCTACGCAAAAAATCAACTTTCATTAATTGCATTTTGACCCATAAATTTAATTCAAATTAACTTCTAATCTTTTTATATTTGCAATTTCACCCACTTTTAATTCAAATTAAATTTTAAGCTTTTAATAATTGCAATTAAGTCTTTTTTTTATTAAAATTCATTAATTTTCTTGAAAATATATTTATCAAAAACTAATAGTAAATATTAATTTAATTAATTAAAAATTAACTAAAAATGTAAAGAACATAGCAATTATAATTAATAAAATAGACAAAAATAACTGTATAAAATACAGTTATCACTCAACCTCAAGCTTCAGTTGAAAGAGTAGGGGGACTTGATGTTTGGATGAATGGGTTGGCATGATAGCTTAAGCCCAGAAGACAATTTACATATCACAATAGACCTTTTACAATTTTATGAATGTATTTTTTTACCTTTCGTGTTCTTCTTGGCACACTTACATGTGTCTACATTATGTAATCGACATATGTACATATAAAACTCTATATATATATATGGACTCTAACAAAGATCCACAGATCCAAACAATTACTCTAACTTATCTCTAGTTTCTCTCACTATAAATAGGATCAATCCCAACACTAGTTACTCCCCAATACTCGCCTACTCAGTCCCTTGATAGGGATGACAAAACTCAAACTCGAGCGAAAATGGTGACAAAACCAAGGTGGCCGGTGCAAAAGGTGAGACTGGAAACCATTGATGTGGTAATAACTCGAGGCTTCTACTAAAGTAGATTTTAAGCCCTCTTTATAATTTCCTTTCCTTTGAGCTCGAAACCCTTCCTACTTGTATAGTCACGAGCTACACCTTATAATTTTATTTTAAATCATTAATGAGAATTAATCTAATTTTGAGAACCATCTGTGTTGTTTAGCTAGTGGTGCATTTATATCATTTTATGTGTCTATTTATGATGTTGACCTACCTCCCTATTTTTGGGACATATGTCATTAAAAATTTCTTAACACCATCCCCTATAAAAAGGGGTTAGGTACATTTGTTGAATTCAAACAATCTTGTCAAAATATTTTCCAACTACTTCTCCATCTTTTTTGTTTGAACATTATGGATTCTGATCGTGCTAATAGACATTCAGTTTGGGCTTTAAAACTGGAAAATGTAAGACTTAAGACTGAGGTGAAGGCATTGAAAATTGAGATGTCCAAGCTCGAGGATAAGCGAAAGCTTTATGAAAATACCATGTGCGAGCTTTCCTCTTGTAAGGAGCAGGTATCCCAAACCTACGCTCAAGAGAGGACCATGACTAAAATGGCTGCCCTTATAGACAGGGAGTCCTATTGGGAAAACTTCTACATGAAGTGGTCTGAGGGGGTCTTCCTTAAGGTGATGGAAGTTGTTGAAGAATTGGAACGTTCTATGCTCAAGTTGAACTCAATCCCTTCTGAAACAATGACTAATGTACAGAAAAAAAAATTACCAAGATTCAGGCCAAGCTATTTCTCTTGGTGAGGGAAACTTATGATCAAAAAACCGATCATGTTTCTAAATGCTTGAGGAGTTTTTTAAATTTTTGGGAGGTCGAGCCATGTATTAATAAAATTTTCAAAAGCATTGTAAGTTCGAACAATAAAAATATTCCTAATAGAACGCATTTATGATGCTCGATCGCTGTATTTTCTCCTCCATTAGGGGATAAGCTCTACCTGATTCCTGATCGCGGTGATCAACTCGCAACTTTGGAAAGTATCACGAGCATTGAACTTGGCTAGTGGTTCATCATTCTCTATCTCATCAGAGAATGGGGAGACATGATTGCTCACAGTCCCTATCCATATCATAAGGAGCCTTACCTTTTTCATGCCTTTCATTGGCCACTTTTAAGGTCTGGTCTTGCTTTTTGTTAGCTTCTTCTAATGCTTAAAATTGTGCCTCATAGTTTTTCCTCCCCTACAACCACTGCTCATTACTAGGTCTGGTCGAGATGGAAAATGGGTCCCCCTCAGCTTCCTGTTTGCCTTGGTTAGGCTTAGGCACGACGTGCTCTAGTCTATTTCTACCAATTAGGTTGGTGGATCGATCATCAGGGGGTCCCCCACCTGATTAGGAGTGCAATGACCTACTTCCCTACCTGGTCTCCTCGAGTTCTCTTCTTAACTCGAGAAGTTGATGATCCAACTCTTAATGAGGGTTAGTCTATGTTCCGACCTCATCATGGGTCGGAAAGGTGTTGTCCAGTGTTGTCACTACTTCCTCATTTGCTAGTCTTAGTCAACCTCTAACACGCATCACTACCATAATGATAAGGAACATGTGATCAAGATTCTGAGGATAACTAGTAAGTAGAACAAGTGTTTGGTCCCTTAAATCTCTCTCATAATTCGAGATGAATCTTAGAAAATATGGGTCAGAAGTTAAAGCTTGACCTCAGAATCTGAGCCCCAAGATGGATGCCAAAATGTTGGAATTGGTCTGATTTACATAGAGAGAAGCTAGAGATAAGTCAGAGCAATTGATGGAATCTGTGGATCCTTTAGAGAGTCAATCTATTTATAGAGTATTATACGTACAGGTGTCGATTACATAGAATGTACACATCCAAGGGTGTCCGAGAGGCATAAAGGTAAATAGTAAACATAATTACGGTATAAGATCGACCACCCATAGCTAGGGCTAGGGGTCAACCCTATAGATATCAAAGCTTCATTGGACGAATCTCTCCCATTGGTGTGTTGTGGGTGCGGGCATAGGCAAATCCTTTGTAATAATCTGTCTTATGGCTTACGCTGTCTGCTAGACTCGAGTTGTTTAGATGGATCGGTCTATCTAGATGAATCGAGTTCCAAGTCAATCCATATGTCCAAACAATACCCACAACATATGAGATAATTTGCAAAAATGCCTAAAATATTTATTTTGTTGCAATTGTGCTCACAACGTATAGGTAACGACAAAATATGTCAATTATAATTATACCCAAAACGTATAAATAATGATGCAATTATGCCTCCATTTAAGCATGTGTTTTATCATTATAAACATAATTACAACAAAGTAAACATTTTGAACATTTTTGTAAATTATCCTATACGTCGTGGGCATAAAATGTAATTAATCCTAGTAAATTTCTTTCAAAATGTAGTTATTTTAAGAGGTTCTCGAAAGATCCTAAACCCGATATATTTCTCAAATTGAAAATATAACATGGAGAAATAAAAATTTGGAAAGGAATTTAACTGAAAAGTGTTTATATAAGGAAGCATAACAACTACATGTGAAGCACTTGCAATTCCATAAGCTGCTTATGACTTACCACTATCTTTGTTTAAGTGCGGGTAAAATGATTTTTGAAAGAAAATTTGTTATTCCTTGTACTAGTCAGAACATAAGTGCTTAAGTTTCCCTCCTCTCTAATCTTTAATCAATCCTCCAAGTTCCTTACGAGGCTCTACACTTGAGAATCATAGCCAGAACCACAAGAAGTATTATAATACCACCAGAAGAACCACCAACTCTGTCTAAATACAGTGACATGACTATAGCCAAGATCAACATCAACAGCAGAACCAGCAGCCAAGACTCAAAGCTAACACCGAGCTCATTATCAACTTCCGATTCACTTGCTTCTCTACGGTCAATATAGAGAGGAGAAACCACAGCTAGAAGAGCCAAGCCTATCGCCACCAACCTCTCATATGAAGAGAACCTACTCATCCTCCGTGTAGTTCCAGGGTCCATTCAGAGTACAATCTCTAGAGGAATCAACCTCTACTTGTTATAACTCTGTTATCCTGAAACTTGTGGAGTGGAAACCCAAATTTAGCTTAATGCTCCATTTTCTGCATGCCCTTTAGTTTGCCTTTTAGAGGAAACTTAACCCATCTCTTCTTATTAAACAAATCAGCTGGTTGGAAATAGGTCAAAATACGAGGGTGGGTCCCCCATCTAAAACATTTGAATTTGCTCTCTCATCACACCACATAGAAGCTTTTAACCTTATGGCTTTGATGAAAAGTTCACCAAAAAAGGAACAATCTTTATAACGCTATATTCTCCATGGAATCTTTCCAGAAGCTAACAGACTATGTTGGGAGCTTCAAGTTGAAGTTTCTGAGTCAGGAATTCTAACAAGTACATTGGAAAGGATAGTTTACCTCTTTGGGAATCAGATGCTCTATAAGTGTTATTATTTCTCAAGACTCAATAAAGCATGTTTAAATTAACTGATTGTGATAAAATGACAAGTCCCATATTGATACTACGGTGGAGTTTATAAAATCATTAGTCACTCCCCCATATTAACCCTTTGGATTGTGTTAAAATGAAAGGTCCCACGTTGATACTATGTGGAATAAAATGATTAGTCACTTCCCCTTTTAACCTCTTGGATTTAGCAGCCCATGGTACTACTGCCAAACACTACACACATACTCAAAATACACATTTTAAACAATCTCAACAAGTCACAGATATGATTTTATTTTTCAGATAAATATGATGATTTGAGTGACCCCATTTCAATAATAACTTGACATCAAAAAGAAAGAAACGTTAAAGTGTTAGAAGTAGACAACCGGTGCATGATTGAATTTGATGACTATTTGCTTCGTTCTGGCTGAAGAATCTTAATGTACAATGGCAATTGGAACAAAAACCAAATTACAATAGTGTGCATCTATAATGAGATAAACTAATTAAAACCCCTTGAGCTCTTTGTTCTGTTACCGCTAAGCCTTCTCATCCATTTTGTTTGTGATGTAGTGAGATTTGAAAATCTTTCAGGAGATGCAGAGTTTTCTTGAATTGCTTCGGTTGCTGGGAGTTCAGCAGGAAGTGCAGAAGCAGCACTAGTAAAAGCATTTAGACACAGAAAGGCAAGTATGGGGGAGAGATCAAGTGTGCCTCCAAGTGGTGGAATGAAACCTCTGAATATGTTCAAGTATGGATCACATATGGTGCTGTGTATAGCAAAATTAAGCCATTAGCAATCTTTTCATATGTTAAAACAAACCTTTTAGGGAAAAGGGAAAATCTATGAATGTCATAGTGAACTCATAATCTTTTGAAGGTAAAACCCACCTGAGAGGGCTTACAATGGCAGGAGGAGAGTTTGGAAACCAAGTCAAAACAAGCCTCACAACCAATAAAGTGTTGTAAATGTTGAGGAAGTTCAATATACCATTGGCCACAACTATCCCTGCTACTGAATCTCCTGGTAGAACTGCAGCAAAATTGTGACTTTTTAGGGACACAACATTGTTCTTCTTTTGCCTATGAATCTGAAGCAAATTAAAAAAAAGGAAATTATACTAATTTGGCAATGAAATTAATGTTACCAAGTCCAACTCTCCCAAAAGTAAGCTTTTAGGGGAATGCAACAACAAAACCAATAAACTATTAGGAGAATTCAACAACAAACCCAACACTCGATATTTAACAAGAAAAAAATGCACTTATGGTTACTTTATTTCTATAAATTAGACATATTTGTCAATTTACTTTAAATTAAAGCATTTTAATCAATTTATTGTTACATTTGTGGATACTATAGTCATTTTAGACTTATTTTGTTAATTTTAATAACTTTATTTTTCTACATTTCTTTTTCTTTTTGAGACATTTTTCTCTTCAAACATCTACCAGTCTCTTGTAAGTAAATTTTAATTCAATCAAACTTAAGTTTTTTCACCAAAACAATGATCTAAAAAAATCAAAATAGACAAAAAATAACTAAAGTGTCAAAAAATATAACAATAAGGTGACTAAAATGCACCAATTTTAAGAAAGGTGCCCAATAAAGTAAAACAACCAAAGTATCACGCTATTCAACAATTGGGTTGGGTTTGAACCGACCTGCTCTCATTTAAGACCATTGTTGGGAACCAACCATTCTAAAAACCACCTATTTGAACGTAATCTATGTGCTAATGTCGAGATGAAGACAGGATGAGTTTACATATGGTTGGTCAAGGTTAGATATAAGTCGATATTTATGCTTATTTTATGTATGCTTTCGAGCTCATTCTTGTAAGTGGGCCCTCTAAATGAATGTCACATGTACATACCCCCATATATACCAAATGAAAAATCCTGAGTCATCATCATTTATTACTCATTTAATGCATCTCTCTACTTTCTCTCCAAATTGAATGTGTCCTGTAACATTTTGGCACTCACTGTGGAGATCAGATTTTAAGACACGTTAGATAAAATTTGACGTCTCTTATTTCATTGGACTAATTTATAGTTTAGACCAAGCTCGTATGCACGAAGAGACTACCGAACATAAGGTCGCAACTCATATACTTATCTCAAAAATCATGGTCAAGACAAAGGCAGTGGAAAGAAAGACCCAACAGGTCAACCCTCAGGTCAAAAATGGTATGGTCAACACGCTAGCTCCCAAAGAAGGGTTGAAGGAGATGCAACAAATGGGACCATAGAGCTAGCAAACCCAAACCAAGAGTCGCTTCAGCAATTAATAGACATGAAAAAATCTATAGAGGAAATGAGAAGTGAGATGAGGAAAGAAAACCTAGAGTTGAGGAGATAGGTCGAGATGCTGAGTCAAGAGCACCCTACGATCCCTGAGGTAGAAGAACTCGTGCTTGATAATGCACAAACATGAGGGGAAAGGGATGAAGTGGTTGATCAGATATTGGCCGAACATGAGAAAGAAAGAGAGTCATAGAACCAGTTAAACCAAACCCAAGATCGAATCGAACGTAAGCCAGTTGTCGTCTAGGTGCCATAGTTGAAAGCCATGCTACCCTTAGGGCAACTCGACACCGCCCTATAGAAGAAGTTATTGTGGCAAAGCAAAGTATTGGTCTTAGAAGAGTAGATAAGGAAACAAAATATGGGAAAGGCACAAACAGATCTTGATAGAGTGTGCAAGCAGCTAATAAGTTTGCCTTTCTCTGATACAATTGAGCTGAGTAAGCCCCCCAAGAAATTTGTATCTCCTAAATGTCTGGCTATATAAGAACGAAAGATCCTATCCCAATGTGCTCCTCTTCAAGACAATCATACCTCCTCTTAGCATGCCTCGAGATAATAGGGATGCGATGTTGTGTAAATCCTTTGCAATCACCTAATATGATTTGGCGAGCAAATGGTTTAGCGATTTGAAGCCAAGCAGTATCACTTCTTTCGTAGAGCTGATCAAGTTGTTTGTGACTAACTACACCAGCAACAAGCCATTAAAAAAAGAATCACACCATTTGCTCTTCATAGTCCAAAATATGGATGAATTTGTCGAAGCATTTATGAAGAGGTTTCGCGAGGAGAAGCTTGTAATATCTTATTGCCTAGATTCCATTGTTGTTCAAGCCTTCCAAAGAGGTGTGTTGAGAAGTTCAGGTTTGTTTGCTGAACTCATGAAGATGGTACCCCAAACTATGGAAGAAGCATACGAGGAAGCACAAAAGTTCATTAACTTGGAAAAGAAGTTGAAGTCGGCTAAGAAAGAATGCACAACCATGCCTATTGCCACGAGAGGAAAAGAAAAAAGAGAGACGAGTTCTGAGGAACCTAGAATGACGAGTACCAAACAAATAAAAGGTTTGTTGGGCATAACTATAGACGAGAAGATTCCTAAAATAGGTATTCGGGATAGTGGGAGAGGTCACTCTTGCCATTTAGAAGACCCTCAATGCGAGTAAGCCTCGCATAGGCCTTCCTAAGAATGGAGGAAGAAAAAAATGTAAGGTGGCCTCATCGAATGCGAGCTCCAAACAGAGACACCATCGAGTGGTGTGCATTCCACAAAGATATTGGACACGACACCAAAGATTGTAGACATTTGAAAAAAAATATTGAAGAATGGTTGTCACAAAGATATCTGAAAGACCTAGTGGGCAACGGTAATCAAAGAAACAAGGTCAGGCAGAACAAGGACTTGCCACGGACAACAAATGCTCTAGTAGGAAGACAGGTTGCTCAAATAGATGATAATGTCTGTATAATTCACTCCATCTACAAAGGACCGAGTCTGAACGGTGAGTCAAGCAATGCTTGCAGAAGATATGTCAAGAAAACACGAAAAAAGATAAGTGTTGGGGTGTATAGCTTACAAAGAAGTTGGTATATTATCCCCATAATATTCAGCGAGGAGGACGAGGTAGCTTGCCCACATTAGGATCCCTTTGGTTGTCAACGAAGTTCAGTAAATCTATTATTTTTATCCACTCTTCATGCATTAAGGGTCCGAGAGGAAGACGTAAAGAAGGAAATGCCCTTTGTAGGGCTTAATAGTGGATACACAAAATGAGGGCAGTCTTCTCTACTTATCATCAAGTAATTAAGTATCCCACCAAGGAAGGAATTATGTAGGTCCGAGGAGATAGGAGAAGGCTCGCAGTTGTTATAACACGATCATAAAACAAGTCAATCTGAAATAGCAATTACCGTCGACTCAACTATGTCGAGAGCTAGGTGAATATCGAATAAGAATGACATTTATTGGAACGGTCAGCACAAAAGAAGTGGAATTGGTGGAGCTCGGTGGAAAGGAAAGTCGAGTGCTTAAAATGAACTCGAGCCTAGACAAAGAAATCAAAGAGGACCTCGTCAACTTCCTCAGAAAAATCTTGGATGTTTTTGCCTGGAAACCTAAGAATATGCCCGAGATTGACCTCATGGTGATTACCCATAAACTGAATGTCAACCCATATAGAAGACCGGTGCGTAAATGTGGTGCTCATTAACAAATCTTGTGAGGCTCCCTGGATGTGCGTTGCTTTTACCAACATAAACGATGCGTGCCCAAAGGATTGTTATCCTCTCCTGAGCATTAATCAACTTGTCAACACAACAGTTATATATGGCATCATGAGTTTCCTCGATACATATTCAGGTTATCATCAGATACACACGAGTCTTGGAGACGAGAAAAAACAACCTTTACAACCGAGGATAAGACCTTTTGTTACCGAAGGATGCCTTTCGATCTAAAAAATGCAAGGACGACCGATCAAAGATTGGTGAACAAGATGTTCAAGGGCCTCCTTAGAAGAAATATGGAGGCATATGTGGATGACATAATGGTAAAGATCGAACAATCCCCTAACCATGTCTCTGACCTCGGCGAAGCTTTCTGAGTGATAAAGAGTCACATAATGAGATTGAATCCCAAGAAATGTGTTCGGCGTTAGTTTGAGGAAAAATTTCGGATACCTTGTCTCTGCTCGGGGAATTAAAGGCCAATCCTAACAAATGAATGAGAAAATCACCACCTTAAATAGGTTCATATCGAGGTACACCGACAAGTATTTGCCTTTTTTCAAGCTGTTAAGAAAAAACACCTTGGTATTTTGGAATGAGGAGTGTGAGCATGCCTTCCAAAACATCAAGGCCTACCTTGGTCGAGTACTAGTCCTCCTCAGCCCTCTCTAGGGTGAGCTAGTGTACCTTTAACTTGTCGTCACTGCTTGGATGATCAGTGTTGTATTGCTTATGGAAAGAGAAAAGATCCAACATCTAATGTATTATGTTAGTTAGGTTTTGACAGGCGCTCAAGGAAAGTACTCAATGCTAGACAATTTAGTGTTCGCACGTGGAGTCACGGTTGGATAACTGAGACATTGTTTTGATCGCATACCATCATTGTTTTGACTTCTTACCAGTTGAAGAATGTTCTTACTCGACCAAAGGTCTCCGATAGGCTCACCCACATATCTATTGAACTTGGAGAATATGACATTAAGTTCCACCCACATATAGCTATCAAGGCACAAGTCGTGGCAGATTTTGTAACCGAGTGTACTAAGTGCGAATCAACGCATTGTGAAGGGGAACCAAAGCCGAGCATATGTAATTTGGAGTTGAGGGATAAGGTGGTGTGGAGAGTATTCGCTGATGACTCTAGTAACTTCAAGAGAGCATGTATTGATGTGGTTATATAGGATGACAAGCAAAACGTCTATGAATATTCGATCTGAATAGCTTTCCTAGTAATGAACAATGTCACATGGTATAAGGCCTCCATTTTTGGAGTTATGACCTCGAGGGAGTTGGGCGCCCTGAGCTTGGTATTGTTCAATGATTCAAGACTAGTCATTTATCAGTATGCAAGCATTTTCAAGGCAAAGGATGACAAGATGAGGGTGTAGCTAGAGAGGCAAAAAAATGAATGCTCCCCGCTCAGAGACATCAAAATAGAGTAAATTTCACTTAATAACAGCAGCCACACTGGCGCTTTGGGGACCCTAGCCTCGATACACGACACCAAACATCAGAGGATGGTGACCAATAACGATGTTGTCCAAAGCTAGCCCATTTAAGGCCTAAAATGTGATAAATCAGGTGGAAGATTTAATCAAATTGTGGCTTGATCTGTTCACCAAATATCTAAGCGATGGAGTGCTCCTCGAAGAAAAAAGGAAGGCACACTCGATCATCAGCAAGTCGAGCAGTTACTTCCTACAAGCAGACAAATTGTCCAAAAAAAGCCTCAAGGATTGGACTTCTTTGTGTTACCAATAAGGCCAACCAAAATCTCCTTAAGGAGGCGCACGAAGGTAAGTGTGGATCCCACTCTGGTAGCAAGAAACTATCACAAAGAATCATGCGCCAGGAGTACTATTGGCTATGTTGGCAGATAGCATAAAGAACTCGCAGGCATGTGATAAGTGCTAGAGATTCAACCCACTCACACATGTTCCCGCAACACCAATAACACGTGTGGTTAGTCCTTGGCCATTTTGCAAATAGGGCCTAGACATTGTATGGCCCATGACACAAGCACTTGGTCAAAAGAAATTCCTCCAAGTTACCACGAACTATTTCACCAAATGAATAGAAGCCAAGGCCTTGAGTAAGATACGAGAAGAGGAGGTCGTGAACTTCTTATGAACAAACATCGTCTGTCAGTTTAGTCTCCCCAAGGAGATCGTTGCGGATAATGAAAAACAATTCACCAATAGCAAAGTAAGGGTCTTTATACAAAAGTAAGTGTGAAGCTTTATCATTCCTCCCCTTATTATCCACGAGCGAACGGACAAGCATAGTCATCGAACAAGCTAGTCCTCACCCTACTCAAAAAGAAGCTTGAATCATCAAAGGGCAAATGAGGACAGAGGCAGTCATTCCAACAGAAGTGATTGCACCAACCCATAAGGCTACCATCGAAGAGTCTTCGAGATAATTCCAGGATCCATGTGAAGGATCATAAACGAGTAGTAGGAGCATATCATGACACGGCTATCCAATTCATAGTTTTAGCAATAGAAGAGCAGGTCCTGAGGAGAATGTTCCCGAATAAAAAAAGTAGATGGCCAAGATGCTTATGGCCAACAGGGAAGGGTCGTACCTACTTACAAAAGTCACACCAACTAGAGCATATGCCTTAAAAAATACAAACGAATAGCCAAAGGAGATGAGCTAGAATGCTCGACGTTTAAAGAAACACCACTTTTGACTTAGATCATTAACAATAAGACGTGTACTTTGGAAATCTTTTGTTGCACAAATTCTACTGTGTAATAAACAATTGGGTGTCAAGTAATCAATTTTTGATAAAGTAAAAAAATATGATGTACTACGTTAACAAGCTTCATTATAAATAAGCTGATCACCTCGATAATGGACTGGGCATAGCACTCAGTAAAAGCCTTGGAAGAGCACAGAAAGCTAGCATCGTCCAATTCCAGGTCAAAAAGGCACCACCTCATTATAAACAAGTTGATCGCCTAGTAATGAACCACGCAAAGCACTCGGGTAAAGCCTTAGGAACCTTGAAAAGTTGGCATCGTCTAATTCCAGGCCGAAAAGGTACCATCTTTTTATAAACGAGCTAATTACCTCAGTAATGAGCCAGGCAAAGCACTCAAACAAAGCCTTAAGAGCCTTGGAAAGCTGGCATTTTCCGGTTCCAAGTTGAAAAGGGCAAGTGCCACCTTATTATAAACGAGTTGATTGCCTCGATAATGAACCAGGAAGAACACTCGAACAAAACCTTGAGAGCTTTAGAAAACTGGCATCGTCTAGTTCCAAGCCAAAAAGGAATCACCTCATTACAAACCAATTGATCTTGGTAATGAACCAGGTAGAGTACTCGAGCAAAGCCTTGGGAGCCTTGGAAAGTTGGCATCGTCAGTTCCAAGTCGAAAAGGGCAGGAACCACCTCATTATAAACAAGATTGCATTGTCCACTTCCTTGGGTGTCGTACGTAATATAAAAAAAAAGATCGGTGTAACTAAACTAGAATGAAGATTAATTATTTATTTCAAAGTTAGAGTTCGTACATTACATCATTAAGAAATAGAATTCAATATTAATAAAACCGATTAAGGAATGCGATAGCTATATGTCTAAACGCCTCTTAGTCGTTTGGCTTCACAGCGACTATTCTTGTCGAACACCTCAGGGCGAACTAATGAAAAGATCTCGGCCTAAACCTCATTGATAATCTAAGGCAAGAACTTTAAAACTTCAGTCGAGGAGAGTTTAGGATCCTCAAGTTTCCTTTTGAGGTCCTAAGTGATCCTTATCACCTCTAAAAATATGGCTTCGCTACGCTTTAGATACGTGTTGGCCCAATGTGTCTCCTCCTCAACATGACTATCCATCGCACTCATTGCCTAGTCATACCGACGTGCTCTATCATCAAGTTGAGCTCGTAAAAGGTCAACTTCATTCTTGTAGAGCTCGGCAAATGCCTTATGCTTGTTCACCTCAAGCTTCAATTTTACGACCACATTCACAGCTCTCTTTCTTAAGCGAACAAACTTGAAAACATGAAGACCAGCGATTGGCCATAATTGACGAGAAGTAACTTTGAGGTAAGAAAAAATAACCAAGGGGCTAAAACATGCA
Source organism: Hippophae tibetana (assembly GCA_037013495.1). Classification (NCBI taxonomy): domain Eukaryota; kingdom Viridiplantae; phylum Streptophyta; class Magnoliopsida; order Rosales; family Elaeagnaceae; genus Hippophae; species Hippophae tibetana. The sequence goes on along the minus strand of CM072808.1, from coordinate 8,754,534 downwards.
ATTCACTCTAATGGGAGCTTTCCATTTTTTGTAGAGCCAATGGTGGACCCCACATGTCTTCTAAAAGTGGAGAGAAATAGTCATTTTCATACAAGAAAAAACTCATTCACAAACATAAAAATATGTGCAATGACAATTAAAAATAGAAAATAAACATTCATTATATTTCAAAAAATGATGAGTTGTTCTTTACATAATTACAATACAATAAAAAAGAAATACCAAAAAAGACAATAATTAAAAACAAAAGGAGTAGCTGGTCTAAGAGCCTACTGGTTGGAGTCAAGCTGATAGAATGGAAGGTCGGTGTCAACCTCGTCTCCAACTTAGGCCTCTTGTTCTTCATCTTCAATAATTGTACGAGAAGACCCAGTTGAGGAAGGAGTGAGGTTTAGGATTTGGTAGTAATCTTCGACCCTACCCTTGGCCATGGCTTTCAGTTTGAAAGACTGCATGGATTTGTTGAAGCTGGATTAGAGTATTTCTTGGCTTTTTAGCTTGGCAGCCTCTTCATCCTTCCAGGCTTGCTCCTTGATAGCCTTAGATCGACTCAACTCTTTGAGGTCCCAGAGCTACCTCTCCACCTCATCCTTGGCCTACAAGGCAACTTCCTCCCTCTTTACAAGATCTACTATCTATGCGTGGAAAATCGTCACCCTAGACAATACTACCTGATAATCTTTCCTCTCCTTCCACAGCTCCTCCATCCATTCTGCTTCTCGAACTTTGTAGTAGCAGATGAGGACCATCCCCTACAGCAAATAAAAAATGCACAAGTTTTAATCGACTTGGTATGATGCAAATGTGAATAAACAAGAGAAGAAGGTCGAGCTCACCTCAAGGAATTTTTTGTTCGCCAGCATCAAGGCATCAGACTCCTTGCACATGTCGACCAAGACGGCTTCATCCGACCTTGTCAACATCATGTTAATGAACTCGTCTTGGGCTGTGGGATTTCTCGTGATGAACTTATTGAATAAGCCTGGTGCATCCTCGAAGTTCACAGATTTACCCTTGCTCGATGAAGGCGGTGGGATAGGACGAGAGACCGTCAACTCCCAAGAAGTGGCTAGCGGTGTTTGTGAGTTCTGAGGCTACATCCCCACCACACTCCGGTCTCGAGGGACCACCTTTCTCCTCTTTGACTTGGAGGTAGTGGCAGTTTGGCCCTCCTTACTTGACTAAAAATTAATGAGGAGGTCGTCTAGGGATACGTTGCCCGAGTCTATAACTGCACAATAAAAAGCTAAATGGGTTAGTCGAGCTCCGACATAAACAAATTAACATAAGCAGCCCTGAAAAAAACTACAACCTTCTGGTATCAGGTCGAAATTAGATTCAAAGTCGAGAGGGCATTCCTTGAGCTTTGCGCTCTTCTTTTTCGATGCAGCACAGTTTATGCACTATCCTGGTTTGTAATAAACCAAACCCCGGTTTGATCATTCTACCAACCTGGACTTTGACAAACCTTCTTTTTTGGAGTCAATGCAAGTAAACATTGTTGGAGCAGAAACAATCTTTGCTTTTCCTCCTGGCTTAAGGCTGACACATGGAAGCACGACCTCCTCAGAATGGCCTTTACATTCCCCCAAATCGATGGAATAAGACTGCTCCCATCCTCAAACTCCCACCGACTAGACACTTAAAAGAAGAATTGAATTGCTTCTAGTTTCTTTCGTTGTCCGGAAGCTGGACGTTCATCCCACTATCTTGTTTGGTAGACATATAAATCCACCAAGGGTCAGATGAGTTTCTCATTGAATTCAGGCATACCTATCGTGACACCGAGCTGTTTTCCCAACAATGTGATACAAAGCAAGTACCTCCATCCATTGAAGAGCAATTGACTAGGACTTATTTATGTATGCCTCAAGAAGTATCTAATGAAGCCGAGTAGAGGAAACCGCAAGTCAAGCCAAAGGGGTCTCTCGTGGAAAATGGTCCAATCCTCCAGAGGTGGGCCGCTGTCGAGAGATGTCGGGCTGGGGATTTGGACTTGTACAAACCTAAGAATGTTGTATGCCTCCCTGAGTTTGGAAGCATCATCTAGTTTGAACTCGCAAGGCACAAACTCGAACCTCCACCCTTTAATCTAATATGTAGGTTTTCCCATACCTCACCCTACTCGAGTCTTTTTTCGCCAAACGCGAGAAAATGCGATGTTGGTCAACACGAGAAGGCGAATAGAAGTTTGGCTTCTTTTCCATAGGCAAGTCGAGTTTGCTTGCCAAAGGCACAGCAACTATTACGTTGTGAGAGCTTCCAGAATTCCTCGACGAGTTCCAATCAAAGATTGAGATCGTGTCCCTGAAAGACTCAGAGATTCTGAAGCCAACTAACTCCTTCACTTTCAAAAACTATTACACTCTCTAGGATAGGAAGGTTCCTAAGTTATTTTCCAACCATATCTATCTAATAAAAAGCTGAACCTAAAATAAAAGGGAAATGAAAACAATAAGGAGACAAGTTTGCAAAGAAGTACCTGGAGGTGAAAATGAAGTAGCAGTGAAATAGAAGAGAGAACCAACCTGAAATAGAAGAAAACTACTGGAGCCGGTATGACAACAAAGTAACTCATTATATCTAGCAAAGAACCGAACTAATGTAAGCTTATCGTTAGACTGAAACACAAAACTTCTGAGTAAATGGTATTAAACATCGGGCTGATACAATTTGATGTCGGGGAAAAGTGACGGAGCATTTTTAAAGCAACGAGCTGAGAAAATTTGAAAGTGAATAGGACCCTTGAGATTCTTGCCCTCATATATATATAAATATATATATATATATCTTTTCATTTTCTGCTAACGTTTGAAATTTAAAAATCAAGTGAGAACACGTGTCCCAAAGCGTGGCTTTGAAGCACTACGAACAGGGACTTTCAGCCCAGATGGAATGAACACTCTCTCACCCCGACCCTTGCATCCGAATTGAAAGAGTGAGGAACTCGATGTTTAGATGTAATATACGTGTTGATGTCGAGGTGAAGACTGAATAAGTTTACATATGGTCGAGATCAAGATTAGATGTAGGTCGACATTTATACTTATTTTATATATGTTTTAGAGTTGAAGCCCTAAATGAATGCCACATGTATACATATACACAATGAAAGACCTAGAATCATGATCATTTATCGCTCATTTAATGCATCTTTCTACTTTCACTCTCTAAACTGAATATGTCCCCTAACACAACTTTAAACTATTGGGAGTATGATAAACAATCCTTTTCTATGCATTAAAACGCCAATACAAGTTTTCATTTTGTTCCTTATGGATATGGAGCTTATCTGTTTTCTCACTCTAACTTGAAACCAAACAAACCCATTACATAATACCAAATTAAAAGCGCTACTGGTTGAAGCATTTGAAAAAGAAATCAAATCATGTAAAAAGAATGCACAAATCAACATTATTTATAAACTTTATATCCAAATATTGGGCAAGGTGCAAGTCCAATTTGATCCCTTTACTTATACAAACAAAGAGTGTTACTTAGTCCAATGTTTCATTTAATCTTTTTGTTTTAAAAAAGGTGCAAATATATATATATATATATATATATATATATATATATATATATATATATATGTATGTATATAGATATAGATTAGTTCTTTGTTTCTACAACAATCAGGTTCAAAAGCTCCGAACGAGAGGGCGTTCATTACCTGGTGGCAGAAACTCTGATACTCTTGATGCAAAGAAACTACTTTCCTGAAAAGAGAATTTTGAGAAGCAAAAGAATTGAAGAATCTGAGGAACTTATCACCAACTGACAGAACACCACTTCGAACAAGTTCGCCAATAACAACTACATTCGGAGAAACAAATTTCGGCCTCTTAGAGGGTTCTTTCAGAAACGGAACAAATTTGACTGAAGAAAGTAACAATGCACAATTGGGCACCGAAATTGGCTTCGAGCTATCGGTGAACGTTGAAACGTTGTCGTTCGGGGCCATTTTCGTCGCTCAGTTTCAGCTCAGCTCAAGTGCTCAACCAAAGGATAAACAAGATAACGAAAGCCATAAAAATGACGATATTATTAATCGAAATTTTAGATATTATTAACGAGCGTCTGAGTCAAAAAAAAATGGAGACATTTCTGAATTTTTATTTTTATTTATAATAAATATAAGGTTTAATTAGATGTCTAAATTCCTTTTGAAATTTTATTTTATTCTTAAAAAATATTTTTTTATAACATAAATAAATATATAATTTTTATTAAAATATTTAAATAAATAATTAAATAACTAAATAACTAAATCTTTTACCGAGTTAAATATAAATCATAATAAATACATTAACTATTTAAGTCAAATTAAATTTTGGATGAAAAATGTGACTAAAACAGGTTTGTTTCTAGATAATTATTTAATAAAACTAATAGAATCAACACAATTATAAAATTTCAAATAACATTATATATTATTTTAAGTATAACTTATATTTATTTTGATTAGAATTATATGTATAAAGTATGTTCACCTGTGCATATATATATATATATATATAAGTGTTTAGTTGTCCAAAAGAAATAAAATAATGAAATAATTTTAAAAAAATTAAATCATTAATCTATAAAAAAACTATTGACCTAATTTATATATATTTTTCTTATTATTTATATTTAAAATATTTAAATGAAAATAAAAATTAGTCTTTGAAAAAGTTCGGAACCTAATATAGTATTAGAATAAAGAGGTACAGATTCTTAAAGAACTCATCTCTCACCAGCAACGAAATAAATAATAATAGAAAATAAATATCACAAACATGATACTATACAAAGGCTACTCGGTTAGACAATAAAGCACTTTATACAAAAATTAAATAGCTTTCCAATCATAATCCTAAGCCTATATGTGGTAACATATATAATCAAGACTCAAATGGTATGCATAACAAATTGGATCGTACAAACACAATCATATAACAAGGCAAACTCATATAGAACCCATCTATGTGGTAAAATATTCATGTTACTTATGACAACCACTCGACAGCAAACAAATCCACTAAACACAATTAATAGATACAACTTGATAGAAATATAAACTCAAATATCTCTATCAGTTGCGACCACATTGTCCTAACTAACTAAAACTGATTTTCAAATGGTCTTGTTCTATTATACTAATTTTTAATCCGATGGGACTAAACCAGACCGGTTTTAATAATATATTAAAAACCTAATTTAACCGACATATATATAACAAAACGAGTCATTTCTCATTCATCTCCCTTGTGCATCGTTTTCCCTCTTCAAACCCTAATACCCTATCTGTATTCTCACCGCCGCATCCAACAGTAGCCATCCATCCTCACGTCGCCTCCAGCACCAGTCATCCATCCTCGCCTCGCGTCGCCTCTAGTCCTCTCATACATGGATGAAATAGGTATGTGAACTACATATATGTTTGAGTTTATGGATGAAATAGCTGATAATATCTATTCTCTACTAGTAATTATGTACAATTGTACATGATCTTGCTGTAAACTCTTAGTGTTTTTAGTGGCAATATGGCTGATACATTTTGCCACGGTAAAGTTATTTTATTACATGAACCTAAGTAGACATCTCAACAACTTAATGTTAAGATATCAACTAGAACTTAATTATTAATTACTTGATATTTGATCAAGACTTTCAGTTACCTAATAAGATAGAAAGTTTGGAAGTTGAGGCAGGTTTATAGTCTCTAAATGGCTTAATACTTTATTAACATCAAACTATAATTCCTTGTAGTGTTTCATCATATCAACTAGAGTCTATCCAGGGATTATAGCTGCAACTTTATCCCATCAATCTAGTGTATCTTTATCAAACACTGCCAAAGCATTTTCAAACAATTTGTTCTCAACTTTAGTCCATGTAGTGGTCTTGCTTTCTTCAAGAAGCCAATTTAAGCTTGAAATATTGGATGTAGGGGAGAGAATTTCCATTTCCAAAATTAACAGTCTAAGTTCACCACAAAAGTTCAAAGTAACATATTACAAAATTTACAATTTTCTAATTTCCCATCTAATGAGCTGGGAAGAATAATCAAAAGGATTTCATTTGACGATGGTATAGAGGATAAAGAAAGCAATAGAGGGATGAACTCTAAGAGAAAATCTAGAACTCTAAAAATATACAATCTACTAGGGCCTTAGTAGTCTTAGAACCTAGAAACCTACTATTGATAAGACTCAAATTTCGACTTCAAAGTTAGACCAAAAATACCATCTACTAGAGAGTTTGTCATATAAAGTATTATCTGAAAACAAGAAATAGAAATGACAAATTCGTATGTTAATTGGTAAATTTTTATTTCATAATACATGTCACATGCTAAATTAGTATTCCATTTGAAGCCTAGTATATTCATATATATCATATCGATATTGATTGTACATAGCTTATTAGTCCACTTAATTATGTGTTATAAATTGATTATTATATGTATAATTATGTTATTAAAGTAAGAGAATATTAGAATAATTTATCAAGGATATATACTTAATTGATTCTGCTATGTTAATTTGTAAACTACAATAACCATTATTTTCTAATAGAATATTACTTCAATATTTAACTTACGATAACAATATGTACTAATCTATATTCTATATATTGGTGATGATGATTTACATGAGTTTATTAGACCAAATCAATTTCCAAATTTTACTACGATTGAAGACATTGAACCTGACATTCATCTAGAGGAAATGGAGAAGCCACCACAGAATTTAAATGACTCATATTCAAAAGGAGGAATAGAAGCAAGTAATGTTCACCCTGATAACAAATCTGATATAAAGAAACCAAAAAATTTCAAGTCAGAAATATGGAATCATTTTTCATTTATTAATTTTACCCTATGATGTGGAAAATCCTAGAGCTATATGTCATTATTGTGATAAAAGTTATGTTGCTCATCCCACAAAAATGGAACTACTTCAATGATATATTACTTCAAAAATTTATGTAAGAAGATTCCTAAAGAAATAGGTAGAGGACAAAAGATGTTAAGTTTTCAAACACAAAAATGTGAGTGTAATACGACAACTCATAAATTAGTAGTTGTATCATTTGATGCAAAATGTGCTAGAGTTATTTTGAAAAAAAAAAGATTATTATTGATGAATTGTTTTTAAGATTTTTTGAGGGTGAGGGGTTTAAAGATTTTATATCTAAAATTTGTCCTAAGTTTCATGTTCCATCTCATCAAAAAATTTCTAGGTATGTGTTCCAACTTTATTTAGATGAGAATAAAAGTTTGAGAAACTTTTTCATAAGTGAAAAGCAAAATTTTTGTCTTACTAGTAACTGTTGGACTTCAATTCAAAATATTAATTATATTTGTCTAACCACTCATTATATTGACAAAGATTGGAAATTACAAAAGAGAATTATAAACTTTTGTCAGGTTGAGAATCATAAAGGTGATACAATTTGGAAAGTGATAGAACAGAGTTTACGTGATTAGGGTATATGTAAGGTATTCGCCGTAACTCTGGATAATACTTCTTCAAATGATACTACTATGTCATACTTGAAAAGGAAACTAAAAAATTGGAATGATGGACTTGTTATGAGTGGGGAGTTCTTTCATGTGCGATTTTGTGCTCACATTTTGAACTTGGTTGTAAGAGAAGGACTTAAAGATCTTCACAATACTATTATGAGTATTCATTGTTCAATGAGATATGTTAGATCTTTTCCTTTGAGATTACAAAAGTTTAAAATGTGTTATGTTAAGGAAAATATTGAGTCCAAAGGAAGTGTCATGTTAGACGTGCCTACAAGATGGAACTCCACGTATCTAATGTTAAAATCTTCTTTAGATTTTCAAAAAGCTTTTGATCATCTCGAAGAAGAAGAAGATGAAGGAATAAACTTTATTTCTTATTTTCATAAGGAGTGATCGAGTGTTGGGCCTCCAACATTAGATGATTGGGAGAATGCTAGTGTTTTTGTCAATTTTTTGAAGATTTTTTATGACTCTACATCAAATTTATATTTTACAGAATTGCATAACATTCAATCTCAAATAATTACATGATGTGGTTCTGATGATTTTTTGTTGAAAATATGGTTGCTAGTATGAAAATGTAGATAAGACTAAAAAAATATTGTATGTTACATTTGTACTTGATCCAAGGTACAAATTGGAGTATTTTGAATTCCTATTTGAAGAGATTTATGATTTAAAAATTGTTAAAATATTGAGAGATAATGTCAAAAATACTTTCATAGATATGTTCATAAGTTAGTGCATGGAAATGGTTTTCAATCTAATGTGACTCAACCATAAGATGTAATAGGAAGGATTCTCTCATCTGAGGAAGCAAAAAAAAGATGAAATTTCTTAAACGCTTAGAAGAGAAAAATAGTTTGGAGTTGAAAACTAAGGTTAAAAAATATTTGAATACCCCATGTGAAAATGTCATGTTGTGAGGTTGATGAGTGCTTAAAGAGTACTAAGATTATCATGATTTAATATACTTTAATTGATTAAATAGATTTATATTTGTATGATTTAATCATTAATTTTATATAAATATGTATTTTCAGAATCACATGAATTTTTAAAATTTTTCAAGTATTTTAGTTTAAAAATAATTTAAAGATTCGAAGAACAAAATAGTGGATGCAATACATCACAAATATGTTAAAAAATAAGAAGTCAAAAAATGGATAAAAGCACAAAACTACCCAAATCCCACGTCAGAGCCCTCCCATGATGTGCCCATGTCATGTCATGTCAACGCCCCTACACACGTGCCATTTTTGCCTAAACTCATCCAAGACCAATTTTTGAGATATTATTTTTTACTTTTTTAGTCTTTTCTTCACCTATAAAAGAACCATTTTCCCCATTGTAAAACCACACCTAAAAAATCAACTCTTCTCTCTCTATCTTTCTCACTCTCAAAAACTTTCTTTGTTTTTTAGTTTTAAAATTCCTCTCTTTTTAAGAAGATCTAATTATGTTTTTGTAAATTTTTAGTTATTGATTTAATAAATGAAAATGCAAATCCGTTTAAAGGTTTTCTAAAAACTAAATTAGTGTCAAAATTAAGTAAGGATTCTTTTGAGGTGTAACTTAAAATGAATTATTTACAGTTATTTTTATGTTTTATTCTTATATATTTTATTTAAGTTTTCTGTGATTAAATTTAACATGGTTGACTTTTGTAAATATGATATAATAATAACGTTGTTATGTTTGCGAAATATTAAATAGGTAAAACATTTTTATAAAATAAATTGATTTTGTTTTAATTCAAGATTTTATATTAAGGATGTTAGAGAGAAATATATTATTTTTCATTATAAACATAAATCTAAAAATTAGATTTTAAGATTTAATTATCTAATCTAATTTACAATAGTGCTATTTTATTTGTTGGTACAATCGCACAGTAATTAGAGTGAAACTCTATTTCAAAAACTTGTATAATAACTATTATTTGAAAATGTATTGACAACATATTTTCAATATTGATTTTAAAACATGAAAGTTAATACCTAGATAATTAAATTCTTAGGTTTAATTTATACACTTTAAATAAAGTTTAAAATGTCTAATCCCACCAAATGTGACATTTAAATGTTTCATTTTCAATCTCTAAAAAAAAGAATTAATTTAATTAACCAAATTAATTATCGACCCCACCAATATGTGTTAATTGATTTGTTTGAATTAATAAAGAATATCTAACCCTACCAAATATGATATTTATACAAAAAAAAAGATAATCAATAAATATGAATTTATATATTTAATAACCTAGATAAAATTAGCAAGTATAATTAACTTAATTATTATATCTATAAATACTCCACTATTATGAATGATAAATTTTTTGCATAATTGTTATGTTATTAGATTAAAAAACAAACATCAAAATATTGTGATAGGATGTTTAAGATTTAATTTCGTTTTTAAAATTTTAAATAATAAATTAAAAACCACATATATTCTTTCCTTTGATCGACATTGGGAGTATACTTGTCATTTTGTATAAAATGATTCTTCCACTTGTAAGAATTTTACAAATATAAAGCTAAAGTGTTTGTAGGATCGGTGTTACTAACCTCACGCCAATTCTACTCATCAAGTTTTTGGTGTCGTTGTCGGGGAAGGAATATAATTTTTAAGTTATTTATCAAAAATTTGACAACTTTTTGTATTGTAAATAAGTGTGATTTTTTTATTTATTTTGAGTTAAAGAAATTTTAAAAATTCTTTATTTATTTAAATAATTAGCTCTAATAAATAAATAAAATACTATAATTTTTTTAAAAAAATATTAACTTGATTCTTAACTTATATTTTAATTATTAACTTAATTGTATTTTTATTACTTTTTTAATGATTAACTTTTTTAGATTATATTAATTTAAAACAAAAACTAATTGTGTAATCGCATAAAAAGTAAAGATATAAGAGAATTCTCTTTTTGTGCCACTAATCTTTCCTATGAACATTGTTTTCTATAGAAGGATGGTTTTTCAGTAGGTTTTTTCCCACCATTCTTTCCTGTGAGCACTCTCGGTTAATACTAATTATGTTATTTAACTTTAAGATTATAATAAAATAAATATTTTTGAAGCTATCTCCAAAATTTCAAATTTTTTAATCAAAATTTATGATAAAATGAGGTAGTTGCTTTGTTAAATCTTGGTACAACTGTGTTTTGATGCCTTAGTTATTTTATTTGCACCTAGAAGTATGTTATCTAAAACCTACAATCATGTCCCTAATTTTAAGTAAATAAAATTTTGAAAATCTATAGGGCATGACTTAAAAAGTATAGGTAGACAAACTTATTATACGTGTAAGTTTAATTGACTCAATGATGTGAGAACATTAAGTTTACTTAAAATGAAATCCCTTAATTTACGTCTTATTAAGATGTTAAACTAAGTACCGGATATGAGGTAACCCATCATTTTAGGTTATTTTATTTTATTTGTTTTGTTTATTTTAGTTTAATTTCATGTGTATAATTTTAGAATTATTAAAACTAAAATTATTTGTTGACATTTTAGAAGTTTACCACAATCTGTCTGCATGAAATTTAATGATGAACATGATGAATACACCTTCATTTCTCCATTATTACTTTCACATTCTCAAGAAATAAGTAACTTTTTTTCTCTTTTATTTATAAATGTTACATCGAGGACAATGTAAGTTCTAGCTTGGGGTGGTGGAAAGTTACCATGCTTAATTGAATTTTTTTTTATCAATTTTAAAAAAAAATATGTTCACATAAATTGTGTAGTTTAGTAATTTTTAGAATTTTAGGATTAGTTTTAAAACATTTCTCACAAAAAATTATCATTTCTTTAAATTAAATTTAAGTAAATAGTTAAATATTTTGCACTATTAGATTAATTTTTGAAAACATATCATAGAATATATGATAATTAGTTAGTTTTTATCATAAGTAGTATTTCATGATAAAGTTTGAAAATTATAAATAATTTCTTTTATTCTTATTTCTTCAAATTTTTATATGATCTCTGTAGGTATTAACATTAAATGTGAAGATTTTCACATCTAGTAAAATGTCATATGTTGTTTTTATTGCTTAGATTGAATGACTTAAGTAGAAATGGATAGTATATGCCTTTATCTCATTCATGCATGATTTCTACCAAAAAGAGACATATATAGGGTTACTTAAACTAAAATCAAACAGAAAAATAAAAAAATTAACCACTCACCAAAATCTTACAAAATATATACAATCTGTACATGGGTCTACTCTCTAAAAAGTATATATGTTAAAAAATCTATTAAAAAAAGAAAGAGAAAAATGAATACTATAATCTACATATTATGACCCACATAACTTACAAAATTGTGAGAAAAAGCTAATTATAAAATAAAGTTATAGGAAGTAAATCCCTAAAAAGTCATTTTACTTTCTTCATTTCTATAAGGCTTGTATCTTGAAATTTTTTATTTAATAATTTTGATTGAGACATGAAATAAATTTATGATTTCTTTACGAAATCCTAAACATTCAATTCCTTTCATGAGATCAAAGTTATGCACTATTTTGAACTTTTCTTCTTCTATAAGTATGCATACTTATTAGTTCATTTTTAAACATAAATTCTATTCGTATACTCCTTATTATGAGTGCTTGAACTCATAGATTCTGTAAATTGAGAATATATAATTGTAAGGATAAAGTTGAAACGAATTTGAATTTCTGACACTAAGATTGGGTAAATTTAAATTGAAATATTTTTTGAAGTACAAAAATGATTTTCAACTAATTATTATTATAAACTATGTCTGTTTAAGAAGTTTAAAATAACTTATACTTTAGATTTTAATTATGATCTTAAAGGAGATTAAAAAGTGTGAGACGTTTTTATGCTTAGTTTTATTTTGTTTTGTTTTCTTGTTTTATTTTATTTTATTTTTAAGTTAATTTTTGATTTTATTAAGTTTTGATTTTTTTATAATTTTATTTTTTGAGTTGTTATTTTTGTTATTTGTTTTTAATTTTTACATTTAATTCAATGTTTGTGGGCATCATCACTGAAAACCCTCACGAGACTCAAACTCGTCCACTAGGGTGACCTAGGGTTTCAAAGGCTTCTTGCATACACTAAATACAAACATGTTAATCTATGAAAGTGATTTAGGATAGTTTAATTTTTAGTTTTTATTTTACTTTTTATCACTTTTCTTACTAAGGGACTAGTAAGAAGCTAGTTGAGGGTTGTGATAAATTCTTAAAGAGCATTAAAATTATCATGATTTAAGGTACTTTAATTAATTAAATAGATTTATATTTGTATGATTTTATCATATATTTTATATAAATTTGTCTTTTTAGAATCACGGATATTTTTCAGGTATTTTTGTTCAAAAATAATTTAAAGACTTGAAGAAAAAAATATTGGATCCAACATCACAAATATGTTAAAAAAATGAGGAAAAGTAAAAAAAATAGGAAAAAGGAAAAAACTGTCCAAATCCCGCATCAAAGCCTACCCATGTTGTGTTAGCACCTGTGCGCACCATACCGCACATGCCTCCACGCAAGCCTATGCCTTGTTAGCGCCCTACACGAATGCTATTTTTGTCCAAACACATCCAAGACCAATTTTTGAGATTTTGTTTCTTCAATTTTTAGTATTTTCCTCACCTATAAAAGGACTATCTTTCCCATTATAAAAATAAACTCTTATTTCTCTTTCTCTAGCTTTCTCTCTCTAGAAAGCTTTCTTAGTTTTTTTTAGTTTTAAAGTTCTTCTCTTTTTGAGAAGAACTAGTTATGTTTTTGTAAATTTCTAGTTCTTAATTCAATAAACGAAAATGCAAATTCGTTTGAAAATTTTCTAGAAACAGATTAGCATCAAAATTCTGTAAGGATTTTTTTGAGGTATAATTTTAAAATGAATTTTTTACAGCTACTTTTATGTTTTATTCTTATATATTTTATTTAATTTGTGTATGATTAAACTTAACATGGTTGGCTGTTTATAATATGATATAATAATAATATTGTTATGCTTGTGAAATATTAAATAGGTAAAATATTTCTATAAAATAAATTGATTTTGTTTTCATTCAATATTTTATATTAAGGATGTTAAAGAGAAATATATTATTTTTCATTAAAAACATAAATCTAAAAATTAAATTTTAAGGTTTAATTATCCGGTCTAATTTAGAGTAATGTTATTTTATTTGTTAGTACAATCGACCAATAGTTAGAGTGGAGCTCTATTTCAAAAGTTTTTATAAGAATTATTATTCAAAAATGTATTGACATTATATTTTTAAGTATTAGTTTTAAAACTTGAAAGTTAATACTCGGATAATTAAATTCTAAGGTTTAATTTAGACACCTTAAAATAAGTTTATAATGTCTAACCCCACCAAAGGTGACATTTGAATGATTCATTTTCAATCTCTTAAAAAATGAAATTAATTTAATTAATTAAATTAATTATCGACCCTACCAATATCTGTTAATTGATTTGTTTAAATTAACAAAGAATATCTAACCCTATCAAAAGTAAGATTTATACAAAAAAGAGAGAATCAATAAATATCAATTTATATCTTTAATAACCTAGACGAAATGAGCAAGCATAATTAACTTAATTATTATATCCATAAATACTCTACTATTATGAATGATAAAAAATTTGCATAATTGTTTATTGAATCCATATCTATGTTTTTTTATGCTATTAGATTAGGAAAAAAATCAAAATATTGTGACAGGATGTTTAAAATTTAATTTCGTTTTTAAAAGTTTGAATAATAAATTAAAAATCACATATATTCCTTCCTTAGATCGACTTTGGGAATATATTTGTCATTTTCTATAAAATGATTTATGCACTTGTGAGAGTTTTAGAAATATAAAACCAAAATATTTGCAAGATCGGTGTTGCTAACCCGATACTGGTCCTACTTATCAAAGGCCTTCTTGGCCAAGTTGGAATAGAGCTCACATAATGATTTCACAGGTTGACATTTTCACCCTTCATTTACGTTATGGTTATCTATTTGGGTCAGAATAATAATTAACCTCTACATAATTATTCCAGTGTATACAACTCTCTATGGAGAACTATTAAAAAGTAATATCATCCACACTTTTATATATTAAGAAGATAAATACTTGGAATTAATATGTGATCATAATGGTTTATCACAAGAATAAAAATAGGGTTGCCTTTCTTTCTGTTGTAATGCTAATAACACGCTTACTGCTTTTACAACATAATCTAAAGCAATCGATTTAAGTAGTTTTGGTACCATGTTCACATGGTGTAACAACAAAGCTAAAATTTATCAAAGATTATATATACACCATTTCATCTTCAAATTGGGTTTCCTCTTTCCCAAAGCTATTGTGTCAAAGTTTACATCTGATCATAATCCCATTATGTTAAATTTCAATGGATTTTAGGATCCATACAAGAAGAGATCTTTTAGATTTATACGAATGTGATTTAGGGATAATTCATGTTAAAAACTCATCAAAGAATAGTGGAAGATGGAATATACCTCCCAAGGGTTTGATCTCACACATAATTCCAAATATCTTTCTAAGCAGCTCAAATTGTGGAATAAAAATTAGTTTTGATTTTTCATGAAAATGAATTTAGAGTCACAATTGAAGTTTATTCAATCTTGTAGCCAAAATAATGAGTAGATACAGCTTGAGAAACTCTTGTACGAACAAAACAATGAACAACTTGAAAAACAAGAGGTAATGTGAAAACACAAATATAGATAATTATGGCTTCGTAATGATGACAAGAATACACAAATTTTCATATTTCAACTATTCTAAGAAGAAAAAAATTAATTCCTTTGTTAAATACTAATGATGGTTGACTATTTAGGATAGAGACAATATTGGAAAAACATTCTTGGACTTTTATACGAAACTTTGCTCTTCTCAAGCTCCAATCATACCTCCTAAAATAGAAGAAATGTTTCCTTCAATAATCTCTGAATAACAGAATGCTTTCATTGTTAGTATCCCATCTCCTTTTGAAATTAAAGAAGCTCTTTGGGATATGTACCTTTTACAAATCTTCTCTAGCTAGATGTGTTTCCTATAATTTTCTACGAAATAAGCTAGCATATAATAGAGGTTCAAAATTTCTTCATTAAATGAGAGTTAGTCTAATTCGAATCATGCCTAAATCACTTTTGTTGGAAATGAATTTAAATAAAAAATATTTTTATTATTTTTATAACCATTATTTCATAATTATGTGACCGTTATTTTATGACCGTTATTTTCATAATTATGTAGTCGTTATTTTATTACCATTATTTTCATAATTATGTGGCTGTTATTTTAAGATCGTTATTCTCATAATTATGTGTCCGTTATTTTCATAATTATGTGGCCGTTATTTTCATAATTATGTGGCCGTTATTTTATGACCGTTATTTTTATAATTATGTGACCATTATTTTATGACCGTTATTTTCATAATTATGTGATCGTTATAAATAATTTTTCAACTATAAATAAAGGGAAATAGCTCTTAGTTTTAGAACACAACTTAACAACTCAAAAATAGTTCCATGGTTTTTCATAGCAAAATCAAATAAAAGAAAATTTAAAATTGTTTTCTCAGATTTCCGAGCAACATAAATATTTGAAAGGTCTAGTATTCCAAATTTCATCAGTGCAGTGAAGATCCGAGACAAAAAAAATATTCTGGGTTGTTTTATCCTGGGAACAACGAGGTTGTGTTTGCTTGTACAAGTTTGGGTAGAGCCACAAAACATCTTAAAGAGAACGACCTAGTTCACGACTCAACCCAAGCAGTATATTTCAGTATATCGATAATATTGTTCTTATATAGTTTTTCACATATTTGTTCCAATAATTTTAAGATGTTTTCTATTTGTCATGTCTACTAAAATGTTAAATGCTGATCTCAACAAACCATTTCGTTTTGAGGAACTACACTTTAAAAAATGGAGACAAAAAATGTTATTTTTCTTAACCATGTAAAATGTCGCTTTTGTTCTTATTATTGAAAAACCAACATTACCTAATTCTCATACTGAAGCTACAATAAAGGATTTAAACACTGAGATAGAAAATCATTTTCTGTGCAAAAAATTTATTCTTAATGGATTATCTAATGACTTGTATGACTATTATAATTTTGATAAGTCTGCTACGGGAATTTGGGATGTACTTCAAAAGAAGTATGACACTGAGAAAGCTGTAACAAAGAAGTATGCTGCCAGTAGATGCATGAAGTACCAAATGATTGATGGAAAATCTATGGAAGCTCAATCACACGAACTGTAGAAGATAACACATGAAATAACTTTAGATGAACAGTTTCAAGTTACTGTTATTACAAATAATTTATCCTCTACATGAAAAGATTTTAATAATGCACTTAGACATAAAACTAAGGAATTTTGTTTAGAAAGTCTTATTACCCATTTAAGAATGGAAGAAGCCCGAAAACAAGAACAAAGAGATAAAGTACTCGTTGTCTCAAACAATAGTACCAATAAGAAACCCTCCTCTGCAATTCTGAAACCTAAAAGTAGAAATATGAAAACTCAAAATCATAATAATAACCAAATCGCAACCATCAAAATAGAAATAGTAACTATCCTCCCCATAATGGACCTCAACTCTCCTTAAAGAATAACACATTTATGTGTTATAGTTGTAACAAACCTGGCCACTTGACTAGGAACTACCGGAATAGGAATCGTCTTGCCCCCGTAGGCAAACCTTACCAAAGATTTACTTATTGCTATGATATTTGAAGTCAATTTTGTTGGTGGATCCGAAGGGTGGTGGGTGGACACTGGTACTTCTCTCCATGTTTGCTATGATCAAGACATGGTCAAGTCCTATTCTGATTCTGAGGATAAGAAAGTGCTACTAAGCAACTCCCATTCCACTAAAGTTGCTGGTATTGGTGAGGTGGTATTAAAGTTTACCTCTGAAAAGATTGTCATCTTGAAGGATGTCATGCATACTCTAGAGATGAGAAATAATTTAGTTTTAGGCTATCTTCTTAATAAAGCTGGTTTTACTCAAACTATAGGGGTTGATTTATATACAATAACTAAAAATAATATTTTTTTGTTGAGAAATGGTACACCACTAATGGCATGTTTAAATTGAATATTAAGTTCTTTTAATATTTGGGATGCTAGACTTTGTTAGGTTAATAAATGCATAATCAAGAACATGAATATCTTAGAACTAATTCCTAAACTATCTTTGAATGATTTTGAAAAATGTGACTTTTGTAGTCAAGCTAAAATAACAAAAACTTCACATAAGTAAGTAGTTAGAGAATTTGAAATTTTAGACTTAATATACTCTAACATATGTGAACTTGATGGAAATTTAACAAGAAATGGAAAATTCTATTTTATAACTTTTATTAATTATTGTTTATATTATAATTATGTATATCTAAATAAAAGTGAAGCGTTTTACATGTTTAAAATATTTATGACTGAGATTGAAAATCAACTTAACAGAAAAATAAAAAGGTTTCGAAGTGATAGAAGCATGGAATATGATTCCAACATTTTCAATGATTTTTATAAAACTCACGAAATCATTCATGAAAAAACTGCACCTTAGTCTCATGAAATGAATGACAAAATTGAAAGAAAAAAATAAAACTTTTATTGAATCAGGTTTTGTAATTTTATTAAACTTTAGTGCTACTTCCCATTGGTGGGGAGAAATTTTATTAAATATTTGATATGTTCTATATAGAGTGCCTAAAGCTACTAATAAAATTTCACCATATGAAATTTTGAAAAATAAGAAATTTTATTAACTTATTTTAAAAACTTGGGGTTGTCTAGTTTATATTAAGATCCCTGATCCTAAAAAAATAAACTAGTTAGTAGAACATATGAATGTGTGTTCATAGGATATACTATGAATAGTAAAGCTTATAAATTTTATGACTTAAATGATCATGTAGTTATAGAATCAAATGATATTGACTTCTATGAACATAGGTTTCCCTTTAAATTGAAAAATAGTAGGGACTCGTCTTCTAGTAGTTTACTCATAACTAGAACTAGTGAACAAAATGAGGAATTAAACACTAAAATTAGGAGAAGTAAACGAGCTCCAACCCTTAAGGATTTTGGGTATGATTTTTATACTTATACCTTAGAGGAAGATCCCCAAACTCTTAATGAAACCTTATCTTCTTTAGATGCCAACTTATGGGAAGAAGCCATAAATGATGAAGTGGACTCTCTTGAGTATAATAGAACTTGGCATTTAGTTGACTTACCTCTTGGTTGCAAAACCATAGGATGTAAATGGATACTAAAGAAGAAATTTAAAACTCGATGGTACTATTGAAAAGTACAAAACTTGTCTTGTAGTCAAAGGGTATAGGTAAAGAGAAAATGTAGATTTCCTTGATACCTTTTCACCAATCACACAAATAACTTCCATATGTGTACTTTTCTCTCTTGGTGCTATCCATGGTTTAGTAGTGCATCAAATGGATGTTTAGACTGCCTTCTTAAATGGTGATTTAGAAAAAGAGATTTATATGGACCAACTTGAGGGATTTATTGTCCCAGATCAAGAAAAATAAAGTTTGTAAACTAGATAAATCCCTTTATGGTCTAAAATAAACACCTAAACAATGACATAAAAATTTGATAATCTAGTTATCCCATATGAATTCAAAATAAATGAAATTGACAAATGCATTTATTATAAATCAAAAAATGACATTTGCACTATTATATGTTTACATGTGGATGACATGCTTATTTTTGGGTCAAATATTCATGTTAATGTGAAAATTGTGTTATGTACTAACTTTGATATGAAAGACCTTAGAGAAGCGAGTGTAATCCTTGGTATGAAGATTAATAGGTCTGAAAAAGGACTTTCTCTATATCAATCTCTTTACATTGAGAAGATCTTAAAGAAATATAATTACTTTGACTACAAACCTGCATGTACTCCTTATGATCCTAGTGTAAAATTATTCAAGAACACCGAAAACAGTGTTAGATAAAATGAGTATGCGAGCATCATTGGTAGCATATGTTATGCTACTGACTGCACTAGACCAGACATAGTTTATGTTATAGAACTACTATTTAGGTTTACCAGTAAACCTAGTATAGAGCATTGGAATGCTATTGAAAGAGTCACGAGATACCTTAAGAGAACTATGAACCTTGGATTACATTATAAGAAGTTTCCCGCTTTTCTAGAAGGATACAATGATGCTAATTGGAACACTCTATCATAAGACTCCAAAACAACTAGTGGCTATATATTTAGCATTATTGGTGGAGATGTTTCTTGAAAGTCTAAGAAATATACAATATTGGCTCAATCTACGACGAAGTTTGAAATGATAGCACTAACTACTACTAGTGAAGAAGTAGACTGATTAAGAAGTCTGTTAGCTGATATCCCTTTATGGGAAAGACCGATACCAACTGTCTTGATCCATTGTGATAGTATCGTGGCTATTGCAAAGATTCAGAACCGTTATTACAACAGCAAGAGACAACAGATACACAGTACTGTTAGAGAATTTCTCTCTACAGGAGCTGTAAGAGTGGATCATGTATGTACTAATAAAAATTTGGTTGATCCTTTGATGAAAGGATTAACAAGAGAGAAGGTTTTCAAAACCTCAAAAGGAATGAGATTGATGCCCTTAGAATGAAGAGTCACTCGTTATGGTAATCCAACTTATAGACTGGGGATCCCAAGAAATAAGTTCAATGGGTAATAAAAAGTCATGAAGTGATATGAGATGAATCATGCTATTATGAAGTCCCATTCTATATTGTTAGAAACATGAAGTCCTGAAGTGACAGAGAATGATGAGTTAATTATTAAAAATCTTAATGAGTTATATACTTTATGTGGAGTGGAGTATATAGCTACATGAGTATTCTTGATAGACTCACCTATGTGAATGTGAAAGTGTGCTCGCTTCCTATGTAAATTTTGGGTAAAATTTACTAGAACATTCACTATGCTAGGATACATGTGCATAGTCGTAAAGTAAGGGCTTTTCGAACTACACATTGGAAAGGTTTGTGTGTGTAATATTGTTAGAGATAGAGTTCTACAAGTTATTCTAGTATATTCTAAAGCATCAACACTATGCAAAGGTTCAAGTCGATAGACATCTTTTGCTTATGCACAATCTTATATTTTTAATTGATCTGTTGCTCAATGAAACTATTTTTATGTAAAATTCAAGTAGAGGACTGTAAAAATGAATTTAAATAAAAAATATTTTTATTATTTTTATGATCATTATTTCATAATTATGTAACTGTTATTTTCATAATTATGTGGACATTATTTTATGACTGTTATTTTCATAATTATGTGGTCGTTATTTTATGACCGTTATTTTCATAATTATGTGACCGTTATTTTCATAATTATGTGTCTGTTATTTTATGACTGTTATTTTCATAATTATGTGACCGTTACACATAATTTTTCAACTATAAATAGAGGGTAATAGCCCTCAGTTTTAGAACACAAATTAACAACTCAAAAACAGTTCTACGGTTTTTCATAGTAAAATCAAAGAAAAGAAAATTCAGAATTGTTTTCTCAGATTTCCGAACAACATAAATATTTGAGAGGTGTAGGATTCTGGACTTCATCAATGTAGTGAAGATCCAAGATAGAAAAAAGATTTTGGGCTGTTTTATCCTCGGGACGACGAGACTATATTTGCTTACACAAGTTTGGGCAGAGCTGCAAAACGCCTTAAAGAGAGCAACTTAGTCCATAACTCAACCCAAGTAGTATATTTTAGTATATCGGTAATATTATTCTTATATAGTTTTTCTCATATTTGTTCCAACAACTTTGATCTCTAAAGTTAATATCTCTAAAAGTGTTTATGATTATAAACCAATCAGTCTTTGTAATGTCAGTTACAAGATTATAGCTAGAATTTCGATTAAAAGGTTAAGAAAATATCTGAAAGATCATATTTCTCCTTATCAAGTAACTTATATCCTTGGTAGATGGATTGTAGATAACACTTTAATTGCTCAAAAAACTACTTTGACTATATCCACGAAAATCATATGAAAAGGTGGACTAATGGGGATCAAATTGGATATAAGAAAGCTTATGATATGGTTGAATGGAATTTCTTAATGAAGATCTTAAACTATAAGGGTTTTTTAAAAGAAGGTACATACTCTCATCTATCGATGCATTTTTCCTGTATCTTTTTCATTCTTGCTTAATGAATCTCCTTATTGAAATTTCCACTCACATAGAGGATTAACACAAGGTGATCCTCTATCTCCTTATCTTTTTTTATAGTCTTAGAATGCCTTTCAAGGCTTATTACCAAAGCTGGAAACTTTAGTTAGGTGCATGGAATCAAAGTGACTAGAAGAGTCCCTCATATTTCTCATCTTATATATGTAGATGACATTATCCTCTTCCTCAAAGCGAACCTTCAAGAGTTAACTGCTATCAAAGGTATTTTGAATAAGTACTACTCTTGTTTGATCAAAGTATAAATTTACAAAAAAAATGCAATTTTTTTCTCCAAAATACCCATTTTACCTACCAAGCTCAACTCTCCACTAGCATTCATATAAGTAAATCTGAAAATGCTATCAAATATTTAGGTAATTCCCTATCTACTAGTAGAAGTAAAAAATTAGAGTTTAATAATCTTCTTGAAAAGCTCAAAGTTAGACTGGATAGTTGGAATCTAAATTGTTATCTAAAATAGGAAGAATAACAATGATAGACTCTATTTTAAAAACTACACACATTTATTCCATGAACACTTTTAAGCTACTAGCTAGTTTTTATGAAACTGCACATTCTTTGATGATTTCTTTTTTGGTGAAAATGTAATACAAACTCAATATTTTTTTACTCTTATAAATTAGGATTCTGTTTACAGGATAAAATATAATGGGGGTTTGGGTTTCCAAAAAAATTAAAGATTTTAACAAAGCCATGTTATCCAAAACTACTTGTGAGTTGGTAATTTAATTGATAAACTTTGGGTTAAATTTTTCAACTAAAAATATCTAAAGCATAATTCCTTCCTTAAAGTCAACAAAAAATCAAATGATTCAAGCATTTGGAAAAAGTTGATTTGAACACAAAAACTAATTCATAAAGGCAACTTTTGGAAGGTAGGTGTAGGCAATATTAATATCTAACATAATCTTTAAGTACTTAGTTTTCTATAGCAACTTCCTCGAATTGTAATTGAAAGAAGAATTTCATATATTAACTTACAACATGTTAATTATGTCTTTGATCTTAGCATTTGAAATAATCATTGATTTTTGGACTATCAAAGAATTATTTCACTTTTTAGAGAGCACATCATGTCATGCATTTTGAAAATTAAACCACCTAACCTTTATGTCTTTGATCAAGTTCATTGGTATGGAATCAAAAACAAAAATTCTCTATCAAAAATGCTTATGAAGTTCTTGTTCACCATAGGATCCAAAATTCTCATATCAAACTTTGGAGGAAGATTTAGAGAACTTCAATTCATGAAATACATAAAATCTTATCGCTAATAACTATTTAAATACATAAAAGAAACTTGATGCTTTTATGACTATTGAAGATTTAATCTGTATTTTATGTGGAAAAGAAGTGGAAGATGTTGAACATCTTGTCATAACATGTGAACTCCTCGTATCTTAGTGGTTTAGCTACAAATGAAACATTATTTAGAATTTTATTGAAAAGTTGGACATCAAGTTCTACTTATCTTTCATTTTAAATCTCCCATTAAAATGGTTGACTAAGAAGATAGATAAAGGCAAATTTATTCTCATTATAGTTATTATGCTAGAACATATTTGATGGTTAAGAAATGAAACAATGTATATAAACAAGACTATTGATCATCAATTTCAAATTAACATAATTTTTGAGAAAATTAATGAATTTTCTCAACTTCTTCGTGCCAAAATGAAAAATGAGGACTTATTTTGAATGAAATCTTATATTATTCATAGGTCTTGGAAACCAGCACCCAAAAATGCTATTAAAATAAACTTTATTATTGCATAAATACAAGACAAAACAAGTTTGAGTTTTATAATCATAGATTATTATATATGAAAGAGTAATATACTCATATTACTATTTTATCTAGTAAATACGCAGAAATTGATGTTTTTTCCGTAGCTCTAAAACGTGAGTTAACTCAAAAAATCATAACAATTTATATAAAAAGAGATGCAAAAATAATTATTGATGTTTTCAATTATAAAAATTGGTTTTGAATTGATTTTAACTCTAAAGACTCAATTATGTTTCTCACTGAATTTTTCATCATTTTGTGAGATGAATCTCTCGAAAATTCAATTTGCAGGCACGCAATTTAATTACTTGCGCTAAACACACATGTT
This sequence comes from Hippophae tibetana, assembly GCA_037013495.1. Lineage (NCBI taxonomy): Eukaryota > Viridiplantae > Streptophyta > Magnoliopsida > Rosales > Elaeagnaceae > Hippophae > Hippophae tibetana. The sequence goes on along the minus strand of CM072808.1, from coordinate 8,730,590 downwards.
TGGTTGTCAACATTTTCATCATTCTTTGTCAGCCTTCATATATATTTGTAAAGATATTTTTCACATCATGAAAGACGACGCCGTACGGCTAATACAGCTCGGCGATCTTTGTGTTATTTTGACCACAAGTTAGTTGACCCAGAGTTGAGCGAGTAAGTAAAAGTCCATCTATACAATCGAATGAATGTAATTATATCCAATTATAATAATTGTGATATATAAAATCTCCCGTCGAAAACCAAAAGAAATTTGCGGATATTGTAATCTGATTTGCCTTCTACAAATTTCGACGACCACCGTTGTGATATTCAACGACCACCTCTTCTTCCTTCTCTATCGATAATCTCTCTCTCTCTCTCTCTGCGATTTTTCTTTTCTATCAAATCTCTGTCTCTCTCTAAAATGACGAGTAATTTGTTAAGACTCGGTCTTTCTTCTCAGCCGATGCACTGTTTTGGTTTCAACAGCAATTCATATGTCGGCTCCTTTGGCTTCAAATTCAATCCATATCTTCCGAGGCGACGTAGTATTATACACCGTAAACGACACCATTGCCTAGACTTTACTGTCTCGAGTTCGATCCAAGTGCAAACGGAAGCTCGAAATGCGGCGTCTAAGGAAGAACAGAGCGGTGAGTCAACGGTTCTGCTCGATGTTTCTGGAATGATGTGCGGTGGTTGTGTGTCGCGAGTGAAATCGGTTTTATCGTCTGATGGCCGAGTTGACTCGGTCGCTGTCAATATGTTGACCGAGACGGCGGCGATTAAGCTCAAACCGGAGTTTGTTGACGAGAATGTGGCGGAGAGTTTGGCTCGGATATTGACGGAGTGTGGGTTTGAGGCGAAGAGGAGGGTTTCGGGTCAAGGTGTGGTGGAGAATGTGAGGAATTGGAAGGAGATGTTGAAGAAGAAAGAGGAATTGCTTGTGAAGAGTAGGAATAGAATTGCTTTTGCTTGGACTTTGGTTGCGTTGTGTTGTGGATCGCATGCTTCGCATATTTTGCATTCTTTTGGAATTCATGCTGCCCACGGTTAGTGTTCGACATGCCTTTTGCAAGTATGATCATGGGAGGCTTAAAGTTGGCTTTTTTGCCGAATATAAAGGAAATAAATGTTTTGTAATGTGGAGGACTAAGTCATCTAATATCTCGTTGTTGTTCTTTGTTTGCTTAGGAGGTATTTGGGAGCTGCTTCATAATTCGTATGTAAAAGGTGGTTTGGCTCTGGCTGCGTTGTTGGGGCCAGGACGAGGTAGGTTTAACTAATTTCTTCTAGTAATTCTGTCACAAATTATGGGTTATAATGTATGCAAAAGCTTCGACGAATTTTGTTCGACTTATGACCATTTTGTGTAATGAATTGTATTGCCAGTTCTCATAGGTTGATTGGAAATTTATGTTCTTTATAGCTATGTTACACAGATTTTTTTAAGACAAAGGATGTTAAATTTTTAGATGTTTTCTCAATTTTCTAAAATTTTCACCAAATTTGAGTGTTGAGTACACACCTCTATGTCATTTCTTGGACACGGGTACTTCACAAAAATTGAAGAGTACATATACATTGTTACATAGCTTTATAGTCCGTTATCAAGATACGTTTCATGGATTTAGACTGTAGCAAATGTCCCTACAGTATCATGTGTGAAGCTTAATCTTAAATTGTGTGGTTGTTGATCTAAAGAATTGGAATTTTGATGCAGACTTGCTCTTTGATGGTATTAAGGCATTAAGGAAAGGGTCCCCAAATATGAACTCTCTTGTGGGATTTGGATCATTAGCTGCATTTATCATTAGTACGGTGAGCCCTATTACAAGCTGAGCTGTACTCAGTTTTCATCTTCATTGCCTTTATTGATCTTTTTTCTCTCCTTTTTGATACATTCTTTTTCAACCTCTTAGTCGTAAATTCTTCTATCTTGTGTAGGTCTCACTTCTTAATCCTGAACTTCAATGGGATGCATCATTCTTTGATGAACCGGTGACTTACTTCCATTGTTTGCAGTTTTTTTCTCAAAAATTTCTTTAAAAGCGGATAGTGATAGAACTTAGAGGCTCTTTAATTCATAAACAACCAGCAAGACTGATGCTTCCATCTGACTTGATTTGATCCTTTTCTTTAAATATTACCATGTATCATACTTACATTGTTGGCTAACAATAAATTTCTCATTGAAAGCTCCTTTTTTTTAGTATGCAGGTCATGCTACTGGGTTTTGTGCTTCTAGGACGCTCTCTTGAAGAGAGAGCCAGAATCAGGGCATCAAGTGATATGAATGAACTAGTAGTAAGTTAGCATATTTTCCAGGTTCTGAAACTTGAATAGATAAGCCAGGATCATTTTGTTAATTCCTTATGGTAATATATTCTAGGCTATTTTTAAGTATTTTGAACGAATCCTTTAAGAATCCTTGCACGCTTATCTCATATGCTTTGTACATTTCTTTTTCTTTTGTTGGAGAAGGGTTAGCAACCAATTCTTCTAAAAGTTCAAGTTGTTAGGAGGTGGACTAACTGTTCTCTTATATGTTGTACTTAGGTTTTAAAGCTCCCCCTCACTTGATGAGCATTTTTGTTTTTAACATTTCTTCTGAATTAATGGACTCTCATTTGTGAGTTAAGTAGACGAATGTGATGGGCTTTTTCTTGTTGGTTGAGATATTAGTTTTGAAGGCCTATCAAGTAGAGTTAGACATCTTCCGAATGAGTAGAAAGTAGGCAATTTTTGAAGGATCCATTAAATAGAGATAGACTTTAAGGAAGGTATAAGCGGAAAAAAGAGGCCCATTTAATATGGTGAAACTTTTAAAGTTGGGGAGGTTCAAACTCAGGACCTTATGATTTGATACCATATTGGAGAAGAGTTAGCTACCACCAAAATCTCAAGCTATTAGAAGGTGGAATAACTATTCTCTTATATGTTATATTTTGGTCTTGACATCTTTTATTCTCAACTCAAATTAAAAATTTATAATTTTTTTTATAGTTTTCTAGTGCATGCGAGTGAAAATTTACCATTTTAGTTTGGTGGTTCATCATGTCTTTTGTCTTTTATAGGAGATTGTTTGACTGCCCATATTTCTATTTTATTGTCAAAATTCTTCTCTTTTATTTTTTTGGCTAAGATTTCATTGTGGTTATTCTTGCAGTCATTGATATCCACTCGATCAAGACTTGTAATTAGTTCTGACAACGAACTCTCATCCAATGATGTACTTTGCTCTGATTCAATTTGTATAGAGGCCCCAACTGATGATATTCGAGTTGGAGATTCCATATTGGTTTTGCCTGGGGAAACCATACCTGTAGATGTAAGTATTTTGAATTCCATGGTTTGAAATACTAGATCAATAGAACACCCTTTTACATCCACTTCAACCATATTGACAATCGTTAGATTATTGTTTCTGAACTTCCATTCAATAAATTAGTAATATTAGATGTAGCTTGTAAGCGTAGATGTTATATTCAACAAAACTTGACTTTCAATAATTGCTATAAACATGAGTGAACTTTTGAAAGATTGAAGTCTTTCTTGAAGAGGACATTCTGACGGAAGGATGATTTTACTTTTTGATTTTTTATCTTCTTTGCAATATCTTCTTGTTATCATAAGCATTTGGATCTAAAAACAATTGTAACTAGGCAATTTACACCAAATGAACATTGCGAACATAGCCTTAGTATCTTTAGGAAATCATTTACAACAAATAACAAGTCTCAAATATACCAAGTAAAAAAAAAAGTTCCAAATACAAGGCAATTTATGTCACCGCTCCTCTTTTTTGGGTCTTGTGATGAGTCTCTCTTTTGCAAGATGCAAGAACACAACCCCAGCAGCAGCATCTACCTCACAGTAAGCTGGCCTTTTTGCCCGAAAGAGGATCAGCTCAAAGTATGCTGCCTTAAATAATAAATATCACCAATCTGAACATAGTAGCTGAAACTGGAGCTGGTTGTGCAGGGGAAAGTTCTTGCTGGAAGAAGTGTTGTAGACGAATCCATGCTCACAGGAGAATCACTTCCTGTATTTAAGGAAGAAGGTCTTTCAGTCTCTGCTGGAACAATAAACTGGGTATCTCTCTCTAAACATTATATACTGTGATAAATGGAAACAGATTATGTTGCATGTCACTTTGCTAACTTATATAGATATCTACTGATAAGTTCAGGCTTCTGACCAGCTGGGTGGGTGGTATCAGATTCATTTGTTATAGTAATAGAGATAAAATGTTTTTCTATTTCAGGATGGTCCTTTAAGGATTGAAGCTACTTCAACTGGAACCAATTCGACAATAGCCAAGATTGTTCGCTTGGTTAGGAAACTAAATTATTCTTACAGATTTTTTGATAAGAAAACTATTTTGATAGATAACAGAGTTTTTTTTCTAAGATACTATGATGGAATGATGGACATATTCCTCGTCACTTTTTTTTTTTGGTCAATGTTGCATGTATCTAAAACATTGATTCATTAAGGTTGTCCAAGAACGTAGTTTCCATATGCTAATTATGATAGTTATGCAGGTTGAAGATGCTCAAGGCCATGAAGCACCTATACAAAGGCTTGCTGATTTAATAGCTGGACCATTTGTGTACACTGTGATGACTCTTTCAGCGGCAACATTTGCATTTTGGTTGGCCTATCCTTGTTTTATTTATTTTTCTTGCCATTTGACATTTTCATCTACTTAACTGATCAGTAGAGTTTCACATTATCTTTTTATTTTTATTTTTTTTATAACTTTCTGCTTTTTTAATATCTCCAATATATGTTTTTGAAAGTATGGGACCTTAGAGTGATGTGTTGTTTGTCTAGAATTAATAAGAAAGAGAATGGGCAGTAGAACAATGTGTTCTCTATATTTTGTGTATTGAAATTATATTTTGTAAAAGCAATTTTCTTACAATTTATAGGACAAATTTAAGACTAAAAAATGTAAGAATAATTCTCCTAATCATGATAGAAATTATTTTCCTAATTAAGATATGATATCCTAATAATGTGCCTAAGTAGTTTACAATCATATCAAATTCCCAAATATTTCGTTAAGGATTTCAACACTCCCTCTCAAGTTGGATCATAAATGTTAATCATATTCAACTTGTTGACGAAATCATTGAAGTTCGATCGAGAAAGTCTTTTAGTAAATACGTCTATTTTTTTTCTTTATGAGTTCATAAGTCATGCAAATGGTACCATTTTCAACTTCTCTTTTATGAAATGTCTGTCAACTTCCACATGCTTGGTTCTATCTTGTTGAACTGAACTAAGAGATATATTGATGGTAGTTTTGTTGTCATAATAAAGTTTAATTGGGGATTTTACTGTAATCATAAGTTCATTTAAGATGTTTTTTAGCCACAAGACTTTATACATACCTTTCGCCATAGCTCTGAATTCTGATTCAGTATTGCTTCTTGCTACAACATTTTGTTTCTTATTTAGCCAAGTCACCAAGTTCCCAAAAACAAAAGTACAATACTCGATAGTGGATCTTCTTTTCTCTATTGAGTCAGCTCAATCTGCATTGGTGAAAAATTTTATATCATTAGTTTCACTTTTCTTGAAGAACAATCCTTTGCTTGGTGATCCTTTGAGATACCTGAGAATTTTATAAACAACTTTCAAGTGGATTTCCTTTGGAGAGTGCATGTGTTGACTCACAATACTGATTGAAAAAGTAATGTTAGGTCTAGTGTGAGACAAGTAGATTAACTTTCCTACTAATCTTTGATGTTTGTCTCTATCCACTGGTGTTCCGACATCTTTATTCTTCCTCTTGGCCTATATTGGGGTGTCACTTGGTTTACATCTGACCATGCCAGTTTTGGTGAGGAGATTAAGGATGTATTTTTGTTGAGATATATTAATTTCTCTTTTTGATCTTGTGGTTTTCATCCCTAAGAAATATATCATTTGTCCCATATCCTTGACCTCGAATATGTGGATACCCTTTTTTAGTCTCTTGATTTCTTTCAGATTGTTTTCAATCAATGATGTCACCAATATATACTATTAAAATTGTCTTCATTACATTGCTTGTGTGTCAGAAAAACATTGTGCCTGTTGGTATCCTTGTTTCCTCATTACATTGCAAATCGATTAAACCAAGGTCTAAGAGGTTGTTTAAATTTATAGAATGATTTTTTTAATTTGTATATTGTGTCTCTCCTTTGTAGAACCCCGTTGGAAAGGTCATAAAGACTTCTTTTTCTAATTTTTTATTTAGAAAGACATTTTTTTATGTCTAGTTGATGAAACAACCAATCCAAGTTTGTTACAAGGGACATGAGGACTCGAATAGTATTTAGTTTGGCCATAAGTGCAAATGTTTTAGTGTAGTCAACTCCATATGTTTGTGTATCCTTTTGTCATTAATCAAGCTTTGTATTGCTCTAGAGTCCCATCAACTTGTACTTTATTGTGAAAATCTACTTGCAACCAACATGACTTTTCCCATTTGGTAGTTCTGTTACATCCCATGTTTTATTTTTCTCCAAAGATTTTATTTCTTCCATAACAAATTCTCTCCATTCTGGAATTTCTAGAGCGTTATGGATGCCTTTTGGTATTTTTGTCCTGTCAAGATTAGTGATAAAAGCATGAAATTTGAAAGACAGTTTTATATGAAACAAATTTGGACATAGGATGTATAGTAGAAGATCGTGTTTGTTTACTCAGGACAATAGGTAATTAAGGAGATTTAGGGAGTTTGGGATCACCTAGATTCACTGTGGATTCAAGGTTATTTGGATCTAACACTGGTTCTGACTCTTTTAGTGTTTCAAGTGTGAGGTTTTCGCTGTTCTTTAATTTTGACATCCGCGAGTAAGCAATTATTTCTTTGTTATTTTGACTTTTTGTTTCTTCCTTCGAGTTCGACTTTGTGTATGGAAGAGTAGTGCGAGAAGGTGTGTTGAGCTAGAATTCTCTATATGAGTTATGAGATTTATTACTCTTATTTGGAGTAGTGAGATCAAGAGTGAGATCAAGGTTCAAGTATTGACCAAAAGTTCTATCCTCTTTGACATTATTCTCCCCTCGATGAGAGGACTTTTGGTAGTAGGGAACGTTTTTCAAAAAAGGTAACGTTGAAACTGACAAGTCTTTTTGGTAGTAGGTTCATTACACGTGTATCCTTTTTGAGTAGGTGAATATCCAACAAAGATATACTTAATAGCTTTTGAATCAAGTTTGGTCATATTTTATGAATGGTCTTGAACAAAAGTAGTACATCTTTCAAAGGCAAATGTAACTGTAAATGGTATGTGAAAACAAAGGATTGAAACCTTTTAAGGGGTGTTTTAAAAGAGAGAATCCGATTAGGCATTTGGTTGATGGGAAATGCAGAAGTGAGAATAGCATCTCCCCATAAGCTTTTTGGCAAGTTTGAGCTAAACATTAAAGCTCAAACTACTTCGAGGGGGTTTCTATTGTTTCGTTTAGCTATCCCGTTTTGTTGGGTTGTATTGATAGTAGAACTTTGTGTATTATACCATGTGTTCAAAGGTAGTCTTGTATAGTTTGATTTAAATATCCATTGCTGTTATTAGTGCGTAAGATTTGTATTTGTATTTTAAATTGGGCTTAAATCATTGTATGAAAGCTAATGAAAACATTTCGAACCTCAAATTTTTCTTTTAATAGATATACCCAACAAATTAGGTATGATCATTGATGAAGATAACAAACCATTTAGTGTGGGTTCTATTAGCGATATGATATGGACCTGACACATCACTATGAATTAGAATAAAGGGTTTTGAAGGTCTGTAAGGTAATAAAATTTCACGATTCTTGGGATTTGAAATAGAATCTCAAATAATAATTTGACAACTTTCACTCACTTTAGCCTCATCAAAGTAATACAGATCTTCACACTTTCTAGCACTATCAATCGTCATCCCTGATGATAGGGTCCTGAAAGAGATAATAATATAGAAAAAAATTAACAATATATTGAGAAGTTTTTGTTAGTTGGTTAATAGAAATGAGATTACTGGATAAGCTAGGAATATGAAATACATAATTGAGAGTTAGAGAATTTGAAAGTTGAATACTCCCTTTTTCCACCAACAGATAAGAGATTATATCTATAATTCTAACTTTAATATTCCCAACACAAGGTGAGTAAGTGGTAAATAAGTGATAGTTATCATTCATATGATCTGACGCTTTGGAATCAATAATCCAAAGGATTTTGGTTTGAGAAGTGATAACAAAGACACTTAAGTGGTTATCTTTGTAGGTCACTGAAGCATTTGCTGATGATTGTCTACAATTTTGAAAATTAAAAAACAGCTTTTAATGTTGATCTAGCTGTTTTGGATTGAAAGCTCCCATTGTTTAGTATTCTACTGATGTTTGATAACTTCGAGATCTATTTTGTCTCGGTTTTCAATTCATGGGTTTTCTATGGATTTTCTAACAAGTGCTTTTAGTGGGTCTGGGTTTTCAACGATGTTCACAAAAAATTCTTTTTTGTTGTGAGTTTGGACCTGGCCCAGTGTTTGAATAGGTCCCATGGACTGATTTCAAATTTCATGGATCAACCCATTATTTTTTCATTAGACCCAATTTCATTTTTGGGCCTATAGACCCCAAAATTTTCTCATCTATAAGCTAGCCCATTGTTAGTTTTTTCAAGCCCATTAAAACCCAACCTAATTCCAATTTTTCTATGGTGAATCAATCTATTTTGAGTGGACAGTAAGGTTGATTTCTCAACATCTTACTGGAGAGAGTAGTTTGAGTTTGCAAGAGGAGTTGCGAGAGTTTGGAGCGATGGAAATGGTGAGGCTCCTCTTAGTATCACCCACCAACAGTGATCTTTCCGTCGTATATCGGCAAACACTTCGCGAACATTGGGGGTTGTCGGTTGAGGACTCTTCCTAGAACATTATCCAATTCCCAGTTTAGCCAGCGAGGAACTCAAAGACTCATCCATTCTTGAGTCTTTTTTGGTATCGTACACTATCCTCTGTGTATTCCTACTCTTTTTCGATATTGAGATCGATTTCTTGCCATAGTAGTGTCATTGCCATGTAATAGTGAGTGACTTTTTCCCCTTGTTTTAGATTCCCTAGGTGAGTTTTTAATTCAAAGAGATGAGTAGAATCTGTACCCATCGGAGTAAATCTCACGTATAGTCTGCCAAACATGTTTTGCAGTGGGTAAAAAGAGATAAGACTTACCAATTGAAGGTACCATGGAATGGATTAGCCAAGCAATGGCCATTGAATTGTTCGAACTCCAATGTTGGTAAGCACTAGAATTGGTGTTTGCTGGTTTTTCCATCTCTCTAGTGAGGTAACCCATTTTTCCTATTCCATTGATTACCGATTTGAAAGATTGGGCCTACTTTCTAAAATTTCTACCATTTAATTTTTCCATTGTAAGTTGTAAAAATGGGCTATCATTTGAACTTATATGGTGGAAATAGGCTTTGAATCCTTGTTGGGAATTTCAGAGTGGCTTTTTGCTTTGTTTTGGGCTATAAGATCTACTATAAGAGCTGGTTATAATGGAAACCAAGCTCTGATACCATCTAGAATTAATAAGTGACAGAGTGGGCAGTAGAACAATGCGTTCTTTGAATTTTCTGTGTATTGAAACTATATTTTGTACAAGCAATTTTACTTACAATTTATAGGACAAATTTAAGACTAAAAAAGAAAAGAATAATTCTCCTAATCATGATAGAAATATTTTCTTGATTAAGATATGATATCCTAATAATGAGCCTAATTATTGTACAATTATATCAAATCCTTAAATATTTTGTCAAGGATTTCAACAGTTTTCTTCACATTGAGCTCTAGGACTTGATAATCTGGATGATTTTGATTCATAATGAAATTACTCATCGTGTAATTTCTGTTTCGTACTCAGGAAGTGGGAAGGAAAAAAAAGAAAAAAAAACTTAGAAAACACAAAAACAAAAAATAAGAGAATAGTGATCTCACTTATGATTTGATTTTATTCATTCTACTTGATAATTTTTGTTTTATGTGCAGGTATTATATTGGGACGCACATTTTTCCAGATGTTTTGCTCAACAGTGTCGCTGGACCAGATTGTGATCCGTTACTTTTGAGCTTGAAACTCTCAGTTGATGTCTTGGTAAGTGAGTGTTGTCAAGTCCATCAGTTATTTGAAGTTTTTTCTGGGAGTTAGATTCAGCTTTATTTTTTGTTTGTCCTGTTCCTTTTATTGCATGATCGTAGCTGCATTTCCTTAAGCAATTAATGTAATGTCAAACTGTTGTAATTATCAATCTTATTTCTTTTCTTTTTCACTTTTTTCAGGTAGTTTCTTGCCCTTGTGCACTGGGTCTTGCCACACCCACAGCAATCCTAGTTGGCACCTCTCTCGGTACAACATCTGCATTTAGCTAAACTTGTTTTTATGCTATACAATGTGCAGTTAATTGTTACTAATACGAATATGAGATTATATCATTGATTTTTTATTATTACTGGTTGCCTACTTTGAAGGCCTATTGAGATGCTAAATTTCGTGTGCCAAAAATACTTTGGAACTCACATTTTAAATTTTTAATAGCTGAACAGCAAGTAGAATTCTTTTGGAGTATAAGAATAGACAAGTTTTTACCCTCAGTCATTTAGTATAGTATAAGAGAAATTTTTATTATAAAAAAACATGTATCTGTTAATTTGAGAGGTAAGATTTGGCCACAACCTCATAGTCCAACAGTAAGTGTGGTGTCACATGCCAAAGGGAGTGGGTTCAAGTCTTGGTGTTGCCATTGTTCAAATTTGTCCCACTTGTGCTTTAGAAATTCCTTCATCTGAATCGCCTAGGATAGTATAGGTCTTAATCAAGTCAAAATTCAAAAAATGGAGAGGTAAAATTCTTTTTAGTACCCAACTCATGCCAAATTCCTTTAAAAGTTGAAAAAGATGACGTAAAAGGATATTTTTTGTTTATGAAATGCAATTTGAGAAATATATTTATTACTTGAATGCATTTTGTCCACAGTATTTCCAGAACTTAGTGATGAGATTTCTATCCTCTATTGCATGTTCTTTTCATTTTTCATTAATTATCTCTGTGGCTCTGTCCAGCTGGGCACTTCAAATTGGTAAAAGTTTACAAAAAAATATTGATAAAATAGGCATGTTTGACACCTGATACATACTTGAAAATACTTGAAAATGACACCGGTGTCCTAATCAAATCCAAAACATAGATTCTATTTATATATTTCAAATTTCAAATGTATTCGCTTGCTTGTTGCCTCTTACTGACAAGCCTAAAATCACTAACCTGGTAATTGCATCCGCCTCTATTTTGCTGGAAAAATGAGCAGGAGCAAGACAAGGACTTCTTATTAGAGGAGGAGATGTATTGGAACGCTTGGCCAGTGTAGACTGTATTGCTTTAGACAAAGTATGTGTATGATGATGCTCTCTCCTGCCATCATCTTCTTTTCTTCATTTACATTCACATGTTGGAACTAAATCTGCAATTTGAAAAGAGTTGTCCACTACAACTATTCATTGTACTATAGTTTGTCTGAGCCTTTCTCCCCCATCCAATAATCAGACAGGAACCCTTACTGAAGGAAAACCTACTGTTTCTGCTGTGGTGTCTATTGTTCATGAAGAATCAGAAATTCTTCGAATTTCTGCTGCTGTAGAGAATACAGCTTCACATCCAATTGCTAAGGCTATCATACATAAAGCAGAATCGCTGAAGTTGAGTATACCAGTGACAAGAGGACAACTAACAGAACCGGGTTTTGGAACCTTAGCTGAAGTAGAAGGACATTTGGTTGCTGTTGGTGCTTTAGAATGGGTGATAAAACGGTTTCAGAGCAGGACTTGTACCTCTGACCTTAGAAAGCTAGAACAGGCTGTTGATCAGTCATTCAAAGGGGTCACGGATTCAGATTACTCAAGAACAGTTGTTTATGTTGGACGTGAAGGGGAAGGCATCATTGGTGCTATTGCAATATCTGATTGTCTGCGCTATGAGGCTAAATCCACTGTTACTAGGTATTTCTCTCTTCAGAAATGATGCTTAAAACGGTTACTGTTAACTCTTTCTTCAAGTGCTTTGGGTGCTGATGGCATACTTTCTATCCATCCTTTTTCTACAATTTAGATTCTTTTTCTGTTGTTTTTTTAAATTCCCCTTGCTTCATGATATTATTTTGATTGTTGGTCAACTCTCTAGGCTTGTCTCTCGATCATGTTCATCACATGTGATTTTATGGTTATGTTTAGACTATTCTTTAGTCGCAAAATGAAAAGTTTTATTCACTTTGATGATACAAGATATTGGTGATGAATATTCAACTGTTACCTATGCTCTTGTTTAAAGCTTCATGATTTATGTGGTATATGCAATGGATTGTTTCTACTCGATTTTCTATCAACTAAATTCTGTCCAGTGTACTTACATTGCTGCTTTGATTTTGAAGGCTCCAGCAAAAGGGCATCAAAACTGTCCTTTTATCTGGAGACAGGGAAGAGGCAGTTGCAACTATAGCACGAGCAGTTGGAATAAGAAATGAATCTGTGAAGTCATCCCTGAGTCCACAGCTGAAGTCAGAAGCTATCACTACTCTTAAAACTGCTGGACATCGCATAGCAATGGTATCCATCTTTAGTTACCTTTGTGTCCTTATCTAGACTCTTACTTTAATCGGAGAATCTACTATGTAGCTTTGGTGGTAAATCAGTTATTTCTAATAAGTTTTCCGGTGGTACGCAAAAACAATATGGTTGCCACTATCTTTGAATTTCCAGTATGGCAATTAATTTTCCAAGTGGATTTCCAATGATACACATATAGTGGCTTCTAAGAATAATGCAACTTTTTGACAGACTCTACCGAGTTGAATGCAAGATTTTATACTTCTTTCTGGCAGAATGGCCATATCATCAGCCTGTTAGAACATTACTTTGAATGTAGAAATTCTTAACAGACATATCTGAATTTTGAAGGTAGGTGATGGCATAAATGATGCACCCTCTTTGGCACTGGCCGATGTTGGAATTGCTTTGCAGATTGACAGACAAGAAAATGCTGCATCAAATGCTGCATCCATCATACTTCTAGGAAACAAACTTTCACAAGTATGTCATCATTATGATTTCACAGATCCAATTTTCCAATTACATGCATGGCAGAGGTCAAACATACAGTTGGTACCATATGATTCGTAATTAAATAAGTATAGCTTTCTAAAAGCAAAGCAAAATCCGTTGCCCTTCTTTTGCAGCGGTTCTCATTGTTATCCTGTTTATGGCAGGTTGTAGATGCACTTGAGCTTGCACAAGCAACAATGACAAAAGTACATCAAAATTTAGCATGGGCAATAGCTTATAACCTTGTTACCATTCCAATTGCTGCCGGAGTACTGCTTCCCCAATGCGACTTTGCCATGACTCCATCGCTTTCAGGTAAGAACAACTATTTCACTTTTGCCTTTACCATTTTCGGAGACTTCATTTAAGTGAATAGAAGGACAGTAAGTGTTCAATGCTTCATCAACATGCCACATTTGACAGGTGGACTAATGGCTTTGAGCTCGATATTTGTAGTCAGTAACTCTCTGCTTCTACAGCTCCATGGGTCTGACAGGAGATAGTTTCACTTATATACAAATATATTTGTTGAACATACTATAGAAGAAGCTGGTAATTGAGGTTTTTTTGATATCTTAAGTAAATAACTGGACCGGGAACAGTGTCTAGCCTTCTCAAGCGTCCTATATACGTGCATGCAAACCTGGACTTTTTTAAATGACAGGCAGTTCAAGCTATCAATATTTATTGTTTAAGTGGAAAACTGGTTTAAGAGAATGTTTTACTAGTTATTGTGAACGCACTTAAAATTTATACTTGTGTATTAAATAAATAATTATTTTTATTTATGATAATTCAATTCTTACAATATTATAAATAAATCATGAAAATAATTACTAATTTTATAAACACATAATATGTAATATATCTTCGTTAGTGATATTTTATTATGAAAGTTTATTTAGTTATTGATCTAAATATTAGTCACTTAAGTATGTAAATTAAAATTTCGTAATCGATTAAACAATCAATCATGTGTACGTAAAGTAATGTAGAAATAATAATATTAAAACATTAGATTTTTAAGAGGAAAGACCTAGGCTATATCAATGACTTAAAGAGTAAAACTACCAATCTATTGGATTGACTAACTATCTATTATAAAAATAAGTATTTAATTAGAAAGTTAAGATTCAAACTATCCATCTAAGTAATGCCCGTAAGTAATCTACTTACGAGTCGTTTTCATTGTAGTTTCTTTAAAATAAGCGTTCAGGTTTGAACTAGAGTTTTGAAAAACTCGAATCCAACGAGTTAATCGAACACGCATCACTATCACTTGAAAAGTTATCACATATAAGTGCAAGTTTGTGTCTATTCAATAATGAATAACTATTTATTTTAAACAATATATCAGATAAATCGAAATCAACTAGCAATCCTAGAACAATTTGTTTAAGCACAAGTTTAATAAAGATAATATCTCTAAAGATCAATAATTAAACTAAATAATTATGATATGACACACAATTATTTGATTTAATAATTCAAGAACAAAAATAAAGAAGTTATAATAACATTTAATTAAAATATCATAAATCAAATAGACTTATCAATCAATCAAACATAACTACTAATATTTAATAGATTATTTAAATAAAAAATTCTAAAGATTTATGATCTTATATTTGCAAAACAAGAGAGAGATTAAAGATGATGAGAATAAGCACAATTAAACTCTTCTGTGTTTAGTTTCAAATGTTTGCTTAGATTTGTATTTATAGAATATTATGAAGCACATTAGGTTAAAAAAATTACTATATTGTCCATAAAATCAATTAGAGGACTTTTAAGAAATAAATCAACAAAATCCCAATCCAAATCATAATAAAAATACATTTTAATTCAGATAATTGGCTGTTCGATTGATCTATCCAAGTACTCGATCGATTGAGTATATTGGTCAATCGATGAATGTAGCCTCGATCGATCCAATCAAAATTTAATTAATTATTCAAGAAGTGGACTGATCCAGTGATTAAACTCGATTGATCTAATCCTTGATCGATCTAGTCATGTCTTAAAAATTAATTTAATCAAGTTGTATTACTTGATCAAACCAGTCATTATTCAATCAATTGTGTGGCCTAATTTGACATTGTCCTTATTGTGTTTAATATGCAATCTAACGTATATAGGAGTAGAAAAATACCTGATATGTGATCGTTGAGGCTCGATAGTTTATTCAGTTTCAAAAATTCTTCTAAGATACCTAGAAACTAAAATTACAATTATATGTTTTGTTTCACGAATATTGTCAGTACTAACATAAACATAAGAATCTCCCCTTTGGCATATTCATGTGACAAAACCTCTCTCTCACTACATAATGCTTATAGGAAAATTAATGTTTTAGATAGTGGTACTATTCTATGATTTAGTGAAACCATCTTAACTTGAATATTGAAAGCTCTTGTTTACACTAAAAAATAAAAACATAAATATCCAAACACTTGTCTTAAAAGACACATTGTTCATTAGTTTAGTGTATATAATAATATAAAAAATGAAGAATATTCATAAGAGTGAGTAATCATATAATATAAATTAAAAACATAACTCCCCTAGGTATAATATCTCTAAAAAGGATTTTTAAAGTAATTCTACCCCTAAGTTAGCTCTTCCTTTTTGTAGATTTTCAATTAATGTTCTAATTTTTCTCTCCCTTTTAGTCATATGAATAAACAATAGAATTATGAAATAAGGATAACATGTTGAGTAAGAAAACATTGTATTTGATGACTGAAAAGAGGACTACACAATTTGAAAAGCTCAGAATGAGCAAAGTAGAGAGCTAAAAAAAATAATTTTTCCCAAAAATAAATAAACTCTCTTAAAGTTCTATGAATTCTCTAAATAATTTGGAATAAAACAAAATTTATTAAAATTGATACATATAATTTTTTTTGAATTTAGGGTAGTAGACTTAGCTTAATATAACTACAACAATACACACAAATGTTAAAATTAAATTTGTTCAAAATGTGGCTATCCATTGACAACATAAATATATGTAGACAAGACATACAAACATACTAACACATATGGTGACATAGCAAAAATCACCAAAAGTAAAATATGTGTTGGAACTACAATAGGATGTCAATTTGTTCATTTATGGTTAGTTATGAAAGATTCAAAGAAAAGAGTATCATCTATCATGACAAAATTACAATTGAATTAAAACTTACATACAATAAATTTACTTACCAAGAGAGAACTTTAATCTATATTTTTGTATTCCCTTCTTGTATTAATTGTTTTTAGGAAATATGCACCATCTTATATACTTAGTATGATGACTTTCACACTAGTTGTGAGGTAGCCCTCTTCGTTCACTGCAGTAGTTTTCACACATCATAGTTGATAGTCCTCTTAAAACTAAGTGTATCTCTATAATAGTATTTTAGAAAGTGAAAGATAGATCTCAAAAACAACTATGCAGTTACGGTTAGCTCACAAAATCAATCATAAACTTCAAGTATGACATACATATATGTCCAGTGACTCTATGAGTAGGTTCATTTCAATATTAATCATTAGATATTAAAAATATATAAATACACCAGTCAAAATATTTATTTGTATAATGTATAACCAATCAAAATACATATGAATCGAGTATGTAATGATCATGTCAATATTAAAGCATCTTTATTCCCTCTTTTTTTTATTTTTTTTATTTTTTTAAACTAAAGAAACATTAATAAAAATAAAAATAAATAAACTAAACTAAAGATATTCACCTAGGGTCAATTAAGAACTCAAATAAAAATATCTATGTGAACAACAAATGATGCTCAAGTGATCGAAAATAGACAATCTTTCCAAACTCAAATTTTCTTGAATTTTAGTTTCTTTATATCTTTGTGTTGAAAATCAACTACCTTAGTTGTTATTGACATATTTTTGGACTTACCTTTAAATCCCATATTCATCCTAAATGAAGATGCAACATGCATGATATGATGATGGTAATTAGTCTTAGAATTACTAGTGTTGAATTTTACATGCTTCTTTCAATCAATAACTTCATACTTTCTAGTATAATTTTTGAACATATTATAATTTCCATTCATCTTAGAATATGATGCAACATGCATAAATAGATGATGGTTATGAATCCTACTATGTGAAGCATGAAAAATATTATTACATTTACAAATATTTATCAAAAGTATACATTTGGGCCTAATATGATCTTTCCTACCACAATGATGACAAACATACACAAACTTAACAGATTTTTCAATCACAGGTGCAACTATTCTTTGTGTATAATGAGTTACATTAAGAGTAGGGTTAGAAGGTTTTATAGATGTGATTTTTGATGTTGAAACTGTATTTGTATCCTATGAAATAGAAGGGTTAGAGAGTTTTACAAACTCAGTTGTTTTTGAAGATGATGACATAAAATTCTCATCTATATAGCTTAGTACTCTCTTATCTCCAACATGTTTTTCATAATCTTGAATTTTTTTAGCCTTTCAACTTCAATGGTTAATCTCTTCACAACTTCTTTTGATTGTTCAAGTTCTTGCATTAGATTCTTATTTTCCTGTTTAAGATATATAAGACTTAAATTCAAAACATTAGTATAAGTTTCATTTTTTCTTTTCTTTTTTATAATTGAGGAGTTTATTTTAAGCAACCTATGTTTATCATTTAATTTAATTACTTCTATAAGTAACTTATTCTTTTGTCTCTTACTTTTAACTAAATCAAAAATAAAGTCATCATGACTAATTGTATTAAATTTATTGAATAGAAATTCAACATCACTTTTTTCATCATCTGAAATATCACCCTCAATAGAATAATCCATAACAAGGTTTTAGGCACACTAAGTCTATCTAATGATCGACACTGATAACAAATGAAAGTTCTTTTAGTTGTGGATCTAAATATCTAGTCAACAAAAGTATGGTAAATTAATTTTTTTTAATCGATTAAACAATCAATCACGTGTACATAAAGTAATGCAAAAATAATAATATCAACACACGATATTTTTAGGTGGAAAAACTTAGGCCATACCAATGACCCAAGAGGAAACTATCCACTATGAAAAATAACTATCCAATTACAAGGCTAAGACTCAAACTACCCACCCATGTAATACCCCTAAGTAACCTACTTACAAGTCACTGCTTTCATCATATTTTCTATAAGATAGGCGTTCGAATATGGATCATCATTCTGAAAAACTTGAATCCCATGAGTTAATCAAACATGCACCATTATCATTTGAAAAGTTTGCATATAAACACAAATGTAAGTTTGTGTCCTAGAGTATATTCAATAATGAACAATCCTAACTAGTTGATTTTAAACAATATATCATATCATCAAAATCAACTAGCAACCCTAGAAAAATTAGTTTAAGCACACGTTCAATAAATATAGCTTCTTTAAAGATTGATAATCAAAGCAAATAATTATAATATGACACACAATTATTTAATCCAACAATTCAAGAGCAAAAATAAAGAAGAAGCTACAAGAACATATGACCAAAATATCAGAAACCAATTAGGCTTATTAATCAAACAAACATAACTCTCAATGTTTGATAGATTAACTAAATAAAAAAGCCTAAAGAATTATGATTTTATATATGCAAAATAAGAGAGAGATTAAAGATGAATAGAATAAGCACAATTAAGCTCTTGCGTGGTTAGTTTCATTTGTGTGCTTAAGTTTGTATTTATAGAATATTTTGAAGTATATTAGGTTAAAACATAATTATTATATTGCCCATAAAATCAGTTAAAATGCTTTTAAAAATAAGAACAATATAGTAAAAACCAAATCCAAATGAAAATAGAAATATGTTTTAAAATCAAATAACTAGCTACTCGATCGATCTAACCAAGTGCTCGATCGATCAAGTACATTGGTTGATCAATCGATCCAGTAAACAGTTAATTAATTATTCAAGAAGTGAATCCATTCAATGATTTAACTCAATCAATCTAGTCCTTGATCGACCTAGTAAATCCCTCGATCGATCCAGTCATATGTTGAAATTAATGTAATCAAGTTATATTGCTCGATTGATCCAATCTTTACTTGATTGATCGAGTGGCCTAATTTCACATTATCCTTATTGTGTCTAATATACAATTTAACGTGAACTGGAACTAAAAAATGCCTAATACGTGGTTGTTGAGGCTCAATAGTTTCTTACAATTACAATTATATGTTTTGTTTCAAGAATATTTCCAATACTAACATAAACCTAACATATTATTCTAACTCAATATTTCAATTTTATGAACATTGTAATCCTATTAAAAAAATAAATATAAATAGGTAAATAAAATAATATTTTTGGTCGAATAGGCATAAAACAAATATATATATATATATATATATAGAGAGAGAGAGAGAGAGAAAGATAATTAAGAATTACTTGTAACTTTCTAAGTTTTAAAAGTACAAAAATTATTAGATTAAATCATTACAAGAATTAAGAGAATTGTCAAGACATACATGAACATAAAGATTCAACAAATTTAATTGTTTTTTGTTTTGAGGAATTTTGTTAGATAGCTTTTACGAACATTATGAAAGAAATGAAAAATCTAATCATAATAATTTTGATAACTTTATTTTTTTATAGTATTAAAAATTATATATGTTAAGGTGAATGAAAAAGAAAAATAATAATCACATTCTTGTATCTTTAAATCATCAAATAACCTAGCTCTCATTTATTTCAAGTTATATGTTTAAATTACACTAAAAATCATTGTATAACCTCTCACCAATCGGAGAAAACAAAAAAAAAACATTGCTATATTGTCTAAAAAGCTAGATATATAACATGGGTGAGGGGTCAATAGTCTCATTATTTTTGAAAATGAGTAGTTTAGTTTCATTATTTTTGGATTAGATTAAATTAGTCCTAATTTTTTTAAGAAAGAGTCAAATAAATTCATATCTTGATTTTTCGTTTAAATAAAACAAAAGAATATATGTGAGAGATGCATGATTTTTTGTGTGAGTATTGGATTTTTTTTCAACCATTTGGAGCCAAATAAAGTTATAATACCCTTAAATTTTGTCATTTTAAATCATATTTTTTTGCACCCTATGAAAAAGAGATTCCAAGTTTTTGTTACATATGAATTTTTTTCTAAAATTTCTTGTATGTTGTAGCTTTAAATTACTAAGTTAGTATTAAATAATTAGGCATATTCCTAACAAATATTTTTTTTTAAGTAAACAAATAATTTCGATGATGTTATGTTAATTTGATAAAATTGATTGTATTTGTTAAAGGGTGAAGCGCACCTCAGTCCTTTACCTTTCACAAAAGGAATACATAAGTATTAAGTGGAGTACAAAAGTCTTGTTACTTTTAAATGAATGGCACAA
Source organism: Hippophae tibetana (assembly GCA_037013495.1). NCBI lineage: Eukaryota > Viridiplantae > Streptophyta > Magnoliopsida > Rosales > Elaeagnaceae > Hippophae > Hippophae tibetana. The sequence continues at coordinate 8,710,087 of CM072808.1, read as the reverse complement.
AGGTCTTATATTGATAGAAAGAGGATCGTGTGCCAAACACATGACTATAAAGGAAGGGCATTTTTGGGTTTTCAAAAAATTGAACCCTTCCAATTGGTAAATGCATTTATTTGTAATCGATCTATTACTCTCCAATTTCAATTTCCATTTTCATTTTTCTTTAACGGATCATTTATTGGTCCAAGTGTTTCTATCATTGAAGAGTTCGTCAGTTATGGTTTGATCTGGTAACAGTAACAATGCTTTGATGGGAAGCACGATTATAAAAGCAGTGTTATGATCTATAAGCTCAACACACAAATCCAAAGCAATACACCATCTATTTGAGTACTGTTAAGAGCTTAGAAGTTCTTAACATAGAGAACAAATCTATTTTGATCAGTTTGGAGCTTTAAGAACAATTTCAATGGCTAGAGGTAAGATCCTTCGTTACTTGTTTTCGATCCCTTTCGTTTATTTATTCCTCATTTGGGTTGATTAATTTATTCTGACATTTAGTATCAGTGCACATATTACCTCTGTCTTGATCAATTTTAAACAATCTTTTTTTTGCTTTGTTTCACTAAGCACCTTGAAATTGAGTTTTTTAAAAGACTCGGTTTTGATGCATATGAAAATCATAAATGATTTCATTATTGATTTTCCAATAGTTATGTGAATTGAAATATGAAAAATTATGAAGAAAATCATTCCAATTTGGCGTTTGTGTTCATTGGAATATATTAATTAAAGTTTTATTTAAAATGACATTTTTTATTCAAATTGAAAATTCAATTTTGAGAATTTTGATAAAAAGAGCACCAATTTTTGTCTCTTGAATCTCAAGATACGGTTGGGTATCTATTCGGGTCGTAACTAGGTTGACTCAATTGGAGGTTGAAGATAAAGTCAAAAATTTCTTTTACTGTTAGCGAGACTCAAAATCGGGTATCTTGGAAGAGTTTCAACGCCCAGTCCACTGAGACACAATGTATTTTATGTTATAATATGGACAAGCCTTATTATTATATGTATTGGAATTTAATTTTTATAATTTTGTTTTTGGTTTTTTCGAGAATCGAGTCTGAGTCTCTCGAGAGAATACTAACTCTCATGCGCACTAAACTGAAACACATTTTGTGTACAATATTTATTATTATATATATTCCATATTTAATTATTAATAATAAAAAAATCTAAATATAATTTTAATGTGATTAATTATTTAACTTAGGTTGATCATATGTAGAATATTTATTATACATGTGACATTTATTTAAATAATTTTTGGCACATTAAAATTTATGTTTAAATTCATTATGCTTAAATTATTTGTTTTGTTATTTATATGTATAAATTTTGTAATTTATTATATATATGAAATTTGGTTAAATAATTTATGCATAATGAAATTAATTCTTAATGGCTCTTTATGAATTTAATTAATATTTATATTATTTATTTTGATTTTATAATTTATTATCATTTTTTATATATGCAATCTTAAGATAGATAATATTTATACAATTGGAATTAAGTTAATGTTTAAGTGATTCATATAGTTTAATTAAATAGGGAGTAACCACACCATCTTTAATTAATTAAAACTATAATAAGGTTTATTTAAAATCATATTTAGAAAATTAACATTAATTGTGATTCATATGTGGTATAATAAATCTTAATCCCACAAAAGTTTTTATTATATTTTTGTGTGATTAATTAGGATATAATATCAAATTATATTTTCTAATTTACTCACAGGGATTAAGAAAATGAACATAATTTGATAGTTTTATCGTAAAGTTAGGATGAATCTAATTGAATTAAAAATTTAGCCTACAAGCAAGTTTTATATCATTAGATTCATATTTTTCATAATTTACATCGGTAAAAAATGATTTTAATTTAGGTCTACAATTTTAATAAACATATAATCTTTAATCGCAACTTTACAACCTGTGAATTTCTCTTATATTTGTTGTGACATTCCCGAATTGAAAAGGAATAATTATAAAGTATGGAAGGAAAGAATTCTCCTTCAACTAGGGTGGATGGATATTGAATATGCTATTAGGAAAAATGAACCACCTAAAATTACTAAAACTAGCACTCCAGTGAATATCAAGTTTTATGAACAATGTGAGCGATCTAATCGCCTTAGCGTGATGTTCATTAAGACTAAGATTTCTTTTGATATTTATGGTTTTATTGATGAGTATAACAATGTTCAGGACTTGCTAAAGGCAATTGATGATCACTTCAGATAAGGCTTTGGCAAACACCCTAATTATGAAGTTCTCTTCCTTAAGACTCACTAGTGGGAAATAAAAATCTCATTATAAACAGAAAGGGAAAGGGATTCCACCTTAGGCTAATATTAAGAAAAAAGCCAGGTGTTTCTTATGTAAAAAGAAGGGACACATGAAGAAGGAATGTATCAAATTTTAGAAATGGCTTGAGAGTAAAGGTAATCCAACCTCGTTTGTTTGTTATAAATGTAATATGATTAATGTTAGTATTAACACCTAGTGGATTGATTCTGGATCTACAATCCATGTTGCAAACTCCTTATAGGATATGCAAAACCTAAGGAAGCCAGTGGGAAGTGAGCAATACATCTTATTCGATAACAAGATGGGCTCACATGTAGAGGCTGTAGAGACATGCAGTTTGATTTTAAGTAGTGGTTTTATTTTAGAAAAGACCTTTTATGTTCCAAGTTTCTCTAGAAACTTGATTTCGATTTCAAGACTTGTACATTCTAGTTATTCTTTTCATTTTTATGAAACATCTTTTAGTTTATTTAATAAATCTGATTGTGTTGGGAATGGTATTTTGTCTAATGGTCTTTACTGCATTAATTTACAAAATAATGTCACTCATAACACTATGCATGTTCAAGTTGGCACTAAAAGGTGTATTATTGATCATGACTCTTCTATATTATGGCATAGGAGATTATGAAATATCTCCATAGAAAGAATTAAAAGATTAGTGAAAGATGGGGTACTTAGTACTCTAGATTTTACTGATTTTGAGACATGTGTGGACTACATTAAGGGAAAGTAAACTAACAAGTCAAAGAAGGGTGCCAATAGGAGTTCAAGCATATTAGAAATCATACTTATGAATATATGTTATCCAGACATGGACATTCAAGGTCAGAAATATTTTATCACCTTTATTGATGATTTTTCTCAATATATGTATCTCTACATGCTTCATAATAAGAGCAAAGCATTAGATACCTTCAAAAGCTTTAAGGTTGAAATAGAGAAACAATGCAGAAATCAAATAAAGCTTATGAGATCATATAAAGGTGGTGAATATTATGTTAGAAATATTGAGAATGGACAAGTGTCAGGTCTGTTTTCTAAGTTTCTTCAAGAGCATAGGATAGTTGCTCAATACACTATTGCTTGGTTCACCAGACTAGAATGGTATAGCATAAATGAGAAATCAAACATTATTAGACATGGTATGAAGTATGCTTAGCTACTCCAATCTTCCTAAATCCTTGTGGATTGAAGCTTTAAAGACGGATGTGTATATATTAAACTGAGATCCAACCAAGGCTGTCTCAAAGACACCATTTGAATTATAGAAAGGTTAGAAACTGAGTATGCGACATATGCGTGTTTGGGGATGCCTATCTGAAGTGAGGATTTATAATCCACAAGAGAAGAAGCTAGACCTAAGAACCATTAATGGGTATTTCATTGGATATGTTAAAAGGTCTAAGAGATATAGGTTTTATTGTCCATCTCATAGCACTAGGTTTGTGGAATTAGGAAATGAAAAATTTCTTGAGAATAAATTGATTAGTGGGAGCGATTAATCCCAGGGCATTGGTCATGAGAAAGATAATTCAGATGTTCAATGTGCCACTTCAAGTAATGGACTGATCATTGTTGTTAATAACGCATCTCGAGTACAAACGCATGTTGAAGAACCAGTCCTGAAAGTAACACAAGCTGTTGATCTTGATCCAATAGATCATCGATGAAGTTCAACAGATGCTTGAAGTTGTTGAACAACCAGCTGAACAACATGCTCTTGCTCCTCAGAAGCATTTTGAAGTAGCATTTAGAAGATCTACTAGAGTAAGGAAATCAATGATTCCTAGTGATTATGTTATGTATCTACAAGAGTGTGACTATAATGTTGGAGTTGAAAATGATCATGAGAAATTTTCATAGGCTATGAGTTCTAAGGTTTCGAACTTATGGTACAATGTCATGAAAGAAAAGATGGATTCTATGACGTCTAACCGAGTTTGGGATCTCATCAACTTTCCTGATGGTGTAAAATCCATTGGATGTAAATGGGCCTTCAAGAGAAAGAAACACTCATAAGGAAACATTGAAAGACATAAGGGAAGACTCGTTGCCAAAGGATTCACTCAAAGAGAGGGAATCGACTACACGAAGACATTCTCTCTTGTATCTAAGAAAGATTCACTTTGTGTGATCATAGCATTGGTTGCTCATTTTGATTTGGATTTGCATCAAATGGATGTGAAAACAACTTTCCTTAATGGTAACCTAGAGGAATAGGTTTATATGAAACAACCTGAAGGATTCTTCTCTAGTGATGATGAGAATTTTGGTTTGTAGGCTTAATAAATCCATATATGGATTAAAACAAGCTTCCTGTCAATGCTATTTGAAATTCCATAACGTCATCACTTCATTTGGGTTTAAGGAGAGCATCATGAATCAATGTATATACTATAAGGTTGTTAGGAGTAAGATTTGTTTTTTGGTGCTATATGTGAATGATATTTTGCTTGCAGCCAATGATAAGGGTTTGTTACACGAGGTAAATAATTCCTCTTTAAAATTTTTGATATGAAGGATATGGGTGAGGCATCTTATGTCATTGCATTAATATCCATAAGAGAAAATTTTAATAAAAAAATGGTCATTGAGCACATTAGCATTGAATTAATGATTACTGATGTAGTAAAGGCATGCCACCACTAAAATTTAAGGATCATGTAGTAAAAATGGGAATTGGTTCCAGTTTTTTAAAGATATATATACGGTTTATTATTGAAACTCTTATATATTATGATGTTTTCTCATATTCATGTGCATCTTAAGTTATTTGATAAACTAAATACATTGTAATACATGAAAGATAATACTTGCATCGACACCCCCAAACTTAAAATTTTGTTTGTCCTTAAACAAAAAGAGCATAAAAGAAAGAAAGAAAACAACTGTAGATAGTGTCAACAAAATCACATAGATAACTACCATCACTCACTAAGTCATGATTTGAATTTAGATTTCATCACTAATAACTTACTCTTTTTACATTGAAGATAGCAAGAAAATCAATCAAAATTCATTTGTCAAGCAAGATTTAAATATTTACTTCAACCTAAAGATAGGTCCTTGAGTGTATGTGTGAAGTAGTTAATTCAAATCCAAACCACCAGCAAATTCAGATAAAAGTAGAACAACAGAAATAAGAAGAATTCTCTCAAAACTAAACTCCATAAGTCCAATTTTCATAAATCTTCTCCATCAATGTAATCAAATACCAAATTCAGAGATCAAAAGGTCTTTAATCAGGGTTTTAATGAGAGGCCATAGGGTGAGGACTAATAAAGAAATGGATATGGAAAATAAAATCAAACTGGGAAAATACTTTGTAGAAAGAAATGATAAAAAGAATATCCATAGGATTCATACCATAGCTCTTTCTCGACAATATGCTTATACTGATGACAAATGTTTTTGTCATATTCAATAAGTAGAGTGTTTTTTTTCTTTTTTGATGTGGTTGTCGTGATACTTATAGTCTTTACTAATTGCAAGCACTTTAACCCTTTTCCAATTCTTGCCTTTCACTTTCTTTATATCTTTTTTTCACACTACATCAAATAGAACAAACATATTGTGAATTATTTAATTTGAACTAAATTTTTCTTTAAATGCAAATTTCTACCAAAGTATTTTCTCAAAATTTAAGGTAGATTCATGGTTTTTCAGACTTAGAATGGGAATGGTTTATGTAGTTAAAGGAACAAATAAGGCTTATGTAAAATAAGGCTCAAGAGAGTACACCATGCAATGATACTGTGATAATCAGGATGGCTGGGAAAGCTCTTTGGTTGTGAAAAACATTTCCTAGATCATTTCTCTAATATTTGGTATCAATTAGGATTTTGCCTTAAGGATCCATCAATGGTCTCTAGAGCAAAGCTAGTTTAAACTTTTCCTAACCCAATTAATTCAACTCCTTCTCTTCATAGGCAAAATGGAGTAGAGAAAAAATTTACCATGTGCTCAATTATTTTCAAGGATAAAGATTTAAATCAAAGTACCCACAAAACTCTAACTAACATAATAGTATATTTTGAAATTTTTTCTCAAACCTATCCTCAATCACAAATTTTAGGGTCATAGCGAATTCAATCATACTTAAATACATGCTTGGTAAGAGAATTCAACAACTCAAGACTATAGGGGTTGACACCCTCAAACTTAAACTAAACAATGTCCTTATTGTAATTTAAAAGTGAGACAGATAGAAGAAATGAAAAGAACTTTCCTGGTTTTATGGTGGATCTGCATTAGTTTGTAATTTTTAGCTTTTTATTCTTGCAAAATAAATCAGCATCAAAATCCAAATTATTAAAATAGTAATAAAAGATAAAATAAAATAAAATAAAAGAACAAAAGAAATTTTTATGGATTGCCTCGCATAAACGCTTGTTTTATAGTCTACAGCCAGACATTTCAAACTTCATCAATCAAGATTTCAAAAAGGAATAAATGCATGATTTCTCTCCACTTGTTCTCCACAGTAGTGCTTCAATCTATAACCGTTAACTCTGAATATATTCCATGTATTGTCCTTCAAGTCTATTGCTCCAAAAGTGGAAACTTTGTCAAGTGTATAAGGACCTGTCCATCTTGATCTTAATTTATTAGGGAAGATTTTTAGTTGTGAATTAAAAAGAAAAACCTATTGTCCTGGAGCAAACACATGCCTTAGAATCTATTTTTCATGCCACTTCTTTGTGCGTTCTTTGTAGATCTTTGTATTTTCATAATCATCATTTCGAAACTCATCCATCTCATTCAATTGAACAAGTCTATTTTCCTCTTCTCTGGGTGTAAGTGATGCCACAACAATCATTGGAAAGGTTTAATCATTACCCAAGGATGCATAATGAAGATGATCAGGCAATTGCTTTAACTCTAGAGTTGTAGTTTGTTGCACTTTTTCTATAGAGATTACAGAATCCATCTTTGCAACCATTGGCTCTAACCTCTCCACTTCTGTGCTAAATGATGTACACTACTGCAATGATTATTCTAGGTGATCAGTTGGTATATCTTCTTAAAAGGTTTCTACTTCACATTGTTCAATGATATCTACTCGAAATCAAGTGCTTGAATTTTCTAGAAATCTCATGGCTTCGTAGGTGTTGAATGTAACCTCTTCCTTGTTCACTCTCAATGTTAACTCACCCTTTTGAACATCTATTAAATCCCTTCCCGTAGCCAAGAATGGTCGGCCAAGAATTAATGGGAAATCTTGGTCTTTATCCATATCTAACACCATAAAATCAGTAGGAAAAATGAATTTATCCACCTTTATCAATACATCTTCTTTGATTCCATATGGATACTTGATGGATCGGTCTGCTAGTTGCAAAGAAATTTTTGTTTGTTTTATCTCTCCAAGTCCCAATTTCCTATAAATAGACAATGGCATAAGATTAATGCTAGCACCAAGATCACATAAAACTTTCTCAAAAAATGAATTTCCAATAGTGCAAGGCAAAGTGAAACTCTCTGGATCTTTTAATTTTTAAGGCAATTTGTTTTGAAAAATGGCACTACATTCTTTAGAAAGCTTTACTGTTTCGAACTCCTCCAACCTTATTTTCTTGGAAATGAGGTCCTTTAGAAATTTGGCATAATTTGGCATCTGTTCCAAAGCATCGACAAAAGGAATATTTATATGAATTTTCTTAAAGTTATCCAAAAACTTAGAAAATTGCTTATCTAATTTTTGTTTTTGAATGTGTTAAGGATAAGGAAGTGGAGTAGAGAGAATAGAAGGATTGTCAGGAAATGAAATTGATGGAGGCATATCAGCCTCTCTTAGTGTATCATTAACAATCTCCTCTTCTTCTACTTTATGATTACTTTGGCCATTGTTTGGAGCTATATGGATGGACTTAGTTTCCTTTGATGGTGACCTCTCAATTTCTCTTCCACTCCTAAGTGTAATGACATTGCATTGTTCCTTTGGATTCACTTCTGTATTGCTAGGAAAATTTCCTCTTTATTGAGCATTAATGGTTGTGGCTAGTTGCCCAATTTGCACTTCAATATTTTTCATAGTGGCTTCTATATTGTTAAAATGAGTCTCAATGTTATCCATCCGTGAATCATTCTTTTTAAACCTTGCTTTGGTCTCCTCAACAAAGGAAACCATGGCATTCTCAAGTGACATCTTATTTTTTCTTGGTTGACTATTAAACCTGGGAGGAGGTTACAACACATTCTTTGTGTTTCCATAAGACAAATTTTCATGATTTCGAAGCCCTCGATGGTAGTAATTTGGCATAGGATCACCATGATAATTGTAGTTATGATTGTTGATGTATTGAACCTGCTCTTGACTTGATTCATTTATCGAAATTGTCATACTTGAAGTTATAATAGATTCTACACTTTGTGGTATTCTTTGGGTTGTCAAGGCATAAATATGATGAGATAGAGAAGCTACTTGAGCTGAAAGGGCAGTAAATGATTCCAATTCATGAATCCCAACAACTTTCTTAGCCATAGATCTTTCAGTTGGCCATTGATAGTTGTTTAAGGCCATTTCTTCCAAAAGAGAAGTAGCACCTTCAGGTGTTTTTGACATCAAAGTTCCACCAGAAGTAGCATCAACTATAGTTCTAGTTTACCCATTTAACCCATTATATAAAATCTAAATTTGTAACCAATCTGGCAATCAATGTTGAGGGTAATGCCGAATCATATCTTTCTACTTTTCCCATGCTTCATAGAGTGTCTCAAAATCATTTTTTTTTCTGAATTGACCAATCTCACTCTTGAGTTGGGATGTTTTTGCAGGTGGAAATAATTTAGCAAGAAGCTTTTTTGCCATGTCCTACCAACTAGTAATGCTTTCCGGTTGTAAAGATTGTAGCCAACCTCTAGCCTTGTCCCTCAATGAAAAAGGAAACAATCTTAGTCTAATGGTGTCTTCAGTAACACCATTCATCTTTATAGTGTCACAAATCTCCAAGAACATCGCCAAATGGATATTGGGGTCATCAAGTGGTGATCTGCTAAATTTTCCTTGTTACACCATGCTAATCAACGCCGATTTGAGCTCAAAATTATTGGTATTAATGGTTTGGCATCTTACACCTAAGTAGTTGTCATTCATAATTGGCCTTACATAATCCATCAAGGTGCGTGGTTGTGCATTATGTTCTTTTTCAGTCATGGCTAGTACTTTCTTCTTTTTCGTGATCTAAAGGTTCTTTCAATATTCAGATTAAAAGGAATAATGTTTCTAGTTTTAGCACAGAGCATCCAACATCAAAAACACTAAGTAGTTGTCATTCATAATTGGCCTTACATAATCCATCAAGGTGCGTGGTTGTGCATTATGTTCTTTTTCAGTCATGGCTAATACTTTCTTCTTTTTCGTGATCTAAAGGTTCTTTCAATATTCAGATCAAAAGGAATAATGTTTCTAGTTTTAGCACAGCGCATCCAACGTCAAAAACACACATAGAGAAAAAAGTAAAAAAATAAAAAATAAAAATAAAAATAAATAAAATATAATTCTAAATTAAAACTAAGATTACTTTGTATCGATATTGACAAAAATAAGAAAAAAATCAATCACCGACAACGGCGCCAAAAACTTGATCGGTGCAAAACTACAAGTGCACAGTATCATAGTTTTATAATAAAGTGATAAGAAAAGTATCGTCCTCATGGATTGGTAACTTATTTTTGACAAATATCAAAATTATGATAATGTCAATTTTATCTAAAGAAGTCAGTAAAGTTGTTGTATTTGAAATTTAGAATAAAATAAAATTAAAGAAGATGCGCAAAAGAAAATAAAGATATTGTTAGAAAATCAAATTAATGGGAAGAAAACTTCTAGGAAATCGATTTCACCTAATCTCTCGCTATGTTTTACTCATCTAGCTAATTGAATTTAATTCTCTTTGTTTGTTAGCAATCTCTAAAAATATCCAAAATTCTATTTCGATAGTCAATTGGAAATATTCTTGTTCATTAATTTACATAAGAGTATGCAATTTAATAAAACACAAAAGCATTAAGACCAATGATTTTTAAGACTACATAGGTTCATACAAGTTTTTTGATCTCTATATTTACCTATGCTGAAATATTCTAGATCTATCCTATAATTTCCTCTTTCGATAGTAAATCATAAGACTCAAATCATCTAATTAATGGCCTATTAATTAGAAGCATTAAACTTAGAATAAATCAGACAAACATAAAGAGAAATAATTCAAATTAACATAGAAAATTAAGTATAGTTTGAAATTAAATTACATCTTTTTCCTTCAATAAAGATAAATTAATTCATGCTAAAAATTAAATTAAACATAAACGAATTCACCATAATTTTCTGAGAGAAATTGAAAATAAATTGACTCACAAAAAGAATCTGCTTTCGCATTACCGTTGCGCTTAATTTGATTTCAGTTTTTTTCTTCCTTGTGGCTCTACCGCTGTTTTTTTATTATTTATTTTTCTGCATTGGGGACTCTATTCTGCTTCTCTACCTTTTGATTTATATATATATAATAACCCTGCCATCCACCTGCGTTTCTACTTTTCATGTATATATATATATATATATATATTAATTTAAATATGATTTAAATAAAACTTAATTTAAATTTGAGAGTCCTTAAGTGATATGTTTCTAAAATTTTGGATCTTCATTATCTTCAAATCTGCAATAAAATTCAAATAATAAAAATGAAGTCAAAAATCATTAATAATTAAATAAAATTATACTAAAGTTTAAAATTGAGAAATGATAAATTATACCAAATTATAAAAGTCATCAATACTCGCTCTTAGAAGACCTATCATCATGATTTATGTGTTTATTTCTTAAGAAAGATAATCGATGAGATTAAGTTTAACGTTTGGATCAAGTGGGAGAATGTAACTGATTCATTACTCTCCAATTTCAATTTCAATTTCCATTTTTCTTTAACGATCATTTATTGGTCTAAACGTTTCTATCTTTCTTGTTAGTTATGGCTGAAGTTAGTAACATTACTGATGTTTTGATGAGAAGCATAGCTATAAAGGGGTGTTATGATCTCTAAGCTCAACACGCAATTTCAAAGCAACACAACATCTATTTGAGTGCTGTTAAGAGCTTAGAAATCTTAACACAGAGAACAAATCAGTTTTAATTAGTTTGTAGCTTTAAGAAAAATTTCAATGATTGGAAATAAGATTTTTACTTTACTTATTTTCGATCCTTTTAGTTTGTTTATTCCGCATTTGGATCGATTAATTTATGCTTACATTATTGGCACCAAGTTTTTTTTCCCTCCCTCTATTGATACTAATAACTTATATCACACATATCTTATGACGTTGAATGACATATCTTAATTTTTTATTTGAGGGTGAATGCTTTGATATTATGGCTAGGGAATTGTCTCCCATTATATGTGACGAGCTCCTTAGGAAGGCTAAAATGAAAAATTATGGACTTCCATATCAATCGAATTACATCCTTTTCTTGTATTCTACCCAAGGGCTCTACTTTGATCCATTTTGAAAAATAATTAGTGGCCACAAGGAGAAACCTTTTTTGGCCCATACCTAAGGGCAGGGGTTCTACTATGTCAAGTCCTCATTTATAGAAAATCCAAGAACTTACCACGCCCACCATGGTATTCAGGGGTACGTGTGACATTGGGGTAAACCTTTGGCATTTATCGCATTTCTAAGTGTATTTGTTGCAATCTTTCAGTATGGTAGGCCAATAATAACCCTATCTCATAATCTGTTGTGATAATCTCTTACCTCCAGAATGTGAACCGTAGCCTCCTTCGTGTGCTTCAAACATCAATATTTCAGATCCCTCATTGGCTATACATAAGAGGCTAGGACTGAGTAGGGTTTTTTGGTATAGTTTCCCTGCTTTAATCATAAACCAACCTGTCTTGATCTCTATTTCTTTTGCGGCCTGGTGATCTTCAGTGTAGGTTCCCTTTTTCCAGGAAATTATAAATTGGGGCAAACCATGTCTTAGAGGGAGCATCCACACACCCGACCTTTCTTTCTGCCTCTTCCAAATATGCCTCTGCCAAAACCATTACTGACACTACTTTGTTTTGCTTAGTCTCCCTTACTGATGCCAAGGTTGCTAGGGCATCAGCGTGACCATTCTCATTTTGAGCTATTTTCTTGATCTCGAACATTGAGAATTTTGAGCATTCTAGCTTTAATCTATCTAAGTATCCCTTCATTTTTCCATCTCTAGCCTCAAACGTCCCTAAAAATGATTGACCACTAGCCTAGAATCACTATTGATCACCACACATGAAGTTTGTGCAATGAATATGCAAGTATACATATCGCAACAAGTAATATAATGATAAGAAAAGATCGTTCTCACGAAGATTATGTTATTAGAAACTAATTTTTAAACTAAAATAAATAAAACTTAATTTTTTGTGTTTTTATATTTTAATGAAGCAAAATTAAAATAACTAAAATTAAATAACAATAATTAATTAAATCAAATTTGGTAACTAAAAAGATATATGATAAAATATTTAGGAATACTTAATCCCTCAATTTTCTAAACATGTGAATCGCTAAAATCCCCCCAATATAATTATTAATTAATTACATGATCAATTGAATCTAATCTAGTATGTATTCCTCTCTCAAGTAAACTACACAACATATAATAATTAATTTAATCACACTCTAATGCTAATTAAATTGTATACTACTTATTAAGTTCAACAATTATGGATCACATACATAAGAATGATACATCTACCTAGAAACTATGCATGTTATTTTATCAAGACAAATAATTAAATAATTTTCTCAAATCTATTTAATTGCCTCTATAGATAAATTTTTGGTCAAACAATTAATAACATAAAAATCAAATTAAATAATATAATTAAATTAAAATTATAATTGGGGTAAAATATTAGATCATCACATGGTAAAAATTGGGTTCATAAGATCCATAGATTAAAAAATTAAATACACATAATTGTGTTCATAAAGCTCATATTTTTCATAAAGAAAGACATAAAAATTGATAAAGAAAAGAGTAGAAAAAAGAAATATAATCAATCTCTTGAATTGTAGTATTAATCTCCTTTTCAATCTCCACCAAATTTGTTTTGTCCCTTGAATTTTTCTATTCTCTCTTTTTAGCTTCAAAAATTAACCAAAATTATGCTAATGGAGGCCAATTTGGGTTTATGGAGTGATTAGGGGCTTAAATATTGCGCAGGTGTGATCTGGACCGTCGAATCAGCTTCAGATTAAGGGTTACGATCAAAACAAGCAAAATTGATAGTTCTAGCCAATCATTAGGGAGCAACGTGTGGTAGGGGAGATTGGTCAGAGTCAATGCTCGCTGAGTTAGAAACACGTGGCACGACGTGATTTGTGGAAATAGATGGCGTGGTGCACGGGTGGAGCAATGGCATAGCGACACGTGGCATGGTGTGTTAGTCAATTTCTAAACTCGGATTGAACGTTGTGCTGACACCTATCATACATTTCGTCCTCCTCACATGCAGCGTAACGTGATTCACTCTCTATGCATATGTGTCATCTGTGTGGCTTACCCAATCAGCTCCCTTGCTTGTGTGACATGCCACGTGGCAACTCTTGATTGGTCCTACGTTAAAAATTAAAAAAACATCCTTAAAAATATTTTTTGAAAGCAAAGGCCAGTTTATCAATGGTAGAATATCTACTTTGTGCCTCCGTTAGGATTTGGTTGACGTAATAGATAGGGTGTTGAATTTTGTCTCTTTCAACTAAGATCATTGTGTTGCATGTTTAGGGTGTCATAACCAAATATAAATAAATAATTTCTCTTAGGAGGAGGTTGACTAAGATGCGGGGGGAGGGGGTTGCTAAGGTACTTCTTGATTCCTTCAAAGGCTATGTTGCAATCCTCATTCCAAAAGACCGATGTGTTCTTACTCATCATTTTGAAGTAGGGGCATACAATCACTGCATTTGGAAATGAACCTGTTTAGTGCCATTATTATTCCATTCAGTTGTTGTATTCCTCTAAGGATAATGTGTGGTTTCCTGTTCACCAGTGTTTGTATCTTGTTTGGATTGGCCTCAATCCCCCTTGTTAACATTAGATACCCTAGAAAATTTCTGTAGCAACACTAAAGTTGCATTTTTTGGGGTTAAGTCTCATGCCATACCTTTGAATGATCTCAAATATCTCATGTAGATCCTTGATATGGTTCATGGGTTCAATTGATTTCACCACCATGTCATCTACGTATGCTTCTAGATTCTTCCTCAATTGCTTTTCAAACATTTTGTTAACAAGGCATTGATATGTAGTGCCCACATTTTTTAGTCCAAATGGCATCCTTGTGTAGCAGAATGTTCCTTCCTCCGTGATGAAATTACTTTTCTCCTCATCCTCGGGATGCATTATTATTTGATGGTATCTGAAGTATGTGTCCAAGAAACTCATCAACCCAAACCCATAATATATGTCTACTAGTTGATCTATGTTTGGAAAGGGGAAGTAATCCTTGAGACATGTCTCGTTTAGATCTGTCAAGGCCATGCACATACATGATGACCCATATGCTTTCTTTACCAATACCACATTTGAAATCCATGAAGGATAATTGACCTATATGATGACTCTAGCCTCTTTGAGGGCAGTCATATGGTGTATGATCACCTCATTCTTCTCCTTAAGGAATTTTATTTTCCATTGCTGGATCGGTCTAACTTCTGGGTCGACGTTCAACTGGTATGTTATGACTTTTGAATCAATTCTTGGCATGTCTGTAGGAGACCAAGCAAAAACATTTGCATTAGCTCTGAGGAATCATGGGAATTACTCCTAAACCTTTGTTGTTAAATCCTTAATCATTTTCAAGCGGTGATTTTTGCCTTTAACACCTATTGGGAGGTCCTTTACTTTATTAAGGTAGATAAACCTTGCCAGGCCTTTACTACTTGGTCTCTTTTAAGGGAGACCCCTTGGTGATTACTATTTGGAGGTGGTCCCTTTCATAGTAGCATTATAACAACTTATGGATTTCTCCTAGTCTCCCCTAACCTCTTTAGGACCTTTGATTTTTGGAAATTTGATCAGTTGGTGAAAGGTGGATGGGACTGCCCTCATTTTATGTGCAGGGATACCAATGATCACAAAATTGGTAATTATTATTACTCATTTTGCCATGACTGGTAGGACCACCGTTCCTTTTTCATAGGTCGTACTACTGTTGAATCGTACGAGAGGGAGCTCTATGTTAAAGATGTCAAAATCCTTTACTCTTAGGGCTCTGGCAATGATCAGAAAAAGAAGATTATTGAACTTTTAGTGTCAATCATTATCCGACAGACATCTCAAGATTTGATCCTTAAAGTTATTACTAAAAGGTCTTCGTGATGGAATGAGGTATTGTCCTTCTCATTGAAAATGATTTCTATAGGAGTTATCATTTTATCCAAGGTGTGTACATGTGGGGCATTACATAGTTCCCTCTCAAATACTTTGCTCGAATTTTTAGAGATATCATTGACCACCATCCTCCATGTATGGTATGTATGGTCCTAATATTAGGCTCATCATGTGGCTCTCTGCTACCGCCTGATGGGTTTGTTGGTTTTGGCACCCTTCGTCCACCTTGGTGGTTCCTTCTATCCCCATTTCTACGATGAGTTCCTTTGGATACCCCCTAGCCATAAACTCTTCTATCTCATTTTTCACGTGTCTATAGTCTTTTATTTCATGGCCATATCCTTATGGAAAGCACACCACTTGGACGTGTCTATGAGGGAGTATTTCATCTTTGGTGTCAATTTAATATTAGGCTTATCCTCCATTCTCCTCACAGCTTAGGCTTGCTCGACTCTCAAGGGAGGAACTTTGAAAGGGGAGAGTGACCTTCCCCAAGGTTTTCTATTTCTTGGCCATTGTCTAACCTGTTTGTTACTTGGTGCAAAATGTTTGATTTTGTTATTTTGATATGCCCTATCTGGACTCTTCCTCATGTTTTCTTTATTTGGTACTACTTCTACATCAATTTGATGGCTTTTGACCAAACCTAGCTCCTTTTCGAGATTGAAAAACTTCCTTGCATCCCCATAAGCTTCTTCTAAGGTATATGGTATAGTCTTAGTCAACTCTATGAATAGGTAAGAGTTCTTCAATAGGCCTCACCTAAAAGCCTTTATAGAAATAGAACTAGGGCAGTTAGAGATCTCTAATTTCTCTTCCCTAAACCATTTTATATATTCTTTGGTGGATTCCCCTTTCCCTTGGATAATTGAGAAAAAAATGGTGAAACTACTTCCTCAAAGGTTTGTTGTAGGCATAGTTTATGATGAATAACCTTACAAACTGTGGGAATGAGGTTATTGATCTGGGGGCCAGGTTAGTGAACCATTTTTGTGTGCCTTCATAGAGGGTGGTAGCAAACAACTTGCACATCATGTCGTCTCTCTTTCCCTGGGTGAGACTTATAGAAGCCATGACTTTTTAAAGTGTTAAACATGTGTTACCAGGTCTTTTGTCCCAAAATAGTTAGGGCACTTAGAGGCATTGAACTTGGCCGATGGTTTATCATCCACTATTGCATCAGAAAAAGGGGAGATGCATAATTTCTCACAATCTCTGTCAACATCATAAGGGGTTTTTCTCTTCTCATACTTCTTATTTATTGCCTTTAAGGCTTGGTCTTGCCTCTTATTGGTCTCCTCTAGTGCCTGAAATCGTGCTTCCTAACCTTTCATTTCTTGAATCCATTGTTCATTGTTAGGCCTTACTAAGCTAGAGATGGGATTCCCCTCGTCTTCATGTTCATCTTGTTGGTGCTCTGGCTGGCCACGTCCAACTACGTTTCCATTGGTCGGCTCAGATGTTTGGTCTTCAAAGGTCCTTCCCACTGTTTGGGAGCATAACGACCTATTTTCTCTCTTACTTTCCTCGAGCTCTTTTCTCAGCTTGAGGAGTTATCATGAAAACTTTTGGTAGTGGGCGATATCTTTTGCCTTGGTTTCGTTGGGAATTGGCGAGGTGTTTCTTTGAGTTGGCATTTATAGTTCGTGGGTAGAACATGTTTGGTTTTCCAAGTTTCTCTTAAGGAGCAAGATGGATCTCAAAGGTTATGGGGTCAGAAACTTATGTTCGACCTTAGAATTTGATCCCCACGATGGGTGCTAAAATGTTAGGATTCGACTTAATTTCATAGAAAGAGAACTTAGAAAGAGGTTGAATTAATTGACTGAATGTGTGGAAGGTCCATCTATTTATAGAATATTATTTATACAAGTGTCAATTACATGATAAGTACACATATTTACATGTCACTGAGCTTGGGCTGATCACTCTACTTTTTATATATATTCACAATTGTACACATTCATAAATACTTGAAATATCATAGAAAATAACTTCTCACATATAAGAGAGAATCACAATAAAATAATCTTTTTTGTCTTCATTGTAGAACGAGACCTAAATCTTCTCAAAATTCATCAATCTTATTACTAACTTAAGAATTAGAATTTCAAAGGCGAATTAATTACCCTTAATAATAGATAAATATGGATTTTAAGAAATTTTACCTAAGTCGTAATATGACATCATTCTAGCATGATGTTTACTTATATTTTGTTTATTTAGATTATACATGTTGCCCATACATAATCACATACCAACATTCTCTCTAATCCACTAACACAACTAGAGATCTACCTTCTATTTTTAGAATTATCATTTTCTTATCTTTCTTGTCTCTCTACCCCATTTATTTCTCTCTCTTATGATTGTTCGTTTGTGTTCAACTCCATCACATTTCCCTTATCCAATGTCTATGGTGAAATAAAGCTAGTTAAATGCCTTTATGACATTCCCCTTTCTCCAACTCAAATTATTTTGATTTTTTCCTTAATGTCTTTTTATTTTATTTTATAATTAAATATAAATTATTTTATTCAAAATACGCTACATATTTAATTCTCTTTTTTTTCTTTCTTATGGTAGAGCCAAGAAAACTCTATTTGCTCATAATTTAGATTAGTTTACCATATGTAACATGTTACATCTACGTATTTTTTTCTATGTACCATGTTACATTAACCATAGTTATAATGACCTATAGGATGTAACATGTAATTAGGGCATTCTTTGGTATAGTGATCTTCCTTATTATACATCCAACATCTACAAGTTTTCTTCTCTCATGAACAATAATTTTCTTTTCTGTGAAATTTTCTTCTTCTAAAATATCTTTTCTTATAAGGTTCATAGATATATCTTTTCTTATATTTAGAAAATTCTTGTTTTCTGAATTTATATTTCTTGAACCTTTTATATTTTTTATATTTTTGTTTCAAGGCTTTATACTATATCTATACTTTCCTGGCATATGGAAATTATTACTGAATTTCCTCTAGCATAATTATATTCATTTCTTCCTTGACCTTTTAAAATGATCCAAGATTTTAGTTCTTTTATCCTTCATCCTAAGGTATTTGGTACTATTATAGTATTTCTATTTTTTCAACTTTCTTCAAGAGTTTTATATAGAGTTCTTTATAACTTTTGATAAAACATTTTCTTAAATTTTTGTTGCTGTATTTTAGTTATCTTGTGAAATTACATTTTATATTCACATCCAACAGAATATATGTAGCACTCATTGCACTAACCCATTTATCTAAAAGCTTTTTTCTATCTTTGAAACATTCTAAGTCTAGATAGTCAATTTTATTATTATTTTCACGAAGTCTGAATTGTGGTCTTATAGATCCTCTATAATCCTAGTATAATCCTTATTTTATTTTTGGTTATTGTCTTATCTTTGGAGGATTAGGTTCATCTAGTCTTTGTCTATTTCTTTCATTTATGTGAGGATCCTAATTTTCTCCCTAAATTATGAGGTTATTACCATGTTTCTTAATTTTTCAATTTTCTGGTTTAGAACATGTTTCATTGATTATTGTCTTATCATCTTATTTATTATAGAATATTTTTTCTTCATAATGTTTTCTTAATTCCTCATCTACTACTATTAACACTTACTAATGTTCCTACATATTTATTTTCAAGATTCATAAATTACTCTTCTAATTGTTTTATATATTCCATTATGTTGGAACTATAGATTTCTCTTTATGGGGAATCATTCCATCAAATCCTCTTGGTGATTCTTCTTTTAATCCTTCTAATGGATCTTTTTCTAGAATGTGTAGTTGTAATATGTTATCATAATATTTTCTCTTATTTCTTTATGGATTTCTTCAAGGGTTTTATTTTTGATTTGTAAATATTCTATTTATGATTCTAAAAGAATTAAGGTTTTTACTTTAGCCTTTTTATTATTTGTTATGGTTATTAAGGTACCATTATTTGTTAATTCTATTCCTTATAATCTATCATTTGACATCTTTAAGAAAGTTTTACTTTGTAATTTATTAGTTTTTGTTATTTATCTATTACTTCTTAGATTAGATTTTTGACTCCTTTAATTTCTTGTTTAATTCTTTTATTTCTTCTTCTTGGAAATATTTTTCTTATTTTTTTTAAATGATGAATCTTTGAATCTATATTCTTCCTTAAGATTTAATCTTGTTTTTTGTACTTCTTTAAATTTCTTTTTGTTAATTACCATTTCTTGTGAAAAATATCATGAGATGTTTTGTGTTTCTATTTCTATATTTCTTGATTTTCTATTATATCTTGGTTTTCTATTATTTTGTTCATTTTTATATATAAAAATTACTAGTCAATCTTGTTAAAATTAGAGGATATTTGTGACATTTTTAAAACCTTGAGGGTATTTGTGTTATTAATTTAAAACTTAGGGGTATTATTGATATTATCTCAAATTATTCTATTTTCTTAGTTCTATAATAGATTGACATATAGGAATTCATATTAATCCTTATTATTTTATTAAAATAGGAATGGTATCCCAAACAAGAATAGTTGACAACCCTAGATTTGGAGGGTATTTGTGACATTTTTAAATTCTTGAGGGTATTTGTGATATTATTTTAAAAATTAGGAGTATTATTGATATTATCCCAAATTAATCTATTTTCTTGAAAATTAAAAAAAAATCATTAAAATTTTTAGGAAAAGAGTAAAAGCAAATGATCATCTTGTCTTTTTAAAAAAATTTAGTTTCAAAATGGGTTGTCATAGAGGAAAGCCTATCAGTTTTTATTATTTTATTAAAATAGAAATGATATCTCAACAAGAACAATTGACCAACCTTGGATTTTACTAGAAGAAGAATTTGATGAAGCTCTTCTAAACAAGGAAAGAGCATTAATGTTTAGTCAAATATACCATAAAACTAGGAAATTAGGAACATCCTCTAAATCAAGGTAAATTACTCCACAAGCAAGGTCATAACGATATCAAATAGTAACTTGAATATAATTTAAGATAATGAGAAAATTGTCAATTATGAAACACCATTCAATTGCAATGAATTGAATGTAGTTGAAGGAACCAAACAACAATTATGCCAACTAGCAAAAAAGAAAACTAAAGACTACATGTGTATTTATCGTGTAAAAGACAAAGAGGGATTGTAACACCAACACCTTATAACACCTTGCCACCACCTTGCCATCAATACTAGCGAGCTCCTTGGTAAGCTTCTTGGATTGCCTATGAAAATGTGGGTGAGTTTCACCATTTCCCATACTCATTTCTCCTCTTATCTCCCTTTCTTATTGGAACTTTATCTCTCTAAGATGTTCATGTTATTTTGCACATTTTGGAGGGAATTTAATGGCAGAAATATCAAGGAGTTTAGGTTCAAAATCTCGTCCATGGAATAACTTTTTATGTAAGGGTTCTTGGTTTAACTTTTAAATTCATGCATTGCTTTTACTAATGAATTATCATGCATCATATATTATGGATAAAAGTAAAAAATTGGATGCCATAATAAAGTTTTTTTAAAATAAGATACTCATCATAAATATTTTATTATGAATACATTTAAAAAATTGTATAAATAAAGGAGTATCAAATGTTATTATGAAACGAATATTGAAAATATGATATGGAATCTGAGAATTTTATGCATGTATCAATAAATTTGTTTTGTACATGGGAGTGCACCTATACGTGGTCTTGTAGAGTATGGTACCCATGGGCTATTGGTTGTAACAAGTAGCTTTTAATAGACTACAGGTATGCATCACATATACATGTATCTTTGGAGTTTTTCATCTATGGTGTCTATATGTGATCGTGGATTATTATGGTCGTAGAAGAGCCTCAAAGTTGGACCCCCATTGTGTTTTTCATTTACTATGAATTTGTCAACTACACATGGGTCTCAAAGCTGGATCCCCTATTGTGTTTTGGAGTCGACCTACCCATAGATGAGGGCCCATGTGGCATGATTTGATGGATACATGTGCTTTATGTATTGTGATCGTATATGGGGATGAAGGTGGATCTACATGCATCTTTGAGTTGGACTGCACATATGCCTTTGTATTTTGATGATCAATAACTGTGAGGTTGCATATCATGTATTTGTACCACATGACATATTTTATATAAGATCCAATCATTAGGTACAACCTTATAAGTCGATTTTACTACCTTTCTAAAGAACAAGCAAATCCCTCGTAAACTCTTAATAGGCATTGATTAGAACAAGGAAAGGATAAGGACATAAGCAATACAATTCTTGGATAAAAATTCTTTCTGACACTTGTGTCACCCATTCTTTCACTTATTTAACCTTTGTCCCATAGTTAAATCTTATAAGTACTTTTATTTCAAAATTTTCTCTTGGAATATTTTCTAATATACTTTATGTCAATAACAACCCAATTTCTTATCATTGTTGGTTTCTTATTTAGAAAATTATATGCTCTATCCTTAACATACCAAATGAATGAGATCCATTGTTCGTAGGAAAAATTTATATATTTTAAATTTTGAGATGAATTTTAAATAATATGATATAATATTATTAGTAAAGTATGAGTTCATATTAATTATAATTATAATATATAATAATAATTTTATTTGTAGCGTACTAAAAATGGAATTTTCTCTAAGAAAATTTAATAAGGGTCATAAATGTGTCAAGCAAATGTATTTTTTATTGTAAACAAAAATATAACTCTTAAAAAAATCCAAACTAAAAATAATTCATTTAAGTATTTAAAATTTATGAATTTTTAATATATTTAAAAATATGTGAAGAATATAATTGTTTAAAAATATAATTAATTGTATACGTAACTCATAAATTAAAAACCCATAATACTTGTACCATTTTACTAGCAGTCAAAGTTATCTAAGTAACTAAATATTGACAAAATTAATCATAAATTTCATACATGACATATATATATGTCCAGTGAGTGTGTGAATATGATCATATTGACATCAATTACTAGATGCATAAGATATGTAAGTGCACAAGTCAGAGCATCCAGTTGTTAAAGATGTAGTCAATAGTATAAGGGTAGTATGTAATGTTCAAGTCAGTGTTAAAGTTGTCACATTCCTCTCTTTTTAATCCATTTTTTTTAACTAAAGAAAGATCAATAAAAATAAAAACAAATAAACAAACTAAAGATGTTCACCTAGGATTAATTAAACACTCAAACAAAAGTATCTATGTCAAACAATAAAGAATGACGGTTAAGTGATCGAAAAGAGATAATTTTTCCTATTCTAAACTTTCTTAAATTTTGGTTTCTTTATATCTCTATGCTGTAAATCAACTACAATAGTTGTCATTGACATATTCTTGGACTTACCTTTAGATTTTCCATTCATCCTAAATGTAGATGCAACACATATGGTAGGATAATGATAATTAGTCCTAGAATTAAATGCATTGAATTTCACTTGCCTCTTTGAGCTAACAACTTCACGCTTTCTAGTAAATGTTTTGAACATGTTAGCATACTTTCCATTCAACTTAGAATATGATGCAACATGCATATATGGATGATGGTTATGAGTCCTATTATGTGAAGCATGTAAAAAATTATTACGTTTAGGAGTACTTATCACAAATATACACTTTGGTTAATATATGACATTTCCTATCACAATGATGACTGATTGGTACAAACTTAACAAATTTTTCATTCACAAATGCAACTGTTCTTGTTCTTTGTGTATAATAGATAATATGAGTATGGTTAAAAGACCTTACAAATATGGTTTTTGATATTAAAGGAGTGGATCTCTTATTCTTATAAACAATGTTATCATGTGAGAAGGACATGTATGGAGCTTTGACAAATTTAGTTGATTTTGAAGAAGATGGTATAGTGTGATCGTTTACATATCTTAGTCCTGTCTTATCTCTAGCTTCCTTTTTATAATCTAGAATTTTGTTCAACTTTTCAACTCTAATTGTTTTTCCTTCTTATTGCTTCCATACGAAGTGAGGTTTTTAATAAGATAATTAAAGATCAGATACGAAGTAACGTAAGATAAAGGTAAACTCATGTTCATTAAAATAATTTAAGATATAAATACAACTTTAGAATCTATTTGTTAAAAATAATATCTATTTGTTAAGAATATAAAAAATTAAAAAATTAACCAATATTTTTATTAAAAATATGATAATCATAAAGTTAATCTGAGTAAAAATTATTTGTTATCAAAGTAATAGAAAAGAAAAAAAACATCATAGAAAGTTAATATAAAAAACATTACTAATATTGGTCGGAGGGAATGGAATGGAATCAGAATTGATTCCTTCCATTTTGCGTGTTTGGTTGGACGGAATAGGGGGCGGAATGGAATTAATTACTAAAAGAGAAGTAATCACAATTCCTTCTCCTCCCCTTGATAATTATAATTCCATTCCCATCTAAACATTTTTTTTCCAATTTTGTCCTCACCTAAAATATAACTTAAACTCAAATCCTAAATTCTCAAACCCAAAATTTCAAAACCCTAAATCCTAAACCTAAAATTCCAAAACCCTAAACCCTAAACCCAAAATTCCAAAACCTTAAAACCTAAACCCCAAATCCCTAAACCCTAAACCTTAAACCCCAAATCCCTAAACCCTAAACCCTAAATCCCTAAACTCTAAACCCTAAACCCTAAAACATAAATCCCAAAACCCAAAACCCAAAACCCAAAACCCAAAACCCTAAACCCAAAATTCCAAAACCCTAAACCCAAAATTTCAAAACCCTAAACCCAAAATTCCAAAATCCTAAACCCTAAATCCAAATCCTAAAACCCTAAAACCTAAACCCCAAATCCCTAAACCCTAAACCCTAAACCTCAAACCCCAAATTCCTAAACCCTAAACCCTTAAACATAAATCCCAAAACCTTAAACCCAAATTCCAAATCCTAAAACCCTAAACCCTAAATCCAAAATTCCAAAACCCTAAACCCTAAATCCAAATCCTAAAACCCTAAAACCTAAACCCCAAATTCCAAATCCTAAAACCCTAAATTCAAAATTCTAAAACCCTAAACCCTTTTTAGAAAAATAATAATTTTAACCCTAAACCTTAACCCACGAATATAACCCCAAATCCTAAATCACACGTCCGAAACCTTAAAAACCTAAACTTTATTTAGAAAAATAATAATTTTAATAATATATTTCTTTTTAATTATGTAGTAATTATTGAAAAAAATAATGATTTCAATAATATATTTTGTTTCACGAAAAAATAATAATTAAATGATGTTATTTGAACTTTACAGCATGTAGGGGTATTAAGGTCATTTATAGCTTTTTTCATTCTATTCTAGTGGCAAACCAAACACTATAATACTGATTCCGAGCTTAATTCTAGTGGTCAAATTAAACATGATTGTTTCCTTTTCATTTCATTCCGATTCCGATTCTGATTCTGATTCTGATTTCGATTCTGATTCCGATTTCGATTCTGATTCCGATTTCGATTCCGATTTCGATTTCATTCCACGAACCAAACGTCACCTAAAAGATAATAACATTAATGATATTTCCGTAATAATAGGATAATTTAAGCTCAATTAATTTGTTTTGTTTTGTTTTTGTTTTTTTATCCATAGCTTAAACCCTGATTTGATTGTGCTGACCCGAAGAAAAATTAGCATCCAAGGGAGAGAGAATACCATCTCTCACACTCGCATCAAATGCTCGGCTAGACAACATGGTAATAGCGATCTCCATTGCCAAAGCTTCAGCGAAGCTTTGCCGAAGTGATGGGTCATTCTATTCCCCTCGCCTTCATTTGGTTTCATCACCACGTCAACCATTTTGCTTCTTCATTTCGTCCCTGGGCGTTTCCTCGGTTTCTGAATCTCAGTCAACATCCACTTTGGGAACTTCCGGTGGGTAGTCATGTTCGTATTGTGCCTTTTGTTTCTCGGTATATCTAGATTTGGTATAACTTCGTTAATTTTTCTTTTTCCCCATGTGATTTTGCCTATTAGAGACGAAAAGAAGGTCGTTATTGTCCAAATGGTTGTTGTTTCTTCCTGGAGCTATCACATTTGGCCTTGGAACTTGGCAGCTTTTCAGGAGGGAAGACAAGGTAAGCTTATTTCTATGACAAGTAATTTCCTTTGTAGATACTAAATTGATCTGTTTTGTAAGTGTGGTGAACTGTTTGGATTAATGGACATTTTCTTTTCAATATATGGTTTCTTTTATAAAATATCCCACTTAAAGAACATCACATATGTGGCAATTTTTTTTGTTCTTTTTTTTTAATCTAGATTCCCTTAGCCCTTGATCTTGAAACATTATTCAAAATTGCTTTCTGAAAAGAAAAAAACAAATAAACAAATAATGTGCAATTTGAAAGATGTGTTGGTGGGAAGTACTCCACTTTCTAGTTTCTATTGAGAAATATGTTGACATGGGTCATGGGCATGGATTTTCCAGAAGTTTGGTTAACTAAAATTGAAAAATCATATGTAAGTGCAAGGGAACTAGCGACTAAGAACTTCTGAGACTTACATGGACAGAAGTTCTGAGTCAGGACATTAATTAGTATAATCGTGGTAAAATGTATGGCTTTAACTAGGATCAAACGGTGGTAACTAAGTTGATTAAATGCAATGTCATTACTCTCTTTTTGGATGCGAATTGTGTAGCCGTTCTTGAATTTTTTTGCATGAAAACTTAACTGAATTGAGATTATGATATGCATCTTGGATGAGTCATGATTGGTAATGCCAGAGTTTCTAAGGTTACATCCTGAGAAAAGACAATAAACAAATTCCCAAGATTTAAAAATCTACTTATGTGAATCTTAGAGTTTGTCAGTGCTGAGTTCTCTTTTTTTATTCTCTTTTACCTTTTGTTTTGAGCTTTGTAGCCTCATCTTTATCTCTCTTTAAAGTTTAATTTCGTATGCTATAATCAGAACACATTTGAATGGTATGTACTCACTTTGTTCCCTTAATTGTATTTATATCATTCTTCATTTGAGTGGTTTTCTTTTCCCCTAACTAAAGTACTTATTCTACCTCAAACTTTTCCTGTCTTCTTCCTCATGATGCTTACTTGTCATCTATTTATGTACTTATATAGATTGTTACTGTTCGACTTTATTTATTTAAAATCCTTCTTCTCTTTATGTTCTTCTCCGTGTACAATTTTCGGATCACATGTGTCTATGTAGACACTCTTTGCATCTAGGTTATGATATAATTAGCATCTTGTAATACAAAGAAACAAAATCAATCTCCAATACTCTTTAATCCAATCAAAACTTGGTCTGTCAAGATAAGACATAGATATAGCCTTATTGCTTAATATCTTTTTATGATTGTTTATTTTATAATTGAACCGATATTATTGCAATTGATAAGTATGACTTCTGCTTTTCACCAAGTTATGGCTCTGTTTTACAAGTCTTTCATGCAACTGTGCTACAGATAAAAATACTTGAATATAGGCAACAGAGGTTAGAAATGGAGCCTTTAAAGTGGAACAAAGTGCTTCAGTCTAGTAAAGACTTGGATGCTATAGAATTCAGGAAGGTCATATGCAGAGGCATTTTTGATGAAGAAAAATCCATATATGTGGGACCTCGATCAAGAAGCATTTCAGGAGTAACTGAGAATGGTTACTATGTCATTATGCCTCTTTTGCCTATTCCTGATGACCCTGAAAGGTACATGTAATGTTTCTTTTGCTTTATGAAATCAGGTGATACAGTGAGTCTTGTGCATTCATATGCATGCTTCTCGTTCCCGCTCTCTTTCTTCATTCAGAGAAAATTGAGGGATAAGGTTATAAGTTATTGTACATAATTAAACTTTTGACAACTTACTTCTCATTGCATGTTCTTGTTTCTCCTACTTTTGATAATATATTTTGCATTTAAAAACTGAATACAATTTTTTGACTTCAACTTTTTGCTGTTAAATTTAGACTTGTGGATTGTCACCATGTATCCTTTTTCTTCGTTAAGTACTGGTATCATTTATTCTGGATTCCTCTTAATCTCCATAAGCTACTAAAGTTTTTTCCACTCATGGACTGATAGTGTTATTAAAACTGTGTGGCTGGTTCAAGATGATATTGATATCAGGATGACTGTTGTAGATTTGTATCATTATATTTTCTTATGAATAAGGTTAGTTGTTCAACTTTTAGAAATTTTAATTTTTCATTCTCTTAACATAAGATGGGTAGAGTGGTAAAGGCTTGATACTTTTCTATGTAATACCTTGGTTCAAATCCCCTACTCTCCAATTATAATAAAACGTGATATCTCACAAATAATTTTATCCAATAATTTTCTGGATAAGAAAAACATCATTCACTGTTTCTGACCCAAAAAAGAAAATCTTCATTCACTGTTAGGAAACAACCCTTTTCAGTTGATAGTACGTTCTTATTCTTCTCCAGTTTGCAGTCACCAGTTCTAGTCAGTAGAGGGTGGGTTCCCTGCAGTTGGAAAAATAAATTTCTGGAAACTTCAGTAGGTGACAAACTGCCTTTAGAAAACACTCCACAGCATGCTGAAGATAGAGTACAAAACACTTGGTGGAGATTTTGGACAAAAGAGCCTCAAAATGTCAAGGTTGTTTCTCATAACTATGAATCTTTATCAGAAATATAAGAAACTAGATATTAAAGTCATGCAACTTACAGGAACAAGATCAAGTCCCTGCACTTTCTTCTGATGAAGTTGTTGGAGTAGTTCGTGGAAGTGAGAAACCAAGCATATTTGTTCCAGCCAATGAGCCACACTCCAGCCAATGGTTCTATGTCGATGTTCCTGCAATTGCTCATACCTGCGGACTTCCTGAGGACACTATATACCTTGAAGACATAAATGAAGATGTCAATCCTAGTAATCCCTATCCTCTCCCAAAGGATGTGAATACCTTCATTCGCAGTTCTGTCATGCCTCAGGACCATTTAAATTATACATTCACATGGTACGCTTGTTGCATTTTGATAGTTTGATTCATGCTAATAAATGGGTATTGAGTGGTGGTATGATGTGAAGCATGTGGTTGAATCTTATGTATTGATTGCATAATCACTTATATGTAAGCAAATTGTGAGAATTCACTGCTGACCTGGCCTCCTACAGGCAACATATTTTTAGAATTAGCATGGAAATACATCACAGATGATATGAAAAAGAGGTTCACTTTCAAATTCATCAAATTCTACAGATTTATCAGTTTCTAAGTAAAAATAACAGTAGTAAAGAAAGAGAGAAAATCTAGAGGTCTGTCTTTGAACCTTGGTTCTGATTGAGATAGGGCTGTGGTTTAGAAAATAGCAAGTCCTTAAAAAGGTTGATTGAAATGGAAAAAGAAAAAAAGAAAGAAAATTGAAGATCTTTCCAAAATAATCCCTCCAAGAAAATTAAATTTTTTTCTCTTGACAACTTTGACATGCTTGCTGTTATCTGTATTGTTGTTCTGAATTTTATGCTTATGGTATAGACAATCTTAACATTTTGCATGACTCACACAGTAACTACCCTGCTTCAATTCATAATGGATATTTATTTCCATCCAAATGTTTGCTTGGACTGTCCTGAATTGAAGTACTTTTTTTGCGTGACGGGTCACTTAAGTGTCCCTTGTGACAAAACAAAAGGTCTCTAGAAGTATTTTTACATATTATTTATTATTTGACTTCATGATTATTGTCATCCCAAAAATGGAAAGGGTTAACATCAACATTTGATAATGATTCTGTTCCAAACATAGACGATTCACAGCTGTATTTCTTCTATTCTAATTTGCCGCATCTGAGTTTTTGTTTGGAAAGTCTTGCAGTATACACATGATATTATTAATCAATTGAACAGGTATTCCCTATCTACTGCGGTTACATTCATGGCATACAAGAGATTACGATCGAAAAGGAGTTGGGGATAACAGATTATGTTAAGGGTTCATTGCAGGCCAGACTATGGTAAGATTCCTAATTGTCATGCAAAATGTATTACAAAATTACAGAGTTTGTTTTTGGGATCAGTTAATTTTATGATGCCTTATACGTGATTATAAGTGAACAAAGGCTACGTAGTGAAGCAATAAACAATAAATTTTGTAGAATGTAGGTACAATGAGTGTACAATGGTTAGTACCTCCTTTAAGAAGTGAGTCCTTAATTTCCTCAAAGTGATTGCTACAATTTACTGTCTGTGTTTAGCATTATTTATCGATGATAAAGAAGAGATTGAGACTGATGATTTAAATATAGATCGTCATAGCAACAGTTATTTTCTATAATAAGAAAGATTTTTTTTGTTTTGCTTAACTGGTCTTAGTTTTTCCACAGTTTTCACTGCCAAAAAACGTGATTTTCATAGGATGTGTTTGATGATGGATGCGTGTTCATTCTAGTCCTGTATATATATGGTTTATATTGTAAATTTTTAAGTAAGCTCTATTAGTATTATAATTTAAACCTATAATCAATTAAGTCAATTTTCAAAAATTAGGATTTTTCAAGAATAAAATCGAAATTATATATTTTATTAATAAAAAAAAATCATAAAAAACATGTTCTTCTTTCTCCTCTCTCTCCCTCCCTCTTTTCTCTTTCTCTCTTCTCTCATCATTATGTTATTAATAAAAATTAAAATATAAAATTGAGGGAAAGAAAGAATGAGTAGGAGAAAGAGAATGAGTTAGAGGGCGAAGATAGAGAAAAAGTGAGTGGGAGAGAGTGGAGAGGGAGGGACTATTGGTTTTTTTTCTTTTATCTTTCTTTTAATGTTTTTTATTATATGGTTTTTATTTTATTCCTAAAGAAATATCAATTTTTGAAATTTTTGACCTAATTGATCATTCTTTAAAATTATAGGATTAATGCTCATATAAAAAGTTATAAGATTAAATTATATAAATCACATATTTATAGGATCCGTAGAATCCAATACTCTTTGATGATTTTGATTATTGAGTTTTGATTTATTTCAAGTTCTTTTTTTAATAATTAGGTATGTTTAATAATGATTTATAATTTTAATTTTCACATTTTTGAATAATCACATTTTTATAATTTTAATTTTCATAGGTGAGGTTACAACTCAAGTCTCATTAGTTATGTTTAGAAGAGAATTTTAATTACTTTGTTAGTTTTTGTAGTAATTTAGTTTTTTTTTTGAAAATGTGATAATAGAAATGATTAATTTTTTATTTTATTTTTTCTTATATTTTTTTTTCATTATTATTAAGATATCGATTTTATAGATTGTTTTTACTACAAACTTGATAAAATAAAAAAAATATAAAAGTTTTAAAATCTAATCATTTTTGTGTTCTCATTTTTTCATAACAAAATGACTAAAATATTGTAAAAATAACAAAGGGAGTAAAATGCTCTAACTAGCATAATTAAGAGACCCTAGAATTGGGTGCATTTGTCTATTTTTTTTCTTCAAACATTATATAGAGTAAATTAATTTTAATGAATTTTGTATGTATAAATATTTAAAAAATGATTTATAACTTAAAATTTGTAAATAATAAATAAATAATTTCTTAATTTTTCAAATTTTTGAAAAAAATAATTATAAAATAGAAATTGTTATCTAATATTTTGTAGGTGATTTTTGATTTCTTTTATTAAAAAACACTTATTGAAAATTGTTATTAAATGCATTAGTGATTATTTTTATAAAATAAATTGATTTTGTTTTTATTTAAGATTTTATAGCAAGTATATTAGAGAAAAATATATTATTTTTCATTACAAACTTAAATTTGGAAATTAAATTTTAAGGTTTAATTATCCGGTTTGATTTAGAATACTGTTATTTTATTTGTTGGTATAATCGTCTTGTAGTTAGAGTGAAACTCTATTTTAAAAGTTTATATAAGAATTATTATTCGAAAATGTATTGATAACATATTTTCAATAATGATTTTAAAATTTGAAAATTAGTACTCAGATAATTAAATTCACAGGTTTTATTTGGACATTTTGAATAAAGTTTAATTAATTGACTGCCTAAAGCTGTGATTAGATAATTTGATATTTTTTTAGAAATAAAACTGAAATTTAATATTTAATTAATTAATAGGTCCTGTATAAGGATATTAGTTAATTAATATTAGTCAAAAAAATTTGGGTCTTACTTAAGGATATTTTCATACCAAGAAGAGAAAATCAACAAATATCAATTTATATATTTAATAATCTAACTAATATGAGCAAACATAATTAACTTAATTATTATATCCATAAATACTCCATTGATATAAATAATAAAAATTTGTATGATTGTTTATTGAATATATATCTATGTTTATTTTTTTATGTTATTAGATTAGGAAACATAAAAATCAAAATATCATGAAAGAATTTGGGCTTCGCTTAATGACACTTTTATACTAAAAAGAAAAAATCAACAAATATCAATTTATATCTTTAATAACTTAAATAATATGAGAAAACATAATTAACTTAATT
The DNA here is from genome assembly GCA_037013495.1 of Hippophae tibetana. Classification (NCBI taxonomy): domain Eukaryota; kingdom Viridiplantae; phylum Streptophyta; class Magnoliopsida; order Rosales; family Elaeagnaceae; genus Hippophae; species Hippophae tibetana. The sequence continues at coordinate 8,677,912 of CM072808.1, read as the reverse complement.
ATTATATCTATAAATAATCTACTGATATGAATAATAAAAATTTGCATGATTGTTTGTTGAATCTATAACTATGTTTATTTTTTTTATGTTATTAGATTAGGAAACATAAAAACCAAAATATCGTGATAAAATGTTTAGTATTTTATTTTATTTTTAAGAGTTTGAATAATAAATTAAAAAATACATATATTCCTTCCTTAGATCGACCTTAGAAGCATACTTGTCATTTTCTATAAAATGATTCGTGCACTTTTGAGAGTTTTATAAATATAAAATGAAAGTATTTGCAAGATTGGCATTATGTCCCTTCAACTTGCAAATAAATCTCTAAGTATCCAAAGGTTGAGGATGTGCTAGTGTAAGTAGACAAACTGATAATACTTGTTGACTCTGTGGTTTTGGATATGTAAGGAAATCCAACCTTTTATACGGAGCACACAATACTGCTTGGTAGACCATTTAGGACAACTATCAAAACTATTATTTATGTCCAAGATGGAAATTTGACAATGATAGTTTTATGAGAGACTCATTTAAATTTTTTTGATTTTTCATCTTTTTCTTCTATTTCTACCATCGATAAAATATTCGATGTTGACCCTTTGGATAATTTTGTCCAAAACACCTTTTTCCAAACCAAAATAAAAGACAAGCTTGAAACTATTCTTATACTTGTAGAAGTTGAAGAAGATTTAGACGAGGAAACTAAAGGGTATCTTGAACAATTAGATAATGATGAACTAATGACAAAATCTAGTACACTTTTAAGTCTACTCAGTTCTTAATCTAGTAAAGAGGCCAATCCATCTGAACTTGAACTCAAAGGCTTAGATAAGCACTTAAAATACGTGTTTCATGGAGAAGGAGAAACTTATCCAGCGATAATTTCTTCAATATTGACCAAAATCTAAGAAAAGGAACTTATAAAAGTGCTTAAGAAGTTTAAGAAAGCCATACATTGGAGTATCGAGGATATAAGAGGCATTAGTCCTACCATGTGTGAGATCAACTCGGAGGATGATGCTAAACCCGTACAACAGGTCCAAAGAAGACTAAACCCAAACATGCAAGAAGTAGTTAAGAAAGAAATTATTAAATTGTTAGAAGGAATTATCTACCCTATTATCGATAGTAAGTGGGTTAGTCCAGTGCATGTGGTAAGATTTATTGGGTACAAATTTTACTGTTTTCTAGATGGATTGTTCGAATATTATTAAGTACCTATAACACCCGAAGATCAAGAAAAGACCACATTTATATGTCCTTTTGGGACATTTGCTTTTCGAAGAATGTCATTTGGGTTATGCAATGCCCCCACCATGTTTCAGAGATGTATGATGTATATCTTCTTGGACATGGTGGAAAAATTCATTGAGGTTTTCATGGATGATTTTGCTGTCTTTGGAAATTCATTTGATGATTGTTTACATAAATTAACTTTGGTTTTAGAAAGATGCATTGAATGTAATCGTTAGTTGGGAGAAAAGTCATTTTATGGTTCAACGAAGGATAATGTTAGGACATATCATTTCAAACAAAGGTATTGAAGTTGATAAGGCAAAAGTTGAACTGATTTCCAAATTACGTCCCCTACATATGTTAAGGGGATACGAAGCTTCGTAGGACATGTAGGATTTTACAGACGATTTATTAAAAATGTCTTTAAAATAAGTCGTTCCTTATGTAATATGTTATCAAAAGATGTTTATTTTGATTTCATCGATGATTGTCTTATTGCCTTTAATACCTTGAAAGAGAAACTAACATCTACCCCTGTTATTATGACATCAAACTGGCCTTTATCGTTTGAAATAATGTGTGAAGCATTCGATTATGCTATTGGAGTAGTCTTGGGATAGAGAGTGGATACGCATTTTCATGTCATCTAATATGCTAGCAAAGCACTCAATGATGCCCAGATGAATTATACCACCACTAAAAAGGAATTCTTGGCTATAGTATTTTCTTTAGACAAATTTAGGTCTTATTTAATAGGATCTAAAGTGATTGTGCATTTTGATCATGCTGCTTTAAGATACCTATTAAGTAAACCGAATGCCAAGCCAAGATTAATCAAATGAGTCTTACTCTTACAAGAATTTGACTTAGAAATCAAGGATAAGAAATGTAATGAAAACTTAGTAGCTGACCATTTGTCTAGGTTGATTTCTGATTTCAATTCTCTTAAAGGTGAGAGTAATGAAGATATAGGTGAAACCTTTTCAGATGAACAGTTATTTTCAATAGGTCCAAACCTATGGTATGTTAATATTGTATACTATTTTGCCACTAGTGTTTTGAGACCTAACACTTCATAACGGGACAAAAAAAAGGTTATTTAAAACTATCAAGGACTATTTCTGGGATGACTCTTATTTATACAAGATTGGTCAAGATCAAGTCATTAGGAGATGTGTACCTAAAGAAGAACATAAGAGCATTCTGACTTTTTATCATAAACTTCATTGTAAGGGCCATTTTAGTGGTGAAAAGATAGCCCGTAAGGTATTACACTCTGGATTCTTTTGGCTTACTCTTTTTAAAGATGCTCATATGTTTTGTGCATAATGTAATAGATGTCAAAGAATAGGAAAAATAAGCAAAAGAGATGAAATTCCTTTGACATTTAATTTAGTTGTTGAACTAATTGATGTATGAGTGATTGACTTTATGTGTCCTTTTTTCCCCATCCAATGGTTTTCAATATATTTTGGTCATTGTGGATTATGTATCCAAGTGGGTAGAAGCTATCTTCATTAAAACCAATGATGCTAATGTTGTTGTAAAATTCTTGAAGGATTCAATATTTAGCAAGGTCGGAATGCCTAGAGCTATATTAAGTGATTGAGGTAACCATTTTTGTAACAAAATCTTTGATGGAGTACTGAAAAAGTACATCATACATAGAGTAGCTACTCCATATCATCCTCAAACTTTCGGTTTAGTGGAAGTAATAGGAAAATCAAGGGAATTTTGGAATGCACTGTGCGTCCTTCAAGAAAGGACTCGGTAATCAAGTTGAATGATGCCTTATGGGTATACCGCACAACATACAAAACACCCATTAGGATGAGCCCTTATTGGTTAATCTTTGGGAAAGCTTGTCACCTTCCTGTTGAAATCGAACATAAGGCTTATTGGGAAATTAAAGAGCTGAACATGGATTTAGATAAAGCAAGATAAAAACGTTTGCTCCATCTTAATGAGTTGGAAGAGATTAGGGACGAGGCCAATGAAAATGCAAAATTATAGAAAGAGCGTACTAAACGATATCATGATAAGAGGCTAGTTCCTAAGTCCTTTCTTCTTAGAATGAAAGTTCTTTTATTTAACTCTCATTTGAGATTGTTTCTAGGAAAATTGAGATCAAGATTTGATGGACCTTACACAATTGTCCAAGTTTTTTCACATGGAGCAATAGAGTTATTGAATCCAAAGACACAAATAACTTTCAAAGTCAATATGCACCGTGTAAAGCCTTATTTAGAAGGAGAAAACAACATGGAAGATGTTGATTTCATATTTGATAAATTGATCCTCAGCACTATGATGATGCGTCTTGCTAAGACGTTAAACTAAGCGCTGGATAGGAGGCAACTCATCATTTTAGGTAATTTCATTTGTTTCTTTTAGTTTAATTGCATGTAAATAATTTTAGAATTGTTAAAATTACAAATATTTGTTGAGATATTTGAAGTTCACATCTGTGTGAACTTTAATGATGAACATGATGGATGCACCTACATTTTTCCATCACTACTTGTACATTCTTAGGAAATAGGTAACTTTTTTTTTTCTATTTATATTTAATTTACAAATATTACATTGAGGACAATGTAAGTTCTAGGTTAGGAGTGGTGAAAAGTTACTATGCTTAATTTCAAAAATTTTAATAACTTTAAAATTTTTATGTTCACATTTTCATTTTTATCGTGTTTGATTTTATTTATGTGGTTTAGTAATTTTTAGAATTTTAGGATTAGTTTTTGAAAACATTTCATAGAGTATATGGTAATTAGTTAGTTTTTTGTCATAACTAGTATTTCTTGATAATGTGTGTAAATTATATTAAACCCAAAATCAGTGTTTAAGAATCAAATATTGAAGATTATCCTTATGAGAAATATTTTGAGCCCATTATCCTTTATTCTGAGTGATAAATATTATTTTTTCTACTCTAAACACTCTTCTTTCTTTTTTCAGCATTATTAGGTTATCTCTATAGGACTTAGAATTGAATGTCTAGATTTTTACATCTTAATGAAGTGTTATATATTTATTTTTTATTTGTTTAGATTAAATGATTTAAGTAGAAGTTGATAATATATGTTTCTCTTCATTCATATATGACTTCTATTAAAATATGGTTATATCTAGGGTTGCCTATACAAATTCAAACAGAAAAGCCAAATATTAACTACTCACCTTACCATATAAAAAATGTACAATCTATACATGTGTTCACTCTAAAAGAATATATTCTCTTATAAAAAGGAATGTATTAGAAAGAAAAAAAATAGAAACAAAGAGAGGAAAATGAATAGTATAATCTATATACTATATGACAAAAAAAAAAAAGAGCCTAAAATGTTTTGAGAAATGGTTTAATGCAAAAGAAAATATAGGAAGTAATTTCCTAAGAAGTCATTGCATTTTCCTACATTTTTTAAAAGGAATATTACTTGATATTTTTATTTGATGAATTTGATTGATGTATGAAAATAATGTATAATATTTTATAAATACTTACAATTGATTCCTTTCATGAGATCAATGTTAAAATAACACAGTGAGTTTTTCTTTTTTATACATATGCGAACATATTAATTCATTTCTATACATAAACTTTTTCACATATAAATTAGTATGAGTGTTTGAACCCATATGATTCAATGTTTTTGAGAGTATTGACTTGTGATGAATAGATTTGAAGTAAATTCAGATTTGACACTAAGTTTGGGTGAAATGAAATTGATACATTTTTGATATGAAATATAAAAATATTTTTCAACTAATTATTATAATAAATCATGAATGTTTAGGAAGTTGAAATAATCTATGCTTAAAGATTTTAATTATGAAATTTAAAAGAGATTATAAGAATGATATATTTTTGTATTTCATTTCTTTATTTTATTTGTCTTTTTTACTTTATTTTAAATTTTAGTTAACTTCTTATTTTATTTTTTATTTTGTTTGTTGATGTTTGTGGATATCATTACTGAAAATCCTCACGAGACTTAAACTCGTTCACTAGGGAAACCTAGGGGTTTAAAGGCTTGTTGTATACGCTAAATGTACAGTGTTACTCCATAAAAGTGATTTAGGATAGTTTATTTTTTATTTTTTATTTTAGTTTAATCACTTCTTTTGCTAAGAGATTAGCAAGAAACTGGTTACAGGTTGTGATAAGTACTTAAAAAGCACCTAAATGATCATGATTTAATGTAATTTGATTTATTAAATAGATTTATATTTGTATGATTTTATCATGTATATTTTTTATAAATTTGTCTTTTTGGAATCACATATATTTTTATTATTGTTTAGGTATTTTCATTCAAAAATAACTTAAAGACTCAGAGACAAATACTGGTGGCAATATATTACAAATATGTTGAGAAACAAATGAAGAAAAGTAAAAAAGATGGCAAAATTGGACAAAATGGGCCAAAAATGTCAAAAACATCGAAATTCTGCACTTAGTCGACCATTCACATCAAAGTCCCACGTGTGCCAACACATGCTCACTTAGAGTCTCACACACACTAGCATGTGTGCGTGCACACACGTCTTCACGTTGCAAGGACACGTCCAGTACACGTTCACATGCAGTCGGCACATGCCTACATGTGTAGCCAGCACATACCTCTTACATGCTAGCGCACGCCAAGCATACACCCAACACACATGGTGTTGATTTTTGGGCGCACTAGCACATGCTTGCATTGTGTCGTGCGTGTGCCAAACGCCCATCTACCGTAAATTTTGTGCCCCACATGCGTGCCAACTTGTCCAAACGTGTCAATTTTTGAAATATTTTCTCAACTTTTTTGGCCTTTTACTCACCTATAAAATGACTTTCTCTCCCATCCCAAAACACACAATTTCTCAATTCTTTCTCTCTCTAGAAAGTTTTCTTAGTTTTTAGTTTTAAAGTTTTCTTTTTGGAAGAACTAGTTATACTTTTATAGATTTTTAGTTTTTGATTCAATAAGCGGAAATACAAATCCGTTTGGAGGTTTTCCAGCAATAGAATTAACATGAAAGTTATGTAGGATTCTTTTGAGGTATAATTTTAAAATTACTTATTTATAGTTATTTTTTATGTTTTATTCTTATATGTTATGTTTAATTTGTCTGTGATTGAATTTAATATGGCTGGTTATTTGTAAACATGATATAATAATAACGTTATTATGCTTGTGAAATATTAAATAGGTAAAACATCTCTATAAAATAAATTGATTTTGTTTTTATTTAAGATTTTATATTAAGGATGTTAGAGAGAAATATATTATTTTTTATTACAAACTTAAATATGAAAATTAGATTTTAAGGTTTAATTATCCGGTCTGATTTAGAGTAATGTTTTATTTATTTATTGGTACAATCGTTCGGAAGTTAAAGTGAAACTCTATTTCAAAAGTTTTTATAAGAAGTATTATTTGAAAATGTATTGATAACATATTTTTAGTAATAGTTTTAAAACTTGAAAGTTAGTACTCAGATAATTAAATTTTTAGGTTTAATTTGGACACCTTGAATAAAGTCTATTTAACCGGCTTCTCCTAATGGTGTGATTAGATAGTTTTTTATTTTCTTAGAAATAATGTTGAAATTTTAGACTTAATTAATTAATAGGCTCTGTCTAAGGATATTAGTTAATTAATATTAAACAAAAGAATTTGTGCCTCATTTAAAGGACACTTTCATACTAAAAAGAGAAAATTAACAAATATCAATTTATATATAAGAAAACATAATTAACTTAATTATTATATATATAAATACTTCACTAATATGAATAATAAAAATTTGTATGATTGTTTATTGAATCCATATCTATGTTTTTTTTTATGTTATTAGATTAAGAAACACAAAAACTAAAATTTCGTGACAGGATATTTAAGATTTAGTTTCATTTTTAAGAGTTTGTATAATAAATTAAAAATCATATATATTTCTTCTTTAGATCGACCTTATGAGTATACTTGTCGTTTTTTATAAAATGATTCGTGCACTTGCGAGAGTTTTATAAATATAAAACCAAAATATTTGCAAGATCGGTATTACCGATCTTGTTCGTCAGTCATTCATGTGATACTCCATTATAATGGTAGGTATCATTATCGATAACACAAAATTATGAGTTTTGATTTTATTATATATTTTCTTTCAAAAACAATAGGAATGAAAAAATATAAATGTGTAAATTGACACACACACACACATATATATATATATACATATATTTGAAAAATAACTTAACTTATTAGCAATATATATTTTGGTTCAATTAAGTTTCAATTTGCAATGCTTAAAACCAAAACCGTTCTATCTTAGTTGGTTTTGCATTTTGAGAACTAAAGTTGACCTACTTGAACATATAAAAAAATGTTAGATTCTATTTTTGTGAAGTAGATTGGTTTATAGTTTTAGTGATGAGAATCAAGGAGCGTTACCAATGAATCCATAGCACATTCCAATTGGGCCAACTAATCAATAATTACTCAATGAGTGATGAAGCAAGTATGAGCTTATTTACAAGCTATTTGAACTGTTTGGACATGAAGTAAAATGATGGACCAAACAAATTCCAAAATAGGAAAGTTTTATTGAACAAATTTTAGTATATTCATCATATCTTTAACATTCGATATCCAATTGAGGCCACATAAAATGAGTTACAAATCTTACTCAATGGGTGACGATATTTTTAGATATACAATTTTCCTAATTTGAACATGATTGTTTAGTTTCATAGTTTATTTGATAGGTCCAATATTTACTTTATTTTATAGGATTTTATATTCAATTTCTAGCAATAATTTAGAGTTTTATATTTAAGTTTTATTAACAAGGGTTTTAGATTTTACCCATGTAAGGTTTTAATTGAGATGAATTAACTTTGAATATAATTTTAAATCTTTATCTGAACTTATCAAGAGAAATATTGTGGCGTTCATCTTAGATTTATCACTCACATCTCCCATATATTATTGAGTGTGACATCTAAAAACACTATTCTTTGTTACTAAGGTTCCTATCTAGTTATAGATAGCGAGTCATAGTCTTCATTTTCTTTATCTTTTTAACTTGATTTAGAAAGTTCCTAGTGAAGAGATCAAAATTGATTTTTGGATCTCACTTCTTTAGGTGTAGTTCGTATCATTTGGTATTTACTAAGTCATGAGATTAAATCATCCCTAATGCAAATTATTTATAATATTACGGCAAAGATTCGAGGATGAATCTTTATGAGAAATGAGGGAATGATGAGAATCAAGGAGTATTACCAATGGATCCATGACACATTCCAATTGGGCCAATTAATCAAGAACCATTAAATGAGTTATTAAGAAAGTATGAGCTTATTTACTAGCTATTTGGACTATTTGGGTATGGTAAATTGAAGGACCAAATAAATTTTGAAATAGGAAAGTTTTATGTTACTGCTTTCAATATATTTATCATATCTTTTACATCTGTTATCCAATTAAGGTAATAAAAAATGCATTACAAATCTTACACAATGGGTGACAATATATTCAGCGATACAATTTTCCTAATTTAGGCATTTACTAGGTCAAAAGTAGTCATGAAAGATTGCCGAGAAATCTCATTATAGATAACTGGTTGTGGTCCTCATTTTCTTTATCTTTCCAAACTGGTTTAGAATGTTTCTATTGAAAAGATCAACATTGATCTTTGGGTCTTATTTCTTTACGTGTGGCTCATATCATCTAGTATCTGTGAAGAAAATGCAAACTCAATAGTTGATAGTGATAATTTCTCTACATATTAATTATAGAATTATTATGACAATTGTAAATAAATCATTAGGGTGTTTTACATCAAGCACATATGGCAAGCCTGTTGGTTTTGAAAACATTTCATTATAAAAGTAAAATCTTTAAGAATAAATATTGAGTCTTTAATGGTTTAGCGAAAGCAATTTGTATAGGTAATTGTACCTTTATTAAGAGCAAAAATTATACCTTTAGTATATTTATGATATTAATAATTTAATTACAGTAAAGAAGTAATTGTACCTTTCAATTTGTGAAACCTTAATTGGCACCTTCAATCTTCCAATGTTTGACTCTTAATAGTACTTGAACATAATATGTGGGTATTAATGCAAAATCAAGTAGGTCAAAAGCTCCAACCTTTTTCACCTTAGGCTTCTTTTGATTCAGCTTAGAGTTCTTCAACAATAACTAGTTGTAAATGTCTTAAGAAATTTATCTAATAAATCTCTCATAAATTTCTTATACATACATATTTAGGCACTAAGTTGACTTTTAAAGCTTCAATTTGAAACCTAGAGACATAAGTGAGCCAAATGGCCACAATTGTTAAAAGGTTGGAAGTACAGGCATCTGGAAAGTTCCTTTCACAAATTATAATAAACCTTAAGGATAATGTCAATTTCATCACCTAAAAAGTGATAAATAGTTGGAAGAGCTCAAGCAATTCCCCAAAAAATGTCAAATAAAAAAAAAGGAACTAAACAAAACTGTTGGAAGGTTGATAGCATAGGCATGTGACAAGCTTCCTTTACAAACTATAAAAAACCCCAAGGATAATGTGGGTGCCATCACCCTAAAAAATGACAAAGAGTTGGATGGGCCAAAAAAAAAATCCCCAAGTCAAATAAAAAAAGGGACTAAACAAAATGAAGAGTTTGAAGAAGAGAAGACCACCACAGAAGAACAGAAGATGACATCAATCGAGGATAGATCTATCAAGAAAGGATCTCGATTGATCACACATACATTTAGTACTCAAATCTAGCATTTTTCAACACTATCTTTTGATCATGGCCATTAGATCAAATAAAGTCTAATTCAACTTCAATTAGGCTCAAGAAATATACTATGGTGGTGTTTGGTTCGCAGAATGAAATCGGAATCAGAATCAGAATTAGAATGAGAATAGAATGGAATGGAAAGGAAACAATGTTGTTTGGTTTGATCATTGAAATCAAGCTCGAAATCAGGATTACAGTGTTTGGTTTGCCACTGGAATGAAATGAAAAAAACTGTAAATTACCTTAATATCCCTACATTCAGTAAACTTCAAATAATGCCATTTAATTACTATTTTTTCGTAAGACAAAATACATTATTGAAATCATTATTTTTTTTAAATAATTATTACTTAATTAAAATAATATTATTAAAAATATTATTTTTCTAAATAGGGTTTAGGGTTTTGAGGTTTGAGATTTAGGATTTTGGGATTTTGGATTTAGGGTTTATGGTTTAGGGTTTTAGGATTTAGAATTTGGGGTTTAAGGTTTAGGGTTTTAGGCTTTAGGGTTTTGGGATTTGAGGTTTAGGGTTTAGGGATTTAGGTTTTAGGGTTTAGGATTTTGGGGTTTAGTGTTTTGGGATTTGAGGTTTAGGGTTTAGTGTTTTGGGATTTAGGATTTGGGATTTAGGGTTTAGGGTTTAGTGTTTTGGCATTTGGGATTTAGGATTTAGGATTTTGGGAAATAGGTTTTAGGGTTTACGATTTTGGGATTTAGGGTTTAGGGTTTAGGGTTTAGGGTTTTAGGATTTAGGGTTTAGGGTTTTAGGATTTGGATTTAGGTTTTAGGGTTTTCGGATTGAGGGTTTTTGGTTTAGGGTTTTAGGTTTAAGGATTTGGGATTTGAGTTTAGGGTTATATTTGGGGTCAGGGTAAAATTGTAAAAATAATTTGAGATGGGAATGAAATCATAATTCCTAAAGGAGGGAGAATGAATTGTGATTTCTTCTCGTTTAGTAATCGATTCTATTTCGTACCCTCCAGCCCAACCAAACACACAAATGGAAGGAATCAATTTTGATTCCTTTCCATTCTCTCCAACCAAACATCACCTATATAAATAGCCTAAGAGACCATCAAATTATAATAATTGCTAGAAGGAACAAGAGAGATCAAAGAGCTCATCAAGTGCAAGTTTGGGAGGAGATTTTGAAGAGAATAATGTTGATTGAAGATTAGGGTCACATTGGCTTCATCCTCTACCTTTCATAAATTGTTCTTGATTATTTTCTTTAATTTTTCCCTGAAAACAATGTTGATTCTTATAAAATCAATGTGTAGCCAATTTAATTGTGTGAATATGGGCAATTCCAAGCCATAAACTATGATTTATTTACTTTAATATCAAGATAATTATTATTTCAATTCTTTATTCTTGATGTGTTCTATTTTATATTTGCATGTCAAAATTATGCATGTTTGGATTAGAACGATCAACAAGTTTATTGCACGAGTATGTGTATTACTAGTTTAAGATGTTAGTATCTAATCACTAATATTCTTATTCAATATAGCACCTTATGATTGTTGTCATAAATAAGGTTGAATTCCTAGATTAAAGGTTATCAATGGTTTAAAGCTTACCAAGTGTAGTTATCACATTTTTAAATCTTAATCTAGTAAGTGCACCTTTAGATTGTTCAGGATTTAGGTTGGTTGATAATTGTGTTATTAATCAATACGTGGTAAAAAAGATTGAAAGTTTTAAGTGTACCTAGACTTCTAAAGGTAAATTTATGATATAAAGATGGGTTTTAAATTGTGAAAGTAATTTCGAACTTAATAAACTAATTTCCATTCATGACTTAATTAATTGCCTTGTAGGTTAGTGATGTGGATACTCTCGTAATTACATATCTCTCATCATTCTTGTAAAATGTATTTCATTGTTTTATGTTATCTTCACAATCAATCATAAACCCCTTTTACTAATTTTAATTAATTTAATAACGAATTAATATTTAGTAGTAGAAATTGGTACCAATTCTCTGCGGGTTCGACCATTACTTGAAACTCTACTTATATCAACAAAATTTTAAGAGAAATAAGGTATTAACTTTTTATGTGCTCTTTTGAGGTAGGTCAAAATTTTGTCACTGTGTCACCGAAGATTGAATTTATGATTTTTTTAATAGTTACAAGTTTTCTTTTACTTTCTTTTGATTATTCTATTTTAGTTTTACTTTTGTTTTTGTTCTTGATTCTTAGGAGACCATTGAAAGAAACAAGAACACTTATACAATTTGAGATCAATAGGACTAATAGAGCCACTGAAAGAAAAGACAACATAATATACTTTTTCAAGTTATTCAGAATTTGAGAAGGATGACATGGCAGTGGTTGACCAAACTCTCAAGGAGCTAGGTACACCTGACTTGGATCAGTAACCCCTATGGATTGTATATTCCAACTTGGAGATAGGTTTTGAACTTAAATCTAGAATAATTCATTTGTTACCTATTTGCAAGGGTTTAGCTAGAAAAGACACAAACAAAAACTTAAAAGAATTCCATGTAGTTTGCTCTAACGTGAAATCAGTATGGATCGCAAAGGAGCAAATCAAACGTAGGGTCTTCCCTTTCTCATTTGCCGACAATGCCAACGAGTGGCTCTATTACCTCCTTTTAGGTACCATCACTACATGGGTTGATATGACAAAGTTATTTTAGGAGAGGTACTTTCTAGCCTCGAAAGCCACACTTATTAGAAACGAAAATTGACAATTAAATTGGGAAAGCCTATATGAGAAGAGGTTTAAAAGGTTATGTACAAGCTGCTCCTATCGCGAAATCAATGAGCAACTTCTTCTACAATATTTTTATAAGGGCTTTTTCCAATGGAGAGAAACATGGTAGATGCAACTAATGGAAGAAAATTGGTAAACAAAACTACAAATGTGGTAAAGAACTTAATCGTAACTATGGGTGCTAACTCTCAATAGTTTAATGTCAGGACTAATCCATATGGAAAGGTAAATGAGGTAATTACTAACTCTCGTCTTGAATAACAAACAAGTAATCTTACTACTTTGGTACAATATAGTTGGTTATTGTACATGTTAAGACTTGTGTCATATGTTCTATAATGGGACATCCCACTAGCATGTGTCCTACTATTTAAGAGGGTAACTATGAACATGCCTATACTAGTGAAGGATTTCAGGCACAAAGGCTAGGGAAGCTTCATTGGTCACGAGAAAAGGAAAAAGACTATAGAAAGAAGACTGCATACAAGAGAAAGATTTGCTATATTGGAACTGAAAATGGATTTTCTAAATCAAAAGAAATATAGAAAGGGTGGAGCCTTAGTTACACGCAAGTCAAATAGAAAAGGTGGAAAAGGAATAGTCAAGCTTGTTTGGATAAAGGAATGACATAAGAGAAAACAAATGCAAATGAATTCGGGTGGAAGGTTGAAAGAAGATGATTCATAATAGGACTAAGAGTAGAGCTGACCTAAAGTGCATCCCTAATTCCGAAGGTTATTCCAAGACCAATTTCTGTATGAAACAAAGAAGATGGAATGAAGGACCTAATCGATGAACTTCCAAAGAAAAAAGAAGTATCACTCTCAAAGAACTAGAAGTCCAAGATGTCCATTTAAAAGTCATGAACATGAATGATGTCGTTGAGTACAAAAGATGTAGTTGCTTTCCTATTAAGGTAATCAAATTACTTTATTAGCTTACTTGGTATAAGTAATTGGCACTATCGATTCTAGATAGAAGATAGAATTCTTGTCTTTGTTACTCTATCGGGTAAAGTATGATCTATATTCTAACACTTATAATGTATGATGGATGGATAATCAAAATCTAAGTTATTTAGGCAACCTCTAATTTCCTAACCCTAGACCACCCCAACAACACCAAGGTAAGTCTCTAGAAGAATTGGTTATTGCTTTACCCACTAACAATAATAAATTTAGTAGGATAACTAAGTTTGAATTGAAATTAAGAGACAAAAGTGAGCTAACTAGCCGCAACTAAAGAAAGGTTAGAAGTACAAGTATCTGGAAAGCTTCCTTCACAAACTATAATAAACCTTAAGGTGAATATTAGTGTCATCATCCTAAAAAGGGGCAAACAATTGGTAGAGCCCATATAAATCCCAAAAAAAGTCAAATCAAAAGTGGGGACTAACCAAAAGAAAGAGTTTGAAGAAGGGAAGACCATCTCATAAGAACCTAAGATGGCTTAGAAGGTATTATCTAGCTACTGTCTGCATAATAACAATGATCAATTCTTGAATTTGGCTTTCCTATAGAGCACTACCAGCATATGATATGCACAATCACCAACAATTATTATTCATGAAATCATAAAGTAAAAGAAATCACATGATCATGTACATAAATCCAAACTACATCTTGGTTTTTAATTAACTCAACCTAAAAATATCTTTTTGTAAAACACTAAATAAATCACTAATACCGAAAACCACTCAACGTATTAATGATACGAAATTTAGAAAACAATTTTATATTGAAATCCTAATTTTTTAAACATTAAAATCAAATTTTCTAATTAAATATAAAATATTTCATGTAATGGGTACTTATAGAATACCCTTGGGTTTTCAAGCACCTCCCTTTTTGGCTTTCCATGGTAAAACTTTGCATAACTAAAGTAGACACAACATCAATACACAATCTATTTAGGAAAGATGGCCTAAATTTTTTTATTCTTGTGAACAAACTTTAACACGCAACCAAGACATCCCCAACACACCTACTCCAAGTGCATTTATGTTATCATGCTTCATACATCTTCATAAGTACACACTTCCATCTTGATTCATATTCCATACTACATATCTAAACCCTAGCTCAACCTAAGCTTCATAGCCTTTAGCTACACATGTATCCTATATACACAAAACAACACATACTAATGAAGGTATCATATAGATCTATATATAGTCTAACACAATATTATTACCCCTACACAAGTACAAACTGATAGGCTAAACACAATCAATCTTGTAACAAGGAACCTCTAAAAAACCCAATATAATAAAACTCCCCTAGACTTCATGCTACCCCCCTAAGTGGATGCAAGGTAGGAAAACATGATGCATTGCAAACCTAGACTCACATCCCATGCAACCATCACAGAGGGTTGCAAACAAACTTCTTCCTCATTTTGACACAAAAAGTCAAAGGAACACCCCTACAAGAGGGAGAAAAGGAAAATATATATGAAATAATCCTAGTCACTCATGCATCCAAAAGATATTAAAGTAATAATTATAAACATCACGCAACATAGGAATATAAAGTAACATAAACACTTCTATGATGAACACAAACATATAATGCTAAAAAATAAAGACAAAACTAAAACAAAAATACATAGAGTCAACTCACCTTAGTCTTTAAGTAACCACACAGCTTGGAGAACATGTACACTGTAATCTCAAAAGGAGATATAGACACCAATAGCCTTCCCCAGAGACTCAAATATGAGAGAATCTAGTGACTAAATCTCTAACTAAGTGGTATCATATGTTAATAAGCTTGGTTTTTTAATGTTAGATGGGGATTTTAGAATTCCAATTGGCACTGGTGTTGTCACAAAACAAGACCAAATCCTTTACTCTGATACCATAGTCACTCAATATCTACTTCATCCATAGAAGTTGATAGTAATAAATCCATATGTTACATACTTGACTTCGACCTAGAAAGGGACACCAAAATCTCCTTCTTACTATGCCAAGAAATCAAAGAGTTTCCTAAGTAGAATAACCCACATGAAGAAATCCTCTCATCATTATTGCATAGTACCCAGAATCATAATACTTAACCAGTTCATCTCTTATGTCATAAGAATACCATATTCTAAACTCATATGTCCCATGGATATACTTGATCATTATTTTCACAATAGTAATGTGAGACTCTTTGGGATAAGCCTAACACCTTTCACAAACTCCAACATTGATAAAGATATAAAGAAGACTAAAAGTCAAGTACATAAGACTTCCAATCATACTCCTATTTATAGTCTTCTCAACCTCTTTTCATGCAAGATCTTGATGAAGTGTAACTAAGGTAATCATAGGAGTATGAGATGGTTTAGCTTTCAAACTTCTTAATATGTTCCTTGGCATACTTGGCTTGGTAGAGGAAGATTCCATCTTTCAGTTGCATAACTTGAAAATTGAGGAAGAGTTTTAATTCTACAACCAAACTTATCTCAAACTCATTTTGCATAGTTAGAAAAAAATCTTGAGCAAGATCATCCTTTATAAACCCAAAGATGATATCATCAACATACATTTGAGCCATAACAGCTTCTCCCTGTTATCACTAGAAAAATAGTGTCTCATACCAAGCACAAAGAGCTTGCTTCAGGCCATACAGATCTTTTCACAACCATATTACATGATCATGAAAATGAAGATCTTCAAAACCTTTAGGTTGCTAAATATATACTTTCTCTTTGATTACACCATTAAGGAATGCACTTTTCATGTCCATTTGATATAGATTAAGCTTGAAGAAACAAGCCAATCCAATTAGTGGTTTGATTGACTCAAGATGAATTATTGGACAAAATTCTCTTCAAAATCAATTTCCTTAATTTGAGTATAATCTTGAGCTATCAGCCTTGACTTGTTTTTAGCAATTAGACCATTTTCATCCTTCTTATTATTTTATAACCATCTAGTACTAATAACATGCTTATCTTTGGGTCTAGGAATAAGATACCAGACATCATTCCTTTAGAAATAATTTAGATCTTCTTGCATAGAGTTGACCCAATGTATGTCCTGCAAGGATTTTTTTTTAACATTTTTAGGAAGGATTGTAGAAATATAGTATATATAGTTTAGCACCTCTTGAATTTGATTCCTCATCTTTGCACCTTCCTTGACATTGACAATGATGTTGTTAGCAGAGTAAGCACCTTTTTCCCAATTAGGGAGAGACAAGTTTTTTTCTCCATCTTTTGTTGCCTTAGAAGGCTCAACAATAGTAATATTTATTGGAAAATGTCATTATACATACAAACTCTGTAATTTACAAGTGTTCAAATACATTATTATCATATGAATCAATCATCAATATAGCCAAGAGTCATTGACATCAATATTGACTGATACTATTATAATAGATTTTCTTAAATTGAAGAGCTTGTAGGCTCGACTATTACTAGAGTACCCTAAAAAGATACCAAGATCACTCTTCAATTCGAACTTGTCAAGATTCTCTCTATCCTTGAGAATGTAACAAGTCTTGCCAAAAACTCTAAGATGCTTGACACTCTGTTTTTTCCTTTAAAGAAATTCATACAAAGACTATCGGGTACCAAGTGTTAAGAAACATCAATTCAATTTATAGCTACTTGTACGTAAGCCCAACAATACCTAGTAAAATTCTTTCTTGCTAGCATAAATCTCCCCATCTATTGGAAAACTTTGTTCTTCCTTTTAAAATTTTCATTTTGTTAAGGATTGTTGGGAATGGAGAACTTATACTGAATACCATGATTATCATAAAAGGACTTAAACTATGAATCTCAAATTCCCATCATGATTACTTTGATCTTTATGATTCTACCAATGGATTCACCTTTTTCATTTTAAAGCTTTTACACAAAAAGATTTGAAATTTTCAAAAGCCTTTGATTTTCCTTGAAGAAACATTACCCTAGTATATATGGAAAATTCATCCACCATAACCATAATATACTTCCTTCCTCCAATGTTGGTTGTCTTTATCAGTCCCATCAAATCCATGTGAAGTAACTCAAGGGGTTTAGCTATACAATGGTATTATTTTTTCTTACATTGCTCTCCCATTTGGCAAGAACAACACACACGATCAAGTTGAGAAAAAAATACTTTGAAGGTTTTTTACAGTCTCGAGCATCAAGATTTTCTTCAAAAATTTGTAATTTACATGGCCCAAACATTGATGCCAAAGATCTTCTATATTCAAGTTATCTCTGGTGCAAAAGAGAGTAGGGGAAGAGTCAATATAGTAGCAATTATCACCAAATATTGTTCCCTTAACAACAACACTTCCAGTTTTTTCATACATAATACAATATTTATGTGTAAACTTAACCAAACAATTATGATCATAGATTTGACTTATGGTGATAAGATTTTCTTTGAGACCATCCACAAGTGTATCTTTAAGCTTAGATTCAAATACCCATAGCACATATGATTCCTTTTGCACATATCTTAGTTTTTTCCCAATCACCAAAGTAATAGAATCTTCATTAACTTTATCTAAATTTATAAAGCAGGACTTATCTTTATTCATATACCTAGAGAACGCATTGTCAAAGTACTAACATCTGATGCATGAGCTTTTTAAATAGTATGCATAACATTACAGCTCAGGTTATGAGAATCATTATGATTAACTTGGGAAAAAATGTAATCTTTAAAACACATAGTAATATCATTCTATAAAACTAAGGCTTTGTTTGTGAGACTTATGGGCTATTTCAACAGGTCTTCAACATAACTTGACAAATTTTGATATGTTCAAGAAGTTTCACTTTTAGATGTAGCATAATAGGAATTTAGAGGACTCAAAAGGAGGGGAAAGAGAATCATAATTATCACTCATATCATCAAAGGAACAATCATAAACCCCATCAATTTTAGTATTAGTTTCATGAACAAACTAAGAATGAGAAAAGGAGGGGGTACTTTATCCAAGACCTCTTATGTCATTGTGAGATTTTCAAATCTTTAAAATCCCATCAATATATCCAAGCCCCAAGAGGCAACTTATGGATGTTTTTTCTATATTCCTATATTTTCCTTTCAACTTCATGTTGTTGAATTAAGAGGGATTTTTCCATCTTTGCTTTATCTATCATGCAGGATTCTAGAAGTTTGACTTTGTTCATTTCTATTTCAAATCTTTCCTTAAGATTACCAATCTCCATATCTCAATCATCTAGTAGGGATTCAAGTAAGCCTATCATTATTAAGAATAAAAACTTCATGCTGCAACTGAATGACATTCTTGAACTTGTCGAAAGAGGTATCTATAACTATAGGTGATGAGATCCAAGACGCACCATAAGATCCATTTCACATTTTCATTGGACCAATTGTAAAAGAAAGGTAGAAAAAGATCCAAAGGCTTAATAGGTTGATTCAAGATATTTTGGATGAGTAAAAAATAGTGCATACCAAGAAGAGCCCAAATGAAGGCCCAAGTGTAAGCAACCTTATTAAAGCAATTGGCCAAAGTACTAATTGGGCATGGAGTGCAAGCAAGAGATTTAATTTTTTTTAAGCCAGTAATGATACTTGGAAAAGTGTGCAAATAAATAAACTTGGAGTAGCTTGCAAGCAAAGAGACATAGGAAATAAGCAAGGAAAGAGAAACTTGGAATAGTGTGCAAATAAATAAAATTGGAGCAATGTGCAAGCAAAGTAACTAGAGAGATGTGCAAGGAAAGAGAAACTTGGAGAAACATGCAAGTAAGAATAATTAATTATTCTAGGATATTATATTTAAAATATTTTCTAGATGTTTATTATATGTCCTATATAAATCAAGGGCTAAACACTTATTAAGGGGACAAAAAATTATCAATTAAATTATAGTCATAATTTTTTTCTCTCTTGGTTATTCATAGAACTTATGAACTTATCAAGGTATTCAACCTGGTGGTGTTCAAGAGCTTATGAAGGCTTGGGAAATCTTGTGACACTCAAATCAATCCCACGATTCATTTTTTGGCTTTTGTCCATTTGTTGGTTTTCAAGGTTACGACCTTTTGGGTTCACATTGCTTTGTTCTTTTTTCGTTTTGAATGCTAGTCCTTTCGGGGTTTATATCATTTAGCATCATAGCACAATTATAAATTCGAATGATCTATCCATTTCTTTTTGTTTTTTCCCTTATATTTTCATGTTTTGTTCCTTGTTTTCATTGTCTTCGAATCAGGTGATGTCTTTCCATTCGTTGGAATCCAATCCTTCTTTGAAATTCTTTAAGCATTGAAGTTTAGAGTTAAAATGAAGACTAGAATTAAAAAAAAGTGCAACAAAAAAATAGCAGAATTGTAAAAAACAATTGTAGAATTAAAAAAACAAAACGTGATAGAAAAAGAAGAGGAAATAAACTATTATCCTTTGTTCATCTCGAACTTGTTTGCAAATATTTGTGTTATATTCTTTCTTTAAAATTTGATCTTGAAGCAAATATCGTGTTACTTTCTTTGCATAAAATGTAAGAGCACATATTGTGTGCTTTCTATAAATAATTGATCTCGTTTAGAAGCATACCTTATTATATTTCTTTCCTACATATTCAATCTTGTGTTTTCTAAATCTTCTCAACATGAGTCCTTTTTTGTTGAGTCATTTCTTTCCTAATTTTCTTCTTGCCAATCATTGCATCCTCTTTTCATTGTACTTGTTATTTTTTTTATCGCTTTGTCTTTAAAAATTCTAGTATCAATTATTGTCTTTCCTTTAAATTTTTGTGCTTTTAATATTATTTGAAAACTCCAAGATGAACACTTGACAAGGGATTGAGCAATACAAGTTGTTTCCTTGAGGGAGTTTTATTGAGTATGGTAAAGAACCAAATATATAAGCTTGTGGTAAAAGGCAGGAGAGTGTGGGAGACATCCTTGAGTGTAAACACGTAAGGGAGTGTTGTGAGGATATATTCTAACTATTTTTCTTTGTTTGTAGTTTCATTTTTTTATGAAACATTCATGAAGTCAAGAAGTAAGGTCAGATCCAATCTTTCAATTTCAAACCAAAGAACAACATCTAAAAAGAATAGAGGAGGTATTCAGTTCTAAATGGAGAGTTACAAGGAAGTTGTATCTAATTCAAAAGAAAGGAAACCATGAAGAGTTTCAGACACTGATGAGCAAAACCGGTATCACCGATCTTGTCAATACTTTGGTTTTATATTTATAAAACTCTCGCAAGTGCACAAATCATTTCATAGAAAATGACAAGTATACTCCTAAGGTCGATCTAAGGAAGAAATATATGTGGTTTTTAATTTATTATTCAAACTTTTAAAAACGAAATTAAATCCTAAACATCCTGTCACGATATTTGAGTTTTGAGTGTTTTCTAATCTAATAACATACAAATAAACATTTATGAAAATTTTATCTTTTATAATAGTGGAGTATTTATGGATATAATAACCAAGATAATTATGCTTGCTCATATTATATAGGTTATTAGAGATATAAATTGATATTTATTGATTCTCTCTTTTTTATATGAATAATACCTTTGGTGGGGTTAGATATTATTTGTTAATTAAACAAATCAATTAACACCTACGGATAGGGTTGATAACTAATTTGGTTAATTAAATTAATTCATTTTTTCAAAGAGATTGAAAATGAACCATTTAAATGACACCTTTGGTGGGGTTAGATAGTTTAAACTTCATTCAAGGTGTCCAAATTAAACCTAAGAATCTAATTATCTGAGTACTAACTTTCATGTTTTAAAACCATTATTGAAAACATGTTGTCAATACATTCTCAAATAATAATTCTTATAAAAGCTTTTGAAATATAGCTTCACTCTAACTACCAGTGATTGTACCAATAAATAAAAGAGCACTACTCTAAATCAGATCGGATAACTAAACCTTAAAATCTAATTTTCAGATTTAAGTTTGTAATGAAAAAAAATATATTTCTCTCTAACATTCTTAATATAAAATCTTGAATAAAAACAAAATCAATTCATTTTAGAGATTTTTACCTATTTAATATTTCATAAGCATAACAATGTTATTATTATATCATGTTTACAAATAGCCAATAATGTTAAATTTAATCACAGAAAAATTAAATATAACATATAAGAATAAAACATAAAAAATAACTATAAAAACTTACAACACTTTAATGCTAATTCTGTTGCTGGAAAACCTCCAAACATGTTTGCATTTCCATTTATTGAATAAAAAAACTAATAGTTTACAAAAACATAACTAGTTCTTCTAAAAAAGAGAAGAACTTTAAAACTAAGAAAAACTAAAAAAAAACTAAGAAATAGAGAGAAAGAAAGAGATAAGAAGATGTTTTTGGTGTTTCTAGGTGTGTTTTGGTGTGAAGGAAATGAGGGTATTTACAGGTGAAGAGAGGATGAAAAAATGGGAACAAAAAATGAAAAAAAATGATAAAAACGCGTAATAGGTGAATGATGACATCATCATTGACGTAAGTGCTGATGCAGGTAGTAGGGCATACCTATTCGGTATTTGGGGCGTTCGAGTTTGGTGTTGTGCACACACAGACTTCGGTGTTTCTTCGAGCGATGCTATGGCACAATGTGCTCGTTTCTCAGTGCTGCTGGGTGCACTACATGCGTTTTTCGACATGGTTGGTTTAACTGCGCATGTTGCTCGATGCGGCTGGGCAGATGCGTGCACGATTTCGTCCTTTTTGACATTTTGACCCATTTTGTCCAATTTTTCCATCTTTTTTGAATTTTTCTCATTTATTTTCTTAATATATTTGTGATGTATTGCCTCTAGTATTTTTCTTCGAGTTTTTAAGTTATTTTTTAAAGCAAAAATACCTGAAAAACATAAGAATACCCTTGATTCCAAAAAGATAAATTTATATAAAATATGATAAAATCATATAAATATAAATCTTTTTAATCAATTAATGTATATAAAATCATGGTAATTTTAGTGTTTTTTAAGGACTCATCAGACACTAGGAGGTAAGAAAGACCATATCATATAAAACATGATTTTGGGGAAGACATAGAATCTGAATTTGGTGACATTGAGAAAGAGGAAGACCACGTGTCAATCTGAGAGTATGAGTAGGTTTGCTCAAAAATGAGGAAGGCATGGTGGTAGAGGGTTTAGGAGAGAACCTACAAGACAAGATGGAAACCTTGGGAGCATCAAAATGTAGATACCTTCATGCCAAGGAAAAAATGATCCAAAATCTTATGTGGAGTGGGAAAGAAAGATGGATTTGATCTTTGAATTCCATAACTACTTTGAGGAGAAAAAGTTAAAACTAGCTACCATTGAGTTCATTCATTATGCTATAATATGGTGGGATCAATTTGTGATGAATAGGAGGAGAGACCATGAAAGGCCTATTGAGACTTGGGAGAAGCTGAAGATAATCATAAGGAGGAGGTTTGTTTTAGTCACTACAATAAGGACTTGCACCAAAAATTACAAAGACTTACCCAAGGCTCTAAAACTATGGATGATTACTATAAAGATATGGATATTGGAGGATAAAGAAGCTACTATGGCTTGATTTTTGAGTGGATTAAACCAAGAAATCTCCAATGTGGTAGAGTTACAAGATTATGTGGAGTAGTAGGACATGGTGCACATGGCCATAAAAGTGGAAAAGACAACTCAAGAGAGGGGCCACACGATTCTAACAAAAATCAAGCTCTTCTACTACATGGAAATCTAATTGGAGGAAGGAAGATGGGGCTGATTCTAAGCTCAAAAATGACCCACCTAAGGGAAAGGATGAAGTTCATGGCAAGGACAAAGGTAAAATTGGGACTCAAACTTGTATTCATGATATTATATGTTTTTTTTGCCTTGGTAGTGATGTGGATCAAGGAGTGTTTCCAAAGATTCCGTAGTTTATTTCAAGTAGGTCATTTAATCAAGAATAACTCAAAGGAGCATGGAGTAAGTATGGCCATAATTACAAGCTATTTGAACTACTTGGGCATGAAGTAAAATAAATGACCAAATAAAATCTAAAATTGGAAAGTTTCATTGAGCATTTATCAGTATATTTTTCATATCTTTTCCATACAATATTCCATTGAGGCGAAACAAAATGGGTTACAGAGCAAACTCAACGGGCTACAATAATGACTGAGATAGATTTTTCATAATTTGGAAATTTTACTAGGTCAAAAATGGATTTCAGTTAATGTCCAAGAATCTATCAAATAATTACTTTTCTTGGTTTTATAGTTTATTTGATAGGCCTAAAATTTACTTTATTTTATAGGATTTTATATTCAATTTTTGGCTATAATTTAGATTTTTATATTTATGTATTATTAGCTAGTGTTTATATTATATTTTAAAGTCTATAAATACCTATGTACGGTTTTAATTAAGAAACCAACTTGAATATAATTTTAGTAAGAGTTGTTCTCTTTAGTTCCTTTGAGAACTTTTATCGAACTTATCAAGAACAATCTTGTGGTATTCAAAGCTTGACTTATCACTCACACCACCCCTTTGTTCTTAAGTGTGGAATCTACTCTATCTTTCTTAAATACCAAGGTCCATATCTCGTTATAGATAGTAGGTCACGGTCCTATTCTTCTTTATCTTTCCAAGTTGATATAGAGCATTCGTAGTGAAGATCTCAACATTGATCTTTGAGTCTCACTTCTTTAGGTGGGGTTCATATCATTTGGTATTAGAGAAAGGTTTTACATCAGGTTAATCTATCCCTTTGTTTTCTTTTCTTATTGTTGATTTTTGTTTTGTTTTCTTATTTTCTTGTTGACCTAATTTATCATAAGAAAAAAAAGAGAAGGTTGAATAAAAAAACGTAAGACTCCTACTATTTTTATTAAAAAAAATAAAAAAATAGAGAATCATCAAACTTGATATCTAAGTCAAATTAAAAAAAAAGGAATCATATTTTGGCCAAGCAAGAGAAGAAAAGAGAGATCTTGGATATTTCCAACTAGAGATTATTTCTTTCCTATTTTAACTTTCCTAAATTGATTATATACTCCTTTCCTTATGTTTATCTTCTTTCCATCTTCCCTTCAGTTTCCTTTCTTCTTTCTTTCCTTACATTAATTTTCCTTTTTTGCATTCTTTCCATGATTCTTGTCAAAATTTAAAATATATATTTTAATTATTTTCCTTTATTCTAGTCATGTGATTGATTTGTGTGGTTTGGATTGTTGGATGTTATTTTTTGATTGAGTTTGATTTAGTTCAATAAAGAATCCAAAGAGAGGACTTGAGTGAGGTCATGTCACTCCTTAAGAAAATTAAAAACATAGTTTAAAAAAGTATAGGATTTATTTTACTTCATGTCTCAACATTTACTCCATATGAAGGTTACAAAAACAAATACAGATATATCCTAAATTTCTCTTCTTTTTTCTTACCGCTAAGTTGTTGACCACTTTATTAAATCTTAATTTGGAAGTAAAGGGAAAATGGAGTGAGCTACAAGTAGCTCTATAGAAGTCTACTCAATTATATGTTTCCAATAAATAATCATTTGTGATGCATGTTGTTTATTAATAAAATTTTATAAATGGTAATTGATAACTGTATTTTATATAGCTATTTCCATCTATTTTATTAATTATAATTTCTATGTTCTATACATTTTTAGTTCATTTTATTTGAAATAAATTAATATTTTCTATTTATTTTAAAGGAATATATTTTTAAGAAAATTAAATAATTTGAATAGAAAAAAATATGTAATTACAAATTTATGTCTAAAAATATAATTTAAAATAAAAGAGTGCTTAATTGTAATTAATAAAAGTCTAAAATATAATTTGAATTTAAATCGGGCTTAATTGTAATTAACAAAAGTTTAAAAGTTAATTTAAATTAGTAAATGGTTTAATTGCAATTAAAAAAAGTTTAAAAGTTAATTTGAATTAAATTGGAGGGCTAAAATGCAATTAATTAAATTTATTTTCTGCGCAGGAGAAGGAGACCACACACGCCATCACCAACGTGCGACACCAACCGTTCGATCAGGAAATCAATGGATACGATGAGGCATGTGGATTGCAAACGCGAAAAAAGAGAGTGGATGTGGGTTTTCTGGATCACGAGGCTCGGTGCGCCGTGTGGGGCCTACCTGCCGCGTAGGCTGGCGTGCAAGGTGGGACCTACGTGTCTCGCGTGCTTTGATCCCGTGCGGCGCAACAACGTGCAATCTGTCCCTCCAACCTCTTAACGTCTGCCACGTGTCCCACCATTTCTTGTAGCCAATCCTGGGATGACATATGGCACGTTTTGGTGAACGCAAAACGCAGAACCACACACACGTTCCCAACAACTGTCCCCCACGTCTCGGCACCGCTTATCACGTGCGACACATGCCGCGTGCGCTCATTCCTCCCACCAATTAAAGGCTGCCACGTGTCCCACTATATCTTGTAGCGAATCATATCGCGACACATGGCATGCATATTGAATTAAAAAAATAGAAATGGCACTCTCTGTTTTTTTGTCTTCCACGCGTACGATAAAATAACAATTTTGATTTATTTTTTGGAGCTATAAATAGGGCATTTAATGCGAGAAAAAGGAGTTCGAGTTTTGAAGTTTTTTTAGTTTCGGTTTGGGGTTGGACTGTGGAACACGCAGAAGCCATTTTTGGCTTCAGTTGTGTTTTGCGTGTGCCAAATATTTAAGAGTAGATGAAGTTTTAATTTTCTTTGTGTTCTTGAGCAAATATTCCTTAAGTGTTGTAATTTAATTTTTATCTATAAAGTAATTTAATTTTTCTAGGGTTGCGTTTTATCTAGATTTATGAAGCTTGAATTTAATTATTTTTGAAAGATTTATAAGACTTTTAATTTGTTTATTCTATTTGTGCTTAATGCTTTTGATTATTAGAAAATTTATCAAATGATCCGTGGCACTTAAATAAACTTGGAAGAGGCATTTTTGTGTATATTTCTCACGGATAGAATAATATGTATATATGAAGGATATGAATATACCTTTATCGTATGTGTGTCCTTTTGAGAACTTAGAACGTAATGAATCTTGGTAAATTTAATTCTCATCAGAATATAGTGAATTAATTTAGCTAGGTGTGTCTATATGGAGCTCGAAAGAGATTATGAATAAAATTAGAAGTTTTCGGTTGACAAATTAAATTTACTAAAAAAATATAAATAAAGAGAAAATAATATGATTCGAGTGGATTAATTTGGTGAAAAACTGCAATCCTAGAGTTCTTTTATTTTGTTATAAAACTCTTTACTTAACATGTTCCAAATCAATGATTATTTTGGATAAAATCAGAGTGAAATAATTTTAGTACTTAACAAACTATAGTAACAAATCTCCGTGGGAACGATAATTTACTTATCAAATTTTATTACTTGTGATCATGTATACTTGCACATTTTATGTTCTCCTAAAAGAGACAACAGTAATCATTATTAATATTCAGAATGGGGAGATTGTTTTCACAAACTCTTGGCTATACCTGTACTTCCTTGTTACAATGCATGCTCATCCAATATAAATAATGCTATGATAGAAATCCAATGCTTGAAATGAAACCACATATGTATTGGTCATCCAATGACATGGGTACATGCACGATCTAACTATGAGATGCATATTGGTCCACCTCTAATCCCATGTACAATTCTAATACATTGGGAACATGTATCTATCAAATAATTTAATATGGACCCTTTACGGGTAGGTCAAATCCAAACACAATGAGGGTCCAACTTCGAGGCCTATATGTAGTAAAAAATCCATAATAGATGGAAAACACATGGAGGGTCCCATTTCGAGGCATGTGTACGACCACAATAATTCTATTACATAATTTGGTCATATACAAACACTATAGATTGATAAATCTCCAAAGATACATGTGTGAGTAATGCATACTTGTAGTCTGTTAAAAATAATCTACTACAATTAGTAGCCCATGGGTACCATACTCAGTATGAAAATGTATATGTATAAAATCATTCTCATGACATATGTATAAAATTCTTGGATGCCATATCGTATTGCAAAATGTTAATTTCACATTAACATTTGATACTCGTCTATTTATACCAAACCTTTTAAATGCATGCATAATAAAACATTTATAAGGAGTATCTCATTTTAAACAAAATTTATACCATTAAAACATGACTTATAAAATTATGGCATCCAATTTTCCACTTTTATTTCAAAAGATATGATGCATAACATGTTACACAAAATAATGCATGTATTTAAAAGGTTAGAGTGAGAACCCCTACCTAGAATCCTTGACTTGAATACTCAGATATTCATCCCTAAAATTCCCCCCAAATTGTGCCAAAAAGTTCGAATAACTAAGGGAGAAGATGCACTAGAGTGTGGGAGAAAGGGAGGAAGAAAAAATGTAAGAAAATGGGTGCTTCAACCACCAATTATAGTTAATCAAGGGAGCTTGCCAGTAGTGTGGTTGATGACTTTATGAAAGTAGAGTAATTAGTGCACTTTTATACTTAATATTTGCTTGTTTAATTTAAAAGTAGTATTTTTGGGGTAAAAAATATTAAAATATGAACTTTATAGTGACAAGTGGTGAAAATATTATTTTTATAATTTTTAACGGAGGACTAATCAAGAGCTACCACATGGATGCCATGTATGCATAGAAGCTGATGGAGAAAGCCACATGGGTACCACATAAGCAAAGAGACCTAATAGTAAAATTTGGTCTATTTCGTATGATGCAGTGTTGTGCCACATGTTAGCACGACGTTCATTTTGAGTTCGTTGCTTGGCCAATGTGTGCGCTAGGTTTCATATCTAGATTTTCCCATTCTATACATCCATACACAACGCAAGCGGTGATCATAAATCAAGTTTTGATGCATGGGGATGACTCAATATGCGTTGAATAGAGAAAAGTCCTCCCTTTTTATGCGTCGTGATTTGATTTGCCCACTAAATTCTATATGCCACATGTCACTCTCTTATTCCCCAGTGTAGTTAATTTTGCTTGTTTTTATCTCACCTCTTGATCTGAAGCTGATTTGATGGTCTGGATTTCACCTAAGCTATATTTAACCCCCTAATCACCCCTTAAACCCTAAGGAGCATAATTAACATAATTTTCATCAGTTTTTAGAGCTAAGAAGAGAGAAAAATACTAAAAAAAAATCAAAAGAAGATACAATTTTGGTGGGGATTCAAGAGGAGATTGATATTACAATTCGAGAGATTGGTATTACAATTCTTCTTCTTCCCCTTTATTTTTAAATTTTTATGTCTTTATTTATGAAAAATATGAGTTTTATGAATAAAATTATGTCTAGTTAATTTATTAATCTAGGGGTCTTATGAACCCAATTTTCACCTTGTGATGTTCTAATATTTTACCCCAATTATGAATTCAATTTCATTATATTGTTTAATCTAATTTTTATGGTATTAATTGTTTGGCCAACAATTGATCTATAAAGGCAATTAAATATATTTGAGAGAATTATTTAATTGTTTGTCTTGATTAAAGAACATACATAGTTTCTAGACCGAGATGTATGATTCTTATGAATGTGATCCATAATTTATGAACTTAATGAGTAGTATGCTATTTAATTGTCATGAGAGTGTTATTAAGTTAATTACCACATGGTGTGTAGTTTACTTGAGAGATGAGTATATGTTATGGAAGATTTAATTGATAATGTAATTAATTGATAATTATATTGGAGGAATTTAGTAATTCACATGTTTAGAAAATTGGAGGTTAAATTATTCTTAGATATTTTATCATTTATCTTAGTTTTCAAATCTGGTTTAATCAATTATTACTATTTATTTTTAGTTCTTTTAATTTTTCATTCTTAAAATATAAAAAAAAACACCAAAAAATGATTTTTATTTTTTTGTTTTAAATTATTACTATTTATCATTATATTACTTGTTGTGATACTTATACTTACAAATTAATTGTACACAATTTGTGTGTCGATCAAGTTTTTGGTGCCTTTGTTGGGGATTATAAATATTAGAAATTAATTTTTTATATTATTTTATTGTAGTTAATTTTTATTTTTATTTTAGTTTTCATTTATTTTTTTTAATTTTTATTTAGTTTTAATTTAGATATCTCTTTTAGCACTATTAGAAACACGTTTGAGTCTATTACATGAGCAAAGTTCGTAAGAGAGAAATTTTGCCTTTAGATCATGAAATCGAGCATACTTTGAGATTAACAAGAAAACAACAAGTTATATCCTAAGTGGAAGCAATGGATAAACCTTTAGAAATAAACAATAATGAGCTAAATTTGATTAACCAGATTCCTTTAATGGATGATAGGGACAAAGCTATGATTGCATATGCCGCACCTATGTTGCAAGGATTGAATCCAAGTATTAAAAGGCCAAACATTTGAGCTAATTAGTTTGAACTAAAGCCAACGATGTTTTAAATGTTATAAACAATTGGAAAATTTAGTGGATTACCAACAGAGGATCCCCATCTACATCTCAAATTGTTTATTGAAGTTGGAGGTTCATTCAAATTTAGTGGTGTGACCAAATAAGCATTTAGGCTTAGATTATTGCCTTACTCTTTTCGGGAATATGCTCGAGCTTGGGTAAACTCTTTACCACCTAGTTCCATTACAACTTAGAATGATTTAGCGGAGAAATTCTTGATGAAATATTTTCCACCAACAAAGAATGCCAAGCTTAGGAATGACATTACCTCGTATCAATAATATGAAGGAGAATATTTATATGAAGCACGTGAAGGATTCAAAGAATTGCTAAGGCAGTGTCCTCACCATGGTATTCCTCATTGGATCTAAATTGAGACTTTTTACAATTGTTTCCATGCTCAAACAAGAATAATTGTTGATGCATCTGCTAATGGAGTTTTGCTAGCCAAAACTTACAATTAAGGTTATGATTTACTTGAGAAAATGGCTAGCAATAATTATCAATGGCCAATGGACAGAACGAAAACCACAAGAAGAGTAGCTAGAGTGCATGAGGTAAATGATATCATGGCACTTACAACTTAAGTGTCATCTTTGATTTATCTTTTGAAGGTTCAAAACTCACCAAGGGGTATAAGCCTGATCCAAGATTCAAGGGTGTCTTATATGTTTTGTGGTAGAGCCCATTTGTTTGATAATTGTCCAGATAATCTTGAATCAACATTTTATGTGAGTAATGTGAAGCGAAACAATAATCTATACTCAAACACATTTAAACCAAGATGGAGACAACATCTACATTTCTCTTGGAATAACAAGAATGAAGGTGGTAATCAATTCAACCATCAATCATTTCCATCACCAGATTTTCAACAACAACAACAATTACAAGCCCACGAGAAGAAGCCACCTAATAAGGACAATACAAATGTTTTAATGAGGATAATGAAAGACTTCATCCAATTAGTAAATAAAAAAAGTATCCACTCAAAAGGCTTTAATTCAAAATTTAGAGACTCAAATAGGGAAACTTGCCCATGCCATAGGTCAAAGGCCTCAAGGTAACCTTCCAAATGACACAATTGTAAACCCAAGAATAGAAGGTAAGGAGCATTGCAATGCCATAGCCTTGAGGAATGGTAAAACTCTAAAAGAGGAACTAGAAACTAATAAGGATAAGGTGGAACATGAAACTTACAAGGATAAGGAGAAATTAGTGGATAAAGAGAGCCAAAAATTAGTGGATAAAGAGAGTAATGGAAATGAAATAATTCAACTAAAAAAGAGCAACCTCTACAAACCCACTATTCCCTTCCCTCAAAGAATGCAAAAGAAAAAGTTAGACACGTAGCTTTTAAAACTTTTGGATTTCTTCAAGAAGCTGCACATAAATATATCTTTTGTCGATGTACTTGAACAAATGCCTTCTTATGCCAAATCTGAAGGACATCTTGGCTAAGAAAAAGAGGCTTGGAGACAATTAAACCATAACCTTGACTAGAGATTGTAGTGCCATCCTTGCTAGAAAAATACCACAAAAAATAAAAGATCTAGTTAGTTTTGACATCCCTTGCACTATTGGAAACAACCTTTTTGAAAAGGCATTGTGTGACTTGGGTTCAAACATTAACCTTATTCAATTTTTGATTTTCAAGAGATTGGGGATTGGTAAAGCCAAATCCACTTCAGTAACATTAAAAATGGAAGATAGATCAATTAAGAGACCTCGAGGCGTGGTAGAAGATGTGCTAGTAAAAGTAGACAAGTTCATCTTTCCCACGAATTTCATTATACTAGACATGAAAGATGACCGTAACATTCCTATCATACTTGGTCATCCATTCTTAGCAACCAAAAAAGTACTCATTGATGTACAAAAGGGTGAGTTTACAATGAGAGTGCAAGATAAACAAGTAATGTTTAAAGTTTTTAAAGCATTTAAACCCCTTGTAATTGATAATGCTAATGAATGCTTTAAGATAAATGTCACTGATTGTGAGGATAACTTAAAATAATATATTGATTTACACATACTTTAGACTGTTACATATGATTCTATGAACAATGATATAAACTCACCAGAAAATAACTCAACCTACTGTAACTTTGAAATTATGGAATCAAAGGTTGATACTGTGAACTGTGTGAACTTTTTGGAGGACATGCCTCTCATAAAATAGTATCAAAGGTATTTATGGACAATTTTGAGATAGGATCTAAGATAAAACAATCAATTGAAGGGCCACGAAGTTTAGACCTCACACTTTTATCCTACCATCCCCAATCAAGTGAGCAAGTGGAAAAGTCCAAAAGAGAGGTGAAAAAGATGCTCGAAATACATAAATTGGATAAATTATGGTGGAGTGCATATAAGAATGCCAAAAAGTACAAAAAGAAAACAAAAATATGGCATGATAAGGGAATTGAGCATCATGTTTTTAAACCAAAACATAAAGTATTCCTAAACAAATCAAGTTTCAAACTGTTTCCAAGCAATCTCAAAAGTAAATGGACACAGAGATGGATGCACCTTAGGACTTGATATGACTATCTAGTCAATGACATTAAACGTAACACTGGTTGGGAGGCAAACCAACATTATTTTACTTATATTTTTATTGTTTTGGTTTTGTTGGTGAATAAATGTGGAGAGTAATGGTGCAACAAGATTGATCAGTTTCAACGGAAGATGTGGTATGCCAAGACTAAGGGAGTTTTATTTCCTTTTACTTTTTCATATTTATATGTGCATATTGGGGATATTGTGCAATTTCAGTTTGGGGGAGGGAACTTCATTCTCTACTTTAGTATTTAGTATGCATTTTTAATTTTTAGGAAATATTTTTTAGGATGTTTTTAGTTTTGATTTGGGTAGAAATTGATAAATATATGGAAATTAAATGAATGCATGCTTGATATGATACATATGAACTCAATGATAAAAATTGGTTGTCATGACTAGAAATAAGGAATATAACATGCTTATTAAGATACTTACATTAATCATATGATATGTTTTATAGTTTTGACTGGATTGATTCAAATTTTTATGCGAGTATTCATAAGTGATTTTGGTGTTGTTATTGAGAAAAAAGATGTAGTGAGTTATGTGAGTTGATGAGATCTACCATATTTTAGAATCTATTTGATCATTCCTTGAGGCAAAATTCTGAATAGTATTTAGCAAGAGAAATGATTTAAGCCTTATTTTCATTAATTGAGCCTTTTAAGCTAACCATTGTTAATATCTTTAGTCACACATTTGAGCCTAACAAAGAACCTTTCATATCTTTAAGCCACATTTTATGCCTAACTAATAAGCGTTACCTTTAACCTTGTACCTTTATCTTGTATGAAAAGAAAAAAAAATGCAATCATGTGTTATGTTATAGAGTAAGGTGAAATGTAATGCACCCTATTAAAAAAAAGAAACAAGAAAAAAAAACCCACAACACAACTATCCCTCTAAAGAAAAAGAAAATAAAATTGAAAATAAGTTTGAGGGTGTTATTAAGTTACAAAAATATATGTGGAATAAAAGAATATGAAAAGAATGATAAGAGAGGGTGCACTAAAATATCAAGTTAAAACTCAATTGTAGTTAAAAAGTACATGGTGAATAAAAAGAAAGCTAAGATGTGGAAAGAGCCTTAATGTCTTCATTTATCGACCCCCCCCCCCCCCCCCCCCCCCAACTAAGCCTTACATTACAAGCATATAAAATCCTTATTGATCTTTAGCTAAATGCATGTTTAAATTAGTGGATAAATAGAATTTTGAGACTTATTCTAAGATTGAATTGATTAGCATGCTCATATAGGTTGATTTCATGAGTGCATTGGATGATATCATGTACAACACATGTACACAAACCAATTTATCAAAAACCTTGCATATACTTGTATTAATGGAACGTTGATTGATGAATATGTGAACCTCCTTGTCATAGAATTGTACGAATTTTGAGGGGGATAGTTTTCGCTAAATATGCATGTAGTAATAGATATATGTTTATGAATTTACTGCCCATGTTATTTTATTTAGTTAGACTTGGCTTTACTTGAGGACAAGTAAAGAGTTAAGTTTAGGGGTGTGTTGACTCTTTGAAAGTATAGTCATCAATGCACTTTTTTTACTTAATATTTGCTCGTTCTATTTCATAAATAATATTTTTGGGGTTAAAAATGTTAAAATATGAACTTTCTAGTGAAAATGGGTGAAAATATAATTTTAGGAATGTTTTGGAATTTTTTTGAATTTTAACGCATGACCAATCAAGAGCTGCCATGTGAACACTACATTTTCCTAGAAGTTGACAGAGCAAGCCACATGGGTTTCACGTAAGCAAAGAGGCCCAATCGTAAAACATTGCATGCTTCGTATGACATAGTGTTGTGCCACATGTGAACATGGTATTTATTATGAGTTCGTCAATTGGTCAACGTGTGTACCACATGTCATATTCATATTTTTTTCATTCTATCCATGTGTACACTGCACAAGTAGTTACCATGAATCACATTTCAATGCGTGGCAATGACTCATCATGTGTTGATAAAAAAATTCCTCCATTGCCATGCGTTGCGCTCTAATTCACCCACTAAATTTAGGTTGCCATGTGTTGCTTTCCTATTTTCTAGTATAGTTAATTTTGCTTATTTCGATCTCACCCTTCATCTGAAGCTGATCTGACAGTCTGTATTCCACCTGAGCTATAGCTAACCCCCAAATCACCCTATAAACCCTAATGAGCCAAAATTAACATGATTTTTATCAATTTTTGGAGCTAAGAAGAGAGAAAAATACAAAAAAAATCAAAAGGAGATACAATTTTGGTGGAGATTCAAGAGGAGATTGGTATTACAATTCAAGAGATTAACACTAAATTTGATCTTTTTTTGTTCAAGTTGCTTATTCTTGTTACCATCATGTCTTTATGATGGTTCTCAAACAAAGAAATAGGTACTGACCCAACATTTCAACTGAATGAAATGGCATAAGAGATGAACCAGTTACAAGAAGCTTTTTTGGATTGATTTGAGAAACAAGAGTCAATAATGAAAGAATTGAATGAGAGGATCTCCAAAACAAGAAGGCCAATAAGGCATATAATTATGGATGAATTTGATGACCCAAAAAGTGACAATGAGTATGAAGAGGACTATGGTTCAATGCAAGGCATGGATAGATTTGTGCCAAGAGGAGAGGGATATGGAAAAGGCCACATGAGGGAACCTAGGTGTAAAGGAAAAATGGATAACAACTTGAGCAATATTAAGATGAATATTCCATCTTTATAATGAAAAAGCACCTTGAAACTTATATGGAATGAGAGAAAAAGATGGAGTTGGTGTTTGATTATCACAATTATTCTGAATTGAAGAATGTAAAATTGGATGCAATTAAATTCATTGATTATGCTACTTGGAAAGATCAACTTGTTTTGAATAGGTGAGGTGATGGAGAAAGGCACATTGACACATGGGAAGATATGAAGGTTGTTATGAAAAGGCATTTCATTCCAAGTCACTACTACCAAGATTTGTTTCAAAATTTGGAAAATAAATAGTTCAAAAGAGCCCTACCTCGATGTGATGTTCTATTTGAAGCAATTTGTTATCATCATAATATAATGAACAAGCAGGTCGATCAGTTATTTCCAAAAAGATTGAGTGAGTATAAAAAGGAGAAAGAGTTAGAAAAAAAGTGAATTCAACAAAAAAATAGATTGAGTTACAAAAATAATGTGATAGAAAAAATTCCATTTCAATAAGAAAGTTTTAAGAAAAGAGAGAATGAACTAGAGATAGAGAAGGAGTTGAAAAAAAGAGTTATTTAAGAAAAAAAGATATTGAGTTGAAAAAAGAGCGTGATAGACAAAAATGCTTTTCAGTTGCAATAAGAGAATGAAAAAAAGAGAGATTGAGTTACAAGGAGAGTGTGAACTAAGAAAATAAATTGATTTACAAAAAGAGTGTGCTCAAAAAATAGGAAATGGATTAAAAAAAGGGAGTGTAAGAAGAAAGAGTGTGATCTATAAGAAGATAAGAGTGAGAAAAAAATAGATGCTTGATAAGAATGATATGGAAGAGAGTGAAAAAGATAAAAAAAAATTAGCTAATGGAAATTTGTTTACTCTACCTAGTGTTGTTCCCCTTTTGTAGAACTTGGAAGTTATACAAAATGTGGATTTTATTGGAGTTGAGAAACACATTGATACCATTAAGGGTCAAGCATCCATTATATTTTATACTTGGGCCAATAATTTCAAAGATGCTAGTAGAGGTATTACTACATTATGCACTTGAATCATCCTTTGTGACAGAGACAATCCCGAACATTACAACAAAGATTTAAGGATGAATGTTTTTTGAAGAAAGTAGGGATAATGTGGATCAAGGAGCATCACTTAAGATTCCATGGTACATTTAAATTTGGTCCATTCATCAAGAATAGCTTAATGGGCCATGGTGCAAGTATATTCATAATTACAAGTTATTTAGAGTGCTTGGACATGAAGTAAAATGAATGACAAAATAAAATATGAAATTGGAAAGTTTCAATGAGCATCTATCAGTATATTCATCATATTTTTTTCATCGACTATTCAATTAAGAAAAAACAAAATGGGTTACAAAGCTAACTCAATGGGATACAATAATGACATAGACAAAACTTTCATAATGGAAGTTTACTATGTAAAAAATGGATTTCAATCAGTGTCCAAAAATTTATCAAATAATTACCTTTCTTAACTTTATAGCTTATTGATAGGTCTAATATTTACTTTATTTTATAGGATTTTATTTTTAATTTTCAGCAATAATTTAGTATTGTTGAAAAAGAGGGAAGAAAAAGGTGAATGTGAAGAAAAGAATTATTATTAGTGAGGAAACATTTAAGAGAAGAATGACCTTGCTCTCAATCAACAAGCTTTATTTATAGAGCATAACCATTTTCTTTATTTCATGAGTCATTTTTCTTCTCTCCCTCATTGAACTAGAGCACAAGAACACTAGAGTATTTAGGGAAATCAAAACAGAAAATAGATAAGGATAATAGGTAGTGTTTGGCAGTGGCCGAAAGAAATAGAAACTGGAGAAATTTTAGAAAACATTAGACCTTGATACATAGATATAAATGTCTATTTTATGATAAATTTTATGGTTTTTTATTTTGATTTTTCTATGCAACGTTATATTTGCTTAACTTTGGGTGGTTATGTGGAAATCATGCTAGAAATCCTCTTTGAAACCAATAAGTAATTTGGTTATTTAAAATGACTTTACAAATTTGAATTGGGTGAATTATATTTTATTGTTTATCATTTTGAGTTTTCTAGATAAAGTTATAGCATGAATTCAGGGTATATTTTGTGGAAGTTATGTTGGAAAATCATGTTTTAAACTAATTAGTATTCTATTTTTTGGAATGATATAGGTATGATAATTGAGTGTGTTGTTTCCTTTTTTAAAGATTAAAATTTGTAGTTTTTATATGTTTTTACATAAATGAATTTCGACATTTTTACCAAAAGTATATGAATGTACGAGGATAGGTCTAGGAGTACCCAAAAAATGTTTAATTGAAATGATCAAATGTAATCAATTATTAACAACCCTTTTTTTAAGGATTTTATTTGCAAATTATTTTTAGTTTGGATTAAATAAAAAAGCTTTGGAATTCTTCTTATTTCTGACACAAGTGTGATTATATAAGAAGGGTTAAGCAAGAAGATCCTACGGTGCACGTAAAGAAAAAATAGTGATATAGTACAGTGAGTGGATATCTAGTTCTTTTCTTTAGTGTTGAAAGTATTACTTTGAATTTAATGTTTTCTCAAGTAAATTTAGTTAGTACAAGTTGCGTGCCTTTCAAAAGTGCATTCATTATTTAACTAAAACTTTAAGGAACATATTACATGACAGTTTCAATGCACTTTTAGTACGATAGTGCCATGAAAATATATGTTATTATTATTATTTGAACTAGCCAGTTGAAAGAAAGATATTTTGCAAGCAATTTCAACGTGAGGTTATAACAATTTTATTACTTATAATAGTTTATATACAAGCTTGCAAGTTCAGTAAATATTTTAGAATTACCAGAGTATTTTTCCTTTAGTGTTCAAAAATTGTTGGCTCCACTCAACATTCAAAATATCTAGTTTGAATTGGTAAGACATCATGACCAACAAATTTTGTCCAATTCA
The DNA here is from genome assembly GCA_037013495.1 of Hippophae tibetana. Classification (NCBI taxonomy): domain Eukaryota; kingdom Viridiplantae; phylum Streptophyta; class Magnoliopsida; order Rosales; family Elaeagnaceae; genus Hippophae; species Hippophae tibetana. Next base: position 8,639,501 of record CM072808.1, on the reverse strand, counting down.
ACTCAATTTGATGATTACTAACTTAGTATGATATTAGTTCAGCTCAGTATGATGTTACAAGTTTAGTAATATATGTATGAATTCTTGAGTCAATGGGAACATGGCAGATGTATCATTAGATCCCAATTGAGCTATTTTAATGATTATATCAAGTAAGTTCACCACATATGTAGTTGAAAGCTAGCATGAGTGCTAAATGTTTCATCAATGTGTGACTAGATCCCTAAGTGTTGTTGATATATTAAAAATTAATTTGAATTTCTCGTGATTATACTTTATATTTTTATATTGATCATAACATGTTACTCTATTCTAATGACCATGCTTATTATTTTCATCAAAATATTTTTTCAAGATTTCCCATAAATAATACATTATTTTATCAAATGTAGAGCATACCATATCAATATGTTATGAATTCATGAACATTCATAAGTATTTCTTACGTAGTTTGCATAAGTATTATGTACAATTATTTTATTAAACTTATCCATTCACTAAAATTTCAAGCTCACTCTTTATATTTATATTCCTCTTTCAGTTAACAACTTTTGAGGCCACATCACGTGAGTTCGGTAGCTTTAGGATCATCTTTTGTCATAAGTCTAGGTTGTGATTTGTCATTTCCATTTGTATAATACATTATTGTTTATGTGTTTGTAATAGTGACCAAGGTTAACAAACTCTATGATTTTGATGTATAGTATGTAGTTATATTTTTGGCTATGAGCTATTTTTTGGATGTGTGAAGTTTATGGAGTTTGTTGGTTTGTTAAAATTCATCCTTTTAAATCTTTCGTCATGTTATTGCTGGGATGTTAGTTCAATAATTATGGGAGAATCTTCCAAATTTTTTTTTAAATTTCTTAAATGAAATCTTGGATTTTAAATAAAGGAAATTTGGCAATTCTTGTTTTATGTTTCTTAGGACATGTCCTATGCTCTAGAGTTGAGTCAGGGCGAGTCCTAAGACTTTATACTGGTACTTTTAGGCCTAGGGGTCCTCTCCATTTTTAGTTTCATGGTATATGGATAGATCATACATGTTCGCACCATCTTGTCAACTTCAGTTTACTCTAGTCCTATGAAAGTGGTGATTGGCAAACTAAAGAATTTAAAATTTACTTTAAAAACTTGGAATAAGGAGTTTTTTGGTAATCTGGATGGAAATACCAAACTAACCATGTATAGGTTGGTAGATATGCAAAAATGGATTTCTTTGAGGAAGTCTTTCAGATTGAGTCGGATGCCATGGTTCATCTTATTAGGCTTTTAAATTAACAAGACACCTTGTTCAAAGTGAAGTTCAAATTAAAATGGCATAAGAACAACGATAGGAATTCTCCTTTTTATCATTCTATGCTTCATTTAAAGGCTCAAAATCTTCTATCCATTGGGAGATTGGTGGTGATCTTTGATACGACCCAGATTTAATTGTAAGTCATATTATGGGATATTATGTAGGGATTCTTTCAATGATGGTAAGAAGGGATCCTTCAGATTCTTGGTTATTGATTTAGTGGTTCCAAATTTGGTTTCTAATCAGGATAATGTTTCTTTGAGAAAATTTCCTTTTATAGAGGATGTCCAAGTCATGGTGTTTGATATGGATCCCTTGAGTCTTCACGAGCCACGGCTACACTGGTTGTTTTTTCCACCATTGTTGGGATATTGTTAGTTCCAATGCTATTAGGGCCATCCAAGATTATTTTCATTATGGGAGAATGCATCCTAGCCTTAATTCTAATTTTTTTTATCTTGATATCTAACGTTGATCGTGATATGAACCGCACCTAAAGAAGTGAGACCTGAAGATCAATGTTGAGATCTTCATGAAGAATGTTCTAAATCAGATTTTAAAGATAAAAAATAAGGATTGCGATCTACTCTTTATAATGAGATAGAAACCTTGTTATCAAATAATGGTGTTGTTAAACACCACATTCAAGAATATGGGAGAGATGTGAGTGATAAATCTAGGATGAATGCCATAAGATTTCTCTTGATAAGTTTGGATAAAGTTTTCAAAGTAACTAAAGAGAAAAACTCTCATTAAAATTATATTCAAAGTTGGCCAATTTATATTAAAACCTCATATAGGTATATATAGACTCTAAAAGAAAACATAAACCATGGCTAATAAAGTATAAACATAAAACTCTAAACTATTGTTAAAAATTGAATATAAAATCCTATAAAATAAAGTAAATATTAGAGATACCAAATAAACTATGAAACTAAGAAACATAATTATGTGGAAGATTTATGGGCATTAATTGAAAGCAATATTTTTCCAGGTAAACTTCCAAATTAAGAAAATAACATCTATGTAAATATTGTATCCCCTTGAGTCAAATTTGTAATGCAACTTGTTTGGCCTCAATTGGATATAGGATGGAAAAAATATAGAGAATGTACTAATAACTGCTCAATAAAACTTTCATATTTTATAATTTATTTGATCATTCATTTTACTTCATGCCCAGGCAGTTTAAGCAACTTGTAATTAGGCACATACTTGCTCCATGGACCTTTGATTCTTGATTAATTGACTTACATGGAATGTACCATGAATCTTTCCTCAAATCTATTCGTCCTCAAATCTTTGTTGTAATGTTGGGGATTGCCTTCGTCTTGAAGGATGATTCACGCATATGTTGTATTAATATATTGTCTAGCCTCTTTGCAATTTTTGGTCTAAGTATATCAAAAAAATGATTAACTCCTACAAAAAAAAATTGTTCACTCCAATAAAACCAATATGTTGAACATCAGACGAAGAAATTTTTCATTAGTCCCTGAACAAGCCTTTCTCTTCTCAAATATTTCATCACTAATAAGAACTTCTTTTCCTTCTTATTAGTCATCTTTTTCTCCTTCCCTCTCTTATTTTGACTCAATTTCTTTCTTTTTATTCAAATCTTCTTTTTCACTTAACTTTTTATGTTCACTCAACTTTTCTTTTACTTTTTTCTCTCAAATATTTCCTCACTAACTATAACCTCTATCTCTTTTTCACAATTATCTCTCTTTTCTTCACTCTTTTTTTCCTCTTAATATCCCTTTTATGTTACTCTCCTAGTTCAACTGAAATTATTAGTTTGTGCCAAGCTCTTTTTGCAACTCTATCTCTTTTTTTTTCTTAATTCTCTTTCTATTTTTAACTCAATCTCTCTCATTTTTATACTCAGTCACTCTCTCCTTTAACTATTCTTGATCTCCATGCACTCACTTTGGGGTAAGTGGCATAAAAGTAAATCATTTTTTTATTAATGAAAAATGAAAACCTATTTGTGTATATTCATCATAAGTTTCTTGTTGATATCACTACTATAGTCTCCTCAAATGAATATGAGCCATTTCTATTAGAACCACAACAAAATAACCCCATCTTCATGCCTTCCTATTATGAAGGTAACCCGCACTCTTTTGTCTATATTTACTCGCCTATAATCATTCATCCATCGTAGCTCATATGGCCTTGATATTTGAAACAAATTTAACTTTTCCACCATAAGAGTGCTAGCAAAATTAGCTTCTTGGCGCTTATATATTTTTATGCTACATACATTACCATTGACATAAATAATATCAAGTATAAAACATGTTTACAAGTTAAATAAAAAAATCAACAATTATATTTTTTTATCATTCATTTTAATTCAACATGTTTACTTGTAATTATGTACATACTTGCTCTATGAACTATTGCGTTATTCTTGATTAATTGACCTACATGAAATGTACCACGGAATCTTTGATGATGCTCCTTGATTTGATTTAGATCATGCAGTTCGTGTTTACCAATACAAACCTATTTCCCATGGTAATTTCATGTTTAAATTTATCATGAGAATAATAACTACTTATCTTGGTGGGATTTACTCTTGTTTTCTCTCTACAAATTAGTTTGTTTTAATACCAGGATGCATTATCGAGGATTGCATGGCAATGGACTCTAAGTGATTCAATTCTTTGGATATTCATAGTCATTATGGAAATATTGCAAATTTATATTTGGAAAGCATTTGATATGGTGTGATGGGACTTTATTATCCAACTGATGAGGTTTTTGGTTTTGATGAGGTTTTTCATTGTTGGATACATAGGCTTTTTAGTTTTTCTTGGATCTTTGTTCTCATGAATGGCTCCCCTAAAGGTTATTTCCCTTGTTTTAGAGGGGTGCATAGGGTGATCCTTTGTAACTATTTCTTTTTTGCATTACATGGGATTTCTTTATTAGATATATCTCTATCATTACTGATGATGGCGGCTTGCCCATATCTCCTCTCCTTATCATCTAGCAACTCTAACCCAATTTTTTATACGGATGATTTACTTATTTTTGTGAGGGATAGTTCACACAATATAAGAATCTCTCTAAATCTCTTCATATTTATGATGTTTTATAAGGTCAAATAGTTAATGTGTAAAAATTATTAATTTATTTTGGCAAAGGGTTTTCCATAAGTAGAATTCAGTCTCTTCATTAGCTTTCATGTATGTTCTTGGGTGGTGATTCTATAGGTTATACTAAAGGTGACTCTTTTTTAGAGTGCCACATGTCTTTGTTGATTCTAGGATTGGCAAATCGAGTTAAAGTTTGATTAGAGTCCTAAACGGTTGTCTCTATCACTAATTGGTCGTTGTAGCTTGATTGCATCAGTTTTCCAAAGTATTTTCTTGCACTCTATTCAGATTTATAGGTGGCTAGAGATTCTTGATGATCTTACTAATGTCATTGAAATTCTTTTATGGGCTAGTAAGATCGACAAAGTGAAATCGGTTCACGCTGCCTGGAAGGAGTTTTTTCATCCTCTTGGTGAAGGGTCTTGGGTTGAGATATTTGAAAACTCTAAATCAAGCCATGTTGTAAAGGTTTTCTTGGTGTTTGATTGCTGGCACCTCTCAAATTATGTTTTACTTATAGATTAGATACCTCGATAGGATTGATTTTTGCATAGGGTATCATGTTAGCGCATTTATTATGACTTCTTTAAGGATTAATTTTTTAGCACTAATTGTAGATTCTCATTGATTGGTAGATAGGGATTCATTAGTTTGACTCTAGACTCATAATGGGATGGGTTCATCTCTTGTAGAGAGTGTTCAAAAGTTCCAGCTGATATGCCCTTTAATGCTTTGGTACGTCACTTTCAAACTCTAGATGGTTACTGATTGTCAAAGGCTTTTGTTGAATCTTATCTAGATTTAGCCATGCATATTATCTGGATTGTAGTAGTTACAAGAGAATATTGAGTTTGGTCCTATTCAGTCAGACTGAATGTCTCCACTCATGATGTCTATCATTCTTTGAGATCATCGGGGTAAGTTTAGAGTTGTGATAAGGAAATTTGGATGCTGTTTATTCCTCATCTTGCTCTATGTTAGTTTTGGGAGCTATTCAAGGATAGTTTCCCATACATTGTAATATCAAGAAGTAGGATCATTCCTTTTCTTCAGGCTGCTTTATTTGTGGTAGCTTAAAGGAAATTAATTCTCATATTTTCTTAAGGTGTCCTTTTATTGGTCCTCTTTTGGACCTCATTTCCTTTTTTTTTGTGCCTAAACATATACATGTCATCTTTGGAGTTATTGAGAGATACTATGGATAGAGATTTTAAACCTCAAGTTTGCAATTTGTGTAAATCAGGCATTATCTCGACAATTTGGGTTATTTGGACCATAGGGGATTTTTGTTGTTATTATGGGATTGTGGTTCCTTTATGTTCCTCTCTCACTACAATTTGGAATTTTATTAGGGTGCTATAAGATACACTTTGAATGATTTATAGTTTCTTAGGTGCTTATGGGTTTGTGATATCACGCCATAAGCCCTACGAGTGGTTGAAGTTAATTGTTTCCAACCTTCTATAGGTTGGATAAAGGTTAACTTGGATGAGGCTGATTTTAAGGCACCTTATTTTTAAGTTGTGTAGGGATTTTCAAACCTCTAGAGCTTTTGTCAGGGGTTATTTCTATGTTTCTTTAGGGATTTCCTATGCCTTTAAGGCTAAGCTTGTTCTGGCTATTAATGCAATAAGATATATAGATAGGTATGGTTGGAATAAGATTTGGTTGGAGTCTAACTCAACATATGTGGTGACTTTATTCCGCACTAGATCTTATTTGGTGTCATGGAATTGGCTTCCATCACGGACAAATTGTTTTGCTAGAATTTCACACATGGAGTTCCACTACTCGTATATTTTTCAGAAGGGTAATTGAACAATAGATAGCTTGGCTTCTAGATTTCCTATTTTTTGTTCTACGACTTGGTGGTGGGATGTAACATCATTCACATGCCATTTTTTTGTTTTTAATACAGCCGGCAAACCTTCTTCTAGGTTCTATTGATGCATTGTTTGTACTCATTTCTTTTTAATTACTGAATAATATTTTTGGATGGTTGGGAGATGAAGAAGGTACTAATGGTTTCTTTCCATTTTGATAAGGTACCTTGGTTGAAAAACCTTATAATTTATGTATAAATAATTTTAATACCAAAAAATAAATAATAAACAATGTTTTACAATGTAGGGGTGTAATAAGAAAATTTCGTATGAAAAATGGAAACGAACTGGAAAAATTGGGTACAAACTTCACCATCTCACCACCACCACCTTGCTACCACCTTCCCACTACAGTTGGTGAGCTCCTATATTAGCTATACAAGGGAGTTGAATGATGAGCAAAAACCGGCATCTCCGATTCTTGCCAATACTTTGGTTTTAATATTTGTAAAACTCTCGCAAGTGCACGAATCATTTCGTAGAAAATGATAAGTATACTCCCAAGGTCGATCTAAGGAAGGAGTGTATGTGGTTTTTAATTTATTATTCAAACTTTTAAAAACGAAATTAAATCCTAAACATCCTGTCACGATATTTTGGGTTTTTTGTGTTTTTAATCTACTTACATAAAAATAAACATAGATTCAATAAACATTTATGCAAATTTTATCATTTATAATGGCAGAGTATTTATGGATATAATAACTAAGTTAATTATGCTTGCTCATATTATTTAGGTTATTAAATATATGAATTGATATTTATTGATTCTCCATTTTTTGTATGAATACCACCTTTGGTGGGGTTAGATATTCTTTGTTAACTAAACAAATCAATTAACAGCTATGGGTGGGGTTGATAACTCATATGCTTAATTAAATTAATTCCTTTTTCTAAGAGATTGAAAATGAACCATTTAAATGACACCTTTGGTGGGGTTAGACAGTTTAAACTTTATTCAAGGTGTCCAAATTAAATCTAAGAATTTAGTTATCCGAGTACTAACTTTCAAGTTTTAAAACCACTACTAAAAACATGTTGTCAATACATTTTCAGATAATAATTCTTATAAAAACTTTTGAAATAGAGCTTCACTCTAACTACCGGGCGATTGTACCATCAAATAAAAGAGCACTACTCTAAATCAGACCGGATAACTAAACCTTAAAATCTAATTTTCAGGTTTAAGTTTGTAATGAAAAATAATATATTTCTCTCTAACATTCTTAATATAAAATCTTGAATAAAAACAAAATCAATTCATTTTAGAGATTTTCACCTATTTAATATTTCGCAAGCATAACAACGTTATTATTACATCATGTTTACTAAACAGCCAGCACAGTTAAATTTAATCACAGACAAATTAAATATAACATGTAAGAATAAAGCATAAAAACTAACTGTAAAGAAAATAAAATCCTTACAGAACTTCGACGTTATTCCCGTTGCTGCAAAACCTCCAAGCGGAATTTGGATTCCCATTTATTGAATCAAAAAGCTAAAAAAATTACAAAAACATAACTAGTTCTTCCCAAAAATGGAAGAACTCTAAAACTAAGAGAAATTAACTAAGAAAAGCTAAAAACTAAGAAAAACTAAAAATCTAAGAAAAGAGAGAAAGAAAGAGAGAAAAGAATGTATTTTGAGGCGTGCTTTGAAGTGAAGGGAAGAGGGGTATTTATAGGTGAGGATGGAGAGAAAAAATGAGTAAACAAATGTTAAAACGCGTAATGGAATTGCTGAGGTCATTGATGACATTATGATGATGTCATGGGGCGGCTGCACATGAAAAATGGGGCGAAACGGTCGTCGGCGCGCGCGGAGGGGCGCGCGGCTGGGCAGCTTCACGACGCGGCGGTGCGATTTTCTCTTTTTTGACATTTTTGACATTTTTGACCCATTTTGTCCAATTTTTCCATATTTTTTGACCTTTCCCCATTTATTTATTAATATATTTGTGATGTATTGCTTCCAGTATTCTACTTTGAGTCTTTAAGTTGCGTTTTTAAGCCAAAATACCTGAAAAATAATAAAAATACCCGTGATTTCGAAAAAGACAAATTTATATAAATATATGATAAAACATATAAATATATATATATTTAATCAATTAATGTGCATAAAATCATGGTTATTTTAGTGCTTTTTGAGCACTCATCAATACCCACAAACATTGAACTAAAAAAAATCAAAAGAAACAATAAAAACAATCAAATCAAAAACTAAAATTACAACAAAATCAAAAATTAATTTAAGAATAAAAGAAAACAACATATCACAAAAATGTCTCATACTTTTTAATCTCCTTTAAGATCATAATTAAAATCTCAAGCATAAGTTATTTTAATCTCTTTAAAAAATCATGATTTATTATAATAATTAGTCGAAAATCATTTTCATATTTCATGTCAAAAATGTATCAATTTAATTTCACCCAATTTTAGTGTTATGAATCAGAATTCACTTCGACTCTATTCCTCACAAGTCAATACTCTCAAAACACTGAATCCTATCGGTTCAAACACTCATACTAATTTATATGCGAAAGAGTTGATGTATAGAAATGAATTAATATGTTCGCATATGTATAAAGAATAAAGGCTCAAAGTGTTATTTTAACATTGATCTCATGAAAGGAATCGAATGTATAAATTATAAAGATATCATATATAAAAATTATTTTCATGCATAAATCAAACTCATTAAGAAAGAATTTCAAGATATATGCTTTTTACAAATGAAGAAATTGTAATGACTTTTTAGGGAATTACTTCCTATATCTTTCTTTTGTAATTAGCCTGTACTCACAACTTTGTAGGTAACGTGGGTCATAGTATGTAGATGATACTATATATATTTTTTATCTCTCTATTTTTTTTCTGTAGATATTTTTCAATATATGTATTTTTTAGAGAGTCAACCTATGTACAGATTGTACATTTTTTTTAGGATTTTGGTGAGTGGTTAATTTTGTGGCTTTTCTGTTTGATCTTGATTTAGGTAACCCCAGATATGTCCTTTTGTTTTTGTAGCAGTCATGCATAAATGAGATATAAGCATATACTATCAATTTCTACTCAAATCATTTAATCTAAGCAAAAATAATAATAAAAAATATACGATACTCTATTAAGATGAGAAAAAATTCATACATTCAATGCTAATACCTATAGAGATCATCTAAAAATTTGAATAAATAATAAATGTGTTTGGAGTAGAAAAAATATATATTTCACTCTGAATAAAAGAAATTAGGCTCAAATTATATCTCACAAGGGTAGTCTCTACTAAAAAAAATTCATAAACACCGATTTTGGGTTTAATATAATTTTCACATTTTATCAAGAAATACTAGTTATGATAAAAACTAACTAATTATCAAAAATAATTACAAAATATTTCATGATATGTTTTCAAAAATTAATCTAACAGTACAAAAGACTTAACTATTTACTTAAATTTGATTTAAAGAAATGATAAATTTTTGTGAGAAAATATATATATATTTTTTAATTTTTAAATTGTTAAATCTTTTTTTTTAATTAAGCATGGTAACTTTTCACCACCCCCAACCTAGAACTTACATTGTCCTCAATGTAACAACTGTAAATTAAAAATAAAGAGAAAAGAGAAGAAAGATTACCTATTTCCTAAGAATGTGGAAGTAGTAATGGAGAAATGTAGGTGCATCCATCATATTCATTATTAAAGTGTATACAAACAGATCGCTGTAAACTTCTAACATCTCAACAAATATTTTTAGTTTTAACAATTTAAAAATTATTAAACTAAAATAAACAATAAAATTAAGTAAATAAAATAAATAACAGAAAATTACCTAAAATGATGGGTTACCTCCCATCGAGCGCTTAGTTTAACGTCTTAGCAAGACGTAACTTGGTGATTGCATTTTAAGTAAACTCAATGTCCCCTCATCATTGAGTCAATCAAACCTACAAGTAAGACAATGTTGTCTACCTATATTGTTTCAAACATGCCCTATTGATTTTCAATTTTTTCTGTACCAAAAACTAGGGGCATGCTTGAGGGTTTTAGATAACCCACATCTAGGTGCAAATCAAATAATTAAGGAATCAAAACACAATTGTACCTAGATCAAACAAAGAAACTAACTCTTGAGATTGTAATTAAAACTTTAAAATTTTGGAGATAGTTTCAGAATTTTTTTCTCTTGTTTTTTTGTTTTTTAATTTTTTAATTTTTTTTATTTAAGTTAAAATAACATAATCAGTATTAACTAAGAGTGCTCCCAGGAAAGAATGGTGGGGCAAAGGCTCCTTAAAAACCATCCTCCTAGACAGAACAACATTCCCAGGAAAGACTAGTGGCACAAAGGCTTCCAAGAACTAGTCTCCTAGACAGAACTCCCTTAGATCTTTACTTTTCATGCTATTAAAATTAAGTTAATTAAGTTCAGTTAAGTAAAAATCTAAGTTAATTAAGTTAATGAAAATCTAAGTTAATTAAGTTAAGTTAATTTAAAAAGCTAAGTTAGTTAAGTTAAAAAAAATCTAAGTTAATTAAAAAGCTATGTTAATCAAAGTTAATTCAAAAGTTAAGTTAATTAAGTTAATTTAAGTAAAAATATAAGTTAATTAAGTTAAGTTAAGTAAAAATTTAAGTTAATTAAGTAAAAGAAAATCTAAGTTAATTAAGTTAATAAAAAAATATTTAAGTTAATTAAAAAGCTAAATTAATTAAGTTAGTAAAAATCTAAGTTAATTAAGTCAAATGAAAATTAAGAGAGAGAAAAAAAATAGTTAAAGAAAATAAAGAAAAAATAAAAATTAATAAAATTAAAATAAATTAAAATTGAAAAAGGTAAAATAAAATAAATTAAATTAAAATAGAGAAAGGTAAAAGCAAATAAAATAAAAATAAAAATTGAATTTTTTTTTCATATATATATTTTTTTTTCATTTTTTATTATTATTTTTATTTAACAAAAATAAAATTAAGATTTTAAATAAAAAATTAAAATTATATGAAAATTAAAAAGTAAGTTTTTTTTTACTATTCATGAACGTTAATTTTATTATACTATTCACGCTTAAGTTTTTTACTATTTGTGAACCGTAATTTTATTTTACTATCTACACTATATTATTTATTTATTTATTTTTATATTAAAATTTTATAATTTTCTTTTATTTTTTTTATTTTTTTGTTATTCATGAACGGTAATTTTATTTTACTATCTACACTATATTATTTATTTATTTTTACATTTTTTTTACTATTCATGAACGGTAAAATTTTTTTACTTCAAATTTCAAATTTCTAAATTATTTTACTATTAAAAAAAATTATTATTTTTTTTATTTATTTTTTATTTTTTTATTATTTCTTATGAAATTTGAAATTTGATTATTATTTTTTTTATTAAAACAAAAAAAATCACAATTATTTACACCACAAAAATGTTTTTTAAAATTTTGATAAATAATTTAAAAACCGTTATTCCTTCCCCGGCAACGGCGCCAAAAACTTGATGAGCGAAAACCGGAATCGCCGATTCTTGCCAATACTTTGGTTTTAATATTTATAAAACTCTCGCAAGTGCACGAATCATTTCGAAGAAAATGATAAGTATACTCCCAAGGTCGATCTAAGGAAGGAATGTATGTATGTGGTTTTTAATTTATTATTCAAACTTTTAAAAACGAAATTAAATCCTAAACATCCTGTTACGATATTTTGGGGTTTTTGTGTTTTTAATCTACTTACATAAAAATAAATATCGATTCAATAAACATTTATGCAAATTTTATCTTTTATAAATAGTGGAGTATTTATGGATATAATAACTAAGTAATTATGCTTGCTCATATTATTTAGGTTATTAAAGATATGAATTGATATTTATTGATTCTCCCTTTTTTATATGAATACCACCTTTGATGGGGATAGATATTCTTTGTTAACTAAACAAATCAATTAATACCTATGGGTGGGGTTGATAACCAATTTGTTTAATTAAATTAATTCCTTTTTCTAAGAGATTGAAAATGAACCATTTAAATGACACATTTGGTGGGGTTAGACAGTTTAAACTTTATTCAAGGTGTCCAAATTAAATCTAAGAATTTAGTTATCCGAGTACTAACTTTCAAGTTTTAAAACCACTATTGAAAACATGTTATCAATACATTTTCAGATAATAATTCTTATAAAAACTTTTGAAATAGAGCTTCACTCTAACTACCGGGCGATTGTACCAACAAATAAAAGAGCACTACTCTAAATCAGACTAGATAACTAAACCTTAAAATCTAATTTTCACGTTTAAGTTTGTAATTAAAAATAATATATTTCTCTCTAACATTCTTAATATAAAATCTTGAATAAAAACAAAATCAATTCATTTTTAGAGATTTTTACCTATTTAATATTTCGTAAGCATAACAACATTATTATTACATCATGTTTATAAACAACCAGCAGAGTTAAATTTAATCACAGACAAATTAAATATAACATGTAAGAATAAAGCATAAAAAATAACTGTAAAGAAAATAAAATCCTTACAGAACTTCGACGCTATTCCCGTTCCCGGAAAACCTCCAAGCGGAATTTTCACTCCCATTTATTGAATAAAAAAGCTAAAAAATTACAAAAACATAACTAGTTCTTCCCAAAAAGGGAAGAACTCTAAAACTAAGAGAAATTAACTAAGAAAAGCTAAAAACTAAGAAAAACTAAAAATCTAAGAAAAGAGAGAAAGAAAGAGAGAAAAGAATGTATTTTGAGGTGTGTTTAGAAGTGAAGGGAAGGGGGGTATTTATAGGTGAGGATGGAGAGAAAAAGTGAGTGAAAAAATGTTAAAAAAATGTAAAAACACAGAGTACAAATGCTGAGGTCATTGATGACGTCAGCATGACGTCATGGGGCGGTTGCACGTGAAAATTGGGGCGAAATGGGCGTCGGCGCGCGCGGAAGGGCAGGCGCTGCGCGGATCTGGAGGAAGGTGCGCGTGGCTTGGCGTGGGATTGGGGCGCTGCGCGCGCGGCTAGGCGCTGGCGCGCGCGCAGCTCGGCGCGGCTGGGCGGCGCGGCAGCACGGTTTTCTCCTTTTTGAAAGTTTTGACCTTTTTGACCCATTTTGTCCAATTTTTCCATTTTGGTGACCTTTCCCATTTATTTATTAATATATTTGTGATGTATTGCTTGTAGTATTCCTCTTTGAGTTTTTAAGTTACGTTTTTAAGCCAAAATACCTGAAAAACAATAAAAATACCCGTGATTCCGAAAAAGACAAATTTATATAAATATATGATAAAACATATAAATATATATTTTTAATCAATTAATATGCATAAAATCATGGTTATTTTAGTGCTTTTTGAGCACTCATCAATCATACATGGGGTCGGAGGTGGACCCATATGCATTTCGGAGTTGGATTGTGCATGTTCGCATGTATTTTGGAGGCTAATACATATGAAGTTTCACATCATGCATTGGATTTGTATCACATATCATATTTTATGAGCATGCATTGGGTTAACTGGTAAATACTTTTCCCTCGTTCTCCTGGAAGTAAAGATATACCATTACCTGGGTTTTTTTTTTACTAAAATCTCCTTGCACTGTGAACTGATAATGAAAACTATTAATAAAATTTTATTAATAAATAATATGCATTATGAATGATTATTTGTTAGAAATATATATTAGAGTAAAATCCTATTGAGCTACAAGTAGCTCACCCCATTATCCCCTTACCTTCAGATTAAGGTTTGATAGAGTGGTGCATGACTTGGAAACCAATAAAAAGAAAAGAACTCAAGTTATAACTTTGTATTTCATCTTGTAACCTTTATTTGGAGTAAATGCTGAGATATGCTGTAAGGTGAATCCTTTTCATAATATATGCATTTTGTGATTTATTTTATGTTTTTGAAAACTATGTTTTTTAAATAGGGATATCCTGAATTAAATTGAAGTTTTATTAAATAAATCTTTTGAATTTCTTTTAGTTATACTTTAAAATTTACTCCTTATCTCACGTATCTATTTTTTTTAAGGCGTGATAGTTTGGTAGCAAAGCATGGTTTTGATCTTTTGAGAATAATATTCATTCATGATCTTAAGAACCCACCCACAAGGGAAGCTAGAGAGAAACTTGCACATAATGTAGATAAAAATCATATTTTACTGCATCCATTGTGAAGATTTATTACTTGGGGTAGAAAACCTAAGGAAGTTTATTACCTCAAATAATTCAAGAGAACAATGCCACCGCTTTATATGGTACACCCAACCCTTACATCGTGGAATGATGGGTTCAAAAAATGAAGAAAAGATGAACATTGTAAACATTCTGATGCATTTTAGAGCTAGTTTAGTTGAATACAAACTAACTGGTGGCGCTGATTACTGGTAGGACTCTGTCAACAAAGGAAGAGAAGTAGAGACAGTCATATGGGAAGAAGTCGAGGAGTTGTTTTATGAAAGATTCTTTAATGAGCCTACAAAAGCTAATAAGGTGGTCGAATTTATGAATATTAAGCAAGATGATATAACCATTGCATAATATGAGAATCATTTCAATCAACTATCAAGATTTGTAAAAAATATGGTAGTGAGAGATTCTGACAAGGTTGTAAAGTTTTTGATGATTTTATGAGATTACATATGTATGCAACTAATGTATCAAGGCATAAGAACCTACACTACAATAGTTATAATAGCATATAGAGTTAAACAAGTCAATATAGAGTAGTTAAAAATGTGGTTACATCATCTCAAAAGACCAGGGATAAAGAAAAAGAGAAGAAATTTTGGTAAAGGAGACAATGCAGCAGATCATCAGATAGTAACTCACTTTGAAGTCCTTGGAATTAACCTTATACCTATTACAGTTGTAACCAATTGAGATGCCTCAAGAACAACTACCCTCAACTTACTATCGGACCATATAGAGGAAGACCACAACTAAGTTTTAGTTCTAGAGTGTCAAATACCAAGAGGAATCCTCAATGGTCAAGTCAAAAAACTGGTCAATAGCCTCAATATCATACTAAGAACAATCCTCAAGATCCTATCAACCTCCTAGACAATCTTTCCAATTATCTTCCCATACAGTACCAGTTTTTCAACATCAACCATCTACTAGTGGAAAGGATAAGGGTAAGGGTGTTACCACTCAAAAATAATAAATTTAGAAACAAGGAATACAACGTCAAGATTTTGCTATAGTTGGTAGACAATGTGGATTGGATATCAACTACGTTGTGAAAGGTAAAATTCTATTATATCACTCTTGGGTTTGAGTTTTTTTTTATACTGGTGCCACTCATTCATTCATTTCATTAGCTTGTGCCCAAATATTAAAACTTTATTATGAATTCATTGAAACTCCTCTTACCTTGAATACTTCTCTTAGAGCCTTATCAAATATCTTGTATATTTGCAAAAATTGTTCGATTCACTTCAACGGTCACCAATTCCTAGAAAATATCATTATACTCTATATCATTTATTTTAACATGTCATTTTGGGAATGGACTAGTTGACCAAGTATCAAGCCATTGCAAATTTCTTTAAAAAGAAGATAACCATTCAAATATCCAAGGGTGCAAAAGTTCAATTTGATGGTAAAAAGGAGTAAATCTTTCCAACATTTTCCTTAAGTGTTGCATAGGCAGAAAGAGAATCTAGACAAACATGGCCCTCCTAAATTATCTAGAAGCATACATAGATGATATGAGATGTTTAATAAGGATACTGATGGTAAATAAATATTGGGATGTGTTTTTAGAAGAATTACCTGGACTTCATCTAACTTGAGAAATTGATTTTGTGATCAAGTTCTATCCTAGAACTACACCAATATCCATTTCTTTACCGTATGACACCTACAAAAAAACAAGAACTGAAAGATCAATTAGAGGAGATCTTGACAAAAGGATTCATTCAACCGAGTTCATCACCCTGAGGAAGACCTATTCTTTTTGTCAAGAAGAAGGATGAAAGTTTTAGACTCTACATTGATTACTGTCAATTGAATAGGGTAACCATAAATAACAAGTTACCTTGAATTGATGAATTATTCAATCAACTTAGAGAAGCAAGTTTCTTCTCAAAGATCGATCTCTGATTGGGATACCACCAATTGAGGATCAGAGAGTTAGATATACCTAAAACTACTTTTCATACAAAGTATGGGCATTTTTTATTTTGCATAATGCTATTTGACTGAAAAATGCTCCTATTTATTTTATGGATTTAATGAATCATGTATTTTGACCTTACTTAGATCAAATTTTCATTGTATTTATTGATGATATATTGATTTATTGAATGATCTGTGAAGAGCATGGACAACATCTTAGGATCACCTTAAAAAATCTAAGGGAAGTATGCAAAGTTTGAGAACAATGACTTCTGGCTTACTAAAGTTAAATTCATTGGATTTATTATATGAGGAAGAGGAATTATTGTGGATCCTTCCAAGATTGAAGCAATATTCAATTGGAATCAACCAAGGAATGTGACTAAAGTATAACGTTTTCTTTGATTGGCTAGATATTATTAACATTTTATGCATGACTTCTCGAAGATTGTTGCATTATTGTGAAGAATGACTCAAAAAGGAGTCCAGGAATTGAAAACGTGACATACAACTGCACTAATTATTACCATGCTAGATAGTACAAAACCTTATGTGGTTTTCATGGATGCCTTATTACAAGGCCTTGGGTGTGTCTTAATGCAATATGACCGAGTAGTTTCCTACTAGTCATGATAACTCAAGGCTCATGAGAGAAACTACTCAACTTATGACTTAGAGCTAGTAGTAACGCTTTTACTAAGTTGTACGTTTAAGAGATAGTATGATTGCATGGACTCCCAAAGTCAATCATGTCAGATCAAGATCCAAAGTTTACCACACAATTGTGGAGATGTGTATAAGAAGATTTAGGTATAGAGTTACTACATAGCATGAATTTTCATCCTGAAACAAATGGACAATCCAAAATGGTTATTAAAATGTTAGAAGACATGTTATGAGCATGTGTTATGGAATTCAAGGGGAATTGGAAAGAACACCTACCATTGGTTGAGTTTTCCTAAAACAATATTTTTTCATGCCAGCATTGGAATGGCTCCTTATGAATTTTTGCATTTACGACCACATAGATCTTCGCTATGTACGAAAAAATGCAATAATTTTAGTATGATGAGAACTGATCTTATTGAAGAAACAACTAAAAATATTTGCATCACACAAGACAAACTTCACACAACTCAAAGTTGATATAAGAGTTATGTTGATCATGGAAGATGACCATTAAATTTCAAAGTGGATGACTACGCTTTTCTTAAGGTTCAACCTCAAAAAGGAGTAACTCATTTCAAAATAAAAGTAATGTTAGTACCCTACTATACCTAACCATTCAAAATTATCAAGAGATTTGATGATGTAGCATATTAGTTAGAGTTACCCCAAGAATTGTTACAAGTTCACGATGTTTTTCACGTGTGTGTCTTATAGAAGTGTCAACAGAATCATAATGCTATCCTAGATTGGACAAAGCTACCATTACTAAAAGATGCATCATATGAAAAAGAACCAGTGGTGATAATCGATTTTCAAATCATCAACTTGAGAAAAAGAGCAATAGAATTAGTGAATGTTCATTAAAGACATCATGAAGTGGATAGCACAACTTGGGAACTAGAATTGGAAGTTTATTCAAAGTATCCTTACTAATTTGAAGAGTTATAAATTTCAAGGACGAAATTTTCATTAAGAAGGCAAGAATGTAAAAATCATTAATTTCAATATAAATAATTTTAGTACATAAAATGAAATATAAACAATGTGTTATAATGTAGGGATGTAATGGAAAAGTTTCATGTGAAAAATCAAACCTAATGGAAAATATTCGGTACGACATTCACCACCTCGCCACCATAGCTGGTGAGCTACTCAGTTGACTATAAAATTATGGTCGAACCATTCTTTTCTCATACACATTTTCTTCCCTCCTTTCTCCCTCCCTCTAAAATAACTTCTCCCTAAGTTGTTCGAGAGTTTTAGCACAATTTGGAGGGAATTTTAGGGATGAGTATCCGAATATTGAAGTCAAGGATTTATGGTAGGAGTTGTTACTCTAACCTTTTAAATTCATGCATTGCTTTTATAAACAAATTGTCATGCATCATTTATTATGGATAAAAGTGGGAAAATTAGATGCCATTATTTTATAATTAATGTTATAAATGTTATTTAAAATAATATACTAATTATAAATGTCTTATTATACATTGGAAATGTTTTGTATAAATAAATGAATATCAAATGTTGATATGAAACAAGCATTGTAGCAAACTATTTTCAACATACTACAGGTACGCATCGCATCACATGTATTCTTAGAGTTTTTTCATCTAGAATGCCTTGTATTATTGAAGGAATATGGGCCTTGGAATTGGATCCCCCATTATGTTCTGGATTTTTCCGTCTAGTGGGTTCCATATGGTGATTGCACATAGGGCTCGAAATTGGACCCCTGTTGTGTTCCAAACTCTTAGACGAGGACCTATGTGATGTTGATTTGACCAATACATGTGCCATATTTATTATAAACGTACATGGGGTTAAAGGTGGACCTATGTAGGTCTCATAATTGGACCGCGCATGTGCCCATGTATTTTGGAGATTGATAGATATAGGATTGTACATTATGCATTTGATTTGTATCACATATCATATTTTTTGAGCATGTATTGGGTTACCTAATACATACCTTTTCCTTGGTCCCCTAAAAGTAAGAATGTACCATTGTACCTTGGTTTTGTGACTAAACTCTCCCCACATAATGAACTGAAATGAATACCATTAATAAAATTTTAACTATAAACAACATGCATTATGAATTATTATTTGTTAGAAATACATATTATAGTAGACTCCTACTGAGCTACATGTATCTCACTCCATTATCTCCTTACCTCCAAATTAGGGTTTGATAGAATGATGCACGACTCGAAGACAAGAAAAAAGAAGAGAACTTCAGGTTATACCTTTACATTTCATCTTGTAAACTTTGTTTGGAGTAAATGATGAGATATGTTGTAAAGTGAATCCCTTTTCTAATATATGTATTTTATGATTTATTTTATGTTTCTGTAAGTTATGTTTTTAAATAGGGATATCTCGAATTCAATTAAAGTTTTATTAAATAAATCTTTTGAATTTATTTTGGTAATACATTAAAATTTATCCCCTTTTTATCTCAAGTATCCCATTCATTTGCTTCAAGAAAAGTGTGGAAAAATTTCTTCAGTACTACCCATTATGAAAATTCCAGTAATGATGCACCAAAATCCTATTTTTTGTTGCATGGGATAAAATAGTGGCACAAAGTGCTTCGGTATCTTTTGTCATGAAAATTACAGCATGGATGCAACAACATCCTATTTTTGTTAATTTGAGCAAAAAAGTGACAAAAGGTGATCCAATACCACCCTTTCTAAATATTTCACTATTGATGGAAAAATAATATTATTTTTGGGTACATGGGGCAAAAAAGTGACAAAAAGTTCCACCGTATCACCTGTTATGAAAATAGCAACATGGATGCACAAAAATCCAATTTCATGTCCAAAAAAGTGACAAAAGTGATCCAATACCACCCGCTATTAAAATTGTGCTATTAAAGCACCAAAATCCTATTTTTGGGTATATGAGGGAAAATAGTCACTTGTCTTCGGGATGTGTACCATGCTATTAGAATAGATTCAAGATGGGTCTCGATAGCTTGATATCATAGCAGATTTTGATTCTATAGACATTTAAAAGGAAGATAGAGGGAAATAAAAATATGTTCATTATAATGGATGGAGAAATCCTTGTTATAGGATGTTAATGATTGATCAATTTCTAATGTGTGGCTGAATTTTCCTAGATTAGTCAAGGTTATTAACTTAATGTTGGGAGGGTGTGAATTATGAGATCGGATTTTGATGTACTAAAATTGGGATGATGAATAGTAAATTACTTAGAACTGTATTAGTATTTAAGCCTATGAATTCGTCATCTTATTGAATCAAGACAAGGTTTCACAATTTATGGATCATTTAGATTTGTGAAAGTGTTATGGAGAATTAGATAGTCGAATATGACATATGGGAAATAGTGGAGCAAATGCATAGTTAGTAGCTTTATCTATTAGGCTATGGTATGTGAATTTCAAGGAAAAAGTTCATATAAAGGAGGGGAGAATTGTAACACCACATTCCTTTCATAGTAGAAAAAAATATTGTTAATTGTCTATTTTATGTAATTATTGTTTTACCCTTAATATTATGAAAATGCCTTAATTCTTAAAAAATTTCAACTTACAAGACAAGAGTATTTCAATATTTTACTTAATTATCTTTTTTAAGCATGAGATATCACACCCTTATTCTTAAAAGGACACATTCCCTTGTGAATAATAAACAAATGGTGCTTCTAAGAGGTGAGTCATATGCCACATGTTTTACTCATCTTCTCATACATATCTTAATAGTGCAACCTTCTCTAAGAAACATGGAATGAAATTAGGGAAAAAATAAGAAAGATAGAAAGAGGAGTGGAAAAGCAAGGAGAGAATAAGTGCAAACAGATAAAAAATCGATGATAAAGCATACCTAGGTCAATTTTTTTGCAGTAAATTTGAGTGGAAGCTAAGAAAATGTCAAGAAGAATTAAACTTTGATATCGTTTTAGAAAGGTATACATATTTATTTTATGAAAAAATTTACAATTTTGTTTTTGATTTTTTTTTTACGCAAAGTTATATAGGTTTTATTGAAGGTGGCTTTACAGAATTCAAGCTAGAAACTTTATTCGGAACCAATCTATATTATTGTTATTTAAAATGGTTTTATAGATTGTAATCGGGTAAGTTATATCTTCTTTTAAATGTTGAGATGTCTAGTTTTATAAATATTTACAGCTTGTCATTTTGAGATTTCTAGAAAAAGTTATACAATTTAATTCAGGGTATGTTGTGTGGAAGTTATGCTAAAAATCATGTTTTAAAACTAAACAATATTCTATGTTTTTGGAAAATTTTTACATATGATAATTGAGTGTGTAATATTTTGCTTTAAAAATTCAAATTGTAACATCCTATTTCTTACAAGAGATAAAATTTTATCCAAAGTTATATTTCCATAATTTTTACAATTTTACCCCTCAATGTGTAGAAGATGAATTATGAGTTTAATTTTCATGATGTACATGTGTTATAATAAATTAAAAATGGTTGAATTAATTTCTTTAATTTTTGAACAAAGTTACCAAAATGCCTCTAAGTCGTAAAAACTTTTCATGTTTTGGGACAAGGGTACTTAGCTCTTTTTCAATCAAAATTGATCTGTAACTTGCCCTCTACCTCCTAAAGTGAACATGGCAAAAAACAATAGCTAAGCATGAGATGTTAAGGACACATGTCCTCATATGAAAGTTCTTATGTTTTATTTCTCCCTTCTCTCTTCTTAACACTAACAAGGAAAATTTCAACCTTTAGAAATATGACTGTAATTATCAACAATACTTTTTTTAACAGAAATAAACCAGCCATGGATGAAGTTCACAAAAATAATTCAAGAAAAAGTTATTTAGGATGTTATAAATTTCATAGAAAACTATTTTTCAAAAATTTAATTGAACATTGTGGAAGTTCTACAATGAATTAGAGTTTTTGAATTATAATTTTTAAAGTATATGGATGTCTAATTTATCACAAATATTAATGTTTGTAATTTGGAGTTTCTTCACAAAATTATACCTATTTAAATGAGGGTTGTTTTATGAAAGTCAAAATGAAGCCTTGGTATTTTTGCTACTTGAAATGGTTATACTGTTTGGATTTGATTGAGTTATATCTTTCTAAAAATATTGACATTAGTTTTAGAAACATTTTTTGGTTTATCTTTTTGAATTTTCTAGACAAATTTATGCCTATTTAACCAAGGATATGTCAAGTGAGATTGGTGCTAGGAAAACTAATTGGAACTAGTCGACATTTTTGTTATTTGAAATAGTTTCATTGATTGGAATGGGATGATTTATATCTTATTTTAAATCATAATAAGTCTAGTTTATTATCAATTTTATGGGTTGTTATTTTGAGTTTTTCTAGATAAATTTATAGCCAATTAACTAAAGGTATGTTCTCTTGAAATTGTGCTGAAAATCTGTTTTCAAACTAATTGGTATTCTATGGATTGAAAGAGTTTTCCTTATGATATTTGAGTTTATGATATCTTATTTTAAAGATTGAAATGTTTTTTTTATAGAAATGAATTTAGATATTTCTACCAAAACTTGTATTTGAAATTACAAGGCTAGGTTTAGGAATACCCTAAAAATATTTAAAATGCAACAATCAACTATTAGCAACCCTTATTTTTGAAGTGTTAGAGTGCCTTTCAATTTGAATTACATAGGCAAGCTATGTCATTATTCATGTTCTAACACAAGTATGATTATTTAGGATGAGTTGAGCAAGCAAACCTTATAGTACACACATAGAACCAACAATGATTTAGTACAGTAAGTGGAAACCTAATATCTTTTCTAAAGCATTGATCGTATTGTTTTGAACCACATTTATGTTCAAGTAAATCCAATTTTTACAAGTTTCATGTTTATGGAAAGTGCATTCATTTTTCACTAGTATTGGAATAAACATTTATGTATCAATTTTAATATATTTCAAGAACTAATACGCCATGTGAATATATTTTATTTTAATTATTAGAATTAGTTAAGTACATGCAAGATAATTTGTAAGAAAATTAAGATTAAATAACTTTTATAACATATACTAGTTTTTATACAAACTTGCAAGTTCAGTAAATTTTTTATGGTAGTTAAAGTACTTCCCCTTGGGTATTCTAATTATTGGCTTCTACTCAACATCCAGATATTCATTGACTAGGTAAAACATCATGGCCAATAGATTTGGTCTTGATTCAGCTCCTTATGATGTTTACTAAGTCAATATGATGTTACAAGTTCAATATTATGAGAAGTTTAGTTAAGTAAATGTGCACATGACTTATGATAATGGCTATATCAAGAAAGTTTCCCATATGTGTAGTTGAAAGCTAGCACCAGTGTTAAATGTCTCCTCTATGTGCGATTGGATCCCCAAGTGCTCTTGGTAATAAAAAAAACATTTCTCATGGTTGTACATTTTCCTAGTATACTGATCATCACACATTATTATATTCTAAAGATCATGGACATAAATTTTTTACTAGAATTTCATTTCATTATAAGTCATGAGCATGTCATTTACAGCTTTCATAGGTACCAAATTATAATTATTTTATAAAACTCAAATTACGCATTTATGAGTATTATTTTATCATAAAATTATATGTAGTTTATTTTTATCGACATGTATTTCAAGATAGTTCATGAGAATTTCATATGTAGTTTACATGAGTGTTATGTTATTTTATAAAACTTATCCACTCATTGAGATTTTAAGCTCATATTTTATATTTATTTTACTCCTATAGGTAACAAGTTTTGAGACTACATCACGTGAGTTTGGAGGCTTAGGATGCAGTTTTTGGTGTGTAGTCTAGGTTTTTTTTATCTCCTTGACTTGTTGTATGGTGTATTCTATCTGTTGTATTTTAAGCTAATAATCATGTCTTATGTGGTCATTTTGGATACGTAAAGAAAAATATTGTTCATCTCTTACTTAGTCCAACAATCGGGTACAAGGGACAGTGTCTTCTCAAGGAAAAGTACAAGGAGTACAACAAAATGGGTTAAAATCATCCATTAGTTGGGTTCAACCTATCAATCCAAATGTAATCCATTAAGGAGGTTAGCTTGGTCTCTCTAAGACCCAAGGTAGAGTGTTTGCTTTGACTGAACAAGAAGCATAAGCATCACCTGATGTTGTAATGGGTACATTATATATCTTTAATCAAGATGTTTATGCATTAATTGATCCTAGTTCCACATATTCTTTTGTATCAAGAGTCTTTTCAATGTATGCAAATAAAAATTTAGAGCCATTAAAATGTCCAATGGAGGTAACCACTCGAGTTAGTGATTCATTATTAGTAAGAAATGTCTGTAAAGGAAGTGTTTTAAAGATTGGTGACCTTGCATTGAAAGCCTACTTAATTCCCCTTGAAATTTATGATTTTGATGTAATATTATGGATGGATTGGTTAGCTATACATCATACCTCCATTGATTGTTTTAGAAAGGAGGTATTGTTTAGAAGTCCTAATCAAATAGAAATCATCTTTCTAGAAGAACATAAAATTCTCCCACAATGAATGGTATTTTCCCTCATTGCTAAGCGAATTCAAAAAATAATTATACATCTTCTTTAGCTACTATCATTGATACTCGGGTAAGTGAAATGAAGTTGGAGGATATTCCAATAGTTCAAGAATTTCTAGATGTCTTTCCAAAGTATCTTCCGAGGTTACCATCTGATTATGAAGCATTGACTTACTACCAGTCACAACTCTAATATCGTAAGCACCATACAGAATAGCCCCAAAGGAGTTAAAAAAATTTGAAAATTCAATTACAAGAGTTAGTGGATAAAGGCTTCATTGGAATCGGTGTGTCATTTTAAGGTGCTTCCATTCTCTTTGTAAAGAAAAAGGATGTCACCATGAGATTATGTATTGGTTTCAAGAAACATAATAAGGTGACTATACATAATAAGTACCCTTATTATATACTAGTTATTTTTTTGATCAATTGAAAGCTACAAAGGTATTCTCTAAAAATTACCTAAGGTTAGGATATCACCAACTCAACATTAAGGATTTAGATATGTCAAATACTACATTTAAAACTCGTTATGGAAAGTATGAGTTTGTTGTCATGCCATTTGGACTTACCAATGCTATATAAGCATTCATAGATTTAAATAATCATATGTTTCAACCTTTCTTGGTTAAATTTTTATAGTATTTATTGATGATATTTTTGTGTACTTTTATAAGGAGAGGGAACATGAAGAACACCTTTGAACTGTCTTAGAAATTTTAAGACAAAAGAGTTTATATGCAAAACTTAGTAGTGATTTTGGCTTGATATTATGGTTTTTCTTGGAAATTTTATTTCAAGTAAAGGCATATATGTTGATCCATAAAAGGTGGAAGTAGTGGTAAATTGGGAAATACTTTAATATGTAACAGAAATACAGAGTTTTCTTGGGTTAGTCGGATCGATACTACCATCATTTTGTTAAGAATTTTTCCAAAGTTTCTTTACCTTTGATGCATCTTGCTAGGAAAATGCCAAATTTGATTGGTCACATGAATGTAAGGAAAGTTTCCAAGTGCTTAAGAGATGGTTGATTTATATATCTATGCTTACACTTCCTTCTAGTGGTGGGGAATTTGTGATATATATTGATGCTTCTCATCAAGATTTAGGTTTTTTTTAATGCAAGATGGTAAATTAATTACTTATACTTCTAGCAACTTAAGAAACATGAACTGAATTATCCAACCCATGATTTGGTATTAGAAGTGGTGGTTTTTGCCTTAAAAGTATAAAAACATTGTCTATATGGAGAAAAATGTCAAATATTCATGGACCAAAAGAATTTAAAGTACTTGTGAGCTTCACGAATTCTATCAATCAAAAAGAGTCTCAACCTAAAGCTTGCAAGTAGAATTCCTGAAAAATCT
The DNA here is from genome assembly GCA_037013495.1 of Hippophae tibetana. Classification (NCBI taxonomy): domain Eukaryota; kingdom Viridiplantae; phylum Streptophyta; class Magnoliopsida; order Rosales; family Elaeagnaceae; genus Hippophae; species Hippophae tibetana. The sequence continues at coordinate 8,613,493 of CM072808.1, read as the reverse complement.
AGTCAACATTCAATTTTCTTAAATCTAAAAGTAATGAATGATGTATTGCTTGAAGACATGCTAATGAACTTGTTGATTTCCTACTAAGAGCATCTACTACCATATTTTCCTTTCCTAAGTGATATTTAATAACACCTTTGTGAAATAGAAAGTGGATAGCAAACTTATTTTTCAATGTGAGATGATGAAACTCTATGACTTTTGTTGTCTCTTTTGGAGAACATAAAACGTGCAAGCATACACAGTCACAAGTAATAATATTTGATAAGTAAATTATCGTTCCCACAGAGATTTATTACTATAATTTTGTTGAGTACTAAAATTATATCTCTCTGATTTTATCCAAAACGATCGTTGATTTGAACAAGTTTAAGAAAAGAGTTTTTTTAACAAAATAAAAGAAATCTAGGATTGCAATTTTTCACCAAATTAATCAACTCAAATCATATTATTTCCTCTTGATTTATATTTTTATAGTACATTTAATTTGTCAACGGAAAACTTCTAATTTTATCCATACATCTCTTCTAAGCTCCGTATAAACACACCTCGCTAAATTAATTTACTATATTCCTATGAGAATTAAATTGATCAAGATTCATTACGTTCAAAGTTTTCCAATAATTGCACATACAATAAAGAAAGTTTCTCTCCTTTAATCATACATGTTACCCTAAACACGAGCAATATACACAAAATGCCTCTTCTAAGTTTATTTAAGTGTCAGAGATCATTTGATAAAATTCGTAAATAATCAAAAGCATTAAGACCAAATAGAATAAACAAATTAAAAGTCTTATCAATTTTTCAAAAATAATTAAATCCAAGCTTCATAAATTTAGATAAAACGCAACCCTAGAAAAATTAAATTACTTCATAAATTAAAAATTAAAATTACAACAGTTAAGGAAAATGAGATGAAGAACAAAAGAAAATTAAATCATTTCGGATCATAAATATTTGGCACACGCAGAACACAACAGTAGCCAAAAATGGCTTCTGCGTGTTCCATAGTCTAGCCCCAAACACTACTAAAAATCCCAAACTCTAAACTCCCAAAACTCCTTTACTCTATCATAATATCCCTTATTTATAACATTAAATTTCTAAAAAAAATACATTTAAAAATATTTTTTTTTACAAGTGGGGGACAAACCGTTATGGCGAAAATAATTAAATAATACGCATGGGGGACAAAATTTATCGAAAAGAAAAACTAGTATCGAAAACACAAAACTGAGGAACGTGCACGTCTTTGTTTCTTTTTTCAATTCACACTGCCATATGTCGCGATATCATTCGCTCAAATCTAAAGTGGGACACGTGGTAGCATATCACTGGCTATCAAGGACGGTCTCATGTAGAAATTCCACACGTGATTAGAGGCGCGAGAACGTGGGGGACAGTGGCTGGAACACGTGCGTGATCTTGCGTTTTCGTGCTCACCAAACCTTGCCACGTGTCAAAATATGATTGGCTAAAAGATAAAGTAGGACACGTGGCAGCTTTCGATTTGTTGTATAACCGGACGCATGTGAATCGGCCGCACGAGATCATGCCTTGATTGACGCGTGAGAACGTGGGTCCTACCCTGCACGTCGACCTGCGCGGCAGGTGGGCCCCACTTGGCGCACCGAGTAGTGTGAACGTTTAAACCTGCACCTAATCGTTTTCTTCAGGTTTGAAAGACACGCGCCAATCCTGACCGTTTCTTGTCTAATATGACGGCTCACGTTGCGCGCGTGGGCTTCTTCTCCCGTGCGCCGAAAAATATATTTTCTTAATTGCATTTTGACCCAAACAATTAATTCAAATTACATTTTAGAATTTCTTTAATTACAATTAAGCTCTTTTCTAATTTAAATTAAATTTTAAACTTTTAATAATTAAAATTAATCCCGATTTTAATTTAAATTATATTTTTGACTTTTATAAATTGCAATTTAAGCACTCTTTTATTTGAAATTATATTTTTGGACATAAATTTGCAATTAAGTACAGTTTCAAATCAAATTATTTAATTTTCTTAAAAATATATTCCTTAACACATAAATAGTAAATATTAATTTATTTTACTAAAATTAACAAAAAAGTCAAGAAAATAGCAATTATAATTAATAAAATAGATGAAAATAACTATATAAAATATAGTTATCAACACCCCCAAACTTAAGTTTTTGCTAGTCCTCGAGCAAAAGGAAAGAAATAAAACAAAGATAACTACATTTAAAATAGTGATTTTCAAAATATTTCTTTTTAGTCATTCCAAATTACATAACTCAAAGAAATAAAAGAATTCTATCTAAGTATCAAAATCAATTTAAAAATATATTTCATTTTCAAAATGAATTGTACTGTGTGTGTGAAGTCTTTTCATATTTCATGACATGCAATCCGAATCAGTTTATGCAAATATAAAATCAAACAGATTTTAATGAAATCACAAATCTCATAAGTTTATTTTTCATTTCTCTCTCCACTAATGTAGAAAAACACAAAACACAAAATCAACATGACTTTATTAAGTTTTTAATGTATGGCTTAGGTAAATGTAGGATAAAGGATAATATTTAGCTCAACACTTTTCCTAAACACAACATTTTAGGATTGAAACAAGATATCTTCTATCATCAAAATAAACACTTCCCAATTTGGGATTAACCATCACATACAATAATCATATTTTTTTTCTTCTCTTTTTTTTCTTTTCTTTTTTTTTCTTTTTTTTTTCTTTTCAGAATCTATTTTTTTCAGTATCCTCTTTTTTTCTGATATATCTTTAAATATTTACTAACAATTGTCACATGTTAGTGAGATAAGAAAAATAGATATATCTGCACACACACACATATATATATATTTTTCAAATAGGCTTTTGAAATGAGAAAAATATATATATAGACTTTGAAGCTCAAAGGGGTATACTACAAATAAAATATGTGAAGGTAGATAGAAAGGCTCAAATGATCCAAAGATGGCCTAAATCATTTTCTTAGTTAAATGTTTTCTATAATTTCACCTCGAGAGAAAATAAAACAAATTCTAAGAAGTGTGACACCACAAATATCAATCGAATTCCATACTCAGATAAACCTTCTCTAAATTATCATAGGAACTCAAAAATCAAGATTAGTGCTCATATATATTTATTCTTGTAAAAATGAAACATACGTAAAAATTATTCATTGCTTAGACAATATTCAAATTTTTCAAAGTGCTATGCATCATTTAAATCGAAGAAATAAAAATAAATCACTATTCATAGCAAAATATCTTCAATCAACCAAACAACAAAAAAAAACATTTCACAAGCAAGAACATCTAGAAAATATTTCAATTAAGTTCAATATATCTACCACCCCCAAACTTAATATACACATTGTCCTCAATGTGTGAAAGTTAAAGAACATATGAGAAGGGTTTAAAGAAACTTCCTGGTTTGGTTTGAATGGTTAATCCAAAATAGCTTCATTACCTCCAATTTGCACCTACGAAAAATAAATGAAATAAAATAACAACATAACAAAATATAAAAACTAATACATACGAAAATAATAAAAATAAAAAATAAAACACATGGGTTGCCTCCCATGAAGCGCTTGATTTATAGTCGTCAGCTTGACTTTTTTTTTTCTTTTTGTGAGTTAAGATTTGTGTGTCAAACAAAATCTCAACTTACTTGAAAAATTGAAAAATAAATAAAACAAGCAACAATAATCATAATTTTTTTAATTAAAATAAGATTAATTGGTATTAATATCAACAATGAAAATAGTAAACAAATCCCCGACAACGGCGAAAAAAACTTGTTGTCTCTTTTGGAGAACATAAAACGTTCAAGCATACACGATCACACGTAATAATATTCAATAAGTAAGTTATCGTTCCCACGGAGATTTGTTACTACAATTTTGTTGAGTACTAATTTTATCTCTCTCTGATTTTATCCAAAACGATCATTGATTTGAACAAGTTTAAGAAAAGAGTTTTTTTAACAAAATAAAAGAAATCTAGGATTGCAATTTTTCACCAAATTAATCAACTAAAATCATATTATTTTCTCTTGATTTATATTTTTATAGTACATTTAATTTGTCAACGGAAAACTTCTAATTTTATCCATACATCTCTTCCGAGCTCCGTATAAACACACCTCACTAAATTAATTCACTATATTCCTATGAGAATTAAATTGACCAAGATTCATTACGTTCAAATTTTTCCAATAATTGCACATACAATAAAGAAATTTTCTCTCCTTTAATCATACATGTTAAGCTAAACACGAGCAATATACACAAAAATACATCTTCCAAGTTTATTTAAGTGCCACAGATCATTTGATAAAATTCGTAAATAATCAAAAGCATTAAGAACAAATAGAATAATCAAATTAAAAGTCTTATAAATCTTTCAAAAATAATTAAATTACTTCATAAATTTAGACAATTAAAATTACAACAGTTAAGGAAAATGAGATGAAGAACAAAAGAAAATTAAATCATTTTGGATCGTAAATATTTGGCACACGTAGAACACAACAGAAGCCAAAAATGGCTTCTGCGTGTTCCAATGTCCAGCCCCAAACACTACTAAAAATCCCAAACTCTAAACTCCCAAAACTCCTTTACTCTATCATAATATCCCATATTTATAACATCAAATTTCTAAAAAAAATACATTTAAAAATATATTTTTTACACGAGGGGGACAAACCATTATGGAAAAAATATTTAAATAATACGCATGGGGGACAAAATTTATCGAAAATGAAAAACTGATATCGAAAACGCAAAACTAAGGAACGTGTGCATCGTTGTTTCTTTTTTCAATTCACGCTGCCACGTGTCGGGATATGATTCGTTGAAATCTAAAGTGGGACACGTGGTAGCATATCACTGGCTATCAAGGACGGGCGCACGCAGAAATTACGCACGAGATTAGAGGTGTGAGAACATGGGGGACAGCGGCTGGAACGCGTGCGTGATCCTGCATTTTCGCGCTAACCGAACCTTGCCACGTGTTAGAATATGATTGGCTGAAAGATAAAGTGGGACACGTGGTAGCTTGCGATTTGTTGTATAACCGGCACATGTGAATCGGCCGTACGAGATCATGCCTTGGTTGATGTGTGAGACATGTGGGTCCCACTCGGCGCATAGAGCCACGTGAACGTTTAAACCTGCACCCAATCGGTTTGCTCAGGTTTGAAAGACACATGCCAATCCTGACCGTTTCTTGTCTGATCTGACGGCTCATATTGCGCGTGTGGATGATGGCGTGTGGGCTTCTTCTCCCCTGCGTAGAAAAAATAAATTTTCTTAATTGCATTTTGACCCACAAATTTAATTCAAATTACATTTTAAAATTCTTTAATTACAATTAAGCCATTTTCTAATTTAAATTAAATTTTAAACCTTTAATAATTAAAATTAAGCCTGATTTTAATTTAAATTATATTTTTGACTTTTATAAATTGCAATTTAAGCACTCTTTTATTTGAAATTATATTTTTGGACATAAATTTGCAATTAAGTACGGTTTCAAATCAAATTATTTAATTTTCTTAAAAATATATTCCTTAACACATAAATAGTAAATATTAATTAATTTAACTAAAATTAACAAAAAAAGTCAAGAAAATAGCAATTATAATTAATAAAATAGATGAAAATAACTATATAAAATATAGTTATCAACTTTCAACAATAGGTTATGTGTACCAAACGATGAAATAAAAAGGATATATTAGATGAAACACATAGTTCTACTTATGGTATTCATCTAGGCAGTACTAAGATGTATCAAACTCTAAAGGAACGTTACTAGTGGCATGGAATCAAATGAGAAATTGTAGCCTTTTATCAAGGTGTTTAAGTTTCCTTCAAATCAAATCTAAGCACCAGAAACCCATTGGACCTCTTTTTCCACTTCCTATTCCTGATTGGAAATGAAAACGCATAACAATGAATTTTCTATACAGTCTTCCTCATACCGAATATGGCCATGATGGGATATGGGTAACTGTAGATCATCTAACCAAATCTTTACACTTTTTGCATATTAAACAAACATAACTATCACTTCCCAAAAAATGGTTACGTGAAATAGAAAGGGGTTAATTTCTAAGTTATATTCAAAATATTTATTTAATAAAACTTCAATTCAATTCAAGATATCCCTATATAAAAACATAATTTAACAAAAACTATTTAAAATTCAAAATACAAAATACTTATTATTACTTGAACTTTTCTTTTTTTTTCCTCGTCTCCAACTCATGCACCGCTTTGTCAAACTCTAATCTAGAGGTAAGAGAATAGTAATCATTATTAATATACATAATAGGGAAATTTTTGTCACAAAAACTTGGGCATGCCTGTATCCCATTGCTTTCAAGAAAACCAAGGGAAAGTATGATACAAGTATCCTAATGCATACTCATACAATATAAAATATTCTATGAAATAAATCAAATGTATGAAATACAACCCCATATGTATTGGTCATCCAAATACATGGGCATATGTGTCGTCCAACTCTGAGATGCATATGGGTCCACCTTGAACCCTATGTACAATCACAATACATATGACATATGTATCAGTCAAATCATGTCATATTGAGGAACATATGTAGTTAATGAATCCATAATAGACATCAAGCTCCAAAGAAAACTAGGAGGATCCAACGCCTATGTACAAGTAATAAATCAGCAGTCACATATAGACACCATAGATAGAAAACTCTAGAGATACATATGTATATGATACGTACCTATAATGTTTCAAAAACAATCTAATGTAAGCAATAGCCTATGGGTGCCATACTCCACAAGAAAATGTATTGGTGTACTCATATATAAAACATTCTTATGGATGCATGTATAAAATTCTTGAATGCCATTTCATATTTTTAATAGTCATTTCACATCAATACTTGATACTCTTTATATGCAAACTTATTCAATGTATGCACAGTAAAATATTTATAATGAGTGTTTTATTTGAAATAAAATTTACAACATTATAATATGACTTATAAAATTATGGAATTTGGTTTTTCACTTTGATTCATAACATATGATGCATGAAATTTCATTTGACAAAACAATGCATGTATTTAAAAAGTTAGAGTAAGAACCCCTACCTTGAATCATTAAATTGAAAACTAGAATATTTATCCCCCAAAAGCCCTGCAAAATGTGCCCAAAACCCAAACAACATAGGGAGAGAAAGTTTTAGAGAGAAGGAGAAAACAAAGAGGAAAGGTGTGAAAAGAATGGGGTGGTTCGGCCTTTTTTTTAGCTAATCTAAGTTACTCACTAAGGAGCTTGCCAAATATGGCACTGAGGTGGAAGGGAGGTGTTGGTGGCAAGGTGGTGAAGATTTTACCTAATATTTTTCGTTTGATCTGATTTTTCACACGAAAATTTTCTAAGACATCTCAACATTGTAAAACACTATTTAGAATTTTTTTTTTGGGTAGTTTAATTATTTATAATGAATTTATAGGGTTTTATATTCTTACCCCCTTTAAAGACAATTTTATCTTTGAAATTTATAATTCTTCAATCAAGTATGGATTCTTTGAACAAAATTCCGACTATAGTTCCCAAGTTATGTCTTTAACGTAGTGATGTCTCCAACGAACTTTCACTAACGATATTGCTCTTCTTCTCAAGTTTTTTATTAGAAAATAAATTATTTCCATAGGTTCTTGTTCATATGATGTGCCTTCTTGTAACGGTAGTTCTTTCCAATCCAGGGTATCATTGTGATTTTGTTTACATTTTCATTACACATACATATGAAAACAACATGAACTTGTGACAATTCTAGGGATAACTCTATCTGATATGCTATATCACCAATTTTCTTGAGGTCCAATATAGCAGGGTGCTAACTTTCCTTTTATTCCAAAATGAATTTCCCTTTTCTAAGGTTGAACCTTAAGAAAAACATAGTCATCTGATGAACGAAAACCGATATCGCCGATTCTTGCCAATACTTTGGTTTTAATATTTATAAAACTCTCGCAAGTGCACGAATCATTTCGTAGAAAATGATAAGTATACTCCCAAGGTCGATCTAATGAAGGAATGTGTGTGGTTTTTAATTTATTATTCAAACTTTTAAAAACGAAATTAAATCCTAAACATCCTGTCACGATAGTTTGGTTTTTACGTTTCTAATCTAATAACATAAAAATAAACATAGATACAGATTAAATAAATATAATCTAATAACATAAAAATAAACATAGATACAGATTCAATAAATATAATCTAATAACATAAAAATAAACATAGATACAGATTCAATAAATATTTATGTAAAAATAAATATAAATACAGATTCAATAAATATTTATGCAAATTTTATCATTTATATTAGTGGAGTATTTATGGATATAATAACTAAATTAATTATGCTTGCTCATATTATCTAGGTTATTAAAGATATAAATTGATATTTTATTGATTCTCTCTTTTTTATATAAATACCACCTTTGGTGGGGTTAGATATTCTTTGTTAACTAAACAAATCAATTAACACCTATGGGTGGGGTTGATAACTAATTTGGTTAATTAAATTATTTTCTTTTTCTAAGAGATTGAAAATGAACCATTTAAATGCCACCTTTGGTGGGGTTAGACAGTTTAAACTTTATTCAAGGTGTCCAAATTAAACATAAGAATTTAATTATCCGAGTACTAACTTTCAAGTTTTAAAACCACTATTGAAAACATGTTGTCAATACATTTTCACATAATAATTCTTATAAAAACTTTTGAAATAGAGTTTCACTCTAACTACCGGGCGATTGTACCAAAAAATAAAAGAGCACTACTCTAAATTAGACCGGATAACTAAACCTTAAAATCTAATTTTCAGATTTAAGTTTGTAATGAAAAATAATATATTTCTCTCTAACATTCTTAATATAAAATCTTGAATAAAAATAAAATCAATTTATTTTAGAATTTTTTACCTATTTAATATTTTGCAAGCATAACAACGTTATTATTACATCATGATTATAAATAGCCAGCACAGTTAAATTTAATCACAGACAAATTAAATATAACATGTAAGAATAAAGCATAAAAATAACTGTAAAGAAAATAAAATCCTTACAGAACTTCGACGCTATTCCCGTTGTTGGAAAACCTCCAAGCGGAATTTGCACTCCCATTTATTGAATCAAAAAGCTAAATTATTACAAAAACATTACAAGTTCCTCTCAAAAAGAGAAGAACTCTAAAACTAAGAGAATTGAACTAAAAACTAAGAGAAAAACTAAGAAAAGCTTGAAAACTAAGAAAGAAACTAAGAAAAACTTAAAAACTAAGAAATGAGAGAAAGAAAGAAGAGAGAAGTGTGTTTTGAAGGTGTGTTTTGAAGTGAAGGGAAGGGGGGTATTTATAGGTGAGGATGGAGAGAAAAAATGAGTAAAAAAATGTAAAAACGCGTAATGGAAATGCTGAGGTCATTAATGACATCAGCATGACGTCATGGGGGCGGCTGCACGTGAAAAATGGGGCGAAAAGGCGTCGGCGTGCGCGGAAGGGGCTGCTGGTCGCGCAGCGCGCGCGGGGGGGGCTGTCGCTGCGCGCAGCTCGGCGCGCGTGAACAATAGCCACGCGCTGGGGCGCGCACGGACTGGGGCGCTGGGGCGCTTGGCTAGGCGCGCAGCTGGGCAGTTGGGCGCGATTTTCTCCTTTTTGACATTTTTTACCTTTTTGACCTATTTTGTCCAATTTTTCCATGTTTGTTGACCTTTCCCCACTTATTTATTAATATATTTGTGATGTATTGCTTCAAGTATTCCTCTTTGAGTCTTTAAGTTGCGTTTTTAAGCCAAAATACCTGAAAAACAATAAAAATACCCGTGATTCCGAAAAAGACAAATTTATATAAATATATGATAAAACATATAAATATATATATTTTTAATCAATTAATGTGCATAAAATCATGGTTATTTTATTGCTTTTTGAGCACTCATCATCATCCACTTCAAATTTCAATGGTTACCTCCCATGATCAACATAACTCTTATATCGAATTTGAGTTGTATGAAGCATATCTTGTGCGATGCAAATATTTTTAGTTGTTTCTTCAATAAAATTAGTTCTCATCATATTGAATTTTCATTCTACCTAGCACAATAGAGATCTACACATTCATCCATATAAGGCTTTGTAAGGAGCCATCCTAATGTTGTAATGATAACTATTGTTGTTGGCAAACTCAACCAATAGTAGGTGTTCACTCCAATTCCCCTTGAATTCCATAACATAGGCTCATAATATATCTTCTAACATGTACATAATCCTTTCATATTGTCCATAAATTTCAAAATGATAAGTCTCTTTTGCAAATCTCTACAATCATGTAGAAAAATTTAGATCTCGATCTAATACAATTAACTTTGGGAGGCCATGTAATCGTATTATCCCCCAAATGTACAACTTACTCAAAGTGTTCATAAAGTATTGAGTTTTGATTGGAATGAAGTGTGTAGACTTAGTAAGATGATCGACAATTAGCCATATGGAATGATGATCTTGAAAAGTTCATGGTGATCCTTGTACAAAGTCCATGGTTATGGTATCCAATTTCCATTCCAGTACTAGGAGTGGCTAAAGTAGTCTTGTAGGTTTCTTGTGTTTTACCTTCACTTCTTGACATATAATGAAATTTTCCACAAACTGAGTGATGTCTTTATTTATTCCTTTCCACCAATAGGTCCCTTTTAAACCATGATACATTTTTGTGTTTCCACGATGACCATAATTTTGACCTATATGCTTCTCTTATAATCTCTTATCTCGAATAATCACCATCAGGTAACGCAATCTTTCCATGAAAATGAAGCACTCCTTTATTGTAAGTCCATCCTTCCACTATATTTCCTTCATTCATCCTATACCATAATTCACAAATTTTAGAGTTATTTCATTTAACTACCTTGACGTTTTCCAGTATTGTAGGACTAGTTATAGGGTCATATAGAAATACTTTTCTTACATCATCATACAAATTGAGTTCGTAACCTTCATAGTTTGTGTGTTTGGCTAGGGATCCCACATCATTTGTGAAACAAAGCTTGACTTGCAACTTAAAGCACCACTATTGGAAATTTATTTTGTGGAAAATTCAAATGGAAGCTAAAACAAATTTAGGAATAATGAGACTTTGTTTTATATATCCTTAAAAAGGTATATATTTCTATTTTATGATAAATTTTATGCTTCTTCAATTTAATTTTTCTAACCGAAGTTATACACGTTTAACTGAAGGTAGTTCTATGAATGTCAAGCTAGAAGAACCCTCCAAATTTTTGCTATTTTAAATGGTTATATAGTTTACAATTGAATAATTATATATTTCTGTAAATATTGACATGTCTAATTTTAGAAAAAAAAATTTGGTTTATCGTTTCTATTTTCTAGACAAAGTAATGTCTATTTAACCAAAGATATGTCAAGTAAGATTGTTGCTGGGAAAACTATTGGGAACCCAATTGGTATTTTTGTTATTTGAAATAGTTTTACATATTGGAATTGGATGATTTATATCTTTTTTAAATATTAATATGTCTAATTTACTATGGATTTTATGGCTTGTTATTCTTGGTTTTCTATAAAATTTATAGCAAATTAACACTAAAGGTATGTTCTGTTAAAATTGTGCTTTTGTATTGAAAGGGTTTTACATATGATATTTAAGTGCATGATATCCTATTTTAAAGATTAAAATGTCTAGTTTTGTATATTTTTATAGAAATGAATTTATACATTTCTACCAAAACTTATATGTGAAATTACAATGACATGTTTAGGAGTACACTAAAAGTATTTAAAATATAACAATCAACTATTAGCAACCCCTTCTTTGGAATTGTTAGATTGCCTTTCAATTTTACTTAAATAAGAAAGTAATGGTGTTATTCATGTTGTACAACAAGTATGATTATTTAGGAAGAGTTAAGCAAGCAGTCCCTACAATACATGTAGAGAATCAACAGTGATTTAGTACTATGAGTGGATACCTAATATCTTTTCTAAAGCATTGATAACATTGTTTTAAATGACATTCATGTTCAAGTAAATCCATTTTTTACAATTTGCATGTTTATGGAAAGTGCACTCATTTGCACTAGTATTAGAAGAAACATTTACGTATCAATTTCAATACACTTAGTAACATATACACCATGAGAATATATTTTATTTTCATTATTATAATTATTCAAGTACATGCAAGATAATCTGCAAGAAGATTAAATCAATTTTATTACATATACTAGTTTTTATACAAACTTACGAGTTCAGTAAATATGTTACAACTGTCCAAGCACTTCCCCTTATGTATTCATGATATTTGGATCTACTCAGCACTCAGATATGTAGTGACTTGGTGAAACATTATGACCAATAGATTTGGTCTAATTCAGCTCACTATAATGTTTACCAACTCAATATAATGTTACGATTTTAGTATCATGTTACATGTTTTGTATGATGACAAGTTCAATTAAGTTAGTGCATATATGACTCATGTATCATCAATGCTAATTGATCCATTGTAATGGCTATATCAAGAAAGTTCCTAATACGTGTAGTTGAGAGCTAGCACTAGTGCTAAATTTCTTCTTTGTGTATGACTAGATACCCAAGTGCTCTTGGCAATAAAAAACATACATTTCTCATGGTTATGCATTTTATTAGTACACTAATCATAATATTTTATTATATTATAAAGATCATGCTCAAATAATTTTTATCATAATGTCATTTCATTATAAGTCATGAACATGACATTTACAGTTTTTACATGTACCAAATTATAGTTATTTTATGAAACTCAGATTATGCATTTATGAGTACATTATTTTATAATAAACACTATATGCATATTATTTTTATTAGCATGTAATTCAATATAATTCATAAGCATTTCATGCGTAGTTTATAGGCATTTCATAAGATAATTCATAAGCATTTCATTGAGTTTTCTAGGTCACCCTTTATATTTATTTTCCTCCCCAGGTAATAGGTTTTGAGGCCATATCACACTAGTTTGGAGGCTTAGGATCCATTTTTTGTTGTGCAGTCTAGGTTGTTTTTATCTCCTTGTCAAGTTGTATAGTGTATTTTGGTTGTTCTGTTTTGAGATAGTGAAAATATCTTATATGGTGTAGAGTATGTATCTTACAAGATGTAGTTATGTTTGACCTTGTGCCACTTTCTCGATGTGTAAAGTTATATGAAGTTTGTTGGTTTATGAAAATGATCTGTTTAGAGTTGTTGTCATTTTACCATAGGGAGGATAATTCAATAATTAGAGGAGACTCTGCTAAGAAGTTTTTAAAATTCTTACATGAAAATTTCAAGTTAAACTAGAGTCATATTTGTTTTGGACTCTTATATGGGGGCCTATATGATGTTTATTTAACCAATACATGTTCCATATTTATTATTTCAAATCATAAAATACAAATATAGGATTCATTTTATGTCAATACTCAGCATTTTCTCACATATTTATAATCTAAAGTTCTCTTCTTTTTTCTCGTCTCTGATTTGTGTACCACTTTGTTAAATCCTAATCTAGACGTAAGGGGAAAATAGGGTGAGCTATAAGTAGCTCAGTAGAAGTCTATTCTATTATATGTTTCCAACAAATGATCATTTGTTATGCATGTTAGTTATTAGTAAAATTTCATGAATGGTAATCATTATCAATATACAAAGTGGGGAGATTTTTATCACAAACTCCTGGGTATATTTAAACCTTCTCGCTTTAGGGAGAACCAAGGGAAAGTATAATATAAGCATCCTAATTCATGCTTATCCAATATAAAATATGCCATGAAATAAAGTCAATGCATAAAATGTAACTCCATGTGTATTTGTCATCCAAATACACAACACATGCACATAACTTCGAGGTGCATTTGGGTGCACCTTCAACCCTATGTATGATCACAACACATTAGGAATATGTAACTATTAAATCACATCATATGGTCCCTCATCTATAGGTAGGTCAACTCCAAACACAATGGAGTTTCCAACTCTAAGGCCCATTTGTAGTCAATAATCCACAATAGATGGAAAACACAATGGGGGTCCAACTTCGAGGCCCATGAACGACCACAATAATCCATGATCACATATACCGACCATAATAATTTGGTCACATATAGACACCATAGAAAGATAAATCTCCAAAGATACATGTGATGCAATTCATACTTATAATCTACGAAAAATAGTATGTCATAACGAGTAGTTTATGGGTACCATACTCTACAAGACAACATAAAGGTGTAGTCAAGATATATAAAATCATTTTCATGATGCATGTATACAATTCTTGGTTTCCATATCATATTTTCAATGTTCATTTCATAACATTTGATACTTGTCTATTTATACCAAAATTTTTCAATATATGCATAATAAAACATTTATGATAAGTATCTCATAATAAAATAATGGCATTCGATTTTCCAAATTTATCTATAATATATAATGCATGACAATTTGTTTATAAAACAATGCATGAATTTAAAAGGTTAGTTTAAAAGGCCGAACCTCGAATCCTTGACTTGAATACTTGGATATCCATCCCCTAAACACCCTCCAAATTATGCCAAAAATTCTAAACAACATAGGGATGAGATGTACTAGAGTGTAGGAGAAATGAACGAAAATATATGAAAAGTGGTGGTTCGGCCACCATTTTATAGCCAACCTAGGGAGCTTGCCAACAATGGCAATGAGGTGGAAAAAAAGTGGTGATGGTGATATGGTAAAGGTTGTACCCAATTTTTTTAGTTCTATTCGATTTTTCACATGAAACTTTCTCGTTACATCCCTACGTTATAAACATTATTTATAATTTCATTTTAGGTACTATAATTATTGATACTTAAATTATGGGGGTTTACATTTGTACCATTTTAAAGAAATTTCATTCTTGAAAATTATAATTCTTCAAACAAGTAGGGATACTTTGAATGAACTTCCGAATCTAACTCCCATGTTGTGCCTTCCATGTTGTGATGTCTCCACTAAACTTTTACTAATGGTATTTCTCTTCTCCTCAAGTTCCTGATTTGAAAATCGATTATCCCTACTGGTTCTTTTTCATATGATGCATCTTCTTATAATGGTAGTTCTATCCAATTTAGAATAACATTCTAATTTCGTTGAAATTTCCATAAGTTAGACATATGAAAAACATCATGAACTTGGGAAAATTCTTGGGGTAACTACAACTGATATGCTACATCACCAACTCTATTGATAATTCTGAATGGTTCTATATAGCAGGGTGCTAACTTTTTTTTATTCCAAAGCAAGTTACTCCCTTTCAAGGTTGAACCTTGAGAAAAACATAGTCATCTATTTCGAAGTTTAGCAGTTGTCATCCATGATCAACATAAGTGTTGTTCTTAGTTTTTCTTATGTGATATGGATCTTTTCAGCTATTTCTTTGATACAATTAGTTCTCATTGCACTAAAATCTTCAGATTCTGGCCAACACAATAAAGATCTACATGGTCATCCATACAAAGCTTTATAAGGATCCATTACAATGCTGGCCTGATGACTATTATTGTAGGCGAACTCAACCAATGGTAGGTGCTTTCCCTAGTTTCCTTGATTTCCATAACATATGCTTATAACATGTCTTTTAACATTCAAACAACCCTTCTGAATTGTCCATTTATTTCAAGATGATAAGTCATGCTATGTAGTAACTCTATACCCAAAACCTCTTGTACATATCTCCATAACTATGCAATAAAATTTGGATCTTGATCTGACACGACTGAGTTTGGAAGGCCATGCAATCGTTTTATCTCCCGAATGTACAACTTACTTAAAGTGTAACTAAATACCAAGTTTTGACTTGAATGAAATAAGTAGACTTCATAAGGCAATCAAAAATTACCCATAAGGAATCACGACCTTGAGAAGTTTGTGGTAATCCTTATACAAAATCCATAGTTATGTCATCTAATTTCCATTCTAGTATAAAGACTGGCTGAAGTAGCCCTATAGGTTTCTTGTGTTCTACCATCACTTGTTGACATTACACGCAATTTGCCACAAATAAAGCAATGTGTTTCTTCATTCCTTTCCACCAATAGGTCCTATTCAAATCATGATACATTTCTATGCTTCCAAGATGTACCGTAAATTTTGACCTATATGCTTCTCCTATAATTTCTTATCTCAAATAATCATTGGCAGGTATTGTAATCTATCCATGGAAATGAAATTCTCCTCTATTTTAAGTCCATGCTTCCACCATATCTCTTTCATTCATCCTACACTATACTTAAAAAAATTCAGGATCATTAGATTTGGCTACCTTGATGTTCTCTAGTGAGGTAGGACTAGTTTTGAGGTTGTATAGAAATACTTGTCCTCTATTATCGTACAAATTGAGCTCGTAACCTTCCATAGTTTGGGTATTTTGCTAGGGATTGAACATCATTTTTGCAACAAAGCTTGACTTATGACTTATAGCATCTTCCATAGTATTTTCTAGGGTGATATTGCAAAGTGAAGCCATAGTCTTGAAGATACTCTATCTATCTTCTTTGTCTCAAATTGAGATCTTTTAAGTGAATAGATGTTTAAGACTCTTGTGGTTTGAGATTTTGGAATATGGAACCATAAAGGCAGAATCTCCACATCTTTAGAGTTAAGACCATTGCTTCTAGCTCTAAGTCATGAGTTGGGTAGTTTTTCTCGTGAAATTTGAGTTGTCAGGATCCATAGGGAACTACTTGGTCATTTTCCATTAAGAGGTACTCAAGGCCTTGCAACGAAGCATCTATAAATACCATGTAAGGTTCTATACTATCTGGCATAGTGAGGATCGGTGCTATAGCAAGTCATGTTTTCAATTCTTGGAATGCCCTTTCACAAGCTTCGTCTCATAATAATTTGACTCCTTTTCTAGTAAGTCTTGACAATTCTCGAGCAATCTTTGAGAAGTCTTGCATAAAATGTCGATAATATTTGGCTAACCCAAGGAAACTTCATACATCATTCATATCCTTAGTTGACTCCAATTTAATACGGCTTCAATTTTTGAAGGATCCATAACACCTCTTCTTGATACAACATGTTCAAGGAATTTGACTTCGGTACACCACAAGTCACACTTCTCAAAATTTTCATATAATTGATGTTCCTTTAGAGTTTGTAGAGAAATCTTGACATATTGTTCATACTCTTCATAAATCCTTGAATAAATTAATATGTTATCAATAAACACAATGATAAATTGATGTAAGTAAGGTCAAAATACCCAATTCATTAAATCCATAAAAGCAATAAGAGTATTAGTCTAAATGGAATGACATGAAATTCACAATTCCCATACTACATATGGAAAGAAGTTTTAGGTATATCCGACTCTTTGACCCTCAGTTGGTGTATCTTGATTGGAGATTGATCTTTAAGAAGAAACTTGCTTCTCCAAGTTGGTCAAATAATTTATCAATCCAAGATAATAGATTCTTTTCTCTTTATGGTTATTTTTTTAAATTGATGGTAATCAACGCAGAGTCTAAAACTTCCATCCTTCTTGACAAAAAGAACATGTGCTCCCCAGAGTGATAAACTTGGTTGAATGAATCCTTTTCTAATAGCTCATCTAACTAATCAGTTCTTTTTTTTTTCTAGAAGTTCCATACAATAAGAAGTGATGGATATTGGTGTAGTTCTAGGATACAACTCAATCATAAAATCAATTTCTTAAGTTAGAGGGAGTTCAGGTAATTCTTTTGGAAACACATCCCAGTATTCGTTTACCATTAGTATCCATGCTAAGCTACTTCCATTGTCTATGTCTACTTCTAGAGAACTTAGGAAAGCCATTCTTGCTAGTTTTTCCTTCTACTTAGGTGGTATTTAAGGAAAACGCTAGAAGGATGTACTCATTTTTGCCATAAAATAGGATTTCTAAACCTTTAAGAGTTTGGAAGGTAACCTTCTTTTCAAAGTAATTTACAATTAGATGATACTTGGTCAGTCAGTCCATTCCTAAAATGATGTCGAAATAACTCATATAGAGTATAACGAGATCAGCTAGGAATCGATGACCATTGAAGTTGACTGAAAAATGTTTTCAAATAAACAAGATATTCAAAAAGGCTCTAAGATAATTATTTAAGGTAAGAGGGGTTTCAATGGCTTTATAATCAAATTCTAACATTTGGGCACAAGCTAATGAAATGAATGAATGAGTTGTACTAGTATCAAAAAGTACTCAAACCTAAGAGTGATATAATAGAATTGTACCTTCCATAACTTCATTGATGTTGATCCTCCTTACCTACTAGCTATCATAAAGGCTTAACCCTGCATTCCTTGTTTCTTAGTGGTAATGCCTTTACCCTTGTCCTTTCCATAGGTAAATGTTTGATGTTGTAAAGTTGGTGTCATATTGGAAGGTAGTTGGGAATATTTCATAGGTTGTTGATAGGATCTTAATGAGTGTTCTTTGAATGATCTCCTAGAGTGTTGAAAATTATGTTTAGGGTAACGACCAGTTTGTTAAGTTGACCCTTGAGAAATCTTCCAGGTATTTGAAGCTCTAGAATAAAAACTTGATTGCGATCCTTCTCTACATTGTCCAGTATTGAGCTGGGACAATTGCACTTGAGATGTCCTAGTCAATTGTAGTTGTGATAGGTATAAGGTGATGCCAAGGACTTCCAAATAAGTTACTATCTGACGATCCATCAGATTGTCTGTTTTACCAAAAATTCTTCTTCTCTTTTCCTTTATCATTAGTCTTTTGAGGTGATATGGTTGTATTAACTGTTCTGCATTTACTTATTTGACTTTGTAAACTACAGTTACTATTGTAATATAGGTTATATTCCTTGATACATTAGTTGCATGAGTTTGTCATCTCGTAGACCCATCAAAAAATTTGTCATCTATGCAGGAAGAGGACCACGCACGCCATTATCAACGCACAACACGCACCGTCCGATCAGGCAATCAACGGTGAGGATCAGGCATGTGTAAGATAGACGCGACATAGGCGATTGGACCCAGTTTTCTGGATTACACGCTGCACAGAGTGTTGAGGGTGGGACCCACGTGTCTGCACAAGAGCCCTTCCCTTGTGACGCATTCCATTTAAACTGTGTGCATCGTCCCATTTCACCAAATAAGAAGTGGCCACGTGTCTAGATTAATCTTCTAGCAAATTTGATGATGACACGTGCCATGTGTTTGGTAAAATGAAAACGCAGAAACGACACCCACTTTCTAGCTCATTCTGCGTCACCCACATGTCTACTACAAGATAAAATTCTTGTGCGATACGTCCATGTAAACTTCGTGTCTCCTTATTCTTCCAGCCAATCATATGGGGACACGTGGCATGCATTTTGTGAAATACAAAACGCAGAAACGGCGCCCTCTTCCAGCTGGTTATTTGTTGTCTCCATGCATGTATGCTTTTTATTATTTTCTATGTATTTTTTCCCCACTACATGCATTTTGAAAAAAAAATTGTTTGGGGTGATATAATTTAGACGAGAGGAAAGATCTTTTTTTAGTTTTTAGTTTTTCATAATTTTCCAGATCATTTCAATTTTTTTTAGCTTCTTCTCTACGTGTTCTCTACAACACGCAGAAACTTATCTTTAACTGTTTATGTTGTTATTTTGTTAGGAAATAGAGAGAAAGAAGACAGCGAAGAAGAAGAAAAGGGAAAAACATTATTTTTCATTGAGGAATCGTGAAAGAGTTTCTCCTAATCTTTTTTCTTTTAAATTTTATTTCTCTAAAATATCTGATTATTGTTGTATTGTAATTTTAATTTCTGCTATGAACTAATTTATTTGTTCTAGGGTTGCAGTGTAGCTTAAATTATGAAACTTGAATTAATTATTTTTGAATGATTTATGGAACAGTTTTAAGTTGTTTATTTTATATGTGCTTAATTAATTTATCTGTGACACTTAAATAAACTTGAAAAGGGCATTTTTGTGTGTTGCTCGTGATAAAATAGCATATATATATAAGGGATAGGAATATACCTTTATTGTACGTGTAACTATTTGAGAACTTAGAACTTAATAAATTTGGGTGAACTCAATTCTCATAGGAATATAGTGAATTATTTTAGCGAGATGTGCCTATATGGAGCTCAGAAGAAATATATGGATAAATTAGGAGTTCTTGGTTAACAACTTAAAATACGAGAACATAAATCAAGAGAAAATAATATGATTCAAGTGGATTAATTTAGTGAAACTGCAATCCTAGAATTTTCTTATAAACTGTTATAAAAATTAGTTAGTCAAACAACATCAAACTATCGACTGTTTGGATAGAATCAGGTTGAAATAATTTTAGTAATTAACGAACACTAGTAACAAATCTCTGTGGGAACGATATTTTACTTATCATATTATTACTTGTGACTGTATATACTTGCACATTTTCATGTTCTCCTAAAAGAGACAACACCCCACATAGGATTATTTGTAAACCTTGAGATCCTCCTAAGCATCTAACCCATCCCACAAACTATTGAAGCTCATGAGAAGTAGCTCGAGGCCATATATGAGGATATAGGCTCTGAGGTTCTTATCCATCACCACATGTACCAGGTGTGTTAATCCTACCTTGCTTCTTATGTTTATAATAATAATTTGTGTTTTTACAAATTTGGTCTTGAGACATATTTTTTGACCTTAAGCCTTCTCTTATTTCTTTTAGCTACAACTACTTTAAGAGTTTGACAAGGCTCAAAGTGTAGGGAATTTAAAGTATAAATTGACACAAGAAAAATAAGGTCATACCTCCACTCAAGCAAAGTATGCAGTGTTGCTAGCAAGGGTCAATAATTGGGGGGTGAGGCTATAGATAAAGAGGAAAAACATACTAAGGCCATTGTTAAGCTTAATGAGAACCCCAGGCCTTGCTGAGTTCAAAAAGGCTCAAATAAAATCCAAATGCGACATTGAGAAGGCCCAAACATATTTAAGGCTACGATAGAGGCCTGTAACAGCAAAGGCAAAAGGCCAAGCTTGATGTGATGGCCAAGCAACTTACCTTAAGCGTTAAGATTGGGTATGAGTTGGTCATGGAATCCTTTAAAATAGAGTCCAAGAATAAAGACTTGGGGTATTACTACTATCATATTCTAGAGATCTTGGTCACTCCTCAATACATGCCTAAGTAATCTCAAGAGGGGGACAAAGAGAAGGGCTTGGACTCCAATGAGAGTCATGATGGACCACTAATTTTTATAGCTTGAGCATACTATTGTAGTATATTCTAAGGCCAATATGTTTTTTGAAATTTTGAGCTCGACGCCACTTCTACTTATGTAGTCACGAGCTTAACCTTCCTTGTAATCCAAACTTTATTAATGAAAAATCAATTTCCTTAATTAAATATCAAGTTTTCTACATAATTTGTATTGTATATTTATGATGTTGACCTACCCACCTATATTTGGGACACGTGTCACCAATATTTTTCTTAACATCATCCCATATAAAAAAAGGGTTAAGGAAACTTGTTAAATCCATACCATAAAAATAGTTGTCAACTCCCTCTCCATCTTTTTTGGTTGAACTTTTATGGATTCTGATAGAGCCAATAAACATTTAGTTTGATCTTTGAAAGTGGAAAATGGTAGGCTTAATAGTGAGGTTGGAGTGCTAAATTTTTTTTACTATTCACGCTATATTATTTATTTATTTTTTATTTTTTTATCTTAAAATTCTTTTTTTTTTAATTTTAATTTTAATTTTTTATTTTTTTACTATTCATGAACGGTAAGTTTTTTTTACTTCAAATTTCAAATTTCTAAATTATTTTACTATTCAGCCTATAGTTATTATTATTATTATTAAAAAAATTATTTTTTTATTTTTTTTATTTTTATTTTATTTTTATTTTATTTTTATTTTATTTTTTTTATTTTTTTTATTTTTTTTATTTTTTTTATTTTTTTTATTATTTCTTATGAAATTTGAAATTTGATTATTATTTTTTTTTACTAAAACAAAAAAAATCACAATTATTTACAGCACAAAAATATTTTTAAAATTTTGATAAATAATTTAAAAACTCTATTCCTTCCCCGGCAACGGTGCTAAAAACTTGATGAGCGAAAATCGACATCGCCGATTCTGCTAATACTTTGGTTTTATATTTATAAAACTCTCGCAAGTGCACGAATCATTTCGAAGAAAATGATAAGTATACTCCCAAGGTCGATCTAAGGAAGGAATGTATGTGTGGTTTTTAATTTATTATTCAAACTTTTAAAAACGAAATTAAATCATAAACATCCTGTCACGATATTTTGGGTTTTGTGTTTTTAATCTACTTACATAAAAATAAACATAGATACAGATTCAATAAATATCTATGCAAATTTTATCATTTATAATAGTGAAGTATTTATGGATATAATAACTAAATTAATTATGCTTGCTCATATTATCTAGGTTATTAAAGATATAAATTGATATTTTATTGATTCTCTCTTTTTTATATGAATACCACCTTTGCTGGGGTTAGATATTCTTTGTTAACTAAACAAATCAATTAACGCCTATGGGTGGGGTTGATAACTAATTTGGTTAATTAAATTAATTCCATTTTCTAAGAGATTAAAAATGAACCATTTAAATGCCATCTTTGGTGGGGTTAGACAGTTTAAACTTTATTCAAGGTGTCCAAATTAAACCTAATAATTTAATTATCCGAGTACTAACTTTCAAGTTTTAAAACCACTACTGAAAACATATTCTCAATACATTTTCACATAATAATTCTTATAAAAACTTTTGAAATAGAGCTTCACTCTAACTACCGGGCGATTGTACCAACAAATAAAAGAGCACTACTCTAAATCAGACCGGATAACTAAACCTTAAAATCTAATTTTTAGATTTAAGTTTGTAATGAAAAATAATATATTTCTCTCTAACATTCTTAATATAAAATCTTGAATAAAAATAAAATCAATTCATTTTAGAGATTTTTACTTATTTAATATTTCGCAAGCATAACAACGTTATTATTATATCATGTTTCCAAATAGCCAACACAGTTAAATTTAATCACAGACAAATTAAATATAACATGTAAGAATAAAGCATAAAAAATAACTGTAAAGAAAATAAAATCCTTACAGAACTTCGATGCTATTCCAGTTGCTGGAAAATCTCCAAACGGAATTTGCACTCCCATTTATTGAATCGAAAAGCAAATAAATTACAAAAACATAACTAGTTCTTCCCAAAAAGGGAAGAACTCTAAAACTAAGAGAAATTAACTAAGAAAAGCTAAAAACTAAGAAAAACTAAAAAATCTAAGAAAAAAGAGAAAGAAAGAGAGAAGAGAATGTGTTTTGATGTGTATTTGAAGTTAAAAAATGGTGGAAACGCGGAGTGGTAATTGCTGACGTCAGCATGACATCATAGGGGCGGCTGGGCACAGACGCGCGCAGATGGGTAGTAGAAGGAAGCAAGCTACGCGCAGATAGGGTGCATGGGTAGCAGCTTGGCGTAGAAGGGAGCAGGCTGGGCGCAGATGGGGTGCATGGGTGCGCACATTGCTGGGCGTTATGGGGCACGCTGCGCGGAACGGCTGGGCAGCTGGGCGGTACGTTTTCCTCCTTTTTGACCTTTTTAACCCATTTTGTCCAACTTTTCCATTTTTGACCTTTTTTATTTTGTCCAATTTTTCCATATTTGTTGACCTTTCTCCATTTATTTATTAATATATTTGTGATGTATTGCTTCCAGTATTCCTGTTTGAGTCTTTGAGTTATGTTTTTAAGTGAAAATACCTGAAAATAATAAAAATACCTGTGATTCCGAAAAAGACAAATTTATATAAATATATGATAAAACATATAAATATATATATTTTTAATCAATTAATGTGCACAAAATCATGGTAATTTTAGTGTTTTTTGAGCACTCATTAGTTATCAACTCATTATATATAATAGGAGAAGAGGGAGCTCTACCTCGTTCTTAACCAAGGTGCTCAACTCTCCCTTTACTATCAGAACGCCAAACTAGTTCCTAACTGAAGTGATTAACTCATGACTTTTGTAAAT
This sequence comes from Hippophae tibetana, assembly GCA_037013495.1. Lineage (NCBI taxonomy): Eukaryota > Viridiplantae > Streptophyta > Magnoliopsida > Rosales > Elaeagnaceae > Hippophae > Hippophae tibetana. Next base: position 8,589,338 of record CM072808.1, on the reverse strand, counting down.
GTCAAAGTGCTCTACTTGGTTCTTAAGCAAGGTGATCAGCCCGTGACCTATAATAGTAGAAGAATTATGGGAGAGAATCATTTTTTGAAGGAATGCACTTCATATATATGCATGTAATGTTGGTACATGAAAGTAGTAAATTAAGATAAATTAGAAGTAGTATCTTTTTAAGTGTGTGGCATTCCAGGTCATGACATCCTTAACTCCTTCAATTCTTCTCAATAAGTAGGCTTTTCCTAGCGTTTTCTCAATTATTTGATAAAGTCCTTCCGAATTTGTACCCTTTTTTTTCAACCATCCATTCATTCTTGCTAGAGAAAACCCTTCTAATAACCCAATCACCTATGGCGAACAATTTGAAATGCAAAGGTCAACTTGATTACTCTACTCATATAACAATCTGACAGTGGGTACCATAACTTCAATATGTATTATTGCTTCATCCTTATAGACCAGCAAAAAAGGTGCTCCTCCAAGGGCTAATCCTAACTCCTAACAGCCCAAAATGCCCCAGGAAACACCTCAACTAATCTTCCTTTTACACTCTCTAAGTTTTTCTTTAGTAGGTTAATGATTAATTTCTTGGAAGATTTTGCTTAGCCATTGGCTTGGGGATGATATGGCGTTAACTAAAATATCTTGATATTATATTTGATGGAAAACTCCTTGATGTTCCTTTGGTAGACTGAACCCACAAATTATAGACTTCTAGATAAATCGAATCACCTCTTCCTCTTGCATTCTTCCCAGATGTTCAACTTCAATTTATTTAGAAAATTAATCAATGGCCACTAGTAGAAACTTATTTTGACCTTTTTCTTCAGGTAGAGGTCCCACTACCTCAAACTTCTATTTGTAAAAGGGCCAAGGACTTATCACCCTTATCATTGTGTTTGGAGGCATGTATGACAATAGGGAAAATATTTGGCACTTGTCGCATTACTAAGTGTACTTTATAAAATCTACCATTATAGTAGCCCTACTTCATAATCCACTTGGATAGTCTCCTTCCATATGAATGAGAACCGCACTCTTCTTCATGTGCTTTAAACATCAGACTTTTAGCTCCCTCCTTGGTTATGCACAAGAGCCTTGGTATGAGTACGGTTCTTCTATATAGTTTACCAGCTTTAATCATGTATCGACCTATCTTGGCCTTGATTTATTTTGCAAATTTATGATCTTTGAGTAGGTTTTCCCTTTCCAAAAAGTTATAGATCGGGGTGAACCTTGTGTTGGTAAGGGGATCCATATACCCAACTATTCTTTTGGCCTCCTCCAAACTTGCTCCTACTAAGAGCGATACTGACACCACAAGAGCATGGTTGGCCTCTAATATGGATTCCAGTATGGCCAAAGTATCAGCATAACCATTCTCATTTCTAGCTATTTGTTTGATCTCAAACTTAGAAAATTTTAAACATTCTCGTTTTAACTTCTCTAGATACTCCTTCATCTTTCCATCCCTAAATTCAAACATCCCTAAGAAATACCTAACCATTGGCTTTGGGATAGTATGGAATTGAGTGACACATCTCAATGTTGTATTTGATGGCAAATTCCTGGATGTTATAGCCTATAAATTGCCTCCTATTATCGATAACAAGCTCCTTGGGTAGACTAAGCTAACAAATTATAGACTTTTAGATCAATTCAATCACCTTTTTCTCTTGTATTCTTTCCAAAGGTGCCACTTCAATCCATTTAGAAAAGTAATTAGTATCTACTAGTAAAAATTTCTTTTGACCCTTCGTTGGAGGTAGAGGTCCTACTTTGTCAAGCCCTCATTCGTAGAAAGGCCAAGGGCTAACCACCCTTGTCATGGTGTATGGATTGGTCTGTCAAAATTGGGTAAATCTTTAGCACTTGTCACATTATTGATTGTATTTAGATATTTGAACAATAGTAGCATTGCCTCATAATCTGCTAGCATAGACTCCTCACACATAAATGAGAGTCATACTCCCATTTATGTGCTTCAAACATCAGTTTTTCAACACCCTCCTTGGCTATGCAAAAAAGCCCTAGTTTGAGTATGGTTCTTCTATATAACTTATTTGTTCAATCATGTATTGGCCAGTCTTGGCCTTGATTTCTTTTGTGAGCTTGCGATCCTTAGGTAGGTCTTCCCTTTCCAAGAATTTATAGATCAGGGTGAAACATTGAATGGTACGAGGATCCACACACCCTACTATTATTTTAAACTCCTCCAAACTTGCTTATGCCAAGATCTTTAATGACACCACTTAAGTGTGATTGGCCTCTCATACAAATACTAGTATGGCCAAAGCATCAACATGACCATTCTTATTTCTAGATATAAGTTTGAACTCAAACTTATAAATTTTGAGCACTCTCAATACCACTTCATCTTTCTATCCCTAGCTTCAAATGTCCCCAAGAATTGGATGACCACTAGTTGATAATCACTATGCAAGGTGATCTTATCTACCATGAGTTTCTTTGATGTCATGGACTCAAATATAGTCGTCTCATACTCTACAACATTGTTAGTTTCTTGGAAATCAAGTTTGATGGCATACTCAAAAATGTTTCATCGTGGTCTATTATGACCACCCCTAGCCCAATACCATTGAAGTTATGTGCTTTATCAAGAAATACTTTCATGGTTAGCCCCTCCTTCTGGCCCTCATCACTAATGACTTTCGGTGTCTCACTAAATTCGACCAAAAACTCAACCACCATTTTCCTCTTAATGGCCATTCTAGGCATGTATTTAATGTCATACTCACTCAATTCTATGGCAATTTATCCTAATCTTCTTACCACTTCTGGTCTCATCAAAACACTTTTAAGTGCTTAAGAGTTAAGTACTACCACAGTGTGTGAGCCAAAGTAATGCCTGAGCTTTTGATGAGCAAAATCGGTAATGATGATTCTACCAATACTTTGGTTTTATATTTGTAAAACTCTCGTAAGTGCACGAATCATTTTAGAGAAAATGAAAAGTATACTCCCAAGGTCAATGTAAGGAAGGAATATATGTGGTTTTTAATTTATTATTCAAACTTTTAAGACCAAATTAAATCCTAAAAATCTTGTCATGATATTTTGGTTTGTGCTTCCTAATTTAATTACATAAAAAAACATAGATATGGATTCAATAAAAATTTATGCAAATTTTTATTGTTTATAACAATGGAGTATTTATGGATATAATAATTAAATTAAGTATGCTTGCTCATATTATTTAGATTATTAAAGATTTAAATTGATATTTATTGATTCTCTATTTTTTATATGAATACCACTTTTGGTGTGATTAGATATTCTTTGTTAATTAAACAAATCAATTAATTAACACCTATGTGTGGAGTCGATAATTAATTTGATTAATTAAATTAATTCCTTTTTCTAAGAGATTGAAAATGAACCATTTAAATGCCACCTTTGGTGGTGTTAGACATTTTACACTTTATTCAATGTGTCCAAATTAAAAATAAGAATTTAATTATCCGAGTACTAACTTTCAAGTTTTAAAACCACTATTGAAAACATGTTGTCAATACATTTTCAAATAATGGTTCTCATAAAAAGAACACTACTCTAAATTAGACCGGATAATTAAACCTTAAAATCTAATTTTTAGATTTAAGTTTGTAATAAAATCTTTAATAAAAACAAAATCAATTTATTTTATAAAAATATTTTACCAATTTAATATTTCGCAAGCCTAACAACGTAATAATTATATCATGTTTATAAACAATCAGTCGTGTTAATTTTAATTACAAACAAATTAAATATAACAAATAGGAATAAAACACAAAAAATAACTATAAAGAATTCATTTTAAAATTTATACCTTAAAAGAATCCTTACAACACTTTGGTGTTAATTCTGTTGTAGAAAACCTCCGAACAGATTTGCATTTCCAGTATTGAATTAAAAATTAAAAATATATAAAAACATAACTAATTTTTTCTCAAAAAGAGAAGAACTTTAAAACTAAAAACTAAGAAAACTTTCTAGAGAGAGAAAGCTAGACAGAGAAAGAACTAAAAATATTATGTCTTGAGGTGTGTTTTTTACAATGGGGGTGAGGGGCTTTTTATAAGTGAGAAAAAGACTAAGAAAGTGGGAAAATATCTTAAAAACGATGATAGACGCGTATTGGACAAACTGGCATGCATATGGGGAGTTAACGTATGCGACTAGGCCGGATTCGAGGCCAAAAAGGTGTTGATGCGCATAAAGATTCAGAATGATGCTTGCGTAGCTACTCATGGAATTGCGGTTTGAATGGACGTGGTTTCGTGCGTTCTTCTGATGTGATGCGCGAGGAGTTGCGGCATACAGTTGGGAAATTTTGTCCATTTTTCTAGTTTTCCATTTTTTTGACTTTCCTCATTTTTTCTCTCAACCTATTCATGATGTATTGCCTCTAGAATTATTCTTCGAGTCTTTAAATTATTTTTGAAGCAAAAATACCTGAAAACAATAAAAATATTCATGATTCTAAAAGACAAATTTATATAAAAATATGATAAAATGGTATAAATATAAATCTTTTTAATCAATTAAAGTACATTAAATCATGGTAATTTTAGTGCTTTTTATGCACTCATCAACTTCTGTGTACTAACTTTGAGGTCAAAGGTCAACTTGTCAATGGTTGGGTATTTAACTAACGTCATAGATGGGGTATTGGACCTGGTTTCTTTCTGCTAGAAGCATAGCATAGCAAGTCTAGGGGGCCGCAACCAAATATAAATAAAGTGTCTCACCTGGGAAACGGCTGACCATAATAGAAGGGTTGCTCATGTATTACTTGATTTCTTGAAAGGTCTTCTTCCCAAAAAATGACGTGTTTTTTCTCAACATCTTGAAGAATGGGAAACACTGGTCCATGCATTTGGAGATGAACTTGTTCAATGCTACTACACTTCCATTCAGCTATTGAATCCTCTTTCAATTGGTAGGTGGCTTCATATTCACCAAGGCATGTATCTTGTTTGGATTGGCCCTAATCCCATAATTAGATACTAGATATCCTAAGAATTTTCCTACAATAACATCAAAGACACACTTCTTAGGGTTAAGTCTCACTCCATACCTTCAAATTACCAAGAATACTTCCTCTAGGTCTTTGACGTGATTCAAAAGTTATGCTGATTTCACTATCATGTAGTCCATATATGCCTTAAAGCTTCTCCCCAGTTGATCTATAATCATTTTGTTAACGAGGCACTGATATGTGGTTCTTGCATTCTTCAATCCAAATGAAATTATGGTATAGGAGAAGATCCCTTCCTCGGTGATGAAAGATGTTTTCTCCTCATCCTCTAGGTGCATTCTAATTTGATGGTAACCAAAATATGCATCCAAAAAACTAATCAGTCTAAAATTGGTGGCAGTATTAACTAGCTAATTGGTACTTAGGAAGGCGAAATTGTCTTTGGGACATGCCTCATTTAAGCCTGTAAAGGCCACACACATGCAAGGTAATATGCAAGCATTTTTTATCAGCACGACATTTTAAAACCAAGTAGGGTAGTTAACTTCCCTTATAACTCTTGTTTCCTTGAGGGTTATAACCTGATTTTTAATCATATCATTCTTATCTCTTAAAAACTTTCTCTTTCTTTATTGGATAGGTCTAGCCTCTAGATTGACATTTAATTTGTGAGTTATGAATTCTGGGTCAATATAAGGCATGTCTATCAAGGTCCATGCAAAAACATTAAAATTTGTTTTGAGCAAGTGCAAAAGTTGCTCATCTACCTCTATTGTCATATCTCTACTCAGCTTTAAAGGATAGTTCTCACCCTTATCTCCTTTTAAAAAGTCCCATACCTCATTTAGATTAACAAACCTTGCCATTATTTTATCTCCAACCTCCTTTGTGAAAGACCTCACTGTGATTGCTACTTAAGGGTGACCTCTTTCATGGTGGCATTATAACAGCTTTTGGATTTCTCTTGGTCCCCTCTTATCTCCTTTGTGCCCTCGTTATTTGCGAATTTGATCACTTGGTGGAAGGTGGATGGGACCGCCTCCATATTTTGTATCCATGGCCTACCCAAGATGGAGTTGGAATGAGCTAGGACATTAATGACCACAGAATTAGTCATCACTATAGATCCTTTTACCATCACAGGTAATAACACGGTCCCTACTGAATAAGTGGTGTTGTTGTTGAATCCCACTAAGGGTAGCTTTGTCCTTACAATTTCAATTTCTTTTACTCCTAGGGCTCTTATGGTAGGAAAAAAATAAGATCAATTGAGCTCCCTGTGTCAACCATGATCCGATAAAATGACCTTCATAGAGGACCTTGCATTTTCCATGGTGTACACATACAAGGCATTGTGCAGCTCTCTCAAGAACCTCTTGTATGAGTTGTTTGAGACCTCACTAGTTTCGAGCCCTCCATGTATTTTATGGATTGTTATAATGTTAGGCTTGTTGTGGAGGTCTCTCTAGCTATTTGATAGAGTGGATGGTTTTGGCGCTTCTTGCCTACTCTAACAAACTTTTTTTGCATTGTTACCTCTTATGAGGTCTTTCATATATCTTTTGGCTAACAAATCCTCAATTTCCTTTTATAGGTGTCTATAGTCCCTCGTCTCATGGAAAATATCCTTGTGGAAGGTATACCATTTAGATGTGTCTCTAAGTGGAGACTTCATATTTGGGGGCTATCTAAAATTTGGGCTCTTCCTCCATCCTTAATAAGGCCTGAGCCAAATTCTCTCTCAAGGGAGGCTTTCTAAAAGGAGAGAGTGACCTTTCCTTAAGTCCCCTATTCTCTGACCATTTTCCACTTTCCCGATTTTTTGGTGCGAAATACTTATTTATGTCGACCCCGCTATTCTAATTTTCCCCATCAAGACATACCCTTTTTTTCATTTTCTGGCACAACTTCCACATCGGCTTGATTTCACTTGACCAAACCTAACTCTCCTTCGAGATTGATGAATTTTCTCACCTCCCTATATGCCTCCTTTTATGTTTGAGGGATGGTCTTGCTTAGCTCTACAAACAAGTCATAATTCTTTAGGAGACCCTCCCTAAAGGTTTCTATAGCGATAGAGCTAAGATGGTCGGTGATTTTTAAATTTTCTTCCGTGAATCATTTCATATACTCATCAATGGATTCACCTCTCTCTTGAATAATTAAGAAGAGACTGTTTGACTCCTTCCTTAAGGGCATGTTATAGGCATAGTTGGTGATGAAAAACCTAGAAAATTATGAGAAGGAGGTTATGGTGTGGATTTCCAGGTTGTTGAACCACTTTTGGGAGCTACACAGAGAGTAGTAGTGATCAATTTTCACAGCATGGCATCTCTTTTCCCTTAACTGAAGCTAATGAGGGTTATGGCCATCTTGAAGTGTTGTACATGCATTATAGGGTCTTTAATTTCTAGATAATTAGGGCACTTGAGAGCATTAAACTTGGCTAGTGGTTCATCATTTGGCTACTTTCAAGGCCTAGTCTTGCTTCTTGTTAGCTTCTTCCAATGACTGAAATTGTGCCTCCTATTTTTTCTTTTCCAATATCCACTACTCATTGCTAGGTCTCGTCGAGCTGGAAAGGAGGTTCCCTTTGACTTTCTATTCACCCTGATTAGGCTCAATCATGACGTGATATGGTCTATTTCTTGCAATCAAGCTAGTGGCTCAATAATCAAAGGTTCCCTCACCTGATTTGGAGCACAGTGACATATTCTCTCGCCTAGTCTCCTCAAGCTCTCTTCTTAACTTGAGGAGTTGATGAGAAAATTCTTAATAAGGGTTAGCCTCCATTATGGCTTCATTATGAGTTGGTAAGGTGTTGTCCAATGTTTCCACTGCCTCCTTTTTTTCTAGCCTTAATCATCCTTTTGCACGTGTTCCTACCATGGTGATAAGGAATAGGCCATCGTGATTCTTGGGGTAACTAGTAATTGGAAAATGGGTTTGGTCTCTTAAATCTTTCTCAGAATTTGGGGTGAATCTTGGAAAATATCGGGGCATAAACTAAAACCCAACCTCAAAATCCGAGCCCTATGGTAGGTGCTAAAATGTTGGGATTGCTTGATTTTCAAAGAGAAATCAGATAGAAGTCAGAGCAATTGATTGAATGTGTGGATCTCTTAGGAAGTCCATGTATATATAGAGTTTTACACGTATAGGTATTGGTTACATAGGGTATACATATAAGTGTGTCAGGAAGGACAATAAAGGTAAAAATAAGTATATTCATAAACTGGGGTCAACCACCCTAAAACTCGAACTGGTGGTCAACCCTTTAGATACGAAGGTTGGCTTAGACAGGTCTCTCCTTCGAGTGTGTTGTAGGTGTGGTTTGAGGAAGTTCCTTTGGGATGACTTGTTCATTGGCTTAGTGTCACGACCTTATTTTTCAAGTAGCGATCGTGCGACACTTAGCACCGTCCGTTGCACTAAGCCTGCCTTTGAATCCGAATGAAACTCCAAAGAGACTAGAAAGAGAGTTTGCAAAGAATGTTTTGTATTGCTCTAGAGAGAGTTTATCTTACAAGATGCTAAGAATTCCCAAGATGAATACAAATGAAGACCAATGGGTCTATTTATAGTGTGGCTCTAAGCTTAAGGCTATGCTACCACTTTCTAGATTCTTCTAGTTCTATAATATACAAGAGTGTTCTTGTTTAGCTACAATATGCCACAAGGTTCTAGGACCTTCTAGCTAACTCTAGAGTCTTCTAGGAATGTCTAGTTCCTTCATGCACGTTCTAGGATGTTCCGTAAGCTTCCAGTGGCTTCTACATCCTTCATGAACCATCCGACATGTTCTAGAATATTTCAGCCCATTCTAGCACTCTCCAGCGTGCTCTAGAACATTCTAGGGTCTTCTAGCTTGAGTTGAGTCCATCCAACTCTAGCTCTTTCTAGACATCTCTAGGCAACTCTAGAACCTTCTCATGTAGAAAAGTCTAGATCCTTTAGGCAAGCACCATTTATTTGGATTTTTAGGGGCATTTCGAGCGGGACGTGACATTAGGCTGTCTTCTAGGCTCGAGCTACTAGGCAAGACAGGCTCCAGGTCAATCCATATGTCCAAACAACAGTAAAGATATGATGATCATGAATAGAACATTTTGATGTTACAAGGTTTGACTTAAAATCTTATTCCTTTTATTAGTTATTTTAATTTATGATTAGGTAGGATAAGACAATTCTGATAAATTTTACTTGATTTAGTAAATGAATTTAATTTGAATTTATGACTTTACAATGAATTTTACCTTTCGTAAAGAAAAATTCTAAAGGATGTTCGAATTTTTTATAATATTGATTTATAAATAATTTAATTTTAAATTTTTTTATGATTATGAAAGAAATTTTCCTTAAACATAATTTACAATTTATCCCTTTCTATTTTACGTACCCATTTTTTCGGGGTGTGATAGTTTGGTAAGAGAACCTGGTTTTGATCTCACAAGAATAAATTTTCTTCTAAAAGTTGTTTTTGTTTCAACTACCTACTCATATAATAGCCAATAAGAAATATGTGCAAATTAATTCCATTAAGTAATGATTGAAGTCAAGAAGAACCTAAGATGAAATGATAGAATATACCACCAATAAAGAGTTGTAAGGACTCATCTTCTTTATTTCAAAGAAATGGCCAATTTCATTTCACTACGAGATGTTTTTGAAAAGAAAAAAAAGATGTGTCACCTACCTTCTAAACGGGTTCACTTTAGCCACAAATTGATTTTTTTGGAGAATTAAGACCTTTTGTGAATGATTCATAGGATTGAACCGACTATGGGAGCAATTGTTGGCATTTTCTTGTTACTGAGGTATAGGAGTCTTCTAAAAAAATTGTAGCACTCACATATGAGATTGAACAAGTTGAACCAAAAATAAGATCATCAAAAGTATCGATTTAATTATTGGATATTATGTCACCAATATTTCCATAAGACGATTAATGTCAAATTGGATTACAAAAAATGGATAAGAAACATTTTCTACTATAGAGCATGAAATATTTGAAGGAATTCTACAAGTTAAAGTCAACAGTCTGGTTGACAATTGAATGAAGAAATTTTTTGATGACCAAGACAACCTTTTCAAGAATCGTCCTTCAAATCTTACCAATCAATTTGACAACCTTTTAAAGAATAATCAAATCCCTCGTAAACTCTTAATCGGCATAAATCTATATAAAGAAAGGACAAGGATATAAGTGACACACCTCTAGGATAAGAATCACAAAAGCAAGTCTTCCTGATATTTGACAGGAGCGACCAAAAATCAATGATGATTTGATTTTACTTCACAACTTTTTGATACAAATTCTTTTTGACACTTGTGTCACCCATAATTAAAACTTATAAAACCCTTTATTTCAATTTTTTCTCTTGGATTCTTTTTTTAATATCCTTTATGTTTGAAACAATCAATTTCTCGATGTAAAGAGTTAATCTTTCTATATTTTCCTTAAGCATCATGTTAGGTTTATGTTAATATTGGCGATATTCATGAAACAAAATGTTTAATTGTAATTTAGTTCCTTTGTGTGTCTTAGAATAATATTTAAAGCCATAGAAACTATCATGCCTCAACAATCATATATTAGGAATATTTATATTCCCATGCACGTTAGATTTCCTATTAAACACAATAGGGGAAATATGAATTTGAACCACTCAATTGATCAAGTGTATACAGAATTGATAGAGTAATAAACCTAATAAATCTTATTTTAATATATGACTATATTGATTGAGTGATATACTCGATCAATCCACTTGTTTTTAAATCTTGGTTAAAGTATTTTGGATCAATTGAGTGGATGTTCGATCGATTGACCACTGTACTCAATCTATTGATCAATTGAGTGGATCAATGGAGCAGCCAATTATCTTATTTTCAAACATAGTTCTAATACAAATTGGATTGGTTTTTCACAATACTGTCATTATTTCTTAAAAATATTTTAACTAATTTTATGGACAATATGATAATTTCACTTTAGCCTAATGTGCTTCAAAATATTCTATAAATACAAACCTATGCACACATTTGAAACTAATAACACAAGAGCCATTGTGCTTATTTTCTTCATCTTTTATTCTCTCTCTTGTGTTGCTAAAAGTATTCAAATATGCTTCTTCATTCAGTTAATATATCAAACATTTGTGGTTGTATTTGATGGATTAACATGCCTACAAAAAAATTATATTATCATACTTTTAACTAATTGTTCTACAGTTGCTAGTTATTTTTTATTTATCTAAAATATTGTTTAAATCTAGTTAGGGTTTTTCATTATTGAATCTACTCCAGGACACACACTTGCACTTATGTTTATTTTATAACTTTTCAGGTGATAACGTTGTAGGTTTGATTAACTCATGTGACTCTAGTTTGTCAAAATGCTAGTCTAGATTTGAACACCTATCCTGTAGAGACTATGATCAAAGCTGTGACTTGTAAGTAGGTTTCTTGGGGGCATTACTTGGGTGAATAGTTTAGGTCCTAACCTTAAAATTGGATCTTATTTTTCATAGTGGCTAGTCAGGTGGTTCAGTGGACTAGTGGTTCTCCTCTTAAGTCACTGGTATGGCCTAGGTTGTTTCCACCTAAAAATCTCATGTGTTGATATTTTTATTTCTTCATTACTTTATGTACACGTAATTGGTTGTTTGGCCACTTAAAAAATTTTAATTTACTATAGTTTGGTTGACTAGATATTTAGATCCATAACTAAGTGAACTTTCATTTGGTAAAAATTTGGCCACTAGATACACTTAGTTTTGCCTAGGACCTTGTCATGGATAATTTTATTAAGGGTGATATTTCACATAATAAAGAAAGTGATGCTGCATTTCTACTCAATAAATTTAGTTTCACCATTATTGAAGAAGTGTTCATAGATTATTTAAGATGAAATAAGGAAGTAGCTAAATTTAAAGATAAATTTAAATCCTTTGAAATAAACTCCTCAATTATAGAAAAAGAAAAAATTAAACTATCTGGATTTACTAATATTTTGAATTCAAGTCTTACAGATCTTAAACAGAAAAAAATAAGAATTTAATGTAAGGACTTGAATAATCAAAAGAAGTAGAAAGGTTAAACAAAATTATGGATTATGGAAAACCTGTTGAAAATAAGAGAGGACTAGGCTATGTAGATGAGAATCCTGCCCCATCATCTTCAAAAAAACTAAGTTTGTAAAAAATTCCAACACATCTACTCCATAGGATACAAATACACCTTCAAAATCCAAAAACTACTGTGGTAAGGCCTCCTAACCTTACTCTTAATGTTATTCACTATAAACATAGAACTTTTTCACCTGTGATTGAAAAATCTATTAAGTTTGTGCCTGTTTGTCATCATTGTGGTCGAAAATGTCATATTAGGCCAAGTGTATATTTTTGATGAATTCTCCTAAATTTAATAATGCTTTCTATGCTTCACATAGTATAACTCATAACTATCATCCATCTATGCATGTCGCATCATATTCTAGGATGAATGGAAATTAAAATAACATATTCAAAAATTCTACTATAAAGCATGAAATTGTTGGTTTAAAGAGGCATGTGAAATTCAACACTCGCAATTCTAGGACTAACTACCATCACCCTATCATGCATACTGCATTTTGATTTAGGATGAATGAGAAATCTAAAGGTAAGTCCAAGAATATACCTACAGCAACTAAGGTAGTTGATTTCCAACCCTTAAGATATAAAGAAACCAAAATTCAAAAAGGTTTAGGTTAAGAAAGATTGTCTCTTTCGGGTCACCTAACGTCGTTCTTTATTGCTTCACCTAGATACTTTCATATAAGTGTTTGATTGACCTTAGGAGAACATCTTTAGTTTTAATTTTTTTATTGATGTTTCTTAGTTTCAAGAAATGAATAAAAGGAGGGAAGTAGATATGCTTTAACATTGACATCATCATTATTCATATTTATTTTGATTGGCTATACATTATACAAATGTACATTTTAACTTGCACATTTATATATTTTTCACATTTAATGATCGATGTTAACAAGAACCTACTCACATACTAAGTATGGGATATTTTAGGGTAGGAGATAACCTTGACTGTGAAAATTACGATTGAACTCTCTCTTTCACTATATAAAATGTTGCTATAAAGACAACCTAATTTTGAAAGGGTTACATAGTGTGATGTGTGAAAGTTACCAAAATTAATAGAGAGAGCTACCTAATAACTAGTTTGAAAATCATCATACTAGGTATTCTAGCTTGTGCTCATATCCTTAAAAAAAATAATGATAAAAATATTAAAGGAAAAAAATAAAAATACAAAAGATTTTGCATGCATAAAAAGAAAAAGAAAATAAATAACCAATCTCTCACAAAAATATTAATATAATTGGTTATACAAAAAGAAAATAAATAACCAACTCCTCATAAAAATATTAATACAAGAGGGGAATACAAAAAAATATATTAAAGTTCTCTCTTGGTAAGTAAATTTTATTTTGGGAAATTATGAATTCAACTGCAATTGTTTTTATGAGAGGTGATACTGCTTTTAAATCTTTCATAACTAATCATAAATGAATGAATTGATATCCTACTGTAGTTCCAACACATGTTTTACTTTTGTTATTTTAGATATGTCACCATATGTATTAATGTGTTTGTTTGTCTTGTCTACATATATTTATGTTGTCAATGGATAGTCACACTTTGAAAAAAAAATTAATTTCATAATTTGTGTGTATTGTTGTATCCATGTTAAGATAACTCTAATTTATTTAGAGGGATCGTAGAATTTAGATAGAGTTTATTAATTTTTGAAAAACATATTGTTTTTAGCTCTCTATTTTGAGCTTTTAAGAATGTGTACTCCACTTTTTAATCATTAAATACACTGCTTACTTGATCAACATGTTGTCTTTGTTTTATGATTACATTATTTATTCGTATGAAAATAATGAGAAGAAAATTTAGAAATTTAATTAAAAAATCTACAAACAGAGGAGAGCTAATTTAAGGGGTGCACTTTGGAGATATTACATATAGGGGACTAAAGCTTTTAATTTCTATCTAATAATTACTCAATTATAAATATTCTTCACTTTTTATATTTTTATATATACTAAACTAATCAATAGTTAGTTTTTCGGGACAAGTTATTTGGCTATTCATGTTTTTGACTTTCAGTGTTCACATAAGCCTTCAAGAATCAAGGGAAGATGGTTCTTCCGGATCATAGGATAGTACCACTATGTAAAAATTTAATTTTCTTATGAGCATTATGTAGTGAGAAAAAGGTTTTATCACACGAAATATGCCAAGGGGAAGATTGTTAGGTTTATGTTAGTGTTGAAAATATTTGTGAAACAAAATGTTTAATTGTAATTTTAGTTTCACAATGTATCTTAGAAGAATATTTCAAGCCATAGAAACTATTGTGCCTCAACGATCACATATCAGGTATATTTTTATTCATGTGCATGTTAGACTGCATATTAAACACAATAGGGAAAATATGAATTTGAACCACTCGATGAATGGAGTAATAAACTTAATTAGTATAATTTTAATATATGACTAAATTGATCATGAGATATACTCAATCAATCCATTTTTTTGTAAATATTAGTTAAATGTATTTTGGATCAATCGAGTGAATATTCGATCGATCGATTGAGAATTTGAGTGGATCGATCGAGTAGCCTGTTATCTTATTTTCAAATGTATTTCTAATATGAATTGCGTTGGTTTTTTTACAGTATTTTTCTTATTTCTCAAAAGTATTTTTACTAGTTTTATGGACAATATGGTAATTCCATTTTAACCTAATGTGGTTCAAAATATTCTATAAATGGAAAGTTAAGCAAAAAATTGAAACTAACCATGCAAGAGCTAATGTGCTTATTCTCTTTATTTTTTATTCTCTCTTATGTTGTTAATATTTTTCAAGTAAGTTTTTTTATTAAGTTAATTTATCAAACAGTTTTGTTTGTATTTGATGGATTAACAAGCCTACAATGATAATTGTGTTACTGTGTTTCTAACTGATTATTCTAGAGTTTCTAGTTGTTTTCGATTTATCTAATATATTGTTTAAATTAACTATTTAGGGTTTTTTATTATTGAATCTACTCTAGGAAACACACTTGCACTTATGTTTATGTGCTAACTTTTCAAGTGACAGCGATATGGGTTTGATTAATTCGTGGGACTTGAGTTTATTGAAACACTAGTCAAGATTTGAACACCTATCTTGTAGAGACTATAAGCAAAGCAATGGCTTGTAAGTAGGTTACGTAGGAGCATTACCTGGATGGATAATTTGAGTCCAGCCTCATATCTAGATACTTATTTTTCATAGTGGATAGTTCGGTAGATCGGTGGTTTTACTCCTAGATCATTGGTATGGTCTAGGTTGTTTCCACCTAAAAGTCTTATATGCTGATCTTTTTTTATTTCTGCATTACTTTATGTACACGTGATTGGTTATGTTGCTTACAAAATTTTAATTTACCATAATTTGGTTGACTAGATATTTAGATTTATAACTAAATGAACTTTCACATCATCCTAAAGGAAGATTAGATCAGACAAGTGTAATCCCTCTAAAATTCCCTAGAAATGGTTTATGACTGAAAGAGCTTGACATGGCCACCTGATATGGACAAATATTTGAATGCATTTTTTGAAGAATTATCTAGATCTTCCCCAGCTCAAAATTTATTTTATAATCAAGATGTATTTCTTCCTATCAAATGGTACTAGTAGAGAAAATAGTTAAGGAAATAGTTGGATGAACTATTGGTAAAAGGATTCATTCAACTAAGATCATCCCCTTGTAAAACACTAGTCAAAAAGAAGGATGTAAGTCCTAATTTATGCATCATCATAACAACATTAGAAGGATAATTTAACCAACTTAAGAACATAAGGTTTCAAAGTCAAGACATCGACACTTACAAGTTAAGAGTATTGAATGTATCTAGACTACCTTCCAAGCTTAAAGAAATCACTCTTGGAGCATGAGGAATTTATGGAAGAACTACTCTAAAGCAATCAAAGAAAGATGAATTTACATGAAAATTCAAGAAAGGAAATTAGGAGACTAGGACACCCCCTAGCATAATTGATTCAAAAGGATGTCAATTGATATCAAATAAAGAACGTGACCATAGAGAAACAATATAAGCATAAAAATAGGACTATTGATTACATCATAATTATTGTATTGATTAACGAAGCATCACATGTAGTGTTCACTAACACATCGTGGAAAGGATTTGAATGCACTTAAAATTTTACACAAAGATCAGTGAAACAAGATTTTCATTTAGGATGTCTTTTAAAACTTGAAGCATCGTCTATTTTGAAAGGAAATTTAATATTTTCATAAAGAAAATAACATGAATCTATGCAATTTAATGGATATCAACATTGAGAACTATGGTGGTTAAACCAAGGAAGATCCATTAAGAGTACATTAGTCAACTTGCAATGATAGCAATAGCAACAAAACATTTGGAAAATTTGATAACAGAATCATCGAGTAGTAAGTTAATAGCAAAGAGCTAAGAAATTGTTATATTTTCTATGGAGAAGTAGAGAAAGATCTAAGTAGGAAAGGAATTATAGGAATGGTATCTTCAAAGGATTATGATTTCATATAGAGAAAGAAATAGAAATTCTTAAGTTAAGAGTCAGAATTGTCGCACAAATAATATTGGTATCTGGCAAAACCCTCAAATGATAGAAGAAATATGAATCAATTTTGTAAGATGATGAAAGACAAGTATAGATTTATATTCAACCTCACAACATAATAAATGGTTCAATTTAACAAGTACAAGCAAAAATTATGGATAGATATATTTTTGCTATTAGAACGTTTTGTTTTCAATAGAAAGATAGCAATCCTAGATGAAGACTCTATAAGGACAAGGAATCATGGAGGAAAATATATAAGAATTGATAGTACATCTTAGAAGTAGAAAATGTATCATATTTTAAGAAAACCTCACTGGCACAACAGAATGAAAAAGATGTGGTGAATGATTTTTACAAAAGATTGTATGATCGGATGGTATATCAAGGTCAACTATATTAGATCAAGATTTGGAATTCTTCTCCTTATTTGTAGAATTATTATAAGAAGATTTTCCAATGGAATTTCTACATAATACAAACTAATGGGCAATTCAAAAGGATTGTTCAAATGTTAGAGGACATGCTGCAAACATGTGTAATGAAGTTTAGGAGAAATCAAATCGAACAACCATCAATGATTGATTTTTCCTACAATAATATCTATTATACAAGAACTAGAATAACCCTAAATGAAACCTTATATGGACAACTATATAGACTTCCAAGGTGATGAAAGAAAAAGAAAGAAATCATAGAAGGAGCGCACAAGTCAAAAACTCATAGTGCATCTTGGGAACACAAAAATTACCATGATTTAAAAAGGACATACTAGTAGAAAGGAATGAATAATGATATTGCTCAATTCATAGCCAATTTCATAACATATTAACCAGTAAAGGCAGAGTACAAGAAACCTGTGGAACCACTCTAACTACTTTTTGTACTAGAATGGAAATAGGACAACATAATTATGGACTTTGTACAAGAATAGCTACACACCTCTCAAAGTCGTTCATATCTAATCAAGATCCAAAGTTTACTACACATTTATGGAGGTGTATACAAGAGGCTTTGAATATAGAGTTATTGTATAGATGATCGTATAAATCTCCAGTGTGATGGGTGGATTGTTGAACTTATTTGCATCACATAAGACAAACTTTGAACAGCTCAAAGTCGATATAAGAGTTTTGCTAATTGTGGACAACATTCATTAAACTTCAAAATGGATGACTACATTTTTTTCAAGGTTCAACCCCAAAAAATAGTAACTCATTTTGAATAAAAGGAAATATTAGCACTATGCTACATCGAACCGTTCAAAATTATAAAAAGGATTGACAATGTTTCATATCAATCAAAATAACCACCAAGATTGTCACAGGTAAATAATATCAATGAAATTGTAATACTATCGTAGACTAGACAAAACTTTTATTATAGGAAAATGTGTCATATGAAGAAGAACTAGTGGTAATATTTGATTTTCAAGTCAAGAATTTGAGAATAATTATAATATCACTAGTAAAGGTTCAATGGAAACATTCTAACAATGAAAATGAAATTTTGAAGTTAAAGTTTGAAGTCTACACGAGCTATTCAAACTTAATAAGTTGTGAAATTTTTGAGAACAAAATTTTCTTTAAGGGGGAAGGAATGTAAAACCCCATAAATTTATTATAGTACCTAAACTACTTTAAAAAAAATTGGAAAATATATTGAAGTGTAGCATATATCAAAAACAAATTATGTGAAAAATCAAATTGAACGAGAAAATTCGGTACAACTTTCACCACCTCGCTACCACCTCATTGCCATCTCGTTACCAAAGCTAGAAAGCTCCTTAGAAAACTCCTCGATTGGCTATAAAAAAGGGTTGAACCACCCATTTTTCTCATATTTTTTATTCCCTTCTTTCTCCCTTACTCTACAACATCCTTTCCTTATGTTTTTTTAGGCCTTTTGGCACAAATTGGAGGGAATTTTGGGGACAAATATCCAAGTATTTCAGTTAAGGATTCTAGATGGGGTTCTTACTCTAAATTTTTAAATTCATGCATTATTTTTATAAAATAATTGTGATGCATAATATATTATGGATAAAAATGGAAAATTGGATGCCATTATTTTATACTTAATGTTAAAATTTTGTTTTAAATGAAATACTTATCAAAAATATCATATTATGCATACATGAAAAACCTTTAATACAAATAAATGAGTATCAAATGTTGATATGAAATGAGAGTTAAAAATGTTATATGGCATCCGAGATTTTTATACATGCATCACAAA
Source organism: Hippophae tibetana (assembly GCA_037013495.1). Taxonomy (NCBI): domain Eukaryota; kingdom Viridiplantae; phylum Streptophyta; class Magnoliopsida; order Rosales; family Elaeagnaceae; genus Hippophae; species Hippophae tibetana. The sequence goes on along the minus strand of CM072808.1, from coordinate 8,570,426 downwards.
AATTATTTTATTCTAGGGAGTATGCATGTATGTTGTCTTGCAGAGTATGGTACCCATGGGCTACTGGATGCAACAGACTATTCTTGAAGTCTTTTCGTCTATGATGGCTCGGAATTTTAACCACACACAAACCTCAGAGTGTGACTACACATTGGCCTTAGAGTTGGACCCCCTTGTGTTTCAAACCCTTAGAAGGCCCATATGACATTTATTTGACCAATACATATGCCATATATATTATGAATATCGATGAGGTTGGAAGTGGACCCACATGTGTCACACATTTAAACTGTGCATGTGCCCATATATATGGAGACTAATACATATAGGGTTACATATCATGCATTGGATTTATAACACATAGCATATTTTATATTGTAAGAGCATGTATTGGGATGCTATAATTTACATTTTTTTCATTTTTCCCAAAATCAAGGAGATATAGGTATGCTCGAGCTTTGTGACAAAATCTTTCCATTCTATATATTGATAATGATTACAATTCATGAAATTTTATTTATAAACAAATATGCATCATGAATCAATGTTTATTAAAATAATATTTAGAGTACACTCCTACTAAGCTATGTATAGCTCACCCCTACTCTTCCTTCTCTACCCAATAACATCACTTGAGATAGTCATAGTGAAGATAATATGATCGTGAATAGAGGATTTTGAAATTACAAGGTTTATAGTTAAGTAGGCTAAGACTACTCTAATAAATTTTTATTGATTTAATAAATGTATTTAATTTGAATTTATGACTTTACAATGAATTTTACCTTTCGAATAGAAATTATTTAAAGCATACCCGAATTGTTATAACATTGATTTATAAATATTTTTATTTTTTTATGATTATTAAAGAAATTTCCATTAAATATAATTTAAATTTCAACCCCTTCTACTTCACATACCCATTTTTTCCAAGTGTGACATTGATTACCATCTCTTTATTGCATTATAGCTCGGCTAAAACTAGTACTTTGACTAGTATGATCATGGGGTTTGAAGCTACTCATGCTACCTCCTATCACTCTAAATTATAGCTTATGTCTTTGACGGTCTATTACTTGAGGCACCTTTTGAGTGACTCTTCCATATATTTCTTTATCTTTGTATATCCCTATAACTTTGTCCTTAATAAATACTATGCTCAACTCATAATGCAACCTGAACCAATGCCCTGTATTAAGTTTTCTTGCATAAGGAAAGTAGGGTTATAATTACTTCCTAAAGGCCTTGCAAAAATCGTTTACATTTATTGATTCAATTTCCACTAATCGAGGAGCATAATAGGACAACTCAGTAAATCTCAGTTCATATTTTGCAATCCCTGGAGGTCCCTAAATAAGTCTTAGAAATTTAGTTTATTTCATGTCTCAATAAACACTTATTGTCTTTGAAAAGAAGTCCACCAATGTTAGGTACTACCTTCCAAAAATTATGATGCTAATAAAAAATTTTAATCCTCTATGCAAACCATAATTGTAAACATTTGTTCAATCTTGGTAATCTAGTCATCTACAACTACAGCATATGGGGTACCAAAAATCTCGTAGAACTATGTTTGATGGAACGCTCAATGCTATAATCTCTATCAATAGGATTCTAATTTATATTTCTAATAGAGTTGTAAGAACATGAGTTAGCTCTCAAATAAGGTCTTGCATATTAGGTTTTTTGATTTGATGAGGAGTAATGTTTTCTACATGTGGTAAATATTCTCCAATATTTGGGCATTAGGACACCCTAAGTTAGTCCGCATGCACTAGGGATGCATTAACATATGCTCTACTATGGATTTTATAAGTGTGTCAATGTCACTGTCATCTCTCCTAAAAGTAACTAGTTTATTATGGAGAGGTCTCTTAAGACGTGTATGACCTAGGCCACATGGAGGTATACTTCTATCTAAACTATAAAACAAAGACAAAGAAATATAAATAAGATAGTACTATCAAACTTAGTAACCATCTAAACATAATAGACTCAACATGCTCTGATATCAAATTGTCAGTACCCGTCTCAGCACAACACTAGAGCATGTAACATGTTCTAAAGGACCATGATAACTAACATTCTAAGATAACTCTAGTTTAACTTGAAAATTTCATGTAAGAATTTTAAAAGATTTTAGACAGAGTCTCCCCAATTATTGAACTATCTCCCTATAATAAAATGACAACAATTCTAAAAAGAACATTTTCCATAAACTAGCAAACTTAATATAACTTTACATTTCAAGAAAGTGGCCCAAGGCCATACATAACTACATCATGTAAGATATATACTATACACTACATAAGAAATGGTCACTATCTCAAAACACAATAGCCTAAATACACTACAAAACGCAGCAAGGAGACAAAAATAACCTAGATAGCACAATAAAAGTGGATCCTAAGCCTCCAAACTAGCATGACGTGACCTCAAAACCTGTTATCTAGGAAAGAAAAATAAATATAAGGGATGAGCTAGAAAGTTCAATGAGTGGAAAAGTTCTATAAAAGATTATAATACTCATGTAAACTATGTATGAAATGCTTATGAGTTATCTTGAAATACATGCTAACAAAAATAACCTGCATATAATCCTTATGATAAAATAATGTACTCATAAATGTATAATTTGAGTCTCATAAAATAACTATAATTTGGTATCTATAAAGTTGTAAATGGCATGCTCATGACTTATAAAGAAATGAAATTATGATAAAAATGATTTTCTATCTATTATCTTTAGAATATAGTAATGTGTCATGATTAGTATACTAGTAAAATGTATAACCATGAGAAACGTATTTTTACTTCCAAGAGCACTTAGGGATCTGGTCGAATATGGAGGAGACATTTAACACTGGTGCTAGCTCCCAATCACACATGTGGGGAACTTTCTGGAAATAGCCATTACAATGGCTAAATTGGCTCCACTGATACATGAGTCATATACGCAATGACTTAACTGAACTTATCAACATACTAAACTTGTAATGTGACACTAAGCTTGTAAAATCAGAGGGAACTGAATCTAGATTAAATCTATTGGTCATGATGTTTTACCAAGTCACTACATATTTGAATATTAAGTAGAGCCAACTATCATGAATACATGAGGGAAAATACTCTAACAATTGTAAAATATTTACTGAACTTACAAGTTTATATAAAAATTAGTACATCAAATAAAATTGATTTGATCTTAATTGATTGCAAATTATCTTAAATATACCTTATTGATTCTAATATATATTTTCATGATGTGTATGTTCTTGAAATGTATTGAAATTGATACATAATTGTTTCTTCCAATACTAGTGAAAATGAATGCACTTTCCATAAACATACAATTTGTAAAAATTAGATTTACTTGAACATGAATGTGGTTCAAAACAATGCAATCAATGCTTTAGAAAAGTCATTAGCTATCCACTCACATAACCAAATCACCTTTGGTTCTCTACTTGCACTATAGGGTCTCCTTACTTAATTCTTTCTAAATAATCGTACTTGTGTTAAAACATATACAATGTCATAGCTTTCTCATTCAATTCAAATTCAAAGGCACTCTAACACTTCCAAATATATGGGTTAATAATAGTTTATTGTTGTATTTTAAAAAGTTTTAGGGTACTCCTAAACCTATTCATGTAATTTCAAATAAAACATTTGGTAGAAATGTCTAAATTTATTTCTATAAAAAAATACAAAAAACTAGTCATTTCAATCTTTAAATTTATCAAGCACTCATATATCATAAGGAAAATCCTTTCAATCCAAATAATATTGATTAGTTTTAAAAAAAAATTCAACACAATTTCAACAAAACATACCTTTAGTTAATTTACTATAAATTTGTTTTAAAAACTTAGAATAACACGCCATAAAATCCATATTAAACTAGACATCTAAAGATTTAAAACAAGATATAAATAATCCAAATCCAATCAGTGAAAATATTTCAAATAACAAAATTACCGATTCGGTTCCAAACAATATTCCTAGCACCAATCTTACTTGACATATCCTTGGTTAAACGAGCATAACTTTGTCTAGAAAATTTGAAATTACAAATCACAAAAATGTTTCCAAAACTATACATGTAAAAATATAAAAAAATAAATAATTTACTCAATTCCAATCTATATAACTATTTCGAATAACAAAAATACCGAGGGTTCTTCTAGCTTGACTTTCATAAAACAACCCGCATTTAAATAGGTATAACTTTGCACAAAAAACTCAGAATTATAAACTGTAAAATTTGTGATAAAATATACATCCATATATTTTCAAAAATATAATTCCCAAAATCTAATTCATTGTTTAAAATTTTCATTTTTCAATCAAAATTATAATCAAAAGGAAGAAAATGACGAAAGCTTTGTATACATACCAATATAACTTGAAGGGTAGTTTGAATTCCTGTTGGGGAATTGAAGAAATCCTATTTCTAAAGGTTGAAATTTTCCTTAGTAGTGTTAAGAAGAGAGAAAGTAGAAATAGAACATAAGAGCTTTCATATTTCTCACTATTGGAAGGTTTTGGTTTTGGTAGATATGGATACTACTAGGAAAGGCAATCCCACATGAAGACATGTCCTCAACATCTCATGCTCAACCTTTTTTTTTTTTTTGCCATATGTCCATTGAAGAGGTAGAGGACAAGCTACTCATTAATTTTGAATAGAAAAGACCAAAAATATCCTTGTCTAGTATCATAAAAAAAAATTAGAGTTAAGGGCATTTTTTGTAACTTTGTTTAAAAAATAAAGTAATCAATTTAACCCTTTTTAATTTATTATAACACATGTACATCATAAAAATTAAACTTATAAAACTTGTCTTCTACACATTGATGGTAAAATCATAAAAATTATGAAAATATAACTTTGGCTAAAATTTTAGTTCATGCATATGAATATGACATTTTCAAGGCAGTTAAAATAGATTTTTTTAGAAGAACATATTAGTTATGTCTAATAGTTTGACTTTTATGCCAAAACATTACTATAATAGTTAGTGATATTCAATTTAAAATTTCATGTTTCATGTCAATGCATTTTATGCGTCTATCATCAAGTCATGTTATGAAAACGTATTTTTCTTTTAGCAGTTGAACCAACTAGTATATAAGTCAATAGAATTAAAACAAGAGAATTATCTTTTACAAGCTATACTTAATTTAAATGAAAGTTTGTGAAGTGATACTATGTTTTCTTTTCTAAAGATTTCATAGCATCCTTGAAAACATCATTCACATTCAAGTAAATTTTGTTGGTTTTATTATTATATTTTTGAGCACTAAAGTTCAAAATACATTCACTTAATTTAACAATAATTTTAAGAATATGTCATATGTTATTTTCAATGCACTTCCAATACAAAATTACCATGATAATATATTTTATTTTCCTAACCAACAAGCTAAAAGCAAGATAATTTGCAAGCAAATTTAACTTGAGATTAAGTCAGTTTTATTATATATATTTTTACACAAGTTTGCAAGTTAAGTAAATATTTTAAAAATACTAAAGTACTTCTCTTTCAGTATTCAGAGTATTCAGTTTTATTTGGTAAGACATCATAACCAATAGATTTGGTCTAATTTAGCTCAATATAATGTTTACTAACTCAGTATGATATCAAACCAGTTCAATATAATGTACCATATCTGTATGATACATATCAATTCAGTTTAGTTTAGTATAATATCATATTATTTCAGTATAATGTTACTAGATCAGTATGATATTTATCATATCAGTTTAGTATAATGCTACCAAATCATTGTGATATTTCTCAATCTAATTTAGTATGATATGTATGACCCTATTTTTAGGTATATGTGCAAAGAATAAGTAAAAGTTATTAAAAATTTATTATACCTATTTTTGGGTATATGGGACAAAAACATTGATACGAACCTCACCTAAAACAGTGAGACTCGAAGATCAATGTTGAGACCTCCACTAGGAATGTTTGAAATCAAGTTTGAAATATAAATAAAACGAGGATTGAGACCCATTATCTATAACAAGATACAAAAATGGGTATCAAAGAAGGATAAGGTAGACACCACACTCATGAACAGAGGAAATATAGGAATGATAATCAAGTTTTGAATGCCACATGGTTTCTCTTGATAAGTTCGATAGAAGTTCTCAAAGGAATAAAATAGAACAACTATCATTAAAATTATATTCAAAGTTTGTTTCTTAATTAAAACCTTACATAGGTATTTATAGATTTTAAAATATAACAAAAACCCTAGCCAATAAAACATAAATCTAAAAATCTAAATTATTATTGGAAATTGAATATAAAATCCTATAAAATAAAATAAATATTAGACTTATCAAATAAACAATAAAACTAAGAAAGGTAATTATTTGGCATATTCTTGGAAATTGATTGAAATCCCTTTTTGACCTAGTAAACTTTTGAAGTATGAAAATTCTATCTTTTTCATTATTGTAGCCCATTGAGTCAAATTTGTAAATCACTTTGTTTAACCTCAATTGAATATTAGATGGAAAGGATATGATGAATATACTAATAGATGTTCAATGAAACTTTCCAATTTTGGATTTTATTTGGTCACTCGTTTTACTTCATGCCCAAGTAGTCCAAATAACTTATAATTATGCCCATACTTTCTCCATAGTCCATTGAGTTATTCTTGATTAATTGACATACTTGAAATGTACTTTGGAATCTTTGGTGATGCTCTTTGATCCACATTGTTCTCCCTTTCCTCAAAAAGATCCATCCTCAAATCTTTATTGTAATGTTGGGGATTGCCTTTGTCACGAAGGATGATTCAAGTGCATAACTTACTAATATCTCTGCAAGCAACTTTGAAATTATTGTCCCAAATATATAATATAGTGGATTCTTGACCCCTATGACACTAATGTGTTTCTCAACTCCAATAAAATCACCCTTCTGTATAACTTTCAAGTTCTACAAAAGGGGTACAACACTAGGCAAAGTAAAACTATTTTTGTTAGTTGAATTTTTTGTCTTTTTCACTCTCTTTTGTATCTCTCTTATCAAGCATCTCTTTTTCTTCACTCTTTTTTTCATTCTTATCTTCTTGTAGATCACACTTTTTTTTCTTTCTCTCCTTTTTTGACTCATTCTCTATTTTTTAGCACTCTTTTTGTTAATCAATTTTTTTAGCTCACACTCTCCTTGTAACTGAATCTCTCTTTTTTGGTCATTCTCTTATTGCAACTGAAATGTTTTTTTTCCTATTACACTTTTTTTGCAACTCAATATCTTTTTTTCTTTAATCACACTTTTTTTCAACTCCCTCTCTATCTCTAGCTCATTCTATTTTTTTATAACTCTCTTGTTACAGCTAAATTTTGTTTTTCTATGACACTCTTTTTGCAACTCAATCTCTTTATTTTTGAATTCACTCTTTTTTATAACTCTCTCTTTTTTATACTTGCTCACTCTTTTTGGAAATAAGTGATCGATGTGCTTGTTTACTATATTATGATGATCACTAATATCTTCAAGTAGAAAATCTCATTGAGGTAGGGCTCTTTTAGACTGTTTCTTTTCCAACTTTTGAAACAAATCAAGGTGGTAGTCACTTGGAATGAACCGCATTCTCATAACAATCTTCATCTCTCTCCATGTGTTAATAGATCTTATCTTCTCCTACTCAAAACAAGTTGATCCCACCAAGTAATAGCATAATCAATGAATGCAATGTAGCCACTTTATCCTTCTTCAATTCACAATAGTTATGATAATCAAACACCAAATCAATCTTTTACTCTCATTCTATATTAACTTTAGGATCATTTTTTCCTTGGAAAGATGGAATCTTCATCTTGATGTGGCTCAAGTTCTTTCCACCTTGGTTCCCTCATGTGGCCTCTTCCATGTTTCCCTATTGGAAAAAATCTACACATGCCTTGCATTCAACCATAGTCCCCTTTTATACTCATTGTCACCTTCTTGGTCATCAAAGTCATCCATATGTATGTGCCTTATTGGCATTCTTGTTATGGAGATCCTCTCATTCAATTCTTTCATTACATAATCTTGTTTCTAAAATTATTCCAAAAGGTCTTCTCATAACCAATTCATCTCTCGTGCCATTGTATTGAGTTGAAAAGTTGGGTTAGTACCTACTTCTTTGTTTGAGGATCATTCTGAAGACATGGTAATTAGAACAAGATACTAGAACACAAAATAGTTAGATTTAGTGTTAATCACACTCCTCTCATTTTACACTCCCTTTCGTGCCACTCATACTCCTACTTATAACCTTAATTAAGTCCTCTCTTTAGGTTCTTTATTGAAATAAATTAAACTCAATCAAATATGAACTTGAAACAATGCAAGCCACACAAATTAAACACACAGTTAGAATAAAAGGAAAATTTTGTTTTGCATTTTTTTGTGTTTTTAAAATTTATAAAGAACATTGGATAATAGTGCAAAAGGAAAGTATATGTAGGGAAAGAAAGAAGGATATGGAAACTAAAGAAAAAAAGGGAAGAGAATAAGAATAAGGAAAGGAACAAATAATCAATTTATAAAAGTTAAAATACGAAATAAATCATCTCTATTTGGAAATATTTCCAAGATCTTTCTTTTCTTCTCTTGCTTGGCCAAAATATGATTCCTTTTATTTTATTTTTTGATTTCAAACTTGGATAGCAAGTATTAATTCAACTAGGATCAATTTTTTGATCTTTTTCTTAATAACAACAATAGTATTTTTCTTTTTTTCAATAAATTAGAGCAATAATTAAGAAGATAAGAAAATGATATGAAAATAAACAACAAGAAATGAAAATAAAGGGATAGCTAAACCTAAATTAGAGCCTTGTTCTGATACCAAAGGATACGAACATCACCTAAAAAAGTGAGACTCGAAGATCAATGTTGATATCTTTATTAGTAAAATTCAAAATCAAGTTGGAAAGATAAAGTAAATGAGGACCACAACCCACTATCTATAACATGATAGGAACCTTGGTATTAAAGAAGGGTAGGGTAGATTCCACACTCAAGAATATTGGAGAGATATGGGTGATAGGTCAAACTTTGAACGCCATAAGATTGATCTTGATAAGTTAGATACAAAGTATCAAAGGAACTAAAGAGAATAACACTCATTAAATTATATTCAAAGTTAGTTTCTTAATTAAAACCTTACATAAGTATTTATAGACTTTAAAATATAACATAAACCCTAGCTAATAAAACATAATTATTAAAATTTGGATTATTTGGATTATTTGGTATAATTTGGATTATTAAATATACGACCTACCAAATAAACTATAAAACTTAAAGGTAATTATTTGGTATATTCTTAGACATGGATTGGAATCCATTTTTGACCTAGTAAACTTTCGAATTACGAAAATTTTAACTCTGTCATTATTGTAGCCCATTTACTAAGCCAGCTTTGTAACCCGTATTGTTTCACCTCCATTGACTATTGGATGGAAAATATATAATGAATATACTAACAAATGGTCAAAGAAACTTTCCAAGTTTGGATTTTATTTGTTCATTCATTTTACTTCATGCCCAAGTAGTCCAAATAACTTGTCATTATGCCCATACTTGCTTCATGGCCCATTGAGTTATTCTTGATTAATTTACATACTTGAAATGTACCATTGAATTTTTAGTGATGCTCCTCAATCCATATCAAAAGTGACAAAAAGTTCCACAGTACCACCTGCTATGAACATTACATCATGGAAGCACCAAAACCCTAATGCGGATCGAGAAGCATCACCAAAGATTCCATAGTACATTCCAAGTTGATCAATTAATCAAGATTAACTCAATTGTCCATGGAGCAATTATGGACACAATTACATTATTTGGACAACTTGGGCATGAAGTAAAATGAATGAACAAATAAATTCCAAATAAGAAACTTTCATTAAACAATTGTTAGTATGTTTGCTATATATTTTCCATTTGATATCCAATTAAGAAAAAAAATTACATTACAAAAAGCTGACACAATCAGTTAAAATATTGAAATCGAAAAAACTATTGTAATTCACCAATTTACTAGGTCATCTATAGCTTTCAATCAGTGCCCAAAAATCTATCAAATAATTACATTTCTTAGTTTCATAGTTTATTTGGTATATCTAATATTTACTTTATTTCATATGATTTGATATTCAATTTCCAACAGTAATTTAGAGTTTTATATTTATGTTTTATTAACTAGGGTTTATGTTATGTTTTAGAGTCTATAAACACCTATGTGAGGTTTTAATTGAAATCAACCAACTTTGAATATAAATTTAATGAGAGTTTTTCTCTTTTGTCCTGTTGAGAACTCTTATCGAACTTATCAAAATAAATCTTGTGGCATTCATCCTAGACTTATCACTCACATCTCTCAAATGTTCTTGAGTGTCACATCTAAAACATCGTTCTTTGATACCAAGGTTCCTATCTTGTTATAGATAGCGGATCATGGCCCTTATTTTATTTATCTTTATAAATTGATTTAGAACATTCCTACTAAAGATCTTAAAATTGATCTTCGAGCCTCACTTCTTTAGGTGAGGTTCAAAACATTTGGTATCATAGCAAGGCTCTAAACTAGGTTAATCTTTTATTTATTTCTTGTTTATAATTTTGTTTCCTTTATATTATTTGTTGATCTAATGCACTTAAAAAAAGAAAGATAAAAAACATGAGGAAAAGAGAGAAGGAAAAAAGAGAGAGAAAATGAAAAGAAAGAGAGAAAAAATTCGGTGGTGAATATTAAAAAAAAGATCTAATTGTTAGTTTGTTTTTTTCAAGTTGTAAACATGTTTTATACTAGATGTTATGCCAATGGTAGAATATGTAGCATAAAAATTAATGGGTACCAAGAAGCTAATTTTTCTAGCGCTCTCATGGAGAAAAGGTTAAATTTGATAACTTTTCAACATCAAAGTGAATGAGCTACCAAGGATGAATGATTATGAGAAAGTAAAGATAGACAAACAAGTGTGGGTGACCTTCTCAATATGGAGGTATGAAGATGGGGTTATGTATGATGTGGTTCTAATGGAAACAGCTCATATTCTTTTGGGGAGACCATGGCAACAATAACAACAAGCAACTCATAATGAATACACTAATAGGTACTCATTTGTCATTAACAACAAACGAATTACACTTATGCCATTTACCTCAAAATAAGGGCATAAAGATCAAGTACAATTAAAAGAGAAATTAAGTGATTATAAAAAAGAGAGATTGATTTAAAAATATAAAGAGAATTAAGAGTAGCACAATCATCCATGGAGCAGGTATAGGCATAATTACAAGTTAATTGGACTGCTTAGGCATGATGACCAACTAAATTTTGAATTATGAAACTTTCATTGAGTAGTTATCATAATATTCTCTATATAATTTCCATCTCATACCCAATTAAGGAAAAACATATTGCATTACCAGGCTGACTCAATGCGTTACAATCAATGACTTTCAATCATTGCTCAATAATCTACCAAATGACTATATTTCTAGTTTCATAGTTTATTTAGTATGTCTAATATTTACTTTATTTCATAGGATTTGATATTCAATTTCTAACAATAATTTAGAGTTTTATATTTATGTTGTATTAGCTAGGTTTATGTTATATTTTAGACTCTATAAATACCTATGTAAGGTTTTAATTAAAATCAACCAACTTTGAATATAATTTTAATGAGAGTTTTTCTCCTTGATTCCTTTGAGAACTTTTAAAAAATTATCAAGAGAAATATTGTGGCATTCATCCTAGATTTATCACTCACATCTCCCCATGTTCTTGGGTGTGGCATCTAAAACACCATTCTTTGAAACCAAGGTTCTTATCTTGTTATAAATAACGGGTTATTGTCCTTATTCTCTTTACCTTTATAAACTGATTTAAAATGTTGCTAGTGAAGATCTCAACATTGATCTTTAGGTCTCACTTCTTTAGGTGAGGTTTGTATCATTTGGTAACAAAGTATGGCTCTAATTAAGTTAATCTATCCTTTTTTGTTTATTATTTCTTGTTTATAATTTTTTTCCTTTATATTATATTCTATTCTGATTTAGAACTTGGAAAAAAACAATAGAAGGAAAAAAGAGGGAGGAAAGGGAAAAAGGAGAAGAGAGACAAAATCTGGGGTGAATATTCAAACGAAAAAGGAAAAAATCTAGTTTTTTTTACAAGTTGTAAACATGTGTTTACACTAGATTATGTCAATTGTAAAGTATGTAGCATAAAAATTAATGGGTGTTAATATGCTAATTTTGCTAGCATTCTCATGGTAGAAAAGTTAGATTTGATTACTTTTCAATATCTGAGCTACCATGGATGAATTATTATAGGCAAGTAAAGATAGACAAACAAGTATAGGTGACCTTCTCAATAGGGAGGTATGAAGATGGAATTATATGTGATGTGGCTACAATGGAAACAACTCATATTCTTAGGGGAGACCATGGTAACGATATTAGCAACCAACTCATGATGAATACACCAATAGGTACTCATTTTTCATTAATAACAAATGACTACAATTAGGCCACTTACCCCAAAACAATTGCATGAAGATCAAGTACAGTTAAAGGAGAGAGTGATTGAGTTAAAAATAGAAAGAGAATTAATAAAATAAGAGATTGAGTTATAAAAAGAGCCTAATAGAAAAAAGAATTTCATATAAACCAAGAGTGAAAGTGTTTAGTTACGAATCTAATTAACTAGATGAGGTAAGTAGGTAATTAATCAAATTAATCCAAATTAATAATCCATAAATAGCAAGACATGTAATCGTGTGTAAATAAAATAAAGTATAAATAAATAAAGATTTGATACATGATATTTTAGGTGAAAACAACATAGATCACGCCAATGACCTAAGAGGAAAACCACAAGTCCACCGAACTATCTAATTGTCCACTATGAAAATAAAGTTCAATTACAAGGCTAGAACTTAGACTACCCTCCATGATCTCCCAATTAATCTACTTATAAGCTGATGCTTTCCTTCATAATTTCCAGAAGAAAGGTGTTTTGATCTAGACCAACATTCTGACAACTTGAGTAACATAAGCAATCAAACTCATTCAACCAGTACCTAAAAAGTTAGCACAATAACACAAGTTCAAAGTGTGACCTAGATTAGATTCAATAATGAATAACCATAGCTAGAATATTAAAGAATATATCAACTAAGTTTAAATCATCTAGCAACCCAGAATAAGCAAATTAAGCACATGTTCAATACAAATAGTTTTTTTAAAGTTAAATAATCAAATCAAATAATTACAATATTACATAGAAAATTCTTTGATACAAGCAGTCAAAATCATAATAAAGAAGAAGTTATATCAATATATATTCAAAATATCATAAATTAAATAGGCTTATTAATCAATCAAACACAACAATCAATATTTGATAGATTAATGCCTAACAAAATATGATATTATTTTTTAAAAATGTTTTGCGAGAGAAAACACAACATGAATAGAAGAAATGTGGTTATTTGAAACAATGAGAAATTAGTTTTATTTATATGAAAAATTAAAACCCTAATCCTAGATAATTGATAAATATATTTCCTATTACAAATATGATCACTAATACTCATTAATCAAGAAGATTCTTATTTAAATAAAGGTTTTTTTAAGTAGTTTCATTGAGATTTTAGGTTATCTCTTAAGCTATAATTTAGGTTATATCTTATCCAATATTTTAGCATGTATTTTATCCTATATTTTAGCCTATACATTATCTTATAAATCCTATAAGTTACACTATAACCTATCTAATATTTTAGCCTAAATATTATCTTATATTTTAGCCTATAATTTAGGCTATATCTTAGCCTACTTTTAGGACATATTGTAAAACATTGGAGCATATTAAAGAAAAGACTAAGTGGTAATTTCCTAAAATGACTCAAATTTAAGTACATATATTAAATTGAAAATTACTTATGCACTCGATCAATCTAAAATAGGTTCAATCGATCAAAATCTTTTGCAATCGATCCAGAAATGATTAATAAAAAATTGAAGAGAAAATAGATCAAACATGATCAATCTAACCCATTCAATCAATTGACTCAATACTTGATTGATCGACTAATGTATATACAAAATATTCCTAAGTTTATAATAAGTATTCTAACATGCATAAGGACAAGTATATATCTCAAATATATTGATTTGAAGCTCAAAAGTTTATTTGTCTTGAATAACTATCTTGAAAATGTGCCTAGAAACTAAATTACACATAAATATTTTGTTCATGAATATCGCCAATACTCATAAATTTTACAAAGAGAGTAAAAAGAATGATATTGAGAGAAAAAAAAGAGAGTGAAGAAAAGAGAGATAATTGTGAAAAAGAGATGGAGGTTGCAATTAGTAAGGAAATATTTGAGAGATAAAGTAAAAAGAAAAGTTGAGTGAACATAAAAGTTAAGTGAAAAAGAAGAGTTGAATGAAAAGAAAAAAGTGGATCAAAAGAAGAGAGAGAAGGATAAAAATATTAAAGTGAATAAGAAAAGGAAGTTATCGTTAGTGAGGAAATATTTTAGAGGAGAATGCCTTGTTCAAGTAATCATGAAAAATTCAATTTAAAAATAAATTTCATAAACAATTCGAGTTCCTTTCATATATTTTCTATTTAAAATGAAAAATTCATTATAAAGTCATAAATTTAAATTCAAGACATTTACAAAGTCAATTTAAAATTCATCAAAGCAATCTCAACCATCCTAATCATAAACTATAATAACCAAAAAAATAAATAAGGTTTAAAGTCAAACCTTGTAATGCCAAAATCCTCTATTCACGATCATCTTATCTTCACTGTAATAATCTCAAACAACGTGGTGTGTAGAGAGGAAAAAGTGTAGGTGAGCTACAGTGGCTCAATAGGAGTCTACTCTAATTTACATTTCCAACAAATAAATATGCATAATATTTATTAATAAATTTCATGAATGGTAACATTATCATTATACAAATTGAGGAGATTTTTATCACAATCCTGGGTATACTTATACCTTTTCGCTTTTGAAAAAACTAAGGGAAATTACAATACGTGTATCCCAATGCATGCCAATATAGAAACATGATGTATAAATTCAATGCATGATATACGACCTCATATGTATTGATCATCCAAAAACATGGGCATATACACGGTCCAACTTTGAGGTGCATGTACGCTTGCCTCTAACCCCATGTACAATCACAATACATATGACATATGTATCCATCAAATCATGTCATATGGGTCCTCATCTAAGGGTCTGAAACATATGTGCCTATGTACAAACTGTGGTAACAAATTTGAGACTTGATAGATGGTAAGCTCCAAACATAATAGAGGGTCCAACTTTGAGGCTCGTCAGAACGATAGATGGAAACCTTTATCATACATATGATGTAAATGTGTACTTGTAGTCCATCAAAATCTTTATACTGCAACCATTAGCCTAGGGGTACCATACTCCGCAAGACAACATACAGGCAACTCCCCATAAAATAAACCATTTCTTATAATGCATGCATCAAAATTCTCTAATGCCATATCACAATTTTCAATGTTCATTTCATAACAATATTTGATACTCATTTTATATACAAAACTTCTTCAATGTATGCATAATAAAATATTTATAAAGAGTATCTCATTTCAAACAATAATTTTAACATTATCATATTGTTAATAAAATCATGGCATTAGGTTTCCTGCTTTTATTTATAACATTGATAAAAATTATGTTAATATCAAATCCTTAGAGTTTAGAGGTAATTAGGGGGTTATATTAGGCTTAGGTGAAATATGGACAATTAGATCAACATCAAATCAAGGATTGAGATGAAAAAAAAATAGTATTGCCCTATAGAAATGCAACATGTGGCAAAGAGGAAAGGCTAATCCAATCAGCTATGACATGTGGCATGCTTGACTAGTCTCGATCAACATATACTAACTTAATGACACGTGGTGATATGTGACTCGAAGTTATGGCTTGTGTGGTGCCTCAGTAGGAATAATGGATGAATCATGTGATAAAGAGTGGTGAGCCTGTTAACTGTTCGATGAAACTTGAAATGAACTTTGTGCTTCCATGTGGCATAGTGCTACATCAATAGTACATACAACATTGCACGATTGGCCCTCTCTACTTACATGGAATCCACGTGGTTTTCTTGACCAGCTCATCTGCTTATGTGGCATCCATGTGGCATATTCTAATTGGTTATGCGTAAAAAAATCATCAAATTTCAAAAACTTCTAAAAAATATATTTACACCCTTTTTCACTAGAAAGTTTATAGTTTAATATTTTTAACCCCAAAACTACTACTTATTAAATAAAATGATCAAATATTAAACAAAAAAATGCATTGATGACTCTACTTTCATAAAGTCATCATGCCCCCAAACTTAACTCTTTGCTTCTCCTCAAGTAAAGCCAAATCTAACTAAATAAACTCACATGGGTAATATGTTCATAAATAAATAAATAAATAAATATATATATATATATATATATATATATATATATATATATATATATATTAATACATGCATATTTAGCAAAAACTATCCCCCTTAAAAGTCATACAATTATATGACAAGAAGGTTCACGTGTTCATCAATTGATGTTCCATCGATACAAGGATATGCAAGGTTTTTGATGAATTGATTCGTGTGTATATGTTGCATATGATGCACTTATGAAATCAACCTATATGAGCATGATAATCAATTCAATCTTAGAACAAGTCTTATAAGTCTTTTTTTTCATATCCCTTTCCACTATTATAAATATGCACTTAGCTAAAGATCAATAAGAACCTTACATGCTTGTAATGTAAGGCTTAGGTAGAGGTCGATATATGAAGACATTTAGCCTTGTTCCATATCTTACCTTTCTTTTTATTCATCATTAACTTTTTTAATTACAACTGAGCATTTACTTGATATTTTAGTGCACTCTATCTTATCGTTATTTTCATATTATTTTATTCCATAACTTTTTTTTAACTTCATAGCACCCCTAAACTTATTTTAATTTTATTTTCCTTTTCTTTAGAGGGTTAATAATATTGTGAGTTTTTTTATAGGGTGCATTACATTTTACCTCACTATATAGCATAACACATTACTACCTTTTTTTTACAAGCTAAAGATGTAAGGGTAAAGGTAATATTTATTGATTAGGTACAAAATGTGGCTTAAAGATATAAAAGGTTCTTTGTTAGGCTCAAATGGGTGACTACGGATATTAACAATAGTTAGCTTGAAAGGCTCAATCGATCTAAACAAGGCCTAAATCATCTTTCTTGCTAAATACTATTTAAAATTTCACCCTAGAGATGATCAAATAGATTCTAAAACATGGTAGATCTAATTAACTCGCATAACTCACCACAAATTTTCTCTTAATAAGAACACCAAAATCAATCATAACCATGTACATAAAAATTTGAATCAATCCAATCAATACTAGTGAGCATATCATATGATTAATATAAGTATCTTAACGAGCATGTTACATTCCTTATTGTAGTCATGAAAACCAATTTTTATCATTAGGTTCATATGTTTCATATCAAGCATGCATGCATTTAGTTTCCATATATTTGTCAATTTCTACCCAAAACATGGTTAAAAACATCCTAAAAATAAAACATTTCCTAAAAATTGAAAATATGTACTAAATACTAAAGTAGAGATTGAAGTTCCTTCCCCTAAACTTAAATTGCATATTGTCTCCAATGTACACATATAAATATAAAAAATGTAAAAGGAAAGAAAACTTCTTTATCCTTGGCACATCACATCTGTCTTTGAAAGTGTTCAATCTTGTTGTGTCATTGCTCTCCACATTTATTCACCTACAAAAGAAAAACAATAAAATTATAAGTAAAATAATGTTGGGTTACCTCCCAACCAATGTCGCGTTTAATGTCCTTGACTAAACGAACATATCAACTCCTAAGGTACATCCATCTGCATCCATTTACTTTTGAGTTTGCTCAAAAAAAGTTTGAGTCTTGATTTGTTCAATAATACTTTATGTTTCAGTTTAAAAATATGATGCTCAATTCTCTTATCATGCCATATTTTTTTCCTATTGTACTTTTTCGAATTCTTATAAGCACTCTACCATATCTTATCTAATTTATACATTTGCAGCATCTTTTTCACTTCTCTATTGGACTCTTCCACTTGCACACATTATTAGGGATTATAGGGTAAATGTGTAGGGTTTAACCTTGGTGGCTCTTCAATATATGGTTTAAGCTTAGACTCTATCTCAAAACTATCCACCATTACATTAGGTATACACATGAGGGGTTTAGCCTCCAAATAGTTCATACAGTCAACATTATCAATCATAGATTCCATACTTTCGATGAATTATTTCTTAGTGAGTTACTTCTTTGTTTACAAAATCATGTGTAATAGTCGTAAGTGTGGGTGACTCAATATATTTTTTTGATTTATCATCATGATTAGTAACATCTATCTTAAAGCATTCATAAACATTATCAATATCAAAGGGTTCAGATACTTTAAAAACTTTAAATGTTACTTGTTCATCTTACATTCTCATTGTAAGCTCACTTTTTTGTACATCAATGAGTGCTCTTCCAATTTCTAAGAATGGACGGCCAAGTATAATAGGAATATTACAGTCCAATTCCATGTCTAGTATAATGAAATATGGTCGGAAAGATAAACTTGCCTACTATTACTAGAACATCTTCTACTACACCCTGAGGTTGCTTAATTGATCTATCTACCATTTGTAATGTTACTGAAGTGGATTTGGCTTTACCAATGCCTAATCTTTTGAAGACAAATAATGGCATAAGGTTAATACTAGAACCAAAGTCACATAATTTCGTCTTAATGTGGATGTTCCCAATAGTGAAAGGGATGTCAAAAATACCTGAATCATTCAGTTTTGGGGTAGTTTTCTAGTAAGGATGGCACTACAACCTTCAATCAAGGTTATTGTTTCATTGTCCCTAAGCCTTCTTTTCTTAGATAGGATGTCCTTTAGAAATTTGGGACAAGAAGGCATATGTTCAAATGCATCTACAAATGATATGTTTATGTGTAGCTTCTTGAAGACATCCAAAAAATTTAAAAATTGCATATCTAACTTTTTCTTTTGTAGGCTTTGAAGGAAAGGAATAGTAGGCCTGTAGAAGTTGCTCTTTTTTGTATGAATTATTTCCTTTTCAATGTTATGTTTATCCATTTGTTCCTCCTCATCCTTGTTAATCTCCTATTTCTCCTCACCTTTTTTAGTCTCATATTCCCTATCTAGAGTTTTACCACTCCTCAAGGCTAAAGCATTGTAATGTTTCTTACCTTTTCTTCTTGGGTTTAAAATTGTGTCACTTGGAAGTTTACCTTAAGGCCTTTGACTTATGGCCTGGGTAAGTTGCCCTATCTAGGTAGTTTCGAATGAAAGCCTCTTAAGTGGACACTTTTATATTTATTAACTATATGAAGTCTTTCATCATCCCCATTAAAGCATTTGTATTGTCCTCAGTAGGGGACTTTTTCTCTTGAACTTGAGATTGTTGTGTTTGTAAGAAAACAGGTGGTGAAAATGATTGATGGTCGAATTGATTACCACCCTAATTATTGTTATTCCTACAAGAGAAATTTGAATGTTGTCTCCCTCCTAAGTTATATGTGTTTGAGTATAGATTATTGTTTCAATTCACGTTACCCACATAGAATGTTGATTCAAGATTACTTGGACAATTATCACATAATGAACACAACCACAAAAGACACAGGACATCCTTGAATCTTGGACTTCGTTTATACTTGCTGGGGATTTTGAGCCTTCAAAAGATTCAGCAAAGATGACATTTAAGTTATAAGTGTCGTGATATCATTTGCCTCATGTACTATAGCTACTCTTCTTATGGCTTCCATTTTTTCCATTGTCCATTGATAAGTATTGCTAGCCATATTCTCATAAGCTTGATTGTAAGATTTGGCTAGCAAAGCTCCATTAGCATACCATTGTAGAAAGTCTCCATTTGGATCCAATGAGGGATACCATGGTGTGGGCACTTCCTTAGAAATCTTTTGAATCTTCTCCATGCTTCATATAAAGATTCCCCTTCATATTGTTGGTGTGAGGTGATGTCATTCCTAAGCTTGGCATTCTTTGTTGGTGGGAAGTATTTCATCAATAATTTCTCTACCAAATCATTCCAAATTGTAATGAAATCAGATGGCAAAGAGTTTAACCAAGCTCGAGCACGGTCTTGTAAAGAGTAAGGGAACAATCTAAGCATAAATGCCTCTTTGGTTCCACCACTAAATTTGAATGAATCTCCAACTTTAATAAACAATCTGAGATGTAGATGAGGATACTCTATTGGTAATTCACTAAATTGTCCAACTTTTTGTAGCATTTGAAACATTACTGGCCTTAGATCAAACTAATCAGCTTGAATATTTGGCCTTGTATTATTTGGATTCAGTCCTTCCAACATAAGTAATGTATATTCACTCATAGCTCTATCTCTATCATCCCTTAATGAAATCTGATTGTTCAAATTTAGCTCATTATTATTTATTTCTAATGGATTAGCCATTTCTTCCACTTGGATAATAACTTTTTGTTTTCTTACTAACCTCAAAGTATGCTCAATTTTAGGATCTAGCAGTCAAATTTCACCCTAATGAACTATGCTCATGTAATAGACTCAACAATGTTTCTAATAGCATTAAAGGAGATGTCTAAATTAAAAATAAATAACTAAATTAATTAATTAAAATTATGAAAAATAAATTAATTAATTAATTAAAATTAAGAAAAAAAAGTAAAATAAAAAATTAATTTCTTATATTTATAATCCCCGGCAACGAGACCAAAAACTTAATCGAATACGAATTGTGTGCAATGAATATGCAAGCATATGTGTCGCAACAAGTAATATAATAATAAGAAAATATTATTTTTACAAAGATTATGTTTTTTAGAAACTAATTTTTAAAACTAAAAAAATAAAAATCAATTTTTTTGTGTTTTTATATTTTAAGAAAGAAAAATTAAAAGAAGTAAAAATAAATAATAATAATTAATTACCTCATATTTGGCAACTAAGAAGATATATGAGAAGATATCTAGGAATACTTAATCTTCAAATTTTTTAAACATGTAAATCACTAAAATCTTTCCAATATAATTACCAATCAATTACATGATCAATTGATTCAAATCTAGCATGTATTCATCTCTCAAGTAAACTACACACCATTTAGTAATTAACCTAATCTCTCATGTCAATTAAATTGCATACTATTCATTAAGTTCATCAATTATAGATCACATACATAAGAATTATACATATCTGCCTAGAAACTATGCATGTTATTTAATGAAGACAAATAATTAAATAATTCTCTCAAATCTATTTAATTGCCTCTATAAATCAATTGTTGGCCAAACATTTAGTAGCATAAAAATCAAATTAAATATTAGTTAAATTGAAATCATAATTGGGATAAAATATTAGATCATCATATGTTAAAAATTGGGTTCATAAGACCCATAAATTAATAAATTAACTGGACATAATTTTATTCATAAAGCTCATATTTTTCATTAAAAAAACCTAAATATTGATAAAGAAAAGAGAAGAAGAAGAAGAAGAAGAAATACAATCAATCGCTTGAATTGTAGCACCAATCTTCTTTTGAATTTCTACCAAAATTGTGTCTCTTCTTGAATTTTGTTTGTATTTTTCTCTCTTCTTGGCTCCAAAAAATGATAAATTATGTTAATTTTGACTTCTTGGGGTTTATGGGGCAATTAAGGGAGTTAAATTAGGTATAGATGAAATATAGACTGTCAAATCAACTTTAGATCAAGGATTGAGATGAAAAACGAAAAATGAACAATGCTACCCAATAGAAACATAACACATGGTCCAATGGAAAAGGTAGATTTAATCAACGTGTGACATGTGACATACTTGACTAGTCTCGGTCAACACATACTGACTTAATGACACATGGTGATCTATGATTCATGGTTATGACTTGCTTGATGCCCCAATGAGAAGAATGGACGAATCATGATGAAAAAATACAAACAAAATTCACATTGTACGTGGCATGACACTACATCACACTGTACATATGGTGTTGTGCAATTGGCCCTCTCTGCTTGCATGGAATCCATGTGTCTTTTTGTTTAGCTCCCCTACTTGCATGGAATCCATGTGGAGTCTCCTAATTGGTTGTGAGTTAAAAATTCATAAAAGTTCCATAAAAATTCCAAAAAATATGTTTTCACCCTTTTTCACCATAAAGTTTATATTTTAATATTTTTAACCCCAAAAAATACTACTTATTAAATAAAATGAGCAAATATTAAGTAAAAAAAGTGTATTGATGACTCTACTTTCATAGAGTCATCAAGTATGTAAACATTTTCCCATTTGATTTGATTTTTCAAACGGAAATTTTTCAATACATCCATACCCTTCGACGTATTGTCCAAAATTATTTTTAAGGCACTTTAAGTACTTATAATAAATTTTTAGGGTTTTACATTGCTACCCTCTTAGAGACAATTTCATCTTCAAAATTTCACAATTTCTTAAATTAAGATAACTTGTTTGAACTTCAACTTTTAACTCCAAAATTTCATTTTAATGTTAGGACATTTCCACTTAACCTTTACTTAGGGTATTGTTTTTCTTCTCAAATTCCTAACTTGAAAATCAATTATTGCCACTAGTTCTTCTTTATATGATACATTTTCTTGCAACAAAGGTTCTATCTAATCCAAGATAGTATTTTGACTATGACATTATGAACTTGTGACAATCCTAAGGGTAGTTATGATTGAGATTCTACATCGCAAATATGTTTTATTCCAAAATGAGTTACTCCTTTACGAGGTTGAACCTTGATAAAGTTGCAATCATCCTCTTCGAAGTTCAATGATCGTCATCGACGATCAATATAACTCTTGTACCGATTTTGAGCTGTTTGAAGTTTTTCTTGTGAGATATAAATCTTTTTAGTTATTTCTCATATAAGATCAGTTCTTATAGTACTAAAATCTTTCCATTTCATATAGCATATTAGAGATCTACACGATTTTCCATACAAGGATATATAAAGTCGATCCAAATACTAGCATGATAGTACTTGTTGTAGGCCAATAAAACCAAAGGTAATTGTTCACTCTTGTTTTCCTTGAATTCCATCACATAGGCGCATAACATGTCTTCTAACATCTGGATACCCATTTTGGATTGTCCATCCATTTCACAATAATAAGTCATGCTATGTAGTAAATCTATACCTAAATCCTCTTGTATGTATCTCTATAATCATGCAATAAACTTTGGATCTTGATTAGATATGATCTACTTTGAGAGGTGTGTGACTATTCTTATACAAAATCCATGATTATGTTGTCTCATTTCCATTATGGCATAAAAAGTACTTTGAGTGGTCCCGCAAGTATCTTATGCTCTGTCTTCACTTATTGGCATATTACATAATCGGTTACAAACTGAGCAATATATTTCTTCATTACTTTCCACTAGTATGTCCTTTTTAAACCATGATATATTTTTGTGTTTCTAGAATTTACTATGAATTTTTGACTTGTGTGCTTCTAGTATGATTTCTTTCTTTTTTGTTCATCACCTTAGAAGTCGATGTGGTTGTCCTTAGAAAGTTTTATATAGCCATTATTGTAGGAAAAATCAATTGTTGGCAACTGTTTTATCTAATTTCTCTTGAACTCTATGACACATGTTTGCAGTATGTTCTTCTAATATTCGAATAATTCTTTTAAACTTTTCATTAGTTTGTATTATGTAGCAAATATATTCACCATGCTTCTCTAATACATCTATAGATGAGAGAAAGAATTTTGGGTCTTGATATGGTACAATTGACTTTGATATACCATCTGGTCATACAATCTTTTGTGAAAATTATTCACCAAAGATCAAGTCTTATATTTTTGCCTTCGAATGTAGTTCGTTATAAGTGAATCTTCATTCTTTATTATTTTGCTTTACCAATAAGCTCTCTTAATATCATGATACTTTCCATACTTTTTAGATATAATATCAATTCATTTACATTTTTCTCCATGACTCCTCTTTAAAGAGTCTTCATCTATAACTGCTATCTTTTTTTGTTGAAAACGAATTGTTCCAATAGAAAAAATCTATCTATCCACCATTTCTCCTTCCAATAATTCTTCACCGTGCATTGCAAACATTTGTGATCATCAAAGTGAACTGCTCATTACATTGTAGGGTTCAACATCAAGTTATACTTTGTCTTCCATTATAGTACAAATTTAACTTGTAATCCTTCTATCATTTGAGTGTTTCTACCATGTACCAATATCTTTTGTGCGACAACTTTGACTTTTTACTTAAGAGTATTTGTTGCTTTCTCTATGTGAAATTGTAATCTTTTGAAGATACCTTTCTTATAACTCCTTTCATACTTACGATCCTTCCCCACTTCTCCATAGAAAATATAATATTTTATTAGCTCCTTGTTAACTTATGACCTAATAATTCTCTTGTCAAATTCTCCAAAGGTTATGTTGCTATTGCTATCATTGAAAGTTGATTGATATATGTATTCTCAATGGACTCTCCTTGGTCTAATTATGATAATTCTCAATGTTGATGTCCCTTAAATTGCATAGATTGTAATTGTCTTTCTTTACAAAAATCTTAAATTGCCTTTCAAAATGGATGATGCTTCAAGTTTTTTGAGACATTCTAGATACTGATTTTGTTTACTCATGTAGAATATCAATATGTTCAAGTTCTTTCTACGATATGTCGATACTCTTCATGTGATTCTTTGTTGGTTGATACAATAATTTTCGCCTTTGTCTCAAATAGAGTTGTTCCTCTTTTAAGTTTCCTTATTTGGTACAAAATTGATATCTCTCTAAGTCGACTACATGAGGGGTACTATAGTCTCCAACTTTGCTTTCCATAATTCTTCACGTAATTTTCTTAATCTCTAGTCATTTCAAAGTAGTCCTCTTATGAGTTTCTCATTCTCCAAGAGTGCTTGTTTGAAGCTTGAAAATTAGCTATGATACGTTCAATTATCTTAACTTGTAAATGTCGATGTCTTGACTTTGAAAGCTTACATCTTTGAGTTAAGAAAATAATCTTATTATATTTTTTCATTTGGTAAAAACCAATACATAATTTGAATTTTTATGTTCTTCAAAACAAGAATTCACAAGGCAACAATCTTAGTTGAATGAATCTTTTTGTTGACTATTCATCCAACTATTTTCTTAACTTCTATCTTGAATGGTGCCTTTTGAAAATGAGAGATAGTTATTGGTCTAGTTTCCATGATATAACTTTATTATAACAACATTCTTGAGCTAAGGGAAGTACAAATAATTCTTCCGAAAATACATTCCAATACTTATTCACCATCGATAGCCATGTCAAGTTCTTTTTGTCAACAATATTTTCTTCTAAAGTATTTTTAAAGGAACTTTAATTCTTTGATCATGTCTTCCTTTTAGACAATGTTTAAGGAAAATATTGAAAAGATTTACTCCTTGTATCAAGAAATTGGACTGTTATAGACATAAAGGATATAGAAAAGAATCCAAGAGAAAAACTTGAAATAAAGGGGATGTATAAGATTTAACTATAGGGAAAAGGTTAAAGAAGTAAAGAATGGGTAATACATGTGCCAAAAATAATTTGTATCTAAGAGTTGTGTAGAAAAATCAAATCATCATTGATTTCTAGTTCCTTATGTCAGATATTATAAAGGCTTGCTCTTGTGATCCTTATCTTGGCTTGTGATACTTATGCCCTTATCTTTTCCTTATACTAATTGATCTTGATTAAGATTTTTCGAGGGATTTTGATTATTCTTTAGAAAGGTAGTCAAATCAACTGATAAGGTTGGAAGGGATGATTCTTGAAAAGGTTGTCTTGGTTATTAAAAATTGGTTCATGCTATTATCAGTTAGACTGTTGATTTGGCTTAGGGAAATTTCTTTGAGTATTTTATGCCTCAGAGTAGAAAGTAGAATATGAATCCTCATTCATAGTTGCGATCCAATTTGATATGAATCATCTTATGGCAATATTGGCTTGTATAAGATCCAATTATTTGTTCCAAACTTTGACGTACTAGTTTCTGGTTCAGAGTAGAAAGTAGAATATGAATCCTCATTCATAGTTGCGATCCAATTTGATATGAATCATCTTATGGAAATATTGGCTTGTATAAGATCCAATTATTTGTTCCAAAATTTGATGTACTAGTTTCTGGTTCAACTTGTTCGATTCAGTAAGTGACTCCTATAATTTGTTGAAAAAACTCTTATGCCTTGACAATAAGAAAATGTTGATGATTGCTCCCACAATTGGTTCAATTCTATAAATCGTTCAATAAACATCTAACTTCTCCTAAAAATAAAGTTATAACTAATTTGAATCCATTTAGAAGGTAAATGATACATCCTTTCTTTCAAAACCGTCTTATAGTGACAACAAAATTCATCATTCCTTTGAAGTAAAGAAGACGAGTCCCTTCAGTGTAGAAATTTTAATTTTTTCCTTGGGTTCTTCTTAAGTTCAATTTATTACATAATGTAGTTAATTTGCACATGTTTCTTATTGGTTATTCTACGAGTAAGTAACTGAGACAAAACCAACTTTTAGAAAGAAAAAAATTTGTTCCCAAGAGATCAAAACTATACTCTAATATCAAACTATCACATCCTGAAAAATGGATATGTGAGATAAGAAGGAGGTAAATTTTAAATTTATGTTTAAAGGAAATTTTCTTGAGTAATCATGAAAAATTCAATTTAGACCGTTAGAGATTTTCTATTCAAAATGCAAAGTCATAAATTTAAATTCAAGAAATTTATAAAGTCAATTTAAAATTTATCAAAGTAGTTTCATCCTACCTAATTGTAAATTATAATAACCAATGAAAGAAAATAAGGTTTTTAATCAAACCTTTTATCGTCGAAATCCTCTATTCACATCATCTTATCTTCACTGTGATTATCTCAAACAATGTAGTTGGATAGAGAGGGGAGAGTGGGGGTTAGGTATATGTAGCTTAGTATGAGTCTACTCTAGTATACATTTCTAAAATAATCATGCATGAGTTTTATTAATAAAATTTCATAAATGGTAACATTATCATTATACAGAGTGTAGAGATTTTTATCACAAATCTTAGGTATACATGTACCTCCTTGCTTCTGGAAAAACTAAGGGATAGTACAATATAGGTATCCCAATATATTCCAATATAAAAACATGATGTATAAATCCAATGCATGATATATGACCCGATATGTATTGATCATCCAAATATATAGGCACATGTGTGGTCCAACTTCGAAATGCATGTGGACCTACCTCTGACCTAATATATGATCAAAATAAATATAGCATATATATCTATCAAATCATGTCATATATGCCTTCATCTAAGGGTCTAAAACACATGTGATTATGTGCAAACTGTGATAACAAATCTAAGACCCAATATACTGAAAGCTCCAAACACAACAAATGGTCCAACTCCGAGGCTCGTGTGACTGCAGTAATCCTCATCCACAATAATCCACCACTGTAACAATTCACAATTGTAACAATGCATGATCAATAATCACGACCAGATAGTCCAATCATAAGGCACCATAGACGAAAACCTTGCATTATACATGTGATGCAAATGCATATATATAGTCTATCAACATCTGTCTACTACAACCAGTAGCTTATGGGTATCACACATTCACAAGAAAACATACATGCAAATCCGTACAAAACAAACCATTTCTCATTATGCATGTATCAAAATTCTCAGATTCTATATCACAATTTTCAATGTTCATTTCATAACAAAATTTGATACTCGTTTTATACATAAAACTTTTTCAATGTATGAATAATAAAATATTTATAACGAGTATCTCATTTAAACAACATTTCTAACATTTAAATAGTTAATAAAATCATGACAACTGACTTTTCACTTTTATTCATAACATATGATATATGACAATTTATTTATGAAAATAATACATGTATTTAAAAATTTAGAGTAAGAACCCCTACCCCAAATTCCTAACTTGAATACGCAGAAATTCATCCAAGAAATGACCTCCAAATTGTGTCAAAAAGTCCAAACAACTTAGGAAGAAGATGTATTAGAGTGTGGGAGAAAAGAAGGAAGGAAAATGTAAGAAAAATGGGTGGTTTGGCCACCATTTTATAACCAAAATGAGTAGCAGTGGTGACGAGGTGGCAGCCAAGTATGTAAAAAAAATTCCATTCGATTCGATATTTCACACTTAAATTTCCTAATACATCCATACCCTTCAATATATTATCCAAAATTATTTTTAAAGCACTTTAAGTACTTATAATAAATTTACTATATTTTACATCCATACTCATACCAAATAATTCAAAAAAGCCAGCTAAGAGATTATTGCAATATGTGCGTGAATCATCCTTTGTGATGGAGACGATCCCTAACATTACAACAAAGAATCGAGAACGAATCTTTTTGAGAAAAATGAAAATGAAATGGATCAAAAAGCATCATCAAAGATTCCATGATATGTTCCAAGTAGCTCAATTAATCAAGAATAAAAGTTTGTCTATGGAGCAAGTATGGGCATAATTACAAGTTATTTGGACTGCTTGGATATGAAGTAAAATGAATGACTAAATAAATTCTAAAATGAGAAATTTTCATTGAGTAACTATCAATATATTTTCCATATGATTTTTATCTGATATCCAATTAAGGCAACACAAATTGCATTACAAAACTTACTCAATGGATTACAATATTCAAATAGATAGAATTATCATAATTTGAAAGTTTACTAGGTTATTGATTCCCTGGCATATTTCAAGTATTAATCAAGAATAAATTAATGTGCCATGGAGCAAGTATAAGCATAATTAAAAGTTATTCGAACTACTTGGACATGAAGTAAAATGAATGACCAAATAAAATCCAAAATTGGAAAGTTTCATTGAGCATTTGTCACTATATTTGTCATATCTTTTCCATCCAATATTCAATTGAGACGAAACAAATTGGATTACAAGCTAACTCAATGGGAAACAATAATAATAGAGATTGAATTTTTGTAGTTCGAAAGTTGACTAGGTCAAAAATGGATTTTAATCAATGTTCAAGAATTTTCCAAATAATTACCTTTCTTAGTTCTATAGTTTATTTAGTAGGTCTAATATTTACTTTATTTTATAGAATTTTATATTCAATTTCAAGGAATAATTTAGATTTTTAGATTTATGTTTTATTAGCTAGGGTTTATGTTATATTTTAATATCTATATATACCTATGTAAGGTTTTAATTATGAACCAACTATCAATATAATTTTAATGAGAGTTTGTCTCTTTAGTTCTTTTGAAAACTTTATCCGAACTTATCAAGAGAAATCTCGTGACATTCATTTTAGACTTATCAATCACATTTCCCCTGTTTTTGAGTGTGGTGTCTAAAACACCCTTCTTTGATACCAATGTTCCTATTTTGTTATAGATAACGGGTCGCGATTCTCAATTTGTTTTTATCTTTCTTCCCTAATTTAAAGTTTTTTTAGTAAAGAGATCATTGATCTTTGAGTCTCACTTTTTTAAGTGAAGTTCGTATTAGTAAAGTTTAGAAGGCTATTTTTATATTTTTTTTACGCAAGTTCTTCTATTTTTTGAATCATTTTATATTTGTGTTATCGTACATATAAATTAATAAAAAATACTCTCATTTTTTGAATCATTTTTAAACATATAGAAAAAATCTTATACACGAATAATACTTTTCTAGTATAATATAAATGAAAAATACTTTCTCCACAAATATTTTTTTATTATTTTAATAATGTAATAAACATATAATGAAAGTAATTACTAATTATATATAAATTAACTTTTATAAAATATTAAAAAAAATTATCTCATAAAAATAAATAAGAAACTTTTTAATATAATCGAATCTAAATATTTAGTGGTAAAATTATTAATTATAAAACATATATTAAATTAAATATGAATTTTTAATATCAAATTACAATAATTAATAGAGTTCAAAAATCTAATTTAAAATGAGTGAGATAATTCTTATTAGTTAAACTATTAAACAAATCAATTAAGTTTATTGTTGTCGGTTAACTTATCTTCAATTTCGATATATTTATATTAAATATATTATTGATATTTTATATTATTACAAAAAATTCAAATAATATCTTAATATTTTTGTTTTACATATCATATTTGTTCAAATGAAATAAGTTTTTGCACATAAACCTTAACCCCACAAAAATTACACAAATTTTTATTTTTTTTCTAATAATATAATTATTTATCTTAAAAATTAATATTTTAATAAAAAATAATTTTTTTTTGAGAATAATACACTTTAATAAAGAAATATTTTTTAAGATGTTTAACTATTTTTTAAATATTATAGAGATTGATTTTTACAAATACATATATTTATATCACAAGTTATGGTATAATCATAATTAATATTATAGATAATTATTAATTAAAATAATTAAAAAATTAAACCTCTAATTAGTTATCAAATAAGTTACCGTCATAACGTAATTTATAACGAATACACTTTTTTGTATTGAAAACGTCAATGATTAATGGATAAAGTTGGTCAATTATCGTGAAAACCAGAGGTAATTGTGTAATATAACATCTTACTCGTAAAAAAAATTAAATTTACTTAAATTAATCTATCCATTAAAATTATTTTAGAAAAAAAAACTTAATTTGAATAAATAATTCGAGAGTATGTAACTTCGAGTTGGAATTTTCATCCAAACATTTAGCAAGTACACGAGGGTATGCTTGCAATTCTAGCAAAAACACGTGCCCAATTTGAGAAAATAGTATCTCTTTTTCACAGAATATCTCTGAATGCGGAACGAGTCAGGTTTGAGAAGGTGAATAGCATATTTACTTAATATTTTAAATTAAAAAAATCTAATTATATATATAGATGATTTAATTTTACGTAAAGATCAATATATTTTGATGTTATTAAGACATACAAAAGCTTTTAGAAAATTATATAAAATAGTTTTTTTTTAAATATTAAAATAAAAAATAATATTAAATGTGATCAAATTAAATAAAATTTGATATTTAACTAATTTTAATAATAATTTAATTTTAGTATCATTTAATTAAATTATGAATAAATTTAACTTTTTTTTATTGAAAAATATAAATTAACATGTTAATAATTCAATCAATAATTTTTTTTTAAAAAAATATGTTATTTTTAATTACGTTAAAATTATATTAAGATATTAATGTGATTGCCATATTTATGTTTAAATATATGCTCGAACCTCATTATATTTTCTCATAAACAAAACAGGTCCTCTTAGCCTTTTACTTTATCTCACCCAGACATCGGACTTTTCTCTCTCCCTCGTTCAAAAATTCAATTCTGTAGTACCCTCTAAAATTTGCATCTTGCTCTCCCTACCCTCTAAAATTTGCATCTTGCTCTCCCTACCCTCTACTGCTTTTATGCTCTGTTTTGATTCCTTTCTCTTTCCCATTAGATTCTGATTCTTCCAATTCCTAAAGCACCTTACTTTGTTTTTGGGCTCTTTTTTGTTCCAGTAAACATTATTGATTCACTCGCATAATTGTATTTGATCATTTCCCCTTCTTACTCGAACATTTCTTTCCCGCTCACTTGTTGATTAAGTCTTTAATTTATTTATTTTTCAAATTTCAGTGATCAGTTTGGCAAAAGTTCTTGATTTTATATAATGGGTATGTACTTTCTTCTGCCTCCATTCTTGTTTCTGTTTCTGCAAGATCTTCATTAATTTTCTGATTCGTAGTTGCTTTCTGATTGATAAATTTAACAGTGACTTGAGAGTTTCATTTCTTATGGGTAATCGTATAGTAGAAGTAGTAACGAGCAAGAGGTGTTCAAGACTTGGTGTTGGGTTTTCTTCTTTGCATTCTCACAAACCAATGTCTCCTGCTTCATTCTCTGTTGGGTCCGAGCCAGAGGAGGTCCGATTTGGGGAACCATTTTCTGGTCTCGTTATATGCGTTACTGGTCTATCAAAAGGTATACTGTACAAGTTCATGAACTATAATAGACTTCATAATTTATCGATTTGTGCTATTTTGGTTATATTCCCAGTCATAAATTGTTGTATTTGTTGTTTCTTTTCTGGTCTATGTTCCACAGTCACACAGACTTTGTAAGACACGAAGAGTTCAATTTTTTTGGATGTTTATCTGGACACGACCATTTTTCTAATTACACTAAATTAGACTGTTAGAGTTCCTATGACATGTGGGTTCACAGCCAATTCACGAAAAATGACTCAAGAGTCTAATTAACAAAGTTTTTGGTTGTATCTCATCTCATTTATTCATTTTATGATTTTAACTGAGTTCTATCTTTGGCTGGTTAGTTTTTTCTTGGTATCACTATTATGCAAGCGACACTATTGCATGTGAATAATGGAAAATAAGTTTTGAAGTGATATTTTTATGGTGTTTTATTATTCTATTATAGTTAAGTACTATTTGGGAGAATTGTAAGTGTTACGGGGTTCTAGAGAGATCTAAGAGAGAGAGTCAGATCCTTTTAATGGGTTATATAGGTCCATATATAGGCTTCACTACCTTCAGGTGTTGGCTGTCGATGGACAGCTTTCATTTTGTTGTTTATATCATTGCAGATTTTTAAAAGTTATAGGTGGTCCACATTCCTGGGCAGCATAAGCCATAGTTGTCGTCGTGGAATTGCCATGAGATTGTTCCAAAATAACTTGAGTACTTAGACGTTGTGTTTTGCAAAGTAACTCACCAAAACAAATATCAAGAGAGGGAACAGGAGATCTATTCAGTAGAGAAGAGAGAACCGATTCATATTTCTGGTGTAGTTTCATAAGAAATTGATCACGTTGGCTAGTATTGTGAAGATTCTGAATAGTTGAAAGAGCAGCAATAGGAACATCTATGTGATCAAATCAGTATATTCATGCCAAAAAGTGAAAAATGCCGAGTAATAGTCTTGGATGGAAAGACTACTATGTTGAAATATGGTAATTGCATGTTCCAACTGAAAGCGACAAACATCATTATCTTGATGATAACCTTTATTCAAATAATTCTACATGGATTGAGCAGAGTGATGACCCCGCAAATTGGTGACGATATGTGGCTCCACCAAACCAAGAAACCAAGACATGATTCGAGTATCAAGCACAGCCCAAGAAGGAGAAGACACGACTTCCTTAGATTTGTTAGCGTCAGATGTTGGTGCAACATCTATGTCATCAATATGGCCCCAAAGGTCTTTTTCCTTGAGGAAAAGTTCAAATTGAAAAGCCCAAGTAGAGTAATTTTTGTCTGTAAACTTGACACACACTGGTGCAGTATCCATTGTAAATAAATGAAACTTGAGACAAAGCAAAAGAAATATTTAAAAAAAATTAAGGGAATTAAGAGGACCTTAAACAGAGATTTTCGAAGAACAATACTTGACCAGAAAATATCAATGAAGATTTCTTCAAAAATAAAATACCGAAAAAAATTTCAACCTTGTTCTGATACCATGTCAGAAATAAGTCAAAATGCTATATGAAAATGACCGAATAATTGACCTTGTGATTTCTCTCTATTATATGGACTGTATAAAATAATTCTATACATGGAAACAAATCCCGAAATAAATGAAATAAATATGGATAGTTATGAATAATGAATATGAACAACAAAGATGTCCATGGACAGTTATAAATATGGACAACAAAGCTATCTATGGATAGTTATAAATATGGACAACAAAGCTATCTATGGACAGTTATGGACAACTATGGATAGCTAAGCAAAAATGTCTATAAACAACTATGGACAACTTAATAAATATGGACAATTAAATGAATATAGATAGCCAAGTTGTCCATTGACATTGGCATCCTATTGGAATGACCACATCTGACATATGCTGATACAAAAGCAGGTCTATTGTCCTAAGATGAAGTCATGCACATGTACTCCTACAATATGTCTTCTTGTCTTTTGACTAGGTTAAGCATCCCATAGCTAGGCACCTCCGATTGGGTATCCCATGCACCTCGTGCAACTCATGTACCTCATACACCTCATGTAACTCAAATACATCGCATCTACTCAAATTCCTCATATAGGTACCTCGAACTACCCCGTGTGCAAGTACCTTGTAGTCATGAGGTACCTCGATCAAGTACAATGGAGAATATTTTTTTAGTGAGATAGATTGATAAAAAGATAATTAATAATAATTATAACAGTGGTTAAGGAATACCTTTCACCAATGAAATTGATAGGAATGTTTTACGTCCTTTGAGAAGTCCAATACAATCAACAAGAAAAATTCTAATATTGAAAAGGATTAAAATTGATCAATTTCACAATCCAAAAGACTTTTTATTTATTTTGTTATTTGGTAGAGAGAAAAATCAATTTATTTTATCTTTTTTTCTCTGATTTCTATCTCTTATTTTTTCTTCTCAGAACAATATCTTTTATAAAGAAAAGCAAATAATTCTAAAGAGCAAAGTTTTTTTTCTTTTTAATATTGTCCAAAATATTTTTACTTTCTTTTAAAATTAAAATATTTGAATAATATTAATGAGTTGGATCAGGTATAACCATGGGCGATCCATTTGGACGCAAGTCCAAAATCTAATATCTCCTACTCGCACATAGAGTACATAATGCTATGTCTTTTTTTCTCATATCTACCACACTTACAAAACAATTCATACAAGTCAATGGATCGTGCGACCGCTGAAAGAACACCTGTGTGTGGGAGCTCTATACTAACAACTCAGCTCTGAGTCAGCATAGAGACATCAACCTTTATCAATACAAACAAGAACGTTAGTATATATATATATGGTGTCTCTAAATATCCCAAATTCATCTAATCACATTAAAAAGTAATTTTGATCTCTTATAAAAGAGTCATACTTAACCTCTCCGTAGTTCAATTTCATATTCATACATATATTGCATCTCAATTGATGCGATACAAGTTATCGACAATGGATATAAAATACATATGTGATCCTAGATAATCTTCCCATTGCCCTCATATCACTTTTTGGTTGTGTATGTTTTATTCATCTACGTCTTCATGAGCAATATAAATTATCTTCTCAATGTGTTAGATGTGCATTCTTAGGATATAATGTGTGTCAAAAGAGATTTGTTTGCTATGATCCTACATTACATTGTACACACATTTCTAGGAATGTTATTTTTTTTTTTGAAAATCAACATTTCTTTTCTGTGCCCTCTTCTTTTACTGTGATCCTCTTTTCCTTTGAACAGTAGTTCTTAAATCTTCATAAATTCAGTTCTCACTTTAAACTAGATATGGTGTATACGAGATAATCCCACCCACAGTCTCTTTCGGTGGCTCACTTGATATCTGATCCTAACATGTATCAAAATCAGTCAATTGTAGCATCTCTAGAGCCTTTGGTATGTTGCTTGTCTCAAGTGTTTGTACCCTCGGATAGGTATGGGTTTTCTTCTAGTAATTCTATTTCGACTCTTACTACTACATTGTCCAATTTGATATTCCTTACATGCTGTCAAGCATGACTGTTAGCGACAAGCTATTTAGGAAGAAATTGCCATTCTAGAGGCCAATCACACCTAGAACATTGAACCTTGTCCTTTCACTATAGTTCCTCTAGGTTACAAATGAGTTTACTCAATCAAGGTTCCCTCTGATGGAAGTTTGGATCGTTATCAGTAGATCTATGTTCCTGTGGCTAAGATGACTATTGTTTGAACAATCCTAACTCTTGGTGCTTTCAATGATTGGCCACTATATCGGATGGATGTTAAGAATGTTTTCCTTCAAGGAGATCTTAAAGAGTGTATTTATATGAAGCCACCCGCGGGATTGTTTCCCTCTTTGACTCCAATGTCTCTGTAAACTTTGTCGCTCTCTTTATGATCTTAAACAAGCTTCGTCGACCTGGTTTGATAAATTTTGAATCACTTTATTACAATTTTCCTTCAAGTAGAGCAAGTATGACACTTCATTGTTTCTTCGAAGATCATACATGGGTATTGTTGTTCTTTTGGTTTATGTTGATGATATTGTGATCACTAGTTTTGATTCTGTTTTATTTGTCCAACTCAACACATTTCTCAAAATCCTTTCATATAAAAGATCTTGGGTCTTTCACGTTTTTTCTTGGTCTTGAGGTGTATTGTAATTCTTCTGGTATTTCATTAAATCAACATAACTATGATAGTGATTTGGTGGCTAGAACTGAATTGCAAGAAGCTACCTCTGTCGATACTCCCATGGAATTAAATTTCAAGCTTCATAAAGAGGATGGTGATTTATTAATTCCAATTTATATTGGAAATTGGTGTGTAGCTTTGTTTATCTCACTATTACTAGACTAGATATTTCTTTTACTGTACAGCAAGTTAGCCAATTTCTTCAGACTTCTCGTCATCTTTATTTGGTTGCTAACCGTTGGATCATACACTATGTTCAGGGGACTTTTACCCGTGGTTTATTCTTTCCTGCAGGCAATTCTCCTCGTCTTGTTGCTTATAATGATGTTGATTGGTCTGGTTTTGTTGATACACTTCGCTCCATCACTGGTTGGTACACGTTTTAAGGTGGTGCATTGATCTCTTAGAATAGTAAGAAGCAAGACAGAGCTTCTAAGTCATCTACATAATCTGAGTACCGAGCGATGTCTCTTGCTTGTTTCGAAATTGTTTGGCTTCAAGGTTTGCTTGTTGAGTTAGACTTCTCTAAACCAATCATATACCTTTACACGTCGATAATACAAGTGTTATTCACATCACAACCAATCTTGTCTATCATGAGTGCACAAAGCATATTGAAGTTGACTGTCACTCTATCCATGATGCTTTTGAAGCTCGTGTTATCACTCTTCTACACATTTCTACTGAACTACAAATTGTTGATATCTTCATCAAGGTTCTCACTTGTCAACATTGCTTCCTAAATAACAAATTGATGCTTGTTGATCAACCCGCATCAATTTGAGGGGAGTTGTCAACAGACAACTTTGTTGTCTATTTTTTTTCATTTATTTTGATATTTATTTCCTTGATTTATGGTTATTTTAATTAGCTTAATATTTGACAAATTGTATAGGGATAATATTAGCAGATACGTAGCTTTTTTCCATATATCGAATTCTTTTGTGTAGTTTATATAATAGAGAGAAACCACAAGGCCAACAATTTGGTCATTTTATACTGCATTTTTGACTTATTTCTGACATGATGAACATGATGTTAGTATTTATTTGGAAAATATTTACTATGATTGTAGTTATGTTTTTAACGATTTGATTGTATTAAACATTTACTACGCAAGTAATAATAATGTCAATGACTATTTGTTTTACTTCACCTTGTGATATTGATTCTATGACATGACCTGATAGATTAGGTCATATAGGATAAAAAAGAATGACTGTGCTAAGGAAGGCTTTTTATGTCTACTTACTATACCTTGTCCATATGTGAAACTTGCCTTATGGGAAAGGCACCAAGAAAATCATTTGAGAAAGCCAAAAGGGCATTTGAACCATTACAACTTTTCCATCCTAATACATATGGCTCAATGAACATGAAGGCAAGGCATGGTGCATCCTATTTCATTACATTTATAGATGATTTTACACGTTTTGGTCACATGTACTTAATCTCTCATAAGTTTGAGACATTAGATTGCTTTAGATGCTATCTTATAGAAGTTGAGAATCAATTAGAAAAAAGCATTAAAGTTTTAATCGTGAAGACACCTAAGCTATTCAAAAAGCTGTGAAGAAAAAGGAAACATGTGACAATTGACGATGCCTTATACTCTGCAACAAAATGGTATAACGAAAAGGGGGATCGTACACTGTGGGATATGGTTCAGTCGATGATGGCTCAAGCTAATCTTTCAGTATCTTATTTAGAATATGTTTTTTTAACAGTTGCCTACATCAAGTAAAACTAGTTCCTCATACCCCATATGAATTATGGATTGGTAGAAAACTCGATCTAAGTGCTCTACGATCTTGGGGTTCGACAGCTTACATTCACAATATTTCTCATAAATATGAAGAATTGGGTCTTAGAGGTAAGAAGAGTATATTTATTTGATACCCTGAATACTCAAAGGGCTTTGTATTTATTGGTGAGCATGCAGATGGAAGTGTAACTGAAATTAAGTCACGTGATGCAATCTTCTTATAAGAAGATTTTTCTACCAAGGGTAAAGGAAACAATGGCTTAGAATTATATGAACTCGAGGGTCCACAAAATATGACTCTTAATACTCCAGTCAATGTTAAAGAAGAAATTATTTATGCTCTTGGGAATAGTGGAAGCAGTATGCCTAAATAATTTGGATTCCTATGAACTCTAGTTGCGTAGAAGCAAACGTAGGAACATTCTCCGTCGTGGTTTTGAGATTGAAGGGAAAGATTTCGTGGTATCTCGCATGATAAAATGAGTTTAAGGCAGTACATGAAGTTTTTACTTCTTTTGATAGTGAAAAATGGGTTATTACAATAGATGATGAAATGGAGTCCATGAAAAAAATAAACCATGTCTGAGATTTGGTTAATCTTTTGCCTAGGCGTGATATTATTAAAAATAAATGGATATTCACAATTAAACGCAAGGTGGACCTTCTATTGATAGGCGTAAAGAAGGAGTGGACTATGAGGAAACTTTTTCACCGGTAGTTAAATTTACCTCAATTTGTCTTATGTTGGTTATTGTCACACACTTTGATTTGAAAGTTTATTGTTGCACACTTTGATTTGAAACTACATCAAATAGATGTTAAAACTATTTCTCAATGGAGAACTAGATAAAGAGATCTATATGGATCAACGTGAGGGCTATATGATGAAAGACAAGAGCGCAAAGTTTGCAAACTCCGTCGATCTCTATATGGCCTAAAGCAAGCATCTAGGTAGTGGTATTTGAGATTTCATCGAACTATTATTTCTTTTGAGTATACGATGATTGATGAAGATCGTAGTGCACGTTATATTATACTGAGTAGTATGTAAAACGATCGTTTTAGTGAATTTGAGCATTGTGAAACTGTTTATGAGATGTTGTTGGCAACATTCATATTAGGTGGAGTTACAAAAGGTTGAACCACCATAGTAGTACATCTGGTTTTAAAGTTTGTTTATTTGTTTTGATATTTGATTTGACCAGTTTGATTGTAACTTGCTCTATCAATCCACTCATATGTCATTTTGGAGTAAATTAATCATTTTGTTCGAGTAGCTACTAAGATTTATCCGTGTTCTTCTCCTTGCAGAAGCAAGGAAACAAGTTATGGAGGCAACAGAGAGATTAGGTGGCCATTACAGTCCTAATTTAAATCCAAAATGCACTCATTTGGTGGTCCAGATATCCTTCGGTCTTTGGATGTATTGTTTCTTTATACTTGAGCTCATAATGCATGCACCTACTTTTAACGTGTTTATTTTACTACTTCGTTTGCTGTATGAATATGGCATTTGATGAAATTTCCCCAACGTGGTTTATTAGGCTGTGTTAGCCGTGATTGTGAGGATTTTTCTTTCCATTGTAGATCTTCCTCTCTTGTTTTAACTAGTTGTGTACTGAGTGAGCATATGGGAAGGCTTTTTCTAAGCCTTGTATATTGGTAATATCTTCAATATTGCAAATGATACAATTTCTTGTGAACTCTTTAACAAGTAATACAACTTTGGTGGACGCAAGTTTGAGCATGCTTTGAAGCATGGATGCAAAAATGGCCTATTTGTTGTAGCACTTGGATGGTTTGTGGATAGCGTTAGGAAGAATGGTAAGAGTATTGTTCTTTTGTACAGTGGCAATATGACCCATTGATTTCTAGATTCTAGCTGAAAAATAGATTCATGATACTTAATCGGAAAGTTCTTTGTAACATGACTTTGAGGTACTATTTTTCCATTACTCTATCTTGACCATTGATTATATATATATATATATATATATATATATATATATATATATATATATTTTAACTTTTTACTTTCTCTCTCTTTAATTTAATGGCCAAGATTGAGTAGCGTTCCAAAACACTACTCTAAATTCATATTCCAAAGCATTAATCTACTTTATCAGTATCTGTGTCTGGTTGCTTTCATCTTATGCAGCAAGACTTAGTGAATCACTTTACAACATTAAGAGCTTAGGAGAAAATGGTGTCCACTCGGATGAGTTAAATAGACTTGCTGGATTTACTGCTGCTGAAAACTCTTGCCTTCCTGTTGGTACTCGTAGTAGCAAGCAGTGTATAACTGTTGGAGAACAACATTTACAGGTTTCTGGAAGAGAGTCTAATAAAAGTATTGACTCTAGTCTATCTGGCTGTTCAATCTATGTTGACTTAGATATTTCAGCAGAAGTTAAAAATAAGGTATGAATCTTTCTCTTTTTAGTCATACGAAAAAAGCTTCCAAATAAATTCATCACTCACATGTTGATTTGCAACTAGAAGTAGACCCCTGTGTTTTTGAGTTAAGCTGGTACCTCTGTCAGTATCTTGAGAGTCTCTAAAGCTTAGAAACTATTCTTGTTAGGTTATCCACGCTGCTGGTGGAGAAGGTGCCACATTTATAGATAAGTGGTTTGTTGGTTGCGGTGCCAGTCATATTGTGTGCGAAGGATCTTCTGCCGGGAGATACCTTGGACACTGTAGCAACCTTGTTACTGTGAGTGTCACTTCTCCTATGTTACACAAACTTAAAGAACACAGAGTTATAAATTTTTGGATACAGGTGATGGACACGCCCATTTTTCTAATTTTTTTTCTTTTTTGTAAATATATATCAAATTAGAGTGTCCAAAAACTCATGTCCATATTCATGCATAGTTCACTTACAAATACCTCCCTTCAAGTTTCATGAAACAACAAAAAAATCCTACATGCTTGAAAAATAGCAATCACATCCCTTGTTCTCACTATTTCAAAAAAATTCTAGGGAGTATTTGCAAAAATATCAATAAGTCAATAAATTTGAGAGGATTTTGTAATAAAAAAATAACTGAGGGGATATGATTACCTATTTTCTAAAGTTGGAAGGGTGGTTTTACTATTTTTGAAAACTTAAGGGGTTCTCTTGTAATTTTCCCTTCATGTAATGTCACTTGGATGCACGAAAAATGAAGAATCAAGTAACACATTGACATCTTCATGTGAATGAGCCTATGTATTCTCTATTTTCATTAAGAAAGTAAATTCATTCTTGCCTAGAACGTTCTATTGCTGTCCATATTTGGATGGTCTGCTATAGTAATAGTACTATACTAATTGTTGGTTATCCTTAAACTGTGTTTTTTCTTCATTTTTGGGCTATTGATTATATCTCCTAAAATTAAAAAACTTTCATATTACTTATGGATACTATTGAATGCTTTTATATGATGTCTCAGCCACTATGGATTCTGAAAACAGCAAAGGATAACCATGTCCAAAGGCTTGTGCATATGTCTGCTGATTTGGCCAGGCAGGTTAATCTAATGCTTGAGGATGTTAAGACTGGCATTGCAGGAGAGGTAGATTTTTTTTTTTTTTTGGTGACTTGAGAAAGGTATAGTTAGATGCTTTATGTTCTAAAATTTTGTAGACTTTGTTTTTTCATTGTAACCTTTTAGTGAAATTTTAGATGAGCACTGCGAAACAAGATTGAATCATATGGGCAACTTAATATTTGCTCATTTGTTGAGTCACTGCAACTTTGGCTTGGACGTAAACTATCAAAACTTTTAAATTTGAGTCACAATTTATTAGTCATATGGTGAAAGACTCGTAGTTTTGTTCCATGCATGCAAAGTCTATTGGTATTTGTTAATACTTGCACATTTGTCTATTCCTTGAAGTTTATATAATTAGTACTAACTTTTTAGGTACTAAAGGGTAGAATTGCTCCTGACACCATTCCGAGAAGTAAAACAAACCTTGAGGAGAGGCAACAAATAGTAAATTCTGCTAAAGTTGGAGTAAGAAATCGCCGCAATCATCATATGCAGGTAGAGGTTATCTGTATTCAGCTTTGTCTTCGTATTTTGATTGTTCAATGAACCATTTGCTATTTTTCTTGTTTTTTTTTTAAAATAAAATTCAACACATATGTTAGTATTTACATGTGTTCGTGAATGAACTTGGACAAAAAGAAAAAAGAAAAAGACCTGAAAAAGAGAACATTGTTGGATTTGGTTTCTCTCACAGACATGTCAAATTCCAATTCGCCCAATAACCCCTGGCAGCCTTCTAGAATCAATTTGTTGGTCGGTCTCAGAGCCAACTTCAAATGCTACTCTCTACACAGATTCTTTCAGCAATGAAGATGTCACTGAACATCCTGCATTTTTTGATGCAAAAGATGGTAAAGATACAGAGGCTTCATTTGCAAACCTAACCCGGTCACTTACTGAAAGGTTGCTGATCTCTTTCCCGCTCTGGCAACCCAAAAGAATCATATTGTATTATTTTTATTTTTTAGTTCTTATTTTATTACCTCTCACCACATCTAATCTTTGACATGCTTGTTCTCAGTGAAAAAACCGAATTGGTATTCAAAAACTTTTTTCTTACCATATTGTTTCCTGTTGATCGATTTGCTGAGATGGGGCCATCTTCAAGAATATATTTCAGTGATACTGGCTTTACATGCTTGCAGGTGTTAGATGAAATATATGCATTTTACCAGGTAAATTTTAAGGTTTTCCCTTTCTTGACTATTACTACATAACAATCCAAACACTTGCACATATTTGGCACTTGTCTTTTAGATCATTGTCTTAGTTGTAGTTTACACTTGATCATTAGTTGTGGACCTGTTTGTTTTAAACTTACACATCATGCCATGAGCTTTTCTTTAAAGAGTCAAAATCTATGACACACCGACTCTTTTTAGAACACTGAGTATCATAAATATTTGGATAAGTACTAGGTATCGAACATGTATAATTTTGTCAATTTTTTTGTAAATTTTCACCAAATTGAAGTGTTGATTATACATACTTATTTCAATGTTATGTTGCTTGAACACACATACTTCATGAATTTATATAATAATGTTCAAAATACTTATCATAGTCAAATTAAGTAGAAATTTAGTGCGACCTAATTGCCTTTTTTACTCTCTTTTATCATAGGGAAATATGATTTCATGATAATGCTTTATTTATTAATGAAGCCTAGTGTAAGTGTCTCGATTCTTCTTTGCAGGAAAGCATGTCAGATAATGAAATAGAGGCTGCCATTCATACAGACTCAAGGCATGGTGACTCACTTCGATCAGTGTTTTGCACCAAAGAAACAGCAGAGAGTGGTCATGTGATTTTCAAACGGATTGATTTTTTAGGAAGTCGTAAAAGCTTTGAAATGTTAAAGCGTGTGAGTGGAGACAATAATAGTAACGTGTATGAGCTATTGATCAGAGCATGAGATGAGCTAATCATCAATTTCCAAGTCACGTGGAGCATTTTTCTTTGCTTCTTTACAATGGATGTGACTGAGTTCTTTGATGACATAATAGGAAGCTCAATATTTGAAGTGTGTTATAAGAATACTATATTTTCTCTTTTTTATTTTATCAAACTATAATTGGGAGGGGGAATTTTTATTTACTTTTTTGTTTGAAAATGGAGAATTTATATAAATAGTATAAATAAAAGATTACAAACACACCATCTTCAAGCATAAACCCATACAAGAACGACTTATTTCTTAAATTAGTAGGTTATTTGGGTTAGGTAAGGTTTTTTTTTATTAAAATCGATTCTGAAGTAAAGATTATTATTATTGTGATAAAATATTGTCTTGTTATGGTAAACTTTATTACGACACTGGATACCTAATGTTGATTATTGATAATGGGATAAAGACTCCTAGTCTTTTTGTCTTGTGTTATGGGGCATTGATTGACCTTAGCACTTTCTCTATTAGAAGGTTTAGGTTTGTCCTTGTTATCAAGTTTGGCATTAGAAATAGAAACATGAAAGGTTTACGTTCCTCCATTTGT
Source organism: Hippophae tibetana (assembly GCA_037013495.1). Taxonomy (NCBI): domain Eukaryota; kingdom Viridiplantae; phylum Streptophyta; class Magnoliopsida; order Rosales; family Elaeagnaceae; genus Hippophae; species Hippophae tibetana. The sequence goes on along the minus strand of CM072808.1, from coordinate 8,526,219 downwards.
GAGCATGAAGAGCTTATTTGCTTATTAAGATCTAGTAAGTCGTTTTGGGGACTTTGACTTCTATGAAAGTTCATTTTCTATCGAGAATACAATGCACAAAGATGAATATATATAATGAAAAAACTAGAGGTAGGATTCTTTTATAAGATTGATTGGCCTAAGTAATAGTAAGTCTTTTTATACTAGGTACTACCTTTCCATATTATGTCAATACTTTTTTTCATATTAGGTTAATGTTTTATAAATTTTATATTTTTATCGAAAATAGCTTTAATGTAAATTTAATATTTAGCACTATTGTAGTAAGCCTTAGTTACTAGTAATTGTGATGAATATATATATATATATATATATATATATATATATATATATGATTTGAAATCAAGTAATTTTGAGTAATTTTTTCTATGAGAACACCCCTATCATACATTCTTAGTTCACGAAGATTGCTTATCCAAATCCAATTTATATATATATATATATATATATATGATTTGAAATCAAATAATTTTGAGTAATTTTTTCTATGAGAACACCCCTAACACCCCTATCATACATTCTTAGTTCAGGAAGATTGCTTATCCAAATCCAATTCAAACTTCACACCAACTCTCCCCAAAAAATGGGAGGGGTAACTTTTAATGTATTCTGACAATCCATCAAGAGCATTTAAAAAGTAACATTCTAACTCAAATAAATAAATAATTCACCCAACTATCAAACCAACCCAGAAACTCAAAGGAAAACTAAACATCATCACCTACAACCCAAATGAACATAGTTTGACAAAAGAACAACTATAAAACCATCATATCAAACTGCTGTCCAACTATGCTGCCACGGCCATTGTATGAGCTTCATTGTCATCTTTGATCTCCAACTCCTCATCCTCCCTTGGCAACACCACAAAAAACCTTAAGTAGCTCGCAAAGAGGAGATAATTGCAGCGATGGAGAGAGGGTGATTAGAGAGGAGTGCCTAAATCAGATTCTATCCACACCTAGTATCTCCAAGCGAATTGGAATGGTAGAGCAACCTAGCATGGAGGGAAACGGTCTAAGCAGTGGATAGTGGAATTGGCAGACATTGAATGATTGGAGAAATGGTGGTCAAAACGGTAGAAAGTGGCTGGCTGACATAAGGGAGGCGGAGGTTGAAAAATGGTCAATCAGATAGGTGATAGTTGTTGGGGGCTGCGATGATGGGTGGTAAAATAATTGGGCTGGGGGGTGGGGGGAAAGCCCGTGATGGGTACAAGGTGAAACTTTGTATACTTTGAAACATCTCGTGGCGAATGAAAGCCTTCCAACAAGACGCGTTACCCTGATTAATTCAGTGAAGCTCCATTATTTTTTAAATTGCCACTACAGGAAGTTTGGAGTCAATATATGGATTTGGTGGCTTACTTTGACTTGACTATGCTCTATGTTAGTCGAGAAATTATTGATTGCTGACAGAAAAATAATTCATACTAAGTGTAAATACATGAAACTTGTCTACTGGTTGATAACTTTTCTTACACTTGACTTTTAGATATGAATTATATGATTGGTCAGAGCACCAATTCTTTGTGCCCCAAGAATTCCTCATGCTTTAGCCACATGTAAGATATAGTTTATATTTGTTTCGAACTCTTCTTTTCTTTTTGGATGAATTTGGAATACATCATACATGAAGCAATTACCCAAGTACTGAAAATTGATCCATAACAACAATAAAAAGAGTATTTATTTCCTGATTGTCATTTTCTTGTTTCTTAGAATAATCTGAAAAGAAAATCATCAAATTAAATATTTTGTTTTACAAACTTGAAGGTTTTTGAAAATGATCCTTAATCTTTGCTTGCACCACTAACCTAAATAGTCAAAACATTATTAATCCAAAAATTGGGTCAACTTGTTTCTGAACCTCTCTGGATTTAATATGTACGACACCCTTCTACCTCTAACTCGAGAAATTATTGGTTGCTAACTGAGTATAAAATGTAAATGCATACAACTTGTTGAAAACATATCTTCAACTTTCATTTTAACGGTCAAAATCAAACAAATCTGGTTGCGAATACTACATTAGTACTCCAGATGCAACTAATAATTCTTTCCAACTCTGTATCCTTGTCGGACCTAAAACATAGTGGAGACCCTTACTAGCCAAAGTAGATGTTTCTCATAATAGCTTATTGGTCAATGTTATCCCCAATTGTTTTTGTTCAAATTTAAAGGATGGAATACATAAATATGAAAAATCCACCAGTTTCTTGACAATAGATTGGTTAATCTGACATCAGAAACTTATTATTACCTGTCAATGATGAGTTTACCACGTCGTTGAAGCTCGTAAAGCATGACAAGCGCTGCAGAATCAAAAGAACTCTTTTTGTCAGCTCTAGCATCTCCATAGCATTGAATATTGCCGTAATTGGGGATATACAAGGTTATACTTGATATAAAACTGTTAAAGCACTTTCTTCGCTCCGAGCCTTCTCCAAGTTCAATTGGTGTTCTGTAGCTTAAGAGACACTAATCCCGTCAGAGCAGATTTCAAATGAAAGAAACAATTTGCAGTAGCTTAATAAACTACACATCCAATATAAGCAAGGTTTAGTTGCTTGGACGAACCTTGATTTATTTTCTATTGATTCGAAGTTAGGCATGGGCCATTGTAGATCCTTACATAATTTAAAAAGTGTGGTACGAGGTCCTCCTTTATCCTTGTTGATTGCTTCAATAGTAGCTGCAAACAGACAAATGGGAAACCAAGTAATTCCAACCTTCTACCCTTCTAAGAAACAACATTTAATATTTTCGATCAAGAACACAGAATTTTAGTCACAAGCAGATCAGAGGTCCCATTATGTAATTCATATCAAGAAAAGTGTAGTAGGATGACCCTGTTTCTCATCGGAAGATGTGAAAATGTTGACAATTTCAGATAGTCTCGATGAATATGGAGTATTGGATAAAAAAGCTGCAATTGATAGTTGGAACATAACAATGCTGAATGATTATTAAACACTGGATTAGAAGTTACTAGCATTCTCAAACACCACAAATCTGACAAATACCCCAAGCTCCACTATCTATTACAACTAGAAAACTTAGTAAACTTGTTTGGAAAAGTGATACCACAAGGGAAAATGATCCTTTTTAATGTTCTTATTTCTTCTATTTTTTAATTTTTTCTAAATTGCTTCAACAATTATTAATATGAAAACTTGCTTTGTCAAATGCTGTTGAAAAAATAAAAACTTAACTAGTGAATCTAAGTGCAATGCTCAATACTTGTCGTGTTACTTTTTCAAAACAAGTAAATTAGAGGTGGAATTTATGAGGGTTGTACATGTTAATGTTTTCTGGCCAAATATATTTTTTAATATTATATAAAATATTAATATTTTTGGCCAATTTATTTATTCAATAAAAAACCCCATATCTTTATAAGCATAAAAGAATTAATAGTCAATTCTAACAAAAAATAATAATTCGTGTCGGGTTGGGTTACCACCCCTAGAATAAATTGCTCACAAAAATAACTAGTGGACTTAAATACTCCTGTACAAGACGTAGTAGCCTTGTGTAATCACCCACCCTATCTAGAAAACACATCTGGTGGGGAAAAATATGCAGGAGGGTGGAAATGTAAGAGATTGATAAATGCCTTTTGCATGAACTTCCACACAGTAACATGTACATGCACAAACCTGGAAGGCTGGTGTCGTTACTACTGGCTTTCATAGATAAGTCACTTTCCACCAAATAAACTTTAGTTGACTCCACAACCGACTGAACCTCGGATGTTTTAATCTTTTTATGGATCATCTCCGAAGAATCTTCATCGGTTATTGGATTGAAGATATTGATGCTCATGTTAAGGTCAGATGAATTACCACTTTGCTCAGCCCTCTCCTTTCTCTTTTTAGACAACCAAGAGTATGAAATGCCTCTATTCTACAAAATGACAAGTATAAATCAATAGTGGGAAGAGGGAAAAGCGTTGATCAATTATCTATAGCGGTTTATGGACGGTAAATAAATTTTGGAACATTCATTTTTTAGACATACAAGTGAGTGCAGGAGTTAGAAAAGGCACTGACAAACCTCGAGTTCCTTCAATAAACGATGGGCTGCTTCCCCTTTTGCATCTTTTCTGCTCCTATTATTACCTTGTCCAATCAAAAGGTCATCTTTTAGCTGTAGTTTAAGCTCTGCATGCACCATTTCTCCTTTTCTTGTACAACTTTCTTTAATAAAGTACCCAAGAGAGTCACATAATTCAATTAGTTCACGCAATGGAGGTAACTCGAGTTTATCAGGGGTCACAATTGGAGATAATAGTGGTTCATATATTCTCCATACTGCATCATGATTAAGATTTGTATCAATTAGAATTGCACCAGCAATACTTTCAAACAAATCACCGAGAGCCTGTGCCAAAAGCAACCCAAGATCAGAAAATTAACACACACATGAAATTATGCAGAAAAATAGTGAAAAACATCCACAGCCACTTAAATAAACCTATGATTCCCATAAATTTGACAAAGAGTACACTTAGCTCGCATAAGTTATATAAAAGGTACACCACAAGTCCTAAAAAAAATTCCAATGTACCGTTTATGTAACTTATGGGACTAAGTCCACTAGTTTAAAGATAAATGCGTAGAATGCATTTTTGGTAAAAGTTATGGACCTTTTAGGTACTGCACTTTAAAATAAATGAACTTGACTAGTGTTTTTCTTAAAAATATCACTAAAGAGAGAGTAGCACCACAAGTAGAATAATAAAAGGAAAATTAACACACACACACTTGAAATTAAGCAGAAAAATAGTGAAAAAATCCCCAGCAACTTAAATACCCTGCGTACGAAACTTTGACCGAAGTACACTTAGGACCCAAACGTTATATAAAAGGTACACCTCAAATCTCCCCCCTCCAAAAAAAAAAAGGTGTCAGAGGGTAGGAAACTTATGAGACTCAAGTTCGCTTGGTTAAGATAAATGATTAAAGTGCATGATTGGTCAAAGTTATGAAACTTTGTAGGTACCATGCCTTAAAATATATGAAGCTCGATAAGTGTTTTTCTTGAGAATATCAGTAAAGAGAAAGAGTAGTACTGCAAGTGAAATAATAAAAGGAAAATTAACACACAAACTCTTGAAATTAGGCAGAAAAATAGAGAAAACATCCCCAGCAACTTAAATATCCTATGAATCCCATAATTGACCAAAAGTACACTAAGTCTCATAAGTTATATAAAAGGAACACCCCTGAAGTCCTAAAAAAACTCCTTCTGTACAGTTTATGTAACTTATAGATTCCATTGTACATGTATAAAAATAAACTAAAGTGCATGTTTGGTCAAAGTTATGGGACTTTTGAGGTACAAAATATATGAAGCTCGATTAGTGCTTTTCTTGAAAATATCACTAAGGCGAAAGACCTAAGATTTAGGAAACAAAAGTAAATTACAAATGACTAAATAAAGAATAGGAGATATTGCATTGCAATCCCATAAGCAATCATACGAATAAATCTGGAATCTTTAATAGCATCATGGAGCAGCATATTTCCAGCTTTAGATTACAACATAAAAACTTTAATAGGTAGAACCTGCCTTTGGACCTTTTGAAACTTCTGGTAGTCCAGTTTTGATGTGAGATTCAAATAAGGATTTCACATATTCTGTTATTTGACTTAAAAGTAATCCAGAGCAATGTTGCAGATGTTGATGAAGATTTTGCCTCACAGCAGCTTGAGCAAAGTTTTCATTATTAACAGAAGCTGAACGCAAGTCCGTCAACTCACCTGGATCGGTATCTGTGTAGGTATGGTACATATATGTGGTAATAAGCAGGTCCAAAACTGAGTCACCCAGAAATTCAAGCCTCTGAAGAAGAAATACAATGAGTCAAGGAATGAATAATACACATACCCGTTCTACATTTAATAATTTAGTTACCAGTATCCCACCATGAGAAATCTTCCCTTTTCACATGAAATAATTAGGTTGAGTACTATAAAACAAGGTTTGGAAAGACTTAGCTTCTTCTCCTCCTTTTCTAGTAGCCATCATCTTTTTCTTTCTTTCTTTTTTCCCTTTTGATATAATGGTGAACAATTATCTCTCATATATAAAAGGGAGAATTCAGATATAAACAGTAAATTTGGTAGTTCCTCATATACACTCTGATGCGGAACAAAGAGCATCAGCAAAGATTCCATGGTACATTTCCAGTAGGTCAATTAATCAAGAATAACTCAATGGGTCATGAAACAAGTATAATAACAATTACAAGTCATTTGGATTGCTTGGGTATGCAAGCTTGGGTATGCAATGACCTGGAAAGTTTCATTGAGCATCTATCAGTATATTCGTCATATCTTTTTCATCTAATATCCAATTAAGGCGAAACAAATTGCGTTACAAAGCTGACTTAATGGGCTACAATAATGAAAGAGACAGATTTTTCATAATTCAAAAGTTTAATAGGTAAAAAATAGCTTTCAATCAATGCCCAAAAATCTGTCAAATAATTACCTTTTTTAGTTTTATAATTTATTTTGTAGGTCTAATATTTGCTTTATTTTATAGAATTCTATATTCAATTTTCAGTAATAATTTAGAGTTTATGTTATATTTTAAAGTCTATAAATATATATATAAGGTTTTAATTAAAGAACTAACTTTGAATATAATTTTAATGAGTGTTTTTCCTTAGCTAATTGGAAAACTTTATCTAAACTTATCAAAAGCAATCTTGTGGCGTTCATCCTAGACTTATCACTCACATCCCTTTAGGGGCCAAAAAATATCTTTTGAGACCCATTTCTTCCTTTTTTGGATAATTGATTTTATTCTTAAGAGTGACAATTCATGTGGTTCATATTTTAGGTAATTGTTTTAATCACATAAAAATTTATATACTTAATAATCGGGTCACAATTCATGTTAGTTTCTACTTACATATTTAATGAATGAATTGGGTCCCATCAATTCATATATAAGTGAATCATTAAAAACAACATTTTTGCGAAATGTCTTTCGAGATCTCACTTGTTCGTTTTCATCTTCTTCTTATTTTTTCTAGATTTAGATCTTTTTAATTATTTTTTGTTAGTTTTTCTTCAACACCAAAAAATACCAAATGCTTTACAATAAATTTACCATACTCCTATGAATAAATATATTGATAGTTTTATTATGTATTATCTTTACGTTATTACCCTTACGTAATTGTTTTAATCACATAAAAAAATTTACACTTGTAATTGGGTGACAATTTATGTGCTTTCTGCTTACAAATTTATTAAACGGGAAGATTCTGATAAATTCATTTGTGAACGAATCATATTTGTATTGAACTAATTATTTTTGTGTCGATACAACTAAATAAGTTATAAAAAATTTCAAAACAACAGTCAGAGTTAACTCATTGATTATCTAACATGGATTTTTTTATATAAAAATGAAGTTAATTATGTGCATCAATTTAAATTTGAAAAAAGTGTCATACAAGTCCTTTTGTTTAGGCCAAGGATTGTTTAGTCACCTTGATTAAAATATATGTTTTAAAGACCCTTTATATGTGAAAAAAATGCTAAGAAAAAAATAACTTTCCATCCAATTTTGTATTAAATATAACGAAATAACACATGTGACACATACATGTTTATATTTTTCGATAGACATATATCTAATGAAGTAATTCCTAATTAAAAAATACTGGAATCTTTTAACAAATTATTTCGATTAAACTTAAATAAAATTTCCAACATCTGATGTGTTAATTTGTGTATTAGACAATAAAAGTTTTCTTTAAATTTTATTGAAAATTTTGCTATAAAGTATGAGAAAAAAATTTAAAAAAAAGTTTGAGTAATATTTTTAATTAAATATTAATTTTTTACGTAACTACCTATCGAAAAATATAAACATGCATGTGATACATGTGATAGTTCGTTATATTTAATGGAAATTGAATAGAAAGTTTTTTCACAAACAAAAGGACCTAAATACCACTTTTTTACATGACTTAAAAACACATTTTTTAAGCGAGGGTACTAAACACCACCATTTGTCTAAACAAATGGGCACTTCAACCTATAAATTTATGTGATTATTTTATTATTATTGTTATTTTTATATAAATGCGTATTAAAAAGGAGTGGGATATTATTAAACTAAATTTAATACCTTTAACATTTATTAATTATTATAGTATTTTCATTTGAGATATAGTAAAATGTTAAAGTATTAAAAAAAATTATATTAATCTGAAGATAAGTGTTATTCTTTACAATTAGGTTACTAAACTATGTTACTCTTGTTTTATTTTTTAGTAAATTAGAAGAGTATTCCCAAGAGCATCAAAAAAGCGTTGATAAGTTTGGTTGTTATCTTATGAAATAGTTGTTTCTGTAGTTTTATTGAGTATTGACTTTATATTATTATCCTTGAATAATTGTTTTGATTCTTAAGGATGAAAATTCATATGGTTCATGATTATCTATTTAATAAATGGATCAATTTCGTGTTAAGATCATGTCATATCCAATATCAATTAAAAAAAATAGTCAACTAACCTACATTAATTTTAAGCAAAAAAATCTCTTCTATATAAAAAACAAAGGTTCGGTGGTTCGACGTCATGATCAACCACCATTATTTTTAAAATACTTGGAACATTATATATTTATCATAAGGTTATATTTTTTTATCTTTTGCAATATATTTATCATAATGCTATTTTTTTATCTTTTGTGATATATTTGACTCATGTAGAAACCAAACTACACTCAATAAATTGTTTTTTAGGAAAATAACAACACCAAAACTTGTAACTACAAAAATAAAATCACTTATCTCCAGTTCATACATTTTCACTATTAACAAAAAGTCATGTACATCATTTCACATTAAACATCATCCCATTAGACGACGTCCAAATTGAAGTATGACTATTTAGATTTGTTCAGTATTGAACGTCATCCAATTGTATTATGTTTAATATTATTGGCATGCTATCCAATTGTATTATGTTTAATATTATTGGCATGCTATTCTGTTATTATAAGTTTTAAAGGTTTTTTCATTTTTTTCTGTTTATAATCATTGACTTTATTTCAATTATCTAAATCAAATAGCACAATGAAAAATAATAATACTTACAATTATAGCAACATCTACCGAATTCGAATCTCGCTCCATTAAAAATTATTCTCTTTTTTGCATCACTATAATTTAGGTCGATAGTTTTTTAATATGGTTTAAAAAACACTTACTAAGATCGAACAAATTGCGTCTCTCATTTCAAGTCTACATGTGTTACTTATTTATTAAATAAAGTATCACTTATTTATTGTATGATATTACTACAAAGGATCACACATATTATTCATAAAATAATTATTATTGTATATTTATTGTTAACTACAGTAACTAATTAATTAACTATTTTTTTAAAAGTATTTTTCTGAACCTTTCTACAAGAATTTAACATCAATTTTTCATCTTGCTATAATAAAAAAAACTTAAAAAAATTATATTTAAAGATTTATTTTCTTTTATTTTTTAAAAATAATGAGCAATAATAATTATTGTTGACAATTAACACTATCATATACTTATCAAATTTAAATCACCAACCCGTACATTTACACGATCCAAAACTAATATTTGTAAAAACAATAATTTAGGAAGAGAGTAAATTTAACCACTTATAAAAATCAGCAAAAGGCTCATATAAACTACCTGGTAGCAGCAGCTAACTCCTGATTCTTGCTCAGATGTGTGTGTTATTGCTTCCTGCAAAAGATACTTCGTTGAAAATACATACCCAAGTTTTGACTCAAGGGTTGCGATTTCATCAACTTTTGGAATGTAAGACCGAAGGGATGCAACAGTATTTGCTTCCGTAACTAAAGAAGGCCTAAGCTCAGCTTCAATACCCAGCCAATTCATCACCTGAATTGCAGCAGCCAACCCACCCTCAACATAATATGCCCCTATGAGGGCTTCAACGCAATCAGCTATTGTTTTTGATAGCATCCAGCGGTGACCATTATCACAGCACTTTCCCAGCACAATTTTTGGGTCTTCAGTTTGGAATTCGCTATCAAGAGGCACTTCTGAGGTATCAACTCCACATTTACAAGGAACAGGACGTAAAGAGCACTGTCCAGGTGCAACCCAACGGCGTGGATCAAATGCAGAGTCACGAATGTACCCCTGTCATTAAAGGAAATACAAATACAATCCAGTTAGTAGAGTTATGGTATGTCAATGAAGTAAATTGAAGCTACTTAAACAATTATGAATTCATGTGGGTGCTAAAAGAGAACTCCTGCAGAAATATCTACTATATAAACCAAAATTAAAACCTGTAATTTGCGGTTTGTTCCCAATTTATGCAAGTTTGAATTACAAACAACACGTGATCGCCGATCTGATAATTGTCCTTCATGGATTTTGGGATATTTCAAAAAAAGGTGGCAGCCTACAACATACTTTAGAACAGAATCACCAAGCAACTCCAATCGCTCCATAGAAAAAATTTCACAAGATCTAAGTGTTGTAAGAGCTTCCAAAACCTAATTGCAGAACACAAGGGTTAGAACTATCACATCCATATAGTTAATAGAAAGTAGTGAAATAATAAATAAAACCCATCAAGAAGGTATACCAACAAACTTGATATCTGAAGGCCGCTGTCATGACCATGAATCTCTTTTCTAAGTTGACTTGCTAACATCAGGGATTCCAAACGATGCATCAAGGATGGTAATAAATAAAGTGATTTTAGAACAGCTCTTGGAACATTTATGCTCACTAAAAGCTCAGGTGGCATATGAGCATGCATTTGTGGCTTCTTAACACAAGTATCTGACCAATCAAAAGAAAAGATTAGAAATTTGACACATGGAGCGAAATCATATAGTTGCAACCACTTTGCTTTAAATAAGATGTATTATAAAGTTAAACACAACTTTCAATAATCATGGAGAAGGGAAAAATGACAAAAATTGTCATTTTAGTTGACTCGTAATGTAATACGTATTGAATATATTAATAGTTTTAGTATAATTAGGAATACTTATCCTAATCTAAATAGAATTACGTTATTGGGTATAATCAATTGGGATAATGAATAATGCAACCTCTTTTACAATTAACTTAGTAGCAGAAAGGGGAGGGAAAAACAAAAAAAGGGTTTCCACTACCCTCTGCCTCTACTATGCCTCGTGCCACCACCTTGTGCCATAAACATCTAGGGCTGCCACCATCATGCTATCTCTTCTTATTCCCAGCACAGATGGGTCTGTGAATATTAGTTCCGCTGCCATCTACCTCCTCCCTTTGCTCCGCCAACTACGAAGGTGTCTTACCCATCCCCCGTCGTCGCCGCCATGTTCGGCCCCTAGCTGAACCATCAGATCTGTAACTCCAACTTTCAGATCCACATTTTACTCAGCTTTTACCAAAAAAAAAAGAAAAAACAGAAAAAATGCAGATCCACACGGATTTTTTTAATCTATTTTCCTGTAATTCCTACTGTTTTAGCCCTAATCTAATTTAAACCATGTCTGAAGATTCAGATTCTAAATCTGACGGTAAATTTATTTCTACCACAACCATGCATGATAGTTCCTCTCCAATTAATATTAAGAGTAAACACCTTTTAAGGTACCCAAACTTTGGTCCATGTTACACAAGGTGTTTGAACTTTTTTTCTACAAAAAGGTACCCATACTCTTATTTTATTTACACATAGGTACCCAGAATCTTATTTTGTTTATACATAGGTACTTTTTTGATAGTCAGTTATTAGCATTAATTGGTAAAACTTAATTAGTTGCCACATCACATCAATTAATTAGCTGACGTGACAGTACTTATGTATAAACCAAATAAGAGTGTGGATACTTTTTGTATAGAAATTTTTTGGATACATTTGTGTAAAATAAACCAAAGTTTGGGTACCTTTCTTCAAATACCTTTGTGTAAAATAGACTAAAGTTTGAGTATCTTATGAGTTGTTTATCCTAATATTAAATTAGATGGTCACAACTATCATGTTTGGTCAAAAACATTGGGGATATAAATTACTGAACGAGAGAAAAAAATGCAACATTATTGGAAAAAAAAAGGTTGCTCCAAAAGAAGACGATCCAACTTATGATAAATGGAAAGCTGAATATGCCTTATTCTATGACAGAAAAACTAGTGTCTCACTTTGTTCAATGTGAAACAGCAAAAGAAGTCTAGGATATAATTAGAGGAAGAGTTATCTTGATATATATGATTCCTAGTGTATGAACTGATGAAACAATCGATTAATAACCTAGTTGTTAGTTAATTACAAAGTAAAAAAAAGTAGAAAATTTTAGATAAACTTAAATTCCTAAAGCTAAAATTAAGAAAAACAAAAATAGATCTTAAAATTATATAATAAATTTAGGATTTAGAAATTGAATGTATCATAACATAGTAAATTTAGTTGTAATATAATGGCGATGATAATCTTATAATCACATGTTTCACTTATTATTCTAAAAATTTGTACTTTCCACTATTTTTTTATTATTTTATACTATTTTATTTTTCTACAAAAATATTTAAAACCTCACATTTGTTCTATTTGTGACATTTTAGGATTTCATTTTGAAGCTAGTAATTATTAATTATATTTTCTCAATCCTTTACGAGTAATGACCCTTACTTGCAATCTACTTAGTTTAATTTTTTTAAATAAAAAAGGGTTAAATATTTGATAATCAAATCTTGATCCATCAATTACCTTACTCTTCCAAGTTCAAGATATTATTGTCACAGGTAGTAACACTAGTGAGATTGAAAAGTTATGTAACTATTTGGCTAAGGATTTTGAAATGAAAGACCTAGAGAATCTAAAGTATTTCTAGGGTATTGAGTTTCTCGATCCAAACAAGCTCTCTTTCAACAAAAATATGCCTTAGATCTCTTAGTTAAAAATGGAAATTCTACATGTACCCCAACAGACACTCCTATTGAGGTCAATCATGAGTTGACTGTCTATCATAATTATATCCCAATTATAAGGAGAGGTATCAGAGATTAGTAGAAAAATTGATTTATTTAACTCATACTCGACCTAACTTACCATATGTAGTTAGTGAGGTAAGCTAGTTTATGCATAATCTGAGTGAAGCTAGTTTATACATAATCTGAGTGAACAACATATGAATGCAAAAAACCAAATCTTAGCTTATCTAAAGTCCTCCCCAGGCGAAGGTATTTTTTGCTCTAAGCATGAACACCTAGACATCACGAGTTACACTGACTCTCACTTTACAAATTCTAAGGTGGATAGGAAGTCTACTTCAGGATATCTCACACTTCCTGAAGGTAATCTGGTGACTTGGAGAAGAAACAAAATGTGAGATCGTTGTCTAGTGAAAAAGCTAAATACCATATTCCTCACCATGTTATTATGCAGCTTTCTTGGTTGAAGATTTGGTTAAGTGAGTTTATCTTTTGTTCTAAAGAACGTACGACACTATTTTCTCTTATAACATGACATCTATTGAGATTGCCAATAACCTGATACAACATGAGCAAACAAAGCATATTAGCTTGATAAAAACTACATCAAGGACAATTTGGATTCTAGTGTCATCAAAGTTTCGCATATCAAGAGTGTGGATCAACTAACTGACATTATGACTCATGGTGTAACTAGAGATTCTTTCTATACCACAATGTACAAGTTGGGTATGAGTGAAACCTATGCCCCAACTTGAAGGAAAGAGTTGATGTGTAATGTTCATAGTGTGAGTATAATTAGGAATACTTATCTTAATCTAAATACAATTACTTCATTATGTGTATAAATACTCTATAATTAGGAATACTTATCTTAATCTAAATACAATTACTTCATTATGTGTATAAATACTCAATTAACGTAATGAATAATACAAGCTCTTTTACAATAAACTATTTTAATATATATATATATTAGTTTTGACTACATTTATGACAAAAATTGGGGAAAATGAGTAAAACATACTAATGCTCCTTATCTTTAACCTACAATGACGAAACTTCAGGTCAATTAACACTGAAGGCTAATAAATAAGGATAAATCATGTAATGCTAAACAAAAGGAAAAAGCCCATGAGGAACAAGCACAAGTTTTCATGCCACAAAACCGTTTGGAACTGCTAGTATACATAAAGAGCATAGACTACAGCATTGAGCATAGAGTGGATAGGTCAAGCAAAAATTATCGAACCTTCTTCACCGAAGTTAACTAAAAGGTTGTGAGGATTATGACTTTGCTTTAACCGCAGTAAAGGCTGATTCGGATACTTTAGCACTATGCCATACCTGATCAGCACTATCGTTACAAACAGATACTATGAAGTCATATGCACCAAAAAGAAAAAAGATACCGAGATCACTTACTTTTTGTTGAAGTAATCAGAATAGCTAGTATATTTCGATGTGATGCAATCAGTGTTGCCCTCAAATGAGCTATTGGCACATGTATTACTCACAACGTCAAAAACAGTGTATAACCTTCCAGTGTGAGCAGCCAATACTGTCATGAATTTGATATTTGTTGCATCAATGCAGCAATTAGCAAAGCGGATAACATTCAAACCTTCACATCCAGTATCATATGATTCAGTTTGACAGGGCAATAAACCCACTCTGTCATCATTACAGTGCTCAGAAGAAAATAAAGTATTATTCTTCAGCAGTTCTACCACAGAAATGCACGAATTTACCCAGGTCCAGTTTATTCTCATAGATTCATTGTTTGTTTCAGCAGGGAGAAGCAAGTACATATATGATGGGTTCCATAGTGTTTTTGTTTCTTTCTCAAACAGAAACTCTCTTCCTGCTCCAGCTTCTTTGGATCTATGAAGCAATTTCCCAAACAGTCCATTAAATAAAAATTCCTGAAATCTCCTTGCCTTTGTTATCTGTTCATACAATATAACACGGAATAGCACTAGTTATCAGCATTTTCCCATAATAAATCAGCAGTAAGAAACAAAATTTGACTCAATAAGCTTATATTTGTACCTCGTCTACGTCCAAATGCACTTCCCCACAAGAAGACACAAAACACTTTACTGTCTTAGATACCAAATAGAGGTCCAACTCAAAATTTCCAACATCATGATCAAGTTTTGACTCAATCAGAAGAACAAATCCAGAATAAATCTCACTAACAACATCACAGGAGAAGTCAAATTTATAAGCATGAAAGATGGCACCATCAAGTTTTTCTCCCCAAGATCCGGACAATGCACGAATATAGGTTGTACCATGTAATTCCTTCCTTTTTGTCGTCCCTTCCAATACCAAAATATGCTATTAATTAAATAGAGAAAAAGGTAAATACCAAGATCTCATAAGGATAGACAAAAAAATGAATATTTTATTGAACACAAACAAACAACATTCTTTTTTATATAATTTGAAGTTGAATTCAAAAGCGAAAGGCATATTTAGCATGAATTGTAATATTCATCATCCACATTACATCCATAATACAAATGATTTTATAAATAGGCAGATCAAGTTAAGATACCTGCACCAGAAGAAGCTTCTTTCCCTTTTGTACTGGGATGATCATCTTTTGACGGCCCTTCAACGAATGGAAGAAGATAATCATCCAAAGCCCTCATTTGGTGTAGCTGTTTACAGGCTTCCAAGCATGCAAGTTGCTTTGCTACATGTGAATTCCTAGCAATGGGACTGACTAATGATTGGAAAGAAGCATTAGGAGGCAATGTTATTTTACAATCGTATGATCCTCCATGATATGTGGTGTGAAAAATTGGCTTAGGAACGAAGTACCTGATGAATAATCAAGAACAATGCAATAAGGATAGTAAAAAAGAGTAAGATTAGGTGATTTTTTTTATAAGATTATATTATTAGGAAAAAGTACACTAGAAGTTTTGCTTGTATCATTTGGACACTTTAGTAATATAGTTTTTACATTAAAGTGACCCAATTTTAAAAATCGAGTAACTTATGTGTCTCTTGTAAAAACTAGGTCACCAAAGTGTCATATTGACACTAACAAAGTGACTTAAAGAACTCTTCACCCATAAAAGTACAAAGTGACCAAACGCAAAGAAAGTAATCCATACTTGTCACCAGGAAGCTTTTGACAGTAATGATGTATGTGTTGAACACTAGAATCAGCAGTAATTGATGCTCCAGTAGCATTCACAAAATATGCTTTTGTTTCCTCAAAGGTGCATGATTTTTTAATGGATGTATCAGGATCTCTGGTCATAGCTGCATCAGTCATTGAGCGCTCACTTCTGATGACATCATGTAGTTGATTCCTTTGTTTTGTGTTTCCCCTAATAATGCAGGAATAGTTAAATAGATTCACTTAAGCAAACAAAATGTACAATGGCCAAGAAAATCAGCTTCCTCATGGAGAACTTTTATGATGTGTACATATAAACTATCATACCTCTCCAACATCACAACAAACTGAGAATCATTTTGCCGAGCTCGTCCCCTTGACTGGATATAACTATGAACTGTCTTAGGAAGGTCAAAGCGTATTACATGGGAGCAGTTTGGCACATGAATTCCCTCTTCAACTACATCAGTAGCAAATAATAGATTGACCTACTCAACCGGGATAACCAGAATATTTCAATACAGTTGAAAAAAATATTTTCAAGCCAATAAGAAATAGCAAATGTAGTACCTGCCCTGAGCGAAATGATTCTAAGGTCTCTTTTTGTATTTTTGATGCTAGCACATCAGCAGATGCGCTATTTCCAGTCAAATACGAAACTCTAAAATGAGATAAAAAGGAAGCCTTCTTTACAAATCTTTCCATCACTTTAGCTGTGAGGATTCTATCCACAAAAACGAGGCATTGCAATTGAGTATCTTGTCTGCCAAAAAAACAAGTATATATATATATATATATATATGTGTGTGTGAGGATAAATTGATTTCTAGAAGACTTTAAGATAAATAAGCATTGTAGTACTTTTGTTACCCAAAAGATTGAAAAATTTCAATTAGTTCAAGTAACTTGGGAGATATGTAACCCAAATCTACTGCCTTCAAAAGGTCATATCCAAAATCCTTAAGGTTTTCACAGCCTGAGACAGAAATCAAAATGACATCAGCAATAAATAGTTTATATGAAAATATATAAAAAAAGACGTATCCAACAAAACTGATGGAGTTTAGCAACATATAAACATAAGTGTGCAATAATGACCTATTATGGTAGCAAAAGTTATTCCGATAAAGAGAAATTTTATGTAAAATGGTGGGCTAGAGACCCATTTAATGACAACTCATGCGAAACAAAAGAAACAAGATAAACAAAAGTGTAGACTGAATAAAAAATCAGAGAGAAAGAGGCTATATTAAAATAATCAAGGGAGTAATAGCAAAAAGTGCTTCATCACATGCATGTACATATAGATTGAAAGAATCATCAGATTATATTGACAATAGAATAAAAAGTGGATGCCAGATGAAGACAGAAAGCCACCGAGTAACGTACCATGTGAGAATAATAGACATGACACTTCCTCAAGAAAAGATACACACTGCAAAGAAGCCTCTCTATGAAATTCATTATCCTCTGGAGTACTGGGCGAATTCTCTATACATATCTTAACAGCCTGCAAACAAGTAAAGGACCAAACAAAAGCAATGGACTTAAATACATAGTTGAATTTCTATTTGAGTCCAAAAGTCATACATTGGTATCTCTCTCTCTCACTCTACCTCGAAGCTTAATAAGATGTTAAAAGTCTAAGCTTGATTTCACAAGTCTAGAACTTTTTCTATTTTATGAGAGCAGTGATACAAAAGAATTTGAAAAACTAAGGATTGTTTGCCTTTTGTTGAATTTGTTTATAATAGGAGTGTGTATTCAACCACTTATCACTCTCCATTGAAATTGCTTATGGCTTTAATCCACTTACTCCTATGGATTTGTTACCTTTGCCTATTTATGAAAGAACTGACTTAAATGGTACAAGAAAAGCTGAAATGGTGCAGAAACTACATAAAAGCATTTATGAATGTATTGAAACGAAGAACAAAGAATATGCTTCCAAGACCAACAAAGGACGTCAAAGAGTCATTTCTGAACCCAGTGAATGGGATTGGGTACACATGAGAAAATAATGATACCCTGAAAAAAATCCAACTTGCAACCTCGAGGAGATGGACCATTTCAAGTGCTTGAACAGATTAATGACAATGCCTACAAATTAGATCTTCCAGGCAAGTATAACGTTAACACTTCTTTTAATGTTTCTGATCTTTCTCCTTTTAATTATGTAAGTAACGATTCAAGATAAAATCCCTTTAAAGAGAAGGGAAATTATGAGAATAACGAATCGTTACAAATCCCGAGTGGACCAATTATAAGATTAAAGATGAAGACTCAAGGAAGACTTGAATGGATTTTTTTCAAGAGTTGAATCATGAACAAGGAGGGCCATATATGGAGCACAAGGCATGGAGGGAGCCACTCAATGAGATAAAGGCAAATCTAGAATGTCAAGCTGGGCCATGCGCACCAGAGTAGGGGTCTTTGGTCGCCGCAACATGAGTTTCTCGGGTTGCTTTTGGGTTTTAAGCAGTAGCACTGGTGCCAAGGCATAGATTTGTTACCGTCGTGGCCTGCATATATTTCTATGTATTTTCTTGATCGTAAGATTACAATCAATGGTAGAGATTTCTTTTCTTTAAAGGTTTATTATTGTATCCCACATAAACATTTGCAGCGCCAACTGTCTCTTTTAGTTCATCATTAATACATTTTGATTTCAAATCAAATTTGAGAGCTTAAATGCTCCATGTTCCTCTCCAAACCAACTTATCAAGAGATTTCCAAACCTTGTGACGTTTTCTTCATCTTGAATCATTGGTGCGTAATATCCATTGAATTAAAATGAGTGCTCTAAAATCTGAATATTAATTTCTAGGAATCGATTTCAATTTAGTTGTCGGGTTTTACACCGTATCTCTTATATTTCTCAAACCATATCGCGTTTGTGGGTTACAAGGTCCATGTTCACGGGTTCGAATTAGATTGTCAATGGGACACCAATGTCAATTCTAGGAGCTGACAATGTCTCACTATCACCCACATTTTCTTTGTCCTTTATTTTATTTGCACCTACTCTTAAGAATAATCTTTTGTCAATTAGTCAACTCACTAAGAATTTTGATTGTTCTATAACCTTCTATTCTACTCACTGTGTATTTCAAGACAATCAAACGAAGATGATGATTGGCACTAGTATTTTCAGGACATCCATCGTTTACTTATTTGGAACGTTTATTTCCTAACTATTTTCCAATATTTTTGTCTCCAATTTAATTTGTCAACAATGCATTTTTGCCAAACATAATCATGCTACTTCCAAAGTTAGTTCTAATAAAAGTCTTGTTCCATTTGCTTGTATCTATATTGATGTGTGGGGTCATTTCTCTACTACTACCTTTAGTCATAAATATTTTTTCATTTATTGATGCTTGGACTCGTATCACTTGGATCTATATGTTGAAATCCAAGAGTGAGATTAGTCATGTTATTCCTCAATTTTATGAAATGATTTTCACACAATTTCATGTATATTTAAGGTTTTTCATTCTGATAATGATCATGAGCTCATAAATTAGTCTCTCATTAATTTGTTTTAAAACTCATGGCATCTTTCACAGACAATATGTACTTATACACCATAACAGAATAGTGTAACAGAACGTAAGAACCGTCACCTTCTTGAGGTGGTGCGTGCCCTATGCTTTATTATGTGCGTTCTTAAAAGTTACCGTCACCTTCTTGAGGTGGTGCGTGCCCTATGCTTTATTATGTGCGTTCTAAAAAGTTTCTAGACGGAGCCTGTCATAACTGCTGCTTTTCTTATAAACCAAATGCCTACTCGAATTATTGACTATTAGACTCCATTGAAAAAATTATCTCTTTTTGACACTTTATTCTCTACACTTAACATTTGTCCTAAGGTGCTTAATTGTGTCTGTTATGTTAATGTACGTGCACTTCATCGAGACAAATTCAATCCACATGCTCTTAAGTGTCTTTTTGGGATACTCTAACACATAAAAGGGGTATAAATGTTTTCACCCACCTAACTATAAATATTTTGTATCCATGAATGTTCAATTCTGTAAACATGAGTCTAATTTCTCTGAAGATGTCTCTTTGATTCCTCTTTAAGGAGAGATTAAGAGTAAGGAATAGGAGAATTATGTTAGAGGAAAAGTAGTGGATTTCTTATAATGGGGAGGACTTCTCTTTTAGAATGTAATGACTCGAACGATTCATCACATCCTTTGAGTGAACCTGAACCTGAAGCTAAAAAAGAGAAACCAACTTGTCCGTTAAGGCCATTTCATATGTTCCACCTACAATTTGGTAGGAGGAACAAGGACGTTACTGCTATGGTCCCCCATCTTCTAACTCAGATGCTCCTCTTGATGATACTATCATGCCTTCAAATAACTCTTTCAAGATGGATGATGAGGAACATGTCATCTTATCACTATTTGTCAAAAACTCACTTAGCGTTTTCCCTTTAGATTTATTCTGTAAGTACTAGTTATTTTCAAAAGGCTCTTGAAGACCCTATGTGAAAAGCTACTATGATAGAAGAAATGAATGCCCCCCAAATGAACGGTACTTGGGAGTTTGACGAATAACTGAAGGAAAGAAAATTGTGGATTGTAAGTGGGTGTTCACTATCAAGTTTCATTCCGATAGAACATGGGAAAAGAATAAAACCAACCTAGCGATTAAGGGATATGATCAAACTTATGGGATTGACTATTAAAAGACATTTGCACCGATGGCCAAGATGAGTATTGTCCATGGAGTGTAAAGAATGCATTTCTCCATGGAGATCTGTTAGAGTAGGTGTATATGGATCCTCCTCTCGGGTTTCCAATTGAAGATGGGAAAAGTGCAGGTTGAAGAAAGCTTTGTACGGATTGAAACAGTCACCCAAGGCATGGTTTGGCAAGTTGAGCCGATCAACGAAGGAATATGGTTTTAAGTAGGCTCACGCATATCACTCTTTTTCTATAAAAGAAATGGTGATGATATTATCTTATTTATGGTTGGTTTATGTTGATGATGTGATTATTACAGGTAGTAACGCTAGTGAGATAAAAAAATTATGCAATTACTTAACAAAAAAATTTGAAATGACGGATCTAGGAAATCTAAAATATTTCTTAGGTATTGAAGTTTCTAGATTTAAGGATTATTTCTCTCTTAACAAAAATATATATTAAATCTCTTGACTTAAACTGATAATTCTGCTTGTGCTCCTGCATGCACACCTATTGAGGTGAATCATGATTTAACCATCTATCCTGATCAGATTCCAACTAATAAGAAGATATATCAAAAATTAGAAGGAAAATTATTTACTTAACTCATACTCAACTTGATTTATCTTATGCAGTTAGTGTGGTAAGTCAATTCGTGCATTATACGAGTGACCGACACATGGAAGCTGTGAACCGGATTTTAACCTATTTGAAATCCTCCCCAGGCAAGGATATTTTGTTCTCAAAACATAGACACTAGACATTACGGGTTACAATGATTCTGTCTTTACGGGTTCCAAGATGGATAGAAAATATACTTCAGGATACCTTACATTTGTTGGAGGAAATTTGGTGACTTGGAGATATCATTGTCTAGTGCAGAGACCGAGTACCAAGCTCTTCACCATGGTATTACGGAGGTTTTTTTATTAAAGACTTTGTTGAATGAGCTTGGTTTTGGTCCTAAGAAGTCTATGACTTTATTCTGTGATAATACTACGGCAATTGAGATTGCGAATAATCTGGTGCAACATGATCAAACTAAGCACATTGAACTTAACAAAAACTATATCAAAGATAATTTAGATATTAGCGAAATTAAAATCCCATACATCAACAATGTTGATCAATTAGCTAATATTTTAACTCATGATGTTACAGGAAGTTCCTTCCATACATCACTATCCAAGTTGGATATGTGTGACATCTATGCTCCAATTTGAGGGAGAGAGTTGAAATGACATTTATTCTAAGAACTTTTTTATAGATTTTTCTTTGTTATTATTATTTTGTATTTATTATCCTTTCTTAAATAGGATTAGCTTGTATATATAAATACCCCGTTAGGGTTAATAAAAAATAAGCATTTCAAAACTAATTATCTCTATAATTAACTACACCTTATTGATATCGTTGGATAAAATTGTTATTGATAAAAAGGTAATAAGGGCAATAACAAATCAAGTTGTGGCAATATCTTTATCTTAGTTTTAAGTCATATTCATACCTCATAAGCGCATAAAAGACCAAGATCATCCAGGCAATATGTTATCTTGGCATGATCGTTGAACAACCGTTTTTGCAGATTCTTGATTTTATCCTCCATGTCTTCGTAATTATTTTGTCCTGATGCTTGAAACTTCAACAATAAAGCTTCAAACTGTCCATATAGTAAAAAAATTCAGCATCCACAAAAGTTAATGCTAAAATAATTTGTGTTCATGACTCCATGTAGGTGAATCTTTGTTAGAATGCAAGACTACCTTTGACATTGAAGCTTCCATCTTTGCTTTCAAATCTAAATATGAATGCCTTACTTGGTCATAAAATTTAAAAGTCTCTTTTGCAGAGGGTATAAAAACTTCCATCTCGGTCTGGTCATCAATAGTACAAACCTGCAGCAATTTAAATAAATATATTATTTAAGAACACCATAAATGGAAAGCTATTTAACTTACAAATCAAGAAGTACCTGAGAGTCCAAGACGCTTTCAAGTTCTGATATTTGACTCTCGCAGTCTATTTTGGATGAGACACCTGATGAATAAACTTACTTCAAATATGCTCCACTAAGTTTCAAATAACACTAAGTGAGAGGTTCCAGAGTATGTTCAAAGGCATTGATAAACTAAACAGAAAAGCGCATATAGGTATAACTTTCAAGAAAGAAGGGAGAGAGTACGAGGGAGAGAGAGAGATATAGGGAGGCAGAGAGTCACCCCAAAAAAATAAATAGAGAAATTTGATTATACCCACAAAAAAAACATCAATTTTTGAAAAATTGGACTAGATTGACCCAAACTTTCAATTAGTAAACTCAATTGACATACCCTAATAGTTACAAAACTAATGCGCCAATTGGGTAAATTTATAGGACTAAATAAACCAAAATCCAAACATACATGGCTTTTATTATCAGTGAAGATGATGATACCATTATCCCCACTTTTCCAATATCATAATCCCATTATACAAATTTACTTTGATTTACTTTTATATTTTCCTTGCATAGATAATTGATGTAACAAACAACAATTTATTACTTATAGGGACTCAATAAACCAGGTTTGCATTAGGACCATAAACGAAAAAACATCAATTTTTGAATAATTGGACTAGATTGATCCAAACTTTAAATTAGTAAACTCAATTGACATACCCTAATAGTTACAAAACTAATGCGTCAATTGGGTAAATTTATAGGACTAAATAAACCAAAATCCAAACATACATGGCTTTTATTATCATTGAAGATGATGATACCATTATCCCCACTTTTCCAATATCATAATCCCATTATACAAATTTACTTTGATTTACTTTTATATTTTCCTTGCATAGATAATTGATGTAACAAACAACAATTTATTACTTATAGGGACTCCTCAATAAATCAGGTTTGCATTAGGACCATAAACTTAATATGGATGAATATATCTTTTAAGTTCCTGCATAAGATAGGCCTAATTCTCAAATACATCTACTTTGCCAAACAATTACTAATGCGCCACAGAAACTACAGTAGCTCAGGGTGCAGACATGATATGTTACTACCTTTTCTAACAAGTGATGCAGTCATGCCAAATATCTTAGGCTTCCTACTAGACTTGTGATAAAATTCCTGCATTTAAAAACAACAAATATAAATGTCAAAGCTTATCCAAAACAAATACACTAAAAGAAAAGCAGTTAATGAAGAACCAAAACAGAAAATGGAATAACATATAGCAAAGTGACATCAACCTTCATCATCTTCACATAGGGATGGTTACCATTGGCCCGATGGCATTCATCAATAATCATCAAGCCAACAGCTTCTAGACTAAGGAATGCCTTTCTTAAAGCATCCAAAAGAATTTGGGGGGTCATAACCAGGACCTATAGAAAAAATATTAACACAACAACACAGTAATCAGTAATGTCTTCCCCAGTGTCTTACACAAAGAATGATTTTAGCATGATATTATTCACTGGTTTTACATTCAAGTACCAAGAACCAATAGTTTTGAACAATGGTAAATATGGAGGAAAAGTTATGAACATTGGCATGTTGAAGATATGGGGTCTCAAGTCCCATAAAAAATTAACACATTTGAAACTAGAAAGAGAGAAGTATGGAGTTACTTTGGATGGATAGTTAGCATAACCAAACCAATGGAATAGTGTAAAAATTGACAAGAAACCTAAGATGTTACTGTAAAGAGCACAAAAAGTAAATGGAGAAACCTTATTCATATTGAAGCATGAATTGATGCTGAAAACATAGGAAAATAATTTTTAACACAACTTGATGCATGCATCTAATTGGTTCCTATTAGTTAGCAAGTAGTTCACTATCTCACCTTCCTAATTAACATCCATTCTAACACCGACACCGGCATGACACATCACTTGATGCACATAACAACTTGATGCATATAGCATATAAAATTACTCTAAAACATATTATACAAGAAACAAACGATAACTAATGCCGATGCTTCAGAAGAAGCACACTTACATCATGCAAATAAATCTCATTTTCCCAGCACTTCAAGTCCCAATCATCAACTCCCTTAGCTCCAAAATACTCCCCCACTTCAAAATTAGTATGTGTTTTAATAACCTCCAATTGCTGCAAAAACAAATTTCAATGGGATGAACAACTTTCAAATGAACCAAACATATTGCCTGTGAATTCTACAGGGATAACCCAAAGAAGAGAAAGATGGCGAGTTAGTGAAATTGAATTATGAGATGAGTACATGCCTGATGAACAAGATGAACTGTGGGAGCCAAGAAAACAATCAATTTCTTGATCCCATTAGCCTTGAAAACCTGACCAATCTCTTTGATAAGCATCACAGCAATCATAGTTTTCCTGGTACCAGTCTCTAACACGGCAATAGTGTTTCTCTTCATTGCAACCTCATACACCTGTAATTGATAGCTACCCACGCCACAAAAATAAAAATAAAATCTTTAATACTATAAAATACTATGTTATTGGATGTGGGGTACCAGTATTCAAGTGACGTGATTTGTGGGTACCCAGAAACTCCAACTTAGTGTGAATTTAAAAAAAAAATAGAAAATGGGCGTGTCGGACACACAAACAACAGCTTTTTGACTCCCCTTGTTCCGAGTAACATAGATAAAATACATTAGCATTCATCGATAAATAAGTAATGAAAAGAAAATGAGAAACCTTCTGAGGACCCATTCACCCTAAGAAAAAAAAATCATTTTTTTTTAATTTAACACTATAAAATGTAATAACATTCAAGGATAAACCAGGAATGATATGAAAAAGAAAAACCTTCTGAGAGAAAAGGGTTTAGGATTATCGCAAGAGGGTGCGTCTTCTTCAAGAGCAATATCATCACTGAGACTAGAATTGAGAGGAGTATGAGCCACCTCTGAAGAATGCATGTTCTCAACTTTTCCTACCAACTCAAATGGAGTGAAGAATCGTTGTCACATCAGAGAAAAAGAAACATAAGAGATCACAAACAAACCATAAAGCTCAATCAACTAATCAAAAACCACAAATAAAAGCCATAAGCCCTAAAAGTCGGTTCTCTTTCCTCTAATTTTTTCTCTTAATTATTATTATTATTTTGTGTAACCAACAAGTCCAATGTGGTTAAATGGCACAAAGTAAAAGAAATTATTTGTATCTTCAGCGCAGATTTAGTTGAGGTTTTTTTTTTCTGTCACCGGGAAATTGAGAACCTGTGTTATGACTTTGAACTTACGCTATCACAGCAACCGGAGACGGTACTTGTAGTGGTACGATAGGAGACGATTTGAGTTGAACCCTCACTCCTCGGTGAGTTGAGTCGTCCTTTTGTTTTTCCACCCAACGTTGTTACGACGTCGTTCAATAATGGGCCTTTGATTTTTAAATCGACCGCATTTATAATCTAAGATATATTTATTAGCATTTTAATTACAAACTCGAATAATATTAAATATATTTAATTTATAAAAGACTTATCTTCCATAAATAAAGAAAAATGTTAATTACACCGACCAAAAAGCCAGTAAACCAATCTTTATATTTGTGTGTAAAGAATTAATTAATATTTTTTTTAAATTCATAGAAGTAATTGAGAAACTCGTGAGGATAGATAACATTACTTAGGACATCATAATACGTTAGTTGTTTAATTTTTTTAAACCCAACATATTAATCAACTTTTTAAAAAATTAATATATTTTAATCATTTTATTATTATATTTTTAAATAATTTAATAATTTCTTATTAATTGTTTTTTTATTTTTATTTTTTAAATTTAAGTTTAATCAAATTGAATCTTACTAATAAAAAACTTACATATATTTAAAAATATCACAAAAAATTTTAAAAAAAAGTAACTAAAATTATTAAAATTATTAAACTATTCACAAATATAATAATAATATAACTAAAGTGTAATATTTTAAAGTAAAATGAATCAATAATTATTATTACTTATTGTCCCTAAAAAAATTAAGCTACATTGTTTTTTCTTTTTTTATTTATAGAATTGTTAGTAATAAATATACCAAGACAAAATAGGGTTGATTACAATTCGAAAAATGTTACTGATCTAATTTAAATTGAATTTGAATTTTTTTTATTCTAAAATTAACTTAAATTTAAATATATCTTATTTTTTTTTAACTAGATAAAATTGAAATGATAGTTTCAAATTGTATGAATTGTTATCATAGATAAAAAAACATATTCAAAAAAATTTTAATTTTAAATTAGTATATCTTTAAAAAAACATTTTATTATTTATAATCATAATTTAAAAATCACAAAAATAAGAAATATCCTTTAAAATTTATTAAAGTATTATATAGATTGAAAAGTTACATTTTATTATTTAAATTAAAAAATAATATAATGTGATTTAACTATATATAATATTTAAATATTATATAAATATCAAAAAAGCCCTCTAGGTTTGCTCAAATAACAAAGGGTTCAAATTAATTTGCTTTGTGTCAGTTAACTACCTAGACATATACTTGGTATATAAAAAACTCTAAGTCTAACAAATACCTACGTAGAAAAATAAAATAATATAAAAAATATCATGACTTCATGAATATAAAAATTAAATATAAATATAATATAATTTAAAAATAAAAATAAAAATAAAAAAGAATAAAAATATTGATATCTATCTCTTAATGTAATTAAAAATATATAATAACAAAAATTAAATATACATCAAAATTAAAAAAAATATGGAATTCTTATATAGAAATATTATTTTTAACAATGGCATTACGATGATAACAATAAATAAGGAATTAAGATTATGGCAATTTAGTCCAGAGAGAGAGACACGGAGACAAGATGAAGAGAAATAAAAAATTAATATGGTTAAAAAGGGCAAAGGGTTATAATTAATGTTGTTTCTTAATCATTATTTTACTAATTAAATTTTTTAAATTTATTTAAAAAATAAATTTTTTATTTTAATTATTTTATTTACTCTATTTTTTATTTTAATATATATTGTATGGGAAAATTTTGTACATGTGAGAAAAGGTTATAATTTATGTTATTTTTTCATCTTTATTTTGTTAATTAATTTTTTTATATTTGCTTAAAAATAAATTTTTTATTTATTGATTTTTTTTTTATTATGAAAAATAATATTACATATTTTTTGTATCTAATTTTTTTTTATCAAATAACTTAGAAATATGGTTTAGTTATATTATTTTCAAACTCAATATTTCTTTGATATTTATGCAAAACTTTGGATTTTTATTGATATTTATTCTTCAATATAACACATATAAAATATGTATTGATTTATAATTTGGTTGTAATCAATTTGGATCTGAATTGAAGAAAGCAGATCATAAAATTTGTTAATTTGAATGCGAATAGATGATATATTTTTTTATTAGAATTTGATTTGAACATAACTTCAAAATTGATCTAATCTAAGAGATCGAATTGAATTTATTGATTTATGTATATTGATCAAAAAATTTACTTATCCTAAGACAAAGAGATATAAAATAGATTAAATAACAAACATTACAAATTGATTATAAAATAATATAACTATAAATTTCAAGAAGATGAACCGGAAATAAAATTGAGTAGAGAAACAAATATCTAGGCTTATATTTTATATGATATCTTTAATATGAATTTATCCCCTCATCATGAGTGTTTAAAAACTATAAACATTCATTTTTAAGGATATAAAAATAGATCATAAACGAATGTACAACACAACTGCTTTGGCATATTGAAAATGCTTTAGAATTCTATCACATAGAATCTAACTCTATAGTATTTTATGACGAAGGATGAAAGAAAGACAATAAAAGTACTAAATAATGGAAGAGATGATGAAAAATTGATCTTCAACTTTCGATTCAATATCTTTGTGATATCAATATTTTATCAAAAGTATCCCAAATCGATCATGTTATCAAGGAGTTCCAGTTTAATACACTTGTTATTATAAAATTTTCAATTTAGTTCTATTTTAATAATAATCGCAAAATAAATGTGCCTTTTTCATGTGGGACGAAAATAGGGCTTTTAGAGCAAGGGTATTTGTATCTTTCAATTTTTTTCTATCACTTTCAACCATTTCAACTTCTATATCCACAATATTTTAAGTTTCTTATGAGGATATAGTAGTTTGTTTATATAGAAATAATTAAGAATTTCATTAATGATAGAAAAATATACAAAAAAGACTGGTCCTTATTTTTTATATACATTAAAGTATTAGATTGAAAAATATTTGGATAAACTTTGTACATAATCTCGATATGAACGATCTAGGTGGGTACGACTTGTAGTGAAGTATGTGGCCTTAAGTGCTCACGACATACTAAATGATGATGAACGATGCCATGTAAGATGTTTACTAGATCTATCAACGACTTTGTTAAACTATAACCTCTGAAAAACATCTCATCCACGACGTACAAGAATTTACCAACCTCGAATTCAATCTGATACTCTGCACGACCTAAACATCATGTCTACCACGTGAACTAATTTAGCCCGATTACACGACATATTCTTGAAGCAAGTTGACTAAGTTAAAGATATTTCCAATGTTTAGACATGATCTCAGCCTCAAATAGTGTACTTGTTTTTTCACATGAGAAATGGACGTTTAGATGCACAGACATGACCTCAACCTAAGACAATGTACTTGTTCCCTAATCACTAGAAGTGGTTGATCATTCAACTAAAATCAAGTATAAGTCGAGACGTCTATAAATACCTCCTTGTATCCATTGTTAAGGGGATCTAAGAACCGATACTTGTAACCCTACCTAAGGGATTTACTCCAAAAAATTGGCACTTACAATTGGACCTCAAGTTTTTTAGCCTATCCCAATAAGACATATAAAGGCAATAGTAGTAGCAAGTTGTATACTTACAATGAGCTTTTCATAGGTTTCAAAGCATCAATCACCATATAAGAATCACATAGCTCACATACAGGATCATCATGTGGTGAACAACTAAGCTTACCACGTGATGAACAACCAAGCTCACCACATAAAAGACCAAGATGCCTATGAAGTGGAAAACTCGTATCAAGCACCACCTTAACCACTCTCATACATATGAATGGGATTTTCATCATATATGATAAGACGTGGGTGCAACAGGCTAAACACATAGCCTATCCCAAGGAAGAGTTATTGAGTTCAACTAAACCTCATCTTCATGGAAGGAGTTAGACTCAGGTCAACTTGTTACCCTACTCTCGTGAATAAAATAATGTGATAATCTCATACATATGAGTGGAATTTTAATTCTTTAGGATGGGACGTAGATGTAAGGGGCTAAACATAGAGCACATCCTAAGGAAGAGTTCTTGAGTTCAATTGAACTAACTTTGGGAATAAAATAACACAATAATCCTTATATATATGAGTGGGATTTTCATCCTCTATGATGGGATGCAAATGTAAGAGGATAAATAGCATGCCAAGGAAGAATTCTCAAGTTCAACTGAACCCTCTCTTTATGAAAGTGGTTAGAATTAAGTCAACTTGCTACTCCACTCTCTTGAATAATATAATGCAATAACCACCTCTTACATGTGAGTGGGATTTCCATTTTCCATGATGGAACGAGGGTGTAAGAGGTTAAACAAAGAGGTCATTCCAAGGAAGAGTTATTGAGTTCAACTGAGCCTTCTCTTCATAAGAGTGATTAGACTCAGGTCAACATGCTAACCTACTCTCACAAATAAAATAACATGATGACCCTCATATATGTGAGGGAATTTTGTATCCCTCGTGATGAGATGTAGGTGTAAAAGGTTAAACAAAGAGCCCATACCAAGGAAGAGTTCTTGAGTTTAATTGAACCTTTTCTTCATAAAAGTGCTTAGACTTGGGTCAACTTGCTACCATAAAATAAAGCAATAATCCCTCTACATGTCAATTGTCAAAACGTGTCCCATCTCAACTATAAAGCATATGACTTGTCCTGAAGAATCATGATAACTAGCATTCTGAGATGATTCTGGTTTAAGTTGAAAATTTCATGTAAGAATTTTAAAATCTTTTTGGCAGAGTCTCTCCTAATTATTAAACTATCCTTCCTGTGATAAAATGACGATAATTCTAAAAAGATCATTTTTCATAAACCAACAAACTTCATATAACTTTACATATCCAGAAAGTGGCCCAAGGTCATACACAAGTACATCCTATAAGATGCATACTATACACCACATAATATATTATCACTAGCTTAAAACATAATATCCAAAATACACTATACAATGTGACAAGAAGATAAAAACAACCTAGATTGTATAACAAAAAATGGATCCTAAGTCTTCAAACTCATGTGATGTGGCCTCAAAATCTATTACTTGGGAGAGGAAAATAAATATAAAGGGTGAGTTAGAAAGCTCAGTGGGTGGATAAGTTTTATAAAATATCATAATACTCATGTAAACTATACACGAAATGTTTATGAATTATTTTGAATTACATAATGATCCTACATAGTCTTTATGATAAAATAATGTACTTATACTTGCATAATTTGAGTTTCATAGAATAACTATAATTTGGTACTTGTGAAAGTTGTAAATGAAATGCTCATGACTTATAATGAAATGACATTATGATAAAAATTATCTATCCATGAACCTTAGAATATAAAATGTATCATGATCAGTATACTAGTAAATTGTATAACCATGAGAAATGTACTTTTAATTACCAAGAGCACTTAGGGATCTGGTCTCACACGGAATAGGCATTTACCACTCGTGCTAGCTCTCAATTACATGTCTAGGGAACTTGCTTGATATATCCATTACAATGGCTCAATTGGCTCTATTGATACATGAGTCATATGTGCACTAACTTAATTGAACTTCTCATCATACTAAACTTGAAACATCATAGTGAGTTGACTCTTGACCAAATCTATTAGGCATGATGTTTAACCAAGTCACTGCATATTTGAATGCTGAGTAAAGTTATCTATCATGAATACATGAGGAGAAGTACTTTGATATCTGCAAAATATTTACTCAACTTACAAGTTTATATAAAAACTAGTATACATAATAAAAACGATTTAATCTTAATTTGCTTGCAAATCATATTGAATGTACCTGACTAATTTTAATAATGAAAATAAAAAATATATTTTCATAATGAAAATAAAAAATATATTCTTATGGTGTATATGTTCTTGAAATGTATTGAAATTGATACGTAAATATTTATTCCAATAATAGAGAAAATGAATGAACTTTCTATAAATATGCAACTTGTAAAAATTGGATTTATTTGATTATGAATGTGGTTCAAAACAATGCTATCAATGCTTTAGAAAAAATATTAGGTATCCACTCATAGTATTAAATCACAATTGGTTCTCTATGTGCACTATAGGGCTTGTTTACTCAACTTTTCTTAAATAATCATATTTGTGTTAGAACATGAATAATGACATAGCTTGCTTATTTAATTTAAATTGAAAGGCACTCTAACACTTCCAAAAGAGGGATTGTAATAGTTGATTGTTGCATTTTAAATAGTTTTAGGGTACTCCCAAACTTATCCTTGTAATTTCAAATATAAGTGTTAGTAGAAAAATCTAAATTCATTTCTAAGAACTGAGATTGAAGATTGCTATTTTCTTTCAGATGGAATGAGAGCCTTTCCACGAAGCTTAGGAGAGGTTAAAGCTTTTTCTCACTCAATTCCCCCATCATAGCTATCCTTTATAGTTGCAGAACTAGTTCTTTTATGATGGACTTAGGTAGCAATGTCAGTTTATCGTTGACAATGTTATTAAAGAAGCAATGGGAGAGAAGACTGCCTTAGAGACTTACAATCTCTTTGAGATGTTGGGTGTTAATTCCAAATAGAAGAGCACCAGAGTGAGATGGGCTAAAATTCATGAAATAGATTCCAGTATTGAGGTACAACTATAGCTTGCACAACTAACAAAGCAAGTTGTGCTTCTCTCTACACAAGCCATTTCCATCTTAGAACAATGTGGTCAGTGTAGCAATCAGGGACATGATGCTAATGCTTGTCCATTTCAAGGAGAAACAAATGGTAGACTTGAGCAAGTCAATGTATTGGGAGGGTACCAACCAAGACACATATATGATCCCAATGCAAACACTTATAATCATTGGTGGAAGAATCATTCTAATTTCTCATGGAGGCTGAAAAATACCAAAATTATACTAATCTCAATTTTATATAGAGAAGTCACTAAGGTTGTTATAATTGAAATTTAAAATAAAATCAATTTAAATAAAATATGCAAAAGAAAATAACGATGTTGTTCAAAGATCAAATTAATAGGAAGAGAACTTCTTGAAAATCGATTTCACTTAATCTTAAAAAATATCCAAAAGCCTCTTTCGATAGTCAATTGGAAATATTCTTATTCATTGATTTACACAATAGTATGCAATTTAATAAAGCAAGAAAGCATTAAGACCAATGATTTTTAAAACTACACAGCTTCATACAAGTCTTTTGATCTATATATTTATCTATGACGAAATATTTCATATCTATCCTATAATTCCCTCTTTCGTTAGTAAATCACAAGACTAAAATCATCTAATTAATGGCCAGTTAATTAGAAGCAATAAACTCAAAATAAATCAGACAACACATGAAGAGAAATAATTCAAATTAACATAGAAAATCAAGCATAGTTCAGAAATAAATTACATCTTTTTTCTAGAATAAAGATAAAATTAGTTCATGCTAAAAATTAAATTTAACATAAACGAATTCTCTATAATTTTCTATGAGAAATAGAAAGAAAATTGAATTGCAAAAAGAATTTGCTTTCTTGTTTCCTTGTACTAGTGTTCTCACTTCTTTTTCTCTAATCAGTTTCTACACAACTTTTTTTTCTTACCACTTTCTCTCCCCTCTATATTTTTCAATTTGTGTCCTTTTTTGCTTCTCCTCTCCCCTTCTCCTTTCTTCCATGTGTGTATGTATATATATTAAATAAATCTTAATTTAAATTTGAGATTCCTTAAATGATATGCTTTTAAAATTTTGGATCTTCAAATCTGCAATAAAATTTAAATAATAATAATGAAGTCTAAAATCAATAAAAATAAATTAAATTAGACTAGAATTTAAAGTTGAGAAGTGATAAATTATGCCAAATTATGCAAGTCATCATAGGCAAAACAACCCTTCATTTGCCCAGATTTCAAACCAATAGGGCTAGAAATTCCATCATCAATAACAACGAAATCTTCCCAGCAAGTCAACCTTAGAGGATAACTTGAATGATTTTATTCAAGTTAGTAAAGACATTCAATAAAGAGAACTCAACAGTTGGACTCTATGGAGGCTTCAATTAAAAAGGTGAAAGTCCAAGTTCAACAGTTAGACTCTATAGAGATTTCAATTAAAAAGGCGAAAGTCTAAGTTCAACAGTTGGCAGAGCATTTACAAAACACAAGTAAAGACTTACTGTGTTCAACAAAGAGCATATAAAATTCAATGATATGGAGACATTGGATCTTTAAAATGTTGGAATATCTTGTGTAACGTCTTACTAAAGATAATAATTTTTAGTCCTGAATAGTAGCTTTTTTGTGTATAGTAGCTTTTTTTTACTTCTAATAGTACTTAGAAAAAACTTAGGTCCTCTACTTTCTTAAAACTCTAAACTTAGTCTTAGCATATAAAAAGTAAGAAATCTTTTTAAAAGTTATACTTTTTATTCAACTAGGATCTCTTTAGAAGATGAACATTGATAATCAAGAGAAGGAGATTCATTTTCAAGTACGAGAAGTCAAGGGAGATGCTGAAGCTAGGTAGAAATTGATGAAGGAATACAAAACGCAAATTGTTGGCAATGCTACTTCCGACATACAACTGCAAGCCGCTCCAAGAAATCAATGTTGCCTTCTTTTTATAGTATCCCTAATGATGATCCTTTAGA
Source organism: Hippophae tibetana (assembly GCA_037013495.1). Classification (NCBI taxonomy): domain Eukaryota; kingdom Viridiplantae; phylum Streptophyta; class Magnoliopsida; order Rosales; family Elaeagnaceae; genus Hippophae; species Hippophae tibetana. The sequence goes on along the minus strand of CM072808.1, from coordinate 8,491,412 downwards.
TTTCATTAGAGATTTATATGTTATTGTGCAAACCTTTCCACTATTGGGAAATGATGAAGACCATCTTAGGATAAGATGTTTTCCATACACCCTCAAGGATAAAACTTGGTCATGGTTCATGACTCTACCACCAGGTTCTTTAACTACTTGAGAGGCAGTATACGAAAAGTTTATGGGTAGATTCTATTCCAATTCAAAGACTGTTGATTTAAGGACAAAGATATCAATGTTTTCTCAAATGGATGAAGATCACTTTCACAAAACTTAGGAAAGATTCAAACTTTTTTTCATTCAATATCCATACTATAACTTTCCATTACAGGTGTAGAACTAGTTCTTTCATGATGGATTGACACTATAGAGTCAAAACATGGTTGACAATACTACTAGAGGAGTTATAGAAGAAAAGATTGCAGTGGAAACCTTTAAGTTTTATGAGTTGCTGGGTATTAATTCCCAACAAAAGAGTACTAGACAAAAGAGACCACGAGTCAATGAAGTTTGCTTTGGGAATGAAATGGCTTTGCAATGTGCTGAATTGACTAAGCAAGTGCAACTTCTCACTACCCATCAATTGTCAAAATAAGAGGTATGTGAAGTTTGTTGTTCAATCGGGCATAATGCTAATAATTGTTTATATGCTTGTGATTCTAGTGTTGATTCCGTAAGGGAAGTCAATTATTTTCAGAGATATCATCCCAACACCTATAATAACTCTAACACTCATGGGAACTAAACAATTACCAAGCCTATATCCAATTCCAAACACAAAGCCCAAATGAAAATCACCCTTACTCACTAAATCAATCTTTTAAGCCAACATTAGAAGATAACTTGAATACATTTATTCAAGTTAGTTACGACAATTAATGGATGAACATTAAAAGGTTAAGCTCTGTAGAGGCTTCGGTGAAAAGGTTTGAACAAAAGTTGGGAAACTACCTGAGCAAATGTAATAACAAGAACCAAGAAGATTGCCCAATCGAGCACAACAAGAAAATGATGTAAGAATTCTTTGAAGTGTTAAGGTAGTCAATAAAAATTTACTTGAAATTTCTAATGATCTACCTATTCGTTCAGGTAATGAAAAAGGTAAAATTTAATCTCTCAAGAAGGAGAGATGAGTGCTAATCTTGACAAACCTTTTGAAAATAACATTGGGGAGTCACTTAACATTCCCAAAATTCAAAAGATAGCAGAACCACACCAGCTACAAGTACCGTTTCCATACCAGATTAAGGAATCCAAACAAGAAGCAATTCTATGATTTTTTTTAAAATGATTTCTAAAGTAAATATTAATTTACCTATTTAGAAGTGATCATGAATGTGCCTTCCTATACTAGGTTTTTCAAGGAATTGAACATTGTTGCGTGTTTTACAACACACAAAAAACGTGCAAGTATACATGGTCACAAGTATACATGGTCACAAGTAATAAAATTTGTAAGTAAAGTATCGTTCCCACGGAGATTTGTTACTATAGTTTGTTGAGTACTAAAATTATCTCTCTCTGATTTTATTCAAAACGTTCGTTGATTCGAATAAATGTAAGAAAATAATTTAAAAACAAAATAAAAGAAATCTAGGATTGCAATTTTTCACCAAATTAATCAACTCAAATCATTTTATTTTCATTTGATTTATATTTTTTTTAGTACATTTAATTTGTCAACCGAAAACTTCTAATTTTATTCATACATCTCTTCCGAGCTTCGTACAAACACACCTCATTAAATTAATTCACTATATCTCTATGAGAATTAAATTCACTGAAATTCATTACGTTTTAAGTTTTCAAATGGCTACACATACAATTAGGGTATATTCCTATCCTTCATCATACATGTCATTCTATTTACGAGCAATATACACACGAATGCCTCTTCCAAGTTTATTCATATGCCACAGATCGTTTCAATAAGATTCGTAAATAATCAAAAAGCATTAAGCACAAAATAAAACGAACAAATCGAACGTCTTATAAATCTATCAAAAATAATTAAAATAAAAGCATCATAAATTTAGATCAAATGCAACCCTAGAAAAATTAAATTACTTCATAAAATTAAAATAAAAATTACAACTCATACAGAAAAATAAGATGAAGAAGAAGGAAATTAAAACATCAATTAAAACAAATATTTGGCACACGCAGAACACAACAAAAGCCAAAAATGGCTTCTGCGTGTTCCACAGCCAACACACAAACACTACAAAAATTACAAACTCAAAAAAACTTCTTAACACTATCATCCTATCTCCTATTTATACCCAAAATAATACATCAAAAATATTAAAATTTAATACACGCGGGGGACAGAGAAGTATGAGAAAAATAATAAATTAAAACGCGTGGGGGACAAAATTGTATCAAAAATATTAAATAAATTACGCGTGAGATAGGGGCACCGATTCTGCATTTTTTTAAATTCATTATGCGTGCCACGTGTCAGCGTCTGATTTGCTGAAAGGAATTAACGCGGACACATGGCAGCTTCTCATTGGATGCGGGAAACAGCGCAGGAGACAACAAAGCACGGAGAAAACGGCTACACACGGCCTTGATCCTACGCTTCCGTGCTCATCATAACATGCCACGTGTCATCACCTGATTAGCTAAAAAAATATATCGGGACACGTGGCAGTTACTGATTCGAGGTTAGGATTCAGAGTGGACACGTGGCAGCTTCTTATTGGAGAAAAATCCGGTTGCACGCGAAGATCAGCGCACAGGATCAGAGGCGCACGTACGTGGGGGACAGCGGCTGGACGCGTCAGAGAGGTGGGCCCCACCTGCACGCCGGCCTACGTGGTAGTGGGCCCCACTTGGGCGTCGAGCCGCGTGAAAGAAGCTGCACCCACGCGAGTTGGTCGGGTGTGAATAGCACGCGCGAATCTCAATCGTTTCTTCTTTGATCGGACGGTCCACGTTTCGCGCGTGCATATTGCCGCGTGGTTCTTCTCACCTGCGCAGAAAATTAAACTTTAATTAATTAGATTTTGGCCCACAAATTTATTTCAAATTACATTTTCAACTTTCTTTAATTACAGTTTAGCCCTTTTCTAATTTAAATTAAATTTTTAAACTTTTAATAATTAAAATCAAGCCCGAATTTAATTTAAATTATATTTTCGACTTTTATAAATTGCAATTAAATACTATTTTATTTGAAATTATATTTTTGGACCCAAATTTGCAATTAATTAAGTTTTTCGATACAAATTATTTAATTTTATTAAAATATATATAAAACAGTAAATACTAATTTATTAAACTAAAATTAACTAAAAACATTAAGAACATAGCAATTTTAATTAATAAAATAGGTGAAAATAACTATATAAAATACAGTTATCAAACACTAAGAAAAGAATGTATGAAATTAATGAATGAGTAGTCGTATCCAAAAATTTTAGTGCTTTGCTTCAACATCAACTTCCCCTAAAGTTGAAAGACCCTGAAAGTTTTATCATAAACAAAAATATGGGGGATAGGAAGATGACTAGAGCAATGCTTGATTTAGGAGCTAGCATAAATCTGATACTGATGAACAGAATCGGCATCACCGATTCTGCCAATATTTTGGTTTTATATTTATAAAACTCTCGCAAGTGGGCAAATCATTTCATAGAAAATGATAAGTATACTCCCAAGGTCGATCTAAGGAAGGAATATATGTGGTTTTTAATTTATTATTCAAACTTTTAAAAAAAAATTAATCCTAAACATCCTGTCACAATATTTGGGTTTTTGTGTTTCTAATCTAAGAACATAAAAATAAACATAGATATGGATTCAATAAATATTTATGCAAATTTTATCATTTATAATAGTGGAGTATTTATGGATATAATAACTAAGTTAATTATGCTTGCTCATATTATTTAGGTTATTAAAGATATAAATTGATATTTGTTGATTCTCTCTTTTTTATATGAATACCACCATTGGTAGGGTTAGATATTCTTTGTTAACTAAACAAATCAATTAACACCTATGGGTGGGATTGATAACTAATTTGGTTAATTAAATTAATTCCTTTTTTCTAAGAGATTGAAAATGAACCATTTAAATGCCACCTTTGGTGAAGTTAGACAGTTTAAACTTTATTCAAGGTGTCCAAATTAAACCTAAGAATTTATTTATCCGAGTACTAACTTTCAAGTTTTAAAACCACTACTGAAAACACGTTGTTAATACATTTTTAGATAATAATTCTTATAAAAACTTTTGAAATAGAGCTTCACTCTAACTACCGGGTGATTGTACTAACAAATAAAAGAGCACTACTCTAAATCAGACCGGATAACTAAACCTTAAAATCTAATTTTCAGATTTAAGTTTGTAATGAAAAATAATATATTTCTCTCTAACATTCTTAATATAAAATATTGAATAAAAACAAAATCAATTCATTTTAGAGATTTTTACCTATTTAATATTTCGCAAGCATAACAACGTTATTATTATATCATGTTTACAAATGGCCAACAAAGTTAAATTTAATAACAGACAAATTAAATATAACATATAAGAATAAAGCATAAAAATAATTGTAAAGAAAATAAAATCCTTACAACACTTTGATGTTATTCTTGTTGCTGGAAAACCTCCAAACAAAATTTGCACTTCCATTTATTGAATCAAAAAGCAAATAAATTACAAAAAAAATAATTAGTTCTTCTCAAAAAGAGAAGAACTCTAAAACTAAGAAAAACTACCTAAGAAAAGCTAAAAACTAAGAAATGGAGAGAAAGAAAGAGAAGAGAAGATGTTTTTGAGGTGTGATTTGAAGTGAATAGAATGTGAGAATTTATAAGTGAGGAGGGGAAGAAAAAATGGGTGAAAAAATGATTAAAAATGGAGAAAACACGGAGTAGTGAATGATGATGTCATATTGCTAACATCATGGTGGTGTGTGGCGCGGCGGCGCGTGGGGATGGGGCATATGGGCATAGCGGTGCGCACAGACTGGGCGCAGATGGGCGTATGCGCGGAATGGAGTAGGGGCACGCACAGACTGGGCATTGTGTTGGCACGGAACACACGTTGCTCGGTGCGGTTGTGTGCGCGATTTCCTCCTTTTTGATATTTTTGACCCATTTTGTCTAATTTTTCCATCTTTTTTGACTTTTCCTCAATTACTTTATGAATATATTGGTGATGTATTACCTCCGGTATTTTTCTTTGAGTCTTTAAGTTACTTTTTTTAAGCAAAAATACCTGAAAAACAATAAAAATATCCATGATTCCGAAAAGAGATTTATATAAATATATGATAAAATCATATAAATATATATGTTTTTAATCAATTAACGTGCATAAAATCATGATAATTTTAGTACTTTTTGAACACTCATCAGATACCTTACTTTATATTCTTACAATTAGGTCTAGGAGACCTAAAATAAATAACTGTCCCTTTAACTTGGGAATAGATATCTTAAATACCAAAGGGAATAGTTGAGGATGTGCTGGTACAAGTAGACAAACTAATCATACCTGTTGATTTTATGGTTCTGGATATGCAAGAAAATACAACCTTAGATTGAGAACACATCATAATTCTTGGCAGACCATTTATGGCAACCACTAAGACTATTATTAATGTCAAAGATGAAAATTTGACAATGACAGTCTTAGAAGAGACTATTCATTTCAAAGTCTTTGACTCTTCACCTTTTCCTTCTACTATTGATGAAATTTTCAGTGTTAATCCTTTGGATAATCTTGTCCAAAGTACATTTCTTTAGGATAGAATAGAAAACAAACTAGAAACATCTCTTATACTTGAAAAGGTAGAAGAAGATCTAGATGAGGAGATTGATGGGTACCTTAAAATTTTAGATAGTGCTGAACCAATAAGAAATCCTAGTATACCCTTATATCTACCTAGTTCCTATATGGGAAAGAGGTCAATCCACCTAAACTTAAACTAAAAAACTTACCTAGGTATTTAAAACATGTGTCCTTGGGAGAAGGAGAAACTTATTCATGATAATTTCTTCCATTTTGACTAAAACCCAAGAAAAAGAACTCATTAAAGTGTTTAATAAGTTTTAAAAAGCCATAGGTTCCAGTATCAGGGATATAAGAGGCATTAGTCCTGTCATGTGTATGCATAAGATCAATTTGGAGGATGCTGCTAAACTTGTAAGAGAGGCCCAAAGAAGACTAAACTCTATCATGTAAGAGGTGGTTAATCAATAAATTCTTTAACTCTTAAAAGTAGGAATCATTTAACCTATTGCTGATAGTAAATGGGTTAATCCAGTGCACATGGTACCAAAGAAGTCTGGAATAATAGTCGTTAAGAACGATAAAAGTGAACTAGTACTCATAAGGATAATCATTGGATGAAGGATGTGTATAGACTTCAAGAAATTGAATTTATACATTAAAAATGATCATTTTCCTCTTCCATTCATTGATTAAATGCTTGAAAGATTAGTTGGGCACAAATTTTACTATTTTCTAGATGGAATTTTTGGATACTATCAAGTACCCATAGCACGTGAAGATCAAGAAAAGACCACCTTTACATGTACTTTTGGGATATTTTCTTTTAGAAAAATTCCATTCGGGTTATCAATGACCCTGCCACATTCCAGAAATGTATGATATCTATATTCTTGTTCATGGTAGAAAAATTCACTGAAGTTTTCATGGATGATTTTTCTGTCTTTGGAACTTCATTTGATGATTGCTTACATAAATTGACTTTGGTTTTAGAAAGATGCATTGAATGCAATCTAACCCTTAGTTGAGAGAAAATTAATTTTATGGTTCAATAAGGGATTATGTTGGGACATGTAATTTCAAACAAGGGTATTGAAGTGGATAAGGCTAAAATTGAATTTATTTCCAAACTACCTCCCTCTACATCTATAAGAGGGATAATAAGCTTCTTAGTACATGCAAGATTTTAAAGACAATTTATTAAAGATTTTTCAAAAACAAGTTGTCCCTTCTGTAACCTGTTGTCAAAAGATGTTTATTTTGACTTTAATGAAAAATGCCTTATTGCCTTTGATACTTTAAAAGAAAAGTTAACAACTACCTTTGTTATTATGGCACCAAACTAGTCTCTTCCTTTTGAAATAATATGTGATGCTTACGATTATGCAATCGAAGCAATTTGGGATAAAGAGTGGAAAAATGTTTACATGTCATATACTATACGAACAAAACACTCAATGATGCCCAAATTAATTATTCCACCAATGAGAAAGAATATTTGGCTATTGTGTTTTCTTTAGACAAATTTAGGTCTTACTTAATTGGTTCGAAAGTAAATATGCATTCTGATCATGGTGCTTTGAGATACCTATTAAGTAAACCTAATGAAAAGCCAAGATTAATCAGGTGGGTCTTACTCTTATAGGAATTTGACTTAAAAATCAAAGATAAGAAGGATAGTGAAAACTTCATAGCTGACCCTTTAGCTAGGTTAATTTTTGACTTCAATTCTCTTGAAAGTGAGAGTAAAAAAGATATAATTGAAACCTTTTCTGATGAACAATTATTTTCTGTAGGTCCAAACCCTTAGTATGTAGATATCGTTAACTATCTAGCTATTGGTGTTTTGAGACCAAACATTTCTTCTCTAGAAAAGAAAAAAGATTTCTATCTTCTTGTAGGTAATACTTTTGGGATGACCCTTATTTATTTAGAATTGGTCAAGATCAAGTGATGAAAGAAATTGGGGATAATGTCAATTTCATAAATACTTATCCATTTTAAATTTTATTAATTCTCGCAAGTGTACAAAACATTCATAGAAATAATAAGCATGTGTGGTTTTTGAATATTATTCAAAAAAAAATTAAAAAATTAAACCTAAACATTCTGTTACAATGATTTGGTTTTTTGAAAAAAAAAACTAACCTAATCCATAAAGATAAAGATAGACATGGATTAAAAAATACTCATGCAATTTAGTACATTCATAAACAATGGAGAATAATAGATATAATAATTTAGTAATTATGTTTGCTCATATTATTTAGTTTATTAAAGATATAAATTTATATTTATCGATTTTCTCTTTTTGGTATGAAAATGTTCTTAAATGAGGACCAAATTCTTTTATTTAATATTAATTAACTAATATCTTTAGGCGGGGCATATTAATTAATTAAGTATTAAATTTTAGTTTTATTTCTAAGAAAATAACAAACCATCTAATCACAGTTTTAGGCGAAATCAGTTAATTAGACTTTATTAAAGGTGTTTAAATTAAACTATCTAACAAATAACTTAAAGGTTTTAAAAATATTTAAGAAAACACGTTGTTAATACATTTTCAAATAGTAATTATTTGTAAAAAAACATTTGAAATAGAACTTCACTCTAAATATTCAAATAATTAAATCTAAAATAAAATAGTATTACTCTAAATTAAGTCTAGGTAATTATATCTTAAATTTAACTTTCATATTAAGTTTGTTATTAAAAGTTATATACTCCTTCAAATATTGTTGTTTATAAAAATCTTAAATAAAAATAAAATCAATTTATTTTAAGAAAATATTTTACCTATTCAATATTTTGCAAGCATAATAATGTTATTATTATATCATGTTCATTATCAGCCAGACATGTTATAATTGATCATAGACAAATCAAGAATGACATAAAAGAATCGACACAGATATATGGACTACAAAAGAAATATAATTAATATCTTAACAATATCTTTACAGAATTTTGAAGAGTTGATGATAAGACTTGAAAAACTCTGATATTAAGTACACTCTAAATTTTTTGAATTGAAAACTAGAAACTACTAAAACATAAACATGTTATTTCTCAACATTAAGGGAAGAGCTAAATAAATCCTAAAAGCTATTATAAAAATCTATAGAAAAAAGGGAGAGAAAGTTGGTGAAAACGCAACTTTGAAGCTTATTTTCTTGGTATATAGGGGGTCCTATTTATAGGAAGGAATGTGTGAAAAAATCATGTTTTCACTACGGCGTGATCGAATTACAATTGGATTTTTGATTAGTTCAAACCTCCTTGTGGCGTAGCATACAATATTTTTTTCTTTATTTTTCATTATATTTTTTCTTCACTTTAGATAATATCAAATAAATGATATTCATTTAAGCTCAAAAAAGTGTGATAAACATGTTTCAAATATTTTTCTTTATTTTAATATTTATATATTAACATACTTGCAAAACACTACAATATACACATTAATCTAAACAAATAGATTTGTCTAAAATAAAATAGAATAAAGCAAATACAAATCCATTTTATTAATTAAATGACATTAAAATATGGTATAACGCACTTATCATCAAGTCATCCGGAGGTGTGTGCCTGAAGAAGAACATAAGAGCATTTTGAAATTTTGTCATAAACTTCATTGTAAAGGCCATTTTAGTGGTAAGAAAACTGTCCTAAAGGTATCATAATCTAATTCTATTGGCCAACTCTTTTCAAAGATGATAATATGTTTTGTGTATAATGTGATAGATGTCAAATAACAGGCAACATAAGCAAAATAGCTTAAATGTCTTTGACATCTCATTTAATTATTGAACTCTTTGATGTATGGGGGATTGAATTTATGGGTCCTTTTCCCCATCCAATGGTTTCAAATATATCTTGGTTGATGTAGATTATGTATCTAAGTGGGTAGAAGTTATACCCATTAAAACCAATGATGCAAATGTTGCTGTGAAATTCATTAAAGATTTGATATTTAGCATATTTGGGATGCCTAGAGAAATAATAGGTGATGAAGGTAGCCATTTTTACAATAAACTCTTTGATAAAGTACTGAAGAAGTACAATGTTTCACGTAGAGTGGCAACTCTTTATCATTCTCAAACTTCCGATCATGTGGAAGTAAGTAATAGGAAAATCAAGGGAATTTCGAAATGCACCGTGTGTCCTTCAAGAAAGGACTGGGAAATCAAGTTGAATGATGCCTTATGGGCATACCGCATAGCTTACAAAACACTCATTGGGATAATCCCTCATTGGTTAATCTTTAGGAAAGCGTGCCACCTTCCCATTGAACTCAAACACAAGACTTACTTGGCAATTAAATAGTTGAACATGGATTTAGATAAAGTAGGAGAAAACTGATTACTCCATCTTAATGAGTTGGAAGAGATTAGGGACAAGGCCTATAAAAAATTGAAAATTATACAAAGAGCATACTAAATGCTATCATGACATGAGGCTAGTTCCTAAGTCTTTTCTTCCTGGAATGAAAGTTATTTTATTTAACTCTCGTTTGAGACTATTTTTAGGAAAATTGAGATCAAGATGGGATATACCTTACACAATTTTCCTAGTTTTTTCACATGAAGCAGTAAAGTTACCGAATCCAAAGACACAAATTACTTTCAAAGTCAATGAGCATTGTGTAAAGCCTTATTTAGAAGGAGAATACAACATGGTTGACGTTGATTCCATATTGATAAATTGATCCTCAACACCATAAAGATGCGTCTTTTCTAAGACGTTAAACCAAGCACTAAATGGGAAACAACCCATAACCCATCCCTTATTTTGTCTATGAGCATAATTATTTGAAGCTGATGTTGGTTGCACCTTGTTTTCGACATCAAATCATTAACACATTAAACATATCAGTAACTTTTCTATCTCTATTCTTGTAATTTACATTTCTTAAACATTAGGGACACTGTAGATTCTAAGTTGGGGTGGGTATATAAAAGTTACACATTTTATACTTTTTTTTATTCTTATATAATTTAAACAATTTTCATATAATTTTATTTATTACTTTTATTTGTAATTTATTTGTTTTGTAATTTTTTTAGAGTAATTTTAAAATTATTTACAAAACTTGATCATGTCTTAGACTTAAATTTAAAACATGATTAAGTCTTTTTAAACTATTAAATTAATTTCCAAAAACATATCATGAAGTAATGTGATAATTAGTTAGTTTTTGTCATGATTAGTATTTCTTGATAAGGTGTGGAAATTATATTAAACTCAAAATCGGTGTTTATAAGTCAAATAGTGGAGACTACCCTTGTGAAAAATATTTTCAGCCAATTATCCTTTATTCTGAGTAATAAGTATAATTTTTTCTACTCTAAACACTTTTCTTATTTCTTCAGCATTATTAGATGATCTTTATAGGACTTAGCATTGAATGTCTAGATTTTTACATCTTAACAAAGTCTTATATATTTATTTTTCATTTGCTTGGATTAAATGATTTAAGTCAAAATTGATAGTATATGTCTTTCTTCATTCATGCATGACTTCTATTAAGAAAGAGATATATCTAGGGTTATCTAAACAAATACAAATAGAAAAGTCAAATATTAACCACTTACCTTACCATATAAAAAATGTACAATTTGTACATGGGCTCACTCTTTAAAACAATGAATTCTCTTATAAAAAAGAATATAATAGAAATAAAGAGAGGAAAATGAATAGTATAATCTATATACTATGATACAAAAAGCCTAAATAGTTGTGAGAAATGGTTTAATGCAAAAGAAAAATATTAGAAGTAATTCCCTAAGAAGTCATTTCTTTTTCCTACATTTTCTAAAAGGTATATTACTTGTTATTTTTATTTGATGAATTTGATTGATGCATGAAAGTAATTTATAATATTGTATAAATCCTTACATTGATTCTTTTCATAAGATCAACGTTAAAATAACATTTTGAGCCTTTCTTCTTTGTACATATGAGAACATATTAGTTCATTTCTATGCATACACTCCTTCACATATAAATCAGTATGAGTGTTTGAACCCATAAGATTCAACATTTTTGAGAGTATTGACTTATAAGGAATAAAGTCGAAGCGAATTCGGATTCTTGAAACTAAGTTTAGGTGAAATTAAATTGATATATTTTTATATGAAATATAAAAATGATTTTCAACTAATTATTATAATAAATCATGAATGTGTAGGATGTTGAAATAATCTATATACTTAAGATTTTAATTATGAAATTTAAAAGATATTATAAGCATGAGATATTTTTGTATTTCATTTCTTTATTTTATTTGTCTTTTTTACTTTATTTTAAATTTTAGTTAACTTCTTATTTTATTTTATTTTATTTATTTTCATTTTTTGTTAATTTTTGTGGGTATCATTACTGAAAACCCTAATGAGACTTAAATTCGTCCACTAGGGCAACTTAGGGGTTTAACAGTTTGTTGCATATGCTAAATGCAACTGTGTAAATTCATGAAAGTGATTTAGGTTAGTTTAATTTTTAGTTTTTTAGTTTTAACCGCTTTTCTTGCTAAGAGATTAACAAGAAGTTGGTTGGGGGTTGTGATAAGTGCTTAAAAAGCACTAAATATACCATGTTTTAATATCATTTAATTTAATTAATAAAATGGATTTGTATTTTCTTTATTCTATTATGTTTTTAAAAAATCTATTTTTTAGATCAATACCCCTCTTTAATTGTTTGGTGATTAGAAAATCGAAGTAAAACTCTACCACACTTTTCTTATGATTCTAATTTCATTTTTCAAATCATCTTGAGTATATATCGATGTTTGTGTTACATACTTGTGAGAGTAAAATAGCATTCTTAAGTGGTGAGCATTTAAGATTATTTTAGTAGTGGGTTGTGACTAATATTGTGTTCTTGGGATTGAACTAAGTTATATCTATGAGTTCCTAAGAAAGTGATTGCTAGTGGTTGTGGTTATGGTTGAGGTGCCTTCCATGTTGTTGTACACATTGCTAATTGTTTGTTACTAATCATACTATTGTGTGCAAATTTTGTTCTATACGAAAGCTAAATCCATGTTTCTGATCAACTTCTTTTGCTGGTAGCAAATGAAGGTAGTAATAGACAGTTAGGGTAGTGTGGTCCCAATTAATTGAGGTATTTGCACTTATACTTTTATCGAGTTGTATTTATTTATTGTTATTAGTGACTTGTTTACTATCTAGTGATTATCATAATCAACTAGGGATTTTACCATATAGGTAGGAATTCTATGTGGGTTTACCTCATTACTAACTATGTTTGTATAATCAGCTCTTGTGTTAGTACAATCTAAGTTTCTATTGTATATGTTACAATGTATAAGATATAGACATTGTTTGGAAAGCTTTTTTACTTACTGTTTTTGTATGCTTTCTTTCCTTACTGTTTAGCATCCCTATTATTTTCTGAGTGGATTGTGTATTGCTTTCCTTGTATAGTTTTGCTACTTGTGAGAAGTGAGTCTTGAAGGAGTCAATATCTCCTTATTATGGTAGTGTACGACATGTCAGACTCTTTCAAGACTCTATCTTGTAAAAATTTTGGTACTAATAAAGATAGCAATAACTCAAGATATATTGCTTTTAAAAGTTAGGATAAAATTTGCTTACCTAAGAAGGTTGAGGGTTTAAGTTTCCATAAAGTTGAAGATATTAATCTTGGCCTCCTATCCAAACTTGGATGGAAATTTTTAAACAATGATTACAAAAGTTGGGTTCATTTATTTCAACATAAGTATTGTACTTTTAAAGACTTTTTTGATTATGAAATCATGCCTTTTGACTCTTGTATTTGGAAATGTATTTGTCCTTTCAGATCATTTCTCAAAACTGGGGATTTTTGTAAAATAGGAAATAGAAAATCCATTGATATTTGGAAAGATCCTTGGATTCTTGGTCTCCTAATCTTCTTTTCCATCCCCTTTGATCGATCTAAATAATCTCAATTTATCTCCCATCAAAGTGCATAATCTACTCAATGATCAAGGTAATGATTGGAATTTTATGTTGGTCTCTACAATTTAGGGTTCTTTAATGCATTTTTATCTCTCAAAACTAACCTTTGTACTATTAATAAATTTGATTATTATTTTTAGATTCATACCCCAAAAGGTGAGTTTAATTCTAAATCTACTTACAGGAAAATTGTTTGCACTAGATTTTCAAGAACTAATTACACTTTTTGGAATTTTTTTTGGAAACAAAATTCCATGAGAGAATGTCACCCCCCCCCCCCAAAAAATGGATACATGAGATAGAAATGCGATCAATTTTAATTTATGTTTAAAGAAAATTTTCTAAAATAATCACAAAATATTCAATTTAAAAACCATTTAAAAATTAATTTTATAAAAAATTCGAGTAGCTTTTAGAGATTTTCTATTCAAAAAGTAAAATTTATTGTAAAGTCATAAATCTAAATCCAAGATATTTATAAAGTCAATTAAAACTCCATTAGAGTAGTCTCAACCTATCTAATAATAAATTATAATAACCAATAAAAGAAATAAGGTTTTAAGTTAAATCTTATAACGTTAAAATTCTTCATTCATGATCATAATATCTTCACCATGATTATCTTGAATGTAGTTGAGTAGAGAGGGAAGAGTGGGGGTGAGCTACACATAGCTCAGAAGGAGTCTATCCTAAATATTATTAAATAAAAATTTATTCATGATGCGTGTTTTTATTAATAAAATTTCATAAATGGTAATGATTATCAATATTCAGTGTGGGGTGATTTTAGTCATAAAATTCAGGTATATTGGAACATCCTTATTTCTAGAGGATCAAAGGAAATGAATGTACTAGGTAACCAAATGCATGCTCAAAAAATATGATATGCGATACAAATCCAATACATGACATGTAAACCTATATGTATTAGTTTCCAAAATATATGGGCATATGTGCGGTCTAACTTAAAGATGCACATGGGTCCACCTCTAACCCCATATATGATCATAATACATATGACACATATATTGGAAAAATTAACATCATAAGGGCCTTCGTCTAAGAGTTCAAAACATAATGGGGGGTCCAACTTTAAGGCCCATATGTAGTCACCCTCCAGAACCCACTAGATAACAAACTCCAAGATACAACAAGGTGTCTAGCTCCCAGACTCATTTGTAGTCAATAATAAAATGCAACATAGATAGAAAATCTTCGAGAATACATGTGATGTGAGGTAACTCTAGTATGTCAAAAATTGTTTGCTGCAATAAGTAACCTATAGGTACCATACTCCACTAGACAATATAGAGGTATACTTCTTATGAATAAAATGATTTTTGTGATTCATGTATAAAAATATCATATTCCATATAACATTTTAAATTCTCATTTCATATCAAGATTTGCTACTCATTTTATATACAAGATCTTTTTCAATGTATGCATGATAAAACATTTATATGAGTATCTCATTTTAAATAATATTATAACATTAATTATAAAAGAATGGCATCCAATTTTCCACTTTTATCCATAATATATGATACATGATAATTCTTTATAAGAATAATGGATGAATTTAAAAAGTTAGAGTAAGAACCCTTATCTCGAATCCTTGACTTGAATACTCAAATATTTTTTTCCAAAATTCCTTCCAAATTGTGCCAAAAGCCCGAACAACTTAAGGAGAGGATGTTGTAGAGTGAGGTAGAAGAAGAAAAATGTTAGGAAAATGGGTCATTCAACCACCTTTTTATATCCAATCGAGGAACTCGTTAGCTATGGTGGGCGAGGTGGCTGTGAGGTGGTGAAATTGTACCCAATTGTTTTTTGTTCGATTTGATTTTTCACAAGAATTGTTTTTGATATATCCCTATTATTTAATATATTATCCAAAATTATTTTTAAGGCACTTTAATTAATTATAATAAATTTATGGGGTTTTAAATTCCTACCTCATTAAAGAAAATTTCAACCTTGAAATTTCATAACTTCTTAAGTTCAGATAGCTCATACAGACTTCAAACTTTAAATCCAAAATTTTATTTTCATAATTAGGATGTTTCCAATGAACCTTTACTAGTGATATAATTCTTCTTCTCAATTTCTTGACTTGAAAATCAATTATTGCCAATGGTTCTTCTTCATATGACATGTTTTCCTGCAACAAAAGTTTTGTCTAATCCAAGATAGTATTCCCAAATGGGTGGTACTAATATTTTCTTTTATTCCAAAATGAGTTACTATTTTCTAAGGTTGAACCTTGAGAAAAATGTAGTCATCTATTTCGAAGTTGAATGACCATTGTCCGCAATCTTGTATCGACTTTTAAGCTGTTCGAAGTTTGTCTTGTGTGATGTGAATAAGTTGAGCATTCCACCCAACACACTAGAGATTTATACGATTGTCTATATAGCAACTATGTATTAAAAGCCTCTTGTATACACCTCCATAAACGTGTAGTAAACTTTAGATCTCAATTAGATATGATCGACTTTGAGAGGTGTGTGGCTATTCTTGTATAAAGTCTATGTTGTCCCATTTCCATTCTGACACAAAAATTAGTTGGGGTGGTTTTGTAGATTTCTAATGCCCTACCTTCACTTGTTGGCATATTAAACAATTGGCTACAAACTGAGTAATCTTTCTTAATTCCTTTCCACGAGTAGGTCCTTTTTAAATCACGATATATTTTGTGTTCCCAAGATGTACCATGAATTTTTTACTTGTGTTATTCTCTTATGATTTCTTACTTTTCTTATTCCTCACATTGGAAGTCTATATGGTTGTCCATATAAGATTTCATTTGGGGCTAGTGAAATTCTTGTATAATAGCTATTGTTGTAGGAAAAATCAATCCTTGACGGTTGTACGGTTTGATTTCTCCTAAACTTTATAGCATATGTTTGCAACATGTCCTCTAATATTTGGATAATCCTTTTGAATTTTCCATTAGTTTGTAATATGCAGCAATTCCATTTGCCAATCTTCTTGTAACAATTCTACAAATAAGGGGAAGAATTTCAAATCTTGATCTAGTATAGTTGACCTTGATATACCATTCGGTAGAACAATCTTTTGTAAAAATCATTCCTCAAATATCAAGTCTTATGTTTTCGTCATCTAATGTAGTTCACCATAAGTTAATCTACATTCTTTTTCATTCTACTCTGCCAATAAGTTTTTTCTTAAATTACATTACATTCCATACTTTTAGGATGTATTATCAATACATCAATTCTTATATGTTTTCTCCCATGGTTCCTTATCCTTAAAGAGTCTTCATCTAGGATTGATATCTTTATGTTGAAAATGAAACTTTTCAATAGCAAAAATATTTCTATCCACCATTTCTCCTTCCAATAATCATCACTATGCTTTGCAAAAATCTACACTCATTAAATTGAGCCACTTATTACATTGTGAGGTTGAGTATAAAGCTATACTTGTCTTCCATTATCCTATGAATTCAAATTGTAATCCTTCTATCATTCGAGTGTTTCCACCATGTACCAATATCCTTTGTGCGACAACTTTGACTTTCAACTTAAGAGTGTTCGTCACATTTTCTTTATGAAATCGTGATCCTTTGAAGATCTCATAATTCCTTTCATACTTACAATCATTTTTTGCTTCTCCATAGAAAATATAATAATTTATTAGCTCTTTACTATAACTTACTACTTGTCAATTCTATTATCGAATTCTCCAAGTGTTGTACTATTATTTCTATCATTACAAGTTGATTGATGTATTCTCAATGGATCCTCCTTGGTTTTATCATCATAAATTTCTACGATGACGTTCCTTAAATTGTGTAGATTTTCATTCTATTTCTTTATAAAAATCTTAAATTGCCTTTTAAAACAGATGATGTTTCAAGTTTTAAAAACATCTCAGATGCAAATATTGTTTTACTAATCTTTTTGTAAACATCCAAGTGTGTCCAAATCCTTTCTGTGTCACGTCAGTAAACACTACATATGATGCTTTTTTTATCGATACGATAATTAGTGATGAAATCTATAGTCACACTTTTGATTCTTATAAGGTTGCTCCATGTTCACGTTCTTTGTTTGATTATCAATTGGTACTTTTTTGAATCAATTATGTTAAAGGGTATCCTAGTCTCCAAATTTACTTGAATTTTCACATAAATTCATCAATATTTGATTATTTTAGAATAGTGCTTCCATGAGTTCCTCCCTCTCCAAAAGTGCTCGTTCGAAGCTTGAAAGTAGATTTGATATGTTGAATTTTCTCAGCTTGTAAGTGTCGATGTCTTAACTTTGAAAGCATGCATCCTTGAGTTGAATAATAATCTAACTATATTTTTTGTTTGGTAATAACTAGTGCATAATTTGAATTTTATGTCCTTCAAAATAGACATTTACAAGGTGACAATCTTAGTTGAATGACTCCTTTTGTTGGCGATTCATCCAACTATTTTCTTAACTTTTATCTTGAACGGTGCCTTTTGAAAATGAGAGATAGTCGTTGGTGTAGTTTCCAGGATATAACTTGATTACAAAAATATTACCGAGATGGGGAAAGTATAAATAATTCTTTGGAAAATATGTTCCAATATTTATTCACCACTAGTAGCTATGTTAAGCTCTTTCGGTCATCAATATTTGCTTCTAAAGAGTTTTTAGAAGAACTTTATTTCTTTGATCTTGTCTTCCTTTTAGACTATGCTTATGGAAAATACTAAAAAGTGTCACTCCTTGCATCAAGAGTTTGGGCTATTACAAACTTAAAGGATATCATAAAGGAATCTAAGAGGGAAATTTAAATAAGGGAGTTTATAAGTTTTAACTATGCGACAAGAGTTAAAGAAGAGAAATAATGTGTGACACAAGTGTCAGAAATAATTTGTATCTTAGAGTTATGTAATAAAATAAAATCATCATTGATTTTATAGTTCCTCTTGTCAAATATCGTGAAGACTTGCTCTTGTGATTCTTATCCTAGAGTTGTGTTGCTTATATCCTTATCTTTTTCTTATACTATTTGATGTCGATTAAGAGTTTACAAGGGATTTGATTTTTTTAGAAAGGTTTTCAAATTGAATGATACAGTTAGAAGGATGGTTCTTGAAAAGGTTATCTTGGTTATCAAAAAAATTTCATTCAACTGTCAATCAGACTATTGGCTTTGACTTGTAGAATTCCTTCAAATATTTGGTGCTCCATAGTAGAGCATGTTCCTTATCCATTTGGTGTAGATCAATTTGACGTGAATCATCTTATGGAAATACTGGTGACATAAGATCCGATCATTGGGTTAAGACTTTGATGAGCTTGTTTCTAGTTCAACTTGTTTAATCCTATGAATTGTTCATAAAATATCCAACTTCTTCATAAAATCAAGTTGCAACTAAAGCAAACCCATTTAGAAGGTAGATGATACACCATTTCTTTCAAAACCATCTTATATTGATGATGAAATTTGTCGTTACTTTTGAAGTAAAGAAGCTGAGTCCATACAAATCTTCGGTGATGGCATATTCTATCTTTTCTTTTCGTGTTCTTCTCGAGTTCAATCAATACTTAGGGAAATTAATTTGCACATGTTTCTTATTGGTTATTCTACAAATAGGTAGATGAGACAAAACAACTTTTAGAAAAACAAATTATTCCTGGGAGATTAGAACCTTACTCTGATTCCAAGCTATCACGTCCCAAAAAATGGATATATGAGATAGAAAGAAGGTAAATTTTAAATTTATGTTTAAAGGAAATTTTCTTAAGTAATAATGAAAAATTCAATTTAAAAATTAATTTTATAAAAAATTTGGGTACCCTTCAGGGATTTTTTATTTAAAAGGAAAAATTCATTGTAAAGTCATAAATATAAATTCAAGACATTTATAAAGTCAATTAAATATTCATCACAATAGTCTGAGTCTACCTAATAATAAATTATAATAACCAATAAAATAAATAAGGTTTTAAATCAAGCCTTGTAATGTCGAAATCCTCCGTTCATGATCATCTTATCTTCGCCATGATTATCTTGAACAACGCAAATGGGTAGAAAGTGAAGAGTGGGCGTGACCTACACATAACTCTATAGGAATCTACTTTAAATATTAATTTAATAAACATTTATTCATGATGCATCTTTTTATTAATAAAATTTTATGAATGGTAATCATTATTAGTATTCGATGTAAGGAGATTTTAGTCATAAAATCCAAGTATATTGGTAAATCCTTACTTCTAGGGGATCAAAGGAAAGGAATGCACTAGGTAACCACATGTATGCTCATAAAATACGATATGCTCTACAAATCCATTGCATGATGTACAATCCCATATGTATGTGTCTCTAAAATACATGGGCATTGATGAGTGCTTAAAAAGAACTACAATTACCATAGTTTAATGTACTTTAATTGATTAAATAAATTTATATTTGTATGATTTTATCATATTTTTATATAAATTTGTATTTTTGGAATCACGAGTATTTTTATTATTTTTTTAGGTGTTTTTATTTAAAAAATAATTTAAAGACTCAGAGAAAAATAATGGAGGTAATATATATCACAAATATATTAAGAAAAAATGAGGAAGAGTAAAAAAAATGAAAAAAATTGGACAAAATGGGTCAAAACGATAAAAAATGTCAAGTCTCGTGTGCGCCCTACGCGCAGCCAACACACGCTCGTGCTTGTCTTGAGCGCCCTGAACGCTCCAATTTACCGCAATCTCGCCCCTCACACGCATTACCAGCTTGTCCAAACGCATCCAAGACCAAAATTTGAGATATTTTCCCACTTTTTGAGCTTTTCCCTCACCTATAAAAGGACCCTCTCCTCTATTGTAAAAATCATCCCAAAAATCACACATTTCTCTCTCTTTCTCTCTCTAGAAAGCTTTCTTTGTTTTTTTTGTTTTAAAGTTCTCTTTTTGAGAAGAACTAGCTATACTTTTGTAAATTTCTTGTTTTTGATTCAATAAACAGAAATGTAAATTCGTTTAAAGGTTTTCTAGAAACGGAATTAGCATCAAGGTTTTATAAGATTTTTTTGAGGTATAATTTTAAAATGAATTCTTTATAATTATTTTTATGTTTTATTTAATTTGTCTATGATTAAATTTTACATGGATAACTGTTTGTAACTATGATATAATAATAATGTTGTTATGCTTGGGAAATATTAAATAGGTAAAACATTTCTATTAAATATTTTGATTTTATTTTTATTCAAGATTTTATATTAAGGATGTTAAAGAGAAATATATTATTTTTCATTACAAACTTAAATCTAAAAAATAGATTTTAAGGTTTAAATATCCTGTCTAATTTAGAGTAGTGCTCTTTTATTTATTGGTACAATTGCTCGGTAGTTAGAGTTAAGTTCTATTTCAATTTTTTTATAATAACTATTATTCGAAAGTGTATTGACAACATATTTTTAGTAATAATTTTAAAACTTAAAAGTTAGTACTCGGATAATTAAATTTTTAGGTTTAATTTAGACACCTTGAATAAAGTTTAAAATGTCTAACCCCACCAAAGATGGCATTTAAATGGTTCATTTTCAATCTCTTAGAAAAAGAGGAATTAATTTAATTAACTAAATTAATTATCGACCCCACCCATAAGTGTTAATTGATTTGTTTAATTAACAAAGAATATCTAACCCCACCAAATGTGATATCTATATAAAAAGAGAGAATAAATAAATATCAATTTATATCTTTAATAACCTAAATAATATAATCAAACATAATTAACTTAATTATTATATCCATAATACTCCACTCTTATGAATGATAAAAATTTGCATAATTATTTATTGAATCCATATCTATGTTTATTTTTTTATGTTATTAGATTAAGAAACACAAAAAATGAAAATAGTGTGACAAGATGTTTATGATTTAATTTCGTTTTTAAAAGTTTGAATAATAAATTAAAACCACATATATTGCTTTCTTAAGTCGACTTTGGGAGTATACTTGTCATTTTCTATAAAATGATTCGTGCACTTGAGAGAATTTTATAAATATAAAACCAAAGTATCTACAAGATCGATATTGCTAACCCGATACCTATCTTGTCTCATCAAGCACATGCCCCGTTCAACTTTGAGACACATGTGGGTCTATCTTTGACCCCATATACGTTCATAATACATATGTCATATGTATTGGTCAAATTAACGTCATATGGGCCCTCGTCTAAGAGTTTGGAACTTAATGAGGGGTCTAACTCTGAGACCCATGTGCAATCACCCTCCGAAACTCGCTAGACAAAAAATTCTGAAACACAACGAGGGGTCCAACTTTGAGGTTTGTGTGAGGTAAATAATACAAGGTACCATAGATGGAAAAACTCTGAGAATGCATGTGATATGATGCATACCTATAGTCTATCGCAAATAGGCTTCTGCAACCAGTAGCCTATGGATATCATACTCTTCAAGACAACATATAGGTATACTTTCCACGAATAAAATAACTTTCATGATGCATGTATAAAAATCTCAGATGCCATGTAATATTTTAAATTCTCATTTCATATCAACATTTGATACTTGTTTTATATACAATTTTTTTTCAATGTATGCATAATAAAACCTTTATAATAAGTATCTCATTTAAATAACATTTATTATAAAATAATGGTATCCATTTTTCACTTTTATTCATAATATATGATGCATGCCAATTCATTTATAAAAAAAATAATGCACAGATTTAAAAAGTTAGAGTAAGAACCCCTACTTTGAATCTTCAGATATTTGTCCCTAAGATGCCCTCCAAATTGTGCCAAAAATCCCAAACAAGTTATAAAGAAGATGTTGTAGAGTTAAAGAGAAAGAGAAAAAGAAAAATGTGAGAAAATGGGTGGTTTGATGCCCTTTTATGGCCAACAGAGGAAATCGTCAATATGGTGGCAAGGTGGTGAAGGTACTACCCAATTTTTCCTATTTGATTCAATTTTCACACGAAATGTTTTTGATATATCTCTATCCTTCAATATATTGTTCAAAATTATTTTTAAGGTAATTTAAGTACTTATAATAAATTTACATGATTTTACAGAATAAATGTTTTGTTGGAGCTTTTTTCTAATTGCCTTCCTACTAAAGGCAACAACAACCAAAGAATAATGCATTCACTTGACATCTCTTATCCTCTTTTCCATTCTGATATTGAAACTACAAATCACCTTTTCACTTCTTATTAGTTTGACATCTCTTATCCTCTTTGCCATTCTGATATTGAAACTACAAATCACCTTTTCACTTCTTATTAGTTTACTCTCTCTCTGGTCAAATTGATACCCCACTATTATTCTGGTTAATTCAAATATCCATTCCTTAGATATTTTCATTCAAGAAATGTTCGTTAAACAAAATTGCTTTATACCTTTTATGTTATCAATTTTGTTTACTCCCTCTTCCTCTTTCCTCTCGGAGGAAACCACCAAGAGATGCGATTAAAATCAACTTTGATATAGTTGTCAATAATCACAATCCTATTTGTCAATTATCTTGGTTGTTAAAGTAAAATCTATTAATCTAATTACATAAAAAAGGTGAATCACATGCATTATTATTCTCTCTTTAGTTGGCTCCACAATGTAACTTCAAAACTAAAAGGTGATTATTGTAATATTATAAAAACCTAAAAATTGGAAACATGATAATTTCATCATTTCTTAAAAAACTCAAAATATTATCAATCAAGTCAAATTTCTACTACTTAAAGTTAGTATGATTTCTACTTCTTAGATACCTAAAAATTAAAATAATACTGTTAATAGTTTAGTTAAATGGGCTTATTATAATCAAATTGGATATTATATTCATTCATAATATCCCAACATTTCTTTACTATTTGTAATGAATATTATATATATATATATATATATTTGGGGAAAAACAGTATGGGGAGTGGAGTTTGAAATTTAACCTTTGACCAGCTTTCGCCAAAGGGGAACCTATGGTATCAGGGCACTTGATTGAAAAAATCATCAACATTGGTTTTTTGCATTACGGTACACCAGATCTAATATCCCAAATTTTATTTAGAATTGTACAAGTTCGGATAACTGTGAGGAAAATTCTCTTTGATACTTGAATTACTTTATTTTTGTGCTCGAATATGTAAACACGTTGTATAAAAAAAGGAATATATAAACTACTTTTTTGAATACATTCTAAGATCCTCCAACAACTCCAAAATGTAGGCAGCTGGTAAAGCAAATATTGTCAGTTAAATTACTTATTCAAGTTGAAATTTCATATTCTGAGTTATGACTCATTTGAATTAGGAATGGTATGAAAAGCAATGTGCCCAAAATGAGCCGTTTAAGAAAAGAAGAGAAAAGAATGGCATGAACGAGCCACTCCCCTAGTTAAAAAAGTGGTTATGCATGATGGTACATACTTTCCAAACAAAACTTAACTGATAAGGTGAACTGTTATATCTTGTAAATTCAATTCTATCAGTTACATCAAATCACCAAAAGGAATTTAACAGAAAATTTTTAAGATACAAAATTAACAGATACAAGTTGTAACTTGTAAGTGATCCAACAACGAACGATATCTACGTAGATGTAACACTTCTGTCAACCAGCTAAACTTCTTGTAATAAGTACGCTAAACTGCTGCTTTGTTTTCCTTTTCCTCCTAACTTCCCATACTTTCTTTCCATTTTTTCTCTCTTTTTTTTGTTTGTTTTGGATTTGGAGATCTTCGTTTCCTCCCATATACATTACCAAGAATGACTATGATGACTATTGACGACGTGTTTGCTGTAATAAACAACTACTATACCTCGTGCTCAACTCCTTGATTTAATATATCACAACTCGAAGCAACCCAGGTTGTGGTTCAGTGTAGTGAAGACCCTCCTCTTCAAGCAGATATCGCTGTACAGCAACTGGAAGTCTTGCAGGAGTACGGGAACCTCTCGTGTGGTGTCCTGTTCCAACACAAATGTAAACCTGCAGACGCTGCTCTGCTGCCCTGGCAGTGCTTCTAAGCACAGTCAGCTCGTGCTTTAGCACATGAATGGCTTCACTTACATGCAGCCCATGCAAGTCTATCATCCTCTCCTGTGCTCTCCCATTTTCCTGCACCTCTGGAGCAACTGGGTTCCTAAATATGTATTTCAAAAACAGGGTAAATCAGAAACTAAAGCATCATCACTGTGATTGTTTAAATAAATATCCCTAAAAAGAAGTTATTGGCATTTTGGTATCAAAGCTGAAGTTGTCATTAAACATTATATGCTTCTCTGGTTCGACAGTTGCCCAACAGGAAGCATTTCTTATGCTTCAATAAAAGCAGTCCAACATAAAACTAGAGGAAGAGACGTTAACTATTTTCCAATTTTCAGGATTAAATACACTTTTTGAGGAAAAGTATAATGAATCAGTAGTGGCAGAGAACGGGCAAGAAAAGAAGGTAACAGCAAACCTCTGACGATATATAGATTCTTGAGCTTTTCCATGAGCTGCCTTCATATGCATGTTGTGCAGCTGCCCTTTAACACTCAATTCCTTTGCTAGAGCCTTGTTACCTACAAGGTAGGCTTGCCTGGCCTGTTTTGTTTCCAGAAGATATTAGACAAGTAAGCCACGATGTTAAGAGGGGCAAGGCTGTCCATGGCAAAATATTTAACAGAGATTGGAATGAACTCACTAGTGTAGTTTTGCACAGTACTCAGCGTATACAATACAGAGAAATGCTGCTTGAGGAATTACCAAGTTACATTAACAGCAGTGGTATATTGGCATCATACTAGGTAAAGCACGCCCAACAATACATACCAACTATGGGGGAGCTATAAGCCTATGCCTGCCATGTACCCTACAGTTTCTCTCTTAATTAAAATATTTGTCGTTTTTTATAGTAATCTCAGCTTTGCCTACTAGCCTCATTAATCCAACCATCATAAAGGACCTCAACCTCAAGCAGTGAAATGGGTCAATTTAATATCAAGTTACAAATGGATTTCATCATAGTTCATGCTTTACACTTCTAAACACAGCTGACAGCACCAGATCAATGTCATACAAATTCAAAATTATTATTTTCTGAGAAGATGTTAAAAACAATCTAACAAGGGACTAAATATTCTGAATAAAAATATTTTGGCATGCTATGGTAACAAACCTGCTCAAAGTAAGCATTACGCAGGCGTGCATGGTCACGAGCTTCCTCCCTTAGCTCAGAATACAAATTTGCTGTCATCTCAATTGTTAAAGCAAATATAAATCGAGAAGGAATTGTCCCACATCTAAAGGCACATAATAAAGTAATTTGGTTGACCAAGGATATTACCAACAGCATCTCCAGTTTCAAGCCAATGAGAAGTAGTGCGACTTGGACCACGATATTGCAATTTGTCACCATAAACTCCTTTCCCGTTTCCACCGTTGTAACTACCGGTTAAAAAATTGGTGCTTTTATTTGAGCCAATGGTGGCATCTGCAGTACCATTTTTTTCATATTTCCAGACACCAGAATCTTGTGCAGCCAATTTCCTAACTGCTGAAGCATAATCTGTACCACCTCTAGATGGAAAGGAAGAGTTGGACTTGAACAAAAGCATGTTTTCCTTGTTAGAAGACCGATATGGATTCCCACCTTGCTGGATCTCATTACCAGCATAACTTGAAAGCTCATTCTTAACATCAGGTCCAGTAAGTGCAGGAAAGTCCATTGCACTGAGATTGGGAGTTGACAAGGTCTTTGAGCTCAGATTTTGATTAAAATCACCATCTATTTGGAGCTACATCAGAGCAAAAGGTATAGAATGATTCATCCCATATGCAAAGGGTACTACAATATATTCAGAATAATCAAGATATCACAAGTCTCATGATTACAACCTAAGTAATATTCACACTAGTGGTTCAGTATATATAAGAAAAACAAATCAAAATTTTAACTAGATAGTTGTGGCCCCTGGAACCATGAAAATAATACCTGAAAAAAGATCAGTTATATGTGAAAAATTACCATTGTATCAGTCAAATTCAAGAAGGGAGTAAGTATTAGAAACACAACAAGCCTACACCACCAAGCCACCATGCTTAACGACTGGAAGATAAACACAGTAAAAACTTTATATGCATATGACCGTCAAAATTGTACAAGGGAAAAAAATAAATGAAAAGGTTGAAAACAGAATAATTATCTATCCTCGAAAGATAACAATCGAAAGAGAAGACCTGCCCTAATTTGACAATGAAATTCAGATGACAATCACTCATACCTCCAACTGTGTGAGCATTTCAATAGTCAGGTTTAGGTCACACCCATTGGCAAAATAGACCTCTGCAAGGCTTTCAGCCTCAAAGCCAGGAAATTGTGAAGCCAAAAACTCCAAAGGGTTCACATTTGTATCATCTGCAATTGCATGCTCACCTAACATATCATTCATAAATCCATGCCTAGAAGTGACATCATAAGAATATCCCTCCTGACCATTACTAGCAAGCTGACTACTATTCAAAATCTGCTTCTCCCAAGGCTTAGTTGGCATATGCAAGAAACTGGCTGAAGAGAGATCTTCTCCATAAGTTGAACCAGTTATTCTTAACTTTTCAGAAAAGTTATTGCCATTTATTTGGGGTTCATTCAGCAAATAATCACTGCCCGTAGAAGGAGAGAAGATGGACGCTTCACCATCATCATGCAAGGACAATCCCGTGAAAGAGAGGTTCCCAAGGCCTTGAGTCTCTTCCTCTCTCACGACCTTGAAGTCAGGAGTAATATCATCTGGGAGCTGGTGACACCAATACTGATGGGCCTCATCATCAGATACATTTGAGACAGACGACCCTGTTCGATCAAGCACTGTTTTACCCAAAGATGTAGAAGATAGTGTGACCACCACATTTGATGCATTGGCACTTCCAGATGATGATCTGAGGGCAAAAGGAACAAATTCTGCGGCATTTGGATTTAGCTTGGTTGTTTTGTTTGCATTGCTAATCTTTGCATCAACTATGACAGTTCCTTTCTTCGAAAAGCTCATTATTTAACAAAATGAAAGCAAATGATCTGATATAGGAAATTTGAATAACTTAGATTTCTCTTCACACTTTTAACCAAACCCTGCCAAATATTTTCATTTGATCATTTCAATTAGCTCATTGGCCAAAGACATTGCATTTCATAACATGTGTGTGTAGGTGCTAGTCTAATCCTTGCCTTGAAAGAGTCATAAACCTTGTTGCTAGAGCCATAAACCAATGGCTTAACAGATATCTTCTCAGAATCCTTAGGGAAGTGTTTTAGAAACACTATAAAATTTTAAATAACATTTAAACACTCATTGCACACCTAATATTGGCGGGTCCAAACCCACACCTTCATAGTGCCCACAAGGAGATTATCCCATTGTAACACAAGGCAATTGGATAGAAAAACTATTCTTTAAAAAGATCAAGGGTGGTTGATAGCATAAATCCTCATTTTTGTCAAGAATACCAGTTTAATACCTTTGCTATATTTTGTAACAATTTAGTCTTTTTGTTATGAAAAAGTGAGCCCAATGATAGATGATCAATTTTTTCATTTTATTTTCATTTCTTTTCTCACATTTTTTAATTGTTATTGAGATATGAATTTCATAAATTATCTTGAATAAAAAATAAAAAATTTAATCGTTTGTTCTTATGCTCACTTTTTAATAACAAAAGAACTAACATGCTACAAAAAATAACAAAGTGACTAAATTACTTTAACAGACATAACTAAAAGACCCTAGGTGCATTTCTCTCAAAGATTAATTGGAAGAGTACTTTTAACAAGTCCCATAATTATTCTAAAAATAACACTTAGATCCTATATTTATTTTTTGTGATAGTCTATTATCACAAAAAAAAATGGTCGCAAAACAAATAACAATTTTTATTTAACTGTTTTATTCAATTCTTTCAGTTACAATTTATTGAAGTTAAAACATTTTCTATCTAATGTAGTTAAAAAAATAAAAAAAATTAACCGTTCTTATGCGATCAACTTTTTAATAATAACAAAACTAAATTGTCACAAAAAATAAATACAAGATCTAAGTGTTATTTTTACAATAATTAAGAAACTCAGATGATATTTTTCTCTTTAAAAAATAGTCTTGCATTTAATTTCTTGATAGAATAGTAAAAATAGTAGCTAATAGTAGCTTCAGTTTTCTGTGGTTGAAGCTCGGATTTGACTTGGGTTCATTTTTTCTTATCTGTTTATTTATTGTTCTTGGATTAATTACTACTGTGTTTAAAATTTTATATTTTTATGAGCTGGCTAGGGTTTCATTTTAATGGACTGATTTTCTTTTGGAACCACTAGCCAATTATTGTAATGTGTTAATTTCAATCTTTTAAGACTTATTAAGTTGCAGGTTCTCATTTTTCATCCATCATTATAAAAAGATAGTCTTAGAGGAATTAATTGGCTGCTGAATTAACTGAATCCAATAATTTCATCACAGTTTGTGTGTATATATGTGTATATATATATATACAGACTGTAATTTAATAAGTAATAATTTTATACAACTAGAAAGATTTACAGCACATCAGCAAAAAATTAAAGCAGACGTGGACAATACTATTACAAATTAAAACAAACAGCTACTTTCAATACTGTGAAAAATGATAACCTGCAACCTAATAAGTCTTAAAACACTGAAATTAACACATTACAATAATTGGCTAGTGGTTCCAAAATGAAAATCAATCCATTAAAATGGAACCGTAGCCAGCTCATAAAAAATATAGAATTTTAAACACAATAGTAATTAATCCAAGAACAATAAATAAACAAATAAGAGAAAATGAACCCAAGTCAAATCCGAGCTTCAGCCTCAGAAAACTGAAGCTTCTATCATTGGAGCAATCAAAATTAACAGATCTGAATTATTTCAAATTAACGACAAATTCAAGAAAAATAACAAAATATACAAAGTAAATCCACAAAATTCACCACATAAACTAAAAGATCCAGTAAATAGAGAATTGGAATATACCTTTACGAATCAAATCGAAATGATCCATGGACAGATTGGGAAGAACAAGAGAGGAAGGATGAAGAAGACTCAAAGATGGGGCTCTTATTGGATTTCGAGTTAGGACTCTCCAAGAATTATCTTCAGCTTTCAGGAGAGGCTCTCTCTCTCTCTCTCTCTCGGTTTGGTTCTGTATGAAACCCTTTTGCTGCTAATAGGTAACAACACCACCACCACAAAAATATAAAATACAGCCAACCCTTCGCCACTCGATTTGACCCATCTCCCTCTAAAACTCTTATCTTTTTGTCTCTAAAAGTCCCCCCTCTCTATTGACGTTGGATAATGACTCGTTACTTTACCCGTCACATGATTTTATTTCGGATGAAATGTCACATTTATCTTCACTTGTATAAAATATGTACGGGGAGAAATAAATAGATTATTTAATCTCATTTTTGTCAAAATAAAAGAAATAAGTTTCGAATAAGGACGGAAAGGATATATAAAATATATTATTTAATTATTTAATTTTAAAAGTTAACATTTAATCTTTTTACTCATAAAAATATTATCAAAAAGAAAAATTTAATAATTTTAAATTTATTTAAAAACATTATCATGGTTATTATAAGCATAAAAGACAATAATATCCTCAACAATTATGTTTGTAATTTTTTTGTTTAATAAGACAAGATAAATGATAAAAATATTCTCATATGTTTAAATTTCTTTATTAATAAATTTTTTTGATTATTTTTTTTATAAATAAAAGAATTAATAAACACATTTTTTATAAATTAAAGAACTAATGATTTTTTTATAAATAAAATGACTAATAAACATCTTTTTAAAATTATAGGATAAAATAACACTTTTATTCAAAGAAAATGGATTTCATGATATATTTTTCCTTTTATTTTTGGTATTTCTTATTTATATTTTTCAAGTGATATTTTACTAATATCTTACTTAAAAAATGTATTAATTTAATATAGTTTATTATTTAATTAAGAATTTTTTACATGTATAATAATACACATGCAAGATTAGGAGAGCATTTTTTCGATACTTCAATTAAATAAATAGTTTGTTAAATAAAAAAACCAAAAAAAAAAGGAAAAAAAAAAAAATTAGAAAACATATAACCCACCGTAGCTCCAACCATTCAATCATGCCTGGAGAATATATAGCCAAATGATTGTTTAAACATTCATGTTTTGATTTTTTTTATATTTCAATATGTATTTTTTGTTTTTTAAATTGTTTAATCTATTTTTAAACTTAAACACTTTAAGCATAAATTAATATGTAGTAACTTTAAATCTATGTTTTATTTTTATTTTTAAATAGTTCAAATAGTTTTTTAAATAATTTTTAAGCTTAAATAATTTCAGGATAAAACATATGCAGTAACTTTTATCAATACATATTTTCTATTTTTTAAACAATTTTTTAAGTAGTTTTTTAAGTTTAAACAATTTAAGCATAACCTGTATAATACTAAAGAAATTAAAAATGGGTTATTTTGTTTCTTAATGAGTAGTAACTTGTACAATACTAAAGAGAATGAAAATGTAGGGAAAAAGGTGTCCAATATGCATTTAAAGAGATCAAAATGGTTGGAAATATAGCTAGTAGTCCATAGGTGAAAAAAGATAAATATTCCAAAAATACATTTCATTAAAAGCACATGTGCTAGTCATACATGAAAGTCGTTCCAAATTGATACTTTTTTTTCCTTTTTCTAAATGGGGTATTATTAAGTTATCAACTAAAAAATATAGGTAATAAAGGGTACCAAAAATAGAATTGTGGTATTTTTAAGGTAGTGAACCCATTTTCGTTGTTATAAGTTTTAGAAGTGACATATGTATTGGTCAAATAATTTATTTGTAACTTTCTTATTTATTTTGACATTTATGACATTCATTTGATTGTTGTTATAGAGTGGACTTGGGCACCAATGTGAGTTCAAGCTGAACAAGACTTGATATTTAATTAACATTTTAATTAAAATATCAATCCCATAAATCCTAGAATTTCTCCACTAAAAACATTAAATTGAACTCTCAAACTTTCATATTTTATTTACACAATTCCTAAACTAGAGTAATTCATTGATATAACCATTATTTTTAGATTGATTCACTACAACTAGTCTACAATGAGATATTGGTGAATTATTCTATTTTACAATACTAATAACATTTGGTCCTTAAGCACCTACAATTCTAGTTGAGCAACTATTTGTGATTATATCACAAGATTGCATATAACTGAACAAACATTCTAATTGTTAAATAAAAGGACTGCTATCTAGCTTATAAAATAGACGAAGAGGATTCTTTATCTTATGAGATAGTCTCCTAGGCAATTATAACAACATCACACCAAGATACAAGATATATTAACCCACTAGTATCAGCATTATCGAGCAAGTCAAATGAAAAACTGCTACAAAATGAGGCCAGTTATAACACTTAATATTAAGATCATACTGCAAATGGTCATCGATTAATATATCGAAACTATTATAGGGTAAAAAAATCTTTTATAGCATTTCTAATAGATATGTTCTGATGTACAATATTAATCTCATACAAAGTGCCCAACTAGATGTCTCCGTATTGGCTACCCTAGATCTAGATTACTCCATTCTAAACGAATTAAGCCGTATTAGTAATGCAATATGAAGATCTCGAATTCAATTGTTCATCACAAGCATTTATATTATTTTACTTAAACTCAATCATCTTACATATACTCTTATATGTTAAGTTTAAGCAGAACGAATAAACATGGATTTTATATTTTATATAATGAAATAACTCTTTTATTCATTATAATTTCAATTATTTAACTAAACATATTTGTATATTTGGGCTTCAAACTTAACATAAAAGCCCAACACCAACTTCTAAGACTCTTGGGCTAGTAATAATGGGAGATAACATTATCTATCTAGCTAGGGTACGAGGGAAGGTTAAGTGTTGTCTCAAATCTCCTTAATTTTTTATATAAGATTTTATGATTTTTTTCCACTGAATAGTGAGTATAAGCTTATAAGCTTTTATATTTTAATTCCTATCATATTAGTGTTTTCATTATCGTGTGCAAAATACAATGTATGCATTTTACTTGGTGTATTTGTCGGTTCCTTTGTAAGGTTGATTACTGATAGCTTATCACATACTCATTCATGTCACATTTTGGTTTAATCATAAATTGCACATTCTTGCATATATAAAGGATTTGTTTGGATATGAAGTTGTATTTTATGTTAGAGTTTTTGAATCAGTCTTAAATCAGGCAGTCTGAATTGATTCAAGGACAAATTGGACCATTTTTGTGTGTTTTAATGCTCTAGTTGGTTTAGGACTGATTCGGCCGATTCTTGGCTAGTTCAAGGGCTTGTTGGATTCCTCCCATCGAGATCTCGCTAATGAGGTCGATGAGGAGTTGGCGATAAGTTTGTGAGCTTTGACGACTTTTGTCCATATTGAGGGCTCGATGAGAAGTCAACAATGGTGTTTTTTTTAGAAAATCCACCCCATTTCTCTTATTTTCTTGGCCAAAATTTAGGGGAAACTTTGTTCATTTGGTTCCAAGTTTCCCTGGTCTATTTTAGTTTGTGTTGGTTCATTTGGTTTATGTTAGTCCATTTTTCCTTCTAAGTGTCATGTCTAGGAAACAGTATGTCATCTAAAGGATGTAGATCATCATATATGAGTCTATCTCATATTATCAAATTTCAGTATGAGTGTAAAAAATGTGATATTATGTGAGATTTTGTTCATAGATAAAATGTATAGTTGGCTAGGGAAGTGTTACCTCATTTTGAAGAGTTTATCACAAACTTGATGTGTTGTATATGAGTTGGTTTTTGCTAAGTTGAAACATTGTTTATAGGTGATGAGCCTATATGTTTGTACATTGTGTGTTAGTTGGGTGTTGCAAGTTTGCAATAGAGTCTATAGGTGATGAGCCTATATGTTTGTATAGTAATAGGTTGAGCCATCAATAGTCCATCATATCACATGGTGATGAAGCTTAGGAAATGGGCTTAGATCTAATTGGATCGTATTCATCATGTACATAGTAGTAGAGGCATCTCAAGCATGGTTGAGCATGGTACTTCAATTAATAGAGGTATAGGCATATATTTATTTTTGTTTTCAACTATTGATATTCTTTTATTAGTGAATTACTTACTGTCAAATGGTTATCTTAATCGACTCATGGATATTACCATATAGGAATTGGATTCGATGTAAGTTTATCACGTTACATTTTGTGTTATGTATGCTATAATGTAGTAAGAGTACAATCATTATTTACTGAATATGTTTACACATAGGAGGTCTTAAAGTAATTGGAAATCATTTATAGCATTCCTTGTATGATTGCCTAATCCAACTGTTATGTACTATTTGCCTTGTTTAATGCATATTGTTAGCTTGGTTAGGAGCCAATGAGGCATACTATTATTAATGTGTTTACTATAGATATTTATTTCTTAATTGGTGGTTGATGTTATAGTATGTTGAATTAAGTATGTTATTGTTATTGTATATTCTGCTATGTTATATGCTTAATTCATATTCTGAGGCATGCTGAGCTGAGTTGAAATAGAACTGTCAAAAACATTCTAGGGGTTGGCATGTCCACTTCTCATATATGTCCCAGTTTCCTAATGGAATCAAAAGTTCACTTCATTGACATATGGAGCTTTAGTTGGTATCAATTGGTAATCCTTGTTTAGGCTTAACAACCTAAGTGTTCGATTTTAGAGTTTTATCTATACATACATGGCCTTCGTATGTTTGTATCCATTTTTTTCAGTGGGTTAGGCTATTTTTTATTTGTGAGGTTTTTTTATCTACATGCATTTGTGATGATTGCATCATTACTATTTTCTTGTTTTACATCTTTGTTATTCGCATCTCTTTCTAAAGTATGCATTTTATTATCATATTAGCATATTGAGATTGAATTTAGGTTGCATATCCTCCTATACATACTTTGATATGCTTTATGTATGTGTGAAAAGTCCAACACTTGGTTCATAAAGAAGAAAATGTGATACATACGCCTTAGGACTCACCCAATTCTTGCATACAATGGAAATAAAAATAACATAGGTAAATGATAAGACAAGAAAGAAACAATCAATTTAAATACAATATCATATAAGAATAATTAATAGTCAACATATATCATGACAATAACAGGCATGCCATAACATCTTGTAATAATAAGGAAAGTAGTAAAGAAAAGAAAAACTTTCCAATGACAATCAGATCCTTCTATATAGGAAGATAATCAGATTTAATCCTAATTGTACTATCACATTATGTGACCATACAAACACAACAATGTAATGTGATAAACTTACACAGAATTCATACTTATGTGAAACATCCATGAGTTTCTTAAGGTAGCCATTCAACAATAAGAAATTCCCTAAAAGTAAATATACAGTTCACAATCTAAAAAAGTATATACTAATACCTTTATCGATTGAAGCACCACAAGCAATTATACCTAACATTTTTTCATTATTGTCTTCACAAAATTGCAATCTAATGAGAACCTAGCTCTCTTATGGAGCCCCACCACTATGTTATATGGTACAATCGACTCAGGATAGTGAAAACAACCTAGGGTAAAGGCAATCACATGTTATCTATCTAGATGTAAACTATGTATTGGTGTCAATCAAATTTTCAAAAACACGTTTATCACAAATCACTCTATGTATCAACAATACATAAAAACACACTCAATGCAAAGTTGGTACAAAAGTTAGAAAGCAATTTTCATTAAAAAAACCAAGTTTGTAAACTACCAAAGATTTCCCATATTTTTTAATTAATTCAAATAATATGAATGATAGGGTATTTATAGAAAACCCTTGAGCTACCACAACCCTCGGTTTTATAAACCCTGAATGGCTAGCCTTGAAAACCACAATAAATTGATTAAAACTATTGCTTAAGAAGCTAAATGAAGATTTTTGTGATAGATAGGGGCGTAAAAGGTTTTTCAAGCTTTAATAAGCTCTTAAATGACAAAAGGTTTCCTAAACCTTAATATTCTGAATTTTTTTAAGTAGAACCAAGAGAGACAAACTATTAATAATTTCATTGATGAAAAGAATCAATAGTCTAATTACATAATTCAATCTCTTATGTATTATGAGGCAAACCAAAGACCCTAGTTAATAAGATCATACTAAATAATATTGTTGGAAAATAAATAAATCCTAAGATGATTATTAGCTACAAAATAAAAGCCTAAAAACTCATATTTTTTGTCACGGATTGCTAGCACTGATTTTCCAAGTAATTATTGGAATTGAAAAAAATTGAAATTTTTAAAGAATATCGCCTATTGAGTTAGCTTTCCAACTCATTTTGATTTTCCTAAATTAGATATCAAATGATAAAGATATGACAATAATAGTGATAGTTGATTCTGAATTTATATTCAAAATTTTATGGCATACAATCTGTCCAAATTGTTCTTGAAAAAGAGATAAAGAAGTTTTCTTAAAAAATGATTCTTTGAATAATAAACTCAATTGGAATATTGCATTGATCATTCGGTGATGTACCTTGATCCTTATCATTCCCCCATTTTCCAAAAAGATTTTCCCTCGAATCATTATGTAATGTTAGGATTGCATGCATCATGAAGGATGAGTTATGCTCATGATTTAGTAAGCTATTTACTGGGCTATTTGCATTTAGGTAACACAATCATAATTTTTGAACAAAATATAAGGAAAATATAACATACAACGAAGAACACAAAAAAGGACTCAATTAGCAAAGAGGGTAAACAAATGGGAGTAAGATTAAAAAAAAGGATTTTCTTTGGAAAGAATTGGAAAGTACAAGATTTGCTTCTAGAAAAGAAAAATCTTTATGTAAAGAAGTTAAGCATAAGATTGGATTCTAAAAAAGAATAAAGTTTTAGGAAAATAAATGAAGCACACGGTAGCATTCTAAAAAGATTATAGCTTTATGAAAAGATATTAAGTGCAAGTTAGAATTATAACAAGATTAAATCATTATGAAAAGAAATTAAGCACAAGTTAGAATTCTAATAAGGTTAAATCTTTAAGAGAAGAAATAAATTAAATCACAAAGACATGGTTCAATACCCAAAAAATTGGTCATTGTAGGAGTCAAACACAAATATTAGCATTTTAGGATTCAATCCCTAAAATTTCTCTATTTTGGATTCAATCACTAATATTTCTCTCCTTCTTAGATTCAACTACTAAAAGTTCTTTCCTTTTAGGATTCAACCACTACCAAAATTTCTTTTATCTTTTTTTTTACCTGAAACTTCAATCCAATGGAAAGAAGGATGACGAGACTTTGACTCCAACAAACTAAACACTACTTCATAAACAATAAAAATGAAAGAAGTTAGGAAATAACAAAACATAAAGGAATGAAAAACTAGAAAAGAAGAAAAGACCAAGACACGAAATTAAAACAAAGGAAAAAAGAAAAAAAATGGAAAGATGATTTTATTCTAGAACTATGCTATAATACCAAATGATGCAAAACCTAAAGTAATAGCCTTAAAAACCCATAGAAAGCTAAGTAATGTGAATCCCAAAGGTCATAACCTTGAAACCCAACAATAAATTGAATAAAATCGTTGCCTAGGAAACTAAATTTAGATTTTTGGGATAGCTAGGAATGCCATAAGGTTTCCTAAGCCCTGGTAAGCTCTTGAATGCCAAGGGATTTTCTAAGTTTTGATAAGTTCTGAAAAATTTCTAAGAAGAACTAAGAGAGGACAATCTCTTAATAATTTCATTGATGAAAATAATCTATAGTTTAATTAAATAATTTGGCCCTTTATGTATTTATAGGTAAAACAAAGACCCTAGTTAATAAGATAAATTCTAAATAATATTGTTGGAAAATAAAAAAAATCCTAAGATAATTATTTTCTATAAAATAAAGCCTAAATACAAGCATAAAAACTCTCCCATATTTCTTGTCACAAATTGTGAGACATGTTTTGCCTTGCAATTATTCTAATTGGAAAAATGGTATTTTTGTAAATAATATATCCCATTGATTTAGATTTTCAACACATTGATTAATCTTAATTGAATATTAGACAAAAAAGATATGATAATAATAGTGATAGTTCTTCAAAATTGCTTTTTAAAGAGGATTATTTTCTTGCACACAATTTGTCCCAAATTGCTCTTCAAATAGGATTATTTTTTAAAAAGAGTCTTATTCAAAAATGATTCTTTAAATAATAGTAAAACTTGGAATATTACATGGATCCTTCGATACACTACCTCGGGAACACCTCAGTGAGTATAATGGCTGTAATTTCTCACCATCCTCCTCGCTGACTACCTCATCAAACACTCTGGCGAGCTCTCAATGAGCTCTAAAAACTATACATTTTGTTTGAAAATTTACTAAATTAATTTTCCAAAAATAACCACAAATAAAAAAAAACTTGATGTACATACAAAACCTAAATATCCCAACTAGATTCTCTCTAACCCTCACTAGTATGTGTACCATGCAAACATATAAAGTGTAAATTTTATATGAGTATAAAATACTAAACTTCCAGTAATTGACCTTAAATAGAGGAAGATAATATATTAAGTAAAATAATACAGACTTTATGTTTTACACACAGGAATGCCAATACAAAAACATCAAGAATTACAATTCCCCTTTGGCTTTTCATAGAAGAACAATGCACAAATTTTATTGACTCAACATCAATACATAATACATTCATGCAAGATGACCTAAATGATTTAATTTTGGTGAAAAAACTTTGATGTAATAACTAGATATCTCAAGAAACTTAACTCTAGTGCATCCGTTTTGTTATACTCCATTCATTTTAATGAATCCACACATATATCTTGATGAACCACCCTATGCTGCATGTTTGAACTTATAGGTCCAATTGAGCTACAAAATCTACAACTACAACATGTATCATGTACACACAAAACAACACATACTTGTGGGCGTATCATGTAAAATTACATGTAGCTAATAAAATACTATCACATTACTCTTAGAAAAGTAAACATTAATAGGCTAAGCACACTCAAACATGCAACACAAATACAACATTCCCCCTGACTTCATGCTACATTTCCCTACTGTGTATGTAAATTAGGAAAACATGAT
This sequence comes from Hippophae tibetana, assembly GCA_037013495.1. Classification (NCBI taxonomy): domain Eukaryota; kingdom Viridiplantae; phylum Streptophyta; class Magnoliopsida; order Rosales; family Elaeagnaceae; genus Hippophae; species Hippophae tibetana. The sequence goes on along the minus strand of CM072808.1, from coordinate 8,452,502 downwards.
GTAATGTAAACCTACACTTACATCCCTTACAACAAACCATGCAACAATTAATAATGAGTTATGCACACAAATTACTCATTCCTTTTGACATAAAAAATTAAAATAACAATCCTATATGAGGGAGAGAAGACATACATTATGCAATAATCCTAAACACTCATATAAATAGTAGACACATGTTAAAGAAAAATACAACATACATCACAAACATATATTTAACAACCCATGAAGAAAATAAACAACACTAAAAACATAAAACATAACTAAAATACAACACAAAACACACATGTCACTTCTAAACAACCACACAACTAAAGGAAACACACTACAATATATTGGAGAGATGCAGACACCAAAATCCTTCCTTAATGATTTAAATATGAGATAATTTAAGGTTTAGTATACAAATTAGAAAGATGAAGATCAATGCTGATATGCTACGATGAAAAAGTGTTTGATTTCATAAAATTTAATGAAATGGTGTTGTATGTTGATGTTTTTGGTACTTGAGTACTAGTCAAAAGTTTTTGAAATATAGATGAAAATTATGGTGACATAAAGCAAGGTCAAGTCCTTAATCATGATTCATCCAAAGAAGTTGATAGTAGCACAACCCAGTTGGTATATACTCTACCTCAACAATAGAGAGGGACACATAATTCTGTTTCTTATTGTGCTAGGAGATCAAAGAATTACCTAAGTAAAAATACCCACCATAAGTACTCTTTTTGTCATCATTACACCCAGGCCAATTAAAATTAGAAGGCCCAACCAGTTTAACTATTGGGTCGCAAGAATACCAGTTACTAAGCTCAGAAGTCCCACTAATAAACTTAAGGACTCTTCACTATTGCAATATGTGACTCTTTAGGGAAAACTTAAAATCTTGCACAAACTCTAACACTATAGAAAATATCAACACAATTGTCTTTTAAATAAAGAAGACTGCTTAACATGATTGAACACACAATTATATATGGTCATGTACAAGTAATAAGTAATTTAAGAATAAGGATTATCGTACCCGTGAGGATTGGTAACATTGTTTGCTTCTAATTAGTAGTTTGTTACTAAGTTAATTAAAATTAGTAAAAGTGGAGTTTTGATTGTTTTTAAAGAAAATAAAATAAAACATGTCATGGGATCCTTACCATAAAATAAAACAATAAAAGTAAGTTGCACATGAATTAAAAAAGACTTGATTATAGGATCCTTACCACTAGCCTACTATATATTTAAACCTATCATGAATGGAAACTGGTTTCTTAAGTTTTAAGTCACTTTCATAATTTAAAACCATTCTTGAATTCTTAATTTTAACTTTAGAAGTTAGGTCTACTTAAAACTTCCCACCTTTTCTTATAGTGTATTAAATTAATGATATGATCCTTAATCAATCTGAATCCTGAACAACCTAAAGGTACATTTACTATATTTGATTCATTTATTACATTAGGATCTTAAAAGGTGATAACTAAACTATGCAAGAATAAAATCATTTCTTAACCTTTAACACATATATTCAACCATACTTGTAACTGCAGCCACAAGATAAGACTTTGAATAAGAATATTAGCGATTACGTATTAATATATTAAACTATAAATAAACTTATTCATGCAATAAACTAGTTAATCACTCTAATTTAAATATATAATTGAACATATCAAAAATCAAGAATTAAGACTAAAATTATCATGACATTAAATTCATTAAAACTTAGTCTAGGGTTTGGAATTGCCCATAATTACATTATTAAATTAGCTATACATAAATTCCTTAAGAATCAACATTATATACATGGAAAACTATAAAGAATAGGATTAAGAAAATTTTATGAAAAGCTTTAATCTTCTCTTCAAAATCTCTTCCAAAAGTTTCCCTTGATGTGCTATATGGTGTCTCTTGTTCCTTGTAAAATTTATTGGGTTTATATGAATCTTGGGTTGTTTATATAGTGTATTTTTTTAGTCTAATCCAAATTGGACTAGAATTTTCTTAATCCAGTGGCTAAGATTAAAAGTTGGTGTTGAAAGATGCTAGATTTTTGTATTAACTAGATGTCTTGATCGATCTTGACCCTTTATCAATCATTCTAATCATTGTAATTTTCAATCCAAGAGTGCTCCAATGATCCTCGATTGGTGCTTGACCAATCAACCTAGTGGTTAATTAATTAACTCATTTTTTGGATTAATTGAGTCTTGCTTATCATTCTTGCACTAACTCCTTGATTGATTTCGATAAATTAATTATCTTATTTTGCTCTAAATATACATTTTTGCTTCCTTTTGCTCATTTTGTCCCCTAAAGCCTGTATAGCACAAAATAAATACATAGAAAACAATAATTAATTATAAATATATGAAAATTAATGTACAAATATATGTATAAAATGACACTATCAAACTCTCCCAAATCTACTCTTTGTTAGTCTTTGAACAAAGGTGAAATAAGTCACGATAAACATAGTTTTCAATATTTTATTTCAAGAGCTTAATAACACAAATGTTCCAAATTCTAAAAATATTTTCAAGGGTATATCATTCATTCACTCTGGTATTCTCCATAAAATTATAGCTCAAAATGGGTGTTTGTAGCAACCTTATTAGTGATAGTCAAACTATGTAATTTAAACCACTGAGGCCTATGTGCATTCTCTCCTAGAACATAAGCATATTTATTGAGTTAGATCAAGCACCATGGAATTTTCCTCACAGTTACAACTCCATTTACTGAAGGTATTTTCTAAAATCATAAGGTCTTTCATTTGATTGTAATGAGTTTAAAGTTTGCTTGTTCAATCAAATGAAAAGAAAAGGGAGAAAAAGTTCATTAGTCTATTGAGTAAGAGGAAGAGGTATATGAACAACACTATCATAAGACTAATCATATCAATAAAATAGAGTCAACTTTCTTTGTCTTGGATGCAAGCATCATTATTAATTTATTTTCTCGTTTTGGCATTCTTTTTTTCAATACTCAACCCTTTTTTGAAATTTCTTTTCAGCTTATACCCTAATCATTATTATTATATATATATATATATATATATGGGGTATTTTAGAATGGAATGTTTTGCACATGTTAGATATTTTATCAATTATAACACAATTTTGCACTCTTAAATCTTATTCTAGTGTTTTCATAGTCTATCATCTTTTTATACAATTTTAATTTTTCTTGAACTATAAAGTATGACCAATGTGTTTATTCAAAATATAAGGAGTAGATACAAATAATTGACTCATGTAAGCTCCAATTGGTTTACTAAAAGGAGTTTTTCATATAAGAATAACAACATTAAGGGTAGGACAATTTGGCTAAAAAGGTTAATTCTAACACTTTAATCATTTTATATACAATAATCAATCAACATTTGTTTGATAAACCTAAGAAAAATTCTAGCAACCTAATCATACTCATTGGAATTAAAATAAAATTTTAAGAAAATAACATAGTGGTTCACAAATTCAAATATAAATCATCATGTCACAGATTTAGCTATAGCACATGCATTTTTTGATCTATATTATCACAAAATACACCTTCACTAAATAAACAATATCAGGATTCTACTAACATTTATTATCATTAAAAACCTCATGTTTTTAAGCATCTATGACCAATTATATCATAAAATAAGGATGGAATATATGAGTGTTGTTTCAAAGCCCATCTATTCATCCTTATCCTAAAACTATAATAAATAATAAATTGAAAACATTTATGATACCTAGAACATACTAATCCTGAAATATGTAACCTAAAACATGTTAATTTAATAAAGTATAAGAAGATAATGATAGTGATATGTTAACATTCCTCACACCTAATTTTTACATGCTATCACTTTTTTTCATCCACCATCATCAAAGATTAAAGTGTGTGAAGTCAAACTATTGAGAAATTTATCCATTAAGCATTTTTTTACCTCTTAGCGATAGTCTCATTTGAAGCATACTAGACACACTCTCCTTGCACTTATCTCTTTACTATCCTTAAGCTTGCACTTGTTATTAAAGTCCCTGAAGATACTTTTCATATCAAGGAACTTGCTCAATATCTTCTATAAGAGGTATGTGGATTTTCATCTTGGGGAAGGTGTTCAAAATTTTCCCTTTTATGATTCTACTTAATTGAATTATCAAGTTGAGATAAGAGAAATCATACTCATTAGTAGAAAAGAGAGGTTTGGGTACTACCTTTGGTGCTACATTTTATTTTTGGGGAGGGGGGATGATGGTCTTTTCCTCATCACTAATCCCTTTGTCGGGTATATCATTCTTAAGGACTCCTTAAAGCTCATCTAGTTGTTTACCACTCTCCAAAGTAATGACATTAGTAGTCTTTGTTGGCTTACCAATTGTTTGAGAGGGGATCTCGACAATTGCCTATGTTTCTAATATTTTCACAATTATGACTAGTTGGTCAATTTGAGTCTCAAGGTTTCTTAGTGAAGTTTGAGTTTCCTTGATAGCATCATAGGTATCCTTGAAAGTAGCTTAGTTATCTTGCTGAAATTTAACATTATTTGTAGCCATAGTAGTTACCAAGTCTTCTAAAGACTTACCTTGAATGGGTGGAATGAGTAACATTGGGAATAGAAAGCCATGTGTCATGTTAAAATAATCTACTAGAACTCTATATGAATAGCTTGGGTATTGATGACCCCACCATAAAGAATTGTACGTGTTATAATATGGATCATACATGGGCCTCTGTCTTTCAACTTCACCTATAACATTATCATGCTCCAAATTGGCTTGTTGCTGTTCAACGTATAGTGCAAGAAATTCCTTGTATGTATGGTATGCTAAAGTTATATGTGTACATGTTCCCTTTACATTTAACACTTCATGAAAATTAGTTGAGATTAGAGGTGAAGAAAGAAACTAAAAACAATAAAAAATACAAATAAAACTGAACCTAAAAATCAAAATAATAAACAAAAGATGAAAAACAACAAGTTCAAAGAAAACTAGAAATTATTAGAAGATTTGATGAAACAATCCCCAACAATAGTACCAAAAACTCTCAGGTTCAAAGGAATGAGACCTTCTAAGTCGAATAATCATCTACTTCCGGAAGAAATTGAAGAATTTCTTACCTTCTCATAGATGGTGTCAATGAGAACTAAAGATAGGGGGAACTTCCATCGGTTCTAGAGCCATCGGGCTTTTTGATTGATTCAGGGCACTGCCCTGGCCTGAACTAGTCCATAATTTGGTTCTGGCTGCTTGCGAGAGTCTACAATCATGTGAAAAAAAATCCACAAAATAATTTGATCTATGGACAGCCAGCCGGTCCTTCTTCGAATGATTATGAAAGAGTTGGAAGGCCCCGCTCCACTTTATTAAAAGCAAGGGGGTAGCCACTTCGCAATATTGTGCCAATTCAAGTTTTGAAAGTCCTCGGGATGCAATCGATACTTTTGAGCACACACAAGGATACATGGTCATGTACAAGTGATAAGTAATTTAAGAAGAAGAATTCTTCTTTACCCATGAGAATTGGTAACGATGTTTACTCTTAATGTCTAGTTCGTTAGTAAGTTAATTAAAGTTAGAAAAAAGGGGTGACCTACTTGAGCACACATAAGTATAATTAATCATGCACAAGTGATAAGTAATTTAAGAACATGGGTTTTCGTACCCACAAGGAATGGTAATAAAACCTATTTCTAGTTACTAGTTCGTTAGTAAGTTAATTAAAATTAGTAAAAGTGGGGTTTTAATTGATTTTGAAGAAAATAATATTAAGCAATAAAAGTAAGTTGCATAAAAGTTATGAGAGATATGTGATTATGGGACGATCCTTATCACTAGTCTACAATTTATTTAAATATTTCATGAATGAAAACTAGTTTCTTAAGTTCTAAATCAATTTCATACTTTAAAAAATTATTGAATTCTTCACTTTAGCTTTAGAGGTCTAGGTCCACTTTAGACTTTTCACCTTTTATTATTGTGTATTAAATTAATGATACAATCCCTAATCAATATAAATCCTAAACAACCTAAACATACACTTCTTAAATTCAATTCATTCATTGTACTATGATCTAAAAATATGATAACTAAACAAGGCAGGAATAAAATCATTGCTTACCCTTTAACATATGTATTAAACCTTACTTGTGATATAAGCCACAAGGTATCATTGTGAATAAGAATAGTAGCGATTACATACTAACATATTAAACTAAAAATAAAATATTTATATAATAAACTAGTTGATCACTCTAATTCATACATGCATAGTTTTGGAATTTAAACATAGAATTGAACACATTAAGAATAACGAATTGAAACTAAAATTATCATGACATGAAATTTATTAAACCATAGTTTGGGGCTTAGAATTTTCTATAATCATATTATTAAGTTAGCTAGACATAAATTCCATAAGAATCAATATTATATTCATGCAACTATGAAGAAGAGGATTAAGAAAATCATATGAAAATCTCTTCCAAAAGTTGTACTTGATATTCTCTTTGATCTCTCTTATTCCTTGTAGTAATCATTGTGTTTAAATGACCCCTTAAGTTGTTTATATAATGGATTTTTGAGCATAATCTGAGTTGGATTAAAATTTTCTTGATCCAATGGTCAAAATTAAAAGTTGGTGTAAAGATGTCAATTTTGTATGCTGACTGGATGTCTGGATTGATCGAAAAACTCTCTCAATTGATTTAATCATTATAATGTCCAAAATGAGAGGGCTTTAATGATCCTTAATTGATGCTTAATTGATCGAGTTCCTTTTTGAATCGATCAAGCCTTTCTTGTTGTTCTTTCCTTAACTTCTCGATGGATCTTGATTGATTGAGTGTCTTATTTTTCCTCTAAATATATGTTTTAATTTCATCTCTTCTTGCTCATTTCATCCCCTAATGCTTGTGTAACACAAAATAAATACATAAAATTCTAATTGTAAATAAGTGAAAATTGATCCGCTCACACACACACACACACACACACACACACACACACACACACACACACACACACACACACACACACACACACACACACACACACACACACTCTCACCAAGACCTACTCTTTACTAGTATTCAAGCATAGGAAAAATAATTCATCACAAATATAGTTTCAAGTATTTCATTTCAAGAGCTTAATAACACTAATGTTCTAAATTCTAATATTATTAGTAGAGGTATATAACCATTCTTTTGCTCTAACGTTCTTCATAATGATATAGCTCAAAGTGGGTGTGTGTAGGAAAATTATTATTGATAGTCAAACTATGTAACTTAAACTAGTAAAGCCCATATACATTCCTCTGGAACATCATCACATTTCTAGAGTAACATTAAGCACTATAGATTTTTCCTTATAGTTACATCTCTAACTACCAAAGATATTTCCTAAATCAAAAGGTTTTTTATTTGGTTGTAATGAGACTAATGTTTGTTGGTTCAATCAAATGAAAAGGAAAATAAAAGATCATGAATTCATGGAGTAAGAAGAAGAGATATATGGACTACATTGTCCTAAAATCAATAATGTGAACAAAGTAGGATTCAATTTCTTTGTTTTGGACCCAATAATCATTATTAATTTCTTTTCTCATTTTTTATTTTGTTTTTCAATATTCTTCCCCTTTTGATGTTGTTTCAGCTTATCCCTTAATTATTATTATTAAAAAACTCTAAATTTCTTTTTATTTTTTTTAATATATAGGGTTTGTATTGTAGGAGTTGTTTTGCATATGATAGACATTTTATCAATTATAACATAGCCATTTTGCATGAATGTTAGGGTTGCATGCATTTTTATATGAATTTTCTCTTACATATATGTGTGGTGTGTTGCTTACTTAAGTAAATACTTGGTTTGCCTTTCCATGTTAAAAGGGAAAAAAATAATGTACAACTTGTGTTTATTTGTGCATTGTGTTTTGTAAGTCTTGTAATTCTGTTTATGTTTTTGTTGGTATTCTCATATGTAAAACATGAAGCATGCATTTTTTTTAGTGTTTTGTCTTCCTCTATGTAAAGTCAGTTACTATTAGGATAGTATTGCACACACATATAGCTGAATCACTTTGTATGATTGCATGTTACACACACCATCGAGGAGTTAGGAACATGTAGTTTTCATGTTAGGTCATGTTTATGCTTTGGTTTGGCTTGTTGTGTGTTGGTTTGTGAGTATTTTTTGGAAAACTACTTTACAAAATTTTAGAACAAGAACAAATTTTTCAATGCTCACTAAGATCCTTGTCAAGGTGCTCGTCATCGTTGTTGACGAGGTGGTAAGCAAGATGAGGTTAGTGGAGTTTTGCATGTATTATCTCTACTGTGGTGATTATTACCCTCACTGACATGGTTAGCAAGGGCTCACTAATGTGGTTGGAGAGGTGGTCAGCGAGGTGCTTGGGAGCCTAAGGGTTTTCTATAAATACCGTATCACTTGGAATTCTTATAATTAATTAGAAAACATAGGGAAACTCTTGTAGTTTGAGAACTTATACTTTTCAAGTTGACATTATTTTCTAAATTTTATATCATCAATACCTTGAGTAGTTTTCAGTATTTGTGATTCGCTAAGTGCTCTACAAAAATTATTTTTGGGTTTGGTTAATCAAAATCTGAATTAACAATTAAGACGTAATTTACATATACATAAGCATATGATTTCCTTTACCTTAGGATTTCAGAAATACTAATTGTTGGTGATTATGCCACATCAAGTGGTGGTAAGCCTTTAGAGAAGAACCAGATTCAGGATCTACTTGTAGTTATTGTGGAGATAGTAGGTAGATGGAGCTTTGGTGAAATTGAGTATGGTTCTCTAGCTGTGAGAGGTATTAGGTAATATCATCTTTAGGTTGTGAAATGTTGAATTGCTTACAACTAAGTGGTTACCATAAACAACATGTGGATATTACTATTTATGTGTGGATCCTGTGAGGGTTTACCATATTATATTGATGTATATGTGTGATTTCATATAGTATTAGTATAATCAAGATTTCATCCAAAAATGTTCATACATAGACAGATCTCATTGTGATTGGAAATCCTTTCTTTCTTTATTGCTTTTTTATCTTGACTAAATTATCTCTATCTTTGAAAATGTAACAAGTTCTTCTAAACCCTATAAGATGTTTGGAATTTAGCGTCTTGCCATGAAACATTCATACGAAGATTGCCTATACCAAGTTGTAGGAAGCAATGGTTCAAGGTATAACAAGTTGTACTCATAGTCTCTGTCCAAAAATACTTAAATAGATTCTTGCTAATAAGCATAACTCTACCCATTTATTAACTTACTCTGTTCTTCCTTTCAAAAATTTCATTTTGTTAAGGGATTTTTGGAGAAAAATATTCATGATGGATCATGATCATCATAGAAGGATTTAAAATCAGAATACAAAAACTCTTTTCCATGGTCACTCCTTATCCTTATGATAGTCACAATTGTTTCACTCTTTTAATTATGAATTTATACGTAAGGATTTAAAGCTCTTAAATGCTTTAGAATTTTCTTATAGAAGTATGACCCAAGTATATCTAGAGAAGTCATCCACAATGACCATGATATACTTTCTCCTCCATTACTAACAGTGCACCTTAGACCGATTAGATCTATGTACAACAACTCCAGTACTTTAAACATGCACATATGATGATAATTCTTATGTTAAATTTTACTTTACTTTCCCAATGGACAAATACTACAAACACAATATCATTGAGAAGTGATATTTGGAAGCCCTATGACAGTTTCAAACTTGGAGATTTTCTTTAGCATCTTATAATTCATAGGGCTAAGTAGTTGATGCATGGTCAAGTAGTTGATAACACAGTTCCTCAATGCTTAAACTAGTTCCATTACAAAGAAGAGAAGAGAAGAACCAACACAATAACAGTTGTCACTTGACCTATTGCCCTTGAAAATAACACTCCCTGAGCTGTGATACATCATACACTTTTTATAAGTGAACTTAATAAGACACTTATTATCACAGATTTGACTAATGTTGATAAGGTTTACTTTAAGTTCATAAAAAAATATCTTTAAGTTGTGGGATCCCTTGTGCATGAATACTGCCTTTTCCACATATCTTTGCCTTACCATCACCAAAAGTAATAGAGCCTTCATTAACTCTTACTATGTTAGTGAAGAAGGACTTATCTTCTATCATATGTTTTGAACAACCATTATCAAAATAGCAACACACAGACACTTGAGATTTTATGAATGTTAACAACATTACAATTTGGATCAAATGAGCTATTGTAACCAACATTAGAAGTCTTGAAATCTTCTGAACATAACATGATCTCATTCTGCAATATCAAGGCCTCTTTTGTAAGACATATAGAACAATTCAATAGATCTTTAACATAAACCAAGATATCTTGATTAGCTTAAGAAGCATTGCTCTTGGACAGAGTGAGGGAGAGAAATTCATAAGAATCACCATCAAGAGAGTAGATAGTGACTTACATCGATCACTCATGTATTTAGAAGAACATACATGATGTAGATCAACTTTAACATCCATTGCAAGAACAAACTAGGAAGGGAAAAGAGACAGTGTAACTTGTTTATCAAAGAATTTGAGACCTCTCAAATGACCATGAGATTTTCCAACCATCAACATCTCATCAAGATGTTGAGATCCTTGGGAAAACTTCTATATAGTCTCTTTGGTTTATGCAATTTTCTTTTCAATTTCTTATTGGTGAATTGAGCAGGATTAAATCATCTTTACTTTATTCAATATGCAAGACTCAAGGAGTTTAATTTCATTAATCTAAATCTCATCTTTACTTTTGAGATCATTAATCTCAACATCCCTATCATCTAGCAAGATTTCGAGACACACCTTTTCATTCTTAAGAATAAATATCCCATGTTCCAATTGAGTGACATCCTTGAACTTGTTAGAAGTAGTATCTAGTACTACCAGGACAACTGATCTTTTCAATTATTCATGTTATATTGACCTTTGAAGATCACTAATATGAGTCAAATACTTCTCATTATCTAATTGAAGAACCTAGAGGGACTTAATATGATTATCCAACCTTAGCTTTAAGTCTTCAATGACTATTTGTCCTTCAAGGTTAAAATTCAATAAATGACATGAAAGATTAAAGTGATATATGTCCTTCTCTTTTTTGCTTATGGTCGTTCTTTTCCATCATATTCTTTAGCTTCAAGTGCTCGTAAACTAGTTGATCATGGGTCTCTTTTAAAGAATAAAACCCCATAAATTTATTATAAGTATTTAAAGTGTCTTAAAAATAATTTTGAACAATATTCAAGTGTAGGGATGTATCAGAAATTTTTTTGTGTGAAAAATGGGATTGAATGAGAAGTTTTTTCATACCTCACCACCACCCTCGTTAACCCTTCACTGTCTCTTCACTACAATCATGGGGAGTACACTTGTATGTTATCTTGTAAAGTATGGTACCCATGGGCTACTGGTTATAGCAGACTATTTTGGACGAACTATAAGTACACATTGCATACATATGTATCTTTTGAGATTTTTCGTCTATGATGTCTATATATGATCATGGATAGTGTGGTCAATATGTGTGCCTGCCAATTTATTGCTCACATATAGGCCTCAAATGCCTCCTGTTATGTTTGGAGCTTGTCGTCTATTATGGATTTGTTGACTGCACATGGGCTTCAAAGTTGGACCCCTATTATGTTTTGGACTTGAACTACCTATAGGCAAGAGCCCATATGACATCATTTGATAGATACATGTGCCATATGTATTGTAATCATGCATGGAGTCAGAGGTGAACCCACATGCATCTCAAAGTTAGACCATGCTTGTGCCTATATATTTGGATGACCAATACATATGTGGTTGCATTTCATGGATTATCATATTTTATATTGTATGAGCATGCATTAGGATATCTATATTGTACATTCCTTCAGTTTTTCCCAAAAGTAAGGAGGTACAAGTATATCTAGGGTTTGTGATAAAAATCTCTCCACTCTGCATATTGATAGTTATTACCATTCATGAAATTTTATTAATAAAAACTGGCACCATGAATAAATACCCATTAAAATAATATTTAGAGTAGCTCACCTTCACTCTTCCCTCTTTACCAAGCCACGTTTTGGAGATAATCACGGTGAAGATAAAATGATTGTGAATGGAGAATTTTGATGTTACAAGGTTTGACTTAAAACCTTATTTCTTTTATTTGGATATTGTAATTTATGATTAGGAAAACTGAGACTACTCTAATAAATTTTAATTGATTTAATAAATGTATTTGATTTGAATTTATAATTTTATAATGAATTTTACCTTTCAAATATAATTTTTTTAAAGGATACTCGAATTGTTTTTAACATTTATTTTTAAATTAAAATTTTCATGATGAGTAAATAAATTTCCTTTAAATATAATTTAAAAATTACCCCTTCTATTTAATGTACCTATTTTTTTGGGGCGTGATAATTTAGTATTAGAGCATGCTTTTGATCTCTTTGAAACAAAATTTTCTTTTTAAAAGTAATTTTTCTCTCACTTATTTATTCATAGAATAACCAATAAGAAACACGTGCAAATTAATTGCACTAAGTAACTAATGAACTTAGGAAGAACCCAAGGCAAAAAGATATAATTTTCTACTATGAAGAGTTTTATGCCCTCATTTTCTTTACTTTAAAAAGAATGAAAAAAATTGTTGTCATTACAAGATGGTTTTGAAAGTAAGGATGTATCATCTACCTTCTAAGCGGGTTTTCGCATTAGTTGCAAATTGATTTTCTGGAAAAGTTGGACATTTTATGAACCAATAATGGGAACAATTATTAATGTTTTCTTGTAGTTGAGGCATAAGGTTTTTCTCAACAAAGTATAATAGTCACTTATTAGATTGAACAAGTTGTATAAAAAACTAGTTCGTCAAAGTCTGGACCCAATAATTGGATCTTATACGGCTAGTATTGCTCTAAGACGATTCTTGTCAAATTTGATCACAACAAATGGATGCGGTTTATGTTCTACTTTATACTCTTAGGCATTAAATACTCAAAGGAATTTCCTGAAGCAAAGTCAACAGTTTGGTTGATAGTTGTATGAAAGTTTTTGGAAACCATGACAACCTTTTCAAGGACCGTTCTTCCAACCTTATTGGTCAATTTGATAGCTTTCTAAGGAACAATCAAATCCCACATAGACCTTCAATTGGCATCAATGAGTATGAGGAAAGGATAAGGACATAAGTATTACAAAACTAGACAAGGATCACAAGAGCAAGCCTTCGTGATATCTAGGAAGAACTAGAAATCAATAATGATTTGATTTTATTACACAACTCTTGGATACAAATTCTTTTTGACTCTTATGTCATCCATTCTTTCATTTATTTAACCTTTGTCTCATAGTTAAATCTTATAAATCCCCTTATTTTAAATTTTCCTATTGGATTCTTTTTTAATATCCTTTATGTCTATAACAACCCAATTTCTTGATTTAAGGAGTGAATCTTTCTATATTTTCCTTAAGAATCATCTTGAAGGAATATTGGATCAAACAAGTGTAATCCTTTTAAAATTCTTTGGAAAAAAATGCCGATGATGAAAAGAACTTGAAATGTCTACTAGTTGTGAATAAAATTTTGAATACATTTTCTAAAGAATTACCTAGATCTTCCCAAGTTTGAAAGTGATTTTATAATCAAGTTGTTTCTTAGAACTACGTCAATAACTATCTCTTCCTATCGAATGGCACCAGTAGAGAAAGAAGTTAAGAAAATAGTTGAATGAACTATTGGTAGAAGGATTTGTTCAACCAAGATCACTGCCTTGTCAAATGTTAGCCAAGAAGATTGAATTGAGTCTAAATTGTACATTAATTATGATCAGGTGGAAGATTTAATCAACTCAAGGATGCAACTTTCAAAGTCAATACCTTGATGAATATAAGACTCAAGACTACCTTTCAAGCTTAGATCAATCACGCTCAAAGAATGAGAAAATCATGAAAGCACTACTCTAAAAGTAATCAAAGACTAATGATTTTACATGAAAATTAAATAAAGGAAATTTGGAGACTAGGATACCCCTAACATAGTTGCTATATAAATGATCGTATAAATCTCCACTGTGTTGAATAGAATGCTGAACTTATTTGCATCACACAAGAAAAGCTAAAAATAGCTTAAAGTTGGTACAAGAGTTACTGATTGTGGAAAACAGTCATTGAACTTCACATTTTTCTCAAGGATCAACCTTGAAAAATAATGACTCTTTTTAGAATAAAAGGAAAGATTAGCACTATGCTACATCAGACCATTCAAAATTATAAAAAGGATTAAGAATATATCATATCAGTCAAAATTACCCTCACGATTGTCATAGGTTCATAATATCAGTGAAATCAAAATACTATCCATGATTAGATAGAACTTCCATTACAAGAAAACATGTCATATGAAGAAGGACCAATAGCGATAATTAATTTTTGAGGTAAGAATTTGAGAAGAAAAACAATACCACTAGTAAAGGTTTAGTGGAAGCATTCTAGTGTTGAAAATGTGTTTTAGAGATAAAGTTTGAAGTCTGCACTAGCTTTCCAAACTTAAGTAGTTTTGAAATTTTAAGAACAACATTTATTTAAGGGGGTAGAAATGTAAAATTCCATAAATTTATTATAAGTATTTAAAGTGTCTTAAAAAGAATTTTGGACAACATATTGAAATGTAGATATATAGGAAATTTGTGTTTTTATGAAAATCAGATCGAATGATAAAAATTTGCATACCTCATCACCACCCTTACCAACCACCCTATTTGACCCTTTGTTGCCACCTCTCCATCACTGTTGGTGAGCTCCTTGGCTAGCTTCTTGGATTAGCTATAAAAAGGAGCTAAACCATCCCAATTTCATACACATTTTCTCCCTCTCTCACTAAAAATTTCTCTCTCTAAGATATTTGGGTTTTTGGAACATGTTGTAGGGTGACTTGGGGATAAATATCTAGGAGTTTGGGTTTAGAATCTCAACAGAGAATACATGCATTGTTTTGATAAGTTAAATTTCATGCATCATATGTTATGAATATAAGTTGAAAATCGGATGTCATGCTTTTATTAACAATGTGATAGTGTTATAAATATTTCTTAAAATTAAATACTCGTCATAAATGTTTTATTTTGCATATAGTTGAAAAGTTTTGTATATAAGATGAATATCAAATATTGATATGATATAAAAAATGAAAATGTTATATGCCATCCCAAAACTTTTATACATGCATTATGAGTATGTTTTATATGTGGGGAGTACACCTATATGTTATCTTATGGAGTATGGTACCTTTGGGCTATTGGTTGTAGAAGACTATTTTTGATGAACTACAACTATGCATAAGATACACATGTATCTTTGGAGATTTTTGGTCTATGATGTCTATATGTGACCACAAATTATTGAGGTTGATATATGTGACCCTAGATTTGTTACTTGTAGATGGGCTTCAGACCCCTTTGTATTTGGAGCTTACTGTCTGTTGTGGATTCGTTAATTACACATAGGCCTCTGAGTTAGACCCCCCATTATGTTTTAGAGTTTACCTAATTAGAGATGAGGGCCCATATGATGTGATTTTATAGATACATATGCTGTATTATTGAAATCATACATTAGGTTAGAGGCGAATCCATATGCTTCTCAAAGTTAGACCATGCATGTTCCCACGTATTTGGATGACCAATATATATAGGGTTCCATTTCATGCCTTGTATGATACATTATAGCATATGTTATATTGTATGAGCATGCATTGGGATACCTATATTATACATTTCCTCAACTTTCCCCCGAAGTGGAGAGGTATAGGTATAGCTAGGTCTTGTGATAAAAATCTTCCCACTTTGCATATTGATAATGATTACCATTCATGAAATTTTATTAATAAAAACATGCACCATGAATAAATGTTTATTTAAATAATATTTAGATTAAACTCTAACTAAACTATATGTAGCTTACTCTTACTCTTCCCTCTTTACCTAGCTGTGTTATTCAAGATAATCATGGCGAAGATAATATGATCATGAACGAAGGATTTCGAAATTATAAGGTTTGAATTAAAGTCTTATTTCTTTTATTTGTCTATTATAATTAACGATTAGATAGATTGAGACTACTCTTATACATTTTACTTGATTTAATAAATGTAATTGAATTGAATTTATGACTTTATAATGAATTTTGTCTTTCAAATAGAATTTTTTTAAAGAGTATCTGAATTTTTTATAACATTGATTTTTAAATTGAATTTTTCATGGTTACTAAAGAAATTTTCTTTAAATATTATTTAATATTAACCCATTCTATTTCATGTACTATTTTTTTCACGGCGTGAGTAAAGTGTAATCTTAATCTTTTTAAGCATCAATCTAAAAAGTTGTCTGATCGGCACACACGAAGTATGTGCAATGAATAAACAAGTATATGTATCACAATAAGTAATATAATGATAAGTAAAGATTATTCTCATAGAGATTATTTTATTAGAAACTAATTTTTAAAACTAAAAAAAATAAAAATCATTTTTTATGTGATTTTATATTTTAATGAAGCAAAATTAAAATAACTAAAATTAAATAACAATAATTAATTAAATCAAATTTGATAACTAAAAATGTATATGAGAAAATATATAGGAATACTTAATTCCCAAATTTTCTAAACATGTGAATCGCTAAAATTTCCCAATATAATTATCAATTAATTATATGATCAATTGAATCTAATCTAGTATGTATTCCTCTCTCAAGTAAACTACATACTATATAGTAATTAATTTAATCACACTCTTATGTCAATTAAATTGTATACTACTCATTAAGTTAATCAATTATGGATCACATACATAAGAATCATACATCTATGCCTAGAAACTATGCATATTATTTAATCAAGACAAACAATTAAATAATTCTCTAAAATCTATTTAATTTCCTCTATAGATAAATTATTGGCCAAACAATTAATAGCATACAAATCAGATTAAATAATATAATTAAATTTAAATTATAATTGGGGTAAAATTTTAGATCATCACATGGTGAAAATTTGGTTCATAAGATCACTAGATTAATAAATTAATTACATATAATTATGTTCATAAAGTTCATATTTTTCATAAAGAAAGACATAAAATTGATAAAGAAAAGAGTATAAAAAATACAATCAATCTCTTAATTTATAGTATTAATTTCCTCTTGAATCTCCACCAAAATTGTGTCATCTCTTGAATTTTTTTATATTTTTAGCTCCAAACAATGACCAAAATTATGCTAATGGAGGAAAATTAGGGTTTGTGGAGTGATTAGGGGCTTAAATAAAGCTCAAGTGCAATCTGGACCGTCCAATAAACTTTAGATCAAGGGCTACGATCAAAACAATCAAAATAGACAATTTTTAGCCAATCACAGCATGACCCATGGCATGGGAAATTCATTGGGAAAATCAGGGAGCGATGCATGATAGAGGAGACCGGTTAGAGTTAACGCTTGCTAAGACAGAGACACATGGTGTGACGTGATTGGCGGAAATGGATGGCATGGTGCATGGGTGGAACACGTAGAGTAATGGCATGGTGACACGTGGCATGACACGTTGACCGATTTCTGAACTCTGATTGAATGTTGTGCTGACACGTTACACGTGTTTCATCCTCCTCACATGCGACGTGACGTGATTCGATCTTAGTGCTTGCCTGGCATCTGCATGGCTTGCCCATTCAGCTCCTCTACTTGTGTGACATGCCATGTGACAGCTTATGAAATCTCTTACGTTAAAAATTCATAAAAATTCCAAAAAAATCCCAAAAAATTCCAAAACATTCCAAAAATTATATTTTCACCCCTTTTCATTAAACAAATTATATTTTAATATTTTTGATCCAAAAATACTATTTATTGAATAAAAAAAGTAAATATTAATTAAGAAAGTGCACTAATGACTCTATTTTCATAGAGTCATGACACCCCAAAACTTAACTCTTTGCTTGTCCTCAAGTAAAGCCAAGTATATCTAAATAAAATAACTTGGGTAGTACATTCATAAGTAGACTTTTATTAGTACATGCATATTTCACGAAAACTATCCCTCTCAAAAGTCGTACAATTGTATGATCAAGAGATTCACATATTTATCAATCAATGTTCCATCAATACAAGGATATGAAAGGTTTTTGACAAATTGATTCGTGTGTATGTGCTGCACATGATATCATCAAATGCACTCATGAAATCAACCTATATGAGCATGCTAATCAATTCAATCTTAGAATAAGTATCATAAGTCTATTTTTCACATCCCACTATACTAATATTAATATGCACTTAGCTCAAGATCAATAAGGACTTTACATGGCTGTAATGTAAGGCTTAGGTAGAGGGTTGATAAATGAAGACATTTTTGGCTTTTTCCACACCTTAGCTTTTTTTTTCATCATGCACATTTTAATTGCAATTGAGCTTTAACGTGATATTTTAGTGCACCCTCTTTTGACATTCTTTTCATATTCGTTTGTTTAACATCTTTTTTTTTTCTCTCTCTCTCTATCTCTTTTTGTAACTTCATAACACCCCCAAACTTATTTTCAATTCTATTTTTCTTTTTCTTTAGAGGGATAATTATGTTGTGAAATTTTATTCTTCTTTTTTTTTCTTTTTTTATATGGTGCATTACATTTCACCTTACTCTATAGCATAACACATGATTGCATTTTTTTTTCTTTTCGTATAAGCTAAAGGTGTAAGGATAAAGGTAATGCTTATTGGTTAGGCATTAAATGTGGCTTAAAGATATGAATGGTTCTTTGTTAGACTCAAATGAGTGACTAAAGATATTAACAATGGTTAGCTTGAAAGACTCAATCGATCCAAATAAGGCCTAAATCATTTCTCTTGCTAAATACTATTTAGGATTTTTCCTCAAGGGATGATCAAATAGATTCTAAAACTTGGTAGATCTAATTAACTCGCATCTCACTACAAATTTTCTCTCAATAAGCATACAAAAATCAATCATGAACATGTACATAAAAGTTGAATCAATTCAATCAAAACTAGCAAGCATATCACATGATTAATGTAAATATCTTAACAAATATGTTACATTCCTTATCCTAGTCATGAAAACCAATTTTTATCATTGATTTCATATGTTTCATATCAAGCATACATGAATTTAGTTTCTATATATTTATCAATTTATACCCAAATTATGATTAAAAGCAACCTAAAAATTAAACAAATTCCCTAAAAGTTTAAAATGCATACTAAAACTAATGTAGTCCCCCAAACTTAAATTACACATTGTCCCCAATGTGCACATATAAATATGAAAAGGTAAAAGAAAAAAAACTCCATTAATCATGGCACACCACATCTGTCACTGAATTGCTCATTCTTGTTGCGCCATTACTCTCCACATTTATTCACCTACAAAACAAAAACAATGAAAATATAAGTAAAATAACATTGTGTTGCCTCCCAACCAGCGTCACGTTTAACGTCCTTGACTAGACGATCCTATCAAGTCCTAAGGCACATCCCTTTGTATCCATTTACTTTTGAGTATGCCTAGAAATAATTTGAGTCTTGATTTGTCCAATGATATCTTATGCTCTAGTTCACAAACACGGTGCTCAATTCTCTTCTTATGCCATATTCTTGTTTTCTTTTTGAACTTTTTGGAATTCTTATAAGCACTCGATCATAACTCATGAAATTTATGTATTTCCAACATCTTTTTTACCTCTCCGTTGGACTCTTTCACTTTCATACTTGATTGGGGATATGAGGGTAGAAGTGCAGGGTCTAAATTTAGTGGCTCTTCAATTGATGGGTTGAGTTTAGACCCTATCTCAAAATTTTCCATAATCACCTTTGATACATACATGAGAGATGCGTTATCCAAAAAGTTTACACAGTCTACAGTATCAACCTTTGATGCCATTCTTTCAAAGTTATAATAGGTTGAGTTGTTTTCTAGTGATTTTATGTCCTTGTTTACAACATCATGTGTTAAAGTCTTAAGTTTGGGTCAAGTCCACAAAGTTCTTCTTCACTCCAATCATTGCAAGGCTTTGGCTCTACCATTCCATCTTTAAGAATTTTATAAGGAAACTTCCAATCATTTTCATTCTAGTATCAAACATCATTGTTATATGATCTTAGATAGGAACACATATGAGGTCTCTAATAGCCATAACGCACGCAATTGAATTAAGGAAGTCTACCAAAACAACTCCTCTATCACTGAAAGTCATTATAGATTAAATGAGACAATACACGAGAGGGAATGAAAAAAATCAACACTGGAGTGGTTAAGCCCAATAGGGTATACACACTCTATTACCAATTAAAAAGTTTGAAACTTGGTGCACAACTAAGGAAAGGTGATACAGAGATACTTTAGGACTCACCCAAACTCTAGCACACAATAGAAATAAAAATACACAAGTAAATAAATAAGTAAAAGATAAACCAAGAAATAAATATCCAATTTAAATACAATAGCATAAAGAATAATCAATAACCAATACACATCGTGGCAACAAAATATGCATAAACAACATTTAATAATCAAGAAATTAGTAAAGAAAAGAAAATCTTTCCAATCACAATTAGCTCCTTCTATGTAGAAACATATTCATATTTAGTCCTAATTGTACTAACACAACATGCATAGGTTGCATATACCAATGCACATATGATCCAGATCTATAGAGAAACATCCACTGATTAGTTAAAGAAAACACTAAATAGAAATCAATAGTTCATAACCTAAGAAAGAATACGCGAACACCTCTACTAGTTGGAACACCACACTCAATTATGCTTAAGTTGCCTCAACTACTATCTCAACAATAGCTACAATTCAATGTAAATTTGGCTCTCTTTAGGATCCCCAACATGAAATGATGTAATACAATCATCTATGGCTCAGTATGTTGAAAATAATCTAGGGTAAAGGTAATCTAGCAGGCCATTAGACTTTCAAATACTACGACCTTAAGCATAAGTTCAAGACCTCATTGATCAGAAGCTTTCAAACCCATTCAACGATGTAATCAGCACATCACAGAGAGCATTCACTCCATAGTACCCCATCATACCTACTAGTATTAGGATCCAATCACAATTGAAGACCGAAGAAGATTTCCCAGAAGTAGTAATGATAACCATTGGTATGCAGAGGCTAGTAAAGCAATAACTTTCTCTAGAGATGAAACTTGATCGACCTACTCTATAGTGACATTTATAGCTCCTCAAATTGACCAAGGATTCTTAACCTATATGTAAATTTGTTTTTATGGTCATCAAATTTTAATTAACCCAATAGAAAGTTTATTTTATCATAAATCATTCTTCAAACAAATTTATCATCCTTTTAGGGCTTTACCACTATGGTGTTGATTTTTTTAACTTACTTGTCACACATACACATTTCTCTTTGATGGATTCATGAGAAGAAGGTAATGTAGGTAGGCTTTTATTGTTCAATGGACTCAATTATGCTTATTGGAAATCTCAAATGCAGGCCTTCTTATGGTCCCTTGGAAATTATGTCTGGTTTTTGGGTGATAAGAGTTGGATGTATGCAACCAATGTCATTCCTAATAATACTATTATTCCTGAACCTATGATTAAGTGAACATAATAAGAAAGCAAGGAATTTGAATGGAATAACATTGGATTATATGCTATCATCATGGTTGTCATGCCTGATGAATATAGATTTTTTTGAAGTATACAAATTCCAAAAAATCTTGGAATATTCTAGAGACTACATATAAAGGTACTTTTGCAGTCAAGAGATCCAAAATTTTAAAGTTGAATAATGATTTTGAACTCTGTATTATACAAGAGGATGAAACATTGGAAAAATTCCATGCTCGATTTTCAAACATTATCTACTGTTCTCATAATTTGGGTAGACCTTTTAGCGAGGAAAAGTAAGTTGAAAAGATCATCGCTAGTCTCCCTTATCACTTTCACGACAAAGTAATGGTGATTGAGTCTATGAACAAGCCTGGTGAACTCATTATGAATGAGTTAATTGGTAATTTACAAGTCTTTGAACTTCTTCACATGTTGCTCTGACAAGATCAAATTGCTGCTGAAAAGAGCAAGAGTATGGCAGTCAAGACCACCAATGATAGTGGTCCTAGCAAAGATGTGAACACTAATGTGTTAAGTTATGATGATTTTGACCCTGAAGAAGAAGAAATGACATTACTTTCTCAAAGGTTCACAAGATTCTTTAGGAAAAAGAAACCCTTTTCTAGTGGGATTGGAAGAAAATGTTCAAGCAATTAAAGCTCAAAATTTGTAAAGACTGACGATGAATCAAAAAATGAGGCTAAGAAACCCAAAAAAGACCATCTTAACAAAATTAGGTGTTTTGAGTGTGGGACGCTGGTCATATTGCTACAAATTATCTTTATAAATAAAAATACATGAACAAACATGTCATGAAGGCTATGGTTACTTTTTGGATAGTACCAACATAGACGATGGAGATGACACCAACTTTTTAGCCTTTTTGGCTTTAAGTAATGTTATAGATCCTCTAACTACCACCTCAGATGCTCAAAAGGTTCTTGTTGAAGATGATAAAGATGAGCAAGATTAGTTACTCAATAATAGGATGTTATTGGAGCATATTAAATTAGAAAAAGAAAAGAAATGGGCTTTGGAGAGCCTATATGAAAATGAGGGCAAGATAAGCACATTTAAAAAAGCTCTTGAGGAAAAGAAGTCCCTAATTATTGGTGAAAAACATGATCTCCCTAATAGGTGTGAGGTCATTCAAAATAGGTATTCAAATTTACAAGAAAAGTTAAATGCTAATCTTGAGAAGATGTAGAAACTTGAGGAATAGCTAAAGGGTTCCACCTATGATAAAGATACTTCTTTATATGTCAATTCTATTCCCTCGCTTGAGCAGAATGCTAAAATTGATCAATTGAAGAAGTAGATAATTGTCCATGAAAGTGATAGAGAGTATCTAGCTTATACTCTCACTGAAAAATAAGTGAAAGTAGAATAATTACATGAGAGAATTGGTATTCTCAATAATTCAATGGCTTAACTGGAATTTTTCCTTAAAGATGAGGAAGATTTGATTAATGCTTTAAAGGAAAAAAATTACGTGAGTAAAAAGGAATTGAAACAATCTTCCTCTATTGTCAAAAAAATGATGTCCAGTTCTCAAAAACTAAATGAAATCATGAGTAATACCAATGAAGGGTTTTATTCTTTAGCTACTGCTACACTAAAGTTTGTTAAATCAACTACTCAAGAATCAAAGTTAAAATCTATTACTTCCAACCCAAAAGGCAAGTCAGTTGTTATATTCTAGCCTATTTCTTCTAGCAAGGTGAATACCTCACCTATGAGTAGTTCTTCCTTATGCTCTAGTAATGGTCTATTGCTCCTACCTATGATTACTCATATGTGTCACCATTATGGTGAACTCATGCATTTGACACCTCACTATAGGAGACTGAATTCTCATTATGAATGTTAATATGAGAAAATCTTCTTCTTCTCATATACATACTACTCCTCGGAGTCAAAGACCCTATTTCTATAACTCCTATATTCGTCTTTGTTATCATTGTGGCACTATTAGAAACCATGCTAAGAAGTGTCCTAGATACCTGTAGAGTACATCTTGGAGTTCTCCACCTCTCTCACTGATAAGTGCTTAAAAAACACTAAAATCACCATGATTTAATATATTTTAATTGATTAAATAGATTTTATATTTTTATGATTTTATCATATTTTTATATAAATTTGTCTTTTCGGAATCACGGGTACTTTTATTTTTTTTCAGGTATTTTCATTCAAAAATAACATAAAGACTTAAAGAAAAATACTGGAGGCAATACATCACAAATATGTTGAGAAAAGAAATGAGGAAAAGTCAAAATGATCGAAAAATTAGAAATTTGGGTCAAAATGGTCAAATATAATGAAAAAGGGCAAAATCTAGCACGCAACCACCCATTTGCGCCAAGTCCCACATGTACCAGTGTGCATGCATGCCCAGTACATGCACGTACGCACGCAGTCAGTATACGCCCGTGCACACACGCAGCACATGCCACGATGTTTTCTGCACACTCCCGCACACGCCTATATTTTGTCTCGTGTCCCACATGCATGCCAACATGTCCAAATGTGTCCAAAATCAAATTTTGAAATATTTTCCCACCTTTTTTGGCCCTTTCCTCACCTATAAAAGTACCTTATCGTCATTGTAAAAAGCTCACAATTTTCCCAGCTTGTTCTCTCTATAGCTTTCTCTCTTTAGAAAATTTTCTTAGCTTTTTTAGTCTTTAGTTTTAAAGTTCTTCTCTCTTTGTGAAGAACTAGCTATGCTTTTATAGATTTTTAGTTTTTTTTTTCAATAAAAGGAAATGCAAATCCATTTGGGGGTTTTCTAGCCATAAGTTTAGCATCAATTTTTGTAAAGATTCTTTTGATGTATACTTTTAAAATGAATTCTTTACAATTATTTTTTTATGTTTAATTCTTATATGTTATGTTTAATTTGCATGTGATTAAATTTAGCATGATTGACTTTTTGTAAATATGATATAATAATAATGTTGTTATGCTTGTGAAATATTAAATAGGTAAAACATTTCTATAAAATAAATTGATTTTGTTTTTATTTAAGATTTTATATTAAGGATGTTAGAGAGAAATATATTATTTTTCATTATAAACTTAAATCTGAAAATTAGATTATAAGGTTTAATTATCCGGTTTGATTTAGAGTAGTGCTCTTTTATTTGTTGGTACAATCACCCGGTAGTTAGAGTAAAACTCTATTATATCCTTAAATACTCCATTGTTGTGAATAATAAAAATTTTCATTTCTTGTTATCTATGTTTATTTGTTTGTTATTAGATTAGGAAACACAAAAAATGAAAATAGTGTGACACGATGTTTAGGATTTAATTTCGTTTTTAAAAGTTTGAATAATAAATTAAAAACCACATGTATTCGTTCCTTAGATCGACCTTGGGAGTATACTTATCATTTTCTATAAAATGATTCATGCACTTGCAAGAGTTTTACAAATATAAAACAAAAGTATCTGCATGATCGGCATTTTCAATCTTGTCTCATCACTCACCCTGATCTCCTATATCAGGAGGTAGCTATTGTGGCTCATCAGAGCTTCTATAACCTAGATGCATTATGCATATCAAGCACAGTAAAAGAAGAAACAAATCTTCTTAAGAAAGTCTTCCTGGTCGATTTATATGGATCACTCGACAGGATTTTCTTGGATTTCTCTCTACTCTTTTACTTATTCTTATAATGATAATTTTGTTTGGAATTTCTATGATGCCTTACCTTTTGTTGTCTCTTCTAAATACTCTACTACTCTTATCCTCAGACAGTGTAGAGTCACTTTGTAAAAAAGATGATATTGTTAGTTTATTCTCTTCTTGATATTTTGTTCCCTTCTTTGCTCATCTTCCCTTTTTAATTTGAAAATATAGCTTCTGCTTTTCTTCCTAATGAATTTGATCTTGTCATTGAACGCAACTTGGCCGAGATGGAAAACCAAGGCCTTACCACCCTTATAATGGTGGCACTTTTATTGTCAATAGATTCCCCTAGTCATCATCTTAATGATGTTTTTATTGTGGTTATTCATCCCCATTCTCATCACCATACTGTCACTATAAGCAGAGGACATTTCCTTTATGTAGTCTAAATAGTAAAACTATAGATCACGCTGGAATGACTTATAGGACCATCATTTTATGTCCAATTGTTCCTTCTAATTCTACATTTCACTATCCTTTTTTGATGTCTACGTAGGGTTCCATCATTTTTCATAATATCCATTTTTCTCATCCTAGTAGAGTTACTCTTTCACTCTCACTTTATCCTTCTAATCGTGGCTCATAGTGTTCTTTAGCTACCTTTTGAACTTCTTCTTCACGAAATGCTCCACAGTCCATGCGTTGTGACTCCATTCCTGTTTCTTTTACTCCATCTACTTTTGTTCCTCCTAGTGATGAGTTTCTTGGTATAAAGAATAATATTATTTAAGAAATGCATATTTTTAACCAAAACGTCATGAATATGCAAAGATTTGAAGCTTTTGCTCAGGCTATGATGACTTCTTATCACCCTGCTATAACACCACCTATTCATGGCTCTCCCCTATCTTCTACCTCACTCAAAAAATTTCTTCAAATTCTAGTGGCCCTTCTTCTCACTTCGATATTGCTTCTCTTAGCTCTTTGGCCTCCTTATTACAAAATTTGGTAGAATTGAAACCGATCTTTGTTTTGACTAGTTTTCTACGTCTATTCTCCATCCACAACATACTACACTATCTTTTTCCCCTACTAATTTTGGATAGTTTTTACACAATGATGTCTATGAGGATGATGGTGTAGGAGAGGGAAACAAAGAGTGCTAAACTATTTTTCTTGGTGTTTTACTTTATTCCTTTTTATTTATTACATTAAAATTTGTAAAATAATGTTTATTCAATGGTAATGAATGTGGTGTGTTTTTTTTAATCTCTGCTTTGAATATGTGCGGCTTGTTTGTTTTCTTTAATCTTTTCTATCTTGTTGCATGAGTGTTAAGATTATTACATATTTGTATGCATTCTCTACTTGATATATAGTTGTTTCTTTGACTTTCTGTCCCAAAAATATATAATAGTTTGTGTACACAACTATGTGTTTTTTCCATGTTGTGTGTTGCATGGGTGGTGAGTGTAGGATTGCACTACATCTTATTGCCTTACTTTCATATACTTAGGGGAAGTGTAACATGAAGTTAGGGGGAGTTATGTACATTGCATATTTTTCTACCATATCTACGCATGTGTTTTTTTTATATTGGTGTGTACCTAGGTAGGGATAGCACGATAGTACTTGGACAAACTCCATGTTGTTATATGATACATTTATAGGGTATATTTTTGTTTTATGTGTGTAGGTTATAGGTATAGATTAAAGTCTTTGAGCTTCATATGTGTTATGTGTAGATACTTTAAAACCCTCAGGTTTCAACTTTCTAGTTGTGGATGGGTTGATCCTAGAAGATGAATGGAACACATAAGATGGATACACTTGGAGCAGGTGTATTTTTTTTTGGTGTTGGGCATGCATCAATGTTTTGTACATGGGAACAAATATCTTTAGGTCATCTTTATGATCATATCATGATTGATGTGCATATGTACTTATTTGTGCAAACCCAGAAAGTTAAAGGATGAGATTGTAAATCCTATTGTAATTTGTGTCTGTGTATTGGATTCCTATATGAAAAACATGGAGTCTGTTTGTTTTACTTAGTGTCTTCCTCCATGTAAGGTTGGTTAAAATAGATTAGTAATGCATACAAGCACATTGTTGGGTACACTATGATTGAAATCATGTTATACATATACCATAGGATTAGTTTCTTAGGTGGTTGATATTGGCTCAGTATGGGTATGATCATCTATGGAAATTATCCGACAAGGGCCTCATCAGACCCCTTATGGGATCCTCGATGTTGGTGGAAAGTTCCTTCTATAAATACCCACTCTTTTGGCTCTTTTTAACCATATTTTATTCACCAAAACTTTGCCAAAATTTACACTAAAAATTACTTTTGAATTACAAACTACTTTTAGAGTGTTCTAGTATTTGTGCTACGGTGTTGTGGGTAATATATAGTACTTAAGTGTTGGGAGCTCTTGATTATTTTACTTTATGTGTGAGAACAATACTGTGTGATTGGGTTGGGTTTTGTTGGTTGTATTTTCAAATCGTTGGCTTTGAACAATATATGGTTTAATGTGTTTCCCACGTAGATGATTTATGGTTTATGGTTTAATGTGTTTTATGATTGAGGGTGGTCCATATGTTTGTTTGTTCACTTTACTACATATTATTGAATTTCAATTACTGATTACACTACATTGATTAGTGTTGGCTTTGAAGGAAATTCAAGTTTGTGTGTCGTTCCAAGTCGTTGAGGAGATAATACGTGAGGATAGAAATTTATAGTTTGGATATAGGTTTCAACTTATAGAGGTATTGATGGTTTTATTTATGTTAGGGTTGTAATTGTTTATTGCTTAATGGATTTGCTTTCTGTTGAGTGGTTGCCATAAGCAACCCAAGGATGTTACCACATATATAGAAGTTCTATTTGAATACACCTATTTACATCTTGTGTTGTGCATGCTACTTTATGTTGTACAATCTGAGTTTAATTTATGTATGTTAACGTAATAAAAGTTTAAACTTTGATAAAAAAAGCTTTACTATTATTTACTTTCCATTTGTTTACTAATTAGTATATCTGCTACTTAAAGTTTTCTAACTTCATGTGATTATTATTTACTACTACTATTGTGATATGTTAAGTGTTTATCTTTTTATTGCTTGCAAGTTAAGGACGAGTCTTTAAAGAGTCATTATCTTTTTACCTTGGTAGTGTATGAGGTCTTAGACTCATTCAAGTTCCTTTTATAAGATCAATGTTATGCATAATTTTGTTTATCATATGCAAACCTTTTATCTTTTTTCTTTACATAACTTCTATTCACATATACCTTCTTAAGTGCTTAGATCGATAAGATCAATGTGAAATTGAGAGTTTATCTTGTGAGTGTTAGAGTCGAAGCGAATTCATATTCTTAACATTTGGATTGGGTGAGTCAAAATTGATATATTTTTGTAATAGAACATGAATTTACGATGGGTATCGATTTTAACTATAAATTGTGAAACTTTTGGATGTTAAATTAACTTGTGCTTGTGATTTTGATTATGAACTGAAAAGAAATTAAAACATGGGAAGTTTTTTTTTTAATTTCTATTTTTTTGATTTTAGTTTATGTTGTTATTTTTAGTTTTACTTTTTATTTTGCCATGTTAATATTTATAGTTTTAATTTTGTATAGTAGGATGTTTGTGGGTATCATCATTGAAAGACTTCATGAGACTTAAACTTTTCTACTAAGGCTACCTAGAATTTAAAGACTTGTTGCATACACTAAATGCGACAATGTCAATATGCGAAAATGATTTAGTTTAGTTATTTTATTTATTTTTAGTTTTTATATCGCTTTCCTTGCTAGAGGCTAGTAAGAAGCTGGTTAGAGGTCGTGATAAGTGCTTGAAATTCACTCATATTCTATGGTTTTATTGAACTTAAATGTAATAAATAGGTTTAATTATAGCATATTTATGTGATAATTTATGCAAATCTATATTTTTAGAATCACGAGTATATTCTGTTGTATTTTAGGTACTTTAGCTTCAAAAGTATTAACTTGTCAACACATGAAGAACAACACTTGAAGTACTCAATTTGTACCCTAGGAGCTTAAAAACGTAAGACATGTAAATCTTACATAAAGAATCAACCAAATTGTAAGGTATACAAGGCAATTTGAAGAAAAATGAAGCATGTTATGGCGAGGATTATAATGAACTGTGGCGCACACCGTTCGATATGGATTTTCTGGGCATGTTGAGTAAGGCATGTCACAACATGGAATAAGTGGTACCGTAACGTGATCTGTTCAAGATGAATTTGGTGAAGGTTAACGAATCATGTGCCACGATGTGCCTACATTACTTTGGCCCAAAGCCCTATGTACTAGGCTTTCCCTATTAGAATAAATTTTTATTTTCTCTCAACCGTTAGTATTTTCTTGTTCTTAGTTTTAGGTTTAATTTATAGAATTTGGATTAGACAAGAATAAATAAGAGGCAGTATAAGGGGTATCTTCCAGATCAAGGAATAATTAAAGATTGTTGGATATTAAGGATTACTTTGAAGATCAAGATTACAAATTTGGAGCATGATACATCATCTATCAACTTTTGGTATTGAGATCTATTTTGTATTCTTATTTCTTTTAAGATTACTCTTTTATATTTCTTGAATTTGTTGATTTTCTTCTATTAATTATTTATTAATTTTTAGCATGTATGCTAATTATTATAATGAGAATTTAGTTTTGGTTCCATGTTTATGTATTTTATATAGGTGAACATTTTTAATATTGAATAAAAACATATTATTTCTTATTTCAAGATTCATATAAAATTTATTATTGCTTAATATATTGAAAACATATTTTTCATAATTAATTTAAAATATGAGAACTAGTTTTCAAACACATCATCTAGATCTAATTTGGACAACTTGATTAGGAGTTTAAATTGGTGACCCGACATAAGGCATTAAGTGGTTTGATTAATAAAGAATAATGACCCAAACGAAGGCATTATTTATACCAAGAAGGGAGAATCAATAATCTGGATTTATACTTAATTAAGCTAAATAATTTTAATAAGCATGTTTAACTAGCTAAATATTCTTATTAATTCTCCATTGATTTTTAAACATATATATGCCTTGAATTTGTTTGAGTCAAATCTATTTTTAGTTATTTTTACTATTTTATCATTAGATTAGTATTTTCAAAAAACCAAATATTGTGATAGAATGTTAAGATAGTTTGTTTTAAAGAAATTTGAATAATTATTTAAAACCATGTAGTTTCTCTTTAGACCAATATTTACATACTGGAATAATTGAGCACCTATCTTATTATTTCATTAATTTTTTATAGACTATATTTATTTCCTTAATTATTTGGTAATATATTACTTCCTTATCAAATAGTATATCTTAGGATTATTTTTACTTCACCATTAAGTATCTATAATTTGTATTTCGGCTATATAAGCCTAAAACCTTCAAGTGTGTTTTTTTAGACTTTGATTACAATTTTAATGAGAATTTTATCTTTAGTTCTTTTGATAACTTGTCCAAACTTATCAAGAGTATTCTTGTGGCATTCATCTTAAACTTAACATTCACATCTCATTCAAATTATCTTGATAGCTTTGGTTCCTATCTCTACATAGATAGCCGGTCAAGATACCATTTTTATTACATTTTTGCAACCTATTTTTGAATGATCCTATTGAAGATCTCAACATCAATCTTCAAGTCTTACTTCTTTAGGTGAGGTTTGTATCATTTGTATTAGAGCAAAGGCTTTAAAATCAGGTTAATCTATCCCTTTTTACACTTTTTTTTTATTTTTATTTCCATTGATCTTCGATCTATTCATTTGTTATTGTTTGGTTAAAAAAAGTCAAATTCAGAAAGAAAAAAAAGAAATTTTGGGCTATTGATGAAAAGGCTAATATTTATAACTAAAATATTGTGTGTTAATCAAGTTTGTTTCTGAAGAAAAAAAAGGGAACCAATATTTTCCAATCAAGAGAAGAAAATAAAAGATCTTAGAAATATCCCCCGAACACATCATTTATTTCCTATTTTTAAATTTTTTATTTGTTTGTTTCTTTATTATTTATTTCCATCATTTGGCTGTCCTTTTTTGTCATCCTATCCTTACTTTTTATTTCCTTCATTTATTTTATTTTTTCCTTCTCCTTTTTTTACTTATTACCTTTGTACTTGTTCTAACACTTTTACCTAGTGCCGATTTGTATGATTTGAATTTTTGTAAGTTACTCTTTGATTGAGTTGGATTTAATTCAATAAAGAACCAAAAGAGAAATAAAATGAGGTGTTAAAAGGAGCATGGGTGACACAAAAAGAGTGTAATACGTGAGGAGTGTGTTTAACACTAAATTCTGATTATTTTGTATTCTAGTTGCTTGTTCTTGTTTACCATGTCTTGAGGGAATTCTTTGAACAAATAAGTACGAACGGATCCAAAGTTCATATTAGAGGCTTTTTGGGAAGCTAAATTACAAGTTTGCTAGTTTTTGGAACTGGGTAGAAGAGGTTGAAGAAAGGATTACTAATTTTCAAGATAACTACTCACAAAGTGTCGCAACACTAGAAGTTATGCACAAAACATACCAATGGAAGATTTTCTTGATCAATAAGATGACTGTGAGTATAAAGAGGACTATGGTTCAATGTGAGGCAATTGCAGATTTGTGCCAAGAGGAGGAAGATGTGGAAAAGGTCACATCCAAGAAACTAGATGGAATGAAAAAATTGAAAATAACCTAAGCAACATCAAGATGAAGATTCCATATTTCCAAGAAAAAAAAGATCCTGAAATTTATATGGAATTGGAGAAAAAGATGAAGTTGGTGTTTGATTGTCACAACTATTTTGAATTGAAGAAGGTAAAATTGGTTGCAATAAAATTCATTGATTTTGTAACTGATTGATTGGATCAATTTTTTTTAGGAAAATAAGTTATGGCAAAAGGCCTATTGAGTATTCACACATGGGAAAAGATAAATGTTGTTACGAGAAGGCAGTTCATTCCAAGTCACTACCATCAAGATTGTTTCAAAATATGTAAAGGAAGGGATCAAAATGAGCCTTACCTCGATGAGAGATTCTATTTGTAGACATTAGTTATCATTAGAATATAATAAAGAAGAAGATTATTGAATTAAAAAAAGAATGAGGTGAATGAAAAAGAGAGAGTGGAAAAAGAAGCAATTGAGAGAAAAAAGAAAGGAAAAGAAATTTTAAAAAGATTGAATTGAAAAGAGAGAGTGATTTACAAGATAAGTGTAAAGTAAAAAAAGATATTGAATTAAAACTTGAGAGCTTTAAAGAAGAAGAGCACAAAAAAGAGAATGAACCAAAAGAGATCATTGAGAGCAGGGACAAGAAGATGTCGAAGAAGAAAATGAAGTTTCGAGTAGTGAGAAAACATTTGAGAGAAGAGTGGCTTACTATACTACTAACGAAATAAACTCTTCTTTCGCAATATTTTTGTTTCTTTTAAGAGCTTAGTGATGTGATTTAAAGAGCATTACCAAAGACTCTATAGTATGTTCCAAGTAGGTCAATTAAACAAGAATCACTCGATGGGTCATGGAGCAAGTATGAGCTTATTCACAAGCTATTTGGGCTGCATGGACATTAAGTAAAATAAATGACCAAATAAAATTTGAATTTGGAAATGTGATTGAGGAGATACAATATTAACAAAGATATCATTTTCTTAATTTGGAAGTTTACTAGGTCAAAAATAACTTTCAATCAATGCCCTAGAATATGCCAAATAATTACCTTTCTTAGTTTCATAATTTATTTGGTAGGTCTAATATTTACTTTATTTTATAAAATTTTATATTTAATTTTTAACCATAATTTAGAGTTTTATTAGCTAGGGTTTACATTATGTTTTAAAGTCTATAAATACCTATGTAAGGTTTTAATTGAAAGAAACAAACTTTGAATATAATTTTATTGAGAGTATTTCTCTTTACTTCCTTTTCGAACTTTTATTGAAGTTATCAAGAACAATCTCATAGCATTTAAAACTCAAATTATCACTCACATCTCCCCCTTATTCTTTTCTATAATGTCTACCCTACCATCTTTGATCCCAAGGTTCCTATCTCATTATAGATAGTGGGTTGTGGTCCTCATTTTCTTTATCTATAAAAATCTGATTTAGAATGTTCCTAGTGAATAGATCAATATTGATCTTTGGGTTTCACTTCCTTAAGTGAGGTTCGTATCATTCAGTATCAGAATAAGGCTCTAAATTAGGTTAATTTATCATTTTTTTTCTTTTGTTGTTTATAATTTTGTTTTATTTATATTATTTGTTGTTCTTATTTTTTACTTGAAGAAAAAAAGAAAAGAAAAAATAGAAGCAAAAAAAAAAAAAATAGAGAAGAGAGTTAAAGGAAGAGAGAAACAATCTAGTGGTAAATATTCAAAAAAATAGAAACAAAATCTAGTTGTTGGTTTGTTTTTTTCAAGTTGTAAACATGTTTTATACTAGTTGTTATGTTAATGGTAATGTATGTAGTGTAAAAATTAATATGGGCCAATAAGCTAATTTTTCTAGCATTCTCATGGTGGAAAAGTTAAATTTGATAAGTTTCCAAGGCCATATGAGCTCTCATGATCGAATGATTATGGACAAGAAAAGATTGACAAACAAGTGAGGGTGACCTTCTCCATAAGGAGGTATGAAGACATTGTTATGTGTGATGTGGCTCCAATTTGATGAGACTATGTCAGAGATATCGAAAAGCAAAAAATAAGGGAAATGGAGCAACAAGTTGATTTTATAGGAATCGAGCAATCACAAGTTGATTTTTTAGGAATCGAGCAGCCACAAGTTGATTTTATATAAATCAAGCAACTAGTTGAACCTATAAGAATTATGGCTCAATTTAATTTTATACAATTCCTAAAAGGCAAGGCATGAGATTAATGATTCATGGTCTTGAATCAACCTTCGTGATGGAGCCAATTCACATCATTACAGTGAAGATTCGAGGATGACTCTTTTTGAGAAAATGGAAAATGATGTAGATCAAGGAACATCATCAAAGATTTCATGGCACATTCCTATTGGAAAAATTAGTCAAGTAATCACTGAATGGGTTATGGATCAAGTATAAGCTTATTTACAAGCTATTTAGCCTACTTGGGCTTGAAGTTAAATGGATGACCAAATAAAATTTGAATTTGGAAAGTTTCATTAAGTAGCTATTAGTATATTCAACATATGATTTACATCTAATATCCTATTGAAGCAATACAAAATGATTTATACCTTGATTTTTTGAGAAATAATGAATCTTATAAATATGGGATATATGATGAGCTAATTTCATAATAAATTCTAGAATAGGAAAGCATCATTAGTAGCTTTCAATATATTTTCTATATTGTTTCCATCTTATATTCAATTGAGGCAAAAAAAATTACATTACAATGCCAACTCAATTAGCTACAATATTGACAGGGATATTATTTTCTTAATTCGGATTTTTACTAAGTCAAAAGTGACTTTCAAAAAATGACAAAAAATCTTCCAAATATTTACATTTCTTAGTTTCATACTTTATTTGGTAGGTTTAACATTTACTTTATTCTATAGGATTTTACATTCCATTTCAAGAAATAATTTAGAGTTTTATATTTATGTTTTATTAACTAGGATTTGTGCTATATTTAGGAGTCTATAAATACCAACCAACTAACTTTGAATATAATTTTAGTGACATTTTTTCTCTTTAATTCAATTGAGAACTTTATCCAGACTTATCAAGAGAAATCTTGTAGCATTCATCCTAGAATTATCACTCATATATCCCTTTTTTTCTTCAGTGTGGCATCTAAAAACATGATTCATTGATAACAATGTTTCTATCTCAAAAGAGATAGAGGATCGTCGCTCTCATTTTCTTTATCTTTACAACTTGATTTAGAACGTTCCTAGTAAAGACCTACACATTGATCTTTGAGTCTCACTTCTTTAGGTGAGGTTCATATCATTTGGTATTAGATCAAGGCTTTAAGTTAGGTTAATCTATCCCTTTATTTTTGTTTCTTGTTTTTGGCTTTCTTTTCATTTTCTTATTTTTCTTGCAAGCCTAATTTCTAAGGGTGTACATCGGATCGAGAATTGTTGATTTTATACTCGTATGATCCGATTGGATTGAAATATCCTAATTCACAACCGATCCAATCACCTTTCAAATATGATGCAATCCGATCCGTAATCTATTTGGATTGGATCGGTTGAATATGATCAATACGACTAATAAACTTAATTAACTCTAGTTTTAGTATTTTTGAATAAAAAATTTAAATTTTCACATAACATAAACTTATTTAAGCTAAAAGAAACGTTAAAATATGACTAATATATAAAATATAAATATATATTTAAGTATTTTCGGTCGGATCAGATGGGTTCAGATGATACATAGTTAAATTTGTCGTCCGATCCGAACTTAGTGAATTGAAAAAATTTCCATCCGATCTGAACTTAACGAATTGAAAAAATTTCCATCCGATCCGATCTGATGGTCGAATCAAAATTGTCAAAAAATTAACGAATTGGATTAGATTGATCAGATTAGTTGGATGATCAGATTTTTTACACCCCCTACTAATTTCCCCAACAAAAAGAAAGCCATATATGAAAAAAAAAATTAAGTATTGCTGTTGTTATTAGAAAAAAAATAGGGAATCACCAACCTTGGGATCCAAGTTTGATTTAAAAAAAAAACAAATCATATTTATGCTAAACAAGAGAATACAAAAAGATCTTTAAAATATTCCCAAATATAGATTATTTCTTCCTTAAGTTACCTTCCATTTCATTATTTATTCCTTTACTTATTTTGATTCTCTTTCCTTTTTTCTTTAGTTTCCCTTTCTTCTTTCTTTCCCTGTATAGACTTTCTTTTTGCATTCTTTCCATTGTTCTTGTAAAATTCTAAAAACACAAAAAACATTATTTCCCTTTTTATTCTAGTCGTGTGACTGATTTGTATGGTTTGGATTGTTGGAAGTTCATCTTTGAATGATTTTAATTTAGCTTGGTAAAGAACCCAAAGAGAGGACCTAAGTATAGATTTAAATAGGAGAATGAGTGATACAAAATAAAAGTGTAAAATGAGAGGAGTGTGATTAATCCTAAATTTGAAGGTTTTGTGTTCTAGTTGTTTGTTTTTGTTACCATGTCTTCAAGAGGGTCCTCAAATAAAGAAGCAAGGCTGATCCAACATTTCAAGTCAATGCAATGTTAAAAGAGACGAACTGGTTATGAGAAGCCTTTTTTGACTGATTTGATAAACAAGATTTAGCCATAAAGGAATTGAATGAGATGATCTCCAAACCCAAAGAAGCAACAAAGTACACACCTGTGGATGAATTTGATGACCAAGATGGTTACCATGATTATAAGGAGTACTATGGTTCAATACATGGCACATGTAGATTTGTGCCAAGAGGAAGGGGACGGGGAAGAGGCCATAGAGGGAACCTAGGTGGCAAGAACAAATTGACAACAAATTCAGCAGCATCAAGCTAAAGATTCCATATTTCCAAGGGAAAAATGACCTTAAAATTTATATGGAATGGGAGAAAAAAATGGAGTTGGTGTTTGATTGTCACAACTATTCCAAATTGATCAAGGTAAAATTGGCTGCAATAGAATTCACTGATTATGCAATTACTTGGTAGGATTAACTTGTTTTGAGTAGAATAAGGTATAGTACAAGGACCATTGACACATGTGAAGAGATGAAGGTTGTTATGAGGAGGCAGTTCATTCAAAGTCACTACCATCGAGATGTTTTTCAAAATTTGGAAATAAAATAGTCCAAAAGCCCCCTACCTAAATGAGATGTTCTATTTGAAGACATTAGTTATCATCAGAACATAATAAACAAGGAGATTGACTTATTTATAAAAAGGGAGAGTCAATATAAAAAGGGGAATTGAGGTAGAGAGAGAGAGAGAGAGAGAGAAAAAAGGGAGAATGAGTTAAAAAGAGAGAGTGAGTTAAAAAAAGAAATCAAATTACAAAAAAACGCATGCCCAAAAAAGAGAGAATAAGTCAAAAAAGGAAATGATTGAGAGGAGAGAAATAAAAGGTGGTGAAGAACAAAAAGAAGTTCCATTTAATGAGGAAATATTTAAGAAAAAGTGAAAGAAAAAAAATTTAAAAAAAAGAGTTGAGGGAAGAAAAGAGTACAAAAAAAGAGTTGAGGGAAGAAAAGAGTACAAAAAAAGAGTTGAACATAGAAAGATAACTAAAAATATTATTGAACCGAAAAGGGAGATAATTGCGAAGTAGAGATGGAGGTTCCAACTATTAAGGAACAATTTGAGAGAAGAGAAGCTTGTCCCATTACTAATGAAATTTTTTATTTCATTACGAAGTTTTGCTGCTCCTATTTTATAGATTGTAGATGACATAAAACCAACAACATTGATCTTTAGGTCTCACTACTCTAGGCGAGGTTTGTATTAGTGGTAACAGAACAATTTTTGCAAAGTTTTTATCCATATACTGAAAAATAGGGTTTTGGACTTTTATAATGGGTGGTACCAAAGCAATATTTGCCACTTTTTGGAAAATATAACTAAAAATTTGGTTTTAGTGCAATTTTCATAGTGGATGGGACTGAAGAAATTTTTTCCACTTTTTAAGACATATATTTGGGTGCATCAATAGTGTAATTTTTGTAATGGGTGGTATAAGGGCATTTTTTCCACTTTTTGCGCCATATATCCAAAAATAGAGTTTTTGTTCATCTTTAATATAATTTTCAGTATGAGTGGTGCCAAAAAACCTTTTGGGACTTTTTTGCTTCTATACAAAAAAATAGAATTTTGGTTCATCTATTGTGTAATTTTCATAACGGGTGAGACTCAAGAAATTTTTGCCACTTTTTGAGACATCTATTCAAAAATAAGGTTTAGGTGCTAATATCAATCTCGCCTAAAGAAATGAGAACTGAAGATAAATGTTGAAATATTAACTAGGAATGTTTTTAAGTTGGGTTAGAAAGATAAAAAATGAGGACTATTGTGACCCACTATTTATAACGAAATAGGAACTTTGGTATCAAAGTATGGTGTTTTTAGATGCAAAACTCAAGAACCTAGGGAAGATGTGAGTGATAAGTCTAGAACGAATTCCACAAAATTTCTCATGGTAAGTTTGGATCTTGAAGAAGCTAAAGAGAAAAAAAACTTAATTAAAATTATATTCAAAGTTGGTTTTCTTTCTAAAACCATACATAGTTATTTATAGATAGTAAAATATAACATAAATCCTAGCTAATAAAGCATAAATGTAAAAATCTAAATTATTTCTTGAAATTGAATATAAAATCCTGTAAAATAAAATAAATATTTGACCTAACAAATAAACTATAAAACTAATAAAGGTGATTATTTAGAAGATTCTTAGTAAACGTCTAAAATAAGACATTTGTATCTCTGAGATCACATTTTGTCTACATGTTATTACATAAATTCTCATTCCAAAAGGGTTTATTGCTTAAAATGTTCATGAGGCAGATATGGAAAAGATTTGAGGCATTGGGTATGATAGAGTTGGCAAAATTATGAAACATACCGGCACTGGCTTCACAATTGAGGGACTTGTAGGTGAAGGATTGGTTTGTCCAAGTGACGTAGAAGATATGGGTAACATTGATGAGGTAGGAAAGCTTGATTTGGGCATTATGAGCATGATGATGTTGCATTGGATGTAGTTAATGGGATGGTCGGCATTCCAGTTGGGTCATGGACGACGAGCGATGCCGAAGCCTTTTTGAGGACTATCGGGGGTGTCAACAAGTGGGAGAATCTCAAAGAGACTATTGATCTAGGCATTGTGATCTCAATGATGTCGCATTAGATGTAGTGGAGAGGATGGTCGACACGCTATAGACTTTCCAAGGACCTTTGGGGGTGCCAACAATTGGAAGAATCTTAGCAAGATTGTTGCCAACTATAGCAGTCAAGCTGATGATAAGTCCTACACTATGATTTCATTGATAGAAAGATCCAGAGACTTTAGACTAACCATTAGTTACATCACTTTTTGTCTTTATTTTTATCTGTAATGTAACTTGTTACATCACTTCTATATCTTAATCTTTAGATGTAACATGCTACATCATCTAAATATCTTTCTATGTAACATGTTACATTACCTGAATATCTTTGTATATAACATGTTACATCACCTCTAATAAGGTCACTAATGAACTCACTAAAGGGATAATGAGGTTATTAGTAGGTGGCTAGAGCTCCAGTGAAATCATTGGTAGGTGGCTAGAGCTATGGTGAAATCATCAGTGGGTGATCAGAGCTCCACTGAAATCGTTGGTAGGTGGGGGTGGTGGGTTGGTATGGGGCTAAGCTTTTAGGCTTGGAGGATACTTTGGTAAAATATGATTTAATGTTAATACTAAACTGTGAGTTTTGGTCCTTAATTTTTCTAGTTTCGTAAAAATGAACAATAAGATTAAATGTGTGCTATTTAAGTTATTCACTAGAGTTTATTTGATTTTCCATTTTACTTCATGCCCAATTAGCCCAAATAGCTTATAATTAAGCCTATGCTTGCTCAATGACCTATTGACTTGTTCTTGATTAATTTACCCTATTGGACCATGCCATGGACTATTGATGGTGCTCCTTGATTCTCATCAATCACTCATTATGGAAATTGAACTATTAATGCACCAAAGCTGTATATGTGCAAAAAGTTACAAAAAGTTCTTCGATACCACCTGTTATGTAAATTGCATTATTGATGTAAAAAAAGACCTATTTTTAGGTATATACGCTCATGTAGATTAAGAAGCATCACCAAAGATTACATGGAACACCCCAATTGGGAATTTAATAAAGAAAAATTCAATGGGTCATAGAGTAATAAGAGCATTTTCACAAGCTATTTGAACTCCTTGGGCATGAAGTAAAATGGATGACCAAACAAAATCTGAATTTGGAAAGTTTCATTAAGCAACTTTGAGTATATTGGTCATATATTTTACATCCAGTATCCAATTTAGGTGATAAAAAAATCGTTACAAAGCTTACTCAATGGGTTATAATATTCTTAGGATACAATTTTCCTATTTTAGAATTTTACAGGGTAAAATGTCAATTTGAAAAATCACCCAAAAACCTACCAAGTAATTATCTTTCTTCATTTTATATGTTATTTGGTAGGTCAAATATTTACTTTATTTTTATAGGATTTTAGATCAAATTTCTAGCAAAAACTTAGAGTTTCACATTTATGTTTTATTAGATAGGATTTATGTTATATTTTAAAGTCTATAAATGCCCATGTAAGGTTTTAATTAAAAAAACCAACTTTGAATAAAAGTTTAATGAGAGTTTTTATTTTTATTTCCTTTGAGAACTTTTACCTAACATATCGAGAGCAATATTGTGACTTTCAAAACTCGACTTATCATTTACATCTTCCCCTGTTCTTAAGTGTGGCATCTACACTATCCTTTTTGGGTACCAAGGTTCCTATCTTGTTATAGATAGCAAGTTGCGGTTCTTTTTTTCTTTACCTCTCCAACTTGATTTAGAAAGTTCTTAGTGAATAGATCAACATCAATCTTTGGAGGTGAGGTTCATATCATTTGGTATCAGAGCAAATCCCAGAATCAAGTTAATCTATATTTTTTTTTCATTTCTTGTATATAATTTTGTTTCCTTTATATTATTTGTTGTTCTCATTTAGTACTTGGGAAAAAAATAAAAAAAGAGGGAAAAAGAGAAAAGAAAAAGACAAGAGAAGAAAAAAAGTGGGAGAAAAGGAGAAGAGAGTTGAAAAAAAGAAAGAAAAAATATGGTGGTGAATATTAAAAAATATTCTTATTGTTGGTTTTATTTTTCAAGTTATAAAAATGTTTTATACTAGATCTTATGTCAATGGTAAATTATGTAGCGTAAAAATAAATGGATGCTAAGGAGCTAATTTTTCTAGCACTCTTATAGTGGAAAAAATTAAAGTTGATAATTTTTCAACATCTAAGGTCATATGAGCTACCATAAATGAATGATTATGGGCTAGTTAAGGTAAACAAACAAGTATGGGTGACCTTCTTAATAGGGAGGTATGAAGATGGGGTGATTTGTGATGTGGTTCCAATGGAAACGATTCATATTCTTTTGGG
The DNA here is from genome assembly GCA_037013495.1 of Hippophae tibetana. NCBI lineage: Eukaryota > Viridiplantae > Streptophyta > Magnoliopsida > Rosales > Elaeagnaceae > Hippophae > Hippophae tibetana. The sequence continues at coordinate 8,410,956 of CM072808.1, read as the reverse complement.
GAGACCATGCCAGCGATATCGACAAGCAAATCAAGATGAATACACCAATAGGTACTTATTTGTCTTTAATAATAAATGAAATACTCTTATTCCAATTACCCCAAACAAGTGCATAAGATCATGTATATTTAAAGGAGAGAGTGAGTATAAAAAAAGTGAGATTGAGTTAAAAATAGAAAGAGAAATAAGAAAAAAGAGATTGAGTTGCAAAAAGAGCTTGATAGAAAAAAAAGAATTTTAGTTAAGCCAAGATAGTAAAAAAAAGGATATTGAGAGAAAAGAAGAGAGTGAAGAAAAGAAAGATAATTGTGAAAAATAAAAAAAAAAGGTTTAGGTTAGTGAGGAAATATTTGAGGATGAATCTTTTTGAGGAAAAAAGGAATGATGCATATCAAAGATCATCACTAAAGATTCCATTGCACACATAAATTGTAAAAATTAATCAACAATCACTCAATGGGTTATGGACTAATGAGCTTATTCACAGGCTATTTGGGTAACTTGGGCTTGAAGTAAAATGGATGATGAAATAAAATCTGAATTCAGAAATTTTCATTAAGCAACTATCAATATATTTGCCATATATTTTACATCCGGTATTCAATTAAGACAATACAACATGTGTTACAAATATTTCTCAACGGGCACAATATTATGAGAGAAACAAATTTCCTATTTCAGATGTTTACTAGGTCAAAAATGGCTTTGAAAAATATCCAAGAATCTGCCAAATAATTATTTCTCTTAATTTTATAGTTTATTTGATAGGTTGAATATTTACTTTATTTTATAGGATTTTATAGCATCTTGAGATGACTTTGATTTAACATGAAAATTTCATGTAAGAATTTTAGAAACATTGTTGTCGAGTCTCCTCTTATTGTTTAATTAACCTCCCTGCAATAAAATGACAATAATTCTAAAAAGACCATTTTCCATAAACCAACAAACTTCATATAACTTTACACATCCATAAAAGATACATACTATACACCACATAAGATATTGTGACTAGCTCAAAACACAATAGCCAGAATACACTATACAACTTGATAAAAAGAAAAAAACAACCTAGGCTGCATAGCAAAAAATGGATCTTAACCTTCCAAACTCACGTGATGTGGCCTCAAAACTTGTTAACTGGGGGAAAAATAAATATAAAGGGTGAGCTGGAAAGCCGAGTGAGTTGATAAATTTGATAAAATAACATAATTGATTGGTGCAAAACTGCAAGTGCACATTATCATAATTTTATAATAAGATGATAAGATTAGAATCGTCCTCAGGGATTGGGAACTTACTTTTGACAAATACCAAAATTGTACCAATCTCAATTTTATCTAGAAAATTTACTCAGGTTGTTGTAATTAAAATTTAAAATAAAATTAATTTAAAGAAAGATGCACAAAAGAAAATAAAGATATTATTCAAAGATCAAATTAATAGGAAGAAAATTTCTAGGGAATCGATTTCACCTAATCCATCACTATGCTTTACTCATCTAGCTAATTGAATTTATTTCTTTCTATTTGTTAACAATCTTCAAAAATATCCAAAAGCCTCTTTCAATAGTCAATTGGAAATAATCTTGTTCATTAATTTACACAAGAGCATGCAATTTAATAGAGGAAGAAATCATTAAGACCAATGATTTTTAAAACTACACAGGTTCATACAACTCTTTCGATCTCTATATTTACCTATGCCGAAATATTCTAGATCTATCATATAATTCCCTCTTTTGATAGTAAATCACAAGACTAAAATCATCTAATTAATGGCTAATAAATTAGAAGCATTAAACTCAGAATAAATCAGACAAATATGAAGAGAAATAATTCAAATTAACATAGAATATCAAGCATATTTTAGAATTAAATTACATCTTTTTCCTAGAATAAAGATAAATTAGTTCATGCTAGAAATTAAATGAAACATAAACGAATTCACCATAATTTTCTCAGAGAAATTGAAAGAAAATTGACTCGCAAAAAGAATATGTTTTCACCTTAATTTTACTTCGCTGATCTCTCTCCTTTCTCTGTTCATTTCTGCACTACTCTTTCCTCTTTTTTTTTCTATTCCTTATAGCACTATGTTTCCTTTTCTTTTGATTTCTCCCTCCTCCTCTCTCTCTCTATATAATATTTCTACACACACAATATTATATATATATATATAATATAATAGATTTCTTTTATATATATATATATATATATATATATATATCCTTTACATGCACAATATTATATATATATATAATATAATAGATTTCTTTTATATATATATATATATATATATCCTTTACATGCACAATATTATATATATAATATATTAGATTTCTTATATATATATATATTAATTTTAATTTGATAGTTCCTAGATGATATGCTTCTAAAATTTTGGATCTTCATTATTTTTAAATCCACAATAAAATTTAAATAATAATAATGAAATCTAAAATCAATAAAAATAAATAAAATTAGACTAAATTTAAAGTTAAAAAGTGATAAATTATGCAAAATTATGCAAGTCGTCGAATACCCCTTAACTTAAAACTTTGTTTGTCCTCAAGCAAAAAGAAAATAAAAGAAAAGACAATTGTAGACAGTGTCAACAAGACCCTATAGAGAACTACCATCACTCACCAAGTCATGATTTGAATTTAGATTTCATCACTAATAACTTACTCTTTTTACATCGAAGATAGCAAGAAAATCAATCAAAATTCAACAATTTGTCAAGTAAGAGTTAAACATTTACTTCAACCTAAACCTAAGTCCTTGAGTGTGTGTGTGAAATAGTCAATTTAACTCCAAACCACCAAAAAATTCAGATAAAAGTAGCACAACTGAAATCAGAAGAATTCTCTCAAAACTTAACTCCATAAGTCCAATTTTTAGAAATCCTCTTCGCTAATGTAATCAAATACCAAAATCAGAGATCAAAAGATCTTTAATTAAGGTTGTAATGATAGGTCATAGGGTGAGGGCTAAGAAAGAAATGGATATGGAAAATCAAAGCAAACTGGTAAAATACTTGGTATAAAGAAACAATAAAAAGAATATCCACAGGATTCATACCATAGTTCTTTCTTAACAATATTCTCATACTAATGACAATATTTTTGGCATATTCAATAAGTAGTGTGCTTTTTTTTTCTTTTTTTTTAAATGTGGTTGCCTTGATACTCATAGTCTTTACTAATTTCAACCATTTTAACCCATTTTCGATTCTTGCCTTTCACTTTCTTTCTTTCTTTTCACTCTTTTTTTTTATCTTTGATTAAATAGAGCAAAAATAATGTGGATTATTTAGTTTTAACTAACTTTCTCTTTAAATAAAAATTTCCACCAAAGTATTTTCTCAAAATTTAAGGTAAGTTAATGGTTTTTTAGGCTTAGAATGAAAATGATTTATGTAGTTAAAAGAACAAATAAGACTTATATAAAATAAGGCTCAAGCGAGTTGACTAGGGGAATACACCATGCAATGATGGCATGATAATTAGGATGGAAGCTTTTTGGTTGTGAAAAAAATTGCCTAGATCATTTCTCTAATATTTGGTATCAATTAGGATTTTGCCTCAAGGATCCATCAACGGATTCTAGAGCAAAGCAAGATTAAACTTTTCCTAACCAAGTAAATTCAACTCTTTCTCTTCATAGGCAAAATGGAGTAGAGAAAATTTACTATGTGCTTAAATATTTTCAAGGACAAAGATTTAAATCAAAGTACACACAAAACTCTAATTAACATAATAGCAGATTTTGAAATTTTTTCTCAAACCTATCCTCAATCACAAATTTCACAGTCATAGCGAATTTAATCATACTCAAATACATGCTTGATAAGAGAATTCAAAAACTCAAGACTATAGAAGTTGAAACCCCCAAACTTAAACTAAACAATGTCCTCATTGTAATTTAAAAGTGTTCCCTGATTTTATGGTGGATCCGCATTAGTTTGTAATTTTTAGCTTTTTATTCTTGCAAAATAAATCAGCATCGAAATCCAAATTATTCAAATAAATAATAAAAAATAAAATAAAATAACAAAAGAAAGTTTTATGGGCTACCTACCATAAGCACTTATTTTATAGTCTATAGCTAGACTTTTTAATCTACATTAATTAGGATTTTGAAAAGGAATAAATGCATGATTCCTTTCCACTTGTTTTCCATAATAGTGCTTCAATCTATGGCTGTTAACTCTAAATATATTTATTTTCTTGTCCTTAAAGTCTATTGCTCCAAAAGTGGAAACTTTGTCAATTGTACAAGGACCTATCCATCTTGATCTTAACTTACCCGGGAATATTTTTAGTCGTGAATTGAAAAGCAAAACCTGTTGTCCTGGAGCAAAATCATGCCTAAGAATTTGTTTGTCATGCCACTTCTTTGTGCATTTTTTGTAGATCTTTGCATTTTCATAAGCATCATTCCAAAACTTATCCATATCATTCAATTGAAGAAGTCATTTTTCCTCTTCTCTAGGTTTAAGTGATGCCACAACAATCATTGGAAAGGTGTAATCATCACCCAAGGATGCATAGTGAAGATGATCAGGCAATTCCTTTAACTCTGTATTTGTATTTTGTTGCACTTTTTGTATAAAGATTATAGAATCCATCTTTGCAAACATTGACTCCAACCTCTCCACTTCTGTGCTAAATGATGCACCCTACTACAATGATTTTTCTTGGTGATCAGTTGGTATATCTTCTTGAAAGGTTTCTACTTCACATTGTTCAATGATATCTTCTTGAAAGCAAGTGCTTGGATCTTCTAGAAATCTCATGGCTTCATAGATGTTGAATGTAACATCTTCCTTGTTCACTCTCAATGTTAACTCACCCTTTTGAACATCTATTAAAGCCCTTCCCGTAGCCAAGAATGGTCGGCCAAGAATTAATGGGACATCTTGATTTTCATCCATATCTAACACCACAAAATCAGTAGGAAAAATGAATTTATCCACCTTTATCAATACATCTTCTATGATTTCATGTGGATACTTTATGGATCGGTCTACTAGTTGCAAAGAAATTGTTGTTTGTTTCATCTCTTCAAGTCCCAATTTCCAATAAACAGACAGTGGCATAAGATTAATGCTAGCACCAAGATCACATAAAACTTTCTCAAAAAATGAATTTCGAATAGCGCAAGGCAAAGTGAAACTCCCTGGATCTTTTAATTTTTGAGGCCATTTATTTTGAAGAATGGCACTACATTCTTCAGAAAGCTTCACTATTTCGAACTCCTCCAACCTTATTTTCTTAGAAATGATGTCCTTTAGAAATTTGGCATAATTTGGCATCTTGTGTACACTGAGTCATGTGTACACTGACTTAACTAAACCTATCATCATACTAAACTTGTTACATGATATTAAACTTATAACATCATATTGAGTTGGTAAACATCATAATGAGCTAAATCTAGACCAAATCTATTGGTCATGATTTTTTACTAAGTCATTGCATATTTGAATGTTGAGTAAAATCAACTATCTTGAATAAATGAGGGAAAGTAATCTAAAAATTATAAAATATTTACTGAACTTGCAAGTTTGTATAAAAAATAGTATATGTAATAAAATTGACTTAATTTTAATTTGCTTGCAAATCTATCTAGTTTGTACCTAACTGATTGTAATAGTTAAAATAAAATATATTCTCAGTGTATGGTCTTGAAGTGTATTGAAATTTATACGTAAATGTTCCTTCCAGTACTAGTGAAAATGAAAGAACTTTCTATAAACACGCCACTTGTAAAAATTGGATTCACTTGAACATGAATATGTCTCAAAATAATGTTGTCAATGCTTTAGAAAATATATTAGGCATCCACTCATAGTACTAAATCACCGTTGGTTCTCTATGTAAACTATAGGTTCTACTTACTCAATTCTTTCTAAATATTCATATTTGTGTTAGAACATGAATAACCCCGTAGCTTCCTTACTTAATTCAAATTGAAAGGCACTCTAACATTTCAAAAATAGGGGTTTCTAGTAGTTGATTATTTCATTTTAAATAGTTTTAGGGTATTCCTAAACTTATCCTTGTAATTTCAAATATAACTTTTGGTAGAAATGTCTATATTTATTTATGTAAAAACATTCAAAAACTAGACATTTGAATCTTTAAAATAAGATATCATAAGGACAACCCTTTAGTCTCAAAGTGGTTTTTCAGCATAATTTTAATAGAGCATACCTTTAGTAAATTTTCTATAAAATTGTTTAGAAAACTCAAAATGACAAGCCATCGAATCCATATTAAACTATAAATCTTAAGATCTAAAACAAGATATAAATTGTCCAATTCCAATTAGTGAAATTATTTCAAATAAAAAAATACCAATTGGGTTCCAAATAGTTTTCCCACCACCAATCTTAGTGGATATATCCTACGTTAAAAGGGATTTTTCTAGAATATTCAAAATGACAAAAGAAAAAAATATTTCAAAAACTAGACACATCAAGGTTTAAAAAAAGATATAATTTACTTAATTTCAAATTGTATAACTATTACAAATAACAAAAATACATATTAACTTTGAATAGGATTTCTTACATGATTTCCATAGAACCACCATCTGTTAAATGTATATCAACTTGTGTTGAAAAATCGAAATGAAAAACCATAAAATTTATTATAAAAGACACATTTATACCTTTCTAAAGCGATTTGATTCAAGGTCTAGTTTTCTTTTTTGAAAGGTCTCCAATTTCTATTTCTTTCAACCATTACCAAAAAATACCAATTAACCTTATCTATTTTACTATTTTGATCTCCATATATCTTTCATAATATCACAGAATGAAATTGAACTTATTGAAGACCGATCCTTATTATAAAAAAAAATGAGGACAAAAATAGTTGTATAATGAGCATAAACGAGAGCTTATTAATTTTTTTCACAACCATGTAAGTGTCACATATAAGAATTCATTAGTGTACCTACTTAATGTTTTACAAATTTATTTTAAACACATTTCATGTTTTTATATTCATAGGTTCGAGTTGAACTCAACAAACCCAATCATAAAATAACAAAAACTTTGGAATGGCTTGCATATAGTCCAAAATTCAATGTTAAATCATATTCTAGTTTCACAATTAATGGTTCTAGGTTTACAGTATAAGCAAGGGACAAAGTCTGGGTAAACCAGAATAATGGTGTGAAGATGGTTGCTCAAAATTGGCAATTTGCTAGTTCGAAAGATGGTAATTCTGTACTTTCTGATTGAAGGTATTATGGCATAATTCAAGAAATTTTGGAACTCGATTATGAGGTCTTCCATGAAATAGTATACTTGTGTGATTGGGTCAAAGACACTATAAATGTTGGATATAAAATAGATGATTTTGGATGTACCCTTGTAAATTTATCCAAAATTGGTCACACTAACGATCCTTTCATGTTAGTACTTCATGTAAAATAAGTATTTTATGTGAGTAATCAAATTGACACAAGATGGTCTTTTGTATTAACGCCTCCACGAAAAGATTTATACCATTGTGATGCTTTATAAGATGATGACATGATTGATACATTATCAAATATTAGTCATTTCTCAAACAAATTGCCTAATGTATGTGATAATCTAGTTGAAAACGATGATTTGTTGTCATAGATTCGAAGTTATATATATATATATATTTATATGATCAACAAACTAATTAAACATAATGTATGTTCTATAGTATTCTAATAACTCTTGTTTATATGTTTGGAGTTAAAATTATGAATTAATTTTTATTTCATTATTGTTTGTAGATATTTCATGGATCCTAGGGTGCTAGATATTATAGATGCAAATTATCCACTATGGAATTTTAAAAGAAAGGGTTAGGCTAATAGACCTAACACTCCACTTAATCCATATGATAGAATACCTGTTGAATTTGATGCAATTGGTAATTCATTGGGAGAAAATGGCCAACATTTGAAATCTTCTATCTGTAGACTTATTAGGTCAAGTATACCAATCAATATAAATGATTGCAGTAAAGTTTAAGATTGTGAAAAGTACAAGATATGGAAAACCATTTATGTAAGTCTCTTTTGTTTTATAATTAATTACATATTATATCCTTTTTGTATTATATCTCCTCTAAAATAGGTTTTTTACAAAATCATTTAAAGTCCTTTATAATTGGGTTAACAAGTGCTTCAAAATTACAAGTAAGGCATGGAAGGAATACAAAACTTCTAAATTTGCTAGAATTTATGTGTTTCCATACTTGAAACACCTTAATGGAGAAGAACTGTATAAAATCCCTAAAGATAACCCATGGATAGAACCCCAAGTATGGAAAGAGTTCATGGATTATAAACATACAGATGAATTTCAAATTATTAGGAAAGAACACCAAAATATACAAATGCTACAAATATTCTTCCTAACCATACTCGGAGGTTATCAAATCTGAATGTTTGTTAATTTATAACTATTTTTATATTTGTTTTCCTCTAACTTAAGTTAATAAATTGGTTATTAAATTTATTTAATTTATATATGTAGGAAGCTAAATTAGATAGACTGGTTACCCAAGCTAAACTGTATATAGAAACATAGACACCAAAAATGAAGAAGTCAAAACCAATGAATAAACAAGGAGAAGAACAAATCAATAAGTTGGATGGTAATTTAACTTGATACAAAGTCCTTGTTAATTTTTTGCATATTCATGTAATAATGTATGATATTCTTTATTGCTTTATTATTTGTTGCGAACGGTTCAAGAACAAATAAATAGAGGTGAAATAATTGAGCAACTAGGGAAAGATGTTATATATTATGCATTTGAACCCGATCATCAGGGTCGGGTAAGGGGAGGAAGCCAATATGATGGTTACATGGAGTTTTTCAATATTTCAAAACAAAGGTTTGAGATGGTCAATAAGGATAAGTTGAATAAAATTGAAGAAATATTGAACACCTTTAAGGATACTATGTTAAGTTAGCTTGTAAGTATAAAGCAATTTCAAAGTACAAAGCTAGGGCATCATAACACATGGCAAGTATGCCACCATCCATGACAAGCTTTCCACCTATGTAATCTCATGACCAACCTATGACCAACCTATGTCCTCTATGGGATATAGTCATCATATTAGACCTATATACATGCCAGGAATGCTCATGCAATAGCATGGTAGTTCAATATCTCCAACGTAATCTATGCATTCTTACCATCAATCACAACCATATTTTGATGGAAATTTTCTTCTAATGGAAACCCACATAGGAGTCATCCTCCATTTGATGAATCATTCATGGTAAGATTTAAAGCTTATGTAGATTGTATATTATTTTTATTTTTATTATATATTTTATTTATTGTAAATAATGCTTAAATATTTTACAGAATATGATATGTCTATTGATAGATCCATCATTTACAAACTATGTTGCTATTAGAATGATTCAAAAATTGAGCAATGATTGAAAGATGCACAATCAATATTTTCCAAATAATTAGTGAATAGTAATTGATCAATCATTGCTTTATCGATATCCAATATCAGTGCCCTCTGATGCTACCATAGTCCAAGAAGTTATTGGAAAATATATAGCTTGGTCATTGTTAGGGTTCAACCTATTTCCAGAGAGAGAAATTAGAGAAAAGTTAAGATAATTGGCTAAATGTGGGGATCCCATAAGAGGTTCATCTATTTATAGAACATTACAGATACATGTGTCAGTTACATAATGTGTACACATATTTATGTTTCAGATGGTTATAATTGGTATAAAGTATTACATATTATGTGTCGAGGTCAATTGTAACTCAGTCTGGTGGTCAACCATATAGGGGATTCAACTCCTTAAAACCAACATTTTACTTGTTGACGCATTCTGAGTTATTCCATCTTATGGCTTGATCTACTTATAGGCTCGATCTGATTACTAAGTTCGGGCTGATTACTAAGCTTAGATTCATTTAGAGGTAGGACATTTGGAGTGTTTCACCTTCTATCTTAGGTTTATAACCTTTCTTGAGTGGTTCGAATGGGTCGGGCCCTACTCTTTCAGTTTGAGCTCTGAGTTGAGGTGGAAGAGTAATTCTCGAGAAGTGGATATAAATCATTCCGCTCCCCTAATAAACGCATGTCAGATGATTGGATAGAGAAATTTAGTACCTCTATTTAAATAGGTTATTGGACCTAGACTCATCATCATTTACTACACATAAGGAAATAAGTAAGAAAAAATGTTTTTTCGCATTAGATAGAGCCATCAGATGTTTTTTAGTTCGGTGGTATTTCAACTCTGACTATAGTTTTGTTTTGTTAAGTTTTTAGAGCACAAGCCTCAAGTTTAACATTTTTCTACTTTCCTTTTAGATCAGTTTTTAAAGAATCACTTTGTTTAATTTTTCCAAACTGTATTCTAGGTAACCCTTTCTTGTACCTTACCCATTCTTTCTATTGTTTTGTAGTTTTTACAGATAATGTGCCGATAAGAGACTTCAAGCTTGAGCTCTTGGGAAAGCCTCTAATATCAAAGTGCTAATGGTGACTTAGGGTCATCTGAGCTTGGTTCTTCTAATGGGACGAGTCAATCTCTACCTCAACCATCTACCTATACCACTCATCCACAAGTCGCACCAACCATTAGACTGAGTGTTCCTCATACTCAACGTTTGGTGGCTAGAACTTAGAGGAAGAAAACTAGGAAATTTGGGTCTAGAAAAACCTACAGGTCATACCAGAGGTTGGTCGACCCATACTAAGACTAAGGGCTTAATATCCCATAATGAGAAGTGGTTAAAGAAGACCTAAAATATGCCCTCCTCTATTCATACAATGATTCCATTAAAGGTTGAAGAATACCAACCTTTATCTAGTTGGATAGCCTTTCATGAGAAGGCATTGTTGTTGGGTTGAGGTTCCCCTTGTATCCCTTCATCAGGAGATTTTTTTAGGACTCAGCTCACGCTAGGATAACTAATGCCTAATGGGTAGAGGCATTTTATTTTACTAAAAATTATATGCCAAAAACTCGGAGTGGATTTAGAGATGCCTGAGTTTAATGAGGTGTATGTTCTAAAGTATAACCCCACATACCCAAGGAGGGTATATATGTCTATGAAGTAGGACTTGGGTATTAATGTGTCTCTCCTTAAGAATCAGAAAAATTTGGAAGGAGTACTCTTTCTATGTCTCAAGGCAGTGGAAGTCCTCGACCAATGACACCAGGGTGATAAAGAGTGTTTGGAATGACACTAAGGTCATGCTAAGGAATATGGCTTCCTTATACAAGACCTTAAAAGTAATGGCTAGATGATATCCAGAACTATCTTCCCTAGAAGACCCCTTGGAGAAGCTTACTTAACACCTATCACTTTTTTGCTTGTGGACTGATGAGGCGTGGTACAGTAGAGCCCCTTCTTAGGATTGTTCATAAACACCAGGCTTCTTCAAGGCACCAAACCCCTCCCACAAAATTTGAGAGACGGTTTGAGATGGTGGCTACTGATGGTGAACTAGTTCTAAAAATATACCACCCTTTTTTTATATTTTTATAGCATGATGTGATGAAAATAACCTTGCTCTGATTTTGTTTTTAGATTCAATAGAGTTTACGGCTGCCTAATTGTTGTCTTGCCTTCAGAGTAAGAAGGGTACACCCCATATTCTTGAGAAGGGATCTTCTAAGGGTAATTTTTCTAATCATGAAGGTCACCCCATGTCTTTACAAAATAGGAAGAAAATAAGAAGAAGGCAGTCATTAATGAGGCTGTGCTTAGCCCTTAGCCCATAAATGTCTTTGCCCCTCTATCCATGTCACAAAAATGTGATCCATCTCCATCTCCCTACTAGATTCCTAAAGTGCCTACCCATCCCATATGGGATTCGAGGAAGGGGAAGGGAATTATTAATGATTTTACCATTGATATGGATGGGATACCCTTGTATCGAAGCTTGCAGCCCAAGAAACTCGATCAGTACCTGAGCCAGCTTCCTATTGAAGCATATGAGAAGTAACTTGAGGCTATATGTGAAGGTACGAGCTTTGACGATGTCATTCGTTGTCTCTTGTACTAGGTATGTGACCTCACTTTATGATGACATTTATGTTTTTTAAGTTTAACCACACAATTTTTTGGTTAATTATTGACCTTGCACTCTTTTCATGTTTCAATTGTAGCTTCTTTATGCTTTTGATTGTGCTTGGAGCATGGGTCGATTTAAGGATGAGTTGGAACAGGAAAGGAAAAGTCACATGGCTTCTCGGTCTAAGTACACTACGCTTTTGGTGAGGTTGCATTAATAGAAAGGTGAAGCCATTGATAAAAATGAAAAGTTGAAAAGGATCGTCGTCGATCTAAATGAGTATACTAACCATCTTACTGAGCTGGAGAGGGCCAAAAAGTGAGTCAAGTTAGAGTCTGAAGAGGCACGAAATAAGCCTAAGCTACAATTGAAGGAGCTCTAAAGGAAAAGGTTGAGCTTGACTCCATGGCTAGGTAGCTTGAGTCAAGCTTAGAGAAAGGGTATGAGCTTGCTGTGGAATCTTTCAAGATATGGGGTAAGAAGAATTACTTAGGAGACTACTATTATCGTATTCTGAACATCCCAGTCACTTCTCTATACACACACTCTCCCTCTTAAGAGAGGGAGGAAAGAGAGTACTCGAGCTCTAGTGAGAGCGCGGATGTGCCTGAGGTGACCGATGTAGAGGCTGGGTAAGAAGATCATTAATTTCTTTCATTTTACCCATCTTTTTCCTTTAAGCTTGATGCCACTTATGATTGTGTGGTTATGAGCTTAGACTTCAAATTTTATTTCAATGAGAAATCAATCTTATTAATGAAAAATTTAATTTTTCTAAATTATTTTATATTTATGATGTTGGCCTACCCACTTGATTTTTGGGAACATTCATTTAATATTTTATTTTTTATTTATCATTTTTTCAACATCATCCTATATGAAAGAGATCAAGGGTACTTGCTTAATTAGTGCAATAAGGATTTTTTTCTAATTTCTCCCTCTTTTTTGGTCGATCTTTATGGATTATAATCGATCTTAAAGATGTTTAGTTTGAGCTTTAAAGGCTAAAAAGAATAGGCTTAAAATTGAGGTTACGGCACTAAAAGTCGAGGTTTACAAACTCGAGGGCAAAGTAGGCCCCTTTGAGAAGAGAAAGTGTGAACTAGCTTCTTGTAAAAAGTAGTTGATGCAAACTTAATCTCAAAAGATGAATGCTCTGGCTAAAATGGTCACCCTTGTAGGTAGGGAATCTTATTAGGTGAGCTTCTATATGAAGTGAGCTAAGAAAGTGTTCCTCAAAGTGATAGAAGTCATTGAGGGTTTGAAGTGAGCAGTGTTGGCGATAAGGTCTACTCATCACAAAGAGGTGACCTATGCATAAAAGAAAATCATCAAGATTCAGGCAAAGCTTTTGTCCCTAGTGGAAGAAATTGATGATCCAGACACTGAAAGTGTGTCTAAGAATTTAAAGAGTTATTAATCCTAAGGGGGGAACTTTGTATTAATAACCTTTTCAAAATATGTTTACTATCAAATAATGAAATGTTTTATGGTAAGTATTTGTAATGCTCGAACATTGTGCATGTGTGTATATATTTTATATGACATAACCTGGTTGTTGAATAAGGTGGACAACTTGACCTTTTCTCTTGTTAAGGTGCTCTACCTGGTTCTAAACCAAGGTGATTAGCTTGTGTCTCAAATCAGTGGGAGAGATAGCCTTACCTAGTTCCTAACTGAGGTGTTCATCTCCTCCATCAATGTTAGAGTGTCGACCTGGTTCCTAACTAAGGTGCATAACTTGTGATCTTTTCAAGTGCTAGGGTGCTCTACCTTGTTCTTAACTGAGGTGACAAGCATGTGGCTCAAATCGGTGGGAGATATAGCCTTATATGATTCCTGACCTAGGTGCTCATCTCTCCTTTCAATGTCAGAGAGCCAACTTGGTTCTTGACCGAGGTGGACAACTCATGACCATTTCAAGCACCAGGGTGCTATACCTAGTTCTTAATCAAGGTGATTAACATGTGGCTCAAATCGGTGGGAGAGAGAGCCATACATGGTTCATGATCAAGGTGTTCATATCCCCCTTCAATGTTAGAGCATTGACCTAGTTAACTAAGGTGGACAACTCATGACCTTTTCAATTGCCAAGGGCACTTTACCTAGTTCTTAACCGAGATGATTAGCTCGTGACACGGAATTAAATTAATGAACATTTAAAAGTGGTATCTCATCAAGTATTTGGAATTCTAGCTTGTGCTATCCTCAATAGCTTCAATATTTTTCAATATATAGGCCTTTCTTGGTATTGTTTCAATTATTTGATAAGGTCCCTCGCAATTAGCACTCATTTTTCTGGCCATCCATTCCTTTTTATTAGGAAAGACCCTCTTGAGAACCAAACACCTTTGGAAAATGTTTTGATAGATGGATCATCCACACACCCAACCTTTCTTTTAACCTTTTCCAAAGATGTTTCAATAGGGATCGTTATTGACACTATTCTATAATGCTTGATCTCCCGTATTGATGCCAAAGTTTCCAGGGTGTCGACATGACCACTCTCATTTTGAGCAATTGTTGGATCTCAAACATAGAGAATTTTGAGCACTCTTACTTTAATCTCTCCATATACCCTTTCATTTTTCCATCCCTTACTTCAAATGTCCCCAAAAATTGGTTGATCACTAGCTTAGAATCACTATGTAAGGTGATCTTATCTGCCCTAGCTTTTTTGCAGTCATGGCCCCAAATATAGTTGCCTCGTATTCTGTGACATTATTAATTGCTTAGAAATCAAGTATCACTATATACTCAAAGAAATTGTTGTCATGATCAACTATGACCACCCTTAGTTTTGCACCATTGAAGTTGTGTGCTCTATCCATAAATACCTGCCAAGTTGGGGCTTCCCTTTGGTCTATCCCACACACAACTTCTTACTCTGTCTTGGTGACAACCTCAGGTCTATTGTTGAATTCAACCACAAACTCGGCCATAGCCTACCCTTTAATGGTTGTCCTAGCCATGTATTTAATATTATACTCTCCCATTCTAAGGCTATCTAGGCCAGTCTCCTTGCCACATATAGTCTCATCAGGACACTTTTAAGAGGATATAAGGTGAGTACCATGATTATGTGTGAGTCGAAGTAATGCCTGAGCTTTCGTGAACTAATCTTGAGAGCAATGGCCAGTTTATCAATGGTAAGATATCTTCATAATCCATTTTTTCCGAGGAAACACATTAATCTGATCACTATTTCATATGGAATTGATCACCATACAAATTGTGTATGCAATTAATACGCAAGTATATGTATGAGAATAAGTAATATAATGATAAGAAAATATCGTTCCCACCAAAATTATTTTAATAGAAACAAATTTTTAAAACTAAAAAAAAATAAAAATCAAATTTTTTGTGTTTTTATATTTTAAGGAAGCAAAATTAAAATAACTAAAAGTAAATAGCAATAATTAATTAAATCAATTTTGGTAACTAAGAAAATATATGAGAAAATATCTAGGAATCTCAAAATTTTCTAAACATATGAATTGCTAAATTCTCCCCAATATAATTATCAATTAAAACTAACCTAACATGTATTCCTCTCTCAAGTAAACTACATAACATATAGTAATTAATTTAATCACATTTTCATGCTAATTAAATTGCATACTACTCATAAGTTCATCAATTATGGATCACATACATATAAATCAAACATCTCTGCCTAGAAACTATGCATGTTATTTAACCAAGACAAACAATTAAATAATTCTCTCAAATCTATTTAATTGTCTCTATAGATAAAAAATTTAACAAACAAATAATAACATAAAAATTAGATTAAATAATATAATTAAATTCAAACTATAATTGGAGTAAAATATTAGATCATCACATGGTGAAAATTATATTCATAAGATCCCTAGATTAATAAATTAATTACACATAATTGTGTTCATAAAACTCATATTTTTCATAAAGAAAGACATAAAAATTGATAAAGAAAAGAGTAGAATAAGAAATATAATAAATCTCTTGAATTGTAGTGTTAACCTCCTCTTGAATCTCCACCAAAATTGTGTGCCTTCTTGAATTTTTCTGTATTTTTTTTTCTCTTTTTTGCTCCATATTTTTTTCCCTTTTTTATCCAAAAATAGATCAAAATTATGCTAAAGATGACTCCTTTGGGTTTATGGGGTGATTATGGGCTTAAATATAGCTTAGGTGCGATCTGGATCGTCAAATCAGATTCAGATCAAGGGCTGAGATCAAAACAAGCAAAACTAAAAGCGCCATCCAATCATAGAGCTACACATGGCACATGGAATTCACTAGGAAAATCAGACAACGATGTGTGGTAGGGAAGATTAGTCAGAGTCAATGCATGTTTAGTTAGCTCTACAAGGTTCAATGTGATTCATGGTACCAGATGGAATGGTGCATGGGTGTAATGCGAAGAGCAATCTTATGGAGACACATGGCATGAAGCTTTGACCACACTCCAAACTTGGATTGAACGTCGTGCTGGCATATGGCATGCGGTTTTTCCTCCGCACACACAGTGTAATGTGATTTGCTATCCCTGATTACGTGGCATCTGTGTGGCTTGCCAAGTCAGCTCCTATGCTTGCATGACATGCCACGTGGTAGCTTCTGATTGGTCATGCTTTAAAAATCCAAAAAAGATTACAAAAAAAATATTTTCTCCCTTTTCACTAAAAAGTTTATATTTTAATATTTTTATCCCCAAAATACTATTTATTGAATAAAACAAGTAAGTTTTAAGTAAAAAAGTGTGCTAATTACTCTACTTTCATAGAGTCACCACACCCCTAAACTTAACTATTTGCTTGTCCTCGAGTAAATCCAAGTATAACTAAATAAAATAACATAGGTAGTATATTTACAAATATACTTCTATTAGTATATGCATATTTCAAGAAAACTATCACTCTCAAAAGTCGTTCAATCCTATGATAAATAGTTTCACATATTCATCAATCAATGTTCTATCAATACAAGGATAAACAAAGTTTTTGAAAAATTGATTTGTGTGTGTGTTATGTACATAATATCATCCAATGCACTCATGAAATCACCTTTATGAGCATGCTAATCAATTCAATCTTAGAACAACTCTCATAAGTCTATTTTTCATATCCTTCTCGACTAATATAAATATGCACTTAGCTAAAGATCAATAAGGACTTTACATAGTTATAATCTAAAGCATAGGTGGGGGTCGATAAATGAAGACATTTAGGCTCTTTCCACACTTCAACTTTTTTTTTTCATCATGCACTTTTTAACTTAATATTTCAGTGCACCCTCTTTTATCATTCTTTTCATATTATTTTATTTCACATCTCTTTTCTCTTCTTTTCTTGTAACTTCACAACACCCCCAAACTTATTTTTTAATTCTATTTTCATTTTCTTTAGAGGAAAATTATGTTGTGAGTTTTTCTTTTTCTCTCTCTTTCTCCTTCCCTCTCTCACTCTTTAGGGTGCATTACATTTCACCTTACTTTATAGCATAACACATGATTGCATTATTTTTTTTCATACAAGCTAAAGGTGCAAGGATAAAGGTAATTCTTATTAGTTAGGCATAAAATGTGGCTTAAAGATATGAATGGTTCTTTGTTAGGCTCAAATGGGTGACTAAAGACATTAACAATGGTTAGCTTGAAAGGCTCAATCGATCCAAATAAGACCTTAATCATTTCTCTTGCTAAATACTATTTAGGATTTCACCTCAAGGGATGATCAAATAGATTCTAAAACCTGGTAGATCTCATCGACTCATATAACTTACTACAAATTTTCTCTCAATAAGAACACCAAAATCAATAATGAACATGTGCATAAAAATTTGAATCAATTCAATCAAAACTAGCAAGCATATCACATTATTAATGTAAATATCTTAAAAAATATGTTACATTCCTTATCCTAGTCGTGACACTCTTTAAAAGACAAGAAATGATGGAGAAAAACATATAAGAATTGATATCATATCAAGAAACTATGGAAAGTATCATGATCTAAAGAGAACTTATTGGTAAAGAGGAATGAAAAAGAATGAAGATTAACCTGTAGCAAACTACATTAGAAGGGAACAACATAAGACTCAATATTTGGTGAATGATTTTCAAAAAAGATCATCCAATTGCATGGTATATCAAAGTTGATTATACCATATCAAGATCCAAAATTATTTCTCTTGTCTATAAAAGTATTACAAGAAACTTTGAGAATATAATTGTTGCATAATACAAACTAATGGACAATTCAAAAGGATTAATAGAATATTAGAAGAACATCTTCGGAACATGTATCATGGAGTCCAGGAGATATCAGCTCGAACAATTGACAACAGTTGATTTCGCCTACAACAATGGTTGTATAAAACATTCTAAGGATAACCATATGGACTACCAAGTTGATGAATAGAAAATAAAGAAAACATAGGATAAGTGCATGAGTCAAATTCACGGTACATCTTGGGAGCACAAAACTGTTTCATGATTGAGAAAGGACGTATTGGTGGAAAGTAAGGAAGAAAGATATTGCTTAATTCATAACCAATTATATGATATATGGGACCACTTTAACAACTTCGAGTGCCATAATGGAAAAAAGGACAATGTAACTATAGACTTCATACAAGGATTACCACGTACTTCTCAGGGTCATGATTCCATTTGGGTTTTTTTTATTGTCTTATAAAGATGCTTATTTCATTCCTATTAGAACTTGATACTCGATGAATGCTTTGAGTAATTTATACATACAGGACATCACACAATGGCTTGGAATCCCAATTTTATTGTTTATGATCAAGATCCAAAGTTTACTACATGACTATGGAGATGCATACAAGAGGCATTGGGTAGAGAGTTACTAAATAACATTACTTATCATCTCGAAATGGATGGACAATCTAAAAGGGATATCCAGATGTTAAAAGACATGTTACGATCCTATGTGGTGAATGCAAGGGAAACTAGAGTAAACACTTATCCTAGGTTGAATTTACTTATAATGATTGCTATAATGCTAGTATTAGGATCGTCATTATAAAACCTTGTATGGATGATCATGTAAATCTCTAATGTACTGGACGAAATAAAAAGATTTCTATACAATGAGAATTGATCTTATATGAGAAATAAATGAAAGGATTCATATCACACAAGACAAACTTCAAATAGCTCAAAACTGGTGTAAGATTTATATTGATCGTGGACAACGGTCATTGAACTTCGAAGATGATGACTACATCTTTCTCAAGTTTCAACCTTTTAAAAGAGTAACTCATTTTGGAATAAAAAGGATTGATGATGTAGCATATTAGTAAGAAGTACCTTAGATAGAATATATCACATTCAGAATACTATCCTGATTAGACCGAACTTCTATTGCAGGAAGATGTGTCATATGAAGAAGGATTAGTGGAAATAATTGAGTTTTGAGTAAGGAATTTGTGAAAAAGAACAATTTCACTTGTAAAGGTTCAATGGAAACATCCAAACAATGAAAATGAAAATTTGGACTTAAAGTTTGAAGTCCACACTAGCTATCCAAACTTAAGAAGTCGTGAAATTTTGAGGATGAAATTTTCTTTAAAAAGATAGCAATGTAGAACCCCATAAATTTATTATAAGCATTTAAAGTGTCTTAAAAAATAGTGGACAATATATTGAAGAGTATGGATGTATTGGGAAATTTTTGTGTGAAAAATTAGATCAAAAGGAAAGAATTCTATATACCTTGCTACCACCTTTCCACCACCACCCACCACCAACACCTCGCTAAACCCATGCTACCACTTCACCATCACAGCTGGCAAGCTACTCATTTTGGTTATAAAAAGAGATTGAACCATCCTATTTTCTTCACATTTTTATTCCCTCCATTCTCCCTTATTTGAAAACCTTCTCCCCTTTAGTGTTATTGGTCTTTTGGTACATCTTGGAGGAAAATTCATGAATAAATATCAAGGAGTTGGTTTCGGAAGTTCAATAGTGAAATAAATTTTGAGTAACTTTTTAAATTCATGCATCGTTTTTATAAACAAATTTTCATGCAACATATATTATGGATAAAAGTGAAAAATTGGATGCCATTATTTTGTATTTAATGTTATAATGTTGTAAATGTTGTTTAAAATTAGATACTCATCATAAATGTTTTATTATGCATACATTAAAAAAGTTTTATATAAATAAACGAGTATCAAATGTTGATTTGAAATGAACATTGAAAATATGATGTGGAATCCAATAATTTTATATATAGATCATGAGAATGATTTTATATGTGAGGAGTACATTTGTACATTGTCTTTCCGAGTATTGTACCCATGGGTTACTGGTTGTAGCAGACAATTTTCCACAGACTATAGGTACACATTACATACACATGTATCTCAGGATATTTATCTGTCTATGATGTATATATGTGACCAAATTATTATGGTCAATATATGTGACTGTGGATTATTGTGGTTGCACACAAGCCTTGAAGTTGGACCTTTATTGTGCTTGTTGTCTATTATGGATTCATTGACCAACATCGACCTTAGCTTTGAAACCCCCATTGTGTTTGAAGTAGACCTATCTATAAACGAGGGTCCATATGATGTGATTTGATAGCTACATATACCTTATGTATTGTGATCATATATAGGGTTAGAGGTGGACTCACGTGCACCTCAAAGTTGGGTTGAACATGTGCCCATGTATTTGGATGACCAATACATATAGTGTTGAATATCATACATTAAATTTGTATCATATGGCATATTTTATATTATATGAGTGTACATTGGGATACCTAGGGTGTATGCTCCTCTGGTTCCCTTGAAGCAAGTACAGGTATACCCTAATCTATGACTAAAATCTTCTCACACTGTGAATTGATGATCATTACTTACATTGATGAAAATTTATTACAATGAGCATGCACTATGAGTATATATTTATTATAAAACTTTAGAGTAGCATCTTACCAAGCTATGTGTACCTCACCCCCATTTTCCCCCCATTAGTGGCTGTATTATTTAATATGATTATGATGAAGATAAGATGATAATAAACGAAGGATTTCGATGTTAAAAGTTTGACTTAAAACCTTATTTCTTTTATTGGTTATTATAGTTTATGATTAGAGATGTTGAGATTATTTTGATGAAATTTAATTGACTAGATTTAATTTTATGGTTTTATAAGGGATTTTTCATTTTAAATATAACACTTCTAAAGGGTACATGAATTGTTTATAATAATTATTTATAAATAATTTTATTTTAAAATATATTTCCTTTAAACATAATTTAAAATTTACCCCTTTCTATTTCACGTACTCTTTTTCTAGGGCATGATAGGGGTCGCTTTTGGAAGGCTTACTAGCATTTTTTACACCATTTTTCCTACATTTAAATGCAAGATGCCCAACCAAAGAAAAAATTGTACAAAATATGGGACATTTTCATAAAACAAATCAACAAAAAATTTTAGAGTACCAACTTAAACCATTATTTTCTCATCAAGTTTTTCAGCAAGGTCTATGTCAATTAGAACTCTGGAAAACTTTCCTATTTTCCTATTTAGAGTGGCATTATCAATTTTCAATGAGACATCAATAGCACGAGAATTTTCTTATCCCAAAATTGTCATACTAAATTGTAGAAGCAACCTCATACTTGTGTAGTAGTTGCCTTTTGATGCAAAGGATCAAAATTTGGTGTCAATTATTGAATTTGAAAAACACTCAACTTTAAATTAATGGGGGCACTCGCCTAGACCCCAGCTTTGTCCTAGGGGGTATGAAGGAACATATGATAATATCCATGACCTAGAGAAATGAGGTTCTAGTTAGTGAGAAACTTTCAAACGACTATCAAACACGACTTTAGGTCACCTTGATTCCATGGCTTATCACCCTTAGAGTGGATTAGTATACCAATCAAAGAAAATTTTAATAACTCAAGGTAGGATTGGTATATATTAGGATCCATAGTAACACAAGAAATGCAATTATTCTTTTTTGGAAGTGCTTCAAATGGCTTAATGAGAACATTAGTTATAGAATCTTATGTTACTTCAACATAGCTCCTTCTTTTGGGTTGTTGGACTTGAAAAGATTAACATGGCCAAAGCGAACCATAGGTTTAGGATCATGGTTTGCCATGGTTGGTCAAACTAAACCATTTAAATGAAAAATCCCAAGTGGCTACTGGAAAAAGGAAAGGAAGCCAAGAAATTCCTTTCCTTTTCTAATCTTTATCATATTTAAATTTTCCAAGCCACCAAAATAATGAAAAATTCAAAATTCAAATCTTACCAAAATTGAAATAAAAAGATCATACCTCGTAAGATACATAAGTTCAACACAAGAAATCCCAAAAAAATGGTTGGAAATAAATGGAAATATTCCCAGTCAAGAAAGGGAGGTGGGAAAGGTGGTGGTGGGATAAGGCTATTTTAAGTGACTGTTCTAAAGGTAAAAAAATGATTTACAAAAACTGCAGCTTTTCACCTAAAAAACTAATGAGAAAGAACTATTAGATGATCCAAATGGGACACAATTTCCAATACTTTTGTTTCGTGTCAAAAACTTCAAGAAAATGATATGGACAGATGGTGGGGGTATATGGGGCAGAGATAGGCCAAAAAGATGATTAGAATAATATGGTCATGGTGTAAAGGGCTAAAGAATAAAGTTCTAGGGATAAGGAAAAGAGAATTCTTGAGAGAAGGCTCTTTTTCCCCAAAACAATTCATGAAAAATGAAAAAAATAATAAATAATAAATTAATTAATGAATAAAAATAAATAGGATTTTGCTACATCAATACTACAAATTTCATAAAGGGTGGTATTGGAGAATTTTTGCCACTATTTTTCCCCTATACCAAAAAATAGGGTTTTGATGCATCTTTATAGCAACTTTCATAATGGGTGTTATCAAAAAATGTTTTCCTCTTTTTTGCGCATATACCGAAAACGTAGGGTTTTTGTACATCCATAATGCAATTTTCATAGGTGCATCCATAGCGCAATTATCATAACGGGTGTTGCTAGAGCACTATTATCCACTTTTCCCTGCATACATTAAAATATGATTTTTGATACAAACCTCACCTAAAAGAGGGAGAC
Organism: Hippophae tibetana; assembly: GCA_037013495.1. Taxonomy (NCBI): domain Eukaryota; kingdom Viridiplantae; phylum Streptophyta; class Magnoliopsida; order Rosales; family Elaeagnaceae; genus Hippophae; species Hippophae tibetana. Next base: position 8,387,764 of record CM072808.1, on the reverse strand, counting down.
CCAAAGATCATTATTGATCTCTTCACTATGAACATTCTAAATCAAATATTTAAAGATAAAGAAAATAAGGACCATGACCCGTTATCTATAACAAGATAGGAACCTTGGTATCAAAGAAGGGTAGGGTAAATTCCACACTCAAGAGAAACATTTTCATTAAAATTATATTCAAAGTTGTTTTAAAAAAAACTTACATAGGTATTTGTAGACTTTAAAATATAACTTCCTAGATAATAAAATATAAATATAAAACTTTAAATTATTACAGGAAATTGAGTATAAAATGATATAAAATAATTTAAATATTTGATCTACCAAATAGCTTGTGAATAAGTTCATACTTTCTCCATAACCCAGTGAATGATTCTTGATTGATTTTCCCAATTGGAGTGTACCATGGAATCTTCGGTGATGCTTCTTGATCCACATCTTTCCCTCTTTCCTAAAAAAGATTTGTCCTCAAATATTCGCTATAATAATAGGAATTGACTCTGTCATGAAGGTTGATTCAAGATCATAATTCATTAATTCATGGCTAGCCTTTTTGGAATTGATGGTCCATGTATAAATTTAATTTGAGCCTTGATTCTTATAGGTTCAACTAGTTGTTTGATTCATAAGAAATACAACTAGTTGCTCGATTTTGCTTATTTGTCACAAATCACTAGGCATCTATTTTGGGATCTCAACTTCTAAGTCCTGCACAGAAACAACAATACTAGGAAAAGAGAGTTTATTTCATTAGTAAAAGAACAAGCCGTTCTTCTCTCAAATGTTTCCTCACTACAACGAAGTTCTTTTTTTCTTCACAATCATCTTTTTTCCTCCCTTTCTTCTTTCAACCCACTTTCTCATGCAAATCAAGGAGCATCACCAAAGATACCATGGTACATTCAATAGGTCAATTAATCAAGAATAACTCAATGGTCCATGAAGCAAATATGAGCATAATTATAAGTTATTTGGAATGCTTGGGCACGAAATAAAATGAATGACCAAATAAATTCTAAAATAGGAAAGTTTCATTGAGAAACTGTCAGTCTATTTGTCATATCTTTTTCATCACATATCCAATTAAGGCTAAACAAATTCTGTTACAAAAATGATCCAATGGGCTAAAATATAGACATATATATAATTTTCTTAATTCAAAAGTTTACTAAGTCAAAAATGGCTTTCAATTAATGCCCAAAAATCTGTCAAATAATTACCTTTCTTTGTTTCATGTCTCTTTGCTAGGTTTAATATTTACTTTATTTTATTATAGGATTTTATATTCAGTTTTTAACAATAATTTGGAGTTTTATATTTATGTTTTATTAGCTAGGGTTTATGTTGTGTTTTAGAGTCTATAAATTCCAATGTAAGGTTTTAATTGAAAGCAATAAACTTTGAATGTAATTTTAATGAGAGAATTTCTCTTTAGTTCCTTTAAAAACTTGATCTAAACTTATCAATTGCAATCTTATGGTATTCATCCTAGACATACCAATCACATTTTCCCCCATTCTTAAGTGTGGTGTATAAAACACCCTTCTTTTATACCAAGGTTCCTATCTTGTTATATATAATGGGTTGTGATCATTGTTTTCTTGATATTTCTATCCTGATTTAGAATGTTCCTAGTGAAGAGATCAACATTGATTTTTGAGCCTCACTTCTTTAGGTGAGATTGATATCACTTTCTTTCTTTACATTCAACTCTTATTTGTCACTTAATATTTTATGTTCATTCAACTTTTCTTTTAATTTCTCTCTCAAATATCTCTTCGCTAACCTGAACCTTCATCTCTTTTCTTTGCTCTCTTGTTCCCTTCAATATCTGTTTTTGTTACTCATATTGTTCAACTAAAATTATTTTTTCTATCAAGTTCTTTTTGCAACTCAGTCTCTTTTTTTCTTATTTATCTTTCTATTTTTAGCTCAATCTCTCTTTTTTTTATACACACTCATTCTCTCCTTCAATTATGCATGATATTTATGCACTTGTTTTAGTGTAAGTGACATAAGAGTAGTTCATTTGTTATTAATGACAAACAAGTACCTATTGGTGTATTCATCATGAATTTCTTGTTGATATCACTATCATAGTCTCCCAAAAATAATGTGAGCCATTTCCATTGGAACCACATCAAACATAACCCGATCAACATACCTCCATATTGAGAAGGTCACCCACACTTCTTTGGCTATCTTTACATGCCCATAATCATTCATCCTTGGTAGCTCATATGGCCTTGGATGTTGAAAAGTTATCAATTCAACTTTTCCACCATGAGATTGCTAGCAAACTTTGCTTCTTAGCCCATTAATTTTTACACTACAAACTTTACCATTGATGTAACATCTATTATAAAACATGTTTATAGCTTGAAAAAAACAAACCAACAACTACATTTTTCCCTTTTTTTTTTTTTGAATATTCACCACCAGATTGTTTTCTCCTTTTTTCTTCTCTTTCTTTTCAGGTGCTAAATAAGAATAACAAATAATATAAAGGAAACAAAATTATGAACAAGAAATGAAAAAAGAAAAAAAGTGATAAATTAACCCGATTTAGAGCCTTACTCTAATAGTAAATGATACAAACCTCACCTCAACAAGTGACACCCCAAGATCAATATTGATCTCTACAATTGGAATGTTCTAAATCAAATATTTAAAGATAAAGAAAATGAAGACCATGACCAACTATCTATAATAAGATAGTAACCTTGGTATCAAAGAAGTGTTGGATAGACATAACACTCAAGAACAGTGGGGGAGATGTGTTTGATAAGTCATGTTTTAAATGCCATAGGATTGGTCTTGATAATTTGGTTAAAGGTCTTAAAGGATCTAAAGAGAAACACTCTCATTAAATTATATTCAAAGTTGGTTTTATTTTTAAAACCTTAAGTATTTAGACTTTAAAATATAAAATAAACCTAGCTAATAAAACATAAATGTAAAAATCTAAATTATTGCTAAATATTGAATCTAAAATCCTATAAAATAAAGTAAATATTTGACCTACCAATTAAACTATAAAACTAAGAAAGGTAATTATTTGAAAAATTCATGGGTGATTTTTCAAAGTAACTTTTGACCTAGTAAACGTCCAAAATAAGAAAATTGTATCTCTAAGAATATGGTAGCCCATTGAGTAAGCATTGTAATTCATTTTGTATTGCCTCAATAGGATTACAAATGTAAAATATATTTCCAATATATTGACAGTTGCTCAATAAAACTTTCCAAATTCGGATTTTATATCGTCATCCATTTAACTTCATCCCCAAGACGCCTAAATAGCTTGTGAATAAGCTCATACTTGTTCCATGACCCATTGACTGATTCTTGATTAACTTTCCCTATTAGAGTGTGCATGGAATCTTTAATGATACTCCTTAATCTGCATTAGTTTTGGTAGTACGTATTTAGTGTAATTTTCATAATGGGTGCTACCAAACTATTTTCACCACTTTTTGGCCCCATATATCCAAAAATTGGATTTTGGTACATCTTTAGTACAATATTCCCGATGGGTCTTACCGTAGAACATTTTCCAACTTTTTTTTGCTCAAAATAGGGTTTAGGAGCATCAATAGTAACAAAATGGAAGGTACCAAAACACAATTTTTGAATTTTTTGCACATATACTAGAAAGTGGGGTTTTTGTACATCCATAATAATATTTTTATAACTAGTGGTACCATAGCACTTTTTATAACTTTTTTGTCCAATATACTAGAAAGTAGGTTATTAGCGCATCAATACTACAATTTTCATAATGGATGGGACCGAAGAACTTTTTATACTTTTTGGGGTATATATCTGAAAATAGGATTTGGGTGCATCAATAGTGCAATTTTCAAAACAGATTGTACAGGATAACTTTTTGCCACATTTTTTGAAATATATCTAAAAATAGGGCTTTGGTACATTGATAGTGTAATTTTTAGAACAAGTGGTGCTGAAGCACTTTTTGCCACTTTTTTGGACATATACTAAAAAATAGTGTTTTGGTGCATCCATAGTGGAATCATCATAACGGATATTACCAGAGAAGTTTTATCCATTTTTTCCCTCTTTACTTGAAAATAGTGTTTTGGTGCATCTTTAGTGCAATTTGTATAATGGGTGTTACCGAAACACTTTTTTACCCTATTTGGATAAAATTAGGGTTTTGGTCAATCTATAGTGCAATTATTTTTTCATATATAGCCGAAAATAAGGCTTTGGTGCACCTTTAGTGTAGTTTTCGCAATGGGTGCACTTTTTATGTATATACCTAAAAATACAGTTTTGGTGCATCCATACTAAAATTTTAAAAACGGGTGTTACTAGAGCACTCTTTTGCCTTGTATAGCCAAAAATATGTTCATTTGAATCAATAGTATAATTTTCACAATGAGTAGTATTAGAGCAATTTTTGCAACTTTTTTGTGCATATACTTGAAAATGGTGTTTTTGTGCATCTCTAATGAAATTTTCATAACGTGTGGTACCAAAGCACTTTTTGCCACTGTTTTCCCAATATACCAGAAAATTGGATTTTAGTCCATCAATAATGCAATTTTCATAATGGGAGGGATCAAAGAACTTTTTTCCACTTTTTGGGCATATATTTGAAAAAAGGGTATATGGATAATAATGCAATTTTTAAAACGGGATAGACTCAAGAACGTTTTTCCACTTTTTTGGAAATATATTTGAAAATAGGGCTTTTGCATGAATAGTGTATTTTCATAACGGGTGGTATCTAAGCACTTTTTGTCACTTTTTGTGCATATACATTAAAATAAGGCTTAGATGCATCCATAGTGCAATTATCATAACGGGTGTTGATGGAGCACTTTTATCAACTTTTTTCCTATACCTGAAAAATAGTGTTTGGTGGATCTTTAGTGAAATTTTTGTAATGGGTGTTACCGAAACATCTTTGCCAATTTTTGCTCATTTACCCAAAATAGGGTTTTTATGCATCCATACTACAATTTTAATAACAGATGTTAGCGGGGCACTTTTTTCAATTTTTATTCATATACCAAAAAATTGGGTACACACTACTACAATACATGTCTTTGGTTTCGAAAATTTAATCTCAATTTTTTTAAAAACAAGGTCAGAGTTTTGACCACAGTTTATCAATAACCGTGGCCATAAGTTAAATTATAAAAATTATTTAAATATATATAAACAAATTTATTTAGCCTCAATTATTAAATGACTATGATTATAATTAGAATAATAGAGTTTTCAATATTTTTAAAACTGAAATCAAATAATATACTGTATGTTATTCATTTAAAAGAAATACAAAAATTACTTTACATTATTTTTCATTTTTCTCTATTAATTTAATTTAATGTGTTTTATTTCTTTTATAATACATATATATAAAAAAATCCCTCTCTTTTTTTCTTTTTCTTTCTTCTTTTTTTTCTCTTTTTTTTCTTTTTCCCTCGCTCTCTTTTCTTTTCCTCGCATCAGCTTTCCCTTTTTTCTCTTTTTTTTTCTTTTCACCCTCTTCCCTCGCATTTTCCCTCTCCCTGAGCCAGCACCTCACCCTCACAAATTTCCCTCTCTCCCCTAACAACTCCATCGCGTCTAGTAGTAGAAGTTCACTCGCTTGACCAATACCAACATCTTTCTTTTCCCTCTCTTCTTCCTTTTCTCTTTGTTTTTTTCTTTTCATTTTCCCCTATTTGCACCTCGTGGATTGACCATTTGTATTGTTGTCACTCGCGACCCAGATTCGGGTATGTATTGTTTCCAAAATCCAATTCGATCTTAGATTTCGTGGTTAACTTGATTTGATTTTTTCAAGATCTAGGGTTCTGTTGCTTGATTTTTCTTATGTTTTACTTTTATTTTATATTTTAGAGTTAAATTGAGTTAGTGTGGGTTTTCAGGATCCTAGTTGGTGCTTGTTTCTATTTGGATTGAAAATTTATATTTGAGGTAACATGTTCTGTGGCTTGTTTAATTTCTTTTATTTTTTGCTGCAATTTTCCTATGCGGAAGAAATATCTCTAAAGTATAGGAACGAATCTAATATGATATTACTTAAGCCTTTTCACGCTTACCTTCCTGGGTTGGTTTTCTAATTAGAAAACAATATCAACTTTGATTTTGGAAGGATTTTCTATTTTCTTGTCATTGCTATTTCCCTTTTTAAGCCTTGATTCTCTATTTTTTGGGTCATGAATGCAAATGCCTCTATTTATGGATTGATTTAGATGGAAGTTTGTGGACTTCGTGCATCAAAACTTCCCTTTTGTCAACTCATCATGATTATCCAATTTCTTCTTCCAAAATGATTATTGAATTTCTTACTATTCATAATCCTTAATTGTATGAATAATTTTCCCTTTTTGTTGGATTCACTGATAAGATAATCAATAAATTTTTTGCTTCTTTGTTATGTTCTTTATTCTTCCTTTTACCTCCAAATTGAAGGTTTAGTATGTTATGAGCTTGTGGCCTGACGTTTAAAATAGGCTTTTCATTTCAATGTTTGTATTAATCATTTTATCGTGATCTAATTGTAAACGTTTCTGATTTTAGATTTATATAATCGATGTTAGATATCCATATGGACATGAAATCCCAATGGATATAGCTTCAAAAAATTTTATTGGTATATGATGTTGAGAATTATGTTTTTTGATTTTTCTCATGCCTGTGTTTCCTCTGCTTTCATGGATCACATGTGGTAAAGAAACTCTAGGATGCATGTCTTTTCTATAAACTTTACTTTATATATTTTAGCCTGCATCCATTAATCTATGTTTTCTCTTTCAATTGCTACTTATTTAAGAGTTACTATGTAGACCTATAAAAACATCAACATTTATTGTGTATATTTTCTGATCAATGTTTTATTCCTTATTCTTTCATGGAATATTCCTATTTATTTCATCAATATTTGTTTCAAAGTTACATAATTTGACCTAGATTTTTTTTGGGGTAGAATTATGTTAGGCGATAACAATGGAAATTATGTGCATCCAATTTTCCTAGATGATAACATTTTTTCCTATCCAACAAATGCTTCTAATCAGTTGCAGTTATTTTCAAATGGTGAGTTCCAATTCACCTGTTGTGAGCTAGTTAATTTTGTTTATATTCATGCTAGCTATAAAATTGTTTAGGCTTCTAACTCTTCATTCTAGTGTATATCTGTTGGAAAATTACGCAAATTCACGATAAGCTAGATTTATGAGAAAAAAATAGACAAAATAACACACGAATTTGATAACGAAGTTCAGCCAATCTTGCTTATGTCTCCGGCCGTCCTGTAGATCTTTTTATTGAAAAGGGAGAAATTACACAAGGTGTTTACAACACTAACAACTCATAACCCACAACCCAATTACACCCAAGAAAATTACTCTCAATTTTCTCTCACAAAACTTTTTCTCTCAATTGGAATGAACACTTGGTTTATTAATTCATTACAATTACACATCTATTTATAGGAAAATTCACTCCTTGAATTACTCCTTAAATTAATGGTTTCTTGAATTGCTCCTTGAATTAAGCTCCTTGTTTTGCTCCATATTTTGCTCCTTAATTTAAGGAGCTTTATAGAAATCTCCAACAATCTCCCACTTGAAGACTGATTTCAATCTGTCTTCACACCTCGATCAATGCAATAAATTTTCTAGTATTGTTACTCTAGCAGACTAACTGAAGTTGAACACAACTTCAATGTCATGGCAAGCTCTCACTTGCTGACATTTCGAGTCTGACAAGCTTCATCATAGCATTCAGGCTCTCCTCCATCAGTCAGCAACATATAGTTCATGTATCTCTTGATAGGCACATGAGGTCGATAAGACCTTTTCAATACAGGAGATATAGTAGGAGGCTATGGTGTGTTGGACTGTTGTGCACTACTCTATCCAACGAGTTCCTCTGGTTGTGGACTTGCTACAATTGGTTCCTTCATGGAACTATCTGGGACATCATTTGCATCTACAAATACTGACTCATTTTTCTTTGAGTCGTTGGTGTTTGTTTTATGCATTTCCTTATACATCACTCTTTCATTGAAAATCACATCTCTGCTATGGATCACTTTCTTATTTTTGTCATCCCAAATGTGGTAGCCAAACTCATCCTCACCATAGCCGATGAAGGTGCATTTCTTAGATTTGGGATCAAGCTTATTCCTGCCTTGATCACTAATATGCACAAATGCTACACAGTTAAAAACTTTTAGATGTGATAGTTTTACCTCTTTTCTACTCCAAACTTCCTCTGGTATTCTGTGCTCTAATGGAACAAATGGACCTCGATTGATCAAATAAGTTGTTGTGTTGACTGCTTCTTCCCAAAACTACTTCGATAGACCTGATTGTATATGAATGATTCTAGCTCTTTTTATCAACATTTGGTTCATACGCTCAGCTACACCATTGTGTTAAGGCATACCTGGCACAGTTCTTTCCATTCTGATCCCGTGCTCATAGCAGAAATTTTTGAATCTGGTGTCTTCGTATTTACCACCATTATTGTTTCTGAGCTTTTTGATCTTCAAACCTATCTCATTTTCCGCCATAGCTTTCCATCTTCTGAAAGCCTCAAATACTTCAAACTTATGCTTTAGAAAGTAAACCCATACCTTCCGAGAGTGATCATCAATGAAAGTCACAAAGTAGTGTTTCCCACCAATGGATGAGATGGTTATTAGTCCCCAAACATCAGAGTGAATAAGCTCTAGCCTTTCCCTCCTTGGGGTTCTTCCACTTGTTTGAAAGCTAACTCTCTTTTGCTTTTCAAGTATGCAATCTTCGCATATGTCTATCTCTGCAGATTGTAGACTTGGAAGTTTTCCTTTTAAGTGCATAATCTTCATCCACTTCTCACTCATGTGGCCTAGTCTCTGGTGCCACAGATTTGGTGTTTCATTGCATGTTGCAACTGCAATTGAACAACGGGCCCATGATGTCATGTAAAGAATGTCACTCTTCTTACCTCGAGCAACTGTCATTGTGCCCTTTGAAATCTTCCAATCATCACCATGGAAGATCGTAGTGTAGCCTTCACTAGCCAATTTCTCTACTGAGATTAAGTTCCTTCTTAGGTCGGGAATATGCCTGACGTCCTTCAGCTCCCAAACAGACTCGTTCAACTTAATCTTCACTACACCTTTTTCCAATAATAGCACATGGTTAGTCATTACCAAGATATACCTTTCCAAGGTTTCCAAGGACATATTTCTCGAAGAATTCTTTCTGTGAAGTAGCATGGAACGATACTCCAAAGTCTAACACCCAAGATTCTTCCTTGCTCTCCAAAGAGCATATCAATGCATCATCTCCTCCTGAGGTGGAAGTAACATTTGCCTCTACCTTCACTTTTTTGTCCTTCGGTGCACTCTTGCACTAATTTTTGCAGTGCTCGATTCTCCCACAGATTTCTTCCTCTTGACTCTATATGCAAAACTGAAGAGGTTGATGATTCACCTGACTCTCTACGTTGGATCTCTTCACTGAGAAGTAGATCACAAACATTGTCAATTTTCAACTTATTGCTTCCTGACGAGCTACTCACAACTGTGACAGTAGCATTCCAGCTTTCTGGTAAAGAAGATAAAAGTATCAATGCTCGTACTTCTTCATCGAATTCAATTTCAATTGAATTCAACTAGGTTATGACTGTGTTGAGTTCATTGAGATGTTGAGCTACCGATGCACCTTCTGTCATCCGCAAATTGAACAAATTCCTCATTAAGTACACTTTGTTTGAGGCTGATGGCTTCTCATGCATATTGGAGAGAGCTTCCATAAGACCCACTGTGGTCTTTTCCAAAGCAACATTGCGAGATAATGTCAATCGAATAACTCTGAGGGCTTGTCTGTCTAGAAGATTCCAATCTTCTTCCTTCATAGCCTTTGGCTTCTTCCCTGAGAGAGATTGATACAGATTTCTTTGGTACAAATAAACCTCTATTTGCATTTTCCAAAACCCGAAATCTATGCCATCGAATTTCTCAAGTTTCACCTTTTCTTCATCTGTGGCCATTGCTCCCACTCAAATTTGACTTCCTCCGGATCGTTTCTAACTATTTCTGCAAACCATCGTGTATTAGAACACCTCCATTAACAAACAAATATCGTCAACAAAATTTCACTATTCACGTGAATTACTACATTGTAGGAAATTGACAGAAATCACCACCAAAAGCTCTGATACCAGTTGTTGGGAAATTATGCAAATTCTCGATAAGCCAGATTTATGAGAAAACAAAATAGACAAAATAACATACAAAATTGATAACGGAGTTTGGCCAATCTTGCTTACGTCTCCAACCCTACTGCAGATCTTTTTACTGAAAATGGAAAAATTACACAAGGTGTTTACAACACTCACAACTCACAACCCACAATCCAATTAAACCCAAGAAAATTACTCTCAATTTTCTCTCACAAAAGCATTTCTCTCAATTGGAATGAACACTTGGTTTATTAATTCATTACAATTATATATCTATTTATAGGAAAATTCACTCTTTGAATTACTCCTTAAATTAATGGTTTCTTGAATTGCTCTTTGAATTAAGCTTCTTGTTTTATTCTATGTTTTGCTCCTTAAATAAATCCGGTAAATTATTTTGGTAATGAGCATATCACTCCCATGATTAGGTCTAATAAAAGGACTAGGGAGATAGATGATATTTCAAGACAGCAGAAAGCTACAGATTTCTTTGAACTATAATGTCTGCCCTGATGAAGCTGATCGGTCAGCAAGTATTCCCAATCCAAACCCAGTATCAACAGGTCTAAGGTTATCATATGATGATGATGATGAGCATAATTCGTCCATTACTTCTGCCAAGCGTTCCATTTCGTTCAACTCATCCTAGTTTATAATTGTTTATGCAATAATTGCTGCTATTTCAATTGTTTTAGTAACAGCAAGAGCCTTAACTGTTATCCAAGTAGGGCTTAAGACTGCACAAATATTCTTTTCTCAAATTCTTTTCAGCATCTTGCATGTCCCATGTCTTTTTTTGATACTATACCTTCAGGAAGAATTTTGAGTCGGGCAAGAACCTTAATATTTGTTGCTTTTATTCAGATTATGAACTACTATAATATCTCTCTATGGTATTCTTAATTGGCTAATAGATGAATTTTTTCTCAACAGGCTTCAATTGATCAGACCAATGTTGATCTCTTCCTTCCTTTCTTTATGATTCTTGCATGTCATTGCAATGCACATCACAGTACTTAGCATTTTTATAGTTACATGCCAAAACTCTTGGCCAACTGTGTTCTTATTGATTCCTTCCTTTCTTATTAACTGTTCAATAATATGTTTATTGAGGTTTTTTTAACACGATGCAGAAATGTTGGGCTATCACTCTCCTATGGATTTTCCCTTAACGCAATTTTGTTCTTGGCTATATACATGAGTTTCTTTGTGGACAATAAGATGGTTTCCATTGAGAGGATTAAGCAGTTTAGTGATATTCCCTCAGAAGCAGTGTGGCCAATTAAAGACCGTGTTCCTCCTACAAACTGGCCCTCTCAAGGCAATGTTGAGCTTGAAAATTTGTAGGTAATTTACTTTCTCCTTCCATTCCTTCCATATCTGATGCTAAATAGAAAAGTAGAATTAAGCTTCTCCATTTTCTCATACAAATGAAATTAAGCAAGAGTTCTGTAGACCTAGATCTTATTTATTTATTATTATTTTTGTCCTAACTATTGACAAGGTTGTTTACATTCTTTGTAATATTTTCTCATAGAGAAATGGGGATTGATCCTTATTGATGAGAAAGGTGCATACATAATCATCATCACCATAGAATGTTAAGCACTTTACATATATTTGTAGATTCCATTATGATTATGGCGTAGTTCATTGAAAATCTTAATTTCTATAATATTAATCATATCATAATATAATTGATTCTTTCTTTCAAAAGTGGTTTTGGAGAAAGATGTTTGGAGGAAAAGTATGAAGCTCAAAATATATTTATTGAGCCTCACTTGTGTCAAAAAAATTTCTTGTTTGAAATCCAAACCCAATGGAAGTAAACTTGAATGCTAATAGATATCCTGTGAAGTATGATCCTATAATATTAACCCAACATAATGTTACTAATGCAATCAAGGATAACATTCTAGTCAATTTTGGGGACTGCGGTCTCGCTTCTTCTGTTGGATCATTCCAAGGTAATAGAATGCTTTTAACAACTCTTATTAATAGCTCCAATTGCATTTCTTGCTTGTTTATATTATTGATATTCTATGCAATCTAATCTTTTTCTATAAACATCTTTTTGCATAAAGTGAAGTATGTGAATCAAGTAAAGAAGTTGTGCATCATTAGAACCTCAAGGGTGGAGTACCAAAAGGTTTAGGCAGCAATTACAATGGTAAAGAACATTAAAAATTATCCGGTGGTCTTTAACTTGTTGGACTTAAGTGGTAAATATTATGTATGTTATATGATGCGTGAGACATAGTTGCTATTCATAACTTAATATGTAGTAACCTAGTCCCTTGAAACAAATCATGACAAAAATGAAATAATGAGATATAATTTGATGCTTGTTGTATATACAATTATTTTCTTGAATTGGTTAACTTATTTAATTTTAAGGTTTTGGTGTACCCTTGCATCAGAGCATGTAAAAATGCAGCATTGAAGTGTGAGTAATCAAAATTTGAGCAACACAAGTTTGTAGTTGGAGACTCTTTAACTACTGAAACAATCAAGCAAATGCAAGACTGTCTTGATCTAATCAAAATATTGGAGCATTAAAGTAGTTTCTCATCTCCAAGTTAAGGGGGAGAGACCTTGTTATGGCAAAGCACACGGTTTTGGTTTTGCTGATTTGAGGTAGTTGCAATGTGCTTTGATACGTACAATTTTTTTCCTTGAATAATTGTATCATTCTTTCCTGCGTATTGTCTTCAAAGTTTACCCCAGATTCCTAGAGTTATTGGGTCTAATATTAAAAGGCTATGTACAAAATATATATCATACTGATTTACTCTGATTTTACTTACATTATGCCAATTTTCTTTTTGGCATCCCATATCCTGACACTACTGTTTCCTTTTAAAGCTTCTTATACTAATGATAATAATACTATTGCTATTATTGATATGGGTAGTATTAATTTCGTTGATTTACCTCTCAAGTTTTCGTATTAGATCGAGTACCATAAATTTACTTAGAGGCTAGTTATGCATTTCACCTTTCACTCTTGAACATGTTCAAGAACTTACTATAGACCATTTGTTGTATATGTAGGATTATATTCATGGAATTTGGATGTTGATATGCTCATAATAGATGCTGTTTTTTTATGAGGAAAATAATGCACACAGTAGATGATGTCAAGGAAGAAGATTTTGAAGAAAAGCGTTACAATGAGACACGTAAAATATTTTCATATTGATTTAGATTGTAGACAATTTCATTAGTTATATTAGTAAAAAAAAATCATATATATTTTTATATCTTTTGAACACTTTAATTAGTTATTTATATTTAAGTTTTTATTATGTTTAGTGCATCTATTAAACTCTTAATTAATGTAATTTCTCTCTTAATTTTAATATAATGACTTTTAATTTTCTCAATTTCTTAATTTATTTTAATTTATATTGAAAAATGAGGTTAATTGAGATGTATATGGTCACAATTTAAGTATAACCGAGACAATAGATATCATTTTGATTACATGTCTATGGCCTCGATTATATAATAACCGAGGCCATAGATATACCCTATGTCCTCGGTTCTCATAAAAAACTGAGGTCATAGGTAATAGTCTATGGTCTCTCTCACTTAGCCCTCGATTCTTATAATCATGGTCATAGACCTATAATCACGATTAAAAACCGAGAACATATGTAATTTTTTTAGTAGTGACAAGTGAATCCATAGTACAATTATCATAACTAGTGTTATCGGATTACTTTTATCTATTCTTTTCCTATATACCAAAAAATAAGGTTTTGGTGCATATTTGTGCAATTTTGATAATAGATGTTACCGAAGCATTCTTTATCACTTTTTTGAACCATATATCCAAAAATAGGTTTTTTTGCATCTTTAAGGAAATTATCATAATATATGGTACTAAAGAACTTTTTGCATCTTGTTTGCACATATGCCCAAAAATCGGATTTTTGTGATCCATATGACAATTTCATAACTGGTGGCAATGAAGCACTTTTTTTGTCTTTTTTGCTCCATATACCCAAAAATAAGGTTGTGGTGCTTCTTTAGAGAAATTTTTATAATGGGTGGTATCGTAGCACTTTTTGCAAATTTTTTGCTCATTTACTTGAATATAGGATTTAGCTACATCCATTGTGCAACTATCATAATGGGAGTATTGAAACATTTTTTATCACTTTCTTGCACCATATATCCTGAAATGGAGTTTTTGTGTATAATTTTCATAATGGGTGATACCAAATCAATATTTGCATCTTTTTTGAAAATATATCGTAAAATATGTTTTTTCTACCTCCATACTACAATTTTCATCACATAGGTTTTGTAGCACTTTTTTCCACTTTCTAGCACAATAAATCCAAAAATAGGGTCTTGATGCATTATTAATGCAATTTTCATTATAATTGATAACCAAAAACTTTTTCCAACTTTTCCACGCATATATACAAAATAGAGTTTGGGTGCACCCATACTGCAATTATCATAATTAGTGTTAATGGAGCACTTGTATCCATTTTTTCCATATACACTTGAAAGTTTGGTTTTGGTGCATTTATAGTGAAATTTTCATAATGTGGTTTATTGAATCAATTTCTCCTACCTTTTTTTCCCTATATAATAGGGTCTTGGTGTGTCCATATTATAATTTTCATAACATGTCGTACCGTGGAACTTTTTCCAATTTTTCGACCATCATACCCAAAAATAGGGTTTTGATATTTCAATAGTGCAATTTTCATAATGGTTATATTGGATCACTTTTTACCACATGTTTGCACATATACCCAAAAATAGGATTTTGGTGTATCGATATTTCAATTTTCATAACAAGAGGTACCATGGCATTTTTTCCACTTTCTAGCCCCATATAACCAAAAATAGGGTTTTAATACATCAATAGTGAAATTTTCATAACGTGTGATATTGAAAACAAATTGCCACTTATTTGCACATATACTAAAAAATATGGTTTTGATGCATCAATAGTACAATCTTCATAGCGAGTGGTGACAGAGTAATCTTTAAACACATGAGCGCGAATCACAAAAAAGAACACTCCAAAAGACATATAACAAATTTGTCAAGCACAAGAGCTTTGGTATTGGGGAATGGGTCTTGCGAAGAGTACTGGGTAACAAAGTTGAAACTAACGTGGGTAAATTTTCTGCCACATGGGAAGGATCGTATCAAATATATGATATCATGCCAGCAGGCTCTTACTTGATAGAGTACGATGGAATAAAGGAGGGTTTAAGCTGGAATGGAGAACTTCTTAAAAAATATTACATGTAAATGTTTTGTACGCAGTAAATACTTATATATGAGATAAATTTCTAATCAGTTATTTCCAACAAGGTTAAATCGTGATTGGAGGTGTAGTCCCCTAACCCCTTCACTCGAGATGCAAAATATGCTTTTAATCATACTTTGGGCATCTTATTTCGTGCCCCAAGTTGGGAAAAGTCATTTGACCTTCTCGCTTGAGATGAAAGACATGTCCCATTGCTTCATGATTGGAGGTGGAGTCCCCTGACCCCCCCACTCGAGATGTGAAATATTCTCGCAATAACGCCATCATGCTTTGGGATTACATATTTACCAAATAAATTTCATATGATATCGTCTTTTGTTATCAGACATTATTACAAACAAATTATTACTAACACAATTACAAAGAAACCTCAGGTTTGTTTCTTCTCAAGCGCCCTATGTTTCCAATACTCCACTAATTTGCACAATATGTCCCATTTGTCTTTATATTTTTCCTATTCAAGATGCGCTAACTTCAAATCTTCACAAGAATTCGCTAAATCTTATGTCAAGACTTTACATCGCACTTTCCACATGCATAACTCTTGATCTATGCATTCATTTGCTTCTCGACACATTTTTGCTTCTTTCTCCACATCTTTCTCCACAACTATGGCCTAAAAAACGGAATTAATATATTAATATATACATACCACACAACATAAATAAGTCCACTTTGTTATGCACTATCATTATCGTATATCACTTATATCAAATATACGCCTCACTATCATATTCCACATTGACCCCCCACCCCCCCACCCCCACCTCTCTCTCTCTCTCTCTCTCTCTCTCTCTTATGGACTATGTAAATGGAAGGATGATCTTCGGGCACTCCAAAATGATATAATTCTTCTTGTGCATGAGGTGCGTTAAACATACCATCCTTGAAAAGATTCTTCACACCACTTGTCTGACCTCTCTCTTTCATGGGAGGATATATACTCTGTAAAGGCTTAATATCCTCCCTTAAAGGGGACACCCCATCCAGAGGTGATTTCTCAATACACGACTTACTCATGAATAGAGTAGACGACCTAGCAATCATAGAGCACTTTTCATTCATTTCTCGTGACTAAGGTTGAACTTCTCTTCTCACCCTGAATAGAAATAGCTCGCCCTTCTATCACAGGGAGTACTCTTCCAAATGGTAATGACCCCGTTTCAAACAAATCGTCCAAATTTACTTTACTATAATCCATTATGTTAAACGAACTGCGATTACTTCTTGAAATTTATTAGATCGCTCAGTAATAATATATCAAAATCAACACGGCCTCAAATTCTCCAAATTATATATACTATACTAACAAAAGAAACTTCAATCCAAACAAAATGTAGAGATTTCAATCCAAGACAAATATATATATGTACAAATAAGTAGAAATAAATGTAAAATTTAAAATTAAGTGACTTCAAGTCCCAAAAATTTCATTTACATTTGACTTTTACAAAAATGAATTTATTCATCAAGGAGTAGCATCTTCCACTACCACCCCGTCAAGTTGACGACTTGAGGTTGCTCTTGTATCACGAGGTGAACCTTGTAGTATAGCAGCCCTAGTTGTCTTAGGCCTATTTCTTTGAAAAGCTCACATCAATGTCAGGTAAGGTGCAGTCAAGCCTAGCTTTTCAGCATGAAGTTTGAGGTTGTTTACTACAAAGCTTGCACTACTACAGTAGGCTTTAGTACATTCCGCTCTTAAGGTATCTACCAGTGTAGATAGTGAACTGACTTGAGTTGACATGGCATAAATTTCCTCTTGAAGCACGATGTTCTTTTCATCGGCCTTTTTTGCAAGATTTTTGAAGTGCTTAGTAGTTTCACCCTTCTTAAAACAGTACGTGTCTACTTTTCTTAGTTTCTCCACTTTATCAATCACCTCATTTTTCAAATTCAAAATTGTGTATCCTTCTCGACAATCAAGACATCCTTATATTTTACTGACCTCTTATATTTGGCTATTTGTAACCGGTTAGCCTGCACCTCGCATTTATAACCCTGTAATGATAGCTCGGCTTCCCTCGCCAAACACACCGCCTGGAAACAAAATGAGTTTAACAAAACAAATGAAAATTGTATATAAAGGTTATGGAATGAAAAATTAATAAGTTTATCCACCTCCAAAACACGATCTGCAATCAATTCCCCATGTGTTCCCCATTCGCTCTTCCAGGTTGTTCTCACTTGCGCCCTCTCCACTTATGTTCCAAAATGATGGTACAGATCTATCTTAAGATCTGTTTGCTCAAAAATCCCTTTGCTAAAATAGGTAACGGGGGTCTCTAAAACAATAGCATCCTTCAGGACAACTTCATCAAACTCAAAATCATCCATATCCATCGCCTCCATTCTCGAGGTATAATCCCCAACTTTCCTCCTTTTTGACACTTCTGGATCACGAGGTGATAACGAGCTTGGATTACCCAAGGTAGTTGAAGGAATTACAACTTTAAGGGTAGCATCAACCTCTAAATCTGTGAACAAATCTTCTTGAATAGGTGAAGGGGTCATGCTCTCCAAACGCGAATAATTGGGAGCCAACTTTTGTACACCTGAAGTGTCAATAAGATCTCCTAAATCAACATGCGAATAGTCCATCCCTGCAAAATGTATATAAAAATTAATAATTTCACCAACGATGTATAAATATATATATATAAACGACCTTGATATTCGTTTGTGTAACCTCACCACACCATGGAATTTTTTAAGTAAGCTATAGTCAGGATATCACGGTAAGCTTCATTAAAGGTATTTTGTAGCTCAATCCGCCTCATTTTCTCTTTACCAGTAATATCCAGTTTACTCATGAGATCACTAGCCCGAGGTTGCGAAGTGTTAAAATTAGGCTTCCAAGTGTGTCAAATTAGGAAATCCACCCCGTCACCCCAAATATCCCCAGTGATGTAAAAATATTTATCTTTCCAACCAGAGGTGCTATCGTGAAGTCTGAGATGCAACTTGTGGCCAATAACACAAGATATGTACACTCTCCTTTTGTCTAACCCGTTTCTTTTTAAACAATATAAACACCTCAATTCATCATTTTTGAGGTCTATTTCATGCTCTCTAACCACCACGGACAGACATAAAAATGTTTGTCACCTGTTTGGATTTATTTGTGCAAAATTAATATCAAAAGTGTTCAAAGCACGAGCCACCAATTTGGGAAAGGGGCAACGGAGACCTGTTTTAAATGTCGCTAAATGTATCACCCACCACCCCGATTGAGGATCATCAATATCACATAAATGGGGAGGTACTGGCATTAACCCTACACAGGCTGGAATGTCATATGTTTGTCTAATTTCTTCTAACTCTTTAACTGTTAAAACACTTGGCATCTTTTCAATTTGATGCTTATCTTTGGTTCTATATGTAGGTTCGCCCTTGTTTTCCCTTTTCTTTTTTGGGCGAGGTACCTTGGTGGATGTAGACATGGGAATCCTGATAGCAGGAATTGAACACCGTGAGAACAAAGTAGACACCCCCTTGGACCCCGAGGAAGCATCACTTCCTTAACAATCCTCGGAGTGGGTCTATTGTCACTACTCCCCGTCATTTCAGGTCATTTGGTTTGTAAGGACCTCGAGGGAACATGACAGGGAGATACCTCTTTGGAGAGGTCTCCTTTTGAAGACATACTCACTTCTTTTCCTTTATGCGACATTAAAAAAGAGGATGAATAATTACCTAAGTGAGAAGATCGTATCAAATCAAGAGGTAAGGATATAGCAACGACTTGAATTCCAACAAACGACGTTAAATAAACAAGCTGAAATGACTATCAAGTAACTTTTGAGCGACCTTATGAAAGAATAAAATGACCTCTGAGTAATCAATAGGCTGAAATCCTCTGAATATAATTACTTAGTTAAAAACAGGTAAAAGGTAAAAAGTAAACTCTCTTACTATTTATAAAGGAAAAATGAAAAGTTGAAAAGTCTCTAAATATATATATATATATATATATATATAATAACAATAATAATATTGTAAAGCAAGATATATAAATTCACATTATCCAAGTGACCCTTGTTTGACATATTGACATATAAACGATTGAATCTATTAACTAAGAAATCAAGAGGATAGGGGAGTTAATGTTTGGTATTAAATAGGTACTAGACATACGGCCTTAGATGTGTGGGTACTCCGCTATAATATAGCGAGGTGATAGGACTAGTTCAATAATGGCCTAAGCCCAAGAGTCATGGAAAAACATGTTACCCTGTTGATAGAGTACTGCGTTGTCCAAATGCAAGGTCCACGCTGTCCAAAGTACGAGATTCTAAGCTCCAAGATCTAACGTACTAACACTACTATAACGACTTGATAATGGTTTTTCCTTCCTATGGACGACTTGAAGAAAGCTACTTATGGGCTTAAAGCGACCCATATATGACGACCTTCATTGTAACGACCTATTGTAATGCAACTATCTTCTTTATAACAGTTTAAAAATCATTTTATTGTGTAAATAGTATTTCTAGATCGCTTGTACGTGACCTCCTATATGCATAAGATGTAATACACATGTATATATACCCTTTAAATGAGGAGAATAAAAGATCTACTTTATTTGTTCAATTTCTCACTTCTCACTAAGAACCATATACTTAAATTCTCTCCAAACATATATGATAAATGTCTTATTTGTAAGTGACCTAATATCTTCCCATAATGAAAACTTTTGACTTATGCAATTCCTATAATATTAAATATATTTATTTTAAAATAAATATTTATATGTTTACGTCTAAAGTCATTCTGTATAATTTTAGATTCAACTAAATAATGTATAACAAATACATTTTGATAATCATAATTTTTAATCAATTTTATTTAAAGAAAAAGATATATTAGCTCTATTTTACAAAAAAAAAATTATTGTAAACATAAAAAAAATATTAACATCGTATAAATTTATAATTAATTTTAAATACATAAATATTTTTTATCATATTATATATTAAAAAAATTATTTTAAAAAATAAAAAATAATTTATTTTACAATAAAATAAATATAAATTTATACATATATTGAAAATCATATGCTAAATATTTTGATAATTCATAAATAATATAATATATTATTATTATTAATTATAATTATATTTAATTATAATTATGATATAAAAAATAATTAAATTATAAAAAAATTGTGAAACCTCCCTATCTAACTTTTTACAATATACAATACAAACATAACACATTATATCGTAAAATTTGTGTGAAAATATTATCTAATATAATATTATTATAATTATTAGCCCAATTTTTATAATTTATTTTATAATAATAATTATTATTAATTTTGTAATTATTTTATAATTTATTATTATTTGAAGTTAATTTATAATGAAATTTTGATAAGTTATTTGTTATAACAAATTATATATTTATTATTAAATATATTTTTGTATTTTATAAATATAAATTATTTTTATTATTTTTTATTCACTCAAAAATTTATTTATTAAAAATTTATAATTTTTGTATTCGGCATTTTAAAGTTGCGAAGGGTAATTAAAATATTTTAAATAAATTATAACAATATTAAGTATATAGTATGTATAATAATGAATATTTATATATTTATGCATGGTATAATAAATAATAACTAAATTACATGCTAATAAAACCGATAATAATTTACACAACTCATATAATTAATATCACTAACCTTATTTTGAAAATATTCCGCTTGTAATAAAGAAATAGACAGAAAATTAGAGAACATAAATATAAGGAGTACAGAGAAAGAATAAGAAGAAAATGGAAAAATAGAAGAGAAAGATAGGTTTTTGAGTGTGGAGAAGAGAAAGAAGAAGAAAATGGAAAAAATAGAGAAAAAGAAAGCTGAGAGGTGAAAAGAGAGAGAGAGAAAAGAAGAATAAAAAATAGAAAAAAGAATGTTTACGCGTGGGGGAGAAAAGAGAATGAAAATGTAAAAAAAAATAGAAGTGTAACGTGCAGAGTGCAGAGGAGAGAGGAGAGAGAAAATGTGACAAATTTTTTGGATACCGGTTATATCAGTTTTCTTCTACTTTTTTTTAAATTAAATTTTAAATACGCCTTTTTTTAAACTATTATAATTAAAACGGCCATTTTAGACAAAAACCCATTTTATATCTAATTTTAATTATATTAAATTCATTTTATATCTTAACAACATATTTAAATATATAAAAAATCTTTATTAATATTAAATAACACTACTACACGTGAACAAACTCCCGCACAAACTTTCAAATCCCACCCCTTCCATCAAGGTGTCCTCCTTATTTTTTTCTAAAAATATAAAAAAATAATTATAAAAACATTATAAAAACAGAAAAAATATAAAACACAATTATAATATTATTTAAAAGTTTATAAGATATGACCTGATAAACCTAGAGGAGATAAATATATTATTTTTAATTTTTACCAATTTATAACTTAATAACCTAAACAAAACGATTAAGCATGCAATCATGTGTAAGAATAAAATATGAAAATAAAATAATAACACACAGGATTTTAGGTGAAAACAACATATACCACAATCAAAACCTAAGAGGAAAAAAACCACCGGTCCATCGGATCATCTAACTTTTCACTATGAAAATCAAATGTTCAAGTACAAACTCGTTATTATGCTATCCTCCCTAGGATACTGTCCAAATGTACTTTACTTACGAGCCTTTATTCTATTTTTCACAGTTTCTAAAGTTAATGTGAGTGGTTTCCAAATCAGTTTTCCAATAAACTCTCCGCCAATCAGATCATTCATAAATCAACTGCACAAAAAGATTAGCACAAAAAGAAACACAAGTGTTTGTGTGTGTTTTAGAACAGATTTAACAATAAATAATCCTAACTAGATGATTCAAAATATGTCACTTAAATTAAATCAACTAGAAAATTCTATATCAAAAAGATTATGCCCAAATTCAATAAAAATAACTCTTTTAAAATTTAATAATTAAATCTAAATAATCATGATCATTTATACGATTATTAGATTTAAATATATAAGATCTTAATAAAAAAGAAAATACTCTAACAAAAAAAAATATAAAACTAAAATAAATAAATCAATAATATAATATATTAATCAATTTTTTAGAAATTATTTCATCTGCATCAATATAAACATTGCCAATAGAAACATTACCTTATCTTTTACTTATCAAATGTCAATTGCATAGAGAATGATTTTGAGCTTTTGTGATGCATTAATTTACTTTTGCAAAGGTTGATCGAAATTCATATATGTATATATTAACTCGATTGGGTAGTTTTTCTTTCAATCGATAGAATTTTTTTAGCATGCATATTAACCCTAACTATATGTGTATATATATAAATAATGATAACCTACTAGTATTAGGGTTAAAATATTTTAGGCTTCATTATTAAGGGTCATTTAAAGATTTAATTAAAAAATATTTTTAAATCACATCTTAAAAATATGAAGACACATAAAAAAATATTTAAGCACAAAAAATAATCTTGATTTATGAACATGTGCTATTAAATGCATGAATGCATTTCTATGTATCGTAGTTATAAAAGATTTACCTAAAATACGATTATCTTAAACTCAAGCATTTATTCAACTTTTCTTGATAGACTTGATAGCAGGCCTAAAAACAAATTTACAGATAAATATTTTATTCACGAAAATAATCAACATTCATAGTTCTTACATTATTAAACACATTATTTAACACTAAATATTATTTAAATTAAATTATAATTATTTATATTTATTTAATATTTAATCACTATTAATTACATCTTATTTAATATTATTTTTATTGATATAAATTTTAAAGTATTATTTTTTTTACTAAAATATTTTTATAATATATAATTCACCCTACAATATATTCAATCTAATATGAATGAAGGATACATGTCATTCAATTATTTAACAACTTATATATATATATTACTTAAAAATATAAAATAATCTATTTTTCTCTCACTTAATCACTTTTTCACTTATTTTTCAAGAAAATTCACATCTAGTTTATGAAGTTTGAATTTTTAAACTCACTAGATACATTAATAAAAATATATTTAATAGAATGAAAATCATCCTTTATATATTAAATTCACTTTTAACTTTAAAATTATGTTATTTAATGATATTAATTTTTGATTTTTGATTTTTTTAAGTCATTTTATAATTAAGTATATCTTATAACGATTCATGTTTTTAAAAAGTCACCGCTAACATATAAGATAATTCATAAATCTTTAAAAATATGATTTTTTTATTTCTAATTTTTTTTCATTTTCATCCAATAATTTTATAAAGAGTAAATTAAGTTTTATAATTTTTATATGTATATATATTTGGAGAAAATAATTAAATATTTAAATAATAACTAAAAAATTTAACTTTTCATAGTTTTGGAAAAAATCAAAAAATAAAAAATATTAACAAATAACTTATAGCTAATTATTGATTTCTTTTCTTGAAAATTAGAAACTATAAATTGTTTATCACATGCCAAAAAATTTGTACGTGAGATAAAAAGAGTTATAATTTTTAAATTATGTTTAAAGATTTTTTTTTAATATTTATGAAAAATTTAATTTACAAATTAATTTTATAAAAAAAATTATAAATAAAATTCGATACTCTTTAGAGATTTTTTATTCAAAAGAAAAAATCTAATATAAATTCAAAAATTTAAATCAAGAACATTTTAAATCAAGAACATTTATAAGGTAGATTAAAATTTATCAGAATAACTTACCATGTTTAATCATAAATTATAACTACTTAATTAAATAAGGTTTCAGATCATACCTTATAACAATTGAATCTTCTGTACAATTATTTCGAATAACATAGCTAAAAAGTAAAAAAAAAAAAAAAAAAGTGGAGCTAAGCTACACAACTTAGAAAGAATCCAATCTAAAATATTATTGTAATAAAAAATTATTGATAATACAAATTATTTATTAACAAATTTTTATAAATGTAAATAATCATCGTTAATATATACCGTTATAAAACTTGTATATATGTATTTATTTGTTTCCAAGGAAACAAGAGAGTATATTTTAAATATTTCAAAGCATGTTTATACTATTATATTGTTAACATTTTCATACAAAATTTTAAAAATATTTATTAATTTTATGATTTTTATAATATTTTTTATATATGTATCAATATTTATATTATACTTTATATTTTTATAAAATTAAAATCTTGATATAGGCATTTTCACGTGTGCTAGAAACATTATGGAACGACAAATGATGCACGTATGCGGTATGCTAGACTCATTTTTCTGTTTGTTCTGGGCATTTTGGGCATTACAGATAGCAAGGAATAGTGAACCCACTTTCCATCTACAGGTATCATCTATCTTTAATAAATTTTAGTAACAAAAACGTGGACATCTTAGTTAGAAAAAATTTAGTTACAAAAACGTGGACATCTTTGTTTTCTAATTATTTGATAAGGATATTTTATTTTTATTTTTTTAAAATTTAGTGAATCTATTTTAATAATATTTAGATAGATTTAATCTAATTTAATTTTTTAGATGATATTTTTTTAAAGAAAAATTAAAGTTTTTTAAAAAATAATTTTTTTATAATATTTCTAAAAATATTATAAAAAACTCTTTCTCATTTTTTAGTTTTTCCAATGTCTCTATTTATCTTCATTAAAAGATAATATATATTTTACAAGTAAAAATAAAATGTTTAATTGTGTGGTATAACTCTTTTATATATAAAATTTTATTTTAAATCTTTATTAGGAAAAAAATCATTTTTTCTAAAATGTAAATAAACATATTTTTTTATTGTTTTATGAAAATGAACATATTTTTTTTATTGGACGGGATTAAAAGTAAAAATATGTTAAATAATTAAATCATTTATGAAAAATAAAATTATAATACTTATATTAATGAATTAAAGATACAAATTAGAATGAGATGAGAAAGAATGAGAAGACATAAAAATAAATATTTGATGTATTGTATTAAATATATGTTAAGTATAGTTATATTGAATTGTATTATAACTATTATGTATTTGATGACAACTAGATTAAATTGATAATAAATATTTTATATTTAAAATAATATTTAATTTATGTTACATTTACATAGTTTTCTTACCTATTAAAATAATTTTATTAGAAAAATTTATTTAAATCAATATTTAAATTTTTTTATTTTTTCTTACATTTTAAAAAAAATATTTTTAATTTGAGATAAAAAAAAGTGAGAATATATAATTTTAGAATTAAAATTTCAAGTAAGTTAAATAAAGTGTTGAGTATGATTTAAATCGACACCAATAACTAGTATTAAATTTATATATAACCGTATAATTTTTATTTTATACAATATGATTTCATTTTTAAACACTTAATTGTATAAAAATTAGACAATTAAGATATTTAATATCGTATAACAAATATAACCATAAATAAGATATAGATAATAAGAATAAAGAGAATAAGTTAGAAACGAGATAATTTTTTTTATTTTTATTATTAAAAAATTATTTTTATTCTTGAAAATTTAAATTTAATTAACTATATTAAAAAGTTAATCGAATAAAATTACATGACTTAAAAAAAATATATGACTAAAGAAACTCTTATCCTTCTAGTTACTACTTCATTCCTTGGTCATTAAGTCGAGCGAAGCTCAAGAATTTTAAATATATTATCTTATATTAATATCCTTACTATAAACAAGATATTTGACTATCAATTATATTTACATCTTATTTTTAAACTATAGCATAATTTTGTAATGTATTATCCAATTTCAATAAAATACTACAAAAATATTAATTAAATATTTAATAAATGTTTTTGATATTATTATATTAATGGCAACCTTAATTTGATACATAATATTTATTTATATTACTTATAATAAATAATTTTTTTATAAAAAAATGATAAACAACTTTAATATTTCAATATATAATTATCACTATTTTAAATACTAATAATTTATTATGAAACAATAAAAATTAAGATAATTAATTGAAAAAAGATAATTATTTATGTTATTTAAGATAAATAATCTTATACAAAAAATAAATAATTGTAATATAAAAAATTATCAATATTTTAACCATTAATAATTTATTACTTAATCAATAAAAAATTAATTTTTAAATAAATTATCAATAATAACTAATAATATATATATATATATATATATAAATGTTACAGGTATCAAATAAATATAAAATTAAAATTTTGAGATGATGAAATAATAATAATATTATTCATTAACGAAGAATTAATTAATTATGATATTTAAATTATTGTATTAAAAAGAATATTATATTTATATCTTTGATAAGTCATTTTCATTTCATAAAATTTTAACTTAATTAGTTGTCTTTCTTTTTCTCTTATTTGAAAAAAACTCAATTTTGTATTGTTTTCATTTTTTATTGAATGAAGAGTTTCCTATTATATGAGCTCTTTCTCATGCTTTAGTTTCATTTAATTTGTTTCACTAAACATAGAATATAATTTGTGCAAAACACCTATATTTCAATATAGTAGGGTTTCTCTTTTATTGAGATTTTGATCTAGTGATGATTTTAGGCATACTTTGTTATATCTCGTTTTTTGTTTGTTTTTAGATTTAAATCTATATCTTTATGTTTAGGTATTTTTATATATCAAAATGTGAATACTTCAAGACATAAATGATCAAGTTGGATTAAAGATTTGTCATCTCATCAATAGAAAGAATCATATATGTTTGGAGAATTTGAAAGTGGCCAAGAACAAAATTCAAATCCTACATATATGATTTTTTTTATTATTTAATGTATTTTTATTTTATTGATTTAATTATTTTTGTATTTTTTGTTTGAATTTTTTTTAAAATAAGTTTTAACTCAAAAATAATAAAATATATTATTCAAAATAAATATTTTCCTTTCAATTGTGTTATATCATATTAAGGTGTCAATTCGGTTTATATTTCAAAATATCATGACGTATCTTAACACAAAATATTTATCAATAAAATTAAATGTTTTTGTTTTTATTAATATTGATTTTTTTATTATAAATAAATATTTAATTTTTTAATAATATTAATAACATGTCAATTTGGATTTGTAATAAAAAAATATGCATAATCAAAACTAACATGAAAGAAACATGTAAACCATAATCCAAATAACACAATTATATCTACATATCAAGTAAAATGATAATTGACTATGTAAGGATTATATGTATTGATTATTTTTATGTATAAATATTTACATATAATTTTATCTTTAAGCTCGTTACCAAGTCTCTCAAGAGTATGAAGTCTTTCATGAAAAATTGAAGAAATGCTCATATTTTAAATAATTATAATTCAAGTATATCTTTTATAATTGTCACACATAGAATTGTATCCATGTTTAACATGGATCAATTCTCATATTTTATGATAAAAATAATAGACACTTTAGATAGAGTGATCGACCCCATTAGTAGACGGATCGATCCCACTATGAGCGATCACACTTTGATCCTTCCTCTTTACATAAAAAACTGAGTACATCATTTTACACAAAGGGATCGATCCCATTTATAGATGTATTGATCCCCGTTAAAAGGATTGATCTGATTTCAATCATTTTTTGATCCCCTATTATATTGGCATAACAAATTTTTGGAAGGGATTGACCCCGCTATGAGGATCTGATGTATTTCTTTCCTGATTTGTTTTTTAATCCTAGTCAACAACCAACTACCTATAAAATTGTGCCACATTATATGTGTGACGTTTTGTACTTTAGGTTTTCTATATATGCATCACTCTTCTCTCACAATTATACACACAACTATAGATCATCTTTTAAAAAGCACAAGGTTTTAACAGCCATGTTTCTTTTCTCTTTTACTTCTCTTTAATTAGGCTAAACTTAAGCTCTTTATACATTTTTATATGATTATGCTAGTATGTTTCTTTTCTCTTTTACTTCTCTTTAATTAGGCTAAACTTAAGCTCTTTATACATTTTTATATGATTATGCTAGTATGTTTCTTTTCTCTTTTACTTCTCTTTAATTAGACTAAACTTAAGCTCTTTATACATTTTTATATGATTATGCTAGTATAGATATGAGCCTATTTGTCTCATATTTTTATATTCATAAAGCTTCTTTTTAGTTAGGAACTTGGATGCTTTAGATCAAATAATTTTGTGTGTGATCATGATTATTTGATTTAATTATTAAATTTTAAAAAAGTTAATTTTATTAAACATGTACTTAACCTTTTTTTCCAATAATTTACTAGTTGATTTGATTTAATTGATATATGCTTGAATCGTATAATTAGGATTATTCATTATTAAATATGTTCTAACACATATACGGATACTTATGTTTTTTTTTGTGCTAACCTTGATTATAGGTTAATCCATAAACTTGCCTACATGAAGAGGAACTAATTAGAACATTGGTGTGGATACCGTTCACACTAATATTGAAAATTGTGAAAATAAAGCAATGACTCATAAGTTAGGTATATTGGGACAGTATCCTAGGAAGGTAGCATAAGACCAACTTTGTACTTTAACTTTTGGTTTTCACAGTAGAAAGTTAGGTGATCCGGTGGACTAGTGATTTTTCTCTTAAATAATGATTATAGCTTATGTTGTTTTAACCTAAAAATATCATACTTTATTTTTTTATTAATGCACTTTACTTTTACACGTGGTTGAATATTTGGTTGCTTTATTTAGGTTACTAAATTATAAATTGATAAAATTTTAAAAAATAATCTATTTATCCCTCTCTAGGCTTATTAAATTCGTTTAAAAACTTTCAAACTATTGCTTTATTTAAGTAATAAATGAATAAATATTTCTTTATATCAGAAATTGTTATATCAGAAATTGTGATATAATCATTGCTTATATGACATATAATTATTGAATAAAATAATAGGATCAACTTTTTGAGTTCTTTAATTCTTGAACTATAACGAAACTTTGAATAAGAATATTACTTCTATTTGGAAAGAAAACTTGTCAAAACATAATAACATATTTAATGTCACCATAAATTGAAAAGAATTGATATTTTCTGAGCATAAAGTACTAAACTAGAGCAATTAAAATTTTTGTCTAATAATTTAATGCTCGAAAATTTCTAAAATTAAATATATTACTCTGACATTAGCAAAATCTGTTCTAACAATAGGGATACTCTATGTCAAATTTAGGTGAAAAAATTATCACACAAGGAACTTCCTCCCTGAAAAATAAAAAGAAAAATAAATATTTTTTTAAAAGAGTAAAAATTATATGAAGAATATTCTAAACTTTTTATATTTTAATACATTGTGAACTAAGACAATTTTTTTTCAATAAATTCAATATAACTTGAGCTAACTCCACATGTTAGTTATATATTTCACTTTTAGCTTACAAAAATTAAAAATATGATTTTTTTTAATTTTTTATCACTCCAACAAACTAATTATATTTTAACTATTTTAACATTTAAATTTTTGATTAATTAAATATAAATAGACTTTTAGACTAGCTAATAAAGATTATGGTTGATGTGAGCTACATAAATTAGAGTCTTGTTAGAGATGCTCCAACAAAGATACCATTTTCTTTTCAAAAAAATTATTGTTTAATTTTGAATAATATTTATGTTATTATTCAAATTGAATTTCTGAATGCTAAATAAAGCAACAATCTTTGAATACTGAAGTGAAAGTGTTTGACAATTCTAAAATATTTATTGAACTTGCAAGCTTGTATATAAACTAGTATAAGTAATAAAATTGTTATAATCTTAATTTGAAATTACTTTCAAATTATCTTAATTACTTTCAAATTATGTTTCTTTTAACTAGCTAGTTATTATAATTAAAGTAATATATATTCTCATGCTTGTTATCATATTAAAAGTGCATTAAAATTATCATGTAATATATTCTTCAAAGTTTTAGTTAAATAATGAATGTATTTTTGAAAGATATGCAACTTGTACTAATTTAATTTACTTGAATATACATGAAATTTAAAATAATATTTTTAAAACTTTAGAAAAGAACTAAATATTGACTCACTGTATTATATCAATGTTAGTTCTCTATGTGCACTGTAGAGCCTTTTTGTTGAACTCTTATTATATAATCACACTTGTGTTAGAAACATGAACAATTTCCTAACTTGTTTATCTAATTTAAATTGAAAATATTCTATAAATAAAATCCTAAAAACAAGGTCTCTTAATAGTTGATTCCATTTGATCATTTCAATTAAACATTTTTTGGGTACTCCTAAACCTATCCTTATACATTCATATATATCTTTTGGTAGAAATATCTTAATTCATTTATGTAAAAATATACAAAAATTAGACATTTCAATCTTTAAAATAAAATATAAAACACTTAATTTTTATATGTAAAACCATTCCAAGAACATAGAATACTAATTAATTTAAAATATGATTCTTTAGTATAACATCCATAGAACATATCATGAATTAAATTGCTATAATTTTGTCTAAAAAAATCAAAATAACAAACCATAAAATGTTTATAAAACTAGACATATTAAGCTTTAAAATAAGATATAACTCACCCAAATTCAATCCGTAAAATAAATCTAAATAACAAAAATACATATTGATTTTCAATAAGATTTTCAGCATGATTTCCATAGAATCACTCTAAGTTAAACATATATAACTTTGCGTAGAAAAATCGACATGAAAAATTGTAAAATTTATCATAAAATTAAAATTTATAACTTTCTAAAGAGATATGACTTAATGCTAATTCATTTTGAAAGGTCTCAATTTTATATTTCTTTCAACCAGTACCAAACGCTGCTTATTATCCTTATCTATTTCTCTCCCAAAGTACTCTAATATTTCTATGTTGTAGTCCAAAGAGAGAGAAGAAGAAAAATGTCTCCTAAAACAAGGATAATGGTTATACTTAGAAAATAAAGCTTGTTGATTGTGAGCAAGGACATTAGGGATGGGCAAAAAAATCGTGGGTTCGATTATCCGCGGTTATTCGAACCGACGGTTCGGTTTTTAACCGATAAATTTCGGGAACGGGGACGATTTTGGGTAAAAATCGAATATGAAACAACGATTACGGTTATACTAAAAACCGTATCCACCCGTACCCGAAATTAATTATATTTAATTAATTAAATTATATATTAAATTATAAATAAAAATTTAATTATATATATTTAATAAATTTAATTATATATATTTCAAGTTTTTTCCGTGGATTTTTTTATAACCGTCCCGAACCGTTACCCGCGGGTAAAAAACCGTTCCCGAACCGTAACAGTTTTCGGGTATAGGTTTTTTAATTCGGTTCGGGGACGATTATATCAAAAACCGTCCCCGTGCCCATTCCTAAAGGACATCTATCCTTCTAAGACCTAGGGAGAGTGTAACAAGGGCAAGTTCTTAGCTAATTCAACTTGGCCTTTAAAAAAAAACAAATTATGTTACCATGTGTCACTTTAGGAATAAGAGTTGTGACACTTCATACTAAAAAAATAATTAAGTAAAAGATCAAAATATTCTTATCTTATAATTTGATATTTTTTAAGAATTATGACATTTTAATAATATTGAGGTTCAAATCGTAACTACGTTAAGAATATACACTTAATAAAAATGTTACTTTAACGTAAGGACTGATGTTACAATAGAAAGAAAAAATGAATATTTTTTATACCTGTTGATACCTTTTGGTTGGTTTGGATCCTCACTTCAAGAACCAACTAAGAGGTAGATCATAGTTGGGGTTTAGGTGACTTGTAGTTCCATTAGACATTTTGCGAAAATAATAATAATGATAAATTAAAATGAGTCATCAATTTAGTATTTTAATTTGATTAAATTTGTATCAAACTTTTCCAATATGAAAATTTAAAAATATCTAAATTGATCACATTGGATTTAAATTATTCTTCAAATAAATGAAAAACTCTTACAAATTTACAATTTTTAAGTTTTCAAGTGAGAATGATTATATATATAATTACATATGAGTTTTAAATAAGGATTATAGATAAATTAAGTTTCTTATTTTATAGTTTTTATGGTAGAAAAAATAATATTCTTTACAAAATTTAATTTCAAGTTATTATTATAACTCATTGTAACACTTATAAAATTATGAATATAATGAGAAATTTTAAGTTAAATTATGTATCTAGTGTCATAATTTTAATTTTAATTAAATTTATCAATAATTTTAAAATTTTAAATCAAATTGACTGAATTGAAATGTAACGAATAAAAATGCTAATTTTCCTAAAATAATGTGCAAAATTTATTAAATAATTTATATAGAGTATAATAATTAAAATCTAATTTAGCTCTTCCGAAAAAAATTCCTTGTCCATCTCCAGAAATTAACAAGTAAGGTTTTTTTTTCCCCAAAGAAAAAAAGAAAAATATTAAAAAAATAAAAGAAAAGGATTTAAAAAAGAAAGAAAATAGCTATTATATTATTTGTAATTATATTTATTTAATTTTATTAAAAAGATATAACAATATTTTTATGAAAGAAATTAAATCGAATTTTTGTATAATAACTGTATAACTCCCAATAATAATAATAATAATAATAATAATAATAAAATTGGTCGGAAAAGTGCGGTTACAATTCAATTAAAATAAGACGCGAAGCACAAGATAAAAAGAGTTTCGGATAAGGCCAGATGCCTTAACAATTCAAGTTTAGGTTTTTGCAATAAATAAATTTTGATATTACAATAATTAAATTTGCTGTTTTCACGACAATTAAAATAGTTTTTATTAATAATAATTTTATATAATAATAATATAATAATAAAAGTTATTACACCAATAATAATTACCCTTAATTAATAACCTAGAAATAACATTCACACATATAAATAAAGTAGAAGGTAACCTCGTCTCTCCTCTGGCGTCTTTACCTTTTATTTTCTTTATATCTTCTCCTTTTGGTGTATCCGAGCTTTGATCTCATAAAGAAACACAAAAGATCTGATCCACTTATACTGTGAACCCCCAAGATATAACCAACCTTGTCCATTTCAAACCAAAACCCTCTTCCATAAAAACCCACTTCTTTATTTTCCACTTTTTTTTATTGTTAATAATTAATAATTTTCTGGCATTGTACTATATATTCATTATCAGATATGTCGATTGCATTTGAGAATAATCGAACGATCGTTATGAAATCTCGATCTTCATCATCCGGGTTCGTGTGTTCGGGTTCGTTTAACTTGATTTTCGATTTGCCCGTGGACGATCGGAGAATTACGTTGACCGCCGGCGACGAGAGAAAGGAGTCGAATGCATGCAATAACGAGTGTACGCCGTCTAAGTCTTCTTCGACGTCATCGATCGGGAATAACAGCGATATATAGTCAGACGCTGAAGGTAATTGTGGTGACCATGAGGCTCAGAGCTCGTTTAAAGAACCTTTAGACCTTGGAAGAAGTTTTGCCAATCAGGTATTAATTTCTTTTACATTTTTATTGATTTTTTAGTACCCATCTAACAATTTTGTTTCTTTTCAAATTTGTAAGATCGTTGATTGACATACAAGTCACGGTCTTGTTAGAAGTTAACCCAATTAAAACCTTTACTAGAAAATTCAGTCATTTTAAGTTACTAAGCTTATGAGATTTTTTTTTTTTTGCAAGTTCAAGAATCTTAAGAAATCAGATCTGAACATCAAATCTCATGTGTCCGAATGATCAAAAATTATATAAATGAGAGATAAACTAATGGTACTAATTATATCCGTATGTATTTGGAAAACTAAATACTACAAAATATTCCACAATTTTTTACGCTACTAAGTTTGTGGAGTTGGATATATATAACATCTCTTAAAATTGTCCTTGAAAAACAAACACTTGGCAAATAAACAGCCTATTTTTTTTTTCTATGCACAATCTAGTATTTTAATTTGCTTTGCTTTGCTTTTATAACTTGATGTAGCTAGTCTTCTTTCATTAAAAAAAATTATATTTAACTGGTTCACATTTAGCTTATAGAATTGTTATATGATGTTGCAGAAGAAGCATTTCAAACTTTTATAATGGAAAATCAAAGTCCTTCACTACTCTAGAAGATGCTACAATATGCTCAACAGTTGAAGAAATTGCAAAACCAGAAAATGCTTATACCAGGAAAAGAAGAAACCTGCTTGCTTTTAATCAGATTTGGGAAAGGAACCGTGGTTGTTCATTGAGAAGTAATGGAAGTGGTATAGCAAAGAGACCAATCATTAGTTCAAGTCGAAGCACACTGGCTCTGGCAGTCGCATTGACTAGCTCTGAAAGTTGGAGTAGTAATAGTGATGGTTCAAATTCAAGCTCCTCCTCAAGGTCTCCTCCTTCTCTTCAATCACTTCATCCACAGAGCAGAGCATCATCTCATCATACCATTATTAATAAGACTTTATCATCGCGGCCACGGGCACGGCCACTGTACAATTTATCCTCGTATTCATTGGCCGACTTACAACTCTAAGTTGTTTTGTTCCTGCTATAGATGGCCATTGTTGCGCTATTCACCTTCAGTTATTGTGCATATGTAACCTAACATGTCCAACCTTCCCTCTCATATGGATTTAGTTGACCAAGAGATTGTAGTGGTAGTCCTAGGAGATCTCCCCTGCGCCCCATCTTCCCGCTGATTTTCTTTACATTGTATCCATGTGAAAGAGCATTACCATGTAGCGTCTGTAAATTTTTTTATTCGATGTTTCACACAAATGGTGTATCTTCTATCTCTGGCTATGAGCAGGCAAGTATTATTCCTATGTTTAATCTACGGCAAACGAAGGTGCTAAGGCACCTAGGGGTGGTTGAAGTAACAAATTCTAGCCACATCAAACGACTATTTGATCAACAAAATTATATTCATATTAAAATGAAACATATGATTGATGCATATAATCTTGTTACTACTACTTATTTTATGATTAGGTGTAAATTAATCCACATTATGTCATAATATAATAAGAGGTTTTAGTTGGCATGTAACAATCATTAAATAATCTTTTAAATATTTGACAAGTAGATAATTATAAAGAGATAATTCAAATATTTAAATAAGTCTATTCTCATGAGTAAGAATCATTCACATAGTGTCTTCTCTTATATATTCAGTGGCATATTTCTCATGGCTTAAACATGACATGACAAGAGAAAAATACAAGAATATATAATTTCTTCCAAAGTCTCTTTGCACTTCTTAGAATATAAGGAGAGACACTAGACTCATCATTTTAAAAATATATTTGGACTCAATTAAGCATCGAAAGATCAAAACTATCATATCTCGTGGTGGCTAAGGTCATAACGGTATATTTTTTATTCTCAAGTCTACATGAATTAAGGGTATAACTAATCATCAATATTGACAAAAAAATTGACATTAACATCTAGTGATATATGTGGGAACGATTGTACTCTACTAGTTGAATAAAACTAGAGAGAAAAAAGATTTTATAGTGGTCTTTAGTTCTAGACTAAGCAATCTTTGAAAAGAGAACTTAAAAGTCCAAAAAAATTCTCCTAAGAAAAAGAATTAGCATTGTACACGGTTTCTAAGAGATCAGGTTCTTATCCTTCCAAGATAATCAACCTCTTGGTTTAGATAGCCAAGCTTCTACAAAAGATAATCTCATGCAGTCACTTATCTAGACTATCAATCCTGCACCGCCATATTGATGAGTGCTCAAAAAATACTAAAATTAACACGATTTTATTTACTTTAATTGATTAAAAAGTTATATATTTATATGATTTTATCATATTTTAATATAAATTTGTCTTTTCGAAATCAGGGTATTTTTATTATTTTTCAGGTATTTTCGCTTAAAAAAGTAACTTAAAGACTTAAAAAAATACTGGAGGTAATACATCACAAGTATATTCATAAAATAAATGAGAAAAAGTCAAAAAAAGATGGAAAAATCGTGCATTTGCGACAGTTTTATAAATATAAAACCAAAGTATTGGTAAGATCGGCGATGCCAGTTTTGCTTATCAAGTTTTTAGCGTCATTGTCGGGAAAGAAATAACGTTTTTAAATTATTTATAAAAATTTTAAAAACTTTTTGTATTGTAAATAATTGTAATTTTTTTTATTTAAAACAAAAAAAATAGTTAATAAATAAAAAATTTTGTTGTTCGAGAATAGTAAAAAAATAATAAAAAATTTTAAATAAAAAAATAAAAAAAAGAATAAAATAATTTTTTTTATTTAATTATTTTCTTTAAAAAATATTAAAAAATATTAAAAAATTAAAAATTTATTTTATTATTTTCTTTTAAAATAAAAAATAAAAAATAACTTAGGGTTTAACTTGTTTTGTTTAATATTTTGTATTAAATACTATGTAAATTTTCTCTAAATATTTGTCTGGTTATTTTATTATTTTTCTTGACAGGTGTTTTAAATTTATGCTTTCGATAGTCTATGCGTGGTAGGAGATCCTTAGGAAACTTCCTTACACCATATGTAAATAATATTCATAAATTAAAACAACTGTTCACAAGGCTAGATTCTAACCATCAGCTTATTTTTGAGCCAAACATAGAACCAAGCCTTAATCTTTTACTGAAACCAAAAGAAATGGGAGAAAACCAACATGTTAGGGAAACCACCATGAAGGAGTTTGCAAGACCAGTGATCGGCATGACAACTGCTGTTGTCTAGCTGGGTGAGGTTGCTCGGAATTATGAACTGAAAAATATTTATTTTTCTATGCTTCCTTCTTTTTATGGGCTGCCTAATGAAGATTCTCTTTCCTTCATTAAAGACTTCTATGCTACAGTCCAAACCTTCCCACTCGGTATTCTAAACGAGGATCAACTTAGAATGAGATGTTTCCCCTACACCTTAAAGGACAAGGCCAAAGCTTGGTTGATGTCACTTCCCCCAAGTTCTCTAATGACATGGGAGGACATTTATAATAAATTCATGGGAGAATTCTATTCCCATAAAAAACATTAGAGGTGAGAGGAAAGATTGCTACTTTCTCTCAAATGGAAGGAGAACTATTCCATGAAGCTTGGGATAGGTTCAAAATGTTTCTCACTCAATGCCCCCATCATAGCTTTCCCCTGTAGTTGTAGAATCAATTCTTTTACGATGGACTTACGCAACAATGTCAGTTCATTGTCGACAACACTGTAGGAGGAGAAATGGGAGAAAAGATTGCCTCAGAGACGTACAACCTCTTTGAGATGTTGGGTGCTAATTCCCAATAGAAAAGCTCACGAGTGAGAAAAGCTAGAGTTTCATGAAATCGATTCCATTCAACAACAACTTGTTCAATTGACCAAGCGAGTTTCCCTTCTCACTACGCAAACTAACACCAATAATGAACATTATGGTTTGTATAGCAACATGGGACATGGTACTGAAGCCTGTCTATATCAAGGAGAAATAACAACTGGACCTGAATAGGTTAATGTATTGGGAGCATATCAACAGAGACCAAGGTTCGACCCAATTCAAATACCTACAATCCTGGATGGAGAAATCATCTGAATTCTCTTGGAGGAAAAACAACCCTCCTTTCGCTCAAAGCTCAAATCAGCCAGGCCAGTAATTCCACCAGTCTATTCCAAGAAGTATTCCCAGTAACTCAACCCTAGAGGACAACTTGAATTCTTTTATTCAAGCTTGCAGAGATAACCAATCTAAAACCAATCAACGGTTGGACTCTGTGGAAGCTTCTACCAAAAAGGTGGAAGTTCAAGTAGAACAGTTAGTTGAACATTTGCAAAAACAAAGCAAAGACTAACTAAATGGTCAAATGGGATCAAATAAATTCAATGAAGAGGAGACATTGAGTTTGTCATTCTGCAATCTCTAAGAAACGTCTTACTAGAAGACGATAAAATTGAGTCCTACGTGGGAGGTCACCCATTATTGTATTTTCCTTTGTTTTAGTTTATTTTTAATAATGTGTGTAATAAATTCCAAATGAAATAAATTCGTTTGTTTCAAAAATTGTGTTCATTCTTTAAATTTAGCATTAAATAAAATTAACTTAGATTTTCTCTTTACTTAATTAATTTAGATTTTCATTTAAAAAAAATAAATATGTACAAAATAAATAAATAAATAAATAAATAAAAATTAGGTTTCCTTGCACCTTTATGCTTTAAGCCTATAAATTTTGTCAAGTGAGAAATCTTTCTTAGAGATATCTACTATTTTTTTTAAGAGCTAAATGTTGATACACAATAGGAGGATGATCAATTTCAACTACAAATAGCCATGGGAGATGCTCAAGATAGGCAGAAAATGATGAAAGATTATGCAATTCCAATCATTGGCAATGTAACTTTTAGCATACAATTACAAGAGGCTGCAAGGAATTATGAATTGAAAAAGATTCATTATTATTTGTTGCCTTCCTTTTACGGTGTCCCTAATGAAGACCCTTTGCATTTCATTTGAGAATTCTATGCTATTGTCCAAACCTTTACACTACATGCAATTAATGAAGATAAGCTTAGGATGAGGTGTTTTCCTTACACCCTTAAGGATAAAGCTTGGTCATGGTTCATTACTCTAAAGTCGGGTTCTCTAAAAACTTGGGAGGCAGTATATGAAAAGTTTATGGGTAGGTTCTATTCCCATCAAAAGATTGTTGATCTAAGGATGAAGATAGCAACGTTTTCTCAAATGTATGAAAAACCCTTTTATGAAGCTTGGGAACAATTCAAACTCCTTTTCATTCAATGTCATAATCATAGCTTTCCATTACAACTACATAACCAATTCTTTTATGATGGATTGACAATGTAGAGTCAATACATAATTGATAATACTGCTGGAGGTGCTATGAGAGAAAAAAACTACAGAGGAAACCTATAATCTTTATGAGCTGTTGGGTTCTAATTCCCAACAAAGAAGTGCTAGAAGGAAAGCAAGAGTCAATGAAGTTGGCTCCGATAATGAGATGACTTTGCAACTTGCTGAATTGACTAAGCAAGTGCAACTTCTCACTACCCACAAAATGCCAAATCAAGAGGTGTGTGAAGTGTGTTTTTCAATTGGGCATGGTACTCATAATTGTTCAAATACTTGTGATTCTAGTGTCGATGCCATGGAGGAAGTCAAATCCTTTTAAAGGTATCATCCAAACACCTATAATCACCCTAACTATCATTGGAAACAAAATAATTACCCACTCTACACCCAATTTCCAACACTAAGGTCGAATAAAAACCACCCTTACCCACCAAGCCAATCTTTTAAGCCAACCTTAGAGGATAGCTTGAATGATTTTATTCAAGTTAGTCACGACAAAAAATTGATGAATAATCAAAGGTTGAACACCATAGAGGCTTCAGTTGAAAGGATTGAATCTAAAGTTGGGCAACTGGCTGAACAAATGCAAAAGAAAGAACCAGGAAAGTTGCCCAGTCAACTAGAACAAGCAAAGGATGTAAGAACCCTTCGAAGTGGTAAGGTAGTCAATACCAGTTTACCTAAAATCTCTAACGATCTACCTTGTAGTTCAGGTAACAAAGAAAGTGATATTCTAGTCTCACAAAGGGAGAAACAAGTGTTAAACTTAAAAAGCCTTATGAAAAACTCATTGGGGAGTCATCTGATATCCCCAAAATTCAAAAGACAACAGAACCACACCAGTTGCAAGTACCTTTTCTACACCGGTTAAAAGAATCCAAACAAGATAAGCAATTCTATGATCTTTTTAATATGATTTCTAAAGTAAATATCAATTTACCATTATTAGAAGTGATCATGAATGTGCCCTCATATGCTAAGTTTTTCAAAGAGTTGAACACTAAGAAAAGAAGGTATGAACTGAATGAACGAGTAGTAATATCAAAAATTTCTACTGCTGTACTTCAGCACAAACTACCCCTAAGTTGAAAGACCTTGGAAGTTTTATTATAAACATAACTATGGGGGATAGAAAGGTTACTAAAGCAATGCTTGATTTAGGTGCTAGTATAAATTTGATGCCCTACTCTATATTCTTACAGCTCAATTTAGGAGATTTAAAACTCACAACTATGTCCCTTCAACTTATAGATAGATCTCTTAAGTATCCAAAGGGAATAGTTGAGGATGTATTGGTACAAGTAGACAAACTGATAATACCTATTGACTTTGTGGTTCTGGATATGCAAGAAAATACAACCTTGGACATAGAGCACACAATACTGCTTGGTAGACCATTTATGGCAACTACTAAAACTATTATTGATGTCCAAGATGAAAATTTAACAATGACAGTTTTAGGAGAGACTGTTCATTTTAAAGTTTTTGATTCTTCACCTTTTCCTTCTATTTTTGTCATCGATGAAATATTTGATGTTGACCCTTTGAATAATCTTGTCCAAAACACCTTTTCCCGAACCAGAATAGAAGACAAGCTTAAAACTGTTCTTACACTTGAAGAGGTCGAAGAAGATTAAGATGAGGAAATTAAAGGGTACCTTGAACGACTAGACAATGATGAAGTAATGACAAAATCTAGTACACTTTTAAATCTACCCAGTTCTTCATCTAGTAAAGGGGCCAATCCACCTAAACTTAAACTCAAAGACTTACCTGAGCACTTAAAATATGTGTTTTTGGGAGAAGGAGAAACATATCCAGTGATAATTTCTTCAACCTTGACCAAAACCCAAGAAAAAGAATTTATCAAAGTGCTTAAACAGTTTAAGAAAGTTATAGG
Organism: Hippophae tibetana; assembly: GCA_037013495.1. Lineage (NCBI taxonomy): Eukaryota > Viridiplantae > Streptophyta > Magnoliopsida > Rosales > Elaeagnaceae > Hippophae > Hippophae tibetana. The sequence goes on along the minus strand of CM072808.1, from coordinate 8,346,497 downwards.
CTGGAGTATCAGGGATATAAGAGGTATTAGTCCTACAATGTGTATGCACAAGATCAACTTGGAGGATGGTGCTAAACCTGTATGAGAGGCCCAAAGAAGACTAAACCTAAATATGCAAGAGGTAGTTAAGAAAGAAATTCTTAAATTGTTAGAAGAAGGAATTATCTATCCTATTGCGAATAGTAAGTGGGCTAGTCCAGTGCATGTGGTACCTAAGAAATGTGGGATAACAGTTGTTAAAAATGACAAAAGTGAATTAGTGCCCACTAGAATAATCACTGGATGGAGAATGTGTATAGATTTTAGGAAACTAAATTTATATACTAAAAAGGATCACTTTCCTCTTCCATTCATTGATCAAATGTTGGAAAGATTAGCTGGGCACAAATTTTATTGTTTTCTAGATGGATTGTTCGGATATTATCAAGTACCCATAGCACTAGAAGATCAGGAAAAGACCACATTTACATGTCCTTTTGGGACATTTTATTTTCGAAGAATGCCATTTGGGTTATGCAAGGCCCCCGCCACTTTCCAGAGATGCATGATATCTATTTTCTCGAACATGGTGGAAAAATTCATTGAGATTTTCATGGACGATTTCTCTATCTTTGGGAACTCATTTGATGATTGTTTACATAAATTGACTTTGGTTTTAGAAAGATGCATTGAATGCAATCTCATCATTAGTTGGGAGAAAATTCATTTTATGGTTCAACAAGGGATAGTTTTAGGACATATAATTTCAAACAAGGGTATTGAAGTTGATAAGGAAAAAGTTGAATTGATTTCCAAACTACCTCCCCCTACATCTGTGAAGTGGATAAGAAGCTTCTTAGGACATGTAGGATTTTACAGACGATTTATTAAAGATTTCTCTAAAATAAGTCATCCCTTATGTAACTTGCTATCAAAAGATGTTTATTTTAATTTCAACAATGACTGCCTTATTGCCTTTAATACTTTGAAAGAGAAACTAACATCTACCCTTGTTATTATGGCACCAAACTAGTCTTTACCCTTTGAAATAATGTGTGACACTTTTGATTATGCTATCGGAGCAGTCTTGGGACAAAGAGTGGATAAGTGTTTGCATGTCATCTACTATGCTATCAAAACACTCAATGATGCACAAATGAATTATACCACCACTGAAAAGGAATTCTTGGCTATAGTATTTTCTTTAGACAAATTCAGGTCTTATTTAGTAGGATCTAAAGTGATTGTGCATTTTGATCATGCTACTTTAAGATACCTATAAAGTAAACCAAATTCCAAGCCAAGATTAATCAGGTGGATCTTACTCTTACAAGAATTTGACCTAGAAATAAAAGATAAAAAAGGTAGTGAAAACTTAGTAGCTGATTATTTGTCTAGGTTGATTTCTGACTTCAATTCTCTTAAAGATGAGAGTAATGAAGAAATAGTTGAAACCTTTCCTGATGAACAGTTATTTTCAATATGTCTGAACCCATAGTATGCTGATATTTTAAACTATCTTGTTACTCATGTTTTGCAACCTAACACTTCATATCAGGACAAAAAAGGGGTTTTTAAAACTATTAAGGACTATTTTTAGGATGACCCTTATTTATACAAGATTGGTCAAGATCAAGTCATCTGGAGATGTGTACCTGAAGAAGAACATAAGAGCATTCTAACTTTTTGTCATGAACTTCATTGTGGGGGCCATTTTGGTGGTGAAAAGATAGTTTGTAAGGTATTACAGTCTGGATTCTTTTGGCCCACTCTTTTTAAAGATGCTCATATGTTTTGTGCACAATGTGATATATGTCAAAGAACAAGAAACATAAGCAAAAGAGATGAAATACCGACATCTAATTTAGTTGTTAAACTCTTCGATGTATGTGGGATTGAATTTATGGGTCTTTTTCCCCATCCAATGGTTTTCAATATATTTTTGTTGCTGTGGATTATGTATCCAAATGGGCAGAAGCTATCCCCACTAAAATCAATGATGCTATTATTGTTGTTAAATTCTTGAAGGATTTAATATTCAGTAGGTTCGGAACGCCTAGAGCTATAATAAGTGATGAAGGTATCCATTTTTGTAACAAGATCTTTGATGGAGTACTAAACAAGTACAACATCACACATAAAGTAGCTACTCCACATCATCCTCAAACTTCTAGTTTAGTGGAAGTAAGTAATAGCAAAATTAAGGGAATATTGGAACGCATTGTGCGTCCTTCAAGGAAGGATTGGGCATTTAAGTTAAATGATGCCTTATGGGCATACCGCATCGCTTACAAAACACCCATTGGGATTAGCCCTTACCGGTTAATCTTTGGGAAAACATGACACCTTCTAGTTGAAATTGTACACAAGGCTTACTGGGCAATTAAAGAGTTAAACATGGATTTAGATAAAGCAGGAGAAAAATAGTTACTCCATCTTAATGAGTTGGAAGAAATTAGGAACAAAGCCTATGAGAATGCCAAATTATACAAAGAGTGTACTAAGCGTTATCATGACAAGAGGCTAGTTCCTAAGACTCTTCACCCTGGAATGAAAGTTCTTTTATTTAACTCTCATTTGAGATTGTTTACAGGAAGCTAAGATCAAGATGGGATGGATCATTCAAAATAGTTCAGGTATTTGCACATAGAGTAGTAGAACTATTGGATTTCAAGACACAAAAAACATTCAAAGTCAATAGGCATCGTGTGAAGCCTTATTTAGAAGAACCAAACAACATTTCTGAAATGGATTGTATTTGGCTGAGCAACCCTTAACATTATAAAGTTACATCTTGCTAAGACGTTAAACTAAGCATTGGATGGGAGGTAACCAATCATTTTAGGTAATTTTATTTATTTAATTTCTATTGTTTATTTTAGTTTAATTACATATAAATAATTTTAAAATTATTAAAACTAAAAATATTTGTTGAGATGTTAGAAGTTCATAGTAATTTGTCTGTGTGCACTTTAATAAATATGATGGATGCACCTACATTTCTCCATCACTACTTGCACATTCTCAGGAAATAGGTAATATTTCTTCTCTTTTCTCTTTATCTTTAATTACAGTTGTTACATTAAGGACAATGTAAGTTCTAGGTTGGGGGTGGTGAAAAGTTAACATGCTTAATTTAAAAAAAATAAAAAAATTAACAATTTTAAAAAATATTTTTTTTTTCACATTTTCATTTTTATTGTGTTTAGTTTTATTTTCTTTATGTGATTTAGTAATTTTTGGAATTTTAGAATTAGTTTTAAAAATTCTCACAAAAAATTATCATTTCTTTAAATAAAATTTAAGTAAATAATTAAGTCTTTTGTACTGTTAGATTAATTTTTGAAAACATATCATGAAATATTTTTTAGTTTTGTTTTTGGTAATTAGTTAGTTTTTGTTATAACTAGTATTTCTTGATAAGATATGGAAATTATATTAAACCCAAAATCAGTGTTTATGAATTCTTTTTTAGTGGAGACTACCTTTGTGAGATATAATTTGAACTTAATTTCCTTTATTAAGAGTGAAATATATATATTTTTCTACTCCAAACACATTCCTTATTTCTTCAAATTTTTAGATGATCTCTATAGGTATTAGCATTGAATGTATGAATTTTTTTTCTCATCTTAATAGAGTGTCATATATTTTTTGTTATTATTTTTGCTTAGATTAAATGATTTAAGTAGAAATTGATAGAATACGCTTTTATCTCATTCGTTTATGACTGTTAGAAAAAAAAATACATATATGGGGTGACCTAAACCAAAATCAAACAAAAAAAGCCACAAAATTAACCTCTCATCAAAATCCTAAAAAAATGTAGAATTTGTACATGGGTTACTCTCTAATATATATATATATATATATTGAAAAAAAATTCAGAAAAAAGATAGATAAAGAATATATAGTATAATCTACATACTATGATCCACATTGCCTACAAAGTTGTGAGTAAAGGCTAATTACAAAAGAAAGATATATGAAGTAATTCCCTAAAAAGTCATTTCACTTTCTTCATGTGTAAAAGGCATATATCTTGAAATTTTTTCTTAATGAGTTTGATTTATGCATGAAAATAATTTTTATATATAATAAATTTATAATTTATACATTCGATTTCTTTCATGAGATCAACGTCAAAATAACACTTTGAGCCTTTATTCTTTATACATATGCGAACATATTAGTTCATTTCTATATATCAACTCTTTCACAAATAAATTAGTATGAGTGTTTGAACCCATAGGATTTAGTGTTTTGAGAGTATTGACTAGTGAGGAATAGAGTCGAAGCAAATTCGGATTCCAGACATTGAAATTGGGTGAAATTAAATTTATACATTTTTTATATGAAATATGAAAATGATTTTCGACTAATTATTATAAAAAATCATGATTGTTTAAGAAGATTAAAATAACTTATGCTTTAAATTTTAATTATGATCTTAAAGGAGATTAAAAGTATGAGACATTTTTGTGTTATGTTTCATGTTGTTTTCTTTTATTCTTAAAAGTTAATTTTTGATTTTGTTATAATTTTAGTTTTTAAGTTGTTTTTTTATTATTTCTTTTAATTTTTACATTTAGTTCAATGTTTTGGGTATCATTACTAAAAACCCTCACGAGACTCAAACTCGTCCACTAGGGCAACCTAGGGGTTTAAAGGCTTGTTGCATACGGTAAATGCAACTGTGTCAATTCACGGAAGTGATTTAGGATAGTTTAATTTTTAGTTTTTATCCCTTCTCTTGCTAAGGGACTAGTAAGAAGCTCATTGATGGTTGTGATGAGTGCTCAAAAAGCACTAAAATTACCATGATTTTATTCACTTTAATTTATTAAAAAGATACATATTTATATGATTTTATCATATTTTTATATAAATCTGTCTTTTCGAAATCACGGGTGTTTTTATTGTTTTTTAGGTATTTTTGCTTAAAAAGGTAACTTAAAGACTCAGAAAAATACTGAAGGCAATACATCCCAAATATATTCATAAAATAAATGAGGAAAAGTCAAAAAAAGATGAAAAAATTGGACAAAATAGGTCAAAATATCAAAAGGATGAAATCGCGCACGCAGCCGCCCAGTAGCGCCGACCAACACGTGTGTATCACCCAGTGTGTGCCGAGAAATGTGCGCACATTTCTCAAACCATGCCGAAGCCGCACGCCTATCCGCATGCACCTGCGCCTTGTCTGCACGCGCCTCTGCCCCAATTTGCGCGCGTTGCCACGACCCACACTACCATGATGTCAATAATGTTGTCATCATTCACTACTAAGTGTTTCTTCCATTTTTAATCATTTTTCCACCCACTTTTTATTCCTCTCCTCATCTATAAATACCCACATTCTCTTCATATCAAAAGACACCTCAAAAACATCTTCTTCTCTCTTTCTCTTTCTCCATTTCTTAGTTTTTAGCTTTTCTTAGTTAGTTTTTCTTAGTTTTAGAGTTATTCTCTTTTTGAGAAGAACTAATTATGTTTTTGAAATTTTTTTTTATTCAATAAATGGAAATACAAATTCTGTTTGGAGGTTTTCCAGCAACAAAAATAGCATCAAAGTACTGTAAGGATTTTATTTTCTTATAGTTATTTTTTATACTTTATTCTTATATGTTATATTTAATTTGTCTGTGATTAAATTTAACTTTACTGTCTGTTTGTAAACATGATATAATAATAACGTTGTTATGCTTGCGAAATATTAAATATGTAAAAGTCTCTAAAATGAATTGATTTTGTTTTTATTTAAGATTTTATATTAAGAATGTTAAAGAGAAATATATTATTTTCCATTACAAACTTAAATCTGAAAATTAGATTTTAAGGTTTAGTTATCCGGTCTGATTTAGAGTAGTGCTCGTTTATTTGTTGGTACAATCGCCTGATAGTTAGAGTGAAGCTGTATTTCAAAAGTTTTTATAAGAATTATTATGTGAAAATGTATTGACAACATGTTTTCAGGAGTAGTTTTAAAACTTGAAAGTTAGTACTCGGATAATTAAATTCTTAGGTTTAATTTGGACACCTTGAATAAAGTTTAAAATGTCTAACTCCACCAAAGGTGGCAGTTAAATGGTTCATTTTCAATCTCTTAGGAAAAGGAATTAATTTAATTAACCAAATTAGTTATTAACCCCACCCATAGGTGTTAATTGATTTGTTTAGTTAACAAAGAATATCTAACCCCACCAAAGGTGATATTCATATAAAAAAGAGAGAATCAATAAATATCAATTTATATCTTTAATAACCTAAATAATATTAGCAAGCATAATTAACTTAGTTATTATATCCATAAATACTCTACTATTATAAAAGATAAAATTTGCATAAATTTTTATTGAATTTGTATCTATGTTTATTTTATTAGATTAAAAACACAAAACCTGAAATATCGTGGCTAGATGTTTAGGATTTAATTTCGTTTTTAAAAGTTTGAATAATAAATTAAAAACCACATATATTCCTTCCTTAGGTCGATCTTGAGAGTATACTTATCATTTTCTATGAAATGATTCGTGCACTTGCTAGAGTTTTATAAATATAAAACCAAAGTATTGGGAGGATCCGTGATGCCAGTTTTGCTCATCACACATCACAACGTGCCCAAGTGGAGTGCTAACAAAGGGCACAAATGAAAAAATGCCTCAGTACAATGGATAATGTGCTCCATACCATCCTGGAATGCTTACTAAGGTCACCGGCCTCTGAACTAGAAAATGTCCTTGCGGCATCTTCTAGTGCCCATAGTGCACAAGATCCGCCTATACAATAGTGACTCGAAGACATGACTCACCTAAGTAGAACCCTAAGCCCAATAAAGAGATAGCCAGCCACATAATGTTGATCCTCATCTCAACGTCCATCCATCTTGGACTACTTGAGACCCGTCCAATCCAACTTACATAAGTGCCTTAAAGCCCGCAGGTGAGAAGGTCATTCTATCTAGGCCATTAATGCAAATAATGAGACCTCGAAAGCCAACGGCCAAGCCAGGGTAAATCAGCACGAGGTACCAACCATCCTCTACCGCACCATCGATCTATTAGTTGTAAAACTGTAAAGGTATCTCAAAGGCTAATTAGAGGTAGAATCTAAGACCTAGGGATTTCTAATGGGTCCCTACTTACACCAAAATTATAGTCCCTTTGATGAGCAGAATCGGGATTGCCAAAAACTTTGATGCCATCCCCGGCAACGGCGCCAAAAACTTGATGAGCTAAAACCGGCATCGCCGATTCTTGCCAATACTTTGGTTTTAATATTTATAAAACTCTCGCAAGTGCACGAATCATTTCGAAGAAAATGATAAGTATACTCCCAAGGTCGATCTAAGGAAGGAATGTATGTGGTTTTTAATTTATTATTCAAACTTTTAAAAACGAAATTAAATCCTAAACATCCTGTCACGATAGTTTGGTTTTTGTGTTCCTAATCTAATAACATAAAAATAAACATATATACAGATTAATAAATATAATCTAATAACATAAAAATAAACATAGATACAAATTCAATAAATATTTATCTAAAAATAAACATAGATACAGATTCAATAAATATTTATGCAAATTTTATCATTTATATTAGTGGAGTATTTATGGATATAATAACTAAATTAATTATGCTTGCTCATATTATCTAGGTTATTAAAGATATAAATTGATATTTTATTGATTCTCTCTTTTTTATATAAATACCACATTTGGTGGGGTTAGATATTCTTTGTTAACTAAACAAATCAATTAACACGTATGGGTGGGGTTGATAACTAATTTGGTTAATTAAATTAATTCCTTTTTCTAAGAGATTGAAAATGAACCATTTAAATGCCACCTTTGGTGGGGTTAGATAGTTTAAACTTTATTCAAGGTGTCCAAATTAAACATAAGAATTTCATTATCCGAGTACTAACTTTCAAGTTTTAAAACCACTATTGAAAACATGTTGTCAATACATTTTCACATAATAATTCTTATAAAAACTTTTGAAATAGAGTTTCACTCTAACTACCGGGCGATTGTACCAACAAATAAAAGAGCACTACTCTAAATTAGACCGGATAACTAAACCTTAAAATCTAATTTTCAGATTTAAGTTTGTAATGAAAAATAATATATTTCTCTCTAACATTCTTAATATAAAATCTTGAATAAAAATAAAATCAATTCATTTTAGAAATTTTTACCTATTTAATATTTCGCAAGCATAACAACGTTATTATTACATCATGATTATAAACAGCCAGCACAGTTAAATTTAATCACAGACAAATTAAATATAACATGTAAGAATAAAGCATAAAAAATAGTTGTAAAGAAAATAAAATCCTTACAGAACTTCGACGCTATTCCTGTTGCTGGAAAACCTCCAAGCGGAATTTGCACTTCCATTTATTGAATCAAAAAGCTAAATTATTACAAAAACATAACTACTTCCTCTCAAAAAGAGAAGAACTCTAAAACTAAGAGAATTTAACTAAAAACTAAGAGAATTTAACTAAAAACTAAGAAAGAAACTAAGAAAAGCTTCAAAACTAAGAAAAGCTTAAAAACTAAGAAATGAGAGAAAGAAAGAAGAGAGAAGTGTATTTTTTTGGTGAAGGTGTGTTTTGAAGTGAAGGGAAGGGGGTATTTATAGGTGAGGATGGAGAGAAAAAATGAGTAAAAAAAATGTTAAAAAAATGTAAAAACGTGTAATGGAAATGTTGAGGTCATTGATGACGTCAGCATGACGTCGGGGGCGACTACACGTGAAAAATGGGGCGAAACGGGCGTCGGCGCGTGCATATGAACAGTACCCGCACGCAGCTTGGCGCGGGATTGGGCGCTGCTGCGCGCGCGGTTGGGCGGCAGGGCGGCGCGGTGGCGCGTTTTTCTCCTTTTTGATATTTTTGACCTTTTTGACCCATTTTGTCCAATTTTTGCATATTTGTTGACCTTTCCCCATTTATTTATTAATATATTTGTGATGTATTGCTTCAAGTATTCCTCTTTGAGTCTTTAAGTTACGTTTTTAAGCCAAAATACCTAAAAAACAATAAAAATACCAGTGATTCCGAAAAAGACAAATTTATATAAATATATGATAAAACATATAAATATATATATTTTTAATCAATTAATGTGCATAAAATCATGGTTATTTTAGTGGTTTTTGAGCACTCATCACCCTTCACTCTTATAAAAATTTATAATGCCCAGCGTAGATTTCTACGATTGTACCAAGGGCCCGCTGGAACACCTTGAGAACTTTAAAGGTTGGATGTACCTATATGCTTACAATAGTGCAATCAGGAGTCGGGTATTCCAACTCACTTTGATTGACAAAACTAGAGCGGGGTACCATACTTAGGGCCTAGTGGCTCCTTCATTGAGTTTGAAAGACAATTTCAATCCTATTTTTCAGCTAAGAAAAGGTGGTAAAAAATAGTAACACAATAGATGACCCTGTGCCAAAGGAAAGATGAAGCATTAAAGGATTTTTTCTGACAAGTTTGATGGTGAAAAAAATGCAAGGGATAGATTGTTTCAATTCAGTAGTCGTGAGTACCCTACATAAAACTCTCCACCAAGGACCCCTTTGGATGGACATGGAAAAATATTTCCCATCTACATACACAAAGGCCACTCAGTTGGTTAACACATATCTTCACGTTGAAGAGATGACCAATAAGAGGACAATCAATGACTTCCCAACTAACGAGAGTCATGAATTGTCGTGTCCCAAAATATGGATATGTAAGATAAAAATGGGGATAAATTTTTAAATTATGTTTAAAGGAAATTTATTTAATAATAAAAAATTCAATTTAAAAATCATTTGAAAATTAATTTTATAAACAATAAGAGTACCCTTCAAAGATTTTCTATTCAAAAGGAAAGATTCATTATAAAATCATAAGTTTAAATCTAAGACATTTATAAAGTCAATTTAAAATTCATCAAAGTAGTCTCAGTCTGCCTAAACGTAAATTATAATAGCCAATTAAATAAGGTTTAGATGTGATTATCTCGAATAAAGAAACTAAAAGGTAAGAAAAGAGTGAGGGTGTGAGCTAAAAGCTCATGAGGAGTCTACTCTAAAATATCATCATAATAAATCAATAATTCATGATGCATGCTCATTTTAATAAATTTTCATGAATGTAAGTAACCATCATTAGTATACAGTGTGAGAGATTTTAGTCACCAAACCAGACCATACCTTTACTTCCTAGCTTTGGGGGGACTTAAGAAGTGTACATTTTAGGTATCCCAATGCATGCTCATACAATATAAAATATGCTATATGATATAAAACCAATGCATGATATGCAAGCCTATATGTATCACTCTCCAAAATACATGGGCACATGTATGGTTCAACTATGAGACGCAAGTGGGACCATCTCTAATTCCATATACGTTCATAAGTATTGGTTAAATCAACTTCATATAGGCCCTCATCTAAGGGTCCAAAACATAAAAGGGGGTCCAACATCGAGGACCATATACAATTAAACTCTGAAACCCACTAGATGGAAAACTCCAAGATACAACGGGGGTTCCAACTCTGAAGCCTATCCGTGGTCAGCAATTTGAGGCATTATAGATAGAAAAACTCTTCGAATACATATGTATGTGATGCGTATCTATAGTCCATAGAAGATAGTCCACTACAACCAGTAGCATATGGGTATCTTACTCCGTAAGATAACAAACTTGCATACTCTTACGAATAAAATCATTTTTGGGATGCATGTATAAAAATATTGGATACCATGTAATTTTTTTAATACTCATTCCATATCAAAAGTTAATACTCATTTTTACAATTTTTTTCAATGTATTCATAATAAAAGATTTACAATGAGTATTTCATTTTAATAACATTAAGAACTTTACTTATAAAAATCATGACATCAGATTTGTCCTTTATTCATAATATATATTGCATGATAATTTTATTAAAAATAATGCACGAGTTAAAAAAGCTAGAGTATAAAACCTCTAGTTAGAATGTTATTCCACCATTAAGCTTTCAAACTCGAACTCCTTGATATTTATCCTTAAAATGTCATTCATAATGTGCCAATAAATCAAAAACATTTAGAAAGAGAAAGTTTTAGAGAAAAGAAGGAAATGGAGAAATTATGGAGTGATGAGAAAGGTGAATACAAAAAAAATTATAAACAAATATGCTGCTCGTCGACCATTCTTGTTGAGGGTTGATCGATGCAAAACTACAAGTGCACAATATTATAATTTTATAATAAAGTGATAAGAAGAGTATCGTTCTCAAGGATTGATAACTTACTTTTGACAAATATCAAAATTATATTAATCTCAATTTTATCTAGAAAAATCACTAAGGTTGTTGTAATTAAAATTATAAATAAAATCAATTTAACGAAAATATGCAAAAGAAAATAAAGATGTTCAAAGATCAAATTAATAGGAAAAAAAATTATAGGAAATCGATTTCACCTAATACCTCACTATGTTTTAATCATCTAGCTAATTGAATTTAATTATCTCTGTTTGTTAGCAATCTCCAAAAAACATTCAAAAGCCTCTTTCGATAGTCAATTGAAAATATTATTGTACATTAATTTACATAAGGGTATACAATTTAATAAAGCAAGAAAAAACACTAAGAATAATGCTTTTAAAACTAGTCAGGTTTATACAAGTCTTTTGATCTCTATATTTATTTATGCCAAAATATTCCAGATTTATTCTATAATTCCCTCTTTCGATAGTAAATCATAAGATTAAAATCATCTAATTAATGACTAGTTAATTAGAAACAATAATTTTAGAATAATTCAGACAAACACGAAGATAAATAAATTAAATTAACATAGAAAATCAAACATAGTTTGGAATTAAATTAAATATTTTTCCTAGAATAAAGAAAAATTAATTGATGATAAAAATTAAATTAAAAATAAACGAATTCACCGTAATTTTTTGAGAAAAATTAAAAGAAAATTGAATCGTAAAAAGAATATAATTTCGTGTCTTCCCCCTGTTTTTTTTTTTTTTTTTTTATAACAGCCGTTAGTTTCTCTATCTATTCTCTACTTTTTCGTTCCTTCCTCTACGCATATTTTTTTTTTTTGTTTTTCTTTATTGCTGTTCTCTCCGTTTCTTTTCTTTTTTTTTTGTTCACCCTGGCGGCTCACCTCTTTTATATTATATATATATAACCTTCCTCTTCGTTTGTTATTTATATTTATATATATTAACTTTTCCAATTACAGCGCCTTTTCTTTATATATATACATATTAATATATATATATATATATATATATTATTTTAAATCTAATTTAACTAAATTTAAATTTAAATTTGAGACTCCTCAAATGTTGTGCTTATAAAATTTTGAATCTTCGTTATCTTCAAATCTATAATAAAATTTAAAATCAATAAAAATTAAACTAAAATTAAATTTAAAAAGTAATCAATTATGTCAAATTATACAAGTTATCAAACACCCCTAAACTTATAACTTTATTTGTTCTCAAACAAAAAGAAAATAAAGGAAAAGAAAAGTGTAGACAGTGTCAACAAGACCCCATAATGAACTACCATCACTCACTAAGTCATGATTTGAATTTAGATTTCATCACTAATAGTTTACTCTTTTTACATCGAAGATAGTAAGAAAATCAATCAAAAATTCAGCAATTTGTCAAGCAAGAGTTAAACATTCACTTCAACTTAAAGCTAAGTCCTTGAGTGTGTGCGTGAAGAAGTCAATTTAACTTCAAAACACCAGCAAATTCAAATAAAAGTAGAACAACTAAAATCAGAAGAATTCTCCCAAAACTTAACTCAAGTCCAATTTTCAGAAATCCTCTCCACTAATGTAATCGAATACCAAAATCAGAGATCAAAAAGTCTTTAATCAGAGTTGTAATGACAGGCCACGTGGTAAGGGCTAAGAAAGAAGTGGATATGGAAAATCAATGCAAATTGGGAAAATACTTGGTAAGTGGAGTAGTCTTTTTTCTTTTTTGAAGATGTGGTTGTCTTGATAGTCAGTCTTTACTAATTTCAACCACATTAAACCTTTTTCGATTCTTGCCTTTCACTTTCTTTATTTTTTTTCACACTTTGATCAAATAGAGTAAACATAATGTGGATTATTTAATTTAAACTTTCTTTTTAAATGCAAATTTTCACCGAAGTATTTTCTCAAAATTTAAGATAAGTTCATGATTTTTTAGGCTTAAAGTAAGAATGTTTTATGTAGTTAAAAGGAAAATTAAGGCGCAACGGAGTTGACTATGAAAATACACCATGCAATGATGGCATGATAATTAGGGCGGTTGGGCTATTTGGTTGTGAAATCTTTTTCCTAAATCATTTCTCTAATATTTGGTATCAATTAGGATTTTGCCTCAAGGATCCATCAATGGATTCTAGAGCAAATCAAGATTAAACTTTTCTGACCCAGTTAATTCAACTCCTTCTCTTTATAGGCAAAGTGGAGTAGAGAAAAATTTACTACGTGCTTAATTATTTTCAAGGAAAAAGATTTAAATCAACGTACCCACAAAACTCTAACTATGATAATAGCAGATTTTGAAAAACATTTCTCAAAACCATCATCAATCACAAATTTTAGAGTCATAGAGAATTCAATCATACTCAAATATATGTTTGATAAGAGAATTCAAAAACTCAAGACTATAAGAGTTGACACCCCTAAACTTAAACTAAACAATGTCCTCATTGTAATTTAAAAGCGAGAAAGATTGAAGAAATGGAAGGAACTTCCTTGGTTTTATGGTGGATCCACATTAGTTTGTAAATTTTAGCTTTTTATTCCTGTAAAATAAATCAACATAAAAATCCAAATTATTCAAATAGATAATAATAAAATAAAAGAACAAAATAAAATTTTTATAGGTTGCCTTCCATAAGTGCTTTTTTTTATAGTTCATAGCCAAAATTTTATGTATTAGCCTCGAAAATACATGGGCACATGTGTGGTTCAACTTCGAGATGAAAATGGGTCCACTTCTGACCCTATGTATGATCATAATACATATGGAACATGTATTGGTCAAATTAACATCATATAGGCCCTTGTATAATGGTTCGAAACACAATAGGGGTTCCAATTCTAAGGCTGATGTGCAATCAAACTCTAGAACAACTCAATCAGCACCTTGAAAGCATGATTCTTGACAACATTGCAGTGGAACAACCCACACATATAGCTCCTAAAGTAAGCCATACGCACGCCGATAAGTAGCCTATGAACACCAATGAGCAACAAGAGAAGTTCATGATAACTCTACAAAAGTAGCATTATTTAGTCACTTCTATATCAAATATTTTTCTTATTTCCTATTGAATATCATGACAAGCTTAATTTGTGTTTAATTATTTAAATGTAGGTGGAATGATAGAAAATGGGATGAAAATAGGTCAAAAATAGAAAAAAATCACCCCATGTCATATGGGGCACTTTTTGGTGCCCTCATACACCTTTTACCACTAGTGATCAGCTAGCACTATAGTCTGACAGGAAAACTACGTGCAATGAATTTGCAAGTACTCATATCTCAACAAGTAATACAATGATAACAAAATACTGTTTTCACAGAGGTTATATTATTAAAAACTAATTTTTAAAACTAAAAAATAATTTATTTTTATTTTTTGTGTTTTTAGAAAGCCAAATTAAAAGAACTAAAAATAAATAGCAATAATTAATCAACTTAGAATTGGCAGCTAAGAAGATTTATGAGAAAATATCTAAGAATGGTTATCCCCTATTTTCTAAACATGTGAATCACTAAAATCCCTCCAATATAATTACCAATCAATTACATGATCAATTGAATCTAACCTAGCATGTATTTGTCTCTCAAGTAAACTACACATCATATCGTAATTAACCTAATCACACTCTCATGTCAATTAAATTGCATAACATCAATTATGGATCACATACATAAGAATCATATATCTTTGTCTAGAAACTATGTATGTTATTTAATCAAGACAAATAATTAAATAATTCTTTCAAATCTGTATAAGTACCTCTATAGATTAATTGTTGGCCAAACATTAGATCATTATATGTAGAAAATTGAGTTCATAAGACCTCTAGATTAATAAATTAGCTAGACATAATTTTATTCATAAAGAAAATATTTTTCATAAAGAAAGACATAAAAATTGATAAATAAAGGAGAAGAAGAATAAATACAATCAATCTCTTGAATTGTAGTCCCAATTAGAGGTGCCCAAAACCAAACTGAACTGAGATAAATCGAAAAAATAGACCGAACCAGACTGGACTGAATAGTTTTATAAATAAAATTGTCTGGTCCAGTTTGTATTAAGTAAAATCGATTTTCAAACGGTCATATTTTTAACCGATCAGACCGATTTAAATAAATAATAATAAAAATTTAATTAAGCGTATATATATATAAATACTTCACTTTCCATTTCCAGTTACTTTCCTCAATTTAATCTTGCACTCTACTTCTCGGCTTCTCCTCTGGGAAGTGCAAACCCTAACATTTTCCTCGTCGCTGCCTCCTCCAGTAGTAGTCGACCTTGCCTCGTGTTACCTTCACTATCAACCAGTTGACCTTGCCTCACGTCACCTCTACCACTAGCAAGCTGACCTCTCCTTGAATCACCTCGTGTTTTATCATCCATGGAAAAAATAGGTATGTGTGAGGCTTAAAACTCTTAAAGGGGTTTTGGAGATTCTCACTCCTTTGTAGTGTGTTCATTTCTATTTTGATTGTTGTTGTTAACTTGTTATGGTTCAGAACTTCAGATTCAACCTATTATTAGTTTCATTGCGTTGTTATTTGCTTTGGCTGTTATTATCTATCTATGAGCTCATAAGTGATTCAAACTCTACCCTGAAAAGTATCATAATACCATCTTCTCTGGATACCCTTAGATCTTTTTTGGTGGTAACTCAATTGATTTTATCACAACTTCATTTTTGATGAGTTTGACTTTCGACTGATGCATCAATTTTTGGGGAATGTTAATGTTTTTTAATAGAAATATTAAATTGTATCGTATTTATGTATTATTAACCATTCAAAACCATTAACCAAACTGGACCAAACCGTTTGGTTGCAACATTTTGGATTAGCCAAACAATTCGGTCCGATCTAGTTTGAGCATTATGAAAGGTCCGGTTTAGTTAAAAAATTTTACTCAAAACTGGACCGGATCGAACCATGGACACCCATAGTCCCAATCACCTCTTGAATCTCCATCAAAAGTGTATCACTTTTTGAATTGTTTTTATATTTTTCTCTTTTCTTTGCTCCAAAATATGATAAAAAAATATGTTAATTTTGACTCATTAAGGTTTTTGGCGCAAGTAGGGGTTAAATTTAGCTCAGATGAAATATGGACCATCAAATCAGCTTTAGATCAAGGGTTAAAATGAAAAAAAAGGAAATTAAATTCACTGGATAATGGGGGTGTGACATATGGAATGAGAGATTCATAGGATGAATCAATGCACTATGCATGGTGGGGTAAACTGGTTGTGGTCAACACGTGTTGAGTTAACGCTATGTTGTGCACTGTGATTCATAGATAAAAATGCATAGCTTCCTAGTGGAACAAATGGACAAATCAGATGATGACTCATGGCATACCCATAGACCAGATGGTAAAACTAAAAATGAATTTCGTGCTGACATATGGTAAGGCGTGTGTAATTTGGTATGCATGGTGTTCTTTGATTTGCCCTCTTTCCTTGCATGGCATTCACATGGAATAATTTGGTCCACTAATCTACTTGTGTGGTGTCCACATGGCGTGTTCTGATTGGTCGTGCATTAAAAATTCATAAGAAATCCATAAAAATTTCAAAACATCCTAGAAAGTTTCGAAAAAATATATTTTGACTCCTTTTCACTAAAAAGTTCATATTTTAATATTTTTAATCCCAAAAGCACTACTTATTGAATAAAATTAATAAATATTAAGAAAAAAAATGTCCTGATGGCTCAACTTTTGTAGTGTCATCACACCCCTAAACTTAACTCTTAACTTGTCCTTAAGTAAAGCCAAGTCTAACTAGATAAACTAACATGGATAGTATATTCATGAATATATATCTATTAATACATGCATATTAAAGGAAAACTATTCACCTCAAAATTCGTACAATTATTTGACAAGTAGGTTCACATATTCATCAATCAACATTCCATCAAGAAAAAGGATATGCAGGGTTTTCAACGAATTGATTTATATGTGTTACACATGATATCATACAATGCACTCATGAAATTAACCTATACAAGCATGCTAATCAATTTAATCTTAGAACAAGTCTATTTTTCACATTCCTTCTCCACTAATAAAAATATTCATTTAGCTAAAGATCAATAAGGGATTTACATGCTTGTAATGTAAGCCTGAGGTGGGGTTTGGTAAATGAAGGCATTTGGGCTCCTTTCACACCTTAGGTTTCTTTTTATTCATCATGCACTTTTTAACTACAATTGAGCTTTTTAACTACAAATTATCTCTCAATGAGAACACCAAAATTAATCATGAACATGTGCACAAAAAATTGAAATAATCCAATCAAAACTAGCAAGCATATCACATGATTAATGTAAGTATCTTATCAAGCATGTTACATTTCTTATCCTAGTCATAACAACCAATTTTTTTCATTGGTTTCATATCAATCATGCATGCATTTTGTTTCTATATATATATATTTATCGATTTTTTCCCGAATCATGATTAAAAACATCCTAAAAATATAGAATTCCTAAAATTGAAAATGTGTACTAAATACTAAAGTGGAGAATGAAGTTCCCTCCCTCAAACTTATATTGCACATTGTCCCCAATATGCACATGTAAATATGAAAATGTGAAAGGAGAGAAAAATCCCTTAGTCTTGGGCCCATCACATTTTTCTTTGAAATGCTCAATCTTATTGTGCCATTGATCTCCACATTTATTTACCTACAAAAAAAAAAACCAATAAGAATATAAGTAAAAAAACATTGGGTTGCCTCCCAACCAGTGTCATGTTTAATTTTCTTGATTAGACAGTCATATCAATTTCTAAGGTACATCCCTTTCTGTCCAATTACTATTAAATTTTCCCAAAAACAGTTTGGGTCTTGAATTGCTCAATAATATTTTATGTTTCAGTTTAAAAACATGGTGCACAATTCTCTTATCATGACATATTTGTGTTTTATTTTTGTACTTTTTGGTATTATTATAAGCACTTCACCATAGCTTATCTAATTTATGTATTTATAACATCCTTTTCAACTCTCTATTGGACTCTTTTGCTAGCCTACTTGATTGGGGGTGGTAGGGTAAAGGTGTGAGGTCTAACCTTGGTGTTCTTTCAATAGATGGTTTGATTTTAGATCCTATCTCAAAATATTCCTCAACAACATTGGGTATACACATGGGATATGTAACCTCTAAATAGTACACACAATCTACAATATTAATCATAGATTCCATACTTTCAAAATTAAAATAGATTGAGTTATTTCTCGGTGAGTTTACTTCATTGTTTACAATAATATGTGTAATAGTCTTAAATGTGGGCGAATCAATAGATTTTTTTAAGTTATCATCATGATTAGTATCCTAAAGCTTTCATCAACATTATCAATATCTAGTAGTTTAGACGCTTTAAAAACTTTTAATGTTAATGCTCACCCTTTTATACATCAATGAGTGCTCTTCCAATTGCTAAGAATGAACAAACTAGTATAATAGGAATGTTACGGTCCTCTTTCATACATCAATGAGTGCTCTTCCAATTGCTAAGAATGAACAAACTAGTATAATAGGAATGTTACCGTCCTCTTTCATGTCTAGTATAATGAAATCCGTCGAAAAGATAAACTTTTCTACTTTTACTAGAACATCTTCTACCACATCATGTGGTCACTTAATTGATCTATCTACCATTTGTAATGATACTAATATGAGTTTGGCTTTACCAACCCCTACCCTTTTAAAGATTGATAATGGCATAAGGTTAATGCTTAAACCTAAGTCATATAACGCTTTCTCAAAGTTCATGTTTCTAATTGTGTAAGGAATTTCAAAGCTACCCAGATCTTTCAATTTTTGGGGTAGCTTTATAGCAATAATGACACTATATCCTTCAATCAAGGTTATTGGCATAATAAGACATTTATTTAAGTGCATCTACAAATGGTTCATTTATGTTCGCCTTCTTGAAGACATCCAAAAGTTTTGAAAAATAAGTATCTAACTTTTGATTTTTCAATATTTGAGGGAAAGGAATAGTGGGTTTGTAGAGGTTGTTCTTATTTGGTTGAATTATTTCCTTTCCATTGCTTTATTTATCCACTTGTTCCTCATCATCCTTTTTATCTTCATTTATCCACTTGTCAGTATACTCCTATTATATTTTACATCCTATATCTAATTGAGGTGATACAAAATGTGCTACAAAGATTACTCAGTGGGCTACAATATTATTAGAGATAAAATATTCCTAATTCAGACATTTACTAGGTCAAAAGTGGTTTTGAAGAATCACCCAAAAATATGCCAAATAATTACTTTTTTTAGTTTCATAGTTTATTTGATAGGTCTAATATTTAATTTATTTTCTAGGATTTTATATTCAATTTCTAGTAATAATTTAAATTTTATTAGTTAGGGTTTGTGTTATGTGTTAAAGTCTATATGTAACTATGTAAGGTTTTAATTAAGAGGAACAAACTTTGAATAAATTTTACTAAGCGTTTTTCTCTTTAGCTCCTTTGAGAACTTTATCCTAACTTATCAAGAGAAATTTTGTGGTAATCATCCTAGACTTATCATTCAAATCTCCCTTCTCCCCTGTTCTTGAGTGTGGCATATAAAAACACTATTTTCTGGATACAAAGGTTCCTATCTCGTTATTGATGAGTGCTCAAAAAGCACTAAAATTACCATGATTTTATGCACATTAATTGATTAAAAATATATATATATTTATATGATTTTATCATATATTTATATAAATTTATCTTTTCGGAATCATGGGTATTTTTATTGTTTTTTAAGTATTTTCGCTTAAAAACGTAACTTAAAGACTCAAAGAGGAATACTGGAGGCATTCATCACAAATATATTCAAAAATAAATGAGGAAAAGTCAACAAATATGGAAAAATTGGACAAAATGGGTCAAAAATGTCAAAAAGGAGGAAATCGTGCACGCAGCCGCACCGAGCAGCCGCCGCATTACGCCCAGTCCCGCGCAC
Source organism: Hippophae tibetana (assembly GCA_037013495.1). Lineage (NCBI taxonomy): Eukaryota > Viridiplantae > Streptophyta > Magnoliopsida > Rosales > Elaeagnaceae > Hippophae > Hippophae tibetana. The sequence goes on along the minus strand of CM072808.1, from coordinate 8,326,239 downwards.
GCCTGTGCGCGCAGATGTTTCTTCCGCATGCTCCCCAGCTCCACTCCACTCCACGCACGCCGCTGCCATATGTGCCCCAATCCGCTCGCAGTTGCCCCACGTCATGCTGACAATATCATATGACATCATCATTCACTACTCTGCATTTCCACCATTTTTTATCATTTTTTCACCCACTTTTTCTTCCCATCCTCACCTATAAATACCCCCTCATTCTCTTCATAAATGAACACACCTCAAAACACATCTTCTCTTCTCTTTCTTTCTCTCATTTCTTAGTTTTTAAGCTTTTCTTAGTTTTTTCTTAGTTTTTAGCTTTTCTTAGTTAGTTTCACTTAGTTTTAGAGTTCTTCTCTTTTTGAGAAGAACTAGTTATGTTTTTGTAATTTATTTGCTTTTTTATTCAATAAATGGGAGTGTAAATTCCATTTGGAGGTTTTCCAGCAACGAGAATAACATCGAAGTACTGTAAGGATTTTATTTTCTTTACAGTTATTTTTTATGCTTTATTCTTACATGTTATATTTAATTTGTCTGTGATTAAATTTAACTTTGCTAGCTATTTGTAAACATGATATAATTAATAACGTTGTTATGCTTGCGAAATATTAAATAGGTAAAAATATCTAAAATGAATTGATTTTATTTTTATTCAAGATTTTATATTAAGAATGTTAGAGAGAAATATATTATTTTTCATTACAAACTTAAATATGAAAATTAGATTTTAAGGTTTAGTTATTTGGTCTAATTTAGAGTAGTGCTCTTTTATTTGTTGGTACAATCGCCCGGTAGTTAGAGTGAAGCTCTATTTCAAAAGTTTTTATAAGAATTATTATCTGAAAATGTATCGACAATATGTTTTTAGTAGTGGTTTTAAAACTTGAAAGTTAGTACTCAGATAATTAAATTGTTATGTTTAATTTGGACACCTTGAATAAAGTTAAAAACTTCTAACCCCACCAATGGTGGCATTTAAATGGTTCATTTTCAATCTCTTAGAAAAAGGAATTAATTTAATTAACCAAATTAGTTATCAACCTCACCCATAGGTGTTACTTGATTTGTTTAGTTAACAAAGAATATCTAACCCCACTAAAGGTGGTATTCATATAAAAAAGTGAGAATCAATAAATATCAATTTATATCTTTAATAACCTAGATAATATGAGCAAGCATAATTAACTTAGTTATTATATCCATAAATACTCCACTATTATAAATGATAAAATTTGCATAAATATTTATTAAATCTGTATCTATGTTTTTTTATGTTATTAGATTAGAAACACAAAAACCAAACTATCGTGACAGGATGTTTAAGATTTAATTTTGTTTTTAAAAGTTTGAATAATAAATTAAAAACCACATATATTCCTTCCTTAGATCGACCTTGGGAGTATACTTACCATTTTCTAAAAAATAATTCATGCACTTGTGAGAGTTTTATAAATATAAAACCAAAGTATTGGCAGGATTGACGATGCCGGTTTTGCTCATCACCGAGCCGACATGCAAATTTGTAAGCATTTTTTATACTAGATGTTATGTCAATGGTAAAGTATGTAGCATAAAAATCAATGGGCACCAAGAAGCTAATTTTCCTAGCACTCTCATAGTGGAAAAGATAAATTTTATATGTTTCAACATATAAAGGCCATATGAACTACCATGGATGAATGATTATAGGCAAGTAAAGATAGACAAACAAATGTGGGTGACCTTCAAAATATGGAGTTATGAAGATGGACTCTTATGCCACTTAGCCAAAAGTAAGTGCATAAAGATCAAGTACAATTGAAGGAAAAGGGACTGAGAATAAAAAAAAAGAGTGTGAGCTAAAAAAATAAATTGAGTTAGAAAAATAGCATGATAGAAAAAAGAATTTCAGTTGAACCAAGAGAGTAATAAGAAAAGGATATTGAGAGAGAAGAAGAGAGTGAAGAAAAGGGAGATAATTGTCAAAAAGAAACGGAGGTTCTGATTAGTAGGGAAATATTTGAGTGAAAAAGTAAAGTTGAGTGAACATAAAAAGTTAAGTGACAAAGAAGAGTTGAATGAAAAGAAAAAATAGGGTCAAAAGAAAAGAGGGAAGAAAAAGAATGGCTTGTCCTAATATTGATAAAATAAACCCTTCTTTCCCTAATACTATTGTTTCTTTGCAGGGCTTCAAAGTTGATATCCCAGAAGAGATTCCTAATGGTTTGCAATAAACAAGAGAATTCGAGCAACTACAGGAATCAAGAAACTAGTTGAATCTATCAGAATCAAGACTCAAAATAACTTTATACACTAACCATCAATTCCAAAAAGATCAGCCATGAGATTAGCGAGTCAGGATCTTGAATCAACGTTCTTGACAGAGTCGATTCCCATCATTATAGTGAAGATTTGAGGATGAATCTTTTTGAGTAAAGGGGGAATGATGCGGATCAAGGAGCATCATTAAAGATTTCATGGCGCACTCCAATTGGGCCAATTAATCAAGAATCACTCAACTGGTCATAGAGCATGTATGTGATTTTTCACAAGCTATTTGGGAGGCATGGGCATGAAGTAAAATGAATGACAAAATGAAATCCAAATTTGGAAAGTTTCACTTGGTAGCTGTTAGTATATTTTCCATATATTTTACATTCAATATCCAATTGAGGTGATGCAAAATTAGTTACAAATCTTACTCAATGGGCTTCAATATTCTCAGGGATAAAATCTTTCTAATTTGGAGGTTTACTAGGTTCCAAATGAATTTGAATAATTGCCCATAAATTTTCCAAATAATTACCTTTCATAGTTTCATAGTTTATTTTATAGGTCTAATGTTTTCTTTATTTTATAGGATTTTATATTCAATTTTTAGTAATAATTTATAGTTTTATATTTGTTTCTTATTACTAGGGTTTTTGTTTTTTTTTAATTCTATAAATACCAATATAAGGTTTTTATGAGAGGAACAAGCTTTGAACATAATTTTAATGGGAGTTTTTCTCTTTAGTCCTTTGAGAATTTATATGAAATTATCAAGAGAAATCTTGTGGCATTCATCCTAGACTCATCACTCACATCTCCCCTCCATTCTTGAGTGTGGTTCTAAAAACACTATTCTTTGATAGCAAGGTTCCTATCTCATTATAGTGAGTAGGCCGCAATCCATATTTTATTTATCTTTACAATCTGATTTATAATTTTTGTAGTGAAGAGTTGAATATTGATCTTTGGGTCTCACATCAATGGGTAGTTGAGCCATTGAAGCTGATTAGGGATTTTTTATCTTCTATAATATTTTTTTTACTCTTGGTCTATCTTTTTAAGGGTTCTAAGAAACATGATATTTGATGCATTTTTGTTATCGAATAGCCCTCGTTTTACCATATAGTTGGAGATCATGAAGGAGATGAAAAAGGGGTTCTTAATGTAGAGTCAAGATTCCTACTAAATCAACTTTTTTGAAGCTAATTGGAGCTTCCTTGCTTTAGTGTAGATTCTCCTTGCTATGCCCCCATGTATTATTTCAATGATTGAAGTTGGTTTTGGAGGTTCTAGAGGTTTCTTATTTTGCTTATACTTTAAAAGATATTTGTCATGCCTGATGAATTCCTTTAGAAAGCCTCTTTTAATGAGATTATGTACCTATTCCTTGAAGGAAAAAAAAATTATTGGTGTTGTGTGTTCTATCTCGGTTTAATGCATAGGAAGGATTTATTACCTTTCTTCCTTGGATTATTTGTTCATCCTCTTATGCCATTTGAAGTAATCTTTCTCTTCTAACATATGGACTAGTTCTACTAAGGAGGCTATCAAAGAGACTAGTACTCTATAACCCAATGTAGAATTTACATCTTGTTTTTATTCATTAGTCTTCAGATAGAGTTTCTTTTTATTTGGAGATGGTGGAGATTTGTTTATCTTCTAAAAGGAGTTCTTTATAGGCTCATATTCCGGTGTGTTGGTTATGTATGTCTTAGTATCCTTCTTTGGGGCAATATATTATTTAGATTTTCTAAGAACCTTATCGAGGCTATGGGTCTCTTTAGTGAGAGCCTTTCTAAGGCTACTTTTATAGAGTTTCCCCTTCCTAAATTCTTAGATGGTAAAGTCCTCAGAATAATCAGATATTTCAATTTTAGGGGAGTTGAATCATTGAAGATAGCTTTGTAGGGATTCACTCTTTTCCTAAAATATTGAAAAGAGATCATGAGCTTCTTTTCTTATTTTTCTTCTACTTGCAAACTAGTTGATGAAGACCTATGCTAATTGGAGAAGAAAGCTTGTAGAACCAAGTAAGTACTAGTCTCAAGAGATTGGATGGAAATATTTTGCATATCATCTAATGTAGCATCTCGTATGGGACATAAGTGGTCATCATCTTTTATTTGTAGTGGAATATATGCTCCATAGGGTGGCTCAATCCTATATAGCTACTAAACTCTATAGTTTAGAACTTGAATGGAGGTTTCATTATAGAGCTTCTTTTTATTAAGGGATTTTATAGAGCATGTTAAAGAGCTCTTTGTCAAGCCTCACAAGGGTAGATAGAAGGTTCATATGAATTCCTCTTAATATGCTAGTGATTACATGAGGGTCAATTCCCTCTTATGCTTTCTTTCTTTTTAGGAGGTGATTATCTTCAATAGTGGAGCTAGTTACTTCATCAAGGATTCTATTAACCTCTTGTTGCCCATTGGTGTTCATAGTCTACTTATTGTTGTACCTATGGCTTGCCTCAAGAGCTTTATATGTGGCTATGCCATTGGGATATCATCTAAAATTATGCTTCAAGATGCTAATTATGTTATTCTAGAGTTTCCATCCTCAAGTTCATGGAGAGAAATTGGTGAAGGATATTCTTATTGAAGGTTTGGTTGTTCTTGAGACTGATTGCCTTTTGCAAAGAATGCTCGTATAGTTGGTGGTAGTAACATGAAATATTAGCCCTTTTAAGATTTTTTTTATTTTCTTAGATCTCAAATTTTATCATAAGAAATTTCCCATAGAAGGAGTGAAACTATTGATATAGGTTCTTGCATAGTTTCTTTAAGACTTGAAAGAGAGTATAAAATGCTAGAACCCATTGGAAGACCACAAAAAGGTTTAATGCTTTCAATTGAACTCCGATTCTCGAGTCAGATAGGTCATTAATAGAGAAAATGGTGAGGCTGAGTATGTCTCTTCTAGGCTTCCAAGTGCTTATGATTGTATATGAAATTAGTGTTATTCTTAGAACTACCCAGAAAATTCAATTTACCTTGCTAATAGATTATTCTATTCTTTTATAGTGATTTATATGAGTGACTTTGAGGATTTTGGAGATAATCCTAATCCTTTGATAGCGAAGAATGCTAGTTACTTGCTCATTTCTAAAGGTAGGTTAGATGTTGAACTGTTTAAGTGGACAATGTCCTCGAGGTTTCCATTTCATTAGGTAGCTAATGTCTTAGAATTTTTTAGGTCCTTAAGATAGTGGAGATTAAGTTACCGGTCCATGGAGGCATATCGTATGTGAATGAGTTGTTCTTGATAGATATTTGATTGATGGAAGCTACTATGAGGTCTCTATCAACATCTATCAAGGTCTAACCTCATAAAGGCTCATCCACGATAATGATTGACGTGTTTGAAAAATTTATCCCATCGTTAGGAGCTATTTGGTAGCTCTATGGTGATATAAGAAGTTTCTATTTTTGGTACTCTTAAGATCATATATGATGTGGCAAGATGCTAGTGATTTTTAGAATAACAGATCTCATAAGGATGATGACTCAAGTTCTATTCACAAATTAGAGTAATCTCATTCTGGGTAGGGTTACTTTATCTGTAGTTCATTTTTTGTCATGGTGAGACTGCTCTTTTTTCTATTGTGTAAAATTTTATAGCATACAATAGTGTTTCTTTGACCCAATTTCCTTCTAACTATTATCGGGTATTATTATCTTGACAAGTGCTCTAATAAGAGTATAGATAGGTGTTGACCATAGAGAAGTTCACTTTTTACTACCATTTACAACTTTAGAGTGGTAGTTTGCATCATCTGGGCCCTAGGTTGTAATTTTTAGATTCCTTTTCATTCGTTTATTTTTGTATTCTTTCATTTAATTTCTTGATATTAAAAAATTATCTAGCATCTACGTTTGTTTTAGAATTTTTCCATTTCATTTTAGTAATTTTATGCTATTTTTATGTAAAATTTTGTGTCATAATTTTCAGAATTTGTATCAAAATTTTATGAATTTTTGTGTTATTTTCGTTACAAAAACTTCCATACTTGATTCATAATTTTCTATGCTAGTTTATGAAATTATCAACCATATTTTTGTATCTTAATTTTCAGATTCTTATAGTAAATTCTGTGTTAGCTTTTGTTAGTAGATTTAAATAAAAAAAAAGCCCAAAGATCATAAAAAAGGGCTGAAATATCAATAAAAAAAATGATATTATCAAGTATTCTCAAGATTTTTATTCTAACAAATTCTACTAAATTATTATTATTCATCATTTGTGTCCTAAAATTTCTTTGAGGCTATTAATATCCTCGTATTTTGTTGTCCCTTCTTGTTTAATTCGTGTATTCAATCTTTAGGAATTATAAACATCTTGAGTTTGTTCCATTGTGTTTTAACTCAATTGGGTATTGCAAACTACAAGTGATGATAGTGAATTCTACAATTGTTGGTATACTTGAACGATTTGGTTTGCTTAGGAGCTAAGAACACTTGAAAAATAAACTTGAAAGCTAAACACAAGATAGATGATAGTAGTTAGTTTTTATTATTAATATCTTGTTTGTGTTAGCTGTTACACCATGTTCAACAGAAACAAATCAAATAGTCCAAAGGGAAGGTAGGATTTCCCGTTATAGGCTTTACAACGAGTAGTTGATAGGATGACTACAACCATGATAAATATGGATGAATGGTTGGCTAAAGAAGAGGTTGCATTAGGAATCTTGAAATAAGAAGCACCACAAGGGTTTCCCAACATAATCCTTACTCTAATTGATGATATGTTTGAGGAAATGGAGAATTCAAACAAAGCAATTGATTTACTTATAAAAAGAAAGCTTGAGCGAAATAAAAAGTTGGAGTTGAAAAGAGAAAGTGAGGAAAAAAGAAAAGAAGAGATGAATAAAAAATAGATGCTTGGAAATAGAGATAAAAGGGAGAGTGAAAAAGAAAAGAGAGTCTTGGTTAGTGAGGAAAAAAAGAGATATAATTTTTTTACTAACAAATTGTTTTCTATGCCTTGGGTTTAAGAGATTAATTTTTTGGGAGTTGAGAAATAAATTGTTGTCCTAGGGTTCAAGCATCAAATTTATTTTATACTTCGACCAACAATTCAAAATTGGTTAATCAAGGGGTCAGTGGATCAAGAGTTTGATTCAAAATTCCCTACACTAACTATTTATAACATTATGATGAAGATTTAAGGATGAATATTTTTTGAAGATGGAAGGAATGATATGATCCAAAAAGCACTACAAAGGAAGTACATGTGTAAAGAACATGCCATAAATGAGTGTCAAATGCCAGAAGACACATGCACACCATGGCATGATGCATGTTCTCTATTTTGGAATATAATGCAAGTAGTAACATGTGCTCCATGGTTGAGAAAAATAGGCACTATGGCATGACCCTTGTTGATGATAGATTGATTCACCATATTTGTTTTACATTACGACATAGATTTCTTGACATCATGGCCCACATATTTTGGTTGTGATTTCCTCAATGTGAGATGGCAATCCAAGGGTTAACATTTAATTTTCTTTGAGGATTTGTTTTGTTTCATATATATATAATTAGAATTTTTGGAGTTTAAACACTTTGATTTCAATAACAAATTTAATAGCTCTCATGCTTTTTGTTCCTTTCAATCCGATGTATCAAGGGAATTACACAACCTTGTGGTATACTATCATCTTTGAATTTTAGTGAGTAATATCTATTGTTTCAAGGTGAGTGCTATTAATATGAATATTAGTTTTTTGGGATCCATTTTAATTTCATTGTTGGGTCTTTTTTTGTGTCACTTGTAGTTCTCAAACCAAAATATCACATTATGGGTTATAAGATTTGTGTTCATGGGTTTTCATCAGTATTCCAAGACTTGGCCTCATTGTAGTATGTTTTGTTTATTCCTAGCATGTTCCTTATTGTTTGTAGTTTAGTGGTGGCAGGGCCATCCTTTTAGAGAGTAGCAAAAGTTCATTGCTTCCTTTTATGGCACATATTTAGGGAAGCATAAGTGATATGCTCATACATCCTAAGTGGATCACTTGATAAGGTCTGTACCTAGCATTAGCTGAGCAGGTTTGGACAGTAACTGTTGGTCTTTTTCATTTATTCTTGTATTTTCTTTTGAATACTTAGTTGATAATTGTGCCTCTTTATAGGTATGACTTCTAATCTTCAAGTTAGGAAGAATAGTAAGAGTATGATGCATGTTGATGCAGGTTTCTACTCAATTTCTTTAAGACTTGAAGAAGAGTAGCATTATGTTAGAACCTAAAGAAGGCCCATACAAAAAGATGGTGCTTCCAATTAGACTCTAATGCTCAAGTCAGTTAGGTGATAAATGCAGAATAAGGTAGGGTTGGGTATGTCTCTTTTAGGGTTTTGAGTGCTCGTGATTATATATGAAATTATAATTATTCTCAAATTTTCGTAGGAGATTCAATGTAAGTTAACTGAAGATTGTATTGTTCTTTATAGTGACTTGTATGAGCGACTTTGGAGGAATTTAGAGATAATCCTTTGATAGCTATTAATGCTATCTATTCAGATTAGGATCATATAAGAAGTGGGAATCCCACATAATTATCTAATGTGGTAGAAGAAAAGTTCTTATGATGATATAACTCTACAAAAGATGATGTACTAGATGTTGGGAATTGATACACTCTTTTCTGGAGACAAGTTAGATGTTATATTGTTTAACTGAATATCATCATAGAGTTTTCCATTTTCTCTTAGAGTGATATCTTAGGTCCTATGAAGTCCTTAAGATAGTAGATATTATTCTACATATCCATGGAGGTTCTATGATATGTGTAGGAGCTATTCATGATAGATATGTTATTGGTAGAAGCTGCTAGAAGCTCTCTATTAGGGTCTAAGTCTATAAAGGCTCATCCTTGATGATGATCGAGGTGTTAGGAGAATCTATCCCATTGTGTAGAGCTATTTGGTAGCTCTTTATAGAGATATTATAAGTCTTTCACTACATCTAGAAGCATATAGAGAGCTCCTAACCTGTGTTATGTTTCTTTATAAGGGTCTTGGATACTCTTAAGATCTTAAATGAAATGGCAAGATATTAGTAGTTTTTTACCCTCTACAGATTACTCTTACTCTATAGCTTTTTAGGGAAGTTAGGAGGTTGATGGAGCATCTTATCTCTGAGATGAGATGGATGTGATCTTTTTAGAATAGAAAGTTTGAGTTTCATTTTTGTTTTCCAGCTCAAGAGAGTGTACTTGGAAAATTTGGTTACTTATCATTGCTTAAAAAGTTAAAGAGACTAGTTGCATTTTAGGAGCCATTACACATTACGTAAACATTAGAGTTGGTACCAAGCATCCATTTGAGGATAGAGAAACCCAACTTATAAATAGAGCTTAAGAGGTCCCTAGGATTCACATTACTCTTTTTTATTTTCAGAATTTTTCTATGAATTTTGAGCTAAAGATTTTCTTAGCATTCTAGTTGGAATTTTTGTGCATTTTCTCTTGATTACTTACCAATATTAAGATCAGTGTTCACAAATTACTTCTTCAATTTTATATATCAACTATATCTAATGAGCATACTTATTTTCCTTCTTATGAAAGATTTCTAGGCTCTAGTGAGGGCTCTTATGGTGATCCTCTCCATGTTGAGCCTTTGATCACTCTTTCCATAAGGGTTCTGCCCTTGCTTAAGCCAAAATGATCCTTTATTATGAGGTTTCTTAGACTTCTTCCCTTACGAAGAAGTATCTTCCTATTATCAAAAATAAATACAGAGTTATTAGTTATGTTATTCTTAGGGCTACGAAGCTTAATGAGAGGGCTTGTAGCTCTAACTCTAATTTTAGTTGTTTCTATGAAGTCTTTTTGGAATCAAGGCTTTATTTCCCTACACCATCAAGATCACTATGTGTAAATTCAAAATCACTCATACAAAACTCATGCCTAATGGTGGCTTACCCTTTTTGGACTAACTATAATGTCTAGGATGTTTGGACATACTTTGAGCTGTGATGGTTTAGAGCTATTGGTCCAAATCAAAGTTACATAGGAAGATTGGATGATATTACCTACCCACTATTCCTTGTACAAAAATAGTAAAAGATTTTTTCAAGGAGGAAAAAACCTTAAAGATGAGGTTCTTCTTTGTTGGAAGTGCTTGGGAGAGTCTCACAAAGCTAATTGATAATGACCTCTAAGTCTTGACGATGTAAGGAGCTACTAGTGAGATTTTTCTTTCAATTTCCTAAGAGCAAAATCTATTTTATCCTTGTGATGAATTTCTTAACCTCTTCTTTTTTATCCCAAAGATTGGTATATTCTTTGTGAAAAAGGTTAGCAATATCAATGAAGAAGTTGTCAAGGCTTTTTCCTCTTTTCCACAAAATTATTTCCCTTTTTTGATCCAATATTCTAGGTTGAAGGGTAGTGGCCTTTGGCCTCACATCTATAGCGAAGTGGGTATGATGCTTTAGGAATATTTATTTTTCCTTTGTATGATTTGGATATTCTTTTATAGATAATGTTTTGTAGTCCCTTTGCATGATGGAACTGCCTCTAATCCACTATATATTAATCTAGAATCATATGAAAAATATACTCCTAATATGGATCCTATTAAACCTTAATTATCTATTAAGGGGGTTAGAGCTAAGCTATTAAAATGTTAGTGGTTGGATCCTTATGAGTGGAAGAATTTGTTCGCACTACAATTGAAACTCCTTCATTCCGTTTGGTAGCTCAAACCATTGGGTGATCAAGTAAGAAGAGGTCCTAAGTATGATTTAGAGAAGGGGTGGTTCTATCTATATGAGTAGCTTTGAGGAGGTTGGCTTGAGGAGTTAGTGGGAAGTCTCCAACTAAGTGGCTTGCTTACTGAGGGGTTTTGCTCAAGAAAGAGCCTTTGTGTTTTTATGATCTCTCAAAGCTATCATATCTAAAGGCTAATAAGGAGATCCTTTCCAATATGGATTCTATAGAGCTTTACAAGTCTCTCGGACTTTATTTTGTGCTTTATATGGAATGTAAGAGTTTTGTACCATATATATTCATAATGCTTATTCTAGACAAGATTTGGCTTATAAAATTAAATCTGTGGAGAAGTAGCTGAAGAAGCTACAGTAAGAAAGGAACCTGGTAGTAGAGTGATAGGTTAAGGTTAAGAAGGTCACTAAGGTGGTAAGGGTTTGTGTTGAGGAGGCTGAGAACCAATGGTTTCAAAAGGAGAATGAACTTTTTTTTTGCTTCTAAGGAAGCTGAGATGCTCAAAGGTGGCTTGAAGAAGATGGAGACTTATACTAACTAGCAATATGGCCTTGGCATGCTTGTTAGTCATCATGATCTAAAAGCTATTTTTGCAAAGAGTGAGCCTTTATCCCCAATGTCTTCCCAAGAGGTAGAGAGCATGAATATAGAGGATGAGGATATAAAGACTCATGGTTTATAGAAATTTAATGATCCTATTGTTATGAGTCCTCTTCAACAAAAGGCCTTTGGATGATTCGGTTCTTTTTCCTTCTTGCCATTCTGTAAGGAAACTCTCAATGAATGATGTAGGAAAATTGTTGGATGTCCTTATTTTTGGGGTGCTAATTTGTAATAATTTTAAGACAATTGATATGTAGAGGTATCCTTTTAATTTTAAATGAATGTTATATTTAATTGCATTTTTCATATCATATTAACTTGTATGGAGTTTACCTTTTTCTAAAAGTTTCTATTTGGGTATAATTGCATTAGCTTTGAGCCAGTTTAGTAGCTTGCTAGGAACTAAGCCTCTTTGTAGGAGTAGCCTTGCTTTTAACACATCATAGCTCATGGGAGTTATTCCCTTATATATTTTGAAGTTATGGATTGTGTCCAAGAACTTCTCTATTTGGGAACTTAGGGTAACACTTTGAAGTGATATTTGTAGGTCAAGAACTAGTCCTAGAGCCTCTTTGGGTCATCAATTAACTTTGCATTTTGTAATAATCATAGCTTTAGGGAAATATGTGAAGCTATTGATACATGTTTATACCCAGTTTCTTTAGGACTAGAAAAGAGTAGCAAACATTAGAATCCAAAGGAAGACCATATGATTAGGGGTGGTGCTTCTAATTGGACTATGATGCTTAAGTCAGTTACGTAATTAGTGAAGAGCAATATAGGGTTTAGTATGTGTCTTCTAGGGTTCTAAGTGCTATGTACATTAATTGGAGATTGTTTTGTTCTTTTTGATAATTGTACGAAAGTAGAGTTATTAGCCAATTCTAAACCCACTACTTGTCTGGTTTTGAGCTAAGTATCATAAAAATACTTAATTTGTGTTTAAATATTTAAAGTAGGTGGAATTATGGAAAATTAAGTGAAAAATGAGACAAAAAAGGAAAAAAAAATAAATTCATGTAGTGGCGGGTATTTATCTATGAGTCGACATGATTTTCAAGTATGCATTTAGAGAGCTCTATGCCTTGGTAGGTAAAAATCTATGCTTCGGTGTGCTTATTTTCACTAGTGATTAGCAAGCACCATGCCCTTATGGGCACTTTTCTGTGTCCCGATAGGCGTTGTTTTTCTTATTGAATTTTGCCAAAATTAATATGTTTTTAATCTAGCTTTCACCCTCAGTCCTTGGATCTTTTAAGAGTTGATCTAATGACCTATATTGGGTCATTTTTGCTTTAGTTAACCCTAATGAGGCATAAGTAAACTCATAATTAAGAATAAAAAACCTACAACAACTACTAAGAAGAGAGAAAAGAGAGAAAAGATTCAAGAGAAGATTAAAGAAGACATAATTTTGTGAAGAATGTAAGAGAAGATTAGTATATCTAATCTTGAGTGTATCTATTTTTCTTCTTCTTTCTTAGTCAATTTTTATGTCTTTCTTTATATAAAATCTAAGCTTTATGAACTTAATTATGTCTAGCTAATTTATTAATCTAGGGGTCTTATAAACCCAATTTTCTACATATGATGATCTAATATTTTACCCTAATTGTGATTGAAATTTAATTGTATTATTTATTCTGATTTTTATACAATTATTGTGAAGCTAACAATTGATATATAGAGGTAGTTAAATAGATTTGAGAACATTATTAAATTATTTACAACATGCATTGTTTTTAAGCAGAGATGTGTGATTCTTACATGTGTGGACAATAATTTATGATCTTAATGAGTAGTATGCAATCTAATTGGCATGAGAGTGTTATTAGGTTAATTACTATATGGTGTGTGGTTTACTTGAGAGAGGAAGGCATGCTAGGTTAGATTCAGTTTATCATGTAACTGATTGGTAATTATTTTGGAGAGATTTTAGTGATTCAAATTCTTGGAAAATTGTGGGATTTAAGATTCCTAGGTTGTTTTCTCGTATATTTTGACTGCTATAGAGTTTTATGATTTGAACTATTAATTGTCAATTATTTTACGTTTTCATGAAATTACCATTGTTCAAATAGTATTCATAATAGTCATATTGGTACTCGATTTTTAAGTTACACAACTTCTTGTGATATTGATATCAATTCTTAGGTACATTATATTACTCACACGACATGTATACTTATGGTTAGTGTGTCAAGTTTTTTGCGCTGTTACCGTAGAGTTTAATGCTTGTAATGGATATCAATAACGGTTACTACCATACTAGTTTAGAACTTTTAATTTCTATTTTTGTTTTTTGTTGTATGCCCAGGTTGACAGGGGACAATCTTGCACCTTGTGATCCAAAAATAAAGAAAACCTTACACCACTAAAGAAGAGAACGATTAGAACAATATCAATTAGGGGTTATGATAGAATAAAGGGATCAAGGAGGTATTGTGGTCTCCAAACTTTTAAAAGATTTTGCAATCCCATAGGTAGATATAGCCCAATCATCTATTAATAAATTGAGCATCTACACTAATAATTTTGAACTCAAGCTAGGTGTCATTCAAATGGTGCAAGCAAATCAATTTGGAGAGTTACTTAATGATGGCCCAAATCTTCACTTGGCTTCATTCTAAGAAATCTATGACACCTTCAAGATGAATGATGTCTCAAACAATGAAATTCACATTCACTTGTATCCTTTCTCACCGAAGAACAAGGCTAAGGCTTGGTTATAGTCACTACCTATTGAATCAATCACTACATGGGATTAATTGTCTCAGAAATTCTTAGGAAAGTACTTCCCACCTATAAAGATAGCTAAGCTCATAAACAACATCACATATTTTCAAAAAATTCAAGGGGAATAATTTTATGAAGCTTAGGGATTCTTCAAGGAATTGTTAAGACATACCATGGTCTTCCGACTTTGCTACAAGTGCAAACATTTTATAGTGGATTAATGAGGTAGCCAAGGACTATAGTTGATGCTGCAATTGGGGGAGCTTTAATGAGTAAAACTAAGAAGGAAGCCTTTTCTTTACTTGATGAGATGGCACGAAATAATTTCCAATGGCTTGTGGAAAGGCTCAACCCAAAGAGAGTGGTTGAAGTAGTAGATGTAGACACTATAACATCATTGCGAGCTCAAAAAAATGCTTTGTTATTAGCTTTAGTTACGAAGTTAGATGGTGGCCTTGTGGGAGTGATTATTGGTGAGTGCTTTAAAAATACTAAAATTACCATGATTTAATGTACTTTAATTAATAAAAAGATTTATATTTATATGATTTTATCATATTTTTATATAAATTTGACATTTTTAAACCACATAAATAAAATAAAATCAAGCACAATAAAAATGAAAACGTGAACATAAAAAGTTTTAAAATTGTTAAAAAATTTGAAATTAAGCATGGTAACTTTTCATCACCCCCAACCGAGAACTTACATTGTCCTCAATATAACAATTGTAAATTAAAGACAAAGAGAAAAGAGAAGAAAAGTTACCTATTTCCTAAGAATGTGTAAGTAATAATGGAGAAATGCAAGTGAATCCATCATGTTCATCATTAAAGTTCACACAGACAGATCACTGTGAACTTCTAATATCTCAACAAATATTTTTAGTTTTAACAATTCTAAAATTATTGACATGCAATTAAACTAAAATAATAAATATGAATTAAATAAATAAAAGAAACTTATCTAAAATGATGTGTTGCCTCCCATCTAGCGCTTAGTTTAACATCTTAGCAAGATGTAACTTGAGGGATTTCATTTTACCTAGATCCAACAAAAAACTACCTCCTTTTATCACAGATTTGTAATTAAAAACTTTGAAATTTTGGATATAGCTTCAACAATGTTTTATTTTTTATTTTATTTTATTATAATCTCTAAGTTCAATAACATAATTAGTATTAACCAATAGTGCTCCCAAGAAAGAATGGTGGGGAAAAGCCTCCTTAAAACCATCCTTCTAGACATAGCAATTTTCAAAGGAAAGATTAGTGGAACAAAGGTTTCTAAAAACTAGTCTCCTAGACATAACTCCTTTAGATCTTTACTTTTCATGCTATTAAAATTAAGTTAATAAATTAAGTTAAGTGAAAATCTAAGTTAATTAAGTTAAGTAAAAATCTAAGTTAATTATTTTTTTTCAAGTTTTTTTTAACTCAAAATAAATAAAACAATCACAATTATTTACAACAAAAAGTTTTCAATTTTTTTATAAATAATTTAAAAACGTTATTCCTTCCCTGGCAACGGTGCCAAAAACTTGATGAGCAAAATCGGCAATGCCGATTTTGCAAATAGTTTTGTTTTATATTTGTAAAACTCTCACAAGTGCATGAATTATTTTGGAAAATGACAAGTATACCCCCAAGGTCGATCTAAGGAATGAATATATGTGGTTTTTAATTTATTATTCAAACTTTTTAAAAAGTAAACATAGATATAATTCAATAAACAATAATGCAATTTTTATCATTCAAAATAATGGAGTATTTATGGATACAATAATTAATTAATTATATTTGCTCATATTATTTAGGTTATTAAATATATAAATTAATATTTGTTAATTCTCTCTTTTTTATATGAAAACCACCTTTAATGGGGTTAGATATGCTTTATTAATTAAACAAATCAATTAACACTTATGGGTGAGGTCGATAATTAATTTGGTTAATTAAATTAATTCCTTTTTTTTCTAAGAATTGAAAATGAGCCATTTAAATGCCACATTTGGTGGGGTTAGACGTTTTAAACTTTATTCAAGGTGTCCAAATTAAACCTAAGAATTTAATTAACCGAGTACTAACTTTCAAGTTTTAAAACCATTAATGAAAATATATCGTCAATACATTTTCGAATAATAGTTCTTATAAAAACTTTTGAAATAGAGTTTCACTCTAACTACCGAACGATTGTACCAACAAATAAAAAGAGCACTACTCTAAATCAGACCAGATAATTAAACCTTAAAATCTAATTTTCATATTTATGTTTATAATGAAAAATAATATATTTCTCTCTAACATCCTTAATATAAAATCTTGAATAAAAACAAAAACAATTTATTTTATTGATATGTTTCACATATTTAATATTTCAGAAGCATAACAACGTTGTTATTATACCATGTTTATAAACAGAAAACCATGTTAAATTTAATCACAGATAAATTAAACATAACATATAATAATAAAACATAAAAAATAACTATAAAAAATTCATTTTGAAATTATACCTCAAAAAAATCCTTACAGAACTTTGATACTAATTCTGTTGTTGGAAAACCTCCAAACGGATTTTCATTTCCGTTTATTGAATCAAAACCTAAAAATCTATAAAATCATAGCTATTTCTTCTCAAAAAGAGAAGAATTTTAAAACTAAAAAAACTAAGAAAACTTTCTATAGATAGAAAGCTAGAGAGAGAAAAAGCTAAAAATATTGTGTCTTAAGGTGTGTTTTTTACAATGGGGGAGAGAGGCTTTTTATAGATGAGAAAAAGGCTAAAAAAGTGAAAATATATCTTAAAAAATTATTATATATGCATATTGGAAAATTTGGCAGGTGTGTGAGGCGTTGATGCGAACGATTAGGCGGGATTCATGACATGAATGGGTGCTGACATAGGCACTGACGCTCGTAGGAATTTTGCATCATACGCGCACTGGATTGCAACATGAATTAGCACGGCAGTGCTTAAACTTCTGCGTGAAATGGGCACAACTAGGCAATTTTGTCAATTTTTCTATTTTGTTTTTACTTTTCGTCATTTTTTCTCAACATATTTGTGATGTATTGGCTCCAGTATTATTCTTCGAGTTTTAAATTATTTTTGAAGAAAAAATACTTGAAAAAATAATAAAAATATATGTGATTCTTAAAAGATAAATTTATATAAGAATATGATAAAACCATATAAATATAAATCTTTTTAATCAATTAAAGTACATTAAATCATGGTAATTTTAGTTCTTTTAAGCATTCAACAAACCCATTGGTAGTGTGTGATTATTTCCATGGAGTTAATTCTACTTAGGCATGTGGGAACCTTTTTGAAGTAGTAAACTATGTCAACAATCAAAATTGCCAAGGAAACCAATACTCAAACACATACAAATCAGGATGAAGAAACCACCCAAATTTCTCTTGGAAAATAACAACAATCAAGGGTGTAATCAATTCAACCATCAACACTTCCCACCACTAAGTTTTCAAAAATCACAACAAACACAAGTTCAAGAGAAGAAACCACCTAATGAGGGAAACACAAGTGCCTTAATGGGGATGATGAAACAATTCATCCATTCAATAAATAAAAAAATGGATCACCTAGAAATCACTCATGAGTCTTCTATTTGAAATTTATAGGTCCATATGGGGAAACTTGCCCATGCCATAAGTCAAATACCTTAAGGTAACCTTCCAAGTAACACATAATTGAACCCAAAAAGAGAGGGTAACGAGCATTGTAAATCAATAGCGTTGAGGAATGGTAAAATTTTAGAGGAGAAATAGGAAGCTCAAAATGGCGAGGAGTAAAAATTAGACAAAGAGAGTACTACAAAGGAAGTAATTCAACCAAAGAAGGGAAAGATATACACACCCACCATACCTTTCCCTCAAAGACTACAAAAATAAAAGCTAGATATATAGTTTTCCAAATTCTTGGATATCTTCAAAAAGCTTCACGTAAACATACCATTTGTAGATTTACTTGAACACATACCTTCCTATGCCAAATTCATGAAGGACGTACTTTCTATGTAAAGGAGGCTAGGAGATCATGAGGAAATAACTTTGAATAATGGTTGTAGTACCATCCTTGATAGAAAACTACCACAAAAATGGATAGATCTAGGTAGCTTTGACATCCTTTACACTATTGGGAACATCCACTTTGGTAACGCACTATATGACTTGGGTTCCCGTTTAACCTCGTGAATTATTGATTGTCAAGAGATCAATAGTTGGTGAAGCCAAAACCACATCAATAACATTGAAAATGGTAGACAAGTAATCAAGAAACCTTGGGTAATGATAGAAGATGTGTTGTTAAAAATGGATAAATTCATCTTTCTGATAGATTTTATTGAACTAGATATGGAAGAGGATTGTGACATTCTTATCATACTTGGTCCTCCATTCTTAAAAATCGAAAGATAACTCATTGGTGTTAAAAAGGTGAGCTTACAAACAGAGTTCAAGATGAGCAACTATCATTTAACGTTTTTAAAGAAATTAAACTTTCTAATACTAAAAATACTAGTGATTACTTTAGAATAGATGTTATTGATGAGCTAGCCACTGATATACTTTATGACATATGCCTTAGTGATGCTTTAGAATGTATGCTTGTTAATTATATGAACATATATGATGATGAATACCATGACACTCACTTAGGCACATACACTCATGCTGACAAATTAACAAAATTTATTAAATCACCCATAATTAATAATGAAATAAATTCACCAGAAAGGAACTCAACCTATTTTAATTCTAAAACTACAAAATTTATGATGCAAGTTGATATTTTTTACCATGTGAACTTTTTGGATTCTACGCCTCCTATGTACATATCTAATATGGTTGTTGAGTGTCTTGAGATTGGTTCTTGGATCAAACATCCATTGAGGGGCCATCCAAGTTAGAGCTCAAGCCTTTACCAAACCATATCTATTATCCATTTTTGAGTGAGAATAAGACATTTTTGGTTATCATCTCTGCTAGTTTAAGTACGAAGCAAGAAGATTAACTACTAAAGGTGCTTATAAAATTCAAAAGAGCTATGGATTGATCTATTGTTGACATCAAAGGCATAAGCCCATTTGTATGTATGCATAAGATCTTATTAGAGAATGAAGTTAAACCCACTAAGGATGCACAATATCGGTAAAACCCCATTATGAAAGAGGTGGTGAAGAAGTAAATTGTTAAGTGGCTAGACATCAACATCATTTACCTAATATCAAACAGTGAATAGGTAAGCCCAGTTCAATGTGTACTGAAGAAAGGAGGGATCACTATGGTGGAAAATGATTCAAATGAGTTAATACCTATAAGGACTATCACATGATGGAGAGTATGCATAGATTTTCAGAAAGTGAATAAAGCATTAAGGAAGGACCATTTCCCTATCCCATTCATAGATCAAATGCTTGATAGACTAGTTGGGCATTCTTTCTTTTTCCTTCTGGATGGATACTTCAACTATAACTAGATCACTGTGGCATCTAAAGACCACCTTCATTTCTCCTTATGGAAATTTTGCTTTCAAGAGAATGTCATTTGGGTTATGTAATGCACCCTGCAACATTTCAAGGTTGTATGCTGGCTATTTTCTCAAACATGATGGAGAAGCATCTAGAGATCTTTATGAATGACTTTTCAATCTTTGGGGACACAATTTATGAATGTCTACAATCTCTCTCCCTAGTGCTACAAAGATATGAAGAAACCAACTTGGTTTTAAACTGGGACAAGTGTCACTTTATGGTACATAAGGGTATCATCTTCTGCCATAAAGTCCCACCTAAGAGTATTGAGTGGAACATAACTAAACTATAAGTGATTGAAATGCTTCCACCACCTACCGATGTAAGAGGAATGAGGAGTTTCCTTGGACATGCAGGCTTTTATCATAGATACATCAAAGAATTTTCCCAAGTACCCAAACCCTTATGCAGTCTATTGGGGAAAAATGTGCCCCTTAGATTTTATGATAGATATTTAGAAAAATATCTAGTGCTTAAGGATAAATTAGTGTCAACACCAGTTATAGTAGCACCAAATTGGAGCAAGTCATTTAAGTTGATATGTGATGTAAGTGATTTTGTTATTGGGACTAATTTTGGGCAACAAAGAGAAATTTTTTTCCATGCCATATACTATACAAGTAAGACACTCAATGATGCTTAAATGAATTATTCAACTACAGAGAAGGAGCTGCTAGCCATTGTGTATGCCTTTCAAAAATTTAGATCTTCTTTGGTTGGAACAAAATCACTGTCTACAAGGACCATTCTACAATAAAGTACCTTATGATAGAGAAGGATGCCATGCCAAGACTTATAAGATGGTTTCTCCTTCTATAAGAGTTTGACTTGGAAATTTTGTGATAAAAAAGGGATAAAAATAAGGTGGAAGACCATCTGTCTAGACTGGAGAGGGAAGCTAATATGGATGACATGGTGATTGAGAAATATTTCCTAAATGAGAAACTTATTTTAGTGGATCAAATTAACATCCTATGGTATGAAAACATTACAAATTTTATGGCTGCAAATATTCTTTCGTTGGACCTCATATGGCAACAAAAGAAGAAATATTTCCATGATAATAAATAGTAATTTTGGGATGACACTTACCTTTATAAAGAATGCATTGTTGGTATTTTGAGAAGGTAGGTCCCTAATGATGAAGTTGGAAGTATTCTTCACCATTGCCATAGCTCAAACTATGAAGGGGATTTTGGAAGCATAAAAATAGCAACTAAGGTACTTCACTCAAGTTATTTTTGGCCTACACTGTTTAGATATTCCTATCTTTATGTAAAGACATATGATAAATTTCAAAGGATAGGTAATATTTCTAAAAGAGATGAGATGTCCCTTAATAGTATACTTGAAATAGAATTATTTAATGTTTGGGGCAATAACTTCATAGAACTGTTCCCATCATTCTTTGGTAACTAGTACAAACTAGTAGGTGTGGATTATATGTCAAAGTGGATGGAAGCCATAGCTAGTAATAAATGTGGGGCCAATGTTGTCCTAAATGTTTTGAAGAAAAATATTTACACTAGGTTTGGAACTCCTATAATCATTATTAGTGATGGAGGTAGTCACTTTTGCAATAGTGTTTTTTAGCTTTTTATTGTCTAAGTATGGAATTAAGCATAATGTGTCTACCCTTATCATCCCTAAATAACTGGGCAAGTAGAGGTGTCTAATATAAAGTTGAAAAGAATTTTGGAGAAAAAAATGAATAATTCTATAAGGGATTGGGCATCTAAGTTAGATGACTCTTTATGGGCGTACATAACTACATTTAAAACACCAATTGGTACCGCCCTATATAGGTTAGTCTATGGAAAGGCATGTCACTTACCTGTAGAGCTGGAACACAAAGCATATTGGGCATTGAAAAAGTTGAATATGACCCATAGATGTAATTGTTGAGAAAAGGATGCTACAAATAAATGAACTAAAGGAGCTTTGATGGAGTGCTTATGAGAATGTCAAGCTGTACAAAAAGGAAGCAAAAAGATGGCATGACAAAAAATATTGTGCACTGTATTTTTGAACTAGCATATACAAGTCAAGACTCAAATTTTTTTAGGCAAATTTAAGTTTAGAGGGTCAAATCCATTCACTATCACAAAGGTAACCAATAATGGAGCCATTGAATTATAGAAAAAAAATAAAGAATGGTTCATAGTTAATGGATATATAGTGAAGCATTATGATGGTGACCAATTATCAAAAGAAACATTTGTGATAAACTTGGTAGATGCACCATATGAGTTAATATAACCATCTAGCCAAGGACATTAAACATGACACTTGTTAGGAGGCAACCTAACATTATTATTTTTCTTGTAGTTTAAAAAATATGGAGGGCAATGGCATAAGAATGTTTAGAGCATTCATTTTCTTCTTGATTTCCCAAATCCATCCTTCCATGATGTCTAAATTGGAAGAACCATCATACAATGATGGCCTCATCTTTTTGAACTCTTTGAGGTAATAGTATCTACTTTTTTGCTCGAGTTCTCTATCCAGAGTAATAAATCATTGTAACATTTGCAATAGATCACAATTTTTATGTACATCTTGTGCGAGATGCTCTATAGCTTCCCTTATTGGTGGATTCTTAGTTACCTTTAATTTTGGAGGAATGCTGAGACAAAATTAGTTCAAAAATATTTTAACATTATGAATGAATATTATTCTTGAGATATTAGAACTATATTCTGATATCAAATTTTCACACCCTAAAAAAATGGTACATGATATTAGAAGGGTAAATTTTTAATTATATTTTAAATAATTTCAAAAGATTTATTTAATAAAATTTAAAATTCAATTCGATATATCCCTATTAAAAAACAATATTTTAACAAAATCTATTCAAATTAAAAATCACAAATCACATAAATTATAAAAGGGTTCATTTTAAAACATGCCTTAGCATTTTATCCAAAAACATGATACAAAATGAATTACACAAATGAACCTGAAGTTTTTTTTTCATTGTGTTCGAGTCGTGCAATGCCTTATCAAACTCTAACATGGAGGTAAGGAGAAAACAGGGTGAGCTGTAATAGCTCGATAAGAGTTTACTCTAATATATATAATTATAACAAAATAATTATTCATGATGCATGTTACATATTAACAAAACAATATGCATGTAAGTAATCATTATGAGTATATAGTGTGAGGAGATTTCAGTCATAAAAATCGAGTGTACTTGTACTTCTTCACTTCTGGAGGACTTGGGGAGTATACATTCTAGGTAACCAATGCATGCTTATAAAATATAAAATATCTTGTGTAACATAAATCCAATGCATGAAATTAGACCCCATATGTAATGGTCATCCAAATACATGGGCACATATGCAGTCTAACTCTAAGATGCATATTGAGATGCATATGAGTCCACCTCCAACCCCATGTACAATCATAGTACATATGGAACATGTATTGATTAAATCAACATTATATGGGCCCTCCTCTATGGGTATTCGATTGTAAAACACAATGGGATGTCCAACTCTAAAGCCCGTACTCAAAAAATTCAAAATAGATGGCAAACTCCAAACATAATGAGGAGTCCAATTTGTACAAGTAACAATTTATGCTCAACAATTCAAGACCATAAGAGGCATTATAGATGGAAAAACTCTCAGAATACATGTCTATGCGATGTGTACCATTCTCACAATGCATGTATAAAATACTTGAATGCCATATCACATTTTCAATACTGGTTTCATATCAACAATTGATACTCATTTTATATATAAAATTTTCCAATGTATGCACAATAAAATATTTATAACGAGTATCTTATTTTTAAACAATATTTAATATTATAACATTACTAATAAAATCATGGCATCCAATTTTTCACTTTTATTCATAACATATGATGCATGATATTTCATTTATAAAAGCATTGCACAAATTTAAAAAGTTAGAGTAAGAACCCCTACCTCGAATCCTTGACCTGAATGCTCGGATATTTATCCCCAAAACATGCTCCAATATATATCAAAAACCCAAATGCTTTAGAGAGAGAAAGCTTTAGAGAGATGGAGAAAAGAGGGAAAACGGGTGGAGCTTGCCTCCTTTTTATAGCATTTCACGGAGCTCTCCATTAGTGGTGATGAGGTAGTAGTGGCACGGTGGTAGAGATTTTCCTATTTTTCCCATTCGATTTGATTTTTTACACAAAACTTTTCTGATACATCCCTACATTATAATACATTGTTTAGAATTCTTTTTGGATACTTTAATTATTTATACTAAATTTTACAGGGTTATTTAAGAAGTTGATCTGATGGCCCATATTAGGTCATTTTCCCTTTAATTAGCCCTAATGAGGCATAATTTAAACACACAATCAAGAATCAAAAATCTACAACAGCTTCTAAGAAGAGAGAAAAGAAATAAAAAGTTCAATAGAAGATTAAAGAAGACAATTTTCTGAAGAATTTAAGAGAAGATTAGTACTATAAATAAAGAGATTGTGTGTATCTCTTCTTCCCCTTTCTTTTTCAATTTTTATGTTTTTTATTTATGAAAAATATGAGCTTTATGAGCTTAATTATAGCTAGCTAATTTATTAATCTAGGGATCTTATGAACCCAATTTTCTACATATGTTGATCTAATATTTTACCCTAATTGTGATTCCAATTCAATTATAGTATTTAATTTGATTTTTATGTTATTAATTGTTTAACCAATAATTGATATATAGAGGCAGTTAAATAAATTTGAGAGAATTATTAAATTTTTTGTCTTGATTAAATGAGATACATAGTTTATAGGCTCGGATGTATGATTCTTATGTGTGGTCAATAATTGATGATCTTAATGAGTAGTATGCAATCTAATTGGTAGGAGAGGGTGATTAGATTAATTACTATATGATGTGTAGTTTACTTAAGAGAATAATGCATCCTAGGTTAGATTCAATTGATCATGTAATTGGTTCATAATTATTTTGGGAGGATTTTGGTGATTCACATGCTTAGAAAATTGGGGGATTTAAGATTCCTAGGTCATTTCTAGTATATTTTTTCTATTTTTGAGTTTTTTGATTTGAATAGTTTGTTATCATTTAATTTTGTGTTTTTATAATTTTTTATTATCCAAATAGTATTCATAATAGTAAAATTGGTACTCGGTACTAAGTTACACAACTCTCTCTAAGATCAATATCCATACTTAGGTATATTATATTACTCGCACAGCCCATATACTTGTAGTTAGCGTGACTTTTTAGTGACTTGTATGAGCAAATCTAGAGGATTTTGGAGATAATCCTAATCCTTTATCAATTAAGAATGCTAGTTGTTAAGATTAGGATCATATAAGAAGTGGGAATCCCATGTAGTTATCCAATTGGGCATGAGGAGTTTCCTTGATGATAGAACTATAGAGAGGAATCAATACCAGATACTAGGAGCTAATACACTCCTTTCTAAAGATAATTCATATGTTATTCTATTTAGGTGAATAACATCGTGGAGATTACCATTGGCTCTAGGAGCTAATCCTTTAAGTCCTTTGAGGTCCCTAAGGTAATGGATATTACTTTGTAGGTTCACGTAGGTCCTGTGATATGTGAAGGAGCTATTCTTGATTGATACATGACTTATGGAAGCTACTAGGTGTTCTTTATCAAAATATTCCAGGGTATAAGCCTATTAAGGCTCATCCTTGGTGAATATTGAGGAACTTGGAGAGTTTGGCGGATTTTTAGGAGCTATATGAAAGCTCTATGGAAATATTATGAGCCTCTATTAGTATCTAAGAGCCTTTTATGAGCTCCTAATATGTGTTAAGCTTCTTTTTGAGGATCTTAAGTACCCTTAATATATTAGATGCAATGGAAGGATGCTTATATTTTTACCTAGTAAATATTTCCCCATGATCAAGAGCTTCTCAAGGAGGTTAGGAGGTTGATGGAGCATCTTATCTCTAAGGTGAGGTGGATGTTATCTTACTAGATTGGATAGTGTAAGTCTACCTATTATTTTCAAACTCATATGTGGGTACTTGGACAATCTCTCTATTTATAATCATTAAGAAGGTGAAGATATTAGCTATCATTCAAGAGCCATTACGTTTTTTACGAGTATAGGAGCTGGTGTTGAGCATACATTCGAGGAGAGAGAAACCTAAATTATAAATAGGGCTTCAAAGGGCCTCTAAGGTTCACATTTCTTACTCTTATTTTTGTAATCTCGTAGATTTTAAATTCTAGCATTTCTTAGTACTTTTCCTGGAATTTTCATTTATCCCTTTGTGATTAATCTTTGTTCATCACTTCTTAAACCATATTAAGTGAACATTCTCCCTCTCCTTCTCTTGAAGTACTTGTTTGGTGTGACAAACCTCTTGTCAAGTCATTGAGGTTACTTGCTTCCTTTGTTTTCATATTTTCTATGGAGTTTGTCTCTTTTTAAGCAAGTCCATTTTATTTTATTTATATTGAAATCAAACTAGTATTGGAGATTAGCTCATAGCTACGAAGCTCTTCTAGGTGAAATTACCCTTGGCAATAAAAATGGGTAGAAAAACCCTTATTTCACACACATTTCCTCCTTTTTTCTACTCTCTCTCACTAGAAATTTCGCTCTCCAAAATATTTGGGTTTTTGGAAAATTTTGGAGGGAGATTCGGGGATAAATACCAAGGAGTTTAGTTTTAAATGCATACATTGTTTTTAACGTACTATAAGTATGCATCGCAAACACGTGTATCTGTAGACATTTTCTATCTATGGTCTCTCTATGTAACAGAGGATTATTGTGGTAGATATATGTGATCATGGATTTATTGATCGTACATGGGCCTCGGAGTTGGACCCCCATTGTGTTAGGAGGTTTCCATTTATTATGGATTCGTTAACTGCATATAGGCTTCAAAATTGGACCCCTTATTGTGTTTTGGAGTCGACCAACCCATAGACAAGGGCCTATATGATGTGATTTGATAGATACATGTGCCATATGTAATGTAATCATACATGGGGTCAAAGGAAGACCCACATGCCTCTCGAGGTTGGACCATGCATGTGCCCATGTATTTGGATCACCTACATATAAGGCTTCATTTCATGCATTGGATTATACCACATAGCATATTTTGTATTATATGAGCATGCATTGGGATACCTATATTGTACATTCCTTGGTTTTCTTGGAAGCAAGGAGATACATGCATACCTAGTCAAACTCCTACTGAACTATGTGTAGCTCACCCCCAATCTTCCCTCTCTACCCAACTACATTGTTTGAGACAATCACAATGAAGATATAATTATCATGAACAAAAAATTTCAACGTTACAATGTTTGATGTAAAACTTTTTTTTTCTTTTTGTGGTTATTATAATTTACTATTAGGAATACTAAGACCACTTTAATAAATTTTACTTGATATGATAAATGTGTTTGATTTGAATTTTTGACTTTATAATGAATTTTACCTTTAAAATAGAAAACTCTAAAGGATACCTGAATTGTTTATGACATTGATTTTTAAATTATTTTAAATTCAATTTTTCATTACTACTAAAGAAATTTCGTTTAAATATAATTTAAAATTTACCTCCCTTTTATTTCACACATCCATTTTTTAGGGCATGACAGTTTGGTATCAAAGCATGATTCTAATCTCTTGGGAACAAATTTTCTTCAAGTCTCAACTATTTACTCATAGAGTTTCCAATAAGAAAAGTGTGCAAATTAAATTCCCTAAGTAATGATTGAACTTGAGAAGAACCTGAGTCGAAAAAAGAAATCATTATCACAAAAACCTGTAAGGATTTGTCTTCTTTACTTCAAAAGGAACGACATATTTTTTGTCACTACAAAATAAATTCAAAAGAAAAGACATATCATGTACATTCTAAACATATTTGCACTAGTTGCAACTTGATTTTTTGGAGAAGTTGGACATTTTATGAACCGATTATGGGAGCAATTATCAATGTCCACTTGTTGTTGAGGCATAATAATTTTTTATCGGTGCACAAATTATATGCACTAAATACGCAAGTAAATATATCGCAACAAGTAATATAATGATAAAAAAGATCATTCTTATGAAAATTATATTATTAGAAACTAATTATTAAAACATAAAAATAAAAATCAAATTTTTTTGTGCTCTTATATTTTAAGAAAGAAAAATTAAAAAAACTAAAAATAAATAAAAATAATTATTTAAATCAGATTTGGAGCTAAGAAGATATATGAGAAAATATTTAAGAATACTTAATTCTCCAATTTTCTAAACATGTGAATCAATAAAATCTCCCAATATATTTATCATATAAGTATATGATAAATTGAATCTAACCTTGCATGTATTCCTCTCTCAAGTAAACTACACACCATATAGTAATTAACCTAATCACACTCTTTTGTCAATTAAATTCCATATTACTTATTAAGTTCATCAATTATGGATCACATACATAAGAATCATACATCTCTGCCAATAAACTATGCATGTTATTTAATCAAGACAAACAATTAAATAATTCTCTCAAATCTATTTAATTTCCTCTATAGATCAATTGTTGGCCAAACAACTAACAACATAAAAATCAGATGAAATAATATAATTAAATTAAAATCATAATTAGGGTAAAATATTATATCATCACATGGTGAAAATTGGGTTTATAAGACCCTTAGATTAATAAATTAACTGAACATAATCTTATTCATAAAACTCGTATTTTTCATAAAAAAAAAAGACATAAAAATTGATAAAGAAAGAAGTAGAAGAAAAAATACAATCAATCCCTTGAATTATAGTGCCAATCTCCTCTTGAATCTCCACCAAAATTATATCTTCTTTTGAATTTTTTTGTAATCTCTTCTTAGCTACAAAAATTGATGAAAATTATGTTAATTATGGCTCATTAGGGTTCATGGGTGATTATGGGATTAAATATGGCTTAGGTGGCATTTCAATTTGAAAACATCTCATACTACCCTAGAAATTATTGTCAACCTACACCATCATTTTCACCTTACCCCTAATTTTGCTTTATTCCTTTATTGACCAACCAAATTTCAATATTTAATACAAAACAATCAAAAGCTATATATTTCTTATGGAATCTATAGTCAGACCACCACAACTCAATTAAAGTGACCATCTTTGCCCTTAACTAGTGCTACCATCAACTCATTCCCTTTTGATCTCACTGTTCCATTCATCCTTTTTTACCACCTTAAATTCGATCAAACCTAAGGTGAAAGTGGTTTTGATGGAACATAAGGTTTTTGAGAAAGGTTAAGGGAGTTAAGAAGATGAGAGGGAATGAGCTGACGATAGTTGCGATCAGTGGCAAAGATGATGCTTTAAATGAGTTGGTAGTTGATTGACTTTAGTTTAAATAAAAACTACATCAATTTTTGAATTATTATATATAAAACAATGAAGGGTGATTGGTGGACAAAATAATTTGAGGGTATCAGGGGTAGGAGAAAGAGGATAGTGGAGGTAGACATGGTTGCTAATGTAGATATGGGTTTTTTGTAATAAAATGGACAAAACAATATGAATGAAGATATAAAATAATAAATATTTTCATAAAGATAAAAAATTTCCTTCTATAAATTATATTTTAAAAAAAATTGGACCATTGATGTAACTTTTGTTAAATGTGAGGATTATCATTGTACTAATTTGATAATATGAGTCTAAATGTGTACCTTTTGTTTAATAAAGGTACCTAGTAATACTTGTAGAAGCAATCATGAAGTTGTTAATTATATCAACAATCAAAACCGCCAAAAGAATCCTTATTCAAATACATATAATCCAAGTTGGAGGAACCACCCTAATTTCTCTTGGGTGATAATAACCAAAGTGGATCATCCAACAATAGACCACTATTTAATCCATTGAGTTTCAATCAATCACAACAAGAACAAAACATGTCAAAGAATCAAGACTAGATAGATTGGATAGTTTAATGGAAATAGTGGCTACCTCAGTTATTACTATTAGCCAAGATGTGAATAAACATAATGCAAGGATGGTTGCTTTGTCCTCTAAGATAGAGAGCTTGATAATAAATGAAGGAAAAAATAGCGTGTATAAGAAATTTAGTGGTGCAAATGGGATAGATTGCACAAACATTACAAGGAAGAATTCAAGGTATGCTTCCTAGTAATACTGAAGTGAATCCTAAAAAAGAGGGTAGAAAGCCTTTAATGCTAATAACAAGAAATGGGCTAGTAGTAGAAAGTGAAAAAGAAAAGAAAACTTAAAAGGAAGATAAAAATCATGAAGAAACAGTTGTCAAACCTAAAGAAGAAACACTGAAGTGGAGAAATTCTACATCCTACCCCTTCTTTTTTCACAAAGACTTAATAGACAAAAGCCTGACCACAATTCTCCAAATTCTTCAACATGTTTAAAACCCTATATATTAATATCCTTTTCATAGAGGCTTTAGAACAAATTGAAGAGGAAAATTTGAGATTATGAGAAAATTTCCCTTATGAATGGTTGTAATGCTATAATTGATCAAAATCTACCACAAAAGTTGAAGGACCCCTAGGGGATCATCCCTTTGAGAAAGCACTATGTGATTTGGGAGCTAGTATCAACTTAATGCCCTTTTAAATTTTCAAAAATAAGAAAGAATGAAGTGAAAATTAAAAGAAAAAAGGAAGTTGAAAAAGGAAAGGAGATGAAGGAAGTATAGATTAGGAAATTACACTATGATAGAGGGTAAACAAATTATATGCAGAGACCAAACCCTTCAAAGAGGAATTCTATGTGATGGAACATCCTTTGAAAAGTGGTACCCTTCAAGGAAGTATCAATAAAGCTAATAAAGGTTTTAAGTGATTAAAGAGAGCAAACTGTATAGGTAAAAATGGTCACTTAGACTACCATGTATTGTATCCAAGTTAGAGAGTTCGGAAGGTTTAGTCAAGGACTAAAAACATGATGCTGGTTGGAAAGCAACCCAACATATTCTATTATTTATACTCCTATTGTTTTATAAATGAATAATTTTAGATACACTTGGTAAACACAATGATATATTTGGTAATGAAAGGCAACATCAATGTCAAGGGAATTTTTCTTTTCTCATATCTTTTACTTATCTTTATGTTGCATATTATGGGCAATGTACAATTCAAGTGTGAGGGAGAAAACTCTATTATCTACTTTAGTTCATTAGTTTTCTTTTAAGTTATTAGTTTAATACTTTTAGTTGAGACATGGGTAGAAATCGATAAATATGTTGAAACCATATGCAATATATTTGATAAGAAATATATGAACACAATAATAAAATTGGTTGTCGTGATTATGATAATGGATCTAGCATGAAACTATCGAGATGATTACCCTAATCATGTGGTATTCTTTCTTTTTTTTAATTGAATCATCCATTGCCTATGCACAATGCTTATGATTGATTGTTTGATGTACTTAATAATAGAACACTTGAAATGGATAACGTCGTATGATAAGAATCTATCTTGTTTGAGAATCTATGTGATGAAACCTTAAGATGAAATCATAAATAGCATTTAGTTAGAGAAATGATATAGGCTTTAAATTTAGTAATTAAGTGCTAAGTTAAATTCTCAATACCATAAACCCGTAAGAAAAAGAAAAAAAACTTAAAAATAAGTTTGGGAAAGTTAAGGTTAAAAAAAAAAGAGCACTAAGTTATTAAAGAAAAACTCAATAGCATGATGAAAAGAAAAGAAGTGTGGGGTTTGAATCCTAAAGTAAGCATTGATCTATTCCCATTTCAACTTCATATTATAAACACGCAAAGTCTTTTTGATCTCTAGCTAAATGCATAACAACCATAAGTGGAGAGAGATGTGAAAAGTAGAGCCATGAAACATGTTCTAAGACATTAATGTTTGGCATGCATAAGTTTACTTCATGAGTGCATTGAATGACATCATTTGCAAGTCACACACACAGATTATTTTGTTAAAAACCTTACATATCCATATGTTAATGGAATTTTGATTAATGACCATGTGAACTTCTGAATCATAAAAATGTACGATCTTTGAAAGGAATAAATTTGTGTTGAACATGCATTTATTAGAGGATATGTGTTTTATGAGTGGTGTTAGTATTTAGTTTTAGGTGCACCACCCATTGGGCATAATTTATGTAGGTGCAATTCTGAATTTACACAGAAAACTCTTGACAGTATAAGGAAGATGGAAATGAAGCCTTGATT
This sequence comes from Hippophae tibetana, assembly GCA_037013495.1. Taxonomy (NCBI): domain Eukaryota; kingdom Viridiplantae; phylum Streptophyta; class Magnoliopsida; order Rosales; family Elaeagnaceae; genus Hippophae; species Hippophae tibetana. The sequence continues at coordinate 8,294,135 of CM072808.1, read as the reverse complement.
CAAAAAAAGCTTCTTCGAAACAACAATTGTCAAGGAAATGGTTACAATCCCATTCATCAAGCTTCGCACCCTAAGAATCACTGAGTCGGGAACTCTATTTGTTTCTAATAATAGAAATATTATCCTCCTTGATAGAAGAGGAAATTTGAGAAATTTTAGGGTAAAGGACCATTTTGGCTTGAGTAAGGGTGGAATCCTTAGGGGGGAAGAGTCATCAGAGACTCAACAAGGAGCGAATCACCAAAAGTGCCCTCACCAAAACCTAGAAAGCTTTCATTAGAAGGAGAGAAAGTACTCTTACTCAACACAGTTGAGAAATAATATTGAATGGTTAATAAACACTGACCTTAAAATTGGTAAATAATCATGAGAATGTGCACAGAAATTCCTAATAAAACATTGAGAAAAATTCAAGCTTGAAATTCACCGAGAGTTTCTGAAAATAAAATGAGTAGTGTAAACCCCTGGAGGACTTCCAGACCCTATTTATATGTTAGGCTCCTTTCTTCTCAAGTATACTCTTCACCTTTTTAAAAAGCTATAGACAACCAAACTTTTCGAGTACACTCTCTTGAGGTTGCAAATAAAAGTGAAACTCAGACTCTCCATCACATCTAATTACCTTAGAAATGTGATGCTTCATCAGTCTTCTAGCCTCATTGGAAGCTGTGGAGCACAGGGAAATATTTCGTGGTTAAAGATCATCAACATCCTGCTATATCATTAATGATCCCAAGAGTACTCAAGACCCTTTGGAAAAAGCACAACACAGGTTAGGAACTCCTTAAAAGCTTCTGGATGCTGACAAAAAATTTTTATATCTCTATAGAGCTACCAAATAGCTCCTAATAATGGAACAGATTTTCCAAACATCTCGATCATCATCGAGGATGAGCCTTTATAAGTTTAAATCTTGATAAACACCAATAGAGAGCTCCTAGTAGCTTCCAGCAATCATATATCTATCAAGAACAACTCCATCACTTATAACAAGACCTCCATGGACTTGTAGAATAATCTTCATTATCTTAAGGACCTCTAAGGGCCTAAGAGATCAAATCCTATAGCAAATAGAAATCTCCACGACACTATTACTTAAAGAGTGCAACATTGGACCTACCTCCAGAAAGGAGCATATCAGTTCCCAGTATATGGTACAATTACAACATATTCTCCAAAATGGGGATGAGCATTTTAATTATATACAATAGAAACTATAGTTATCCACAAAATTTTGATGGTTTTCCCCGATTGGCCTCCTTGGGCAAAACCATATCATGGGGATAGTCTGAGATCATCACCCATCTTGACCCGCTCCATGTCACTAACGTACGGACCTAAGTTTTCCAAACCACCATTGGTTAGACTATGATCAAATGAACCATGGTGGAATAAACCGTGTTTGACTAAACTATGGCATGATAGACAATAGTTGGACACTCCTCTGTAAGACCTCCACTCTGCGACCACCTCATGTAACCCATCCCAACTAGCACATATTTGACCACATGATGGCCAAATCTGACCATGTTCATCAATCACTCGGTCTTCCATCACTGCCAATGCAAGAAAAGATGAGTGTAAGTGTCGTGAAGTGGTGTTTGGACAATAGGAAGATAAAATCCTTCATTTTCTACAAGGTGCTCAAAAAGCAAATAAATAGAAAAGGTTGGAAAAATAAGAACTTACCAAACCTTGATGCCAAGCTCCTCCACTCTCTACTCTCTCTTCTAATATGAGCCTTAAAAATTGGAATGAAGAAGTGAAGATGGGAGGCTTCCTTTATATAGGGAGTGGGAAGTGATCACATGTATCCATTAAAGAGCCCATCTAAGGGTTCAAAGCTTTTATGTAATCCTTGGACTCCTCAGCCTATAAATTTGAACTTCTTCTTTCCTTCTAAAAAAGGAAAAGTTACTCCTTGATGGCCAGCTTTAACTTTAATATAACTCCATATCCAGGAGTCCAGTTAAGAATCCACAAAAATTGCCAACAATAAGAAGTACTACACATTTTTTGAACTTTTAAGTTGAACAATAAATCTTTCAATTAAGAAGGTAATGATTACACAAAAATTAGGTGAGCACCTCTAGTATGTCAGAAAGGGTCGTGAACCTAGATGACAACATAATGGTAAAATCACTACTACAAAAAGAGGTATATAAGTCGATGTGTAAAGTCAGTTTTTGGAAAAAACCGACTTCTAATGAATTTAAAGTCGGTTGTCCACGTCAACTGACGCTATCCACGTAATATATGTCTCTCGTCTCATTTTGTACGTAGATTTCCAGTTTTCTTCCTCTATCTTTTTTCTCACTCAGAACCATTTTCTCCCAAAATCTTAACCGTGTGCCACCTTCGTTCTACATTTCCGGCCACCTCCAACCACCATTTGAACGTCTGTTTGTAAGTTATATTTCTCTTCTCACATTATCTGTCAGTTCTTCTTTTTTTTAGCAAAATATTAAAATCTGTTTATGGGTATTTTCTGTTATTGCTTAGCCAAAATCAATCCGAATCTGTGCTAATTTTATCAGCGTGTAAATGTAATTCGTTAATTAGGAACATCGAATTTTTATTCGTTAATTAAAAACCTAACATCTCGATTTGGGTTTTGCTTGGGCAGTTTCTTTGTGTGGTTAAATAACTTGTTGTACACCTTTAATTAGTTAAGAAATTAATTAAGGTTTGACAAAATCCAATTCATATTCACAATCACAGAAGAAAAACCTCTTGCATTTTTACATTAAAGAACTTGAATTAACTACTTCAAATGTATTATATATCTTTTGGTTTTATATCCGACGCGTGCGGTTCCACAAGCACTTTTGTTAAAAGTTCATTCAGAGAGCACTTCTGTAAATATATATCAACTTAAGATACATTTACAATTTAGATTGGTGAAAAACAAAAGTAAGTCAATAATCTGCCACTTTATTTGACCACACCTAAAAAATATGTTTGACTTAGTTTATGCAAAATTCATGCAGCTAGCTTATTATTCGATCAATTTATTTTATATTTTGTATAAATTTTTGATTTAGTTATGTTTTTTTGTTTGCTTGTAATAATAATGTTTGACTTATTAATTGTATGTATTCAATAATATCTGAAATGTTTTGTGGGTTTGCGTGGATAAATTTATTTATACGTATAATTAATATTACTTTGTAATTATGATATAGTAACATGCTTAGAAATTAGAATCAACCGCGTGATTGGTTTATATATATATATATTCATGAAACATAGTTGCTTATTTTTTAATTTGTATATAAATGGTTTTGTAAAATGATTAAAATGATAACTATTTTTCATTATGTATGTTTTGATATATATTCTAATAATTAGGAAATTTATATATAATAATACATAATTAAGTAATATGTTTAATTAATGTCATTAATAGAAAATGGACAAATCTTGGATGTCAAAGTGTAGAATTGAGCAAGACTATATTTCTGGAGTTGAAAGTTTCATGGAATTTGCTTGTAGAACTAGTAATACTGGAAGTAGTATGATTCGATGTCCATGTGTTAAATGTAAAAATGAGCGATTTCATGAATTTGATGAGGTTAAGTATCACCTTATCCGTAATGGTATTCTATTGAGCTATAAATGTTGGTATTATCATGGAGAAAATATTGATAATACTCATGGAGAAAAGTATAATAAGAATGTGGGTGGATTACATACATCATATCATAATGTACAGACAGAAAATATGTTTCGTGGTGTTGAAGATGAATTACGCGAGGATGATCCCGAAACCTTTAATAAACTTATAGAAGATGCCGAAAAACCGTTGTATCCAAAATGCAAAAAATACACTAATATGTCAAGATTGGTTCATTTGTACAATGTCAAGGCAAAACATGGTTTTTCTGACAAGGGATTCACAGAATTACTAAATCTACTAGTCGATATGTTTCCTGAGGGTATTGAATTGCCATCTTCAATGTATGAAGTGAAGAAATCTCTTAGTCCATTTGGCATGGAATATCATAAGATTCACGCTTGTCCTAATGATTGAATTCTTTATAGAAAAGAATATGAGACATTACATGATTGTCCTATGTGTAAAGAATCGAGATGGAAGCATGGTACAAATGAGAGTACAAAACATAAGAAAGGGATGCCTGCAAAGGTTCTTTGGTACTTTCCTCCGATCCCTCGCTTTCAAAGGTTGTTCAATAGTAAATATACATCAAAGATGTTGACTTGGCATTCAGATAATCGATCTGATGATGGGGTGCTACGTCATCCTTGTGATTCTCCAAATTGGAAAGTAGTAGATAATTTATCTCCTCAATTTTCATCTGATTCGCGCAATCTGCGTCTTGCCATTGCTGTTGATGGAATTAATCCATATAGTTCCCTCAGTAGTAGATATAGTTGTTGGCCAGTAATTATGGCAACATACAACCTTCTTCCCTGGTTGTGTATGAAAAGAAAATTCATGATGTTAACATTATTGATCTCAGGACCGAAACAACCCGGTGTTGATATTGATGTATATTTGCAGCCTCTGATAGATGATTTAAAGACGTTGTGGAATGATTGTGTAAATGTTTATGATGTATATAAAGAAGAATACTTTAACTTGAAGGGGGTCGTTTTATGGACAATTAATGATTTTCCTGCCTATGGAAACTTATCACGACATGCAACAAAAGGTTACAAGGGATGTCCTATATGTAGTGATGAAACTTCTGCAAAGTATCTTGTTCACGGACGAAAGATGTCTTATAGAAGACATAGGAGATTTTTTCCATCTGGACACAAGTTTAGATACCAAAAGAAACTGTTCGATGGTGAAGAAGATCATGATCATGCAACTCGACCTTTGCGAGGTATTGAGATATTAAGGCAATTGAATGGGATGACATTCAAACGATATGGAAAGATGAAAAAAAAACTCACCAAGTCTGGGAAACGAAGGAGGTCAACTAATGAAATTGGTGAAAATGAAAAAGATTTTGAACCGAATGGTTGTTGGAAAAAACATCAATATTTTGGGAATTGCCTTATTGGAAAGACCTACACATTCGTCACATCTTAGATGTCATGCACATTGAGAAGAATGTATGTGAAAGCTTGATTGGCACTTTACTTAATATACCTGGAAAAACAAAGGATGGCATTAAAGCAAGATTGGATTTAAAGAAACTAGGCATACGACCTGAATTGGAACCAAGGGTGGAAAATGATAAGAATCGAACATACTTGCCACCAGCATCATATACAATGTCAACAAAAGAGAAGGATGTGTTTTGTAAATGTTTGGAAGGTGTGAAAGTTCCTGATGGTTACTTATCCAACTTAAGAAATTTTGTGTCTATCACCGATAAGAGACTGTATGGATTGAAATCACATGACTGTCATATCTTAATGCAACAGTTATTACCAGTTGCTATTAGATCAATTCTTCCAAAACATGTTCGAATATCAATAATTCGGCTTTGTTCATTCTTCAATACAATATGCAAGAAATCTATATCAATTGGTGAGTTAAATTCTTTACAGAAAGAAATTGTAGAAACTTTGTGTCTAATTGAAAAATATTTTCCTCCTTCTTTCTTCGATATAATGATTCACTTATGTGTTCATTTAGTTCGAGAGGTTCAATTATGTGGTCCTACTTACTTAAGGTGGATGTATCCTTTTGAGAGATATATGCAAGTCCTTAAAGGATATGTAAATAATAGATATCGACCTGAAAGATGCATGGTGGAATGCTACATTGCTGAAGAGGCCATTGAGTTTTGTTCTAAATACTTTAGTGGTTGCACTGAAATTGGGAATCCTACGCACAAGTTGTTCTTAGAACGTCACATGATCCAAGTAGGTAACCCTATGCTTGGTGGAAGTAAGAAATTATTTATTGATCGCACTCGATGGGAAAAAGCACACCGAATCATTTTGGTAAATAATAACGAGGCACAACCGTACATAGAGTAAGTGATGTTCATTGTTTCATCTTTTATTTAACTATTAATGATGATATATAACTTAATATATATTTAATAACATTACAGGATGCATTTAAACTTATTGAAGATCGATCCTCGTTATAAAAAAAAGGAGGAGAAAAATGGTTGTATGATGAACATAAGCGAGAGCTTATTAATTGGTTTCGCAACCACGTAAGTGTCACAAACAAAAAATCATGCATGTATCTTCCTATATATATTCAATGTTTTAAAACTTTGCTCTAAACACATTTCGTGTTTTTGTATACATAGATTCGAGATGAACTCAAGAAACCCAATCATAAAATATCAGAAAGTTTACAATGGCTTGCACATGGCCCAAAATTCGATGTCAAATCATTTCATAGTTTCACAATAAATGGATCGAGGTTTACGACTCAAGCTAGGGACAAAGTCCGAGTAAATCAAAATAGTGGGGTGAAGATGGTTGTACAAACTATGCAATTTTCCAGTTCAAAAGATGCTAATCCTGTACTTTCTCATAGAACATATTATGGTATAATACAAGAGATTTGGGAATTGGATTATGAGGTCTTCCATGAGACAGTATTCTTGTGTGATTGGGTCGAAGATGTTATCAATGTTGGATATAAAATAGATGATTTTGGATTTACCCTTGTAAATTTATCCAGGATAAGTCACACAGATGATCCTTTCACGTTAGCACTTCATGCAAAGCAAGTATTTTACGTGAGCGATCAAATTGATCCAATATAGTCTGTTGTGTTAACGCCTCCACAAAAAGAGTTTTACCATTGTGATGTTGTAGAAGATGATGACTCTATGCTTGATACATTAACCAATATTAGTAATTTCTCAAATAAATTGCCTAATGTACGTGATGATCTAATTGATGATGATGATTCTTCGACATGGACTCGTAGTGATTGTGAAGGAATATATGTATACGATCAACAACCTAATTAAACATAATGTATGTTCTATATTGTTGTAATAACTCTTGTATATATGTGTGTTCCTAAGATTGTCAATTAATTTATATTTCTCCACTTTTTGTAGATATTTCATGGATATTCAACTTGTAGATCCAAATGATCCATTGGGGTATTTGAAAAGAAGGGGTTGGGCGAATATACCTGATGCTCCACTTAACCCAGATGATAGAATACCCGTTATATTTGATGCTACTGGTAATCCACTAGGGGAAAATGGTCAACAATTGAAATCTTCTATTGGTCGACTGGCAAAGTCTAGTATACCAATCAATATAAATCATTGGTCTGAGGTTGCCGATGCAGAAAATTTCAAAATATGGATAACCATTTATGTAAGTCTCTTATATTTTATAATCGATATATATATATATTATATTAGGTGTATTATATCTAATCTTTTGTACTGTGTTTTTACATAATCGTTACAAAGTCGATGACAATTGGCAGGGCAAGTGTTATAAGATTGCAAATAAGGCGTGGAAGGAATACAAGACTTCCAGATTGGCGAAAAATTATGTGTTTCCATATTTGGAAACACTTGATGAGAATGTGATATACAAAATCCCTGAAGGACACCCCTGGATTACACCTCAAGTTTGGAAAGACTTTGTGGATTATAGACGTTCAGAAGAATTTCAAATTATTAGAGAAGATCATCAGAATGTCCAAATGCATAACATTCTTCCTAACCGTAATGGGAGGTCTTCAAATCCTGAAGTTAGATTTCGAATGGTATTATTAATTTGTCTTAATTTTATAAATATTTTTATATTAATTTTTCTCAATTTAATTTCATGTCATTGTTAATAAAATTTTCCTAATTTATGTAGGAAGCTGAATTGGGTAGACCTGTTACCCGAATGGAATTGTACATAGAAACAAAGACTCCCAAAATGAAGAATGCAAGACCGATGAGTCAACGAGGAGAAGAACAATTAAATAAGTTGGTTAGTAATTTCGGTTGATAAAAAGTCTGACTGATACTTAATAATTAATGTAATAATGAATGATATGTTTGTGTGCTTTATTATTTGTAGAGAGCTGTTCAAGAAAAAATATACAGGGGTGAAATAATCGAAGAGCCTGGGAGAGATGCTTTATATCATGCAATCGGACGCGAGTATCCTGGTCGTGTTAGGGGAGGTAGCCAATATGATGGTGCTATGGAGTATTTTAAAATTCCAAAACATAAGCCTCAGACGGTAAGTAAGGAGAAATACACTACAATTGAAGAAGAATTCAACTCCTTTAAGGCCTCCGTGATGAGTGAGATTGCCACTCTAAAAGAACATCAATCACAACAACTGTCAGCCATGGCATCATGCTACAACCAGGCATGCCATATTGGCCAAGCATGCAACCATCCATGCCAGGCATACCACCTTCCATTCCAGGCATGCCACATTCCATGCCAAGCATGCCACCATCCATGCCATGCATGTCATCCACACAATCTCATTGTGCTCAAACTACATCCAGTATGGGATATATCCATCCTATTGGTCCTCATTATATGCCAGGAATGCACATGCAATCAAGTAGTGGTTCATTTTCTCCAATGCAATCTGCACATTCTTACCATAAATCAAGCCAAGATGAACATATTAGTGAGAATGTACATCCAATAGCTACCCCACATGAGAGTCCTCCTCTATTTGATGAATCATATGTGGTAAGATTTTAATTTTTAAATTCTTATTATATGTTTTATTTTTTATATATAACACTTAAAATTTTTACAAAATATGAAATGTTTGTTGAAACATCCTTCGTCAACGGACTATGTTGCTATTGGAACGGTACAACAATTGAGCGATGATCGGATGATTCATAATCAATATTTGCCTAATCATTGGAGAATAGTAATTGATCAATCATTGTTTCATGATTGTCCACTACCTGTGCCTTCTGATGCTACCACAGTCCAAGAGGCGGTTGGACAGTATGTGGCTTGGCCGTCGATTCAAGTTGTTCTAAATTTTGACATGGTACTATTTTTTAACTTAAAAAATAACACTTATTTACTACTATTATTTAATGTGATCTTATATTGTTACTAAAAATACATATATGATACTTTTTTGGTAGTCTATTATACCAGAACTCTTAAATGCGGCACATTTAAGAGATACCAAGCAAGTATCTCGTGCTAAATCTATGACTAGTGGCCAATCATCGTGCACCAAGTCATTCAAGAAGAAGCCTTGGAAAAAGTATAGTCATACTTATGCATTACAGTTCAGTAGAAATCTTGGCAGTTTCATGACTATTGTTGGGAGGGCATCTAGCATAAATGATGGATGGACTGTGCCACTTCCTATTGAAATTTCTGGTGTAGACATCGGCCAAACTTATATATCGATCGAGTGCTTGTTGCAAATATTTGAATATCAAATGATCGATTTAAGTATAATTCAAGTGTGGACAAGGTGAGTCCTCAATCTAGTTAGTTTTCTTTTATTTATGCAGAACATATATAATTATATTTATATTATATAATTATATATATACATATATAGGGCTTGCTATTATCGACTTCAACATAATCACTCATCACATTTAGCAATGTTCTATGATTCTTCATATGTCAATCAATATCAAGAGAAGGATATTAGCATCAGAGCTAAACAATTATGTGATAGAGCATTAACGCTTAGCAGAAATCAAAAGTTGATAATCCCTTGGCCATTAAGGTTTGAACAAGGCCAAGATCATTGGATGTTGGTAATCATTGATATGTTCAATAATCATGCTTGGTACTGTGACTCAGCTTCCATAGAACTGAGTAAATATACAAAAGCAGTTGTTGAAATGTAAGAGTTATATTTAGTTACATATTGGTTTTTTCTATTATTTTTTGTAATATTTAATAAAAACTAATCGTTTTATACCTTTATAGGGCATGGAAGTTGTGGAACAAGTTTAGAGGCATTGTCTTTAAAAAATCTCATAAGCTTATATGGACAAAAGTTATGGTATGTACAATTCAATATTAATAATTTTATTAATTTTACAATTAAATAATAAAGATGTTCGAATATGAACATTCATGTATACATGTATTTTTTTTGTAGGTTTCACAACAAAATAATGAAGTCATGTGTGGTTATATGTCATGAAGTTTATGAGCGAAATCATCACAAATATCAAAATTCCAATTGATGATGTGGTAATATATTTTACCCATATACATACAAGTTTTAACATATTTGAGTTTGTTTTTGTAAATAAATGAAATCATATTCTTATTTTGAATTTGAATACATGTAGTTCTTTGGTTGGAACAAGACGGGTTACGACCAGCAAATTTTTGATGATTTACGAGAGGAATGGGCATAACACATGGTTCAAATTATATCATCACAAGAAGAATCAGGAGAAGATTCTGATGATCTTGAATAGCATATGACAACTTAACAGTAAAGTTTTTAATGATTTGGCCTTCTCTATCTATTCATGTGTCTGAAATCACTTGTTTGATGATGATTAATCATATATATGCTCATGTATTTAGGGGAATGCATTGTTTATAAATATGAATTTATCTGGAATCTCTGCTAGTATTTTTAATGATATAATGAGGTCTAAATGTACAAATCAGGTGTACGTCGGTCCGATTTGTTTCTTGCTTTGTATTAGTTTTGGTGCACATGAACGTGTTCCATATGTTTAAGGGCACCAAAACTCACACAAGCTTAGCCAAGTAAGAAATCAAAGTTACATGCAATTGATTTCATATTTAGAGTTCATTATATATAGCATTAAAAAATAGTAGTAGAGATTCCAGATAACTTCATATATATAGACAAATGATTAATAATGCTAATATGAGTTCGTTGAATGTCGTTGTACGTGGTAATCTCTTTTTTATGGTAATATTTATAATGATTTAATTTCTTCATTCGTAAGTCTGAAGTTTAGACTACCTTTTTGATGGATGTTTTACGTGCTCATGTAAGAGAATATTTGTTATATGGATCAGCTTTTTTTTCATAATGCTTGTGAAGGCCAATCAAGATTCTAAGCCAACCAAGCTTACTCTATGGCATAATTTGACGACATTATTTTATTTGTAATTGAAGTTATTTATATGCATTATTTATACATTATTTGTTTTTCTAATAAATTTAATTATTAAGTAATTAAATATATTTAAATTGTTAATTATTTGTTGTATTATTATTTATATTTTAGTGTTTTTATGTTATTTATATATACTGGTATACGAAAAATAAAATTAAAAATTAAAACAAATAAAATGTAGAGTCGGTTCAGGGCATGAACCGACTTTACATTTTAAGTCTCTGAATTTAAAGTCGGTTCAGAGAACCGACTTTAAATTTGTTTAAAGTCGGTTTTTAACCGACTTTTATGCCTATTTATGTAGTAGTGAATAAAACTCCTAGTTCATGTATCCAAGCCAATAAGGCCTAACGGGTTAATGTCATGTGTAAATTAATCCACATCATGTGGTATGATATGAGAGGTCCTAGTTAGTAGATAACTTATAGGCACCTTGTATCAGCAAATGATCATCATTATTGAATAAATATCCAATAGGATAAATGAACATGAAATATTCTTTTAAGTATCCGACAAGAAGATAAATACAAAGAGATTAATTTAATACTAAAATAAATCTATCACTATAGGTAATGATCATCAACAAATAGTCTTCTCATATATATATAAATTCACCCTATATCTTTCTCATGACTCAACTAGAACATAACTTGACAAGAGACAAATATAAGAATATATAATCTCTCTCTAAATCTCTTCACCCCTCTAGATTACAAGGAAAGACGTTGGTCTCCTCTTTCTTTAAATCATCAAGACTTACTTAAGTATCGGAAAACCAAAGATTCCAAGATTTTAACGATATATTCTCTATTCTTAAGTTCACAGGAGAAATGCAATCAATCATTAATGTTAACAAAAATTCAACATCAATAACTATATAAACACAAATATGTAGCGAATAAAATTTTAAATGATTTTATTGAAGTTTTTTTATTAGTTTTAATGAAATAAAAATAAAATAGCATTATATAGGATATATGCTGGTAAACTATTACCACAAAAATTGTTGCTTTTACTCCGATCTCTTTTTATTAAATTGAATTAGGATAAAAATAAAAGTAGATTATTAACTAAATAAGAAGCAATCAGCCCCCGTTTTCTTATCCTACAAATTTTAAGAAATTTATAAATAATTTTACCATATATTAATTTTAAGATATTTCAGTTCGTATTAATATTTATTTAATCTCCCAATTTTTTTAATGTATTTCTAAATAATTTTTACTTATATGAAAATAAATATTAATCTTTATTTTTATATAAATTTATAGTTGCGGGTGGAGGAGAGTTTGAGCTTAGGCCGTTGGGTTGTGGAATATTTTAGCTTTATGTATAACTTGTTCTTAATTATTTATTTATTTATTTATTTTGCCTGCTTTAATTTGTTTTCTTTATTAACTTTCTAATAGATTGTGATTCGAGTTTTTATATATGAGTTCAAGCATATAATTTGGTTTGTGTCCACCAATTTTGTTTTGCGCCCATTGGACCATTATTTGCGAAATTCCGAACAACTGTTTTGCTAATTAGGATTTAGGTTACGTGGATATTGCAATAAGTCCTACAATATTGATTAATTTTCTTTTTCATTGAGTCGGTTCAATTCATAAAATTTTCTTGAAAAGCATTTATCGTTTCCTCTCACCACCCCAACGTGCATTGTCTGTACCTGTCCTCATCCACCTCGGTACACACCCACGATGGCTGGACCTGATCCAATGTCTCTACAAATCAAAGCACTACTACCTAGGCAACCACTGGCCAAGGATGGGCCAGCCAAGGTACCTCCAACTAGGATGTGTAGAGACGGGGGAATGATTTCTTGACCATGACTTGACCCTATCTCACCAAATAAATATGCATTGAACCTTCCCTTAGTGGCCGATCAACCACTTTCTGGTCAATCACACCCCTAATTGGCCACTAGCTGGTAGATCATGTTTCTAGCTAGTCTACCTTATAATCCTTGCATGTTTGGTCAAAAGATGGTTCAATCTTTGGACCATGTGTTGGCCAGGTTGGGAGATCAATTTCTTGAAGATCGGGTGACACTTAACCTATACCCATGGCATTATTTTTCTATTCGGGACTTGTTATGTTTCTTAATTAAGCCCCTCGGTCTATCAACCTCCAGAGTATTTGAATTTGTTCAAGTGGTCCAATCATGAGATAATTCTCAACTTAGAAAACAAATTTAGTTACTACTTTGTTAGAGATTTAACGTTTTGTTTACATAAATGGTACATAAATTTTAATGTAGTTCTTGGAGCTAAGGTGGTGTGGCTTGTTAGCCATGGCTATTTTTTAGGGTGTATGACCAAATATGGGGCAAAAGGGAAGCTAAAAGGCCATTCTTTGTGTTAGTTGTGGCCTAAAAAACATATTTGACATATTAGTATTCTGCAGACAATTTGGTGGCTCTACCCTAAAAGCGCATGACTCACCTATTGTGATACCTCTTATTCACTATCTTAGGAAGGGTGTATGCTTTGGCTAGATCCTTAGGCTTTTATTACACTCAATTTCACTTTGAAATACTCTAGGAACTGGTGCATCAAACTCACTTACGAGGATGCTTCTTTGATTTAGTTTTATCCTAGACTGCACAACCTATGATTAGGGTACGTTCTAGTTGTAACTTAACACATTCATCTTTTATGGATCTTCTACCAACCTAGGCCCTAAAGCATAGGACTCACCTGTAATGTCGTATAAAGAGCTTTGGACTTTTTACATTTAGATAGCTCAAGGTTGCTCATTTAGTAGCTTTGTATTCATAGCATTTCATAGGGGTGCATTACTAGTTGGAATATTAACGGTTGATCAATACCATAGTGGCAGAGCTCTCAAGTCATGGCTTCCTTCAAGGTCTAATGTTGATTAAAAGGATATTAAACCAAGTCAAGCTATTCTTAAACTTAGTTTTATCCTAGACTATACAACCTATGATTAGCGTGCATCCTTGTGGTCACTTAAAGCGCTCAACTTCTATAGAAAATTTGGTGATCTAGGCTGATAAATATATTTTATATAGTTATTTTCATCTATTTTATTAATTATAATTTCTATGTTCTTGACATTTTTCGTTAATTTTAGTTAAATAAATTAATATTTACTGTTTATGTGTTAAAAAATATATTTTTAAGAAAATTAAATAATTTAAATCGAAACCGTACTTAATTGCAAATTTATGTCCAAAAATATAATTTCAAATAAAAGAGTGCTTAATTGCAATTTATAAAAGTCTAAAATATAATTTAAATTAAAATCGGGCTTAATTTTAATTATTAAAAGTTTAAAATTTAATTTAAATTAAAAAGGGCTTAATTGTAATTAAAGAAAGATTAAAATGTAATTTGAAATGAATTTTTGGGTCAAAATGCAATTAAGAAAATTTATTTTTCTGCGCAAGAGAGAAGAAGTCCACGCGCCAGCTTCCACACGCGCAACGTGAGCCGTCAGATCAGACAAGAAACGGTTAGGATGAGCGCGTGTCTTTCAAACCCGACCAAAGCGAATGGGTGCAGGAAATTAGTTGCACTATGCTCGGTACCCGTGTGGGGCCCACCTACCATGCAGGCCGGTGTGCAGGGTGGGACCCACGTGTCCTACTATTTCTTTCAGTGAATCAGATCACGACACGTGGCAGAGTGTATTGAAAAGCAAAGCAAAAACGGACGGCTCTCCCACTCAGTTTTAAACCACTTTTTTGATACAACCGTTTGTCCCCCACGCATATTATTTAATCATTTTCGCCATACGTGTTTGTCCCTCGCGTGTAAAAAATATATATTTTTAAATGTATTTTTTTTAGAAATTTGATGTTATAAATAGGGGTTATTATGATAGAGTAGTGAGTTTTTTGGAATTTTTTGAGAGTTTGGGTTCTGTGCAGTGGTACACGCAGAAGCCATTTTTGGCTTTTGTTGTGTTCTGTATGTGCCAAATATTTGAGCTTAGAGATGTTTTAATTTTCTTCTGTTCTTCATCTAATATTCCTTAACTGTTGTAATTTAAATTTAAATTTATGAACTTATTTAATTTTTCTAGGGTTGCGTTTTATCTAAATTTATGAAGCTTGCGTTTAATTATTTTTGAAAGATTTATAAGATGTTTGATTTGTTTATTCTATTTGTGCTTAATGCTTTTGATTATTCGAGGATTTATCAAATGATCTGTGGCACTTAAATAAACTTGGAAGAGGCATTTTTATGTATATTGCTCATGGATAGAATAACATGTATATATGAAGGATAGGAATATACCTTAATTGTATGTGTGGCCATTTGAGAACTTAGAACGTAATGAATCTTGGTGAATTTAATTCTCATAGGAATATAGTGAATTAATTTAGTGAGGTGTGTCTATACGAAGCTCGGAAGAGATGTGTCTCTACGTAGTACTCACTTTTAGGATTACTTCTTATTCACTACCTTTCATAAGGGTGCATTCCCTACCTGAGTGCTAAGGACTTTATTGTACTTAGCCCCTAGCAATGTTGCATTGAGGGTTCTGGACTTTCTCAAATTTAGGAAGCTAAGGCCCGCTTCTTCATTTTACGGTGGAATTTATATCTTGTTGAATTTTCTAAGTGTAAATAATTGATTTGTAAAGAGATGTATGTATTCTAAGTTCTCCCTTTATTGATACTAATAAATTTGAATTACAAAGTAATTGAAACCATCCTAGGAACAAAATTCAAAATATAGCCTGATAAGGTTATTTATTCTACTAACGTGTCAACAATGGAAATTTTAAAAGCATTAAGTAAAAGTAAAACTAGTAGGGTAAGCAATTTTTGGTTAGAGTGTAGTAGCAATATTACTTCTAGCCCATTCAGATCCTTGTAACGTAGCATTCTCTTGCTACCTTTTTCTTTCCAAATTTTTTTCTTGTTCATATATCCATTGGAAACTTTAGGGAAAAGTGGTAGGTTAAAGCTACAACCTGATGAGACAAAACTGACATCGGGTTAGTAATACCGATCTTGCAGATACTTTGGTTTATATTTTTAAAACTCTCGCAAGAGAAGAACTTTAAAACTAAAAAACTAAAAAAAATATTTTTAGAGTGAGAAATCGAGAAAGAGAGAGAGAGAGAGAGAGAGAGAGAGAGAGAGAAGAATTGAGAAATTGTGTGATTTAAGATTAGGGGAAAAGAGTCATTTTATAAGTGAGGAAAATGTTAAAAAAGTGGGAAAATATCTCAAAAATTGGTTTTGGACCTGTTTGGACAGGTTGGCATGCATGTAGGACAAGATATGTGGCAGGACGGGTACTGGTGTGCACAGGCATGTGCTGGTTGTGTGTGGGCATGTGTTGGCTGCACGCGGGTGCGTGCTAGCTAGACAATTTTTCCCATTTTTCCATTTTTTTTTACTTTTCTCATTTTTTCCCACTTATTTGTATAATAAATGAATACTACACTTTAAATATTATGATGTATTATTTTTAGTATTTTTCTTTGAATCTTTAAATTTCTTTTAACCAAAATACCTAAAAAATAATAAAAATATTCGTGATTCCGAATACATGGTAATTTTAGTCAATTTTTCAAACAAATATAAATCTATTTAATCAATTAAAATATATTAAATCATGGTAATTTTAGTCATTTTTAAGCACTTATCACAACCCTTGCTCTATATAAGAAATACTTGCCTAAGATACAATTATAGGAAGATGGGTAGTCCAGAATAAGGAAGTCTACCATCCATAATTTTCTTGTGTTGGTGTCCTATCCAATTGTGGATAACATAGTCAAACTACCTTCTAGGATGAGCAGAAGTGCAGATAATCCAACCAAGGGGGTATTTATTATCTTGAGAGAATAAGAAAGCTTCACTTGCTTCCATTCCTCAAAAAATAGGACATCAACTGAGCTTCCAATATCTATTAACATCCAATGCAAACTAAGTTGGCCATCTAAAAGGTGACTACCAGAGCATCTAAGTTAGGGTTGATCAACCTACGAGCTTCCTTCTCTAAAAATATTATGTTTGAACCCGTAAATTTAGAATCTTTTCCTAGGTTGCATGAAGTAGTAACCTTTAGAAATTCTAGGCGAGAGATGGCCTCACGGATGAGTGCTTTGCGGATGTTGTTAGAACTACCCCAGTAGAGGCCTTTCATGGTAACATTAAGCTCAAAAACTTCTTAGCATTAAGGTCGATTTCTTTCATTAGGTAGTGAGGTACTTCGTTGTGGCCATGACTGTTATGGTTATGACTACTTTGGCCACAGTTACTACACCCATGGTTGTTGTGGCGTGACTGTTGTGGCCTTGGATTGTTAATAATTTCATCAAAGTACCTTTTCCTAACTAGATTCTCAATTTCATCTTTAAATTCCCAACAACTTTTGTAAGTCCTTTTGTACTTTGTATCTTTGTATTGACATCTCATGTGTAAAACTCGGTGTCTGATAGTTTTTATTTAGTAGTCTTTCTCCAGGTAAGGTTGATTATTATAGATAGTTAGGAACATTGTGATTGAAAGAATATTTTTTACACACCACAGGGTTTGTTTTTTAGTATACATGTTAGGTTGAGAGTAGGGGATTTTTGTTTGATTTAGGTGTAGGATAATGAGGTAATATAGGTAAAGCTTCACTTTTCAATGGGCTGAAGTATACTAATTAGAAATCACAAATGAGGGCCTTCTTGTGGTCCCTCAAATACCATGCGTGGTTTCTTGTCAAGAACGGCTATACTTACTCAACAAAAACCCTACTCGATAATACTATAATTCCAAAACCTCTGATGGAGTGAACAAAGGGAAAAAGTAAAGATTCCAAATAGAACACTAAGGGCTTGTATGCAACTATCAAGGCTATAACACCTAATAAATTTAGAAGAATACAGAGGTATACTACCTCTAAGCAAGCATGGGACATTTTGGAGACAACTCATGAAAGAATGTGTGCTATAAAGAGATCCAAACTTCTAAAATTAAACATAAACTTTGAGTTATGCATAAGACAAAAGGATGAGACTTTTGAGAAGTTCTATACATGATTCTCAAATATTGTCAGTGGTTTATACCATATGGGTAGACCTATCAGTGAAGAAAAATATATTGGAAAATCATCACCAATCTAATTTACTGGTTTCATGCCAAAGTTACAGTGATAGAATAAATGTAAAAACTTAGTAAGCTTATAGTAAATGAGCTAGTCAATGATCTATGAGTTTTTGAACTTCAGAAATTATTGCCAAGACAAGAACAATTGGCTTTTGAAAAGGGAAAGAATTTAACACTCATGACCACCCAAGAAATTGGTCCCATTACTAATACAAATTCCACTTTTGTTAATTATGACTTTGATCCTGATAAGGAAGAGATGGCTTTACATGCACAAAGATTTATAGGATTTTCATAAAGAAGAAACCCTTCTCTAGGGGTGTCAGACAAAATAGTTTAAGCTCTAAAGGTTCAAAATTAGTAAGAGTTGATGATGACTTGATAATGAATCTGAGAAACCAAGCAAAGGGAATTTGAATAAGATCATATGCTTCGAATGTAGGAAACCTGGTCACATTATAACAAACTATTTTTTAAAAAAAGTGCATAAATAAGTGTGCGATGAAAGATGAGGTTACTATTTTGGATAGTGTTAGTAGTGATGATGGGGATGACACTAATTTCCTAGCTTTCTTTGCCTTAAGCAACATCATTGATCCTCTGACTATTGCCTCAGATGTACAAGAGGTTACCGTTGAAGATGATTAAGACGAGTAAGATGAATTGCTTGATTCTTACAATGCTCTACTATTGGAGCATATTAAGTTTGAAAAAACTAAGAAAAAGGCCATGGAGAGCCTTGATGAAAAAGAACATGAGATTAGTGCATTGGAGAAAACTCTTGAGGAAAGGAAGTCCTCGATTGACAGTCAACAACATGATCTCACAAGTAGGTTTGAGGTCATTCAAAAGAAATATGATGATTTGCATAAAACATTTAATGCAAAATATAAGAAGTGAAGAAGCTTGAGGAATAGTTAAAGGTTCCTAATTCAAGTAAAGCTACTCAGCTTTTTGTCAATCCTAACCGCACTTTTTATTAAAAGAATGAATTTGAATAGTTAAAAAGGTAGATTATTTTCCTTGAGAGCACAAAAGAATATCTGGTTTACTCGCTTACATAAGAAGGAGTTGAGATTGAACAACTGCACAAGAAAGTTAGCATTATTGATAATTTTGATACATATCTTGAACCCTTCCTTAAGGAAAAGGAAGCGTTGATTAAAAGCTTTAAGGGATAAACTAAGTGATATTGAGAAGCAATTGGCCCTTTCTACCACCATGATTAATAATACGATGATTGGTTCTAAGAATTTAAATGAAATCCTCTACAATGTAAAGACGTTTGGTAACAAATGTGGCATTGGTTATAGTAAAGGGGTTCTAACAACTAATGTGGGTTCTACTAAGTTATCAGAGCTTCCTATTAAGATCCAAAGTGGAAATATGAACCCAAGAGGTAAATCTATTATGTCATTTTAGCTAGATTCTTTTAGCAGTGTGAACCCTTCACCTAAGACTAGTATTTCCATTGCTCTAGTGATGGTCTACTGTCTCTACCTAATGTTATCCCTACTTATCACCATTGTGGTGAATTTGGGCATGTGAGACCTCATTACAAAAAATTAACTTATCATCCTCGTATGAAAGTTAATATGGGCACCTTTTTCTTCCTTTCCTCCATGTACAGCTCTTCGAAGTTAGGGACCCAAATTATCTAACTCCACACTTTATGCCTGTTATCCTTTGGCATTACTGGCCACCTTATTAGGTAGTGTCCTAGATATGTGAGGAGTTCATCTCATAGTTCTCCATCTCATTCACCCCATCTTCTTTGACTAGATGTAGATATTGTGGCTCATCTGAGCATGTTCAAGTAGATTGCATTATACTTCTAAGGCATAGTGCAGAAAGAAATAAATCTAACTTAAAAGGTCCACCTTGCCCAATTTATATGGATAACTTTACTGGATTTTCTAAAAATTATAACGAAAAAAACCACAAGTTCCATTTACACCTCATGCTCATATGATTTTGAGATTATCTACTAACTCAGTTGCCCTTCACAAATTCTTAACGAATGGATAATGTCTTATTAGTATTCCAAGTGATTTTTTGGAGTTTAGCTTCTTATTTCTTTTCTCACTCTAATTGTAGCTCTTTTGTATATGAATTCTATGTTGATTTTTTTTTTCTTTATTTGCTCTTGATTTATGTGTTTTGAGTTAATTTTATTACCTTAAAAACCAAAAATATTCGTGTTTGTCTATTAGGCACTACTTTTCTCTCTTCCCAGGTTAGTTCTGCTTGTGTTACTCTTTCTTATTGCAAGTTAAATGAAGTTAATAGGAACGTTTTGGTTTTTGAATGGCATGTATTTGAGTTGAATTGAAAAGAGATTTTTATGACATGTGTTTTCATTGAGTGTGTGCATGACTCATTTTTTATGGATTTGAAATGCTCCATTATGTATGCATGTTCCATAACTTTGTGAATTTGAATGGATATTTTGAGAAGTTTGTGTGGATTGCATTCTTTGATAATTACTAATGTCTCTAACAAGTTCTAGAATCCACTTTAGTGTCTCTTGAGATGAAATCATAGGTGCTACTTAGATTGAGAAAGGATTTAGGCCTTCCTTAGACCGTTTGAGCTTTTCAAGCCACCATTAATTTATTTTCCTTAATTACCCCTTTTGAGTCATTATGTTATCTCTTTATTTCTTTGCACCAATATACTTGCTTAGCCGAAATGATAAATTTTACTTACCTTGTACACCCTTACATGAGTTTCTATATTTTTATTTGTTGAGCTTTGAGAATGTCTATTTTACCTTCTTGGTTTAAATAGCTAAAAACAAAAAAAGGAAAAAAGAAAAGAAAAGGGGGGGGGGGGGGGGGGGGGGGGGGGGGGGGAATGAGGGTGTGAGTGAACAAAAATTGAGAAGTGAAGGGAAAAAGAGCTAAAGTTTGAGGGTCTAAGGAAAAAGAACCTAAGGTTGGTAATTTAAGTGAATGGAAATTGAGAAGTGAAGGAAAAAGAACCTAAGTTATAAGGTCAATTGTCTATGGACTTGAACTCATTTATGTTTACTTTTCTTGGTTATCTAAACGTGTGTTTAAGCCTAAAAATTTCATATCTCACCTACCCATACCTTAGCTTTTCATCACAAGCTTTGAAAGACCTATTGATTTCTTTCTAAGAGGGGCTAAATGTGGATTTATGAAGTTTGGTGCTTTTTGAGACTATTTTTCTAACTGCATGGTTCAGATGAACTTTTCTTTATTTCATTTAGAGTAAACAAGTTTGACTTATCACACATTGAGCATGTCTTCAAATATTTTTTTCATAACCTTATATGAATGAATTATGGATTTATTTCCTTGTGGATATTTATGGATTGATTTCTTTATGGGTAGTTTTTGAACATGCTTGAAACTGGGATTTTTCTGTCAGACCATGCCCTACTGATTCCAAAGATCCTATCCATTTTAATACTTCTTCTATTGGCTTGTTGTTTTCCATGTATTCTTTGTTTAGTGGAGATGAACACAATGTTCCCTTGAACATGATTACTCCTTTGAACAGTTTGCTAATAAAATTTTCAACCATAAATTATTACTCCATCTTCAACCTCTTCTAGTATTGGATAATCTTATTGTAGTGGTTTTCATGAGGATGATGATGATGTAGACATAAATTGAGAGTGCTAAATTCATTTTATGTCTTTTTTATTTTATTTATTTATTATTGCCTTAGTTATTATTGAACTTAATTTTGTAAAATAACATTTGTTTAATGAGTATGAGTTTGTTCTGGTTGTTTATCCACTTTAAAAATACTTTCAATATTGCATGATTGTTAGTGGATTATTGCGTATTTTTATTCCTTCTTTCCTTCATATAGGGGTGTTCTTTTTTACTTTCTATGTCAAAAAGGGAAAGAAGTTTATATGCATAACTATATGTTTCTTCCATGATTGCATTGTATCTTGTGCTTGACTTACATATACTTAAGATGAGTGTTACATGAAGTCAAGGGTAGTTGTTCATTTTTGCATGTGTGTTGTGCTTATCAGTGTGTACCTATGTAGGGGTAACACGATAGTATGTGGTTTGAATACAAGTTGTTTCAGCATGATACATTCACAGGGTGTGTGTTTGTTTTATGTGTGCAAGTTATAGGTATAGATTGAAGTCATTGAGCTTCATATGTGATATATGTAATGGTGTTGAAACCCTTGTGTTTTGGAATGACAGAGTGGATGAGTTGTTACTGGAATATAGATGGAGCATACTAGTTGGATGCACTTGGTTTAGGTGCGTTTTCCTAGTTTGGTTGGTTGTGCGTCGATGTTTTGTTCATAGGAACAAACATATTTTGGTCATCTTCATGATCATCTCATGATTCATACAAGTCTGTACCTAGTTATGTAGTATTTTAACATGAAAAGACAAAAGAGGATATTGTAAGTTCATTTGTACTTTATGTCTGTATGTTGACTTTCTATGCACAAAACATGGTGTTTGTTTATTTTTACTCAGGGTTTTGTCTTTCTATATGTAAGGTTGGTTATTACGGATCAATAATGCATACACACATATAATTAGGAACAATATGATTGAAAGCGTATTCTTTACACACTCCAGAATTGGTTGTTTTAGTATACATACTAGGTCAAGAGTGGTAGATTTTGGTTTGGTTCAAGTGCCGGTATTTGTAAAAATAACTCGGTATTTTTGGAGAAAAAAATTTAACACCTCGTCACCACCTTTGATGAGAAGGTTGACAAGGTCTATAGTGCAGTGGCATAAGGTGGCACTGTTGATTAAATTCAAAATTCTATTGAAATTCTACCAAAATTTTCAATCATTTTGAATTCTGTTTTCACTAATGTGTTATGATATGAGTGATACGTTTGAGAGAAAATAAAATAGTGAGGTAAATTATTTTTACTACATTGTGAGAATCTCCTTGTAAGACTGAGCTAAGTTAAATTCTTTAAGTTCTCATATCTCTTGCTATGTGTAATAAGAGATAAGTTGTTTTGAGTTTGAGGATGGTCCTCAAGATTATGAGTAGTTACACTTCTTGTTACTGATAGGTGGTTATTGATCATACCACATTGTGTGGTGTTGATTGTGAAGGAAATCCAGGTTTGTGTGTGATAACTGTATTTTATATAGTTATTTACATCTATTTTATTAATTATAATTGTTATATTCTTTACAGTTTTTAGTTAATTCTAGTGTAATAAATTAGTATTTACTGTTTTTATAAATTTTAATAAAATTAAGTAATTTGTATCGAAAACCACTTAATTGCAAATTTGTGTCCAAAAAGATAATTTCAAATAAAAGAGTGTTTAATTGCAATTTATAAAAGTCAAAAATATAATTTAAATTTAAATCGGGCTTAATTTTAATTATTAAAAGTTTAAAATTTTAATTTAAATTAGAAAAGGGCTAAATTGTAATTAAAGAAAGTTGAAATTGTAATTTGAATTAAATTTATGCGTCAAAATGCAATTAAGAAAGTTTAATTTTCTGCGCAGGTGAGAAGAATCCACGCGCCATATAGCACGCGCGAAACGTGGACCGTCCGATCAAAGAAGAAACGGCTACGATGCGCACGTGACGATCACACCCGACCAACTAGCGTGGGTGCAGATCTCTATTTTCACACGGCTCGGTGCCCGAGTGGGGCCCACCTGCCGCGCAGACCGGCGTGCAGGTGGGACCCACGTGTCTGACGCTTCCAACCGCTGTCCCCTACTTACGCGCACCTCTGATCCCCTAGGGTGATCTATGCATGCAACCGGATCTTTAGCTAATCAGACGCTGCCACGTGTCCGCTTTAAATCCTTGAAGCAAATCAGAAGATGCCACGTGTCCACTTCATTTTTAAGCCAATTCTGGTATGACACGTGTCAGGTTACGATGAGCGCGAAAGAGCAGGATCACGCCCGCGTGCAGCCGTTGTCTCCCGTGCGACAATCCATCGTGCGCCCGTTTGCTACAGCCAATCAAAAGCTGCCATGTGTCCGCTTTAAATCCTTACAGCGAATCATACGCTGACACGTGACATGCACTTTGAATTAAAAAAATCAGAAACGGCTCTACTTGTCTCACGCGTGGATTATAATAATGTTTTCGATATCGAATTTTGATACGCGTCGATTTTAGTTTCGATACAAATTTTAACGCGTTTATAAAAAAAATGTAATATTTTAGATGTATTATTTTTAGCATTAGAGAGTAAAAAAGTTTTTTGGAGTTTTGGAGAGTTTAATTTTGGAGATTATTTTGTTGTTCGGTTTTGGACTACAGAACACGCAGAAGCCATTTTTTGGCTTTTGTTGTGTTCTGCGTGTGCCAAATATTTGTTCTAAGTGATGTTTTAATTTTCCTTCTTCTTCATCTTATTTTTCTGTATCTGTTGTAATTTTTTTTAAATTTATGAAGTAATTTAATTTTTCTAGGGTTGCATTTGATCTAAATTTATGATGCTTTTATTTTAATTATTTTTGAACGTTTTATAAGACGTTTGAGTTGTTTATTCTATTTCGTGTTTAATGCTTTTGATTATTTACAAATTTTATCAAATGATCCGTGGCACAAAAATAAACTTGGAAGAGGCATTTTTGTGTATATTGCTCATAAATATAATGACATGTATGATGAAGGATAGGAATATACCCTAATTGTATGTGTGGCCATTTGAGAACTTAGCACGTAATGAATCTTGGTGAATTTAATTCTCATACGAATATAGTGAATTAATTTAACGAGTTGTGTTTGTACGGAGCTGGGAAGAGATGTATGAATAAAATTAGAAGTTTTCGGTTGACAAATTGAATGTACTAAAAAAATATAAATCAAAAGAAAATAATATGATTTGAGTTGATTAATTTGGTGAAAAATTGCAATCCTAGATTTTTTTTATTTTGTTTTTTAAACGCTTTTCTTAAATTTGTTACAATCAACGATCGTTTTGAATAAAATCAGAGAGAGATAATTTTATTACTCAACAAACTATAGTAACAAATCTCTGTGGGAATGATAACTTACTTATCAAATTTTATTACTTGTGACCGTGTATACTTGCACGTTTTTATGTGTTTCAAAAACACACAACAGTGTGTCAAACCAGGTCATTACAAAAGCAACAAGCAAGGGAAATAATAGGCATTTCAGACAGAGGTCATGACTCATAGAGGTAATAGTGGTTTTATTTCTTTCAAAGTTTTAATTGTTTATTGCTTAGTAAATTGTTTGTTGTCAAATGGTTCCTGCAAAAAACCTATAGATGTTACCACATAGATAGGGTCTATATGTGGGTTTATCTTGTTATATTTTGTGTTATGTATGCTCTATTGTTAGTATCTGATATTATTTTATTTGTGCTTCTACTATACTGCCTAATTAAGTGTTTACTTCTCTGTTTGTGCGAGTTAGGGTCGAGACATTAAGGAGTCTGTATCTCCTTAACCTAATTGTATTGCATAAGAATAACCTTTCTTATTACCCTAAGAGAGGTGTGAGTTTAAAAATTTCATCCAAGATAGACAAGATTTTCGTCCAAGGCCTTTCTATCATTTCTTTGGTCTAGTTTGGACCTGTTGTTATCATATTGTAGGGGTTCATCTGTACGTATGCTTTATTACTTCTTTACTAGAAGGCTCTTGATTCTTTCTATTGGTAATCATTTCATCCATATCAATATAAGTGTAAGTCAATTGGGTAGCCTCATAATATTTTGTTAAAAATCTTTGGCCAAATTCGTCCATAAGGTTTCCTGACATAGGGCTTGATGCAAAACTATAATGCAAAACACTACTGCTAAGGTCCATAATTTATTCTTAAATATCTTCTATTTCTTAGTAGATTAGGAACTTGGAGAACTTTTTTTGAGTCCTAAGACATTGAAATTTTCAGCTAATTTTTTTAATACCATGTAGGATTATTCTCTATGGAATATGTAAAATGAACAAGTTCTTACGACTTTGGACTACCTTGTGGGGGATATTTTTGGCCCTCCGTTCCTTAAGTCTATAATTGTAAGATGAATGATAGAAAAGATCTACCATCTTACTCTAATAATTGTATAAAAAGAGTGTTCAGTTATGAGATCAAGTGATATTTTAAGATGATAATAGTTTTGTGCATTTGTGAATATATATATAGGGGGAAGAATTAACATCATAATTATTCACCGTCAAAATGATTGAGTTATTGTAGTTTTATAGACATTTATTATTCATAGACACTTATACTTTTTAGACATATATCATTTCTTGACATCTATCCTTATTTATTTTTTTATTTATCATTTAAGATAATTAAAGGATAAGGTTTATGCGTATTATTTCTTTAATATAATTAGGTGATAATTATTTAGCATTTATTCTTTTAAAATAACTATCTTATATGATAATTACGTATTTAATAGGCTAGGTCCATTAGACTCTTTACTATCACTCTTTGATTACTATGTAAAATGTACGAAATTGCCCGACATATAGTATTTACAATGTGACGACTTAGCCCATTTTTATTCTCTTTAGGAATGACTTCTAAAGGCCGGATGAAAGCACAGAAAAATGTCGGGCATACGTTCTAGATTATTGCTCATGCTTTGAATTTTTTATCACGCTTTCTCATTGACATTTATGCCAATCTATCACGCGATTTTCTTTTATGTATTCATTTAAGATTTTGATTCCTATAATATTTCATGAATAGATCAAATAATATAGTGTTCGACTTGTATGGCTTATGGGATCTGTAATTTTCAAAAGTACTTCCTTAAAAACTGTTTAAGGATTTGTTTCAATCCAATAACAATTTTGCCTGCATTTTTTTATTTACAGACGAATATTTTCATGAAAGTGCAAAAAATTGATTCATTACTTATCAAATAATATTTTTGAAAACCTCAACCATAATATATGGTTTCTTTATAGGAAAAAAAATAAAAATATATTTTAATTTTATAAATTGAATACATTAATCACCATATTTTAAACTAATATATTTTAATTATTTTACTGTACATTTATGTACATTTAATCATTTAAATTAATTTTGATTATTTCAATTGCTTTATTTTTCACTTTCTCTTTGCAGACATTTTACTAATCAAACATCTAACTATTCATTACTAGTAAGATTTAATTCGACCTAACTTAAGTTCTTCAAATAAAAAAATGATTTTAAAAAACCAAAATTGATAAAAAAAAATGATTAAGATATTAAATAATACAACACTAAGATAACTAATGTACACCAATTTTAAAAAATATACAGATATGTTCAATTTATAAAATAAAGTGAAAAAAATAATATACTATCCTTCTTTATATGTCTATTAATTTTTTTAATTTACCATTAATTGTTTAATTACTGTACATTATAAGTTGAGTTATTATATAAAAGTTTATATTATTAAATCTTAAAAAGTACACTAACAAGTATATTATAACAGAGAAATGACCATACCATGTTGTGCATCTCATTGTCCGCAGTAGTATCGTTATTTAGCTTATTTAGGTTAATGTAGTGTACTCTGTCTTCTTTTTTAAATGTTATTTATTAGTCTTTTTCAATATGAAAAAAAAAACCTACGGAACTGAAAAACACTTGCCATCAAAAACTTTCTTTTTCAATAAATAATAGAACACTTTTTTTAACTACAAAAACAAAAACTGTTTCTAAACGAACAGAATACAACTTAAATGGCCAATACCAAAGGACTGGCGTCTCTACACCTTTATAATAGAAGACGAGTGTATTGCAAACAAGAAAATGTTATTTTTTGAGGTCACAGAAAGCATGAACTAATGAAACAAATTCTGTATTTCTGAACATATATTAATATGAATGAATATACAGAGCTATAGTAGTACGATGTGAAAACGCACAATAAGCTTCACAAAAAACGAAGCTGTCAGTAGCATATGATTTACAACTAGCTACACCTACAAACAATCATTGGGAACAATCTACAGATGCTCTAATTAAGTGCTAAAGAGGTAGATAATATCCTCCTGTACATATGCACTAGTTGGGGAACTTACGCAGTAAACTTTAATGCAGAACTTTCAATTATTGGGACTAAGAAGAAAC
Source organism: Hippophae tibetana (assembly GCA_037013495.1). Taxonomy (NCBI): domain Eukaryota; kingdom Viridiplantae; phylum Streptophyta; class Magnoliopsida; order Rosales; family Elaeagnaceae; genus Hippophae; species Hippophae tibetana. The sequence goes on along the minus strand of CM072808.1, from coordinate 8,265,955 downwards.
AGAGCACAGGAATACTCAGAAACGAAACTAGGGATTTCAACTTCTGAAGGATCTACCGCAGGAATAGCCTTGTCAATATCTTCAGTAGAGAATGGAATGCTGCAAATTACCAAGTTAAAAATTAAGCCATTTGCATATATATACAAATGAACTGCTACCAGATCTAACTAAAGCCCACTTTTAAGAGAACGACTACAGAAAATATGAAAAATCAGATCACCTCAGGTCATCATCTAGCAAGAACGAATTGGAAGTTAGATTTTGGTTGTCCTTGTTTAAGATCTCTCTCATTTGAGCAACAACCTAATAGAAAGGAAATATTTAAGATAAATAAAAAATAAAAAAAATTACAATATAATTTAATTTATAATTGTTGCAAAGGAAACGACAGAAGAAAATGTAACATGCCTCATTTGACACACTCTGAGTGCCATATTTGTCATCCCAGTACATTGTACTAATACGGTAAATTTGGCGAACTGTCAACGCCTGCATTAGATTACCAAGCCACTAAGCTCACTTAAAGGTTTATATGTTTTTGTCGAAACCCATGAAAGGAGACCATAAGGTGAGAAATACATGTCAAAATCATACCGGACAAAGATCGTGTCTTATCTCATCCAGAGACTTTTTCTTCTTCTGATGTATTACCTGTATCAATAGCAAACTTCAGAAGGTATAACACAACTTTATTTTCTAGAGATATTGACATTAAAAAAGTAATAAAAATGGTTATACCAGGAATCCCACTGCTTGTCTAATATAGTTAAGCTCATGCCAAGAGGTTCCTGCATACTGAATAGCCCAAAAAAATAAAAAAATAAATAAAGACAATGAAATTCAAACTTGCAGATCTGAGAATCAAAATAGGGAACTCAAAAAAAAAAAAATTCCTTTGCTAAATGGAATTCATATCACCTCCTCCTTTGCATTTACTATCCATTTTTCTAATTCTGCAAGACCAGATTTTACATATTCCCCATTTGAAAAGGTGCAGCACTCACGTCGCAGCAGGAGACTAACCAAAACAACACCAACTCAGTTACAGAAGTTGAGGAAAAACAGAACTTGAAATATAAAAAATTATAAGTGATCAACTCTTGCCTGTTAAACAGTTGTATATTTATGAAAGAGAAAACCTGGGTAATCAATTTACGGATGAAAAAGGAAGGTACCTGAATGAATTATATTGTTTGGATCAGAAGATCAGGGGGGAAAAATGGAAACAGTATAAAAGAAATTATGTGTGAACCATAACTCAAAACTTCACAAGGATCCCTGATTATAACCCATCAGGTGACACTTTAGAACCTTCCCCAGGTTTAAAAGATGCGCTAAAATCACAATGAATAACTTTTTCTTTTATAACAATGATTCATTTGAAACAAGTGCCTAAACAATACAGGAAAGACTAAGAAAATTGTTCACCAAATCACAATTAGTGTTGGATGATACTTCCAATTCAACCTTAAAGCAATTGTTACAAACATTTGTTGCTCCTGGGAATAGGCTAGATAATATTCTCCCACTTCAATTGTGAATTTTAAAGCAAGTAATAACATAAATGACCATTGACATTTTACAATATTGAAAAATATAATTTAAATTAATAGAGATCACATGAAATCAAGTATGACATACATGGTTCGCACGTAATTGGATCATGAGAGAATCCAAAAACTTAATAATATTGTCCCACTGACTACCAGTTAATTGCTGAGGGCCACTACCAGGTGATTTAGATGACTTTCCACCATGTACTCGTGAAGCTTTGGGCGCCTTGAAAGTATCAACAACAAAAAGCAAAGTTGATGATAAAGTCCAGATAGCATGCAAATTAAGCAGTACAATCAAATCCCAGGACAAATACGTAAATATAAAACAACTTAATGAAGCAAATGGGAAGATGGATTTTACAATTTTTGAGTTATGCAGCTCAAATGGTATGCTATGTACAAGACTTCTCCGAAATATGAAATGTCCTAATAAAGGAGACAACATTCATTTCTACATATATGCAGGTAATGAAAGGTTTCAACATTATAATAGCTACATCTGACTAACATAAATAATTATAATACTTAAATGCAATGATTCTGCATGTATCTTTAATAGCTACATCTGACTAACATTATATAAGATAAATCACCTGAATACATGACCCCAACAAAGGAGATAACTCTTTCTTCAAATTATCACGAATTAAGCCAAATATCTTCTCAACACTAGCCGTTAATTGTTGTTTGAACAAAATAGCTGGGTATCTTGCCTCAACATGTGAAATACCATCTTCAAACCCGGCCAATCTGAAAGGTGATTTAAGTCCCTGAGAAAGGAAAAGCTAGATCAACTGAATGCAAGACACATCATATATTCCACCATGTACTACACAGGAGTGTTCAAAAATAATGACAATTTCTTTAAAGAAAAACTTGTACTTGAAAACAAGGAAATCTATCGCAGGATGAATTATGCTTTTTCGAATTTTAAAATTGATAATATTCTAAGTATTTCCTATTTAGAATTTTATTATTTTCGCAATTGTTATATCACTAGAAGTTCTTATTTTATTGAATAACATTTAGTAGAATTTGAGCAGTAGATTAGGCTTTCTACTATGCCCAATAAACAAGGCTGCATTCTAAATTATAATGTTAGGTTTTAGCTCATTTTGATAATGAATCACTGTCCCTTTTCCCTACCTTCTGTTTCCTAATTCTTCTTTCTTTCTCCTATATATGTTATTTTAACATTTTCCGGCCTGCATCAAAAAAATCCTAAATGGTCAAACAAAATATTCTTTTAATTAAAATTCAAAACTAGTCATAACCTCTATTCCTCAAAGAACATAGGAGCAATGAAATGTTCAGCATCACTGACCCATCCATTTTTACTTTTTAAATGGTTGTCTCCATCAGAATATTATTAAAGAGCAGAAAATTTCATGAAAAACCTAACCAATCACTAGACCTGTGTTCCTCTTAAATTGTAAGGATGGCAGACGAAATATTGACCATATTCTGGCAAATGAATACAAAAACATAAATCACAATGATCATAATTGTGAGATAAATTAATCAACAATCTCACTTGAATTTGAAGGGAAACTTACAACAAATTACCGAGGTTTTTCAAAACTTAAAGGAAAGAAAAAAAGGCAATCACATCCTTGAATTATTGTCATATCACAAAACTCCTTTGAATTTCTAGATTTTTATTGATTTTTGCAAATAACTCACTTGAAAGTCTTTGGAAAGGGATGTAATTTTCATTTTTCAAACCAAGGGTTTTTTTTGTTATTTCAGCACAGGGAAGGTATTTATAGTTGGCCACTTTGCAATAGCTATTTCCTTATTTTTCAGCACCTTGTTTAACCTCACCCTCTTGACTTGATATGTTAAGAAGACTACAACCGTAACAAATAAAAAAATTCCATATTTAAAATGGGATCCTCTTGGACAAAAAAAGATTAGTCATTGATAATAATTCAGTGACATTTGATGAGTAACTGAAACTTTTGGAAGATGATCTCAGATTTTATATATAGGATAATAAACTTGAGGAAAATTCTAAATAACTTTCCAAAGGAAATGTAAGTATTAAAAGAAACAAGAGAAAGACATATATAACTCACTTGTGCCATCCTGCTAGCAAACCCAGCAGACCCAGCAGAACGCTGAGTGGATATAGCCAGAAACCCATTTGATTTCAATTTTCGCAGGAGGAGGCATAAAAGTGCCGAGGCATTTGAGAGCCAATATGGCAACCTAACAGTCTCATTCCCAATCTGCAGGAACATTTATTAAACGTCTCAGTGCTGGTTTATGTATCTCAATGATTAAGAAAAGGTCATATAATAAGTGAAGAAATCAATATGAAACAATGCCAACTAAATGCAGTGAATCACCTTCAGAACATCATTAATTCGCTCAATTATATAGTCAAAAATAGCTGTCCTTTCAGACTCGAACGCATGCCATTGAAGAAGACACATGTATATCATACATGCCGCCAATGGTTTGCCATCCTTAAACCCCAGATCTTCTTTTATGCACCTCAAGAGAAATTCATAGTTCTCCTGTACATCACCATGACATTTGAACATATCACTCATCGGTAGCAGAGTGAGGAAAAACAAAATAGAAGTTGATAATCAAAATATAACTCCTGAAAAAACAGTCTAAAACAACATAAGCAGTTGGTTTACATCATAGGCTTCAAAATTCTATCTGGTTAGGAAACTAAAGAGGGAAGACCTGGTTTCTCTCCAATGCTAATTTTGGTTGTCGTGATTCTGATAATCCTTGTGAAAAAGGTGCAATAAGCTTTGTAGGTGTGGGTGATTCCTGCATGCATATTTCTTATCAACATAAATAAGAAAAATAAGAATGATTCAGTAAACATAAACAAAAATTACATCTTACAAATAAAGACTTCCGGTCAATGGGCGGAAGAACAAGTGCACCCGCATTTTTCTGTTTTCATTTTAGAGATGCAACATTTTAGAAACAGCAGGAAGGTATGAAGAAAATAGATCTTTCTAAAATCCAAAATAAGGCTTAGAAAATTACTAGTCAGACAAGCACAAAGACAATAGTAATTAATAATGAATCCTATGGAACAGATCATTCAAAATAAGCTTGTGCTTGCATGAATGCCATGACATACCTCAGGAACTGCCTTGGCAAAACCAGGACGATTGCTCTTTGGAGATGCACTCAGAGATTTTTGCCTCATTATAAGATTTTCATCTTCTAGAACTGAAACCTTCTCCTCAAGACTTACAACCAAGCACCAAAACAAATCAGGAAAACTCACCAGCATTTAGGACAAAAGAACATGGTAATCAACGATGGCAATGGCACAACCACAAACTAAAAAGTACATACAATGAAATTGTAAGTGTTTTAATCGTCTTCTTTGAAGAGCAACACTAGTTGCATGGTATCTCCATCGTCCTCAAGTATAATCATATTTCTCAAGGAAAATGATTCTAAGTTGATAGTTGAAGATTTAGATGAAACAAAGAGTTTTTTAATTTCATAATATATACAACAATATATGCAGGCTTATTAGGGTCTAGATGCCTAACTTTTAGCTAACAAAATATTCATAATAATTACAGAGATTGTTTCCTATTTGTAGGATTCTAGTCAACACCAAAATTCCTAGAGTCTAGGAATTCTATTTTCCAACACTCCCCCTCAAACTGACTTCAAAATATTCTCCATGCCCAGCTTGATCAATAGCCTATCAAAGTGGTTCTTTGACAATCCTTTAGTGAGACAGTCAGCCACTTGTTCTGCAGTAGGTAGATAGGGTATGCAAATCTGTCCACTTTCTAGATTTTTCTTGATGAAGTGTTTGTTGTTTTCGACATGTTTAGTTCCATAGTGTAAAACTGGATTGTGTGCGATTACAATTGCTAACTTGTTATCACAGTACAATTTTAGAGGTTGAGGTGTTGATACATTTAAGTCCTTAAGAAGTCTTTCCACCTACAATATTTCACAATTTCCTAGTGCTGCTGCTCTGAACTTAGCTTCAGCACTGCTTCTCGTAACAACTCTTTGTTTTTTGCTTCTCCAAGTGACTAAATTTCTACCCACAAACACACAATAGCCTGAAGTTGATATCATGTAAGTGATACTTCTTGCCCAGTCTGTGTCATTGTAGACTTCTATCTGAAGTTTTCCTTAGTAGGCAAATAATAGCCCCCTTTCTAGTGTCCCTTTTAAGTACCTTAGAATCCTTACTACTACCTCACGATGATCACAGCCAAGTGAGTGCATAAATTGACTCACCAAGCTGACGCTGACTGCAAAAGAGATGTAGGGCTTGATATGTGCAAGATAAATCAGCTTACCTTAAGGCATTGATACTGTTCCTTATTCACCTATGCATCAGTTTTTGCAACATCCAATTTTAAATTAGGCTATATGGGGTTGTCTGTGGGTCTATAGCCCATCAGCCTGTTTCTTCCAACAAATTCACTTCTTTTAAGAGACAAATATCCCTCTCTCGGACCTTGCAAATTCCATTCCCAAAAAATACCTTAGTTCGCCCAAATCTTTGAGTTCAAATTCTTTTGTCGATGCCTCTTTCAATCTTTCTATCTCGACTGTATCATCTCTTGTCAAGACGATATCATACACATACACAATTAGGATAGCTCTCTTTCCTTCCTTAGAGTGCTAAAAAATAATGCATGGTCTCCATTGCTCTAGATGTACCCAAATCCCTCCACAACTCTACCAAACCTCACAAACCATGCTCTTTGAGACTATTTTAGTCCATAGAGAGCCTTCACTAATCTGCACACCTTTCCGTTGCTAAATTCTTTCTCAAAACTTGGTGGCAGGTCCATGAATACTTCTTCCTCAAGGCTGCCATTTAGAAACGCATTTTTTACGTCTAGTTGATATAGAGGCCAACTGTAATTTGCAACCACAGATAGCAGTATCTAGATTGAGTTTATTTTGGCTACTGATATAAAGATTTCTTGATAATCAAGACTATGTTTGAGTAAATCCCTCAACAACCAACCTAGCTTTGTGCCTCTCTATTGACCCATACTTTACTTTTAAGATTAAGCATTTTGGGATGCATGTTATTCTCTTAAATTGATTACTAATGTAACACTCTAACCCACCTAGAGCAATTTTATGCCAAATATCTTAATACTTTTTTTTGAACCACTTTTAATCAAACTATTTCATTACAAACCACTTGTAAAATAAGCATATCCAAACAGACCCAATATCATCTTCATACACAATTGTCTTTCTTACAAGGGAAAACTACCATATAGCCCACTGCAATCATATCGTCTTAGCTATTATTTATTACAAAATCCTTCCTAAAATCTCTTCACTTTATTATTTTTGCAAATACCTTCCTTAAAAAAAATTGAAATAGTAGCAAGGGTGATTGTTATTTTTCAAACATGTGAGGTTTTTTTTGTAATTTACCCTTCTTACAAATACAAAACAATGAGAATGGCATCTAAAGAATCCAAAAGAGAGAAGCATATTGCCCAACTTATCAAACCGGCAAGAGAAGATTGTTTTAATCTATAGATTGCTTAATTCAAGCTTTAAGTGATTACTCTATGCAAACTTACCTCTTGTAGATCACCATAAGAAAAGCATTTTTAACATCCAATTGGTAGAAAGCCCAACTAAGATTAACATCTAAGGAATCAATGTCCAAACCAAATTCAATCGAACAACAGGAGAAAAAGTCTATAGTAATCAATATCATATATTTATGTAAAGCAATTAACAACCAATCAAGCTTTTATTTGCTCTATACATCCATTAGGTATATATTTGATGGTAAAGACCTACTTACAACCAACCACTACTTTATGTTTTGGTAATCCATTAAGCTTTCAAGTACCACGAGATAGTATAGCCGATAATTTTTCTTCCATTGAAGGAGTACCGAGATGAGTAAGTGCTTCTTCATACGATTTAGGAACTAACATGACAGATATAGAGAGAAAATTTTCAATAAACAAAAGATGAGGAGTGAAATGAATGAAATTAGCTATGGAAAATGAAGCAATACAACATCTACCCTTTAGCAAAGCAATAAGAAGATGAAAATCACCAAGGATAGAAGGAGGTGCAAGAGTAAGATCTCCACTAAAAGAAGCCATTTGTGTAATGGCTGGCATAGGCAATAGGTATTCTAGTGTTGGGACATAAACTTACAATGGTCTAGACGATACAAGTGAGCAAGAAGAGACTGGAATAAGCAAAGAAAGATGACAATAAGACACGGCAGGTTTAGAGATGGTGGAAGCACCCAAGAAAAAGGAAGTTGACTCAAAGCATCTATATCCTTTGAGTCCAAGAATAACATACAAATACTACTTTGTAGAATATGGAGAACATTTATCAAGAACCGCACATTGTGCACAAAACAAAACTTCCAAGAACACAACTTGGAAGACGAAATAACTTTTCATCAAGACTTAACACAAAAAATAGACAAAAAAGGGCAACCAATTGATTAAGTAGCACACGGTAAAAAGAGTATCACGCCATAATTTACGAGCAACCTCTAGAAGGTGTCAACTTTTGTGCTCAACTACACTCGTGTGTGAACACAAGTAGATTCATGAGTAACACCATTATTATAAAAAACCATAGTAATTGCATAACTAAAATACTCCAAAGCATTTTCATAACAAAATTTACAAACACGAACACCAAATTGTGCCTTTATTTCATTAAAAAAAGATTAAATTACAAAAGAAACTTCAGACCTTTACTCCAAAAGAAAAAAAACTAAGAACCCTAGAAAAATCATATATAAGACTAATATACTAGAATTATTTTGCACTCGGCTACACCATTTTATTGTTGCATGTGAATACAAGAAAATTCATAAATAACACCATTATTAAGACATACTATAGTAATTGAACCCAAAAAAAAAACTCTAAAGCATTTTCATAACAAAATTACGAAAATAAACACCAAATTGTGAATTTTATTAAAAAAATATTTCAATTACAAAAAGGAACTACAGACGATTCTTTCAAAAGAAACAACCAATAAAACTCAACAATACGAAACTTTACAAGGACCCCAAATATCAAAGTGAACCAAAGAAAAAGAACTAATACTAAGTTTATTAACTCGAGGTGGATGAGAAGACATGTTATGTTTACATAGTTCACATGCCTCACACTCCAACTTTCACACGATATTAAGGAAAAATACCCATAAGAAGAAGTAAACGAATAGGAGGATGGCCCAAGTGACAATGCCACTTGAACACATCAACAAAGGAAAGAAAGGCAACAAGAACAAGAGGTCTGCTATCCAACTAGTAAACCCCATTAACCAAGTGCCCATTACCAATCGTCTTTTTTGTAAAAAGATCCTAAAAAACACAATAGGTAGGGAAATATTTATAGTTAATTGACTAGCAGACAATAAATTGACCAAAAAAGAGGAACACAAAGTACAAAAGAAAGATATATGTAGGTAGGAGATATAGTGATTTCCCCAATAACAAAAGAAGATGAACCATCAACTAAAGCAACAATTCCCCAATAACAAAAGAGGAGAGACAAAAGAAGACTTACTAGAAAAATGGGAAATAACACCTGAATCAATGATCTATGGTGACGAGAAACATGTACTAAAAGCAATAGTACTTAACTCAGCCAAGGTAACAATCTAAGAGAGATGGCAGATCGAAAGTCAAGTGATAAGATTGTTTCAATATTTGATTATACTCATCTCGCAATAGCATGATAGACTCACCAAATGGAGCAGAACAATTGTGGATGAAGAGTTGTGAGCTTCGCATTCTGCCGAATGAGCCTATGGGGGTTTTCCAAATTTAGGACAACACCAATTAGACCATTAATCAGTTCTACCACAATGGACAATAGTGGTCACCACAACCGCAGCAACGCCCTCCTCTGAATCACGATCTCGACCTTGACCACTAATAAAACTATAACCCCTACCAAAGGTGTCTAAGCCAACGCACATCTATACAAATCAAAGCAAACAAATCTGATCACCAGCCATAATAGCTTGGTGAACATGAGAATACTCAGACTTCAAGCATGATAAGAATTTAACATGAAACATCTCTTGTTCACTTAACAGTATCCAAATCCGAAGTGATCCAATGACACAATTTAAGTTCTTCCAACTAACTAATCACTTGTATGTAGAACTCCTTAACAGATATCCCATTTTACTACAAGATAGTATACATGAATACAAGCCAAAGATTCGAGAAACATTTTTGTCCTAAGAGTATAGGTCACGCACTACCTACCACATTTCTTTAGTAATTGCATAGAACATGTAATTTCTTCAAATAGTAGGCTCCATGTTATTCCATAGCCAACTATGAACCATGGAATTGTCTTTCTTCCAAGTTGTAAATTTTACTATCACGTGCTAGTGGATCATATGTTAATAGTAGAAGTTGATGGAGGAGGGTCAATCAACATTTGATTACATACAAAGAAGTCAACCAAGTGATCCACTCGCACCATAAAGGAAACATACAGAATAAATTTAGTTCAGCAAAAATAGAGTAACAACCACATGCATTTCCATTAATAGCTTACAAATAAATCTTGAATATTAAGAATAAATAAAAAATATCTTAAAAAAATGAGAGGTGCATAGGGACATTTCCAAAAGTGGCTAATTCAACAAGTTGTTTGAATAAGAGAAACCAGTGGGCAAAAACTTGCGATAGGGCACAGCTTGATCTTAAATAGGCACTAGAAAACACTAAGGTAGGTGACAGTGGAAGCTAAAGAGGCCAAAACGTTGTGAAGTAATGCGAATTTGAGAAGGGTTGCGTGTTCTCGGCAAGAGAAGTGCTAACGGGACCTAAATATTTGTTATGGTAGAACAACCGCTGAGATGAGCATGGGTCGAGATCTTGGGTGGTGGGACAGATTTTGAGATGTCTGATGATGCTGGGATTTGAGATTTTAGTAGCGCCAAGCTTTGCAACTTTTGCAACACTAAGCTTAGCGATTTCGACAGCAGCTTGGCTTCGTGACTTCAGCAGCAACTGGAGATTGAGATTACGGCACTGGTTGGGTTTTCTATAGGTTAACAGAGCAGCATAAGGAGATATGTAGCTGGATTGTGGCCTGTGGCTAGGGATGATCTAGGATTTTTGGAACCTGCTCTAATATCATATTATTTGAGAAAAAAATAGTAGCACTATCTTTAAAAATATATTAATATAAAATAAGGCGATGACTAAAGTACCATTATTTTAACACAGTTAATAAATAAGAAACCACCTTTTTACATTCTGTTTAAGCTGAGAACAATGATCTTCAAATTGTTGCAACTTCCCCAAGAGATCATTGTTGTCCTTTTGTGCTTTGATAAGCTCAATCCCTAGAGTTGAATTCTTCTCTTCCAAGACATTCAATGAACTCTGCACATAAACAGAAAAGTAAATTTCATAAGAAAACAATATAGACATTTTCTTTCATCTTCCACTTTCCTTTGGAAACCTCCAAAAAAAGGCGGAGGCAACTTTAGATTAATGGAAATCTATTTAAACAATAAATCAAAACAACATGCAATAAACTAGTAAGATTTTGGAAATCAACATTTTGAATGCATGACCCTTGACCCGGTTTTTTTATGATAGAGACCCTTGACAATTGTATTCACTTCAAAAAAAACACGAGAAATATACACAAGCATGATGTTATGGTAAGCATTGGTATTCTCCATAAGATAAGCTTGATAAGAGGGGGAGGGGGAGGGGGAGTCTAAATATAAATAAAAACATAAAATTGTGGAAAAAAAAATCAGCATATTTATACCCTATAATGAAAAGTAAACCCTACTAGTGAAGATCTAAACATGATTTGTGAAATTTAAACCTTGAATCTTAGAAATTAAACCCTAACATTGAACTAAATCTACACTCAATTAAAAAAAAAGGTTTATTGACTATTGCCTCTTACTTATAGGATCCAAGAATTTGTTTTTCAATTTTGTTTTTTAATTTCAGCCATTTTATTTTATATTATATCATATCTTACATAAAAAGAGGCTTGTTGCCTCTAATTATAGACTCTAGGGTTGAATGAACTCTGCAAATAAATCTGCACAAAAACAGAAAAGTAAGTTCATTAAGAAAAAATGTGGATATTTTCTACTTCTCTTTGAAAAAATGTGGATATTTTCTTTCATCCCCCATTTCTCTTTCAAACCTCCAAAAGAGAAGGGCAGAGGAAACTTGAGATTAATGGAAATCAATTTAAACAACGAATCAAAACAAACATGCAATAAACTAGTAAAGATTTTGGAGGACAGCATTTTGAATGCATAATATTCGACACGTTTTTATTTTTAAAATTTTATGACAGAGACCCTTTCCACTGATATTTACTCTAAAATAAACACAAGACATATATATACATACACATCGGTGCTTTCCATAAGGTTAGCTTGATAGGGGGAAAAGTCCAACTATAAATAATAACATAAAATTGTGAAAGAGGCTTTTTGGCTATTGCCTCTACTTATAAGCATCCAAGAATATATATTTCAATTTATTATTGTCATGCATTAAATTTTATATTATATTATATCCAATATAAAAGGTGGCTTCTTGCCTCTAATTATACCCTCAATTTATTTTACAATTTTTCGTTTTAACCTTTTATTTTATATTATACACTACATTATGGAGGCTTGTTGCCTTTAATTATAGGCTCCAAGGATTTGCTTTCGGTTGTTCTTTTCAACCATTTATTATACTCAACAAAAATGAAATATGATAATTGCTATTGTGTTTTCTTCCCAGATATAAGCTATTATTTTTGCTATCATCATTTCACCATTAACCTTTTTAACAATGTTGTATTGACTTATATCCGGGATGCATGCATTAATATAATGAAATATTAGAAAAATATGAAAGATCATTTTTTGCTTAAAAGGGAAAAAAAGAAAAGAACCCTCGTTTAACTTGAGCCAAATAATTATAATACAATAATAAATATCAAAAACTAGTCTTTCTTTTATTAATCCATGCAAACTATGAATACAATAATATCAAAAACTATAGAAAATTATTTGTGAAATTATTTCTGTATATACCGAATGAATTGTACGATGAAATAGTTATGATATTTATAGGAAAGTTTGGCTAAAAAAAAAACTTATCCTAATTATGGCTAAAAATATTACATAAACAAATCTCTAAATAAAGAAAAAATATTCTCCGAACTAGCTTGAAGAATAATATTGAGAGATGGTGGAGAGAAACAGAATTCTTGTTTTATTTTTCTCTAATTTTTCAAATGTATATACATCAATATAAACAGAACTAAAAGTTAGACAAATAGGCCATTAATCTAAGAATAACACAGCTGGTATCAAAAACTAAATTCCAACATGTTCTTCAACTAATTCACAGCATGTACAACACTAATACAGACTAATTAAAGATATTCTCAAAAATTCTAGACTCCTTAAGTTGGGTAATAGATATTAATAATTCTCAACTTGTAACTCAGTTCTTCAAAAAATTATTCGAGGTAATGCTTTGGTAAGAATATCTGCAATTTGATGATAAGTAGATATATATAGAAGATCCACGATTTTTTTATCTAACGTTTCTTTAATGAGATTACGATCAATTTCTACATGTTTGGTTCAGTCATGATGAACTAGGTATTTTTGCAATTCTTATTGCAACTTGATTGTCACAATGCATGCTGATAGGTTCAATAATTGTGAAGTCTTCTTAACCACATTCCTTGACAAATCCCATAGACCATAGCTCTGAATTCAGCTTCTATACTGCTTCGAACGACTACTGACTATTTCTTACTCTGCAAAGTTACAAGATTCCCCATATGAATGTACAATATCCAGTGGTAGATCTGTGATCCACTATAAAGCATGTCCAATAAGCATTTGCAAATATTTAAGATTGCCTAGATCTTTGATCTCAAATTCCTTGGCTAGGAACTCTTTGAGTTTATTCATCTCAATTGTAGAATTACCTATTAAAATAATATCATCTAAGTATACAATTAGGATAACTATTCTGTCATTGGATAAATGTTTGACGAATAATGTGTGATCTGATTGACATTGATTGTACCCATATCTCTTTAGAACTTTAGAAAACCCACCGAACCAAGCACGTGGAGACTACTTCAATCCATATAAGGATTTCTTAAGTTTGCAGACTCTATTGGTTGGAACAAGAGATTCAATTCCAATAGGAATATCCATGTAGACTTCTTCTTCGAGATCACCATTGAGGAATGCATTCTTGACATTTAATTGGTAGAGAGGCCAATCCAAGTTAGATGCTAGGGAGAGAAGAACACGAACGGTGTTAAGCTTGGCTACAGGTGCAAAAGTTTCTTGATAGTTAATCTGATGAGAATCATCGAGCTCTACAAATTCCAAGTGGACCAATCACAAGGTCTAGGAGGGCACAACTCGAAAAGGCTTTAAATGGGCTCATTCAAGAGATCATGCATAACCAAGTGGGATATTGTGAACTACTTTTTTTTTGTGTTTGATAATTCTACAAATTGTTTGGAATTCCTGGATTTGGTTGCTTTGATTAGGAACTAAGAGGGTTTGAGCGATCAATCGGAGCGCTAAACACGTGAGGTATTGTGTGAATTTACATTAGTTCTATTTTATTACACTAACCTCTTGTTGTGTAGAATTGCAAAACAAAATGTCCAACAGGGGTAGTCTCGAAGGAAGACGGAATATGATGTTCATGATGAGGGCACTGCAACAATCTTTTGAGAGGATGAACAACTTGATGGTTGATATGAATGAAAGATTGGAAAGGCAAGAAAATTCCTTAGCAGCTTTACAACGAGAAACACCTCCACCCAATGTTAGGAGGGTTAATAGGCAAGCTCATGTTAGGGATGATATAGAAGAAGAAGATTGGGAAGAAGAAGGAAGAATGCCTAAAGGAGGAAGAAATGGGAATAAAGGTATGTGGAGACCCCCACCTAGAGCCCAAGATGGAGTTGATAGAGATCTTAGCATAAAAATGAAGATACCACAATTCCAAGGAAAGAATGACCCGGAATTGTATTTAGAGTGGGAGAAGAAGGTAGAGCACATTTTTGAATGCCACAACTACTGCACGGAGAAAAAAGTAAAACTCGTTGTAAATGAGTTTTCTGACTATGCATTGAATTGGTGGGATCAATTGGTCATTATTAAGAGGAGAAACCGTGAAAGGCCCATAGATAATTGGGAGGACATGAAGGCCATCATGAGAAAGAGGTTTGTACCTAACTACTACTATAGAGAGTTACACCAACGCCTACAAAGATTGACTCAAGGATATAAATGCGTTGATGAGTACTACAAGGAAATGGAAGTGGCGATAGTAAGAGCTAATGTCGAGGAAGACAGAGAGGCCACCATGGCTAGGTTTCTTAGTGGGTTGAATCCGGACATTGCAAACATTGTGGAACTTCATCATTATGTAAAGATGGAGGACATGGTCCAAATGGCAATCAAGGTGGAAAGGCAATTAAAGAAACGGAGTTTTTAATCCCAACCATCAAGGTCTAGTCCCATTACTCCCAAACCAAACCCTACTAGTCCTTCGAAGTCCAATGAGAAAAAAGATGAAATAGCTACATCCAAACCAAGATTTGAGCCTTACAAAGCCAAAGAGATGGGGACTAGCAAGGACAAAGGTAAAATCGACACCCCAGTTCGTAATCGTGACTTAAAGTGTTTTCGGTGTCTTGGTAATGGTCATATAGTCTTTCAATGTCCAAACAAGAAGGCAATGATCACCTTAGCTAGTGGTGAGGTGGGAACCGATAATGAAAGTGAAAAAGATGAGATGTCATCTGTAGAGGAAGCTAGTGAAGAGGAGATAGGACCCGTGGATGGAGAAGCACTGGTAGTAAGGCGATCTTTGAGCACTCAAGTCAAGGAAGATGACCTTCAACAACAAAGAGATAACATCTTTCACACATTGTGTCATGTGAGTAACAAAGTGTGTAGTGTTATCATAGATGGGAGGAAGTTGCACCAATGTGGCTAGTACTACCTTAGTTGAGAAATTAGGGTTGCCCACGTTTGAACACCCTAAGCCTTACAAGTTGCAATGGTTAAATGATAGTGGGGAAGTGAAGGTTAATAAGCAAGTATTAGTGAAGTGGAGTTTCAGAAGACCGAATGCAGCTTGGCATTTGATTAATCAAGTAAGTAGTAGTTAAAACAACATCTCCCCATAATTTTGGGCATGTTTGTGATAAAAATTAAGGCTCAAGTAACTTCAAAAAGGAGTCGATTTTTACATTCAACAACCCCATTTTGTTGGAGAGTGTGAACACAAGAACTTTGATGGACTATCCCATCTTTTTAGAGGTAGTGTCCAAAGATATGGTTGAAGTATTTGGTGTCGTTATCCGTTCTCAGGATTTGAATTGGTATTTGAAACTGGGTTTGGATCATAAAGTGAAAGTCAATAAAAACATCACGCACATTGGATTTTTCTTTCAATAAATACACCCAACATACTCAAGTATGATCATCAATAAATGCAACAAAGCATTTAGAGTGGATACAAGGAAACGAGAAGGTCCCCATGCATCACTATGAATTAAGATAAAAGTCTTGCATGGTCTATAACGAGTATTAAGCAAGGAATCACGTTGAAGTTTTGTAAGTTCACAACTTTTATATTGGAAATTGATCATTTTATTTGAAACATAGATGGAAATAAATATTTTACATATTGAAAATTAGGATGTCCTATTTTATAATGCCATAACAAAATTTCATTATTCATAGAAGTAGAAATTGAATTACAAATTGTGATTTGATTATTTTCACTCACATTTGCCTTACTAAAATAGTACAATCCTTCACATTTTTCAACAATATTCGTCTTCCCTGATAATAGATCCTAAAAGACACAATAAGATGGAAAGAACTTAGTAGAGCAATTTGGATTTTTTGTGAGTTGATTGATTGATATTAAATTGCAAGAAAAGTTTGGGACATAAAAGACAAATTTAAGTGTTATAGAGTTAGAAATTTGAATACTCTTTTTCCTGCAACGATTAAGAGAAACTCATATATGACTCTAACTTTAAGATTACCAGCACATAATGAGTAAAAAATAGTAGTTACATAATTAGATGCACCACAATCAACAATCCAACAAATTTTGGATCGTGAAGTGGTAGATAGGGCGCTTACAAAATTACCTTTATAGGCAAGATAAGTTGATGGAATAGTTGAGGATGATTGATCAGAATTGTTCAAACTAGAAAACATTTTATAAAATTGATCTGGTTGTTCCGAATGAAACGCTCCCTATTTAATTCCCCATAAAAGAGTTTTATCATAACTAAGCTCTGATACCATATAGAAAATTGTTTGTGAAATTATTTCTGTATTTACTAAATGTACACTAAAATAATCACAATATTTATAGGAAAGTCTATAGCTGAAAAAAAGGAAAACATCTCCTAATCATAACTAAAAATATTACATACCAAATCTCTAAATAGGAAAAAAATATTCTCCTAATTAGCTAATTAATACACAACCAACCAAATCTTTTATATTTACTTTTGATATTTTAACAAAAACTATTCTCTTTTAATAATCAATAGAAACTATGTAAACGGAAAGTTATCATATTATTTTCCTAATGCTACCACTATTGAGTAATTCGTATGAAAGTTTTACGTTGATTTCATACGTAAAATAATACATGATTTTTAAGAATTTATTGACTTAATTAATTAATTTAGGTAATTTGAGAACCTTTTATTTTGTAGATTTTTTGATACTTTAACTTTTGTAGCTATCAACTCTTAGAATAATAATTACACAATTTTTTCGTTGTACATTTTTTTTGTTTGAGTTTATGAGAATCTAATTTGCATAAGTTGGTATTTCTTATTTTTCAATTATATTTCACATAAGTGAAAAATATCTACAGATTAACTTAATAAAATAATTTTGCCAAGGTTTAAAAACAGATTCCTGGGCTTATACATAAGATGATGTTTTTTATTTATTTTTTATTTTTTACCTTAAATATCTAATATTTGTAGTATAAACAATTTGTAAATATTTAATTTTGATATAAGATATTTATTATTACACTAAAATTCTTTATAAAGATCTCCACTCCAGTTGTTGCCTTTAGTTTTTAACCATTAACAGAAGGTATCATGTTTTGAGAATTAGTAGTCTGGAAAAAAAGTCTTAGAAACATGACAATCTTTAAAACAAATTCATGTTGCTTTGTTGGTGATAAATAAATTATTTCCAATTTTGCTTAGCTGTTAAAAGAAAAACTCCTTAATATTATGAATATTTTTATTACAAAATTATTAAAATAATTTTCACTTACTTAATACAATTAACGAAATTAATCACCTCCCCTACACATAAACAAAAGCACCTATAACAAAATTTATGACTTTTTTGCCCTTGAGGTGCTAACCATAAGGTGAGCATTGGTGCACTTTATAATATATAAACCCATGCACTACAATTTCTTTCCTCAAGCGTAAGCCTTTTTTTCCTAAAAAATGTTACATGTTCCAGAAGAGATGACTAAATAAAAACGAAATTCAAATTTTAAATGTGAAATTTACTGATTAAAAAAGCCTCATAGTTCCCATTGTCCCTTGTCTCAGCACTTTGAGCTAGGCTTAAGACATATATCCAATAAATCGACATATTATGTACTAAAGGGATTCCACAGACAAGTTATATTAAAAGTACTAGAATAAGTCAACTAACCCAAAAATCGAATGCAATTCAAAACATGTGTTAGCGAAGCTATTTTTTCTTTAAAGTCATCTCAAATGGACCTCCAAAACTTAACATTAGCAATGTCATTAAACATGAAAGGACTTACCCTCAGAAACGTGTTCTCTTTCTTTAAGTTGGCCACTGCCACAAGTTCTCTTTCTAGAGCAGATTTCTCCTTCATGGACAAGTCAAATTGATTTTGTAGCACTGCATTCTTGTTGCACTCATTAATAGTAGCTAATTTTGCAGCATCTAATTCAAGGTTTAAAGATCCCAACATCTTTTGAAGCTTTGAAATTTCTACAGACTTAGCCTCCTCATTAGAAACCTGCAGGTAGCTCAATCCTTGTATGAAATGGACTTTTAAAACTCCATACAAGCACAAAATACATATTTGGATTTTCCAGAAGTAGTGAAAATCAGGGTGGAAAAGATTTTGTAGAAATTGTTGGGAAACCAAATTGAAAGAATTGATGACAAACATACTTCTAACATATTACGCCTAAACCCAATAACCCCTAATTGTTGAATTTCAAATATTGAGCCTGCATAACATATAGAGACTACAATTGTGTGCGAGTGAGATTTATAAAAGTATTATTGGCTTTCTTCCAACAACTTAAGTTTTTAGGAGAGTTAGTGACTAACACATCTAAGTTCTAATAAGGAATGATTTAAGACAAGAATAGTAAAACTAGCCACATAACAACTTATGGAGTATCACAACAAAATCAATGTTTTGATCCAAACAACAAAATGAATGCGACTGAACTAGGCCAAAGTAAAAATACCCTTTAAGCCTTTTCTCAAATCAATGTTTTGATCCAAACAACAAAATGAATGTGACTGAACTAGGTCAGAGTAAAAATACCCGTAGTCTTTTCTCAAGATGCAATCGCCATGTGAGATCTTCTAATTGTTTCTCAAGTTTATTCTTAGCTAAACGCAAGGCACCAGCCTCATTTGCTTCCTACAAATGAAAAATATACTTAAAACCCAAATAAAAAATGTATATACATTTATAAACTATATTTGCCTGACCTGTTTAAGTCTTCGGAGCTCTCTTTTTGCATTTTTTTGCCTCCAAAGACATTGTATAGCTACTATTGAGCTTCTTGTATGATGGAAAGCCAAACAAACCTTCCACATCCTCCAGTGAACCTAAATAGATTAGATTAAAATGATATAACATCAACAACAGTTAACGAGAAAATCAGAAACAAATTAAATTCTTTTAAAAATAAACCAAAGCAGTCTTGACAGGAAATTTATATCTACACATTATCAACATGCATAACCAGACAAATATGGTTCCAATTGTGTCTGTCGCATCTATGCTTTGTTTCTGATATCGCTACCAGTAAAACCAAAATGAGATTAAGTGAAAACAATTCATTCTCCCCTCTGGGAAAAGGAAGGCATAAACTATGTGTGTCTGTGTGGTGTTCGAACATATATTTAGATGCATAGCATACCTGGATTGAAGTAGCAGCTTTATGCTTTTTCTCATTGGAAAACCTTTGACGTGTTAAAAAGCCACGGATGATGGATTGAATTACAATAGAAGCTGAATGCAGCTCAGAATAAATATGTCTCAGAAGCCATTGTCGAACATGTTTTTGTATTAGAAGAGCAGCAGCTGTCTCCCACTTTAAAATAAATAATTTCCTAGCGAGGCATCCTGCAAACAGTAAAACGGTAAAGCACCAAAACAAAAGAAAGCAACAATGGTGAACAACCACACTGAAACTGACAACCAACAACTAGCATCTAAAGCTGAAAAATTAAACAGTTAAAATTACATATGGGAAGACAGTAAAAAGTAGCTAATAGAATTCGGCAAATAGTGTAAGAAAAGAAAGAAAAGTTAAAAGAGAAGGCTAACAATGTGAATTATAGCAACAAGTTAGATATCAAATCCAAAAAAATAAATCATATAGAAACAAGTTTAAAGAACCTCTGCAATAAGCTTGAAGTATAAATGCAGCATTGCGGACTGAAATAAAATCTCGGCGAGCAATAAATGTCTGAAATCGACGCTGAATTAGTTTTGAAGCATTGTCCAAAACCTCAGCCCGACAAGAATCCAAAACACCTATCTGTCCAGCTCGAAGGAACACTTTGGTCCTCCCCAACTGCAAAAAGGAAAAGAATACTCATAATACAACAGTCAATGCACCACTTTGCTGTTGCAAAATATGTTCAAGAGAAACATAAAAGCATGTTCCAAGAGTGTCAGCACATACCTGAAAACTCTCAAGGTTCAGCTTATTTAAAATTCTCTCTGTAATAACTTTTTCATCATAACTACAGCAAGAAAAGTTGAAGAAATATGAAAATTGTCATAAGTACAGAATAAAAGACATGGAAAACTAAAGTACCCTTGAATAGAAGATCAAAAGAAAATGCTTTGGGAGGAGTTGAAGAGAGACAAAATGTATGAAAGATTTAAATTATTTTATAAGGAAGCCAAGGTTAAAAGAAAGTGTTTATATAGGTGAAAGATTTGTTTGGTCCAACTTAGATCCCCTCCAGTTTGTCGCAAGCTTGATAGATCTTTATCTTACCCGAGTGGGAGCCCTGGTAAGGTCTAATATCAGACAAGAGATATATCATAGAGTTATTTCATACCACTTTTGTGTAAGGAAACAAAACAATAGGGTCTACTTCCTTTTAAATTTGAAAATGTGTCTTGGTCATAAAGATTTTATTAATAAAGTACAACAATGTAGGGAGAAGCATCAGCCTAGGGATGGTGTGATTACAAGTTTATGAAAAAGTTGGTGTATTTGAAAGATTAGTTAAAAAGGTAGAATGAGGAGGGTTTGGTGATTTGAATGAGAGAAAGAAAAGCTTAGAGGTGAGGATTTCTTTTTTAGATAGGTGTCAAAATCTAAGTAAATTGAAAATTTAGATGGAAGACAAACAAGAGCCGCATGGATTAAAATTGTGATGTAAACTCAAAAAAATTTCATAATGTGGCCAACAACAAGAGAAATAGAAACATGATCAGGAACATTGAAAAAAGAAGATGAAAATATAGTTGACGAAGATCAACAAAGGGAATAAGTGGTAAATTATTTCAAGAGGCTTGACTCTACAAATGATGGGCAAGATTGCATTCTATAAGGACAACTTGGTTGTAAAGGCCTTTTGAAGAAGAAATTAAAACAACAATTTTTCAGTGCTCAAAAGATATGGCACATGGTCATGTTGGGTTTAACTTTGCTTTCTTTCAAGTGTTGAAAAATGGTTAAAAAGGAGTTGTAGGAGGTGTTTTGAGAATTCTTTAATGATGGCATAGTTAATAAAAAAAATTAATGTACATTTTATTCACATAATTCTAAAGATAGATAATACCTTGAGAATCACGAATTTTAGGCCAATCAACTTAATTACTAGTTTATACAAGATCATTGCAAAGGTTTTATTTCTAAGGTTGAGAGATAACTTTGAGTCTACTATTTCAAATGAACAAGCAACTACTGTAAAAGATGGACGATTTGTAGATATTGTCCTAATAGCTAATGAGTTTGTTGAAGACTATAGAAGAAATAGAGGAAAAGCTTTAATTTTCAAGATTGATTTTGAAAAAGCATACGATCATGTTGATTGGGATTTCTTGAATTTTATGTTGAAAGACAAAAGGGTACGGAGAGATGGAGAATGTAGATCAAGAATTGCTTGAGTTACATGAATTTTTCGAAAATTATAATTTCTTTTTTCTATAAGAAACATCATAAGATATTTATATATAAAAATAGTTACAAAATAAAAAATGTGAACAAGCAATCCAATTAAAAGAAAACTTAACTATAAGATAATCTATTATTTACAAAATTCATAAATTCTTAAGATATGCAAGCTTTCCAATTATAGCTTATAAAAAACTGAGAATAATCTTTAAACTCCTCTGAAACTGAAGCTCACAATGAAACCAAAAATAAAACTTTTTCCCATAATATATTGCTATCGTTTTCAATTTCCTCAAAATTTCTACTATTTCTCTCAATCCATAACACCCAAAGAATTTATCCTATCCCACAATTCACGACATCGTATCCTTCATATTATTCTCATGCAAGCTAAATTTCACTAGCGATAAAAATTTACAAAATCCTAGAAATGACCCATTGATTATCTATGTTATTTTGTAACTTAGACCAAAGATTATGCACAATTGGACAATGTAGAAATAAATATACATTGTATTATGAACTTCTCTTGCAATTTGGTAAAAGGTAAAGCTTTGAAAACTTTGATTGTATTCCATCCATTGTGTTGACCTTACCAAGAACAATTAGCCACTTCTACACCTCAACTTTACTTGAACTAGAACAATTCCACACTAGTGATCAAAATCAAGTATATTAGCATCATCCACAAGAAGCTCAACGTAAGACTTACATGAAAAACCATCAGATGACTTATTAATCCATACTCTTGTATCAATATAATTAACTCTGATAGTTACTCCTTTCAAACCTGACATGAAACTAACAAAACCATCAACTTCCCAAACATTTAAGTTTCTTCTAAATCTAGAATTCGAATCCTCAAGAGGAAACAACATGCTTATTGAGGATTTTTATCCAAAAACATACTATACATCGTTAGATACCTTGTTGAAAAAGAACCACTATCCAAACAAGAATCTTACCAAAATTGATTTTTTACTCCATTTCCCACCTTATAACTCAAATTAAAAAGAAAAAAAAAGTTAAACTATTTAGCAATTGTCATCTAAAGACTATATCCACCACCTTGCAATCCACAATTCACAACCCTCATCCCTCTCATTTTCATTCAACCCACATACTTATGATAACTCTATGCCAAATAGAGTTCCCCCCCCCCTTTTAGTCTTTGTACCATCTCCCAATTTACTATGTGATTTTTACTTCCTTCACTGACACTTTCCCACAAAAATCCCAAAAATTAATACCTAGTAAATCAAAAGACTAGACAATGTTGAATTTATCCAAGTTAACCTACCTCCTTTTAAGGAAAAGGCTCTTTTCTATCCTACTACCTCCAAAAGACAAGCCCAAATATTTCAATGCCACGTTCCAACTTCACACCCCAAAGAGTTGGGTAAGGAGACAATTTTGTCTCAAACACAATCAACACCTAAGATACAACTTTTGGACAAATTTAACTATGAATTAGATACATAACAAAATAATTCAATCACCTTAACCAAATTAAGTAACTTTTCCTCATCACTAGAGGAGAAGAAAATAGCATCATCCACTAATTGGAGATGAGCGACTTCAACACTGTTTGCCCCAACACTCAAACCTTCCACTAAATTGAACCGCTTTGCTCTTTTCATCAATTTACTCCATTCATCAACTACCAACACGAAAAGAAAATGAGATAGAGGATCTCCTTGCCTCGACCCTCTTCAAAAATTCCTCTAGGTTTTTCATTAATAATCACTAGAAAATTCATGAAACTTAAACAACCATTGATCCAAGTCCTCAATCGTTCCCTAAATCCTCTCTCTTTCAATATAAAATCTAAAAAATCCCAATCAACATGGTCATGAGCTTTCTCAAAGTCTATCTTGAATATCAAAGCTTTCTTGTTAGCCTTCCTGAACTCCTCAACAACCCCATTAACAACTATAACAGCATCCAAAATTTCTCTCCCTCTCACAAAAGTTGTTTGCCTAAAAAAAATTGTAGAATCAAGCACCTCTCTCAATCTTAGAGGTAAAACCTCAACAATTATCTTGTATAAGCTAGTAACCAATCTTATTAGCCTAAAATCCTAACTTGCAAAGTGTTATCTTTCTTCGAAATTAAGCGAACAAAAGTAGCATTAGTTTTTTTATTAACTATACCACGATTGAAGAACCACAAAAACCTCCAAGAACATATCTTTAGCCATCTCGCAATTATTGTGGAAAAAATAAAAAGAAAAATTAAATCCATCTAGGCCTAGTGCCTTTTCTTTCAAGCACTCAAAAATATTTTTCCTATTTTCGTTTTCTTCAAAAGGCCTTTCCAATCATATTGCACTCCCATCTAGTATGCATCCCCAATCTAGACCATGAACTAGTGGCCTTTCCCAATCTTTTCTCGAGTATAACTTTTTAAAAAAATTCGAAACTTCTACAATTTGTAGATCTACTATGATTGACCCATCTTCCTCTTTAAGTTTTTCAATCATAGTTTTGTTCTTTGGTAATTATTAATGGAAGAGCAAGAGAACTTTTTGAGGCTTCAAGAAGTTTAAGGCAAAAAGACTCACTTTCACCTTTCCTTTTCATATAGGTAGTTAATGGATTGGGTAGATTGGTAGAAAAAGCGAAAAGGTATAACGTGATAGAATGTCTTAGTATAGTGTAAAAATCTCTCACCTTCAATGATACTATCGTCTTTTCCTTACGCAATGAAAAGAAACTTACAAATTTGATTACGGTGATTGAATTGTTTTGTTACGTGTCAAGCTTTAAGATAAATCTATCCAAAAGTTACATTTTGGATATCAATTGTATTAAAAAGAAGTAATGGCTTTAGAAAATTTTGGTTATTGAAGTTGAAACTTGACCAATGAAATATTTGAGCTTACCTCTAGGAGTTAAACAAAAAGTAGTAGAGTTTTGGGCTTACCTCTCAGAGTTAATCCAAAAGTAGTAGAGTTTTGATCACCAATTCTTAAAAGATTTGAAAGAAAATTGGCAAAATGGAAGACGACCTTTTCTATAAAGGGGGATGTTTAACTTTGATAAATTCAATATCGTTGAGTCTTCCAACTTACTATTTATCAATTTTCAAAACACCGGAGTTGCAAAAAGATTAGAGAAAATAATGAATAATTTTTTTGTCAGAAGGGAAGGAAGAGTCATTTGTTTAGTTAGGCGATGGTTCAAAGGTTCAAGAAAAAAAGAGGTTAGACATTAGTAACATCATAAAGTTGGTCTTGAAGTGGCTAATTGTTCTTGGTAAGTTCAACACAATGGATTAAATTCTATCAAAGTTTTCAAAACTTTGTCTTTCACCTAATTGGTGTGTACTTTGCAAGACATGTTAAGAAAACATTGATCATATACTTCTACCTTGTCCAATATGCATAATCTTTTATTTAAGCTACAAAGCAATATTTGCGTTTAATGGACCATTCTAGGATCTTGCAAATCTTTGTTAATAGAAAATTTTGATATGCATGGGAACATTCTGAAGGCTAAGAAGGCCACAATGTTATGGAGCTATGAGATTGGAACAATTCTTTAGATGTGGATTGAGAGAAATTATAGAATATTTGAAACTAAAAATGATAGCAATCTTTTATGAAAAAAAGTCTTATTCTTAGCTTTATTATAAGCTTCAATTTCAAAATAGTTCAAGAATTATTCTCAATTTCTTGTATGCTATATTGAGGAAATCTTAATATGTGATTGCTTTTGTAAAGAATAGACTATGTTTTTGTTTGGATTTTCTTTTCGTGGATTGCTTGTCCACATTGTACGTAAGTAACTATTTTTATATATTATGATGTTTCTTATCAAAAAAAATCATCAAAAGAAACAAGGCATTATTAGGGATGTGTCTTTGGAGTTTCCCATTAGAGAAAGATCCTCTTTGGCATAGGACTATAAAAAGTAGCTACAGCTTAAATGAAAATAGATGGGATACAGGTTGTGGTTTGCTTCGAGAGCATTGTACTCCTTGGATGGCAATTTGTAGAGAATCAAAAAATTATTCTTTTCTAAATTGAGATACAGTTAAGAAATGGAAACAAAATTCATTTTTGGGAGAATCTTTGGTTGGAAAGTGATTTTCTTTTAACAAGATATCCAAGCCTTTATAGGTTATGTTTGGAAAAGAATATTCTTACTAGCAAATTGCATTCATTCAAACGATGAAATTTCAAGTTTAGAATGAATTTGAATGATTGGGAAGTTGAAGATTTTTCAAACTTAATGTCAGAGCTAGAAAGAGTCACATAAGAGCCAATAACAATGATAGAAGGATGTGGACTATGGATCCATCTAAATATTTCTCTTGTAACTCTTATTTTGAGTTTCTTGTGAATAATCCGAAAGGGCAAGTTTTCCATCACTTACATTATTCTGGATTTGCTCGATTCTAAACAAAGTTAAATTTCTAAAGTGATTGATTAGTTTTGGGAAGGTGAAGACAAATGATCGAATTCATCTAAAAATTTCCAATTTATGCTTTTCTCATGTCTTCTTTGGTCAATGTTACAAAGGAATATGAGAATACAATAGGCTACTCCAGGATCTTGCCAATCTTTATTTTTGAAAACATTTTACACGTTTGGGAAGAGCAATAAGGCATCAAAAGCAAAGGGTGTTGTACAACTACAAGGTGGGAGCAAACCTTTGGGTATTATGGATGGAGAAGAAAAAGGGATTTTTTTTATAACAGTGAGAATGATGGTAATTGTTTTTGTAAGAGATAGTTTTATTTTTATCGTCTTCTTGGGCATCAGTTTCAAAATAATTGAAAGATTATTCTCAATTCTTATAAGTTCTAATTAGGAAGCTTGTTTATCCTAATTATATTTTGGAACTGTGTTTTGGATAGGGCTTATAACTATTACTAAATATATTTTGGTTTTGTAAGTAGATTAGTGATGCACTTTCTACCTTTATAATTATTACTTAGTTAATGTAATTTAATGTTTCTCATTAAAAAAATAAACGAAAACTGTTCTAACAAAAGCTCCTATGAGCTACTATACAATTGTTGCACGCAAGTAAAGATCAACAAATACATACCAACTGCAAGCAGGGAAAGGGCCTATGGGTGGATGTGTGCAAGGAGGGAGGTGAGGGAAGAAAGAGTAGTATGTGCTTATAGAAAAAGAAACCCAACAGCAAAAGAAAGGCAGTAGTGTAGATATGAGAATATAACTAACCAAAAGAACTTAGTAAGAACTATAAAAGTTATAGCATAGCAATCAAAAGATGAAGCACCTAAAATGAACCACCCACAAGCCTACCTGCCATCCATAAGTTCAAAAGCTAAAATTCCATAGCGATCTACAAACTCTGAATAAGATTTTCGCGTAGGATATCCAGCCAAACTTATCCGAACAGCCTCCAAAACACCCTAATGAAAACCAACTATTATGTTAATCCAAGGAAAATAAATAGAAGACACTTAGCAAAAGTGTGTCAGTGCACCTCCATGTCTTTTTCCATGTCAATGTTTTCAATACTAGTAAGCACGACTTGCTCCCCTCATCATCCACTCATTGCCCAAAATAATAACTAAATCCAGAGACAACAAAACAAACATAACAGGAGACGCTAAAGAAAATGAGTGGAAAACATGTAACACGAAAAAAATGTTTATTTCCAGATATAACTCATCTACCATACCCATTCAAAACCAAAGCATTTTACATGCTTGAAAGGACTAAATGTGGCAGTAAGTTAAAATAAGGCATCCATGTATGCAACATCGGTTTTCTCCATTATATTTGTTTATAGCACACTTTAGAACTTAGAAGTGAGCTCAATGGTCAAGCAAGTAGCTCAATAAATGACAATAGGTCAGCTTGAGAGCAAAGTTGATGTGTATTTATAGTTGAATTAGATCCTTTACAGTTACATTAGCTCAACTCAGCCAAAACAAAATGTACAAGAGGACTTTTCCCAACTAGAATTGTGTTTTTATTTCAATATCACAATAAATTCAAGGTTTTGATTATAATTTGCCCAGCAAATCAACCCCATCTAATAAGGCAGTAGAATAACCAATGTCTTTTACACTATTGATAATTTCTTACCTCAATCGGATCAGTTTGCTTTTGAAAAAATAGATATTTAATAGTACACAGTAATATAATGTGCCAGCACAACACAACAAAACTACAAAATAACACAACAATGGCATGAACATAAAAGGTAATTAATCTCATTTATCAGACTACACACTAAAATAATTGAAATGCTTGCCATAAACAACTATTCAAAAACAAACTATTAACATACACAACTAACTAAAAACACATTATATACATCAAGTAATACATGCACAATAACACTCCTCAAAAAATCGAATGTCTATAAGACAACTATGAAACTCTTCAGGTCATAAAAATTTGTCATAAGAAAAGCACAGAAGTAGTGTCACTTACTCCACAGCGTAACTGGTGCATGATACTCGAATTCTCAAATTTTTGTGGCAGATTCAAAGAGTTTGGTTTCACGCAACGTATATAGTGGGGCTCTGTTGTGCTCAGTGTTTCCATCAGTGCTTGAAGTTGTAGCTGAAATTAAAAGAGATAGAGGGAGAGAGAGAGATTGGAATGATTATAAAAAGATTCCATAACTATAAACAGTGTTCAAATTAAAAATATACAATCCACATTTCTCCCAATCAATGAAGAAGTTGACTAGTTCACTTCAAGAATGTGACCCAAAAATCATACAAATTCCACTCAAGTTGAAAGATTAGACAAGGACAAGTAAACGTGTTATGCAAGCCATGAAACCCAAACACCAAAATATCTTATAGTACTTGTGGGGTAAAGGAAATGCGATTATGTGAAGATGGAAAGATAATGCAAGGGAAAATAAAAAGATAATAAATATACCATATGCCAAAAGATCAACGCATTCAACAAAAAAAAAACCAATGGTGTCTATGGACAACCTTGTTATACAAAAGATATTAAGTATATCATTGTCCTACAGATTCCAGAGTGGCCACTCCAAATGCAATTGAAATTCTTAAGACATGCACAATATAATATTAACCAAAGATACTGAAAAATTGCATGCCATAAAAACCCTTCCAAAACACCCAATCAGATTCACCCCCACGTAACAGTTGTGATTAGTAAAGTTCCCCCACTAGCAGACAATTCCACGTAACAGAGGTTCAACCGAATCAACTAATTGCAAGATGCCTACTTAGTTTTGTTTATACAACTTGTTTTGAGAAGGGCAGGCTGAAATGTTAAGCATTCTAGGCGGCAAAAGGGCACACACCCCATTCACCATGATGCTTCTATTTTCATTCTTTTATATGGTATAATACATGCTATATGTAGTGGAGCACATCAGGTTTTGGGAAAGACATTACTCTCTTTTTAATACTATTTATGTAGTTTTCGTGTGTTTCAATCACAAAATAGTAACGATAATAATCACGAAAATCTTTAATGTTCAAAGAAGATAAATAACTTCATACCTTAAATCTTGAAGCCACAGAAGAAAACTTGTACGATGATCTTGAAGATTCCTGTGATAGTGAGGGGAAAAGACCAGCCACAAAGGAGCATTTGGAAGAAGATAACAGATTGCAATGTTCCACCACAACATAATCACGATTTTTATCTAAGAAGGTTTCTGTATGATATTTAACCTGCAAAAAAAGTGATTCATTAGTGCTGATTGTTAACATGATACAAAAGACAGGATTTGGTTGGAAAACTAAATAGTAAAACATAACATGCCTTTCCAGCATAGTGAGCCATAGTAAAATCTGTTTCTGAAAATTTTGCCTTTTCCAACCTGGGGTGGGAATGGAAATGCTGAAACAACTTGTTTGTAAATGTTTCATGTGTTGATTTGGGGAACATGCTGCAACAGTAAGAAAATCAGGATAAGCATAAAGTCCAAGCAAACTCTATATCGAGTTACTCACACAAACTAATAAGAAAGAAAATCAAAAATATACCAAGCTTCATCCAAGAGAGCAATAATGCCAATCGGCTTCTGCAAAGCAATTATGATAATATAAGGTCCATGATTTAGAGGCAGACAGATGATAAAGCTCAAAATACTAGACTTTTGATATCAGTTTAGTGTTTTTTTTTTCAAAAGTGCAAAACAGGGAAGCATTACCAATAAAACAGATCTAGAACAACACAGATGCAGTGCTAAAATTTGTTAAAGTTACAAACAAGCGAGAATGAAGGTGGAATTTGTAGCTCTAAAAACAAATCTATTGATAAAATATTACAATACAGACAAAATTCTAAAACAAGCATCAAAACCTTCTCAATCAAATCTAAAACATCTTGATTGTCTATGAATTCAATGTAGCTCCAATTGATTTCCTCTTTGCTATACTCTTCCTGCTCCATCTTGAATACATGCTGGAAGAAAACAAAAAAGTTAAAGAAAGATACTATCATGATAAATATATGCATTAGAAAATAAGCTTTTACACACCTGATTAAAATGTTGTTGAAGCTTTTCATTTGCAAAATTAATGCAGAATTGCTCAAAACTGTGGAACAGAATATCAGCTTCAATTAGAGAACAAAGCAATGAAAAATATAAACTTTTGATAGTTTGGCACAAAATCCGAGGCTGTCAAGATTCAGCTCTAATGAAAGCAATTCAGTGACAAATTAAAAAAATAGTGGTACTAGAAGCACTTTTTACCAGATATCTCTAACAAGCACATATGGAATATAAAACGGGTTACTGCTTAATATTATAAGTCAGAGCCAATGCCAGGAATCCACATTAAGCATGAAGTCAAGGAAGAGTACAAAATAAAATTGCCCATCAAAGGTGTTTCATAGGCTTTTTCCAATGTCAAGCAGTTAAGGGCATCATGATAGTCAAATTTATCAAATAACTTAGCCATTCAGTTTATTATGATTGTGAACAAACATAAATATAATCCCTACTGCAGAATGGGACCCCAGAAAATAAAAAATAAACATATTTGAGATTCTAGAATGGTTACCTGTTCTCCTTGAAGCATTCAAAACCATAAATGTCCAAAAGCCCAATCTGTATTTGAGAATTCAAATCTTGCCCAACAGACTTATTGATTTTATCAACCAGCCTGGAAAAAAAACACATGAAAAACTACTGAATTTCCTGGACAGCAATAAAGTGAGTTTTGAAATGATGCAATGATTACAAAAATACCAATCAAATAATCGTGAATAAACAGTTTTTGCCAAGGCATTTCTCCCAGCAACAGCAGCATTACAATCAAGAGCCTTTATAATGGTTCCTTCACGGGTTAGAATTGAACGCGTAGACAGTGTGGCTAGCAAGAAGTTCATATCACACCTGTAAACAATCATTTCATTTACATTTTAAAAAAAATCTACTACAGATACATCCAGCAGTTTTACATTCTTAAATATTAATTGGGTATATAATAGAGAAATTAGAAACTGAGGTATGATAATAAAAATATACTTATTTATTTATATGTATATAATAC
The DNA here is from genome assembly GCA_037013495.1 of Hippophae tibetana. NCBI lineage: Eukaryota > Viridiplantae > Streptophyta > Magnoliopsida > Rosales > Elaeagnaceae > Hippophae > Hippophae tibetana. The sequence goes on along the minus strand of CM072808.1, from coordinate 8,234,454 downwards.
AGTTTTCTTCAATAGTGAAAAATAAGGTGAACTTTAAACTACATTTTAATCACATACATGAGAAGACTAGCAGCCATCTGCAAGTGAAAGCTAGATTTCTGATCCTTCAACACTGAAGAGTCATGCTCCTTCCCTGGAGAAAACTCAACGTTCCCTAGGTGCAGAATTGCAGCCAAGGTGCGAAAGATTGCTTCCTGATGACAGAATGAGTTGAATACAAAAAAAATCACAGTTTTATTCACAAACCAAGAGCAAACAAACATCCATAAAGGGCAAGAGTCTTGCACAAAGATTTTAAACCTGTTCTTCATGACTAATACCAACAACATCCATAGCCCTCCTTGTCTTCACATATTCTTCTGCATTGCTCACTCCATCTAGTTCGAATGTCTTGCTTTGATTTAAGTAGTGAAAATGGCTGGGATGGCCTAACTTGTACTTTTCGGCATCCTAATAAAGTCAAACAATGTCAAATAAGCTACAAGAACCCCAAAAAATGATATTGCATAGATATGATCAACACAGGCTTTTAAGCATGGCACACTATCCTATAGAACTCCAAACAAATATAGACCATTGTACAATACGGAATAGACACCAAAAAGATTTATGGTAGTCTTGTGGCAAGCAATAACTTCTATCCATTTATAATTATGCATTAAATAACTCTTTTATGGCCAGAGTTCCCATACATACACACACTCGTAATGAAAACAGATCATTATGGTCCTATACAAGTGATCATAATATATAAGTAATAACTGTTCTACCAAAACATATAGCTCTCAAAATTACCTGAAAGACAAAGTGATATACTAGTGAAAGATACTGATATGGATCTATTTATTTCAATACATTGTATACAAATTCAACATATTATTTAGGCTTGAATAGACCTCGACAAAAATAAGGATCACCACAGTCATATACATATGCCAAAAAGATGCTAAATTCTACCTATAAATGGATCAAATGTACTGACTCATTCAACCATCCATTATATAAATACACAAGCTGACATGGATAGATGGAGAGGAAGAGAGAGAGACAGAGAGGAGGGAGGGGGAGCACCCTTCCAGATGCACACAATTGATAAAAGCAGTGATAATTCCGTTCAGGATCTCTAATCTGAACTACACGTGATCGCTCCAAGAGGTAAGTTCTAATTGCAGCACCTGATACTCTACCACTTGCATCAAACTGGATCTCAACAAACTTGCCAAAACGACTGCCATAGGAAAGCAAAAAACAAAAATGCATAAATAAGTTCTTTAACCGTAGATGACAAAGCACAAGTAACAAGGAACCATGTCAAGCCATTTTCACAATTTAAATAAGAATTTTATACAAAATAATTTTGTGGAGGATAAGTAAAAAAACAAACCTCGAATTGTCATTTCTCACGGTCCTTGCATTACCAAATGCCTCCAAAAGTGGATTTGACTGATACATATAATGGAAAAGATGTTTTACACAAAAAAAAGGAAAGATTAACAAAACAAAACCCAAAGCACAAATTTCTCTTCTAGTTACAATAATGATCAACCATGCATCAAATCTCAGCAAAAGTTAACAGCCCAACTAATCAGTTCTATGAGAAAATAATATAAAACATACTATTCAAAACTGAAATTATTCAGGGATAATATCAAATTACAAAGTAAACTTCTGCTTCTTTCCTTTTTTTCCTTTTCCCAAACCACCAACCTAAGTTTTGTTAAATATTTTAAGAACGCATAAACAGATTCACCCAAGAATAGCTCTTACTTCAAGAACTTGCTGTGCAATAGTTTTATCATCACCCACAGCTCGGCCCCCTACATACGTAAGGTACTGCATTATCAATTTAGTTGTCTCAGTTTTGCCAGCCCCACTTTCTCCACTGACCAGTATAGATTGACTTCGAACCTTATTCATCATTTCCCTGGATTATAAAATCCATGAAGTTAACAAATATAAATGCCTGAATAGAAAAAGTGAAACACTTCAAAGACATATCTAAAATTGACACACCTATATGATGCATCAGCCACAGCAAAGACGTGCGGACTCAGCTCACCAAAAAGCACACCTTTATATTGCTCCATCATATGGACATTATATAGATGGGGAAGCTTTGTGAATGGGTTGACTGCGATCAAAATACTTCCGGTGTATGTCTACAGAAAAGAAATGTCCAGCGTTTGCTACAGTATTAGGAAAGGTAACATTTTGCAATTCCAAAATAAATTAAATGAAGATTGAAAAATAGTGTGCATATATATATATATATAGCAAGCACCCCAGATAAGGAGACGTGGAATCATTGCACAGGGTAGTCATATTCATAACCCATTACATAAATGTTCATCAAAAAAGTTACTAATGAAATCATGGTATGCTGGAAAATTCAAATCATGTATAGTAAATATCATCAAAAGCATCATTCGGTAGTAAATGCAGGAAATTATGAACCAATAAAAATAATTTTCTTTTATATAATGCCAGATGTACAAACAAATGGACGAGCAGAGCAAACCATGCATTCCAAATTCAAACTTAGACTAAAAACTTTAATTTTTAATGAGTATAAGATATTTATAGCAAAAATACACAGATCTATATTTATAGAAAAGGGAGAATTACTAAAAACCCATATTTTAAGGTTTCTCGGAACCAGACAGCTTAAATGGAAATTAGTACTAGCCTGTTTGCATTTAATGTAGGTCCTGCAATAACTGTGCAGACTAGTTTATCACTTCCACCTAAGCATGTCTAACTCCATAAGATGCCAGGCATTTGGTTTCTTAACATTCTACTCTCAGTATATATGTACTTAAGCATGTGTGATGAGATATTGTTGCTATTGCATCAAAAGAGAAATTTGTGTAGGTACTAGCTGAATGTAACAAAAATAAAAGGTTTAACACTCTCCCCAATGTTACTCTACCTGCCATACTTATAGCATAAAATGATATATTTCCAGCTGATCATTATCCTCTCTTTGAAAATATTTGTCACTCATAAAACAAACCCATGAGTGTGAGATAGGAAAACTGATCACCATATTCAAAGCCACAGTTGAACCCTTTCCAAACCCAAATCAGTTCCTGGTCGTTACTCAGGAGGTTCAAAACCCAACTCCATGAAACCAAAAGAGGTTAATACATGAACTCTGATGTTGCTTACTCAAGGCCATACTACTATCAGCACCAAAATAGAATATTTCTAGCTGAGCATGTCAGTACCAGCTCCTATCTTTTAATTGAACACAACTGTCATGCTAATTCAAGAATGTAACATCACTTTCTTACCTTATTACAGACTCTTTTAGCTCTTTGAGAGTTGTAGGATTTTTAGATACATATTAGGTAGAGACACCCATTTTTCTAAATTTTATATAAATTTATACTAAATTAGAGCATTCGAGTACCCACACTCTATGTCATGTCGCTTGGACTCCCGAAAAATTGAGTCCAAGTAACATAGCTTTCTTGAACACCAGGAGTTAGCCCAATTAAGATTAACTTCCTAGTTTTCACTATGGAGGCTTAGTGATTTTGAGGTAATAATAAATAGCCCACAATTGACCACGTAATGCCATCAATCAAATACCATAACATCAGATACCACACTAGTTAATTGAGTAATTTTATTTGTCCCCAGTGGGAGCACAAAACCCACTTATATATTAATTTTTTATTAGTTTGTAGATACAGATCCTAAATATTAAGTCATATGGGACCCACGAGTATTTCTGAATTATGTAGTTTATTTTTAAGTGGGGATGCAATGATAGTAGGGATACATAGAGTTTTCCACCGTTAATTGCATGAAGAAAAGAAAAAAAAAGTGATAAGGTGATTTATACATTCCGTGTTGAGAAATGCAATTTGTAACTCCATACGCCAAGTGGAGTTCATCTCTACATGAACTCCAAAGAATCCCAAGCAGAGTAATCAAGTTCAAAATTAAAAACTGCTGAAGACAAAACTAATTACACCCCCGCATTAATTGCATTGACCAGTGTGTACATAAACACAACAACAAACAAAGCCCACTTACATAAATTTCATTGAGAGCATATCTCCGCTGAAGATTATAAAGAACTCCGGGTTCATTCAAATAAGTCAATCTCGTCATATCATCCACTCCTCCATGATCTTCCTCATCCGTATCCCTCGGAAGTAACTTCTCTGGTGAAACCAAAACCTACGGGGGAAAAAAATTCACCAAAACCATTACCACAAAACCTCTGACAAACTGACAGCAAAAGCTACAAAATTTGTAAAGCAAAAGAAAACAAATAAAATTTCACCTTCTTTCCAGAAGCAGTTACAACTTGAACTTGCTTGCCAACATAGCCAATGACTTCAGCAGCAACCCAAGCCAATTCTTTATCTTCGACCCAAACCTTGGAGCCATTACGAAGGCTCATTTTCGGTTCCTGAGAAAGAAGCCGTGTCAACAAGAAAGGAACAAGAAGCCAAGAATATTTGAAAGCTAATGAGGATCGAGATGGAGAAAGAAATTGAAATTTGAAACCCTACGAACAGAGAGTGACAAAATTAGGGGGAAATAGAAAGAGAGAATGACAACCAGGTGAAAAATAAATTTGGGCTCTCCCGCCCTAACAGAGTAACAGGTATACTAGCGTCTGAGTCAAACAAAAATGGAGACATTTCTGAGTTTTTATTTTTATTTATAAAAAATAAAAATCATAATAGACACGTTACCTCTATTTGGATTTTTGGAAATAAACTGTGACTGAGCCAGTGACGATTTGTTTTTAGCTTGGGAATTGAACACCTAAGCTATCGATACGGCTATAATCGTTTCCAATCTTTCTTTTTTTCGCTTTTTTTTCCCTAACCTAGTTTTCACCTTTTCTGTATAAGTATTGCTAAGTAATCGTTATTCAAAATATATTATTATTTACATGTAAAATTAAATAATAAATATATTCTATTTAATAATATTATATATAATTTTCCTTCCTCCAAATAAGTCATATATACATGTTCTATTTTTAAAATTAAATAATTATTTAATAAAAATAATATTGATGTCAATTTTTATCAACATTGATTATTGATGTACTCTCACTTTTTATATACTTGATAACAAAGAACACAAAATTAGGAGAAGAATGAGACTATCCTTATGATGTAGAGAGATACAAAAAAAAATATTTAAAGAAAGAGAGTATAGATCCGAGTGCCTATGATTGAGAAGAAGTTATGAAGTTATCTGAGAAGAAGTTATTCTGTTATGATGAATAGCGATGACTATTTATAGCAAAAAAATACACTTGTTGATGACACTTATCCGTAGCAATAAGGTTTATATTTAAATGTTGGAATGTTATTCACTTAATTATCTCACTATCTAATAATTAAGGGTTTGAATGTCGATAATTTATCATGTTAGATATTTACTGAATATTGAGGCTTATCTGATGACTGAACACTGACTGGGTTAGCTTATGAGACATATTGTTGACTAAGACCTCACATACTATGTCACACAGTGTGGATTATTTTACACCCAACATCAGCCTTCTAGACTTGCTAGGCCTAAATCCATGGGCTTGGAGATCTCCTTTGCAATTTTATCACTATTTTCTAAACCTCCCTAGATTCTAGCGTGGTCATTACTTGCTTGTATGACGAATTTCTTGTTTTTTTCTGAGCATTCAAAATGTAGGTAGCAATGTCTTATTATCGATGGTTTTTATGGATTCTTAATCGAACTCCTGGTTAGGGAGTTATGTCGATGTCAAAACCACTATTCAATAGGTTCACTTCTCCATTGTTGAAAAAAGGATATGGATCAAAGTTTGTAAACTTGTGAATCCATAAGCTATCAAATAGCTTAATGAAGGATGGAGTGACCAATGAATGGGATCCAACTTTGTCGTAGTGGGGACAAGTTAACACGGACCACGACAGGTCATATGAGATGACCACCTAGTGAATGACCAACGGAGGAGCAATGAATCTTTTCTAGTTGACCATGGTGTGCTTGACCATGGTTTAGCCACTCTTTGAGTGTTTGGACATGGTTTGACCACCTATGGTATGTCTGACTATGGCATGTTCAACCATGATATGGCCACCCATGACATGTTCGACCATGATCCAACCATTTATGGGGTGTTCAACCGTGGTATGACTGACTATAAGGTGTCCGACCATGGTGATGGCATGGGTCCATGCAGTGGTGACTATGTGTACGTAGAGTCGGGTAGTGATTCTAGATCATCTCGATAATGTAGTTTTGTTTATGATGACGATTTTGAAATCTTTGCAGGATCTATCGATGACATAATCACCCTTTTTAGGAGGATTATGTAAGTATAGGGGTTCTGATATTACTCTTGTAGATATATCCACCCATTGACACATAGGCTTTTCTTTATTGTAAGTATTTTTCTAACTTGTGCACTTATATCCCTTATTAGAGTGAAGTGTTATGGGTGCACAGAGGTCTAGACTTTTTTGAGGGGTCTAAGTAGTGGGGAATCATGTCCTGATCACCTCAAGTTTTAATATGACCAAAATCCTGGTCTACTTAAATAAATTTTGTACTTGACTCATGTTTAGACTTTGTACGGAATGTAGACATATGATGGGACATAAGAAGAATGTACCCGATAAAGGAAGACATGTAGAAGGGCACCAATGGAAATGTCCATCCCTTAGAAGGACACATGATGTGGCACGACTTGGGAAGGCAATGGGTATGGCATCATGGCCCATTAGATACAAATCCATATGAGGTGGAAGTATATGCTTCGCAACCTTCAATTGGTCTTAGAGACCAAAGATGCCTTGATATTTCATGTGCTTTTAGACTTTATACTTTTTGAGTGGATTACTCACTAAGATTTTCACCTTGTAGTTTGCACTTTGTAGTAGCCATATCGAAGAGCGAGAACCCTTTGGGACTAGACAATAATTTTTTGTCTTTTATTCAAGTATTTTTGGAATACTTAGTGTTAGTGGTACAAGTTCATGACCTATTGAGTTGGGTGCTCCCATTATGACTTTATTAGGGTCATTATCTATTCTAGATTTTCAAAGTTTATAGAGTTTGTGAACTATAACATGCACAATATGGTTTCTAAAGCCTAATGATGTACTACATGCTCGAATCATAATGTTAGAATTCAAGTCTTTGTATGGACCTTTTGGACATATGTGTATGCCATGTTACTCTGTTGTTTTCGTACTTTTATATCATGTACTTGTGATTCTATACTTGTGTTGCATCTATATCCTTCTTTTACTTTTTAGGGAGGTCCATTGTGTGATCTCTTCTGTTTCAAGATGGTGAATGCTCTTTGAGTATGTCCCTTGTGAGATTTGTGTCGTTGGTACACTATGGTGTGCAACTATTGCTGGTACATTATGGTGTGTACCTATTAGGGAGCAAGTCCAAAGTGATTTGTGATCCTCTATACTGGAACACTATAGTATGTACTTTAGTTAGGCACATACATTGTGTCCTACCACATATTTTATGTCTCGTTATGCTCCCCTTGTTTGGCCATGTAGGCCACGTATATTGTGTTCAACCATATGCACTATGTCTGGCCACATGTATCATACCTGTTAGCCTGTCTAATCATCTTCAGTTTGATTATGTACCTATTGGGCCTATATTCGAACTTTGTTGCTTATGTACAATTTGTTTTCATTTGTAAGTAAGGGTGGTTTGTTCAAACAAAGATACTCCTAGTATACCAGCCCCTCCTACTTAGTGTGCTCGAGTACATCAAGTCATCCAAGCATTAAGTCTTAAGACTTAGAAAACTTTTGTGGTCCTTAGTGGATTATTCCATCTTGTCGTGAGTGTTTTTGTACTATAATCGTGCTAGGTTATTTTTATTAACGACCAGTGTTGGGAAATCAAGGTCCCTAACTTAAGAAAATCCATCTTTGTATGGATGGGGTGTAGAAGTTGTAGAACCTTCTAAACTCATAGCGTAGTTACTGCCTATTAAAGGTTCAACATGGCATGTAGAGGTGGGGTGCATAAGTTGTAGCAACTTATACACCTAAGGCATAGTTGTAACCTATTCAAAGGTTTAGCATGGCCCGTAGAGGTGTGGTGCAACAGTTGTAGCAACTTTTGAATCCAAGGGTACTGGTGTGTGACCTTTCATAATCGACACCCTTCTGTCCCTTTGTAGTTTTGGATGCTAAATTTCATGAATGTAGATTAGCTTACTCAAATACCTACAAACACATTTTTTATTAAAATAAAAGTGTAATTGAAGCACTATCTATCTTTTATCGTAGTGGGACATTATTTCTATCATATAATGTTCCTTATAAGTGGCATCTTGTGCCACTTTTTTTCTTTTTCAAGGCAATTATTATCTCTAGAGCTTTTAGTGGAGAACATATATAGGGACAAGAGCCAATGGCCTTGTGAAAGAACGACCTTTTTTTCAAATTCTATTGTGCGGCCTTGTTAGCACACGCTCACCTCTTAGGTATGGCTCATTGGGCATCATACGAACTTATGTAATCTTGGAGAAGTTTGAGCATTATCATGGATCTTCGATATGTGAGTGGACACATATTTTTTTTCCTTAGTTAGACTTGATGTGTCATTTCATTGGGTTTGTGTCCAAACTTGGTTGATTATGTTGGTCTTACCGAGTGCTCTCATATATGAGTTGGGCGATTTTTTGGAGTGCACTATTGGAACATTCTCCTATAACTCTTTTTTAAATAATTCAGGGAGAGGTGAGAACCCTTAGATGATATGTGATGGTTGTGAAACTCATAAACAAATTTGTTGGTAAGGTGCAATATTAGGTTGCACACTTTATTTAATTGCATGAATGTTCTAAACAAATCATGTATGTATTTGACTTTGAACCATGCACTTCTTTACTTGTAGGTTTATTTTTGAACTTAACGATAGTCTCATCTATTTGTGAGATTATGGACCTTTGAAGCGTCAATATAAACCACACAACCTGTGAGGTGATAGTCTAGACTATGCAACCTGAGTGGGCACTATGGCATTCTAGGCATTGAAAGATGATGTAGGGAGCCCTCTAGATGGAAAATGGTTACATATCTTATAGACTATGAAGGCACTCCAAAATAGTTTAGAGTGTGTTCTTTGTGATGTCAAGGTGGGCATATGGCTTTACCCTTTGAAATTTTCCATGTATTCTAAGGTTTTTTTTAATACAATCATAGGTGATAATTTCTGGGGTGACCATTAGCCACTGAAACCACATGGTTATTATGGTTGGTTTGGATAAAGTGTCCCTATATGTAGGCCTTGAGATAGTTGCATGGATCGTGATGGATAGAAGTTGCTTGAGGTGGTACCAACTGGATCAAGATGGACGATTAGAGGAATTCTTCCTGGTCATCCATAGGTGGATGTCTTTGTACTTTGTGGGTGAACTCTATCTAGCGATCCATAAGGTTTGGTTCCTATCATTGTAGGTCACGTCGTCTGTCGAACTCCATGTGGGTACAAGTTTAATCCTGTTCATTGCAAGCATTGAAAGATTCCATTTGGATGTTCTCTAGAATGGAAAGTGAACAAGGGACCTGTGGCCCTATGAGGCGTTCCCAAGATGGCTTGGGATGCTATCCTCGTCGTTTTGAGTGTTGGAATGAGTTCATTATTTCATTCTTTTTTGAAAAGTAATTGGTAACCTTTTAAGAACATTGTTATAATGATGATTAAAAGAACGGTTAATATCTTTCTAAACATTATTTGGATGAATATAACAGTGGGTGATAATTTCCTCATTATTTTGACTGAATTGGATGTATGAATGATCTTTCCATACACATATTTTTGCACATTTATCTCTACAAGTATATCCAAAAATGTTGAATATACAGCCGTTGGAATCGTCCCATTGAGAATATTCCAAAATTGATTTTATTTTTTGAAGAACCAGATAGAAAGTGGGTAAAACTGCTCTAAAGTGGTGGCTAATATATCTGGCAAACCATATCAGTTTGGTAGTTTTATGTATAATTGGCCTGTTAGGTGCCTACTAGTATTGGTGGCGCGTGATGGAGTGAACATGTCACTCTAATGTTCGTTCAACATGAAATTTTGTGGAGAATATATTCAACACGTGATCTTTCTGATGGCGGTCTTAGATGTTTTAAATGATGCATGAATTTTGTGATCTAGACAAAGGACACTTCATCGGACAGAAAAGTGGAAAGTGGCCCCATTTCTTGTTATGCCACCATATCCAACCAACTAAGCTTTCATGTTCGATAGCCTAGGATGCTTCACTCTCTGGATGTGTCAAAAATTGTGCAATTGTTTAATGGCAGTGGCTATGATGCACGAGTGTTGATTCATGGAACATATGGATTGAACTTGTTTGTTCAAGTCATGGGCTTAGACCTCCCCGGAGGGGGTCTTATCTCTAATCTGAGCTCATGTGGCCGTGGACTAGATCTGTTATACTATGATCATTGAAATATGCCATTGAGACATTTTTAGGTTTAGTTACTTGTGGCTCTTGGAGAGTTAATGATGCTTACGGTGGCACCATCGAGTTTGACCAGCCATTGTGTATATGGCACACTTTGTTCAATGACTCCTTAGGTCGTGGTGGATATGCCATGTCTGGTAATATCTTTTTCGATGATGATGTGACAAGTGACCCTTTTAGTGGGGCTAAAAAAATTGTGTACCATTTTCTCTATCCTTTATCGGGGATAGAGTTTTGGTTCTAACAGCTTATACATGTGTCTGCACAACTTGTTGGATATAAGATGAGACCTCATTATCCTTTGTAGAAATTTGGCTATCCAAGTCAAGAGGTTAGTTCATCTTGAAAGGACAGAAAGTGTGGTTTTTAGAAGCCGTGCAAAATGAACTTCTTTTGGAGTAGTTTTCTTTTGAAGTTTTAGGTCTTTTTTCAAGACTACCTAATTCAAAATATTGGAGAACATTGTAGATCTTCCTATATAGTTGTGATTCATCTAGTAGAGCACACTCTTCCCATTGATAATGCCAAATGTTGATTTCGATTTTTGTCAACATTGATGATTGGTGCAACTCTGGCATCCTGTGTAGTTGAGAACAGAGAACATGCCATTAAGACCTTGGACCATCTCGAGGTGTGATGGCCTTTGGCCCTCCGATGTTTAACTAAGTTTGGGTAATAAGAAGAAGTAGAAGACTAATATCTCTCCTTGTGATGTAGTGAGATGCAGAGAAGAAGTTATATGAAGTTATTCTGTTATGTTAAATAGTGGTGACTATTTATAGGAAATAATATACCTGGTGATGATCTTTACCCATAGTGATAGACTTATCTTCAAATGTAGAATATTATCCACTTAATTATCTCATTGTCGGAAAATTAAAGGTTTGAATGTTGATAATTTATTATGTTAGATATTTACTTGGTATCAAGGCTTATCTGATGACTCAATACTAACTGGATTAATTTGTGAGTTATATTACTGAGTAGACCTCTCATATTATATACCATATGACATTGATTATTTTACACCCAACAAATAATATAAATATTAAATTTAAAATAATATTATAAACTCTTTAGAAAAAATAACATTATAAATTCTCTTGTAGTATAAATTTTTTTGAACTATATATTTAAAGTGCATGCATATGAACGTAAGTATTTAATTATTTAAAGAAATACTCAAAAATCAATCATTAATATACAAAATAGAACTTTTAACAAAAAAAATATTGGAAAAATGGAGATAAAATAAATTTTTCAGGAAAAGTTAGCCTTTAGATTATATCTATGCCTATTTTTTTTATTTTCTTATTTTAAAATACAATTTGATGTGAAAATTATAATTAATATTTTATAAGATGACTTAATAGTAAATAATGAATTCTTTGAAATTAACAATTTTTATATATATTGTTATTAAATTTTTTTAATATAAATATACTTATTTAAATATGAGTATTTATTATAACCATATTAGGCGATAATTAATGTTTTAACCATAACCTTGAAATTTGAGTTTTGTTGGGTAATTTATTTACTTATATGTCTTTTTAATAATATTTTCAATGATATCCGGTCGAAAACTAAAAGAATGGATTACACAAATTTAGCATGAATTAAGACACGATTAATAAGATAAATATATGAGATTATTGTAATGGTAATTAATATTATTCTTTCCATTTATGCTACTTAATTTAGGTAATATAAAAATTATTTATGTATAATTTTAATTCATACATGAGTAAAAAAAAGTCATAATTTCATAATCAAATAATAAGTGTAGAGTTCTCTATTCAAAAGCACAAATTCAAATCTTGGTTTTGTTATTGTGTGCATTAGGGGTGTCCATAAACCGGATCGGACCGGACCAAACCATAAAATTGGATCGGATCGGACCAAACTGAACGGTTTTACTAATCAAACGGTCCGATCAGGTTTGTATTAATTTTAAACCGTTCAAACTGAACCGGACCGGTTTAATAATATATTAAAAATTTCACATTATTTTTCATTAAATTATAAAAAAATTGGACCAAACCGGACCAAACTATTTTATAAATCAAACGGTCTGGTTCGGTTTTTATTTCTTAAAACTGTTTCAAACGGTCTGGTCCGATCCGGTTCGAGTAATATGAACGGTCCGGTTTGGTTAAATTTTTTATAGGAAAAACCGGACCGTACCGGACCATGAACACCCCTAGTGTGCATTATATTTAAAAAAAATTATTTTTTAAATTCATAAAAACTTAAAAACCTAAAAATCCAATTTTTAAAATTTATTAACTTGAAAAAGGAACGAGAACAAAGCTTAACCACGAATATTTAGGTATAATAATTTAATTCACATATTAATTAGAAAAAAGATAAAATATTAATCATAATTTGATAGTCATATGGTAAGCCAAGAATATTATATTCAAAAGTATAAGTTCAAGTCTATGTAATATCATTATAGCATTATATTTATTAATTTAATTTTTTAAATTTATAATATAAATTTAAAAGTCGTGATATTATCATTGTATATAAATAATGCTTTAAAATTTTAATTTTTTTAAATTTATTAATTTTATAGTTAACTAATAAGTGCAAAATATTTCATACAAATATAAATTTGAGTCTTATTATCACCAATATACATATTTTATTTGTAAAAAAGTTATAAGATAAAGTTAAAAAAAAATCGAATTGAAAAAAAATTAGTGGGACTTAATAAGATGACAATACAATAAAATCTTAAATCTCACTTTTTAGCATACTACTAGGTAAGGATAGTGAAATGAAAGTGTTTTATTTTAATTAGGTTTTACTTTAAAAGAATGATTAATTTAATACAATAATTATAGTTACCTGAATTAGAACTAAATTAATATTTTAGTCCGACCAATGCTCTTAGAAATATCTAGATCGGTTAAGTTTAAGTATAAATTAAAGTAAGATATTTATTAAATTAAAAGAATAAATATCTAACTGATAAAATTTAAAATGCTAGAGTATCAAATCTACTAAAGTAATTTTTTTGATGACTAAATAAGTTGAAACACGAAAGTTGGATATAAATAAGTAAAAAGAAATTATAAATTATGATTAAAGATATTAAAGTTTAACTATACAATTGATTCTTAAACTTCCTTAAATTCTATAATTTAATTTATCAACTATTTTTTCACTATATTGTGTTAACAATTTTTTCAAATTTAATACATTTAACCTCAATTTAAAAATAATTTACTGATCATTTTAAAATTTAAAGTTAAGGAATCAAACAACGAAAATATTCACATGTTAATTTTGATTATTATAGTACAATTTTGATTTAATTTTTAAATTTGAACAAAATGTGTTACATTTATATAGTGATATACAATACAAACATGATATAAACATGAATGCATTTAAAAAATATTAATAAAATATATAATTTTATTTAATAAATAAATCAAATATAATATGGCAACAAATATAATTTTTTTAATTAATATTTTATTATTATTTAAGAAATTAGCCTAACATGAACAAATAGGCACCATCTAATCGAACTTAATAATTATTTTTAAAAAAATAATTTATATTTTGAGGATTCATAATTATCATTGGGGTTCCTCTATTTAATAAAGAAAAATCAATAATTATAACTTTTGAAGTCCAGTGTGAAAATCATTTAAATGGTTATACCAATGAGTGGTTAGCTAGTTAATCTCCATACTTATTTAATCATTTTAATTCGTTGCAACAATTCATCTATCTCATTTTAGTTTGTCTAAACATTTTAGAATTTACAACTATTCCTTCAATTAACATTGCTAGAATGTTTAGGATTATTTAGTTAATTCATTAAGAGAACAAGTAAAATTTTGAAACCACTATAAATTCTTTTAAAGTTCAACCTCGTGGTAAAGTTATCGTTGGTTTATTAGTGATTCATGCACTTACAAGCATTTAAAATTTGCATTTCAAGTTTTTAGTATCGTTTATAGGGAATCTGTCATTTTAAATGGTCTATTTGTTTTCTTAATTTCTTAATTTCTTAATTTCTTAATTTCCATGTTTTTGTGATTTTGTTAATTTTTATTTTTTTCTTGGGTTATTTCAATTAGTTTTGTCTTTTCTGTTACTAGTTCTTCGTGGTTGCTTCTTTGGTATTTTGATCTCCTTGTTGTTTTTATTAATTTATACAAGGTAAGAGATCCCTTAGGATCGAACTCATACCCTTTATAGACAACATCAATAGTGTAATGGAGTAATTAAGACATTTGAATATTGAAATCCAAGCAGAAGAAAAGCTAATTCAAGAGCCACTAGAAATGAGAGATATAAACCTAAGGAAAATGGCCATAAAGAAGTATATAAATCCAATCATTGGCACTACTACCTCTAGTATTCTATTGGGTGAGGCTTCTCACACTTCTACAAAATGTGACATTTAAGTCGATATGTAAAGTCGTTTTTGGGAGAAAACTAACTTATAATCAATTTAAAGTCTGTTCGGTGAAAAATTGATGCTACGTATAGCATCGATTGACGTGTTGAATCGATGCTATCCACATGTGTAGCATCGGTTCAACACATCAAACGATGCTATCACGTGTATTTTTCCCATTATACAACATTTTTAATTTACAGCACCTAAAAAACTCAAAACCAAACTTCACCTCCTCCACTCTTTCGCATTTTTCGGCCACCTATGACCACCAATTCTAACGTCGTTTAGTGGGTTTTCTTTCTCTCCAAATTATCTTCCAGATCCCCATTTTTTTTAGAGACATACTTAAATTTTTTAGACCTATTTTCTCACTTACAAAACACCATATTTTTTCTTCATTTCCTTCATTTTGTCACTTCATTTACTCTTGTAATTATTTCTATTAATCCTACGCACTTATTATTAACTTTGCATTATTTTTTGTATAATTGTTTTGTATTATGCATGTTATTATTTGTTTAGTTGATTTTCTAGGTGGGTGAAGGGAAATAATATCTGGATGTTGTGGGTTTGAGGGACTAGAATATTTACCGTACGTGGATAAATTTATTTACATATAAATTATTTATTTTATTTAGTAAAAGTAATACAATTTTAAAATGATTAAAATGATAATTTTTTGAATTATTTATGTTTTGGTATATATTCTAATAATTAGAGAATTTATTTATAATAATACCTGAAATATATTGATTGGATACATATTTAATATGCTTAATGTCATTAATAGAAAATAGATAAATCTTGGATGTGAAAGTGTAGAATTGAGCATGACTACATTTCTGGAGTTGCAAGTTTCTTAGAATTTGCTTGTAGAAATAGTAATAATGAAATTAGTATGATTCGATGTCCATGTGTTAAATGTAAAAATAAGTGATTTCATGAAATTGACGAGATTAAGTGTCACTTTATTTGTAGTGGTATTCTTTTGAATTATAAATATTGGTATTATCATGGAGAAAATATCGATAATACTCAATGGGAAGAGATAAATAAGAATGTGAGTGGATTACATACATCTTATCATAATGTACAAAAAAAAATATGTTTCATGGTGTTGAAGACGAACTATATGAGGATGACCCCAAACCTTTAAAAAACTTCTAGAAGATGCCGAAAACCCGTTGTATCCAAAATGCAAGAAATACACTAAAATGTCGGGATTGATTCATTTGTACAATGTGAAGGCAAACCATGATTTTTTGACAAGAGATTCACAATCTACTAATAGATATGTTTCCTGAGGGTATTGAATTGCCAAATGAAGTAAAGAAATTTCTTAGTCGATTTGGTATGGAATATCATAAGATTCATGCTTGTTCAAATGATTGCATTCTTTATACAAAAGAATATGATACATTAGATGATTTTCCAATGTGTAAAGAATCGAGATGGAAGCATGCTATAAATGAGACAACACTTAAGAAAGGTGTGCCCACAAAGGTTCTTTGGTACTTTCCTTTGATTCCTTGCCTTCAAAGGTTGTTCAAAAGTAAAGAGACATCAAAGATGTTTACTTGGCATTCAGATAATCGATCCGATGATGGGGTGCTACGTCATACTTGGCATTGTTGTTGATGAAACTAATCCATATAGTTCCCTCAGTAGTAGATGTAGTTGTTGGCCAGTAATTATGGTAACATACAACCTTCCTCCCTAGTTGTGTATGAAAAGAAAATTCATGATGTTAACATTATTGATCTCAGGACCGAAACAACCTAGTGTTGATATTGATGCATATTTGCAACCTCTGATAGATGATTTAAAGACGTTGTGGAATGATGGTGTAAATGTTTATGATGCACATAGAGAAGAACACTTTAACTTGATGATGGTCCTTTTATTGGCAATTAATGATTTTCCTACCTATGAGAACTTATCAGGACATGCAACAAAAGGTTACAAGGGATGCCTTATATGTAGTTATGGCACTTCTACAGCTTATCTTATTCACGGACAAAAGATATCTTATACAAGACATAGAAGATTTTTTTCCATCTAGACACAAGTTTAGTTACCAAAAGAAGCCGTTTGATGATGAAGAAGATCATGATCATACACCCCGACCTTTGCGAGGTGTTGGGATATTAAGGTAATTTAATGGTATGAAATTCAAACGATATGGAAAGATGAAAAAAAGAATACTCACTAAGGTAGGGAAACGAAAGAGGTCAACTAATATAGGGGTGAAAATGAAAATGTTACTGAATGAGTAGACCATGGTTGTTGGAATAAAAAATCAATATTTTGGGAATTACCTTATTGGAAAGACCTACACATTCGTCACATCTTATATGTCATGCATATTGAAAAAATGTATGTGATAGCTTGATTGGTACATTACTTAATATACATGGAAAAACAAAGGATGGAATTAAAGCAAGATTGGATTTAAAGAAATTAGGCATACGACCTGAATTGGCACCAAGGGTGGAAAATGATAAGAATCGAACATACTTTCCACCAGCATCATATACAATGTCAACAAAAGAGAAGCATATGTTTTGTAAATTTTTGGTGGGTGTGAAAGTTCCTAATGGTTACTCATCCAACTTAAGAAATTTTGTGTCTATCACCGATAAGAAACTTTATGGATTGAAATCACATAACTGTTATATCTTAATGCAACAGTTATTATGATGGTATTAGATCAATTCTTCCAAAACATGTTTGATTATCAATAATTCGTCTTTGTTCATTCTTCAATACAATATGCAAGAAATCTATATCAATTGACGAGTTAAAGTCTTTACATAAAGATGTTTTAGAGACTTTGTGTCTAATTGAAAAATATTTTCCTCCTTATTTCTTCGATATAATGATTCACTTGTGTGTTCATTTAGTTTGAGAGGTTCAATTGTGTGGTCCTACTTACTTAAGGTGGATGTATCCTTTTGAGAGATATATGTAATTCCTTAAAGGATATGTAAATAATAAAAATCAACTTAAAGGATGCATGGTGAAATGTTACATTGTTGAAGAGACGATTGAGTTTTATTCTGAATACTTTAGTGGTTGACAAAAATTGTGAATCCTACGCACAAGTTGTTCTTAGAACATCACATTCTTGGTGGAATTAAGAATTTTTTTATTGATCGCACTCGATGGAAAAAAGCACACCGAATCATTTTGGTAAATAATAATGAGGTACAACCGTAATTAGAGTAAGTGATGTTTAACTTTTCCATTTATGCAAAATTTTTTTTTTTTATTTAACTATTAATGATGATATCTACTTGATATATCTTTAATAACATTACATAATACATTTAAACTTACTGAAGATCGATCCTCATTATAAAAAAGAGAGGAGAAAAATGGTTGTATGATGAACATAAGTGAGAGCTTATTAATTGATTTCACAACCATGTAAGTGTCACATATACGAATTCATTAGTACTTATATGTAATTTTAAAACTTTGCTTTAAACACATTTAATGTTTTTGTATGCATAGATTCAAGTTGAACTCAACAAACCCAATTATAAAATAATAGAAAGTGTAGAATAGCTTGCACATGGTCCAAAATTCGATGTTAAATCATTTTCTAGTTTCACAATTAATGGATCGAGGTTTACGACTAAAGCAAGGGACAAAGTCCGAGTAAATTAGAATAGTGGTGTAAAGATGGTTGCATAAACTTTGCAATTTTCCAGTTCAAAAGATGGTAATCTTGTACTTTCTGATAGAACATATTATGGTATAATTCAAGAGATTTGGGAACTGGATTATGAGGTCTTCCGTGAAACAGTATTCTTGTGTGATTGGGTCGAAGATGTTATCAATGTTGGATTTAAAATATATGATTTTGGATTTACCCTTGTAAATTTATCCAAGATAAGTCCCCCTAATAATCCTTTCACGTTAGCACTTCATGCAAAACAAGTATTTTATGTGAGTGATCAAATTTCCACAAGATGGTCTGTTGTGTTAATGCCTCCACAAAAGAGTTCTACCATTGTGATGACTTAGAAGATGATGACCCTATGCTTGATACATTATCCAATATTAGTCCTTTCTCAAACAAATTTCCTAATATATGTGATGATCTAGTTGATGACGATGATTCTTCATCATGGACTCGATGTGATTGTGAAGATGTATACGATCAACAACCTAATTAAACATAATGTATGTTCTATATTGTTCAAATAACTCTTGGATGTTTATATATATGTATGGATTTAAAATTGTCAATGAATTTATATTTCATCATTTTTTGTAGATATTTCATGGATCCTAGGGTACTAGATCTTGTAGATCCAAATGATCCATTAGGGCATTTGAAAAGAAGGAGTTGGGCGAATATACTTGATGCTCCACTTAGCCCAAATAATAGAGTACTCATTCTATTTGATGCTACTGGTAATCCAATAGGGGAAAATGACCAACAATTGAAATCCTCTATTTGTAGACTTGTGAAGTCAAGTACACTATTCAATATAAATGATTAGACTCAGGTTGACGAAGCTAAAAAGTACAAAATATGGAAAACCATTTGTGTAAGTCTCTTATATTTTATAACTAATTACATATATTATATATTTTTTGTAGTGTGTTTTTATAAAATCGTTACAAAGTCAACGACACTTGGAAGAGCAAGGGTTATAAGATTGCAAATAAGGCGTGGAAGGAATACAAAACTTCCAAATTGGCCAAAAATTATGTGTTTCCATATTTGGAACCACTTGATGAAGTAGAGCTCTTCAAAATCCCTGAAGAACCCCCATGGATTACATTTCAAGTTTGGAAAGACTTCGTGGATTATAGAAGTACAAATAAATTTCAAATTATTAGAGAAGAACATCATAATATACAAATGCATAATATTCTTCCTAACCGTACTAGAAGGTCTTAAAATCCTGAAGTTAGATATAAAATGATATTATTAATTTGTGTTAATTTATAAATATTTTTATATTTATTTTCCTCAAATTTAAGTTAATGTCCTAGTTAATAAATTTATTTAATTTATGTAGAAAGCTTAATTGGGTAGACTGGTTACTCGATCTAAATTGTACATAGAAACATAGACTCCTAAAATGAATAAGTCAAGACCAATGACTAAGCGAGGAGAAGAAAAACTAAATAAGTTGGTTAGTAATTTAACTTGACACAAAGTTCTTATGATTTTTAATAGTTGATGTAATAATGTATGATATGTTTGTTTGCTTTATTATTTGTATAGAGTTGTTCAAGAACAAATATCCAAGGGTGAAATAATGGAAGAGCTAGGTAGAGATGCTATATATCATGCATTCAGATGCAAGAATCCTGGTTGTGTTAAGGGAGGTAGCCAATATGATGGTTATATGGAGTATTTTAACATTCCAAAACAAAAGCCTCAGATGGTCAGTAAGGAGAAGTACAATAAAATTGAAGAAAAACTCAACTCCTTTAAAACCTCAATGTTAAGTGAGATTGCCACTTTAAAAGAATATCAATCACAACATATGTCAAGTATGACATCATACTACAATCAAAGCATGCCATATTGGCCAGGCATGTAACCATCCATGCAATCTCATGGTGCCCAACCTATATCCAGTATGGGATATAATCATCCTAGGTCCTCCCTTTATGCTACGAATGTATATGCAATCAGGTAGCGCTTTTCTCCAATACAATCTGTGCATTCTTTCCATCAATCACATCATGATGAACGTTTTGATGAGAACGTACTTCCAATAGCTACCCTACATGGGAGTCCTCCTATATTTGATGAATCATTTGTGTTAAGATTTTAAGTTTATGTAGATAATCTATTATTTTTTTATTATATATGTTTTTTTATTATATATAATGCTTAATTTTTTTTTACAGAATATGAAATGTTTGTTGAAGCATCCTTCATCAATGGACTTTGTTGCTATTAGAACGGTACAACAATTGAGAAATGATTGGATGATTCATAATCAATATTTGCCAAATCATTGGCCAATAGTAATTGTTCAATCATTGCTCCATGATTATCCACTACATGTGCCTTCTAATGCTACCATAGTCCAAGAGGCAGTTGAACAATATGTGGCTTGGCTGTCGATTCAAGTTGTGATAAATTTTGACGTGGTACTATTTTTTTACTTAAAAAAATAATACTTTTTACTACTATTATTTTATTATTCTTTTGTTGTTACTAACATACATAATACTTCTTCTTTAGTCTATTATACCATAACTAGTAAATGTGGCACATTTAAGAGATACAAAGCAAGTATCTCGTGGTAAATCTATGTCTAGTGGCCAATCATCGTACACTAAGTCATTCAAGAAGAACCCTTGGAAAAAGTATAGTTATGATCATGCTTTAAACTTCAATAGAAATCTTAGCGCTTTGATGACTATTGTTGTGAGGGAATCTAGCATAAATGATGGATGGAATGTGCCACTTCCTATAGAAATTTCTGATGTAGACATCGGCTAAACATATATATCGATCGAGTACATATTGCAGCTATTTGAATATCAAATGATCAATTTAAGTATAATTCAAGTATGGACAAGGTGAGTTCTCGATCAGTAAATAACTTTCATTTATATAGAACTTATATAATTGTATTTATATTATCTAATTATTTATATATATTTATTTTATATAGGACATGTTATTATTGACTTCAACATAATCATTCATCACATTTAGCAATGTTATATATTCTTCATTTGTCAATCAATATCAAGAAAAGGATGTTAGCGTCAGAGTTAAACAATTAAGTGATAGGGCATTAACACTTAACAAAAATCTGAAGTTGATAATCCCTTGGCCACTAAGGTTTGAACAAGGCCTAGATCATTGGATGTTGGTAATCCTTGATATGTTCAATAATCATGTTTGGTACTGTGACTCTGCTTTCATAGAATTGAGTAAAGATACAAAAGTAGTTGTTGAAATGTAAGAGTTATAGTTAGCTATTTTTCTTCTATTGTTCTTTGTAATATTTAATAAAAAACTAGCCGTTTTAAACTTTGATAGGGCATGGAAGTTGTGGAACAAGTTTAGGGGCATTGCCCTTAAAAAATCTTATAAGCTTATATGGCACAAAGTTATGGTATGTACAAGCGAATATTAATAATTTTATTAATTTTACTATTGAATAATAAAGATGTTTGAATATGGAAAATCATGTACACTTGTTTTTTTGTAGGTTCCACAACAAAATGATGGAGTCATGTGTGGTTATTATGTCATGAAGTTTATGAGCGAAATCATCATAAATATCAAAATTCTAATTAAACATGTGGTAATCTCTTTTACCAATATACATTTTTGACATATATGAGTTATTTTTTGTGAATTCATGAAATTACATTCTTATTTTGAATTTAAATACATGTAGTTCTTTGGTTAGAACAAGAAGGGATATGGAACGCAAATTTTTGATGATTTACGAGAGGAATGGGCTGAACACATGGTTCAAATTATATTATCACAAGAAGAATCAGAAGAAGATTTTGATGATCTTGAATATAATAGTAATTTTTATAATGCTTTCATTTCTCTATTCCCATGTCTGAATTGTCCATTGTTTGATGGATTTTTATGTGCTCATGTATTTAGGGGAATGAATTGTTTTATGGACCTATTTTTTGCCTAAACTTCATCTCATCTCTCTTTCTTAGTTCCTTATGACAACATCATGGTAGTCACTGGCTAGTCAAAGTACAGGAAACCACCAAGAATCATCATTCTAGTGTAATATCATGAATTCACAAAAAATAACTTATATATGTTAAAAGATTAGTAGAAGAGATTACCACATCGACACTCGAGTGATATAATAATAACCTTATCCCTTCAAAATCATATTAGTACTGTATTAATATTTTGTCTATAAATATGAAGCTATCTAGAATCAAGCTGGTATTTTTAATGCTATAATGAGCTCTAAATATGAAGTCAAGTGTAACTCTGATTTGTTACTTGGGTTGGTTGAGTTTTGGTGCCCATAAACTTATGGAACAACTATTTTTCGCCCAACCAACCCAAGTAACAAATTGGAGTTACATTTGACTTCACATTTAGAGCTTATTATAGCTTTAAAAATACTAGCTTGATTTCAGATAACTTCATATTTATAGATAAAAGATTAATAAAGTGCTAATATGATGTTGGAAAGATTAGTAGGGTATGACTTTTACTATTTTCTTGATGGTTTTTTAGGTTATGATTAGGTACCCATTGCATTAGAAGATCAAAATAATACCATATTTACTTGTCCATTTGGGAAATTTGCCTTTAGAAGGATGTCATTTGATCTATGCAATGCCTATGCCACATTTTAGGGATGCATGATGTCTATCTTTTCAAATATGGTGAAGAAATTCATTAAGGTATTTATGGATGAGTTTTTTGTTTTTGGAACCTTGTTTAATTATTGTTTTCATAAATTGACTTTAGTTCTAGAAAGATGCGTTGAATGTAATTTAACACTTAGTTGGGAAAAAAATTCATTTTATGATCAAATAAGGCATTGTATTAGGACATATTATTTCTTGGAAAGGTATAGAAGTGGACTGATAACTTTATTTTATACAGTGATTTACGTCTATTTTATTAATTTTAATTGCTAGTTCTTTACATTTTTAGTTAATTTTTAAATTAATATTTAGTATTAGTTTTTAATAAATATATTTTCAAGTAAATTAACAAATTTTAATAAAAAAAGGCTTAATTGCAATTATAAAAAGATTACAATTTAATTTGAAATTAAGAATGGGTTAAATTGCAAATATCAAAAGATTAGAAATTAATTTAAATTAAATTTGTGGGTCAAAATGCAATTAATAAAAGTTGAATTTTGCGTAGGAGAAGAGCCACTCGTGACATTCATAATGCCCAACACACATCGTTCGATCATCCAATCAACGGTCAAGATTGGGCGCGTGCAATCCAAACGCAACAAAGATGACTACACCCGGAACTCCTGAAGCACATGGCTCGGAACACGTGGGGCCTACCTACTGTGCAGGCTGGCGTGCAGGATGGGACCCACATGTTGGCTGCACAATTTTTCTCCCGAGGCGATCGTTGACTGTTGGATCTGTTGAACGGTCTAGATTTAAAACGCGTGGAAGCAGCTGTCGCGCACCGAGTAGCTCGCCTACAATTCTGTGCGACGCGGTTCATCCAAGCAGTGTGCACCCTCGCATTTCAATGATTAAGAAGCAGCCATGTGTCTCCTAAATATTACAGCCAATCACATGATGACACGTGACATGTATTTAGTAAAATAAAAACGTAGAAACGACACCCACTTACCAGCTGTTACCACGTCGCCACATGTTGAAGCCAACTGTCGCGCACTTCCAGCCCGATGAAATCTTGTGCGATGTGGTCCAACTGTTCTCCATGCGTCCGTTCTTCCCACCGAATGAAAGGCTACCACGTGTCTCTTTATATCTTGCAACCAATTAAATGATGACACATTGTATGCGTAAAAGAAAAGAAAATCAGAAAAGCGTAGAACAGTTTTCACGCATGTTGTTTATTTTAATTCTCCCCATGTATTTTTTCCCCCATTACATGTATTCTGATAAAAAAAATAATAGTTAGAGAGAGGGGATATATTTTGTACGCGAAAAAAAAATTAGGAGGAAGGAGTTTTAGTTTTTTTTTTGTTTCAGCTTTCAACTTTCCATTTTTTCTCTTCAAGTTTTCTTTTTATTTCCTCTCTGCGTGTTTTTCTACAACACGCAGAACGTTTATTTGACAGTTTTTGTGTTGTATTTTCTTAGGAAAATTGTAGAGAAAGAAGACAATGAAGAAGAAAGACAGGGAAGAAATTTATTTTTCATTGAGGAATCGTGAAAGAGTTTTTCCTAATCTATTTTCTTTTAATTTTTATTTCTCTGAAATGCTTTATTATTGTGGTGTTGTAATTTTAATTTATGCTATAAACTAATTTATTTGTTCTAGGATTGCAGTGTAGCTTAAATTATGAAACTTGAATTAATTATTTTTGAATGATTTATGGAACTATTTTAAGTTGTTTATTTTGTTTGTATTTAATGCTTTTAATTATCGGAAGATTAATTAACTGATCTATGACACTTAAATAAACTTGGAAAAGACATTTTTGTATGTAGCTCGTGATAAAATAACGTGTATATATAAGGGATAGAAATATACTTTTATTGTATATGTAACTGTTTGAAAACTCAGAACTTAATAAATCTGGTTGAATTTAATTCTCATAGGAATATAGTGAATTATTTTAGCGAGATGTGTCTGTATGGAGCTCGGAAGAGATATATGGATAAATTAAATGTTCTTGGTTAACAACTTAAAATATGAAACATAAATCAAGAGAAAATAAAATGTTCAAGTGGATTAATTTGGTAAAACTGCAATCCTAGAATTTTCTTACAAATTGTTAAACAAAATAAGTTAAGTCAAACTGCATCAAATTATTGATTGTTTGGATAAAACCAGGTTTAAATAATTTTAGTAATTAACGGAAACTAATAACAAATCTTTGTGGGAGCGATATTTTACTTATCATATTATTACTTGTGACCGTGTATGCTTGCACGATTTTATGTTCTTCTAAAAGAGACAACATGGACATAGTCAAAATTGAATTGTTTGCTGAATTGTCATCCATATATTAATTAATGGTATTAGGAGCTTCTTAGGACATGCAAGTTTCTATAGGAGATTTATTAAAGTTTTTTCAAAAATAAGTCGACTTTTATGAAATTGTTGGCCAATTATGCTCCTTTTGTGTTTGATCATGATTGTCTTGTTGCTTTTGATACTCCGAAAGAAAAATTAACATATGGACATTTTATCATGGAACCTAATTTGTCATTACCTTTTGAGATTATGTGTGATGCATCTAATTATGCTATATGGGCTATTTTGGAGTAGAGAGTGGATAAGCATTTACATATTATTTATTATACTAATTAGGCACTTAATGAAGCCCAACTTAATTATTCTACCATTGAAAGAGGAATTTTTGGTTGTTGTGTTTGCTTTGGATAAATTTTGATCTTATTTCGTAGGATCTAAAGTTATTTTGGGATGACCTCTATTTATTTAAGCTTTGCCAAGATCAAGTTATCCGGAGATGTATGCCTGAGAAGGAACATAAGGGCATTTTGGCCTTTTGCTATGACCTTCATTATGGGGAACATTTTGGTGGTAAGAAAATGGCTATTAAGGTATTATAATGTCGTTTTATTTGGTCAACTTTGTTTAAAGATGCTCATACTTTTTGCATGCACTTTGATAAATGTTAGAGGACTGGTAACATAGAAAAGAGAGATGATATGCCTTTGACATACATTTAACAGGTTTGCACCTAGGGTCATAATTAGTGATGGAAGGAGCCAATTTTTCCATAAACTATTTGAAGTGATACTAAAGAAGCATAGCATCAAACATAAGGTGGCTACTTCATATAATCCATAAACTTTCAATCAGATTGAAGTGAAAAATATACAAATCAAGGGGATTTTGAACAGAAAATATGACCCTAAAATAAGGATTGGGAAGCCAAACTGAATGATGTACTATGGGTATATTATACAACTTACTAGACACCCAATAAGATAAACCTTTATGGATGGGTTTTTGGAAAGGTATGCCATTTGCTCGTTGAGCTTGAGCATAAGGCATATTGGGCAATTAGGATGTAAACATTGACTTTGAACAAGTGGGAGAGAAGTGCTTGCTTCAACTAGATGGGCTAGAATAGATTAGGTATGAAGCCTATGAAAGTACAAAGATCTATAAAGAACACACTAAGCGATACCATGACAAAGGCCTAATATGTAAGTCTCTTTATCTTGAAATGAAAGTATTTCTTTAACTCATATTTCTAGGAAAGTTGAAGTCAAAATAGCATGGATCATTTCAAAATTTTCAAATCTTTCCCTTTGTAGCTGTAGAGTTGTTGAATGCAAAGATCTATGTGACATTCAAGGTGAACATGCATAGTGTGAAGCCTTCCTTGGAAGGAGTTAATAAAAAAGGAGACATTGAGTGCATTGAAGTAAGAAAGTCGTAGCCTTAAGTAACATATTTCTAAGACATTAAATAAAGTGTTTGGTGGGAGGTAACCTACTGTATCTAGTAATATTGTTTCCTTTTGTTTTAGTTTAGTTATTTTCATTTATTTACTAATTTTTTCATTTTCTATTTGTTCCTTTTTGAATGTTATATATAGTTATTAATTATATATATATAGATATATAATTATTATTTAAGTCTTTGTACACTTTTTGTGTGATTTCTATTCATTGTCTATGTTTCATGCTTTGAATTTTGAAATTAAGATGAACCTGAATTCGGTATCTAAGAATCAAATAATGGAGGCTACCTTATGAGATTTCTATTGAGCCTATAACATTTATTTCTGAGAAATAATTTTTCTTTAACTCTTTTAAACACTTTCCTTATAATTCTAAATTATTAGATGATCTTTATAGGTTTTTTATTGGATGTTAGGACTTTAAATAATCAAATGGAGTCTCATTTGGTTATTTTTCATTGCTTTGATTGAATGATTTGAGTAAGAATTATAAGTGTGTGTCTATTTTTCATTTCATACTTGACTTGTTATGCATCATGATACATATGGGGTTCCCTAAACAAAATAGCCATAATAACCACTCACCCTTATTTCTTGTTCGATAAAAGAAGAAGAAAAAATGGTATTAATAAATACTATGATCCTGAAATCTTGAAAGCCATGGTATGGTTGTTGCAAGATAGTGGAAATAACCTCTTGAAGTCAAATGCATTTTCATTCATGTATAGGCACATACTTGATATTGCTTGCTTAACGAGTTTTATTGGAGTATGATATAAGCAATATGGTGCTTTCATAATCCTAGCATCTGATTCTTTTCATGAGATCTATTTCATACACATTTGTTTGCTTATACCTAGTTGAGTGCTTGAACCCTTAGGATCAATGTGATATTAAGAGTGTATCTTAAGAGGTCTAGGGTCGATGCAAATTAGGATTCTTAACCCTAGGTTATTAAGGAATTGATATTGATACATTTTGAGTATTGGGGTATGGATTTGTGATAGGAAGCTGATTTGCATGGTAAGCCTTGATATGTTAAGATTATGGATGACCATATGCATTAGTCTTAATTATAAACTGAAAATGAATTGATGCATGAGAAATTTTGTTGATTTAAGTTTGTAGATTTGTTTTTAGGATTGATACTTGTCTTTTTAGTTTTTGTTTTGCTCAAGGACTAGCAAAATTTGGTTTGTGGGAATTTGATAAACATATTTTTGACCTATAATTTACTTTGTTTTTAAGCATTAATTTATTTTTATTATAGGATTACAACACCACTAAGTTCATGTTTAGGTAGACTAGCGAGGGGTTTTTGTATGGGTGCTAAAACTTGTCTTGCATTGTGGCGCCAATAATTCCATGTCGTAGCCTACATACATTTTCTAGCTAGTAACCCCATCGTGAAAAGTGATGTGTTTTCCAAGTTACCTCTAAAACCTAACCTATAAATACATTATAAGGATTTTGAAAATAGACCCAATCGAATTCCATTATCATTTTACACAAAATTAGAGAGAGAACTCCATTGTTGAAGCTTTTTCAAGAACTTGAAGAATGAGATCAACCAACTTCAAAGAATTTGGGGATATGAGATCAAGAGGATATTTTAATTATTATTTTTCATCTTTCTCTAGATTTTGATTAATTTAATTATGACAGGCTATGTTTTGTAGAATATTAGTTTTGATAAATATTTGAATGATTTTATTTAATTAAAGTTGAATTATTTATTATTCATAGCTTTTCTTACCTTTGTTTATAAATTATTATAACTATTACAATAGTGACATTTGATACTGAAAAGTTAGCTATGGTCTTTTAAAAAATAGAGGTTTTAAGGTTTTGGTTACGGTTCGATAAATCCAATGAACATAGTATGTACATATAAACTCAATTTTTATCAATAATCATAACCATAAGTTAGATTACAAAATTACTTAAAATAAACAAACTCATAGTTATGGTTATTAAATAATTGTGATCTAATTAAAGTGTCATTTCTCTATCTTTTTAAAATTAAGACCAAATAATATATTATGTGGATTATTTATTAAAAACAAAAAATCCCTATACAAAATTTTCATTTCCTCTCGTTATTTATAATTTCGCTCTTTCCTTAAAAATCTACAATAATATCTCAATTGTCCTTGAGGTTTAACATATCTTCACTTATACTCTTGATGTACTTTATGGTTAGTACCATTGGTATCCTTAAAATCTAATGGCGTTCACTTTTCCATCCATTACTATTTATATGGCTCTAATACCAATTTTTGGGGCATTCGATCGCGGGAGACTATTCTGGCAGAATTTCAGTCAATCTGACCTTAATATGTTGGCTAAATTATTATCTTGATAAGTCATATGTGTTGAATGTACATTATTTTTTCTTATTCGTAGTCTACAAATAGGTTTTTCTTGTGTACATATAATGTACTTATAATCTTCAAAGAAGTAGTATCCAAATATTAAATTGTTGAATTCTTCTTTTTCTATTCTTACATATTTTTGACTAAATAGTCTTTTAATATCCTTGAAATAGGATGATCTATGATGCTTGTAATAGCTTTAATATAATATGTATATATGTCTAACAAGGTGTTAAAACTTTTAAATTTTTTAAGACAAGTTTCATAACCCTTATTTTTAAAATATTCATTTAAAGCTATGAGATAACCTTTATCAATTTTTTTTAATAGAATTAGATTTTTATCTTTTGTTTTGATTTCTTTTGAAACTAGTTGTTTATTTTTTAAAATAATTTCCATTTTCATGTTTATCATTATTATAACTTGATGTAAGCAAATATTTAAACATTCAAGATTCTTAAGTAGTTTAAATTTATAATTATTATACGTGAATTTAATGAGTCCACCATAATCTTCCCTCAAACCTCGATGCCCTCCTATCAATGGTGAGCCTTCTGCATCCGTACATAAATGGTGTCAAATATTTGACTTACTATTGAAGAGTAACTCAACTTTATTTTATTCATAATATAATAATTATTACAAATTTAAGGAGAACTAAGAACCTTGAAAGGATTCTTAGCCACTCATACTTACTAGGTATATCATTAATGGTTTGAGATTTCTAGATAGAGGGATTTCTATGATAGAGTTTGTGTATTTTTCATAGTAGAGTGCTCTAGTTTTCTGTGTTTTGAAATGCGAATAATGATTCTTTTTATAACGCAATGAATCCTTATTTATAAGACTAAAATTACTATTTTACCCTTGATTTAATAATTTGTCTTCCTTTTGCTTTAAATGATAGCCTTTTCTTTTTTCCTTGACATATGTTGCCAACTAAAATGTGGGGTCTACATCTCTATTTTCTTTGTGTCTTTTGTCGATAGTTCTTTCTTTATTCTTCTTTGTTGTTTTTTGTTGATAGTCCTTTTGATGAGGTTGATGATGATGCATCTTCGTCTTCTCGATCTTTGAAGCAATGAATGTATCTATGATCTTTTGTTGTTTTTTTTGGCATAGAAAAATGTCTTCCTTGTTTCTTAACCAATTTTTAGGTTTTTGTTGTTAAAATTGGTTTCATATTTGAATTTTTTTAATTTAATAGCATAGAGAATAAATTTAGAAAAATAAATGAATAAAAATTATTATAAAAAAATATGCAAATGATAACGCAAGATGTAATTATAAAATATCATAACATTTTTCATTTTAAAATTTATAGTAGAATTAATAATAAAATTTACATATTGAGAAAATGTATAAAAATATAAAAAAATTGAGATTAAATTTTAAGAAATTAATTTTTTTGGATGAATTAATTTAGGTTAATTATATTAACTTATTTTTCAAAACATTATTCAACCATTATAAACAAATACTTTATTTCTTGAATGCATAAGAAACTTTTGAATTATGTTAATTAATAACAAAAAGTAAAATTTTAATTTTTAAAAGAAATTGTAAAACGATTATAAAAATTGTTTTTCCTGAATTTAAGTAATTACTTAATTGTTTGTCTCATAAATAATTATCAAAAATGAGAAGAAAAAACTTTGAATAATGTAGAAAAATTGAAACCATACTATCTGTATATTTTATTATATAAATAACCATCACAAGCCCAACCTTAAAGATATAGGAATCCCATAAAGGAACACAGAAACAACCCTTGATATCTAGATGTTCTCATTATTTTCACTGTATTAGTGTAGTTCTTTCCATATGTGTTGTAATTTACATTCTTCACTTATGTTTTTATTTCTATTAATTTTAGTTGTTGCAATTATTTTTAAGTTTTTTTGACTAAAGTTTTTTTGAAAAAATACAAAAATATTTTCAAAATTTCTCTTTACTTTCTTTTCTCTCTCCTCTTTGGCTACATGCTAAGCTCCTCCTCCTCCATGAATTTTGTGAACCTTTTGTTGAGGTCTTATTGAACCTGTATTTTACATAGATGCCATGGTCTTGCCAACCTCTTAGTGAGGTGCCAGCAAGTAAGTCAGCAAGGTGGTTAGTAAGGTGTACACATTCCATATATATACCCCTTTTCCACTTCATTTCAATCCATAAAATTTTCTAAATACTTCTACCTTTTTTCCTTAAAAACTTCAACCACTTCCCTTTTTCCCTCTTAAATAGTTCAGCCTCTACCTTTCATACCTTTTTTAAGCAATCACCCCAAAATGATTGAGGAAGAATAGATGTAGTTGTAGTTCTATTCTTGGCTAAGTGACCTATTTGAATTGATGACATTCTTGTCACCAATAAAGGCTTGCTTTTTATGCTTTCTTTATGTTCTATAGTATAAATATAACCTTGGTTTTGTAAAAGAATTCTATGCTTCTATCAATTGTCATCGCACTCGTGCATTTTCTATTTCTTTCACTCTTCGAGGATGGTCAGTCACATTCTCTAGGGGCAATGTTATAAGAAAATTGTCCCTTCTTGATGTTCAAAATCCTTCCCTTCCCAATCTTCTATTTAGGTATGAAACAACCTTTGTGCCAATATCCCTTTTGAACTTCAAAACCTTAGTTCACGAGACATATAGAGAATGGAAATTATTAAGGATGTCAATTTCTCTAGTAGGAACCAAAATATATGGGAAAACTTATTTCAATCATGATAGGGAATAACCATATGGGATGGGATGGGTTGCGAAGTACCCTCCCCAGACCGTTTATTCTCTATTAATCCTTTTTTATAATTTCTTTTAGAATAAATTAGGGCAAACATTCAAAAATACCAAAAAACTATTGCATTTGTTTCGTTCATACCACTAACTTATTTATTGTCTCATTTATACCACATAACTATGACATTTGTTCCATTTATACCATTTTATTAATCTTCAATTGATCTCATCAGACACTTGTGGTAGATTTGAAATAACTCAGCTAGTTAAATGATAGATTTGGAACAACTCAAATAGTTAAGTTGTATATTTGGAACAACAACAAGTGAACTACCAGGAGTAGGTCTAACAGAAGAGAGAAACCTAGAACAACAAGGTGAACAGGGTTAAAGGTCAAGATGAGGAAAACACTCATTGAATTGGGCAAGAATATGAGCAGAAAGGATTTGAGCCTATTGGTTAGCAACAAACTCCCAAAACATGGTGTCAAGGTGTTGAGTTGAAAGTTTCTTTTTATTTACAAACCTAATTAGCTAGAGGGAGTGAATTAATAATCAACAAAATTAGGAGAAATTAATTTTTTTGTAGATAATCAAGCATGAAATTATGTGTAAATAAAATAATGCAAAAATATAAAGATTAAGACACAAGATTTTTAGGTGAAACAACCTAGGTCACACCAATAACCTAAGAGGAAAACCATCAGTCCACCGAATCACCTAACTATCCACTATGAATAAATAAGATCTAATTACAAAGCAAGATCTTATACTACCTACCAAGATGGAACCCCCAAGTAATCTACTTATAAGTCGCTGCTTTCATCATAGCCTCTACAAGAAAGGTGTTCGGATCCAGACCAACATTCCAACAACTTGAGTCACACAAGTAATCAACCCCGTTCTACCAGTACCTAAAACCTTATCATAATAACACGAGTGCAAATGTGTGTCCTAAAGAATATTCAATAATGAATAACCCTAACTAGACGATTTAATAAATATATCGGATAAATCAAAATTAACTAGAAATCCTAGAACAATCTATTTAAAGCACAATATCACAAATATTGTAGGCTTGTTAATCCATCAAACACAACCACAAACATTTCAAAAATTAACTCAATGAAAAATCCTACTTGAATAGTTTTTGAAAAACAATATGAGAGAGATTAAAGGTGTATGCTTAGGTTTGTATATATAGAATATTTTAAAGCATTAAGTAAAAGTAAAATTACTACATTGTTCATAAAATCAGTTAAAAGGGTATTAAAGAAAAAGAGATTATATAATAAAAGGACAATTCAATTTGATTTAGAAATAGATTTTAAAATAAAAGCCCTAGTCGCTCAATCATTCTAACATATTCTTGATCGATCAGGTACATAGTTCAATCGATCTAATTAAATTTTGATCAAATCAATGTAATAAATAACTAATTATAAGTCATGGTCGATCAATCTAGTCAATTAAATAATTGATTTAGAACTTTTTAAACTGAGTAGATTGATTCTCAATTGATCGAGTCTACATAGCTCGATCGATCTAGACATGTCTTGATTGATCGAGTAGCCTAATCTCAAAATTTTCCTACTTGTCTAATATGAAATCTAACGTGAATAAGAATAGAGATATACCTAAATTGTGATCATTGAAACTCGATAGTTTCTTTGGCTTGAAAATATTATTGAATGACACACCTAGATACTAAAATTACATATGTATGTTTGTTCACAAATATTGTCAACACTCACATAGACCTTACAATCTCCTCCTTTTGAATATTCATTTGAAAAAACCTCTCTTTTACTAAATAACACTCATAGGAAAAATAAATTCTTACATAGTGATATTATCCTATGATTTGATGAAACCATCTTCACTTGAATCTTGAAAGCTCATGTTTAAACATAAAAGACTCAATGTTCATTAGTTCAGTGTATATAACAACATAAAAAGTAAAGAATATTCATAAGAATGAGTAATCATAAAATAGAAATTAAAAAGTAAAGAATATTCAAAAGAAATCAAAGTTGATTCTCCCCCTAAATTTAATATTCCAATTTTCTCCCATTTTTTTTCATTCAAATAAACAATATAACATTGAAGCTTAAATCCAATACGAGGCGGAAGAAGATGTATGCTATGAATGAACTCCCATAAAGTTCTATGACTCCCTAAAATAAAGTACAAAGCACAAATTTATAAATTTGATAAATATAATTTTTTTCTTAATACGGGTAGTAGATTGAGCTAAATATGACTCCAACATTACACACAAATATGAAAACTAATTTGTGTGACTATTTATTAACAATATTAACATATGTAAACAAGATACATAAATATACTAACACATATAGTGACTTAACGACAATCACCTAAAGTGAGATAAATATTGAACTATAACATTATTTCTATTAGTCTATATGATTAGTTATGAAAGATTTAAAGAAAAGGCACCACCAATCATGCAAAAATTTCAATTGAATTCATACTTGCTTATAATAAAAATTTCTTACTAAGAGAGAAGAACTTAAAAAGAAAAGTTGTATTCCTTATCAATATTTATCATATTATTTTTTAATTTTTATTTTGTACGAGGGAATGGTTATTTATTTTTCTTTTTGTAGAACCATTTGTGAATCTTTCTTTTGAGTATTCAATTATTTTTTTTCTTTACGACTATTTTCTTTATCATATTATTTTTCTTTTGCAAAGAAAATATGCACCTGCCAATATACCTAACATGATGACTTTCATACTAGTTGTGAGGTGACCCTCTTCGCTCACTACGGTAGCTTTCACACCTTATAGTAGGTAGCCCTCTCAAAAATATGTGTCTCTCTAGAACTACATTTTATACAGTGAAAGACAGATTTCAGCCATAATTTTGACAGTCAAGATTATCTCATGACCTAAAATTTCACATAATTAATTATAAAATTCTAGCATGACATACTTATGTGTCGAATGAATGTGTGAGTAGGTTCAGGTTAACACCGATCACCAGATGTGAGAAATATGTAAATGCATAAGTCACAATATCCTTTTGCATAATACATAGTAAAAAATATATGAAAGTACTATGTAATGTTCATGTCAAGTCAAAGCATGTCTACTTTTCTTCTTCTTTTTTATATATATTCTAAAACAATAATAAAAAATACTAGGAAAATTTAATCAATAATGCAGATTCTTAAGACACTTATAAGAGATTCAAATCTTTGGGTATCAAGTGCCTTAATGAATAAATAAACTAATTACCTTTCAGTAGGCACAAACTCAAGATATAAAACTTTATATTCTACTATTTCTCTAATGAAACAATGTGTAATATCTATATGTTTTGTTTGAGAATGTAGAATATGATTTTTAGATATACATATAGCATATTGTTATCATAGTAAAAAGGAATTGTATCTTGTTCAAAGCCATATTCCTTAAGCATATTCTTCATTTATAGAAGTTGTGTGCAAAAGCTTCTAATAGTAATGTATTCTTCTTTCACAATAGATAATGAGATAGAGTTTTGTATATTATTATGTCACGATACAAGATTTGTCCTAGTATAGAAATATCCACCTGAAGTGCTTTTTCTTACATCCTGATTTCTTTCCCAATCTGCATCTGTATATCCACCAATTTCACATGTAGAGTCATTAGTAAACCAAATACCAATTTTTTTCTAGAGACATACTTGATGATCCTTTTGACATGGTCAATGTGTGATTCCTTAGGATCTGATTGATAATGGGAACAAACACTAATACTAAAAAAATATCAGGTCTACTTGCTGTGAGGTACACCAAGCTTCCTATCATTCTTTATATAGCATTTGATCAACACTCTTTCCTGACTCATCCATTGAAATCTTGGCACTAGTACTTATGGGGGTTCTCAAATTCTTACTTGTTTTAAGTCCAAATTTCTTAATTAAATTACATATATACTTAGTTCAAGAAATAAATATTCCATTATTTAATTGTTTAATTTACCAATGAAGAAAATATTTGAGCTTAAACGTCATAGACATTTCAAATTCACTAGTCATTATGTTCCCAAAATCATTAACAACAGAATTGGATGTTCACTTAAAAAGTATGCCATCAACATATATTTGAGCTATGAATATATCTTCTTTGGTCCTTTGAATTAAAAGAGTCTTATCAGCTTTCCCTCAAACAAATCCATTTTTCAAAAAATAAGTTGTAAGTCTCTCATACCAAGCACTAAGGGCTTATTTAAAACCATGAAGGGCCTTATTGAGTTTATAAACATGTTTAGGGAGTTATGGTTCAATAAAATCCTTTGGTTGTTCAACATAGACTTTTTCACTAAGTAATCCATTTAAATAGATAGATTGTACATCCATTTGAAAGAGTTTTAATTTCATAAAGTATTCAATGACAAGTAAAATCCTAATTGATTCTAACCTAGCTAAAGAAGAAAATGTTTCATCAAAATCCATTCCTTCAACTTGTTTATATCTTTATGTGACTAGCCTAGCCTTGTTTCTAATCATAACATCATGTTTATCAAATTTATTTTTAAACACCTATTTAGTTCCTATGATATTTTTGTCTTTAGGTCTAGGTACTAAAGTCCAAAAATCATTCATAGTGAATTGAACTAGCTCATCCTGCATGAAATTTCTCAAGAAACATCTTTTAAAGCTTTATTAATATTTTTTGGTTCTATTTGAGAAACATAACAAAGATGAGTTATCTCACTTACTTGTCTCCTTGTAGGGTCCATGCTTGCATTTGGATCACCAATGATGCTTTCAGTTGGGTGGTCTTTGGAAGTACGTGTTGACCTCTGAGTTTGAGTGTTAGGTATTGATCAGACACGACTTGTGTTCAAAGAATATGCAAGTATATATATCACAACAAGTAATATAATGATAAAAAAAGATCATTTACACATAGATTATGTTATTAGAAACTAATTTTTAAAATAAAAAATAAAAATTAATTTTTTTGGTGTTTTAATATTTTAAGAAAGAAAAATTAAAAGAATTAAAAATAAATAGAAATAATTAAATAAATCAGAATTGTCAACCAAGAAGATATATGAGAATATATTTAGGAATACTTACTTCTCTAATTTTCTAAACATGTGAATCACTAAAATCTCCCCAATATAATTATCAACC
This sequence comes from Hippophae tibetana, assembly GCA_037013495.1. Classification (NCBI taxonomy): domain Eukaryota; kingdom Viridiplantae; phylum Streptophyta; class Magnoliopsida; order Rosales; family Elaeagnaceae; genus Hippophae; species Hippophae tibetana. Next base: position 8,197,178 of record CM072808.1, on the reverse strand, counting down.
AAATATATGATCAATTGAATCTAACCTAACATGTATTCCTCTATCAAGTAAACTACACACCATATAGTAATTAACCTAATCGCACTATCATGTCAAATAAATTTCATACTATTCATTAAGTTGATCAATTATGGATTACATACATAAGAATCATACATCTCTGCATAGAAACTATGTATGTTATTTAATCAAGATAAATAATTAAATAATTCTCTAAAATATATTTAATTGCTTTTATAGATCAATTGTTGGCCAAACAATTCATATCATAAAAATCAGATTAAATAATACAATTAAATTAAAATCATAATTGGGGCAAAATATTAGATCATCACATGTAGAAAATTGGGTTCATAAGAATCATAGATTAATAAATTAGCTAGACATAATTTTGTTCATAAAGCTCATATTTTTCATAAAGAAAGACATAAAAATTGATAAAGAATAGAGAAGAAGAAATACAATCAATCTCTTGAATTGTAGTACAAGTCTTCTCTTTAATCTCCACCTAAATTGTATCTCCTTTTGAATTTTTCTATGATTTTATCTCTTCCTAGCTCCAAAACTGATATATGTTAATTTTGGCTCATTAGGGTTTATAGGGAAATTAGAGGGTTAAATTAAGCTCAAATGGAATATGGGTTGTCAGGTTAGCTTCAAATCAAAGGCTGCAATCAAAATAAGCAAAATTAACAACGATGGTAACTATAAAGGAGACACGTGGCATATGGAATTTAGTGGGTAAATTAGAGAATGATGCATGGCATGAAGGACTGGTCTCGGTCAATGGTTTTGAGTCAACGACACACGACGATCTGTGATTAGCTATTGTAGATGGAATGGTGTATAGTTGGAAATAGTGGATGAGTAGCAAGACAACACGTGGTAAGAGCATTGACAAAGCAATGAACTCAAAATGAACACGATGTTGAACACGTGGCATAACACTATATCACATTGGACCTTTTTGCTTGGGTGGCATCTATATGGCTTGCTCTGTTAGCTCCACTGCTTGTATGGCATCCATGTGGCAGCTTTTGATTAGTCCAACATTATATTTTCACCTTTTTTCAATAGAAAGTTTATATTTTAATATTTTTAATCCTAAAAATACTACTTATTGAATAAAATGAGGCAATATTAAGTTAAAAAGTACATTGATGACTCTACTTTCATAAAGTCATCAGGTATGGTGACCTTGTCATCCAAGGCTGCTCTTTATCTAACTCATTATCTACTTTTTAAGTATCAGTAGTTTCATTAATCTATTCCTTAGTTGCCAACCTTGTGCTTAAATTTCAACCTTATTATGAGTCATTGGAGTAATAGTACATGCATTATCTATAACAACATTGATGGACTCCATCACAATATTAGTTCTTATGTTGAACACTCTAAAGACATAACTTGTTAATGAGTAACCTAGAAAGATACATTCATCACTTCTAGAGTCAAATTTTCCTGTATTCTCACGATCTATAAGGATGTAACATTTACTTCCAAGCACATGTAGATGTTTAGTATTAGGTTTCTTACCTTTCCATAACTCATATGGAGTTTGGTTTGTACTTGGACATAGGTAGACATGATTCATTATGTAGCATGAAGTACTTACTGCCTTAGCTTGAAACATCTTGGGAATGTCCTTTTAAGACTTTTACAATCTCTTGCAACACCTAGTTCTTCCTTTCAACTATCCCATTTTGTTGTAGGGTAATTGGTGTTGAGAGCTTATGAGTATACCATTTTTTTTATAGAATTCAACATATCTTGAGTTTTCAAATCCCTTTCCATGATCTGTCCTTAGTATTATTATGTTGACTATTCTATTACCTACTTCAATTAGTACTTTAAGACAAAAGAACTAAAGAAATCGAATGCATCAGACTTTTCTTTCAGGAATCCAATCCATATAAAAAAAGAAAACCGTTAATGATGACAATGATATATTTCTTATGACCCAAACTCTCAGTTCTCATAGGACCCATGAGGTCAATGTGAATTAACTCAAGTGTTCTACTTATGTTAACTCTTTTAATTTTCTTATGAGAAGAGCAAGTTTGTTTGCCACAAAAGGTTTTTTTAGTTTAAAAAATCATAGGTAGACCACACATAATTTTCTTTCTACGCAATTTAACTAGATCTTTAGAATTGATATGTATAATCTTTTGATGCCACAATGAAATAGAATTATCATTAGCTAAGTTAAAAGAAGTAGTAATAGGGCCTATATCAATGTAGTAGTAATTATCTTGAGATCTAGTTCCTTTAGCCATACTTCACATTTTGGATCTCTTATAATACAATGATTATTGGTAAATTGTATACTATAGTTTTTGTCACACAAATAGTCGACCTCGTTCTACTAGTACCTAAAACGTTATCACAATAACATGAGTGCAAATGTGTGTCCTACATAATAGTCAATAATGAATAACCCTAACTAGATGATTTAAAAAATATATCAGATAAATCGAAATCAACTAACAATCCTAGAACAATCTATTGAAAGCATAATATCACAAATATTGTAAGTTTGTTAATGCATCAAACACAACCACAAATGTTTGAAAAATTAAATCAATAAAAAAGCCTACTTGAATAGTTTTTGCAAAACAATATAAGAGAGATTAAGATGACAAAAGAATGCAATTGTATGGTTGATTAAAGTTGTGTGCTTAGGTTTGTATATATAGATTATTTTGAAGCATTAGGTCAAAGTAAAATTACTATATTATCCATAAAATCAGTTAAAAGAATTAAAAAAAGGATATTATAGTAAAAAACTAATTCAATTCGAGTTAGAAACAAGTTTTAAAATCAAAGCTATGACTGCTCAATCGATCCATGTAATTTTTGCTCAATCGAGCATAATAAATAATTAATTCTGGACCAGGATTGATCGATCTAACTAATAAATCAATTGATCTAGTATTTGATCAATCGACTATTAATTACTCGATCGATCTAATCAATTAAATAATTAATTCAAGAATTTTTAAACTGAGTAGATCGATTCTCAATCGATCTACATAGCTTGATTCTTTATCGATCTAGACATGTCTCAATTGATCAAATAACCTAGTCTCAAAATGTTTCTACGTGTCTATTATGAAATCTAACATGCATATGAATAGAGATATACCTAAATTATGATCATTGAAGCTTAATAGTTTCTTTTGCTTAAAAATATTCTTAAAGGACACACCCAGAAAGTAAAATTACATTTGTATATTTTGTTCATGAATATCGCCAACACTCACACAGACCTTACATGAGTGAAGACAGTAAACTCATAGTGTAGGAGAGAGATCTATGAATATAAATGAGAAAGAGTGGAAAAATGAGGTGGAATAGGAGCATACAGATAAGGAATTGATTGAGAGATGCTTTTTGAGGAAGAAATTAATGCAGTAAAGCATCCAAAAATAGAGGCAGGGTCAAAGGCAAAGTGACTAGTATAAATAGGTCCTTTGCCTTTGGTAGTACTGACAACATTAGGAAATAGAGAATTACCCCACTGAGTAATCAAAAGAGGATAATAGAGAGATGAAAGAAGAGGTTTAGCAGAACAAAAAATGATGGTCCTATAATCATCCCTACAAGATCTATAGTCTTATCATTAAAGATAGCATAAAGGAAGTGACCTAGAGAGATAGTCACTGAAGAGAAGTAAGAAGAGTGAATGAAAGCACTCACAATATCATAGAGTCACCAATCAATGGTAGAAGCACTTAACAAAAGTACACCTATACCATAACAATGATCAAGTCTTATCGACTGGTTATGAGAGGAGATGTTTCAAAACTTGACCAGGAGATAAAAGATGATGAGGTTTTCGAAATTAAAGGGGATGATAGGAGAAGAAGGATTTTGAACATCTAGAAGAGATAATATCATGATTAAATCATCTCAAGAAAAAATTACCTCATGCCCTCGTAGGTGAAAAGTGGTAAAAAAATCTAGTAGTGCGAAAATGTGACATAGCATAATAGAAATCTTGAGTAAAAGTGGGATCAAACCTATAAGTAAAGGAACACAACGTGAGCAATAAAAAGTAAGAAAACTTTTCTTAGATGAAAGGAAACTCATTTATCAACACTGATCGCTCATTGAAAATCGAGGCCAGGCGATGAGAGAGGCTGGTAGGCTATGACTGTTGCTTTTGATCTTTTGAGTTGTTTTACACTCTTTTGGAAAAAATATTTTTGTAATTTTCAAAAATAAATAGAATTTTAAATACAAATTAAACATAGAGAAATAAAAGATAATAGAAAATAATATAAATAATCCGAAATACAAAGAGAAAAAAATTGGTATATAAAATCATAAGAAATGAGAAAAAGAAAAACACAAACAAGGATCACAAGAAAGAGTTATCAAACCATATCCTTCCATTTGGAAAGGAATTTCTGAGAGAAAACAAAGTGGAATTACAGTGTTTAGTTTACATAAGCATAAGGTTGTGTGGCACTTGAGAACTTTTTTGTTTAGAAACTCTCAAAAAATCAATCAAGGGATCAACATACACACTGACTGGTAGATTCTTAGAAGTTTTAGACCTTTCTGCACTGTGCCTAAGGTGCATAATGCATCTAGTTTGAACATACTAAAGCAAACCATAATAGCTACAAAAATGATAAAATGGAAGGAGATGAGCGAGTAGGGGATCTCCTAGTAGTGCTCCTAACATATCTAGGATACTGTCTATCAATATGGACAATAGTACCATAAAGATGGAATGACCATGTAGAAGAGTGAGACAATCAAGGTCTTTAACTCTAAGGAGAACCATGAAAAGGAGCAAAGGAGGAAGAAGTGCTAACATTAACTCTCACATAAGGATCATAATTAATTTGCCACAGTGAGGTCTCAAATACCAATGCTCACTATAGTGGTGAAAAATAGGAGAGAAATGTGTAGATATGGGAAATTTTCTATCACTAGCATGGTGGGAAGAAGCTATAGGAAGTGGAGTGTTGACCTTGCTGAAGGAAGGAGATTGGAAGGTGTAATCTAAGATTGAAAAGAATTCATTCTCTTATTTTCCATTCAAAGATACTACATATTTATATACAAAGTTAGGGACACTATTTGGGACACCATTAGTGATAGACACCTAATACACAACTAAGATACCTAATATACAACTCAACTAGTGATAGACACCTAATACACAACTAATATATCTAACACTCCCCCTCAAGTTGGAGCATAGATATTAATCATGCCCAACTTGTAACAAAGATAATCAACTCCTAGTTGTTCTCCAATCTTCACATATCCTATAGAAATCAAACCTTGCTAAATTTTCTCACGAAAAAAATGACAATCAATTTCAATGTGTTTAGTTCGCTCATGAAACATAAGATTAGAAGCAATATGAAGAGCATCTTGGTTATCATACCACAATTTCGCTAGTACTGAAGTTTTAAGACCTACTTCATTTAAGAGCTGATATATCCACATTATCTCAGACACAGATTGTGCCATAGCCCTATATTCTGACTTTGCACTTGATCGTGACACAACATTATGCTTCTTTCTTTTCCATGAGACCAAATTTCCTCCAATGAAAATACAATAGCTTGATATGAATCTTCTATCCACTTTGGAACCTGCCCAATTTGCATTCGAAAAACATTCAATATGAGTGTGTCCATGATTTGCATAAAATTTACCACATCTAGGTGCTCTTTTCAAGTAACACAAAATTTTCTTTAACGCTGCCCAATGATGAACTGTTGGGGATGACATAAATTGGCTAACAACACTGACCAAATATGCAATATCTGGACGAGTCACAGTAAGATAATTTAGCTTTCTAACCATCCTTCGATATCTCTCAGAATCTTTAAAGAGTTCCCCATCTCTTGTAAGGTGGATGTTCGGAGTCCTTGGAGCACTACAAGGCTTTGCTCTTAATTTTATTGTCTCAGTTAATAAATCCAGGACATATTTTCTCTGAGATAGAAAGATACCTTTTTTACTCCTTGTGACTTCAACACCCAAGAAATACTTCAGCATCCCTAAATCCTTCGTGTGATACTAAATATGTAGGAAAGACTTAAGAGATGAAATTCTCGTAGTATCACTTCCAGTAATAACAATGTCATCTACATACACAACTAAAAGAATTATACTAGCTTTTGATTGTTTGTAGAACATAGAATGGTCAGACTTGCTTTTCATCATACCAAACGTTTCTAAAGCTTGACTAAATTTTCCAAACCAAGCACGAGGACTCTGTTTCAAACTATACAAAGATTTACGGAGACTACAAACTTGCCTACACTCCCCCTGAGCAATAAAAGTAGGAGGTTGCTTCATAAACACCTCATCTTGAAGATCACCATGAAGAAAAGAATTCTTGATATCTAGTTGATGCAAATTCCAATGGTGAGTAGCTACCATAGAAATAAACAACCAAACAGAGGTCAATTTAGCAACAGGAGAGAAAGTGTCATAATAGTCCACTCTATAGGTTTGAACATATCCCTTTGTAACAAGACGGGCCTTTAATCGAGCAACTAACCCATCCAGATTAACTTTAACTGTGAACACCCATTTGTATCCGATAGCCCGTTTCTTGGAAGATAAATCAACCAAGTCCTAAGTACTATTGTCATCCAAAGAATTCATTTCCTCTATCATTGCATGATGCCAACCATGATGAGATATGGCTTCGTGAACAGTTTTAGGGATATAAATAGAATCAAGAGAGGCAATAAAAGAGCAAGAGGAAGACGACAAACAGTTATAAGAAACAAAAGAAGAAATAGGATAAGTACATTGACGTTTACCTTTGCGTAATGCAATAAGAAGATCATTGTTCCGGACTGGATCTGATGACAAAGGAGCAGGTGCAGGACATGAATCAGAAGGTCTATATCTAGAGTAGACTTGAGTAATAGGAGGTCTGATAGGAACTGGATCAGAGACAAGTTCAAATGATATGATATAATAGACTAACAAATCATCATTCTCCCTCTAACGTGCATGAGGAAGAGAAGATGAAAAATAGGGTGTGTCTTCCATGAAGGTAACATCAATTGAGATAGGATATTTGTTAAGACTAGGAAAATAACATCTATAACCTATCTGGAGACGAGAATAACTAAGGAAGATACACTTCAAATACTTGGGATCTAATTTAGTAACATACGGACGAACATCCCGAACAAAACAAGTGCTACCAAATATCCTAGGGTCAACCAAAAATAGTGACTTATTAGGAAACAAGATTTTGTAAGGAATCTCACCATGAAGAACAGATGAGGGCATACGATTAATAAGAAAACATGTTATTGAAACTGCATCGGCCCAAAAAGGTTTAGAAACATTCATTTGAAATAATAAGGCACCTGTAGTTTCAAGAAGATGTATGTTCTTATGTTCTGCCACTCCATTTTGAGATAGAGTATCAACACATGAAGTTTCATGAAGCATGCCATTTTGAACCATATAAGATTGAAACAAAGCTGATGTATATTCTTTGGCATTATCACTTCGCAAAGTACGGATTGAAACATTAAATTGAGTTTTAATCTCAACACAAAATGCGTAAAAAATAGAAAACAATTCAGAACGACTCTTTATTAAATATAACCAAGTTACACGAGAATAATCATCCACAAAAATAACAAAATACTTAAATCCATATGTAGACAAAATAGGACAAGGACCCCAAACATCAGAATGAACTAATTCAAAAGGAACACTAGCACGTTTATTAACTCTTGGATTTGAACTAAGACGATGGTGTTTTGCAAACTGACAAGACTTATAATCTAATGAAGACACCTTACTAAACCAAGGACAAATTTTCTTAAGTAAAGGAAGAGATGGATGACCTATTCTACAATGTGCCTCAAAGGGAGAGGTTACACCAGAGCAAGCAACAGATTTTGGTATTGGTGTGTCAAGAATATAGAGACCTCTAGACTCATGTCCTTTACCAATAGTCTTCTTTGTCATAAGATCCTGAAATAAGCAATGATCAAGAAAAAAATGAGATGCAATAGTTAAGATTGCAAGTAAGCTGACTTACAGAGATCAAATTAAAGGATAAGCAAGGTAATTGTAAGACAGATGACAAAGGAAGCAAATGAGTGGTATTAATTGTGTCAGACCCAAGAACACGAGATGGTGACCCATCGACTAAGGTAACAATAAAAGGGGAAGTGTGTGACTGAAGAGTAGAAAAGAGACTAGAATTACCTGTCATATGATATGTGGCACCAAAATCAATAACCCATTTGAAAATGAGGAAAGAAGACACACATTTGGTTTACCTGAATCAACAATAGCAGTGACAGAAGGTGATGAAGACATTAGTGATTCTTGACCATCCAACCTTATAATTATTATTTTGGTTAACCAAAACACCATTTAATTGAGCAGGTAGAGATGGAGTGCCTTCTGTACGAAGTACTCAACTAAATACTTCTTGTAAAGAAAAGATCTCAGAACCAGAAAGAACCTGTGACTTAGCAGTCTCAAAATCAGAGGGAAGACCAGCAAGAAAACTCATGACCATCATTTGTTCCTGTTGGCTTTGTTGAACCTTCACATCAGGGCTAAAAGGCATCAAACTATTGAGCTCCTTATAAGTCCTTTTAAATTCCATAAAATAATTCATGAGAGACTGATCTTGTTTGTTTGCACGGTAAAATGCTTTGCATACCTCATACATGCGAGAAAGATTTCCTTTACTAGAATATAAGAGATCCAAATAATCTATCAATTCCTTAACGAATTCACAATGATTGATCAAGCCAATTACATCGCTCTCAATAGAATTCCCAATCTGTAGAAATAGGTGGGAATCTTCTCTAAGCCATGTCTGCTTTGAATCATCTTTAGGAGGATCGTTAGTCAAATGAGTATCTTTGTCGATACTTCTCAAATAAATTCGAATGGTCTTGCTCCAAGCCAAATAATTCGAGTCATTGAGCTTATGGTCCGTGATTTTAGACATCACAGGTACCATATCCATCACAACATTAGATTTCTTTTCAGCCATAACTCCTATAAACTGCAGGGCAGTGAACAAACAAACAAACAAAATCCAACAAGGCAGCAACCAAACACGCAGTGAATAAGAACACAAAATTGGAAGAACCCAAACCTGAACAATCACAAAACGATGAGTGCTAAACCACCACAGATGATACAGGGGAATGCCGAAGAGCAACACGAGGATGATTGGAAAAGACTGCTAGAGGAGACGGCTGTCACGCATCGGCACATGGGAAAATTGTAGAAATTTGTAGTGCTACGTGGGACCCACTCGCGGCTCGTCTGGTGATCGGATTTCAGGGTTTGGCCGGTAAGTGGTTGGGCTTCCTCCCTATGCTGGCGGTGAGAATAAATTTGCACTCCAAAAGGGTGTTCCAAGTTAGAACCCCAAAATGCACTAAACCCTAATTTGTGTTTACCCAAAATCAGACCCTAATTTGAACGGAAAAAAAATCCTAATTTTGTAACCCAAATGCTCTGATACCATGTAATCTAAGATTAAAAAGAATTCATTCTCTTATTTTCCATTCAAAGATACTACATATTTATATACAAAGTTATGCACAAATATTAGTGATAGACACCTAATACACAACTAAGAAACCTAATATACGACTCAACTAGTGATAGACACCTAATACATAACTAATATATCTAACAAAAGGAAACAATTGACTTACTGAACTTCCTTTTAGGATTAATGGAAATTAGCTTGATAAACTTAAGAACGATATCAGCAAGAGTAGATGACCCATCTTCATACCCAAGATGAACTTTGGAATGACATTAGTAAGAGTAGATAACCCATCTTCATACCCAAGACCTTATTTGTCTCTAGTGGCTTTAGTGTTTTTAAGAATCTCATCAAGCTTCTATATTCCTAACATCAGCTTATGAGCTGCACTCAAAGAATGAGCAAGTTCTTAATCACACTTGGAGAGCTTTTCACCTAAAGCTCAAATTAGGTTAGCTTTTCACTTAAAGGTCAAATAAAGTCTTTTTTCTCTTATGTAGAAGACTCCAAAAAACCAGTAAAACTGTTGAGGCTCTTAACTTTTTCATGGAGTTGCTCTAGCTTCATATCTTTCTTAGAAAGAGTACGTGCCAAATACTCTTTATAACTTTCAAGTACAATTATCCTATTTTCTAGATGGATAATTTGGAAAACCTTATCATTAGAAGGATCAGAAGTGACAATCTTAAGAGTCACATCACTTGACTTAAGTTTTCTCAACTCTTCCTCTAAATGCTTCAATCTACAATGGTTATTGCTAAAATACACTTGAAGATCATAATATCTCTTCTGAATAATCTCACAATTTTTCATGAAATAACTTTGATTATAGCTAATTGAGGACTTCTTTTCCTTAAGAACATCCTTCAACGTGCTCAATTCTTTATCCTTTTCTTTGAGACTCTCCAAAGTATTTTTCTTAGCTTTTTAATACTTGACATTCATCTTAAAGAGATAATTGTTGGCATATAGGAGCTTGTCTTGATTTTCTTCATCATTTTCACAACCTCAGTGGCCCTATGAGGTTGTAATAGGAGGATCATCAATAGACTTAAAAGCCATAAAGGCTATGAAATTATAGTCATCCTTATCAACAATGTAGCTACTATTTAAAATAGTAACCTTAACCTTCCCTACCCCTTTTTCGGAGTAGTTTTATTTTGAAAATAATTGGCAGCAATGTGTCCAGGCATCCCGCAATCAAAAAACTATAATGGTTCATAAAAGTTTTGCCCAATTATCTATTAGGTTCATCTTTAAACTAATTGTTCTTACCAAACCTTGAGTATTTCCTTCTCAAGATGTCTCTTTTGAATCCACTAGAAGGATTTTTCTTGTTTCTAAAGAACTTAGTAAAGCATTGAGCAAAAAATTCCATTTCTTCTTCAATTGGGCTAAAGCTCTCATCATTAGCCACATCTTTGTTCATCTTAGTACTACTACCACTTCCCTTAGTGGTCTTTAAAGAAATTATCTTTCCTTTCGCGATAGTAGCTTGGCCTTTTCTTAACAGAAAGTGATGCATCTAACCAAGTCATTAACTTTCAGCTCACTCTACTTGAAATAGGTTCACAAAGTAGTAGTCTTGGCATGGAAGAGACCAATAAGACTGGCAAGAATATTTTCAACTTTTTTTTCTTCATCAATAGGTCTTCCTAGACTATGAAAAAAGTTGACTATGTTTAAGAAGCAAGAATAGAACTTGTAGAAGAGTTCATCCTTCTCCACCTGGCATAACTCAAAATCCTATTAGGTTCATCTCAATAGCAAAGGTACCCTTATACGTGTTCTCCAAAATATCCCAAGCCTCTTTGGAGGTGTGGTAGTTCTAAATTATTTGATACTCATCTAGAATGATGGCTCTCATTTACAGCCCTTTACTATTCCATTTAGATTCTTTACTTTCTTCCTTTGTCCATTCAACCATAGGTTTAGGGATAATAGTGTTATCAGCTAGGGTTTTGGTTGGATACATCCAATCCCTCTCAATCAGAAACAAGACATGGTCTCCAAGAGACCACAAGAAAGTATGCATTTGGTACTTCCAATAGGCATGGTTATGCCCATTGAACATAAGAGGACAACATATTTTTCATCCTTTTCCAGAATCCATCTAGAGAGAGTGATAATGTGTTAAGAAGCGAGTCAAAAGAATCAATACAGAAGTGGTTAAGCCCAACAAGGGTGTAACCACTCTGATAGCAATTCAGAAAGTTCACAACCTGATAAACAATGAAGGTAAGGAGTTACAAAATCTTAGAGGCTTAAGCGACAAAAAATGAACAACAAAAAAGAATCATAGAAAATATTACACAAGGAAGAAAGCAACATAAATAAATATGCAGGCAGTTAATTTGTAGTAAGATGGAGACAAAAATTTAAGTAGAAAAAGCAGTAAGCATGGAAGATTAGTAAAATAGAATAGTAGAAACCAAGCAGCATACAATAGAAAGAAGAAACACTTTCCAATCAAAATAAGATCCTCATATGTTGAAACATACTTGGATAGAATTATGCTTATAATAACTAAAGAGTAGAGTGTGTAAATACAATGATATAACAAGGTAAGCCCATATAGACCAGGTGATCCAAAAATGGCACTATTTATGTTGACCTTTACCCATCTCAAAGGCAACAATTTCCAAATTACATTTATGATCAATGGAGCTTGATGTGAAATTCCTTGTACTCATATTATTTGGAGGATTGTAAGATCCTCTACTATATTTCACAAGGACCCACGATGTGATAGGTTCGCTTCACGAATAGAACACCAAACTATGGCAAATGTAGAGCTAAGACAAGTATGACTAAAATTGTATTACTTTCCAAAATTATCAAATTATGACCCAAGGTTAATTAACACTGTACATATCCATAAATCTAGAATGGAAGAATCTATACAAGATCATCTGCCAAAAAAAAAGAGCATAGTAAAATGACAACTCATAAAAAGGTGAGAAATAATCTCTTTAGCTGATCCACACAAGGAACACTGAAAGGGGAAAGAGTGGCTCATCCCATTTACTTGAAAATCAATGGGAAGTTGATTTGAATAGCATGCTAGAATAATATGGAATGGAGGGGTGGTATGAACCAGGTTGCCCTTGCCTAACTCTTATGTTCCCCGAACAAACGTAGGGAGTTATAGGCCTCACTAGTTGTGACTCCTTTGATCAAACGCTTCCAAATCCTAATATACATACATTTTCTAGCAACTAACAAATGGACTTCTGAGGCAATATTAAGGTAGGAGTCCTCAAAAGACTATGTCAAATGCCACCTATCTACCTATAAATAGTAAACTATTAATGAATGTAATGGTGGATCATCATGGGGCTAACTAACCACCTAGACTCTTCCAAAACAATCGAGCAAATGATGTTGTAAATCAGGTCAGACTGAAGATTAATAACTCCTCGGAGCTTCTCCTCTATCCAAATACCAACAACATAAACAGATCATCAAAGGTTCCCTATGATAATCTGCTAGGAGAATTTTTTAACAAGGCCTCATTTAAAAGACCAATATCCCACAAACCAAAACCCTCTTCCTCGAGGGGCGACAATAGTCCCTTCAAGCAATCTGAACCAATTTAGGCCTATTTGCTTACCTTGACCAAAAGAAATTGTGGATGATTTTTGTGAAATCGTCTAGAAGTGTTTTCAACCATTTATACATTTGAGAAGAACGTAGAAACATGCTTTGAATAAATGAAATTATCAAACATTTATGCCCTGGTTAAAAGAGAGTGTGTCTCATAATAAAATAACTATTAAAACATTAAAAAATTGCAAATTCATATTGTAAAAAGAAAATTAACATTCAAATTAATGCAATAACGAAATGAATTTGAACTAAGGATAACAAATAAAAGTTAATGTTTTTTTAATTATGATACAATATTGTCTTATTTTAGTTAAATACTCTCTCATCTAATTTTAGCTCATTTATATTGTAGCTTTAATGAGCCTTGTTTTAAACATATATTGTATCAATTTTCTTATTAAACTTAAATTATAAATAGTCATGTATCACATTTTTTTATTGTTTTTTGTATTCTTACTTGACTCATTTAAACCCTTTAGAGACAAATGCGATATCTCAGTTAATATTGTATCATTATCATCTCATCTCATTAAAAATTAAGTGAGATTAAATGATATGTGTTTTAAAAATTAATGGATCGTATCATGAATCTTATTAACATTTTATCTTAATTTACACCTCTATTTTCGGACAAAAAATAAACAATTTTTTAAAGATTTAAGAGAAAAATAAAAAAAATAAAAGTCCCAAGGTTTCCCAAATAAATTAAGATAAGACAACTTATTTCAATGCTCATTATTCTTATAAAAAGAAACACTCGCGAGTTTATAAAATAAACAAATACACATATTAAAAGGTAGCCATCAGAATGAGGAATGAAATATAACTACTTTATACTTGAATTTTTTTTAATCTTTTTTAAAATTTTAATGTATCAATTATTATTTAATATTTTTTATATTAGAGGCATTATCTTCGTAAACAAAACTAGTCTTCATTGACATTACTTTTAAACTTAGGGATGTAATTAATACAAATTTTAAACTTTGGAAGTAACTTGATATTTAAACAAAGAGTTTTATGATATAAACCCAAATGTTTTTTTTTTCAAGAACAAATAAAATTATTTAATTAATATTGGACCTACATATTTATAATAACATTTTGATTTATAACTATATTTTATATACTTTAACCAATAGATTTATAATGCTTATGGACTTAAATTGAACTACATTACTAATTTTTGAAAAATCAAGATAAATAGAATGTGATAAAGAAAGTCATGATTTTTCCTAATTGGTTTTGATGCCACTAAAATTGTTGCATTATATTATAAAAATCATTCACTAAAATCATTGAACAAGATCATAAACTATGAGCATGAGTAAACATGCTAATAGTGTTATAAAACTAGTGAAAAATGAAAAATAATAACAATAGAGTAGAGAGAAATAAATGAGATTTAATGACAATAGTCGAACTCAAATTTTTTTTTTCCGGATTGGGTCACTCGGTGCCACGAAGGTGATGTTATGAAAAAGATAATAATACAACTGAGCTACTAGTATTTGTAAGAATTGATGGTAGGATGTCACATCATTTCATTAGATTTATTATTTGTTCAAATTCTAACAATAAATCTAATTATATTCAGATTTTTCTAAGATTTTTTAAAATATATATATTTAATAATACTCTTAGTTAATGAATTAGATAAAAATAATAGTAAAAAATTACAATCTTTGGAATGTCTGGTACATTAACAAATACATATAAATTACAACCTTTCTTTTAAAAAATGAAATATAATAACTTATTTTAGTTGCATGTAGAATACAATGCTTAAATATCTATTTATAAGATTATACGATATCAATTTCAGACCTATATTTTGATAGTAATCAAATATCTATTTGAAATTATTCTAAGCATCTGAACACGTAACATAAATTTTGACACCCATAATATCATAATATTCACTTTTAGGTTATAACTAATTTTTATAACTATTTATCAACCATTAAGTGTAGTTTAGATGATGTTATTTTAAAATTTGAAAATGAAAAAAAGAAGGTAAAGGTCTGAAAAAGGATTAAAATGAAATAATATTCTCAACGAAGATTTCCTAATTATTTTTTATGGAAAATAATAATTTCTCAATTTTAGTTTCTAACATACCACCTCAAATTAAGCGACAATAATTAAATCAAAAATAATTAATAAATAAAATAACAATATTGTCACTTAAAACAAGAATAATTAATAAAATAAAATAAAAATTAATATAATATTTTTTTACAATATTTATTTTACTTTTTAATTTAATATTTGTTGATTGAACTATTTTATTTTAATTCTTTATTAATTGACAAAAATCAATAAAATAATATACTTTAAAATAAATTAGCCCATTTTTTTCAACGCATACATGTCATCATTATTAACATAATTTTTTTAAAAATCTAAAAAAAGTCACAAATAGAGAGCTAGTTATTAACCAAAGCAACCGACAGAAGCTTAAGTTAGTCGTACATGTAAAACATCTGAATTCATGTCTCCATTGCATGATTTACAGTTAAAAAAAGATCTATCGGGAAAAAATAGAGATGGACGTAATGGAACAGCTTTAAAAGAGACTCAGTGGTACCACCATAGTACAGAGTTTGCCAGTACGTTTATAACTTTTTTATGCACAAGACTTAACTAGGCACTAAAGTTTATGTCCCACAGCATTAAACTTCAGAAAAAAAATGCATGCTCAAATCAAGAGAAAAAAAAAATAGAAGCAATGGACTGGAAATTCTTAGTCACAACAGACTGCTCAAGCCCAGATAAGGCTAAGTAATCTCAAGCCCAGATAAGGCTAAGTAATCTCAAGCCCAGATAAGGCTAAGTAATGCATTATTACTTGTCATGCATTGCATATAATGCAGCTCTTAACCCAACTACACAGAGGCTGTACCATAACCCACCCTAAACCTCACCACACCATAATACCAGTGGTCCAACAATAGTACCATACATCAAAATTACCACCAAAATGCTACAACTTAAACAATTTTTTTGGGATATTCTATTAGTAAAGTTTCTAGTTTCCAGCTACGTAATAGTGGAGAGACAACTTTATACACATTAAATAAACATAACATTCTTCCAATAATCGTCTTCCCCGGTCTACGATATATTTACCAAAAGATAAAAGCTTCACCGACTATTCTGAGAAATTACCTCTCCAAACTTGAGAAAGAGCTGAGCATCTGAGGTGCTCATTGATGTGCAATTCACCATGTGAGGAGCCTTTAGGTTTGCATACTCATCCTTGTAACAACTGACTTTGGCAGATGGAAGTGCAGATGGTAAAGTTCGGCTTGGTTGTTTTGTTGGTGGTTCAGTGGATGGCACGAGGCTCCCTAGAACTCTTGTTACTTCATGCATTGTCGGCCGATCGGATGGCTGCCTTTTAGTGCATAAAAGTGCAAGCTGGAATATTTTTTTCACGGCTCCAAGATCGTTGCATGTGGCTGTAATCTCAGGATCTACAGTCTCCATAACGGCATTGTTTGCTGTCTTGGATAGAATCTGGAAGGCATGTGTAAAATTTAAACAAAAACTACAATCCAAAACCATTTATGGATAGTGAACAAAAGTTATGGTTGCAATTTCAAGAGCTTTTTCTATCAAATCAATTTAAGAGTCCCAATTTATGAAAACTTTGATCTAGTATTTTATAGATAAATTACATTCAAAACCAAACTTCATAGATGCATGATGAGAAGGTAAAAACCAATGTAATTGCATAAATCATGCAGGAATTTAGGAGTCATGATTACTACTGTGATCTATGTTAAATACTCAACTTTGGTGAAGTAACTGACTTCAAGGGACAAGAAATGGATATGAATGTGGATACTCGACATCAATTTGATGAAAATTTACAAAATATTAAGAAAAATAGATGAATCCGATATCCAGATACGTATCCAAAAATTTAACAGTGGATGTCCTAAGCGAGTCCATTCAAAATAGATCATGATTAGACCCACAATTTCATATCCAAGATTAATTATCCTAATAAGATGACTTTTAATATTGATAATGTGCACACAAGAAAACTCCAAAAGAAAATAAAAAACGGCCAAAGGCAACCTAAATTTATCCCTTTTCATACAGCCAAACTTGTATCATTCTAAAATTGATACCAGCCAATTAATCGCCTTAGCATGTCACTGTTAATAATAATAATACAAAGAAAGTACAGAAAGAACGAACCATATGGTGGAGATTGGATTCATTGTCCACAGCTTTCCTGCCAGTTAGCAACTCCAGCAGAACAACACCATAACTGTATAAATCAGACTTCTCAGTCAGGCGAGAAGTCCGAGCATAATCGGGATCTATGTAGCCAATAGTTCCCATTATATAGGTTGAAGTGTGGGATTTGGTGGTGCATAAGCTCTTGGCAATACCAAAATCAGTAAGATGAGCCTCATAATCTTTGTCCAATAAAATGTTTGAAGACTTCACATCCCTATGGATGATTCGGGGACTGCAATCATGATGCAAATAGGCAAGTCCTTGAGCTGCTCCAAGCGCTATCTTCAAACGAGTATCCCAGTCAAGTTTTTTCTTTTTGGTAGGGCCTGCAATAGGAAAGCATGTAAGAAATTTAATTTCAGTTAGTAGTTAACCGTAAAAAGATATTAGCAACATGTTCATAGCACAAATGCAATTGTAGTCTACAGTATTGAAGCTCATAATAACATTTTTAACTCCATGAGCCAATAAATAGCTGACAGTCACAGAGAAAAAAAAACATAAATCACTCTCAAAAACCCCGTACTTATTACAAGAGCAAAGTTACAATTAATAAGTCAATACGAGACAATGTAATAGCGCATAAATTGCAATAGCATAGAAAATATAAACTTACCATGAAGGAGATCCCAAATACTTCCATTTTCCATGTAATCGTAGAAAAGAAGGTTTCCAGAGGGAGACAAGGAGTATCCTTGGAGGCTGACCAGATTTCGATGCTTAATGCTCCCAACTGTTTCAAGTTCCGTCTCAAATTCCTTCAGGTATTGTGGATAGTGAGAATAGAGTCTTTTAATAGCAACTGGTTTGCAATTCTTGAGCACACACTTGTATACCGTGCTTGATGCACCATAACCAATGATGTACTTCTCACTCAGATTCTCAGTCATCCTCATAATATCTTCATACACATGAAGTGCCATATTCATGTGAAGAATAACTAGTTTTGGTGGAGAGTAATTAATCGCTGTTTGGCAAACACAAGATTTAGAAGCTAGACGTCCAGGGCAACATAATATAAGTGAAACAAACATATAGAGAAACTCATAAGCTACTAAGCATTTTCTTTGATTCTACATAATTTCTGAATCTTGTTCCCAACAAAAACAACCAAGTGTGCTCCCAAAGAATCTTATTTATTTTACCAGTCCAACCAATTAAGCTACCTTTATAGCACAATGACTTGAGAGAACTAAAATAATACATTGTTATAATATCTGCTATTCCTTGGACGGACCTTATAGTTGACAAGATCAGTGCAAAAAAGATTTGAGATACCTGGTTTGTCAAATGAACCATCAGGGAAAGGTTTTGAATTGTGGGGCAGCCAAACTGCCACTAGGATCATAAGAAGAATCACAAGGGCACCAAGAGCAATACCCAAAATAGCTGCTTTAGATATTGTTACTGCAAAAAGGAAACGAAAAATAGAAAAGGTAAAGATTTGTCCTATACAACCAAAATACTTTGAAAGCAAGAAATCATCAATGCTTTTGAGAAAGGTCATCGACATAATACTAGAAATAAAACAAGCAAAACAGGAAAAATATACTTAAGGAACGAGAAAATCACAAATTATTTGTATGATGATTCTTCTATGTTATATTTAAAAGACACACTTAGGGTATCCTTCAGAAACATATGAATCTGATTCTACAAAATTGGATTAATTGTAAAATGATGGACATGCGAACAGAACGCCACAGTTTATCCACTTAGTTTTGTAAAAGCAGGATTCCTGTCCTTATCAAGAAGACATAATGAAAGAACAGAAGCTTATCAATTAAAACAAGAATGAAGAGAAGTCACCACAGCCATGTATACCTCGCTCTGTTGGATAAGACTCATGACATGAAGAACTTTGCCAGTAACCACAAAGACCAGGGTTCCCAATAAAGCTTCACACAAAAATTACATCAGTCAAAAACTCCAAGAGTGTCAGAATTACTCTACTACTTGACATCTTAGAAAGATAATGAAATGCTCTAACCTGTCAGGTGAAAATCTAGAAAAGTTATTACTAGTGGGAATATTGCCCACCAGATTGTTGTATGATACATTGCTGCAAGGGTTTGATCAACTTTCAGTTATAAGCAGAATTTAGGGCTTTGAATCAAGCTGAAGTCTAAACGAAAACATAATTCTTATGAACAGAAACTCACAGAACAGTAAGGCTGAGGCAGTTTATCAATGACATCACATCTCCTGATAAATTGTTGTGTTCTAGCCTCCTTAAGAATTTGCAACAAGGGATTAATAATAAAAAAGAATCATATGCAGACTGGTTTCATAACTACACTAGTGAAACATAACTATTAAGACTTCAACAATAAAAAAATTCTAAACAATTGATCAAAAATATAAAGGTGTGTCAGGACCTATGTTATTTACACTCTAATACAGATGTGTCTGGGCATTAGAGTTGCTAAATTTAAATTTTTTCACTTTGACATGGATACAGAGCGTTCAATTTTTGGACAAAGACACTGGACACGCCTATTAAATATATATGTTTTTTTATGTTTGTATCTAAATATATTATTATAAGCTATGAAAATTACTCAAAAATCAATAAATGTGTAATAAAAAAATTTGGTTAATTGAAAAATAAAAAAAGTTTAACAACAAACCAAATGGAAAAAATACATTAATAAAGACTATTTTATATTTAATTGACTATTTATAAAAAAAAATACATCAACAAAGATTCAAGGACTAATCCTATTAACAAATGTACATTTAATGAAGATTAGGACCCATAGTAAAAAAAAATAAAAAAAATAATAAGAATACTAGGCCCAACCCAAAATTTACCCTAAAACCAATTTTATTTATTCTCTTCCACCTCTGTCCTTCCTTCTTTTACTTTTTCTTATTTTTATCTGAGTCTTTTTATCTCTACTTCTTTCTCATCTTCTTTCTTGGCCAAAAAATTTTTGCCAAATCCAACACATATCCCGTACCAGTGTAGGTGTCGTGTTGTGTCAACACTGGTATGGCAAAGCAAAGTGGTGAGTCCAAGTAACATAGGTCAGGACCGTTTTAGTCCCATCAATTGAAGCCTTTCATGCTTCAAAATTAACTGGGTTAAGGATACGAGAATAAAAGACCATGTGGCATTCTTATTCATTGTAATTCAACAGGTCTATATACTTGATTAAGACAATTTATATGGACTCCAAGCAGATACAAAGTAAAGGTGTCAGGGGTTGTGTTATTTTGTGCTTAGCACTAAACCTAGAACATCTCTTTTGCACTGAGATTGTTAAGTATCCATATCACAAAGAATGCTCGGCAGTGAAAGCCTTGGTATTGATTTTAAGGAATGTGATTATAAATATCCTATACTTATTCTAAAAGTGATCATACACTTATTTTTTATAACAATTTTGTTCTATCGTTATGAAAAAATGAATGCACAAAGACAAATAACTATTTTTTTTGTTTTTATTTATTTTTTCTATTTTTATTTTATCTTTCTTCAATTCTTTCAATTATAATTTATTTAAATTATAACAATATCTATTTAATAATGTAGCTGAAAAAATTAATTTTTTTTTGTCTTTGCAATAAATAAAAGACTAGCAATATTTCTCATAATTTTATTCTAAGTATTTCCATAGAATTATGAATCAAGTAATATAAACAATAAAAAAAAAACAGAAAACGTACAATGATAACATGTTTTGAAGCTGGCTGAGTTCTTGAGGTATTAAACCTGCAAAGTGATTGTTTGAGAGATCTCTGCATGGAAGCACACGAAAAATAACATTACAAAATTTAAAAAGAATGCTTAATAATAATCTTGATCTACACATTTGAAACAAAATTATAAGCACCACCATCTACTAACATTTCCATGACACTTCTTAGATTACCAAACTCTGCTGGAATAAATCCTGATAGCCGATTTCTGCTCAAATTCCTATGATGATGTGTAGCAAGTGTCAGCATAATAATTCAATGAAGATGATGAAATCAAATCAAGAAACAGTATAACTCACAATTTCAAGAGATGTTCCAAATCACCAAGGGGAGAAGGAACTGCACCACTAATTTTGTTATTTGAGATGTCCCTGCACACGCACCTCTACATCAGTAAAAAAAGTACTTTTGGAAAGAAATTAACAAAAATATTGGATACTTACAGAGTATCCAAATTACCAATCCGAGACAGATCAATTGGAATGAGGCCCTCAATATTGTTCGAAGAGAGATTTCTGAAAATGACACCAAATATAATCAGAGAAACAAAAATCATCATAGGATACATCTTAAAACCATAATGTATGGTATGCTGAAGAACAATTTACAAATAACTCAGCAGAACAACCAAAATATTGTTAAATCCTAAAACAATCTACACAGAAAAATACAACGTTTAATACAAATCCTTACAGATAGGTCATACTCTCTAGCCTCTGGAAAGCAGCTGGTATAGTTCCATTTAGCTTGTTGCCATGCACATTGCTTAAATCATACATAATCACATTAATATAGAGGAAAAAGTAGTTCTGAAAAATGTACTAATTTTAGAACAGTTACTTACAGACTATTGAGGTTTGTGCAAGAACTAAGGTTTTCTGGTATAGGACCCATCAGATTGTTGTTAGCAACATTGCTGCAAGAATTTCGACTCATAAATCCATATTCACAATGAACAATAAGCACTAGAAGCAAATTCTTGGGGAAATGACTTACAGGTCAAAGAGATCAGTGAGCTTGCCAAGCTCAGGTGGAATCTTCCCAGTGAGATGGTTATCATTCAATTCCCTTCAAAGAAAGAGCAGCATTGAGCTTATTTTTAAAGGATACTTATGTGGACAAAACAACAGTATCCTAAAATCAGCATCTCCAAATATTTGGTATCTTAGAAGGGATGGATAAAGAAAAATTCAAGAATCGCATTGTATGAGGTGGAGATATTGGAATAGGATAAATGGAGATGGGAGCAAGAATGGAAGAGATTAGCAAAGATGGAGAAGAAGAAAGAAAAGGTTTGAGGGAAATATAACATAACACTTTGTGAATTGTATAACTGAAAAGACAATAATTTTTGTTACTTATATATTCTAAAACGTACAGCATAGCTTTTATTTATAGAGTTTTACTAAATAAATTAGAAAAAAAAAATATCTCAACATATCCTAAGAAACAGGAAAAAAAATTCTCTAAACAGTATTTACAAATTTAAAACAGAAATATACATAGCATAACTGAAAATCCCAGCAGTTTCCGAATTCCCACACTCCACCTCACCTCAAGTTGGATCGTAAATATCAATCATATCTAACTTACAAATAAAATCGTTGAAACTTTACCGTAGAAGCCTTTTAATGAAGATATCCGCCGTTTGTTCTTTGGTGGGAACATATTCATGCAAATAATCCCATCTTCGAACTTTTCTTTGATAAAACATTTATCTAATTTTACATGTTTGGTCCAATCATGTTGAACTAAATTGAAAGAAATATTAATTGCATCATTATTGTCACAATAGAACTTAAATGGTGTTTTAGTTTTGATACTTTATTCTTTCTAAGAGTTTTTTTTAACTATATTCTTTCACAAATTCCTTACGCAACTGACTGAAATTCAGCTTCAACACTACTTCTGGCTATTACATTTTCTTTCTTGTTTCTCGGAGTTACTAACTTTTCCCACACAAACGAGCAATATCCGATAATAGATCTTTTATCCTCTATTGATTCCGCCCAGTCTACATCTGTAAAGATTTCTCTCCCTATCTTTTTTTTCTTAAAGAACAATCCTTTTCTAGGAGACCCCTCGAGATACCTAAGCATTTTGTATACCACTTCTAAGTATACTTCTGTTGGTAAATGCATGTGTTAACTAACCACACTAATTGCAAATGCAATGTCGGGTGAGTATGTGACATATTAGCTTTGCAACTAATCTTTGATATTTGTCTCTACCAACTGGTATACTATTAATTTCTACTCTTTCCTGACTCAATTGAGGTGTCACTAGCTTTACTTTCAAGCATACTTATTCCAGTCAAGCGATCAAGAAAGTATTTTCATTGACACACATTGATGTCATCTTTTGACCTAGTACCAATTTCCATACCCAGGAAATATCGCATTTATCTCAAATCCCTTACTTCAAACTCAATAGCTAAAGTTTTTCTAAGTCTCTCAATCTTAATTAAATTATTTCTAGTGAGGATTATATTATCATATACAATCAAATTCGTCTTCCACCCTTCTTCAGATAGTGGAAGAACAAAGTGTAATCTCACTATCCTTGCTAATACCCTAGACTTTTTATTACTTTTAAATATCTATCATAACATGCTTTGAGGGATTGTTTAGACCGTAAAAAGACATTTTAAGTTTATTGTCCATATTTTCCTTCCCCTTATTACGAAAACCTGAAGATAGTGTAAAAGACTTCTTCAATTAGCTTTTAATTAAGGAAAGCATTCTTTATATCAAGATGTTGGAGTGCTCAGTTTAGATTTTTTGCCAATGATAATAGCACCCGAACTGTGTTTAGCTTTATCACCAGTACAAAAGTTTCTGAGTTGTTAATCACATAAGTTTGGCTAAACCCTTTAGCAACCATGCGAGCTTTGTAATGTTCAATTGCCCCACTGGCTTTATATTTACAGTGTATATCCATTTGCATCCTACAGACCTTTTTCCTCTTGGTAACTTAACTATATCCCAAGTGTCATTCTTTATCAAAACTTGCATTTCTTCTATTATTGCTACTCTCCACTCAGAAACTTCCCATGCCTCTTAAATATTCTTTGAACTTTTTAACTCATCAAGGTTAGAGGTAAAAGCATGACAGTTGGGAGACTAAGAGTGATAGGACACCAATTCTGAGATGGGATAAAATGTACAAGATTGGTGTTGTTTTCTAAGTGCAATAGGAAAATCATCAAAAAAGGCTTCAAAATTACCTGTGTTGGAAGAATCAAGGGCACTAGGAGCTAGTACCAGGTCAGACTCTTATATTGTTTCAATTGCGAGATTCTTCATGTGTTGAGCTTTGCCTCCGTGAATAAACAAATATCTCCTTACCTTTTTATGTGTCAATGTCTCTCCCTGAGTTCAAGTTGCCTTCAATAAATGACATATTAAAGCTGGGTGTTCTGGTAGGTTCACGAACAGAAAGTTCGAGAACGAAAGTGGAGAATGAGAGATCAAAGTCAAAAACCTGAGCTTCGACATTGACATTCTCCACCTAAAGTGAAGGTTTTTGAAAATAAGAAATGCTTTCAAATAAAGTGACATCAAGGCTTGTATAGACTTTGAGTAGATGGGTCATAACATCTGTGGCCTTTTTGAGTGGAATACCCAAGAAACACACATTTGAAGGCTTTCAAGTCTAGCTTACCGTGATTATAAGAGTGAATGTGAATGAAGGCAATACAGTCAAATACATTGAGAGATCAATCAGATAGAAGCCAAGAGGTAGAAAAACCATTTTTGTTTTCGAATAAGTGTTTCAAATGAAAGGACACAATTGGGTATTCGATTTATAAAGTAAGAAAAGGTTAAAATTACATCATCCCAAAACATTTTTTGGCATATGGATAGTGAACATTATAGCATGTGCATGAGTACGATTTACAAACCATTTTGTATGAATACGATTAAAAGTATAGGAAGGGCCTCATAGGACAATGTGGATAGTAGTAAATGATTTTGAGGGATTATATTTGTGTTTTAAAAAAAACGTATGCTAATGTTTCACAATTTCACAAATATTGCACTACAAATCAAACAATATTTTATTCGAGATAATAGAAGGAAACAACTTCTTTAAATAAAGGAAATTGGGGTGACCCATCCTAAAGTGCCACAACATTATTTCACTATCCCTAGAAATAGACGCAAAACCACAATGATATTTTGATGCTGTTCACTCACATTAGATTCCTCAAAGTAGTGGAGTATCACATTCTCTAACACTGCCTATTGTCCTCCCCGATGATAGGTCTTGAAAAACACAAGATGAAGAGAGAAACTTAGTAGAGAAATTAGAGTGTCTTGTCAATTGACTAATATATAGCAAATTGCATGATAGTTTTGGAACATGAAGAATAAATTCAGGAGTCATAGAGTCAGATTTTTATACTCCATTTTTCACGTAATAGGTGAGAGTCCCATCTGTAACATTTACTTTAAGGTTTCTAACACATGATAAATATGAAGAAAATAAATAATATGCATCAATCATGTGATCTGAAGCACTAGAGTCAATAATCCAAAGATTTTTAGTCCATGAGGTAGCACTCTAAGGATTTTAGAAAATTACATTTATGGGCTAGCGAACCTATAGAGGTATATGTGGAAGATTGACCAGATGTATTATAAGTGGAGAACATTTTGTAAAGTTCCATATGGCCTGAATTGAAGGATCCAATAGAAATGGAGGGCTTTTGGGGTACCTTCTTGAATATTCAATAATGGTTTGATAGCTCCAACTTCTATTGGTGAACTACCTCGGTTTCCAATCTGCAAGCTTCACGTGTATTTCCCAATAGGTGTATTTTGCGTGTCCACTTTCACGACAATGTTAACACCATGGACGATTTTTTTGTTGATGTTGTGCAATACCCATTTAGGGCCCAACTGGAGGCCCACGAGACAATAGCCTAATATTTTTAGATTCAAGTGGCCTAGTAATGTTCATTAAATTTTCTGGTCCATTTGGCCCATCTTGAGTCCGAAAAATTATTCAACCAACCCCTAAATCCATTTGATTCAACCCCTACATGAAACCCATTTGACCCACAGTTTCCAAGAGCCCTATCTCCTCCGCACATAAACAACCTTGTGTTACCACCATTTTCGCACATCAACCTCCTCTGTTCTTCAAACCTCACTTCTTAAAAAACTTCACTAAGGAGGGGAGTGGTCGACGATCAAGCACCCCCCCATGACATCGTCGAGCTCCTAGTTCAAATCGACAAGGAACTCGTATACTCTTTCGGCTTGGATGTTCCATTTGTGCCAAACAACATCCTCTTTACACACAATTTTCATCTAAGCCAGAGTCTAATTCTCACAAAGTGACCATTTCCATGTAAAAATCAATCACCTCACAATTTCCTTGTTTCAGCTGCCATAGCTTAGTTTTTATTTCGAAGATATGAGAGAAATCTTCCGAATAGGCCTCGCAAATAGCATCCCAAATATCCTTGACTATTGGCAAATACGTTTTCCCGATTGAATTTTGCATTGAATGGATCAACCAAGCTCTCACCATCGAATTTCCTTTCCATTTTGAAGACTATTCAATTGCAACGATGCTGGCTCTTCAATTTCACCATTGAGGTAACCTAGTTTCTCCTTACCTTCGATTACTAATTGTATGAACTGTGCGCATTCACAGTTGTTTTTTTCCATTGAGTTTTTCAACCATGACTTAGATGGATGAATAATGTGCTCCAAAGTTCATGATTGTAGGGCTCTCTGTTTCTTCATCTAAATTCTCAATGAAAGCTAATTTTGAGTAATTGTTTACCTCAATCATTATTGACAAGGTAAAAACAATTGACTTTGATACCATGTGGATTGTATAACCGAAAGGATTATAATTCCTATTATTTGAATATTAAGTTGTACAGTTTAGCTTCTATTTATAAAGAGTTCTAATAAATGAATTAGAGAAAAATAACTAAACATATACTAATAGTTAGGATAAATATTCTATAAACAGTGTTAACAAATTTAAAACAGAAATATGTACAGTTATATATATCCAAAAATCCCATCAATTTCGGGATTTCCAAACATTTGTTCTCAAAACTTCATCAAAATATTATCAACTACCATTAGAATAGAAAATACTACTATAGATCACACAACTATTGGGCTTTATGATAGCAATAATACAAGTAAGAAAGGTACATAATTTACATTTCACTCGTAGCTTACCTTAATTCCAAAGTATACTTGTATTACTAATTTAATTAGACCATTGTAGAGGCCTATTGTTGGGTCATTGAGGTTTATTATATTAGCAATATTATAGGACAGCGATATTGTTACAAGAAGATTTGTTATTGAATGATTTTTCATTAATGAAACTTTTATACAACAATAATGGCATCGAAGTATAATTAACGATAAGGATATAATAAACAATTCAGACATTTTTATTGTGACGATAACAAAATATATTATGGCAATATCATAACCCTTATTGTATGGTAATATTTTGATGATAATGAATTTAAGAAAGCATTGTTCTCAAATTTTACCACCTAACCTCCTTTTTTCATCACTTTGCACTCTCAATCAATTTCTTGCTACCCATCTTTAATTTCCTATATATCATGCTTAATGACTAGAGGAAACAAATGATTTCAAAATGGATTGTTAAAATTCCATGTATCTTAGAGAAGCTAAGAGAGATGAGACAGTGTTTAACTTACAAATAATGAAGCTTCGTCATATTTCCAAGCTCCGGAGGAATAGTACCGGTCAGCTTGTTACCATGCAAATACCTAAAGTTTTAACAAATTTGTTTCAAGAGACAAAATTTGAAAAATTCATAATCATGGAAAGAGAAATACATGCATAATAAAATTTGAAATAGCAGAATTCATCCATAATGCTAGAGAGCATGAGTATAGGTAAATAGATCCTTAATATTAAGCTCTTACAATTTCTCTGTATACGTCAAGTTTCCCAGAATAGGGGGGATTTGGCCAATTAACATGTTGTAGCTCAAATCCCTAGATTGGACAAAAATGGCTCATGTTAGCCAAGAGGAAGCATATATGACAAGACAGCTTTTACTTCAGAACTCAGGGAGCTTCAACTAGGGAAAAAAATAACACTTACAATACTGCAAGTGCCTGCATCAACCCAATAACTGAAGGAATATGCCCAGAAAGTTGGTTTCCTTGCAATGACCTAGCAAGCCAAAGACAAAAAAAGTTATAAATCAATAAATTGAAATGGCTGCACCGTATAAAGACCAGCAATATAATATATTTTGAAGCACGCACAATGTAGCAACTTGTAGAAACCCAATATTAAATGGAATCTTTCCAGTCATCTGGTTATAGGACAAGTCCCTGCCAATAAAAAAAAAGGGATGAACATATTTTTGAATGAATATGTATGATACTCTACAATTTTCACTTTAGAAGTTAGATGAGATACATACAAGACCTGGAAGGCAGTGCAATTCCCTATATTTTCAGGAATGCTACCAGACAAACTATTGTTTCTTACATCACTGCGAAACGTAGAAAAAAGATGCAAAATAAGTCCTATCGTCATACATACGAATTTGAAAAGTACAGAAGTTTGATAGACACTTACAAATACCACAACCCAGTGAGCTGGCAGATATCTGGAGAGAGTGTTCCAACTAAATTGTTCTCTCGCAGCCCACTGAAATAAGAAAGACAGTAGAAGTTTGATAGTATGGCAACCATTATTTCACATCACTTGAAGCACCAATGCTAAATAATGACGCTTACAGATACTGCAAAACTTCATTCCAGTATATAAGCCTTGGTATTTCCCCATTGAGATTATTCTGTGCCAGATCTCTGGAACCAGCATTCAAGGACATATCAGCTTTATTAATGGAAAGCTTATCAGCCATATATAAAATACGCATACAAATATAAGGGAGATAGGATAAAGAACTTACAAAATCTTCAAGTTTGGAATCTGAGATAAAGTTGAAGGAATCGATCCAATTAACCGGTTATTTTTCAAAACTCTGAATAACCCAAAACAAAGTAAAATCTTATAAATAGCTAAATATTATGGCAGAGAGAAACAATTTGAAATACTGAGAGCGTGGAAACAAACTTCTAGATAAACTTACAAATTTTCCAACTGTTTCAGCTTTGAGATTGAAAATGGTATGTCCCCATTTATGTCATTAAAGGAAAGATCCCTAATAACCATACCGTCGTTTAATTAATATTAAGCAGAGAAATATAATCTATAAACACCTTTAACATTATGAAGCAACACCTTGAAAAGCAATTCAAGTCTACATATAAAGAACTTACAAGTTTCTCAAAGCTGAACAATCACCAATCTCATCTGGGATCTGGCCTGAGAGACGATTTCCCCTTAAATCGCTGATAACATTGGGCAAAAGGATAATCAAGGTCAGTTCTTTTCAACATTTTCTTCTAGACTAAAAACACCAAGTACTCAAATTTTTTTGATAGAAAATATCATAATTCTAACCACCAAATTGAACTTCATTTTCTCTCATCTCCACCAAACTAATTCTTCGTGTATAACTTCTTTTAAAAAACTAAAGAATTAGAGTTATCAGCTTTGTCTAGCTAGAAGCACACGACAAAAGGAGACTGGGTGATTAAAACCAAAGAAAAAAAGGAAATAGAATAAATATAAATATAAAAGAGTAGAGAAGAATACATGGACTGCAGACCCTTGAGATTTCCTATTGCAGGTGATATTTCCCCATCAAGATTTAGACTTGTTAGATTGCTGCATAGGTGCAGATTAAAAAAATACAGAAATAAGAAAAAATCAAAATTGAATTAGTAAAAGTAAAATGAAATTGGAAAATCTGAAATCAACCAAACGAGATTGAAAAAAAAAAAGAAATTGACTTACAGTGCAACGACACTGAAGGTGACATTGTCACAAGTGATCCCTCTCCAAACGCAATAGTCTGAAGATGGTGAGTCTGACCAGTCATAGAGAACATCATCGACATCCCTAAGCGACTTCTTTATTTCCAACAGTGTTGCTCCTTCATCATATACCATATAATTATAATCAGTTTAAGACACAAATTACAAATATGCCCTGTACAGTTCGGAGTTAAGTTGTATAAAATTTAAATAGAAATTTCGAATTTAAGCCAACAAATACCTACAAGTGCACTAATATAGAGGGTAATCATAGCTGTGTGATAATGTTTAAAAGTTTAATACTCAATATGGGTTACGATATAAAGGACCGTTTTCTGTTTGTTTGCCAAGAAAAGAAAACTAAATAACAGCTAGTACACGCTCGACGGCACACTTAAACCCAGAATAATTCGAAACCCACTGTTACAAATGAGAAACGTTTAAATACAAGTAACTACTCACCATCATCTGACTCCACGAAGCCGAAGCTCACAAAGAACAGAAAAACCAAAATGACAAACTTAACCCGAAAAACCATTTCTGTTCTTCCAATAAACCTCATTTAAACCAAAACCCAACCCTTAGAAATGGCAAGTGGTAGCCCTTCAAAACCAAATCACCAAAGGAAGCTAACTCTTTAATCAAGCAAACTATTGGTTGAGTACCCACTTCAAAAACCAGCAAGATTGAACAAGCTTAAAAGGAAAGGTGAAGAGTGGGAGCTTCTGGGTTCTCTTGTTATCTCACATTCTATGGGTTTTTGAAGATATCTTCTGCTTCCTGTGACCAAAATGGCATCAAACGGCGGATAACTTAGTTTTGCTGTGTTCCATCACATCACTCTGGCATATAGACCTCTACAAATAAAACTCGAAGGACTAGAGAGAAAAATATACAGAGCTAGAGAGGGAACAATTTTCATACAAAAAGTTAAAACGCCATCTGCCAGAGCTCTGCTACAAAACCTGCAAATTACAGCTCCTTTTTCTCTCTTTCACCATCACTCTCAAACTTTCTCTCTCTACATTTTTACTTGATCTTTTTTTTTTTTTGCTAATGATTTTTATTTTCTTCTTGTTAATTACTGTATGGGTATCCTAATGCCATTGTGAATATTGGGTCGCTTTCTCTTTGTCTTTTTGGCGTGAGAATTTGCGAAGGGAGAGATTTATTTTAATTTTTCATTAATATATCAGTTATTTATTAGTAAAAAAAATATTAATCAGTTATTTATTAGTTAAAAAAATGAGAAATGAAGTTGTTATAAGATATTTAATGTAAATTAAAGTACTGTGATGGTTTGGACAGAGACAATCTCTAGCTTTCTCTCTGTGTCTCTCTTAAATCTGGTTTGGTAAATTTAAATTTTGGATGTAATATTTTATTAATAATAATTTTATTTATTTTTAAAATAATATTTTATTC
This sequence comes from Hippophae tibetana, assembly GCA_037013495.1. Lineage (NCBI taxonomy): Eukaryota > Viridiplantae > Streptophyta > Magnoliopsida > Rosales > Elaeagnaceae > Hippophae > Hippophae tibetana. Next base: position 8,165,730 of record CM072808.1, on the reverse strand, counting down.
TCTTTTAAAAAAAATACTATATATAAGCTAAAACTATTCAAACTTACTTTAAAACTAGAGAATGAGGAATCATGTTACTTAAATTACATGAAAATCATAAATTACAATTTTTTTTTTATGTTTATTGAAATAATAGAAATGTATGTGGTGTTTCCTGGGTAAGGGCATTTCAAAATTTATATTAAAATATTGAATTTGATGTAGAGTTTGTTTAACTTTATAATAAATAGTGTAACTAAAAGTATTATCTTAAATGTAATACAAATTATTTATTACATTAATATTATTTACGTATCAAATTTTAATAAAACAATTTAGATTTTATTATATATAATAAATTAAAAATAAAATATATGATAAAATTTTAATAAGAAATTATTAAATATAATTTTTGGAGTAATATTTGATATAATTTTAAAAAAATTGGATCAAATATTATTCTAAAAATTGTATCAAGAATTCAAATAATTTTTTGAAGTTATATATTTTTTAATATAATACTTAATTTTATAAATCGAATAGAAATAAATAAATATTTAGTTGAATTTTTTATGTAAAATATATAAAATTGAATATAAAATAATGTAAAAGGATCAGAGACATTCTCATAAACTAGATTTCGCATCATAAAATAAAGATAAAGGGAGAATATATACAATAAGTATTATACTAATATATAATTAATAGTAAAAATAAAATAAATATTTAATATATTTTTATTATAATAATAATAAAAAAATATTATTATTTTAAATTTTTATAAAAAAATAACATTAAAACTTATAATAATATTTTTTATATTTTTTTATTATTAATTTTTTTAAAAATTATGTCATATTCAAAGTTTATTGATAATTAATTAATTTAATAATAATAAAATTAAAATATAAATATTTCATGTATTTTTATTATGATAATAATAAAATTATTTTAATAATATCATTATACTAATTTTTTTTTAAATAATATAAATAATATTATTAAAATTTATAATCAACATCTTTATAATATTTGATACATTTTTATTATTAAATTTTTTTATATATATTTTGTATTAAATTTAGGTTTTAATATTAAATGTTTTGTATTATTATTAAGGTATTATTTTTATTATTTTAAGTTTTAAAGATTCTTTTCATTTATATACTTTCTGATTTCTAGTAATTGTTCAATGTCCATCACTTCCACATTTATTGTATTGTGCCTTATTTTTGCCGTTCCGGTTGTATGCTGTTTTTTTTTAAATAATTCCGTTTTATGTGATATCAATTTAAATTAAATTTATACTTATATTATTTAAATTTTATAATGTCTTAATGTTATCTTAAAAATTAGATCAACTTTTAGATTTTCAAAATTATTATAATATATGATAAGATATAAATTACTATACTTACAAAAATAGGGTTTGTTATCTAACAGTACTATAGTTTTATTTTAATATTATTTTTCACCCATAATTTTTTTATTGTACTTTAATGATAATCACATCTTATAAAATTACAAATTTAATACAATTTTTATTGTATTGTAAAATTTTCACACATGGTATTACATGTAAGTTTAATGTAATTATTTGTGTTATTTTTTATTATTTCCCTCAAAATAATATTAACAACTCCTTTGTTTTATATTTTTAAGTTTTTAAATACATATTTTAATATTTTTATCATTTTTACACTCTTTCTAACCTTTATTATTTTTCTAGGAACTCAACTTATCTTTTATTTTATTTTTTTCTTATTGATTAGTTTAAATTGAAATTTTTTTCCTATTGTTATTTCTTTTATGTATTTGTGATTCTAAGAATTATAAAGTCTACTGCTCATTCAAGTTCCGAGCAAAACATTCATTAATCAGTGATTTTTATGGTATTAATTATACTTATAATGGTACTACAAGTTTGATATGTATCTATATATTGGGTTGTGCATACAAATTATGTTTTCTATCTTAATCCATTTTTTTTCATACAAACTATATATTACATATGATTTTCTTATTTTTCTGTATATAATATTCAAAAATTACATATTGTATTCATTAAAATAAAACCTACATAAACGGCATAAAATTGTGATGAATATAAGTAAATATTATATAGTTATAAGTGAAGTTATTTAAATTCTAATTAAAAAATAAGCTAATGTGGATGAGATAGTAAAAATATCACAAATGCTCTCTATTAAATATACATGTAAAGATTCAATTTATTAGAAAAAAAACATAAAATATATCAATTAAATAGTCAAAACACTTAATAGAAAACTTTACAATAGAAAGAATGAAGAAAGTTTGAATTTTTTTCGATGTAGAATGTCTTTAGATTTATCAAATTTAATTATTAATGTATTTAAAGGATGAGTTTTGATAAAAAAAAATTCTTTCATCTTTATTATTCAAATTTTATTTTATTTTTAAAATATAAATTTACATATTTTTTATCTTTATATATAAAAAACAAGAAAGTTTGGTCGACGATAAAACTATTTGCTTTGTTTTATTTTTGTTAATTTTTTTAGACCAATAAATATCAAAATCGCCATATAATAAATAAATTTTATACTTTTTTTGTTATTTTTTACACTAATAAATTCTTAAATGTTCATATAATAAATATATTTTATACTTTATTATTATTTTTGACACTAATAAAGTTCAAAATATTCATATAATAAACATTTTTTTGAATAGTTATTTTATATAATACAATTATTTTTATTATATTAAACATGATAATTTATATAGTTAATGATTACCTATTTGATGAGTATTTAATCAATTCACTTATGAATAGATTATATTTTATTAGACTAATGACTTTTATGTTAATATTTTAACATATCTTAAATTAACTAAAAAAAGATTAGTCAGCTAATATCAATTATTTTTAAGCAAAAAATGCTTATTAAACTCAATAAAGTCATAGCTATTATCATTCATGTAGAATTAACGACTTAGATAGTAAAAATGTTAATTAAATAAGTTCATGTTGTTTTCTTATATTTGATTTATTTATTACATAAAATTATATAATTATTATCAATATTATGATAAAACACTAGTGTTTATATTGTATTTGGATTCTATTACTCATGAAATCTATTATACATTTATTCATCATTAAAGTAACAAATGAATTAACTATTTATTTTAATAGTATTTATGTAAACTACTTTATAAAATATTTTAAAATTAATTTTTTAATTATAATAAAAGTAATTTAAAAATTTAATTAAAGACTTACTTCTTTATAGAATAAATAATTTAGAATAAAAATAATTATTACTCGACAATAAATACTATTATCTATATATTAAATTTGAATCATCAACTCGTACATCCAAACAGGTCCAAAAACTAGTATAATATAAAAAAGCTAAATAATTTAGTTTAATTAATTATTCATAATAAGAAAATTTCTATTTTAAAATAAAATAAAATAAATCTAAATTAAAAATAATTTGTATGATGTTAATTTGTGTTTAGAAGAGATTGGTGTCTTAGAAATATCTTAGTTAATGCATTGGTACCTAAATGTTGTATATTTTGAAAAAATTATTTTAGTATGTCGATTCAAGTATTGATAACCTTTTAATTATTTTTAAATAGTAACTATTTTTTTTGTCTAAAATATCATTTTGATCCTTTAAAGATTTCTTTCTTTCTTTTAGAAAATTAATTAGAATGAAAATTTGTTAATTTTCAAAAGTTTTTTTAAGAGTATCATCTATACAAATTGACTCTTTTATCGATTAAGGGGTGTACACTGTTGACATGGTTCATTCATAATTTATTTATACCTAGTTATATTTTGATATTTTTTCCTCTAAATATTGGGGTTTTTACTTTTCCTACTAAGAAATTAATAAATCTTTTATAATCATTGTAAAAAGAAAAAAAATTAATAAGCAAAAATTGCAACGTTTGTGTACCTTTATCATTTACCCTGTCAGTTACTCATGAAAAATACTTTCATTACGCCTAAATGAAATTATTAAAATATTATAATTTTTTATTGGTCAAAAGTTAATAATTTGTTTTTTTGCAACTTTTAGTAGGAAATGTCAAACCTATCCTTTAGAATTTTCTCTACTCTAATTAATCTCAAAAAAGAAAAGAAAATGAAAGGAAAAAAAAACTTTCATTGAAATGGTAATAGGGTATTTTGTATAAATATTTTTTATTACTATTCAAAAATGATAAAAGTAATATTAATACTTGAATAGAAGTACTAAAATAAAAAATTAATAAATTCAAACATAAAAGATATTAATACTTTAAGATACCAATCCCTGTCTAAAAGCTTTGGCCTTTAGCAAAGTGACTAATAAAACCAAAATTGACTACGCATTTAATTTTAGGGCCTTGGGTCCCTTTTTGATTAAAAAAAGGAAAAAATTAAGTTGTATATTTTAGGTTTGTAAGGTTATGAGTGTTGATCCAAATGTAATTTTACTTTTTAGGTGAGTCTTTCAAGAATATATTTCAAGCAAAGAAACTATCAAGCAAAGAAACTATCAAGCTCTAACGAACATATCTCAGGTATATATATGTTCTTTTATATGTTAGATTTTGCATATACGTTACTCGAATGATTGAGGTGAGTAGATCGATTGAGAATCAATCTACCTTTATTAAAATGTCCCTGAATTAATCCTCAATTGAGGTAGATCGATCGAGGTATTAATGTTTGTTCGATCGAGCACTAGATTGATTAAAAATTGAGTAGATTAATCTACCTATTTCAAAATTTATTTTTTATTACCCTAGATCAATTAAGGATTGGTTAGATTAATTGACCTTTTTTGGCTCGATCTATTAAGCTCGACTTAGATTGATCGAGCAACCAAGTTTTAAACTTGTGAGTAGATCGATTGAGAATTGATCTACCTTTATTAAAATGTCCCTAAATTAATCCTCAATTGAGGTAGATCGATCGAGGTATTAATGTTTGTCCGATCGAGCACTAGATCGATTAAAAATTGAGTAGATTAATCTACCTATTTCAAAATTTATTTTTTATTACCCTAGATCAATCAAGGTTTGGTTTGATTAATTGACCTTTTTTGGCTCGATCTATTAAGCTCGACTTAGATCGATTGAGAAACCAAGTTTAAAACATTAGCCTAATTTTTACTCAAGTCAAATAATCCAATCACCATTTCATCACTATGATTTACTGATCTATGAATTGTTTAATGGATAGAATTGTAATTGGACTTTAATCTTGCATTAGGGCTCCAATCTTTCCTCTATAAAGAACCTAATGCTTTATTTTAATTAACCATAAGAGCTTCAATCTTTTCACCTTAAGCTTTCTATTTCAATTTTTTTGCAAAAAACAAGATCATATTTCTTTAGGCTTTTCTCTTTAATTAATCTATCAAATATTGGTAGTTGTGTTTGATTGGTTCATAAACCTAATTATTTTATGATATTTTGATTAAATATTCATATAACATCTTCTTTATTTTTTCTTGAAGTATTGGATCAATTGTTCTTGAATTATTGGATCAAATAATTATGTGTGTAACATCATAAGTATTTGATTTGATTATTTATCTTTAAAGAAATTATCTTTATTAAACTTGTGCTTAATATGTTTTCTTTAGGATTTTCTAGTGATTTTGTGTTTATTAACAAATTTATTAAATCATATAGCTAGGATTGTTTATTGTTTAATATGCTCTAGGACACACCTTACACTTGTATTTTTGTGCTAATATTCAAGAGCCAGCTAAACGGTTTGATAACTCTTATGACTTGCGTTTATCAAAATGTTGGTCTATATCTAACCAATTTACTTGTGAAGATTATGAAATAAAGTAGAGGCTTGTAAGTAGGTTACTTGGGGGAATTATCTTGGTGGATAGTTTGAATCATAGCCTTGTAATCGAGCATTATTTTCATAGTAGATAATTAGGTGATTCGATAAATCAGTGGTTTTTCTCTTAGATTATTATTGTGACCTAGGTTGTTTTCACCTAAAAAATATAGTGTGTCAGTCTTTATTTATTCTTCTACTTTATTTTATTACACATAATTACATATATGACCTTCTGCAAAAAATTTAATTTGACATAATTCAATTAATTATCTTTTTATCCTTCTAGTTAATTAGATCTGTAATATAATAATTTCAATTGGTATCAGAATGGGTAATTAGATACACTTAGTGTTTCCTAGGACCTTGTTATGGATCATTTGAGAGAAGGTTCGTCTAAAACCTATGCTCCCTTCTTTGATGGGTCTAACTATGCATACTAGAAGGCTTTTATAAGAGCCTTTCTACTATCTATAGATGAAAGTGTTTGGAACTTTGTTACTCATGGTTAGGAACTACTTATAGTCACCAAAGATAAAGTTGTTACACTTAAACCTATGAATATATGGACCACCCAAGATAAAACTACTAGTAACTGGAATAAAAAGGAAGTTAATGTTATTTTAAGTGCTGTCTAATAATGAGTTTCTTCATATTTCTAATTTTGATACTATTAAGCATGCTTGAGATATTTTAGAGATTGCCCATAAGGGAACCACACTAGTTAAACAAATTAATCTTCTTGTGCTTGGTACTCAATTTGAGGCCTTTTCTGAATTATATGTTAATTTATGTGATATTACTAACACCTCTATCAGTCTTGGAGAGAACTAATAATTTCAGGATAGTTTGAAAGATTCTTTACTTATTACTAGATTGCTTCTATGCAAAGGTCACTGCCATTGATGAAAGCAAGGATGTAGACACTATCAAAATTGAGGAACTCGTTGGCTCATTTCAATCCTTTGAGATGAGTTTTCAAACATCTCCAAAAAACAAATGTATAGTTTTCAAAAACGCCATGACCGATGATGGTAATAGAGAGAGTAATAAAGACGATGAAGAATTCATACTCTTAGCCAAAACACTCAAGCAATTCTTCAACCAGAATAATTCAGAGAGTAACTAACAACCAAGTCGTTCAAAGGATTAGAATCTAGGAGAACTCAAACCTATGAGTTCAAAAGGTAAGAAAACTAAGACCTAAATGTTTGAATGCAATGGGATTGGTTATATTGCAGCTGAATGTGCTAATTAAAAGAAGAGAATAAGAAGGGCTTTCAATGTTATATTTACCGACTCAGAAAGTGATAACGTTAATCCTAATGACTTAGAAAATTATGGCACTAACTACTTAGAATTTACTACAACTACTAATAAACACTTCAGTAAGTTTGATATTGATTTAGACTATAAAGAAAATGATTCTAAATCCCTACTTACTAAAAATAATGCTAATAATATTGAGGAACTATTTATAAATTTATTGGGTGGTATGAAAAAAAAATTACTAGAAGTAACCAAAATAAATGATATGCTTAAATCCTATGAAGTAAATTCCTCCATATTAGAAAAAGAAAAAAATTGATCTATTTGAAAGTAATAATGGTTTGCATTCAAGCCTTGCAGATCTCAAATAAGAAAATAAGAATCTTGTATAAGAGTTGAGATAATTAAAGGAAGCTGTGAAGAGATTGACTATTGGAGCTAAAAGGCTAAACAAAGTCCTTGACTATGTAAAATCTTTTGGAGACAAGTGAGGGTTAGATTATGTAGATGAACACTTTATGCCATCGTCTTCAAATACAACTAAGTTTTTAAAAACCATCCAACCTTTCTTTACATGCTACACATTCACCTCAACATCAAAGACCATACTTGTAAGGGATTCTAACTCTTATTATTATTAATTATACATAAAGAATTGTTGTTCTTATAACAAGAAAATATTAATTTTGTGCTTGTATGTCATCATTGTTATAGGAAATGTCTTATAAGATAAATGTGCAGATTTTTGATAAATGCTCATAAATTTAATAATTATTTCTATTCTTCTAATTATAGGACTTATAAATATCATCCACCTATAAATATTATGTTCAATAATTATACCAAAAAATTCCTATGACAACTAAGGTAGTTAATTCCCAATCCAATAATATAGAGAAAGTAAAATTCAAGAAAAAATGGGTTAGAAAGTATTGCCTTTTTTGGTCATCTGATCACCCCTTAATGTTTACCTAGGTATTTTTGTTTGAGTGCTTATTTAACCCTAGGTATGCATCTTTAGTTTGTTTGTTTATTTGTTTTGTTTTTATTTCCATTGATGTTTCTTTTTTTAAAAAAAAGAAAAAAGAAAAAAAGGGAGTAGACTTGCTTTAACATTGACATGAACTTTACATATTATTTTCATATTACTTTGCTTCTTTTGATTGACTTTACATTTCTTAATTGAGTATTTCAATTTGTGTATTTACATATTTTCACATTTGGTGATTGATATTGACATGGACCTACTCACACATTCATTGGACACATATATATGTCATGCTTGAAATTTATATTTGATATTGTGAGTTTTTAGATCTTGAGATAACCTTGACTGTAAAATTGTGTTTAAGCTTTGTCTTTCACTTTATGAAATGCTACTTGATGAGCGAAAACCGGCATCATCGATTCTTGCCAATACTTTGGTTTTAATATTTATAAAACTCTCGCAAGTGCACGAATCAATTCGAAGAAAATGATAAGTATACTCCCAAGGTCGATCTAAGGAAGGAATGTATGTGGTTCTTAATTTATTATTCAAACTTTTAAAAACGAAATTAAATCCTAAACTTCCTGTCACGATATTTTGGGGTTTTTGTGTTTTTTAATCTAATTACATAAAAATAAATATAGATTCAATAAACATTTATGCAAATTTTATCATTTATAATAGCTGAGTATTTATGGATATAATAACTAAGTTAATTATGTTTGCTCATATTATTTAGGTTATTAAAGATATGAATTGATATTTATTGATTCTCCCTTTTTTGTATGAATACCATCTTTGGTGGGGTTATATATTCTTTGTTAACTAAACAAATCAATTAACACCTATGGGTGGGGTTGATAACTAATTTGGTTAATTAATTAATTCCTTTTTCTAAGAGATTGAAAATGAACCATTTAAATGCCACCTTTGGTGGGGTTAGACAGTTTAAACTTTATTCAAGGTGTCCAAATTAAACCTAAGAATTTAGTTATCCGAGTACTAACTTTCAAGTTTTAAAACCACTACTGAAAACATGTTGTCAATACATTTTCAGATAATAATTCTTATAAAAACTTTTGAAATAGAGCTTCACTCTAACTACCGGGCGATTGTACCATCAAATAAAAGAGCACTACTCTAAATCAGACCGGACAACTAAACCTTAAAATCTAATTTTCAGGTTTAAGTTTGTAATGAAAAATAATATATTTCTCTCTAACATTCTTAATATAAAATCTTGAATAAAAACAAAATCAATTCATTTTAGAGATTTTTACCTATTTAATATTTCGCAAGCATAACAACGTTATTATTACATCATGTTTACAAATAGCCAGCACAGTTAAATTTAATCACAGACAAATTAAATATAACATGTAAGAATAAAGCATAAAAAATAACTGTAAAGAAAATAAAATCCTTACAGAACTTCGACGCTATTCCCGTTGCTGGAAAACCTCCAAGCGGAATTTGCACTTCCATTTATTGAATCAAAAAGCTAAAAAAATTACAAAAACATAACTAGTTCTTCCCAAAGAGGGAAGAACTCTAAAACTAAGAGAAATTAACTAAAAACTAAAAAAAACTAAAAAAAACTAAAAATCTAAGAAAAGAGAGAAAGAAAGAAGAGAGAAGTGTGTTTTGAAGGTGTTGAAAGTGTGTTTAGAAGTAAAGGGAAGAGGGGTATTTATAGGTGAGGATGGAGAGAAAAAATGAGTAAAAAAATGTAAAAATGCGTAATGGAAATGCTGAGGTCATTGATGACATCAGTATGACGTCATGGCGGCGGCTGCACGTGAAAAATGGGACGAAAAGGCGTCGGCACACACGGAAGGGCCGCTCGGCGCGTAGGGGCGCGCGCGTGAACAGTATCCGCGCACTGGGGTGCACACAGATTTGGAGGAGGGCGCGCGCTGGGGCGCGTGGACGTGGGCTTGGGCCCGCGCGGCTGGGCAGCTGGGCGCGATTTTCTCCTTTTTGACATATTTGATCTTTTTGACCCATTTTGTCCAATTTTTCCATATTTGTTGACCTTTCCCCATTTATTTATTAATATATTTGTGATGTATTGCTTCCAGTATTCCTCTTTGAGTCTTTAAGTTGCATTTTTAAGCCAAAATACTTGAAAAACAATAAAAATACCCGTGATTCCGAAAAAGATAAATTTATATAAATATATGATAAAACATATAAATATATATATTTTTAATCAATTAATGTGCATAAAATCATGGTTATTTTAGTGCTTTTTGAGCACTCATCACTACTATATAGAGACACCAAGTTTTGAGAGGGCTATTTATTGTGATATGTGAAGCTACCGTAGCGAGTGGAGATGACTATTTCACAACTAGTGTGAAAGTCATCATACTAGGCTTTTGGCTAGTGTATATTTCCTTAAAGTTCTCTCTTGATAAGTAGAATTTTATTCTGTAGAAGTATGAATTCAATTGTAATTGTTTCATGATAGATGATACTCTTTTTATTTGAATCTTTCATAATTGATCATAAATGAAGAAATTGACATCCTATTGCATTTCTAACACATATTTTACTTTTGGTGATTGTCGATATATCACTCTATGCGTTAGTATATTTGTGTGTCTTGTTTACATATATTTATGTTATCAATAGTTAGTCACACTTTGAACAAAATTAATTTCTTCTTTTGCGTATAATTTTATAATCATGTTTAGCTAAGTCTACTACCCTCAATTCAATATATATATTAATTTTTATAAATTCTATTTTATTCTAATTTATTTTTAGGGAAGTCATATAACTTAAGGGGAGAGAGTTATTGAGCATTCATTGAAAATTAATTGAGGAGGAGAGTTATTGATTTGAAATTTTCTTTTAGAGATATTACATATAGGGGAAACCATATTTAAAATTTCTATCTATTGAGTACTCATTCTTATGAATGTTCTTTGATTTTCTATTGTTATATAGACTAAACTAATGGACAGTGAGTCTTTCGGAACAATTTGTTTAGGTGTTTATGTTTTTGTCTTTCAGTGTAAACATGAGCTGTTGAGATTCAAGTGAAGATAGTTTAATCGGATTATAAGATAATTCTACTATGTAAAATTTATTTTTTTACTATGAGTGTTATGTAGTGAGAAAGAGGTTTTGTCACATGAATATGCCAAAGGAAAAGATTGTAAGTTTTATGAGTATTGGTGATATTTATGAACAAAACATCCAATGTAACTTTAGTTTCTAGGTGAGTCTTTTGAGAATATTTTTCAAGCCAAAGAAGCTATCGAGCTCTAAAGAAAATATATTAGGTATGTAACTATTCTTAAGTACGTTAGATTTCATATTAGACATATATTAACATTTTGCATATAAGTCACTTGATCGATCGAGACATGTTTAGATTGATCGAGGTGATTAGATTGATCGAGAATCGATCTACCTTGATTAAAAAGTCCTTGAATTAATCTTCAACTGAGGTAGATCGATCGAGGTATTAATGTTTGATCGATCAAGCATTAGATTGATCTAAAAATGAGTAGATCGATCTACCTGTTCCAAATTTTTTTTTTTTTATTTCCCTAGATCGATCTAGGATTGGTTAGATAGACCAACCTTTTTGGCTCGATCAATTGAGTGGTTAGATTTTAAACTTTAACCTAATTTCTATTCAAGCCAAACATTCCAATTACCATTTTGTCCTTATTATTTACTACTCTATGAATTTTTAATGGATATAATTATAATTGGACTTTAACCTAGAATTAAGGCTTCAGTCTTTCCTACATAAAGAATCTAATGTTGTATATTTTAATTAATTATAAGAGCATATATCTTTTAATCTTAAGCTCTCTCTTTCAAACTGATTTGCAAAAAACAAAATCATAACTTTTTAGGCTTCTTTCTTTAATTAATTTGTCAAATTTGGAGGTTATGTTTGATTGGTTAATAAACCTAATTAGTTTATAATATTTTGATTAAATGTTTATATAACTTATTTATTTTTTTCTTGAATTATTTATCTTTAAAGAAACTATTTTTATTGAACTTGTGCTTAATCTGCTTGTTCTCGGGTTTGCTAATAATTTTATTTTTATCTGCAAATTTATTAAATCACTTGCTAGGGTTGTTCAATATTTAATCCACTCTAGAACACTTGCATTTGTATTTTTGTACAAACGTTTTAAGTGCCAGCTAAAGGGGTTTGATAACTCATGTGACTCGAGTTTATCTGAATGTTGGTTTAGATCCAAACACCGTACTTATGGAGACTATAAAAGAAAGTCGAGGCTTGTAAGTAGGTTACTTTGGTGCATTAACTTGGTGGGTAGTTTTAGTCCTAGCCTTGTAATCGAACATTATTTTCATAGTAGATAGTTAGGTGGTCTGGTGAACCAGTGGTGTTCCTCTTAGGTCATTATTGTGACTTAGGTTGTTTTCACCTAAAAAACTAGTATATCAATCTTTATTTATTTCTACTTTATTTTATTACATGCAATTGTATATCTAAAAGTCTGCAAAAATTTCAATTTGGCATAATTCAATTAATTATCCATTTATCCACTCTAGTTAATTAGATCCATAACATAAAATTTCAATTTGTATCAGAGCGGGTCATTAGATACACTTAGTAAACTAAATAGACACTGTGTTTTGTACATGAGAAGCCAACACAAAGAAATAAAGTACATTAGAACTTATATTCTCCTTCTTTAGCTTTTTGTGTCAAAACATTGCATAACTAAGTAAAGACACACAATAATTATGAGATGATCACGAAGACAACCTAAAGATGCACACCCAATCCAGAAAAACACATATAAACCAAGTGCATCCTTCTTATGCACTCCAACCATCTTCTTGAATCAGCTCATCCACTATGTTTACCCTATACCACGAGGGTCTTAATAACACAAAACACGTCACACTTGAAGCTCTATGACTTCAATCTACACCTGTAACCTGCACATATGAAACAAACACATGCCCCATGAACATATCTTGTAGAAATATTGTGTAGTCTATCCACATACTATCATGTTATCCCTATATAAGTAAACATCGATAGGCAAATCACATGTAAATTACATAATTTAATACTTCTCTGAAATGTATGCAAGTCAGGCAATAAGATGTAGTGCAATCCTACACTCGTTACCCATGCAACACACAGTACAACATCAAACATATAACTGTGCACATAAATTTTCCCCCCTTTTGACACAGAAAGTTAGAAAAACACCCCTACATGAGGGGAAAAAGGAATACAAATATGCAATAATCCTAACATTCATGCAATGTAGTAGATATGATTAAAGAAAATAAATAAGATCCAATCATACAAAAACAAAGTCGAGAAACACAACATACTCATTCTCATTAATCAATATAAACTAAACATACTAAAATTAATTTCTATTCATGATATTGATAACACATTCATAAGTATAAGTAATATTGGTTTTAAGCATGCTTAATGAACTGAAGGGTCCTTATAAATTAATCAGTATACTCAATGTAAATATCAACATGGCTATCATAGTGCATTCATGTAAGGGTATGATTAATTTTTTGATGAGATAATCTGTGTGTGTTATGTCATACTTGTTTACTTTATATGTCATCGAGATAAACTCATATGAACCATGTAATTAGAAATATAGTCTTAAAAAGTACCAAACTTTATAAATCCATATTTAGCCTTTCTCTCCACTAATTTAAATGCAAACTTTGGTAGAAATCAATAGGTTTTTCAAACTTTGTAATGATAGTCTAAGGAATGTGTAGGTGAGATATGAGATTTTTAGGCTCAGACACACCTTTAGTTGACCAAACACGTAAAATAAAAATTGAGTTCAAATTCACAAATAATATACCCTCAAACATAGATTCTTTTTCCTTCATTTCCCAAATTAATTCACTAACATTGTTTTAGCCCAAGAAGGTAAATCAGACATTCCCAAAACATATAAACTCAACATATAACATAATAGAAACTCAAGTAAAAGTGTATAAGGTTAGTATGATTTATCATTTAGGCTAAGTTAATATAAAGGTGTAATAAAATAAAATGAAAACATAAAGGCTCAAAATAGGGTAATTAAGGACATAAATTATCATTTATGACTTAAAAAGTTCAAATGATCTAAAGAAGGCATAAATCCTCTCTTGATCAAAGTAGCACATATGATTTCATCTCAAGAGATAAAAAGTGACTTATAGAGCTTGTTATAGACATAAAAATATCAATGCATAAGATCTATACAAACTTCTCAAAATAACCATACAAATTCACAAAATTATGGCATATGCATATATAAGAGAGCATTGCAAATAAAAAATTTAGTTATACATATGATTATTAAATATACATATAATAACAACCACATTTTAACCCAAGTCAAATGGATGCGAACCATATATCATGAATGGTTCCCATTAACTTCATTTTACATGTAGTAAGTTAACTGAACAGAAAAATGTGTAGAACTATCTTGGGAAGAGAGAGAAAGAGAAAGGCAAATGACCAAGACAAATATTTTTTTATTTTTAAAGCAGTAAAAAAAGATAAATAGTTTAAAGAAACAGATAAGTATCACAACAACATGTAAGTCACAAACAAAAGACTACAATTAAAGTTAGAAAAGAATAAACTCCTTAACCCTAAATAGATCACCCAAAAATAGTGATTTGTTTAAAGAATTTATGAGGGGAAACTGAGTTAGGAGATAGTCTCTAAGTCATATGAACATAAGGAGTATATGGAACTCGAGGTTTGTTTTGTTTATAATTTCTAGAAAATCCAGTCAAATTATCCATATAAATAGGGCCAAGTAGAGTTTTTGTAGATGAGTTATTTCTTTCTATACTGTGCTTAAATTGCATTATGCACCCTACTTGAAGATGCTCAAATGACCCATAGTAACTACATCCAAAAATAAGGGATGTGGGAAAGCAAGGTTGAGAACTCTAAGATGTACTCCTCACATAGTTAACAAACATGAATAGTGGAGTTAGAGAATCTGAGCCCCTGACTCTAAGGAGTAGTACTTGGGGAAGAAGAAGAAGAAGTGCTTACATTGACTTTTACACGAGGATGACAAGTCAATTTCTTAAGGTGTGGTCTCAAATGTCCAAGTTTACCACAATGGTGACAAGTGGGAGTAACAGTAGGGAGGGGCAATAGACCACCACTAAAGCAACGAGAAGGACTAGTCTTAAATGAAGTGTTTACATTGCTAGAAAACACAAGTTGGAATGTAACAACTGACTTACCTTTAGGAGTGGAAACAACTAATTTGAACTTTGAATCTTGTGCAATTGATTTCACAAAATTAGGAGCAATTGAAGTTGAAGTAGAAATCCCTTCATTATACCTATTATACCCAATGCTATGTTTGTCAATGAAAGTCTTTGTACTACTGAGTAGTTCATTTAAATTTTTAGAACCAGTCATTATCTTGTTAACAATAGATGCAGAATGAGCAAATTCCTTCTCACTAACACTAAGTTTATCCTTCAATGCTTTAATCAAATATTCCTTTTCCTTAAGAAAGGATTCAAGATAAGTATCAAAATTGTCTAGAATCCAAACTCTCTTGTGCAATTGTTTAACCTAGGCTTATTTTTCTTGAGAAAGTAAGCCAGGTAATCCTTGGTACTTTTAAGGACAATAATCTTCTTTTTTAATCATTCTACTTTAGCCTTTTGATAAGTTAAATGATTAGGATTAACAAATAACCAAGTACTTTTACTCAGGGTAGGACACTTCAGCTAATCCTTCGGTTTCTATATTTTATCTTGATTTACGTTGAACTTTTCTTACAAATCATCATATCTCTTTTGAATAACCTTACATCTATTGGCGAGGTCCTGTTGTTTACTATCAATGGAGGATTTTTTTATCCTAAAGTGCTTTCTTTAAAGTGTTTATCTCAAGCTATTTTTTATTTAGGCTTTCCAAAGCCTTTCTCTTAACCATTTTTGACTTGATATACTTCATCAGGAGTGTGTTATATGAATCAAGCAGCTCGTCTTGCTCATCTTTATCATCTTCATCTATAAATTCTCGAGCATCTGAGATAGTAGTCGGAGGATCAATGACATTACTTGCAGTAAAGAAAGTAAGAAAGTTAATATCATCCTCATCATCACCGCCTATACTGTTCGAAACAATACCTAAGCCTTTATAGCATGCTTATTCATGCATTTTTGTTTTAGAAAACAATTGGCAGCAATGTGACCAGACTTTCCACATTTGAAGCATCTAATCTTATACATGTGATCTTTGCTCGATTTATCTAATTCGTTATTTGAGTTTTCATAAGCTTTTATTGATTTCAAGCTATTAGAGCTTGAGCTTTCTTTTCCAATACACCTAAATGAGGTTTTTCTTTCTAAAGAATCTAGTGAATCTTTGGGCAAGAAAAACCATTTCTTCCTCATTTTGGTCAGAATCATCGCAAACAATAGTGGCTTTAGCTTCTTCACTTGGACCATTTTCCTTAATGGTATTGAGAGCCAAAATTTTTTCTTTCTCCACCAAAAAATGATCTTGTCTTGGTGATAGATGATGTAGTTCAAAGACTTACAGATCACTAACTAACTCATTGACAATTATCTTCCCAGGCTTGTATATAGACTCAAGCACGATAACTTTGGCTTGAAACCAATAGGGTAGGCTACCGAGGATCTTCTCAATATACTTTTCTGTGCTAATAGGTCTATTGAAGTTGTAAGAACAATTGTTAATATTTGAAAATCATGCATAGAATTTTTCAAATGTTTCATTCTCTTGCATGATATAGAGTTCAAAATATTTGTTCCACTATAGAATTCTGGATCTTTTTGCAACAAAAGTACCTTCATGAGTAGTTTCCAAAATATCCTATGCTTGTTTTGAAGTTATATAGCTCTAGATTCTTCGATATTCATCAGATGTGATAGCCATGATAATTACATAAAGTCCTTTGCTATTCCATTCAAATTCCTTACTTTCTTCTTTTGTCCACTCAATCATGGTTTAAGGAATCACAGTATTATTAGGGAGAGTTTTGGTTGGATGTGTCCAACATTTTCAACCATAAACCAAAACAATCTTCTAGGGACCACAAGAAGGCCCTTATTTGAGATTGTCAAAAGACATAGTTTATCCAATTGAATAGTAGAGGCCTACCTACATTACCACCTTATCATGAGTCAATCAAAGAGAAAAGTGTGTGCTTGGAAAGCGAGTCAAAAGAATCAATACCAAAGTAGTTAAGCCCTAAAAGGGTGCACCTTTTCTGATACCAAATGAAAGAGTTTGCAACCCAATTTACTATCAGGGTAAGGAGATACAAACTCATTAAGAACTTATCTCTAACTCGCAAGAATAGAGGAATAAATACTTAAATAGAAAGCATGTAAATAATAAAAAAGTTTTCTAATGAGAGTTTAAGCTTTACTATGTTGTAACATACATATCTTAAACTCATATCATACTAACATAATGGTAGATCATGTACAACAAGCAATATAATAAGGTAAACCCATATAGAAACCTTATTTATATGGTATCATTCTCAGTTTGATTATGGAAACTACTCGATAGTAAATAATCTACTAAGTAATAAAATAATTACAACTCTGATAGAAATAAAACCATTATTACCTCTATCAGTTGAGACTTCTGTTCAAACTTCCTATTATTACCTTCGCTTAGTGCTTCCACAATAACCTAGTTTTACACACAAACCTAGATCTCTTCCAAAGCCAATGTCATCTGACGTGGTGTGATCTAGAATCACATATCAGTAATGTGTTATGTGAATGAATAATAGAACCACCCTTCAGCACAAACACAAAATAAATACTTAAGAACACATAGTTCACCACTAAATACAAATCATGTATGTGTGACATACAATCAACTCACATACACACACAACTAACAATTTAATCAAACCATGCAACCACTTATTGAACAAAACCAAAGTGGTACTCATAACTAATCTCTTATCATACACAACCAGAGAAATAAGAACTTCTAATAACTCAGCTCAATTCACTCTCATAGTGAAGTTTTCACAAATATTATAAAATAGTCTATCTTACTATTTTATGCTTACACAAACTTATCATTATTATTGAAACACAATCAAGATAATGAGTGAAAAAGTAATTCAAGATGTTCAAAATTTTTGGTAGAGTTTTGATATAATTTTTGAATTAAATGAACCAATTAATAGAGGTGTTTATAAAGCATTACCAATGCCCAGCCAACCTCGCTAACCACTTAGCGAAGGGTGTGGCAAGAGGTGTGGCGAGGGGCATCGAGGTGCATTTTTTTGGTTCCAAAAATTTATGAGTAATTTTCATATATGCTCGCAATCGAAACAAGCCAAAAACCATCACTCACGGCCTAGCATGCATATTAAGAAACCAATCCTCTTGTATAAGAAAAAAATGCTATCAATCACAATGTTTATAACTATGTCCGTGTATAAATTACTAATCTGTAGTGACTAACCTTATATAGAGGAAGACAAAACACTGAATAAACTAAATAGATATCGTGTTTTGTGCATGAGAAACCAACACAAAGATATAGAGTACAAAAGGTGTTATAGTCTTTTATCCTCACTCTATGATTGAAATATCCCTAATAATTTTATTTTTTTAAAATAAATTCAAAATTACTAAATGCCTCTTTTTGACATTATTTTTATAAGTAAATGGACTAAATGTTACATTCTGAAAGTTAAGGGATCAAATGATATATAAGTAAAAGGTCCAATATGGCCTTCCATCCGTGTTTTTTTCAAAGGATATGGTGAGTAGATTTATTTTTAAGATAATTATGTTAGATTGAAGCATATAAATGGTGTTGATGTAAAAATGTGTGAAAATGTGAAGGGATGTTTTTTAATAATCAAGAAAAATGATTATTTTATCCTTTATTATATAGAATAAAATTAATCTTATGTTTATATTTTAAAAAAATAGATTCCTAATTTCAAAACCCATTGATATATGTGCTAAAAATAAATTGGGTCAAACATATATATATGTATGGGATTGAAAATTTAAGAAAGCCTAATTTGATAAATATCTAGAATCTTCGACAAAATAATATCTAAATATTTCTATTAAGCATTCATGAAGTTTCTACATATTTTCTAGAATAATTTAATAAAGATATTTTCTCATATAATTCTAGACTTTCGTTAGATAAGTGACACATGTAACTATCTCAATCCTTGGTTTAGGAAGTGGAGAGACCTCATTCGTAACACATTCAAGAACCAAACAACAAACCAACAAGTGTTATAATATTTTCTCTATACTTTCAATTCAATTTCCTTCACCATATTTTCCTAAGTATTCATTTTCTTCATCTTTATTAGTCTTAAATATGTATTTGAGTTACTTACTAGCTAGGCTTACTTAGAATTTGGGTACCTAAGTGCCACATATGGCCTTGAAGAAAGTAGGTGTGTAATAATTGGTATTAGAGCTTGGTTGTGTGAGGTTTGCAACTGAAGGTTTAAGAATATCATGACCAAGGGTATTTTTAAGAAAAACACTACCAAGACTACCTTGGTGGAGGAAAATGTTACTCCTAAACATGAGCACAGAGGATCCAAAGAAATTGTGTCTAATCTTGAGGAACGTTTATTTTATGCACATTAATTGATTAAAAAAATATATATTTATATGTTTTATCATATATTTATATAAATTTGTCTTTTTCGGAATCACGGGTATTTTTTATTGTTTTTCAGGTATTTTTGCTTAAAAACGTAACTTAAAGACTCAAAGAGGAATAATGGAAGCAATACATCACAAATATATTAATAATTAAATGGGGAAAGGTCACAAATATGGAAAAATTGGACAAAATGGGTCAAAAGGGTCAAAAATGTCAAAAAGGAGAAAATCGCGCCGCCGCGCTGAGCCCCGCGCGCGCGCAGCACCCCACGTCCGCGCCAAGCCGCGCGCGCCCAGTCGCAGTTCCGTGCGCGCCCGCGCGCGTTGCTCCTCCTTCCGCGCGCACCGATGCCCATTTCGCCCCATTTTTGCGCGCATCTGCCCCCATGACGTCATGCTGACATCATCAATGACCTCGGCAATTGCACTCCGCATTTTCACAATTTTTTAACATTTTTTCACCCAATTTTTCTCTCTATCTTCACCTATAAATACCCCCTTCTCTTCACTTCTAAACACACCTCAAAACACATTCTCTTCTCTCTTTCTTTCTCTCTTTTCTTAGATTTTTTAGTTTTTGTTAGTTAATTTCTCTTAGTTTTAGAGTTCTTCCCATTTTGGAAAGAACTAGTTATGTTTTTGTAATTTATTAGCTTTTTGATTCAATAAATGAGAGTGCAAATTCCACTTGGAGGTTTTCCAACAACGGGAATAGCATCGAAGTTCTGTAAGGATTTTATTTTCTTTACAGTTATTTTTTATGCTTTATTCTTACATGTTATATTTAATTTGTCTGTGATTAAATTTAACTCTGCTGGCTGTTTATAAACATGATGTAATAATAACATTGTTATGCTTGCGAAATATTAAATAGGTGAAAATCTCTAAAATGAATTGATTTTGTTTTTATTCAAGATTTTATATTAAGAATGTTAGAGAGAAATATATTATTTTTCATTACAAACTTAAACCCGAAAATTAGATTCTAAGGTTTAGTTATCCGGTCTGATTTAGAGTAGTGCTCTTTTATTTGTTGGTAGAATCGCCCAGTAGTTAGAGTGAAGCTCTATTTCAAAAGTTTTTATAAGAATTATTATCTGAAAATGTATTGACAACATGTTTTCAGTAGTGGTTTTAAAACTTGAAAGTTAGTACTCGGATAACTAAATTCTTAGGTTTAATTTGGACACCTTGAATAAAGTTTAAACTGTCTAACCCCACCAAAGGTGGCATTTAAATGGTTCATTTTCAATCTCTTAGAAAAAGGAATTAATTTAATTAACCAAATTAGTTATCAACCCCACCCATAGGTGTTAATTGATTTGTTTAGTTAACAAAAAATATCTAACCCTACCAAAGGTGGTATTCATATAAAAAAGGGAGAATCAATAAATATCAATTCATATATTTAATAACCTTAATAATATGAGCATGCATAATTAACTTAGTTATTATATCCATAAATACTCCACTATTATAAAAGATAAAATTTGCATAAATGTTTATTGAATATATGTTTATTTTTATGTAAGTAGATTAAAAACACAAAACCCAAAATATCGTGACAGGAAGTTTAGGATTTAATTTCGTTTTTAAAAGTTTGAATAATAAATTAAAAACCACATACATTCCTTCCTTAGATCGACCTTGGGAGTATACTTATCATTTTCTTCGAAATGATTCGTGCACTTGTGAGATTTTTATAAATATAAAACCAAAGTATTGGCAAGAATCGGTGATGCCGATTTTCGCTTATCACCTCTCCAAAGCCACGAGCAAAAGGATTGATGTATGTTGATGTGGTTCTTAATGGAGTACAAACCAAGGTGTTTATTGATACATGTTCCACTCATAACTTTATAGACTTTGGGGAAGTGCAAAGACTCAATATAAAAGCTTCCAATAAGGGATATTCTATGAAGGAAATGAACTTGGATGCCAAACCGATCTAAGACATTATCCATGGGGTGAAGGTAAAGATAGGGGAATGGAGTGGAACATTATAATACTGATGGATATCCTTAGAGTAGTGTTTGGACATATGGAATGACCCGTAGCCCAGCCCAAGACAAAGGACCAAGACTTATAGCTCGACTCAAGATAAAGGACCAAGACTTGTGTGCCCAAGACTAAAGGCCGACTTATAGGTTGGTCCGATTCAAAATAAGCAGCATGAGCTCATGTCATCAGACCGAGCCTATGGAAGATGAGCTAGTCATAAGAAGGAATACCTTGAATAACGTATCTCACTCTATACACTTTGAATGCACTAGAAAAGCAAGAGGTCAATCCTAGAGGCTGTTTCCTCTATAAGGTCAACCACTAGCTTGGCTTAAGGTTGAACTCGATGTATAAAATGTTGTATTTTTATACCGATTTTATCCCTATGACACTGATATATGTGTACCCATTGTGTAATCGACACTTGTACTTGTAATGTCTTATAAATAATAGAGCCTATTATGGAATCCACACATTGAGCTAATTCTTAACTTTTCTCTCTATAAATCGGATCAATACCAAACATTTTGGTGCCCATGTGAGGCTCATATTTTTAGGTCAAGCTTAAGTTTTTGACCTCATACTTCTTGGAATTTACTCCGAGTCTTGAGAAAAGCTTGGAAAATCTGCCATGCTATGTTCAAAAATTGCACCTAAGCCATTTGTCACACATCAAAATGGTGGAAACTCGTGCTGGTAAACGTTCAAAGTTGGCTAACAAGGAAATAAAGGTAGCTTAGAGAGATGCAACACCATCCCTCGATGAGGTTAGAGTAGAAGATAGCTTGCTTCACTAGGAGATAGCTCGCCAACTCCTAGAATTAAGAATAGAGCTCGAGGAAATGAAAGGAGAAAATAAGGCACTATGGTCCCAGTCAAGGGGAAGGGCCCTTATCGACCAAGCAGCAGTCCCAATTAACAGAAACATAGCAAGAAAGGGTCAGCCCGAGCCTACCACTTAGAGTATGAGGATGAAAGGAATCCTATTTCTAGTTTGTGGAGATCTGGTGAAGAATAATGGGTTCAGGGAAGGAAGAGCTGGGAGGCACGATTTTAAGCATTGGATGAAACCAATATGAAGCAAGACCAAGCTTTGAAGGTAGCTAATGAGATAAATTAGAAGGGTAAAACTCCTAATGATATTGATAGGGATTGTGAATAATTGTGTATCTTTCCTTTTCTGATGATATAGAAAATGATGAGCCCCTAACTAAGTTTAATGCTCCTAAATGCCCTAACTATTTTGAGACAAAGGACCTAGTAATGCACGTGTAACACTTCAACATAGCTATGGCTCCCATGAGCCTAGCCCAAGGAAAAAAAGATTCCATGATGTGTAAACTGTTTGCAGTTACTCTCTATAAGGGCGCCCAAAAATGGTTCAAAAACTTGGTGCCCCGATCCATAATCTATTTTTCAAAGTTTGCCAGGCTCTTTATCACAAAATATGCATACAACAAACCCTTGAGGAAAGAATCACACACCTTTTCTCAAATTTTCAAAAGGGGGGAGAATCCACTGAGGAGTACATGAAACATTTCATTGAAGAAATTGGAAATCTCTTATTGTCCTAACTCTATAGCTATAAAGGCCATTTGGAGAGGTCTTCCTAAATTTTTTAATATATTTGTAGAATTAACCAAGACAATGCCTCGTACTTTAGAGGAAGCTTTTGGTGAGGCAAGAAAGTTTGTCAACCTGAAGAGAGAGCTAGGCTCGGTCAAAGGCCAGAAAACTAACATGAGGGTGGTGCTAGACAAATAAAAGAGGAGGATAAGCTCAAATAGGGCATATCAAAACAGCAAAAGTAAACACTTTATGCCAAATAACAAGGGGCCACACAATAGTCAAGAAATAAAGAGCCCCGGGGAAGGTCACTTTCTCCTTTTAGAGTGCCTCCCTTGAGAGTAAATTTAACCCATGCTATAATGAGAATGAAGGAGAAACCCAATATCAGGTGGTCACCAAAAATGAAATCCCCGCTTAGGGACACATTTAAATGGTGTGACTTCTATGAGGATGTGGGCATCAAGAAAAAAGATTATAGACATCTTAAGAAGGAGATAGATGAGTTATTAGCAAGGGGATATCTAAAGAACCTCATCATAGAAAATGGAGATCGGAGAAATCACCAAAACAAGCTAGAGGTGCCAAAAATAATGAACCTAATAGGCATTGAAAGGGAGTGTCACAAAGAAACCAATATCAAAACCATACACATCATATATGGAGGTCTGGGGATTAATATAAGTTCAAAAAACTCACGCAAAAGGTTTTCCAAAGAATTACATAGTGCCCCCACGTATACCCCTTGGACAAAGAGAGACCTGCCACTGAAATCATTTTCAATGAGAAGATTGAGACCTCGTCTCATCACGAGGACCCTATAGTAATCACTTTAAGGATTGGATCTTATAATATTTGTAGAATAATGATTGATATAGGGAGTTCTATAAACCTATTTTTTATGACCACTGTAAGAGCTCTAGGTATAAAGGACCCTAATATTGTCAAGACGGACCTCCCTCTCGTAGGGTTTAATAGTAGTACTACCTATGCCAAAGGAACTATAGTTCTACCTGTTATGGAAAAAAGGAGTGATAGGAATTACCACTTTCGTAATAATTGATGTCCTAGGTCATTACAACTCTATCTTGGTAAGACTTGGATACATAAAATGAGGGCAATCCTATCCACCCTCCACCAAGTAATCAAATTTCCCACTAATGGAGGTTGATAGAAGATTAGGGAAGACCAGGAGAAGGCTAGGAGCTACTATAATGCTACTATGAAAGAAGTGGCTCGCAAATAGCAGTTACTAAGAGGTCTCCCTCAAAGGAAGCCATAGAGAAAAGGCCTTATAAAATCGATCAACTTTAATGAAGTAAGCGACCTCCCAATGAAGGTGAAAGGTAAGAGCCACCCTTTAAAATTGGGTGAAGACTTAAAAATGGAGCAAGAGAAACAACTCTAATAGTTCCTCAAGACTAACTCGCATGTCTTTGCATGCACTCTAACTGACATGCTTGGAATTTATCCAAAAGTCATATCACACCAACTAAAAGTCAATCCAAAGGTTGTTCATGTACAAAAATGAAAAGGAAAATTCCCATGAGAAAAGAACGAGGTCATCAAACACCATGTGGCTATCCTTAACGAAGTAGGGGTCATAAGGGAAGTCAATTATCCCTCGGGGCTATCAAATGTGGTCCTAGTCAAAAAAGTATGTGGGTCATTTCATATGTGTGTAGCTTTTATAGATTTAAAAGAGACATATCCCAAGGATTTCTTCCCTTTCCCAAGTATTGATTAATTGGTAAATGCCTCTATTGGCTTTGGGATGATGAGTTTTTTGGATGTATACTTAGGGTACCACCAAATTAGGATGCACCCTGAAGACGTGGATGAAACATATTTTATTATGGAAGAAAGATCATTCTATCATAAAAGGATGCCATTTGGATTGAAGAATATGGGTGCCACATATCAACATCTAGTCAATAAAATATTTGAAGAACAGTTGGGAAGGAGCCTAGAGGCCTATGTGGATGATATGAAGGTAAATTCAGCTTAACCCATAGACCACATTAAAGACCTATAAGAAGTATTCTCAATAATCTGAAGATACTGTATGAGGCTCAATCCCAAAAAGTGCATATTTGGTGTTGTTGTGGGGAAATTCTTAGGGTACCTTATATCAACCAGAAGGATCGAGGCAAACCTAGACAAGACACATACCTTGATAAATATGAAACCACCTTCTAACCTTGAGGGAGTCTAGCTATTAAATGGAATAATAGTAGCATTGAACATGTTCATTTCTAAATGCACTGATAAGTGTCTTCCCTTCTTCAAAATGTTGAGAAAAGAGCATATCAATCTTATGGGATAAGAGTTGTGATGGATCCTTTGAAGAAATCAAGAAGTATCTGAGTAACCCTCATATCTTAGGTAGCCTTTGTTCAGGTGAGGTTCTTTATTTGTATTTGGATATGAATCCCCATACATGCAGTGCTGCACTCCTAGTTGAAAGAACCAAAATTCAGCATAATGTCTACTACGTCAGCCATGTCTTGATAGATGCCTAGAGTAGTATCCAACAATTGACAAGTTAGCATTCGCTCTCAAAGTTGGCACACGAAAGATCAGGCATTATTTCAGCTCACACACAATTGTGATACTCATTTCACATCTACTCAAGAATGTCCTCGTGAGGCCAGATGTAGTAGGAAGGCTAGCACAGATAGCTATAGAATTAAGGAATACAACATTAAATACATGGATAGAATGGCCATAAAAGGGAAAGTAGTGGCCGAGTTTGTGTTTGAGTTTAGTGAAAAGCCAGAAGTTGTTGTCAATGGGGAGAAAACGAGAGTATGTAGGGTAGATAAAAAAGAGAGTACAATTTGGCAAGTGGTTGTTAATGGAGCACATAACTTCAATGGTGCAAGGCTAGGAGTAGTCTTAGTAGACCACAACAAAAAATGTTTCGAGTATGTAGTCAAACTTGATTTCCAAGTGACCAATAATGTTATAGAATATGAGGTGACTATATTTGGGGCCATGCCTACCAATAAGCTGGGAGCGAATAGGGTCACTCTACATAACAATTCAAGGCTAGTGGTAAAATAAAGATGGAAAAATGAAAAGGTGCCTAGAAAGGTTAAGGAAGGAGTGCTCTAAATTCTCTAAGTTTAAGATCAGGCAAATAGCTCGAAAGGATAATGGTCACATTAGGGGTGTCCATAAACCGGACCGGACCGGATTAAACCGTAAAACCGGACCGGATCGGACCAAACCGAACGGTTTTACTAATCAAACGGTCCGGTCCGGTTTGTATTAATTTTAAACCGTTCAAACCGGACCGGACCGGTTTAATAATATATTAAATTTTTTACATTATTCTTCATTAAATTATAAAAACATCGAACCAAACCGGGAATAAAACCGGACCGAACGGTTTTATAAGTCATACGGTCCGGTCCGGTCCGGTGTGAGTAATATGAACGATCCGGTCCGGTTAATTTTTTTTAAGGGAAAACCGGACCGGACCGGACCATGGACACCCCTAGGTCACATCAATGCCTTAGCTATTTTGGCATTAGTACAAGAGGCCAAGCATAATCGAGTAGTATTGGTAACAATCCTATCAGAAGCATCATTGGAGGAGGTTAAAAGAGGGGTTGGATATGTAGACGCTTCCACTATCCCATGGTACACCCCGATTTATAACTTCCTAGAAAGGGAAGAGTTATCAGAGGATAGTAGTTCTGGAAAGGAAATCAGGGCTAAGGCAGGTTGGTATATGATAAAAGTAGGAAAATTATACAAAAACAATTCACTCGGTCCAAGGCTCTTGTGTATAGCCAAAGAGGGATATGAAATATTAATGTATGAAGCACACGAAGGGGATTATGGTTCACATTCAAGAGGGATGAAGTTATCATAGTGAATCATGAGATAAGGCTATTATTGGCCCACTATGTTGAAAGATTGCACAAAATACACCCATACATGCAATAAATGCCAAAGGTTTTCCCTCTTGTCACATACTCCCCCAAATACCACGAATGGTGGTGAGTCCTTGGCTCTTTTATAAGTAGGGGCTTGACATTGTAGAACCCCTACCTAAAGGAAAGGGTTAAAAGAAGTTTCTCCTTGTGGCTATTGATTACTTTTCAAAATGGATCAAAGTAGAGCCCATGGGTAGAATACATGAGGAAGAGGTGATTCGATTTATATGGAAGTCCATAATTTTCCATTTCAACCTACCTATAGAGCACATCACAGATAATGAGATACAATTAACATGATGAAATATCAAATAATTCACCCTCAAGTACAACATTAAGATGTGCCACTATACGCCATATTATCCTTAAGCCAATGGTCAGGTGGAATCTTCCAACAAGCTAATCATCAGCTTATTAAAGAAGAGGCTAGAAAATTCAAAAGGAAGGTGGGTGGAAAAGTTTCTTGGAACATTGTAGACCATTAGGACTAGTCCTCATGGAAGCGCTAACGAGACCCTTTTCCCTAGTATATGAGACAGAGGTAATAATACCAACCGAGGTCACAATACCTACTGCTAGATCAGTTTTAATAAAAGAACAAAATGAGGTAAGAAGAGTAATCAAATTTAACCTTGTAGAGTAAAAGGAATAAAGCTCTAAGAAGAATAACAGAGCAAAAGAAGAAAGTATTAGATTATTACAATATTGTCGTGCGCTTCAAAGCATTTTTCAGCGGTGATTGGGTCTTCAAAAGGCTTCTTAACAAGAAAGAGTGGATAGCTAGAAAAATGGGTACTAATTGAGAAATACCTTACCAAATAATTGAAACAATACTAGGATGGGCCTATCTATTGAAAATCATAGAAGGAATTGAAGAGGGCACAATTTGGAATGCCAAAAACTTGAAAAATATCACTTTTAATGTATAATAACTTACCATTATTATGTAATATTGGCACAGGTATATCAATGGAATTGTATTGCCCCATAAAAATAGAGTTTTTTAGAAGTTCTCTACCATTATACTTCATGGGTTGATCACCTCAGTTAAAAACTAGGTAGAGAATCTTGACATATGCAAAAGTCATGAGTTGTTCACCTCAGTCAGGAACCAAGTCAACGCTCTAACATTAAAGGGAGAGATGAGAACCTCGATTAGGAACAAGGTAAAGCTCCCGCTCCCATCATTATATGTCATAAATATGTCCACCTCGGTTAGGAACCAGGTCGACGTTGTGACATTGAAGGGAGAGATGAACACCTCAATCAAGAACCATGTAAAACTCCCTTTCCCATCATTATATGTCACAGGCTAATCACCTCGGTTAAAAACCAGGTAGATCATCTTGACATATGCAAAAGTCATGAGTTGTCCACCTCAGTTAGGAAGCAGGTTGGCGCTTTGAAATTGAAGGGAGAGATGAGAACCTCGGTTAGGAACTAGGTAAAGGTCACTCTCCTATTATTATACGTCACATGCTGATAATCTCGATTAAGAACAAGGTAGAGCACCCTAACACATACAAAAATCACAAGTTGTTTGCCTCGGTTAAGAACCAGGTCGGTGCTCTGAAATTGAAGGGAGAAATGAGCACCTAAGTCAAGAATGAGGTAAAGCTCCATTTCTCACCATTAGACATCATAGGCTGATCATCTTAGTTAAGAACCAGAAAGTTAAAAACTGTTTAAATGCTTAGACAAATGATTGTCTAGATCATCACTTTTTTCCACTAAGGGTAATTACTTGGCCTGAACCTCAACAATTTCCTTTTGTTTATGGGTCACGAGCTCGGGGTGAATTGACCTCATCACGAGAATTCCTCCTTCCAATTCTTCAATAACCTTTATCACCTTGTGGAACACTCTTTTAGATCGCTTCATATAGAAGCTCACCCATTAAGACTCCTTATCTAAGAGTGGCCATATTAGTCAAGGTCCTCATCTCTTGAGATTGATTTTTCATTAATTACTCCTTATAAGAAGCAAAATCACACTCGATCTCTTTGAACTTACTTTCAAGTTAATGACCTTGACTTTAAGAACCCTAACCACTTCCATAAGCCTATTATTTTCAACTCTTAAAGCTTGAACTGAGCATTCATTGGTTCAATCATAATCCATAAAGTACGACCAAAAAAGTTGGAGGAATTGGAAAAAATCCCCAAATGCATGGATTAAGAAAATGTTCTTGACCCATTTTTATAGGAGATAAAGGTTGATGGCACAAGTTCCCAAATAATAAGTGGGTAGCTCAACATTATAAATACATAATAATTTAGGTAAATTAATTTTTCATTAATAAATAAAATTGATTTTTCATTTCACAAAGTAATGTGTTACAAAGTTTGAGCTCATGACCACAAAACCAGAAGTGGCATCAAGCTCGAAAAAACAAAAAAGGGTTGAGTCCTTAAACTTGAATGATCTTCGTGCTCTGCCCCTACACCCACTAACTCAGGACCTTCCTCACCCTTACTAGAGCTTGATTCTTCTCCTTCTTCCTCCTCCAACGATGGAGCATGCATGCATAAATGAGTGACCGTGATATCCAGAATGCGATAATAATACTTTCCCAGATCCCTCTACTTAGTTTCTGTCTTAAAGGATTCCATGGCTAGCTCGTACCCTCTATCTACGCTCGACTCGGGCTTTTGAGCCATGACATCAACATCGACCTTTGACTTACGTGCCTCATCGATAAAAGCCTTAACTCTTCTCTTGGGTTTCCTAGTCTCCTTCTCAGCTTTCCTTTGAGCCTTCTTGAGCTCAATAATGCATTGGGCTTACTCATTCAGCTCGGTAGTGGCCCTTTTCAACTTCTCCTCCTTATCAATTGCCTCACCTTCCCACTTATTTGATCTCATCAGTAGCATGGCATGTATTGAATGAGTAGAAGTGTGACTCTACTTATCCTCTATCAGTTTGGCTTTTAAACGACCCACACTTCGAGCCCTATTAAATTCATAAAGTAGCACCAACCAAAACAAAAGAAAGTTATGAGATCAAACAAATAAGTCTCGAGTTCAAACTTACTAAACAATAATCATAAATAAACACAGAACATGAAGTATCTCACCTGACACAATTGGCGATGGATGATCTTGTCAAAATTTACACCCTCGTAGATAGCCTCGAGCTGCTTCTCATATGTGTTAGTAGAAAGGTGGCTCAAACAATGATCGAGGTGCTCTAGCGCCAAGCCTTGATTTAAAACTACCACATTTGCATCGGTGGTGAGATTATGGATGGCCTTCCCCTTCCCCAAATCTTGTATAGGATCACTAGATTCTTTAAAACCCGAACAAGGGGCAGAGTCACATGTTGTTCTTGAAGTTAGGATAGAGGTGCATAGATATTCAATGGTGAGGTGACCTTCATGAGTAGAAGATTTACCCTTTTTCTTACATATAGAAGAGCTCTCCCTAGGAGAAAGAGGTGTACCCATTTGGGAGCTCGCCCTTGCAGAAACGAACTTGCTCTTCAAACTGGATAAGAATTGGGTGGTCATAAATTTCATAGGATCTACAAAATAAGAATGAGGAGACATTTTATTCGTAATTAACAATAAAAAAAGATAGGAGTAAGTCTTAGGACTAGTTAACCATCATATGCCACCACCTCGAACTAGCCCCCAAAGTTTGTGGGAGGGGTTCTGCATTTAGGAAAAGCTTGGGGTTTATGAATAATCCTAGAGGGATCCAATGAACCATGCCTCATTAACTGATAGTCAACAAAACATGTAGTGTTCAACAACTTCCTCCAAGGGGTTTCTTAGGAAAATAGTTCTAGAACTAACTGACAGGAAGCCATATTCCTTATCACAACCTTCATGTCATTCCAAATTCTCCTTATTAATCTGGTGTCACTGGCAGGAGACTCTTATCGGCCTAAAACATAGAAAAAGTACTATTTTCATTTTTTCTCATTCTTAGGGAGTGACAAGTTTATACCCCGATTATTCTTTATAGACATATATACCCTCCTTGGATTTGTGGGGTTCTGCTTCAGGATGTAATTCTTATTAAACTCGACCATCTCTAACTCCACCCCGAGTTCTTAACATATCAACGTCAAGCATAACAGATACCTCTACCCATTAGGCATCAATTGTCCCAGCATGTGCTGCGTTCTAACCAAGAATCTCCTTATGAGAGGGTATAGGGGGAACCTTACCCCCAACCACAGTGCCTTTTCATGAAAGATAGTCCAACTAGATGGAGATGGATCACTATCATAGGCCCCCTTTCGAGGAATCATTATTTGAACCGAGGAAGGGATGTTGTAGGTTTTTCTTAACCTTTCCTCATCCTAGGGAACCAACCCAAAAGTCTTAGACACGACCTACCAACCCCTGGTGTGACCTGTTAGTTCCCTATATCCTATATTCTTTGTTCTTTTCCTCCACGTCCTAGGCATTAGGATTTGAGTCTGAGGCACACTCAATTTAACAGTTGGAGTGGTCTGAGGGCAAGGGGTATAGGTAGAGAGCTGAGCTGGAGATCGATTCGTCTCACTAGAAGAGCCTGATCTAGAAGACCCCGAGTCATGACTAACACTAGAATATTGAGGGCTTTCCCAGGAGCCTGAGCCCAAGGACGAGGTCTCTTCTTTGTGCATTTCTATAAAAATCTATAAAACATAAAAATAATGGTTAAGGTTTGAGAAGAAGGGATTGCATATGGTCTAGTTTGAAAATAAAAGGAAGTGATTCTTTAAAAATTGACCTAAAAATAAAGTATAAAAGCATTAGGGTCTCGAAGCTTATACCATAAAAAATCGAACAAACAAAACTAGTCCGAGCTAAAATCTTACCACCTAATTGAAAACCTTTTATAGCTTGTGTTGACATGACAAAGAGTTTTTTGTTACTATTTGTTTACTGCATAGGAAATGATGATAAGTCCCAACCCAAGCATCTCTTTATATAAAGACACTTGGTTTCTCTCTCCAATCAATTGACATGCATTTATTAGGGGAGCTGAACAGTTCATATCCTCTACCTGAGATTTACTCTTGCACCTCAGTCTAGAACTCGAGCTAAAAAGTAGGAGGACTTGATGTTTGGACATATGGACTGACCCATAGTCTGACCCAAGACAAAGGACCAAGACCTATAGTGTGACCCGAGATGAAAAACTAAGACTTGTAAAGGAGTAGTACTAGGGATGGAGTTCCTTAACCAAGTAAAGGAATTCCCACTCACTATTGCAAACTCCATGTTTATTCTTGATGGAAGCAACACATGCTTAGTACCTACAACAAGGCCCAACATGGTCAATATCAAGACTTTGTTTGCCATGCAATTCAAGAAGGGGTTATGCAAGAAGAATGAGGAAAGTTATCTTGCATTTCTTAGACAAATAGAAGGGGATGATGATGCCTCATACAAAAGTAAGATTCATAAACAACTATGAGATGTCCTTGAAGATTTCAATTATGTCATGCCAAATGAATTGCCCAAGGAACTCCCATATAGAAGAGAGGTGGATAATAAGATTGAATTGGAACTTGAAGTAAAGTTGCCTACTATGAGTTCATATCAAATGGTTCCACCTAAGTTGGAGGAACTTAAGAGACAACTTAATGAGTCTTTTGAAGCTGAGTACATTTGACCATCTCAAGTCCCTTACAAATTTCATGTGCTCTTTCAAAAGTAAAAAAAGATGGGTCTTTGTGGAATCAAGCTCTTAATAAGGTAACCATCAATAACAATTACATTGTCCCCTTTATTATTGATTTATTCAATCAAGTTGGCAAGGCACAATACTCTACATAGTTGGACTTGCACTCTAGTTATTACCAAGTATGCATAGCCTTAGGTAATAAGGAAAATACTCCATATGTGGCAAAGTATGGCTCTTACAAGTTTTTTATTATGCCTTTTGGCAACACTAATGCTCCTACCACTTTCTGCACTTTAATGAACAAAATTTTCCACCCATATATTAATCAATTGGTGGTGGTATATTTAGACATTGTGGTATACAGTAACACTCTTATTAAGCATCTTCAATTTTTCTAAATCTTAAGGGAAAACGAGCTTTATGTGAAAAGGAAAAATACTATTTTGCCTAACAAGAGGTTATATTCCTTGGGTATAAGATTGAGGATGGAAAAAATATGATGGATGAGGCCAAGATAAAGGCTACACAACAATGGGAGCTACCAACCAAAGTTCACGATCTAAGATCATTTCTTGGACTAGTGAACTACTATCGGTGCTTCATCAAAGGCTACTCTACAAAGGAAGCTCCACTGATTGGCCTACTTAAGAAAAAAAATACATGAGAGTGGACATCACACTTTCAAGAGGAATTTGAAGAGTTAAAGAATGCTATAGTTAAGGAACCTATGCTATGTTACACATTGACGTATTTAACTTAATGATATGAGGAGTATTGCTGTAAGAAGGTTACCCTATAGTGTAAGAAGGTCACCCTTTCATAATTTTTGTCTACTACTTGGTGGCCCATCATTAAGGTCTGTTGGGGATGGTTGGCAAGCAGGTATTTTTTTTATAGAAAAATGGAGAACATGCAATTTGATTAAAAATTCATGCAATCTCGACATTTATCCAAGTTAAAAGAAAAAATAGCATTGAGAAAAATAAAGGAAATTAGGAATCTTACAACTTCACTTGTCTATCAATATTCGATGCTGATGGGCATCTTAATCTAGTATCTAAAATATAACTTTCATAGATATAGATATTTAGATCAATGATATTTGGTTTTGATACCAAATGATACAAACTCATTTTGTAACTTTTATTAAAATGACAAAAAAATAAAATAAACTGATAGATTTATAGTTGTTTGAGGGAAACATGACATATCAAGTTTCTAATCTTTGAGTGTCATAGTCATCCAAACTCTAGAAACACTAAATAGAGAAATTGTTATTTGACATCTGTGAATAAATATAGTGAATTCATTATCTTATGAGATAACCTCCCATCCTACGATGAACACTAAGACATGAAGATACAAGGCATCCTAATCCAAAAATTAGTTGGACATCAAATCAAATACCAAGGTACCATGATGAAGGGTCAGTCAGATAACTCAAGATTAAGATCGTCATGCACATGATCATCACTGACATAATGAAACAACTTTGAATAAATGGTTGGTAATAGCATTTGCATTACGTCTAGTCTAATCATGCATGAGATTTCCATAGTCGTAGTAATTGTACCAAGGTCAATTGAAATTTTGACAAAAATAGGCATCTAGGACCTAGGCAAGGGGTGGAAACATCAACCCATGGTATGTTTTTGCGAACTATATTCCAACTTAACCAAGCAGATCTTACAACATGAATTAAGTAGATAATATAGTGAAAGTAAAATAAAAACAACATGATTAATTCAATATACTATGAAAACAACCAACATATATGAAAGAACAATATGTGGTAAACACTCTAGTAATGGTGTGCCTCATAGGCTCCTGCCCAAGTTAGCAACATATAAGTACATGGAAAATATCACACATCATATGAATTAGGTAAACATATTGGAAAAGCCGAAAAGGATTATCAATCACTTCAAAACCTCATATGTGGGATCATATTTGGTAAATGATGATTGTACTCTCACAACATGTGATCATACATAACACAACATGTAACAAGATAAACCCACATAGAATCCCTACTTATGTGATAACTTGCTTTGATTTCTTATGGAAACCACTTGATAATAAATAATCCACTAAATAAAATAAATAATATATAGCTCAATAGACAATATAAACATAAAATACCTCTATTAGTCAGGACACTTGCTCTAACTACTTATACTGCCCTCATTTGTTGTCAACACCACACTTGATCCAAGTAGATATAAGATTTTCCTTAGACCTCTATCACCACGTGATGTGATCGACTATTGATGGCACAAACTCTTAACATGCATAAATGTTAAGATCTCATAACACGCAACCAACGTATGAAAACTCAACACTCAAAGTAACTCCTCAAAATGATGTGATTCTCAACTAACCACCATACATTTTACCTCTCATTTCTCTTTTATGTCCCACATCATATAGATGGTACACTATTTCCTAAACCCAACACTTAGAAGGAAAATTCACCACGAACAAACCAAGAAAGTCTAGTGCCAAACAAACAGAGCTTCCTCCAATTCTAGCCAAGAATACAAGAAGATAGAGAGGGAAATTTATAAAACAATCTAGCCTCTCGGACCCTCATCAACCATCCTCACCGACCAAGGTTAGCGTGGTAAGTAACCATAAGACTATTTATTACACACTTGTCGACGAAGGTCAGTGAACCCTTAATGAGAACTTTGATAAGGCATCAAAAATCCAACGACACCAATTTCCACTTGTGAGTTGGGATTTTCAATAAGGAGAAATGTCAAGTCTCTAAAAGGATAACCTAACACAAACAAAGTCCCCCAACATGATACACAAAAACAAAGTGAATTTATGTAATAGGCAAATACAAAACTATGTCCTAAGTGAAATTAAGCCACCAGTAATCAATCTTACAAAGGACAGACAAAAACATCAAATAAAATATAGACACATGTGTTTTACATATGAAAATGTCAACACTAAAATAATAGGACTTATAATGCATGATCTCTATCACACATAAGTACCACTAAATAGATGTATCCATATCAATTATCTCGAATTGGCATTACTCCATTCCTGATGAATATGGGCAATACTTGTGACATAATTAAAGATCACATACTTTAATTAATCGTCACAAATATTTCATATTATTTCACTTAAACTCAATCCACTTTTATGTAATTATATATACTAAGTTTAAGAACACACTAATAATTAGGGATTTTGAGATTTTATTTAATGAATTAAATAACACATGTACATATAAAAAATGTATTGTTGTTTATTCTAATTTCAACAATAAAATACAATCTCATTTGCATTTTAGGGGTCTAACCCTAACAAGTAGTAAAGAAATATAACTTTTAGTTCACATGAGTCTAAGCTACATGGTGTATTTGAGTATTCTTTTGTTTATAAATACTTGAAAAACTAGTTGAATAATCACCATGTAAACAACACGTGGACAAAATAAAGTATAAATTCTTGAGAAACTCTTAACGGGTTTCTCTGTCTCACAAATTTATGGAGAGTTTTATCTGATAAATAATGACATTAACAAATACTAAGAAAATAATAGAGATATTTACTCCTAAAATATCTCTTAAATTTCATAATAAATCATATTAGAACGAGAAGAAAAATAACTATTTTATTATAAATATATTATAATCATAATTAATGTGAAATTTTTATTAAATATACTTATATATGTCCATTGTTTTACCAATAATACAATGGTATACCATTTAAAATTCATTTCAAATGTGCTATAAATAAACTTTAAATAAAACCTATTCGATGAAAATAATTTAGATCAACTTCTCTATTGACCATAATTATCCAATAATATACTTATTTGAGTAAATAATAAAATAACATCTTTAAAATTTATAAACGCAAAACTAACATCTTTTATGTTAATCTCAAATATTTTTACTATTAAAAGAGTTTCACATTATTTCACATTGAACACTATCTAATTAGATACCGTTCAAATTGAATTACGACCATTTAGACATGTTCAATATTGAATACCATCCAATTGGACATCATTCAATGTTATTGGGGTATTAGTTTTGTTATTATAAGTTTAGAGATGTTATTTTTTAAATTTTCCTATTTATTTTCCTTATTTTATTTAAATTCTAACCTTTTTATTTTCATTTTATCTTTTGGATTTTTTTTTTTATCAAAGTGAGAGTCATTTTTCTACTATAATTGGCTCTCTTTAAGTAAGATATCTCTATTTTAGTTAAATAATATCAACTATAATTTGTAGACGGGTACTTTTTTGTATATATATTATTGTTTTGGAACTTATTATTACTAACTTTTTATAGTGTTACTTAAAAGTACCTATATTCTAAAAAATAGTACCCACTTGATAAAAAATTATTTTAATTCATAGAAAAATAATGGACAATTTCATCGTCACAATTTATTATTATTATTTTCTTTCATTTTTTCATTTTTTTTTTCTCTTTCTCACATCTCTATCTATTTTCATAAAATTCTTTCTAATTTCTTTTTCTATAAAATCCTAAATCCTAAATCTTAAACCTTAAATTCTAAACCCTAAACACTTAATCCTAAACTTAAACATTAAATATTAAACCCAATAAGAGAGTGAAAAAGAGAAAGAAGAAAGAAGAGAATGAGAAAAAGAGAAAATAAAAAAAATTTAAAGGATTGAAATACCCTTCAACTTTTGTGTGTATATTTATTTTTGGATTATATGAATACTATTTAGATAATTTTAAGGTACCATTCAAGAAATTAAAAAACAATATATACCAATAGATTAATATGAGTACAATAAGGTACCATTCCCACAATTTGTGGTGTTGTCCATCTAAATTTAAATCTAAAATGACATTGTTTTGCATTTATAAATTTTATTTAGTGCAATTTTCATGCTTTTGTTATTTTTTAAGTACGTTATAGATTTGGATCTAACCTTTATATAAATATGTTATTTTGTTTATTCAATATGATAATAATTTGGAATCTAAGATCTCATCATGAAATTGGTTAAAGTTATTAATGTACTTATTATGTCAATTTCAAAAAATAGAAAGTAATTAAATGATTTTTTTAATATCGATGATGATTTTGTCAATATCAATGATTGATTGCACCCCTATTTTCTATAGACCTGAGATTAGAGAACATAACATTAGGACCTTTGACCACCATAACATGTGGAGGCCTAAAGCCTTTCGATGTGATCTTGAGAAGAGAGATTTAGGGGGAGATTATAGATTATTGTGTTTGTCTCTCTTGTCAAGTTATGTTCAAGTTAAGTTGTGAAAAATGTACAAAGTGAACATATAGGATAAGACACTACCTATTGATGAACCTTACCCTTTGTGATAGACTTATTGTAATGTTAGAGTTATCTACTTATAATTATCTCTTTATTAGATAATTAGAAGGTTATTTGCTAGTAATTTATGTTTTTAGATATTTATTTGGTAATGATGCTAATTTTTTGATTTAATGCTTATTGGGTTGACCTTTGGGTCATATATAGATTGGGACCTCTCATTTTATGTCTAATGATATGGGTTAATTTAAACCCAATATAGGCCCTTACACCTTCTAGTCCTAAATACATGGGCTGGGAGTCTATTTTGTCATTTTTTCATCATAATGAGTTCACGAACACACTAGTACTATTAATATCACTTTCTTGTGATTATTACTTGTCCAATCGAAGGATTTCTTGCTCAGTCTAGACATTCAAAACATGCATGATGGCTTCCTATCATTAGTAGTTTTTGCATATTCTTAATCGGACTACCAGATAGGGAGTTATGTCAAAGTTTTTCCTTCAATGAGTTAACTCTTTCCTTTTTGGAGGGAAATGAGAGGTTCAAATTTATGGACATAGAGGCCCATGGGATACTTAAAAGCTTAGAACCCTTGGATGGATTCTTTGATGAATAGATGAGATTATTTCCCATTCTCTATATAAAGGGAGCCTCCAATCTTCCCTTCTTTATTTCACTTTTGAAGCACACATTTGAAGAGATAGTGAGGAGTGAAAGAGCTTGGAATCAAGGTTTGGAAATTTCTTATTTTTCTAACCTTTTCCATTTATTTACTTTCCTAGCACCTTATTGAAATATAGGATATTATTTTCCTAGTATCCAAACATCTTGCACCCCACAGCACTTACACTTACCCATTCCTGCGTAGATAGTGATGAAGGATAGAGGGATTGATGAACAAGGTCAGACTTAGCCATCGTGGGGTCAAGCATGTATAGGCTAGGATGGGTCATATGAGATGGTCGTTGAGTGGAGGAGTGTCTAACAATGGTTTGTTCGAACATGGTCCAATTAACAACTATTGTTTTCAACCATGGTCTTTTTGGCCATATTCTGATCGTTGGTGGTCCGAGTGGCCTAGGTTCATGTATTGATATCCAAGAGCAGATTGAGTTAAGTAATAGTCCCAAACCATCCCAAAGATGCGATTCTTCCCATGAGGTCCGCTTAGGTGCTTGATCAACATGGGATGAATCTTCTAGTGATGGGGATTCAAACTTCATTCTATTTGGTATTCCTATGTACCAATTGGGTAATGATGAGGAAGATTCTACATTCTTTTCTGTGAATAGGGTCCATTCTCGAATTCCATACCATCTCTTGGATAAGCTTATAAATATTTTTAGGATACCAGAGTCCATAGGGATGATGCCTGAAGTTTCAGGCTTAATTTGGAGTAGTCGTATTCTTGTAGAGTTACTTTGTCTGAAGATTATCTCTTTGTCAGGGTGAGACTAACCTTTCTATCTATTATGTGGATGTTTCTAGCATATGTTGTTGCTGCTCCGACCCAGTTTCCTCCTAAATGTTATCAGGTATTATTATCTTATTGGGTACTTTAGAAGGAGTATGACGGAGATCTGACATAAGAGGAGTTCAATTTTTGCTACCACTTACAACTTTAGGATGGTAGTCACTATTGGTTTTATCTTAGGTCTTACTCCAATTGGGTTTTAACTGAGAAGCTTTCGAATTCCAATATGGGGTGGCAAGACTCCCTTTTCACAGTAGAGGGAGATTTCAATCTAAATCTCCTAAGGGTCTCTCCCACACCTACCTAATATGAGAGGAATGATAGGGTATTCTGAGACTTAACCTTGTTGTGGTATGCTTTGTTTGTTTATAACATGTTCCTTGTTATTTGTAGTTTATTGACTATGGGGCCATCCTTTCAAAAATTAAAGACGTTCATTACTTCCCTTTCCAACACATCTTTGGAAAAGCATCATAGTGATAGGCTCATACTTCCTGAATGGAATGCTTACCAGGGTTTGAACCTTACAGTAGTTAATCTAGAGATAATAACCCCTCTAGACTCAAACGATAAGTTTTAGCCTTTGCTCTTTATTCCATTATTTTATTTTGAAAAATTAGATGATAATTGTGCCTCTTCGTAGGTATGACTTCTAGTCTTTTATTTGACAAGAAGAGTAAGAGCATGATGGCTCTTAGGTTCCTTAGGAAGTCCAACTGCTTCCACACAGACCAAAGTGGTTCGTAGTTTGGAGGCTCTAAATAGGAAGAGAGCCCCTACCTCAGGAACAACTATTATCAAACTACCTCTTGGGAGGACAAGATCTCCATCAACATTTGTTGACATTCCATCGGTGCTAACTATACATGGTATAGGTTTATGTCTTATTGACCTAGATGCCCCTTTTATGATTTTACAACTTACCTTTCCCGACTATCTAGAGCCTACGAAGGTCGAGGGTTCTTACTTACGCATCATAGTTACTAGGGTCCAGAGGCTTGTTACAAATCTAGATTGTGTTGTTAGTGTCCAAGTTGGCTTGAAAGACTATTTAATGGCCTTCAAGGAGGAGCACCATAAGGTGATTTTGATTTAGGAAACTATTTAGGCTACTTGTATAAGATAGAGAAAAAGTTAAAGAGAGTATAAGGTGTAGTCTCTCAAGCCCATATTACTTCTTTGGCAACATTGGAGGCTACTTTAGCGACACAGAAGGCTACTTTGGATGGAAAGCAGATTGTTTTGGCTCAGGAAAGGAAGTGAGTCTAGGAGCTATCTAAAAGCCTCAATTTCCCATGAGTGTAGGTAAAAGAGCTTAGTATCATGGTTTGGAAAGGTAAGATGGAGGCATTTGTAGAGCATATATATTCTTATGAGTATACTCGAGGCATGTTAGACACATGGGATTATGGATTTCAAACCATGAGGTGGCAATTTAGACAAGTTTATTGATAACTGTATTTTATATAGTTATTTTCATCTATTTTATTAAGTATAATTGCTATGTTTTTAGTTCATTTTAGTTTAATAAATTAGTATTTATTGTTTTTTTATATATTTTAAGAAAATTAAATAATTTGTATCGAAAACGTACTTAATTGCAAATTTGTGTCCAAAAATATAATTTCAAATCAAAGTGGGTTTAATTGCAATTTATAAAAGTCAAAAATATAATTTAAATTAAAATCGGGCCTAATTGTAATTATTAAAAGTTTAAAATTTTAATTTAAATTAGAAAAGGGCTTAACTGTAATTAAAGAAAGATGAAATTGTAATTTGAATTAAATTTGTGAGCCAAAATGAAATTAATTAAAGTTTAATATTCTGCGCAGGTGAGAAGAATCCATGCGCCACGCAACACGCGCGAAACGTGGGTCGTCCGATCAGCAAACAAATGGCTACGATGCGCGCGTCCTTATCACACACGACCAAAGCGAGTGGGTATAGATTTTCTTTTTCACGCGGCTCGGCACCCGAGTGGGGCCCACCTGCCGCGCAGGCCGGCGTGCAGGTGGGACCCACGTGTCTGACGCGTCCAGCCGCTGTCCCCCACATTACGCGCACCTCTGATCCTGTGCACTAATCTCTGCGTGCAACTGGATTTTCAGCGAATGAAATGCTGCCACGTTTACGCCTTAATCCTTACATCGAATCAGAAAATGCCACGTGTCCTACTCTATTTTTAAGCCAATCATATGATGATATGTGTCATGTTACGATAAGCGCGAAAGCATAGGATCAAGCCCGTTTTGTAGCCGTTGTCTCCCGTGCGCTGATCTCTCCTGCGCCCGTTTCCTGCAGCCAATTGAATTCTGCCACGTGTCCACAATAATTCTTGCAGCGAATCAGAAGCCGACATGTGGCAGCGTGAATCTAAAAAAATGAGCAACGACGCGCATGATCCCAGTTTGCATTTTCGATATAATTTTGTCCCCCACGCGTATTAATTAATTAATTTCTACATAACTATTTGTCGCCCGCGTGTATTAAAATAATATATTTTTAAATGTATTTTTTTATAAATTTGATGTTATAAATAGGGGATAGTATGAGAGAGAAAAAAAGTTTTTTTTTTTGGAAAGTTTTAGAGTTTTATAGAGTTTAGTTTTTTCAGATTATTTTGTGTGTTCGGTTTTGGACTG
This sequence comes from Hippophae tibetana, assembly GCA_037013495.1. Taxonomy (NCBI): domain Eukaryota; kingdom Viridiplantae; phylum Streptophyta; class Magnoliopsida; order Rosales; family Elaeagnaceae; genus Hippophae; species Hippophae tibetana. The sequence goes on along the minus strand of CM072808.1, from coordinate 8,123,398 downwards.
CAGAACACGCAGAAGCCATTTTTTGGCTTTTGTTGTGTTCTGCGTGTGCCAAATATTTGTTCTAAGTGATGTTTTAATTTTCCTTCTTCTTCATCTTATTTTTCTGTATCTGTTGTAATTTTTATTTTAAATTTATGAAGTAATTTAATTTTTCTAGGGTTGCATTTGATCTAAATTTATGATGCTTTTATTTTAATTATTTTTGAACCATTTATAAGACATTTGAGTTGTTTATTGTATTTTGTGTTTAATGCTTTTGATTATTTAGGAATTTTATCAAATGATCCGTGGTACAAAAATAAACTTGGAAGAGGCATTTTTGTGTATATTGCTCATAGATAGAATGACATGTATGATGAAGGATAGGAATATACCCTAATTGTATGTGTGGTCATTTGAGAACTTAGAACGTAATGAATCTTGGTGAATTTAATTCTCATAGAAATATAGTGAATTAATTTAACGAGGTGTGTTTGTACGGAGCTCGGAAGAGATGTATGAATAAAATTAGAAGTTTTCGATTGACAAATTGAATGTACTAAAAAAATATAAATCAAAAGAAAATAATATGATTTGAGTTGATTAATTTGGTAAAAAATTGCAATCCTAGATTTCTTTTATTTTGTTATTAAACTGTTTTCTTAGATTTGTTCGAATCAAGGATCATTTTGAATAAAATCAGAGAGAGATAATTTTAGTACTCAACAAACTATAGTAACAAATCTCCGTGGGAACGATAACTTACTTATCAAATATTATTACTTGTGACCGTGTATGCTTGCACGTTCATGAGGTGTTAATTTAGACAAGTTTATCTAGACATAACTCTCTCCACTATTATCTTTCTAGATGTGAAGGAAAGTACTTCCTACCATGGTGTAGTTTCTTTTGACTGGGAGAAGGATGGCTCTAGTAAGTCTGACAGTGAGCATTATGAGGAGACTAAGGAAGAGACTGATGTAGAAGATAGTGATATTTAGGGCATAACTAGATATAGAGATTAATAGAGTATCTATTGGTGTTCTTTTGATTGTAGTTTCCACCAAAGTGTATATACTTAGTGGCTTTATTTTATTGTTACGGATTTAGTTGTTATATAGATTTTTTGGATACACACACACACACACACACATACATACATACATACATACATACATACATACATACATACATACATACATACATACATACATACATACATACATACATACATACATATATACATACATACATACATACATACATACATACATACATACATACATACATACATACATACATACATACATACATACATACATACATATATCTATCTATGTATGTATGTATGTATATGTGTGTGTGTACGTGTGTTTTGTTGATTTACTATTTTTGTGCTTCTAAGTTCTTTACTTTACTTTTATCTTTGAGTAGCAAATTTTTTAGGAGGCTGATCAATGGTCTCGTTTATATCTAGATTATGGGTGTTCTTTGAGTTTGTCTCTTATTGAGAGCTATGGTCCATTATGTTTGTATGTAGTGATGCATATTTATTGAGAAATAGGTTCAATGCCATGGGTAAGATAATTGCATTAGGAAAAAAAGCCATCATGGTTGGTTCATGATGCGTGTACACTCTTGGATGATTCAAATGGCTAAAGGTTTACGCATGGTTGGCCACATGTCTACCCAACTGCCCAGATGTCTATCCATATTTGGCATGTTACGTCCTAAAAAATGGGAGATAGAATGAGGATAAATTTTAAATTATATTTGAAGGAAATTTCCTTAACAATCATGAAAAATTCTATTTAAAAATCAACAATTCGGGTACCCTTTAGAGATTTTCTATTCAAAGGTAAAATTTAAAATAAATTCATAATTATAAATCCAAATATTTATAAAGTTAATTAAAATTCATTAAATTAATCTCAATCTTCCTAAATGTAAATTATATTAGCCAATAAATTAAATAAAATTTCATGTCAAATCTTGTATTGTCTAAATCCTTCATATAAGATGTTCATGTTTTCACCACAATTACCTTAAATAATGTAGTTGAAATGTAAAGGGAAAAGTGGGAGGTGAGTTGATAGCTCAGTAGAAGTCTACTCTAAAATATTATTTTAATAAACAAATTATTCATGAGCCACCTGTAGACAAACCAATTGTTTCTGTTGAGCCCTAAGCATATGGAAACAAATTATAATGAATATAAGTAGTCATCATTAGTATATAATGTGGGGATATTTTAGTCATAAAACTTGGACATACCTGTACTTTCTCACTTTTGGGGAAGTATACATTCTAGTTATCCTAATGCATGCTCATAAATATAAAATATGTTCTACGATATAAATCCAATGGATGTTATGCAACCCCATATGTATTAGTCTCCAAGATACATAGGCACATGCACAGTCCAACTTTGATATGCAAGTGGGTCCATCTCCAATCCAATGTCTGATCATAATACATATGACACATGTATTAATCAAATCAATGTTATATGGGCCCTTGTCTAAGGGTCTGAAACATAATGAGGGTCCAACTCTGAGGCCCATACTTAATTACACTCTAAAACCCACTAGACGGTAACTCTGAGACATTATGGGGGGTCCAACTCTGAGATCCGTATACGGTCAACAATCTAAGGCACAATTGATGACAAAATCTAATAATACATGTGCATGCAATACATACCTATAGTCTTTAAAAAATAGTCTATTACAACTAGTAGCTCATGGGTACCATACTCCGCAAGACAACATACATACATACTTCTCAAAAAATATACTATTTCTGTGATGCATGTATAAAAATCTCAAATTCCATATAATATTTTTAATTTATGTTCCATATCAAAAATTAATACTCATTTTTTATAATTTTTTTTCAATTTATGCATAATAAAAGATTGACAATGAGTATCTCATTTTAAAAACATTTATAACATTATTATATAAATCACGGCATTTGATTTTCATCTTATTCATAACATATAATATATGACATTTTATTTAAAAATGACGAATGAATTAAAAAATTTGAGTAGAAATCCCTACTTGAAAAGATTCCACTGTTGAGTTTTCAAACTTAAACTCCTTGATATTTGTCTCCGAGAAGCCCTCCAAAATGTGCTAAAAAAACCCGAACAACTTAGAGAGAAAAGGAGGAGAGTGAGAAATTATGGTATGAGAAGAAAGGTGAATTTGGCCCCTTTTTATATAGAAAATTTGAAGCTTGTCAGCCACCTTTCCAAAAGTGGTGGCGAATGGTGTGGCGAGAGGTTGACGAGGGGTCGACCAGGAGTGGCAACGAGGTATGTAAATTTTTCCCATTTGATTTGATTTTTCAAATGAATTTTTTTCAATACATCCTTACACTTCAAAATGTTGTCTAAAATTCCTTTTAAGACACTTTAATTATTTGTAATGAATTTTTGCGGTTTTACATTCCTATTATCTTAAAAAACATTTCGTCCTCAAAATTTTATAACTCTTTAAGTTCAATAGCTTATGTAGACTTCAAACTTTAACTCAAAAATTACATTTTCAATGCTAGGATGTTTCCACTGAATCTTTACTAATGGAACCTAAATTCCCAACTTGGAAATCAATTATTACCACCAGTTATTTTTCATATGATGCATTTTCCTGTAACAAAAGTTTTGTCCAATCTAGGAAAGTATTCTAATTTCATTGACATTTTCGTAGAGTAGATAGTGAAAGTCATTATAAACTTGTGACAAATCTGGGGGGTACTTCTAACTAATATTCTACATCGCCATTCCTTTATATAATTCTAAATGGTCCAATGTATCATGGTGCTAAATTTTGCTTTATTTCAAATTGAGTTACTCTTTTTTGAGGTTGAACCTTCAGAAAAATGTAATCATCCACTTCGAAGTTCAATGGTTGGGTTTTCCTCCATGATCTATGTAACTTTTGTATTGGTTTTGAGCTACACAAAGTTTATCTTGTATGATGTGAATCTTTTATGTTGTTTCTTCTATAAGATCAATTTTAGTCATACTTAAATATTTGCATTCTGCCCAACACATTAGAGATCTACATGGTCATCTATAGGACATTTCATAAGGGACCATCCCAATACTGGCATGATAGCTATTGTTACTGGCAAACTCAACCATTGGTAGTTGTTCATTCCAATTTTCCTTGAATTCTATAACATAGGCTCGTAACATGTCTTTTAACATTTGGATAACCCTTTCAGATTTTCCATCCATTTCAAGATGATAATCTTTGCTATATAGCAACTCTGTACCCAAAGCCTCTTATATGCATATATACAAATGTGTAGTAAACTTTGTATCTTGATCAGATACAATCGACTTTGGTATGCTATGAAATTGTACAATTTCCCCAATGTATAAATTACTTAAAGCATTCACCAAGTATTGAGTTTTGATTGGAATGAAATGAGCGGACTTAGTAAGATGATCATTAATTACCCAAATGGAATCATGATCTTGAGAATACATTGTAATCCTTGTACAAAGTGTATGGTTATGTCATCTCATTTCCATTTTGGCACTGGGAGTGGTTGAAGTAGTTTTGTAGGTTTCTTTTGCTCTGCCTTCACTTATTGACACATCATGCAATTGGTTACAAAATGTGCATATCTTTCTTCATTCATTTCCACCAGTAGAACCTTTTAAAACCATATTACATTTTTACGCTTCCAGGATGTACCATAAATTCTATATGTTCCATGGTTTCTAAAGAGTCTTCAATATAGAGTCACTATCTTCTTGTTGAAAATCAAATGTTCCAATCATGAAATTCTTTCTATCCACCATTTCTTCTTCTGATAATCTTCACCATGCTTCACAAATTTCAAGGTTTCCAAATTGAGCAATTTCATTACAGCATTGGATCCAATATAGAAATACTTATCACCCAACATCTTGTAATTTTGACTTGAACTATCATTCTAGTATTTCGTATGTTACCAATATATTTTGTATGCCAACTCTGACTTTTGACTTAAGATTATCCATTACTTGATTTGTTTGGATGATGATGTAGAATAAAATTGCAATCCTTGATGGTAGTTCACGTATAAGTCCATTCATACTCATGACTTTTCCATATTTTCATGAAAAATATAACAATTGTTAGTTCCTTCTGTCATTTTATGACTTGACAATTATATCATCAAATTCTCCATATGTTATGCTACTATTGCTACCATTGCAAGTTGATTTATGTATTCTTAATGGATCCATCTTGATTTAATCTTGGAAATTCTTGATGTTGACTTTCCTTAAATCGTGTAGATTTTTGTCATCTTTCTTCATGCACCCATATTTCTTATTTCAAAATCAAATAGATGATGTTTTGAGTTTTCTAAATCATTCATACAGATCTTGTTTACTAGTATAGAGTATCAATCTTTTTCCAAACATCGTAGTGTGTCCAAGTCCTTTCTACAATGTATCAGTAAAGACTACGTGAGGGGTTCTTTGACTCGTACAATACTGAGTCAACTAAGTAAGGTGTTATATGGTATCCAAATTTGCCTTTTCCCGATTTTCATGTAAAATCATCAATCTTTGATCATTTTATAGTATTTCTTTTATGGGTTCTTCTTTCTTTGAGAATCCTCATTCTAAACTTGAATTGTAGTTTTGATACATTTAATTCTCTTAACTTGTAAGTGTCGATGTCTTATTTTGGAAGCTTACATCCTTGATTTGATCCTTAATAATATTTGTCGCTTAAGAATAATCAATGCATAACTTGAAATTTTTTCCTTTAGAATAGGAATTCATAAGGCAATGATATTAGTCAAACAAATCCTTTAGCCAACAATTCATTCAACTATTTCCTTAACTCATTTCTCAACTAGTGTCATATTTTAGGGAGAGGTAGTAATTGGTGTAGTTCTAGGTTATGACTTGATTATAAAATTGTCCTCGAGCTGGGGTAAGTCTAGGAAAATCTTCCATAAATTACAATAATCATTTACTACTGGTAGCCATGTCAAGCTCTATCTGTCATCAGCATCCACTTTCAGAGAGTTTTAAAGGGATTATAATTGTCTAACCCAATCTTTCTTCTAGACGATGCTTAAGGAAAACTTTGAAAAGATTCATTCTTGTATCATGAAATTGGGCTGTTATAGACATAAAAGACATTAGAAGAGTTTCCATAATGAAAGTTTTGAAGAAATGGGCTTTTAAGATTTTACACTTAGGCATAGGTAAAAGAATAGGTGGTAGTAAAAAAGAATTCAAATAAATGAGTTATAGTATCATCATTGATTTATGGTTCCTTTTGTCAGTTATCATGAAGGCTTTCTCTTGTGACTTGTTTAGAGTTTCAATAATTAAGTCCTTATCCTTTCCTTTTATAGATTGTTGCCAATCATATGTTTATGAAAGATTTCTTAGAAAAAATTGTCTAATCGATTGATAAGGTCAGAAGGATTGTTTTTGAAAAGTGTGTCTTGAAAATTTACACGACTGCTAACTAGACTATTGACTTACCTAGAGAATTGAGTATTAGATGTTTTAGAGTAGGATGCAATCCTCATCCATCGTATCTTTACAACTTTAGAAATTTTTGCACTTGACGTGGATTGTCTCATGGCAATAATGGCTGTGTAAGATCTAATTATTAGGTCAAGATTTTGAAGAACTTGTTTCTAGTTTAACTTGTTCAATCCTATAAATGACTGCTAAAATTCGTTGAGAAAACTCCTATGCCTCAACAACAAGCAAACATTGATAGTTTCTCCTATAATCATATCAATCCTATTAACCATTCATAAAATGTCCAACTTCTCTACAAAAATCAAATTATAGCTAATTCTAACCCTTTTAGAAGGTATCTTACTTCTTTTCTTTCAAAATTAGCTTGTAGCATTATCAAAATTTGAGGCTTTGTTAAGGTAAAGAAAATGGGCCTTGATAGTTCTTCTTGGTAGCAAATTATATTTTTTGCCTTGGGTTCCTCTGAAGTTTAGTCATACTTAGTATAATTAATTTGCACACTGTCATGTCCTAAAAAATGGTATGTGAGATAGAAAAGGGTAAATTTTAAATTATATTTGAAAGAAATTTCTTTAATAATCGTGAAAATTCTATTTAAAAATAATTTAAAAATCAACAATTCAGGTATCCTTTAGAGATTTTCTATTCAAAGGAAAAATTTAATATAAATTCATAATTTTAAATCCAAACATTTAAAAAGTCAATTAAAATTCATCAAAGTAGTCTTAGCCTACCTAAATATAAGTTATATTAGCCAATAAATTAAGTAAGGTTACAAGTCAAATCTTGTAACATCTAAATTCTCCGTATAAAATCTCCATGCCTTCACCATAATTATCTCGAATGATGTAGTTGAAAGGTAAAGGGAAAAGTGAGGAGGTGACTTGATAGCTCAGTATGAGTCTACTATAAAATATTATCTTAATAAACAATTATTCATGATGCATGTCATTTATCAATAAATTTTCATGAATAAAAGTAATCCTCATGAGTATACATTGTGGGGAGATTTTAGTCATAAAACTCAGATATACTTGTACTTGCTTGCTTCTTGGGTACCAGGGAAGTGTACATTCTAGGTATCCCAATGCATGCTTATACAATATAAAATATGCTATGCGATATACATCCAATGCATGATATGCAACCCAATATGTATTAGTCTCCAAGATACATAGGCATATGTGTGGTCCAACTTCAAGATGCACGTGGGTCCACTTCCGACCCATGTATGATCATAATACATATGGCATATATGTTGGTAAAATAAATGTCATATGAGACCTCGTCTATGGGTTTGAAACACATTAGAGGTCTAACTTCGAGGGCCATGTTAAACCATACTCTGAAACCCACTAGATGGAAACTCCAATACACATAAAGAGGTCCAACTCCAAGTCCCATGTGTGGTCAAAATTATGAGGCACCTCGTGAGTACTTAAAAAGCACTAAAAGTACCATGATTTAATGTACTTTAATTGATTAAAAAGATTTATATTTATATGATTTTGTCATATTTTTATATAAATTTGTATTTTCGGAATCACAGGTGTTTTTATTATTTTTTCAAGTATTTTTGCATCAAAAATAATTTAAATACTTGAAGAATAATACTTGAGGCAATACATTACAAATATGTCAAGAAAAAATAAGGAAAATTAAAAAAATGGAAAATGGGACAAAAATGCCCAACTATGCATGCATCATGGTTGTCCTGTGCGCAGAGCTGTACACACATCATTTCAAAATCTTGCATGCGTTAGCACCCATTCACACCGAAAATCCCATGCGCATCAATGAATTTTCAACAGTGAAACCCACCCAATCCGCGCATCAGCACCCTACAAGCATGCTAGCCTGTCCAATACACGTCTATCATCATTTTAAAGATATTTTTCCACTTTTTTAGCATTTTCCTCTCCTATAAAAATTCTCTCCCCTATTGTAAAAAACACACCTTAAGACACAATTTTCTCAACTCTTTCTCTCTCTATAAAGTGTTCTTAGTTTTAATTATTTAGTTTTAAAGTTCTTTTCTTTTTGAGAAGAACTAGCTATGTTTTTGTAGATTTATAGTTTTTGATTCAATAAACGGAAATACAAATCTGTTTAGAGGTTTTCTAGAAATAGAATTAGCATCAAAGTGTTGTACATATTCTTTTGAGGTATAATTTTAAAATGATTTTTTTACAGTTATTTTTATGTTTTATTCTTATATGTTATGTTTAATATGTCTGTGCTTAAATTTAACACATTTGGATGTTTGTAAATATGATATAATAATAACGTTGATATGCTTCCGAAATATTAAATAGGTAAAATATTTCTATAAAATAAATTGATTTTTTTTATTTAAGGTTTTATATTAAGAATGGTAGAGAGAAATATATTATTTTTCATTACAAACTTAAATATGAAAATTAGATTTTAAGGTTTATTTATTCTATCTGATTTAGAGTAGTACTCTTTTATTTGTTGGTACAATCGCTCGGTAGTTAGAGTGAAGCTCTATTTCAAAAGTTTTTATAAGAACTATTATTTGAAAATGTATTGATAACATATTTTCAGTAATGGTTTTAAAACTTGAAAGTTAGTACAAGGATAATTAAATTCTTAGGTTTAATTTGGACACCTTGAATAAAGTTTGAAATGTCTAACCCCACCAAAGGTGGCATTTAAATAGTTCATTTTCAATCTCTTAGAAAAAAAATAATTAATTTAATTAACCAAATTAATTATCGCCTCCATCCATAGGTGTTTATTGATTTGTTTAATTAACAAAGAATATCTAACCCCACCAAATGTGATATTTATATAAAAAAGAGAGAATCAATGAATATCAATTTATATATTTAATAACCTAAATAAAATGAGCAAACATAATTAACTTAATTATTATATCTTTAAATACCCTACTGTTATGAATGATAAAAATTTGCATTATTGTTTATTGAATCTATATCTATGTTTATTTTTCTTGTTATTAGATTAGGAAACACAAAAACTAAAATATTGTGACCAAATGTTTAGGATTTAATTTCAAAGTTTTTAATCATAATCTGTGACAAAAGGAGGTAGTTTCTTTTTATATTTAGGTACAATTGTGTTTAAATGCCTTAGTTTTAAGTAAATAAAATTTTGAAAAATCATAGCGCACAACTTAAAAAGTATAGGTAAACAAACTCGTCCTACTTGTAGGTTTGAATAAAACAATGATGTAAGGATATTGAGATTACTTAAAATGAAATCCCCCAAGTTACCTCTTGTTAAAATGTTAAACTAAGCACTAGATGGGAGGCAATCCATCATTTTAGGTATTTTTTTTTTTTTCTTTTACTTATTTAATTTCTTTTGTTTATTTTAGTTTAATTGAATGTGAATAATTTTAGAATTGATAAAACTAAAAATATTTGTTGAGATGTTAGAAGTTCACGGTGATCTGTTTGTGTGGACTTTAATGATGAACATGATGGATGCACTCGCATTTCTCCATCACTACTTGCACATTTTCAAGAAATAGGTAACTTTTTCTTCTGTGTTCTCTTTATATTTGATTTAAAATTGTTACATTGAGAACAATGTAAGTTCTAAGTTGGGGATGGTGAAAAGTTACCATGCTTAAATTCAAAAAATTTAACAAATTTTGATTTTTGTGTTTAATTTTTTTTTCTTTGTGTGGTTTGGTAATTTTTAGAATTTTAGGATTAGTTTTAAAAAAATCTCACAAAAATTTATCATTTCTTTAAATCAAATTTAAGTAAATAGTTAAGTTTTTTATATTGTTAGATTAATTTTTGAAAATATATCATGGAGTATATAGTAATTAGTTTGTTTTTGTCATGACTAGTATTTCTTGGTAAGGTTTGGAAATTATATTAATTCCAAAATCGGTATTTAGGAATCAAATAGTGAAGACTACCTTTGTGAGAAATATTTTGAGCCCATTATACTTTATTCTTAGTGAAATATATTTTTTCTACTCCAAACACATTTATTATTTTTTCAAATTATTATATGATCTCTATAGGACTTAGCATTGAATGTCTGGATTTTTATATCTTAATGAAGTTTTATATATTTATTTTTCATTTCTTAGATTAAATAATTTAAGTAGAAATTGATAACATATGTCTTTCTTCATTCATGCATGATTTCTATTAAAAAATAGATATATCTAAGGTTACCTATACAGATACAAACATAAAATCCAAATATTAACTACACACCTTACCATATAAAAAAATGTAAAATTTGTACATGGGTCCACTCTCTAAAAAATGGATTCTCTTATAAAAAAATAATATAAGAAAAAAACTAGAAAGAAAAGGAGGAAAATGAATAGTATAATCTATATACTATGACCCAAAAGCTTAAACAGTTGTGAGAAATTTGCCTAATGCAAAAGAAAATATAGGAAGTGATTCCTTAAGAAGTCATTGTATTTTCCTACAATTTCTAAAAGGCATATTACTTGATATTTTTATTTGATAAATTTGATTGATGCATGAAAGTAATGTATAATATTTTATAAATCCTTACATTTGATTCCTTTAATGAGATCAACATTAAAATAACACTTTGAGCCTTTCTTCTTTATACATATGTGAACATATTAGTTTATTTATATACATCAATTCTTTCGCATATAATTAGTATAAGTGTTTGAACTCATAGGATTTAGTGTTTTTGAGAGTATTAACTTGTAAGGAATAGAGTCAAAGCGAATTTAGATTCTTGATACTAAATTTGGGTGAAATTAAATTGATACATTTTTTATATGAAATATGAAAATTATTTTTAACTAATTATTATAATAAATCATGAATGTTTAAGAAGTTGAAATAATCTATACTTAAGATTTTAATTATGAAATTTAAAAGAGATTATAAGCATCAGATATTTTTGTATTTCATTTTATTCTTTTTACTTTATTTTAAATTTTAGATAACTTCTTATTTTATTTATTTTATTTTGTTTTCTTTTTTTGTTAATGTTTGTGGGTATCATTACTAAAAATCCTCACGAGACTTAAACTCGTTCACTAGGGCAACCTAGGGGTTTAAAAGCTTATTGCATACGCTAAATGCAACTGTGTCAATCCACGGAAGTGATTTAGAATAGTTTAATTTTTATTTTTTTATTTTAGTTTTTACTGCTTCTCTTGCTAAGGGACTAGCAAAAAGCTGGTTGGGGGTTGTGATGAGTGCTAAAAAAGTACTAAAATTTTCATGATTTAATGTATTTTAATTGTTTAAAAAGATTTATATTTATATGATTTTATCATATTTTTATATAAATTTATCTTCTCGGAATCATAGGTGTTTTTATTTTTTTTCATGTATTTTCGCTTAAAAAATAATTTAAAGACTTAAAGAATAATACAGGAGGCAATACATCACAAATATGTCGAGAAAAAAATAAGAAAAAGTCAAAAAAATGGACAAAACTACAAAATCACACGTGTATCATTCCTATCTCGGGCATAGCCACACCCATTCAAGCCACAATTCCATGTGCAACCGTGTGCTCATCATGTAGAAATCCTATACGCATTAGCGCCTACATCAGCATCAAGGTCAGCACCCATTCACGTCACAAATCCCACGTACATCAATGCATTTTCGACCACGAATCCCCCAAAGTCGCACGCGTCAGCTCCCCATATGCATGTCAGTTTGTCCAATACACTTCTATCATCATTTTTTAAAGATATTTTTTATACTTTTTTTAGTCTTTTCCTCACCTATAAAAATGCCCTTTCTCCCATTGTATTAAACACACCTTAAGACACAATTTTCTTTCTCTCTCTAACTTTCTCTCTCTAACAAGTTTTCTTAGTTTTAGTTTCTTTAGTTTTAAAGTTCTTCTCTTTTTGAGAAGAACTATCTATGCTTTTGTAGATTTATAGTTTTTGATTCAATAAGCGGAAATGCAAATCCGTTTGGAGGTTTTTCAGAATTAGAATTAACATCAAAGTGTTGTACGGATTCTTTGGAGGTATAATTTTAAAATAAATTCTTTAAGTTATTTTTTTATGTTTTAATTTTATATGTTAAATTTAATTTTTCTGTGATTAAATTTAACATGGCTGACTGTTTGTAAATATAATATAATAATAACGTTGTTATGCTTGCGAATTATTAAATAGGTAAAACATTTATATAAAATAAATTGATTTTGTTTTTATTCAAGATTTTATATTAAGAATGTTAAAGAGAAATATATTATTTTTCATTACAAACTTAAATCTGAAAATTATATTTTAAGGTTTAATTATCCGGTTTGATTTAGACTAGTGCTATTTTATTTGTTGGTACAATCGCTTTATTGTTAAAGTGAAGCTCCATTTCAAAATTTTTTATAAGAACTATTATTCGAAAATGTATTGATAACATATTTTTAGAAATAGTTTTAAAACTTGAAAGTTAGTACTCGGATAATTAAATTCTTAGGTTTAATTTGGATACTTTGAATAAATTTTAAAATATCTAACCTTACCAAAGGTGGCATTTAAATGGTTCTTTTCAATCTCTTAGAAAAAAGAGAATTAATTTAATTTATCAAATTAATTATCAACTCCACCCATAGGTGTTAATTGATCTGTTTAATTAACAAATAATATCTAACCCACCAAATGTGGTATTTATATAAAAAAGAGAGAATCAATGAATATCAATTTATATTTTTAATAACCTAAATAATATGAGTAAACATACTTAACTTAATTATTATATCGTTAAACACTCTATTGTTATGAATGATAAAAAAAATTCATTATTGTTTATTGACTCTATATCTATGTTTATTTTTTTATAATTAGATTAGGAAACACAAAAACTAAAATATTGTGACCAAATGTTTAGGATTTAGTTTTGTTTTTAAAAGTTTAAATAATAAATTAAAAACCATATATTATTCCTTCCTTAGATCAACCTTGGGAGTATACTTGTCATTTTCTATAAAACAATCGTGTACTTGCGAGAGTTTTACAAATATAAAACCAAAGTATTTGCAGGATCAGTATTGCTAACCCGATGCCGATTCTTCTCATCAGCACCATAGATGGAAACTTTGTAGCAACTTTTGGACTTGGGGCATTACTGCTACCTATTCATAGCTCAATAAAGACCTATTTTCAGGATCTATCATCTCAGGAGATAGAGAGCATGTTAAACTACTCATTGCATTGGTAATTGTGTGAATTATAGAGCTTGTACTTAGGGTGCATCTTATCTTTAACCGTAAGTTTTAGCTCCAACAAATGGTAGATTGTAGCATCGGTTGACATGTTGAAACGATGCTACATGTAGGACATAACGTCGGTTCTACGTGCCAACTAACACTACACACATGGATATTTTCCTTTTCTCTTCTTTCTTCCCCATTAGACAAAAACAATATTCCAGCGTTACATGTAAAAACACTCTCAAAAGCCCAAAACCGACCGATACTCCTCCTCCATTTTTTCTCATTTTTCGGCCACCTATGACCACCAATTCCAACACCGTTTATTGGGTATTCTTCCTCTCTAATTTTACTTCTAGATCCCCCATTTTTTTTAGAGAAAAATCAAATTTTTTATACCCATTTTCTCACTTACAAAACATCCATTTTTCTTCATTTCCTTCATTTTTCACTTTATTTACTCTTATAAGTATTTCTATTAATCCCATACACTTATTATTCATATTTCTTTATTTGTTTTTGTATATTATGTGTTATTATTCATGTGTATAAATTTTTGTATTATGTAGGTTTTGTATTATATGTATGTTATTATTTTTATTATATAGGTTTTGTATAAATTTTTGTAATGAAATAAATTTATATATTTATGATTGTGATTTAATGTTAGTTTTTAATTTATTTATTTATTTTAATATAAAATGGGAAAGACATGATTAAAAAATATGATGCTCATTAAAAATTTAGATTTGAAGTATGGTAGTTATTTAAAAAAATATTAATCAACTCAAATGATGTGACATATTATTATTAATAATTACAATAAATCTCATATAATTATATTTATGTGTATATATTTGTTATGTTTGGTTTATATGTATTTATTTTTATATGATATTTTGATAGATATTCTAATAATTAGAGAATTCATATATAATAATATCTTAAATATATTGTTGAATACATATTTAATATGTTAATGTCATTAATAGAAAATTGACAAATCTTAGATGTCAAAGTGTAGAATTGAACATGACTATATTTCTGGAGTTGAAAATTTCTTGGAATTTGCTTGTAGAAATAGTAATAATAAAATTAGTAATATTAGTCATTTATCAAACAAATTACCAAATGTATGTGATGATCTAGTTGATGACGATGATTTTTCATCATGGACTCGAAGTGATTGTAAAGGAATATATATATGATCAACAACCTAATTAAACATAATGTATGTTCTATATTATTCTATTAACTCTTGCATGCTTATATGTTTGGACTTAAAATTGTCAATTAATTTCTATTTCATAATTGTTTGCAGATATTTCATTGATCCTAGGGTATCAGAGCTTGTAAATCCAAATGATCCATTGAGACATTTGAAAAGAAGGGGTTGGGCAAATATACCTAATGCTCCACTTAACCCAAATGATAAAGTACCCGCTCTATTTGTTGCTACTGGTAATCCATTAGGGGAAAATGGCCAATAATTGAAATCCTTTATTGGTAGACTTGTGAAGTCAAGTATACCAATCAATATGATTGGACTAATGTAGATGAAGTTGAAAAGTTCAAAATATGGAAAACCATTTGTGTAAGTCTCTTTTATTTTATAACTAATTACATATATTATATCTTTTTGGTATTATATCTCACCTTTTGTAGTGTGTTTTTACAAAATCGTTATAAAATCGCTAACACTTGGATGAAAAAGTGTTATAAGATTGCAAATAAGGCATGGAAGGAATACAAAACTTCTAGATTGACCAGAAATTATATGTTTTCATATTTGGAACCACTTAATGAAGTACAACTATACAAAATTTCTAAAGAACACCCCTGGATTGAACCCCAAGTTTGGAAAGACTTCGTGGATTATAGACATATAGATGAATTTCAAATTATTAGGAAAGAACATTGGAATATACAAATACAAAATATTCTTCCTAATCGTACTAGGAGGTCTTCAAATCCTGAAGTTAGACAAAGAATAGTATTATTAAGTTGTTAATTTATAAATATTTTTATATATTTTTCCTCAAATTTAAGTTGATGTCATAGTTAATAAATTTATTTAATTTATGTAGGAAGTTAAAATTGGGTAGACCGATTACCCGATTTGAATTGTATATAGAAACAAAGACCCCCCAAAACGAAGAAGTCAAGACTAATGACTAAACAAGAACAAATATCCAGGGGTGAAATAATCGAATAGCCAGGGAGAGATGCTATATATCATGTGTTCGGACGTGAGCATCCTGGTCGTGTTAGGGGAGGAAGCCAATATGATGGTTATATAGAGTTTTTTAACATTCCAAAACAAAAGCCCAGATGGTCAGTAAGGAGAAGTATTATAAAATTGAAGAAGAATTTAGCTCCTTTAAGGCCTCAATGCTAAGTGAGATTGCCACTTTAAAATAATATTAATCACAACACATGTCAGGCATGACAGCATACTACAATCATGGCATGCTCTATTGGCCCGGCATGCAACCATCCATGCCAGGCATGCCACCAATGCAATCTCATGGCGCCCAACCTATATCCTATATGTGATATAGTCATCTTATTGGTCCTCCCTTTTATGCCAGGAATGCAGATGCGATCAAGTAGTGGTTTATTTTCTCCAATGCAATTTATGCATTCTCACCATCCATCACATCACGATCAATGTTTTGATGAGAATGTCCTTCTAATAGCTACCCCACGTGGGAGTTCTCCTCTATTTGATGAATCATTTGTGATAAGATTTAAAGTTTATGTAGATTGTCTATCATTTTTATTATATATTTTATTTATTATATATAACGCTAATTTTTTTTATAGAATATGAAATGTTTGTTGAAACATCCTTCATCAACGAACTTTGTTGCTATTGGAACGGTACAATAATTGAGTAATGATTGAATGATTCATAATCAATATTTTCCAAATTATTGGTGAATAGTAATTGTTCAATCATTTCTCCATGATTGTCCACTACCTATGCCTTCTGATGCTATCACAGTCCAAGAAGCGGTTGGACAATATGTGGCTTGGCCATCGAGTCAAGTTGTGATAAATTTTAACATGGTACTATTTTTTACTTAAGATAACACGTTTTTTTTACTACTATTATATTATTATTCTTTTATTGTTACTAACATATATAATACTTCTTCTTTAGTCTATTATACCAGAATTAGTAAGTATAACACATTTAAGAGATACAAAGCAAGTATCTCATGGTAAATCTATGTCTAATGGGTAATTATCGCACACTAAGTCATTCAAGAAGAAGCCATGGAAAAGTATAGTTATGATTATACTATAAACTTCAACAGAAATCTTGGTGCTTTGATGACTATTGTTACGAGGGCATCTAGCATAAATGATGGATGGATTGTACCATTTCTTATAGAAATTTCTGGTGTAGACATTGGCCAAACATATACATCGATCAAGTGTATATTATAGCTGTTTGAATATCAAATGATCGATTTAAGTATAGTTCAAGTATGGACAAGGTAAGTCCTCAATTAGTAAATAACTTTCATTTATGTAGAACATATATATTATATTTATATTATCTAATTATTTATATATATATTTCTTTTTTATAGGGCATGTTATTATCGACTTCAAGCTAATCACTTATCACATTTATCAATGTTCTATGATTCTTCATTTATCAATCAATATCAAGAGAATGATGTTAGAGTTAGAGCTAAACAATTATGTGATAGGCATTAACACTTAACATAAATAAAAAGTGGATAATCCATTATCCACTAAATTTTGAACAAGGCCAAGATCATTGGATTTTGGTAATCCTTGATCTATATGGAAATCATGTTTGGTACTGTGACTCAGCTACCATAGAATTGAGTAAAGATACAAAATCAGTTGTTGAAATGTAAGAGTTATAGCTAGCTATTTTTCTTATATTGTTCTTTGTAATATTTAATAAAAAAGTAACTATTTCAAACTTTGATAGGGCATGGAAGCTGTGGAACAAGAGTAGGGGCATTGTCCTTAAAAACTCTCATAAGCTTATATGGGACAAAGTTATGGTATGTACAAGCAAATATTAATAATTTAATTAATTTTACTATTGAATAATAAAGATGTTCGAATATGGAAAATTATGTACACTTTTTTTTATAGGTTCCATGACAAAATGATGAAGTCGTGTGTGGTTACTATGTCATGAAGTTTATGAGCGAAATCATCACAAATATCAACATTCCAATTAAAGATGTGGTAACCTCTTTTACCAATATACCTTTTTGATGATTTATAAGAAGAATGGACAGAACACATGGTTCAAATTATATCATCACAAGAAGAATCAGGAGAAGATTTTGATGATCTTGAATAGCATATGACAACTTCATGGTAATTTTTATAATGCTTTAATTTCTCAATTCTTGTGTTTGAAGTTTGGGCAGCTTGTTTGATGGATGTTTATATGCTCATGTATTTAGGAGAATGAATTGTTATATGAACCTATTTTTTGCCAAAAAATTGTCTCATCTCTCTTGCCTAGTTGCCTGATATGACAACATCATGGTAGTCACTGGAAAGCCAAGTACAAGAAAACCACCAAGAATCATCATTCTGGTGTAATATCATGAATTCACAAAAAATAACATATATGTTAAAAGATTAGTAAAATAGATTACCACATCGATACCGGAGTGATATAATAATAATCACATCCCTTCGAAATCATATTAGCATTGCATTAATCTTTTGTCTATAAATATGAAGCTATATGGAATGAAGCTGATATTTTTAATGCTATAATGAGCTCTAAATATGAAGTCAAGTGTAACTCCGATTTGTTACTTGGGTTAATTGGTTGGGAAAAAAATAGCTATTCTATAAGTTTATAGGTACCAAAACTCAACCAACCCAAGTAACAAATCGGAGTTACACTTGACTTCATATTTAGAGCTTATTATAGCATTAAAAATATCAGCTTGATTCCATATAGCTTCATATTTATAGACAAAATATTAATATAGTACTAATATGATTTCGAAGGGATAAATTTATTATTATATCACTTCGGTGTCGATGCGGTAATCTATTTTACTAATCTTTTAACATATATAGGTTATTTTTTTATGAATTCATGATATTACATTCTTATTTTGAATTTAATTACATATAGTGTTTTGGTTGGAACAAGTCGGGCTATGATATGCAAATTTTTGATGATTTACGAGAAGAATGGACAAAACACATGGTTCAAATTATAAAATCACAAGAAGAATCTGATGATCTTGAATAATATAGGACAATACCATGATAATTTTTATAATGCTTTAATTTCTCTATTCCTGTGTCTCTGAAGTTTGGACTGCTTGTTTGATGGATGTTTACATGCTCATGTATTTAGGGGAATGCATTGTTATATGGACCAGCTGTGTTTTACCCAAAAATCATCTCATCTCTCTTACCTAGTTTCCTAGTCACTATGTTGGTGATTCTAAGCAAACCAAGCTTCCTTTCTTTGAAATAAAGTGGGAATATCACAAAATCCATGGCAAAAGAGACGACATCATTTTATTTGTAATTTAAGTTAAATATATATGTATTGTATATAAATTATTTTTTTGTAAAAAATTTAATTCTTAAGTAATTAATTAATATTTAATTTTTCAATTATTTGTATTATTTAAATTTTGTTAAACAGATTTTGGTTTTTTCTACTATTATGTGATTGAATACAGATTTTGAGTATGGTAGAAAATGAGTAAATTTTGTAAAAACAATAGAGAATTTAAAGTCGGTTCAAACGTTGAAATGACTTTAGATTTAAAGTTGGTTCAATGCTTGAACCGACTTTAAATTTTTAAGTCACAACATTTAAAGTCGATTATTAACCAACTTTAAAGCTCGATTTTGGCGTAATGATATTTTCCACTAGGAGGATGATTCCTTATGTATTAGTGTGGGATAAGTGTAGGCTCTCTTTCTTGAGAAAGTTATCTCTAAGCCTATCAACCTAGGGTCTTTCTTTAGGCCGTACACAGACATAATGTGAAGGGCCTCTTGGCTTTCCTCACTGATATGTGTCTTACGACTATTGTTGGAGTCTCCCTCTATAGGGCAGGCCCAGGATGATCTAAACTTCTCAAGCTTTTTTTTTTCGGGAGACTACTCTTGTTTTGGCCTCCCATTTGTACAAATTCTCTTAAATTTCCCCTCATAATAAGGTGTTTTATTTCATCCTTCAAATCTTGACACTCTTTAGCTGAGTGCATTAAATCCCGGTGGAACATGCATTACTAGTTTTTATTTTAACCAACATTCTTGAGTTTTTGAGGGAAACACATTTTGTGTTGGTGTTTAACTTGCATAAGGATTGTCTCTTTGGGCATAATCAGAGGAGCATAGGTACGGAAGCCCAGACCAGTGTAGCTTAAGCCTCATCCTTTTCTTTCTCATCTATATTATCTTTACATGACCTTTTTCTTCCTAAGAGTTTGGGCTCATCCCTGGCCCTATGCTTCAATTTAGAACACTTCTTAGTTGGAAGGTGTTGTGTGTTTTTCAACACACAAAAACGTGCAAGTATACACGGTCACAAGTAATAAAATTTGTAAGTAAAGTATCGTTCCCACGGAGATTTGTTACTATAGTTTGCTGATTACTAAAATTGTCTCAATCTGATTTTATTCAAAACGTTCATTGATTGTAGCAAATGTAAGAAAATAGTTTCAAAACAAAATAAAATAAATCTAGGATTGCAATTTTTCACTAAATTAATCAACTCAAATCATTTTATTTTCTTTTGATTTATATTTTTTAGTACATTTAATTTGTCAACCGAAAACTTCTAATTTTATTCATACATCTCTTCCGAGCTCCGTACAAACACACCTCGTTAAATTAATTCACTATATCTCTATGAGAATTAAATTCACCGAGATTCATTACGTTTTAAGTTTTCAAATGGCCACACATACAATTAGGGTATATTCCTATCCTTCATCATACATGTCATTCTATTTACGAGCAATATACACACGAATGCCTCTTCCAAGTTTATTCATGTGCCACAGATCGTTTCGATAAGATTCGTAAATAATCAAAAAGCATTAAGCACAAAATGGAACGAACAAATCGAACGTCATATAAATCCATAAAAAATAATTAAAATAAAAGGATCATAAATTTAGATCAAATGCAACCCTAGAAAAATTAAATTACTTCATAAAATTAAAATTAAAATTACAACACATACAGAAAAATAAGATGAAGAAGAAGGAAAATTAAAACATCACTTAGAACAAATTTTTGGCACACGCAGAACACAACAAAAGCCAAAAATGGCTTCTGCATGTTCCACAGCCAACACACAAACACCCCAAAATATACAAACTCAAAAAAAACTTTTTAACACTATCATCTTATCTCCTATTTATACCCAAAAATAATACATCTAAAATATTACATTTTTTATTTTATTTTTTATAAAACGCGTAATAATATTTTTATTGAAAAATTAAATAACGCGTATCGAAAATCGGATCGAAAATATTAAATAAATTCACGCGTGAGACAGGGGCGTCGATTCTGCAATTTTTTAATTCATTATGCGTGCCACGTGTCAGCGTCTGATTCGCTAAAAGGAATTAACGCGGACATGTGGCAGCTTCTGATTGGATGCAGAAAACGTGCCACGATGGTTTGTCGCGTAGGGAGTAATGGCTACACGCGGCGTGATCCTGCGCTTTCGCGCTCATCATAACATGCCACGTGTCATCATATGATTCGCTAAAAAATTGAGCGGGACACGTGGCGGTTGCTGATTGGAGGTTAGGTTTCAGAGTGGACACGTGGCAGTTGCTGATTGGAGGAAAATCTGGTTGCACGTTGAGATCAGCGCACGGGATAAGAGGCGCGTATGTGGGGGACAGCGGCTGACGCGTCAGAGAAGTGGGTCCCACCTGCACGCCGGCCTGCGCGGCAGGTGGGCCCCACTCGGGCGCTGAGCTGCGTAAACGAGTCTGCACCCATGCGATCTGGTCGGGCGTGCATGGCAGGCGCGACTCTCAGCCATTTCTTCTTTGATCGGACGGTCCACGTTTCGCGCGTGAATCGTGGCGCGTGGTTCTTCGCTCCTGTGCAGAAAATTAAACTTTCATTAATTGGATTTTTGCCCATAAATTTATTTCAAATTACATTTTCAACTTTCTTTAATTACAGTTTAGCCCTTTTCTAATTTAAATTAAATTTTTAAACTTTTAATAATTAAAATCAAGCCCGAATTTAATTTAAATTATATTTTTGACTTTTATAAATTGCAATTAAATACTATTTTATTTGAAATTATATTTTTGGACCCAAATTTGCAATTAATTAAGTTTTTTCGATACAAATTATTTAATTTTATTAAAATATATAAAAAACAGTAAATACTAATTTATTAAACTAAAATTAACTAAAAACATTGAAAACATAGCAATTATAATTAATAAAATAGGTGAAAATAACTATATAAAATACAGTTATCAGAAGGTCATTGATTTTCCTATTATTGGCCATCTTTTTAACGTTAAGATATGTTTGACCAATTGAGTTCTTCCATATATGTAGTTGAAAAATCTTTTCCCATGTTCCTTGAGAAGGTTCCTTAGCAAAGAGCTTGGTGTATGGAACTCATAGCTTTTGACTGAGAATAATTTATCACTTGGATTTTTTCACCATTAAACTTGTCGAAGAAATCATCTAATGCTTCATCTTTCCCTTGGCGTAGAGACATTAGATGCGTTATTTTTTTCGGCCTCCTTCCTTTAGTCGAGAGATATGGAAGGTATTATTTTTTGAACTCAATGAATGAGCTAATTATATTAGCCCTGAGGGTACGATACCATGCTTAAGATTTTTCAATCAAAATGAGTTAGAATGCCTAACACTTGATTGTATTATTGAAAGCATATAGGTCCATCCAGCCTTTAAAGTTCTCGAGGTGTTGTAATGGGTCCTTGGTACCACCATAGGAACCTATGTTGGGTATTTTAAATTTACTTGATAACGGAAAGGCCATAAATTCAAACATGAACATGGACTCAGTAGAGACTGTCAAGTCTATAAATCTACCTTTATTCAGCTTTTGATATGCCTCTTGCAGTTGGATAGTTAATAGATCGATCATGGCGTGGAAGAATGTTGGTACGTCCCTACATTGATTATCCTTAGGATGGTCATTTGCTGTCAAGGCTACATTTTTTGCATGAATGGATTTGATAGAATAACCTCACTTATGGGCTTCTAGGTTCGCATACAGGTCAGATTGGACTAGTCCTAAGCAATCCAAGATGGATGGAGGGATGAAGTCCAGGCTGGGTAGCTTTGAACTATATGGGTGGACTATATTTGTACAACCTGTGGGCTTAGGTCTTTCGTGGGAAAGTCACATCTCCAATTTGAGCTTACCTGGCTATGGATCAGATACTATGCACTAAGGGAATTATAAGATGCGGTAGAGATGTTTTCTTATTCAAGGGTCTATGGCTCTAATAAGCACTCCATGATGGTATGGAGCACATTCTCCATTATGTTCAAATGGGTTTCCATCCATGCCCTTTGTACACGCTCCCTCGGGTCCATTGTGGATGCAACAATACAAGGTTGGTAACCTAGATAGGTAGTTTCACGACTTGTTAGATATGAGGTGAGATTTCATTATCTATTGCAGAAGCCTGGCCATTTGAACCAAGAGATTTAATCATCTTGAAAGGATGAGAGCCCGGACTCTTAGAGACCATGTAGAATGCTAATTTTTTCTATAGAAATTTTCTATACTTCTAAGGTCCTCTTTAAAAGATTGATTAATTTAGAGCTCTAGAGAACACTACAAATTATTTCTTTCTTCCTAGTTTATATTCAACTAGTAGAGTACAATCATTCTTAAATACGACATCATATATTGATGTTAATTTTTATAAACATCAATGATTGGTTATACCTTTCATTCTTATAGACATGAGAATTGAGAGTACACCATTAAGACTTTAGACCATCACGTAGGGTGGGGAACTTTAATCTTTTAACGCTTAAGTAAGTCTATTTAGTTTGAAAAAGGAAGAGACTAATGTCTTTCTTTGTTATCTAGATAGATCAAGAGATATTTAAGGAAATATTGAAAATTCTTGTGTTTGTATCATGTCAAGTTATGTTCAAAGTTAAGTTGTGAAGAATGTATAAAGTTAATACATAGGAAAAGATACTATTTATTAATAACTCTTATTATTGTAATAGATTTATATTAATATCAAAGTTTTTTATGTAATTATATTTTTGGTGGATAATTAAAAAATTATTTGCTAGTTATCATGTTAAATATTTATCTAATAAGATATGGTATAATCTGAAATACAAAACTCTTATATCATATCGTGAGTTAATTTGAACAATTTTTTTTTGGTAATTTTAATTAATTATTTAATTAGATAATTTAATAGATAAATTTTTATTTTTCTTAAAATCAAAATATATTTTAAAAAAACTATGCATTGAATCAGATAAATAAAAAAGTAACTTTGAAAGAGATGGAAAAGTAAAGTATGGTTGGTAAAAAAATAAAAAAGAAAAGGAACGGATCTGAGAAACCACACAAGGTCCAGAGATTCCATTCGTACTCTGAATTAACTCTTATCAAATATAAAATAAAATAAAAAGAAAAGTTATTTCCTTTCTCTAATCTTCTTTTTCTATCCTCGGGAAGGCCATTTGTCTTGTCCTCTCATTTTCACTGACACTTCCCTTATGATCAATTTTCCTTGGGTCCCACAAAAGCCTGAGCTCTTATCCCTGATGGTTCCTTTGACGTCGATAACGTCTTTTCACGCTTTAAATAGATTGTTACTTTTGAAATTATCTTTTTTTCTAATTTTGTCAGAAAATAAAATTATGATTCGAGGATTTTGGATGGAATTATATTATTCTTACCAGAAAATATATTTGATAATGATAATCGTTTGAAATTAATAAATTAATAGTGATTTGATAACTAGCTGGTTTATTTATTTCTGTGGGGGTATTATTACTTTTAAATTTTTTTTACTCAAATATATAACTTAATTTAAGTTAGTAAATTTTAAAATTAATATAATTTTTTAAAAAATAAATATTTATTAAAAAAATAAGAATATATTTTAGAGACAATAAATAATTTTTTTGATTTTTTCTTGTATTCATACTATATTTATTATAAAATTTAAAAATTGATAAAAGTATTTTTTAAAATAATTTAATTAATTGGAAAAAATATATTAAAAATAAAAGAATATTTTAATATATTAAATATAGTTTTAACACAATAAAAACAATGGTACAATAATGGGCATGATGTTTCCTATTTTAGAGAATGCTCCTCCCGCAGAGACATTTCTTTCCTTTATTATTTATTATCACTTAGGGGACGGTAAACGGGGAAACCTAGCATTTTTCTTCGTAGCTCTTGGGAAAAAGTATATATATTATAATATTAAGATAAATTAATAATAATATAATAATAAAGTAAATTTAATGATATAAAATTATTATTTTATTTTAATAATTTAAAATTAAATTTTAAAATTATAATATATTTGTTCGAATAAACTATTTTTATAAATTTTATACTTTATGATTTTTTTTATATTTTATAGTATTTTTTATATCATAATTTTATAATTATTATATTTACATTAAAATGATAGATTTTACAAGATTATTAATATTGAAATCACCCAAATGAACTATCATTTAAGACCAGTACCAGAAGTTAAATGACACATTTCCATTTTGTTGTTTGGAGCTAGAATATCGGTTGTACCATTCGTATGATCTACGATGATGGTGGACAATAAAAAACTTATTTTTGTGATTCTAAGTTATTGATTTTGTAATTTTTTAACCTATGTATCCTTTATTTTTGATATTATAAATTTTATAATTTTGATGCAAATATAAAATTTTCAAAAAATAAGATATTAAAAAATATTTAAAAATTAAAGAAAATTTTTATTAGATATAAAATTTACAAAAATAATTAATCAAAAAATTATTGGATTATTCAAATTTAGTTTCAAACTATTAAAATAAAATGACAATTTTATTCTCATTAAATTTAATTATTATTATTTTATAATTTTTATTAATAAAATAATATTTTATTATTTAAAAGTGATTAAAGTGTTTTATTTTTGCAAAGATATTAACCTAAATATTTAAGATAAAAAAAATGATTAAAATATTTATTTGATAGAAGAAAATTAACTTATCTATAATTAAATACATATATTAATTAACATAATACAATTTAAATGAATATATTAATTAATTATTTTAAGATTATTTAATCAACACATATATTAATTATATATATATATATATAATTAATATATGATTAAAACGTATAAAGCGACTCCAATCATGTGGCGAGATTAAAATAATCAGTTGGTTTTATACTTCTATTTTTATAAATGGGAAAGATGAGACATGCTAAAAATACAAATTAATTTTTGTATTTATATTTTTGTATCGTATCATGTATTAATAATATTTATAATAAAAATAATTATTTTTTAAATTTAAAATAATTCTAAGATATAATACCATATATAAAATAATAATATAAAAATAGATAAAAATTTATGTTAATCACTTTAAAAACATAGTGTTGATTAATATAAGAAATATGCCCAAGTTTTAAAGAATCTTCAAAAATATTCCTAAAATTTCAAAAAATTCAAAAATATCCCTGAAACATAACGGAAGTTAAATTTAAATGAAGTGAATAATAATATTCTTAAAATAGAAGAAGAAAAAAATAAATGAAGAAATAATAGACATAGAAATAGAAGATATCTTAAGATGTTTTTCACAAGAAATAGTAATAAGTAAAAAAGAAATTTAAAGAAATATGAAGAAATTCAAAAAGTAAAGTTAAATCTTAAGAAGAAGATAGATTTAAAGACCCATCATTTTTATTAAGAAAATTATTTCTTAGGAAAAACATAATTTATTATGGCATAAGTAATGAAGATATGAACATTAAAATTACAGATGTAAAAGGAAGATATAATATACCATTAATTGATAAAGAAACTATATTAAACAAGTTATTAAAAATTCCTTATAAAGACAGAAAAAATTAGATACATTCATTTAGGAGGAATCAAAATATTAAAAAAACTCATTTTAGAGAAGAAATAGATATACCAATAAAAATAACATTATTAGATAATAGAATAATAAATAGGCAAGATGTCTTATTATGAATAATCCATGGTAATTTAAGATACCAAAAGTTAAAATTTACAGCATATTTTAGATTTTCTATTAATATACATGATAAAAATCTAAATCAAGTATTAAGTCTAGCTTATGAATTTAAGAGAGGAGAATTAGTAAAAGAAGAAAATCATCCATTTTTAATACATTATCTTCTTTAACAAATAATCATAATAGACAAAACTTTTAAAGAACTTGGACAAATAATAAAACCAAAAATATTAATAGACTTTGAAATACCAAAATAATGAAAATTAGATATCAAAGAAAAACCCTTGATAACAGGAAGAAAAAATAATGTTGTTAAAAATAATAATATGCTAAGATTTACTTTTATAGACCATAAAGGGGAAACTTCTAATCAAGAAGTTAAAAAAACTAGAAAATGAAGTCAAAATAATGAAGACATTAGTTCATGATTGTATATTAGGAAAAAATAATATTTAGAGATAAAATAAAAAAAATATGCATTTATAAGTAAATGGAAGCCTAATAGGCATACCAAAATATCAAGCAACATTCACTACTACAAAAGTGGTCATTTAAGTCAAGATTTAAAGTCATTTTTTGAGGAAAATCGACTTATAATTAATTTAAAGTCAGTTTGCTAAAAAACTGACTTAAAGCACGTAGATTGTAGCGTTGGTTGACGTGTAGAATCAACACTACACATAGGATGTATCGTCGGTCCTACGTGTCAACCGACGCTAAATGTGGATAACGTCAGTTGACACGTAGGACTGACACTACATCCTATTTGTATACTACGTGTCCTATTTGTATACTACGAATAGGACAAAATAATATACATTAAACACATATAATTTATCAAGATTATGAACATCAAATCATTAGTACATAAATTAGAACTATTAGATTTAACAAATTAAAGAATAATTTTTAATTTTAAAAGATAGTTAATAGATTCAGGATTAAAATTAAGTAACCAAAATAACGAATAACATAATATACTATGCAATTGTAATGAATATAGAAGAGAAATAGTATTCTAAATAGTAATGAATAAAAAATTAACACCATTAAAATCTAAGGGTATTTTTGAAATTTTATAAACCTCAAGAATATAAGTGAAAATATGCCAAACTTAAAGAGCATTTGAGATATTATTCCAAATAGTCTACTTCAAATAATACTTGAGAACATTTTCTTTATTATATATCTATTATTCTTGTTACTTGCAACGTTTAAATTGATTATACTTTAATTTTTGCAAAATTCATTAAAATATATTAAAATTAACAAAAATTAATGATATTATTATTATAATTTTTTTATTGTTATATAAAATGTATATTTTATTTATAGTAATAATAAGACTTTATTATCATTATTATTAAATAAATTTGTTATCAATAAAATATTATTATGAAAATAATAATTAGATAAATATTACTAAAAAAGTATTAAAGCTTTAAAAATGTGTTAGTAAAATAATAAAATAATAAGTTATATATTTTCAAATAAAATTTTTGTATATAATACTTATAAGCCCAATTCACTCTCAATTACAAATCTCTCTAGTTTATCTCTCAATCGAATTATCCCTAATATTTTGGTGCTTATCGTGGGACTCAAGATTTCAAAGTTGAGCTTTTGTTTCTGATCGTGTATTTCAATGGATTCTCCTAGAGTTTTAAGAGAGAAACACCAAAAATTAAAACATTTCATCCTGCCCTCCTACCAATGACAATCACTATGGTTGATGCCCGAGTGATGAAATATTAAGGTTAGTTCATGAGCTAGTACTAAAGGATAATGTCACACCTATGGGTGTAGAGGGTCAAGCATAACCTCACGCTAACCTATTGTAATAGAGGTAACTCCACAAACGGGTCAATCTGAGAATTTAATTAAGGAGGTTAGGCTAGTACAAAGAAGAAACAAGCCTGGAAGAATGGAAGATGTACTGGAAGAGGTATTGCATTATAATGCTCAAGTTGAGGTACATCCAACTCAATAGGGGCAAGATGCAGCATCGTATAACAATGATCAATTGCTTGAGGAAATGAGGTTATAGGAATCACACTTTCAAGCTCTTAAGGAAATAAACAAAGAACAATACCAAGCCCTCGAGGATACAAGAAAAAAATAAAACAAAGGCAAATCTCAATATAACGTTGATATAGATTGTGACCAATTATGTGTATCCCCTTTCTCTGATGAGATAGAGCATAGTGAGTCATCCACTAAATTTAGTGCCCCTAAATGCCCTAATTATCAAGGAATGAAAAATCCCATAATTCATATGCTCCATTTCAAAACAAGAATGGTCCTTGTAAGCCTTACCTGATACAAAAAAGATGCTAGAATGGATAAGGTCTTCGCAACTACCTTATACGATGTTGTGCAAAAATGGTTCAATAACTTGGGTCCTTATACTATAACATACTTTGCACACTTTTCTAAGTTGTTAATCACTAATTATGAAAATAACAAGCCTATGAGGAAGTAGTCTCATAATCTTTTCTCAATTACTCAGGGAAATGATGAATTTGTAGAAGAATATATGAAAACATTCAAAGAAGAGAAGTTAGAAATTGTGGATAGTCCTAGTTCAATAGTAATTGAAGCATTTAGACGAGGTTATAATTGTTTTTCCAATTGACAAAGACTATGCCATACTCTATGGAAGAGACTTATGATAAGGCTAGAAAATTTGTTCAAAGAGTTAATAACTAGGTACACAACCAGGATGAGAAGATATAAACTCCTTAAAGACTCGACCCTAACTCGTACAAACAGAATAATAAACTCTTAACCAGAAAACACAACAGAAGCACAACCAATATAATATCATAAAAGCAAATAACTTTTAATAACATATATTCAATATATTCAATAGAAAGTAAGTAAGAATATAAATTCTTTATAATTAGAGTTTAAGCTTTTAGTATGTTATAACATATACACCTTAAACTTAGATTATACTAACACAATAGTAGATCATGAATAAAAAGCGATAAAAAGAGGTCAACTCACATAGAGATTGTATCTATGTGGTAATAACCTCGAGTTTATTTATGACAACCACTTAGCAGTAAACAATTTACCAATCAATAAAATAGTTACAATTCTGAAAGAAACAAAATCACCATTACTTTTATCAGCCGGGACCTCTATCCAAATTACCAATTGCTACTTTTGCTTGCTCCTTCTGTAATGACTTGATTCTATACACGAACTTGGCTCTCCTCCACACCCAACACAACACAATGTCGTATGATTGGTAACCATTGATCCGTAATAATAAGTGTAACTACTCATAACCTTGAGGGATACACAGTTAACCATCATGTACATGGGACACATAGTTAAACCACATACGCACACATTCTACAATTTGATTACTAAGTTCAATAATTGACCCATATTCAAATGTATTCTCCCAAAAATTATTTAAGAAATAGATTCAATTCCCAATCCATATTTTGGTATATTTTTGGTACTTAAATCAATGGGTCAAGAAAAGAGAGAAGTGAGGGTTATTTATAGGAATCTACCGGCCACCTCACCAGCTATCTCACCATGGACCTCGCCAAGGGTAGTGGTGAGTTACTAAAAAAGATATTTTTTTTGTTTCCAAAAATGTTGAATTATTTTCATAAATACTGACACCTGAAATGAAGCAAAATCCACCACTCTCAACCTAGCATACAACTAAAACAACCCACCCCGTGGTGTGTGAAAAACATGCTTTCAATAACTACGTTCCTAACTATATATATATGTGTGTGTGTGTGTGTGTGTTATTGATCTTTAGTAACCAACCTTACATATAGGATGACAAAACACTAAGTAAAAACCACAAACATCGTTTTTTATGCACAAGAGGCCAACACACAAATATTGAGAACAACAAAACTTAAATTTTCCCCTTTGTCTTTTCATGTCAAAACATTGTGCAATTACATACCGACACACATCTATCATGAGATGATTATAAAGATAACCTAAATATGTTTGTTTCTATGAACAAAACATCGAAGCACACTCAAATTCAAAAAACACACTTAAAATAAGTGCATCCGTCTTCATGTATCAACTCATCCAACCTTTATCACTTATGAAACAAAAAGATCTCAGCATCATTGCACATAGCATTTATGAAGCTCGATGACATCTACACTTGTAACCTACACACAAAAAAACAACAACACATATATCATGAATGTATCATGTTGAAACATCATGTAATTTAACCACATATTATCATGCTACCTATATGCAGGTACATAAGGATAGGTAAAAACATATGCATAAATGAGCAACTCTTCCTAACTTTATGCAACGTTTTCCCTGAATGCATGCAAGTCAATCAACAATATGTAGTGTAATCTATGCTCACAGTTTATGTAACTCATAGCATGACAACAAATATATAGTTGCACAAAAATTCTTCCCTTTTTTTGACACTAAATCAAAGTAACAAACCTAAATAAAGGAGAGAAGACATACAAATATGAAATAATCCTAATGCTCATGCACCATATTAGAGAGGATTAGAGAAAACATAAAAATAAGCAATGCATATAGTCATGTGAAAATGACTAACAATAATACCAAGACAATAGTAAGGTAAAATCATGTAACAAGGAAGAAACTAAGAGCATAGATAGACCAAGAGAAGTTCAGACATAAAACATCTCCCTAATACGATACATAGTATGAAGCCTTACATCTATACGTGTTATGGGAGGACATAAGAGGTTTTGCAATATGCATACAACATATAGACAAGATGGGAAATCAAACACCAATGGCCCATAAATATGTTAACAGATCCCTAAGAAGAAGTTGACTAGGAGTCCAACTATTTTCCAAGTTAACACACTTTAGTGATTCAATTATCTTCCCCCAACAACACTTGGAAATATTCAATCTTGCAACACCACCCCGTACTATGCACAAACATACAGAAAGACATCCCAGTTTACCAAAGAAAATATATGTCATACATTCAAATGACAAAAATTAGGCTATCAACTACATATAAGAAACATGCAATAAATCACTACAACAAGGAAGCAGGTAAACATATAGGAAGACATAAGAAATAGGAATTTACATAAGATGCATGCAATAAGTCATACTAACAATCCTATTTATGCATGGTTCATTGAAAATGATGTCAAAAAGAAGAAAGCACAATAAGAACATAATAGCATAATAGCATAATAATAACAGGAAAAGCAATGGGATGTAAAACAAACACATCACTTCCCTTGATTACATATAATTGACACAAAACTCCCCCTAAATGTATACATATAAGGTAAAAACACACATTATGCATTCTACTCTCAAAACTCTCCCAAAATATAAGCATTTACACACAGTAGAAAACAAATAATACATAAAGAGGGAAGCAAACTAATCACATTTAAAGAACTAAAGGGTCCTAAAGATTAACCAATACAATCAATGTAAATATCCATATGTCTATCAATCTATGATGCATTCAAGTAAGGGTACAATTTAATTTTTCAAAAACATGATTTGCATGTGTTATGCTAAACTTGTTCACTTTATGTGCCAATCACCATATGTTTATGTGAACCAAACAAATAGAAATATAGACTCAAATAGAACCAAACTTTATAAGTCCACATTTAGTCTCTCTCTCTCTCCACTAATGTAAGTGCCAAATTAATTTGAGATCAATAGATCTTTCAAAGCTTGTAGTGATTGTCTACAGTATGAGTAGGAGAGAAAAGACATTTTTAGGCTTAAACACACCTTTAGTTGATCAAATATATATGCATTAAGGCAAAGAGTTCAAAACCATAAATCGTAAACCCTCTTAGGTTCTTTTCTTTTTTACTTCTCAGATTTCATACACTAACATTCTCAAACTTAGGTTCTTTTTCCTATATAATTTTCATTCATTAATGCCCCCCTTTTTCCTTTTCTTTTCATTTTTCCTTTTCTTCCTTTCCCCCCCTTTTAAAAATTTAAACTAAGGGGGTAAATAGAAATTCATAAAGAAAACAAGTTCAACAAATACCATAAACAAAACTCAATTAAGGGTGTGGAAGGTAAGTGGGATTGATTATTTGTGCTATGCTAGTGTATAGATGCAAAGAAATGAAGAGATAATATAATGGTTCAAAAGTAGTAAATAAGGACAAGTAATCATTGGTGGTTTGAAAAGTTCAAACGGTCAAAAGAAGGCCTAAATTCTCTATCTATCTAAGTGGCACATAGGATTTCACCTTAAGAGACACTAAAGTGGATTCTAGAGCTTGTTTGGGATAATTATCAAAGTAAGAAATCCACACAAACTTCTCAAAATAACTATATAAATTCACAAATTTATGGCATATGCATAAAGAAAAGTGCATTTCAAATAAAATAAATGACAAAAATTTAACCATACATACGCTTGGAGAATACACATGTTAGAACAACCATATTTCAATATAAGTCAAGAGCATGACAACCATAAAACAACATTGTTCCCTCAAAAATTTCATTTCATAAGAAGTAAGTTAGTTGGACTATAAAACTTGCATAATTATCCTGGAAAGATAGAGTAAGAGAGATAAAGAAGTACCAAATAGATTAACATAAATATTTTTAATTTTTAAGGTAATAGAATTAACTGAAATATAAAAATTAAGAACAAGAAGACAACCACCAAATCAACATAGAATTTACGTACAAAAGACCTACAAATAGAGTGAGAAAAGAAATAAGAAGCTCAATTCCAACAAATCACCTAAAATAGTGATCAAACAGTATCCCTCCATTGAAAGAATTTGTGAGGAGCAACTGAGTTAGGAGATAGTCTCTAAATCATATAAGGATGAGGTGTATATGAAACTCATGGTATATTTTGATTATAATTTTTAGAAAATTCTGTAGAGTTATCTATATAAACTAGGTGAGGTGAAAATTTTGAGGAAAATTTATTTCTTTTCACACTGTACCTTAGGTGTATAATTCAACCTATTTGAACATGATTAGAAGAGCCATAGTAGCTACATCCAGACAAGAGAAGATGAGGGTGAATGAGGTGCTGGATATATATTTTCTATTAGTCCTGCATGAAATGGTTTGTACACAAATATTGGATCAGTTCCTTCCAATATATTGAATTTACTTCCTGCAGGAAATTTTTTGTTTGTAGTATAGAATTTCATATCTTCAATATGTTCTTGGGTAGATTTTCTAGCCAAATTATAGAGACTCAACCATTGTATTTTTTGAGGTTTCTATATTGGTCATTTTTCATCTTTAATGATTGGAGTAGTTCTAGGAGATGTCTCCCTAAAGAGTACTGAATATTTTACTATTTTTGATGTTTTTGGAGGAGATGTTTCTCTAAATAGCACTGGAGGCCTTGATATCTTTCCAAGATTTTTCAATCTTCTTGGAGTTGTTGGTTGTTGTTGTAGTGCTATAGAATAATTTCTTACTATCTCTTCTAGAGTTATAAGTTTTGGTGTTTTGTAGTTGGCATAACTACCTTTAGCTTCTATTCTGTTGGTGAAGGCTATATGAGTTATTCCACTAATTCCTATAATAGATTTGCTAGCTTCTGCCCAGTTGTTATAAATTCATAGTTTTGGGCCATTATAGACCACATAAAACTTTTTATGTTCTTCTTTTTCTGCCTTATCTGCCCAATTGAGCTTTGTGGTTTCATAAATTTTTTGTGAACTATTATGTTCTTCCTTTTTAAATGGAGATTCCTCGTTTCAGCTTCTGGTCTCTAGAGGTTGTTTTGAACAATTAAGTTCTTCTTGTTTCTTTCCTGTCTCCATAAGAGATTTCTCGAGGTATAGTAACTCGAGTTGTTCTTGTAGGATTTGTATCTCCTTTTCTTTTATCTTGATTTTGATATCAAGATGTTCTATTCCTAAAAGCATAAAAATAGTTAGTGGTGTTAATTCTCTAGTAAGGGCATCAACTAAACTATTTTTATAGCCTTGAAGATGTTCAACATCAAAATTATAATGGTTGAACCACTGTTGCCATCTAACTAGTCTTCCTTATTTGTAATCACTTGCAATATTAGTTCTTAAAGATAACCAAAATTCTTGTTATCTGTTCTAACAATGAATCTGGAGCTTATAACATATATTCAAATTTCTTAATAGCCTTTTTAACAGCTAAATATTCTTTTTCATTACTATGATAATTTAATTCTGAACCTTGGAAAGATCCTAATGTATATCTACAAAGATATTCATCTTTGTATCTACTTTTGCTTTAAGAACTGATCCCCAATATTCTTGTGAAACATCTGTTTCAATTATCATCTTATCATCTGGTCCTGAATGATATAAAGTTGGTAAATATTTTACATTTACTTTTACTCTATCCATATATAAAGTATCTTCTTCTGTCCATTTCCAAATATGATCTTTTTTTTTCAATTTTGCTTGTAATGGTTTTCTCATTTCTGCAAGTTTTTTGATATATGCTTCTACATATGTTAAACATCCTAAAACTCTTTGCAATTGGTTTTTATCTTTTAATTCACTAGGAAAACCTTGAATATTATTTAGTAAATTAGGTTGTAGATTATGTTTTCCATCTTCAATTTCCAATCCTAAGTATTTAATTTTTTGTTGAGCAAGTACTGCTTTCTTTTCAGAGAGTACAATGCCTTCTTTTCTACATTCTTGTAAAATATTGATAATATCCAAATAATGTTTATTTAATTCATTACTGAAAACCAAAATATCATCTATGTAAACACAACAAATTTCTTGTAATTTCTTAAAAATGTTATCCATATATCTTTGAAAAATACCAGGAGCTTGTTTTAATCCAAATGGTATAACAATCCATTGAAATTTTCCTTGGGGGCAACTAAATACTGTTAATTTTTGGGATTATTCATCCAGTCTTATTTTCCAAAATCCACTTTTGCAATCAAAACTTGAGAAGTATTTCTTTCCTTTTATTAATGATAGTAGTTCTTCCTTTTTTGGAATGAAGTAACTATCATCAATGGTTTCTTTATTCAGTGCTTTAAATTTTATTACGATTCTTTTTTTCCTTTTCTTTTCTCAGCTTTTTTTTCAACTAAGAATGTTGGACTAGAATGAGGTGAATTACTTGGTATTATGACTTTTAATTCCAGAAGTTCTTGAATTTTTTTTCTAAATTCAATCCTGTCTTCTAGAGTATAAATCATTGGTTTTACTCTTATGATCTTGTTAGGATCTCTTAATTTTATATTGACTATTATTTTAGATTTATTTACTTTTGGATCCAAAGAATTTTCTGAACTGATTGTGTTTAATAGTTTTCTAATGCCTATTAGGGCTTTGTCTTCTTGTATTTCATTGAGAAAATAATTTTGTTTTTCTTCTATATCTAATGAAATATTTTCTAAATAAGGTTTTTGTTGGTTTTCTATCTCACCACGTTTTCTCTTTTTATGTTGTTGCATAAAAGTTGGGTTTGAGATAGTTAAAGCTTTTCTTACTTTAGAAACATAGATGGTATCTCCTTCTAAGGTTGTGAGACTTATTTTGTCGGAATGTTGTGTGAAAGGTTGATATAAATTTAGAAAATTATTTCCTATTAACAAATCTACTCCTATTTCTTGTTGATATATGTTACGAATGTGAAAGTTTTTTCCTCCTATCATTATATTAGTATCTTTTAATACCTTATTGAGTTTTATTGTAGTATTATTAGAAATTCTTACAATTAAATCTTTTGGTGCTTATTTCTAGTTATCTTCTAGAAATACATACCTACTGGCTACATACATACTAGCTCCTATATCTATATATGCATGTAAATGATAAGTGTTATAGCCTTTAAATTTTAGTCCTACGTTAATATAAGTACTATTTGGATTTGTAATACTATACAAATCATTCATCTTCTGATGAAAAATATTCATATTCTGAGTCAGTTATTTCTTCCTCAGCTTCTTCCAATAGATAGATACTATAAGTATCATCTATATCAGATTCCTCGATTGGTTCTAATTCTATTTTGAAAGCTTCTTCTAAGATTTTTGCTTTTTGTGAAAATTCCTTTTTAAATTCTTTTTTATGTTGAAGTCTGCTTGGACATTCTTTATCATAATGTCCTTCTTCATTATAGATCCAACATCTACATTTTTTCTTTCCTAAAGGACAATAATTCCTTTTTTCAGAAGGTTTATAATTATTTTTTCTAAAATATCTTTTCTTATAGTTTTCTCTATTAAATCTCTTTTTATATTTTTGGAAATTTTGTTTTCTGAATTTATATTTTTTAAATCTTTTATATTTATATTTTTGTTTATAAGATATTATATTACATCCATATTTACCTGGTATTCTAAAATCTCTTGTATCACAGCAGATTTTATCATTTCCTCTTATTTGTTTATATTCTTTTCTTTCTTGGCATTTAATAATGATCCAATCTGTAAGGCTTCTTATTCTTCCACCTAGAGTATTTGGTATAGTTTCTTTATTCCTTTGTTCCTAATTTTCTGTTAAGGTTTTATATAATGTTCCAGATAATTTTTGAAAAAAAATTTCTTTATAAGTTGTTTGCATAGAGGGTGGTAATTTATGGTAATACATTTCATATTCACAAATAAAATAATCTATGCAACACATGTTACAAATTTCTATATTTGTTAGATGCCATTTAGCTTCATTGATTTCATTTTCACTGGATTCAGTGATATTCCTTTCTTTATCTTCTCCAATAAATTATTTGTATATTTCATTTATTATTGTATCCATGTATTCTTTTCCTATGGAAGCATTTCCTTGCATTAATAAATGTTGTTGATATGTTAAGTTTGAAAACCAAACTTTTACATTTTCTGTCATTTTATGTGCTTTAAGCACTCTACAAGTTGAAGGATTTGTTTGGGTAGTTTGAGAAGTTTGTATGAGTACACACATCTCACTAGCCCATTCATCTAAGGTTTTTTTCCTATCTCTTATACAATCTAAATCTAGGAGTTCAGATTTATAATTATCATGGAGTTTGAACTCTGGTGGAATACTACCTCTAGTTCCCCAATACAACCCTTCCTCCATTTTAGGTGGTTGTCTTCTTCTATATATGGTATCAGGTTGTTCTATTCTTTACCTATTTCTTTATCCCCTATATGGGTCAGATGTTTCTTCTTGGTAATGAAATTGGTAATGAAATTGGTTTCATATAACCTTTTGAGATTATGTTTTCTAGTTTAGAATCAGTTTCACTGATTATTGTCATATCATCCTCTTCTTTGTTAGTACAATGTTTTTCATTATAATGTTCTTCTATTTCTTCATTGGTTAATGTCAATAAATTGGCCAATGTTTCTATATCTCTATTTTCAGGGTCCATGAATTTTCTTTCTAATTCTTTTCTATATTCCATTAAATTGAAATTATTTCTTTAATCTTAGATTGCTACTCATTTTTCCTTTTTTCATATTTAGGAATCAGAGAATCTGATCTCCTTGGTGGTTCTTCTCTTAATCCTTCTAAAGGATCATATTTTATAACTTATTATTTCATTATTCCTATATATGTTGTATACATCTTTTCTTAATTCTGAAAATTCTTTGTGCATATCTTGTTTTAGTTTGTTATAACCAGATTCCTTTATTTCCTTAGTAATTCTTTTTGTATATCTATTATTTCCTGTAAATATTTTGTGTTTGATTCTTAGACTAAATCCATTTCCTCTATTAATAATTATATAGTTTCAAATAATGTTGCTTGATTTTTTGCTAAAACTATTAGGCTTCCAATTACTTCTAAATGCATATTTTTTATTTTATCTCTAAACAAAATTTTTCCCTAATATACAATCATGAACTAATACCTTCATTATTTTAACTTCATTTTCTAGTTTTCTAACTTATTCTTGGTTAGAAGTTTCTCCTTCATGGTCTATAAAAGTAAATATTGGTATGTTATTAGTTTTACCAACATTACTATTTCTTCATGTTATTACTAAATTTCAATTGTTCTGGTATTTCAAAGTCTATTAGTATTTATAGTTTTATTATTTGTCCAAGTTCCTTAAAAGTTTTTTTCTATTTCTATAAATTCATTTTGTCCATATATTGAATTATTATGACTATTTGTCAAAGAATATGCTACTAGATAATGTATTGAAACTCAATGATTTCATTTTTTCATTAAATCTCCTCTTTCAAATTCATAAGTTAGACTTAATACTTGATTTAGATTTTTATCATGTATATTTATAACAAATCTAAGATATGCTGTAAATTTTAGTTTTTGGTGTCCTAAATTACCATAGATCATTCCTAATAAGACATCTTGTCTATTTATTATTCTGTTATCCAATAATGCTATTTTTATTGGTGTATCTCTTCCTTCTCTAAAATGAGCTTTTATTAGTATTTGAATTCCTCCTAAATGGATGTATCCAATTTTTTCTTTATCTTTGTGAGGAATTTTTGATAGCTTGTTTAATATAGTTTCTTTATCAATTAATGGTATATTATATCTCTCACTTGCATATGTAATCTTAATACTCATTTCTTTATTATTTATGCCATAATAGATTATACTTTTTCAAGGGAATAATTTTCTTAATAAAAATGATGGGTCTTTAAATCCATTTCATTCTTTAAGATTTAACTTTGCTTTTTTAATATTTTTAAATTTCTTTTTACTCATTATCATTTCTTGTGAAAAACATCCTGAAATGTCTTATGTTTCTATGTCTATTATTTTTTCGTTTCTTTTTTCTTTTTCCATTTTTAGAATTTTTTTTTATTAAATCTTAGGGGTATTTTTGATAACTATTAGATTTAATCTCCGTATGTTTTCAGGAGTATTTTTGAATTTTTTGAAACCTTTTGATTTTTTTCTTACAAATTATGAACAAAAATAATAATGCAAATTATAAAATAATATGAATTGAAAAATTAATTTAAATTTAATAAATAAATAGTAAATCCAATATTTTATACGATTCCTTTGAGACAAATTCGTCCTGGACATTTATCTCTCAATATAAAAAAGTATACAAACAACAAATGCACTCCAATTCAAAATGCTTCAACAAACTCTTTAACCTAACTCTATTCCTTTAAAATAAGAATAAAAAAATGATATAAAGTTTTTCTTTCCAGGAATGTTTTTTCCCGTTGCACGGATTTTTTTCTCATACATCTCTTTTTTGTTACTTCTCTAATACATATATTATATAAAGAAAAAGCACACAAAATCAATTTGGCAAAGAAACTAAAAACATTAAAGATAAAACAGTTGGAAACAACACAAATAATTAAACATTACCATTTCTTTCATTTTTGTGAGATAAAACGATTTTTATTCATTCATAATTTTTCAAAAAAAATATAGTAGTACACTAAGATATCAAACCCTATTTTTGATCCATCGAAATCCACTTCCTATGCTAATGTTCACTGTTTCTCATCTAGCTGCTTTGAACTCTCACATGCCACCGGTAATTTTTTTTTATCTCCTTGTTCATTTATTTTCCAAATTACTTTTACTTTTACTTTTTTTTTCTAATTACTAGAAAATTATGTTTCTTTAAAGATATTAAATAGATAAAAAAAAATACTTTTAGTCAATAGATACCTGAGATGATCGAAATAACATGTTCAATAACATTTCAGTTTCTTAATTTTTAAATAATTAAATTTTCAATTATTTTAGATAATTTACCAAAATGAAGAAAAACTACTAAACTAACCCTTATAAAACTTATATTATGAAATAAAATCCAAATTTAAAATTAACTTCTTAAGAGTTTCAAATTTAACGAATTATTTCAATTTAGAAAACGAGTCTAAGTTCTAAAAAACTTTAATAAAATAAATTGATAATTGTTCAAATTAATTCCTAATAATCATATAAAAATAGATGTTAGATGTTTATGGTAAAGAACTCAGGCATAACTCATAATACAAAAGTTATCTTGTGAGTTAGAGAGTTGTTCAAGCTTATAAATAACATTGGCGTTGTACTCCTGGCTGATGTGAGACTTCCTCAACACTCTCCCTCACATCGACAAGGGTTGTTCCTTAAGTACCGACATGGATGGTAAGCTTCAAGGATTGCAATTGGAACAAGAGCCTGCTCTGATACCATGTTAAAGAACCCAAGCCTAATTCATAACCCAAAAACTAGTTTGTGAGTTAAAGGGTTGCCTAAGGTTATAAGGAGCACTAGAGTTGTACTCCTAGCCAATGTGTGAAATCCTTAACAGTTTAGTGTCACATTCAATTGTTTTGCTTCTACAATGAGTGTTATTATTTAATCCTATATTTTTGGTGAAACACATGCTACTAATATAGAACAAATATGTGAGCAAAAATAACTCAAAATGTGGATCATGTTGCATAAAATTTGAACATTATAATAGCAAACTAATGAGTATTATTGATATATTCCTTATTAATCTCTTTAGGACAATGATTGAGTTGTTTGATTCCTCGTTATATGGAGAACAATCGATCTCGATCAGATACTCTAGCAAAGAAAAAGTCACAATATCTTCCTCCAATGTTTTCGACAACTTCCTTTTTTACTATTGTCAAAACAACCATAGTCTCTTGGACAGGGCATTGAATTACTCGATTTAGGCCGAAATAAAATCCCTATCATCAAATAAACAACTCATAAGTACAACAATATCATATCATATTGCCTACTATCTACTTCAAGTTCAGTTAGCATGTAGATCATAAATAATTGAATAGGTTCCAAAATTGCATGTTATTTTTATGGTGGGCTTTCGGAAGTGTTAGAGGACAAATCAAATTTAGAGAGAGAAAGTAATAAGATGTAATAAATGTACAATAAATGAGGATGATGCTTAAAATTGAATTGACCATATATATAGGGATACATATACTTGACTATCGTTTAAGGAGTTTACATAGACTTACAAAGATCAGCTCTAAAATACGTATCAAATAAGCATAAATTAATAAATACATTCGGTCTTCACCAGGATTGGACATAAAATTATATGGTCTTCTCCTCGATAAATACATGTAGGACTCGTCCAAACATCGAGTCTCCTAAGTATGTGTGTCCAACATGTCCAGCTTGCAGTCTTTGCTATTATGCATGTCTTTCACTCCCAAGTACGTGTGTGTTGCTTTAATCACTAAATCTAAAACATAAGGAATGAGATGAAAAAAAGTATAAATAGGGGCTAACAATCTCGTGGATCCTATATTATTTCTCTTTCTATGAGCTTGTTTATGCAAAAATTTCTCTATTGATTCTCCCCAATTTTCTATCATGTTACCCCTGGTATTTTCATCTTTTACAAAGATCTTATTCTTTTTAGCTTGATGATAAGCATTTATAGTCTACTTAACATGCCTTAAGATAGTTTGAGTTTCTTCTTTTTAAATCCCATATGAAAGATTTATTTTATTTCAGGTCAATTTTTATATTGCCTCACATTATTATATATCATAATCAGGTAATTTCTTGTCAAACTTGTCTTCTTATTGTTT
The DNA here is from genome assembly GCA_037013495.1 of Hippophae tibetana. Classification (NCBI taxonomy): domain Eukaryota; kingdom Viridiplantae; phylum Streptophyta; class Magnoliopsida; order Rosales; family Elaeagnaceae; genus Hippophae; species Hippophae tibetana. The sequence continues at coordinate 8,080,973 of CM072808.1, read as the reverse complement.
CACCTTCCTTTTCATATAGGATAACCCCGAATTTTAGGATAATTAAATAGACATCACTAGTAAGAAAATTAGAAACATTTCCAAAGTAAAGAGTGTCATAATTTGTGAGAATGAAGAGGTGGCTGACTTGCCTTACTTTCAGCCTAAAGACAACCAGTAGTTCTACAGACTAACATTTCCTTCTTTTTTGTTCATGTAATTTTTTGTCTTTCTGTTTGATATTTTTTTATGTAAGGAACAAACAATGCCTCTTTTTTGGAAATTTAATGAATATATTTTCTCATTATTTCATACATGTTGAAGTTTCCATTTCTTTATATGCAAATGACAAAGTTTCCAATTTTGAGAAAGTGTGGTGACATGTAGGACCCATTATTGGCTATTTTATGTTCCACTTAGAAAATGGGTTGGAAAACACTGTCTCTTCTTTTATTCATAGTTTGTCATATTTTTTTCTCGTTTATTATAGCAACAGATAGTTCATATTGTCTTTGAGCTTATTTACTTAGAAGAGATGGCTTGAATCTTGCGAAGAAGATTGAAAGTTAATGATTGAGGTTAACCAGCACAAGGAATCCATCAAACTTCTCAAGGATGAGATTAGTGTTCTATGAGCTCAACTTGAAGAAAAAAAAGCTTATTCATGATAAGACAATCGAAAAATTGACTAGACATGTCGCAGATGAGACCCATTAGGCCAATAGTTATCTAAGACGTGGGGAGGCATTGTTTTTGACGGTGATGAGAATCATTCAGGGTCTTGAAAGGAAGCTCAAAAGTCTTAACTTATGCTCTTTCAAGATTCCACAATGATTGAGCTCTTTTGTAAATGAGATTCAGGCTAATATTCTTGCACTTATTCGCCCTGAAGTGTTTGACAGCAATAGTCATTGGGAAGCCAAGAATTTGAGGGGTGTTTCTTGACTACTATTTTTTTTATTTTTAGTAAATGTAACTACGAGCTCAAACTTTAATAAAATGAAATTTGTATATTTTCTCTTATATGTTTGCCTAAGGCTTGTATGTTTGCTTGCCTTTTAATTTCTCATTTCCAATGAATATAATATATGATCCCATTTGTGATACTTCTTTGTTTTTAGTTTCTACTTGTTTTTATCATTCTTAGGTTGGTATTTATATTGGTTTTAAATGATTTGTCTATTTCTTATCGTGGCATCCCATTTGGCTTGAAATGGTACGATGCCAACTTCTTAATGCTCCTTGGGTTTTTCTCAAGCCATCCACCTAGTTCCTGATGAGCGAAAACCGGCATCGTCGATTCTTGCCAATACTTTGGTTTTAATATTTATAAAACTCTCGCAAGTGCACGAATCATTTCGAAGAAAATGATAAGTATACTCCCAAGGTCGATCTAAGGAAGGAATGTATGTGGTTATTAATTTATTATTCAAACTTTTAAAAACGAAATTAAATCCTAAACATCCTGTCACGATATTTTGGGGTTTTGTGTTTTTAATCTACTTACATAAAAATAAACATAGATTCAACAAACATTTATGCAAATTTTATCATTTATAATGGCGGAGTATTTATGGATATAATAACTAAGTTAATTATGCTTGCTCACATTATCTAGGTTATTAAAGATATGAATTGATATTTATTGATTCTCCCTTTTTTGTATGAATACCACCTTTGGTGGGGTTAGATATTCTTTGTTAACTAAACAAATCAATTAACACCTGTGAGTGGGGTTGATAACTAATATGCTTAATTAAATTAATTCCTTTTTCTAAGAGATTGAAAATGAACCATTTAAATGCCACCTTTGGTAGGGTTAGACAGTTTAAACTTTATTCAAGGTGTCCAAATTAAACCTAAGAATTTAGTTATCCGAGTACTAACTTTCAAGTTTTAAAACCACTACTGAAAACATGTTGTCAATACATTTTTAGATAATAATTCTTATAGAAACTTTTGAAATAGAGCTTCACTCTAACTACCGGGCGATTGTACCAACAAATAAAAGAGCACTACTCTAAATCAGACCGGATAACTAAACCTTAAAATCTAATTTTCAGGTTTAAGTTTGTAATGAAAAATAATATATTTCTCTCTAACATTCTTAATATAAAATCTTGAATAAAAACAAAATCAATTCATTTTAGAGATTTTTACCTATTTAATATTTCGCAAGCATGACAACGTTATTATTACATCATGGGCTCTCTTTCGTCCTAGAGTTGGTATGATGCTAACGTTTTAGATGCCACACTTTTACCCTTCCATCCCTAGTTAAGTATGAAAGTGAAAGAATCCAATGGAGAGGTGAAAAATTTGTTAGAAATACATAAATTGGATGAGTTATGGTAGAGTGCTTATAAGAATGGCAAAAAGTTCAATAAGAAAACAAAAATATGGCATGTGAAGAGAATTGAGTACCATGTTTGCGAACCAGAATATAAAGTATTATTGAAAAAATCAAGACTCAAATTGTTTCCAGGAAAAATCAAACGTAAATGGATACAAAGGGATGTGCCTTAGGAAATGATAGGATCCTCTATTCAAGGACGTTAAACATAATGCTAGTTGGGAGGCAACCCAACATTATTTTATTTATATTCTCATTGTTTTGTTTTGTATGTGAATAAATTAGGAGAGCAATGACACAACAAGAATGAGCATTTCAATGACAGATGTGTTGTGCCATGATTACGAGATTTTTCTTTTCTTTTTCCTTTTCATATTTATATGTGCACATTGGGGACAATGTGTAATTTTAGTTAGGGGGAAGGAACTTCATTCTCTACATTTTTTTTCTACTATGCATTTTAAATTCTTAGGAATTTGTTTTAGGGAATTTGTTTTAATTCTTAGGATGTTTTTAATCATGATTTTGGTAGAAATTGATAAATATATGGAAACTAAATTCATGCATACTTGATATGAAACATGTGAACTCAATGATAAAAATTTGTTTTCATGACTAGGATAAGGAATGTAACATATTTGTTAAGATATTTACATTAGTCATTTGATATACTTGCTAGTTTTGATTGAATTGATTCAACTTTTTATGCACATGTTCATGATTGATTTTGGTGTTCTTGTTGAGATAAAATTTGTAGCGAGTTATGAAAATGGATGAGATCTACCAAGTTTTAAAATATATTTGATCATCCCTTGAGCAAAATCCTAATTAGTATTTAGCAAGAGAAATAATTTTGGCCTTATTTAGATCGATTGAGCCTTTCAAGCTAACCATTATTAATATCTTTTGTCACCCATTTGAGGTTAACAAAGAACCTATCATATCTTTAAGCCACATTTAATGCCTAACAAATAAGTATTACCTTTACCCTTGCACCTTTAGCTTGTATGAAAAGAAAAAAAAAATGCAATTATGTGTTATGCTATAGAGTAAGGTGCAATGTAATGCATCCTAAAAAAAAGAAAAAAAGATGAATCAAAACTCACAACACAATTATCCCTCTAAATAAAATGAAAATAGAATTGAAAATAAGTTTGGGGGTGTTTTAAAGTTACAAAACAAATATGTAAGAAAAAAAAGAATATGAAAAGAATTTCAAAAGAGGGTGCACTTAATTATCAAGTAAAAGCTCAATTGTAGTTAAAAAGTGCATAATGAAAAAAAAGAAAGCTAAGGTGTGGAAAGAGCCTAAATGTATTCATTTATTGACCTCTCACCTAAGCCTTACATTATAACCAGGCAAAGTCCTTATTGATCTTTAGCTAAGTACATATTTATAATAATGGAGAGAGATTTGGAAAATAGACTTATGAGATTTATTCTAAGATTGAATAGATTAGCATGCTCATATAGGTTGATTTCATGAGTACATTAGATGATATCATGTGCAACACACACACACGAATCAATTTTTCAAAAACCTTGCATATCTTTGTATTGATGGAATGTTGATTGATGAATATGTGAACCTCCTTATCATAGGATTGTACAACTTTTGAGAGAGATAGTTTTCTTAAAATATGCATGAACTAATAGAAGTATATTTATGAATATACTACCCATGCTATTTTATTTAGTTATACTTGGCTTTACTTAAGGACAAATAAAGAGTTAAGTTTGTGGGTGTGATGACTCTATGAAAGTAAAGTCATTAGTGCACTTTTTTACTTAATAGTTACTTGTTTTATTCAATTAATAGTATTTGTTTCGGCTAAAAATATTAAAATATAAACTTTTTAGTGAAAGAGGTGAAAAATATAATTTTTAGAATTTTTATTAATATTTTATGAATTTTTAACACAGGGCCAATCAGAAGCTTCTACATGGCTTGTCACGTAATCAAAGAAGCTGACTAGGTAAGCCAAGCAGACGCCACACAAGCAGGGACATCAAATCATGTTATGCCACATGTGAGGAGGAAAAAGAATGCACCATATGTCAACATGTCGCCACCCGATTGCTCGATGCCTTCCACCTATGCGCCATGCCATCTATTTGCACGAATCATGTCACACTACATGGTGCTGACTCAACGAAGATTGACTCTAACCGGTCTCTCCTGCCATGCGTCATGCTCTGATTCACCCAATGTATTTCCCCTAACACGTGTTGCACTGTGATTGGATGGCATTGTTAGTTTTGCTTGTTTTGATCGCCGCCCTTGATCTGAAGTTGAACTTATGGTCTATATCACACCTGAGTAATATTTAAGCCCCTACTCTTTTCTTTATCAATTTTTATGTCTTTCTTTATGAAAAATATGAGGTTTATGAACAAAATTATGTGTAATTAATTTATTAATCTAAGGATCTTATGAACCCAATTTTAACCATGTGATGATATAATATTTTACGTCAATTATAATTTTAATTTAATTATATTATTTAATATGATTTATATGCTATTAATTTTTGGGCCAAAAATTTATCTATAGAGACAATTAAATAAATTTGAGAGAATTATTTAATTGTTTGTCTTGATTAAATAACATGCATAGTTTCTAAGCAAATATGTATGATTATTATGTATGTGATCCATAATTGCTGAACTTAATGAGCAGTATGTAATTCAATTGGCATGAAAGTATGAATAAATTAATTACTATATGGTGTATAGTTTACTTGAGAGAGCAATACGCGCTAGGTTAGATTTAATTGATTATTTAATTAATTGTTATTATATTGGGGGCATTTTAGTGATTTGCCTATTTAGAAAATTGGGGGATTAAGTATTCCTAGATATTTTCTCATATATATTTTTAGTTACCAAATATGATTTAATTAATTATTGTTATTTACTTTTAGTTATTTTAATTTTTCTTCCTTAAAATATAAAAACACAAAAAAAATTGATTTTTATTTTTTAGTTTTAAAAATTAGTTTCTAATAAAATTATATCCATAGAATGATCTTGTGATACATATACTTGCGTATTCATTGCACAAACTTTGTGTGTGGTGATCAACTTACGCCAACACACGCTTGTCAACCTAACAAAATGTGTTCAATACCAATTTTTGAAAACAAGGGTCATCTTGTACTTAGGAACTTCTCAAAAATCGATACAATCTCCTTCTTCTTAGGTTCCCATATGTATCACAAAGCCTCACCCTTCAAGGAATTCCAAAAAAGATAAGCAAAAAAGGGAGCCTATAAGTCAATGTTAGAATTATAGATGTACCATTTGATTATGTAGCTTGACCAAGGCTAATATTAGGAGGATAAGAAAATATTACCATATCCTAAAAATGTAAAAATCAAACTACCTACAACCAATTCTCTTAACCATATTGATTCTCTTTCAAGCTCAACGATCATTCACAAAATTGAGTTTTACATTGGATTAAGATTCCCAATTTCCAATAGTGTGGTTGTTTCTAGGTGCTATCAAGTTGGCTCCTAATCAAATCCTCCCCAACCATTAGAGGTATCTCATATCTCTCTCCTATAATTTTCAATATCTCAACACTAATGTTGATATATCTAACTTAAGTGAGTCCTACAAAGCCAAGCGTTGTATGATATACCTTGGTAGTGTATTTATATTTGCTAAGTGAGACCATTGCACTAATAATGATTCCACAAGTACACAGTTCATACAAGAAATATATTGTCTCAAGCCCAAGTATTATCCCATATAGAGTATTTGTATTTTATAATTAAGTACCAATACACAGTAGTCATTGTTTAGGGTTAATCTGATTTATAGAGACAGAACTCAAAGAGAAGTTAAGATATTTTGCTAAATGTGCAAACTCCATGAAAGACTCCTCTATTTATAAAACATTACATATACAGGTGTTAGCTACACAATGGGTACACATATATGAGTGTCAAAGGGACAAGATCAGTATATAAATACAACATTTTTTGTATCGAGTTCAACCCTATAGGTATGATTTGATGACATAGACTCAAGCTACTTATTTTGCATCCGATAGACCTATAGGTTGGTTCTTAGTATCAGACCGAGTTATCAATCTTGGTCCTTCATCTTGGGTTGGGCTACAGGTCAATCCATAAGGCCAAACATCAAGTCCCCCTATTCTTTTAGCTCATGTTCCAGATTGAGATGGAAAAGTAAATCGTAGGCAGAGGATACAAACTATTCAGTTCCCCTAATAAATGCATGTTAGTTGATTAGAGAGAGAAACCAAGTGTCTCTATATAAAGAGACGTGTGGGCTGGGACTTATCATTATTTTATGTGCGGTTAACAAATAGTGAAAAAATGCTCTATTGCCTCAACGCGAGCTATAAAAGGTTTTCAATCTGATGGTAATATTTTAGCTTGGACCTGTTTTTTTGTTCAAGTTTTATAGTATAAGCTTTGAGAGCCTAACACTTGTTTACTTTCTCTTTAGGTCAGTTTTTTAAACACTCACTTTCTTCTATTTTCAAACTCGACCCTAGGAAATCCCTTGCTCTTGCACCTTACCTATCATTTTTCATTTTATATTTTGTAGCTTTTATAGAAATGCACAAAGAATAAACCTCGGCCTCAAGCTTAAGCTCCTTCAAAAGCCCTCAATATCCTAGTGTTAGTGAAAACTTAGGGTCTTCTAGATCGGGCTCTTCTAGTAAGGTGAGTCGATCTCTACCTTTGCCCTCTAGCTCTACCCCTCACTCTTAAACCACTTTAACTATTAGATTGAGTGTGCCTTAGACCCAAATCTCAGTGGCTAGGATATGTAGGAAGAAAACCTAGAATATAGGATCTGGGGAACTAATAGGTCGCACCAAGGGTTGATCGATCGTGTCCAAAACTTATGGGTTGGTTCCCCAAGATAAGGAAAGGTTAAGAAAAACCTACAACATCCTTTCCTCTATTTAGATAATTATTCCTCCATAGGGGGCCTGTGATAGTGATCAACCTCCATCTAGTTGGAAATTCTTAGTTAGAACGTAGCTCACACCAGGACATTTGATGCCTAATGGATGGAGGTATCTAGTCTACCTGACATTGATATGTCAAGAACTTGAGGTGTACTTAGAGATGACTGAGTTTAATGAGGCTTATATTCTAAAGCATAACCCCATTACTTTGAGATGGGTATATATGTCGGTGAAGCAAGATCGGGGTATGAATGTGTCATTCCTTGAGAATTAGAAAAATTGGAAGGAGTATTTTTCTTTGTTTCAGGCCAGTGGGACCTCCTACCAATGAAACAAGATTAATAGGGAGGCTTTAGACTAAAACCGAGGTCATGATAAGGAACATAGGTTCCTTAATTACGACCTTGAGTCTTAACGCAAAGCAATGGTTGGTTGATATCCAAAACTATCTTCCTAAAAAAACCAATTGGAGGTAAACACACCACGCTTTGTCACATGTAGGTTGATGAGACATGGTGTGGTGGAGCCTCTTCTTTGCATCATTTATGAACCATGGCTTTTCCTAAATGTAGAATCCTTCCCATAAACTTTAGGGGCCAGTTTGAGATGATGGCTAATAATGATAAACTAGTCCAAGGACTTGCTCTTTTTTATTAAATGCGACATGATTAATATGATATATTCTCTCTCTTATTTTGTGGATCCCATTGAAGTTCAGCCACTCAGCTCCTATCCTATTTGAAGAGCAAGGTCATTTCTATGGGGCGAGCTCCCATATGGGTACACCTTCTACTCTTAGGAGATCTCTTCTAGAGGAAAGAAAAAGGGTAAGTCCTCCAATCATGAAGGTCAGCCCACATCCCTGAAGAAGAAGAAGGTTATGGCAGATGAGCCCACACATAACCAAGAGCCATTGAATGTCTATGCACTATTATCCTCACTGCAAGAGCAACATATGAATCTACCACTAGCTTAGGTTCTAAAGAATCTAGTGATCATATTTGAGATTCAAGGAAGGGGAGGTTTGTCCACGATCTCACTACCGATATAGATGGGGTGGTTTTAAATCAAGGCGGAAAACCTATGTTAGGGCATTCTACCTAGTTCTGAACTGAGATGACCATTCTGTGATGTATAATGGAGGATGAGTAAGCTTTACATAGTTATTCATTGAGGTGCTCTTCTCTTCCTTTAATGTCAGAGCATCGACCTAGTTCCTACCCAAGGCAAAACAATTTATGACCTTTGCATATGTCAGGATATTCTACCTAGCTCTTAACAAAGGTGACCAACCTATGATGTATAATGGTAAAAGAGTAAGCTCTACCTAGTTCTTGACCAAGGTGCTCATCTCTCCCTTCAATTTTAGAGCACCGATCTAGTTCCTAACTAAGGTGGACAGCTTTGTGACTTCTGCATATGTCAGGGAGTTCTACCTGGTTCTTAACCGAAGTGACCAATCGATGACGTATAATAGTAGGGGATTTCAAAAATATCCATTTGTTAGGAGTGATGCAATTTCATTGATATACATATGAAAATATTACATAAGAATGGTAAATTATTATACATTATAAGTGATATTTTTTCAAGTGCTTGGTATTCCAACTTGTGACCTCTTCAATTCCTTCTATGTTTTTCAATAGATAGGCCCATCTTAATGTTGTTTCAATTATTTGGTAAGGTCATCCTTCATAATTAGAACCCATTTTTCCATCCATCCACTCTTTCTTGTTTGGGGAAGATCCTTCTGCAGACCTAATCACTTTGAAGTGCATAAACATGTTGTAATAATCTGATACTTTCCTCTCTCTTTTTGGTCATTCTTCTTGGCGCTTCGTTCATTTTCTCCTCTATAAGGGTCAGTTCGATTACTCTACTTACCTCGTTTTATTCCCCTGTTAGAATTGATATGGTAGTGGGTATCATGACCTCAGTTGGCATTATTTCCTTCATTCTGTATACCAAGGAGAAAAGGGGTCTTGTTGATGCTTCCTTGAGGACTAATCCTTACAACCCACAATGTTCCAGGAAGCTCTTCTACCCACCTTCATTTTGCATTTTCTAGCCTCTTCTTTAAAAGTTTGATGATTAGCTTGTTGGAAGAATCTTCCTGACCATTGACCTGAGGATAATATGGCATGGAGTGGCACATCTTAATGTTGTACTTGAGGGAGAATTCATTGATATTGCATCCTATGAATTTCCACCCATTATTTGTGACAAACTCTCTAGGTAAGCTTAAATGGAAATTTATCGACTTCCATATAAATCAAATCACCTTTTCCTCCTGTATTCTAACCATGGGCTCTACTTTGATCCATTTTGAAAAGTAATTAGTAGCCACAAGAAGAAACTTCTTTTGACCCTTTCCTATAGGTAAGGATCCTACTATGTCAAGCCTCTACTTATAAAAGAGCCAAGGACTCACCTCGCTTTTCATGGTATTTAGGAGAGTGTGTGACAAAAGGCCAAACCTTTGGCATTTGTTGCATGTTTGTGTGTATTTTGTGCAATCTACTAGCATAGTGGACCAATAATAGCCTTGTCTCATGAGTCACGATGATAACTTCCTTCTTTCTAAATGTGAACCATAGTCCCCCTCATGTGCTTCATACATTGATCTTTTAGATCCCTCTTTCGCTACACACTAGAGCCCTGAACCGAGTGAAATTTTTTGGTATAATTTTCCTACTTTGATCATATACTGATCTGCCTTAGCCATAATTTCCTTTACTAACCTTTTATCCTCTAACAGCTCCTCTGTTTCCAAGAAGTTATAGATTGGGGTGTACCACATGATAGTAGGAGTGTGTATACATCTAACCCCTATTTCAGCCTCCTCCAAGGATGCTTTTGATAGGATTATTACCGATACTACTCGATTATGCTTGGCCTCTCATATTGATGCCAGAGTGGCTAATGCATCGATATGGCCATTATCCTTTCAAGCTATTTACTAGATCTCAAAGTTAGAGAAATTAAAGCATTCCTTCTTCAAACTTTCTAGGTACCTTTTCAGTTTACCATCTCTAGCTTCAAATGTCCCTAAGAAATGCTTGACCACTAGCCTTGAATCGTTATATAGGTTGACCTTATCCGCTCCTAGCTTATTTGTGGTTATAGCCCCAAATATAGCAGCCTCATATTCAACAACATTACTGGTCACATGGAAGTTAAGTCTACTTTTATACTTGAAACCGTTGTTGTGATGGTCTATTAAGACTATTCCTAGCCCTACATCAATGAAGTTTTGTGCTCCATCAACAAACACTTTCCAAATTGTGCTCTCTTTCCGATCAACCCCACATATTCTCTTTTGCTCCTCATTTTCAACAACTTATGGCCTTTCAATAAACTCAGCCATAAACTCAGCCATTACTTGCCCTTTGATGGTCATTCAAGCCATGTATTTAATGTCATATTCCCCTTATTCTATGGCTATCTATGCTAACCTTCCTGCTACATCTAGCCTCATCAAGGCATTCTTGAGTGGATGAGAACTGAGTACCATAATTGTGTGGTAGCAGAAGTAATGCTTCATCTTTCATGCGCTAACTTTAAGAGCGAATACTAACTTCTCCTTTTGTTAGATACCCGTTCTAGGTGTCTACAAGGACCTGGCTGACGTAGTTGATAGGATGCTAAACTTTGTTTCTTTCAGCTTGGAGTACAGTGCTACATGTCACTACTACAAAAGGGGGTATTTAAAGTCGATTTTTGGGGAAAACTGATTTATAATGAATTTTAAATCGTTACACTGAAAAACCAACTTAACAAATTAAAAAAAATAGTGTCGGTTAACACGTAGGACCGATGCTACATCCTAAGTGTAGCATTATTCCTACATGTCAACTAACGCATAGGAAGTAGTATCGGTTGACACGTAGAACCAATGCTACACGTAAGACGTAGAGTTGATTCTACATGTCAACCGACACTATCCACATGTAGCGTTGATTGACACGTAGAAACGATGCAATGTCCTATATGTAGCGTTGGTCATATGTGTCAATCGATGCTACACACATTTCTTTTCTTTTTCTCTTCTTTCTCCTCCATTTTCCAAACTGAACATAAGTTTATGCATAACCCCAAACACGATTTATTAATATTTATATGTATATAATGTATAATGGATTTATTAATATTTATTATGATATATATGTATAAAATATGTATTATTATTAATTAAATGCATTTATATATATATATATATATATATATAAATTATTATATATTGTATATTGTTAATACTATATATTTGTTATGTTTGGTTTTTATGTATTTATTTTTATATGATGTTTTGATAGATATTCTAATAATTAGGGAATTCATATATAATAATATCTGAAATATATTTGTTGGATACATATTTAATGTCAATAATAGAAAATAGACAAATCTTGGATGTCAAAGTGTAGAATTGAGGAGGACTATATTTCTGGAGTTTAAAGTTTCTTGGAATTTGCTTGTAGAAATAGTAATAATGAAATTAGTACGATTCAATGCCCATATGTTAAATATAAAAATGAGAAATTTCATGATGTTGATAAGGTTAAGTATCACCTTATTAGTAGTGGTATACTTTTGAGTTATAAATGTTGGTATTATCATGGAGAAAATATTGATAATACTCATGGGAATGAGATAAATAAGAATGTGACTGGACTATATACATCTTATCATAATGTACAGATAGAAAATATGTTTCATGGCGTTGAAGATGAACTACATGAGGATAATATGACCTTTAAAAGACTTCTAGAAGATGCCAAAAAATCGTTGTATCTAGAGTGTAAGAAATACATTAAAATGTCGGGATTGGTTCATTTGTATAATGTGAAGGCAAAAAATGGTTTTTTCTGAAAAGGAATTCACAAAATTACTAAATGTACTAATAGATATGTTTCCTGAGGGTATTGAACTGTCATCTTCAATGTATGAAGTGAAGAAATTACTTAGTCGATTTGGCATGGAATATCATAAGATTCATGCTTTTCCAAATGATTGCATTCTTATTGAAAAGAATATAAAACACTAGATGATTGTCCAATGTGTAAAGAATTAAGATGAAAGCATGCTAAAAATGAGACGACACCTAAGAAATGTGTGCCCAAAAAGGCTTTTTGGTACTTTCCTCATATTCCTCGCTTTCAATGGTTGTTCAAAAGTAAAGAGACATCAAATATGTTGACTTGGAATTCAAATAATTGATCTGATGATGGGTGGGGTGCTACGTCATCCATATGAATATCCAAATTGGTATGTAGTAGATAATTTATCCTCTCAATTTGCATCTAATCCGCACAATATTTGTCTTGCCATTCCTGCTGATGGAATTAATCCACACAGTTCCCTTAGTAGTAGATATAGTTGTTGGCCAGTAATTATGGTAACAAACAACCTTCCACCCTAGTTTTGTATGAAAACAAAATCCATGATGTTAACATTATTGATCTAAGGATTGAAACAACCTGAAATTGATATTGATGTATATTTGTAGCCTCTGATAGATGATTTAAAGACGTTGTGGAATGATTGTGTAAATGTTTATTATCCACATAAAAAAGAACACTTTAACTTGAAAGGAGGTTCTTTTATGGACAACTAATGATTTTCCTACCTATGGGAACTTATTAGGACATAAAACAAAAGGTTATATGGGATGCCCTATTTATAGTGATGGTACTTATATAACTTATCTTGTTCATGGATGAAAGATTTCTAATAGAAGACGTAGAAGTGTTTTTCCAATTGGACACAACTTTAGATACCAAAATAAACTGTTCGATTGTGAAGAAGATCATGATCCTGTAACAAGACCTTTGTGAGGTGTTGAGATATTAAGGCAATTGAAGGGTATTCCATTCAAATGATGTGGAAAGATTAAAAAAAGAATACTCATTGATGGAGGGAAACGAAAGAGGTTAACCAATAAAATGGGTGAAAAGGAAAATGTTACTGAATTAGTAGATCATGGTTGTTGGAATAAAAAAGAAATAATTTGGGAATTACCTTATTGGAAAGACCTAAAAATTCATCACATCTTAGATTTCAAGCATATTGAAGGATGGAATTAAAGAAAGACTAGATTTAAAGAAACTAGACATATGACTTGAATTGGCACCAAGGGTGGAAAATGATAAGAATTGAACATACTTGACAACAACATCATATACAATGTCAACAAAAGAGAAGGATGTGTTTTGTAAATGCTTGGCCGGTGTGAAAGTTCTTGATAGTTACTCATCCAACTTAAGAAATTTTGTGTGTATCACCAATAAGAAACTTAAAGGATTGAAATCACATAACTGTCATATCTTAATGCAACAGTTATTACCATTTGCTATTATGTCAATTATTTAAAAAAATGTTTGATTATCAATAATTCGTCTTTGTTCATTCTTCAATACAACATGCAAGAAATCTATATCGATTGGCGAGTTAAAATCTTTACACAAATATGTTGTAGAGAATTTGTATGGTCCTACTTACTTAAGGTTGATGTATCCTTTTGAGACATACATGCAAGTCCTTAAAGGATATGTAAATAATAGAAATCATCCTGAATGATGCATGGTGGAACGTTACACTACTGAAGTGGCCAATGAGTTTTGTTTTGAATACTTTAGAGATTGCACTAAAATTGGGAATCCTATGGACAAGTTGTTCTTAGAATGTCACATGATCCAAGTACATAACCCTATGCTTGGTGAAAGTAAGAAATTTTTTATTGATCACACTCGATGGGAAAAAGCACACCGAATCATTTTGGTAAATAATAATAAGGCACAACCATACATAGAGTAATTGATGACAGGTTCAACCTTTTCATTTAAAATAAAATTATTTCTTAATTAACTATTAATGATATATAATTGATATATCTTTAATAACATTATAAAATGTATTTAAACTTACTGAAGATCGATCCTCGTTATAAAATAAAGGAGGAGAAAAATGGTTGTGTGATGAACATAAGCGAGAGTTTATTAATTGGTTTTGCAACCATGTAAGTATCAGATACAAGAATTCATTAGTACTTCTATGTAAAATCATATTTTTATATGCATAGATTCGAGTTGAACTAAACAAACCCAATCATAAAATAACATATAGTTTAGAATGGCTTGCACATGGTCCAAACTTCGATGTCAAATCATATTCTAGTTTCACAATTAATGGATCAAGGTTTATGACTCAAGCTACAGAAAAAGTCCGAGTAAATTAGAATAGTGGTGTGAAGATGGTTGCACAAACTAGGAAATTTTTCAATTCAAAAGATGGTAATCATGTACTTTCTGATAGAACATATTATCGTATAATTCAAGAAATTTGAGAACTCAATTATGAGATCTTCCATGAAATAGTATTCTTGTGTTATTGGGTCAAAAATGTTATCAATGTTGGATATAAAAAAGAAGATTTTGGATTTACCCTTGTAAATTTATCCAGGATAAGTCACACTCATGATCCTTTCATGTTAGCATTTCATGCAAAACAAGTATTTTACGTGAGCGATCAAATTGACACAAGATGGTCTGTTGTGTTAACACCTCCCCAAAAAGAGTTATTCCATTGTGATGCTTTAGAAGATGATGACCCTATGCTTGATACATTATCCAATATTAGTCATTTCTCAAACAAATTTCCTAATGTATATGATGATCTAGTTGATGATGATGATTCTTCATCATGGACGTCATGGACTAGAAGCGATTGTGAAGGAATATATATACAATCAATAGCTTGGGTTAGATTTATTCTCAAGGGAGGCTCTCTAAAGGGAGAAAGTAACCTTCCCTAGGGTCCTCTATTTCTTAACCATTTTTTAATCCCCTTATTATTTGGTATGAAGCATTTACTTCTTCTATTTTGATGTGCCCTGTCTAGACTTATCCTCTTCTTTTCTTTGTCTGGAACCACCTCCATGTTAGTTCGCTGGCATTTGACCAGGCCTAACTCTCTCTCTAGGTTGACAAACTTTATTTCCTTTCCATAAGCTTCCTCTGAACTACGAGGCACTATCTTTGTTAATTCTACAAATAGATCAAAATTCTTTAGGAGACCTCTCCAAAAGGCCTCTATTGCTATAGAGCTAGGACAATTAGATATTTCCAATTTTTCCTCCCTGAATCATTTCATGTACTCGTCACTAAATTCTCCTCCCTCCTAAATGATTGAGAAAAGGTGGTGTGATTCTTTTCTCAAGGGTTTGTTGTAGGCGTAGTTTGTGATAAAGAGCCTAGTAAACTAGGGAAATGAGGTTATGGATTAGGGCACCAAGTTGTTGAACCAATTAGGCTGCCCTCATAGAGAGTAGCTACAAATAGCTTGCACAGTGATGTGGCTCGGGCTGACCTTGCCTTGCTATGTTTTTGTTAATTGGGTCTACTGCTTGTTTATCTAGAGCCCTTCCCTTTGACAGGGACTATAGTGCTCTATTTTCTCTTCTGGTTGCCTCAAGATTTCTTCTCAAATCTAGGAGTTGGCAAGCCATCTCTTTATAATGTAGGATATCTTCTACTCTATCCTCATCGAGGGATGGTGATGTGTCTCTCTAGGCTACCCTTGTTTCCTTGTTACGCAACTTTGAACATCTACCAATGCTAGTTCCCACCATTTTGATATGTGTAAATGGCTTAGGTGTAATTTTTGAATAGATCACGACAGATTTTCCAAGCTTCTCTCAAGACTTAGTGTAAATCCTCAGAAACTTAAGCTTGACCTAAAATTATAAGCCCTATGGTGGATGCCAAATTTTTTGGGATTGATCTGATTCATATAGAGAGAACTTAGAGATAAGTTAAGATATTTTGGTGAATGTGTACATTCCATAAGAGGCTTATCTATTTATAGGACATTACATGTACAGGTGTTGCATACACAATGGGTACACATATATGAGTGGTAAAGGAACACGATCAGTATAAAAATACAACATTTTATATAACAAGCTCGACTTTAGGCTGAGCTAGTGGTCAACCCTATAGGCACAATCTGATGACATGGGCTCAGGTTGCTTGTTTTGCATCGAATCGACCTATAAGTCGGTCTTTAGTCTTAGGCCACGCTACAGGTCTTGGTTCTTTTTCTTAGGCGGGGCTATAGGTTGGTCCATATGTCCAAACAGTCATAATACTATCTATGAAAGTAATGAGGGAAAATTATCTTGATTACGAATTAAGCCTAAAATTGATTTAAAGTAATAAATAATAATCAAGTAGATGATGCTTTAGGACTTGGGATCTTTGAACCCTTTAAAATCTCCACATTCAATATCAATTATCGTTGAGCAATTTCTCTACCTAATTATTTGGTTAAATGCCTTTATATACCTAAAAATTTTTGTTAAGCATTCTTTTGATTATATCCAAATAATCACATTATCATGCTATTTCATTAACACATCAATTATGATTGCATGTAAATTTCCACATATTCATCAATCATATTGTCGTACTATTTTAATTCATATGATAATAATTTCATGACTCATTAAAAATCCTATTTTGTCAAGCTAGGATATGATATAATTATTAGTTAAACAATCAAAATATTAAGGTAAAAATTATTATATCAATTAATAATAGAGAAATTATTTCAATTAAATAAATTCAATAGCATGTGGTACTGCCTAAAAGCATACATATCTTGTGATTTATTGAAATTAAAAGAATGAATTAGGTACATCAAGAAGGGGTAAAAAAAATGTCAAAATTAAGAACATTCCGTGATATGAGTACATGTACATCACAGCACAAAACCCTTGGGGTTAATTTCAACATACCTAGAAACAAAGTCGAGTTGCAGAATGAGTTGACGCACACCATAACCTGTGCACCCGAATTCACATTCCAATGTCTGAATTCAAGCATATGTTCATCCAAAAAGTTACATATTTGTTAGATTAAAATTTTAATTGTTTTAAATATCTTCGAGCCTATCCTAACTACATTGTAATTACATGTAAGTATTTTACTATAAATATGTAACTAGGGTTAACAATAAAAGTAACCACAAATTAAGATACAAATTCTAGACAGGAATTTACAAAAAATATATAGGTGTATAGAGAAATTAAAGGCTAGAGGCAAGATAGAAATTCAAAGAGGTAATTAAGAAGTTTTAAATTAGCCATTGATATTAATCAATATTTTCTTCTTCTTCTTCTTCTTTTTCTTCTATGTTTTCTATTATTTTTATTATGATTGTTCCTATCTATTTTATTTATGTGATGTTAGAAATTTTTTAAGGATTAGACTATGATTTTAATTAATAACATGTTATGATAATTTTTAGATTCAATCCGTGATTAATTAATGTATTAGACTCTATGTTTAAATTTTATGACTATGTATTTATGAATTAGAGTGACCAACTAGTTTACTGTATGTGTATGTTTAATGTAGTTTAAGATATTTCTATATCATCCTAAAATTAAATAGATTTCTATTTATTATATTAGTTATGATATTCGCTCATACTCTTATTCGAAGTGATAACTCGCATCTTTGTGATAATCTCATAAGTAAAGTTGATACCTTCGTTAAAGGATAATAATAATTATAATCTTACAAAATTTAGTTATCTTATTTTTAAAACATGATGTGAAGAATGAAATCATAGGTAGTTTTAATTTTGATTCATGATATAATTGGTTAAATAATAGGCTAGTGGTGATGATTGTTTCATAATCACATTTTTCTCTTAATTTTTATTTGCTCATGTATTTTATTTATTGTTTTAAGTTTTATTTATATTTATAAATAATTTTCAAAACTCTCATTTTAATTTATTAATAAGATAATAATTAGTAAAGTTTATTGTAGCAATCTTCTAGGTTTCAACATCTTTATTTTTGAATTACTTACCTCTTGTATAGTTTGATCATGTATATTTGTGTGTTTTTAAGTGTATCAATTTTTTTGCATTGTTGGGATTATTTTTTTTTAATTTTTTCACTAATTATTAGTTTATTTTAAAAAAAAAATTCAAAAATTATTTTTTTAATTCATTTATTTTATTTTATTATTATTAGTTTTTTTTAATATTTTAAAATTAACTTTTTCTTTTATTTTTTAGATTTTTCTGTATTAGTTGACTAACTTTCTTTTCTTTCCTTTTTATTTTTTTATTTTTTTTCTTAATTTTTTTATTTGTATTTTTGTTCTAGTGTCGGTTGGTCGTAATAGGGATATTATTCGTGGTGGATGATGCATTATAATCAAATATAGTTTTTTTCATTTATTTTCTTTCATTTTAAGATTTTATTATGATATTTAATTGAACCTCTTAACTTTATAACTGTGTTGATGATGTTATTATGTGTGAGGTACACTTAAATTATTAAGGTATGTTAGAAATAATACATATGATGGACTGAGAGTCTGATTGATTGGCCCTGTTCATTTTTCTTGTTTTGATCTCATCCTTTGATCTGAAGCTGATCTGATAGTCTAGATTGCACTTGACCTTTATTTAAGCCCCTAATCACCCCATAAACCTTAATGAGCCACCATTAGTATAATTTCGGTCAGTTTTTGGAGCTAAAAAGAGAGAAAAATTCAGAAGAAGGTAAAATTTTGGTGGAGATTCAAGAGGAGATTAGCACTACAATTCAAGAGTTTGATTGTATTTCTTCTTCTATTCTTTCCTTTATCAATTTTTATGTCTTTCTTTATGAAAAATATGAGCTTTATGGACACAATTATGTGTAGTTAATTTATTAATCTAGGGATCTTATTAACCCAATTTTCACCATGGAACAAGGTGTAGGACTAGGCCACCATCATCAGGCACCATGAGCCTGAGGTTTAAGATTCACTCTAAGAAGGGGCTCCATAACACCTTTCTACATCAACCCACACCGAATAAAGTGCAGGGTGTTCAATAAGGTCCTCCAGTTGTTCTTTTCAGGGAGATAGTTTTGGATATCAGCTAGCTTTTGCTTCACGTCAAGACTTAAGGTTGTGATTAGAAAATCCCTATTCCTTATCACGACCTTAGTGTCATTCCAAATACTCCTTATTAACCTATTGTCATTTATGGGAGACTCCCACTGACTTGAAACATAGAAAAATATTTTTTCCAATTTTTCTCTTTTTTTTAAGTGACATGTTCATCCCTCGATCCTACTTTACTAATATATAGACACTCCTCAGATCTGTGGGGTTCTATTTTAACACATACGCCTCATTAGACTCGGCCATCTCTAAGTCCATTCAAAGTTCTTGACATATCAATGTTAAGCAGAGCATATACCTCCACCCGTTAGGCATCAATTGCCCCAGCACAAGCTACATCCTAACCAAGAACCTTCTAATAAGAGGGTATAGTGGGAACCTTACCCCTAGTCATAGAGCTTTATCATGAAAGACAATCCACCCAGATGGAGGTTGATCACTATCACAGGCTCCCTTTGGAGGAATCATTATTTGAATAGAGGGATGGATGTTGTAGGTTCTTCGTAATCTTTCTTCATCCCGGGCAGCAACCCACAAGTCTTAGATATAGCCAACCAACCCCTAGTGTGACCTGTTGGTTCCTCAGATCCTATATCCCTCGTTTTTCTTCCTTCACGTCCTAGCCATTAAGATTTGAGTTTGAGGCATGCTCAATCTCATAGTGGGAGTGGCATGAGGGTGAGAGGTAGAGGTAAATAGCTGAAGTGAAGATCAACTCTCCTCACTAGAAGAGCCCGAGCCAGAAGACCCTAAGTTGTCACTAGCACTATAATATTGAGGGCTTTCCTATGAGCCCAAGCCAGAGGCCGAGGTCTCTTCTCTTTGCATTATGTGAAAAGCTACAAAAACATAATGACAAAAAAAAATAGGTGGGTAAGGTACGAGAAGAAGAGATTACCTACGGACAAGTTGAAAATAAAAGAAAATGTTCCTTTAAAAATTGACCTGAAAAGAAAGTAGAAAATAATTAGGTTCTCAATGCTTGAACTCTAAAAAACTCGAGTAGAAAAAATTATAGCCCGAGCTGAACTCTTACCACCGAATTGAAAATATTTTACAAGCTCGAGATGAGATGAAAGAGCTTTTTTCTTCGATGTTTCTCAATTTTGCAGGTAACAATGATAAGTCCCAACCCAAGCATCTCTTTATATAGAGACACTTGGTTTCTCTCTCCAATCAACTAACACACATTTATTAGGGGATTTGAATGGTTCATATCCTATGTCTGATATTTACTCTTCCACCTCAAACCAGAGCTCGAGTTGAAAGAGTAGGGGGACTAGATGTTTAGACATCAGGACCAGCTTGGTGCTCGATCCATTCAAACCATACGAAAAAAGGCATCGACCTGAGATGGAAGACAAAACATCCCATACATCCCAGTTGTAGACCAACCCGAGTTCAATGACCTACTTGAGCTCAATGAACTGTTCGAGCTCAATGGTTAGATCGATCTCAATGATAAGCCCGGGCTCGAGCATACCTTAACCCATAACATACTATTCTTTAATGTCAATTATGCCCTTCTAACATGTAAATATGTGTACACATTATGTAACTGACACCTATATCTATAATGTTATATAAATATATAGATCTCTTATAAAGATCTACACATTCAGCCAATTGTCTTAATTTCTCTCTAATCTCTCTTTGGAAACACATTGAATCTCAACAATTAGATTAGAACCCTAAGGAAACAAAGTCCTTAAAACCCCAATCTTAAGACGCCACAAAGGATGATCACTCTATTTGACAAGTCGAATTCAAGCATTCAATCAAGAACACAAGAAGGCAAAGTAAAAGCTTTATGAAATATACTTTTCATTAATGATATTTGTTTTTAACTCCAAATTACATAACTATTCTTCTATATAAGCAAGAAACCCTAAAATAAAAAACCCTAGATGAGATGGGCTTAATGGGCCTATTTAATTATAGATTCGGCCTAATCTAACCTTTAAAAAATAAAAGACTAAAAGACTTAAAATAAAAAACTCACAGTTTACTAAAACAAAAATTATTAAACATAAAACACTGATAATTAAATAAAGCAAAAAAATTGCTTTCTAAATTAATCCTCGCATCCAACTTAATATTCCAAATTTATGTCTTGTATAGAATCTTGATAATCGAATATTTGTAAATATCAACTTGTTAGCACCTTAATCTGAGAGTATAAAATCCCTATCCTTGATTAATCCAAGTTACCATGAGACTAATTTGGTTACTTTTATTTATACTTGCTTATTTTAAGCGAATATTGTAATTAATTGAAGTCTTAAAGTTTCATCCTTGACTAAACTCTCTTCTACGTCTGATCTTCTGTTTTTCGCTACTTTGACTGCAATTTTCTCTTCCTTCTCATGTTTCTGTATTGTTTGCCTTGTTGCTTCACAATGCATTATGCGAAAATAGTAGTTTTAAGGACAGTCATTAATTGTAAGGATACTATGATACTCCAAAACAAATATAATAAACATCATCTCTTCAAACATGGTAAAATATGTATCTCAACAACAATCTCCATTTGCGTGGAAAACATAAAATGAGTCGTCTTGGAAAAACAACCGTAGGGTATTATTTCACATCCTACAATGATGAGATTCTCTTATGGCATTGAACTATATAATTCAATTTACAGGTACCCACTCGGTTTGTTTTAAAAGTCAACCAATATTAAAATAAATGTTCAAATATATCATTTAGGAAGAACTTATCAATATTGAGTTGGATCAGTTGGAGGGTTGCCATCGAGAAATTGAAAACACTCTTACAGTGTCCTTAAAGAGTACACTATTGATTGTACCATGGTTGTGGAGCTTTGCAAAGGGCAAAGATGGCTTTGTTATGCTTACATGAATGATAAAGAGTAAGTTAGGGGAATAAATCCTATGAATTGCTCCATAAATACACTCAAAATGCTTAGCATGTGCTGTAAAAGAGCATTATTATTGACATCATGATTGTTAGAAAATTTGGATAAAATGATATAATCATAAATTCTCTCTCCTAAGATCTTCCTTAGTAGAATATCAAATAATAAAGAAATAGATAATACACAACACAAGAATTATAGTGGAAACTCAAAATTAGAAAAAAAAACCACTTTCGTTGTCAAAAGACAACCAGAGAAAAATTCACTATGTGGAAAATTGTTACAACCACACTCTCATTAATTTTCTCACACACCCAAAAGACAAGAGCAACTACAAGCCCAAGAGAATTTTCCCACAAAATTATCTCACTCAAGAACTTCTCATACAAGTTTTTCTCTATTTTTGGGATGATTAACAATGAAGAAATGAAGTCATATTTATAGCCTTCAAGTTCTCATTTCATATGCCAAACATTTCTTCATTCAACAAAATTAGGCTACCTAATTTTCCTATTCTTTATTCAAACAAGGTTAGGCACCTCCATCTTTGACAATATGGTAAGCCACCTTCCATGAATTTTCTTCTAAATTAGGCACCTCCTATTTTGACTAACAAACCTAATATTATTTTTAATCAATCATAACAATGATGACCCAAAAGCCAACCATTAGTCTTACCAAGTAAGAAGCGACTTAATTGTCAAGAAACTGATGGAACCCATCAACAAAATTATCGTTGTGTTTATGCTTAATTTGAAAAAAAACAATTTCATCCTATACGAACTATGAATGTTAGTTATTTTCGTAAACAAAATATTTATCTGTAAATTGGGTTTTAGTCATGTTATCAAGTCTATTAAGAAAAACCAAACAAATGTTTGAGTTCCAGATAATTATACTTCAGGTATATCTTTGATAACTACGACACAGTATTATATTTATGTATTTAATAGCAAATGCTTATAAATCTGAAATTAGTTTTAGTGCTAAAATATGGAATAAGATATGCTAAAATATTAAATAAGATATACTCTAAATTATAGTTAGAATCTTTAGTATAAAAGATAGCATAAAATCTATTTTAAAAGATATTAGATAAGATATACTCTAAATTATAGTTGAAATCTTTAGCATAAAATCTATTTTAAAATAACTCTTTTTTAAATAGGAGTCTTCTTAATTAGTAAGTATTACTAATCTTATTTGTAATAGAAAAGATATTTATCAATCATATAAGAGTTTTCTTAATTAACGAGTATTACTAATCCTATTTGTAATAGAAAAGATAATTATCAATTACATAGGATTAAGAGTTTTAATTTTTCCTATAAATAAAACTAATTGCTCATTGTTTCAATCAAAACCACAGAAGAGTATTATTCTATTCTTCTTAACATCTCTCTCTTGTTACAAATATAAGATCATAATTCTTTAGGTTTTTTTATTTAGTTAATCTATCAAATATTGATGGTTATGTTTGATTGATTAATAAGCCTAACTATTTTATTATATTTTGATAATATATTCTTATGGTTTTTTCTTTATTTTTGTTCTTAAATTATTAAATCAAATAATTGTTTTTGTCATGTCATAGTTATTTGATTTGATTATTAATCTTTAAAGAAGCTATATTTATTAAATTTGTGCTTGATATTTTTGCTTTAGGATTTGCTAGTTGATTTGATTTAAGTGACATATATTTTGAATCATATAGTTAGAATTATTCATTATTAAATTTGTTCTACAACACACATGGGCACTTGTGTTGTTGTGCTAACCATTTTGCAGTTAAGTCAGGAACGTATCTAATTGGCAGGAAGCTTATTAGAATGTTGGTTTGGAAACCGCTCATACTAATATTGAAAACTATGAAAGCAAAACAGGGGCTTGTAAGTAAGATACATTAGGGTAGTATCCTAGAGAGGGTAGCATAAGACCGAGTTTGTACTTGAACATTTTTTTTCATAGTGGAAAATTAGGTGATCTAGTAAATCGATGGTTTTCCTCTTAGGTCATAGTTGTGGCCTAGGTTGTTTCCACCTAAAAATATCGTATGTTATTATTTTATTTCCGCAATTTACTCTTACACACGATTTCATGTCTGACCGCTTTGTTTAAGTTATTAAATTATAAATTGGTAAAAATTAAAAATAACCTATTTACCCTCATAAGTTAATTACATCCATATCTTATAAACTTTTACGTCCGACAATTTGTGATTTTTTTTGGGCCGTTGGAGTCAAAGTAAAATTACAAAGCAAGGCATCATAATATTGACTCATGAAGCATATGTATATATCATATACAAGTTATAATGCTATTTTGGTATCAACTCAATTATATACAATTAGTACTTGGTATTTTGAGCTTCAAGCCAATTCAATTGCCACCCCTAACATTCAGTATTTCTCCTTTGGAAAGGTTTTGCAAGCTGTTAAGAACTTTAGATGAGAAACGATAGGTTAAGTCTTATGTAACAACTCAAAAGGACTCACATTCCCCGGGACTTGTTAGGGCAGTCTATTTCAGGTAGGAAGAAGCTCTAAAACCATAGGACCAACAAAGTAGAGGCATTCTAGCATGTATATAAATGAAATATCAACCCCCACGATATGTCTATTTTTTCTCTCAACTAATCCATTTTGAGATGGATTATAAGGACAAATTATTCTCCTATTATAGCCACCTTGAAAAGGACAAGACTCAAGAGATTTAAACTTCAAACCAACTTCGTAATTGCTTTATTTTTGTTCCAAATTGTCTCTCAATAAAGCACTCAAACCGCTGAAACACTTGTACAACTTGATTTTTGTTATATAAAACATACAACCAATGATATCTTGTATAATCATCAACAAACAAGACAAAATATCTCACACCATTTTCACCAACAACTAGGGAGGGACCCCAAGTATCAACATATACTATATCAAAAGCACTTGCAGACCTTTAATGTACATGATTTAATGGAAGCCTATCTAATTTACTACATTGACAAGAACTACACACTTTTGGTAGAGTATCTGACTTGAATTGCATATTATTTGTTGATAGAACCTTATGTAAAATAGCTAAATATGGATACCTATATGGCAATGCAAAAATATTCCATCTACATAAATGTTACTACATTGTATATCCTGCATGCCAAGTAGATCAGTGCTACCTTTAACTACTTGAGTATAGCTTCTTGCTTGAAACTGAGCGTTTGTCTCCACTCCTTATTCAAGTAGGATAGTCTCCTTGCTTAAATCCTTCACATAGAAGGTATGTTGATGAAATTCAAAATAGAAATTGTAATCAATACACAATTGTCTAACTGTGATTAAGTTCTTAGTCAAATTTGGAACATGCAAAAGATTATTTAGGTTCAAATATAGGCTTCCAAATTGAATTAAACCTTTCCCTACATGAGATATTGCCATTACCTAGCATGACTTGTTCATGTCCAGCGTATAGAGCTGCATTTTTTAGATTGTTTTGATTCCAGATCAAATGTTGACTAGCATTTAAGTCTATGTACCAACTCTGATCATGATGTATAGTAGGTATTGCAACATTAAGTGTTGGTGGAACTGGTGTAACAGGAGTTGGTGAACCTAGAACTTGTGATTGCCATGGACTAACATTACCATAATAAGCCATTGGTGATCCGTCTGGGAAAAAAATTACACCAGTATTAGAAACATTTTAATAAGGAATAAAAGAAGTAAGAACTGGTACAGGATTGAAACTAGGTGCTTGTCCTTTAACACAAGGAGGTGCTGGTACGTTTTTAATGATTTGATCTTGTGATAATAACTGATAAGGTTGTAGATTACTGAAACGTATCTATGGTTGAGGCCCTTGAACAGCATTCTAGTAAGGTCTATTTGGTGGTCTAAGATTTAGACTTAGCATTCTGGCATGTTCATTGTTATTTGCCTCTTCCTGCTCCTTGATTATTATAAGGTGCTGGAGGTGCAAACTGTGAAGTATAGGCATTATTACCTTGTTCTTGTACAATAGATTGAGGAATTCCAAAAGGATTGTAAAAATGATGAGGCAGTGGAGGTGTGTTCTGAGACACAGATGATGGGGCTTGATGCTTAATTGTACTTTGACTGGATGCAAGAGGAAATTGTGGTGGAAAAATAGATTCAGATCCAGATTACACAGAATTCATCAGTGAATTAGGTTGAAACACAACCTGTTGGGAAATGTCCACCTGATTCTAATTGGCTAGGTTTGCACGAACCGGATGAGGATCCAAACGACTCATATGTTGCAAATGTCTCTTATGATTTCTCATTCGTGAAAACACTTCATCTCGTGTAGGTAAATTCTTCTTATTAGTAACATTAGTCACTGTAGTTGCTATTCAGCCTCCAAGTTGTTATAAAATCTACTCTCTCAAACGAAATGGATCACTAGTTCTTGAAATAGAATTGAATAGCTTCTTAACTTTTTCACTTTTTCTGTATTGATCTATAATCTGATAATATTTTCTTAGTAAAACTTTATAAGATATAAATCTAATTAACTTATAGAAGATGAATAGATTATTTTTAATTTTTACCAATTTATAATTCAATAACCAAAACAAAACAAGCAGACATGCAATCTTGTGTAAAAATAAAGAGTGAAAATAAAAAAATAACACACGATATTTTTAGATGGAAACAACCTATGCCACAACCATTACCTAAAAGAAAAATCATCGGTCTATCGGAACACCTAACTTTCCACTATATAAAACAAATATTCAAGTACAAACTCGATTTTATGCTATCCTCTTTAGGATACTATCCCAATGTACCTTACATATGAGTCATTACTCTGTTTTCACAATTTCCAATATTAGCGTGAGTGGTTTCCAAACCAATGTTCCAATAAGTTTCATATTAATAAGATACATTCTCAAATTAACTGCAAAATGGTTATCACAAAATCACAAGTGCATATGTGTGTTCTAGAATGGATTTAATAATGAATAATCCTAACTAGATGATTCAAAACATATATCACTTAAATCAAATCAACTAGTAAATCCTAGATCGAAAAGATCAAGCACAAGTTAAATAAAAATAACTTCTTTAAAGATTAATGATCAAATCAAATAACTATGAATTAATAATCAAATCAAATAACTATGATATAACAAAAACAATTATTTGATCTAAAAATTTAAGAACAAAAATAAAGAAGAAGCCATAAGAACATGTTATCAAAATATCATAAAATAATTAGGCTTATTAATCAATCAAACATAACCACCAATATTTGATAGATTAACTAAATAAAGAAGTAAAGAATTATGATTTTATATTTGTAAAAAAAAAGAGAAATTAAGAAGAATAGAATAATGTTCTTCTGTGGTTGATTGAAACAATGAGCAATGAGTGTTATTTATAGAAAAAATTAAAATTAACCCCTAATCCTATGTAATTAATAAATATCTTTTCTATTACAAATAGGATTAGTAATACTCATTAATTAAGAAGAATTCAATATGATTAATAAATATCTTTCCTATTACAAATAGGATGAGTAATATTCACTAATTAAAAAGATTCATATTTAAATAAGAGTTCTTTTAAAATAGACGCATTAATCATGAAGATTCCTATTTAAAAAAGAGTTATTTTAAAGTATATTTTATGTTCTTTTTAGGCTAAAGATTTAAGCTACCATTTAGAGTATATTTTATCTAATATTTTAACATATATCTTATTCTATATTTTAGCAACAAAAATAATTTCAAATTTATAAATATGTGTTATTAAATGTGTGAGTATCCTATGTGTTATAGTTATAACAGATATACCTAAAGTATGAATATTTGAAATTTTGATGTTTCTTCAACTTTGTTTGATAGACTTGATAGCGAGCTTAAAAATAAGTTTATAGGTAAATATTTTGTCCACGAAAATAGCCATCACTTAAAATCCTTACAAACGTGGCATTTTCGTGTGGCAAAATCTTTCTCTCACTACATGACACTTATATGACTAAGATAAAATACAATGATGTCCTAAACCCTATAGTGGAACTATCCTATGGTCCGACGAATTCATCTTCGTTGTAACTTGAAAAGCTTGTAAGTAACTGAAATGACATAGGCAAAGCAAACAACAACTTGGCTTAATTAAATATGTTCTCCCCCTATACGCACAACAAAATAAAAACATGAAAGTAAAACACATTATTTTCTCCCTTTTTTTGACAAACGAGAAGGAAAAAGCATTAAACAGAGCAATGAAGCTAAACTCCTCCTAAAGATACAACAATGTAAAAGCAGAGTAATGCAAAAATGCAATGTTCTTTAAACTCCCCCTAAGTTCTATGACTCTCTAACTTAGAAACCAATTAAAAAGGTAATAAAGAAAAAGAAGATGTAAATGAAAAACAAATCTGAAATATTTTTTTCATAAATAACCACATAAGATATTAAACTCATTTAATCACAAATGAGCACACAACCAATTGAGAACTCGTTTTTTTTTTCATTTTTTTAACTCAAATTTTTATTATCTATTGTATAAATAAGGAAGTAGAGTAGAAGAGTCACACTTCACACACATAATAACATATTGACATTTATTTAAAATCAGTATATATGTTTAAACTCCACAAATATGCCAATTAAGTCATTTATGATCAATAAAAAAAGACTCAAAAAAACAAATATCACATATCATGTAAAATTATAATCGAGTCTTCAATCCCACAAAATAAAATATATCTACTAAAATAGGACTTAAAATTTTTCTTTATTTTATATATGAGGTAATTGATATTTTTCTTACTTTCTTAACCTCTATTGGCTCTTTCTTTTTGTGCATTCAATGTACAAGATTTATAAGCAATCATTTTTTGCATAATATTTCCTTCTTTTCTGCACCAGCCATAAACCTAGCATGACGACTTTCACACTAGTTGTGAGGTAGCCCTCTCCACTCAATGTGGTAGCTTCACATGTCACAGTAGGTAGCCCTCTCAATACTAGGTGCATCTATATGGTTGAAGTCTTAGAGTTTTTCAAGAAAATTCATAAACTTCAAGATTAGCATATATGTGTGTTCGTGAGTGTGTGAATAAGTTTATGTCAACATTGATCATCACATATACAAGAATATGTGTGTGTACATGATCCAAAATTGTAGAATAATTTTTACAATAAATATAAAAATTAGTTAAGTCATTAAAAATAAGGTTATATGTTTGTAAGTGTTTAACAAGTCCAATACCATGTTGCCCAAATAAGGATTTTGCTTTTTTTTTTGTAAGTTTGACTAATAAATAAAATAAAGACAATAAAGATTGCTCACCTAGTTTCATTTAAGCACTCTAACAAAAATACCTAGATGAAGGAATGAAAGACGGTTATTTGACCTAGAAAAATAACCTTTCCTAACCCACATTTTCTTACATTTTGGTTTCTTTATATCGTTGGGTTGGGACTCAACAAACTTAGGTGTCATAGGCGTGTTCTTGGACTTAGCTATAATTTTCTCATTCATCCTAAATGAAGATGCACTATGCATAGTAGGATGATGATAATGAGTCTTAGCATTAAAAGTAGTGAATTTTTCTTACCTCTTTAAACCTAAGACTTCATGCTTTCTAGTAAAATTTTTGAACATATTATTATAATTTCCATTCATCCTTGAATATGATGTAGCATGCATAGATGAATAATTCTTATAGGTCCTACTATGTGAACACATGGAAAGAATGATTAAGTTCAAGAGCATTCCTCAAACATCTACATTTTGGTCTTATATGACCTTTCCTACCACAATGATGATAGACAAACACAAACTTAACAACTTTTTCTACCATAGGTGCAATAGTTCTTTATGCATAAGTAATAACAATAGGGGTAGAGTTTAAGGGTCTTACAAATGTAGTCTTTGATATGGAAGGTGTGGAATTCTCATCTTTATAAGCAAAGTCATGTGTATCACCATGTGACTTACCAATGCTCAATATTTTATCTAATTGTTGAGCTCCAATGGTAAGTCTCTCCACTATTTCACATGATTCTTTGAGCTTTTGCACTTGTTTTTTATTATCTTCAACAAGCTTACTATTTTCTTCTTTCAAACCTACAAGACTCAAATTCAAAGCATTATTTTGTTCTTATAAAATATTATTCGCTTCTTTTAATTTACCAGAAAAAATTTCATGCACCTCAAGTTGTTCATTTAATTTTTCTATTTTTATATTTAAACTATTATTCTCTTCTATGGCTCTAAGACATTTAGAAAATAATTCTTTAGAACTTTTAACATTATATTTTGAAAGAAAAGATTCAAGTTCCTCATCAACTGAGCTATAATCCACAATAAAATGATTCATAATAAAAATCCATAGGACTAACAATAATTGTATCTAGTGCTGGCTCTAATTCCAATTAAAAGTTTATAAGATATGGACCTAATTATTAAATTTTTACCAATTTATAATTTAAAAATCTAAACAAAGCAGTCAGGCATGCAATCGTATGTAAAAATAAAGTGTGGAAATTGATGAGCGAAAACCGGCATCGCCGATTCTTGCCAATACTTTGGTTTTAATATTTATAAAACTCTCGCAAGTGCACGAATCATTTCGTAGAAAATGATAAGTATACTCCCAAGGTCGATCTAAGGAAGGAATGTGTGTGGTTTTTAATTTATTATTCAAACTTCTAAAAACGAAATTAAATCCTAAACATCCTGTCACGATATTTTGGGGTTTTGTGTTTTTAATCTAATTACATAAAATTAAACATAGATTCAATAAACATTCATGCAAATGTTATCATTTATAATGGCGGAGTATTTATGGATATAATAACTAAGTTAATTATGCTTGCTCATATTATCTAGGTTATTAAAGATATGAATTGATATTTATTGATTCTCCCTTTTTTGTATGAATACCACCTTTGGTGGGGTTAGATATTCTTGGTTAACTAAACAAATCAATTAACACCTATGGGTGGGGTTGATAACTAATATGCTTAATTAAATTAATTTCTTTTTCTAAGAGATTGAAAATGAACCATTTAAATGCCACCTTTGGTGGGGTTAGACAGTTTAAACTTTATTCAAGGTGTCCAAATTAAACCCAAGAATTTAGTTATCCGAGTACTAACTTTCAAGTTTTAAAACCACTACCGAAAACATGTCGTCAATACATTTTTAGATAATAATTCTTATAAAAACTTTTGAAATAGAGCTTCACTCTAACTACCGGGCGATTGTACCATCAAATAAAAGAGCACTACTCTAAATCAGACCGGATAACTAAACCTTAAAATCTAATTTTCAGGTTTAAGTTTGTAATGAAAAATAATATATTTCTCTCTAACATTCTTAATATATAATCATGAATAAAAATAAAATCAATTCATTTTAGAGATTTTTACCTTTTTAATATTTCGCAAGCATAACAACGTTATTATTACATCATGTTTACTAAATAGCCAGCACAGTTAAATTTAACCACAGACAAATTAAATATAACATGTAAGAATAAAGCATAAAAATAACTGTAAAGAAAATAAAATCCTTACAGAACTTCGACGCTATTCCCGTTGCTGGAAAAACTCCAAGCGAAATTTGCACTCCCATTTATTGAATCAAAGAGCTAAAATATTACAAAAACATAACTAGTTCTTCCCAAAAAGGGAAGAACTCTAAATCTAAGAGAAATTAACTAAGAAAAGCTAAAAACTAAGAAAACATAAGAAAAACTAAGAAAAACTAAAGAATCCTAAAAATCTAAGAAAAGAGAGAAAAGAATGTATTTGGAGGTGTTTTTTAGGTGTTTGAAGGTGTAGGGAAGGGGGGTATTTATAGGTGAGAATGGAGAGAAAAAGTAGAGAAAAAAAATGTTAAAAAAATGTAAAAACGCGGATTAGTGATTGCTGACGTCATTTGATGACATCAGCATGACGGGGGGCAGCTGCACAGTACCGGGTATGAACAGTACCGCGGCTGCACAGTACCGGGGATGAACAGTGCCGAGGCTGCACATTGCAGCGCGGATGAACAGTGCAGCGCGGATGAACAGGGCGCGCGGATGAACAGTGCGCGCGGATGAACAGTTCCGCGCGCAGCTTGGGGCGGAGCTGGGCGCTGGGGCGCGGCGGCCGGGCGGCGCGATTTTTTCCTTTATGACATTTTTGTCCTTTTTGACCCATTTTGTCCAATTTTTCCATATTTGTTGACCTTTCCCCATTTATTTATTAATATATTTGTGATGTATTGCTTCCAGTATTCCTCTTTGAGTTTTTAAGTTGCGTTTTTAAGCCATAATACCTGAAAAACAATAAAAATACCCGTGATTCCGAAAAAGACAAATTTATATAAATATATGATAAAACATATAAATATATATATTTTTTAATCAATTAATGTGCATAAAATCATGGTTATTTTAGTGCTTTTTGAGCACTCATCACAACCCCCAACCAGCTTCTTGCTAGTCCCTTAGCAAGAGAAGCGATAAAAACTAAAAATTAAACTATCCTAAATCACTTTCGTGGATTGAAACGGTTGCATTTAGCCTATGCAACAAGCCGTTAAACCCCTAGGTTGCCCTAGTGAACGAGTTTGAGTCTCGTGAGGATTTTCAGTAATGATACCCACAAACATTGAACTAACTGTAAAAATCAAAAGAAACTATAAAAACAATCAAATCAAAAACTACAATTACAACACAATTAATTTAAGAATAAAAGAAAACAACATATCACAAAAATATCTCATACTTTTTAATCTCCTTTAAGATCATAATTAAAATCTCAAGCATAAGTTATTTTAATCTCTTTAAACAATCATGATTTTATTATAATAATTAGTCGAAAATCATTTTCATATTTCATTTCAAAAATGTATCAATTTAATTTTACCCAATTTCAGTGTCATGAATCAGAATTCGCTTCGACTCTATTCCTCACAAGTCAATACTCTCAAAGCACTGAATCCTATGGGTTCAAACACTCATACTAATTTATATGCGAAAGAGTTGATGTATAGAAATGAACTAATAGGTTCGCATATGTATAAAGAATAAAGGCTCAAAGTGTTATTTTAACATTGATCTCATGAAAGGAATCGAATGTATAAATTATAAAGATATCATATATAAAAATTATTTTTATGCATAAATCAAACTCATTAAGAAAGAATTTCAAGATATATGCTTTTTACAAATGAAGAAATTGCAATGACTTTTTAGGGAATTACTTCCTATATATTTCTTTTGTAATTAGCCTTTACTCACAACTTTGTAGGCAATGTGGGTCATAGTATGTAGATGATACTATAATTTTTTTATCTCTCTATTTTTTTTTCTGAAGATATTTTTTTTTTCAATATATGTATTTTTTTAGAGAGTCAACCCATGTACAGATTGTACATTTTTTTGGATTTTGGTGAGTGGTTAATTTTGTGGCTTTTCTGTTTGATCTTGGTTTAGGTAACCCCAGATATGTCTTTTTGTTTTTGTAGCAGTCATGCATAAATGAGATATAAGCATATACTATCAATTTCTACTCAAATCATTTAATCTAAACAAAAATAATAAAAAAATATATGATACTCTATTAAGATGAGAAAAAATTCATACATTCAATGCTAATACCTATAGAGATCATCTAAAAATTTGAATAAATAAGAAATGTGTTTGGAGTAGAAAAAATATATTTCACTCTGAATAAAAGAATTTAGGCTCAAATTATATCTCACAAGGGTAGTCTCCACTAAAAAAAATTCATAAACACCGATTTTGGGTTTAATATAATTTCCACATTTTATCAAGAAATACTAGTTATGACAAAAACTAACTAATTATCAAAAATAATTACAAAATATTTCATGATATGTTTTCAAAAATTAATCTAACAGTACAAAAGACTTAATTATTTACTTAAATTTGATTTAAAGAAATGATAAATTTTTGTGAGAAAATATTTAAATTTTTTTTTATTATTTTTAAATTGTTAAATCTTTTTTTTTTTCTAATTAAGCATGGTAACTTTTCACCACCCCCAACCTAGAACTTACATTGTCCTCAATGTAACAACTGTAAATTAAAGATAAAGAGAAAAGAGAAGAAAGATTACCTATTTCCTGAGAATGTGTAAGTAGTAATGGAGAAATGCAGGTGCATCCATCATATTCATTATTAAAGTGTATACAGACAGATCGCTGTAAACTTCTAACATCTCAACAAATATTTTTAGTTTTAACAATTTAAAAATTATTAAACTAAAATGAACAATCAAATTAAGTAAATAAAATAAATAACAGAAAATTACCTAAAATGATGGGTTGCCTCCCATCCAGCGCTTAGTTTAACGTCTTAGCAAGACGTAACTTGGGGATTGCCTCTTAAGTAAACTCAATGTCCCCTCATCATTGA
Source organism: Hippophae tibetana (assembly GCA_037013495.1). Classification (NCBI taxonomy): domain Eukaryota; kingdom Viridiplantae; phylum Streptophyta; class Magnoliopsida; order Rosales; family Elaeagnaceae; genus Hippophae; species Hippophae tibetana. The sequence goes on along the minus strand of CM072808.1, from coordinate 8,046,441 downwards.
GTCAATCATACCTACAAGTAAGACAATGTTGTCTACCTATACTGTTTCAAACATGCCCTATTGACTTTTAAATTTTTCTGTACCAAAAACTAAGGGCATGCTTGAGGGTTTTAGATAACCCACATCTAGGTGCAAATCAAATAATTAAGGCATCATAACACAATTGTACCTAGATCAAGCAAAGAAACTAACTCTTGAGATTAAAACTTTAAAATTTTTGAGATAGTTTCAAATTTTTATTATTATTATTATTTTTTTTAAGGTTAAAATAACATAATTAGTATTAACCAAGAGTGCTCCCAGGAAAAAAATGGTGGGGCAACGGCTCCTTAAATACCATCCTCCTAGACAGAGCAACGTTCCCAGGAAAGACTAGTGGCACAAAGGCTTCCAAGAACTAGTCTCCTAGACATAACTCCCTTAGATCTTTACTTTTCATGCTATTAAAATTAAGTTAATTAAGTTCAGTTAAGTAAAAATCTAAGTTAATTAAGTTAATGAAAATCTAATTTAATTAAAAAGCTAAGTTGGTTAAGTAAAAAAAATATCTAAATTAATTAAAAAAAACTAAGTTAATCAAAGTTAATTAAAAAGTTCAAGTTAATTAAGTTAAGTTAATTAAAAAGCTAAGTTAAAAATCTAAGTTAGTTAAGTTAAAAAAAATCTAAGTTAATTAAAAAGTTAAGTTAATTAAGTTAAGTAAACTAAAAATCTAAGTTAATTAAGTTAATTAAAAATTTAAATTAATTAAGTTAAATAAAAATTAAGAGAGAAATAAAAAATAATAATAAAAAATAATAATAAAAAAAATAAAAATAAAAATAAATTAAATTAAAATTGATATAAAATAAAATAAAATAATGTAAAATAAAATAAAATAAAATAAAATAAACAAAAATAAAATAAAATAAAAATAAAATAAAATTGAAAAAGGTAAAGGAAAATAAAATAAGAATAAAAATTGATTTTTTTTTATTTTGTTTTTATTCATTTTTATTATTACTTTTATTAAAATAAAATTAAGATTTTAAATAAAAATTAAAATTAAATGAAAATTAAAAAGAAAGCTTTATTTTAAAAAAAAAAACTTTTTTACTATTCATGAACGGTAATTTTATTTTACTATTTACACTATATTAAAAAAAATTTAAGTTTTTAATTTTTAATTTTTTTTTACTATTAATGAACGGTAATTTTATTTTACTATTTACACTATATTAAAAAAATTCAGTTTTTAATTTTTAATTTTTTTTTACTATTCATGAACGATAATTTTATTTTACTATTTAAATTAGAGTATTTATTTATTTTTATCTTAAAATTTTAAAATTTTAAATTTTTTTTTTTACTATTCATGAACGGTAATTTTATTTTACTATCTACGCTATAAATTTTATTTATTTATTTTTAACTTAAAACTTTTTGTTTTTTTTTTTTTACTATTCATGAACGGTAAATTTTTTTTACTTCAAATTTCAAATTTTTAAATTATTTTACAATTAAAAAAATTAATTTTTAATTTTTTAATTTTTTTTTAATTTTTTTTTTTAATTTCTTATGAAATTTGAAATTTGATTATTATTTTTTCTATTAAAACAAAAAAAATCACAATTATTTACAGCACAAAAATGTTTTTAAAATTTTGATAAATAATTTAAAAACCGTTATTACTTTCCCCGGCAACGGCGCCAAAAACTTGATGAGCGAAAACCGGTATCGCCGATTCTTGCCAATACTTTGGTTTTAATATTTATAAAACTCTCGCAAGTGCACGAATCATTTCGTAGAAAATGATAAGTATACTCCCAAGGTCGATCTAAGGAAGGAATGTGTGTGGTTTTTAATTTATTATTCAAACTTCTAAAAACGAAATTAAATCCTAAACATCCTGTCACGATATTTTGGGGTTTTGTGTTTTTAATCTAATTACATAAAATTAAACATAGATTCAATAAACATTCATGCAAATGTTATCATTTATAATGGCGGAGTATTTATGGATATAATAACTAAGTTAATTATGCTTGCTCATATTATTTAGGTTATTAAAGATATGAATTGATATTTATTGATTCTCCCTTTTTTGTATGAATACCACCTTTGGTTGGGTTAGATATTCTTGGTTAACTAAACAAATCAATTAACACCTATGGGTGGGGTTGATAACTAATATGCTTAATTAAATTAATTTCTTTTTCTAAGAGATTGAAAATGAACCATTTAAATGCCACCTTTGGTGGGGTTAGACAGTTTAAACTTTATTCAAGGTATCCAAATTAAACCCAAGAATTTAGTTATCCGAGTACTAACTTTCAAGTTTTAAAACCACTACCGAAAACATGTCGTCAATACATTTTTAGATAATAATTCTTATAAAAACTTTTGAAATAGAGCTTCACTCTAACTACCGGGCGATTGTACCATCAAATAAAAGAGCACTACTCTAAATCAGACCGGATAACTAAACCTTAAAATCTAATTTTCAGGTTTAAGTTTGTAATGAAAAATAATATATTTCTCTCTAACATTCTTAATATATAATCATGAATAAAAATAAAATCAATTCATTTTAGAGATTTTTACCTTTTTAATATTTCGCAAGCATAACAACGTTATTATTACATCATGTTTACTAAATAGCCAGCACAGTTAAATTTAACCACAGACAAATTAAATATAACATGTAAGAATAAAGCATAAAAATAACTGTAAAGGAAATAAAATCCTTACAGAACTTCGACGCTATTCCCGTTGCTGGAAAAACTCCAAGCGAAATTTGGACTCCCATTTATTGAATCAAAGAGCTAAAATATTACAAAAACATAACTAGTTCTTCCCAAAAAGGGAAGAACTCTAAATCTAAGAGAAATTAACTAAGAAAAGCTAAAAACTAAGAAAACATAAGAAAAACTAAGAAAAACTAAAGAATCCTAAAAATCTAAGAAAAGAGAGAAAAGAATGTATTTGGAGGTGTTTTTTAGGTGTTTGAAGGTGTAGGGAATAGGGGTATTTATAGGTGAGAATGGAGAGAAAAAGTAGAGAAAAAAAATGTTAAAAAAATGTAAAAACGCGGATTAGTGATTGCTGACGTCATTTGATGACATCAGCATGACGGGGGGCGGCTGCACAGTACCGGGTATGAACAGTACCGCGGCTGCACAGTACCGGGGATGAACAGTGCCGAGGCTGCACAGTGCAGCGCGGATGAACAGGGCGCGCGGATGAACAGTGCAGCGCGGATGAACAGTGCGCGCGGATGAACAGTTCCGCGCGTAGCTTGGGGCGGAGCTGGGCGCTGGGGCGCGACGGCCGGGCGGCGCGGCGGCGCGATTTTTTCCTTTATGACATTTTTGTCCTTTTTGACCCATTTTGTCCAATTTTTCCATATTTGTTGACTTTTCCCCATTTATTTATTAATATATTTGTGATGTATTGCTTCCAGTATTCCTCTTTGAGTTTTTAAGTTGCGTTTTTAAGCCAAAATACCTGAAAAACAATAAAAATACCCGTGATTCCGAAAAAGACAAATTTATATAAATATATGATAAAACATATAAATATATATATTTTTTAATCAATTAATGTGCATAAAATCATGGTTATTTTAGTGCTTTTTGAGCACTCATCAGAAATAAAAGAATAACACACGATATTTTTAGGTGGAAACAACCTAGGCCACAACCATAACCTAAGATAAAAACCACCGGTTCCACCGAACCACCTAACTTTCCACTATAAAAAAACAAATATTCAAGTACAAATTCGGTCATATGCTACCCTCCCTAGGATACTGTCCCAATGTACCTTACTTATGAGCCCCTACTCTGTTTTCATAGTTTCCAATATAAGCGTGAGTGTTTTACAAACCAACATTTCAATAAGCTTCCCACCAACCAGATACATTCCCGAATTAACTACAAAATGGTTAGCACAAAAACACAAGTGTCTGTTTGTGTTCTAGAACGAATTTACTAACGAATAATCTTAATTATATGATTCAAAACATATGTCACTTAAATAAAATAAACTAGTAAATCCTAGAGCAAAAATATTAAGCACAAGTTCAATAAAGAAAGCTTCTTTAAAGATTAATAATCAAATAAAATAACTATGATATGACAAAAACAATTATTTGATCTAACAATTTAAGAACAAAAATAAAAAATAAGTCATAAGTCATAAGAACATATTATCAAAATATCATAAAATAATTAGCCTTATTAATCAATCAAACATAACCATCGATATTTGATAGATTAATTAAATAAAAAAGCCTAAAGAATTATAATCTTATATTTGTAAAACAAGAGAGAGAAATTCAGAAGAATAGAATAATGTTCTTGTGTGGTTGATTGAAACAATGAGGAAAGAGTTTTATTCATAGGAAAAATTAAAACCCTTAATTCTATCTAATTGATAAATATATTTTCTATTATAAATATGATTAGTAATACTTACTAATTAAGAAGAATCATATTTAAATAATAGTTCTTTCGAAATAGACTCATTAATCATGAAGATTCCTATTTCAAAAAGAGTTATTTTAAAATATATTTTATGTTATCTTTTAGGCAAAAGATTTAAGCTATAATTTATAGTATATCTTAACTAATATTTTACCATATATCTTATTCTATATTTTAGCCAAAAAAAAAATTCAAATTAATAAATATGTGCTATTAAATGCATGAGTGCAATCCTAAAGTATTTTAGTTATAAGAGATATACCTGAAGTACGATATTTGAAAATAAGACGTTTCTTCAACTTTGTTTGATAAACTTGATAGGGAGCTTAAAAATAAGTTTATAGGTAAATATTTTGTCCACGTAAATAACCGACACTTATAATCCTTACACTAAGCATCTATAATTTCGAAAGCAACTACATCATAATTGTATTTGAGTTATCATGAAAATTTGTTCCTAAAGGTATAACAATAAATAGGATTAGTAATACTCATTAATTAAGAAAACTCTTATTTAAATAAGAATTCTTTCGAAATAGACTCATTAATCATGAAGATTCCTATTTCAAAAAGAGTTATTTTAAAGTATATTTTATGCTATCTTTTAGCTAAATATTTAAGCTATAATTTGGAGTATATCTTATCTAATATTTAAGTATATATCTTATTCTATATTTTAGCAACAAAAATAATTTTATATTTATAAATATGTGCTATTTAATACATGAGTGTAATCCTACCTGTTTTAGTTATAATCGATATACTTGAAGAACGATATTTGAAATTATGACGTTTCTTCAACTTTATTTGATAGACTTGATAGTGAGCTTAAAAATAAGTTTACAGGGAAATATTATGTCCACGTAAATAGCCAACACTTATAATCCTTATACTTAGCATCTGTAATTTTGAAAACAATTACATCATAATTGTATTTGTGTTATCATGAAAATTCTTTCCTAAAGATATAACAATGTAAAAGCAAATAAATAAGATTAGTAATACTCACTAATTAAGAAGACTCATATTTAAATAAGAGTTCTTTCAAAATAGACTCATTAATCATGAAGATTCCTATTTAAAAAAGAGTTATTTTAAAGTATATTTTATGCTATTTTTTAGGCTAAAGATTTAAGCTATAATTTAGAGTATATCTTATCTAATATTATGTCCACGTAAATAGCCAACACTTATAATCCTTATACTTAGCATCTCTAATTTTGAATACAATTACATCATAATTGTATTTGTGTTATCATGAAAATTATTTCCTAAATATATAACAATGTAAAAGCAAATAAATAAGATTAGTAATACTCACTAATTAAGAAGACTCCTATTTAAATAAGAGTTCTTTCAAAATAGACTCATTAATCATGAAGATTCCTATTTAAAAAAGAGTTATTTTAAAGTATATTTTATGCTAATTGTTTAGGCTAAAGATTTAAGCTATAATTTAGAGTATATCTTATCTAATATTTTAGCATATATCTTATTCTATATTTTTGCAACAAAAATAATTTCAGATTTATAAATATGTGTTATTAAATGTGTGAGTGTAATCCTACGTGTTTTAGTTATAACAGATATACTTGGAGTACAACATTTGAAATTTTGATATTTCTTCAACTTTGTTTGATAGACTTGATAATGAGCTTAAAAATAAGTTTACAGGTAAATATTCTATCCATATAAATAGCTAACACTTATAATCCTTACATTTAGCATATGTAATTTTGAAAGCAACTACATCATAATTGTATTTGAGTTATCATGAAAATTCTTTCCTAAAGATATAACAAGGTAAAAGCAAATAAATAGGATTAGTAATATTCACTAATTAAGAAGACTCTTATTTAAATAAGAGTTCTTTCGAAATAGACTCATTAATAATGAAAATTCTTATTTAAAAAAGAGTTATTTTAAAATATATTTTATGCTATCTTATAGGATAAAGATTTAAGCTATAATTTAGAGTATATCTTATCTAATATTTTAGAATATATCTTATTCTATATTTTAGGAACAAAAATAATTTTAGATTTATAAATATGTGCTATTAAATGCGTGTGTGCAATTCTACGTGTTTTAGTTATAACTGATCTACATGAAGTACGATATTTGACATTATCACATTTCTTCAACTTTGTTTGATAGAATTGATAGTGAGCTTAAAAATAAGTTTATAGGTAAATATTATGTTCATGTAAATAGCCAACACTTATAATCCTTACACTTAGCATCTATAATTTTGAAAGTAACTACATCATAATTGTATTTGAGTTATCCTAAAAATTATTTCCTAAAGATATAACAATGTAAAAGAAAATAAATAGGATTAGTAATGCTCACTAATTAAGAACACTCATATTTATATTTTCTCTTAAATACACAAATAGTAATGCAAGTTTTGAAAATCAAGAAATAAAGTTTTTGATTAAATATATATATATAATAAATAAATGATAGAATTATGTTAATTTACATATATATTTGTAATTTCATTAATTATAGTGATTAAATAATTTTAAAATAAAACAATTTATTTATTTATAAAATTATAAAATTATATATATATAGTAAAATAAAATATAAATATAAAGTAAAAAAATTAAGATTAGTAATACAAAATAAATAAAGAAAATAAATATACTTAATATAAAAAAACAATATAAAAAAACTATAATTATATAAAATAATTAATGATAACAACAATACAGAAAGTGATGAAGTCAAGTAAAATAAAGTTAAAGTATTTAATATAAGAGTAAAATTAATAAAAAATAATATCAAATAACTAATGAAAGGAATTAATAAAGATGTAAAAATTGCATGGTAATTATAATAAAAGATATACAGCTGAACAGATATATAATAGAAAAGATAAATATAACCTATTATAAATAATATGTTTGTCTCAAAATATTTGTTAAATTTTTTTTATATTTGTTTGTACAAAAAATAAGAGGAAGAAATTATTTAAAGATTGTAGGAAATAATACACGAACAAACAATTAAGAATAAAATTATTTTATTAAAATTAGAAATATATACAAATATATAATTTAAATAGAAAAAAGAAAATAATAATCAAGACATGTGTATCACATAGTATCTTTAAGATAATTTTTCCGCTCACTGCGAGTATTTGAGAATGACGAAAATTTATCTCTAAAAATGTAACGATTAAATAATAATAAACTTAAAACATAATTTATTATATTAATAAAAGAAACTATTTCTAGATATAAAGTATACAAGCAAATAATAATAATAATAATATAATAATAATAAATAAATAAAATATATTTTTCCTTTACCTTTTCTGATCTTACTCTTTTTTTTCTTTTCTCTTTCTTCTCTCTTTTTTTTCTTTTCTCTTTCTTCTCTCTTTTTTTCTTCTTTTATCTCAGCAACTGTCTCTATTTTTCTTTCTCTGATTTTCTTTTCTCTTTTTGTTCTCAATTTTTTTATATTTTTATTCTTAGTTTTTTTTTATTTATAGAAAAATTATACAGAGGAGAAAGCTGAAAATTGATACTTGAGTAGTGAAACGAAAGTTGAAATTGAAGAAGAGAAATGGCAACCAAAAAAAAAGAAAGAACAATGAAAGAAGTTAATATTGGAAATAAGGAAATAAGGAAATATTTTATTCAAATTTTCTAACCATAATTTTAAATATATAAATATTTTAAATATATTTATAATTAATATCATAGTCATAAAAATAATTAATCCTTATCCGATACAAATGCATATCAATGGTACTGAAAAACCCACAGACACGTAGAGGGTGCAAGGAAAAAGCTGACAATTGTGTGGCCGTAGAAAAATTCACATTTCATTTTATTGAAGGAATCATATAAGATGTTCCCTACCAACTATTGGGATAGACAAGAAAATGGCTTTATAAAAAGGACACAATTTTTTCAAGTCTGTCGGTCAAGTATACTATTCATATTTTTAGATTTTGAATAATATATTTAAATTTATGAAAAAAAATTATATTTGAGGTAAATCTATGTTAAATTAAACTAGTAATTTGTACCAATATAATGTGCTACCATAAATGCAGGAAGAGATACAAATTTCACAATTGATTGAATATTATTACAAAATCGTGATTAGTTAAAAATCAACTTTAAATCAATTTAAAGTCGGTTCAGCAATAAAAAGACTTAAAATTTAAAGTTGGTTCAGCAATAAAAAGACTTAAAATTTAAAGTCGGTTCAGCAATAAAAAGACTTAAAATTTAAAGTCGGTTCACGGATTGAACCGACTTAAAATTATTATTTTTACATATTTTACTCATTTTCTACTCTATTAAGAGTTTGTATTCGATAACATAATAGTAAAAAAAACCAAAATATGTTTAACAAAGTTTAAATAATACAAATAATTGAAAAATTAAATATAATTAATTACTTGAGAATTAAATTTATTACCAAAAACATAATATATATAACTTAAATTACAAATAAAATGATGTCTCTTTTGTCATGGATTTTGTGATATTTTCATTTTATTTTAAGGAGAGGAAGCTTGGTTTGTTTAGAATCACCAGTATAGTAACCAGAAAACTAGGCAAGAGAGATGAGATAGAGTTTGGGCAAAAAATAGCTGGTCCATATAACAATTTATTCCCCTAAATACATGAGCATATAAACATCCATCAAACAAACATCCCAAACTTTAGAGACACAAGAATAGAGAAATTAAAACATTATAAAAATTATCATGTTGTTGTCCTATGTTAATCAAAATTATCATATTCTTCTCTTGATTCTTCTTATGATGTTATAATTTGAACCATGTGTTCTGTCCATTCTTCTTGTAAATCATCAAAAATTTGCATATCATAGTCCGATTTGCTCCAACTAAAGAACTATATGTAATTAAATTTAAAATAAGAATGTAATATCAGGAATTCATCAAAAATAACTTATATATGTTAAAAGATTAGTAAAAGCGATTACCACATCGACACCATAGTGATATAATAATAACCTACATAACCCGTCTTGTTCCAACCAAAAAACTATATATAATTAAATTCAAAATAAGAATGTAGTATCATGAATTCACAAAAAATAACTTATATATGTTAAAAGATTAGTAAAAGAGATTACCACATCCTTTCGAAATCATATTAGCACTGTATTAATCTGGAATGAAACTGATATTTTTAATGCTATAAAGAGCTCTAAATATGAAGTCAGTATAACTCTGATTTGTTACTTGGGTTGGTTAGTTTTGGTGCCCATATACTAATACTTTTTTTGTATTTTCTTAGGGTGAACCAACAATTACTCTTGAAGATATGATGATTCTTGATGGTTTTCCTATACTTGGCTGGCCAGTGACTACCATGATGTTGTCATACCAGGGAACTAGGCAAGAGATATGAGATGAAGTTTGGGCAAAAACAGGTCCGTATAACAATTCATTCCCCTAAATACATGAGCACACATAAACATCCATCAAACAAGCTGCCCAAACTTCAGACACAGTAATAGAGAAATTAAAGCATTATAAAAATTACCATGATGTTGTCATATGCTATTCAAAATCATCAAAATCTTCTCTTGATTTTTCTTATGATGATATAATTTGAACCATGTATTCTACTCATTCCTCTCGTAAATCATCAAAAATTTATGGGTCATAGCCCTTCTTATTCCAATCAAAGAACTACATGTATTTAAATTCAAAATAAGAATGTAATTTCATGAATTCACAAAAAATAACTCATATATGTTAAAAATGTATATTGGTAAAAGATATTACCACATCTTTAATTGAAATGTTTATATTTGTGATGATTTCGCTCATAAACTTCATGACATAGTAACCACACATGACTCCATCATTTTGTTGAGGAACCTACAAAAAATAAGTGTACATGATTTTTCATAATCGAACATCTTTATTATTCAATAGTAAAATTAATAAAATTATTAATATTCACTTGTACATACCATAACTTTGTCCCATATAAGCTTATGAGATTTTTTAAGGGCAATTCCCCTACTTTTGTTCCACAGCTTCCATGCCCTATCAAAGTTTAAAATGATTAGTTTTTTATTAAATATTACAAAGAATAATAGAAGAAAAATAGCTAGCTATAACTCTTACATTTCAACAACTACTTCTGTATCTTTACTCAATTCTATGGAAGTTGAGTCATAGTACCAAATATGATTGCCATACAGATCAAGGATTACCAACATTCAATAATCTTGGCCTTGTTCAAACTTTAGTGGCCAAGGGATTATCAACTTCTGATTTCTGTTAAGCATTAATGCCCTATCACATAATTGTTTAGCTCTAATGCTAACATCCTTATCTTGATATTGATTGAAAAATAAAGAATCATAGAACATTGCTAAATGTGATGAGTGATTATGTTGAAGTTGATAATAACATGTCCAATATAAAAGAAATATATATAAATAATTAGATAATATAAATATAATTATATATGTTCTATATAATAAATGAAAGTTATTTATTGATTGAGCACTCACCTTGTCCACACTTGAATTATACTTAAATCGATCATTTGATATTCAAATAGCTGTAATATGCACTCGATTGATATATATGTTTGACGATGTCTATACCATAAATTTCTATAGGAAGTGGCACAGTCCATCCATCATAAATTTCTACTGAAGTTTAAAGCATAATAAAAACTATACTTTTTCATGGCTTCTTCTTGAATGACTTAGTGCACGATGATTGGCCACTAAGCATAGATTTACCATGAGATACTTGCTTTGTATCTCTTAAATGTACCGCACTTACTAATTTTGGTATAATAGACTAATGAAGAAGTATTATGTATGTTAGTAACAATAAAAGAATATTAATATAATAGTACCACATCAAAATTTATCACAACTTGACTCTATAGCCAAGCCATATATTGGCCAACCGCCTCTTCGACTATGGTAGCATCAAAAGGCACAAGTAGTGGACAATCATAGAGAAATGATTGATCAATTACTATTCACCAATGATTTTTTAAATATTGATTATGAATCATCTGATCCTTGCTCAATTGTTATACCATTCCAATAGCAACAAAGTATGTTGATGAACGATGTTTCAACAAACATTTCATAATCTGTAAAAAAATTAAGCATTATATATAATAAATAAAATATATAATAAAAAATAAAAATAATAGACTATCTACATAAACTTTAAATCTTACCACAAATGATTCATCAAATAGAGGAGGACTCCTATGTGGGCTAGTTATTGGAAGGACATCTTCATCAAAACATTCATCGTGATGTGATGGATGGTAAGAATGCACATATTGCATTAGAGATGTTGAACCACAACTTGATTTCATCTTCATTCCTAGCATAAAGGGAGGACCAATAGGATGACTATATCCTACATAGGATATAGGTTGGGCACCATGAGATTGTGTGGGTGTCTGGCATGGATGGTGGCATAACTGGCACAGATGGTGGCATGTATGGCATGGATGGTTGCATGCTTGGCCAATAGGGCATGCCCTGATTATAGTATGTTGTCATACTTGACATGTGTTGTGATCGATATTCTTTTAAAGTGGCAATCTTAATTAACAATGAGGCCTTAACAGAGTTGAGTTCTTCTTTAATTTTACTGTAATTCTCCTTACTGACCATCTGAGGCTTTTATTTTAGAATGTTAAAATACTTCATATAACCATCATACTGGTTTCCTCCCCTAACACGACCAGGATGCTCGCGTCTGAATGCATGATATATAACATCTCTCCCTGGTTGTTCGATTATTTCACCCCTGGTTATTTGTTCTTGAACAACTCTCTACAAATAATAAAGCAAACAAACATATCATTCATTATTACATCAATTAGCAAAAATCATAAGGACTTTGTATCAAGTTAAATTACTAACCAACTTATTTAGTTGTTCTTCTCCTCGCTTAGTCATTGGTCTTGACTTCTTCGTTTTAAGGGTCTTTGTTTCTATGTATAATTCAGATTGGGTAATTGGTCTACCCAATTCAACTTCCTACATAAATTAAATAAATTTATTAACCATGACATCAACTTAAATTTGAGGAAAATAAATATAAAAATATTTATAAATTAACACAAATTAATAATATCATTTTATATCTAACTTCAGGATTTGAATATATTTCATATCAAGCATGCATGCATTTATTTTCCATATATTTATCAATTTATACCCAAATCATGATTAAGAACGTCCCAAAAATAAAAAAAATCCTAAAAATTGAAAATACATACTAAATACTAAAGTAGAGAATGAAGTTTCCACCCCAAACTTAAATTGCACATTGTCCCCAATGTGCCCATATAAATATGAAAAAGGTAAAAGTAAATAAAAATCACTTAATCTTGGCACATCACATCTGTCGTTGAAATTTCTTAATATTGTTTCGTCATTTCTCTCCATATTTATTCACCTACAAAACAAAAACAATGAAAATATAAGTAAAATAATGTTAGGTTACCTTCCAATTAGCGTCACTTTTTATGTCCTTGACATGATGGCTATATCAACTCCTAAAGTACATCCATCTGTGTCCATTTACTATTGATTTTGTTCGAAAATATTTTGAATCCTAATTTTTTCAATAATAAATCATGTTCCGGTTTAAAAAAATGGTGCTTAATTAACTTATCATGCCATATTTTTTTTTCTTTTTGTACTTTTTGGCATTCTTATGAGAACTCCACCATAGGTCATCTAATTTATGTATTTTCAACATCTTTTTCACCTCTCTATTAGACTCTTTTGCTTTCCTACTTGATTGGGGATGGTAGGATGAAGGTGGGAAGTCTAAACTTGATGGCTCTTCAATATATGGGTTGAGCTTAGAACCTATCTTAAAAATCTCCACAACCATATTAGGTATACACATGGGAGGTGTAGCATCCAAATAGTTCACACAATCAACAATATCAATCATAGATTCCATAATTTCAAAATTAAAATAAATAGAGTTGTTTCTTGTTAAGTTTACTTCATTGTTCACAAAATCATGTGTAATAGTCTTAAGTATGGGCAAATAAATAGATTCTTTTAAGTTATCATCTATCCTAAAACATTTATTAGTATTATCAATATCAAAGGGTTCAGATGCTTTAAAAACTTTGAATGTTTCATCAAGGATTTCTCTGTCAAATCCTTCTAAGTTGTAATGGAATTAGGTGGTAAAGAGTTTAGTCAAGCTTGAGCATAGTCTCTTAAAGAGTAAGAGAAAAATCTAAGCCTAAATTCCTTCTCGGTCACACCACTGAATTTGAATGAATCTTCAACTTCATTAAACAATCTGAGATGTAAATGAGGATTCTCTACTGGTGATCTGCTGAATTTTCCAATTATTTGTAACATTTGAAACATCACTCGCTTTAGTTCAAACTGATTAGTTTGAATATTTGGCCTTGTAATAATTGGATTTAGCCCTTCTAACATAGGTAATGCATATTCATTCATAGCTCTACCTCTATCATCCATTAAAGATATCAGGTTGTTCAAATTTAGCTCATTATTCTTTATTTCTAATGGATTAGTCATATCTTTCACTTGGGTGACAACTTCTTTTCTTATTGATATCAAAGTAAGCTCAATTTTGGGATTTAAAGATAAAAAAATTCCCTTATGGACTCTACTCATACAATACTCTTAAAAGTTTTTCTAAGTGAACTAAAGAGATGTTAAAATTAAAAATAAATAACTAAATAAATAAATTAAAATTACAAAAATTAAATAAAGAAAAGTAACTAATTTCAATAATAAATAAATTAATTAAAATAAATAAAAATTACAAAAAAATAAATAAAGAAAAAATTAATAGAATATAATAAAAATTAATTTCTAATGTTTATAATCCCCAAAAACGGCGCCAAAAACTTGATGGACACGAATTGTATGCAATGAATACACAATAATACATATAACAACAAAATATAATGATAAGAAAATATTGTTTCCACGGAGATTATATTATTAGAAACTAATTTTCAAAACTAAAAGATAAAAATAGATTTTTTTGTGTTTTAATGTTTTAAGAAAGCAAAATTAAAACAACTAAAAATAAATAAAAATAATTAATTAACTCAGATTTGAAAGTTAAGAAAATATATGAGAAAATATTTATGAATACTCAATCTTCTAATTTTCTAAACATGTAAATCACTAAAATCCCACCAGTATAATTACAATCAATTATATGATCAATTGAATCTAACATATCATATAGTAATTAACCTAATCACACTCTCATGTTAATTAAATTACATACTACACATTAGGTTTATCAATTAGAGATCATATACATAAGAATCATAAATCTATGCATAGAAACTATGCTTGTTATTTAATCAAAATAAACTACTAAAGAATTCTCTCAAATCTATTTAATTACCTCTATGAATTAATTGTTGGCCAAATAATTAATAGCACAAAAATTAGATTAAATAATATAATTAAATTGAAATCATAATTGGGGTGAAATATTAGATCATCACATGGTGAAAATTAGGTTTATAAGACCTCTACATTGATAAATTAGCTAGACATAATTTTATTCATCAGACTTATATTTTTTTATAAAGAAAGACATAAAAATTAATAAAGAAATGAGAAAAAAAAGAAATACAATCAATCTCTTGAATTGTAGCACCAATATCCTCTTGAATATTCATTAAAATTGTATCTCTTTTTGAATTTTTCTATATTTTTATCTCTTTTTGGCTCTAAAAATTGATAAAAAAATATGTAATTTTGAATCTTTATGTTTTATGGGGGAATTATGGGGTTAGATTAGGTTTAGGTTGAAATTGGACAGTTAGATCAACTTCAAATCAAATTTTGAGATGAAAAAAAGGAAAATTAGTAATGCTTCTCAATAGAAACATGACACATGGTACAAGGATTTACTCGGTGAATCAACAAGAGACGTATGGTGTGGGTGGACTAGTCGCTGTCAATGCAGTTGAGTCAACACCATGTGGAATGATGTGATTTGTAGTTATATATTTTATAGGCTCCTTGTGGGAAGAATGGACTAATCAGATGACAATGTGTGGCATACTCGTTGCCCACACAATGAAACTTGGAATGAATGTCTTGTTGACATGTGGTAAGGCCAACATCACTCATTCATGTGATATTGTGCAATTGGTCCCCTTTGCTTGTATGACATCCATGTGGCGTGCCTGTTTGTATCCCTTGCTTGTGTGGCATCCATATGGCTTTCCTAGTTGATCCTGAATTGAAAAATTCATAAAAAAATCCGTAAAAACTCCAAAAACTTCGCAAAAATATATTTTCATCCTTTTTCACTAGAAATTTTATATTTTAATATTTTTAACCCCAAAATTACTACTTATTGAATAAAAAAGTAAATATTAAAAGGAAAAGTGCACTAATGACTCTACTTTCATAGAGTCATCACCTCACTTGCCCAAAGATTCACTAGATTCTTTAGAAATAAGAAACTTTCTTTTGGGATGACTAGAAGAGATACTTCAAGTTCCGAAGCCTCAACATCAACAAAAACTTATGAATACTTAGAAAAGAATTTGATAAGCCAAGTAAAGGACATTCAAATAAAATTAGATGCATCGAATGTGGAATGTTAGGTCATATTACGGCAAAGTGTTTTCAGAAACAAAATCGCATAAACAAGCATGCTATGAAAATTGAGGTTACTATTTTGGATAGTACTAGTAGTTAATGAGGATGAAACTAATTTTATAGCCTTCATTGCCTCTAGTAGTATCATTTATTCTCTTATTGTTGACTCTTATGTTCAAGTGATGACAGCTAAAGCTAATGATGATTATGATGAACAAGATGAATTGCTTGATTCTTACTATGAGCTCCAATTAGAGCATAACAAGTCTAAAAAGGTAGAGAAAAAGGCTTTGGAAAGCCTTGATGAAAATGATTGTTAGATATGCACATTGAACAAATATATAGAAGAAAATAAGTCCTTTATTGATGGCCAAAAAATGTGAGGTCATTCAAAAGGGGCATTTCGGATTTGCTTAAGAAATTTAATAAAAATCATGAAAAAGATAAAAATCTTAAGGAACAATTGAATATTCCTATGTTGGGTATAATCATCTATTTCTTAGTCCTGATCCATCTTCTGATCAAAATTTTGAGATTGAAAAATTGAAGAAGCATATCATAATTCTAAAGAGTACAAAAGAATAAACAACCTATTCTCTTATCGAAAAGGAAGCATATATTGATCAACTAAATGAGAATCTTGGAATCCTAAACAATTCTACAGATCTTGAATCTTTTCTCAAAGAAAAGAAAGATTTGATTATTGCTCTAAAAGACAAACTCAAAGTTAGTGAGAAGGAGTTAGCTTACTTTACCTCTAGTTTGAACAAGATGATGGCTGGCTCTAAGAACCTAAATGAAATCCTTAGCAACAAAAATATGTTTTGCGACAAGCATGGTATTGGTTATAGTAAGAATGGTTCAACTTATAAGGTAGGTTCTACCTAAGTTCAAAGGTTTATACTTATGGTTATGAGTTCATTGCTTAAGATTTTTTGTTTTGGTTGACTAAATGTGTGCTTAAACCTAAATGTCTCTTCTCTTCTACTCAAACCTCAGCCTATCATTACTAGCTTTGAAAGACCTATTGATTTCGTCTAGGTTGGAACTTACATTAGTGGAGAGAGAGGCTAAATGTAAACATATGATGTTTGGTTCCACCTGAGTCTATATCTCTAGTTTCTTGGTTCGTATAAGCATGCACATATATAGTAAACAAGTTTTGCATAAGACACATAATGCATGATTCCACAAATTTAGTCATAATCTTCAATGAATACATTTTGGATTGAATGTTATATGGATATTTACATTAAATGTATTAGTTGTTTTCCCATCTCTTTCGTCCCACAAAAATCACCTTACCATATTTCTCGCCATCACCTTGCCAAATAGCTCGCCAAACATTTTAACGAGATGGTTGTCGAGGTATGTTGTAAGGTGTCCCTAAGCCTATATAAAGTACCCTATAAATCCTATTTTCTTTACACTTTAGAATAGTTTTCTTCTCTTCTTGCTTTACCAGTGTATCCAATCTTCTAATTGTTACCAAATATGGCCTTAAAGCATACTAGAAACGGTAAAAATTGAGGGCAACCTAAGCCTACCAATTCTTCTAGAAATATGCCAATTATTGAGAAGTTTCCTGTCAATATCTATGACTTTATTGATGTCGAGGAAAGATTTTCTTACTTTTCTTAGCTTTCTCTTTGTTCTCTGAATTATTTATATAATGAAAAGTTTACTAAGGAGTTTTATGCTACCCTTCCTTATATTTATACTACTGGATTCTCTACTTCTTTTATCCTTAGAGGATGTAGAGTTACCTTAACTTGGGATTATATTTTTAATTTATTATCTCTTTTTTGTTGTTCAATATCCATCTTTTCCTATCATCCCTTTTGAATTTGAAAACATTGTTTCCTCCTATCTTTATGAATTTGACACTATGAATGCCCGAAATACTATTGATATGGCGAACTATTTGGTCAAGCCTAACCACTCGTTTATTGGTAATACCGTTGCTAACTCCTCTACTATAGGTCGTTCACTTAATATTTCTATTAGTGCTATTATTCATCATGGCTCTCATCTTCATACTTTTCCCATGTGCCAAGGAAACTTCTTCTGTGCAATTTTGAACGGTAATGATATAGATCTCGTTGGTATGATCTATAAAACCATCAAATTTTGTATCATTACTCCACCTCCTTCTACACTACACTATCCATCTTTGATTTCCAGATGGAGTTCCACTATTTTTCATATACTATTTGAACAGATTTATTCTCTCACATAATATTCCATCTAATAGTTATGGGTCTCAGAATTCATCTATTACCCCATCTTCCGTATTCTTTATGAATGTTGCTCAATTTAATTGTTGGGAATCCACTCTTGTCTCTTCTACTCCTTCCATGTTTGTCTCTCTAGATGTAGATTACACCCATCTTTTTGTGTACTATTGTTCAAGAGTTACAAACTTTGAATAGGAATGTCTTTGATATGTATCATTTTCAAGATTTTCCTCAAGGTGTTGTAGCTTCTTATCATCCTGTTGTACTACCCTTTTATGGTTCATCTATTTCTTCTACCTCTATCAAACCTCGACCTACCCCTATCAGACCTCCCCGCACTAGTGTTTCATCCCTTGGGTCTTTATTCAAAAAATTTATAGTTTATGGTGGAGATGAGTTAACTTTTTTTCCTTTGATACTAACTACTTTTTTGATCAGTTTGCTAATAAAATTTTCAACCCACAAACTTCTACACCACCACCCACTACCTCTTCTGATGCTCCACCCAATTCCTCTTCTGATGTTGAATAGTCTTCTTGAAGTGGTTTTCAAGGAGATGATATACTGTAAAGGAAGACAAAGAGTTTTGATCTCATTTTTTTCCTATTGCTTTAGTTTATTTCTGAACTTATCTTTGTAAAATAAAGTTTGTTTAATGAATATGAGTTTGATGTTGTTATTTTAATCTATGATTGGTTTTATTCGCCTTAAATCTATCTACCTTGTTGCATTTTTATTAGAATTATTGCAATTTGTATTCGTTCTCTCTTTTATATAGGGGTGCTCCGTTGACTTTTAGTGTCAAAAAAGAGGAGAACTTTATATGCACAACTATGTGTTTGTTGTAATTATGTGTGATGTATGGATTGTGAGATTAGGATTACACTATTTACTATTGTCCAACTTGCATTCATTCATAAGGAATGTTGTATGAAGTTAAGGGAGTTACGCATTTATGCTTGTGTTTGTACCTATCATTGTGTAAGTATGTAAGGATAACATGATAATATACAGATAGACTACACGTTATTTTTGAATGATATTTTCACATGGTGTTTTTGTTTCATGTGTGAAGGTTACAAGTGTAGATTGAAGTCTTCAAGCTTTAGATGCGAAGTGTTCTAAGACCCTCATGTTTTAGAGTGAGAGAGTAGACAAGTTGTTATATGAAGATGGATGGAGCGCACAAGATGGATACATTTCGTTTAGATGTGTCTTTTGGGTTTGGGTGTTCGTCGATGTTTTATTCATGGAAACAAATATCATTAGGTAATTTTCATAGATGTGAATATGTATTTAGCTATACAGTGTTTTGACACAGAAACCCAAGGGAGGATAAGGTAAGTCTTATTGTACTATGTATCTGTATGTTGGATTTCCGTATTTAAAACATTATGTCTTTTATTTTACTTTATGTATCTGTCTTGCTCTATGTAAGGTTTGTTACTGTGAATCATTAATACACACACGCATATAATTAGGTACATTTTTTATGCAATCATGTTTACACACACCACGGGGGTTGGTTGTCATAGTGTGCATTCTAAGTTAAGCGTTGTGATTTTTGACAAGTGAGCATGAAAGTGATTAGGCATTTTTTCTCATGTTTTTGGTTCATTTTTCGTGTGGGTATTTGTGGATTTTACTAGATATTTTTGGAAACAAAAAAATATATCTTTTTTAGCACCTTACTAACAAGCTTGCCAAAAAGCTCACCACCACCTCCGCCACCACAATTTGAGATATGGTTGTCAAGGTGGCCATCTAAGACTATATAAATACCCCAAACTTCTCTCAACTCTTTTCCCATGTTTTTAGTACCAAAAATCCACACTAAGATTTATATATGTTTTTGAAATCATTTTGGAGAGCTTACATTTAAGTGTGGGTCATATATTGAGTTTAGTAATTGATGAGTGCTCAAAAATCACTAAAATTACCATTATTTTATGAACATTAATTGATTAAATATATATATATATATATATATATTTATATGTTTTTATCATATATTTATATAAATTTGTCTTTTCGGAATCACAGATATTTGTATTATTTTTCAGGTATTTTCGCTTAAAAACGTAACTTAAAGACTCAAAAAGGAATACTGGAGACAATACATCACAAATATATTCATAAAATAAATGAGGAAAAGTCAACAAATATGGAAACATTGGACAAAATGGGTCAAAAAGGAGGATATTGCGCACGCAGCCGCCCAAGCGCGCTGCCATCGCGTGCAGCACGCCCAACAACGCACGCGCCTCCTCTCCATTCCGCGAGCATCCCTGTGCCCAGTCTGCACCCATCTGCTTATGGCTGCGCCCATCTGCGCACATAGCTGCCCATCGATGCCCCATATGTGTGCGCCGCTGCGCCCATCTGCCCCATCTGCACGCGCTGCCGCGCCCATACCAACATGGCGTCATCATTCACTACTCCGCATTTTCTCCATTTTTAATCATTTTTTCACCCAATTTTCCTTCCCATCCTCACCTATAAATACCCACATTCTCTTCATAACTAAACATACCTCAAAACACATTTTATCTCTTTCTTTCTCTCTATTTCTTAGTTTTTAAGTTTTTCTTAGTTTTAGAGTTCTTCTCTTTTTGAGAAGAACTAGTTATGTTTTTGTAATTTATTTGCTTTTCGATTTAATAAATGGGAGTGCAAATTCCGTTTGGAGGTTTTCCATCAACGGGAATAGCAATAAAGTATTGTAAGGATTTTATTTTCTTTACAGTTATTTTTTATGCTTTATTCTTACATGTTATATTTAATTTGTCTGTGATTAAATTTACCTTTGCTGACTGTTTCTAAACATGATATAATAATAACGTTGTTATGCTTGCGAAATATTAAATAGGTAAAAAATCTCTAATATGAATTGATTTTATTTTTATTCAAGATTTTATATTAAGAATGTTAGAGAGAAATATATATTTTTTCATTACAAACTTAAATCTGAAAATTAGATTTTAAGGTTTAGTTATCCGGTCTGATTTAGAGTAGTGCTCTTTTATTTGTTGGTACAATCGCCCGGTAGTTAGAGTGAAGCTCGATTTCAAAGGTTTTTATAAAAATTATTATCTGAAAATGTATTAACAACATGTTTTCAATAGTAGTTTTAAAACTTGAAAGTTAGTACTTGAATAATTAAATTCTTAGGTTTAATTTGGACACCTTGAATAAAGTTTAAACTGTCTAACCCCACCAAAGGTGGCATTTAAATGGTCCATTTTCAATCTCTTAGAAAAAAAGAATTAATTTAATTAATCAAATTAGTTATCAACCCTACCCATAGGTGTTAATTGATTTGTTTAGTTAACAAAGAATATCTAACCCCACCAAAGGTAGTATTCATATAAAAAAGAGAGAATCAATAAATATCAATTTATATCTTTAATAACCTAAATAATATGAGAAAGCATAATTAACATAGTTATTATATCATGTTGCGCGCGGCTGGGCAATTGCGTGCGCAAATTCTTCTTTTTGATCTTTTTGACCCATTTTGTCCAATTTTTTCATATTTGTTAACTCTTCCTCGTTTAGTTTATGAATATATTTGTGATGTATTGCCTCTAGTATTCCTTTTTGAGTCTTTAAGTTACGTTTTTAAGCAAAAATACTTGAAAAACAATAAAAATACCCGTGATTCAGAAAAGATAAATTTATATAAATATATGATAAAATCATATAAATATATATATTTTTAATCAATTAATGTGCATAAAATCATGGTAATTTTAGTGCTTTTTGAGCACTCATCAGTTATCAAATCATATTCTATATACATATGTGGTTTGACTGGGTGTTACTCATACATGATTTGAGTTTTGTGGAGGATAGTGCGTCCTTTGGTGCCTTGAGATTGAGAGTGATACTCAAGGGTTCTTATTCTATAAATATTTTGTGTTATTGATCTATGACTACTAACCAAGCTATTTTAAGTAGTGTTGGCTATAGAAAAGAACCGGGTTCATGTGTCGAACTAGGTCATTGCGAAAACAGCAAGCAAGAGAGGCAATAGGTAGTTTGGATAGACATTCCAACTGATAGAGGTAATAGTGGTTTATTTCTTTTAGATTTGTAACTGATTTATTTGTTAGTGAATTGTTTGCTACTGAGTGGTTGTCTTGAAAAAATGAGGACGTTACCACATAGATACGGTCTTTATGTGGGTTTATCTTATTACATCGCTTGTTATGCATGATCCTTTGTTGTGTTAGTACAATCAGAGTTTAGAGCATATATGTTACAACATACTCTAGTTTAAACTCAGACTAGAAAGAATTAACTGTTTTCCTTCTTTCTATTGGATATGTAATATCTGTTGTGAAAAGTTATCTACTTATCAGATAATATTTTATATGTGCTTCTTTTGCATTATTTGTTTAAGTGTATTCTTTTATGTTTGTGCGAGTTAGGGTTAAATCATTAAGGAGTTTATATTTTCTTACCCTAGTACTGTACCAGGTCATAGACTCTTTTAGAAATTAAATTAAACTCTTGTTCATAAATATACAACCAAACACAAATGATGCATCCAATGTTTAGTTTTAAAATATTCTCTTTAATCATAAATCAAGATTTGATCCATCATTAATTTATAATTAAATATATGAAAGACATGAACATGAAATAAATCAACTTTTATTTAAATAAAATAATTGAATTATTCTTCCACTCATGGAAGCAAAACTAAAATCTCATATACAAAATCTAGCCTAACAAAATTAAATTAATTAAAATTATTACAATTAAAAAATACATGTTTAGAATATAGAGATAAATAGATCTAACAATAAAAATACATCTTTTTGATATGTGATCTCCAAATCTTGAAATGATTTATTATCTTCTTCAAATCCTTGAAAAGACTTCACAATTAGGAGCGTTCACTTGAATTTTGGTATTGTGAAAGGTGGAACTCTGCTAATGGTGGTTGGATTAATTTAAGAGAGGTATTATAGTGTATTTATAGGTTAGATTTTGAGTAAAACACATTACTTACATGTTCTAGGGTTTCTGGCCAATGGACACAACATGGAAAAGTTGGTGCCGTAGCATGCAATATAAATCAAATCCCCAGTTGCAACCTAAAACAATTGTGTTGCAGCATGCATTTTGTTAGGCACCCTGAATAACCAAATGCCACCCGAGAGCACCTTATTGCAGCATGGAATTTGTTGGGTCATGGCCCATGTTGAAAGTTCATAGTGGTCTGCTTGTCTCTCGTTTTGGCTTGTCTAAGTTGCCATTTCTCACCCCATTTTCACTCTTTTTTCTCGTTTAAGTCTAAGATTCCTCCAAAAGCACATTAACCTACAAAACATGAAAATACCATCAAAAACAAGATAATCCTAGGAATGAATGATTGAAAGCATAGACAATTATAGGTCAAATAATGTTCATCAAATCCCCTCAAACCTATATTTTGTTAGTGATCCTCAAGCAAAACAAAAACTAAAAGGACAAACAACAATACTAAAAACAAAACTATAAACTTAAATCAATAAAAAATTTCTCATGATTTAGTTTCTTTCAGTTCATAATTAAAGTTCAAGCACAAGTTCATCTAACATCTCAACACATTAAGGTTTATCATGCAAATTAGTTTCGCATCACAAATTCATGCCCCATTACCCAAAACAAATCAACATTATTCCCCCAAACCTAGTATTAAGAGTCCAAATTTGCTTTGACTCTATACCTCACAAGATATACTCTTAATATCACACTGATCATATGGGTTCAAGTACTTAACAAAGTATATGCGAACAAAATTTATATAAAGAAGAAAGAAAATGGGTTCATATATGTTTACAAACAAGAAAAAGGCTCAAAAGTGCATAACATAAATCTCATGAAAATAGTCAAATATTAGATTATGAAGACATCACATTAATCATATCATACTCCAATCAAACTCATTAAGCAAGAAATATCAAGTATGTACCTATAGATAAATGTAAATGCATTTGACTTCAAGGGGTTATTTTCTACCATCATGCAATAGCCATATTACTACTTCCAAGATTTCAGGATCATAGGATTTATTTATACTATTATTTTCTCTTTTTTTAAGAACATACCCATGTATATATAGTAGTTATGGTGAATGGTTATTATAGATTTTTTTAAGGGAAATCTATATGTATCATTTTGCTCTAGAAGTCAAGCATGAAATGAAGATAGGCATACACTTTCAATTTCTACTTAAATCATTCAATCAAACTAATGAAAATAATTAAATAAGATTTCATTTAATTGTTTAAAATCCTAATAACCAATGCAAAACCTATAAAGATCATCTAATAATTTAGAATCATAGGAGCATCGGGAAGGAAAGAAATATTTCCCTTTTCTTTGACTAACAATCAATGAGAAGTTTGTTCTATAGAGTGTACCATAATAAGATGGATTGTGAAGGCAAAATAAAATGGACATAGATAGCCCTGCCTCAACACTTAAGTTCCTCTACCATATGTAGTGAAGCATAGGCTTCATTGGTAGTGACTCCTCATTTACTTGAGCATGTAAAAATTATTGTGCTCGTACATGTCCTCGTAAACATTGAGTGTATCTTCAAAGCAATATCATGATAGAAGCTCTATATGTAATCTATTTGTCTATAAATAATCCTCCAGTATCAATTATTCGTGGCTTAGTAACTTATAATTAGTAGGTTTTGAAATTGTGTGGATAAAATACTAAAATATTTAAAATAATGAAATAATATAGTAGATAAAGGCGAAAAACAAAAAAAGCAAAAGCAAAAAATTGTAAAAGAAATTAAAATAATAATAAAAAATGTTATAAATTTAAAAAAATAAAAATGGCTATAAAACTAGTCAATTTTTACATATAGAGATTAAAAAGTGTCATCAACCTCATTCGAATAAATCTTTTAAAAAATAAAAATAATACTTTTTATATTCATCTCATATGTTTTTATTAGTAAAAAAATCTTGCATATCATTTTGTACTAAATTCCATCAAATTAATTGTCGTTCAACCTAAATTATGATTATTTAAATTCATTTAATATTGAATGATGTTCTATTGAACTACGTTTAATGTTATTTAAGTGTTATTTTTGTTATTATAAATTTTAAAAATACTATGTTTTTAGAATTCCTCAAAAACAAATTGCATATAAGTCTCTAAAAACTTCGAGGTATAATTTTGATAAAATTTCTAATACATAATAAAATGCTAATAATATATAATTTTCGTATATATTTTTGTAATTATTCTATATTATGCCATATTTTAGAATTATTTTAAGAATTAAAGAAGTTTTTTTTAAGTAATACTGACATGTTGCATAATATAAAATGTGGGTATAAATATGTATCATTTGCATTTCTCGATGGATATATGAAAATAATGTTAGTCTTTTTTCTAATAGTTTAAGTTTTTGGTTGAGGTGAGTTATCAACAATTTATAACATGATATCAAAACTAAATACCTTATATTTAAAACTTAATAATTCCAAAATATAAATATTTGACTTACATAATGCATAATAACAATACTTGTGTAATGTAATATATGTATAAATAAATATTGATCTTTATCTTAATAGTTTAACCTATTAGAAGAATTAGTTTACCAATAATTTTTAATATTTTTAATTTATTATCTAAATTTATATTAACTTTTCATCCACATTTCTTATATTATGTCATGTGTAAGAATTGTTTTAAAAGTTAGAAAAGTAAGGTATATATTTTTCTATATAATATTGTATACGAAGTATAATATAAAGAATATAAATGTAAAAGTGAGAATAAATTCATATATTATTATAGCATTATTATTTTTGTAACAGAGAAATGTTAATGTAAAAGTTATTTATTTTTTAAAATAATACTAATATATGTTCTTATATAAATATAATAATAATATAAATTTATGTTATTAACATTCATCATTTATAAAAAGAAAAAGAAAGTCTTTTTATCATAAAATTCTAAAAATTTACAAATGAGATGTAAATTATTGAACTGTGGAGTTTGTTCCGTCATCATTCAACTAGATCAGCACAAATATTTGGGATGAATTGCCTTCCTGTTTATAAAAAAAAAAAACGTGCTTCTACTGACCCAGTAAAAACAGTAAACCAAACAAGATTATTGGAATTTGGAACATTCACAAAAACACTATCTATAATTTTTTAAGTTTTTAAAAGTAAAAGTATTATTATAATTAATTTTATTATTATTATAATAAAAGTATATAAATAATTAATTCTATTTTTAAAATTAACTATAATTGAATATTATTATTATTATTAATATTATTATAATAAAAAAATTCAAAAATATAACTATGATAATAATAATTTAAATTGAAATAATATAATAAATTAGGGATATGATAATAACTTCAATTTTTTAGACAATTTGTATAAAAATAGAAAAAAAGTTGATTTTTAAATTTCAATATTAAAATATAAAAGCCTAATAAATTATTGTGAAATACTCTACCAAATAAAAAATATAAGATAAAGTGGATCTTTAATCCTCAAATTTTATTTAAATTTATACATACATATTTAAACTTTTAAAATATAAAATTTATTTTCAAACTTTTGAAACTTTATAAACGTGTTTTTAAACTTTTAAATCATATTATTTATTCTTCTTAAAAATTTTAAAACTTCACGCATAGATCCTAAATATTTAATTTATAACTATGTATTTTAGTATCAAAGCTAGAATATATCTATAAAATTTTAGAAGTTTAGAAATTAAATTATAGAATTTAAAAGTTAAATACATATAAAAAAAATTAAAAATTTAAGAATCAAATCGTATATTCTAAAAATTTAAAGATTTATATATAAATTTAATTAAAACTTAAAGATTAACAATATACTTTAACCAAAAATAAAATTAACAAAAAATTGTCTAACAACATGGAAGGTTATTTTGTTTTTTAATATTTAGTTTCTAATATATCAAAATTTTGGTTCATTTTATACAAAAAATCTTTGAATATTTTTCTCTACATAAATATATACATACTCTTATTTTATTTACACATAAATATTGAGATTTTTATTTTGTTTAAATATAAATAACTTTTTATAATTTAGTTATATCACTTAGTATTAATCAAATTAACATAATAATTAATTAACCAGTATTTAATTTTAAATGATACTTATATAAACAAAATATAAATATAAATATTTATATATAAATAAAATAATAATATTGATATATGTCTATATTAAAAAATTACACATATTTATATTAAATTGCTCAAACTTTGAATAGCTCCTGTTTTTCCTTTTTAATACAAGGGATGTTTTTCGTCTTTTTGTTTTTATAGATAAAGGGACGCCTTTCGTTTAGCAAAACCACGAAGGAGTCTCTTCCACCGACTTTTATCCACATTTTGCTTTGGAATTTGAAGTCAACAACGGCCCGCATATTGCCTGGTTGAGATCGATGTCTTTGTTGATTATTTCTATAATATATTTTTTATTAAAATATTTAATTTTAAAAAAAATTATACTAAATTTTAATTTTATTAATTTAAAATATGACTTTCTCATATATATTTATACATACTTCATTTTTTATTTTAAATTATAAAACTTAATCTGATATCTCATATCTTATTCTACCTATCTTTTTATGGAGGAAAAAAAGGCCCGCTTATTGAAATATCAAATAACTACCCATGTGAAACATTAGACAAATTAAAATATACAAATAATTACAACTCAAATTATTATCCTTTAATTGAATATCATAATTTTTTAAATAAAATTCTTTAGTAGAATATATGTATATTTTTATATAACATAAAAAAATTAACATGTTTAAACATATAATATGTTGTAAATTAACACGTGTGGAAATGAATATCGAATCCAATAATAATAGGTAACAATAAAAATAATAAGCAATAAATAGCACATAATGATTGAAATGGTTCAACTTTTCAATGTGAAAAGTCTACTTCACTGACGACGACTTGCGAAAACGAAGATCGGGTCTAATTTTAATTACAGAAATTAATAATAATAGGCAACAAAAAAAAATAATAAATGATAAATGGCACACAATGATTTAAGTGTTTTAACTTTTTAATGTGAAAAGTCTACTCCTCTGACGACTGCACATTAAGGAAAATCTACTAATTATCAAATGTAGATACAAACACCAATTTTTAAAAAATTTCACAAATTATACAAAAATTCAAAATCAATTCACAAAATATCCACTCTAATTTACGGATAATATATAGTAAGATAAATTAATAAACTTACTATTAAATTAAAATATTACCGTACAAATAAGATGAAATATAATTTACAGCAGCTAAGATATGAAAATGTGGAAGAAAACAGTAAGTAAAATTTTTCTTTTTCTTCCCCATTGTCGCAACTGCTATCTCCCTTCTCTGAAGTTTTTTTTTTTCTTTTATTCTCTCCAACGGTGCAGTTTATCTCTGCTCTCTGTTTTATTTTTGTTCGACTAGAGCTATTGTCCAAACGCAAGCTAATTTCAATTTTGAGCCAAACAAATAACATAATACAATACATATATATTTTTTTTTTATGAAAACAAATGTTTTTAATTATAAGTAAAATTATATAAATAATTCAATCATATAAAATACAGATAATTTTTATTGTAATAATTTTTTTAATAATAATAATACTAAAATATAATTAATCATAAAGTTAAAAATATCACTACATATTTTTATTTATGAGAAATTATTTATTGATTAATATAAAATATATTAAAATAAAAAATATATTTTTATAAATTTAAAATATTAACATTAAATATAATATAAAAATAATAACAAAAATTTCTTTCACTAAGTATTCTATTATCACGTAATAGAGAAACAATAAATATATTCTCGGTAACAATACAACTGAGAATCTCTATGAGTGTTATTCAATTATTGTTCATATTTTCAGTGGCACAATTCGTTAGATTAATGTAATTCTAGAAATTATTCATCTAGTGTTCAACTAATATGATATGTTATAGTAATAAATTTAAAATTAATATAATTCTTTTTAAAATATAAATATTCAATAAAAAGTAAATAGATGAATAATATACTCCACCAATAACACCTTAATAAGTAACATACTTGATCCAAAAGTGGGTAAAGTGATTTATAAAAAAAATTTATAGATCATTTTAGTTTTTTTTTTTTTGAGCGAATAATCTTAAGTTATTTTATTTTTAAGAATGAGTAAACTTACTTAAATTTATATTATTATGTTCAAATTATGAAAAAATACACACATAAAAAAGAACATTATTGGAAATCACTTAATCTATTTAATTTTTGGTCAATTTTTTAAACGTTATTTTTAACACAATAATCTATTGCTTACAAATATCTTATATTATATGTCTTTTTAACAAAAAAACAAAAAAACTTCATATAGGTACATGGATTTGTGAAAAAAAAAACTTATAGAAAATAAAATGAATTAGTTAATTTCCAATAATGTTTCATATCATTTAGGTATTTTTCTCTAATTTAAATATAACAATATAAGTTGAGATGAATTTGTATTTTTTTTATAGAAAAATAACTTGAGTTGAAACCACTCAAAAGGAAAGTTACTAAAAAGATACATTGTAAAAAAAATGACTTAGTTAAAAGAAGGGTAATTATTAAAGGTGTGTAAAATTATGTTGATTTGTGTTTTGATTTAAACAGATATGAGAGTTATCAATTTATTGACCTCTAAATTGTTATCATTTACTTGATTTAGTAGTTTTAGTACTTCTTCGACCTCGGCTTGAGACATAGTATTGATGTCTTGTTCTTCCATCATTTTAATGAAATGAGATTTATCTTTTGACTCAAATTTTGAGAGTTTTTCATATAATTCCTTTAAAAATTCTTTGTTATTAGTCTTTTAGAATCCTGTGAGATTGGGTAGTGGTTTAAAGAACAAAAATTCTACTTCATCTTTTATGTGTGATATAGATGACGCAGATACTGAGTTTGTGCTTATGGATTTATGGGTTGGGATAGCTGATTCAATCCTAATAAGCTAATTACTAACTGTTTGTAAATATAAGTTGGTGTAATTAGCTTGCTCAAGAACCTGATTTACTGCACTATCAGTGTTTGGATGATTTGGATTTATGAAGCTCTGTTTGTATGGAACAACTAAACATGAATCAGTTATTGAGCAGACTAATTATCACATAATAGAGAAAAAATAAATAATTTCTCGGTAACAATACAACAGAGAATCTCTATGAGTGTCATCCAATTATTTTTCATATTTTCAGTGACATAATTCATTAAAAGATAACGTACCATGAAAATAGTATCATTCGATTAATGTACTTCTAGAAATGATTAATTTAATGTTCAAATAATATGATTTTTATATTAATAAATTTAAAATTTATATAATTTTTTAAAATATAATTATTTAATAAAAAGTAAGGAGATGAATAATATACTCCACCAATTAATAACACCTTAATAATTAACATACTTGATCTAAAAGAGGTTAAAGTGAATTATAATTTTTTTTTATAGATCATTTTAGTTATTTTTTTAGTAACTCACCTTAAATTATTTTATTTTAAAAAATGAGTAAACTCACTTAAATTTATATTATTATATTTAAATTATAGAAAAATACATACATAAAAATAGATAATTGTTGGAAATCACTTAATCTATTTCATTTTTGATCAATTTTTTAAACGTTATTTTTAACACAACAATCTCTTGCTCACAAATACCTCATATCATATGCAAGTTTTTTTAACAAAAAATACTTCTTATAGTTTACATGGATTTGTGAAAAATAAATAAATAAATAAAATTTATAGAAAATAAAATGGATTAATTTATTTCTAATAATGTCCCTCTTATTTGGATATTTTTCTCTAATTTAAATATAACAATATAAATTGAGATGAATCTATTCCTTTTTTATAGGAAAATAACTTGAGTTGAAACCACTCAAAAGGAAGTGACTAAAATGGTACATATGTAAAAGAAAGTGACTAAAATGGTACATATGTAAAAGAAAGTGACTTATAATGCACTTCATAAGTTCAAAGAAGAGTAATTATCAGGGGCGTGTAAAATTACGTTGATTCATGTTTTAAATTAAAATTTAAATCAACTTAATTTAATTATTTCTTAAAAAATAAAAATCCAACCAAACCAATTAAAGTATAAAACCAATTCAAATCAAAACGAAAAATTAGGGTTGGTTTGTATTGATTTTTAAATTTTTATTTTTCTCTCTAAATTGTGATTATAAATATTTGTTCCTTGAAAGTAAATTTATTATATTGGTGACTATAATTATATATTTAAATTTTAAATTTCTAATGTAAAGAAAATCTAAAAATTAAAAAGTAGATTAAATATAATATGTATATAAGTTAGTTGGATTTTGATTAAATTTTGGAATTTGAAAATCGAACTAATTTATATTTAATAGATTCTTTTAAAATTTAAAATCAAACCAACCTAATAATCTTTTTGGTTCGAATTGATTGAGTTGATTTAATTTGGATAATTTTTACACACGGTTAAAAATGATATTAGAGTGGTTATTTATGATTATATTTTTTTAATGATACAATTATAATTGGACATATAATATTAGCAATTATATTAGTAGTAATTTTTTCTAATAATTAACTATTATATAAGTTATAAAATATTATAACTTATAATAAATATTTTTTATTTTTTATGTATATTATTTAAATTAGTTTATTTTTATAAATGATTATCATAATATACATTATTAATATTACAGGAATATTTAATTAATGATAATTTTATCTTAAAATAGTGATACTAATTATGTTTACGAATAAAAGTAATATTTTATATATTTTAATTGTGATATAACATAAGTAATTGTGTCAGATATTATTACCCTTTTTTAGATATTTGTATTTTTTAAAAAAAGTTGTTTATATCATTCATTTTTTTGTAATTTTACATCATCACATATGTAGTAATGAATAATTTATTATGATAATACCAACAATTTTTGCTATTGTCATAATAAAACTTCATGAAATGTCAATTTTATCCCTACTATTAATTACATTTTATTACCATAATTATTGAATAAAAAATTTATTAATAATTTTATTATAACAATATTACTATTCTACAAAATTTAAAATCGATGCTAATATAACATTTTATTAGTTAAAGTTTTAAAATAAATACATTCATTATTTTTGACATGATATTTTTAACAATTTTTGTTATTGTTATAATAAAAATTCTTGAAAAATCAATTTTATTCATAATATTAATTATATCTTGTTACCAATTTTATTAGATAAAATTTTTAATGATAAATTATTTTTAAACAATACCAATTTATATTATAACAATATTACTACTCTATAAAATTTAAATCAATGCTAATACTAGTGTATTACTAGTTAAAATTTTAAAATAAATACATTCATTATTTTTAAGGTTACTTTTCCATATTTTATATGTAATGATATTATCCAAATGTAAATTATTGTTGTAAAATTAAAGTATAATATATTATGAATATAATCAATATTTTATATAAATTTGTTATAATAATCAAAATTATTATAATAATATCACTATTAATTCTACTTTATATCATAATTAATGTTAATTACAAATATATTATATGTGCTAAAATTTAAGTACCTTCTTAATATTCCTTGGAAAAATCCTAAACTTTAAATTATTTTCGACACAAAAGCTTAACTCAATTTGTTTATATTGTACTGCAGATCATTTGACTAGGTCTCGGTGCAAGTAAAGCGATAAA
The DNA here is from genome assembly GCA_037013495.1 of Hippophae tibetana. Taxonomy (NCBI): domain Eukaryota; kingdom Viridiplantae; phylum Streptophyta; class Magnoliopsida; order Rosales; family Elaeagnaceae; genus Hippophae; species Hippophae tibetana. The sequence continues at coordinate 8,013,273 of CM072808.1, read as the reverse complement.
AGTATAGATATATAAGAAATTTCAATAATTTATTTTTAAAAATATATTTAAGTATTATCAATAAATATTCAATTAAAATTATGAAAATTATAAAATTATAACTATTTTAACATTTGGCATAAATTTAAAAAAAAATACTAAATCAAATAATAGATTAATGAAATTATTATTTTTTATTTAAACATTGCATTTATGACTCAAATACAATGTATACATATGATGATTAAATATTATTTTCCAGTAAATAAACAACGAATTTCTTTAAAATTCATGATATTTATACGAGTTATATTAAGAATGAATGAAAATGTGATTAATACAAGTATAATATTATTTTAAAAATAATAATTGTATGTATTAGAAGTCATAATTTTTTCCCACATGCAATGATCTCACAATGACAAACACTCAATTGTTTTTCTCTCAGAACGATTACAATTATACTTTCTGTCTTTTTTGTTATATTAATCTATAACAAAATATGAATACTGCCAGTAATAAAATGAATTCTTCAATACATAAAAACTAAATAAATTTATTAGTTGCTAGAAACATAAAAGTATAATAAATTTATTCAATTATAAGAACATTTTATATCTATTAAAATAGACACTTTTAATAATTACTTTATTGTTTATATATATACCAATAATTTAATAAATTTATTATATTTTTATGTTTTCAGCAAGTAATAAATTTATTTAGTTTTTATGTATTGAACAATTCATTTTATTACTGGTAGTATAAACATATATATATATATATGTTATAAACTTAATTTATTAATTTTTTTTAAAAATTAATGTTCAAAATATATAAATAATTAGTAATAACCACCCTTTCTGTCAACAAAATAACCATCCTTTTTCCATAGGGAATCAGTTCAAATTCTAAATCATATTTTATGTAATCACAATTTAAATTAAATTTTTAATTTTTTAGATATAAAAATTGTGAAAAAAAAACTTTGTATCCGTAAAATAAAGCTTATGTATATCTTAAATTTACTATTTTTTACTACCAATGTGTTAACAATTGCCGTAATTGATAGAAAGTATGAAAAATTATTTATTATTACAGCCTTGTGTTAAATAATAATAATAGTTAAACTAAACTCAAAATTAGTACCAATGTGTGATTGTGATTGTGATTGTGATTGTGATTGTAAGAAGGCGCTATAAGGAGTCCCACCGTAAATGCTTGGGCCAATCCTGCATAATTCTTTTTCACTTTTTTAAAATCACAAGTAAGGAGTCCCACCGAAGTCTCCCCAAATGCTTAGGCTAATCCTGCAAAATCTAACAATTAAGATAAGGTATTGTAAATAAACTTTTGGGGCTATTCATCATGCCTCTTATATAGAAGTTATGTACGTATACTTTTATACATTTTAATATTTTCATAAATTAAATTTTCTATATTTTACAAAATCAAATATTTTGATCCTTAGTTAAAATTTGAAACAAAATAATTCAGTTGAAATTGAGATACACAACTTTAGAAAAATTATTCAATGTCCTAAAATATATCATCGCGTGATTAATGTAAATTTTTCTTTAAAAAAAATAAATATTTAATAAAAAAAACAATATTATTGACAAAAAAAAATATAATACAAGAATAATCAATAATATCTTATTCAACAACCAAACACAAAATCAATCCAAAAACAACTAGGTGAAACAAAAACATCAGTCATACAGCAACTGCTGGGCAGTGAATGTAGACAGACTCTGGTAAGTTATTGATTTTCTATTCTAACTTCATCTTAAAACAAAAACAAAACAAAAAAATACATATTCAAGATTCTTTTCGTAAGAGATAGAGACGTTGACTTAAAGCATAAATATGTTGACAATGACAAGGTTTATACTTTATATTAAGCAACAGGCTCCATATCATATATAAACAAACTGGAAAATAAGGAAAATATTATAAGGGAAAAGGAATCACCATTTTAAGAAAACAAAACTCGTATTGATGGTTTGGTTTAAGCCGATCAATCCATGTGTAATATTCTTGTAAATTATAACTTGGCTTCGCAATTTTCAAGGCAATAACAATAAGTTAAAATAACTCATCACTCTATTACTAACCACATACAACACCAAATGCAGATGAAATTAGTCTTCAAAAACTAAACAAATTATAATTATCCCCGAGAAATTATTGATTGTAGTTATTTATTTATTTATTTTAAAAAAAAGGTTCAACTTAAATGAATTCTTCAATACTATTATTATTGAATAAAATTTGAATCAAGTTGTAAAAGTGATTATCCAATATCAAATCATCAATATAGACTCTAGCGCTTCAACACCACAAACTCCAACTTTTTGTTCATTTCTAGGCAAAATAATTCAAGGATTTATTAGGTTTCTATTTAAGAAAATCTAACCCTTTCCACTAAAAAATGATCCCACCACCAAAATCTCTACAGTGTGGTCTCCATAATTACCCACGTATCAAATCACATTCAAAGCCAAAAACAACAACAAGAAGAAAGGTTACTAAATATATACATATAGATATATGCCTCCCACAGTGTCAATTAAAGAATAAAGATAAAAGAAGGTGAAAATAAGCCTCATTGTTATTCCATTTTTGGGTAATTATTATCTACACCCACCACCACCACCACCACCACCACCACCACCACCACAATTACTCTATGATTTACCAACCATTAACAATCTCCCATTTAAAATGGGACTAAACTTACAATTATAAGAGAACCAAGCTGCGGAAAATAAAAAATAAAAATATTAATAAACAGTTAAAGTAAATCTACCTCCCACCGTGTCAATTCTTTTCATCGTCATCTTCGTCGTTACTATCGCCAGATTTAACGTTATTGACCTTCGATAACCCACGTGCTATGTTAGACGCGTGTGGTGCATTCAATACGGTGGCAGAAGACATCTCCATCTGACAAACCCTAACCGCCCCGACCAACCGCTCCGGCAACTCCTCCTCCGTCTGAGATTCAACCAAAAATCCCATATCGATTGTGACGCTCGTCACATATCCCAATGCGAGATGTAAAATAGCACTTGCAATCGCCGAGCTTCCGATATCAACATCTATCTCCAAATAGTTAGGTCCTCTATGGTAATTGCACGTCAATGCCTTCCCTAACAAACACGCACTGTAATTCCCTACCGCTTTCTTCACAATCCATGGACCTTTCACGATCCGGTTTACGATCTTGAACCGTTGGTTTTTGAAGGAATCATCACCATTCAAAAACCGGTAGAGGAGTGAACCGGCTGGGATCGGATCTTCCGTAGCGAAATAGAAAACTGCACTGTGTTGTTCTTTACCAGGAACTTGAAGATTCACAGCGAATATGAAGCTCTTCATCGACTTTCCTTGAGCTTGAGCTCTTCGAAGCGCGTTGGTCACATGGTTACCAGGACGAGCCAGTATGTTTTCTAGTTTAGAGCTGGACTTGAGCCAGTCCATGCCTGCGGGAGATAGGAGGTATTCGCCTGAGGGGGATTTTGTGCGTTTAGTGAGGTAGTTCTTGGCTCGAAGAGAGAAGAGGTCACCGGGCGGTGATGCCCACCCATTGGTGCCGGTGTGAAGGTCGACGTGGCGTAGAGATCCACCGTTAATAGACTCAGAGATCCAGTCGACTGCGATAGCGGTGGATTCATCGGAACTGGAGCATTGAACGGAGCACCGGTGCTTTTGCTTAGAAGGGCACATGGTTCTCTTGGCTTTGTTGTTTTCTGCTTTGTCCTGGTTGCTTTTCTATAGAGCAGAGCCCAAAGAGTGGTTAAAATATATATATATATATATATATAGGGTACGTGTTCCTTTTTACCCTCGTTAGTCATTTGCTTTTCATTTTTAGCCCAAAACATACTTAAATTAAGCTCATTTTTAGATCTATGTCTACATCCTCTTAATGCTTTTTATTCTAAATAAAAATAGCAAATAAAATTTACACTCATCATTATTTTGATTTTGATGGCTTTCGGATGATCCTAAATGTTATGACTTTTGGAAATGAAGAATCAAATATTTATAAATGTACATTCTTAAATACTCTCAACTATTAAATAAATTAAACAAAAAAAATATAAGTATTGACAAACGAAGGAAACAACTTTGGGAGTTCTTGAATTTAACTTTAATGCAGCTTTTAATGAAAATAAAGGTACAATTACTGTCATAGTTAGGGATCACATGTTAATGTGATTGACATATAATACAAATTTTTTAGGGTATATAGTCGAGAGGTTGTTGAGATTCTAGCATTATTCATAATTATTAGTTTAGTTATAATTATACATATTTATTATGTGTTTATAGGAAAAAATTATAAACTTATAATAATGACATTTTGGGAACTTCTAAGTAAAGCTTTTAACCAATTTTTTTGAGAAATTAAACAATATTTGAAAGAATTATAACCGTTAGTCAATTAAAATTATACGAAGTGTATGATAAGTATGAGTAAATGTATTTGTGTATAAAAGGGTATATTAAGCCAGTGTCTTATCACTTACAACTAAAAAACATAGTAAGCTAGCTAATACAATTTTACGAGATAAAGTCTATAAGTTTGTTACAATGTAAAACCACAAGTTTATTATACGAGATAAAGTCTATAAGTTTGTTACAATGTAAAACCACAAGTTTGTTAGGAACATGGGATTGGAGTTGCACTATAAGTAATAGTACAACAACAAAGTTATATTCATTCAGTTTTCTTTTAATTTCAAAAAGTATAATTCTACAAAGTTAGATAAGAAATTACATAAAATTCTTGAATTCAAATATTACAATAGTCTAAGAGAATTAGTTCTCTACTAGTCTTCATCTTCTAATACTAGTTTTCATCTTCAATTTGTCATATTTCTTGTTTCTTTACATTGCCTGTAAACCAGTGTGTTCTTAAGTTCTTTATATGGTATCAGAGTTTTTATGATCCTACGAGATGTGAAAAACCGAAATCCATGAGAAGAGATTTAAAAGATCATAACAGAATGATCGATCAACAACAAAAAGAGATAATTACATTTCATACTCAAATTTCATCAATTTAATTGGATAAAGATAGTTATAATGAGTGGAAAACTAATTTCTTTAAATCTTGAGAAGTTGTGAAATTGAAGGTTTTATGCTTACCAATTGACCATGCCTGGGAAGGTTAAATCAAGATGGTTCTGTAAATGAAGAATATACGTACTGACTAAGGCAGGATCAAATGATTGCATTATGGCTAATAAGCTCATTGACTCAAGAGTTTGTCAAGAAAGTGAGGGGTTGTGAAACTAGCCATTAGATTTGAGCAATTCTTAAAGGATGTTTTTAGATCACAATCCAAAGCTAAAATCATGTAGTATACGATAGAGCTAAGGTCTATCAAGAAAGGTAAGTTATTAGTTAGTGATTAGATCACAATCCAAAGCTAAAATCATGTAGTATAAGATACAACTAAGTTCTATCAAGAAAGGTAGGTTATTAGTTAATGATTTTGTGAAAAAAGTCAGACATTATCCTCATAATTACCTTAAGCTTGTAGCCATTGAGTGATGAAGATCAAGTACTATCAATCTGTAATGGATTGGATGGAGATTATGATTCAGTAGCAACAACAATCCAAGAAGGTAGAGAAATTGTTCAAGAACTACTTACTCATAAGTTTCTTGCACAAGAAGGTAGACTAGAAAAAAGAAACTTTATGGTGGCTTTACTCCTATCTATAAATCTTGCAAATGTGCACAACAATATGCTCAATGTGAAAAATTCTTAACAAAGCATGTGTACAAATGCTCATGTGATCCAAGAAGCACTATAACAAGAACAAATGATCATATATCTTGTAACTCTTATAGTCCTTTGTGTTTATGTTGGCTTTCCGTATGAAAAATACGGAGCCTGTTTATTTTACTTAGTATAATTTTCTTTCTCTATGTAATGTTGATTACTAATAATCGGTAATGTAAACACGCATATAGTTAGGTACACTTTGTATGTAAACAAGTTTATGAAGCATAATGGCCCTTAACAAGGCCTCTGTAAGGTTGGTTGTGAGATTGAGTAAGTTCTATAAATACCCTTTCTCTTTTTGTTTTTCATCTAAAAAAATGTAGTGGAATTTTGTCAAATTAACATCTCATTTTCTATTTTTGAATCACTATTACCTTAAGTTTTGTTTAGTATTAGTGATTCGTGACTGTGTGAGCAAAATATTACTCTTGAGTGAGGAGTACTCGAGATGATGTTTGCACTACGCAAATTTTGTATTTGATAAATAGATCGCAAGTGCACAAATCACTTTATAAAAAAGTGACAAGTATACCTCCAAAGTCTATATAATGAGGAACTGTATGGTTTTTAAATAATTCAACAAAATTCTTAAAAATGAAAAATAGACCAAAACATTCTATCACAATTGTTTTGGTTTGAAAAATCTAAACTAATAACATAAAATGATAAAAGATAAATGATAGATTGATTTACATAAATTATAGGTAAACATGCAATTCATTAATAAATAAAGAATTAATGGGATATTACTAATTAATTATGTTTAGTAAAATTAATTAAGTTAATAAAATATAAACCTAGATTTATTGATTCTTTCTTATATATACAAGTAGCAACTTCAATCGAGTCAACTATTCGTTATTAATTAAAATCACTTAACATCTTTGATCGAGTCATTAGTTAATTTTAATTAAATTATGTTTAATTTTTAATAAATTAACAAACATTTTAATTTGCGCCTTTGGTTGGGTCTAACAAGTTAGACTTCTATTCAAGCTGTTAAAATTAGTTTTTATATCGATGAATCTAAACTTAACTTTTAGATTTTAAAATATATTATGAAAAATATATCGTCAATATATTTTTCAATAAGAATTTTATAAAAATTTATGAAATAGAGTATAATTCTAAATTAGATCTAGATTCATGTTTCTAAAATCCAATTTTTATATTTTAAATATATTACGATCAATAATAAATTTTATAAAATTATTGAATAAGAAATAATCTGTGTTTAATAATTATTAAAAATATTCCCTTAAATAATTTACACAAGCCTAATAACATAACTAAAATCTCATTATTACAAAGAGGTATACATGTTTAGATTTGACAAATGATTAGTAAATTAAAAATAACATTCAGAAAGATACATAAAATTTACATAAGCTTCCTCTCTTTGAAATAAAGTGATAATATCACAAAATCTCTAACAAAAGAGACGACATCATTTTATTTGTAATTTAAGTTAATTATACATATATGTATTATATGTAAATTATTTTTTTGTAATAAATTTAATTTTCAAGTAATTAATTAATATTTAATTTTTTAATTATTTGTAGTATTTAAACTCTTTTAAACAAATTTTGGTTTTTTTGTTTTGCTATTATGTGATCAAATACAGGTTCTAAGGATAGTAGAAAATGAGTAAAATATGTAATTAAAAAAATACAGAATTTAAAGTCTTTTCATAGAATTTAAAGTCAGTTTATACTGTGGACCGACTTTAAATTTATATCTCCTAATTTAAAGTCGATTCACTTAACTAAATTTAAATTAATTTAAAGTCAATTATTAACCGACTTTAATAGTATATTTTAGTGTAGTGTATGTCAACTATAATGGTCCAAAACTAAAAATTTGTAACAACTGGCATGAAGCAAGCAAAACTATTATTGAATTTAGTGGAATAAGACACTAAGCTCTTATGCCATAGATTACCAAAATGAATAAATCTAGAAGATATAGTTAAAAATTACTTTGCAGCATTACAACAATAAGTATCGTCACCAAGTAGATTGAAGACCCTAGGAAAGATAGTACGACTATCAATATTGTTCATAGAAATGCCTCTCACAAAGACAATAAAGATAATACAAGCACCAGTACTATTCAAGGAAACATCTTCTCAAAATTATATGGGTTATTGATGATGAAAAAACCAATGTAAGAATTTAAGTAAACCACAATGGTTAAGTATCTATAATTAAGTCAGAAAATCTATATATGAACGTACCAAATATATAAAATTTTACACAAAAGAAAAAGGAAGTCCCTACAGGCAAAAAATTTAATAATTTTGAAGTAGTTTATTCAATTTGTATTTATAAAGCTTCCTGTGTAGGTTTAATGGAGAATCTATATCTAAGAATTAATTTAAATGAATTAAATTATTATTTTTGCAAAATTTCAAGAAGGCTTTCAAGAACTTCAGGAATAAGATAAAAGTAGATGACAAGCATATATATCTTAGATTTTTCAATTCACTTATGGGTTGGAATAAAAAGGATTGTGTTAGTTCTTACCATTATATCAAATTAGGGATTTTCAAAACTAAGAGAAGTTCCAAAACCAAGGCACTTCGAGAAAAGGAATTCAATACAAATAAACTATGTATTCTAAGATGATAGATACTAAGTCAAAAAAATTGATAATTCTTCTAAAGTCAAGGTTAATTACTCAACTAGTAAATTTATAATCACTTTTTCCTAGCAATATAACTCTCATTGAGGAAAATTGTGAGAAAATCAATAAGTTTGAAATAATTTTTAATAGTAATAATCTATAAATTTGTCAAAAGCCAAAAAGACAGTTGGTAGAAAATGACAAACAAAATTAAAGATGTAGAACATAAATCTTCAATCGTCATATCATAATAAGGAAATTAAAGGCTTAAATTCAAAAGCCAAAAGCATAAATTTATGTAAATTATTAAAGTATGGGTAAAACAATGATTTCTCGCTATTTTAAACAAGGATTCATTTTCCTATAAAAGGAACCCTTATGTGAGAAAACTATGTACTCTGAAAATTATTCATCTAGCAACTATATATTTAGAAAATATGAACCACTAAGAATTTCTTTAAGGTTCTTAGTTAACTTTTAGAATTGTAATAATTATGAATATTATGAATAAAATTAAGTGTAGTAACTTTTTCTCTCCTCTAGTAAGTTTAATTTGGATACCATACTATGTACGGATGCAACAGTTAAGTCATTACTAGGAGTGTATTAAAGATTAAACAAGCTGAGGCATATCAGATGTAATAAAAAAAGACAAATAACATAAGGAAAGATCGTGGTGGATCCATTAAATTCAAATACGATAATTATAATTCTAAGCTAATTAAGGATCTTGAATGAGTAAATATTTGTTTATAATATTTATAAAACTAATAAATAAGAAACTTAAATATTTACCTTTAAATAATAATATACAATAAGTAATAACTAATGTTGTAAAATAGCTAATCATAATTTAGTATCAAAGTTATATAAAAAGAAAACTACAGTATTAGATGGAAAATTAATGTCATTAACCATTAAATAGTATTAATGATATAAACTATAACCTTAGGGCATCAATTGTTTTTTTTATAAACCACCAACACATATGTAAAAGTATACTAAATTTCAATAATATCAGTGATAATTTTCCCATAATTGACGAGTTATTTGGAATAAAAAGATAAACGTTGCAAGCAAACAACAAAAGTATCACCTAACCATCTAAATTGGATTAAAACAGTAATGGTTAAGGAGACTTCCTAATTTTCTACAATATTATTCTTCTCTAATTACTGTGAGTATGTTGTTGAAAATGCCAAAGTCAAAGGCCAAAGGCCTAAAGGCCTTACCAAATAAAAGAAGCTCTCTTAAAGTTGTATTGTTTCTTTCATATTTTCATTACAATTTTATAGCTATATATAAGGAGATTCACTCCCTCAATCAAACATTCATTGATTTACTCCTTGAATTAAGGATTTCTTGTTTTACTCCTTGAATTAAGGATTCTTTGTTTTACTTCTTGAATTAAGGATTCCTTGTTTTACTCCTTGAATTACTCCTTAAATTAAGGATGTCAACTCCTTGATTTACTCCTTAATTTTATCTCCAATACTCTCCCGCAAGCTGGATCCATAAGGTTTATGGATCTAAGCTTGCACAGAAGTAGTTGAAACTGATGAGAAGCCAAGACAGCAAAGGTAAAACTAACAAAAATGTTGATTGCGATAGCAAATAATAATAGTAATAATAATAAATGTTGTTGTCGATATGGAAACTTTGCTTTTACAACAGTACTTCTGCTCCATATCAGGAAGGTAGGAGCTGTAGGAGAGATTTAATCCATCATCACCAAGGGCTTAGTTTCAATGTGGGACCTTTCCTTTTACCACAATACTCCTCATCCACATGAGGTAGGTAGAAGTTGTAGGAGAGATTTAATCCATCATCGCTAAGAGCTTGGTTTCAATGTGAGACCTTTCCTTTTACCACAATACTTCTCCTCCACATCAAGTAGGTAGAAGATGCAGGAGAGATTTAATCCATCATCGCCAAGGAATTTGGTTTGAAAAAAAATCTAGAACAAGAAATCGCTTTGATAGAGTGCCAAATGCACTTTGAGACATCGTAGACTATGTTATCGAAAACAGAGATAAAAATACAAGAGCTACAAGTATATGATGTTTCGATAGAGGAATAACAATTTTTTTCACGTTGATCGACTTGCTCTGATACCATGTTGAAAATTTGAGTTGAAAACGCCAAAGCCAAAGGCGAAAGGCCTAAAGGCTTTGCTAAATAAAACAAGCTCTCTTAAAGTTGTATTATTTTTTTTCATATTTTCATTACAATTCTATAGTTATATATAAGAAGATTCACTCCTTGAATTACTCTTTGAATTAAGGATTATTTGTTTTACTCCTTGAATTAAGGATTCATTGTGTTACTCATTGAATTACTCCTTAAATTAAGGATTCATTGTGTTACTCCTTGAATTAATCCTTAAATTAAGGATTCCTTATGTTACATTTTAAATTAAGAATAACAATTTCTTGATTTACTACTTGAATTAAGGTTCTTGATTTACTTCTTGAATTAAGGAGTAAATTAAGGCGTTGTCATCCTTAATTTAAAGAGTAATTCAAAGAGAAAAACAAAGAATCTTTAATTTAAGAAGTAAAACAAAGAATCTTTAATTCAATGAGTAAAACAAGAAATCTTTGATTTAAGGAGTAAATCAAGAAATATTTAATTGAAAGAGCAATTTAAGGAGTAATTCAAGGAGTGAATCTTCTTATATATAATTATAAAATTGTAATAAAAATATGAAAAAAATAATAATACAACTTTAAGAAAGTTTATTTTATTTGGTAAAGCCTTTAGACCTTTGGTCTCTAAGTGTTTTCAAAATCAATTTTCAACATATGTCTTAATTTTGTGTAATTAAACTAGATACTTTAACACAATGATCTTTTAAGTATGATGTATTGTAAATGGGCAAAAAACTCTTAAGATTATTATTTTTAAAAGTTTAACTGTTGTGTTGTAAAGGCCTCAAACTAATGTATTTGTGCCTTATTCTATATTAGTAAATAAATAAACCTTTCATTAAAAAAGGTAAATTAATATATGTTTTAAAAGGAAGAAAAGAAAAACAGTGATGGTTCAAAATAAAAAGAAAATATCTTAGAGGAGGTTGGTCAAGTAAGTCAATATTCTCACACAGTATATGCCTTTGGTATTTCGAGGAAACTACGAGATAGTCCTTTATTCTCCCACAGATATTTTCTTTTTATTCTTTTTTCTTTTTTATATTTTCCATTAACTCTTGATTTCTTTTTCATAAATTATTAAACCTTATTGTCTTTGACAGATAATTTCTGGTTGCAAAAGCTTTTTTTATTTTTGCCTTTTCAAAATAATTACTGGATCCGTTTAAATACACATATTAATAATTTAATTTTGATAAATTTTTAAAAAATTTGATAACATAAAAATTTAATATTATAATAATTATTTGATGAACAATATTTTGTAACAATAACACATAATTTAAATATGAATAATATTTTTTTAATAAATTAATCAAATATAATAATACAAAATATATGAACTTAATACATTATTATTTATCAATGATCTCAAAAATAATGAGAAGACAAATATGATTACATATTTAATGATAAATATGTAATCATTAATTTTATAAATTATTATCATTAATGAAATAAAAATAATTATATTATATAAAATAAAAATTTATTTATCATATGAATATTTCGATATTTATTAGTGCAAAAAAACTAACAAAAAATATAAAATATGTATTTATTATATACGTATTTTAATATTTATTGATGTAAAAAACTTAAAAAAGTGATTGTCGATTAAATATTATGATTTTTTATATAAATATATTACAAGTGAATTGTTTTAATACTCATTAATAGTATGAATTACCTTTAATATAATAAAAATGATTGTGTTATATAAAATAATTATTCTTAAAAAATATTTATTATATAGATATTTTGATATTTGTTGGTGTAAAAAATTATAAAAAATATAAAATACTTATTTATTATATAGATATTATGATATTTAGTGTAAAAAATTAATAAAAAAATATTTTGATATTTATTGATATAAATATTTTTACAATTACCATTAAAAAACTAAGATAATGGAAAAAAAGATCATCAATCAAAATTTGAGGCTTAAGATATCATAAATAAATTGATCAAATATTTGTGTAATTATTAATTAATAAATTATTACTCTTAATGTAATAAAAATAATTATATTATATAAAATAATTATTTATAAAAATGTATTTATTAAATAAATATTTTAATATTTATTGATATAAAAAATTAATAAAAATAAAATATATATTTATTATATTTTGATATTTGTTAATACAATAAATTTTTTTAAAAGGAAGGTAGAAAGATAGAAGTAAGGAAAAAAGAAAAAGAAAAAAGAGGCCGATCGAAGGACGACCAAAGCAAAGCTCATCGAAACTTTTATAATATAAAGATAAGTATGATTTTTTAGTACAAGTGGGTGCATCAATAATATAATTCTTTTTTTAAAAAAATTATGAATATCCTAAACAAAGAGTTTATTAATTGGCTTAGATTGCCTTTAAAGTAATTTGCTTGAGATCGATTTTTGGGGGATCAAATGTTACCGTAAATTTCATAATTTTTATCAAATTTAAGTTAGTTATTAAAATTAATTATTTTTAATCTTATAATTTATAAAAATATATATTTTTATTTATAATACTTAATTTCTTTATTGATTAATTCAAAAAATTATATAAAAAATTGTTTATCTATGCATAACAACGAAACTATTATTACATTTTTTTTAAATTATAAAATATATGTTATTAATATAATAATTCTATGATTAAAATATTTAAATTAAATTAAAAAAATTTAAATATTTTACTACTATCTCATTTATGTTTTAATTTCATTTAAAAATAAAATAAATTTTTAATTAATTATTACAAGTCTATTAAATTTAAAAATAAATTTAATTTATAATAAATAATAAAAATCAAAACATTAATATGAATTCAGCTCCAATATATATGATTTTAAAAGCTATAAAAATTTTGTACGTTACTTAATAATTATAAAAATATTATAAATTTTTATTTAAAGTTTTAAAATTCTGCTATGTTTTACCCTTAAATAATGATGTGATGTATAATACCTAACCTTTCAATTTGCGTGACAGGTAATACAAATTCCTTTGCTGAGCATTTATTAAGTCTAGAAAAAAAGAAAAAAAGTTTTTTTATTAAATAAAATTTGAAAAAGGTGAAGATTTTTATTTCTCATTATATTTATGTTTCATTATATTTTATGCACCCTAGATATTCGGCTTGATATTTGTTTATAATTTATTGAATCTCATTTTTGCGCTATTATTGATTACGATCTTAAAATATGTGAGTAAACGGTCAGAGATATGACATCAAAAGTGTTGTATTTACTCTGGTATTTAAGTTAATTTTTCATAAGATTTAACTGTTAAAATCAAAGATGAATTTATAGCAGTTTTAAAATATCGTACATTTAATGTTGAATATAAAAATCTATTTATAAATTCAATTATTTATAAATTTAATTAAACGAAAATAACATAATATTGTATTTAATTATTAATAAAATGATATATTATTTTAAATCATGATATCAAATGCTAAATATTTAATCCAAATTCAAATCAACACATAATTATCATAAAAACTTTTCATTCGAAATTCAAATTACTACTAACATTACTTATTTGACTATTCAGACGTGACATAAACCTATCAAATTGTGCCACTCGTATTTAGTGAAATCCCCCTTCCCTAATATCAACACCCTAGATTACTTGGCTATCTTTTACGCTCAAAGTGGTCTAGGTACAAGCTTTTCAACGATTGTATATGTGTCTAAATTAAACTTCCGATTAAGAAGTTATGACTGATCAAACTTTACCATGAAAAGTCAATATGGGCTTGCGAATTTTGACTTTCCAATCTTGATTGATATGTGATCAAATTCTTCAAGAATTCCTCCAATTTGATTCATTGGATCTTTGATCAAATGAATGGCCGAGATAGAGTTTGTGAACTTATATATAAGTATTGATACTGATTTTTTACAATATTAGGTTGGATTATTTTTCTAGAAACTATAAAATGAACAAACTGTTAAGACCTTATATCACCTTATAAGAGATGTGGTCTTTAGCCCTACGATACTTACTAAATTAATAATTGTAAGATGAAGGGTACTAAATTAATAATTGTAAGATGAAGGGAATAAAAGATCTCAGTTTTACTTTAATAAATATATGAAAAAAGAATGTTTGGTTATAATTTTTTGTTATAAAATGTATTATATTTAATATAATTTTATATAAGATATTATTTTATGCATATGTGATTATATATTGGGGAAAAAATAAACTTAATAGTTATCACTGACTAATTAGAATTGAATTGTTATAGTGTTATAAACACTAATCTGTTATGAACAATTATCTTATATAGACAATTATCTTATGTAGACAATTATCTTTGGTAGACATATTTTGTTTGTAGACATCTGTTATTATTTATCTACTCAATTATCCTGGAAGATAATGAAAAAATAATCTTTAGGCTTTTATCACTTTAAGATAATTAAAGAATAATTATTGGACCTCTATCATGTTAGGATAACTGTATTGTATTCATACTTGTATGATAATTAAACACTTATTGGGCTTGATCCCTAAGGATATTTGCTTAATAGGATCACTTATTGACTATTATGTGAGATGTATGAAATTACCTTTAACATCAGCCTCCAAGACATTCTAGCCCTTATACTAGAAGGTTTGATTATAATTTCTATCAATATTTGTGTTAAATATTTATTCTAATTTTGTTGATGACTCTGGGCTTACACTTGCGTGATTTTTTACTTACCTAAGCAAAAATCTTTACACTATGTCTAGTCATTTGAAATGTGCAAGACAAAATTTTATTGTTAGCGATGTCTTCAAATTTCCAATCGAAATTTTGATTAGAAAGTTACATTCAAGTAAACTTTTTTTTATCAAAAAAGTCAAATTGTCACTTATTTTTGTTGAAAGCTCAAAATTCAAACCCTAAGCCTAATCTAATCCTTATATGGTTAGCTAAATAATCTTGGCAATTTTTTTCTTCACGTCGTATAGGATAATTATTTTTCATTTGGCTGGTAATCTTCTAGGTGGTAGCCCTTAGTAGACAAATTTCTAGCCAACTAAGTCTTGGCAAACGAAGTTCTGGCCTGGTCGATGACATCCTAGGTAATGACATTTTGGTTGGCCCATTCCTAGCTGACGACATTATGGTCCGTCCATTCCTAGACGATGGTCCTCTAGCTGGTAATGTTCCAGTCGAGAAGGTCCAAATTGATTGATGGGCCTAATTCTTCCAATCAATGCAATCTTTTTGGCTATGTTTGTGAAGATAGTTCTAAGATCTTGGCAAGATCTATCAATGAGATGACTTCCTTCTTTCCAGGAGGATTTACATAAGTGTAGGGCGCTCTAATATTGATCTCATCAATACCCTATTTTCTAGGACCTTGGACCACCTGTAGGGGGTGGTTTTTGACCCTACAATCATTAAGTCAGTAATAGTAAAATAAAAGATAAGGGAGATCTTAGTCTTTCTGTAATAATTATATAGACGTATTGTGTTTAGTTGTGATTCCTTATTATAAGATGTATGATATTTGATATGATATTATATTATGCATATATGGCTATATATAAGGAAAATAATAAACCTAATAGCTATCCCGTCATATTATGATTAAGTTGTTATAGGTTTGTAGACACTTATCTATTGTAGACATCTATTGTTTGTAGACATCTATCCTTAAATATTTGTTTAATTACCCTTTAAGATAACTAAGGGATAATTTTTAGCCCTTTATCTCTTTAAAATAATTAAAGGATATTATTAGGTCTCTATCATCTTAGGATAACTATATTGCGTTCATACTTGTATGATAATTACACAATTATTAGGCTTGGCCCATATAAATATTTGTTGACTAGGATCATTCTTTGACTTTCATATGGGATGTACAAAATTACCCCTAATAATAGGCCATGCCTTCATTAGTTTTATTTATTTCCAAGTCCATCTAGTCAAACTGTCGAAGTATAATCTGATAGGAATTGGTTGGATGACCAAGATCTTTGGATGGTTAGGATTTTGATGTAAAATCACTGAGTAGTTAGATCTCTAGTCTTCTTGATAACAAAGATGCACTAGTTACTCAAGTGATTATCAAAATAGAACATTTGAGGAAGACTAAGTGAAACTACTTGTATAACTTCAATCGAACGAGAAAACTAGGAAAAATTGTTGGTACAGCTTTGACGAAACCAAAATTTCATAAATGACTTGGTGATTTTCTGGTGTGATTCTCTTGCTTTCTCAGTTTCTACTAGAAATTACATTTTGTGGTAGATATTGCCTAGCTTTGCAGGCTGCTAAGAAGACTGAAGAAATCTAGGGATGGCCAAAAAAAGTCTAGCAATGTTGCCAAGTTGTAGTGAGTTAAGAGACATTGCTACTAGTAAGAGATATATCTAACACATAAGAATGTAGAAGTCCATAAGTTCCTTATGAGCTCTATATAGGCAATGCAGGAGTACATAGAGTCCAACCATCCCATGGCTAACAAACACCAATGCCTCCTAGGCATGCATATTTAAGTTTTCCAGGAGCAATGTTAAGAGTCATACATCTAGACTTGGACCTACTTCTCGATCAGTTCTCAATCTTTACCAACTCTACCTTGAGGCTTGATGAATCCAAGAGGCCATTGCACAAGATGACTAGGTGACTAAGGAAAAGCAAGGCACATAATGCACAGAAGAGACTTTTGGACACTATGGTAAAACTATCATCTTGCATGGTGTCTAGGATGACACTTAGAATCTAGCTTTATAGCTCAATTTTAACTTAGTACTTTGGTAAACCAGGATGTACGCACATATTTGCTTTTGTTGTACTTTTTCTTCCAGAAGTTGTTACCCTTAGGAAATCTTCTACTGCCAGAGGAATTATTTTTCAAGACCAATCTTAGCACTTCAAATAATTTGTCTTGTTGATGTGATCACTCACTTTGCACTTAAGACTCATTAGCTTGACACAATTTTCCATTGAAACAACACTTGGCGAATCCATCGTTGAGGCAACCTTTATTGTATTTTCCATTGAGATAACACTTGGAAAATTTGTTATTGAGATAATACTTGACAAATTTATTGTTGATACAACACTTAGCCAAATTTTTTTTCTTTAAGACAACTCTTAGAAAATTTGGTCATCGAGATAACACTTAACAAATTTTGTCTTTGAGACAACACTTAGCAAATTTTGCCATTGAGATAACACTTAGCAAATTTGTTTGGGACTTAAAGTCATACTCGATGTCAAATTGTTGATAGAACACTTAGCCAATTTTTCTTTGAGACAACTTTTAGAAAATTTGGTCATCAAGATAACACTTAACAAATTTTGTCGTTGGGACAACATTTAGCAAATTTTGTTGTTGGGACAACACTTAGAAAATTTTATGGTTGGGATAACACTTAGCAAGTTTGTCTGGGACTTAAAGTCATACTAATGGCACATTGATGAAATGGTTGCTCGGGAAACACTTATCATACTTTGTTGATCTTTAAGAAACACAACATATATTTTTGATCATTTAGTGGAGGATGTTAGTGATTTGAAAATGGAGAAGCCCATATGGCATAGAGTGCACATGGCGTCGCATCGTTGTGTGAATCCAGAGAGGATCTGGAGAGCACTCGACAAGGCAGATGGTAGTACGAGTAGAACTAAGAAAAAAAAGACAGGATTGTACCAAGGACAGTTGGACAAGGGCATAACCATTGGTGGTTTGCCGATGGTAGACCGACGAATGGACTAATTGGCTTATCGGTTGGCCAACTAGTCGATGGCAGCTGTCCGACGACGGTTACTAGCTGATTGAATGGTTGGGTAATCTAGGAATCAGAGGTTGTTTGATCATGGTGCAGGTGGATGAGTTCTAGTTGATCGTGGTCGTAAGAATGACAAATAGAATCCTCGTTCTACCAATGCGACGACATGCTCCTGTGTTGACACGAAGTCTAGACTCCAAAGCTCATTTCTTCGCTTCTATGACATACAACTTCTTTTCTAACTTTCCTTTTTTTTAGATGTCAAAAGTGCTTCCAATTGTTGAGTGACGTTTCCAGTTATTCTTAAGTCTTCAAACTTTGAAGATTTTTCTAAGTGTCGAGTGCTCTTTTCAAGTTTTTCTCAAGTCTTGAAATCTTAAAAACATTTCTAAGTGTCGAGTGCTCTTCTAGAGTTGTTTTCAAGTCCTGAAATCTTGAAAACTCGTCTAAGTTTCGGGTGCTCTTTTCTAGCATGTTGCCCAAGTGTTGGATGGTCAACTTTTAGGATTATAATCCATTGAATCAGCTCAGTCTCATAACTCTCTTGCTTGGCATACTTTCTGAGTATGGCAAGCAACAAAGCTAGTATGGACTCTCACCTTAAATGGTAATGAGTATAGCCTTAATTTTCATTTCTGGGGTTCTGTTGTCATAATGAGTCAACATATATTCACAATGTTCTGATTATGCTACGTGACCCAATGGATCTACTTTGGGTCGTCGAGTGTCAAGGGATAAGTTTTCGGGTGCAAAGGAGGTAGTGCCTCACTTCTTGGTGGCTTACTTCCCAAAGTAACCTAATGTCTTGATTCTAAACTGGCATCATTATAGGTATCAAAGTAGGTGATTCATATCTTTGCTTTACGATGAGTGCTTGAAAAACACTAATATTACATGAGTTATTTATACTTTAATGTCAAAAGTATATGTGTATTTGCAAGATTATCATTATTTTAACAAATTTATATTTTCAGAATCACAAATATATTTTGTTATTTTTTAGGTATTTTTTGCTTCAAAATGATTCAAATAATAAACAATTGAAGAATTGTAATTGAAAGTACTCAATTTCAACTTAGGAGAATAAAATAATAACATATATAAGCCTCGTATATGTACTAACTAAGTGTATGGGGTGAAAAATAAAAAAAATTGGAGACAAACATATCAATGCGGGCCATAGTGAGAATATATGTGTGCCACAACGCGACCTTTTTAGATCATAATTGAACGCATGCTAAAATCGACACAAACCGCGATGGTGGAAAAATGTGTCGCAACACGCAGTCTCATAACCTACTATTTTCTCCCTTTCTCAATGTTTTTCCAACTATAAAACCCTCTCCTCATCCAATATAATACATACCAAAAATAAGAGTTAGTTCTAATTTGCATATACTTTTTTGTAGTTTTTATTTTTTAGTTTTGTAGTAATTTGGATTCAATAAATAGTTTAGATAGATCTATTCAGAATCTTTTTTGATAAGAGATTGCTACTGAAGTTATCTGTAAAAATACAATTGAGGTATTAATTTTATTATATTCTATTATTTATAGAATTAATTTTGTATCATTTTAAATATTATTTTTAATTTATTGATAATTTATTAAATCTAAATATGTTTCGCTAAAAATTACTATAGAATATTATTTATGTTGTTATACTTATGAAATGTTAATTTAATTAAATATTTTTATAAAATAAATTAAGTTTATTTCTTCATTCAAGATTTCTACAAAATTTACTATTGAAAAATATATTAACGACACATTTTTTGAGATACATTTAAAATTTTAAGGTTAGATTATAGAATCTGATTAATTTAGTTAAATATTTTTATAAAATACATTAACGATGCATTTTTCGTAATACATTTAAAATTTTAAAGTTGGATTTTAGAATTTGATTAATTTAGTTAAATATTTTTATAAAATAAATTAAGTTTATTTCTTCATTCAAGATCTCTACAAAATTTATTATTAAAAAATATATTAACGACATATTTTTCGTAATACATTTAAAATTTTAAAGTTAGATTTTAAGATTTGATTATACAAATTTAGTTTAGAATCATGATTCTATTTCAAATATTTTTACAAGATTTATTATTCAAAAATATATCGAAAACATATTTTTCTTAATAGATTTAAAATATAAAAGTTACGGTTCAAATACATTAATTTAAAATCTAATTTATACACAATGAATGAAAGTTAAGATTGGTAGCCCTACAATAAGCAATGCTTTAAATAGTATGTTAGTTCGTTAAGAACAAAGCATAATTTAATCATTATCAATTAATTGATCCTTATCAAAACTTTAATTGTTATTGATTAATAACGATATTGATCCACTTTTTCATAAAAAAAAGAGAATTAATAAATATAATTTATATCTTTAATAATTTAATTAATTTTATGCAAGAATTATTAATTTACTAATATATCTTATAAATTATTCATTAAATGTTTATATATATGATATTGCTTAATTAATTATATATTTTAATTTTATGTTATTAGTTAAAATTTATTATGACATAATGTATAAGTTTATGTTTTATTTTTAAGAGTTTTTTAAATTATTTAAAATCACATCATTTTTCTCTTTTTTCAAAATGATTCATACATTAATAAACTATTTTAAAATATAAAATTTATATATCAAGTTTTTTGTATACTTAATGCACAAATTTGTATATTAATTTAAATTTAGTATACTTGATGTTGTAAATTATAAAATTATTAATGCTTATACCATCTCGCTAATGACGTAATGACATCAAAAACTTGATGCATAAGTTTTGTATTATAAAATAACTTACAAATGTATGAATCATTTTGTAAAAAGCAATGCGTATATTTTCAAGGTTGATCTAAAAAGGGAGTAAATGGTGTTAAATAATTCAACAAAACTCTTAAAAAAAAACCTAAACATTTTATTACAATTATTTGGATTTAGAAAGATTAAATTAATAACATAAAATTAGAAGATAGAATCAATTCAATGAATATATGAGCATATAACTATTTAACACTCAATGGAGAATATGTGAGACATATTAGTTAGTTAATCATGTTTGCTTAAATTTTATTACGTTATTAAAGATATAAATTAAGGTTATTAATTCTCACTTTGTTTTTTAAAAAGTCTTTTTGATGGGATCAATTTCGTTGCTAATCACTATGAATTAAAGTCTTTTGTCGGATATCTATTTCAAATAATTTTACAAAATTTATTATTTAAAAGTATAATAAGAACACATTTTTCGTAATAGATTTAAAATATAAAAGTTAGGATTAAGATATATTAATCTAAAATCTAATTCAGACTCATTGAATGAAAGTTTAAATTGATAGCCCTATAATAAACATTGATTTAAATAGTTTGTTAACTTCTCAAGAATAAAACATAATTTAATCATTATCAATTAACCGATCACGCCAAAAGACTTTTTCATACAACAAAAAAAAAGAATCAATAACCTTAATTTATATATTTAATAACTTAACTAATTTTGAATAAGTATAATTAACTAACTAATATATCTCATAAATTCTCTATTAAGTGTTAAATATTTATCTACCATATATTTGTTAAATTGATTTTATCTATTAATTTTATATTATTAGTTTAGACTTTTCAAACCCGAACAATTATGACATAATATTTATGTTTATTTTCGTTATCAAGAACTTTGTTAAATTATTTAAAACTGTCTAGTTTCTTTTTAGACCAACCTTGAAAATATACTTATTGTTTTTTACCAAGTGATTCTTGTACTTAAACTATTTTAAAATACAAAATTTGTACATCACTTCGTGCATAAGACTTAGTGATGAAATGCACCTTAGTCCACTGAGACACTATCATTGTTGAATTCTATACAGTTTGCCATACTTTTCCAAAGGAGACCAAAATCATTGTCCAGTTCTCGATATGTTGGCTTGGACTTCCCGATCATCACAAGGTTCTTGATAAGTTGTACTTTTTCCAAGTAAGATAGTAGTCACTATTAGGTTCTTGGTATGATGTCCTGCCATTCCTTGGTGAGACTTGTTGTGGCGAATTATGCCTAGTTTCTACTAAGACTTAGTTGTTGCATTCTAACAGGTTGTTGTACCCTTTCAAGCAAGACGAAAGTCAATGCAAGGTTAGCATATTTTTAAGTCTTTTTTGATGAATATCGCTGCATAGTTCAGGGGAAGATGTACTTTCCACTCCTATGAAAGGCTTGACTAATGCGAAACGCAAGATGTCGTAGGCAAAAGACTCTTTCCTACTACCGTGCAGGATTCTAAGACCAATCAATTCCAAATTCAAGTTCTAGGTTGTTAGGTGCAAAAGGGGTTAGTAACCTCACTTTTTTGCTGAAGGAAAAATCTAGTTTTCTACATATAACTCATAATGATAAGGCATCAGTCTTCCAACTTTAGCTTAATGCTATTGCGGAGATTTGTTTGGAGAAACGTACTCTCTTTAATTCTTCCGACCTCCTTCATCTAAGTTCGAAGGTTGAATCTCTAAAATATCATGACTTTAGCCAAGTGCAGCTACTGGAGCTTGGCAGAGAAAAATATTCACTCTCAACCTAGCTAGAGCAATGTGTGAAAGCTCAAAGTCTGATTTAAAGTTTAATTTTTTATGGAATTGAGTTTTTAGGTTCTCGAGAGAACGCCATAAGACTTTGCTGGGGAGCCCAATCTTCAAACTAACTGGTTGAGCTTATACTCTCTATTCGCTAGTGTAGTCACGTATTCCATCTTTTTGTAGTGATAATGAAGGTAGGGTTCACCTAAATACTACTTATTTTAAGAAAGCTCCGATGAAAGGTTAGAGAGTCAAAATGGATCACTTAAGTTATAGTCCATTTAGATAGAATTTTCTTAAATAACTACTATCCTAACTGTGTAACAATTGCTAACTTGGTTCCAAGGACCCACTTGAATACCACTAATTTGAGAAAGCTCCCATAAAAGGCTAGAGAGTCACAATGGACTACTTAAGTTCTAGACTCCTTAGATAAAAGTGTCCCAAATAGTAAGTATCTAATTAGGTAACATCATGGGTTTCCCATGCCTGGTTCGCCAATCGCTTAGGTTTGGACGTAGTACTAATTAAACTTCTTTTCTTAATTCATTTTTTTATTTTCTTTTTTCTGGTTCCAACTCTTCTCTTGAATCTAGATGTTGACAAAACTGTGCAAGATCTTGCCAAACACTTTATTGAAAATAAAAATTACAAAAAAAAGTATAAAAGCTAGATGTCGTGCACTCTAAGCGTTTGAGACTTTTGTTCCGCTCAAGTACTCTATTTTGTATATTCCATTTCCCAATACTCCATACTCGTTTATGAATATGACTAACACTTTTCTGGTCGGCATGACCTGAATGCTCTTCCTTGATAACTATTATAAGTGTTATAGTTTATGGGTTTTCATTTCACGATGTGGATGCAATTTTGCAAACATTTGCTTTTTGGGAAATTTTTTACCAATTTCTTTCTAAGTGAAACACGTCTGGAAGAGACAATTGACTCCTTAGGCCAGGATGAAGAACCAATAAACTATTGTGGCTTTTCTAAGTTCCCCAAATATGGACTGAATGAATCTTTTGAGTACACTCCTTATGTGCCCTTTACTACTCACATTCTATCTATATGTCTTATGGATAGTCTAGTTGAACTCTAACCAAATTGATTCTTCTCAGGCGTGCTCTAAGTAGTTAATGTTAATTTTTTGAGTGCATTTGACATAGAATGGAAGCTTTTTTTTTTTTAATTCTACCCACTTAGAGCTGAAGCAACTTCCAGCCCCCAAAGTGAGAGATGATAACCTAGAAAGTGATAATCTAAAGCTGATGGTGCTCTTCAACCTTCCCGAGTTTGTTCTTGCAAGATTTTGATAAAATTTTGGATCTCTCCTCCAAGAACGTCCAAAATCAATTGTGTAACGAACATTTGCTCCAGGATTACACTTTTATTTGTGGACTTTAGGTGAAGTTCTACCTCGCTTAAGGGTAGTTGGATTTGAGTGTGAGGGTACTCTAGTTCTAGGAAACTCTAATGACCAAGGACACCGATGTGAAGTGCTCTTAAAGGAGTTATCGATCCTAGATATACTTTGATGAAATACCCTTCTCATTTTACTTGTTTTATCATAGGGTGATGAACAGGTTGGATCTATGAAAAGAATTACTTGTTGCTTATCTTCTACTCAATATTTGATTTCTAAGAGGATTTACCAACCATTTCTTTGGAACCTCACAATTAAGCATGCTTAACTTGTAGAAATTCATGGATGAGTGATCTCTCTAAGAAGTGTCATCATCTTTCTTTTTTGCCACGACTTGTGTTTTAGATGTAAACATATGATGACACAAAAAATCAAGCCAAACAGAAACAATACCTAAGACCTCAGATACCTATTAAACCTTCAACCATGTACTTAAATACTTCAAACATCTTGATTACTAGTGGCAATCATGTCCTTATCTACGTTCAAAAAAAATTTGGTAACTTCTTTTGTCATAATGTTTATTTATAAATAATAAGGATTCATAGAAACTTTTGAACATACAAAAGAATTAGTGATTAATTCTCTTCAAATATTTTTTCATCTTATCGCAATCTTGTTATTGGGTCCAAGATTGCCACACCTAATTCTTGAACTCCAATCAAATTATACCTAAAACATATGGAAATAGTGCATCAACAACATCTTGCGGCAGACACGTATTCTAGTATTTCAAATTTAATTACCCCAAGAAACCATTAACTTTGTTACTAAATATTATTTTTGTTATCTGAGAAAATGAAAAAGCTGGAAAACTTTCAATCTAATCAACACACTACTGATTCATATTCTGGGATCAATGCATTAGTCTATATCTTGTTTTCACTCTTATTGCACATCACCTATTGACCAGCAGACTTATAATCGTTCCTTATCTTATCCTTTTCATGTACTGATCTACTTTGCTAACTGCACATGTCATGCATAAATTTTTCATCACCTGAAGTGTGATTGAGAAAACATTGTTTCTTCTGAAGGTTCTTAGTTTCCTTCGTATGTGTTAATAAGGAGGTATAAAGAATCCAATTGAACATAACCAAATATAAAATCACATGATTAAAATCAATGTGGTCAGTATGTTAACAATCCACAAGCAAAACTTTGATTAAGCGGAACAAAAACTTAACATGTAAACTCTAACAATGAAAATGACACAGGAAGTAATTCCCAAACTCCAACACGAATGGGACCCTGAATGTAGGAGTCTATCTAACAAAAGATCAAAGAACAAAAGGAAAATACAGACCATTAATCACTAAACACATTACACAGACAACATATTTTATTGAACCTAAGATAAATACCATCGTTCGACCCTCCTATAATTTGATATTGTAAAAATCTCAGATACAGTCAACTTTGAATTTCTTGTTCCTTAACAATTGTTAGCTACCAAGCAGGGCATGTTAAAGAATAACATTTCAACAAACTACCTTCCCAGATTAGAAAAAGAACATTTTCTGGCATCTTTAGAGAAACCAAACAGGGTGATACACATGATTTAAAATAATAATTAAAAACCGTGATCCAGAACAAAAATATTGCATAATTATAACTTTTCCAACCCAAAATATATGTAGAATCATTGAATTGGAAACACAAGTATGCTACATTTTACATAAACCGTCTAATTTTGTATACGCATCGATCGAAAGCCATTTAGTACACATCGCAACAACAACGAACACCACAAATATCCATAAGTCCTCTTCAACTAAATCAATTACTACCTTTTGTTTGATCAAGAAATTCAACAGTCTAGGGTTTTAACCAACCTTTACCCCTTCTGTCGTGTGGAAAATCAGCCGGCCGATCCATCAATGTGATTTTCTCCTTGGGGGCTGCTTTTGAGTAGCTAATTTGTAAATCCAAAAGACCTGAAAGAAAAGAAAATCAAAGATCAGCTCTCAATTAAAGAGAGGTTAGAAAAGGGAAAGATATGGATTTAGAGAAATACCAAAGCGAATACATGAGCAGCGATAAGAAGAACCACTATGAAAGGAATTGTTTCGAGTATCCATGGTCGTGAAGACGAAAGTTGATGATTCTCCATTTTGGAATTTGAACAAAAAATTCTGAACTGGGTGAGGAGGGTCAGACGAAAGTCGCGACTCTTTAAGTAAACCCCTGCCAAGTGCAACCCAAATCTTACAAAGGAAAACTTTATAAGGCAAGGGCGGACACAAATGCGTACACAAAGACGAATAGAAATGATTGAATATGTTTTTTTTACCATTAATTAAATTAAAATAAAGTTAATACGGAGTAAAATATTCGAGTAAACCAATCTAATACAATATATTTAATATATTATTTACAACATTTATATAATAATATAATTAAACATATATATTATATATAAATACAAATATTTTGATATTATTTTTTAAATTTATATATTATAATATACTATTTTATATTAAATTATACCATTTTAAAACTTTATACAACAAAAAAAAAACATTTTTATGAAACCTAAAATAGATAAGCCATTCAGCCCTAATCGCTCGCTGTCGCCATTCGTATCTCTTCTCTATTTTTTATTTACTATTTAAAGTTTTAGAACATATCAAGGATATTTAATTAAAAATAAAAACCTTTAAATGAAAAATAAGAATCCAAGTAATATTTTAAATATATTTTTATTTTTTTTAATAATTTTATATTTTTACTATAAATAAAAATTTATAAAAATAATAAACCAATAACAAATATTTTATAATAAAAAGTTAAAATTTTAAATTAATAAATAATAAATAATATTTATGTAAAAAATAAAATATATATAACAAAAAAACATGATTGAGCAACATTTATATAACTTTGTTAGAAATTAATTTCAAATAATAATAATAATAATAATAATAAATTATGAACTAATTATGAGATTTTAGATTTTTATAATATAAATAAATATTTTAAATATTTTTTATAAAATAAAAATTATTGATATTTTAATAGAATAAAAAAATTAAAGATGAAATATAAAATATATTACTTATAATTAGAGAATATAATTTTTGTCATTAACACCCTGATATTATAAAATACAGATTTTCATTTTCCATTCTTCATGTCTCATTTTATTTTCTTCATTTTTATCTCCAATCGAAAAATCTTTGTACAGATTTTTCATATCAAGAAAAATTGACAATCTTAAATAAAATACAAATATTTTAGCATTAAAAGATACATTAAAAAATTTTATTTTTTATTTTTATTTATAATTTTATATCAATATTTATTATTATTTTAATCTTACCATTTAAAAAAACATAGTAATAATATTATTGTTTTTATTGAATTCAATTTCTATTATTGTTTGCATTCTTATTACGTTTCCATTGTATAAATCATGATCATGTCTTCATCTCAAATAATGTGGCACGTTAAGAGAGTGAGGGCCCACAACTATACCTAAAGAAATTATATATTAGTTGTTTATTATTATTCAGGTAATAGGTACGCGATCTTAATGACTTGAGGTACCTCACACATAGCCCATAGTAAGAGTAGCTCTTACATAGCCATTAGTACATAGCGACTTGATGAACTTGAGAGTCAAGACCTAGCCTAAGTAAATGGCTTGGTACACCATTCTTACGATTTGGGTCACATTTGAATGTAGGACCTCAGGTAGCATGTATATGACGACCTGTTTATGTAACACCTATGATGACTTGATTTAATATGAGTTGTTTTATATGTATTCTAACTGCTTGTATAAGAGCTATAACCTATGTAACATCGATACATGTCTAATAGGTGCTATATATACTTCATTAGTAAGAAAAGTAAAGGATCCTCTCATTATTAACATTTTATACTTTTCTCTAAAAAGTATTAGAATCTTATAACCTAAAATTTTCTCCAAATAATTGGCACCCACTATAGGGTCTTAAATTTTCTCAATCCATATGAGAGAATTTGAGACCTTTTAACTAGGAGAATTACTTCGTTTTATAGGAAAATCACTCGATACCAATCACACACAATATGAGCAGTTCTTATCCACAGTCCATTTTATTCATTTTCTACGCAGTATTGTAATTCTACAATTTCTTTGCTAAGTGAAACTGAAAATTGAATTACCATAAGGTGGGTAGAAGGTTACATAGAAAGTATGTTGAGAAAAAGTATATAGGGCTTGGCTTGATTGGACATGTTGTAAGCTAAAGAGGAATTAGCTGTAGTTATGGGCCGTGGGTTTGATCTGTGAGTTAAAGAGGAATAACCTAGTGCTTGATTGAATAACAGATTGCATGTTTAATTTTCTATTGTTGGGTATCTAACGGAATTATGGACCTTATTCTAGATGGAAAACTAGTGACCTCATATTCAAAGCTAGGTGCCATTTTCCCTTGTTGTGATTTTATATTCAAGGTCGTCATTTTTCGAGCTTCGACGTCAAATTTTTAGGTTAATTTGAAATTCAGGCCAGATTCTAGACACTAAAATTGGATAAAATTAAATTGATACATTTTTTATATGAAATATGAAAATGATTTTTGACTAATTATTATAATAAATCATGATTGTTTAAGAAGATTAAAATAACTTATGCTTGAGATTTTAATTATGATCTTAAAGGAGATTAAAAAGTATGAGACATTTTTGTGTTATGTTGTTTTGTTTTATTCTTAAAAGTTAATTTTAGTTTTTAAGTTGATTGTTTTTATTATTTCTTTTAATTTTTTACATTTAGTTCAATGTTTATGGGTATCATTACTGAAAACTCTCACGAGACTCAAACTCGTCCACTAGAACAACCTAGGGGTTTAAAGGCTTATTGCATAAGCTAAATGCAACCGTATCAATCCACAAAAGTGATTTAGGAGAATTTAATTTTTAGTTTTTATCGCTTCTCTTGCTAAGGGACTAGCAAGAAGCTGGTTGGGGGTTGTGATTAGTGCTCAAAAAGTACTAAAATTACCATAATTTTATGCACGTTAATTGATTAAAAATTTATGTATTTATATGATTTTATCATATATTTATATAAATATATCTTTTCGGAATCATGGGTATTTTATTGTTTTTTACGTATTTTCGCTTAAAAAAGTAACTTAAAGACTCAAAGAAAAATACCGGAGGCAATACATAAATTAAATGAGGAAAGGTCAACAAATATGGAAAAATTGGAGAAAATGGGTCAAAAAGGTAAAAAATGTCAAAAAGGAGAAAATCGCGCACGCAGTAGCCCAACTGCATTGAGCAACGCGCGTGTGGCGCCAGCACAATGCCCAGTCCGTGCGCGTAGCACGCCTAGCCTGCGCCCATCAGCACCCAGTCCGCACGCGCCAGCATCCATCTACGCCCAATCCGTGCGCGCTGCTGCACCCATTTGCCTCATCTGCGCGTGCCGCCACACCCACACCACCATGATGTCAGTAGTATGACATCATCATTCACTACTCCACGTTTTCTCAAATTTTAATCATTTTTTCACCCACTTTTTCTCTCTATCCTTGCCTATAAATACCCCTATTCTCTTCACTTCAAATCACACCTAAAAACACATATTCTCTTCTCTTTCTTTCTCTCAATTTCTTATTTTTCTAGTTTTTCTTAATTTTTAGATTTTCTTAGTTAATTTTTCTTAGTTTTAGAATTCTTCTCTTTTTGAGAAGAGCTAATTATGTTTTTGTAATTTATTTGTTTTTTGATTCAATAAATGGGAGTGCAAATTTCGTTTGGTGGTTTTCCAGCAACAGGAATAACATAAAAGTACTATAAGGATTTTATTTTCTTTACAGTTATTTTTTATTTTTTATTCTTACATGTTATATTTAATTTGTCTGTGATTAAATTTAACTTTGTTAGTTGTTTGTAAACATGATATAATAATAACGTTGTTATGCTTGCAAAATATTAAATAGGTAAAAATCTCTAAAATGAATTGATTTTATTTTTATTCAAAATTTTATATCAAGAAGGTTAGACAAAAATATATTATTTTTCATTACAAACTTAAATCTAAAAATTAGATTTTAAGGTTTAGTTATCCGATCTAATTTAGAGTAGTACTATTTTATTTGTTGGTACAATCGCCCAGTAGTTAGATTGAAGCTCTATTTCAAAAGTTTTTATAAGAATTATTATCTGAAAATGTATTGATAACATGTTTTTAGTAGTGGTTTTAAAACTTGAAAGTTAGTACTCGGATAATTAAATTCTTAGGTTTAATTTGGACACCTTGAATAAAGTTTAAACTGTCTAACCCCACCAAAGGTGACATTTAAATGGTTCATTTTCAATCTCTTAGAAAAAAGAAATTAATTTAATTAACCAAATTAGTTATCAACCCCACTCATAGGTGTTAATTGATTTGTTTAGTTAACAAAGAATATCTAACCCTACCAAATGTGGTATTCATATAAAAAAGAGAGAATCAATAAATATCAATTTATATTTTTAATAACCTAAATAATATGAGCAAGCATAATTAACTTAGTTATTATGTCCATAAATATTCAACTATTATAAATGATAAAATTTGCATCAATATTTATTGAATCTGTATCTATGTTTATTTTTATGTTATTAGATTAGAAACACACAAAAAACCAAATATCATGACAAGATGTTTAGGATTTAATTTCGTTTTTAAAAGTTTGAATAATAACTTAAAAACCACATATATTCCTTTCTTAGATCGACCTTAGGAGTATACTTATCATTTTCTACGAAATGATTCGTGCACTTGTGAGGGTTTTATAAATATAAAACCAAAGTATTGGTAGGATCGGCGATGCCGATTTTGCTCATCAATACACACGACTTTAGTTATACGAATGAAAGTTCCACACCTTCAACATCAAAGACCACATTTGTAAGGCCCTTAAACTCTACTCCTACTGTTACTACTTATACATAAAGAACTATTATGCCTATGATAGAAAAAGTTGTTAAGTTTGTGCCTCTCTATCATCATTGTGATAGGAAAGGTCATATAAGACCAAAATGTAGATTTTTGAGGAATACTCTTAAACTTAATCATTCTTTCCATGTTTCACATAGTAGGACCCACAAGCATCATCCATTTATGCATGCTACATCATATTCAAGGATGAATGAAAATTATAATAATGTGTTTAAAAATTCTACTAGGAAGTATAAAGTCTTAGGTTTAAAGAGACAAGTAAAATTCAGTACTTTTAATGCTATGACTCATTATCATCATCCTACTATGCATACTGCATCTTCATTTGGGATGAATGAGAAAAGTACAGTTAATTCCAAAAACACGCCTATGAAACCTAAGTTTGTTGAGTCCTAGCCCAACGATATAGAGAAACCAAAATGCAAGAAAATATGGGTTAGGAAATGTTGTTTTTTCCTGGTCACCTGACCATCTTTTATTCCTTCATCTAGGTATTTTTGTTAGAGTGCTTAAATGAACCTAGGTGAGCAATCTTTATTGTATTTATTTTATTTATTAGTTAAACTATAAAGAAGAAGAAGAATCCTTATTTGGCCAACATGGTATTGAACTTATTCAACACTTAATTTAACTCATTTTGATATTTATTGTATAAATTATTCTACAATTTTGGCTTATGTACACTCATGAGTATTCAAAAAGCTCTAAAATTACCATGATTTTATACACATTAATTGATTAAAATTTTATATAAATATATGAATGAGAGAAAGAAAAAGAATAGAATATGTGTTTTTAAGTTTTTCTTAGTTTTAGAGTTCTTCTCTTTTTGAGAAGAACTAGTTATATTTTTGTAAATTTTTTTTCGATTCAATAAATGGGAGTGCAAATTTTGTTTGGAGGTTTTCCAGCAACGGGAATAGCAACAAAGTACTGTAATGATTTTATTTTCTTTACAGTTATTTTTTATGCTTTATTCTTACATGTTATATTTAATTTGTCTGTGATTAAATTTAATTTGGCTGGCTGTTTGTAAACATGATATAATAATAATGTTGTTATGCTTGCGAAATATTAAATAGGTAAAAATCTCTAAAATGAATTGATTTTATTTTTATTCAAGATTTTATATTAAGAATGTTAGAGAGAAATATATTATTTTTCATTACAAACTTAAATCTAAAAAATTAGATTTTAAGGTTTAGTTATCCGGTCTGATTTAGAGTAGTGCTCTTTTATTTGTCGGTACAATCGTCCGGTAGTTAGAGTGAAGCTCTATTTCAAAAGTTTTTATAAGAATTATTATCTGAAAATGTATTGACAACATGTTTTCAGTAGTGGTTTTAAAACTTGAAAGTTAGTACTCGGATAATTAAATTCTTAGGTTTAATTTGGACACCTTGAATAAAGTTTAAACTGTCTAACCCCACCAAAGGTGGCATTTAAATGGTTCATTTTCAATCTCTTAAAAAAAGAATTAATTTAATTAACCAAATTATTTATCAACCCCACCCATAGGTGTTAATTGATTTGTTTAGTTAACAAAGAATATCTAACCCCACCAAAGGTGGTATTCATATCTTTGGTATTCATATAAAAAAGAGAGAATCAATAAATATCAATTTATATATTTAATAACCTAAATAATATGAGCAAGCATAATTAACTTAGTTATTATATCCATAAATACTCCACTATTATAAATGATAAAATTTACATAAATGTTTATTGAATCTTTATCTATGTTTATTTTTATGTCAGTAGATTAAAAACATAAAACCGAAAATATCGTGACAGGATATTTAGGATTTAATTTCATTTTTAAAAGTTTGAATAATAAATTAAAAACCACATCTATTCCTTCCTTAGATCGACCTTGGGAGTATACTTATCATTTTCTACGAAATGATTCATGCACTTGCGAGAGTTTTATAAATATAAAACCAAAGTATTGGTAGGATCGGCGATGCCGGTTCTGCTCATAACGTACATACACACATTCTTGTACATGTGATAATCGATTTTGACATGAACTTATTTAGACACTCACGAACACATATATATGCTATGCTTGAAGTTTATGAATTTTCTTGAAAGACTCTAGGACTTCAACTAATCTTGATTGTAAAACTGTGTTGAGTTATATTTCTTACTTTCTAAAACTTTATTGTATAAAGGCACCTAGTATTGAGAGGGTCACCTACTATAATGTGTGAAGCTATCGTAGCGAGCAGAGAGGGCTACCTCACAACTAGTGTGAAAGTCATCATGTTAGATTTATGGCTCATGCAAAAAAAGAAGAAGGAAAGATTATGCAAAAATTAACTACTTATAAATCTTGTACATTGAATGCATAAAAAGAAAGAGCCAATAGAGGTTAAAAAAATAAAAAAATATGTCATTTACCTCATATATAAAATAAAGAAAAAAATTTAAGTCCTCTTTTAGTAGATATATTTTATTTTGTGAGATTGAACACTCGATTATAATTTTACATGATTGGTAATATTTTTTTTCTTTTGTCTTTTTGGATTGATCATAAATGACTTAATTGATATATTTGTGAAGTTTAAACATATATACTGATTTTAAATAAATGTCAATATGTCATTATATGTATGAAGTGTGACTATTCTACTCTACTTGCTTATTTATACAATAGATAATCAAAAATTGAGTTTAAAATAATTACAAAAAAATGAGTTTTCAA
Source organism: Hippophae tibetana (assembly GCA_037013495.1). Classification (NCBI taxonomy): domain Eukaryota; kingdom Viridiplantae; phylum Streptophyta; class Magnoliopsida; order Rosales; family Elaeagnaceae; genus Hippophae; species Hippophae tibetana. Next base: position 7,979,303 of record CM072808.1, on the reverse strand, counting down.
TTGGTTGTGTGCTCATTTGTGATGAAATGAGTTTAATACCTTAGTGGTTCTTTATGAAAATTTAAAAAAAAAATCAGATTTGTTTTTCATTTACATCTTCTTTTTCATTTATTACATTTTTAATTGGTTTCTAAGTTAGAGTCATAGAACTTGGGGGGAGTTTAAATCACATTATATTTTTGCATTACTCTCATTTTATATTGCTATATCTTTAAGAGCAGCTTCATTGCTTTGTCTAATACTTTGTCCTTCTCGTATGTCAAAAAAGGGGAGAGAATAATATGTTTTACTTCCATGTTTTTATTTTGTTATACATATAGGGGGAGAATATATTTAATTAAGCTTAATTGGTATGCATGCATTACATGATTATTCTTTACATTTTGCTTATTTATATGTAAATTGAACTAATATACAATGAGGCTTTCATGCCAAGTTATCGTATGCTTTGTTTATGTCATTTCAATTACTTACAAGCTTGTCAAGTTGTAGCGAAGATGGATTCGTCGAACCATAAGATAGTTCCACTATAGAGTCTAGGACACCATTATATTTTTATCTTATTTTTATACATGTCATGTAGTGAGTGAAATGTTTTACCACACAAAAGTGCCAACCGGGGAGTTTGTAAGGATTATGAGTATTGACTATTTCGTTGACTTATTTACCTATAAATTTGTTTTTAGGTCTGTGATCAAGTCTATCAAGAAAAGCCGAACAAATACTCGAGTTCTAGATAATTGTATTTCGGGTATATCTTTGATAACTACGACACATAAGATTACATTTATGCATTTAATAACATATGCTCATAATTGTAAAATTATTTTTGGTACTAAAATATTTATTTAAACTTGAATCAGTTTATGAAATTATCAATTAGTTATCTTTTAAATAGATGTATTTAAATATATTTTTTAGATATGTATGTCATAATATTTTTAAATGTGTTTTAAAAGTTAATTTTTTATAATATTAAAGGTTTTTATGGATTTTAAAAAATCAAAAACAAAATATATTTAACCTTAATATTAGTATGTTATTATTATTATTATTATCTATATATATATACATAGACACGTTAAGATTGAATCAGTGTTTGTGATGAAAAACTAAAAAGCTGTCCAAACCTCCAAGTAGATTTAAATATATATAAATTATAAGAGTTGAATGAGAGTAGCTGCCGAAATTGCAGAGTAGAGGTGAATATATATTTATATTGATTTCTTCAGAAGTTTCGTCACATGAAAAAAAAATTATCTAGCTTGAAGTCAACAATGTGATCGGTAGTGCAAGACAAAGAGGCAATAAATACTTGATTAAGTAATTTATAGCAATTAAAGAGTCAAGGCTATATATTGCATCAAAGGTAAACCTTACATGTATATATATTGAAAGACACGCAGAAGTAAAAAAAAGTAATTAATATATATATATATATATATATTGATTTACACTAATTAATTTAATTCTCGTTGAATAGAATTTTAGATATTTAAATTAAATAATTTTATAAACGATAATGATTATTTGATTTAATTATTAAATTTCAAAGAAGTTATTTTTATTGAAATTATACTTAATCATTTTGCTCTATAATTTACTATTTGATTTGATTTAATGAAAATATGTTTTGAATCATTTAGTTATGATTATTCATTATTAAATCTGTTTTAGAACAAATACTGATACTTATGTTTTTGTGCTAACCTTTTTTTGTAGTTGATTTATGAATGATCTAACTATCGGAGAGTTTATTAGAATGTTGGTCTAGAAACCGCTCATATTAATTTTAAAAACTATGAAAATAGGGCAGGGGCTCGTAAGTAAAGTACATTGGGCAGTATCCTAGGGAATGTAGCATAAGATCGAGTTTGTACTTGAACATTTGATTTTCATAGTGGAAAGTTAAGTGGTCTGGTGAACCGATGATTTTCCTCTTAGGTCATGGTTGTGGTCTAAGTTGTTTCCACCTAAAATATCGTGTGTTATTATTTTATTTTTGCACTTTATTCTTACACGCAATTGTATGTCTGGCTACCTTGTTTAGGCTATTAGGTTATAAATTGATAAAAATTAAAAATAACCTATTCACCCCCATCTAGGTTAATTAGGTCCATATATATCTTATAAACTTTCACCTTCCTAGCTCGTTTCGTGCCTAATAGGTCTACGATTAGTTCCTGAACAAAAATGGAAGGTCATAGTTCATCAGACACCACACCTGCTGTAAGTTACTACTTAGTGTAGTTCATCTCCAATATAGTGTGGGCTTGGGTTTCTACATAAAGATCGGTCTATGGAATTACGGTAGTAAGAAGCTCATTCACTTATATACCAAACCTGTAAATGTTTAACCTCTACCAAAATCTAATAGGTGGGGATGAAAATCTTTGTCAAACTAAGTCGATCGCAATCATGAAGAATTGCTCAACACTTGGATTGCATTCTTCCAAGTGTAGTTTGCCCGCAATATTCGGAGGTTCAAAAAATTCAAAGACAAACATATAGTTTGGTGGTTTAGCATGTGTTATAACCAACTTTGCAATCGAGGGTGATTTAGCTTACATAACAGTTGCAACTCCTATTGTGAAGGCATATGATATTTTAATAAGCATATTATTTATCTTGTGCAAAGCTAGTAGATTAATAAGTAAATCTGATATAGACCTACAATTCATAACACCATCCTTATATCAATGGGTATTTTCGTGACTTGGTGTGGTCTTTTGGCCCATACCTTATTAAGCCTGTATAAAATAAGAGATCTAAAGGAAAGATTGCAAAAAATCCCAAATTTTTTTAACATGGCACCACCACTTGTGTTTGTTTCCCCATGTATCAAAAGGAAATTTAGGACAATTGAAAGTACCTATAAAGCGAATTAAAATAAAAGGTTAGGAACTGTTGACATCAATAGAGTTTAGTGACTTGGTTCAAAATGACGTGGTTTGAACAAAGCATCATTTATGATACATGGAGATTAGTCGATCTAGCCATCTGTTTCTTTGCATAACATTGACTCCATACTTCAAATACAACATAGAGAAATGGTTTCAGCGAGCTTGTTTGGACCTTCAACACCAACCATGCTAATGGAAAACCCATAAAGAAGTCACCCCACTTATTCTCCACGACATGAGGTCCTAATTAAAGAACTATCTCAAAATGAATTAATTGACTCAACGGTAGAAATGCTTTATGGTATAATTCATGCTTGATATATTTCGATTAGCAAAGGCATGACAACAATGCTGGATAGGTACAAGGCCTAAGATCTTGGTAGATGCCCTAGGGTTATGTTGTAGGCAACCCTACCTCCCAATTGACGAGTCAAACATTCCTAGATCAAGTATAGTAAAGATATACAACCTCAAATGATCATTACATTTAAGGGGCTACCTTATTGGAGTTGATGCGACTAGTGTTATATCGAATAAGAGCTGATCTTGATGACTAAGGTAGAGCTTGATACACCTAAGGATCTGTGCAACCCAAACATCCCAAAAATAAATTCTAAGGGATTCAACACTTCGCTAAAATATGACAATATTTTGGTCTTTGAAGACCATAGTTGAATATGGCTGTAAACCTGCGAACCTTAAAAGGGTGGTGAAACTCAAACTAGATTAACTCTAAAAATAAGGTTTGACCTTTTAACATGATTTATACTTGTGATCATTGTATTTTTTCTAACATAAACAAGCAAAAATGCATGTATACAAATGCCTAACCTATGGAAGAAAAAGATGAGCTCTTGAAGAATTCTCGAAAAGATCATTGTCACTCTCTTTGTTGTGGACTAAAGTGTTAGATCTGTTCTAATTGAGTGAAGTGTGGTTTATGGCACCACGTGGAGTCACTGTAAATATGTTACAAAGTTCTTGAATATGTATATTTGCCCAAGGTTCATCAATTTAATCATATTAAAACATGATAGGTGATGATATAATGTACCAAGCTCACCCACCTTGCTCTTAACATTACATGGAAGACAACACGGTGGTGATATCCGAATTGGGTTTTTGCCAAATCTTTCATTTGGTGCCATTTTCTCATGAATAGAGATCGCCATTGAGCTTATGGATTGATCAACGACGCTAACCATATTTCACGACCAACTCTTCTAATTGACCATAGTTTGAAATTAAATAAGAAATCACCACTAACAATGATACTATAAGGACTAATCATTCTGGCCCTTCCATTTTCGTGGGATCTACAATCATTGTACTTCCTTATTTCTTGTAAGAGTGAGTTGACACTACTCTAATTAACTATGAGTCGATAAAACTATTATCTAGATGGCTACTCTCTCAACATCACATGGAAGGTATTTATGTAATTCATTCTCTATATTGATGGCTTTATCTTAAAATCGTATTATTTATCCCACATGGCGTGAATGACCCCCATGTTTGCATGAAATTATTATGAAGTCTATATTATTTACTTCAAGGTGTGTAAGGTCGTTGCATTTTATGATCTATTATCACACAACATCCTTTGCTCAATTCGTAATATTTTCTTTGGACTTGCATTATCCTTTACTTCAAATCTTATAAGGTCAATGTATGAACTCTCATGCTCCAAGTATTTACTTAATGTTGCCAAAGTATTGACTATTTATTCATGCAAACAAATATATGAGTGCATGTGAGGGGTAGGGTTTTTCAACCTTATATGTCGCATATCTCACAAAATATTAATGCGATTAATCCCTCAAGTTTGAAACGTATAAAAGGGGTCATATTTTTCACCCTTGTATGTCGCCTATCTTGTAAAAAATTAATACAATGATCCCCACATTTGGAGGAAACAGTCCACTGACCCCTACTTGGGATATGTGATACGTCATATGCCTCATGATTGGAGGAAGAAGTATATTGTCCCCCCCACTTGAGATGTGAGAGACGTCCTAAGAGAGGGTCTTGCATTCACCAATGTGAACCTCCCCTTTCGAAAGCATATGCAAGAGGTTGGGTTGTTCACCTTTGCATGACACCTATCTCGTGAAAAATTAATATGATGACCCCCAAGTTTAGAGGAAGAAGTCCACTGACCTCCCCTCACTTAGGATGCATGATACGTCTTATGCCTCATGATTGGAGAATAGATTCCATTGATCCCCCGACTTAAGATGTGGGATATGTCCCAAGAAAGAGTTTTGAGTTCCAAGGTGAACCTCATCTTTAGGAACCTATTTATAGGTTGGATTCAATTTCACCCTTACATGTTTCTCATCTCACAAAAAATTAACACATTGACCACCCATACACTACTACAAAATGTGGTATTTAAGTCAATATGTAAAGTCGGTTTTTGGAGAAAACTGACTTATAATGAATTTAAAGTTGATTCGGTAAAAAATCGATGCTACATGTAGCGTTGATTCTACACGTCAAACGACGCTATTTCCTACGTATATATTTTTATTTTAAAAATGCAGCTTAAAATTGAAATTATATAGTACAATTTTTTTTGGTCAATTATTATTTTGTTTGAACTCTTTAAAATTGAATTTGAATATATATATATATATATATATATATAGTATAATGTTTTTTTTAGTCAATTGGTTTTTAAAATTATTTAATTTTTTTGTATTTATTTGGATACTTAATTTTATGTACATACATGAAATATTTGCACAATACAAAAAAGTTTTCAAAAAAATATAAAAGGTTTATAGTTAAAATCAAATAAAATAATAATTGAAAAGCATGTACGTACATAAAATTAAGCATACAAACAAATACACAAAATTATATAATTTTAAAAACCAATTGACTAAAAAAAAGAATAAAAATTAATACTATATATATATATATATCCAAATTCATTTTTAAAGAGTTCAAATAAAATAATAATTGACCAAAAAAAATAAAATTGTACTATATAATTTCAATTTTAAACTGTATTTTTAAAATAAAAATATACACATAGGACGCAGCGTCGATTCAACACATCAATCGTCGCTATCCACACGTATTAATCCATTTATCTTCTCTCTTCTTCATTAGAACGTCTTTTTCAATTTACGCAGCACCAAAAAAAACCTCAAAATCGAGTTCACCTGCTCCACTCTTTCTCATTTTCCGACCACCTTCGACCACCATTTCCAATGTCGTTTTATGGGTTATCTTCCTCTCCATATTATCTTTTAGATCCCCTATTTTTTTGAGCGAAATACTCAAATATTTTATACCCATTTTCTCACTTATTCTCACTTACAAAACACCCATTTTTTCTTCATTTCCTTCATTTAGTCACTTCATTTACTCTTGTAAGTATTCTATTAATCCTACACACTTATTATTCAGTTTGCTTTATTTTTTATATAAAGTTTTGATTTATGTATGTATTGTATTATGCTTGTTATTATTTGACTGATTTTCTGTGGAAATAATATCTGGATGTTGTGGGTTTGAGGGACTATAATATTTATCGTACATGGATAAATTTATTTACATATAAATAATTATATTTTTTTAAGTAAAAGTAATACAATTTTAAAATGATTAAAATGTTAAATTTTTGTATTATGTATATTTTGGTATATATTCTAATAATTAGGGAATTCATATATAATAATACTTGAAATATATTGATTGGATACATAATTAATGTCATTAATATAAAATGGACAAATCTTGGATGTCAAAGTGTAGAATTGAGCAGGAGTACATTTCTAGAGTTGAAAGTTTTATGGAATTTTCTTGTGGAAATAGTAATAATGAAATTAGTATGATTCGATGCCCATGTGTTAAATGTAAAAATGAGCGATTTCATGAATTTGACGAGGTTAAGTATCACCTTATCTGTAGTGGTATTATTTTGAGCTATAAATGTTGGTATTATTATGGAAAAAATATTGATAATACTCACGAGGAAGAGATAAATAAGAATATGAGTGGATTACATACATCTTGTCATAATGTATAGACAGAAAATATGTTTCATGGTGTTGAAGATGAACTACATGAGGTTGATCCCGAAACCTTTAAAATGTCGGAATTGGGTCATTTGTACAATGTGAAGGCAAAACATGGTTTTTCTGACAAGGGATTCACATAATTACTCAATATACTAATAGATATGTTTTATAAGGGTATTGAGTTGCCATCTTGAATGTATGAAGTGAAGAAATCTCTTAGTCGATTTGGCATGGAATATCATAAGATTCATGCTTGTCCAAATAATTGCATTCTTTATAGAAAAGAATATGAGTGATAACTCTATATTTTAGAGTTATTTTGTCCATTTTATTAATTATAATTGCTATGTTCTTAATGTTTTTAGTTAATTTTAAGTTCTTAAATTAATATTTACTGTTAATTTTTTAAGGAATATATTTTTAGAGAAAATTAAAGAATTTGAATTGAAAATAGAATTAATTGCAAATAATAAAAGTTGAAAATATAATTTCAATTAAAAGAGGGCTTAATTCCAAATATCAAAAGTTTAAAATTTAATTTGAATTAATATAAAAGGCTTAAATGTAATTAAACCAAATTTTGTTTTTCTACACATAGGAGTACCAGGCGCCTCACGCACCATCAGATCAGAAAATTGACGGTGAGGATCAGGCGAGTGAGATGCAAGCGCTACAAAGGAGATTGGATGCGTTTCCAGATGGTACACTATTCAGCGCGTAGAGTGGGGTCCACCTGTCTGCGCATCCCAGCGCGTAGAGTGAGTCCCACCTATCTGCACAAATAATTTTCCTCAGATGCGTCTCCATCATCAACCGTCAGATTAAATTTGAACGGCCCAGATTGTGCGTTTGTCTCACCCTCCACGCGAGTGGAGGCCAGCTGTTGTGCATAGACCAATGCACATATTTCTCGTGCAATGCAGTCCACCTAATCTGTGTGCGCCCTCTCATCCCATTATATATGAATCTACCACTTGTCCTATTAAAATCCCAAAAAATTAGAGCTTGCCATATGTCCTGATTATTACGAAATTTAAAATCCCGAATCACCAGGTTGTTTTGCACGCGTGTCTGAAGAATATTCATGCGACTCAACAGATTCTTTTAAGCTATTCCCAAAACTAGTAACATTTATCCTTAAACATTCATTAGTATTATCAATATTAGGGGGTTCAAGTTCTTTTAAAAACTTTAAACTTTATTTGTTTATCTTACACACTCATTGTAAGTTCACCTTTTTGTACATCAATGAGTGCCCTTACAATTGCTAAGAATGGACGATCAAGTATGATAGGAATGTCATGGTCCTCCTCTATGTATAGCACAATAAATTCTACTGGAAAGATAAATTTGTTTACTTTTATTAGTATATCTTCTACCACACCCCAAGGTCTTTTGATTGAATTGTCTGCCATTTTCAATGTTACTGAAGTGGGTTTGGCTTTACTAACCCCGAATATCTAGAAGAATGATAATGGTATAAGGTTAATGCTAGAACCCAAATCACATAGTGCCTTGCCAAAATGGATATTCCTAATAGTGGAAATGATTTCAAAACTACCTGGATATTTAAGCTTTTGTGGTAGTTTTCTATCAAGGATGACACTACAACCTTCAGTCAAGGTTATTGTTTCATGATCTCTAAGCCTCCTTTTCTTTGATAGTATATCTTTCATGAATTTGGCGCAAGATAAAATTTGTTCAAGTGCCTCTACAAATGGTATGTTTATGTGCAGCTTCTTGAAGACTTCCAAATTTTTTGGAAATTACTTATTTGACTTTTTTCTTTTGTAGTCTTTGAGGGAAAGGAATAGTGGTTTTGTAGAGGTTGCTCTTTTTTGATTGAATTATTTCCTTTCCATTACTCTCTTTATCCACTAATTCCTCCTCATCCTTTTTAGTTTCCGGTTCCTCCTTATCCCTTTGAGTCCCATCTTCCTCTAGAGTTTTACCACTCCTCAAAGCTATGGCGCTACTATGGTCCTTACCTTCTCTTCGTGGGTTTACAATTGAGTCACTGGGAAGGTTACCTTAAGGCCTTTGACTTATAGCCTAAACAAGTTACCCCATTTGGTTCTCCAAATTTTGAATTAAAGCCTCTTGAGTGGACACTTTTGTATTTATTGATTGGATAAAGTCTTTCCTCATCACCATTAAATCATTTGTATTGTCCTCAACAAGTGGATTATTCTCTTGGGCTTTTGATTGTTATGGTTGTTAAATTAGGTGCTGGAAATGATTGATTACCACCTTGACTATTGTTATTACTCTAAGAGAAATTTGGATATTGTCTCCATCATGGGTTATATATATTCGAGTATGGATTATTGTTTCAGTTCACATTCCCCACTTAGAATACTAATTTAGGATTATTTGGACAATTATCAAACAAATAAGCTCCTCCACAAAACACACATGACACTCCTAAATCTTTATACTCGCTGGCAAGTTTTAAGTCTTCAAAAGATTAACCAAAGATGACACTTGAGCTGTAAGTGCTGTGATATCATTTACCTCATGCACTCCAACTACTCTTCTTATGGTTGTCATTCTGCCCATTGGTCATTGATAATTATTTCTAGCCATTTTCTCAAGTAAATTATAAGCTTGATTGTAAGATTTGGCTAGCAAAGCTCTATTAGTAGATGCATCAACAATAGTTCTTGTTTGAGTATTGAGACCATTGTAAAAAGTCTCTATTTGAATCCAAGAAGGAATACCATGATGAGGACACTTCCTTAACAATTCCTTCAATCTTTTCTATGCTTCATATAAATATTCTCCTTCGTATTGTTGGTAGGAAGTAATTTCATTCATGGCATTCTTTATTGGTGGGAAGTATTTCATCAAAAATTTCTCTACCAAACCATTCCATGTTGTAATGGAATCAGGTGGAAAAAGAGTTTAGCTAAGCTCGAGCACGGTCTTGTAAAGAGTAAGGGAACAATCTAAGCCTAAATTCCTTCTTTATCACACCATTTAACTTGAATGAACCTCCAACTTTAATAAACAATCTGAGATGAAAACGAGGATCCTCTGTTAGTAATTCACTGAATTATCCAACTGTTTGTAGCATTTGAAACATCACTGACTTTAACTCAAATTGATTAGAATGAATGTTTGCCTTATAATATTTGGATTCAGCCCTTCTAACGTAAGTATTGCATATTCATTCATAGCTCTATTTCTATAATCCATTAAAAGCATTTTTCCCTCTTATGTGACAACTTATTGTTTTCTTATTGACCTCAAAGTATACTTAATTTTGAGATCTAAAAGCAAATTTCTCCTACACGAACTCTACTCATGCAATAGACTTAACCATGTTACTACGAGTACTAAAAGAGATGTGTCTAAATAAAAATAAATAAATAAAATAATTAACTAAAATAAGTCAGTAAAAAAAATTAACTTTAAAATAAAAATTAAAGTAAAGGAAAATAAATTAAGAAAAATAAAAATAAACAATTAATTTTTAGTATTTATAATCCACGGTAACGTCGCCAAAAACTTGATCGACATATAAATTATGTATGTAATGAATACGTAAGTATACGTATCACAACAAGAAATATAATAATAAGAAAATATTATTCATGTGAATATTATTTTACTAGAAACTAATTTTTAAAACTAAAAAAATAAAAATCATTTTTTTTTGTGTTTTATATTTTCAGGTAACAAAATTAACATAACTAGAAGTAAATAATAATAATTAATTAAATCAGATTTGATAACTAAGAAAATATCTATAAATACTTAATCCCCCAATTTTCTAAACATGTGAAATGCTAAAATCCCTCTAATATAATTATCAATTGATTTCATGATCAATTAAATCAAACTTAACATATATTTCTCTCTCAAGTAAACTACACACCATATATTAATTAATTTAATCACACTCTCATTCCAATTAAATTGCATACTATTCATTAAGTTCATCAATTATGGATCACATACATAAGAATCATACATCTCTGTCTAGAAACTATGCATGTTATTTGATCAAGACAAACAATTAAATAATTCTCTCAAATCTATTTATTGTCTCTATAGATAAATTGTTAACCAAATAATTAATAGCATAAAAATCATATTAAATAATATAATTAAATTATAATTATAATTGGAGTAAAATATTAGATCATCACATGGTGAAAATTGAGTTCATAAGATCCATAGATTAATAAATTAAGTAAATATAAGTTTGATAAAAAAAAGAGTAGAAACAGAAATACAATCAATCTCTTCAATTGTAGTACTAATGTTATCTTGAATATCCACCAAAATTATACATTCTTTTGAATTTTTCTATATTTTCTCTCTTTTTAGCTCCAAAACCTAACCAAAATTATGCTAATGGCAGCTCATTCGGATTTATGGGGTGATTAGGGGCTTAAAAATAGCTCAGGTGCAATATGGACCATCATATTAGCTTCGGATCAAAGGTTGAGATCAAAACAAGAAAAATGAATGGCGTTAGCCAATCACAGCGCAATAGGTGGCACCCATAACTTACTGGGTGAATCAGAGTGCGATGGTAGGGAAGACCGATCCTAGTCAAACCTCGCTGAGTTAGCGCCATACGGTGTAATATGATTCACGGTAACAAATGGCATAGCCCATGGGTGGAACAGATGGACGAGTAGAGTAGTGACATATGTCATAAAGATTTGATCATGCTTTGAACTCAGATTGAACGCCATATTGACACGTGGCACTTATTGCTTTGATCCTCATACATGGCAATTTATGATTTGTTGTCCTTGCTTGCATGGCATCCCCATGGCTTGCCCAGTCAGCTCTTTTGCTTGCTTGGTTGGCCACGTGGTAGCATTTGATTGGTATTGTATTAAAAATTCATAAAAATTCCAAAAAATCCCAAAAAAGTCTAAAATTATATTTTCACCTCATTCTAGCTCGATGAGACCCAATGTTTAGGAAAGGAAAAGTTGGGAGGCACGACTTCAAGCACTAGATGAGGCCAATAAAAGGTAAGACCATGCTTTAAAGGTAGCAAACAAGAAACATGAGAAGGGTAAAACTCCTAATGATATGAACAGAGATTCTAAACAATTATATATCTCTCCCTTTTGCGACAAAATAGAGAATGATGAGCCACTAGTCAAGTTTAACGCTCCTAAATGCCCTGACTATTTTGGGACAAAAGACCCAATAACACACATACAACACTTCAAAACAACCATAGCTCTTATGAGCCTAACCGAAGGAAAGAGAGATTCCATGATGTGCAAACTATTCACGACCACCCTCTGTAAAGGTGCTCAAAAATGGTTCAACAACTTGGCACCCTGATCTGTAACCTCCTTTCCATAGTTCACCAAGCTATTCATCATGAACTATTCCTACAACAAGCTCTTGAGGAATACATGAAACAATTCAGGGAGGAAAAATTAGAAATCTCTGATTTTCTTAGCTCTATTGCCATAGAGGCTTCTAGATGAGCTCTCTTGAAGAATTCATATATTTTTGTGGAATTAACCAAGACTGTGCATCATATTTTGAAAGAAGCTTATGGTGAGGCAAGAAAGTTTGTCAATATGGAGAGAGAACTTGGGTAGATAAAAGGTCAGCAAGTCGACCTCAATGGGGTGATAGATAAGGAAAAGAGAAGGATAAGCCTAGACAGGGCATAATAAAACAACAAAAGAAAGTGCTTTGCACTAGATAGTAGAGGACCTATACCATGGTCAAGAAATAGAGGACCTTATGGGAAGTCACTCTCTCCTTTTAAAGGGCCCATTTTGATAGTAAACTTGGCTCAAGATATACTAAGGATGGAGGAAGAACCCAACGTCAAGTGGCCACCAAAGATGAAATCCCCATTTAGGGACGCATCCAAATGGTGTGCCTTCTATAAGGATGAGGGTCACAAAACAAAGGATTGCAGACACCTGAAAAAGGAGATGAAATAATTTTTAGCAAAGGGATATCTGAAGAACCTCGTCATGGAAAGTAGAGACCAAAGAAATAAAAAAACAAGCGAGAGATGCCAAAAGCAATGAACTTGTCAAGCAATGGAAAAAATCCCAACAAGGAGATCAATGGCATTGTAAGGCGTGTGATCAACATATTCTTAAATAATTCGGACAAAAGGTTTGCCAAAGAATTACACAACACTACCCACGTATACACCTTAGACAAAAAAGGCCTATTGTAGAAATCATTTTAGTGAGAAGGACGAGACCTCGTCCCATTATGAGGACCCTTTAGTGATCACTTTGAGGATTGATTCTTGTGATGTCTATAGAATAATGATTGATACATGGAGTTTGGTTGATCTCTTTTTTTAACCACCACCAGGTAAAAGACCCTGACATTGTCAAGACATAACTCCCTCTCCTGGGGTTCAACAACAAAACCACCTATGCCAAAGGAATAGTAGTGTTGTCTGTTATGGCAAAAATAGTGATAATAATGACCAATTTTGTAATCATCGGTGTCTTAGCTCATTACAATCCCATCTTGGGAAGGCCTTAGATACACAAAATAAGGGAAGTTACATCCACCCTCCATTAAGTAATAAAATTTCCCACTAATGAAGGCCTAGACGAGATTAGGGTAGACCAGGAGAAGGTTATAAGCTGCTATAATGATACTATGAAAGAGATTGTCCCTAAGTAGAAATCACTAAGAGGTCCCCCTCAAAAGAGACTAGAGAGCAAAGGCATGATGAGGTCAGTCAACCTAAGTAGTGTAAGAGACATCTTAATGGAAGTTAAACGTGAAAACCACCCCTTAAAAATGGGTTGGGACTTGACGATGGAACTGGAAGAACAACTCTCACAATTCCTCAGGTCTAACGTAGATGTATTTTCATGGACCCCAACTGATATGCCCATAATTGATCCAAAAGGTCATGAGAAAAGAATGTGATCAAGCACCATCTAGCTACACTTAAAGAAGCTAGGGTCATAATGGGGGGTTAACTACCCTTCATGGCTACCAAATGTGGTCCTAGTTAAGAAATCATGTGGGTCATCTTGCATGTGTATAACCTTAACATATTTAAACGAGGTATGTCCCGAGGAATGCTTCCTTCTCCCAAGTATTGATCAGCTAGTAGATGCCTCTACTGGATTTGGGTTGATGATTTTTTTGGATGCATACTCCAAGTACCACCAGATTAGAATGTACCCTCAAGACGAGGATAAAATATATTTCATTATGGAAAAGGGAACATTTTTTTATAAGAGGATTCCATTTGGATTAAAAAATGCTGGCGCCATATATCAAAGTCTAGTTAACAAATTATTTAAGGAGCAACTCGGAAGGAATCTAGAAACATATGTAGATAATATGGTAGTGAAATCAACTCAACCCTTGAACCATATTAAGGACCTAGAGAAAATATGGTATGAGGATAAACCCTAAGAAATGCATATTTGGTGTTGTGACGGGAAAATTCCTAGGGTACCTCGTGTCTACCAAAGGGATTGAGGCCAACCTAGATAAGATACAGACCCTAGTGAATATGAAGCCACCTTCTAGCCTTAAGGGAATCTAGCATCTAAATGGAAGGATAATAGCACTATTTGAGGTGAATCAAAAAGAGAGCCCTATTTGGCAGGTGTTTGTTGATGGAGCACACAACTTCAATGGTGTAGGACTAAGGGTAGTCATAGTTGACCACACGAACAATTGTTTTGAGTAAGCAATAAGACTTGATTTCCAAGCAACTAATAATGTTACAGAATATGAGGCGGCTATATTTGGGGCTATGACCGCAAAGAAGCTAAAAATAGATGGGATCACCCTACACAACGATTCCAAGGTAGTAGTTAACCAATTTTTGGGGAAATTTAAAGCAAGAGATGGTAAAATGAAAGGGTAACTACAAAGATTAAAAAAAGAGTGCTCCAAATTCTCCAATTTCGAAATGATAATGGTCACACTAATGCTTTATCCACTTTGGCATCAGTACGAGAGACCAAGCACAATTGAGAGGTGTTAATAACAATCCTATTAGAAGCGACTTTAGAGGAAGCCAAAAGAGGGGTTACATGTGAAGATGCTTGATGAGCGAAAACCAGCATCGCCGATTCTACAAATACTTTGGTTTTATATTTATAAAACTTTCACAAGTGGATGAATCATTTCGTAGAAAATGATAAGTATACTCCCAAGGTCGATCTAAGGAGGGAATATATGTGGTTTTTAATTTATTATTCACACTTTTAAAAATGAAATTAAATCCTAAATATCCTGTCACGATAGTTTGGTTTTTGTGTTTCTAATCTAATAATATAAAAATAAACATAAACAAAGATTCAATAAACATTTATGCAAATTTTATCATTTCTAATAGTGGAGTATTTATGGATATAATAACTAGTTAATTATGCTTGCTCATATTATTTAGGTTATTAAAGATATAAATTGATATTTATTTATTCTCTCTTTTTTATATGAATACCACCTTTGGTGGGGTTAGATATTCTTTGTTAACTAAACAAATCAATTAACACCTATGGGTGGGGTTGATAACTAATTTGGTTAATTAAATTAATTCCTTTTTCTAAGAGATTGAAAATGAAACATTTAAATGCCACCTTTGGTGGGGTTAGATAGTTTAAACTTTATTCAAGGTGTCCAAATTAAACCTAAGAATTTAATTATCCGAGTACTAACTTTCAAGTTTTAAAACCACTACTGAAAACATGTTGTCAATACATTTTCACATAATAATTCTTATAAAAACTTTTGAAATAGAGATTTACTCTAACTTCCGGGCGATTATATCAACAAATAAAAGAACACTACTCTAAATTAGACCGGATAACTAAACCTTAAAATCTAATTTTCAGATTTAAGTTTGTAATGAAAAATAATATATTTCTCTCTAACATTCTTAATATAAAATCTTGAATAAAAATAAAATCAATTCATTTTAGAGATTTTTACCTATTTAATATTTTGCAAGCATAACAATGTTATTATTATATCATGTTTAGAAACAGCCAACAATGTTAAATTTAATCACAGACAAATTAAATATAACATATAAGAATAAAGCATAAAAAATAACTGTAAAGAAAATAAAATCGTTATAGTACTTCGATGTTATTCCCGTTGCTGGAAAACCTCCAAACGGAATTTGCACTCCCATTTATTGAATCAAAAAGCAAATAAATTACAAAAACATAACTAGTTCTTCTCAAAAAGAGAAGAACTCTAAAACGAGAAACTAACTAAGAAAAGCTAAAAACTATGAAAAAACTAAGAAAAGCTTAAAAACTAAGAAATGAGAGAAAGAAAGAGAAGAAAAGATGTGTTTTTAGGTATGTTTAGTTATGAAGAGAATGATGGTATTTATAGGTAAGGATGGGGAGAAAAAGTGAGTGAAAAAATGATAAAAAATGGTGGAAACGCGGAGTAGTGATTGATGACGTTAGCATGATGTGGGGCGGCGGCGCACGCGGACTGGGTGCAGATGGGCAGCGGTGCGTGCAGATGGGGCGCAGCTGGGCTCAGGCATGCGCGAAAGGGAGCAAGGGTGCACGTGGAACTGGGCGCGGCTGGTCGGCTGCGTGCGCGATTTCCTTTTTGTTGACATTTTTGACCCATTTTGTCCATTTTTTCCATATTTGTTGACTTTTCCTCATTTATTTTTGAATATATTTGTGCCTTCAGTATTCCTTTTTGAGAGTTTAAGTTACATTTTCAAGCGAAAATACCTGAAAAACAATAAGAATACCCGTGATTCCGAAAAGAGAAATATATATAAATATATAATAAATTCATATAAATATATATATTTTTAATCAATTAATGTGCATAAAATAATAGTAATTTTAGTGCTTTTTGAGCACTCATCAATGCTCCTACTATCCCGTAGTTCATCTCAATCCATAACTTTCTAAAAAAAAGGGAGTTACTTGCAAGTCCATAAAAGAAATCAAAGCCAAGGTATTACGATACATGATAAAAGTAGGGAGACTAACTAAAAAAATCACTTAGTATTGGCCTTTTGTGTGTAGATGAGGAAGGGTCTGAAAGATTGATGTATGAAGCACATGCAGTGAGGATAAAGGCATGTAGACATTCAACGACTCTAGGTTAAGCATAGGCTCATTAATGGATGCTTTATTCTTTTTTAGGGACACATGGCGACCTTCCTAGCTAAAGAATTTGCTCTTCTTATTACCCGTAAATGAGCCCCCCAGAAACATGAGGTATACCCTTCTGGGAACTCGCCTCGGTAGAAGCCATCTTACTTTGCAAATGAGACAAAGCTGGGTAATAGTAGGCTCCATGGGATCTACAAAAGAAATGAAAATGCGATGTTATTTTCATCATGATGCTCCAAATAAAAAATAAAAGGGGGAGTGATAACTGTATTTTATATAGTTATTTTCATCTATTTTATTAATTATAATTGCTATGTTCTTAATGTTTTTAGTTAATTTTAGTATAATAAATTAATATTTACTGTTTTTTATATATTTTAAGAAAATTAAATAATTTATATCGAAAAACGTAATTCATTGCAAATTTATGTCTAAAAATATAATTTCAAATAATAGAGTTCTTAATTACAATTTATAAAAGTCAAAAATATAATTTAAATTAAAATCGGGCTTAATTTTAATTATTAAAAGTTTAAAAATTTAATTTAAATTAGAAAAGGGCTAAACTGTAATTAAAGAAAGTTGAAAATGTAATTTGAATTAAATTTGTGGGCCAAAACACAATTAATTAAAGTTTATTTTTCTGCGTAGGTGAGAATAATCCACGCGCCATACATCACGTGCGAAACATGGACCGTCCGATTAAAGAAGAAATGGCTACGGTGCGCGCGTGCCGATCACATCCGACCAACTCGCGGGGGTGCAGGTCTCTATTTTTCACGTGGCTCGGCGCCCGAGTGGGGCCTACCTTCCACGTAGGCCGGCGTGCAGGTGGGACCCACGTGCCTGACGCGTCCAGCCACTGTCCCCCACGTTACGCGCTCCTATGATCCCGTGCGCTAATCTCTACGTGCAACCGGATCTTCATTTAATCAAATGTTGCCACGTGTCCGCACTAATCCTTTCGGCAAATTAGAAAATGCCACGTGTCCCACTCTATTTTTAAGCGAATCATGTTATGACACGTGTTATGTTACGATGAGCGCGAAAGCGCTGGATCACGCCCGCGTGCAGCCGTTGTCTCCCGTGCGACAATCTATCGTGCGTCCGTTTCCCGCAGCCAATGAAATGCTACCACGTGGCATGCACTTTGAATTAAAAAAAATCAGAAATGGCTCTGCTTGTGTCACACGTGGATTATAATAATATTTTCGATATCAAATTTCGATAGGCGTCGATTTTAGTTTCGATAAAAAAATTTACGCGTTTATAAAAAAAATGTAATATTTTAGATGTATTATTTTTAGCTATAAATAGGAGATAGGATGATAGAGTAAAAACGTTTTGGAGAGTTTTGGAGTGTTTAGTTTTTTAGATTATTTTATGTTGTTCGGTTTTGGACTGCAGAACACACAAAAGCCATTTTTTTGGCTTTTGTTGTGTTCTGCGTGTGCCAAATATTTGTGTTTTAATTTTCCTTCTTCTTCTTCATCTAATATTTTTGTATTTGTTGTAATTTTTATTTTAAATTTATGAAGTAATTTAATTTTTCTAGGGTTGCATTTGATCTAAATTTATGATGCTTTTATTTTAATTATTTTTGAACGATTTATAAGACGTTTGAGTTGTTTATCTATTTTGTGCTTAATGCTTTTGATTATTTACGAATTTTATCAAATGATCTGTGGCACATAAATAAACTTGGAAGAGGCATTTTTGTGTACATTGCTCATAGATAGAATGACATGTATGATGAAGGATAGGAATATACCCTAATTGTATGTGTGGCCATTTGAGAACTTAGAACGTAATGAATCTTGGTGAATTTAATTCTCATAGGAATATAGTGAATTAATTTAACAAGGTGTGTTTGTACGGAGCTCGGAAGAGATGTATGAATAAAATTAGAAGTTTTCGGTTGACAAATTAAATGTACTAAAAAATATAAATCAAAAGAAAATAATATGATTTGAGTTGATTAATTTAGTGAAAAATTGCAATCCTAGATTTCTTTTATTTTGTTATTAAAATCTTTTCTTAAATTTGTTCCAATCAACGATCGTTTTGAATAAAATCAGAGAGAGATAATTTTAGTACTCAACAAACTATAGTAACAAATCTCCATGGAAACGATAACTTACTTATCAAATATTATTACTTGTGACCGTGTATGCTTGCACGTTTTTATGTGTTTCAAAAAAACACAACAGGGAGAGATCCTGAGGATGGTTCACAATCGGTGTCTAAAAAGAACTCGAGGTTTTCGAATGATCCTAAGGGTTCTCCACGATATCGTGCCTCATCAACTTGTATGCGAAAAAATGTGAGGTGTTCAATAAGTGCCTCCAAGGGGTTTTCTTGGGAAGATAGTTTTGGATATCGGCTAACGGTTGCTTCGTATCAAGACTCAAGGTTGTGATTAAGGAACCCATATTCCTTATCATGACCTTAGTGTCATTCCAAATGCTCCTTATAAATCTGGTGTCACTGGTAGAAGACTTCTAATGACCTAAAATAGAAAAAACACTCTTTCCAATTTGTCTCATTCTCGGGGAGTGACACATTCATACCTCGAGTATGCTTCACAGACATATACACCCTCCTTTGATCTGTGGGG
This sequence comes from Hippophae tibetana, assembly GCA_037013495.1. Lineage (NCBI taxonomy): Eukaryota > Viridiplantae > Streptophyta > Magnoliopsida > Rosales > Elaeagnaceae > Hippophae > Hippophae tibetana. The sequence goes on along the minus strand of CM072808.1, from coordinate 7,959,655 downwards.
TTTTATTTAAGGACGTAAGTCTCATTAAACTTAGGCATCTCTAAATCCACCCCAAGTTCTTGGTATATCAATGTCAGGCATAGTAGATACCTCCACCCATTTGGCAGTGGCTATCCTGGCACGAGTTGAGTCCTAACTAAAAATCTCCTTATGAGAGGTTGTAGGGGGAACCTCACCCTAACCACAATGCCTTCTCGTGAAAGAAAGTCCACGCAGATAGAGTTTGGTCACTGTCACTAGCTCCCTTGGGAGAAATCATTATTTGAACTGAGAAGTGGATGTTATAGGTTTTCCTTAACCCTTATTCATTCTTAGGCACCAGCCCACCAATCTTAATGACGGTTAATCAACCCCTGGTACGACCTTTTGGTTCCCCAAAGCCCTTATTTCTAATTTTTTTCCTCCACATCCTGGACATGGATATTTGGATTTGGGGCACACTCAACTTAATTTTTGGAGCGGCCTGAGGAAGAAGGGTAGAGGTAGAGGGTGGAGGCAGAGATTGACTCACCTTGCTAGAAGAACTCGATCCAGAAAACCATGAATCATCACTAGCACTAGGATATTTCCCCAAACCCCTTATTTCTCATCTTTTTTCCTTTTCCTCCACATCTGGGACATGAATATTTGGATTTGGGGCACGCTCAACTTAATTGTTGGAGCGGCCTGAGGAAGAAGGGTAGAGGTAGAGGGTGGAGGTGGAGATTGACTCACCTCATTAGAATAACTCGACCCAGAAGACCATGAATCATCACTAGCACTAGGATATTGAGAGCTCTCCTAAGAGCCCTAGCCTGAGGTCGAGGTCTCTTCTCTACTCATGATTTGTAAAAAAACACAAAATATAAAAACAATGGGTAAGGAACGAGGAGGATGAGTTCCCTAGGATTGATTTTGAAAGTAAAAGGAAGTGATTTCTTAAAAATTGACCTGAAAAGAAAGTATAAAAGCGTTAAACTCTCAAAGTTTACGCTCTAAAAACCCGAACAAACATGACTATGGTTTGAGCCAAATTCTTACCACCAAATTGAAAAATCTTTGATAAACCGAGCTAACGTGACAGAGGGTTTTTTCCTTACTATTTGTTTATTGTGTAGAAAATGATGATAAGTTTTGGCCCTGGCACCTCTTTATATAAAAGCACCCATTCTCTCTCTCTAATTAACTGACATATATTTATTAAGGGAGTTGAACAGTACATATTCATTGCCCGATAATTATTCTTCTACCTCTGGTTAAGAGATCGAGCAAAAATAATAGGTGGACTAAATGTTTGGACGTATGGACCGACCTGGAGGTCGATATGAGCCTACATATCACACCGAGCTATCAGATCAAGCTTACATAATCACACCGAGCTTTATATCAGACTAGGTCTACATGATCAAGCTGAGCTGAATGACGCACCTGACTCTACACCATAAGTATGAGGTCAGTCCTAAGCCACTCCCATGTAAGGTCGATCGCAAGCTCGAGCTAGGGTCGACCTCAATTCATAAATGTTGTATTCTTAACTGACATACACATATGTGTATACATCTTATGGTTGACATCTGTACATGTAATGTCTTATGAATAGATGGACATTTTATAAAATGTATACTTTCAATCAATTATCTTGGCTTCTCTCAAAATTCTCTTTGTTTATCAAATTAATCTCAAACAAAAACTATACCATGATTATGGCTAATACTTGTTAGCTTTTTGTTGGCGTGATGTGTTAAATAGTATGACTACTTTATTTTTAAGGGTTTTTTTTCTTCGATATCTTTCACTTTTATATTGTTAATGTTTTATGGTTTATTAAATAAAAATAAAATCCTAGCTTAAAAAAAATAGTTACGTAAGTCATTCAAAATTAAAGATATAAATTTCATTACTTTTCGAGAAAGAATGAGTCTAATAAAGCTCAAATCCGAAATCCAATTACCCAATTAAACTGTTTTAAATAGTTAGGTCCCATTCGCTTCTAATAATGGTTTAATTTGGCTTGAAATTGTGTTGTGTAAAATTATAAATATGAATGTATGAGTTGTAATTATTTTTTATAGAAATATAATTAAGCAAATTTTAAAATAAAAATGGGTCTGAAGTGTCAACACTTGTATACCCTACTATTCCTGATATGATTTTTTTTTTTTGGTTATTTACTATCCTATTATGATTCCTCTCAGTATACTATTCCTTTATTTATTTATTTATTTATTAATTTATTAAATATGAGGAATCAATAGGATTCCGTACATCAAAATAAACTTATAGTTTTTTAAAAAAGTTATAAGTAAAATAATTTTAATTGAAAATAATTTAATTTAACACCCTACACTTGCTGTTTAAAGTAAATAATTATATATACTCACGTATCTTTTGCATAGTATAGATTTAATTTTACACAATTTTAATGCATATTTATAACTTATATTATTATAATATAAAATAATTAATTAAAAAATTATTATTTTTAAGCTAAATGATTACGTTAAAAATGATGGTTTTGTATAACATTTTTTACGATAAATAATAAAGTAGAATAAATTTATATATTTAAATTAAAATAAAAGTCCGTTAACTTGTTCGCATGTAGGAATAATATGTAAAATATTCTTGAGGTTTAGTATATTTTTAATTATGTCCACGAAGTTTATAAAATATTAAAAATATCTTTGGATTTTAATGGTGTTAGTTTTTCATCCATTACTATTTAAATTACTATTTTTAGGTTCTCATACTAATTTTTATGGATCAATACAATTTTTAATCGGGAGTTAATATTATTGAAGACAATAATTTTTCTGTAGAAAACTTTTTTTTTGTATAAATCTAATTTTCTTCTATATTCATTACAATTGCATAGTATATTATGTTTTTCATTATGTTGGTTACTTAATTCTAATCCTGAATATATTAATTGTATTTTAAAATAAAAATTATTCTTTCATTTGTTAAATCTAATAGTTCTGATTTATGTACTATTGATTTGATGTTCATAGAGTATTTATTGTCTTGATAAATCATATGTGTTGAATGTATAATATTTTGTCCTATTCAAAGTATACAAATAGATTTTTCTTGTGTACATATAATGTATTTATAATATTCAAAGAAGTAGTATCCAAATATTAAGTTGTGAATTTTTTTCCCTCTAGTTTTACATATTTTTGACTAAAATAGTCTTTTAATGTCCTTGAAACAGGATTGTCTACGATGCTTGTGATAACTTTAATATAATCTGTATAGATATCTAATAATGTGTTAAATCTTTTAAAATTTTCAAGATAAGTTTTATAATCTTCATCTTTAAAATATTCATTTAAATGATAGAGATAACCTTTATCAAATGTTTCAAATAAAATTAATTTTTTATCTTTGATTTTATTTGGAATTATTAGTTGTTTATTTCTAAAAACAGTTTTCATTTTCCAGTTTTTGCAGTATTATGTCTTGTTGTAAGCAAATATTTAAATATTCAAGATTCTTAACTCACTTAAATTTATAATTATTATACCTGAATTTGATTGGTCCACCATGTTCTTCCCTTCTATTCGTCTTCTTTTGTTACACCTGTTATGCCCTAGCTTTGCTCAAACCTCAACACCCTCCTGGTAATGGTGAGCCTTCTACATCCGTACATGAATAGTGTCCAATAGTTGACTTACTAGAAAAGATTAACTAAAGTCCATTTTATTTATAGAATAATAATTATTATAACTTAAGGTCAACTAAGAACCTTTAAGGGATGCTTTGCCGCTCATAATTACTGGGTATAACATTATTGGTTTTGAGATTTCTAGATAGAGAGGTTTTCTATACTAAAGTGTTTCAGAGTAGAGAGCTCTGGATTTCTATGTATTCGTGTGTGTTTTGAAATGATAATAATGGTTCATTTTATAGAACAAGGAATCTCTATTTACAAGCCTAAATTATTATTTTATCCTTGCTTAAATAATTCATCTACTTTTCTACTTTAAAGGATAGCCACTACTTTTTTTCCTTGGCACATGCTGTCGACTACTTTTTCTTGGTACTTTTTCACCATCTTCTTTTGACAAAGCCATGCTACTGTAGGAAATGATGATGACTTTACTAGTTGAATAATTTACTTTAATCTCAGAAGAATTGTCAATCTTTATGAGTTCATAGTAAAATTGGTCTAGTATTTGACCTCTTAGTACACAAAGTTCTTCTGTGTTGAATTCCTTTTTTGAAAGTGCCCTTGATTTGGGAACTTCTCTATTTGTGTGAGAAATCCCTATCTTGATAAAGTGGTGGGGAGTAATACTTTCTTCCTCATTCTAGTCCATTATTGAACTGAAAAATCTAAGATAAATAGGTTCATCACCTGCTTTAATCTTCCTTTTGAAGTTCTTGATTTCTCATTTAAAATTCTCTGGGAAATAATTTAATTTACTTAAATTAATTCTTGGATATATATTTTCTATTAGTCTTGCATGAAATACTTTATACACAAATATTGGATCAACTTCTCCTAATATATTGAATTTACTTCATGTAGGAAATTCCTTGTCTGTAGTATAGAACTTCATATCTTCAATATGTTCTTGGGTAGATTTTCTCGCCAAGTTATATAGACTCAACCATTGTGGTTTACTGAGGTTTCTATATTGGTCTTTTTCATCTTTAATGATTCGAGTAGTTCTAGGAGATTTCTCCCTAAATAGTACTAACTGTTTTACTATTTTTGATGTCTCTAGAGGAGATGCTTCTCTAAATAGCACTGGAGGCCTTGCTATCTTTCCAAGATTTGTCAACCTGCTTGGAGTTGTTGGTTGTTGTTGTAATGCTATAGAATACTTTCTTACCATTTCCTCTAGAGTTATCAATTTTGATGTTTTGTAGTTGGCATAACTACCTTTTGCTACTATTCTGTTAGTGAAGGCTCTATAAGTTACTCCACACTTCCTAGAATAGATTTGCTATCTTTTGCCCAGTTATTATAAATTCTTGGTTTTGGGCCATTATAGACCACGTAAACTTTTTTTTTCTTTTTTTCTGCCTCATCTACCTAATTGAGTTTTGTGGTTTTAGAAGTTTTTTGTGAATTGTTAGGTTCTTACTTTTTAAATAAAGATTCCTCTTTTGAGCTTCTGGTTTCTAGAGGTTGTTTTGAACAATTAAGTTCTTCCTGTTTCTTTTTTATCTCCATAAGAGATTTCTCGAAATATATCAGCTCGAGTTGTTCATGTAAGATTTTTATCTCCTTTTCCTTTATCTTGATTTTGATATCAAGATATTCCATTCTTGAAAGCATAAAAATAATTAGAGGTGTTAATTCTTTGGTAAGAGCATCAACTAAGCTATTTTTATGGCCTAGAAGATGTTTAACATCAAAATTGTAATGGTTGAACCATTATTGCCATCTAACTAATCTTCCTTGTTTGTAATCACATGAAATATTAGTTCTTAAGAAATAACCAAAATTCTTATTCTCTGTTCTAACAATGAATTTGGAGCTTTTAACATATATTGCAAATTTTTTAATAGTTTTTTTAACAACTAAATATTCTTTTTCATTACTATGGTAATTTAATTCTAAACCTTGGAAAGATCCTAATGTATATGTTCAAAGATATTTAACTTTGTCATCTACTCTTACTTTAAGAACTACTCCTCAATATTCTTGTGAAGCATCTGTTTCAATTATCATCTTATCATTTGGTCCTGGATAGTATAAAGTTGGTAAATTTTTTACCTTTTCTTTTACTCTATTCATATATAGAGTATCTTCTTCGGTCAATTTCCAGACATGATCTTTTTTTTTAATTTTTCTGGTAATGGTTTTCTCATTTCTGCAAGTTTCTTGATGTATGCTTGTACATGTGTTAAACATCCTAAAAATCTCTATAATTGATTTTTATCTTTTAATTCACTAGAAAAACCTTGAATATTATTTAGTATATGGGGTTGTAGATTATGTTTTCCATCTTCAATTTCTAACCCTAAGTATTTAATTTTTTGTTGAGCGAATACTGCATTCTTTTCAGAGAGTACAATGCCTTCTTTTCTACATTCTTGTAGAATATTGATAGTATACAAAGAATGTTTATTTAATTCATTACTGAAAACCAAAATATCATCTATGTAAACGCAGCAAATATCTTGTAATTTCTTGAAAATGTTATCCATATATATTTGAAAAACACATGGGACATGTTTTAATCCAAATGATATAACTGTCCATTGAAATTTTCCTTGGGGGAAACTAAAACCTGTTAATTTTTGGGATTCTTCATCCAGTCTTATTTTCCAAAATCTGCTTTTACAATCAAAACTCAAGGAGTATTTCTTTCCTTTTATTAATGGTAGTAGTTCTTCCTTTTCTGGAATGAAGTATCCATCGTCAATGGTTTCTTTATTCAATGCTTTAAAGTTTTTTATCATTCTCTTTTTTCCTCTTCTTTTCTCAGCTTCTTTTTCAACTAAGAATACTGGACTAGAGTGAGGTGAATTACTTGGTATTATGACTTTTAATTTAAAAAAATTCTTGAATTTGTTTTCCAAATTCAATTCTATCTTCTGGAGTATAAACCATTGGTTTTACTCTTATGATATTGCTATGATCTCTTAATTTTATGTTGACTATTGTTTTAGATTTATTTATTTTTGAATCCAAAGGATTTTCTAAACTGATTGTTTTTAATAGTTTTCTAATGCCTGTTTGGGCTTTATATTCTTGTATTTCATTGAGAAAAGAGATTTGTTTCTCTTCTATATCTAATGAAATATTTCTAAATATGATTTTTGGTGGTCTTCTATCACACCACGTTTTCTCTTTTTATGTTGTTGCATAAAAGTTGGGTTTGAGACTATTAAAGTTTTTCTTATTTTGGAGATATAGATCGTATCTCCTTCTAAGGTTGTGAGACTTATTCTGTCAAAATATTGTGTGAAAGGTTGATATAAATTTAGGAAATTATTTTCTATTAATAAATCAACTTCTGTTTCCTGTAAGTATATGGTAGGAATGTGAAAATTTTCTCCTCCTATCATTATATTAATATCTTTTAACACCCTATTAAGTTTTATTGTAGTATTATTAGCAATTCTTACAATTAAATCTTTTGGCCCTTGTTTCCAGTTTTCTTCTGGAAATATATATTTATTGGCTACACACATACTAGCGCATGTATCTATATATGTATGCAAATGATAAGTGTTATAGCCTTTAAATTTTAGTCCTACTTTAATGTAATTACTATATAGATTTGTAATATTATATAAATCATTCATCTTCTGATAAAGAATATCCACAATTTGAGTGTTCGTATTCTGAGTCAGTTATTTCTTCTTCAGTTTCTTCCAATAGATAGATACTAGAAGTATCATCTATATGAGATGCTTTGATTGGTTTTAATTCCATTTTGAAAACTTTTAAGATTTTTGGTTTTTGTGGAAATTCCTTTTTATGTTGAAGTCTACTTGGACATTCGTTAGCATAATGTCCTTCATTTCGGATCCAACATCTGTATTTTTTTTCTTTCCTGAAGGGTAATAATTCCTTTTTTCAGAAAGTTTTTATACTTCTTTTTTCTAAAATATTTTTTCTTGTAGTTTTCCATATTAAATCTCTTTTTATATTTTTAGAAATTTGGTTTTCTAAATTTATATTTTTGTTTATAAGATTTTATATTACATCCATATTTTCTTGGTATTCTAAAATCTCTTGTATCACTATAGATTTTATCATTTCCTCTTATATGTTTATATTCTTTTCTTTCTTGGGATTTAATAATGATCCTATTTTTAAGGTTTCTATTTTTTTCCTCCTAAAGTATCTGGTTTAGTTCTTCTATTCCTTTGTTCCCAATTTTCTGTTAAGGTTTTATGTAGTGTTCCAGGTAATTTTTGGAAAAAACATTTCTTTATAAGTTGTTTGCATAAAGGGTGGTAATTTATGGTAATACATTTCATATTCATAAATAAAAGAATCTATATAACACATGGTACAAATTTTCATATTTGTTAGATGTCATTTAGCTTCATTGATTTCATTTTCACTCGATTCAGTGATAGTTTTTCCTTTATCTTCTCTAATAAATTCTTTATATATTTAAATTATTATTGTATCGAAGTATTCCCTTCCTATGGAATCATTTCCTTTCATTAACAAATGTTGTTGTTTTGTTAAGTTTGAAAACAAAACTTTAATATTTCCTGTCATTTTATGTGCTATAAACACTTTGTAGGTTAAAAGATTTGTTTGGGTAGTTTGAGAAGTTTGTATGAGCACACTCATTCCACTAGCTCATTCATCTAAGGCTTTCTTCCTATCTCTTATACAGTCTAAATCTAGGAATTTAGACTTATAATTATCATGAAGTTTGAACTCTTGTGGAATACTACCTCTAGTTTCCCAATGCAACCCTTCCTCTATTTTAGGTGGTTGTCTTCTTCTATCTATGGTATCAGGTTGTTCTGTTCTTTTCCTATTTCTTTCTCCCCTATATGGGTCAAATGTTCCTTCTTGGTAAGGGACTGGTAATGAAATTTGTTTCATATGACCTTTTATGGTCATGTTTTCAGGTTTAGAATCAATTGTATTGATTATTGTCATATCATCCTCTTCTTTGTTAGTACAAATTTTTTCATTATAATATTCTTCTATTTCTTCATTAGTTAACGTCAATAAATTGACTAATGTTTCTATATCCCTATTTTTAGGGTCCATGAATTTTCTTTCTAATTATTTTCTATATTCCATTAAATTGGAATTATCTCATTGTTCTTATATTGTTCTTCATTTTTCTTTTTCTCATTTTTAGGAATCAGGGAATCTGATCTCTTAGGTGGTTCTTCTTTTAGTCCTTCTAAGGGATCATATTTATAACGTATTATTTCATTATTCATATGTATGTTGTATACATCTTTTCTTAATTCTGAAAATTCCTTGTGCATATCTTGTTGTAGTTTATTATAACCACATTCCTTTATTTTCTTTAGTAATTCTTTTTGTATATCTATTATTTCATGTAAATATTTTGTGTTTAAATCTTGAACTAAATCCATTTCCTCTATTAATAATTATACAGTTTCAAATAATATTTCTTGATTTTTTGCTACATCTATTAGGCATCCATTTACTTCTAAATTCATATTTTTTATTTTATCTCTAAATATTATTTTCCCTAATATACAATCATGAAATAATGCATTCATTATTTTGATTTCATTTTCTAGTTTTTTAACTTCTTCTTGGTTAAAAGTTTCTCTTTTATGGTCTATAAAAGTAAACCTTGACATGCTATTAGTTTTAACAACATTACTTTTTCTTTCTGTTATCAAGGGTTTTTCTTTAATATCTAATTTCCATTCTTCTAGTACTTCAAAGTGTGTTAGTATTTTTGGTTTTATTATTTGTCCAAGTTCCTTAAAAGTTTGTCTATTTCTATAAATTCATTTTGTTCGTATATTGAACTATTATGAGTATTTGTTAAAAAATATGCTACTAAATAATGTATTGAAAATAAATTATTTTCTTCTTTCATTAATTCTCCTCTTTCAAATTCATAAGCTAGACTTAGTACTTGATTTATATTTTTATCATGTATATTAATAGAAAATCTAGGATATGCTATAAATTTTAACTTTTGGTATCCTAAATTACCATGGATAATTCCTAATAAGACATCTTACCTATTTATTATTCTGTTATCTAATAATGCTATTTTTATTTGTGTATCTATTTATTCTCTAAAATGAGCTTTTATTAATATTTGAATTCCTCCTAAATGAATGTATCCTATTTTTCTTTATCTTTATAAGAAATATTTGATAACTTATTTAATATATTTTTTTATCGATTAATGGTATATTATACATTCCTTTTGCATCTGTAATCTTAATACTCATTTCTTTATTACTTATGTCATAATAAATTATGTTTTTCTTAGAAAATAATTTTCTTAATAAAAATGATAAGTCTTTAAATTCATCTTCCTCTTTAAGATTTAACTTTGCTTTTTGAATATCTTCAAATTTCTTTTTTACTTATTACTATTTCTTATGAAAAACATCCTGAGATGTCTTCTGTTTCTACGTCTATTATTTCTTTGTTTATTTCTTCTTTCATTTTAGGAATATTACTTTCGTTAAATTTAACTTCTTTTATATTTCCGGAGTATTTTTGAATTTTTTAAAACCTTAGGGGTATTTCTGATATTGAATGTTACTATTTACTTCCGTTAGATTTAACTTTCGTTATGTTTCAGAGATATTTTTGAATTTTTTGAAACCTTAGAAATATTTTTAAAGATTTCTTAAAACTTGGGGGTATTTTTTATATTAATCCCCGCATGTAATGAATGAAATTACCTTTACATTCATTTCCTACATGAAGGTAGAGACTATCTTCACCCGAGAACGTGTATTGGTCACGAAGGTTGTCAAACCAAGGAAAAAGAATGTACATTTGAACTGTGTATTTAGATATTTACAGTTATTTTCACTATTGAATTGGTTTTTTTCGATTAATTTTTGAGACAGAGATGGTTTCAGATATTATCCGATCACGAAGTAACAGTTTCAAAAAATATACAATTATATTGATATTCGTCCCCGATCGTACCCGATATATATTATATTTATTTAATTATTTTATGTATTTATTAAATTAATATATTTATTAAAATATTTTTTATTTTGGGTAATATTTATTACCCGTTTGGCCTCGTTACTCATGATAAAAACCATCTTTGAATTGTAACGATTTTCAGACAATTTTGAGTACAAATTTTACATTTCTATTCAAAAATAGTTATATCAAAAACCGTCCCCGTCCATCTACATGCCCATTCCTACCAAAAAGCTCTAAAGAGAACCAATGAAGTGGTAAAATTTCACTCATATTTTTTAGTTTTAACGTATTTTAATATATATCCTTAATTTTTATAAAAATATCTCTAATATATTTATTATTATGGATACTGTTATTGGTCAATGATGTTAAGTTTTTACACATTGATGTGTTTTCTTACTTATGGTTCTGACACCAAGTAATTTTTTATACTGATTAAATTTTTTATTTTAAAATTTTAAACAAATAAATATTAAGTAATTTTAGGATTTAAAAAAATAAATATTATACTTAACAAATATAATTTAAAATTGTGTTCGATTTTTACTTGTTTTAATAAATATAAGTTAATCTCCACCTTCCACTATTTCGCAAATAATGCCTTCATGCCTTCATGATAAGTTTTGTACTTTTATTTGAGATGTACGAGAGATATTGAATTTTGAAGAAAATAAAACCTTTATTCTAAGGTATTCATATCATTACAACTAGTCCTGACGTTTTCCCTTGTACAATTGCCTTCTAATAAACATAAGAGTATTTATTTTTCATATTTAACATAAATTCACATGAAAAGTATAATGATTACATTATATTTTATTTTATTATTTTTTTTAAAATAAAGACACAAAAAATATATTTTATCTTTATTTCTTTTTTTCTTTAAAAATTGTTGCCAAAACTTATTTAATCAAAATTGTTTACCGACATGATGTTAAAGGATCGGTACGTTAAAAATATCATTTAAGAATGATCGATAGGGTTTTTTTAATCAGTTATGAAAAATATGAAAAAAAGCTACAATAATTACATTCATAAGTCCATTTTAATAACGATCATCATAAAAATTTCAAAATAACGAATGTGAGTATCTAAAAAAAATTCCCAAAAGTTAAAAAAAACTCTCATGTTAACCTCACTACTCACTGGCCTCCTCTTGCGACCCTGCTCTTGCTCGCAACAACATCCTCTTGAATCACCTAGCTTCTCTATCCACCAGCAGCTTGTGCGCACTCGCAGGCATCTCGCACCCTTCCAATCTAATTGCTCACTTTCGTTCTTCTTCCTCTTCTGCCCACAATCACTAGTAAGTATCTTGCTCCAACAGTATTCTTTGCTTCCTCTTCTTCCTTGCTCACACCTTGTTCATTACCACCTTCATTCACCATGTTAAAAAATTTAGGAGAAATAATCTTGTGAACTTATGGTTTTGGGGTAGGGTACCTCTGATGGGTGCGAAAAAAGCACCAGCCTTTCACGTGTTCACAGAGAAGAAGGAAGTGGGTTAGGGCTCCATCCCAGAGCAACGATCAGGCTCAGAGGATTTGGAGAACACCCGATCTGTTAGCGAGGAACCACTCAAGCAGTTAGAAGAACTCTGATAGGTATGAAGGGCGCGTGGTGAGTCCGTAGCATTTCTGTTGAATTTCTGTTACGATCCAACTGATTTAGTGAAATCAATGTAATTTCCTTTCAATAATCTGATTTGTAAGGCTAAATAAAGGCCAAGGAACCTAGAGAATGTTTTCTAATGAGAATGAATATTTAATTTCCCTCCTCTATGTGTCGTCTTCTTCAATCAGAACAAAATAACCCTAACAGTGGTATCAAAGCCATGGACACCAGGGGTAAATCCAACGCTGAGTTTCGCGGCGAGGTAATGGAAACCCTGGCAAGGCATGAATCAAGCTTCAATCCGATAGGCGTAACCTTATAGGCTGTACTAACCGAGTTACAGGGACTTCGCGCCACTCAGAATTTACCGGAAAAAAATCCATTCGCACGAGAAGAAAACCCAGGCCCAAATGGTGGGTTCAGGAACCCTAATGAGCCACCACGTTCCCACTTTAGGCTATCTTTTCCTACCTTTGTAGGGGAAGATCCCACTGGGTGGATATACAAAGCCGAGCAATACTTTGAATTCACAAATACTACATCAGAACAAAATAACCCTAACAGTGGCAGTTGGCATCGTTTCATTTGGATGGTATTGCCTTACAATGGCATAGATGGATCAGCAAATTCCGTGGGCCACTCACTTGGGAGGAATTTATCCAAGCTATGCAACTGAGATTTGGCCCAACTGATTATGAAGATCCCTCTAAAGCCCTAACCAGACTTAAACATACCTCAAGTGTAGCTACTTACCAGGAAACATTTGAGAAACTCTCTCACAGAGTGGATGGCCTTCCAGAAGAATTTTTGATAGGATGTTTCATCGTTGGATTAAGAGATGAGATCAGAATTGAAGTAAAAATTAAGAAGCCACGAACGTTGGCTGAAGCTATAGGGATGGTAAGGTTGATTGAAGAAAAGAATCTGCTCCAGAGGAAGGCCATTCAATATCCACGATACCCAACATCCTCTGTGACAGCAAGGACCTCCACTAATCCTATTACTGGTCTGCTAGGACCCCCTCCCTAACAAAGAAACAACTCAACACCAATTGCCTCAACCAATACCTTTCGTCGCATCACTAATCAGGAGGCATGTGAACGTCGAGATAAGGGACTATGCTACTAATGTGATGAGAAGTTCACAATTGGCCACCGTTATGCATGACCACAATTGTTTATGATAGAGGAGATGGAACAAATTCTCTCAGGAAGCTCTGAAGAAAATGTAGAGCAGGAATCACCACAGGTAATGCCTGAAATCTCATTTCATGCCATAGTAGGAGTTGAACATCCTCAAACCATACGAGTAATGGGGCAGTTAAAGAAAAATAGAGTGCTAGTGTTGATTGACGGAGGAAGTACTCATAATTTCATTGATCAAGCTCTTACTCTCCAATATGGAATAACTATCACCAAAAGAAAGAAGCTGAAAGTAATGGTGGCCAATCGTGAGAAGGTGGAATGCGCAGGGCAATGCTGCAACCTTAGCCTTACCATACAAGGGTATCAGGTAACCGTAGATTTCTATGTCTTTCCTATTGGAGCATGCCAACTGGTGTTAGGTGTACAATGGCTGGAGACTTTGGGTCCTATTGAGATGGACTATAAGAAGTTAACCATCAGTTTCCAGGAGAAGGGTACTACTCATAAGCTTCAAGGATTAGGGAACATGAACATTATAGCCCTAACATACAAGGAAACCCAGAGCTTGCCAGATACAGGGTTGTACCTTCAGATACTTCCCACTAAACCCTCAGAGGAACAAACTAGAACTCATTCACCTGAGATAAGTAAAATATTGGCCGCATTCCCCCAAGTGTTTGAACCCTTCACCAGCCTTCCTTCTAAAAGATTACATGATCACTGTATTCCCCTGCAACCCGGAACTGGACTAGTAAGTGTAAGACCCTACCATTACCCCTACTATCAGAAAACTGAGATAGAAACAATGGTGTCAGAACTCCTACACTTCAACCTGATTAGACCAAGCAACAGCCCCTTCTCATCACCAGTATTGCTAGTAAGAAAAACTGATGGAACTTGGAGATTTTGCGTAGATTACAGGTCTCTGAACTCCATTACTATCAAAGACAAATACCCTATACCGATCATAGATGAAATATTGGACGAATTGCATGGAGCCATAGTCTACTCCAAACTGGATCTTCGATCAGGGTATCATTAGATCAGGGTTCGTGAAGAAGATACCCCAAAGACAGCCTTCCAGACACATGAAGGCCACTATGAGTTTCTTGTGATGCCTCACTAATGTCCCAGCCACCTTTCAGAGCTTAATGAATGATCTTTTTCAGACCCTACCTCAGGAAGTTTATATTGGTTTTCTTTGATGACATTTTAGTGTATTCTCAGTCATGGTAGGATCACACACTGCATCTACAAGTGGTTTTGTAGGTATTAGCAACTAACAGCTTAATTGTTAAACCTTCCAAATGCCATTTTAGAGTATTACAAGTTGAATATCTAGGGCACCTGATATCAGAACAAGGGGTGGCCATGAATCCTGCCAAAATTCGAGCTGTTATAGAATGGCCAACCCCAACCATATCAAAAGGAGTCCTAGGATTGGCTGGCTATTACAGAAAATTTATTAGGAACTTTGGTGGAATAGCAGCACCTCTCACCTCTCTATTAGGGAAGGAAGGGTTCCAGTGGAATGAGGCTGCAGCTCAGGCCTTTCAAAAATTGAAGGAAGCACTGACTTCCCCTCCTATTCTAAGGTTACCTAACTTTACTCAACCCTTTGTCTTAGAATGTGATGCTAGTGGTAAAGGGCTAGGAGCAGTCTTGACCCAAGAAAACCATCCAGTAGCATATAGGCTGGAATTGCCTCCTGAATCCCAGATACACAATGACTTTCATGTTAGTCGCCTCAAGAGACACTTCGGGAAGGATGTTCCACCCCTCGCAATCCTACCTCCTATCTCAGACAATTCAACCATGCTTCCTCAACCTGAGTCTGTCTTGGACCAAAGAGTGATCAAAAAAGGTAAATATCGACCAAAATCAGAAATTTTAGTGAAATGGACTGGAGCATCGATAGAGGATGCTACGTGGGAAAATGAATGGCGTTTTTCTAAAACATATCCATCCTTTATCATTGCGGACAATGATCCTCAGGCAGGGAGGAGTTGATGGGCGCGAAAAAAATGCACCAGCCTTCACGCGTTCACAAAGAAGAAGGAAGTGGGTTAGGGCTCCATCCCAGAGTAGCGATCAGGCTCGAAGGATTTGGAGAACACCCAATCTGTTAGCGAGGAACCACTCAAGCAGTTAGAAGAACTCTAACAGGTATGAAGGGTGCGAGGTGAGTCCGTAGCATTTCTGTTGAATTTCTGTTATGATCCAAATGATTTAGTGAAATCAATGTAATTTCCTTTCAATAGTCTCTTCTGTAAGGCTATATAAAGGCCAAGGAACCCAGAGAATGTTTTCTAATGAGAATGAAGATTTAATTTCCCTCCTTTGTGTGTCGTCTTCTTCAATCAGAACAAAATAACCCTAATAACCTCCTGTGAACTTATGTCTGGGTATTCTCTTGATCTTCCACTCTCGTGTTTATTGTTAATATTAGAAACAAGTTTTATGAAACTATTTATAGGTTTTCCTTCTGCGTATTCATGAGACGCATGTGGACCTAGTTGAGTCGTGGTTTCCCATCCTTGAAAACTAGTTTTCCCAACTCTTCAACCTATGCTCTTATCTGGGTATTGGTTAATTATTGGTTAAAAACTTGATATGAAAGTGGGAATTATTGAATTTCTCAGAATCATTAGGGTGTATAGTGTTGTTCATATTGCTTATTGCCTTTTTCTACTCAGATATGTTGGGGCTGAGAGAGGCAATATCATGCAGTCTTTATACAGGATGAATTGGATCAATTTTTGGTCTATGTTCTGTTTGATATAAGTCCTTGGTCTTATATTAACTTTGTTATCAACCTTGTGTGTCGTAATAAAAATCTAATCTAGATCTAGGTGATTTGATGTTGATAATTAAAGACAGTCTAAACTACATCCAACTATGAAATAACATACATTATGATATACTTCTAAAGTCTGTAGCTAGCTTGAATAACGATATGGTATACTTCTGAAGTATGAAAATAGAGCTCAGATTTAGTAAATATGTACCTCCATTCAAATCACCTACTAATTTTCAGAATATTAAAGTTAGTATTATATACTCTATTTTTACAAGTATTATTAATTATGCATCAATTTTGTTTGTTATTATTTTTAACTTGATAATCTTATCTATTTGTGTAGGCACCTATTCAACATAATAGCATCGAGTGTGGCTTCTATGTGATGCAATATTTGCAAACAATCCTAAAAAGAATTTTGTTCTAGTGTGGCTTCTATGTCCACCATGTTTGGGCAAATACAAGTATGTATACTATTTTTTGTCAAAAATCGTGAACATATTTTGTCTATAAATCAACATATATATATATATATTTAGTCACTAGGAAGTAGGAACACTTTTTATATATGGGACAGACCTTTTATGCCTTATGTTTGTTATTCATAAATTTATATTTGAATGTCCAGAATTGTTTTTCAGAGCATAATAACTTGATTTCTATGTTTTAGATTTGAATCTACAGCCAATAAGAAAGTCTTGTTATCTGCAACTCATGTGCTTACTTAGCTGCTTCCATATTGATATTTCAAGCACCTAAGGCTACAAGCCTAGAGTTAAAGTGCAGAAAGGTTTCTAATTAATGTTCGTAAAAGTTTATAAAATACGAATTTAATTAACATAGTTGAAGTGAATAGGTTATTTTCAATTTTTATTAATTTATAATTTAATCACTTAAATAAAGTGTCCAGGTAAGCAATCGCGTGTAAAAATAAAGTACGAAAATGATCAAAGAGGAAAACCATCGGTCCACCGGACAACCTAACTTTCTACTATGAAAAACAAATGTTTACATACAAACTCGATCTTATGCTACCCTCTTTAAGATATTGTCTCAATGTACCTTGTTTACAAGCCCATACTATGTTTTCACAATTTCTAATATTAGCGTGAGTGATTTCCATACCAACGTTCCAATAAACTTCCCGCCAATCAGATACATTCACGAATCAAATGCAAAAAGGGATAACATAAAAATGCAAGTGCCTATGTGTGTTTTGGAACTGATATAATAATGAATAATCCTAATTAGATTATTCAAAACGTATGTCACTTAAATCAAATCAACTAGCAAATTCTAATTATGATATGACATACAAAATTATTTTATCTAACAATTCAAGAACAAAAATAAAGAATAAGTTATTAGAACATATGATAAAAATACCATAAACTAATTAGGCTTATTAATCAATCAAACATAACCATCAATGTTTGATAGATTAACCAAATAAAGAAACCTAAAACATTATGATCTTATATTTAAAAAATAAGAAAGAGATTAAGAAAAAGAAAATTATATTCGTATTTGGTTGATTGAAACAATGAGCAATGAGTTTTATTTATAGGAAAAATAAAAACCCTTAGGTGGCGTTTGGTTCACAGAATGGAATAATCAGAATCAGAATGGAAATGGAATTTAATGGAAAGAAAACAATGTTGTTTGGTTTGACCATTGGAATAAAAGAAGAATTAGTATTACAATGTTTGATTTGCCACTAGAATGGAATGGAAAACTGTAAATTACCTTAATACCCATATATTCAGTAAAGTTTATATAATATCATTTAATTATTATTTTTTTGTCAGACAAAATATATTATTGAAATCATTATTTTTCTAAATAATTATTACTTAAAAAGAAAATATATTATTAAAATTATTATTTTTCTAAATAGGATTTACATTTTTGAGGTTTGATATTTGGGATTTAGGGTTTAGGGTTTAAGGTTATATTTGTGGGTTAAGGTTTAGGGTTAAAATTATTATTTTTCTAAATAGGGTTTAGGGTTTTAGGATTTGGGATTTAGGGTTTAGGGATTTGAGATTTAGGGTTTTGGGATTTGAGATTTAGCGTTTCGGGTTTTGGGATTTAGGGTTTGGTGTTTTGGGATTTGAGGTTTAGGGTTTAGGGTTTTGAGATTTAGGTTTTAGGGTTTTGGGTTTTGGGATTTAGGGTTTAGGGTTTTGAGATTTGAGATTTGAGTTTAGGGTTATATTTGGGATGTGGGTAAAATTGGAAAAAAATGAGATGAGAATGGAATCATGATTTCTAAAGGGGGAGAAAGAATTGTGATTCCTTCTCCTTTTAGAGTCGATTCCATTCCTGACTCTTTTTTCAGCCCAACCAAACACACAAATGGAATCAATCAATTCTGATTCCATTCCATTCCCTCCAACGAAACATAGCTTTAATCCTATGTAATTGATAAATGTCTTTTTATGATAAATAGGATTCGTAATAGCCACTAATCAATAAGACTTCTATTTAAAAAAAAGAGTTCTTTTAAAGTAGTTTTAATGTAGACTCGTTAATCAAGAAAACTCCTATTTAAAGAAGAATTCTTTTAAAGTATATTTTAAGCTAAGATTTAACCTATAATTTAAGCTATATCTTATCTAATATTTTAGTATATATCTTATTTTATATTTTAGCCTATATCTTATCCTACATTTTAGTCTAAAATTTAGGATATATATTCAAGACAATGAAACACATTAAAGAATAGGCTGAGTAGTAACAAATTAATTTAAGTTTAAATAAATATTTTAGAAACAAAAATAATTCAAATATTGTGAACATGTGTTAATGAATGAATAAGTTCAATCTTATGTGTGATAGTTATAAAAGATATACCTGAAGTACGACTATCTGAAATTCTAATGTTTCTTTGACTTTGTTTGATAGACTTGACGACAAGCTTAAAAGTAAGTTTACATGTAAATATTTTTCTCATGAAAATAGTAAACACTAATAATCCTTACAAATTTTCCCTTTGGCATTTTCATGTAGCAAAACATTTCTCTCACTACATGACACTTATAGGAATAAGATAAAAATGCAATGATGTCATAGATTTTATAGTGGAACTATACTATGGTCAGGTAAATCCATCTTTGTTGCAACTTGACAAGCTTATAAGTAACTAAAATGACATAGACAAAGCATATGACAACTTGGCTTAAAAGCCTCATTGTACATTAGTTTAGTTTTACATAGAAATAAGCAAAGTATAGAGAATAATCATATAGTGCATGCATTCATACCAATCAAGCTTTACATGAGACAAAATGATGGAAATCATTCTTACCCAAAATATGTTCTTCCCTTATATGCATAACAAAATAAAACATGAAAGTGAAACACACTCTCTCCCTTTTTGACATACGAGAAGGACAAAGCATTGGACAAAGTAATGGAAGTAAATTCTCCTTAAAGATAAAAGAGCACTGTAAAAGTAGATTAATGCAAAAGTACAATATGGTTTAAAGTCTTCCTAAGTTCTATGAATCCCTAACTTAAAAACCAATTAAAAGGTTAATAAATAAGATGTAAATGAATAAAAATATGATTTTTTAAAATTTTTATAAATAGTCACATAAGTTATTGAACTCATTTAATCAAAAATGAGCATATAACCAATTGAGAACTCGTCATTTTTTAACTCTAATTTTGATTATCCATTGTATAATTAAGCAAGTAGAGTAGAAAAGGCATACAAGCACATATAATGGAATATTGATATTTACTTAAAATACAATATATATATTTAAACTCCACAAATATGCCAATTAAGTCATTTATGATCAATCAAGAAAGATTCAAATGAAAAAATATCACCTATCATGTAAAATTATAATTGACTATTCAATCTCACAAAATAAAATATATCTACTAAAGAAGGACTTAATTTTTTTTTATCTACATTTCATAAATGAGGCACATGATTTTTTTTATTTTTTAACCTCTATTGGCACTTCCTTTCTTTTTGTGTATGCCAAGTAGAAGTTTTATAAACTGTCACTTTTTGCACAAATTTTTTTTTGCACGAGCCATAACTCTAGCATGATGACTTTCACACTAGTTGTGAGGTAGCCCTCTTTGCTCACTACAATAGCTTCACACTTCACAATAGGTAGACCTCTCAATACTAGGTGCCTCAATACAGTAAAATTTTGAAAAGTAAGAAATATAACTCAACACAATTTTAAAGTCAAGATTAGTTGAAATCCTAAAATATTTCAAGATAATTCATAAACTTTAAGCATATCATATATGTGTGTTCATGAGTGTATGATAAGTTCATGTCAACATCGATCATCACTTGTACAAGAATATATATATCTATATAAGTCAAAATTGTAAAATAATTTATACAATAAATATCAAAATGAGTTAAGTCACTACAAATAAGGTTATATGTCTATAAGTGTTGAATAAATCCAATACCTTTTTGGCTAGATAAGGATTCTACTTCTCTCTCGGCTAGATAAGGATTCTACTTTTCTCTCTCTCTCTCTCTTGTAAGTTTAACTAATAAATAAAATAAAGGCAATAGAGATTTCTCATCTTGGGTCATTTAAGCACTTTAACAAAAATACCTAGATGAAAGAATAAATGGCAATCATGTCACCACGAAAAAACAATATTTCTTAACCTAAATTTTCTTGCAATTTGGTTTCTCTATATCGTTGGGTTTGGACTTAACTAACTTAGGTTTCATGGGCATGTTCTTAAACTTAGATGTACTTTTCTCACTCATCCTAAATAAAGATGCAGTATGCATAGTAGGATGATGATAATGAGTCATAGCATTAAAAGTATTGAATTTTACTTGCCTCTTTAAACTTAACACTCTATGCTTCCTAGTAGAATTTTTGAACACGTTATTATAATTTTCGTTCATCCTTGAATATGATGTAGCATGCATAGATGGATAATGCTTATAGGCCCTATTACATGAAACATGGAAAAAATCATTAAGTTTAGGAGAATTCATCAAAAATTTACATTTTCATCTTATATGACCTTTCCTACTATAATGATGACAGACAGGTAAAAACTTAACACTTTTTTTTACCATAGGTGAAATAGTTCTTTATGCATAAATAGTAATGATAGGAGTAGGGCCTTATAATGTGGTCTTTGATGTTGAAGGTGTGGAACTCTCGTCCTTATAACTAAAGCCACGTATATCACCATGTGAATTACCAATGCTCAAGATTTTATCTAAGTGTTGAGCTCCAATGGTAAGTCTCTCAACTGCTTTACATGATTCTTTGTACTCTTGCACTTGTTTTTTATTATTTGCAGCAAGCTTATTACTTTCTTTTTTCAAACTTATCAGACTCAAATTCAAAGCATTATTTTGTTCTTACAAAATATTATTCTCTTCTTTTAATTTATTAGAAAAGTTTTCATGTGCCTCAAGTTGTTCATTTAATTTTATATTTTTATATTTAAACTATTATTCTCTTTTATGGCTCTAAAACATTTAGAAAATAATTCTTTAGAACTTTTAGCGTTGTATTTAGAGAGAAAAGAAGATTAAAATTCTTCATCATCTAAGCTTTAACCCTTAATGAAATTATCCATAATAAAAATCTTTAGTATCAACACTAAGTGTATTTATTGTTTTCTCTAATACCAATTGAAAGTCTATAAAATACGGATATAATTAACATAAAAGGGTGAATAGGTTATTTTCAATTTTTATTAATTCATAATTTAATAATCTAAACAAAATGGCTAGGCATGCAATCACGTATAAGAATAAAGTGCGGAAAGGAATGAATAAAACACGATATTTTTAGTTGGAAACAACCTAGGCCATAACTATGACCAAAGAAAAAAACCATTGGTCCACCAGACCACCTAACTTTCTATTATGAAAAAAAAAAATGTTCAAGTACGTACTCAGTCTTATGCTACTCTTCTTAGGATACTGTCCTAATGTACCTTACTTACAAGCCAATGCTTTGTTTTCATAGTTTCTAATACTAGTGTGAGCGGTTTCTAGGCCAACGTTTCAATAAGCTTCACGCTAATTAGATACGTTCATGAATAAATGGAAAAAAGGGTTAAAATAAAACACAAGTGTCTGTGTGTGTGTTCTAGAATGGATTTAAAAATAAAAAATCCTAACTAGATGATTCAAAACGTATGTCACTTAAAATCCAATCAACTAGAAAATTCTAGAGCAAAAATATTAATCACAAGTTCTATAAAAATAGCTCATTTCAAATTAATAATCAAACCAAATAATTATGATATGACCCACACAATTATTTGATCTAATAATTTAAGAACAATAATAAAGAAAAAGCTATAAGAACGTATGGTAAAAATATTATAAACTAATTAGGCTTATTAATCAATCAAACGCAACCACCAATGTTTGATAGATTAACCAAGTAACGAATCCTAAAGAAATATGATATTATATTTGCAAAACAAAGAGGGAGATTAAAAAGAAGAAAATAATGCTCTTGTATATATGGTTGATTCAAACAATGAGAAATGAGTTTTATTTATAGGAAAAATTAAAACCCTTAAACCTATCTAATTGATAAATATCTTTTTTATTATTAATAAGATTAGTAATACTCATTAATCTAGAAGACTAGTATTCAAAGACGAATTCTTTTAAAGTACTCATTAATCAAGAAGGCTCCATGTGATTGAATCATCTAATATTTGATGAAACTTTGTGAGCATAATTCTCCAAGTTTTGGATGTCTTATTGATGAGCGAAAACCGGCATCACCAATTCTGCCAATACTTTGGTTTCATATTTATAAAACTCTCGCAAGTGCACGAATCATTTGGTAGAAAATGATAAGTATATTCCCAAGGTCGATCTAAGGAAGGAAAATATGTGGTTTTTAATTTATTATTCAAACTTTTAAAAACGAAATTAAATCCTAAACATCTTGTCACGATAGTTTGGTTTTTGTGTTTATAATCTAATAACATAAAAATAAACATAGATAAAGATTCAATAAAAATTTATGCAAATTTTATCATTTCTAATAGTGGAGTATTTATGGATATAATAACTAGTTAATTATGCTTGCTCATATTATTTATTTTATTAAATATATAAATTGATATTTATTGATTCTCTCTTTTTTATATGAATACCACCTTTGATGAGGTTAGATATTCTTTGTTAACAAAACAAATCAATTAACACCTATAGGTGGGGTTGATAACTAATTTGGTTAATTAAATTAATTTCTTTTTCTAAGAGATTGAAAATGAAACACTTAAATGACACCTTTGGTGGGGTTAGACAGTTTCAACTTTATTCAAGGTGTCCAAATTAAACCTAAGAATTTAATTATCTGAGTACTAACTTTCAAGTTTTAAAACCACTACTGAAAACATGTTGTCAATACATTTTCAGATAATAATTCTTATAAAAACTTTTGAAATAGAGCTTCACTCTAACTACCGGACGATTGTACCAACAAATAAAAGAACACTACTCTAAATTACACTGGATACCTAAACCTTAAAATCTAATTTTCAGATTTAAGTATGTAATAAAAAATAATATATTTCTCTCTAACATTCTTAATATAAAATTTTGAATAAAAATAAAATCAATTCATTTTAGAGATTTTTACCTATTTAATATTTCGCAAGCATAACAACATTGTTATTATTATATCATGTTTACAAACTGCCAGCAATGTTAAATTTAATCATAGACAAATTAAATATAACATATAAGAATAAAGCGTAAAAAATAACTGTAAAAAAAATAAAATCCTTACAGTACTTCGATGCTATTCCCGTTGCTAGAAAACCTCCAAACGGAATTTGCACTCCCATTTATTGAATCAAAAAGCAAATAAATTACAAAAACATAACTAGTTCTTCTCAAAAATAGAAGAACTCTAAAACTAAGAGAAACTAACTAAGAAAAGCTAAAAACTAAGAAAATCTTAAAAACTAAGAAATAAGAGAAAGAAAGAGAAGAGAAGATGTGTTTTGAGGTGTGGTATGAAGTGAAGAGAATGGGGGTATTTATAGGTGAGGAAAGGAATAAAAAGTGGGTGAAAAAATGATAAAAAATGGAGGAAACGCGTAGTAGGTGAAGAT
Source organism: Hippophae tibetana (assembly GCA_037013495.1). Lineage (NCBI taxonomy): Eukaryota > Viridiplantae > Streptophyta > Magnoliopsida > Rosales > Elaeagnaceae > Hippophae > Hippophae tibetana. The sequence continues at coordinate 7,935,396 of CM072808.1, read as the reverse complement.
GATATCAGCTGACATCAGCAGGTAGGTGGCACGTGCGGATTGGGGCGTAGATGGGTAGTGGTGCGCGTAGACAGCAACAGGGGCATGCGCGGCAAGCAGTAAGGGCGCGCGCAGTGCGTGCAGACAGGAAGTACAGTGCGCGCGGAACTGGGCGTGGGCGGTGGCTGCTCGGGGGGCTGGGCGGCTACGTGCATGATTTCCTACTTTTTGTCATTTTTGACCCATTTTATCCAATTTTTCCATATTTGTTGACTTTTCCTCATTTATTTTTTAATATATTTGTGATGTATTGCCTTCAATATTCCTTTTTGAGTCTTTAAGTTACATTTTTAAGCGAAAATATCTGAAAAACAATAAGAATACCCGTGATTCCGAAAAGACAAATTTATATAAATATATGATAAAATCATATAAATACATATATTTTAATAAATTAATGTGCATAAAATCATGATAATTTTAGTTCTTTTTGAGCACTCATCACAACCCCCAACCAGCTTCTTTCTAGTCCCTTAGCAAGAGAAGCGATAAAAACTAAAAATTAAACTATCCTAAATCACTTCCGTGGATTGACACGGTTGCACTTAGCCTATGCAACAAGCATTTAAACCCCTAGGTTGCCCTAGTGGACGAGTTTGAGTCTAATGAGGGTTTTCAGTAATGATACCCACAAACATTGAACTAAATGTAAAAATTAAAAGAAATAATAAAAACAAACAACTTAAAAACTAAAATTACAACAAAATCAGAAATTAACTTTTAAGAATAAAAGAAAACAACATATCACAAAAATGTCTCATACTTTTTAATCTCCTTTAAGATCATAATTAAAATCTCAAGCATAAGTTATTTTAATTTCTTTAAACAATCATGATTTATTATAATAATTAGTCGAAAATCATTTTCATATTTCATATAAAAAATGTATCAATTTAATTTCACCCAATTTCAGTGTCTAGAATTCGAATTCGCTTCGAATCTATTCCTCACTAGTCAATGTATAGAAATGAACTAATATGTTCACATATGTATAAAGAATAAAGGCTCAAAGTATTATTTTAACATTGATCTCATGAAAGGAATCGAATGTATAAATTATAAAGATATCATATATAAAAATTATTTTCATGCATAAATCAAACTCATTAAGAAAAAATTTCAAGATATATGCCTTTTACACATGAAGAAAGTGCAATGACTTTTTAGGGAATTACTTCCTATATCTTTCTTTTGTAATTAGCCTATACTCACAACTTTTGTAGGCAATGTGGGTCATAGTATGTAGATTGTACTATATATTTTTTACCTCTCTATTTTTTTTTGCAATATATATATATTAGAGAGTCAACCCATGTACAGATTGTACATTTTTTTAGGATTTTGGTGAGTGGTTAATTTTTTGGTTTTTCTGTTTGATCTTGGTTTAGGTAACCCTAGATATGTCTCTCTTTTTTTCTTTCTTTTTTGTAGCAGTCATGCATGAATGAGATATAAGCATATACTATCAATTTCTACTCAAATAATTTAATCTAAGCAAAAATAATAATACAAAATATACTATACTCTATTAAGATGAGAAAAAATTCATATATTCAATGCTAATACCTATAAAGATCATCTTAAAAATTGAAGAAATAAGAAATGTGTTTGGAGTAGAAAAAATATATATTTCACTTTGAATAAAGGAAATTAGGCTCAAATTATATCTCATAAAGGTAGTCTCCACTAAAAAAATTCATAAACACCGATTTTGGCTTTAATATAATTTCCACATTTTATCAAGAAATACTAGTTATGATAAAAACTAACTAATTATAAAAAATAATTACAAAATATTTCATGATATTTTTTCAAAAATTAATCTAACAGTACAAAAGACTTAACTATTTACTTAAATTTGATTTAAAGAAATGATAAATTTTTGTGAGAAATTTTTTTTATTATTATTTATTATATTTTTTTTAAATTCCAAAAATTACTAAATCACACAAAACAAAAATAAAACCAAACACAAAAAATGAAAATGTGAACATAAAAAAGAAAAAATTATATATATATATATATTATTAAATTGTTAAATCTTTTTTTTTCTAATTAAGCTTGGTAACTTTTCACTACTCCCAACCTAGAACTTACATTGTCCTCAATGTAACAAATGTAAATTAAAGATTAAGAGAAAAGAGAAGAAAGATTACCTATTTTCTCAGAATGTGCAAGTAGTAATGGAGAAATGTAGGTGCATCCATCATATTCATCATTAAAGTGTATACAGACAGATCATTGTGAACTTCTAACATCTCAACAAATATTTTTAGTTTTAACAATTTAAAAATTATTCACATATAATTAAACTAAAATAAACAATAAAATTAAGTAAATAAAACAAATAACAGAAAATTACCTAAAATGATGGGTTGCCTCCCATTTAGCGCTTAGTTTAACGTCTTAGCAAGACGTAAATTTATGGTGCTAAGGGTTACTCATCCAAATGCAATCCATTTCAGCAATGTTGTTTGGTTCTTCTAAATAAGGCTTCACACGATGCCCATTGACTTTGAATGTTTTTTGTGTCTTGGAGTCCAATAGTTTTACCACTCCATGTTCAAATACCTGAACTATTTTGAATGGTCCATCCCATCTTGATCTCAGCTTTCCTGGAAACAATCTCAAATGAGAGTTAAATAAAAGAACTTTCATTCCAAGGTGAAGAGTCTTAGGAACTAGCCTTTTGTCATGATAGCACTTAGTACGCTCTTTGTATAATTTGGCATTCTCATAGGCTTCATTCCTAATTTATTCCAACTCATTAAGATGGAGTAACCGTTTTTCTCCTACTTTATCTAAATCCATGTTTAACTCTTTAATTGCCCAGTAAGCCTTCAATTCAAGTTCAACTGGAAGGTGACACGCTTTCCCAAAGATTAACTGGTAAGGCTTATCCCAATAGGTGTTTGTAAGCGGTGTGGTATGCCCATAAGGCATCATTTAACTTAAATGCCTAATCCTTCCTTGAAGGACGCACAGTACGTTCCAATATTCCCTTAATTTTCCTATTTTATGTGTGATGTTGTACTTATTTAGTACTCCATCAAAGATCTTGTTACAAAAATGGCTACCTTCATCACTTATTATAGCTCTAGGCGTTCCGAACCTGCTGAATATTAAATCCTTCAAGAATTTAACAACAACATTAGCATCATTGGTTTTAGTGGGGATAGCTTCTACCCACTTGGATACATAATCCACAGCAACCAAAATATATTGAAAACCATTGGATGAGGGAAAAGGACCCATAAAGTCAATCCCTCATACATCAAAGAGTTCAACAACTAAATTAGATGTCAAGGGAATTTCATCTCTTTTGCTTATGTTTCCTGTTCCTTGACATCTATCACATTGTGAACAAAATATATGAGCATCTTTAAAAAGAGTGGGCCAAAAGAATCCAGACTCTAATACCTTACGGGCTATCTTTTCGCCACTAAAATGGCCCCCGTAATGAAGTTCATGACAAAAAGTTAGGATGTTCTTATGTTCTTCTTCATGTACACATCTCTGGATGACTTGATCTTGACCAATCTTGTATAAATAAGGATCATCCCAAAAATAGTCCTTAATAGTTTTAAAAAACCTTTTCTTGTCCTGATATGAAGTGTTAGGTCACAAAACACCAATGGCAAGATAGTTTACAATATCATCATACCATGGGTTCAGACCTATTGAAAATAATTGTTCATCAGGAAAGGTTTCAACTATATCTTCATTACTCACATCTTTAAGAGAATTGAAGTCAGAAATCAACTTAGACAAATGGCTAGCTACTAAGTTTTCACTACCTTTCTTATCCTTGATTTCTAAGTCAATTTCTTGTAAGAGTAAGACCCACCTAATTAATCTTGGCTTGGCATTTGGTTTAATTAATAGGTATCTTAAAGCAGCATGATCAGAATGCACAATCACTTTAGATCCTACTAAATAAGACCGAAATTTGTCTAAAGAAAACATTATAGCCAAGAATTCCTTTTCAGTGGTGGTATAATTCATTTGGGCATCATTGAGTGTTTTGCTAGTATAATAGATGACATGCAAACACTTATCCACTCTTTGTCCCAAGACTGCTCCTATAGCATAATTAGAAGCGTCACACATTATTTCAAAAGGTAAAGACCAGTTTGGTGCATAATAACAGGGGTAGATGTTAGTTTCTCTTTCAAGGTATTAAAGGCAATAAGGCAGTCATTGTTGAAATTAAAATAAACATCTTTTGATAGCAAGTTACATAAGGGACAACTTATTTTAGAGAAATCTTTAATAAATCGTCTGTAAAATCATGCATGTCCTAAGAAGCTTCTTATCCCCTTCACAGATGTAGGGGAGGTAGTTTGGATATCAATTCAACTTTTCCCTTATCAACATCAATACCCTTGTTTGAAATTATATGTCCTAAAACTATCCCTTGTTGAACCATAAAATGACTTTTCTCCCAACTAAGGGTGAGATTGCATTCAATGCATCTTTCTAAAACCAAAGTCAATTTATGTAAGCAATCATCACATGAGTTCCCAAAGACGGAGAAATCGTCCATGAAAATCTCAATGAATTTTTCCACCATGTCCGAGAAAATAGATATCATGCATCTCTGGAAAGTGGCAGGGGCATTGCATAACCCAAATGATATTCTTCGAAAAGCAAATGTCCCAAAAGGACATGTAAATGTGGTCTTTTCCTAATCTTCTGGTGCTATGGGTACTTGATAATATCTAGACAATCCATCTAAAAAATAGTAAAATTCGTGCCCAGCTAATCTTTCCAACATTTGATCAATGAATGGAAGAGGAAAGTGATCCTTTTTAGTATAAATTTAGTTTCCTAAAATCTATACACATTCTCCATCCAGTGATTATTCTAGTGGGCACTAATTCACTTTTGTCATTTTTAACAACCGTTATCCCATATTTCTTTGGTACCACATGCACTGAACTAACCCACTTACTATCCGCAATAGGATAGATAATTCCTTGTTCTAAAAATTTAAGAATTTCTTTCTTAACTACCTCTTGCATATTTGGGTTTAGTCTTATTTGGGCCTCTCGTACAGGTTTAGCACCATCATCCAAGTTGATCTTGTGCATACACATTGTAGGACTAATGCCTCTTATATCTCCGATACTCCCACCTATAGATTTCTTAAACTGTTTAAGCACTTTGATAAGTTTCTTTTCTTGGGTTTTGGTCAAGGTTGAAGAAATTATCACTGGATAAGTTTCTTCTTCTCCCAAAAACACATATTTTAAGTGCTCAGGTAAATCTTTAAGTTCAAGTTCAGGTGGATTGACCTCTTTACTAAATGAAGAACTCTGTAGATTTAAAAGTGTACTAGATTTTGTCATTACTTCATCATTGTCTAGTCGTTCAAGGTACCCCTTAATTTCCTCATCTAAATCTTCTTCGACCTCTTCAAGTGTAAGAATAGTTTCAAGCTTGTCTTCTATTCTGATTTAGAAAAAGGTGCTTTGGACAAGATTATCCAAAAGGGTCAACATCGAATATTTTATCGATGGCAGAAATAGAAGGAAAATGTGAAGAATCAAAAACTTTAAAATGAACAGTCTCTCCTAAGACTCTCATTGTCAAATTTCCATCTTGGACATCAATAATAGTTTTAGTAGTTGCCATAAATGGTCTACCAAGCAATATTGTGTGCTCTCTATCCAATGCTGGATTTTCTTGGATATCCAGAACCACAAAGTCAATAGGTATTATTAGTTTGTCTACTTGTACCAACACATCCTCAACTATTTCCTTTGGATACTTAAGAGATCTATTTGCAAGTTCAAGGGACATAGTTGTGGGTTTTAAATCTCCTAGATTGAGCTGTAAGAATATAGAGTAGGGCATCAGATTTATACTAGCACCTAAATCAAGCATTACTTTAGCAACCTTCCTATCCCCCATAGTTATGTTTATAATAAAACTTCCAGGGTCTTTCAACTTAGGGGTAGTTTGTGCTGAAGTACAGCGCTAGAAATTTCTGATACTACTACTCGTTCATTCAATTCATACCTCCTTTTCTTAGTGTTCAACTCTTTGAAAAACTTAGCATATGAGGGCACATTCATGATCACTTCTAATAATGGTAAATTGATATTTACTTTAGAGAGCATATTAAAAAGATCATAGAATTGCTTATCTTGTTTGGATTCTTTTAATCGGTGTGGAAAAGGTACTTGCAATTGATGTGGTTCTGTTGTCTTTTGAATTTTGGGGATGTCAGATGACTCCCCAATGAGTTTTTCATAAGGCTTGTTAAGTTTAACACTTGTTTCTCCTTTTGTGAGACTAGAATATCACTTTCTTTGTTACCTGAACTACAAGGTAGATCGTTAGAGATTTTAGGTAAACTGGTATTGACTACCTTACCACTTCGAAGGGTTCTTACATCCTTTGCTTGTTCTAGTTGACTGGGAAACTTTCCTGGTTCTTTCTTTTGCATTTGTTCAGCCAGTTGCCCAACTTTAGATTCAATCCTTTCAATCGAAGCCTCCATGGTGTTCAACCTTTGATTATTCATCAATTTGTTGTCGCGACTAACTTGAATAAAAGCATTCAAGCTATCCTCTAAGGTTGGCTTAAAATATTGGCTTGGTGGGTAAGGGTGGTTGTTATTCTACCTTAGTGTTGGACATTGGGTGTAGGTTGGGTAATTGTTTTGCTTCCAATGATGGTTAGGGTGATTATAGGTGTTTGGATGATACCTTTGAAAGGATTTGACTTCCTCCATGGCATCGACATTAGAATCACAAGTATTTGAACAATTATGAGTATCATGCCCAATTGAAAAACACACTTCACACACCTCTTGATTTGGCATTTGGTGGGTAGTGAGAAGTTGCACTTGTTTAGTCAATTCACAAGTTGTAAGGTTATCTTATTATTGGAGCCAACTTCATTGACTCTTGCTCTCCTTCTAGCATTTATTTTTTGGGAATTAGAACCCAATAGCTCATAAAGATTATAGGCTTACTCTGTAGTTTTTTCTCCCACAGCACCTTCAGCAGCATTATCAACCATGTATTGACTCTGCAGTGTCAATCCATCATGAAAGAATTGGTTCTATAGTTGCAATGGAAAGATACGATTATGACATTGAATGAAAAAGAGTTTGAATCGTTCCCAAGCTTCATGATAGGGTTCTTCATACTTTTGAGAAAATGTTGCTATCTTTGTCCTTAGATCAACAGTCTTTTGATGGGAATAGAACCTACCCATAAACATTTCATATACTACCTCCCAAGTTTTTAGAGAACCCGATTGTAGAGTAATGAACCATGACCAAGCTTTATCCTTGAGGGTGTAAGGAAAACACCTCATCCTAAGTTGTTCTTCATTAATTGCATGTAGTGGAAAGGTTTGGACAATAGCATAGAATTCTTGAATGAAATGCAAAGGGTCTTCATTAGGGACACCGTAAAAGGAAGGAAACAAAGAATAATAAATCTTTTTCAATTCAAAATTCCTTGCAGCCTCTTGTAATTTTATGTAAGAAGTTAAATTGCCAATGATTGGCATTGTATAGTCTTTCATCATTTTCTGCCTATCTTCAGCATCTTCCATGGTTATTTGTAGTTGAAATTGATCATCCTCCTATTGTGTATCAACATTTAGCTCTTAAAGAAATAGTAGACATTTCTAAGAAAGATTTCTAACTTGACAAAATGTATAGGCTTAAAGCAAAAAGGTGCAGGGAACCTAAATTTTTTTTTTATTATTATTATTTATTATTTATTATTTATTATTTTATTTATTTTTTAATGTTAAATTTAAATAATGGACACAATTTTTGAAACAAACAAATTTATTTCATTTTAATTTTATTACACACAAAATAAAACTAAAACAAAGGAAAATATAATAATGGGTGACCTCCCATATAGGACTAAAATTTATCGTTTTTTAGTAAGACGTTGCTTGGAGATTGCAGAATGAAAAACTCAATGTCTCCTCTTTATTGAATTTATTTTACCCCATTTGACCATCAAATTAGTCTTTGCTTTGTTTTTACAAATGTTCAACTAACTGTTCTACTTGAACTTCCACCTTTTTGATAGAAGCTTCCACAGAGTCAAACCGTTGATTGGTTTTAGATTGGTTATCTCTACAAACTTGAATAAAAGAATTCAAGTTGTCCTCCAGGGTTGATTTATTAGGAATGCTTCTTGGAATAGGCTGGTGGAATTGCTGGCCTAGCTGATTTGAGCTTTGAGCAAAAGGAGGGTTTTTTTGCCTCTAGGAGAAGTTCGGATGGTTTCTCCACCCAGGATTGTAGGTATTTGAATTGGGGTCGAACCTTGGTCTCTGTTGATATGCTCCCAATACATTAACCTGTTCAGGTCCAGCTGTTGTTTCTCCTTGATATGGACAAGCTTCAGTACATTGTCCTATGTTGCTATACAAACCATACTATTCATTATTGGTGTTGGTTTGTGTAGTGAGAAGGGCAACTTGCTTGGTCAGATGAACAAGTTGTTGTTGAACTTCATTACTGGAATCGATTTCATGAACTCCAGCTTTTCTCACTCGTGAGCTTTTCTATTGGGAATTAGCACCCAACATCTCAAAAAGGTTGTACATCTTTGAGGCAGTCTTTTCTCTCATTGCTCCTCATGCAGCGTTGTTGACAATGAACTGACATTGTTGTGTAAGTCCATCATAAAAGAATTAGTTCTGCAAATGCAGGGGAAAGCTGTGATGGGGACATTGAGTGAGAAACATTTTGAACCTATCCCAAGCTTCATGGAATGGTTCTCCTTCCATCTGAGAGAAAGTAGCAATCTTTCCTCTCAACTCTGATGTTTTTTGGTGGGAATATAATTTTCCCATGAATTTATTATAAATGTTCTCCTATGTCATCAGAGAACCTGGGGGAAGTGACATTAACCAAGATTTTTCCTTATCCTTTAAGGTGTAAGGGAAACACCTCATTCGAAGTTGATCCTCGTTTAGAATACCAAGGGGAAGGTTTGGACCGTAGCATAGAAGTCTCTAATGAAGGAAAGAGAATCTTCATTAGGCAGCCCATAAAAGGAAGGAAGCATAGAAAAATGAATATTTTTTAGTTCATAATTCCGAGCAGCCTCACCCAGCTGGATAGCGGCAGTTGTCGTGCCAATCACTGGTCTTGCAAACTCCTTCATGGTGGCTTCCCTCACATGTTAGATTTCTTCCATTTTTTCCGGTTCCAGTAAAGGATTAAAGCTTGGTTCAATGTTTGGCTCAAAAACAAGTTGATGGTTGGAATCCAGTCTTGTTGACACTTGTTTAAATTTATGAATATTATTTACATATGGTGTAAGGGGATTTCCTAAGGATCTCCTACCACGTATAAACTATTAAAAACTTAAATTTAAAACTCATGTCAAGAAAAATAATAACCACACAAAAAGTTAGAGAAAATTTACATGGAATTTAATACAAAACTAGTTAAACCCTAAGTCAAATTTATTTTATTATTATTGTTTTTAAGAGAAAATAATAAACTAAAGTTTTACTTATTTTTTTATTTTTAAAATTTATTTATTTATTTCAAAAAATTTATTATTTTATTTATTTATTTAAATAAAACAAAGTTTAAATTTTATTTATTACATGTTTTTTTTTAAATTTAATTTTTTTTATTTTTTATTTTTTAGATAAAATAACATAATCAGTATTAACCAAGTGTGCTCACAGGAAAGAATGGTGGTGCAAAGGCTCCTTAAAAACCATCCTCCTAGACAGAACAACGTTCCCAGGAAAGACTAGTGGCACAAAGGCTTCCAAGAACTAGTCTCCTAGAAAGAACTCCCTTAGATCCTTACTTTTCATGCTATTAAGTTAAGTTAAGTAAAAATTTAAGTTAATTAAGTTAATAAAAATGTATGTTATATAAGTTAAACAAAATCTAAGTTAATTAAGTTTAAAAAAAATTAAGTTGATTAAGTAAAACGAAAATTGAATTAGTAAAAACCTAAGTTAATTAAGTTAAACAAAAATTAAGATAAAAAAACTAAGTTACTATTCACGTTATAATTTTTATTTATTTATTATTTTTTAACTTAAAATTTTTAAAATTTTAATTTTTTTTATTTCTTATGAAATTTGAAATTTGATTATATTGTTTTTTTTATTAGCTATTTTTTTAAATAAAAAAATCACAATTATTTACAACACAAAATGTTTTTACAATTTTGATAAATAATTTAAAAATGTTATTCCTTCCCCGCCAACGGTGCCAAAAACTTGATGAATGAAAACCAACATCGCCGATTCTACCAATACTTTGGTTTTATATTTATAAAACTCTCGCAAGTGCACGAATTATTTCTTAGAAAATGATAAGTATACTCCCAAGGTCGATCTAAGTAAGGAATATATGTGGTTTTTAATTTATTATTCAAACTTTTAAAAACGAAATTAAATCCTAAACATCCTGTCACGATAGTTTGGTTTTTGTGTTTCGAATCTAATAACAAAAAAATAAACATAGATAAATATTCAATAAAAATTTATGCAAATTTTATCATTTCTAATAGTAGAGTATTTATGGATATAATAACTAGTGAATTATGTTTCCTCATATTATTTAGGTTATTAAAGATATAAATTGATATTTATTGATTCTTCTTTTTTATATGAATACCACCTTGGTGGGGTTAGATATTCTTTATTAACTAAAAAAACAATTAACACCTATGGGTGGGGTTGATAACTAATTTGGTTAATTAAATTAATTCCTTTTTCTAAGAGATTAAAAATGAAACATTTAAATGCCACCTTTGGTGGGATTAGATAGTTTAAACTTTATTCAAGGTGTCCAAATTAAACCTAAGAATTTAATTATCTCATTACTAACTTTCAAGTTTTAAAACCACTACTTAAAATATATTGTCAATACATTTTCACATAATAATTCTTATAAAAACTTTTTAAATAGAGCTTCACTCTAACTACCGGGTGATTGTACCAACAAATAAAAGAACACTACTCTAAATTAGACCGGATAACTAAACCTTAAAATCTAATTTTTAGATTTAAGTTTGTAATGAAAAATAATAGATTTCTCTCTAACATTCTTAATATAAAATTTTGCATTAAAATAAAATCAATTCATTTTAGAGATTTTTACCTATTTAATATTTTGCAAGCATAACAACGTTATTATTATATCATGTTTACAAACAACCAACAATGTTAAATTTAATCACAAACAAATTAAATATAACATATAAGAATAAAGCATAAAAAATAATTGTAAAGAAAATAAAATCCTTACAGTACTTCGATGTTATTCTTGTTGCTGGAAAACCTCCAAACGGAATTTGCACTCCCATTTATTGAATCAAAAAACAAATAAATTACAAAAACATAACTAGTTCTTCTCAAAAAGAGAAGAACTCTAAAACTAAGAGAAACTAACTATGAAAAGCTAAAAACTAAGAAAAAATTAAGAAATAAAGAGAAGAGAAGATGTGTTTTGAGGTGTGGTATGAAGTGAAGAGAATGTGGACATTTATAGGTGAGGAAAGGAATAAAAAGTGGGTGAAAAAATGATTAAAAAATGGAGGAAACGCGTAGTAGGTGAAGATGATGTCAACTGACGTCAGCTAGTAGGTGGCATGTGCGGGACTAGGCATGGGCGACGGCTGCTTGGCGCGGCTGGGTGACTACGTGCGCGATTTCCTCCTTTTTGACATTTTTGACCCATTTTGTCCAATTTTTCCATATTTGTTGACTTTTTCTCATTTATTTTTGAATATATTTGTGATGTATTACCTTCAGTATTCCTTTTTGAGTCTTTAAGTTACATTTTTAAACAAAAATACCTGAAAAACAATAAGAATACCCGTGATTCCGAAAAGACAAATTTATATAAATATATGATAAAATCATATAAATATATATATATATTAATCAATTAATGTGCATAAAATTATGGTAAGTTTAGTGCTTTTTGAGCACTCATCACTTATAATGAGAAAGTGGTACTTTGTTTTACCAAAACTCCAATGTTTAAAAGTTGTATTGTTATACATTTGAAAGCTATTTTTAGAGAGTTGTGATGAAAATTGGGAATTTTTTGGAACATTTAGGCATGAAACCATATGATTTGCAAAAGATATGGATGTTCAGTATAATATGAATTTTATGGTTTATCATTCGAAGTTTTGTACAAAAATTTATATTAGTTTTACCAAAGCATGTTTTGTATAAATCAAAACTAAGAACTTTGTTTCAACCTGACCTGTATGTTGCGATTTTGAAATGGCTTTATAGATTATATTTGGGTGGGTTATATCTTGTCTTAAATATTGACATGCCTAGTTTTATAAATATTTTTTGGTTTATTATTTGAATATTTTTACAAAAAGTTATATTTGTTTTGCTAAAGCATGTTATGTAAAAATTGAGCTAAAACTCTTGTTATGGTCTTATCTGTATTTTTGTGTTTTGAAATTTTTATAAAAATTAGAATTAGGTGCATTATATCTTATTTTAAAGCTTGAAAAGTCTAATTTTTGTATCATTTTAGAAATAAATTTAACAATTCTTTTAAAAGTTATACCTAATTTACTGAGAATAGGTATGAAGTTTTCAAATTGTACACCTTTTGTTCTAACAACTTTTGATTTAGTTATTTAAAATTGATTTACTGATATTCAATGATCATAAGATACATTTTTGGAAAGCTAGAATGCCTAGTTTGTGATGAATTTTACAAAATTAAATTTGGATATTTTCTCTAAATATTATAATTCTTTGATTGAAGGTAATGTGTGATGAATTTGAATTAGTTTTCACCCAAGTTTATGGCAAAGAGGATGACTCCTAACCTTCCTTTAATTTAGTTTTTTTTAATTCTTTTGAAACTTTTTATTTGTTTAGTTGAATTGATTAAAAAATATGTTTTTTTTTTAATTGGGACTATGAGCTTAAGAGTATCTAAGTTAGAAGTTACATGTTAGCAGCTTATGTTTTAGCATTTTAGAGTGCCATTCAGTTTTATATTGGACAAACTAGCTATATGGTGCTATTCTTATTTTTGACACAAATATGAGTCATATAGGAAATAAAGATTCAACAAATCCTATAGGATAACTAAAGAAAAATCGATGATACAGTACAATGAGTGAACATATTTTACTCAAATTTTATAAGTACTTGTTTATTATTAACTTAAACTTGTTCATAATATTTAAGTTTATTAAGTTTTTCACAAGTATAGTTCTTTCTTATTAGATAAGGAATATTTTTATGTTTAAAAAGTAGATAATTGATTCTTATGATTGTTCAAAAGTTTGTACTCAAATTTACGACGTAAATATAGATTTTGATTAGAATATAGAATTTTATATTCAAATTTTAGTAACACTATTCTACAATATTATGCATATTATTATGTCAATTCAAAAGCTTTTACTCAGTTTTACGATATGTGTATAAATTTTGTTTAGCACGCTGATGACTCTATGAAAATAGAGTCATTAGCGCATTTTTTTACTTAATGTTTATTTGTTTTATTTAATAAATAGCATTTTTATGGAAAAAAATATATAAACTTTTTAGTGAAAAGGAGTGAAAATATAATTTTTGGAATTTTTTATGAATTTTTAAGGTAGGACCAATCAAGAGCTGCCACGTGTCATGCCATGTAAGTAGAAGAGTTGACTGAGTAAGCCATGCAGATACCACGCAAGCACGAAGAGTGAATCACATTAGACCACGTGTGAGAAGGACGAAACACGCGCCATGTATCAGAAGGACGTTCAATCCGAGTTCATAAATTGCTCAATGCTCCATTCCATGTGTCGTTATGCCATTGCTCCACGCGTTCCACTCGTGCATCATGTCATCCATTTCCGTGAATCACATTGCATCACGTGTCGTTGACCGGTCTCCATTGCCACATGTCACTCTTTGATTCGCTCAATGAATTTCTGATGCCACGTGTCACTCTGTGATTGGTTGAAATTATCAATTTTGCTTGTTTTGGTCGTAGCCCTTGATTTAAAGCTGATCGGATGGTCCAGATTGCACCTGAGCTTTATTTAAGCCTCTAATCACTCCACAAACCCTAATTTGACTCCATTAGCATAATTTTGGTAATTTTTTGGAGCTAAAAAGAGAGAAAAATTCAAGAAAATACATAATTTTAGTAGAGATTCAAAAGGAAATTAATACTACAATTCAAGAGATTGGTTGTATTTCTTTTTCTACTCTTTTTTTTAATCAATTTTATGTTTTTCTTTATGAAAAATATGAGATTTATGAACATAATTATGTGTAGTTAATTTATTAATTTAGGGATATTATGAATCAAATTTTCATCATGTAATGATCTAAAATTTTACCCCAATTATATTTTTAATTTAATTATATTATTTAATCTAATTTTTATGTTATTAATTATTTGACCAATAATTTATCTATAGAGACAATTAAATAGAGTTGAGAGAATTATCTAATTGTTTGTCTTGATTAAATAACATGCATAGTTTCTAGGCAGATATGTATGATTCTTATGTATGTTATCCATAATTGATGCACTTAACGAGTAGTATACAATTTAATTGACATGAGAATATGATTAAATTAATTATAATATAGTGTGTGGTTTACTTGAAAGAAAAATACATGCTAGGTTAGATTTAATTGATCATGTGATTAATTGATTGATAATTATATTGGGGGGATTTTAACGATACATATGTTTAGAAAATTGGGGGATTAAGTATTCCTCGATATTTTTCATATATCTTTTTGGTCACAAATTCTGATTTAATTAATTATTGCTATTTACTTTTAGATATTTTAATTTTGCTTCATTAAAATATAAAAACACCAAAAAAAATTGATTTTTATTATTTTTAGTTTTAAAAATTAGTTTCTAATAAAATAATATTTATGTAAACGATCTTCACTTATCATTATATTACTTGTTACGATACGTATACTTGCGTATTTATTGCACACATTTCGTGTGTGGTGATAAAGGTTTTAGTGCCATTGATTAGAAATTAATAATTTTTTTTGTTATTTTTATTTAATTTCTTTTTTTTACTTTAATTTTAATTTACTTATTTTCTTTTAGTGACTTATTTATTTATTTATTTTCTTTACTTATTTATTTATTGCTTTAATTTATTTATTTAGTTGTTAATTTTTTATTTATTTTATTTAGTTTTTATTTAGACATCTCTTTTAGTATTGTAGAAACATTGTTGAATCTATTGCATGAGTAGAGTTTGTGAAGGAGAAATCTTACCTTTAAATCTTGAAATTGAGTGTACTTTGAGATCTATTAGAAACAACAAGTCACCCAAGAGGAAAAAATGGATAATCCATTGTAAATAAACAACAATGAGCTAAACTTGAACAATCAAATGCTTTTGGTGGATGATAGAGATAGAGCTATGAATGAATATGCAATACCTATAATGGAAGGGCTGAATCCAAGTATTACAAGGCCAAATATTCAAACTAATCAGTTTGAACTAAAGCCAGTCATGTTTCAAATGCTTCAAAGAGTTGGATAATTCAGTAGATTACCAACAAAGGATCCTCATCTTCATCTCAAATAGTTTATTGAAGTTGTATATTCATTTAAGTTCAATGGTGTGACAGATGAGGCATTTAGGTTTAGATTATTCCCTTACTCTTTAATAGACCGTGCTAGAGTGACAACCATGAGTAAAGTAGCTGGAATGCATGAGGTAAATGATATCATAGCACTTACAGCTCAAGTTTCATCTTTGGTTAATCTTTTGAAGGTATAAAACTCGCAAGTGAGTATAAACCAAGTCCAAAATTCAGGAGTGTCATGTGTGTTTTATGGAGGAGCTCATTTTTTTTTATAATTGTCCAATTAATCCTGAATCCATTTGCTATGTGGGTAATGTGAATCGAAGAAATAATCCATACTCAAACACATATAACCAAGGATGGAGACAACATCCAAATTTCTCTCGGAGTAATAACAACATTCAAGGTGGTAATCAATTCAACCATCAATCATTTCCACCACCTGGTTTTCAAAAACCACAACAATCACAAGCCCAAGAGAAGAAGCCACCTATTGAGGACAATACAAGTGTTTTAATGGGGATGATGAAAGACTTCATCCAATTAGTGAATACAAAAGTGTCAACTCAAGAGGTTTCAATTAAAAATTTGGAGAACCAAATGGTGCAACTTGCTCAGGCTATAAGTCAAAGGCCTCATCGTAACCTTCTAAGTGACATAATTGTAAACCCAAGAAGAGAAGGTAAGGACCAATGCAACACCATAGCCTTGAGGAGTATTAAAACTTTAGAACAAGAACATAAGACGGAAAAGGGTGAGGAGAAACAGGGAATTAAAAATGATAAAAAGGACTATAAACCTAAAAAGGATAAGGAGGAACCATAAACTAAAAAGGAGGAGGAGGAATTAGTGGATAAAGAGAGTAATGGAAAGGAAATAATTCAGCCAAAAAAGAGCAACCTCTACAAACCCAAAAGTAAATGGATACAAAAAGATGTGCCTTAGGACTTGATATGACCGTCTAGTCAAGGACATTAAACGTGACGCTGGTTGGGAGGCAACCCAACATTATTTTGCTTATATTTTCATTATTTTTGTTTTTTAGGTGAATAAATGTAGAGGGCAATGGCGCAACAAGAATGAGCATTTCAGTGACAATGTAGTGTGCCATGATTAAAGGAGTTTTATTTTCTTTTACCTTTTCATATGTATATGTGCACATTGGGGACAATGTGTAATTAAGTTTGGGGGAGGGAACTTCATTCTCTACATTAGTATTTAGTATGCATTTTTAATTTTTAGGTTTTATTTTCATCATGATTTGGGTAAAAATTGATAAATATATAGAAACTAGATGCATACATACTTGAAATGAAACATATGAATTCAATGATGAAAATTGGTTATCATGACTAGGATAAGAAATGTAACATATTTGTTAAGATATTTACATTAATTATGTGATAAGTTTGCTAGTTTTGATTTGATTGATTCAAATTTTTATACACATGTTCATGATTGATTTTGGTGTTCTTATTGAGAAAATATTTATAGTGAGTTGTACGAGTCGATGAGATCTACCAAGTTTTAGAATCTATTTGATTATCCCTTGAGGCGAAATCCTAAATAGTATTTAGCAAGAGAAATAATTTTGGCCTTATTTAGATTGATTGAGCCTTTCAAGCTAACCATTGTTAATATCTTTAGTCACTCAATTGAGCCTAACAAAGAACTTTTCATAACTGTAAGCCATATTTAATGCCTAACTAATAAGTATTACCGTTACCCTTGCACCTTTAGCTTGTATGAAAAGAAAAAAATGCAATCATGTGTTATGCTTTAGAGTAAGGTGAAATGTAATGCACCCTATAAAAAAGAAGAAGCAAGACTCACAACACAATTATCGCTCTAAAGAAAAAGAAAATAGAATTGAAAATAAGTTTGGGGGGAGGGGTGTTGTGAAGTCACCAAAAAAAAGAAAAAAAAAGAGATGTGGAATAAAAAATATACGAAAAGAATGTCAAAAGAGGGTGCACTAAAATATTAAGTAAAAGCTCAATTGCAGTTAAAAAGTGCATGATGTAAAACAAATCTAAGGTGTGGAAAGAGCCTAAAATGTCTTCATTTATCGACCCCTCACCTAAGCCTTAAATTACAACCATGTAAAATCCTTATTGATCTTGAGCTAAGTGCATATTTATATTAGTGGAGAGGGACGTGAAAAATAGACTTACGAGACTTGTTCTAAGATTGAATTGATTAGCATGCTTATATAGATTGATTACATGAGTGCATTGAATGATATCATGTGCAATACACACACACAAATCATTTTTTCAAAAACCTTACATATCTTTGTATTGATGGAACGTTGATTGATGAATATATAAAAAAATTTATCATAGAATTGTACGACTTTTGAGAAGGATAGTTTTTTTAAATATGCATGTACTAATAAAAGTATATTTATGAATATACTACCGAAGTTACTTTATTTAGTAATACTTAGCTTTACTTGAGGACAAACAAAGATTTAAGTTTTGGGGTGTGATGACTCTATGAAAGTAGAGTCATTAGCGTATTTCTTTTACTTAATATTTACTTTTTTTTATTTAATAAATAGTATTTTTATGGCCAAAAAAATTAAAATATAAACTTTTTAGTAAAAAAGGGTGAAAATATAATTTTTTGAATTTTTTGGGATTTTTAATGTAGGACCAATCAGGAGTTACCACGTATCATGCCAGGTAAGCAAAGGAGTTGACTGTGCAAACCACGTGGATGTCACGCAAGCACAGAGAGCGAATCACGTTACCCCACGTGTGAGGAGGACAAAACACACGCTATGTGTCATAACGACGTTCAATCTAAGTTTGAAAATTAGTCAACCCTCCATGCCACATGTCGTTACTAGGGGTGTTCGTCGAATTGAAACCGTTGATTTTATACTCATCTGATCTGATCCGATCCGACCATCCAATCAAATTGAAACATCCTAATCTACAATCGATCCGATCACCTTTCAAATTCGATGTAATCTGATATGTAATCTATTCGGATTGGATTGGTTGAATATGATCAATCTATAACCTATTCGAATTGAATCGGTTCAATCCGATCAATCCAACCAATAAACTTAATTAACTCTATTTTTTGTATTTTTGAATAAAAAATTTAAATTTTCACATAACATAAACTTACTTAAGCTAAAAAAACCTTAAAATATGACTACTATAGGAATGATCAATGAGAATATGACTAATATATAAAATATAAATATATATTTAAGAATTTTCGATCGGATCGGACCGAATAAGATAATACATAGTGAAATCTATCATCTGATCCGAACTTAACGAATTGATTTTTTTTTTCATCCGATTCGATGGTTAGATCGAAATTGTAAAAAAATTAACAGATGAGATTTTTTGCACACCCCTAGTTGCTACGTCATTGCTCCACGCGTTCTACACGTGCACCACGCCATCCATTTCTGTGAATCACGTCACACCAAGTGTGGCTGACTCAGCGAGCATTGACTCTGACCGATCTCCCCTGCCACAGGTCACTCTTTGATTTCCCCAATGAATTTATGATGCCATGTGTCGCTCTATGATTGGTTGGAAGTCTCAGTTTTATTTTTTTTATCGTTACCCATGATTTGAAGTTGATCGGACGGTCCAGATTGCACCTAAGCTTTATTTAAGCCCATAATCACTCCATAAACCGTAATTTGCCTCCATTAGTATAATTTTGGTCATTTTTTGGAGCTTAAAAGATAGAAAAATATAGAAACATTCAAGAGAGCACACAATATTGGTTGAGATTTAAGACGAGATTAATACTACAATTCAAGAGATTGATTGAATTTCTTTTTTGACTCTTTTCTTTATCAATTTTAATGTCTTTCTTTATGAAAAATATGAGTTTTATGAACACAATTATGTGTAATTAATTTATTAATATAGGGATATTATGAACCCAATTTTCACCTTGCGATGATTTAAAATTTTACCCTAATTATATTTTTAATTTAATTATATTATTTAATCTGATTTTTATGCTATTAATTGTTTGGCCAACAATTTATCTATAGAGGCAATTAAATATATTTGAGAGAATTATCTAATTGTTTGTCTTGATTAAATAACATGCATAGTTTCTAGGTAAACATGCATGGTTCTTATGTATGTGATCCATAATTGATGCACTTAAAGAGTAGTATGTAATTTAATTGACATGAGAGTGATTAAATCAATTATTATATGGTGTGTAGTTTACTTGAGAGTGAAATACATGCTAGGTTAGATTCAATTGATCATGTAATTAATTGATAATTATATTAGAGAGATTTTAGAGATTCACACGTTTAGAAAATTGGGTGATTAAGTATTACTAGATATTTTCTCATATATATTTTTAGTCACAAAATCTGATTTAATTAATTATTGCTCTTTACTTTTAGATATTTTAATTTTGCTTCCTTATAATATAAAAACACAAAAAAATTAATTTTTATTATTTTTAGTTTTTAAAATTAGTTTCTAATAAAATAATCTATGTGGGAACGATCTTTACTTATCATTATATTACTTGTTGCAATACATATACTTATGTATTCATTACACACACTTCGTATGTGGCGATCACACATAAAACTTAATATCTAGTTTTTAATAGCAATATTTTGAAATATTATTATGCATTTTTTTTAAATCATCAAATAAGCACTCACCCCTAGATTCACAAGTAACATAAGAAATAAATAATTAACTTGCGGGTTACTATCTGCACATGTATTACCAGCACACATGTAATTAAGACTAAATAAATAAATAATCAAGATTTAACAATAACGTAATAAATAAATAATCAATTAATAGGTCCTCATCTACATGGATATGACCTGTATACTTGCAATTAAGATTTTTTCCTATGCGAGTTAGGTGATGTTTTTATTCTAATAAATTATTTCATGTATACTACTTATAACTATTTTACATGCATAAAATGCACTTCAAGTTACATTATTTCTTCAAAATTTATAATAAAGTTTGTGTATATTTTTATGCAATGATTTGTTTATATTTTACAATTGAGTATTAAAGATTGAATAAATATGTTTTATAATTGTATTTTTCTAAACTTATCCATTCAAAGAGTATTTTTACTCAACCTATTTTTCTTTAAAACATTTCCCTCTTAGGTAGCAGTAGCTTTTGATTTGGAGACCTAATATTTTTCCTTAGAAAGAGAGATAGATTATTTCCTTATATGGTTTCTTATTCTTTAAGAATATATATAATTATGACTCATTAGTGGCTCAAGAATTTAATTTAGGAGTATTATCACCTATGTTTGTTATTATTATTTTTAAGTCTAAATGTATAGATAGTGAGATCTAGACATTATACAGCATGTAGATGTTATGTTTATCTTATGGTACGTTATTTTATAATTGAAAAAAAGTGAAGATTATGCCCAACTTTGATATATTTCAATAGTATAGCATGAATTTCTTAAGTTCTAAGATGCCTTAAGATGGGTCTTGACACTTGTACTATTCAAAACAGTAACCTTAGATTTTATAGCATGCTTGTTCGTGCGATTTTATTTCTTAAAATACTTGGCAGCAATGTGTCCAAGCTTTCCACATTCGAAGCATCTGATTTTGTTCCAGTGGCCTTTGCTAGGTTTCTTATATTCGTTGTTTGAGTCTGCATATACTTTTGTAGATTTTGAGGCTTTGGAACTTGAAGTATCTCTTCTAGTACTCCTAAAAGAGGGTTTCTTCCTTATAAAGAATCTTGTGAATCTCTAGGAAAGGAAAGTCATTTCCTCCTCATCGAGATCAGAATCATCATTACCACCAACCATGGCACAAACATATTTGCTAGGTTCACTTTTCTTGGTTGTCTTGAGAGCCAAGCTTTTTCCCTTATTGGAAGAAATTTATTCTTGTCTTGGTAACAAGTGATACAATTCGAGGACTAATAGGTTACTAACCAACTCATTTTCACCGGGTATGTACATTGACTCTATGACGGTAACTTTGGCATGAAAGTTGTAGCATAGATCAACGATGAACTTCTCAATATATTTTTCTTCACTGATGAGTCTACCTGATAACTGTATTTTATATAGTTATTTTCATTTATTTTATTAATTATAATTACTAGTTTCTTGACATTTTTAGTTAATTTTAGTTGAGTAAATTCATAATTACTGTTTATTTGTTAAGGAATATATTTTTAAGAAAATTAAAGAATTTGAATCGAAAACGTACTTAATTACAAATTTATGTCTGAAAATATAATTTATAATAAAAGAGTGTTTAATTGCAATTAATAAAAGTCTAAAATAAATAAAAGTCTAAAATATAATTTGAATAAAAATTAGGCTTAATTTTAATTATTAAAAGTTTAAAATTTAAATTAAAATTGAAAAAGGGCTTAATTGTAATTAAACAAAGTTTAAAATTTAATTTGAATTAAATTTGAGGGCTAAAATGCAATTAAGAAAAGTTTATTTTTCTGTGCAGGAAAGAAGAAGTCCATACGCCATCATCCACGTGCACCACTGAACTGTCAGATCAGAAAAGCAACCGTGAGGATGCACACATGTCCTTCAAACTCGACCAAAGCGATTGGACGCAGGTTTTATGGTTGCATGCCACTTGGTACTCATGTGGGGCCTACCTGACACGTAAGCCGGCATGCAGGGTGGGACCCACATGAGTACCGAGCGGCGTGTAACCATAAAACCTACGTCCAATCGCTTTGGTTAGATCGTGTCTTTACGCGTCTTCCAAATCCACGATTTCCTGCGGCGCAATCACATGCGCCCGTTTATACCACCAATTGAAAGTTGCCACGTGTCCCATCATTCCTTGTAGTCAATCATGTGCTGACACGTGACATGTTTCGGTGAACACAAAAATGCAGAATCACGCACGCGTTCCAGCAGGTCTACCAATAGAGGATTTCAATTGTTGGCCATTTTCCCCTATTGGATTACCAGTAGCATCAAATAGAATGGATACTCTATCATTTAGGTTAAGTGGAGCATCAAGTATATTTGCCCAACCCTTTCTTTTCAAATGGCCCAATGGATCATTTGGATCTACAAGCTTTATTACTCGAGGATCCATAAAATATTTGCAAATAATGAAGAAATATAAATTAATTGACAATTTTAGGAACATACATATATATAAACATCCAAGAGTTATTAAAACAATATAGAATATACGTTATTTTTAAGTAGGTTGTTGATCGTATACATATATTCCTTCACAATCACTTCAAGTCCATGACAAAGAATCATCGTCATCAACTAGATCATCATATACATTAGGCAATTTGTTTGAGAAATTACTAATATTGGATAATGCATCAAGCATTGAGTTATCATCTTCTAAATCATCACAATGGTAAAACTATTTTTTGTGGAGGCGTTAACATAACAAACCATCTTGTGTCAATTTGATCGCTCACGTAAAATACTTGTTTTGCATGAAGTCCTAACATGAGAGGATCATCAGTGTGAATTATCTTGGATAAATTTATAAGGATAAATCGAAAATCATCTATTTTATATCCAACATTGATAACATATTCGACCCAATCACATAAGAATATTGTTTCATGGAAGACCTCATAACCCAATTCCCAAATCCCTTGAATTATACCATAATATGTTCTATCAGAAAGTACAAGATTACCATATTTTGAACTGGAAAATTGCATAGTTTATGCAACCATCTTCACACCACTATTCTGATTTACTCGGACTTTGTCCCTAACTTGAGTCGTAAACCTCGATCCATTAATTGTGAAACTAGAAAATGATTTGACATCAAATTTTGGACCATGTGCAAGCCATTCTAAACTTTTTGTTATTTTATGATTGGGTTTGTTGAGTTCATCTCGAATCTATGTATACAAAAACATGAAATGTGTTTAAAGCAAAGTTTTAAAACATTACATAGAAGTACTAATGAATTCTTGTATGTGACACTTACATAGTTGCAAAACCAATTAATAAGCTCTCGCTTATGTTTATCATACAACCATTTTTCTCCTCCTTTTGTTTTATAATGAATATTGATCTTCAATAAGTTTAAATGCATCTTGTAATGTTATTAAAGATATATCAAGTTGATATCATCATTAATAGTTAAATAAAAAATAATTTTTGCATAAATGGAAAGGT
Source organism: Hippophae tibetana (assembly GCA_037013495.1). NCBI lineage: Eukaryota > Viridiplantae > Streptophyta > Magnoliopsida > Rosales > Elaeagnaceae > Hippophae > Hippophae tibetana. The sequence goes on along the minus strand of CM072808.1, from coordinate 7,911,624 downwards.
TAAACATCACTTACTCTATGTACGATTGTGCCTCATTATTATTTACCAAAATGATTCGGTGTGCTTTTTCCTATCGAGTGCGATCAATAAATAATTTCTTACTTCCACCAAGCATAGGGTTACCTATTTGGATCATGTGACATTGAAGAACAATTTGTGCTTAGAATTCCCAATTTTAGTGCAACCACTAAAGTATTCAGAACAAAACTCAATGGCCTCTTCAACAATGTAATGCTCCACCATGCATCCTTCAGGTCGATTTCTATTATTTACATATCTTTTAAGGAATTGCATATATCTCCCAAAAGTATACATCCACCTTAAGTAAGTAGGACCACACAATTGAACCTCTCGAACTAAATGAACACACAAGTGAATCATTATATCGAAGAAAGAAGGAGGAAAATATTTTTCAATTAGACACAAAGTCTCTACAACATCTTTCTATAAAGAGTTTAACTCGCCAATTGATATATATTTCTTGCATATTGTATTAAAGAATGAAAAAAAATGAATTATTGATAATTGAACATGTTTTGGAAGAATTGATCTAATAGCAATTGGTAATAATTGTTGCATTAAGAAATGATAGTCATATGATTTCAATCCATAAAGTTTCTTATCGATGATAGACACAAAATTTCTTAACTTGGATGAGAAACCATCAGGAACTTTCACACTCGCCAAACATTTACAAAACATATCCTTCTCTTTTGTTGACATTGTATATGATGCTGGTGGCAAGTATGATCGATTCTTATCATTTTCCACCCTTGGTGCCAATTTAGGTCGTATGTCTAGTTTCTTTAAATCCAATCTTGCTTTAATTTCATCCTTCGTTTTTTTAGGTATATTAAATAATGTACCAATCAAGCTCTCTCATACATTTTTCTCAATGTGCATGACATCTAAGATGTGACGAATGTGTAGGTCTTTCCAATAAAGTAATTCCCAAAATATTGATTTTTTTATTCCAACAACCATGGTCTACTGATTCAGTAACATTTTCATTTTCACCCTTTATATTAGTTGACCTATTTCGTTTCCCTACCTTAGTGGGTATTCTTTTTTTCATCTTTCCATATCATTTGAATGGCATACCATTCAATTGCCTAAATATCTCAACACCTCCCAAAGGTCGGGGTGTATGATCATGATCTTCTTCACCATCGAATGGTTTCTTTTGGTATCTAAACTTATGTCTAGATGGAAAAAAATCTTCTATGTCTTCTCTAAGACATCTTTCGACCATGAACAAGATAAGTTACAGAAGTGTCATCACTACATATAGGGCATCCCTTGTAACCTTTTGTTGCATGTCCTGATAAGTTCCCATAGGTAGAAAAATCATTAATTCTCCATCAAAAGACCCCCCTCAAGTTAAAATGTTCTTCTTTATGTGCATCGTAAACATTTACACCACACAATGTCTTTAAATAATTTATCAGAGACTATAAATATACATCAATATCAACATCGGGTTGTTTCGGTCCTGAGATCAATAATGTTAACATCATGAATTTTCTTTTCATACATAATCAGGGAGGAAGGTTGTATGTTACCATAATTACTGGCCAACAGCTATATCTACTACTAAGGGAACTATATGGATTAATTCCATCAACAGCAATGGCAAAACGAAGATTGCACAGATCAGATGCAAATTGAAGGGATAAATTATCTATTACTTCCCAATTTAGAAAATCACAAGGATGATGTAGCACCCCATCATCAGATCAATTATTTGAATGCCAAGTCAACATCTTTGATGTCTCTTTACTTTTGAACAACCTTTGAAAGCGAGGAATCAGAGGAAAGTACCAAAGAATCTTTGCATGCATGCCTTTCTTAGGTGTTGTCTCATTTGTAGCATGTTTCCATCTCAATTCTTTACACATCGGACAATCATCTAATGTCTCATATTCTTTTCTATAAAGAATGAAATCATTTGAACAAGCATGAATCTTATGATATTCCATGCCAAATCGACTAAGAGATTTCTTCACTTCATACTCAATACCCTCAGGAAACATATCTATTAGTAGATTTAGTAATTCTGTGAATTCTTTGTCAGAAAAACCATGTTTTGCCTTCATATTGTACAAATGAACTAATCCCGACATTTTAGTGTATTTTTTTCAGTTTGGATACAACAATTTTTTGGCATTTTCTAAAAAAAATTTAAAGGTTTCGGGATCATCCTCATGTAGTTCATCTTCAACACCATGAAACATATCTTCTGTCTGTACATTATGATAAGATGTATGTAATCCACTCACATTCTAATTATCTCTTCTCCATAAGTATTATCAATATTTTCTCCATGATAATACCAACATTTATAACTCAAAAGAATATCACTATGGATAAGGTGATACTTAATCGCGTCAACTTCATGAAATCGCTCGTTTTTACATTTAACATATGGACATCGAATCATATTAATTTCGTTATTACTATTTCTACAAGTATATTCCATGAAACTTTTAACTCCAGAAATGTAGTCCTGCTCAATTCTACACTTTGACATCCAAGATTTGTCTATTTTCTATTAATGACATTAAGCATATTAAATATGTATCCAATCAATATATTTTAGGTATTATTATATATGAATTCCCTAATTATTAGAATATATACCAAAACACACATAATACAAAAATTTATCATTTTAATCATTTTAAAATTGTATTACTTTGACATAATAAAATATAATTATTTATATGTAAATAAATTTATCCACATACGGTAAATCTTCTAGTTCCTCAAACCCGAACATCCAGATATTATTTCCATAGAAAATCAACCAAAATAATAATAACATGCATAATACAAGACATATATAAATAAAAAATTTATACAAAAAATAACACAAACTGAATAGGGATAAAAAATTATAATATTCTCACTAGCTATGATTGTAATTTTTTTGATTTAACAGGATAGAGATAAATAACAAAAATACTCTCATTAATATATGTTTGAATTTTTTATCTATAAAAGACTTTTGTGGTTTCTTTTTTATAAATAAAAAGACTAATGAGTACCTTTTTATAATTAAAATGATTAATGAGTATATTTTTTATGAATAAGATGAGTAATGAAAACCTTTTTTAAATTAAGGGTGTATAAAAAATTCTTTGAACCAAACAATTCAAAAAATTTGTTTGCATTTAAAGGATTATGAATGGCTTCAATCTGATGGTATGATTGAATTGAATAAATTATTTCAAAATTCACAAGATATGAATCGAATCATAGATTAGTATTTTTAAATATGAGTAAATCCTATGAGATCCGTATATATTAAAATATTTATTTTTTATATTTTTGTATAAATTCTATGAGAAATTTTATTAAATAATTTTACCATTAATTATTACATGGTAACCCACGACAAAATAATTAAATTAGATGAGTTTTTTTTGGCTTTTCTCATCATATTTATTCTAATTCAACTTTTAAGTACCCATAATTCAATCCCACAGCCACCGTCTTTTCATATTTTTTGATTATTCAGTTTGTTATTTGCTACATAATACATATCGATTTCTCAAATTTGGACAAACATGGATATATTTATTAAACAAATGTGTGGATTTATTATTATGGATTTATAATTTTCATAATTTTTTAAAATAAAAAATTATGTAGTCATGAAAAATATTATATAATAGATTATACTGATGGATCAGAATTAGTCCACATGTACGATAAATCAGATTTAATCGAATGAATATAAAGTGAGTATCGATTACAGATTATAAAATTCTAAACTGTATTAATCAGATCAAATTATAGATTTGCTAAACTATGTGGATTTGATCTACTGTACACACATATTTTAAAGTTAGATGATTAATAACACTTTTACTCAAAGCAAATGAATTATCATGACATTTTTTCTAATAAAAAATACACTTTTGTGGCTAACATTACCTGTATACTCTTACTTTTTTCTTTATTTTTTGAATATAAAGGCAAAGGTGTTTGTACAAATAATGTCACATAGGGCTTCCACAACACTTAATGGAAAATAAATTACGCTATAACTTGGATGGATACACATTTTGGAAATGGTTATCACTAATGGCACTTCTTCAAATCATGTGCATTAAAAGCATGTAGGGCCTAATTGTGAATATAGCATCACCTCTCTAACTCTTATGAACTGAGTGTTATTCTTTGATTAGACACTCTAATCGTGTCATTTGGGGACATTAAAAACACATTACAGATGTAACTTTTGGACATTCTGTTTGTGTAAAAGTTTGCAAACTTCTTTTTGAGTGGAACACGCCTGGAAAAGGTATTTGGTTCCTTGATTCTATATGCAAACCTAGTTAGCTAAGTTGGCTTTTTAGGTTCTCTTAATATGGACTTGATGGATCTCTTAAGCACACTAGGAGTGTACCTTCTAGATAGAATTTATCATAGGTGTATGTACATTTATTTTTCACTTTTTTGTATGAATGATTTTTGGATAATCAAGTTGAACTTTAGTGGTCAGACCTTGGCCATGGTGGACTGTGGTTGTCCAAGGGGAATCCTAGTAAGCTAGGATGAAACTTGCTCTTCAATATTGGACCTTGGCTTACTTGACTTGGGTAGGCACGCTCTAACTAGTAAGTGCCAATTTTTTGAGTGAATCTATATCAAAGTAGAATTTTGGTGAATATAACTTATTTGGAGCCTTTAATAGGTAGGAGATGATAACCTCATAGATGAATATCTAAAATAGATGTGACTTTCAACTTTTTTGCATTCATTAATGTTGGTGACTCTATAAGTAAAGATATTATGGACCAATTCATACTAGTTTTGAGCTTTTCTGAAATATAAGAGCTTGCACACATGGTAAGTGCTTGAAAAATACTTATACTCTATGCTTTTACTATGCTCAATTGAAAATAATAGGTTTAATTATATCATTTTATATGATTATTATGCAAATCTTATCAATAAAAAACTGTAAGTGCACAATATCGTAGTTTTATAATAAAGTAATAAGAAGAATATCGTATCAGGGATTAGTAACTTATTTTTGACAAATACCAAAATTATACTAACTTAATTTTATTAAGAGAAGTCACTAAAGTTGTTGTATTTGAAATTTAAAATAAAATTAATGTAAAGAAAATATGCAAAAGAAAATAAATATATTGTTCAAAGATCAAATTAATGGGTAGAAAACTTCTAGGAAATCGATTTCACCTAATCCCTCACTATGCTTTAGTCATCTAGCTAATTGAATTTAATTCTCTCTCTTTGTAAGCAATCTCCAAAAAATATCCAAAAGCCTCTTTCGATAGTCAATTGGAAGCATTTTTGATAATTAATTTACATAAGAGTATGCAATTTAATAAAGCAAGAAAATATTAAGACGAATGATTTTAAAATTACACAGGTTCATATAAGTCTTTCAATTTTTATATTTACCTATGCCGAAATATTTCATATCAATCATATAATTCCTTCTTTCAATAGTAAATCACAAGACTAAAATCATCTAATTAATGACCAGTTAATTAGAAGTAATAAACTCAAAATAAATCAGACAAATATGAAGAGAATAATTCAAATTGACATAGAAAATCAAGCATAGTTCAGAATTAAATTACATATTTTTCCTAAAATAAAGAAAAATTAGTTCATACTAAAAATTAAATTTAACATAAACAAATTTACCATAATTTTCTGAGAAAAATTGAAAGAAAATTGAATCACAAAAAGAATCTATTTTCATGTCCTCTTTCATGTTTTCTTTCTCTTTTTCCTAGTTTCTACGTTTCTACTCCTTTTATTTTCTTTTCTTCTTCTCGCGCTATTTCTTTTTGTCTCCACCCCTCTTCTCCTCTCTTTTTTCTTTTGTTCTCTATATATATTCATCCAAAAACCTACACTCGGTTACCTCTTTATATATATATACATGATCGCCACACACGAAGTGTGTGCAATGAATATACAAGTATACATATCACAACAAATAATATAATGATAAGAAAATATTGTTCCCACAGAGATTATTTTATTAGAAACTAATTTTTAAAACTAATAAAATAAAAATAATTGTTTTTATGTTTTTATATTTTAAGGAAGCGAAATTAAAATAACTAAAATTAAATAACAATAATTAATTAAATCAAATTTGGTAACTAAAAAGATATATGAGAAAATATCTAGGAATACTTAATCCCCCAATTTTGTAAACATGTTAATTGCTAAAATCCTCTCAATATAATTATCAATTAATTACATTATCAATTGAATCTAACTTAGCATGTAATCCTCTCTCAAGTAAACTACACACCATATAGTAATTAAATTAATTACACTCTCATGCTAATTAAATTGCATACTACTCATTAAGTTCATCAATTATGGATCACATACATAAGAATCGTACATCTCTACCTAGAAATTATGTATGTTATTTAATCAAGACAAACAATTAAATAATTCTCTCAAATCTATTTAATTGTCTCTATAGATAAATTGTTGGCCAAACAATTAATAGCATATAAATCAAATTAAATAATATAATTAAATTAAAATTATATTTAAGGTAAAATATTAAATCATCACATGGTAAAAATTTGGTTCATAAGATCCCTAAATTAATAAATTAACTACACATAATTATATTCATAAAGCTCATATTTTTCATAAAGAAAGACATAAAAATTGATAAAGGAAAAAGTAGAAGAAATACAATCAATCTCTTGAATTATAAAATTAATCTACTTTTTAATCTCCACCAAAATTGTGTCCCTTCTTGAATTGTTTTGTATTTTTCTCTCTTTTAGCTTCAAAAACTCACCAAAATTATGCTAATGAAGGCCACTTAGGTGATGTTTGGTTGGAGGGAATGAAAAGTAATCAAAATTGATTCCTTCCATTTTGTGTGTTTGGTGGGGCGGAATAAGGGGACAGAATGGAATCGATTACTAAAGGAGAAGGAATAACAATTCCTTCTCTCCCTTTTAGGAATTATGATTTCATTCCTATCTAAACTTTTTTTTTCTAATTTTACCCTCACCCCAAACATAACCCTAAACTCAAATCCCAAATCCCCAAACCCAAAACCTAAAACCCTAAATTCCAAAACCCTAAACCCTATATCAAAATCCTAAAATCCTAAACCCTAAACCCTAAATCCCTAAACCCTAAACCTCAAATCCCTAAATCCTAAAACCCTAAACCTTAAAACCTAAATCCCAAAAATCTAAACCCTAAACCCTAAACCCTAAACCTTAAACCCTAAACCCCAAATTCCAAATCCTAAACCCTAAACCCTAAATCCAAAATCCCAAATTCTAAAACCCTAAACCCCAAATCCTAAATCCCTAAACCCTAAATCTCAAATCCCAAACCTCAAAACCCTAAACCCTATTTAGAAAAATAATAATTTTAATAATGTATTTATTTTTAATTAAGTAATAATTATTTAGAAAAATAATGATTTCAATAATATATTTTGTGTGATGAAAAAATAGTAATTAAATGACATTATTTGAACTTTATGAATGTAGGGGTATTAAGTTAATTTACAGCTTTTTCATTCCATTCTAGTGGCAAACCAAACACTGTAATCCTGATTCCGAGCTTGATTCCAATGGTCAAACCAAACAACATTATTTCCTTTCCATTTCATTCCATTTCGATTTCGATTTCGATTTCGATTTCGATTCCATTCCATGAACCAAATGTCATCTTAGGGTTTATAAAGTGATTAGGGGCTTATATATTACTCAGGTGTGATTGGGACCATCAGATCAACTTTAGATCAAAAGCTACGATCAAAACAAGCAAAATTGACAATGTCATCCAATCACAATGTGACACATGGAATAAGGAATTCACTAGATGAATCAGAGAGCAACGTGTGGTAGGAGAGACCAGTTAGAGTCAACGCTGGTTGAGTCACATGATTTGTGGAAACAGATGGCATGGCATATTGGTGGAACGCGGGAGTAATTGAATGGCGACACGTGGTAGAGAAGTTTGATAGCACTTCAAACTCCGATTCAATGTTGTGATGGCACGTAGTGCACGTTTCGTCCTACTCACAAGCAGCATAAATTGATTCACTATCCTTGCTTGTGTTATGTCCGCGTGGCTTGCCCAGTCAACTTCCATGCTTGCGTGGCATGCCTCGTGGTAGATTCTGATTGGTCCTACGTTACAAATCCCAAAAAATTCCAAAAATTATATTTTCACCTCTTTTCACTAAAAAGTTTATATTTTAATATTTTTGGCTATAAAAATACTATTTATTGAATAAAATAAGTAAATATTAAGTAAAAAAGTACACCAATGACTAAACTTTCATAGAGTCATCAATATATATAAAACGTACGAGAGAAAAAAAATAAAAATCCAGAGGGTTATATCATCTATTTATATATATATATATTTAGAGACATCCTAATTTAAATAAATTTTCATTTAAATTTGAGAGTCCTTAGATAATATGCTTCTAAAATTTTAAATAATAATAATGAAGTCTAAAATCAGTAAAACAATATAAGTAAAATTATATCAAAGTTAAAGTTGAGAAGTGATAAATCATGTCAAATACCCTCAACTTAAAAAAAAATTTGTCCTCAAACAAAAAGAAAATAAAAGAAAAGGAAAATTTTAGACAGTGTCAACAAGGTTCCATAGATAACTATCATCACTTACCAAACCATGATCTAAATTTTAGATTTCATCACTAATAACTTACTCTTTTTACATCAAAGATGGCAAGAAAATCAATCAAAATTTCACAATTTGTCAAGTAAGAGTTAAGCATTTACTTCAACCTAAAGCTAGGTCCTTGAGTGTGTGTGTGTGAAATAGTCAATTTAACTCAAAACCTCCAGCAAATTCAGATAAAAGTAGAACAACTAAAATCAGAAGAATTCTGATCTCAAAACTTAACTCTATAAGTCCAATTTTCAGAAATCCTCTCAACTAATGTAATCAAATACCAAAATCAAAGATCAAAAGGTCTTTAATTGGAGTTGTAATGACAGGTCATAGGGTGAGGGCTAAGAAAGAAATGGATATGAAAAATTAAAGCAAACTAGGAAAATACTTGGTAGAAAGAAACAATAAAAAGAATATCCACATGATTCATATCATAGCTCTTTCTTTTTTCTTTTTTCACCTTGAAATTCAATAAGTGGATTTCTTTTTTTTTTTCTTTTCTTCTTCTTCTTTTTTGTTGTGGTTACCTTTATACTCATAGTCTTTACTAATTTCAACCACTTTAATCCTTTTTCGATTCTTGCCTTTCACTTTATCTTTTTTTTCACACTTTGATCGAATAGAACAAACATAATGTGGATTATTTAATTTAAACTAATTTTCTCTTTAAATGTAAATTTTTACCAAAGTATTTTCTCAAAATTTAAGGTAGATTCATGGTTTTTCAAGCTTAGAATTGGAATGGTTTACGTAGTTAAAAGAAAAAATAAGGTTTATGTAAAATAAGGCTCAATGGGGTTGATTATAGGAATACACCATGTAATGATGGTGTGATAATTAGGGTGACTAGAAAAGCTTTTTGGTTGTGAAAAAAATTGCCTTGATCATTTTTCTAATATTTGGTATCAATTAGGATTTCGTCTCAAGGATCCATCAACGAATTCTAGAGAAAAGTAAGATTGAACTTTCCTAACCAAATTAATTCAACTCCTTTTCTTCGTAGGTAAAATGGTGTAGAGAAAAATTTACTATGTGCAAAGTATCCACAAAACTCTGACTAACATAATAGTAGATTTTGAAAAACATTTCTCAGAATCATCCTTAATCACAAATTTCAAAGTCATATCGAATTCAATCATACTCAAATACATGTTTGATAAGATAATTCAACAACTCAAGACTATAATAGTTGACACCCCAAACTTAAACTACACAATGTCCTCATTGTAATTCAAAAGTGAGACAGATCGAAGAAATGAAGGAACTTCCCTAGTTTTATGGTGGATCCATATTAGTTTGTAATTTTCAGCTTTTTATTCCTACAAAATAAACAATTATCAAAATCAAAATTATTCTAATAGTAATAAATAATAAAATAAAATAAAATAATAAAAAAAGTTTTATGGGCTGCCTCTCATAAGTGTTTTTTTTATAATCTACAGCCAGACTTTTCAATCTTCATCAATTAGGATTTTTAAGAGGAATAAATACACAATTTCTCTCCACTTATTCTTCAATCTCTGATTGTTAACTCTAAATATATTCTCTGCCTTGCCTTTTAAGTCTATTACTCCAAAAGTAGAATTTGTTAATTGCATAAAGACATTTCCATCTTGATCTTAACTTACCTTGGAAGAGTTTTAGTTGTGAATTGAAAAGAAAAACCTATTGTCCTGGAGCAAACTCACGCCTAAGAATCAGTTTGTCATGCCACTTATTTTTCCAATCTTTGCATTTTCATAAGCATCATTCTGGAACTCATCCATATCATGCAATTGAAAATGTCACTTTTCATCTACTTCCTTCAAATCAAAATTAAACTTCTTTATAGCCTAATAATATTTATGCTCCAACTTAACAAGGGGATGACATGCTTTTCCAACCAAAAGGTCATCCATGAAAATTTCCATTATATCTTCCACCATATCAGAAAAATAGCCATCTTAAAATGTTGAAATGTTGGGAAATTGCTCAATCCAAAGGGCATCCTTCTAAAATAAAATATTTCATAAGGGCATGTGAATGTAGTTTTCTCCTGATCTTCGGGGGCTATAGTAATATGGTTATACCGCAAATAACCATCTAAGAATCAATAATAGGGATATCCAACCAATCGATCTAACATTTGATCAATGAATAGAAGTGGAAAATGATCCTTCCTTGTTGCTTTGTTTAAATTGTGATAATCTATACATACACGCCAACCCATGACTGTTCTTGTAGGAGTAAGCTCATTGTTGTCATTTTTCACCACCATCATTCCACCCTTTTTGGTACAACATGCAATGGACTTACTCATGAGTCGTCTGAAATAGCATAAATAATTCCAGCATTGAAGAGCTTCAAAATTTCAAATCTCACAACTTCCTTTATTGTTGGATTTAATCTTCTTTTAGGCTTAATTGATGGTTTGCAAGGTTCCTTCATTAGAATATTATGCATGTAAATGGATGGACTTATACCTTTTATGTCAGAATAGTTCATCCCAAGGCTATTTTATGCTTCTTTAACACACCTAGTAACTTTTCCTCTTCTTCAGGTGTAAGTGATGTCACAACAATCACTAGAAAGATGTAATTATCACCTAAGAACGCATAACAAAGATGATCAGGCAATTGCTTCAACTCTAGAATTGTAATTTGCTACACTTTTTCTATAGAGATTATAGAATCTGTCTTTGCTACCATTAGCTCCAACCTTTCCACTTATGTGCTACCAGATGTAACCTATTGCAATGCTTCCAAGAAAAATACATAATGGAGAAATTCTTCACTAAAAAAGGCAAATCAAGTTCATAAACAACAGAGTTATTAAAATCATAAGCATGAGATGAAGTGGTGATACATTGTTCTAGGTGATCAGCCGACATATCTTCTTGAAAGGCTTTTATTACACATTGTTTAATGATATCTACCTGAAAGCAAGTGCTTGGATCTTATGGAAATCTCATAGCTTCGTAGATGTTGAATGTAACCTCTTCCTTATTCATTCTCAATGTTAACTTACCCTTTTGAACATCCATTAAAGCCCTTTCTCGTAGCCAAGAATGGTCGACCAAGAATTAGTGGGACATCTTGGTATTCATCCATATCTAACACCACAAAATCAGTGGCAAAAATAAATTTATCCACTTTTACCAATACATCTTCTATGATTCCACGTGGATACTTGATGGATTGATCTACTAGTTGCAAATAAATTGTTGTTTGTTTCATCTCTCCAAGTCTAAGTTTCCTATAAACGATAGTGGCATAAGATTAATGCTAGTACTAAGATCATATAAAACTTTATAAAAAAATGAATTTCCAATAGTGTAAGGCAAAGTGAAACTCCCTGAATCTTTTAATTTTTGAGGTAATTTCTTTTGAAGAATGGCACTACATTCTTTAGAAAGCTTCACCGTTTTGAACTCTTCAAACCTTATCTTTTTGGGAATGATGTCCTTCAAAAATTTGGCATAATTTGGCATTTTTTCCAAGGCATCTACAAAAGGAATATTTATGTTAATTTTCTTAAAAATATCCAAAAACTTAGAAAATTGTTTATCTAATTTTTGTTTTTGAAAACCTTGAGGATAAGGAAGTGGAGTAGAGAGAATAGGAGGATTGTCAGGAAATGAAATTGATGGAGGCATATTAGTCTCTCTTAGTGTATCATTAACAATCTCTTCTTCTTCTACTTTATGATTGCTTTGGCCATTGCTTGGAGCTGTAGGGGCGGACTTGATTTCTTTTGATGGTGATTTCTCAATTTCTCTTCCACTCTTTAGTGTAATTGCATTGCATTGTTCCTTTAGATTCACTTCTGTATTGCTAGGAAAAGTTCCTCTTTGTTAGGCATTGATGGTTATGGCCAGTTACCCAATTTGCAGTTTAAGATTTTTCATAGTGACTTCCATATTGTTAAAATGAGTCTCAATGTTATCCATTCATGAATCACTCTTTTTAAACCTTGCTTTGGTCTCCTCAACAAAGCAAACCATGGCATCCTCAAATGACACCTTCTTGCTTGGTTAACTACCAAAACCTAGAAAAGGTTGTAGCACATTCTTTATGTTTCCATAAGAAATATTCTCATGCTTTTAAAGTCATTAATGGTAGTAATTTGGCATAGGATCACCAAGATAATCGTAGTTTTGATTGTTGATGTATTGAACATATTCTTGACTTGCTTCAATCATTGAAACTGTTATACTTGGGTTTGCAACATATTATGCATTTTGTGGTATTCTTTGAGTTGTCAAGACTGAAATATGATGAGATAGAGAAGCTACTTGAGCTAAAAGGACAACAAATGACTCCAATTCATGAATCCCGACAACTTTCTTAGCCATTGATAGTTGTTTGAGGCCATTTCTTCCAAAAGAGAAGTGGCACCTTCAAGTGTCTTTGACATAAAAGTTCCACCAGAAGCAACATCAACTATAGTTCTAGTTTTCCTATTTAACCCATTATAGAACATCTAAACTTGCAACCAATCTGGAAATCTATGTAGAAGGCAACGTCGAATCATATCTTTATACCTTTTTCATGCTTCATATAGTGTCTCAAAATCATTTTGTTTGAATTGACCAATCACACTCCTGAGTTGGGCTATATTTACAGGTGGGAAGAATTTAGCAAGAAACTTTTCTACCATGTCCTATCAACTAGTGATGCTTCCCGGTTGTAGAGATTGTAGCCAACCTCTAGCCTTGTCCCTCAATGAAAAAGGAAACAATCTCAGTCTAATGGTGTCTTCAGTAACACGATTCATCTTTATTGTGTCAAAAATCTCCAAGAACATCACCAAATGAATATTGGGATCATCAAGTGGCAATCCGATAAATTGGGCTTGTTGCACCATATTGATCAACGCAGGTTTGACCTCAAAATTATTGACATTAATGGTCTAGTGTCTTACACCTGAGTAGTTGTCATTCACAATTGGCCTTACATAATCCATCAAGGTGTGTGGTTGTGCATTATGTTCTCTTTCAACCATGTCTAGTACTTTTTTCTTTCTTCGTGATCTAAAGGTTCTTTCAATCTCCAGATCAAAAGGAATAATGTTTCGAGAAAAACATACCTAAAGAAAAATAAATAAATAAATAAAATGAAATAAATATAATTCTAAATTAAAACCAAGATTACTTTGTATCGATATTGGCAACAAAAAAAAATCAATCACCGGTAACGATGCCAAAAACTTGATCGATGAAAAACTGTAAATGCAAAGTATCGTAGTTTTATAATAAAGTGATAAGAAGAGTATCGTACTCAGGGATTGGTAGCTTATTTTTGAAAAATACCAAAATTATACTAATCTTAATTTTATCAAGAGAAGTCACTAAAGTTGTTGTATTTGAAATTTAAAATAAAATTAATTTAAAGAAAATATGCAAAAGAATATAAAGATATTGTTCAAAGATCAAATTAATGGGAAGAAAACTTCTAGGAAATCGATTTCATCTAATCCCTCACTATGCTTTGCTCATCTAGCTAATTGAATTTAATTTTCTCTATTTGTAAACAATCTCCAAAAAATACCCAAAAGCCTCTTTCGATAGTCAATTGGAAGCATTTTTGATAATTAATTTACATAAGAGTATGCAATTTAATAAAGCAAGAAAATATTAAGACTAATGATTTTAAAACTACACAGGTTCATACAAGTCTTTCGATTTCTATATTTACCTATGCCGAAATATTCCATATCAATCCTATAATTCCTTCTTTCGATAGTAAATCACAAGACTAAAATCATCTAATTAATGACCAGTTAGTTAATTAGAAGCAATAAACTCAGAATAAATCAAACAAATATGAAGAGAATAATTCAAATTGACATAGAAAATCAAGCATAGTTCAAAATTAAATTACATCTTTTTCCTAGAATAAAGAAAAATTAGTTCATACGAAAAATTAAATTTAAAATAAAAAAATTTACTATAATTTTATGAGAAAAATTGAAAGAAAATTGAATCACAAAAAGAATCTATTTTCGTGTCTTCTCCCATGTTTTCTCTTTTTCCCAATTTCTATGTTTCTACTCCTTTTATTTTATTTTCTTCTTTTGGTGATGTTTCTTTGTGTCTCTGCCGCTCTTCTCCTCTTTTTTTCTTTTGTTATATATATATATATATATATATACTTAGAGTAAATAAATATTCATTTAAATTTGAGAGTCTTTAGATATTATGCTTTTAAAATTTTGAATCTTCATTATTTGCAAATCTACAATAAAATTTAAATAATAATAATGAAGTCTAAACACAATAAAAATTAAATAAAATTAGACTAAAGTTAAAGTTGAGAAGTGATAAATTATGTCAAATTATGAAAGCCATCAATATCTATCTATTTAGAATTACATGTATGTTTTGTTGTATTTAAGGTGTTTTTAACTTCAAAAGAGATAAACTTATTAGCACACGAACACACAATACTTGGAACACTCAAAATAGCACCATAAGAGCTAAAAAAAGACTAAGGTATGTAAGCTTTACATAAAAAAACCAACCAATGTGTAAAGGGGCACAAGAAAAATTCAATAATCATCAAAATCTAACTGTTTAGAATTACATGTATGTTTTGTTGTATTTCAGGTGTTTTTAACTTCAAAAAAGATAAACATGTTAGCACACGAAGACACAACACTTGAAACACTTAAAAAATAGCATCATAAGAGATAAAAAGACTAAGGTATGTAAGTTTTACATCAAGAACCAACCAATGTGTAAGGGGGCACAAGAAAAATTCAATAAAAGAAAAGCATGCCACAACGAGAATATAATGTGCCATAGTGGACACCTCTCAGAAATATTTATGGGGTAAGTTGAACATTTCGTGCTGCGATGCAAAACATAGTACGAGTCCTTCTTGGGTTGTCTTGTGTGAAATATTTTTAACTTTGTGCTATGCTAGGGAATAATACATATCGTCCTTTTCTATGACTCCAAAGCTCTTTGCACAATATTTTATTATGAATAGTAGATTAAGTTATTTAGGTTAGCAACATAATTTATAGTTTTTAGATTAGTTTTTATATCTCCATAAATATAATATAGATTAGATTCATAACATATTAGAGGTAGTTTCTTTGGGAGTTTTTCCAAATCAAGAAAAAAAGAAAAGATATCTAAAGGTTCAATAAGATCAATGTCACAATTTAGGAGTAGAAAACATCATCCATCCGTTAGTGGTAATTAAATATGATATGTATTATTTTATTTTTAAAATAATCTTTTTGTATTTTCTTAAATGAATGTTAATTTTAAATCACTGATTATGAATTTTTATTTGAACATGTTTGGTTAAATTTACCTATGAAAATTTATTTATATTTTTATGTTTGTGTAGATTATTTAGTTGAACATTTTTGTAATAAAATAAATGAATATTATTTTTTAGTTCAAGATTTATTACGATGTTTGTTTATGAATAATTCATTAGTTATTTATTCTTCATAATAGATTAAAAATTTGAGAATTAAGTTTCAAACACGTTACCCAAATCTAATTTAGAAAACTTTAACAAGAGTTTAAATGGTGATTCCGCCAAAAACATGGAGTTAAAATGTTTTCTATTTCCTTAGATATAATGCATAATTTAATCAATCAGTTAAATATCCTCGTTATAGAAAATTAAGTGGCTTGATTAACAAAGAAAATGATCTCCATCAAAAGACTTTTTCATATTTAAAAGAAAAAAATCAATAATTCGAATTTATAGTTTAATTAACTATAATATTTCTAACAAGTATGATTAACTAGTTAATTATTCTTATAAATATTTCATTGATTATTAATTATATATCTATCTTGATTTTATTTGAGTCAAATACATATTTAATATTTTAATTATTTGTTATTAGTTTATGGTTTTAAAAACCCAAATCATTGTGATAAGGTATTTAGGTTTTATTTTCCTTGTTTGTTCAATTGTTTTTAAAAAAATTTGAAGAATTATCTAAAAGCACTACAATTCCTTGAGAGACCGACCTTAGGAGTATATTTGTCGCTTATTATAAGTGATTTGTACATTAGTAAGCTTTTTATAAATATAAAGTTTGTACATCAATATACAAAACAAAGAAATTAATGAGAAAACATAGAAGACATTCATCAAAGGGGAAGAGAGAGAGTTGGAGCTAATGAGATAAGAAAATGGACAAAATTGAACATGATATGCAAAAATTCAATCCTATTGTGATTTATGTCAAATTGTTGATGGGTGTGAAACTATATTTTAGATCACTTGTACTTTGTTCCCAAAAAAGAATTTATTGATTCTCTTCCAATTGGTTGGACTATAAGTATGATTATTTACTTTACGAGCGAGGTCTCTAGTTCTAAGTCCAAGATGACCTAGATACACCAAGAAAAAGAATAGAAGTATTTAACTTCTTCATACATGTCTTCACTTGGCTTGTCACTGCATGTTTCAATAATACGTAACTAACACTTGAAAGAAGGAATCACTTTAATACTCAAATATACACATTCTTAACAACTTTCACCCATATGTTTATTGTGTATTAATGACA
Organism: Hippophae tibetana; assembly: GCA_037013495.1. Classification (NCBI taxonomy): domain Eukaryota; kingdom Viridiplantae; phylum Streptophyta; class Magnoliopsida; order Rosales; family Elaeagnaceae; genus Hippophae; species Hippophae tibetana. The sequence continues at coordinate 7,894,404 of CM072808.1, read as the reverse complement.
CGAAAAATGCTAATATTATCAATTTTGCACACACTTTTGCACCATAACCTTCATATCCTACCATGCTTCCTAATTGTTTTTAAAATTGGAGAATAATTTAGTTTTTTGGATAATATATGACATATCATGAAGTTTAAGTGGTGTAGACACAAAAATGAGTGCAAATTTATACATACTTAACATTCCTCGTAATAACATATACAAATATCATAGTAAAAATAAAGTAGCAAACTTGGACTCATAAAAAAGGAGTAAAAGATCATATTCATTTGTTTTTTAAAATGTGTGCTTAAGTCCCTTTGTTATTGAGAAGGGTCACAGAAGTTCCCTTGTTTTTGTAAAAAGTTAGACCAACCAAAAATGTCACAAAAATAGCCATATGGAATCACGTCATTTTCATGTGACCTTTTTTATAGAGGCAAAATGACCATTATAAAAAAATAATTAATGGAGATTAAAAAATTAAAATAAAAAAATCTAGAAATTTTCATTACCGTCGTCCACCATCAGCTCAACACTATCATCTTTGGTCATCATTTTTGATAACGTTCATACTGTAAGAACTATAATTCCTTCGTCATCCCACCCTTACCATCAACACCTCCACCATAAGTCGTCGGTCATAGAAAAATCCAAAAAAAATTCAAACTATTCATCTCATCGATTGTTAATACCATTGTCCTTATTCAAGCCTAAGTGTTCCTATCATCTAACTTCGTCAAAATCATCCTTTCCTTCTCAATGAACAATTTTAAGTTTTTTTTTTGGGTTTTTGTGATGATTTCATCGAAGTCATGTAACAATAACACTTGGGTTGACTAATTGGCAATTAAGGAGATTATACTTATCAAGAGTATGAAATAAGGACGTCGATAATGACTATCACTGAGGTAAATAGCTTGGGTTTTTTGAATTTTTTGATGAATAACGACTTATGGTAGAAGTGTTGATGATAGAGGTTAGATGGTAGAGGTGTTTCAGTTCTAATATTAGGGGCGTTGGGATGATGATCAAAGGTGGCAGAGTTGGGTCAATGGTGGATGATGGCAATAAAAGTTTTGAATTTTTCTGTTTTAACTTTTTTAAGTTTTAGTAATTATTTTTTTATAATGATCATTTTGTCTTTATAAAAAGATCTAATAAAAATCACGTGACTTAGTACGGTTATTTTTATGACATTTTTGATTAATTTTACTATTTTCAATAACAGTGGAATTTAATTACATCTTTCGAAAAACAAATGTAACTGACCATTCTTCCCGTAAAAAATTATCGAGTTTGGTAATTTGGAAACAACAAACCCTAAAATAAACGGGATTGGATTGATGGTTTGTATAATCTTATCCCGCAAGTCTGTACAGACGCATGTCGATTAGAGAGAGTCTGAGAGAGGATTGGTGTTCCGGAGTGTGCCAATTGACAACACCTGGAAGTTCCTTGTTTCCAAGCAGACTCCCCTTTATCTCTCTTCGAATGAACGTTTTATTCGCAAATTACAGGGCCCATAGTTGAGCGTTACTTGTGCATTAACAGTTACGGTGCAAAATTTCTCTTTCTTTGATGGGACTTCACTATTGATCTGACGTTACCGCCGATGAGGAGCGCCTTTGCGTGTCTGAAGCTTCACCGCCATGCCATATTGCTCTGTCGAAGTAGTTAAGTTCTCTACATTCGTCCTTTTCATTTCTGAATATCAATTTAGTCTCTTCTTTTTTTAATTTTTAAATAAAGTCAATTTAATTTCTGTTTGATTGGTGGGAAATTTGAAAAAGAAACTTATTTGAAATATTTGGTGAAAATTGAAATGTGAAATTCGCATTTCATGCACTATTTCCTCCTTCCAAGCTAGTTTTTTACGTTCCAAACGACACACGCTGTAATTAGGTTTAATTTACTAATTAATCGAATGAAATTGGTGCATGAATTGTCCATTAACATGATATAACAGAGGATTAAATCGTAAGACATGTATTTGCGTTACAATGTCTATTTGCAAGCTCAACTTCGTCCATGTAATAATATTAGAGTGTATGAATATATTTCTGTTGTAGTGCATATACGTCTGTTATAACATGCACTAGTGAGTAATGTACACGTGTAGATAGTCAATCAGAGTGATATATCCTTCCTGCTACAAATAACAGGTTCTTTACTTGTGTTTGTAAGTTGCTTTTCATTTCTGTAGAAGTTTCAATAATACATTGAGTTTCTTCTTCTTTCTTCTTGGTATTCTTGAAAATCTGAATGGTATCAGTGCCATATGGCTTAATGTCTTAATTTCTATCTAGGGTTAGAGATTTTATACCCAAAATTTAGGGATTTAAGGATCTTTGTTTCGCTTCTGTAAATTGACTTTATTCTTGATCTTCATTCAAGTTGGGTTCATCATTTTCTCAAAGCCTACTTTTGTAGCTCTTCAATGGCGGACAAATGTTCTAATGGGCAGAGCTATAGAGATGTTATCAATCTCCTCAGGTTCCACCTTAGGGTTCTCTCATCTCATTTCAGTTTCAAGTTATATTCTTGGTGTTGTCCCTCTAGCCATGCTTGATTTTTTTGGTGTAGTTCATCAAGAAGCTACTCCCTATAATCTTCCTGGTGTAGTCCCTCCAAGTATTGTTTCTTCTTCGTTTGGGAGTTGGGGATCTTGGAACCTAGTACTTGTCTTTTATTTCAAATATTCAGATGAGGAAAGTAATGCTTCTATAAATGGTTTTCACAATCTTTTAGGGAGTTAGGAGCACACATTAAAGAAACAAGAGCTTTATGATAGAATGTTTTTATTTTTATTTATTTATTTATTAATTTTTTTCAAGCCAATGTAGCAAAATTTTACGGGAAAGAGCATGGTTACAAATCTCAACATTATCATGGTGATAACAGTAAGTCTGGTTCTAATGCAAAATGGAACTTGAAGGATTTTATGAATCAGAGGACTCTAGAGATGTATTTGAGAAAATATATGTTTTTAGGCCTGATTTCTTTAATGAGGTGTGTTTTCTGTACTTGTCTATTTTGAACTTTTTTTTCCTGATAGTTTTATTTCTTGTCAATCTGCTATTGTCACATGGTGTTTCTGCAGATTTGTCGTCTTTCAGCGCTGTTGAGTCTAGTCATGAGATGTCCCCTTTGTTTTTCTCTCTGCTACGCCTGCAGATTTCCAAAATTCTTGTGTCCACTTTTTTTTCTTGTCCTTTACGTGACTTGTCACCTTCAATTTCTGATTCACAGTCTATGTTCTTATCTGCACATAAAGCTTCTTTATCTACTCCTAGTGGCCCAAGTCCTATAGCATCAGTTCAGGGGCCCTGAGGAGTTGTCTCAATCAACTTCTCACATTAATTCATTTCCAATATTAGCACTTCCTCAGTCAACACATGGTAAGGGGCTACCTCAAACAAACCAGCTAGTTCTACTCGTTTCTCAATGTCAACACATGATTTTCTCAATACATTCACATGATTTGGTTACTCAGTCAACTTTCAATATCAATTTTGAACGTGTTCTTGCTAGTTCTTCTCATGTAAATGAGTTGTCCTTTGGTATTAACGAGTTGTCCTCTGGTTTTAACGTGTTGTCTTCTGGTATTAACGAGTCTTGTATACATTACTGATGGTGATGCTATTTCTATCTTTGGGTCAAGCCACATTTGGATTGATCACAACTCTCTTTTTCACTGTGCTGATGGACTTTCAGAAGTTCATTTGTTGAAATCATTGAAACAAGATTACATGGTTCTACAACTAATGGGTGGATGAGTTAAACAAGATTGTCAATTTGTTAACTGAGTTCTTCATTTCAAGTTGTTTTAGACACTAATTGCACTTTTTTTTTTGGTTTCTGCATCCCAAACTAATCGTCCTTTCTCGTCCATTAGTTTGGGTGAGGGTGTTAGGGTGTGTGAATGTATTTCTGTTGTAGTGAGATGTAGACTGATATATCCTTCTTGCTTATATAGCAGATCCTTTACTTGTGTTTGTAGGTTTCTTTTCATTTCTGTACAAGTTTCAATAATACATTAAGTTTCTTCCTATTTCTTTCTGGTATTCTTGAAACTCTGATGATAATCTTGAACTACATGTGATATGTTAATCCCACTTTATGGATTTTCTGTTTTAGATAGTGTGTCGGTTGAATTGTCGATTGATAATTTGCTAGTGATTTAAATAAAATACTGTTCAACTTGAGGTAGCATGGTGGTTAAGACTTAAGAATACCCCTTCCCCACCCTATTCTAAGTCACAGTTACAGTTTAAAGACACCTTAAATAATGTTTGATCTGAAAAAAGAAACATAACACATATACTTTGCAATCCAGCAGGCTACAGCAGGGTTTTGTTGCATGATGTTTATGTATTTTACCAGTAAGATATTGTCTTTGTTCTTTTTTAGTTACAATTTGGCTACTTTTTGCAGCTTTACAATATGGCAGAGTTGATAGTTCAATAGAGACGGTATTGCTGAAATGGCTACCATTCAATTCACAGAAGTACATTGACAGTTGGGACAGACCAGAAGATGCGTTTCCACATTATCTTTTACCCCGCCGTTTGTAAGTTGATTGCTGCCTCTTTAAGTGTAGGAATTCTGGAAAGTGGGAAACTTATGTGCACTTAGCTTAGTTTTTCTTCTCAGATACTCCGCAGGCTATACCAGTGTGCATGGTGAAAGGCCATCAGCAGAGTATGCAAAATTGAGGAAGGAATCTCTTGAAAGTGAATTTGGACATGCTCTAGGAACTTATAGTTCTAAAAGTTTTTCTTCTGTATACCGTTTTGGTCCATTTTTGGCTTTGTATAGAGCAGCAATCATTTCATTCCATGTCTTGAAGCTAACAATCTGGCATTTTTTTGTGCATGACATAAGAAAACGTGCTGTGAAGGTACATGGTTTTATCATGCAGCTGTGGTCTGCAAAATTATTTAGTTTTTCCTTCTTGAAAAAACTGATGTCTTCAGTTTTATTAGGGTATAAATGATGAATTCTCTAAATTGACAGAAGTTTTAATTTAAATTGTAGTTTCGCAAGACACTTATCCGCTTGGGACCTTTCTATGTCAAGGTATGTCACTCTATTCCTTTTGGAACCTTGATGTCTTTTCTTATAATGCTATCGCCAAGTTTCCACTGTACTTGTTTTGATTTGTGATGTGTTCTTCACAACGGGCTAAAAGTTTATTTCTTTTTCTCTTTTTATTTGGAGCGAGTGCCACTACAACTATGGTTTCAACTTGAATGTATTTTTTTTGGGTGTCAATTTGATAGTTTATCAATTACTTTGGTGAAATTTGAAAAAATTAATTGGAATTGAGCTACATTGATTATGTGCTCCTTGTCTCAATATTTTAAGGGTATTGTCATCACAACACTATGCTTTAAAGCCAAAATGAACATGTGAGTATGTGACACACACGTTAGCTCATTTTCCCCAAATTCATCATATTTAACCCCCGTTTTCCTAGTATTCATATTGACAAACCCTAATCCATGGAGTGTGCTTGGGAAATCTTTAGCTTTTCTTTGAGCCTGAGAAGAGGTCCTTGATCCTGTTTTGCAGTCTCTTATGAAGAGGCATTAGTCAACACTTCAGCATCTGAAATGAACATCCATGGCTGAAAATTACTGATTACCTTCTGTGCATATTCTACCCCAGCAGCTAGATGGAATCCTCACGACATATCTTGGAAGCCAATAACAAGGCCATGATATCCTAAGTTTCCTAAAAGAGCATTTGCTTACTTCATATTGACATAATTAGTCTTAAGTAGCAATCAGATGCTTGCTTACTTGTATATACTTGTGATGCCACAACGCTTTTGATTTTGGATGATGATTTTAGATTAAGTAAAGATTTAGAGAGAATTTTGAATTTAAGATCCTGTAAGGATTTATGGAATCTTACCCCTTCATTTTGGCTTAGTAATAGTGTTGTGATGAACATATCCTCAACAAATTGACATTTGAGAAGCTTGCGATCAATTTAGCTCAATTATGGTGAATTTTTCGGGCAATATCATTGGAATAGGTTATTGAAATGAAATCCATAGATAATGTATTAAAATGACAATGAAAAACCAAAAGTAGTAAATTGAAATTGAACCCACTATGTAATAGCAAATAAAAATTTCATCCTATTTGGGGAGAATGTTGTCACTTTTGTCCATTTTCTTTCCTTTATGGATGCTCCTTTTATATTCATAGGAATAATACATTTGTGGCTGTTGTTGTAATTGTAGAATTTTTTTTCTTGGCTATGATTATTGTAAGGAATTTGATATTCCATCTTAAAAAGTTAACTTATTAGATGAAGTATACTTATTAACCCATGAATCATCCCAAGTATGAAACTTTGTTAGCACATTTCAAAAAATCTCCCCATCGAACAAAGTACCACATGCTTTGGCTCCCCTAAGATACGCATTATTTTTGTGTTTTACATTGAGTTCATATCCTCACAATCAAAGATGCATTATCTTCATCCATTACATTGTGTCCAGCACCTCTCAAGCCCATAGGGAGGTTTGGGTTCATGCTGATGGAGACCACAATGAACCTAAAGTTCACTCAGATGGAACCCATGCCTTCATTAGGAGATTGATATAGCTGTTCATAATGACTATGTTTGGGGGTGGCTCGGATACCATTTGTGAGAAATTTGGTTCCATCTCAAAAGGTTAACCTATTAGGTGAAGTAGCCAAAGTCTTTATTAACCCAACAAACATTTTGTTCGCATATTTCCAACGATTATGACATAAGATACTCTCTTGGTCCCCCCCTCTAATTTTTGTAGAAAGTGATTGGAATGGACATTAGCGTACAAATCATCAAATTTAATGAATCGTAAGAATATAATAATCTACTTCATAAATTATTGGAAACCAAGAAGCTCTTGGCCCGAAGATTTTTTGGTACATCACATTCATGCATTTATGATTCTGGAAATTTAAAACCCGATTTCCTCTGAAAATTCTCCCATCTTTACCCAAAACATAGACGAAAGAAGAGGGGGCCCACCCTAAAAATGATAAAACATACTAAAAATATCTCCCCCTTTTTGCCTTTTTTTCCTTTCTCGCCTTCACTAAAAATGCGAAAAAAAACCCAATCCGGATCGACATCTTGAAGAACTTTATTCGCGACTGGAGAAATTCGATTTTTTTGCGGATGGATTTCCTCTTTCCGTCAGAGGCGGCCCTTCATTCCTTCTTTTCAAGATGTTTACTTAGCCCGCTCATTTCCTTGGTCCTTTGCAAGAATAGTTTGGAGCATTGGATCCATCGTCTCAGTTATCAGCGCTGGCCTTTTAACCAAAAGAACTTCTTGCGCAATTCATGCCTTTCTATTTTTATGACCAATCAGAAGGCGCAGAAATAGCTAGAACTCAATGCGAAAAGTATGGAAAAACATCTCGTAATGCATTTAACCAAAAAATCGCCCCCTTTTCGCCTTTTTTTCCTTTCTCGCCGGCAATTACTGGCATTTTCATGGATGAGTTTTGCGCGGATGACCGCCCTTGAATCATCGGCGAAATTCGCCTCTGACGAAAAAAATGAAATCAAGGCGTCGAAGTGAGCTTCGCAACCCGATCGAAATGTGATAGAAGGGGGAAGGCGCTTCGGGGGGCTTGAGCGCTTTGCTTTCCCTGAACAAGAAGCCAACTACCACTTGCCCGGAGACCAAAAAATTTCAATCCCAGCTAGAGGACCATGACACTTGTGGCACTTTTTAACGTACTTTGATCCCGATCTTCCGTGGCAATTCTCCATCTGTGGCGAGGAATCAACAATTCGAAGTACTTTTCTTGCGTATTCTTGATAAACCAGCGTTTATATAGAGATGTAAGAAGATCTGTTTGGCCATCGGACCAGATTTGTCATAAAATTGAGATTTTGATTTTCAAAGTATAGCTTGCATCCGTCGCATGACCCGGTCCCATTATTGACCAGAAAGACACCAAATTCTCCTTGCATGACAGAAGAGAGCGAGCACAAAATGGAGCTTTCCTTCAGGTACAAAAAGAAAATCAACATTTGATCCTCGAAAATCAAATGATTATTAAAATACAAACCCACTAAAAAATCTAAGATTTTAGGGAAGCCAAAAAACCCGCCACCACGTAAGGAGACTAATCACCTCTTAAAGAGGTTCGCGGGCTGCTGAAGGAAACTAACCAAACCAAGCGCCTTGTCGTAGGTTCTTTTCATGGAATTTTTGAGGATCATCGATAATGAACATCCCACTTAAAAACTAAAAAAAAAACGACTCACCGCCTATCCCGGATGGAATAGAAAGAATGCGAAGCGCCTCCGCAAGCAAAGAGGTTTCAAGATACTAGGCGTCCAAAATGATATTGAATAGAATTTAAGCTGTTTCCTAGATTGAAGTAGCCTTTCATCTGAGGAGGATATTTCAAAAAAAGGATTCCCAGGTTTGAAAAAAGAAAGAAGAGAAAGAACTGGGAGTTGGGGGTAGCGACTGTTTATTAAAAACATAGGACTCTGCTTTCATAGAAAGCCTATACATTCTGGCTTACTTTGGCGGATTTTAGGTGAGGGTGGGGACAACCCGCCCATACAGCCAGCGGGATGATTCTGGGACGGCAGACTTTGTGGAAGTAGTAGTCCAGATGAATTGAGAGCTGGGGCAGCCCGCGCGTTTTCTGGTCCCCCCTGAGCCGGGGGGTGCTTGTGGGGTGGGTGTGCCTAGAATTCCCTAAATTTTTTTTGCTGCCTTGCCTTCGACGACTCAAATTTAATGAGCTTTTGGTTAAAGTTAAAATTTATATTACTAACCATTTATTACTAATTACAGCTTGGGCAAGCGCTGAGCACCAGGCCTGATATATTACCAACAGTATATTGCCAAGAGCTTGCTAAATTACAGGTTACTAGATTTATTTTTCCCCTTTGGTCACTCAGAGCCTGTAGGTAAGGTGATCAATTTATTCATTTTTTTCTAAATGGATCTTCATTGTGTCTCCAAGCTCATATGTTTTTAGCTTTCTTCTATGACAGGATCAAATACCACCATTTCCAACTCATGTTGCTATTAAATCCATTGAAACCCAGTTGGGCATACCTGTTTCACAGATTTTTGCCAACATTAGTGCAGAGCCTATAGCAGCCGCATCCTTAGGGCAGGTCTATAAAGGTCAGAGAGCTCTTTTGTAGATGGGAATGGGAGATGTTTAATGCACCCATTTCTTGTCATCTGGATGGAATATTTGGGATTGGGACTCTGGCTTTTACAAAATGTTTAAGCTAAATGGTTATATATGTGTATCAAGTTTTGCAGCTCATCTGCACTCTGGAGAACTGGTAGCTGTTAAGGTTCAAAGACCTGGTATGTCACTTTCATTGACCCTTGATGCCTTGTTGTTCCATATGATTGGGGGTCAGTTAAAGCGATTTTCCAAGGCTCGTAAGGATTTATTAGTAGCAGTGAATGAACTGGTGAGTTTTCTATTCTATGACTACAGTAAGTGTCCTGCTTGCTTGTATGTTTTCTATCATCTAAATCTTTAGGAACCAAAGCTAAGTTTCTTCGGGTGGTATCTACTCAATTTGTGCATTAGCTATGGTACAATTTGTTATTTATGCACTTTGTGTTTGCTTTATGCATGCATGTGACATTAGCTATTATCATCAGGCTTATGCAGAAATATTCTCTCATAAGTCCAATCATCATATCCATGTTGCTATTCTCTCATTGTGCCCATATATTTGCTTTGGTGCTCATACCCAGAGACTTTTAACAGGTCAGGCACATGTTTGATGAAATTGATTACATCCTAGAGGGAAAAAACGCCGAACGTTTTTCTTTGTTATATGCTTCATGCCCAGGTGATGTTCTTATATACTTTCTCTTATCTTAATGTATTTACATATAATTATTGCATTGGACAAGTCATTATACACTTTCAATCGAGTTTCTTATTGGAGTCTCTATGCATGATGTCTTCATTAATATAATCAAATTGTATGAAAAATCTATACTTGTATGTCATGTTAACAATATGTGTTTTTACTGAGGGCCACTATTACCTTCTTTGGAATATCATTGATGGGGGAAGTATGTTAGAAGTTACCTTATGATTACATTCTTGTCTCGTGCTTGTGAAATAAAGATAATGGTATTAGTTTCGTTAACATGCTTAATTCTGCCTTTTTTTTTGGTTAAACATATATTACTGTTGACATGAAGGTGGTGATCAGAACGCTCATAAAAAGAATACAATGGGAAAGACTGTCCAACATAAAGAAGATTTTTGTATTAAAGTTCCAAAGATATATTGGGATCATACCCGCAGAGCTGTTCTTACAATGGAATGGATTGATGGAATTAAGCTTACAGATGAACTTGGACTGAAGAAGGCCTGTCTAAACAGAAGGGAACTAATTGACCAGGTGTTCTAACAGCCTCAATAATGATCATCTATCTATTGGGGCAGTTAATGAGTTGATTTTTTCCCTGCAGGGAAAATAGATATGCTAATGTCATTGATGATGATACTGTGCAATATTTTGGCTTGTGTCTTGATTTTTCCTTTTCTTTTTGTTTCCTTTTGTAAGGGATTGTACTGCTCTTTGAGGCAATTGCTCGAGGTGGGATTTTTCCATGCTGACCCACATCCAGGAAACCTTGTTGCCACTTACTGTGGTGCCCTTGCCTATTTTGATTTCGGAATGATGGGGGATATTCCTCGACATTTTCGTGTAGGGCTTATTCAAATGGTAAAAACTTCAAGACCGATTCTCAATAGAGGTCATTTAGCTTAAATTGTGTTTTCACAATTATCTTTTCTGCATTCATTTATGATATGGTTGGTGCCTAATATATGCACTAAATTTGAATGCTATGTAAGAGTACTTTTAAGCTTTCACTCCAACAAGGTTTCTCTTCTGCTTGACAATACAAGACATATGAGCCATGTTATTGTGTTTGTTATTTGTTAATGAGTTCATCTCTCTTCCAGCTTGTGCACTTCGCTAATCACGACTCACTGGGTTTGGCAAATGACTTCTTTTCTTTGGGATTTCTTCCGGAAGGGGTCGATATACAACCAGTTTCAGATGCATTGAAAGCATCCTTTAGTGATCAGACTATACAATCACAAGATTTCCAGGTTTCTTTTTCCAATCATGCTATATTTCTGTCTAAAATTGTTCTTTTCTAATTGTGTGCTGTGTGGAATTATCAACTTCCATGGAATATGTAATTGTTATTTATGGTTGGTGATCTTCTTCTAACCAATGTAGTCACACTACTACAAAACGGGCCTTTAAAGTCAGTTTTTAACCAACTTAAAATTTAAAGTCGGTTCAACACGTGAACCGACTTTAAAATATATATTGATTTTTTTTTTTACATATTGTACTCATTTTCTACTCTACTAATAATCTGTATTCGATCACATATAGCATAAAAAATCAAAATCTATTTAACAAAGTTTAAATAATAATACAAATAATTGAAAAATTAAATATAATTATTTACTTTATAATTAAATTTATTACAAAAATAATAATTTATATACCATACATATATATATTTAACTTAAATTACAAATAAAATGATGTCGTCAAAGTGTTGTGGATTTGTGATATTCACACTTTATTTCAAGGAGAGCAAACTTGGTTTGCTTAGAATTACTAGGCAAAAAATAGTTGTTCTATATAACAATTCATTCCCCTACATACATGAGCACGTAAACATCCATCAAACAAGCAATCTAAACTTCAGAGAAATATGAATAGAGAAATTAAAACATTATAAATATTACCATGGTGTTATCCTATGTTATTTAAGATCATTATATTCTTCTCTTGATGTTATAATTTGAACAAAGTGTTCTGTCCATTCTTCTTGTAAATCATCAAAAATATGCATATCATAGAAAATCATTGTGACCTACAAAGGGGAAATTAGAAGCAGGTGTAGAAATTCCAATTCTTAGATATATGCTAAACCTAAACGTGCTAACTTCAATTTCAAAACTTAATCATGCTATTTGAATTCTAGAAATCAATCAAATAACATCCTTGAGTTATGCTTCAGTGACCCAATGGACCTAATCTTTTTTCGACAAAGAACAACCAATGAGAAAAAGCAGAATATTAGAATAGAGTATGGGCTTAATACTGTTGTTTGTAACTTTTCTTGTTAGGGAGTAATGGACCAATTATACGATGTCATGTATGAATTTGATTTTTCTCTTCCACCGGACTATGCCCTGGTAATAAGAGCATTGGGATCACTGGAAGGCACAGCAAAAGCTCTGGATCCAGATTTCAAAGTTCTTGAGAGTGCGTATCCTTTTGTTGTTGGAAGACTTCTGGCAGACCCAGATCCTGATATGAGAAAAATTTTGAGGGAACTTCTCATCCGTAATGACGGAACTGTAAGGTGGAATCGGCTAGAGCGTCTGGTACTTTCTCACTCTGCCCTCTTATGACATGACATAGTGAGCAATAGTTGAGACATATATGTACGTACAAATATGCGAACACACGTACCTGTGACTATAAATGTTCCAATATAAAATGTATGAGTGAACTGTACATTCAACACACTTCTGATACATGTGCACAAGTCCTAAAACTAGCAAAGAAAATTTTATGTTATTGACTCATATCAGCCTAGGCAACAAGCAAATCCCGATATCCATATGATTTGCATGTTATCAAAGAGGTCAGGTTTTGTACTTGACCAGATATTTTAAGTATTTTGTCCATGCATCTCAAATGTTGTGTTTTTAGATCCTGAGATTCCTAGTACTAATTTGTTGTTTATGCATTTTTTTTCTCTCTTTTTCCAAACTTATGAAGATTGTTATTTCCAATCCTTTTATATCTGTCCAGTTCCATTAGTCATCCATCTCTATCTTGTTTCAGATAGCAGCCATATCTGAACAGGCTTCTGAGTCAGCTGGAGAGCACCCTGATATGCAGCAGAAAACTAACGAACCTTTGGGATGGAAATTTTTCGACATTCGGGCTGTTGTCTCAGCCACAGAAGACCTTCTGCACTTCATTATATCTGAAAAGGGTCGGAGGGTTCGTGTTTTCCTTCTCCGTGATATAATCAATGCAGTTGATGCATTTATAGAGGATGAAGTGCTAAATTTTGAGTTGAATGAGAAACTTTTAGCAACAGACTCTGAGGTTTGTCTCTATTATATAAGCTGTCTACTTTTTGAACTATGGGAGACTGCCATGTATCACAATGATCTTGATTATATTATTGTAGAGTTGACATTCCTGTTAATAGTTCTATTAATGGTTGTTTTTATTCCTTTCAGCAACGTGACATGATTGTGAGGATTTCCAATGGGTTTCAGTCTCTTCATCAAGCTATAGGACTAGCCCCAGAGGTTTGGACAGCAATGTTCATACGAATGGCGGTGAAACCTGAGGTTCATAAATTTGTTTTGGACATAGTTTCAGCTCTAGTGATCCATCTTAGCCACAAAGTTCCAGAAACATCATGGGTTTGTATTTCCAGACTTGTGCACAAGTTGACGAAACACCACTACTCTGTTGATTTTTGACAGTCTTTAAAAGTTTTTCTACCATTGGCTTATATATCTTTCCTTGGAAAGGAACATCCACAGCCACAACACATCTGAAGAAAACTTTTTCTTCCAATCCAAGAATAGAAGACAGTTGTATATGTTTTTGCATGGGCATATGAAAGAAAATACAACACAGGATAAAACTTGTTTTTAGCATTGATATGGGCATTACAGAAATTAAAACGCTATTTCTTAGACCATTCAGTCAGATTATTGGCACGAATGGATCTCCTACCTGTTCGAGAAACTTCTTATATTTGGGAGAGTAGCTCGTAGGTAGATGTCATCGGAATTTGACATGACTTATGTCATGCAGAAAGCAAGGGGCAAACCATTGCCGATTGTGCATCTCTCCCATCCCATTTTTTTAAAATATATATGATAAAACGCCCCTTGCTATCTAATTAGCCTGTAAAGACTGATTTTCCTGATTTTTTTGTTTTAGATATTTTCCATGCAGACAGTATGGAACTCCCTTTTGGACAAATAGCATTGTTTTCTAAATTAGTAATATATTATGAAATGACTAAATAAAACGAAAATATATTTTTCAAGTTTCACATCCTCTAATATAAAATAGATTTTGCAGGGATTTGGCCAACTTTTATTTTTCAGGGGAATTTGTAAGAACTAACCTATTTTTATTTTTCATATCAAAATAGTATTTGGTGCCATTTGAATTACATTACAAATGAGCGAGGGGGACTACACTATAACTAGTAACTTGAAACACAGACGGTTGAGAAGCAAACCTACATATTGTTTGATTTTGGATTAGGAATTTGTTTCTTCCCTGAGTTATTCCTGGATTTCTGTTGCTGTAGACAGGGGGAAAGTACTTCGAAGGTGCGGTGGAATCATAGAAAGGCTAATCTACAATGATATTGTGCGCGGTTGGCTAGTGAACTCAAATCACGTAGTGTAATCATAAGATACTATAAGTAATTTAAATGATTTATAAAAATTTTAATATTAAAATACATATAGTTTAATTGAAAATCATTTGTTTTTTAGTGTTTTAAATTTATGATATTTTACTTATCTCGATTTTGTAACATTATTAATTTAAAAAGTTAAAAATGCATAAAATAAAAGATTCAAAATTAAAATCAAAGTGTTGAAGTTGAAAATAAGGAAAATCAAAAGTATATAAAATGATTAATCTTATACTAAGACATATATAACCACCAATAACAGTAATGATATTTAATAATTTTTACGACTTTAAAACTTATCTAATTAAATGAATATTCATTAATCTCACAAAATAGAAATATGATGGTTATATAATATATTTCAAAGTATAAAACATAAAAGATATAATTGCTTTGATATTATTTTGCTTGTTTGCAAGATATATATTAATATCTAAATACATTCAACACATATAACATTTATAATTACGAGAAGAAAATGTAAAAAATTATTAAAATTTTTAAAATATTGAACGCATTATAAAATTATAGAAGCAAGTAAATATAGAATGTCTCTTTTAAGAATGTTTTTAATAATATTTGGTGGATTGTAGTTTTTAAGTATATTAATTTAACATATATTTAGGAGACTTATTTTTTTAATTTCATAAATGATAAACAATTATTATAATATTTATGAGTATTTTAGTTTTCTTTATAAATTTTGGAGTAAATAGATTTTTTACCATCGAACTACGAAGGTTGTTACAAAAATACCAATGATATTTGATTTGTTACTTTCATATCATTAAAATTTACAAATACTACAAAAATATCATTGTTGGGATTGGTTTGATTTGCAGAAAGGGAAACTAGAGAGAAGTCAAAGAGTTTTGTGGAATGTGTAGATCTCTTAGGGAGTCCATGTATGTATAGAACATTGTATTTACACGTGTCGATTATGTAGGATGTACATGTCATAGCGTGTCAGAAGGATAGTAAAGTAAACTACATCTAAAGCTTGAGGTCGACCTCACCATAGATCGACTTGGAGGTTAGACACATGTAGTTTCTCCTGAGGCAACCTCGTATGTCGGCTCGGTGATGAGCAAAACCGGCATCGTCAATCCTGCCAATACTTTGGTTTTATATTTATAAAACTCTCACAAGTGCACGAATCATTTCGTAGAAAATGATAAGTATACTCTCAAGGTCGATCTAAGAAAAGAATATACGTGGTTTTTAATTTATTATTCAAACTTTTAAAAACGAAATTAAATCCAAAAATCCTGTCACGATATTTGTTTTTTTTTTGTTTCTAATCTAATAACATAAAAATAAACATAGATATAGATCCAATAAACATTTATGCAAATTTTATCATTTATAATAGTGGAGTATTTATGGATATAATAACTAAGTTAATTATGCTTGATCATATTATTTAGGTTATTAAAGATATAAATTGATATTTTTTTATATGAATACCACCTTTGGTGGGGTTAGATATTCTTTGTTAATTAAACAAATCAATTAATACCTATGAGTGAGGTTGATAACTAATTTGGTTAATTAAATTAATTTCTTTTTCTAAGAGATTGAAAATGAACCATGTAAATGCCACCTTTGGTGGAGTTAGATAGTTTAAACTTTATTCAAGGTGTCCAAATTAAACCTAAAAATTTAGTTATTCGAGTACTAACTTTCAAGTTTTAAAACCATTACTGAAAACATGTTGTCAATACATTTTCAGATAATAATTCTTATAAAAACTTTTGAAATAGAGTTTCACTCTAACTACTGGACTATTTTACCAACAAATAAAAGAGCACTACTTTAAATCAGACCGGATAACTAAACCTTAAAATCTAATTTTTAGATTTAATTTTGTAATGAAAAATAATATATTTCTCTCTAACATTCTTAATATAAAATCTTGAATAAAAATAAAATCAATTTATTTTAGAAATTTTTACCTATTTAATATTTCGCAAGCATAACAACGTTATTATTATATCATGTTTACAAACAGCCAGCAAAGTTAAATTTAATCATAGAAAAATTAAATATAACATGTAAGAATAAAGCATAAAAAATAACTGTAAAGAAAATAAAATCCTTAGAGTACTTTGATGTTATTCCTGTTACTGGAAAACCTACAAACGGAATTTGCACTCTCATTTATTGAATCAAAAAACAAATAAATTACAAAAACATAATTAGTTCTTCTCAAAAAGAGAAGAACTCTAAAACTAAGAAAAACTAACTAAGGAAAAACTAAAAACTAAAAAACTAAGAAATGGAGAAAAAGAAAGAGAAAGAAGATGTGTTTAGTTATGAAGAGAATGAAGGTATTTATAGGTGAGGAGGGGAAGAAAAAATGGGTTAAAAATGATTAAAAAGTGGAGTAGTGAATGATGACGTCATGCTGGTGTGGGCGCGACAGCGCGTATAGATGGGGCGCAGGCACGTGCGTTGCCCGGCGCGGTAGGACGGCGCGATTTCCTCATTTTTGACATTTTTTACCTTTTTGATCCATTTTGTCCAATTTTTCCATATTTGTTGACTTTTTCTCATTTATTTTATGAATTTATTTGTGATGTATTGCCTCCAGTATTCCTTTTTGTGTCTTTAAGTTACGTTTTTAAGCAAAAATACTTGAAAAATAATAAAAATACCCGTGATTCCGAAAAGATAAATATATATAAATATATGATAAAATCATATAAATATATATATATATAATCAATTAATGTGCATAAAATCATTGTAATTTTAGTACTTTTTGAGCACTCATCACTCGGGCTACTAGTTGGGTCAGACTATTAGATGGATAGGGCTCCGAGTGTATCCACATGTCCAAACATCAAATTTCCCTACTCTTTCAACCCCGGTCCTAAATAGGGATGGAAGAGTTTTACTCGGGTAGGAATATGAACTGTTCAGTTCACCCAATAAATGCTTGTGAGATGATTGGAGAGAGAAACATGGACTTCTATATAAGGAGGACCCTGGGCCTTTTCTCACTTCATAATCTCCTACACATGAGACAAAACGTTAAACAAAAACACCTTGTTGCCTTAGCTCGAGCCATATAAATTCTTTATTCGATGGTAAGAAAATCAATTCAGCAGATAGTTTACTTGTTTGAGTTTTCACAAAAAAAGTCCTCAAGTCTAACAATTTTTCTTTCTTTTCAGGTCAATTTAAAGAATTATTCTTCCTTTTTATTTCGAACTCGACCCTAGGTAATCCATATTTCTCGTGCTTTAACTTGTTTATATGTTGTGATATTTTGTAGAAACCATGCATAGAGAAGAGACTTCTGGCTTGTTCCGAGAGAGCCCACAATATCCTACTTTTTCGGGTTAACTAGAAAGTGATATCATATGATCTACCAATGAGATGAGCACTTCAAGCGAAAGGGAGTTATCCCCATCCCAACCTTCTACCTCCATTTCTCATCCACAGGTCGTGCCTACAATTAGGTTGAATGTGCCTCAAACTTAGATATACGTCCCGAGGTAGTAAAGGAAGAAAGCAACTAACAAAGGGATTGGAAAGCCCATAAGTCATACCAAAGGTTGGCCGACCAAGGTCAAGACTAGTGAGTTGTCACCTCAGGACAAAAAGAGGATAAGGAGAACATATGACATTCCTTCCTCAGTTTAAATTATGATTCCTATGTCGAGGGTTCGTGACAACGACCCACCTCTAACTAGGTGGACAGTTTTTCACGAGAAGACTTTATAACTGAGGGTTAGATTTCCTCTGTACCCCTTTATAAGGAAATTTCTAGTTAAGACTCAGCTGTGCTGGGTTAGTTGATGCCTAATGGATGAAAATACATGCTTTACCTCACATTGATATGCAAAGATCTCGGGGTTGAACTTTGTTTGAAGTTCTTTCTACCAAAAATAAATATATGCAAATAAAATAAATCAAAAAAGGAAAAAATAATATAACATTAGAATAATTATCTCATATATACATAAAAAAAATGTATACTCTAAAGTATAATTACTCAAATAATTGCATAAACCATTTTGAAAGATACACAACTTAGTAGCATTTGACACACTATGTCAAATGCTATTAAGTTATAAATTTGATCGACTTAAAATGGATTAAATAGTTTTTATCCATCATCTAATTACAGGGCTTTTCCTACATGAAAAATATTACTATATTAAATTATATAGTTGCCAAACAAATATCATGCAATTGTAGTAGTAGAAGAATACCATAAGTAACTTACCAAAAGTGTTAAATTCTTATGGGTATTATCAATGATGGAGGTATAAAATCAAAGCATAAAAATTTCATGCTCATCGATCGTTTTCTTATAATATATATATGACTCCATATCAACCAGTGTCAACTTAATCATCAATAGTTCATTTAACATATAAACCAAATGTTACAAAAAAATATTGAAGTAACACTAGAGGACCAGTTGATTCAGATTTAATATAACTAAGTCGTATAAAACAGATTAGAAATTGCATAATTGACTTTCTTTTTCCTATTGATGTTTTCTCTCTTTAGATGTTTCTTAACAGTTCCCAAACAAAACTTGGCTTACCTTTGTAAGCAATAATATCATATTTTGTTTGCATTTATTTTATAGAAACAATAGAAATGAAGAGCAAGGATAATTTAAAGTGAGGTGATTAAGATGAAATGTTATGATAGAATAACTGTTGAAAATGTTGAGAAAGTAAGAGACTATCCATTCCACTAGCACATACATGCAAAGTATTTTTCAAACCCATGCTTTTCTTTCATCCTACGTTATACCAAACTTGTACAGTATACCATTAAATTATGCAGGATAGAATAAAAAATGTTTCTAATAAAGCATTCAATAGTAACAATAGCAAGGATCCTGAAATACTTCGTTATACAAAACAATGTTGCTCTTATTTGAAGTTATAGTATCATCTCCAACCCAATTCTATAACTTCAAATTTGATGTAAAATTTAGTATAGTACCTCTATCAAATTTGATGCGATTAACACTATCGTACTAAATTTGATGTGATACTATTCATCGCATCAAATATTGTTTATGTTGTGTTTTTTTAATTCTAAAAATATTATTAATTTTTTTACTACATAAAAAAATTAAAATTAAGTATATGATATAAAATAACTAAAAAAAAAATACTAATATAACATAAAGGTAAAAATACAATATAAATTAAAACAACAATTTAAAAAAATTCTAAAAATAATGTTAAATTTTTTATTACATATAATAAATTAAAGTTAAATATATAATACAAAAATCCTCATTTTAAGTATTTATTTCTAGATATAAACAAATGAAGGATAAAGAAGCTCACATTGTACTTCCAAATGTATTAATTGAATATTTATTAAATAATTATAATAATTCATTGAATTAATATGTATTTATGTACCTTTAATTTTATTTTTTAATTAAATATAAATTTTAATTTATTTAATAAATATAATATTTTATTTCATATTTTTTAATTAATTATTATTAATTAATTAATAATAATATATATTTATTTAATTAATTGAATATAATAATTAATAAAATAAATAAAAAGAAATATTTTTTTTATAAAAAAATATACTTTTTAATATATTAGGTGATGTTGTTAGTTAAAAATAAATAAAAATTTAATATAATTTTTTATATAAAATAAAATAAAGGGTTTGGAATACCTTCAACTCAGCATCCCATCAAATAAGAAAGTGTAGACAAGACGATGAATCCTATGTGTAATATCTTCATCACAACCCATTCCCATTGTGACTAGGGGTGTCTATGGTTTGGTTCGGTCCGGTTTTTTCTAAAAACAATTTAATCAAACTGGACCGTTCATATTACTTGGACCAAATCGGACTGGACCGTTTGAACCAGTTTTAAGAAATAAAAACCAGACCAGACTATTTGATTTATAAAACGGTTCGGTCCGATTTGGCCCGATTTTTTTATAATTTAATGAAGAATAATGTGAAATTTTTAATATATTATTAAACCGGTCCGGTTCGGTTCGAACGGTTTAAAATTAGTACAAACCAGACCGGACCGTTTGATTAGTAAAACCGTTCGGTTTGGTCCGGTCCAATCCAATTTTACGGTTTGGTCCGGTCTGGACCGATTTATGGACACCCCTAATTGTGACCCATAAATGCAAAACTTTTATAGAAACATGGGGCCAGGGGCTATCAATAAAGTAATAATCACAAATTCGTTAATATCATGTTCCCAACACAGCAACATCAACACTTAAGGTGCGGTGGTTAAATAGTGTACTATTTACTCCGGCTGTTAACATAAACAAATGCAATTAAAAATCAAATTGATATTTGCTTCACATGGCAGTCAAAATCAATGTAGTTCCAACTGTTGACAAAGCCAAAAGGTTACTTGATGCTAAACCATACTACAACTTTACCCTTTAAGCTAATAATCGAGCAACGAAAGTGATAGACTCCGTAAAGGGAAATTCAAAAAAACAAAATAAGAAGCTCACTAAATACATAGAACTCGCTAAACGAACAAAACCCAATAACAAGTCATATATATATATATATATTATATGATCGACACATGTATATATAATATTTTATAAAAATATGAATCTTTTATGAAATACACACATTCAACCAATTAACTTGACTTCTTTCAAAATTCTTCTTACTCATTAGATTAATCCCAAACATTTTGGTGCCCACCGTAGGGCTCAGTTTCGGAGATCGAGCTTAAATTTATGACCCCGTATTCTTTAGGATTGACTCCAAACGTTGAGAAAAGCTTGGAAAATCTTACCTTTTATGTTTAAGAATTACACCCTAAACTCTCAAACATCTATTACACATAAAACATGGTAGGGACTCGCGTTGGAAGGCATACGAAGTTGGCTAACAAAGAAACTAGGGCGACTTAGAGAGATGCCTCACCAATCCTCGAGGAGATCAGAATGAGAGATAACCTTCCCCATTAGAAGATGGCTCATCAGCTTCTAGAGCTAAGAAATTGAGGAAGCTAGAAGAAAGAATAGGACACTACGGTCCTAGTCAGGGGGAAGGACTGTGGATGATCAAGCAATCGACTTGGCTAATAGAAACATAACAGTTCAAGCTTAGCCTGAGCCATACTAGATAGAGTAGGGAGATGAAAGAAACCCCCATTCTAGTTCGACGAGACCCAATGATGAAAAATGGATTTAGGATAGGAAAAGTTGGGAGGAACGATTTCAAGCGCTAGAAGAGGCCAATAAGGGGCAAGACCAAGCTTTGAAGGCAACAAACAAGAAAAATGAGAAGGGTAAAACTCCTTATGAAGTGGACAGAGATTGTGAACAAGTGTGTATCTCTCCTTTTTCCGACGAGATAGAGAACGACGAACCGCCAGTCAAGTTTAATGCTCCTAAATGTCCTGACTATTTTTGGACAAAAGATCCAGTAACACACGTGTAGCACTTCAAAACATCCATGGCTCTTATAAGCCTAACCCTAAGAAAGAAAGATTCTATGATGTGCAAATTTTTTATGGCCACCCTTTATGAAGATGCTCAAAAATGGTTCAACAACTTGGCACCCTAATCCATAACCTTATTTCCTCACTTTTCCAAGTTATTCATCACAAACTATGCCCACAACAAGCACTTGAGAAAAGAATCACACCAACTTTTCTTCATTATTTAAGAAGGAGGAGAATCCATTGAGGAATATATGAAATGATTCAAGGAGGAGAAATTGGAAATCTCTGATTATCCTAGCTCTATTGCCATATAGGCTTCTCTCTTGAAGAATTTTGATATGTTTGTGGAATTAACCAAGATTGTGCCTCGTACTTTGGAAGAAGCTTATGGCGAGCCAAGGAAAATTGTCAATATGGAGAGAGAACTTGGGTAGGTAAAAACCTAGCATGTTAACCACGAGGGGATGATAAATAAGCAGAAGAGAAGGATGAGCCCAGATAGGGCATAACAAAATAACAAAAGCAAGCACTTTTCACCAGATAGTAAAGAATCCTCACCATGGTCAAGAAATAAAGGACCTGAAAGAGGTCACTCTCTCCTTTTAGGGGGCCTTTTTTTAGAGTAAACTTGGCTCAAGCAGTACTAAGGATGGAGGAAGAACCCAACATCAAGTGGCCTCCAAAGATGAAATCCCTACATAGGGACACATCCAAATGGTGTGCCTTCCATAATGATATGGGCCACGAAATGAGGGATTGCTGACACTTGAAAAAAGAGATAGAAGAATTGTTAGAAATGGGATATCTGAAAAACCTCATCATAGGGAGTGGAGATCAGAGAAATCAACAAAACAAGCAAGATATGCCAAAAGCAACGAACCAATAAAATAGTAGGAGGGATCCCCACAAGAAGACCAATATCAAGATTATTCACACTATACACGGAAGGTCTAAGGTTAACAGAGTCTTAAATAACTCACGTAATAGGTTTTCTAGAGAATTACGCAACACTCTCAATGTATACGCCTTAGAAAAAAGAAGGCCTACTACATAAATTATTTTCAGTGAAAAGGACGAGACCTCGACCCATCATGAGGACCCCTTAATGATCACTTTGAGGATTGGATCTTGTGATGTCTGTAGAATAATGATTGATACAAAGAGTTCCATTGATCTCCTTTTTTCTGACCATCGTTAGTGATCTAAGAGTAAAGGACCTTGACATTGTCAAGACAGAGCTCCATCTCATATGATTCAACAATAGCACTACCTATGCCAAAAGAACGGTAGTGTTACCTGTTATGAAAAAAAAAGTGATAATAATGACCAATTTCGTAATCATTGATGCCCTAACTCATTACAACGCCATCTTGGGAAGGCCTTGGATACATAAAATGAGAACAGTTTCATCCACCCTCCATCAGGTAATCGAATTTCCCACTAATGAGGGCCTAGAGGAGATTATGAGAGACCAGAAGAAGGCCATAAGCTGCTATAATGCTACTATGAAAGAAATTACCCCCAAGTAGAAATTACCAAGAGGTCTCCCTAAACAAAGACTAAAAAGAAAAGGCTTGATGAGGTCAATCAACCTAAATAGTGTAAGAGACATTTCAATGGAAATTAAAGGTGAGAACCACCCCTTAAATTTGGGGGAAAGGGACTTGACGATAGAGCTGGAAGTACAACTTTCACAATTCCTCAGATCTAACAATGATGTCTTTGCATAGACCCCAATTGATATGCCTGGGATTGATCTGGAAGTCATGATGCACCGATTAAATGTCAATCTAGAGGTTAGACCCATTCAACAACGAAAAAGAAAATTCTCAAGAGAAAAGAATGAGATAATCAAGCACCATCTAGCTGACCTTAAAAAAGTTAGGGTCATAAGAGAAGTCAACTACCCTTCATGGCTATCAAATGTGGTCCTGGTTAAGAAATCCTTGGGTCTTCTTGCATGTGTGATACCTTCACAGATTTAAACAAGGCATGTCCCAAGGATTGCTTCCCTCTCCTAAGTATTGATTAGCTAGTAGATGTATACTATGGGTACCACCAGATCAAAATACACCCCCAAGACGAGGAGAAAATGTATTTCATCATGGAAGAGGGAACATTCTATTATAAGAGGATGCCATTTGGATTAAAATAACATGGGCGCCACATATCAATGTATAGTTAACAAGATATTTGAGAAGCAACTTGGAAGGAATCTAGAGGCATATGTAGATGATATGGTGGTGAAATTAGCTCAACTTTTGAACCATATCAAGGACCAAGAGGAGATATTCTCAAAAATTCGAAGATATATCATGAGGTTTGATGAGTGCTCAAAAAGTACTAAAATTATCATGATTTTATGCACGTTAATTGATTAAAATATATATATTTATATGATTTTATCATATATTTATATAAATCTGTCTATTCGGAATAACGAGTATTTTTATTTTTTTTCAGATATTTTCGCTTAAAAAAGTAACTTAAAGACTCAAAGAAAAATATCGGAGGCAATACATCGCAAATATATTCATAAATTAAATGAGAAAAGGTCAACAAATATGCAAAAAATTGGACAAAATTGGACAAAATGGGTCAAAAATGTCAAAAAGGAGGAAATTGCGCACGTAGCCACCCAGTAGCGCCGGCCAACGCACGCATGCACGCCCATCAGCGCCCGGTTAGTGCACGTCACATCACTCAGTCCACGCACGCTGTTGCACCCATCTGCCCCAATCCGCGCACGCCGCCGTGCCCTATGCTAGCATTTTTAATCATTTTTTCACCCACTTTTTCTTCCTCTCCTCACCTATAAATACCTTTATTCTCTTCACTTTAAATCACACCAAAACACATCTTCTCTTCACTTTATTTCTCTCTATTTCTTAGTTTTTAGCTTTTCTTAGTTTTAGAGTTCTTCTCTTTTTGAGAAGAACTAATTATGTTTTTGTAATTTATTTGTTTTTTTGATTCAATAAATGGGAGTGCAAATTCCATTTGGAGGTTTTCCAACAACATGAATAACGTCAAAATACTATAAGGATTTTATTTTTTTAATAGTTATTTTTTATGCTTTATTCTTATATGTTATATTTAATTTATCTGTGATTAAATTTAACTTTGCTGGTTGTTTGTAAACATGATATAATAATAATGTTGTTATGCTTGCGAAATATTAAATAGGTAAAAATCTCTAAAATGAATTAATTTTGTTTTTATTCAAGATTTTATATTAGGAATGTTAGAGAGAAATATATTATTTTTCATTAAAAACTTAAATCTGAAAATTAGATTTTAAGGTTTAGTTATCCGGTTTAATTTAGAGTAGTGATTTTTTATATGTTAGTACAATCGCCCGGTAGTTAGAGTGAAGCTCTATTTCAAAAATTTTTATAAGAATTATTATCTGAAAATGTATGGACAACATGTTTTCAGTAATAGTTTTAAAACTTGAAAGTTAGTACTCGGATAATTAAATTCTTAGGTTTAATTTGGACACCTTGAATAAATTTTAAACTGTCTAATCCCACCAAAGATGGCATTTAAATGGTTCATTTTCAATCTCTTAGAAAAAGAAATTAATTTAATTAACCAAATTAGTTATCGACCCCACTCATAGGTGTTAATTGATTTGTTTAGTTAACAAAGAATATCTAACCCCACCAAAAGTGGTATTCATATAAAAAAGAGAAAATCAATAAATATCAATTTATATCTTTAATAACTTAAATAATATGAGCAAGCATAATTAACTTAGTTATTATAAATAATAAAATTTGCATAAATGTTTATTGAATCCATATCTATGTTTATTTTTATGTTATTAGATTAGAAATACCAAAAACCCAAAATATTGTGACAAGATGTTTAAAATTTAATTTCGTTTTTAAAAGTTTGAATAATAAATTAAAAATCACACATATTCCTTCCTTAAATCGACCTTGGGAATATACTTATCATTTTCTACGAAATGATTCGTGCACTCGCGAGAGTTTTATAAATATAAAACCAAAATATTGGCAGGATCGGCGATGCCGGTTTTGCTCATCAAGGCTTAACCTAAAGAAGTGTGTATTTGGTGTTGCACTAGGAAAATACCTAGGGTACCTCGTTTCCTCCTGAGGGATTGAGATCAACCCAGATAAAATATAGGTCCTCTCCATCTTACAGTCTTAAAGGAATCCAATAGCTAAATGGTAGGATAATATCATTGAATAGGTTCATCTCTAAGTGCACCGATAAATGTATGCCCTTCTTCAAAATGCTAAGAAAAGGCATATCATTCTTTTGGGACGAGAGCTGTGATAAAGCCGTTGAAGAAATCAAGAAGTATCTAAGCAACCCCTATCTTAGTTAGCCCTCGCCCAAGTGAGGTTTTGTACTTGTATATGGTTGAAACCTCCCGTACATGCAATGCCATACTCTTGATCAAAAGAGATAAGATTTAGCACCATGTCTACTATGTCAGCTAGGTCCTAACAGATGCCCAAAGTAGGTATCCAACAATTGAAAAATTAGCATTCACTCTCAAAGTTAGTGCACAAAAGCTTAGGCATTACTTTGGCTCACACACGAGTGTAGTGCTCACTTCTCACCCATTCAAAAGTGTCCTGATGAGACTGGATGTATAAAGAAGGCTTGCATATATTTCCATAGAGTTGAGAGAATACGATATTAAATACATGGCTAGAACAACCATGAAAGGGCAAGCGTTGGCCGAGTTTATGGCTGAGTTCAGTGAGAGGCCAGAATTCATTAACAAGGAACAAAAAAAAGTGTATGAGATGGCTCAAAAAGAGACCCCAATTGGGAAGGTGTTTGTTGATCAGTCACACAACTTCAATGGTGCAGGACTAAGGGTAGTCATAGTTGACCACACCAATAACTGTTTTGAGTACACAGTAAGACTTGAATTTCAAGCAACTAATAATGTTTCATAATAGAGGCAGCTATATTTGGGGCTATGACTACAAAGAAACTAGGAGAAGATGGAGTCACTCTACACAGCGATTCTAGGCTAATAGTCAACCATTTTTTTGGGACATTTGACGCTAGAGATGGCAAGATGAAGGGATACTTAGATAGATTAAATAAGGATTTCTCCAAATTATCCAAGTTTGAGATCAAACAAATAGCTCAAAATGAAAATTATCATGCCAATGCTTTAGCCACTTTGGCATTAGTGCAAAAGACCAAGAATAATTGAGAGGTGATGGTAATAATCCTGTCAGAGGCATCATTGGGAAAAGGTCGAAAGAAGGGTTGGGTGTGTGGATGCTCCCACTATCCCATGTTTCACTCCAATCCATAACTTCTTGGAAATGGGGAGCTACTAGGAGATAACAAGTCTGCAAAAAAAATCAGAGCCAAGGCAAGACAGTACATGATAAAAGTAGGGAGACTGTACAGGAAAACCTCACTTGGTTCAGGACTTTATGCGTAGCCAATAAGGGGTCTGAAAGGTTGATGTATGAAGCATATGAGGGAGATACGGTTCACATTCTTAAGGGAAGAGATTATCACAATTGATTATGAGACAAGGATATTATTGGCCCACTATATGACAGATTGCACAAAATATTCCCATACATGCAATAAATGCCAAAGGTTTTCCCCTTTATCACACACTCCCCCAAATGTCATGAAATGGGTGGTGAGTCCTTGGCACTTCTACAAATAGGGTCTTGACATAGTAGGACTGCTACCCATAGAAAAAGGCCAAAAGAAGTTTCTACTTGTGGCTACTGATTACTTCTCAAAATGGATCAAAGCAGAACCTCTGGGTAGAATACAGAAGGAAGAGGTGATCCGATTTATATAGAAGTTCATAATTTTCTATTTTCAATCATGGTTTTAAAATTGAAAAGTTAGTACTCAGATAATTAAATTCTTAGATTTAATTTGGAGACCTTGCATAAAGTTTAAAATGTCTAACCTGACCAAATGTGACATTTAAATGGTTCATTTTCAATCTCTTAGAAAAAAGGAATTAATTTAACTAACCAAATTAGTTATTGACCCCACCCATAGGTGTTAATTGATTTGTTTAATTAACAAATAATATATCACTCCACTAAAGATGGTATTCATATAAAAGAAAGAGAATTAATAAATATCAATTTATATATTTAATAACCTAAATAATATGAGCAAACATAATTAACTTAATTATTATATTCTTAAATAATCCACTATTATGAATGATAAAAAATTGCATGATTGTTTATTGAATTAATATTTATGTTTATTTTTTTATGTTTTTAGATTATTAAACAAATAAAACAAAATATGTTAACACGATGTTTAAGATTTTGAATAATAAATTAAAAACTACATATATTTCTTCCTTAGATTGACCTTAGGAGTATACTTATCATTTTCTATAAAAGAATTTGTACAATTGCAAGAGTTTTGCAAATTATAAAACTAAAGTATCCGCAAGATTGGTATTATTATGCTAGTCTTATGCTCATCAAGTTTTTGGTGTCGTTGTTAGAGAAGGAATAACGTTTTTAAATTATTTATCAAAATTTTGAAAACTTTTTGTGCTATAAATAATTGTGAATTTTTTTATTTTGAGTTTAAAAAAATTAAAAAAAATAATTTTTTTTAAATTTAAATATTTTAAATAATTTAGAAAAAAACTTTTTTCTTTTAATTTTTAATTTATTTTAAAAAAATTAGAAAAAAAATAATTAATGAATTTTTAATTATCACACTTAATTTTAATTTTAATGTAAAAAAACTTAATTTATTAACTTAATTAATTTAGATTTTTACTTAACCTAATTTATTAACTCAATTAACTTAGATTTTCACTTAATAAATTTCTTAACTTTGTCCCACCATTCTTTCCTTAGAACACTATTAGTTAATACTGATTATGTTATTTAACTTTAAAATTATAATAAATAAATAAAATAAAATAAAAATTCTGAAGCTATCTCTAAAATTTCAAAGTTTTTAATCATAATCTGTGATAAAATGAGGTAGTTGCATTATTAGATCTAGGTACAATTGTGTTTTGATGCCTAAATTATTTAACTTGCACCTAGAAATGGGTTATCTAACATTGATAATCATGTCCCTAGTTTTAAGTAAAGAAAATTTGAAAATCCATGACTTAAAAAGTATAGGAATATAACCTTTTCCTACCTATAGGTTTGATTGGCTCTGTGGGGACATTAAGTTTACTTAAAATGAAATTCCCTAAGTTACGTCTTTTAAAACTTTAAACTAAGCGCTAAATGAGAGGCAACCCATCATTTTTGGTAATTTTCTTTTATTTATTTATTTATTATTTTATTTTAGTTCAATTGCATGTGAATAACTTTATAATTGTTAAAACTAAAAATATTTGTTGAGATATTAGAAGTTTACAACGATATGTCTGTGTGAATTTTAATGATGAACATGATGGATGCACCTACATTTCTCCATCACTACTTACACATTCTCAGGAAATATGTAACTTTTCTTCTCTTTTTTCTTTATCTTTAATTTACAATTGTTACATTGAGGACAATATAAGTTCTAGGTTAGGGGTGTTGAAAATTTATCATGCTTAATTTCAAATATTTGAACAATTTTAAAGTTTTTATGTTCACATTTTCATTTTTTTTATTGTGTTTGATTTTATTTATGTGGTTTATTAATTTTTAGAATTCTAGAATTAGTTTTTAAAAATTTTCTTACAAAAATTTATCATTTCTTTAAATCAAATTTAAGTAAATAGTTAAGTCTTTTGCATTGTTAAATTAATTTTTGAAAACATATCATGGAGTATATGCTAATTAGTTAGTTTTTTTCATGACAAGTATTTCTTGATAAGATGTGAAAATTATATTAAACCCAAAATCGGTGTTTAGGAATCAAATAGTGGATCTCTTGTGAGATATAATTTAAGCCTAATTTTCTTTATTCTGAGTGAAATATATTTTTTCTACTCTAAACACATTTCTTATTTATTTAAATTATTAGATGGTCTCTATAGGATTTAGTATTGAATGTTTGGATTTTTACATCTTAATGAAGTCTTATATATTTATTTTTCATTTGCTTAGATTAAATGATTTAAGTAGAAATTGATAGTTTATGTCTTTCTTCATTCATGCATGACTTCTATTAAAAAAAGATATATCTAGGGTTACTTATACAAATACAATCAGAAAGGCCAAATATTAACCATTCATCTTACCATATAAAAAATGTACAATCTGTACATGAGTCCACTATCTAAACAAATGTATTCTCTTATAAAAAAGAAGAATATAAGAGAAAGAAAAATAAATAGAAAGAGAGAGAAAAAAAAATGAACAGTATAATCTATATACTATGACCCAAAAAGCCTAAATAGTTGCAAGAAATGGTTTAATGCAAAAGAAAATATAGGAAGTAATTTCCTAAGAAGTCACTGCATTTTCCTACATTTTCTAAAAGACATATTACTTGATATTTTTATTTGATGAATTTCATGGATGCATGAAAGTAATTTATAATATTTTATAAATCTTTACATTTGATTCCTTTCATGAGATCAATGTTAAAATAACACTTTGAGCCTTTCATCTTTATACATATGCAAACATATTAGTTAATTTCTATACATCAACTCTTTCGCATGTAAATTAGTATGAGTGTTTAAACCCATAGGATTCATTGTTTTTGAGAGTATTGACTTGTAAGGAATAGATTCGAAGCGAATTCGGATTTCTAATACTTAGTTTGGGTGAAATTAAATTGATACATTTTTTATATGAAATATGAAAATGATTTTCAACTAATTTTTCTAATAAATCATGAAGGTTTAGGAAGTTGAAATAATCTATGCTTAAAATTTTAATTATGAAATTTAAAAGAGATTATAAGCATGATATATTTTTGTTTTTCATTTTAGTATTTTTTTTACTTTATTATAAATTTTTGTTAACTTCTTATTTTATTTGTTTTAATTTGTTTTCATTTTTTGTAAATGTTTATGGGTATCATTACTGAAAACCCTCATGAGACTTAAACTCGTCTACTAGGAAAACCAGGGGTTTAAATGCTTGTTTCATACGCTAAATGTAACCGTGTCAATCCACAGAAGTGATTTAGAAAGTTTAATTTTTAGTTTTTATTTTAGTTTTTATCGTTTTTCTTGCTAAGGGACTAGATATAAGTTGGTTGGGGTTGTGATGAATGCTTAAAAATCACTAAAATTACCATGATTTAATGCACTTTAATTGATTAAAATGATTTATATTTGTATGATTTTATCATATTTTAATATAAATTTGTCTTTTCGGAATCATGTGTATTTTTATTGTTTTTTAGGTATTTTCGTTCAAAAATAACTTAAAGAAATGAGGAAAATACAGGGGCAATACATCACAAATATATTGAGAAAAGAAATGAGGAAAAGTAAAAAAGATGGAATTTTTTTGGATAAAATGGATCAAAACTGTCAAAAAAGTCAAAATGGTTGAAATTCGGCGTGCAACTGCCCATCTGCATCGAATCCCACACGTAGCAACCCATCCGCGTCGAGTCCTGTGCGCACTAACTCACACATACGCCTCGAGCATGCCAACGCAAGCTCAACATATGCCCATACTTGGTCGACACATGCCTGGCGCACACCCACACGTAACTAGCACATACCCAACCATCGCACAGAGCCAACATATGCCAGATCAATTTTTGCGCGTGCCAGCTCATGCCTACGCCATGTCCTGTTAGCGCCCAACGTCCGTCTACAAAATATTTCACACCCCATACGTGTGACAACATGTCCAAACATGTCCAAATTCAAAGCTCTTTCTCTCTATATAAAGTTTTCTTTGTTTTTTTAGTTTTTAGTTTTAAAGTTCATTTTTTTTGTAGAACTAGCTATGTTTTTATAGGTTTTTAGTTTTTGATTCAATAAATGGAAATGTAAATCCGTTTGGATGTTTTCTAGCAACAAAATTAGTATCAAAGTTTTGTAAGGATTCTTTTGAGGTATAATTTTAAAATAAATTCTATACAATTATTTTTTATGTTTTATTCTTATATGTTATGTTTAAATTTTATGTGATTAAATTTAACATTGTTGACTATTTGTCA
This sequence comes from Hippophae tibetana, assembly GCA_037013495.1. Classification (NCBI taxonomy): domain Eukaryota; kingdom Viridiplantae; phylum Streptophyta; class Magnoliopsida; order Rosales; family Elaeagnaceae; genus Hippophae; species Hippophae tibetana. Next base: position 7,862,363 of record CM072808.1, on the reverse strand, counting down.
ATATGATATAATAATAACGTTGTTATGCTTGCGAAATATTAAATATGTAAAACATTTTTATAAAATAAATTGATTTTGTTTTTATTTAAGATTTTATATTAAGCATGTGAGAGAGAAACATACTATTTTTCATTACAAACTTAATTCTAAAAATTAGATTTGAAGGTTTAATTATCCAGTTTGATTTAGAGTAATGTTATTTTATTTATTGGTATAATCACCCAGTAGTCACAGTGAAGCTATATTTCAAAAGTTTTTATAAGAATTATTATTCGAAAATGTATTACAACATATTTTCAGTCATGGTTTTAAAACTTGAAAGTTAGTACTCGGATAATTAAATTCTTAGGTTTAATTTGGAGACTTTGAATAAAGTTTAAAATGTATAACCCCACTAAAGGTGTCATTTAAATGATTCATTTTCAATCTCTTAGAAAAAAAAGAATTAATTTAATTAACCAAATCGACTCTACCCATAGGTGTTAATTGATTTGTTTAATTAACAGAAAATATATAACCTTACCAAATGTGGTGTTAATATAAAAAGAGAGAATCAATAAATATCAATTTATATTTTTAATAACTTAAATAATATGAACAAGTATAATTAACTTAATTATTCTATCCTTAAATAATCCATTGTTATGAATGATAAAATTTGCATGATTATTTATTGAATCCATATCTATGTTTTTTTTATGTTTTAAGATTATTAAACAAACAAACCAAAATATCGTGATAAAATATTTAGGATTTAATTTTTTTTAAGATTTTGATTAATAAATTAAAAATCATATATATTTCTTCCTTAGATCGACCTTAGGAGTATACTTATCAATTGCTATAAATTGATTCATGCACTTGTGAGAGTTTTGCATATTATAAAACTAAAGTATCTACAAGATCGGTATTGTTATACCAGTCTTGTGCTCATCAAGCATCCCGGTCAAAAGCTAGTCTCAATGATTATATGTAACGCTCAAGCATTGCGAATATAGGGCTTCAAGCATATTTTTAGTATTTGAAATTACAAATTTTTGATAAACTTATTTATACAAAGCTCGACCTTACCAAGGGTCAATAATTCTTCAAATGCTTGGACATAGGGTTAGTGTCTAGGTCGTCGGTCTCTTCTACTAAAGGTAAAAGCTCGGCCTGAATCTCGATAATTTTTTTGTGCTTTGGTTATTACATAGGGATGAGTTGACCTTAACATGAGCACTACTCGCTCCAACTCTTCAGTAAGCTTTATCACCTTAAGGAACACTCTCTTGAATCACTTCATATAGAAGCTAGCCTAATAGGACTCTCTATATATGAGATTGGCCATTTTAGCCAAGGTTCTCTTTTCTCGAGATTGAATTTGGCATAATTTCTCTTTGCAAGAAGTGAGCTCACCCTTTCTCTCTTTAAAGAGATTTACCTTATCCTCAAGTTTTACTACCTCAGGTTTTAACACATCAACCTTGCTTTTAAGCCTACCATTTTCCACTCTCAAAGCTTGAATTGAATGTCTATTTGACCAATCAGAATCTATGAAGTTCGACCACAAAAGATGGAAGAATTAAAGCATGAATCAAACAAAATCCATTAATCCCCTTTTATAGGAAACGATACTGAGAAAAAGGTAAAAGACACATATTCCCATAAAAAATTGGATAGGTCAATATCAAAAATACACAATAATTCAAACACATTAACTTTTCTTTCATGAGAAAAATTGGTTTTATACCACAAAAATGTGATTTAAAAAAGTATGAGCTTGTGTTCACACAAATAGATGTAGCATTGAGCTTGAAAACACAAAAAGACCAGGTCTTTAGAATTATTGATCCTTGCTCCTACCTCTACACATGTTGCCTCAGGCCCATCCTCACCCTCACTTGAGCCAGATTTCTCCTTTTTTCCCCTTTTCTAGAAGGAGTTTTCATGTATGGTGCAGTGACCAAGATATTAAGAATGTGGTAATAATACTCACCTAGGTCCTTTTTCTTGGCCTCCATCTTGATAGACTCTATGACCAGCTCATACCCCCTTTCTAAGCTTGAATCGAGCTATTTGACAAGGGCATCTTTCTTCAGTAATAGCCTCAACTTTCTTTTGCTCTTCCTCAGTTTCTTCTTCAGCTCGTCTTCTAGCCCATTCAAGCTCGGTAACATGCTTAGCATAGGCATTTATCTCAGTAGTGGCCTTTTTTTGTTTTTCCTCCTTATTAATAGCCTTCCCTTGTCACTTATTTGCTCTTTCCAATAGCACTATGTATCGAGATTGAGTCAATGTATGAGCATTTTTCTCTTTTGTAATCTCGTTCTTCATAAAGCAACACCGACTGAAACAAAAGAAAAGTATAAGGTCAAATGAATATATCACAAACTAAAGCTTGTCAAAATTATTTTCGTAAATATACGCCGGGTGCAAGGTAACATACCTGATACAGTTGATGACGTACAACCTTGTCAAAGTCTGCATCCTCACAAAGCACCTCAAGCTGCTTCTCGAGTGATTTAGTCAGAATATGGCTCAGATAACAATCGAGCTGCTCTTAATCCAAGCCCTGATTTAACACAATCCCATCTACATTGATCGTGAGGTCGTTTAGAACTAACTTTCCCTTCCTTTCATCTCGGGTTGAGTCTCCAAGCTCTAAAGAGCCTGAGTAGGGAGTTGAAGTTTTAAGTTCCTCTTGCAGCGAGGATCAAGGCATGGAAGCATTCAACGACTTTAGGCTGAGCACAGGCTTCTCCATGGACGCTTTCTTCTTCTTTTTTTAGGGATGCAGAGCAACCTTCCCATCTAGAGGATTTTCTCCTCTTCTTAACCTTACATGAGCCCCCTCCAAAAACATGAGGTACACCCTTCTGAGAACACGCCCCGATAGAAGCCATCTTACTTTGTAGACGAGACAAAAGATGGGCAGTATTAGGCTCCATGTGATCTATGAAACAAAAACAAGAGGCAAGGTTATTTTAATCACAACACCCCAAATAAAAAAACACAACAGATAGATCCATGGCATGGTTCATCATCATTAGTAACCACTTTGAACAAACCCTAAAATTCTATGGAGGGGTTCGACGTCTAAGAGGAGCTTGAGTTTTTTAAATGATCCTAAGGGGGGTTCCACTACACCGTGCCTTATCAACCCGCACGCGACAAAATTTGGAGTGTTCAATAAGTGCCTTCAAGGGGTTTTCTTGGGACGATGGTTTTGGATATCATCCAAAAGTTGCTTCGCATCAAGACTTAAGGTTGTGATTAAGGAACCCATATTCTTGATCATGACCTTAGTGTCATTTCAAATACTCCTTATTAATTTGGTGTCAGAAGTGGGAGACTCCCATTGGCCTGAGATGTATACAAAATATTATTTTCAATTTTTCTCATTCTCGAGGAGAGATACATTCATACCCTGAGCCTGCTTCATAGATATATATACTCTCCTCGGATTTGTAAGGTTCTGTTTAAGGATGTACCCCTCGTTAAACTCGAGGATCTATAAATCCACCCAGAGTTCTTGGCATATCAATGTTAGGTAGAGTAGATACCTCCACCGATTAGGCATCAGTTATCCTAGCACAAGTTGAGTCCTAACTAAAAATCTCCTTATAAGAGGGTATAGGGGGAACCTTACCCCCAACTATAGTGTCTTCTCGTGAAAGACAGTCCACCCAAATGGATGCTAGTCACTATCACTTGTTCCCTCTAGAGAAATCATTATCTGAACCAATGAGGGTATGTTATAGGTTTTCCTTAACCTATCTGCATCCTTGGGCACTAGCCCACTAGTCTTAACAACAACTGACCAACCCCTGGTGCGACATGTTGGTTCCTTAGACCCCCTTTTTCACATCTTTTTCCTTCACATCTGGGACCTAAATATTTGAGTTTAGGGCATGCTCAACTAAATTATTGGAGTTACATGAGGAAGATTGGATGAGGTAGAGGGTAAAGGCATTGACTGACTCGTCTTATTAGAAGAGCCTGACCTAGAAGACCCTGAATCATCACTAGCATTGGAATCTTAAGGGCTTTCCCAGGAGCCCGAGCTTGAGGCTGAGGTCTCTTCTCTATGCATGATCTATAAAAAACACAAAATATAAAAACAATGGGTAAGGAACGAGGATGAGGAGTTACATTGGATTGAGTTTGAAAATAAAATTAACCTGAAAAGGCAAGTATAAAAGCATTAGACTCTCAATATTTGCGCTCTAAAATCCCGAACAAACAAGACTATAGTTCGAACCGAATTCTTACCACCAAATTGAAAAACCTTTTATAACCCGAGCTAACACGATAGAGCATTTTTTCTTCACTATTTGTTTATTGTGTCCTAGGAAATGATGATAAGTTCATTTTCTCTCTCCAATCAATTGACATGCATTTATTAGGGGGAGCTGAACAGTTCATATTCACTACCTGAGAATTAATCTTCCACCTCTGCTCAAGAGATCAAGTTGAAATAGTAGGGGGACTAGATGTTTGCATATATGGATCAACCTGGAGGTCGACCCGAGCCTACATGATTACACTGAGCTTTATGTCAAACGAGGCCTATATGATCAAGCTAAGCTCATTTAACAGACCATCAAGTATGATGGTTGGTCGTAGAAAGCCACATCCCATGTAAGGCCGACCACTAGCTCAAGCTAAGGTCGACCTCAATTCATAAATGGTGTACTAATACCAATTATATCCCTCATTGACACACACATATGTGTATACATTCTATGATTAACACATGTACATGTAATGTCCTATAAATAGATGGACCTTTTATGAAATCTATACATTCAGTCAATTATCTTGACTTATCTTAATAATCTCTCTGCTCATTAGATCAATTCCAAGCACTTGTTATTATAATTGAGAGACCAGATAAAAGTCTCATTCTAATAAAAAAAACGGATTATAAGTCCTTAAGTATAGTTTTATCACTTCTATGACCCTGGAAGATGGAAGCCTACTCACAACCCTCCAATTAATGAATTGAGAAATCGGAATACAATAAAAAACTCAATATAGTGGTATTTATACCTAATAATAAAAAAAAGATAAAAACATGTTTAATAACTAAAAATGATAAAAGGTACATGTTTAATAATTAAAATACACAGTTTGAAAAAATAAAAACATATATATATATATTAGAAAGATGTTTAAAATAAAACAATCTAATCTATTTAAAGTTTAGAGTTTATGAATTAAGATTTATGGTTTAAGATTTAGCGATTAATAAAGAGTATTGTTATTGTTAGTAAGTCAATGTGTTTAAAATATATTTTTTGATCACAGGTTTTTTATTTTTATCCATTTTACTTTTGATTATAAATAACACTTATATATGTTTTCAACTCCACGTTACTGCATTGTTACCATCTGTTTCCAAAATAAAATCTCATTTTACAATTTTGGCCCCCAAAATCTAGAAGATTATCAATGTCGAATTCCCCTAAATTTTGTTCTCATATTAAATGAATTTATGAGCATGCCTTGAGGTTTAAAAGTTTCAGACTTACCGAAGTAACCCCCTTGTCTCTCTTAAGATTACTTTGAGCATTTCAACGAGTTTACTCTGAAAGCCACTCAAGTTTTGTCATATTTTCATTGATTGAGAAAGTAACAACACAAGTCTAAGTACTTTATTAGGGCCTATTTCTTGTAAATGCAAATTCCAACATTTTTTTTACGGTGACAATGCAGTTTATATCATCACATTTAGGAAAACTTAGGTTGCACCAACATCGAGCCAAAAAGAAAAGAAGAAAAAAAAAGAGAAATCCAAATACAGATTTTGGTAGCCGTTATTGACCTTCCGTGAAAATCTATGGCAAGTTGGGTGGTACTTCGAAGGATACACAAACATTTAAGCAAAAACTTGGACAAAAACTTTCTATGTGAGTAGCAGTTTTCCAGTGTGGGTGAGGCTTTGTTGGTATCAGTTATTCGGTGTGGGTGGTGATACGGGGGGTGGCAATTTTGGGGTTAGGACTGGAATTGATTTTTTAAACTTGTGCCTCAATTCGTTAACGAGGGGCTGTGACTAGTTACGCCTAGTTTTGTTTTTATAGTTTGGTTGAAATTTCAAAAATAACCTTATTTTTTTGGTTAATCGGAAATACCCATACAATATGCATGTATCCTATTTATATTAGTGTTGGACTTTTGTGGTATTTTTTTGAAAATTAACATAATTTTTATGCTCAACTTGATAACAATAAGACTTATGGTTATATCTATGATCTTGTATTAGTAAAAAAATCAAATAGGATCCCTCTTACTTGACTTTTTACATAATGGGATAAAATGTCCTTGATTTTAATTGATCAAATGCGACTTAATTTTGATTAAACATTTATCTAATTTGATTGGTCATAATTAGATGATTGTTCATCTGGTTAGAGTTTGATCAATCTGTGATCCCACTAATCGGAACTGAGTTGAACACATATCTAACTAAATTAGATAATTATCAAATTGACTGAATTTTCATTAAACGATAATTTCACTCATCAAAATTAAATTAAACACATATCTAACTAAATTAACAATTAACTAATCTCACTAAGAGTTTTTTAAAAAACATATCAGACAACTAATCTCACAAAGACATTCTATTAAACATTTTTCGCTCAATTTCTCACATACAAGTACAAAAGTTTAAGCTTAATATTCCATTACAATCTCCATTCTCTTCAATATTACTACAAAATTTCAAACATTCTATACTTGTAATTACTACAAGCTAAGTTGAATTATATGTGTGTCTAACTAAATTGGACAATTATCTAATTGGCCTAATTTTTATAGGCCAATAACCCTACTTATTAAAACTAAATTGGACACATTTACATCTCACGAGGATTTCTACAATAACTACCATTATTTATTAGTTTGTTAGTAAATTAATTAAGGGGTTTTAAAAATTGTTTTTAACTAAAAATAAAACATAAAATAGTAACTGAAATACATAAGCACACAAATTAGAGAAATATGTAATTATGAGATTATCATCACTACTAGACTATAATATAACCAATTATATCATGAATCAATGTTAAAACTATCCTTGACTTGAATTCTTAAGGTTGTTCTCGTAAATCTAGGCAACCAAGGCTAGACTTCATAATGGACATTTTCTTAAATTACAATTGATTAAAGGTCTACCTATTAATCAATTTAAATCATGAGCAACCTATACATATTTACTAGATAATTCACTCATTGTATTAAGGTGGCGTTTGGTTCGCGTAATGGAATCAGAATCGGAATAGGAATAAAATGGAAAGGAAACAGTTTTGTTTGGTTTAACCACAGAAATAAAAGAAGGAATTAGTATTATAGTATTTGGTTTACAATTGGAATGGAATGGAATGGAATGGAATGGAAAATATTATATATTACCTTAATACCCCTATATTCATTAAATCTTAAATAATATCATTTAATTATTATTTTTTATCAGACAAAGTACATTATTGAAATCATTATTTTTCTAAATAATTATTACATAAAAATAAAATATATTATTTTTCTAAATAATTATTACATAAAAATAAAATATATTATTTTTCTAAATAGGGTTTAGGGTTTTGAGGTTTGGGATTTGAGATTTGGGATTTAGGGATTTAGGATTTGGAATTTAGGGATTTAGGATTTGGAATTTAGGGTTTAGGGTTTTTTGTTAAGGTTTAGGATTAAAATTATTATTTTTCTAAATAGGGTTTTGGAATTTAGGATTTGAGGTTTAGGGTTTGGGTTATATTTGTGGGTTAAGGTTTAGGGTAAAATTATTATTTTTCTAAATAGGGTTTAAGATTTAGGGTTTATGGTTTTGGGATTTAGGGTTTAAGGTTTAAGGTTTAAGGTTATATTTATGGATTAAGATTTAGGGTTAAAAATATTATTTTCTAAAAAGGATTTAGGGTTTTAGGGTTTAGGGGTTAAGATTTAGGGTTAAAATTATTATTTTTCTAAATAGGGTTTAGGGTTTTGGGATTTAGGGTTTGGGGTTTAGTCTTTAGGATTTAGGGATTAGGGTTTAGAGTTATATTTGGAGTTGGGATAAAATTGAAAAAATATTTGATATGGGAATGGAATCATGATTCATTAAGGGGGAGAAGGAATTGTGATTTCTTTTCTTTTAGAAATCGATTTCATTTCATTCACACTTTTTAGTCCAACCAAACATAAAATTAGAAGAAATCTATTTTGATTTCATTTCATTCTAGTCAACCAAACATGAGATAATTTCTAAAAATGAGATAACTAAATTGTGCAAGATTACAATTCTTAGTAACCTTTTATGAAGGTATCAACAAGATACTACTTTGAATAAAAATATTAGCAATTACATAATGATATCATACTAAAATCTTATACTAGCATTAAATATACATGCAATAAATTAGTTAACTATTCTAATTCATACATGCATAGTTTTTAAATTTAAACATAGAGTCAAACACATCAAGAAACAAAAATTAAATATAAAAATCATTATAATATTTTATTGATTAAAATCATTGTCTAGGGCTTAAAAATTATCAATAATCACAAAGGCATAGATTCTAAAAATATCATAATTAAAATAATAGAAAACTGAGAAGAAAAATAAGAAATATTCATTATTTGTCTCTTTGAATTCCTATCTTGCCTCTAGCCTTTAAATTCTCTATAAGCCTATAGATTTTCTATAAATTTATGTATCTACAATATGTGGCTATATTTTGTTGTTAACCCTAGCTAAATATTTATAGTAAAAGAGTTATAGTGTAATTAGGATTAGGGTTGTAGAAGTTTAAAATAATTAAAATGTTAATCTAATAAATCTAGAATAATTTGGATAGACATGTATTCAAAACCCGGTGTTGGAATACAAATTCGATTGTGCCGATCGCAACACATGTCAACATATGACGTGGTTCGACCTTGTTTTTAGTTCTATGCAATCCATCCCAAGAATGCTATGTCATGGCGCATATATACTTATGACACGATGCGTTTTTAATTTTACCAATTTAATAATTTGACCTCTCCTTAATATTTCTCATATAAATGTTTGTATTCAGGTTATCCATTGTATGATAATTATGCTCCTGATTGTGAAGATTTGTTTGGCCCTTTTTAATTTTCATCTTTTAAGTTCAACAATACCTAAAATACATTAAAACATATCTTGTGATTTTAAAAACATAATTTGTAAATACTTTGGTGAAAATCCAATATTAAAACCTAATTCATTTTTTCTATTCCGATAAATCACAAGATATACATACCTTTTGAGCACATATCACAATCTCCAATAAGCTTATGTTCATGTCCCTAACAAGATAAGTGATACAAAAGGGTTCTCAAAAGGAAAATAAATAATTAAATACTAAACTAACATAATTCAAATTATTTTTATAGATTGACATGATTGAATTTAACATATGCAACAAACCTTTAAATCCCTTAAGGGTCCTACTAGATGAGTTATAGTCTTGTGAAGGTTTTTAGCAATAATACATACAAACATCACCACTAAACTAAAAAATGACTTAAATAAAATTAAAAATAGAAAAATAAACAAAAAACACTACTATTGAATCAATTATACATTTATATCAAAGATTGTCCATAGCATTCAACATATAGATTATCAAAATTTCACTTTTTATTAAAGATAAATTCAAATATTACTTCAATTTTGAGATTAACTCTTAAACATCCATCTAACCACAAATATATAATCTTCATATTAGATAATATTGTACATGATATTCATAGAACAATATTTAATTTTGATCTCTAGATTATGCAAATATGATATGTGTAAGTATTGTTGTCACAAACTCCATAGACTTACCACCCAATTCACTCTCCACTAAAACATTACTTTAGATTAATAGGTCTTTATCAAGGTTATAACGTTAGGTTAAGATGTGGAGTTACGAAAGAATGGGAAGATAAATCACAAAAATAAGATAAATTAATTAAATCCAAACACCATTATTTTAAGTTCTAAAATAACTTGATATGTTACCTAACTCTTCCAACCTATTTTTACCTTCACATCCCTAGTTAAGTATATTATGGGTACAATTTCATATTGTATAAAATATCCATATGTTCTTTTTTTCTTGTTTCTTTTTCTTCCTTTCTTTCCTTTTTCGCTATTTTTTTTGTTTTTCTATTCTTCTCAATTGTTGTTGTTTTTATAACTGAAAACCTATAAAATTACTTTACTAACCTTTCATATTACGACCAAATGATAATAATAAAATAAAATAAATAAATGAAAAGAAAAGAAGTTAGTTGATTAAAACAGAAAAACCTAAAAATAAAATAAAAAATTAATTTTCTTCAAAAAATGAAAAAGTTAGTAGAATCTAAAAAAATAAAATAAAAATTAAACTAATAATAAGTGGCAAAATTGTCAAGTTAATCCCCAACAATAACACTAAAAAATTGATATGCTTGGAAACATGCAAGTATACGTGATCAAATTATACACTTGATAAGTAATTTATGAATAAAAGTTATGTATTTTGGGAAAGAAATATTGATTGAAGACAAGTTCTTGGAGATTCATTAGAGAAAATGTTTTATTGAAGATTGTTTATTTTCTTCACTTTTCTCTTTACTTTTATAGAATGTATGATGTTGCTTTTATATTATTTAAATGTTGTGCATTCATGTGAAAGATGTGCACGAATCTGTTAGATTAGCAACCACCTAAAAAACAAAAATAACAAATTCTATAACTGATGAGGTAAGACTGGCATCGGGTTAGTAATACCGATCTTGCAGATACTTTGGTTTTATATTTGTAAAACTCTTGCAAGTGCATAAATCATTTTATAGAAAATGACAAGTGTACTCCTAAGGTCGATCTAAGGAATGAATATATGTGGTTTTTAATTTATTATATAAACTTTTAAAAACAAAATTAAATCCTAAACATCCTGTAACGATATTTTGATTTTTGTTTCCTAATCTAATGACATAAAAAACTAAACATAAATATGGATTCAATAAAAAATAATGCAATTTTTAATCATTCATAACAATGGAGTATTTATGGATATAATAATTAAGTCAATTATGCTTACTCATATTATTTAGGTTATTAAAGATATAAATTGATATTTGTTGATTTTATCTTTTTGGTATGAAAGTTTCCTTAAGCGGGGCCCAAATTATTTTGTTTACTACTTAATTAATTAACTATTAAATTTTAGCTTTATTTATTAGAAAATAGCAAACCATCTAATTACAGTTTTAGGTAGAGTCAGTTAATTAGACTTATTAAATGTGTCCAAATTAAACCTAAGAATTTAATTATCCGAGTACTAACTTTCAAGTTTTAAAACAATTATTGAAAATATGTTGTTAATACATTTTCGAATAATAGTTCTTATAAAAAACTTTTGAAATAGAGCTTAACTCTAACTACTGGACGATTGTACCAATAAATAACAGAACACTACTCTAAATCAGACCGGATAGTTAAACCTTAAAATCTAATTTTCACATTTCTCTCTCACATCCTTAATATAAAATCTTGAATAAAAATAAAAACAATTTATTTTTTTTGAAATATTTTACCTATTTAATATTTCGCAAGCATAACAACATTATTATTATATCATATTTACAAATAGCCAACCATTTTAAATTTAATCATCCAAAAATTAAGCATAACATATAAGAATAAAACATAAAAAATAACTTTGGAGAATTTATTTTAAAATTATACCTCAAAAGAATCCTTACAAAACTTTGATGTTAATTCTGTTGCTGGAAAACCTCCAAAACGGATTTTCATTTCCGTTAATTGAATCAAAAAACTAAAAATCTACAAAAACGTAGCTAGTTCTTCTCAAAAAGAGAAGAACTTTAAAACTAAAAAACTACTAAAAAAATAAAAGCTTTCTAGAGAGAAAAGTTTGTGATTTTTGGGATTTGAGGGATGATTTTTATAATGAGGGAGATAGTATTTTCATAGATAAGAAAAATGCCAAAAAAGGTGGGAAAATATCTCAAAAATTCATTTTGGATGTGTTTGGACAGGTTGGCACGCATGTGGAGGCAAGATTAGTGGTAGACAAGTGTTGGCATGCGTGGAACAAGCACAGGTGTGTGCCACGCACGGGACTTAATGTGGGTATGTGCTAGGCGTGTGTTGGATGTGTGTGTGGGACTCGATATTTTTTACATTTTGTCCAAATTTTTTCATTTTTTGATTTTTTCTCAACATATTTGCGATGTATTGCCTCCAATATTATTTTTGAGTCTTTAAGTTATTTTTGAACGAAAATACTTGTAAAATAATAAAAGTACATGTGATTCCAAAAAGATAATTTTATATAAAAATATGATAAAATCATACAAATATCAATCTATTTAATCAAATAAAGTACATTAAATAATGGTAATTTTAGTGTTTTTTAAGCACTCATCATAACCCTCAACCAACTTTTTGCTAGTCCCTTAACAAGAGAAGCGAAAAAAACTAAAATAAAAACTAAAAATTAAACTATCATAAATCACTTCCATAAATTAATACGGTTGCATTTAGCATATGTAACAAGCCGTTAAACCCCTAAGTTGCCCTAGTGGATGAGTTTAAGTCTCGTGAGAATTTTTAGTAATGATACCTACAAACATTAACAAAAAAAATGAAACAAATAAAATAAGAAGTTAACTAAATTTGGTAAAGTAAAAAGATTAAAATAAAATATAAAAATATATCATGCTTATAATCTCTTTTAAATTTCATAATTAAAATTTTAAGCATAGATTATTTCAACTTTCTAAACATTCATGATTTATTATAATAATTAGTTGAAAATCATTTTTATATTTTATATAAAAAAACATATCAATTTAATTTCACCCAAACTTAGTGTGAGGAATCCGAATTTGTTTCGGCTCTATTTCTCACAAGTAAATACTTTTAAAAGCACTGAATCTGATAGGTTCAAACAATCATACTAATTTATATGTGAAATAATTAATGTATAAAAATGAACTAAAATGTTCGCATATGTATAAAGAAGAAAAGATAAAAATGTTATTTTAACCTTGATCTCATGAAATGAATCAAATGTAAGGATTTATAAAATATTATACATTACTTTCATGCATTAATCAAATTCATCAAAAAAAATATATATATCAAGTAATATGCCTATTAGAAAATGTAGGAAAATGCAATGACTTCTTAAGGAATTGCTTCCTATATTTTCTTTTGTATTAAACCATTTCTCACAACTGTTTAGACTTTTTCGGTCATAGTATATAAATTATATTATTCATTTTCCTCTCTTTCTTTCTCTTACTTTCTTTTTTTATAAGAGAATTCATTTTTTTAGAGAGTGACACATGCAAAGGTTGTACATTTTTTTATATGGTAAGTCGAGTGGTTAATATTTGACTTTTCTGTTTGTATTTGTATAGGTAACCTTAGATATATCTCTTTTTTAATAGAAATTATGCATGAATGAAGAAAATCATATGCTATCAATTCCTACTTAAATAATTTAATCTAAGTATATAACACTTCATTAAAATGTAAAAATCCAGACATTCAATACTAAGTCCAATAGAGATCATCTAATAATGTTGAAAAAAAATAAGAAAAATGTTTAGAGTAGAAAAAAAATAATATTTATCACTCAAAATAAAGGATAATGAGCTCAAAATATTTCTCACATAAGTAGTTTCCACTATTTGATTCATAAACACCGATTCTTGGGTTTAATATAATTTTCATACCTTATCAAGAAATACTAATCATGACAAAAACTAAGTAATTGCCATATACTCCATGATATGTTTTCCAAAATTAATCTAACAATGTAAAAGACATAACTATTTACTTAAATTTGATTTAAAGAAATGATAAATATTTGTGAGAAAATTTAAAACTAATCCTAATATTCTAAAAATGACTAAACCACATAAAGAAAATAAAATCAAACATAATAAAAATAAAAATATGAACATATGAACATAAAAATTTATAAAATTGTTAATTTTTTTGAAATGAAGCATGATAACCTATTTCCTAAAAATGTGCAATTAGTGATGGAGAAATGCAGGTGCATCCATATTATTTATCATTAAAATTCACACAAACAGATGGTTGTGACCTTCTATCATCTCAACAAATGTTTTTAGTTTTACCAATTCTAAAATTATTCACATGAAATTGAACTAAAATAAACGACATAAATTAAATAAATGAAACAAAAAAAAATTACATAAAATGATGGGTTGTCTATTATCTAGTGCTTAGTTTAACGTTATAACAAGACGTAATTGAGAGATTTTATTTTAAGTAAATTCAATGTCCCCACATCAATGAGTCAATCAAACCTAAAGGTAGGACAAGTTTGTCTACCTATACTTTTTAAGTTATGTCATATGGATTTTCAAAATTTTATTTACTTAAAACCACTTCTAGCTGCAAGTCAAATAACTAAGGCATCAAAACACATTTGTACGTATATCTAATAAAGCAACTACTTCCTTTTTATCACATATTGTGATTAAAAACTTTGAAATTTTTGAGATAACTTTAGAAATTTTTTGTTTTTTCATAACTTTTTACTAATCTAATACTAATTATAAAAATAAATACTAAATAATAAAAATAATAAAAGAAAAAAAAGTAAAATAAAAATGAAGTTAGTAAAATAAAGGAAAGAATAAAAAAATAATTATACATATTTTACAATATAATAATACAAACAATTTTTATAAAACTTTTGATACATACTTAAACTGTACATATTTATAATACACTCATCTATCATATTATACAATCACATTTTTAAAAAATAAATATACATGATTAAATTTTACAAAATAAATATTTATAATACACTTTATCTAATATATAATACAAACATATTTTTTTATAAATAAATATACATGATTAAATTATATAGAATAAATATTTATAATACACTCTATCCAATATATAATATAAATATATTTTTATTCAAATAACTATATATATAATTAAATTATACAAAATATAACATATTAAATTTAATATATAATACAAACAAATTTTTATACATGTTATATTACACAATATTTACAAGTTAATACACAAAATACTATATAATAAATAAAAAAGAATACACTAGAATTAATACAATCTAAAAAAGTTAACCATTGTTAAGTTAATAATTAAAATCTAAGTTAAAAATTAAGTTAATATTTTTTTATTAAAATTAAAAATAAAAGCTAAAAATTAATTATTATTTTTATTAATAACATAATAAGTATTAACTAAGAGTGTTCACGTGAAAAGTGATGAAAACAAAACCTCCTTAAAAACTATTATCCTAAACAAAAAACGCTTTTAAAAAAGATTAGTAACATAAAAGCTATTAAGACTAACCTTCTAGATAAAACTCCTTTAGAGATTTACTTCTTATGCTATTAAATAATATGTATTTTTTATTTTTTTTAATTTATGACTCTTCATTTATATATATTTTTTTATTTATATATTTTTTAAAATTAATTTTTTTATTTTTTATTTTTAAGGCTAAAAAAATCATAATTATTTATAACACAAAATGTTTTTAAAATTTTGATTAATAATTTAAAAACATTATTCTTTCCTAATAATTTTTTTTTTAAATTTTGATTATTTTAAATTATATTTTTTAAAATATAATTTATGATTAAATTTATTTAATCAAATTTAGATATTATTATTATTATAAATTTTAAAAATGTTATTTATTTATTTAATTTTTATGGTTAGTTTAGAAGCATGCACAAGTTCCAAGGAAACTGCACCGTTTGAGTCTACTACTTCCAACAGGGGACCGTGGCTCCATAAAAGTGCACATATTTAATTTCATCTGAAAAATAAAAATGAAAAATAAAAGCGAAAGTAGCCGCAAGCTTATACGAATTCAGATTTCAGCCTCTGAACCCCAGCTGCCATCAGTTGACTGAAAAAATAAAACCCACCTGTTATCTACTACTCTTCACCGGCGGCGATACCGCATAGGTTTGTCCTCGCTCCTCTGTTTTTATTTTGTTTTCCAAATTTTGCTTCAAATTTTTGTCTCTTTCTATCCTGGATAAGATAATTGAACTTTGTCAGTTCCCAGCGCGATCTCTCTTATTAGTTCTCTTTGTTTATTCTTCAATTGTGTTTTGTTTTTGTATTTTATGATTTTTGGATCTTCTTTTGATGAATTGGGGTTCTTAAGGTGTTTTTGAAATTCTGAGCTAATGCGTCGTCTAGTTGCTAAGTGGTGTTGTTTTTTTTTTTTTCTTTTTTAATAATTTCCTTTTCTGATCAATAAAGCTTAATTTTTTTTTTGAATAAATGATTCTCGTAAACAATTTTGGATTTTTGAGTCTTTATTCTGTGGGCTTCGTTAAGGGGATAAATGGAACTTTATTTGGGAAGAAAATCAAAAGCAAGATTATGGCGCCTGTGAATTGTGGACTTCTTTTTTTGGGGAATTTTCTTTTCATATTTGGGTCCATTCTGCTTTAGATTTTGTTTGTTACATTTATTGTCGTTTATTCAGCAAATTATGGTTTCATTAAGATTTACTAGATTTTGTTTCTTCATTCAGCTTATTTAGTCTCTTGTTTATAGGCATCAGTTCAACATTTTACTCGCAGTGATAATCTTTTATTTATTCAGTTGTGTATTAATTAGGAAACTTAGTTAGGACTTCTGATAGGTTTTTTGTTAGAACAAGTCCGTTTTTCCTTGGTTTTACTTAAAAGCATGAACACAAATCATGGAAAAGGCTCAGTCAAATGTAGTTTCTGCACTGAACTGCACTTCACACTGCAGTGATGCAATATACATCCAATTCCTTTAGCACTTCCTGTCAACTTTGTCATTGCTGAAAAGAACACCTACCCTATGAAATACCAATGCCCTCATTCTTCACTGCTTATCATCCACCCTTAAATGTTCCCCTTCAAAATGTTGAAGCGCAAGACAGTGCATTTATGCAGCTCATATTACTTAATCCAATCATCCCTCAGTTAATCTTAGACATTGTGAGTTAGGTAGCGATAATTGTGGGAATAACAGAGGCTCTGATTTAATTGTAATCTCTCTGTTTCATTAACAGATACGTAGATACAAAAACAAGCAAGGCGACAGTAACTCTTTGAAGTTGTTGGGGAGATGGAGGGGAACTCTGGGGGCGTAGGAGCAGCTGGTGCAGGAGGAGGAGCGGTGGCAGCAGCAGGAGGCAATGACGTAGAGCTGTTGTGTAAGACACTGCAAGTCGAGCACAAGCTATTCTACTTTGATCTCAAGGAGAACCCCCGGGGTCGTTATCTCAAAATATCTGAGAAGACTTCCGCAACCAGGTCCACCATCATTGTTCCCTTCTCCGGGATCTCCTGGTTCCTTGATCTGTTTAATTATTATGTTGATTCTGATGATCAAGAAGTCTTCAGCAAGGAATTGCAGCTCGATACTAAGGCATCAACACCATTCTCATAGGTTTTTAAAATTTAGATTCCATTTATATCTAACTAAAGCTTGTTTCCTTTTCTTCTTCATCTAGGTTTTCTACTTTGACATTGGCGAGAATAGGAGGGGTCGTTTCTTGAAGGTAGCACTATTACCTCTGTTTTTATTCTGTTATTCCTGTTAATTAATCATTCTGGTGGCTGCCAATCCAATTAACCTTTTTTTTTGGGGAGTGGGGGACGTTCCCTCTTTGATTACAATGTATGATTTGTTTCAGCATCATTTTTTCAGGCTCTTTTACAGACATACATGCTCTTAATGTTTTGACCTGAATCTTGTGCTTTTAAACGTGCTCTAATTTCATAAATTTGGTGGGGATTTTTTATCACTAACACGTATGTAAATTCTTCAATTTTGTCATATAATTAATCTGGAAGCTAAGACTACTGAGACTACTGAGACATTTGTCCAGAGATATTGCTACAGCAGCCACAATTATTCTTTTTCTCATGAAGTTGGACTTACAGCTGATTTGATTTATTTAACTTTTACCAATGGCCTTGCTTATTTTTATAATATTTATTTTGTATTTGAAACACGACACCTACTCCTCTATTCCTTTTTTACTCTCGTCAATTTTGAGAAGAAAGCTGGATATCTGAATACGGTCATCAACTTGCATTCTTTAGGGGATCCATGGAAAGTGATGATCAAAACACATATGTTGAGAAGTTCTAAAAGTCCTTTTAAAAATGTATGTATCATCTATATTTGGTGTAGGGATTAAAAACCGAATATTTATTCTTCATTTCCTTGGATGTTTGAAATCTCAATAATTTTGCCTTGAGTTTTCTTTCCTTTATGGTGTTTAGTTCTAGAATAAGTGTATGCCACCCGGATTGCATGGTAAGAAGCTAAATTTCTCAACAAATTATGTTATTATATTTTAATTTTGTTGAATTTGTCGGTTCACTATGAAAACTTAACAGCTAAATTTATGCTTGTTAGAAATTGTTGGAAAACCAATTCTTCCAAAAGCTTAAGCCAATGGGAGAAGGGCCAATAATACTGCTATATATTTAGCACTTTTCTCACAAGTGTTGGCTTTATGCACCATGCAGGCCAACACTTGCAATTCAACAATTAGGGGTTGTTTGTACCGTGCCTAGCTTAACGGAGGGCACAAGACATTTTGGGATATCCACGTGGGGTTCAGGGATAGGACGTTGATACTCAAGCTAGTTCCTGACTAGACAAGGCGACCTCAGCCTGACACACATTTCTTTAGCGTCTCCCCAACTTCGAACCTGTGACCTACCCCTATAGCCATAGATTCTTAGATGGTACCAGCTTGCTTCCCAAGTTCTACTTAAGGGCTAGGTCCTGAATTCGAGAGCTAGGGAGAGCGAAAGAAACACATGTCAGGAAGGGGCTACCTTGTCTAGTTAGGAACTAGCTTGAGCATCAATGTCCTACCTTTTGGCCTCATGTGGATATCCTGAGATGCCTTATGCTCTCTACTGAGCTAGACACAGTACAAACAGGGGTTACTATAGTTTGAAGATAGGATCTTTAGCTCTAATACCATAAAAATGTGTTAAGGGATTTTTTGACACTTTCCTTCAAGTGTGGACTACTATGTCTTTGTAAAATCTCATCACTTAACTTTCCTCAAGAGTAGTTTTCTTGGCCTTTTGTATGGTCCATCAATTTGGGAATTTTAATTGATTTTGGAGGTTGTCAAGGGATTCAATCCCAAGATTTTGTTGTTTTGATACCATGTAGAAGTGCATCAATTTTCCCAAAAGCTCAAGTTTATGAAAGGTGAACTTAACAATCATGTATACTATTTAACTCTCCTTTAAGGATTGTCAAGGGATTCTCTCTCAGGACCTCGTTGCTTTGATGTCATGTAGAAATTGTTGGAAAATCATTTCTCTCAAAAGCTTAAGCTAGTGGGAGAAGGGCTAGTAATACTTTTATATATTATGACTTTCCCTTATAAATATTAGCTCTATGGATCATGTAGATTAAACACTTGCAATTCAACAATTGTGATTATTGTGGTTTGAACACCGAATGTCTATTTCTAATATCATTAAGAAGTGCCAGGTACCAATTCTTCTAAAAGCTTAAGCCTATGGGTGATGTGCCTGACAATTTATTTACTTCTGAACAATACTCGAGATGTAAAGATATTATGAGATCACTTCTTTACCAACCTGCATATTATTCTCTTCACAATTAAATACGGGGTGCTTGAAGTTTTCTAGTGCAATATTGTAACGAAGTTTACAACTTGACTTTTCCTACAATGACACAGAAAAATAAATGATGGCTCATATAATTAAGCACTTGTGAACATGTAATATAACCATAAAATATCCATCCTTTTGACAATTAATTTTTTTTTTCCATCAAAATATATTTCCTCCTACTTCTATTGCATGCCTATCGGTTGACCTCAAAAACCAAACAGGGATAGGATATTAACCTATACCTAGTTTTTAAGAATGCTTTTATTTGTTACCAACAAGGTTGTGGTTCTACGGCATTTAGCCTACTTGGGCATATAGAAGGTTTGGGATTTGAGTCCCAGTTACGGTTGTGAGTAGTATAGTTATTAAAAGAAGAGAAGAAGAATAATAATGCTTTTATTTGCTTTTCTTCCTTTTCTACTTAAGTGCTTTATTTACCCAAAGTTTGATTATAAAGGCAAGGGAACTCTAATAGGTCCATACAAATGCTGGGTTGTTCATCAACTAAATATTGTTTCCTAAAGAGAAGCAAGATTTGATATGTCATTTGATTTCAGCTGTCTTAGAGTTGCAATCTTTTATATTTGCATAATTTGTTAGAATACTGGACAGAAAAAGGCCGTGCCTGAGCCTATATTCTCTTCTTTCCTTTTTTTGTTGCAAGATAATTTCCTTCTAATTTCTTTGTTTTCCCATTCCTTTTGGTATTCTGCAGGTATCAGAAGCTTCTGTTAGTCGGAATCGTAGTACTATAATTGTTCCTGCAGGAAACTCAAGGGATGAAGGGTGGACAGCATTTAGAAACATTTTAGCAGAGATCAATGAAGCATCAAGGGTTTTTATACTGCCCAATCAGGTATCCTTTTCCGTCATCCACCTCTCCGTTCTTTTGTTTCGGAAAGTATTACGTCTGTGAGAAGTGTATCATTTTCATTAAGCTTTTACCTTGTTCCTGGAATTCAAAACAGCAACGATCTGAACCTTCAGAACATATCGCTGGGCTTTCAGATGATGTAGGTGCAGGCTTTATATCTGGCCACAGTAATCAGATTGCAACATCTGAATTGAACATGGAAAGATCTGTTGAGTTGCCAGCACAGGACGAACTTAATGACATGGCTGTTTCAAAAGTAATCAGAGTTGATCAAAAGAGATTCTTTTTTGATCTTGGAAGCA
The DNA here is from genome assembly GCA_037013495.1 of Hippophae tibetana. Classification (NCBI taxonomy): domain Eukaryota; kingdom Viridiplantae; phylum Streptophyta; class Magnoliopsida; order Rosales; family Elaeagnaceae; genus Hippophae; species Hippophae tibetana. The sequence goes on along the minus strand of CM072808.1, from coordinate 7,841,462 downwards.
ATAACAGGGGTCATTTCCTAAGGATATCTGAGGTTTGTCCTAGAGTAATTTCCTTGGAGGGCTGAAGGAGTAATTGATCATTATTTTTTCTTTCAGAGTATTACTGATGCCTATGAATTCTAATTTTTTGCCCTTATGGCTACCAAAACATCAGGTCGCTGGTTCGGATAGGTCCTCCATCATTCTTCCTCTGTCAGGGCTCAAGCAATTCCATGAAATAGTGGGTCATTTTGTGGAGATCACGAAAGAAAGAGTTGAAGGAATGGAAACTGCAAATGTTCGGACAGTGGAGCTGCCTCAAAGATGAACGCCAAACCTGTGTTTCAGTGATTTTTATTTAGTAATACGTCGGGGTTGCTTTAGAGGTAGAAGCATGTGTTTGGGTAAGGGTAAATTCTGAACTGGTTGCCTGTTGTGTTAATTTCTCTTTTTTGGCATTCAAGTCTTTAATAATCCGATTCCTAATGATCAATCTAGAATTCGGAGACGATTGCCAAGCTTTAATTTAAAGAGGAAAAATAAAAAGGATGAGCCAGTCAGATTTTCACAATTGGTTTAGGAGTGATCATGGCATGTTATAATAATGGTTTATTTGTTCTGATCAGTTTTTCAGGTTATATATATACTGCATATTTAAAGTGTAACATTGTAGTTGTCCACTTGGTGTGCTAATTCTGATGCTAAGTTTTGGTTTTAAGTGTTACATTACTCTTTATGCCAATTGACTGTTTGAGCTGAACTGTTTTTGCAAGCAATAGGTAGACAATGTTCCTTGTGGTTTCGTATTCTGGGACTCGTTCCAATATTGCATTTGTTTATTATGTTACTTGAGATTATTCATTCTTTGATTGCTTATTATGTGCTTTAGAAAATAGAGAATACATGGCAGAGTAAACCCTGTTTCTTGCTAAAGCTTGACGAGCAACACATTTTGCAACCTGATTAGCCTCATTTGAGATCTTAACAAGCTGAAACTGTCTGAAAGCTTACTAGTGATTCGGACATAGTCTCAATCAGAGCTGCAATATCTAAAAGACCGATGCTATCATGTGGGAAAGTTTTGCGAAGATTGGGCATGGGTCTAACTGAACTTGAAAGCTTCTACTGTACTTTTGTATTCCAAAGTCCCATGTAAATTGAAGCTAATGAACCCAGGCAGTGCTGGGTAGCTGGCTGCGAGGGGGCTGCAGAAGTGATTCCTGCGTTACTTAATCATTATTTTATTTAAATTTGCTTCCTACTCACACTTTTCATTACCACCCTAAAATAGGATTATGATTAGGATTGGCCAGGACTAGGACTAGGATTTCATAAGGATCTGGTTCCGAGTATTGAAACTCTTCCCCATTTCTTTTTCCAAACACACCAGAACATAGTTATTTTGTTGTTTTCTCAAAAGATATAACTATATTATAAACTCAGTGACTTGAAATGTGAAGCTTTAAGCTCGAACAAAAGTAAACCACTTGCTCGAACCTTGTATTTGAAAATACGTCTACTTTTTTTTTTTATTATTACTAAGCGGGCAAAGCTAGAGAGAAAACGGTGAGAAGTACAAATGAGAGAAATGTGTAAGTTTGTACTTATCTTCCTTCTTTCTTTCTTTGTTTTTTTTTTTGACAAAACTTCTGCATTCATTTTTTTTAATTACTAAGAGGGCAAAGCTAGAGAGAAAATGGTGAAGTACAAATGAGAGAAATGTGTAAGGTACTTCTTATCTTTGTTTTTCTTTCTTTCTTTCTGTTTTTCTTTTTATAAAACAAAACCTCTGCATTCATTTAATCAGGAAACTTGTTCCTTACATCCTAAAGCCTCTGATCTCAAGAAATCTCATACTCCAAGATGACCATCCCATTCCAAACATGTACCCAAAACACTCTAAGGCGAAGATGCAATCCTATGTACGACCACATTAGCATCCCTCTTCATGATCTGCACATCTCCAACATCTTCCTAACCTCCTCCCCCAATACACCCTCCAACGCCAAGTAACAACCCTCCTCATTTATCATTGTAGCGGCCCCTTTGAGTCAGTTTCATACAAAAGTTCACAGCAAGCAAAATAGCTTGCAGCTAAGTAGCTAAAATTGACACAATCCATTGTTATCTCAGCAATAGTTTATAATTTTTACCATTCCTTTTCTTATGTTGATTGACCCTATATATACCATCAAATCAACTTGATTTATTTCTTCTCAAGTAAAGGGTAGGTAGAATTTGTGGTACATCAGCTAATGCATAGAGAGATATAGAGACCGAGAAAAAATGATAGGTTCTATTAGAGAAGAATAATGGAGTTAAAAGGAGGTTATTTTATTTATCTTTTTATTCCTTTTCCTTCTTGATCTGATTCTATTTAAATACAGAAACAATTTTAGAAAATCTATCATGCGATAACTTTGTGGATGTTCATGACACATGATCACTTGCATGCGTGGCATTTAGAGCATGTACAAGACACATGGATACATTATATTACTACACTTGTCTTTATATACATCATATTATGACACTTGTCAAGACATATGGTCTAATATGAGATTTATGTTGCATAAACATGATTTCACAAAAGTAGCATCCTGCGCCCCAACCATAGCGCGCGTAGTAGTGGTACCAAAAGAAGACTATCTCGTGCGCAGTAGCCGATGGAGATAGTTTATACCATGCCAAAAGAAGCATGCATTTTTATGCATGCTTATGTTTCATGAAAATACTTGGGATTTCTCTTAGGAGTTTTTGATGAATGTACTTGGGATTTCTCTTAAGAGTTCTTGATAAATGTCTAACATACCGTCCTTTTTTGCATGAACCTTGTCCTCAAGGTTCAAGAACCTTTCCTTGATCTTCTGATAGTCTTCTCAAAAGGCTTTTTCTTTAGGCAAATTTTTCCATTTAATGAGGCCTTCTTCTATAAATTTGGATCCCTTTTTACCCATCACAAGTCTAAAACTTCTTCTAGTTCAATGATGAGCTCTACATCGTCAAGAATTGGTGGTAATTATGAGCTTGAAACTTGACCTTCTCCTATGCATTTCTTAAGCATGAATACACGAAAAACTGGATTTATTCAAGAATTTGAGTGTAATTTCAGTTTGTAAGTTACCTGACCAATTCTTTCCTCAACTTCATAGGTCCATAATAGCGGTTGGAAAGTTTCTGATAGGGTCTTTTAAAAATTGAATGTTGACGGTACGGGTGTAGTTTGAGAAAGACAAGATCACCAATGTTGAATTCAATTCCCTTCTCCTTGCGTCTACTTGTTTCATTCTATTGTTGACAGAAGAAAATTTTTCTTTAAGTTGTTTAAGAACTATATCCCTGGAATTCAATTGCTGATCTATTTCATTAATAGGACAAATACCTTCATTATAGCGTGGAATTATAGGAGGAAGACGTCCATAGAGGGTATCAAATGGTGTCGTTTTGATGGAAGCATGATATGTAGTGTTATACCATAATTCAACCCATGGTAGAAAAAAACCATTTATGAGGTTGTTGATAGATGAAGCAATGAAGGTATTGTTCTAAACATCTATTCACAACTTCTGATTGGCCATCTGTTTGAGGATGATATGCTGAGCTCATTTTTAGTTTAGTTCCAGAAAGTTTGAAGAATTCCTACCAAAATGGCTGATAAAGATTGGGTCATGATCACTAATTATTGATCGTGGCATGCCACGGAGTTTCACCACCTCTGCAACAAATTTTTTGGCAATCATCTTGATGGTGTATAGGTGAGATAATGCTATGAAATGAGAAGATTTATTAATTTGATCCACGACAACTAAGATATCATTTTGGCTTGGGACGAAGGAAGATTGTCAATGAAATCCATTGTTATATCATCCCAAATTTGACAGGGAATAGGTAGTGACTGAAGAAGTCTTATAGGAGATAAAGTCTCAGTTTTGATTCTTTGGCACACTTGACAAGAGGCTACATAATTTTTTATAGTATTATACATGAAGGCCAATAGAATTGTTGAGCCATTCACTTGTAGGTTCTGAGCACCCCTGAGTGTCCTCTTAAGATAGAATCGTGAAACTCTTGTAATAGTTGATGAATGACTGGTGATTTAGGAGTAAGAACCACTCTATCTTTGTAGAATACCATATCATTTTTCTATACGTAAGGAGCTCCTGGTTTATCAAGGACTTTTCTGTAAATTTTTTGCATGTAAGAATCAGTCTTTATTTTAGATTTAGTAGTGTCCCATAGTTGAGCTTGTGCAATGAATATGGTGTTAAGAATAGGATTGTTTGTAAGCTGAGATAGAACATTGGCTGCATTATTTTGTTTTTCGGGCCTATAAGTGATTTCATTAGTCATACCCTAGCAGTTTAGAGACCCATTTTTGTTGTTCTGGTGTTGTAATGCATTATTCCAGCAAATATTTAAGACTTTTTTGGTTTGTTTGAATATAGAATTTGTGTCCTATCAGATATCGTTGCCAAGTTTGGATACAATGGCCAATATTTCCTTAGCATAGGTGGACCATGTTCTCTTGGATGGCCCTAATGACTTACTTATGAATGCAATAGGCTTACCATGTTGAGAAAGGACTACTCTTATGCCATCACCAAAAGCATCTATTTCAATGATAAATAGCTCTTTGAAATTTGGCATGGAAAGAGTTGGTGTTGTAGTCATTGCTTGCTTGAGTTTCTAGAAGGCATCATTGGTTTCATTTGTCCATCCAAAGTTCCCCTTTTTGAGGAGATCAGTGATGAGTGCTCAAAAAGCACTAAAATAACCATGATTTTATGCACATTAATTGATTAAAAATATATATATTTATATGTTTTATCATATATTTATATAAATTTTTCTTTTTCGGAATCACGGGTATTTTTATTGTTTTTCAGGTATTTTGGCTTAAAAATGCAACTTAAAGACTCAAAAAGGAATACTGGAAGCAATACATCACAAATATATTAATAAATAAATGGGGAAACGTCAACAAATATGGAAAAATTGGACAAAATGGGTCAAAAAGGACAAAAATGTCAAAAAGGAGAAAATCGTGCCGCCGCGCCCCAGCTCCGCCCTAAGCTGCGCGCGGGGTACTGTTCATCCGCGCAACACTGCGCGCGCGGGTATTGTTCATCCGCGCGCACCGAAACCCGTTTCGCCCCATTTTTCACGTGCAGCAGCCCCATGACGTCATGCTGACGTCATCAATGACCTCAGCATTTCCATTACGCATTTTTACATTTTTTTAACATTTTTTTACTCATTTTTTCTCTCCATCCTCACCTATAAATACCCCCTTCCCTTCACTTCAAAACACACCTTCAAAACACACTTCTCTCTTCTTTCTTTCTCTCATTTCTTAGTTTTTGAGTTTTTCTTAGTTTCTAAGCTTTTCTTAGTTTTTCTCTTAGTTTTTAGTTCAATTCTCTTAGTTGTAGAGTTCTTCTCTTTTTGAGAGGAACTTGTAATGTTTTTGTAATAATTTAGCTTTTTGATTCAATAAATGGGAGTGCAAATTCCGCTTGGAGGTTTTTTAGCTACGGGAATAGCGTCAAAGTTCTGTAAGGATTTTATTTTCTTTACAGTTATTTTTATGCTTTATTCTTACATGTTATATTTAATTTGTCTGTGGTTAAATTTAACTATGCTGGCTGTTTAGTAAACATGATGTAATAACGACGTTGTTATGCTTGCGAAATATTAAATAGGTAAAAATCTTTAAAATGAATTGATTTTGTTTTTATTCAAGATTTTATATTAAGAATGTTAGAGAGAAATATATTATTTTTCATTACAAACTTAAACCTAAAAATTAGATTTTAAGGTTTAGTTATCCGGTCTAATTTAGAGTAGTGCTCTTTTATTTGTTGGTACAATCGCCCGGTAGTTAGAGTGAAACTCTATTTCAAAAGTTTTTATAAGAATTATTATGTGAAAATGTATTGACAACATGTTTTCAATAGTGGTTTTAAAACTTGAAAGTTAGTACTCGGATAATTAAATTCTTATATTTAATTTGGACACCTTGAATAATGTTTAAATTGTCTAACCCCACCAAAGGTGGCATTTAAATGGTTCATTTTCAATCTCTTAGAAAAAGGAATTAATTTAATTAAGCATATTAGTTATCAACCCCACCCATAGGTGTTAATTGATTTGTTTAGTTAACAAAGAATATCTAACCCCACCAATGGTGGTATTTATATAAAAAAGAGAGAATCAATAAAATATCAATTTATATCTTTAATAACCTAGATAATATGAGCAAACATAATTAATTTAGTTATTATATCCATAAATACTCCACTAATATAAATGATAAAATTTGCATAAATATTTATTGAATTTGTATTTGTATTTATTTTTAGATAAATATTTATTGAATTTGTATCTATGTTTATTTTTTATGTTATTAGATTATATTTAATTAATCTGTATATATGTTTATTTTATGTTATTAGATTAGGAACACAAAAACCAAACTATCGTGACAGGATGTTTAGGATTTAATTTCGTTTTTAAAAGTTTGAATAATAAATTAAAAACCACATACATTCCTTCCTTAGATCGACCTTGGGAGTATACTTATCATTTTCTACGAAATTATTCGTGCACTTGCGAGAGTTTTATAAATATTAAAACCAAAGTATTGGCAATAATCGACGATGTCGGTTTTCGCTCATCAAGTTTTTGGCGCCGTTGCCGGGGAAGGAATAGCGGTTTTTAAATTATTTATCAAAATTTTAAAAACATTTTTGTGCTGTAAATAATTGTGATTTTTTTTTGTTTTAATAAAAAAAAATAATAATCAAATTTCAAATTTCATAAGAAATAAAAAAAATAAAAAATAAAAAAAATAAAAAATAAAAAATAAATTTTTTTAATTGTAAAATAATTTAGAAATTTGAAATTTGAAGTAAAAATTTTTACCGTTCATGAATAGTAAAAAAAAAACAAAACAAAATTTGAAAACTTAAAACATAAAAAATTTTAAGATAAAAATAAATAGTATAGTGTAAATAGTCAAATAAAATTACTGTTCATGAATAGTAAAAAAAATTAAAAATTAATTTTTTTTTAAGTTAATAAGAAATAATATAGTGTAAATAGTCAAATAAAATTACCGTTTTATGAATAGAAAAAAAAATTAAAAATTAAAAAAAAAATTTAATTTAATAAGAAATAATATAGTGTAAATAGTTAAATAAAATTACCGTTCATGAATAGTAAAAAAAAATTAAAAATTAAAAAAAAATTTAAGTTAATAAGAAATAATATAGCGTGAATAGTAAAATAAAATTACCGTTCATGAATAGTAAAAAAAAGTAAAAAAAAAATTTAAAATTTCAAAAATTTTAAGTTGAAATAAATAAATAAAATTTATAGTGTAGATAGCAAAATAAAATTACCATTCATGAATAGTAAAAAAAAAGAAAAAAAAATTGAAAAAAAAAAAGAAAAAAACTTAATTTTTAATTTTCATTTAATTTTAAGTTTTTATTTAAAATCTTAACTTTATTTTTTATTTTTATTTTTTTAAAAAAATGAATAAAAACAAAATAAAAAAAATCAATTTTTATTCTTATTTTATTTTCCTTTACCTTTTTCAATTTTATTTTATTTTTTTTAGTTTATTTTATTTTATTTTATTTCAATTTTATTTTTATTTATTTTTTATTTTTATTATTTTTATTATTTTATTTTCTTTTCTTTAACTATTTTTTTTCTCTTAATTTTTATTTAACTTAATTAACTTAGATTTTTCATTAACTTAATTAACTTAGATTTTTAGTTTACTTAACTTAATTAACTTAACTTTTTAATTAACTTAGATTTTTTTAACTTAACTAACTTAGATTTTTAACTTAGCTTTTTAATTAACTTAACTTAGTTAACTTGAACTTTTTAATTAACTTTGATTAACTTACCTTTTTAATTAATTTAGATTTTTTTAACTTAACCAACTTAGCTTTTTAATTAACTTAACTTAATTAACTTAAATTTTTACTTAATATAACTTAATTAACTTAACTTTAATAACATGAAAAGTAAAGATATAAGGGAGTTCTGTCTAGGAGACTAGTTCCTGGATGCCTTTGTGCCACTAGTCTTTCCTGGGAACGTTGTTCTGTCTAGGAGGATGGTTTTTAAGGAGCCTTTGCCCCACTATTCTTTCTTGGGAGCACTCTTGGTTAATACTGATTATGTTATTTTAACTTTAAAAAAAAAATTGAAACTATCTCCAAAATTTTAAAGTTTTAATTACAATCTCAAGAGTTAGTTTCTTTGCTTGATCTAGGTACAATTGTGTTATGATGCCTTAATTATTTGATTTGCACCTAGATGTGGGTTATCTAAAACCCTCAAGCATGCCCTTAGTTTTTGGTACAGAAAAATTTAAAAATCAATAGGGCATGTTTGAAACAGTATAGGTAGACAACCTTGTCTTACTTGTAGGTATGATTGACTTAATGATGAGGGGACATTGAGTTTACTTAAAATGCAATCCCCAAGTTACGTCTTGCTAAGACGTTAAACTAAGCGCTGGATGAGAGGCAACCCATCATTTTAGGTAATTTTCTGTTATTTATTTTATTTACTTAATTTTATTGTTTATTTTAGTTTAATAATTTTTAAATTGTTAAAACTAAAAATATTTGTTGAGATGTTAGAAGTTTACAGCGATCTATCTGTATACACTTTAATAATGAATATGATGGATGCACCTGCATTTCTCCATTACTACTTACACTTTCTCAGGAAATAGGTAATCTTTCTTCTCTTTTCTCTTTAATTTACAGTTGTTACATTGAGGACAATGTAAGTTCTAGGTTGAGGGTGGTGAAAAGTTACCATGCTTAATTAGAAAAAAAAAAGATTTAACAATTTAAAAATAAATAAAAAAAAAATTCTCACAAAAATTTATCATTTCTTTAAATCAAATTTAAGTAAATAGTTAAGTCTTTTGTACTGTTAGATTAATTTTTGAAAACATATCATGAAATATTTTGTAATTATTTTTGATAATTAGTTAGTTTTTGTCATAACTAGTATTTCTTGATAAAATGTGGAAATTATATTAAACCCAAAATCGGTGTCTATGAATTTTTTTAGTGGAGACTACCCTTGTGAGATATAATTTGAGCCTTATTTCTTTTATTCAGAGTGAAATATATATTTTTTCTACTCCAAGCACATTTCTTATCTATTCAAATTTTTAGATGATCTCTATAGGTATTAGCATTGAATGTATGAATTTTTTTCTCATCTTAATAGAGTATCATATATTTTTGATTATTATTTTTGCTTAGATTAAATGATTTGAGTAGAAATTGATAGTATATGCTTATATCTCATTTATGCATGACTGCTACAAAAACAAAAAGACATATCTGGGGTTACCTAAACCAAACAGAAAAGCCACAAAATTAACCACTCACCAAAATCCTAAAAAAATGTACAATCTGTACATGGGTTGACTCTCTAAAAGAAAATACATATATTGAAAAATATCTACAGAAAAAAAATAGAGAGATAAAAAATATATATAGTATCATCTACATACTATGACCCACGTTGCCTACAAAGTTGTGAGTACAGGCTAATTACAAAAAGATATAGGAAGTAATTCCCTAAAAAGTCATTGCAATTTCTTCATTTGTAAAAAGCATATATCTTGAAATTCTTTCTTAATGAGTTTGATTTATGCATGAAAATAATTTTTGTATATGATATCTTTATAATTTATACATTCGATTCCTTTCATGAGATCAATGTTAAAATAACACTTTGAGCCTTTATTCTTTATACATATGCGAACCTATTAGTTCATTTCTATACATCAACTCTTTCGCATATAAATTAGTATGAGTGTTTGAACCCATAGGATTCAGTGTTTTGAGAGTATTGACTTGTGAGGAATAGAGTCGAAGCGAATTCTGATTCATGACACTGAAATTGGGTAAAATTAAATTGATACATTTTTGAAATGAAATATGAAAATGATTTTCGACTAATTATTATAATAAAATCATGATTGTTTAAAGAGATTAAAATAACTTATCCTTGAGATTTTAATTATGATCTTAAAGGAGATTAAAAAAAGTATGAGACCTTTTTGTGATATGTTGTTTTCTTTTATTCTTAAATTAATTTTTGATTTTGTTGTAATTTTAGTTTTTGATTTGATTGTTTTTATTGTTTCTTTTGATTTTTACATTTAGTTAAATGTTTGTGGGTATCATTACTGAAAACCCTCACGAGACTCAAACTCGTCCACTAGGGCAACCTAGGGGTTTAACGGCTTGTTGCATAGGCTAAATGCAACCATTTCAATCCACGAAAGTGATTTAGGATAGTTTAATTTTTAGTTTTTATCGCTTCTCTTGCTAAGGGACTAGCAAGAAGCTAGTTGGGGGTTGTGATGAGTGCTCAAAAAGCACTAAAATAACCATGAATTTATGCACATTAATTGATTAAAAAAATATATATATTTATATGTTTTATCATATATTTATATAAATTTGTCTTTTTCGGAATCACGGGTATTTTTATTGTTTTTCAGGTATTTTGGCTTAAAAATGCAACTTAAAGACTCAAAGAGGAATACTGGAAGCAATACATCACAAATATATTAATAAATAAATGGGGAAACGTCAACAAATATGGAAAAATTGGACAAAATAGGTCAAAAAGGACAAAAATGTCAAAAAGGAGAAAATCGCGCCGCCGCGCCCCAGCGCCGAGCTCCGCCCCAAGCTGCGCGCGCGGTACTGTTCATCTACGCAGCACTGCGCGCGCGGGTACTGTTCATCCGCGCGCACCGACACACGTTTCACTCCATTTTTCACGTGCAGCAGCCCCATGACGTCATGCTGACGTCATCAATGACCTCAGCATTTCCATTACACGTTTTTACATTTTTTTACTCATTTTTTCTCTCCATCCTCACCTATAAATACCCCCTTCCCTTCACTTCAAAACACACCTTCAAAACACACTTCTCTCTTCTTTCTTTCTCTCATTTCTTAGTTTTTGAGTTTTTCTTAGTTTCTTTCTTAGTTTCTAAGCTTTTCTTAGTTTTTCTCTTAGTTTTTAGTTAATTTCTCTTAGTTTTAGAGTTCCTCCCTTTTTGGGAAGAACTAGTTATGTTTATTTAATTTATTAGCTTTTTGATTCAATAAATGGGAGTGCAAATTCCGCTTGGAGTTTTTCCAGCAACGAGAATAGCGTCGAAGTTCTGTAAGGATTTTATTTTCTTTACAGTTATTTTTATGTTTTATTCTTACATGTTATATTTAATTTGTCTGTGGTTAAATTTAACTGTGCTGGCTGTTTAGTAAACATGATGTAATAATAACGTTGTTATGCTTGCGAAATATTAAATAGGTAAAAATCTCTAAAATGAATTGATTTTATTTTTATTCATGATTTTATATTAAGAATGTTAGAGAGAAATATATTATTTTTCATTACAAACTTAAACCTGAAAATTAGATTTTAAGGTTTAGTTATCCGGTCTGATTTAGAGTAGTGCTCTTTTATTTGATGGTACAATCGCCCGATAGTTAGAGTGAAGCTCTATTTCAAAAGTTTTTATAAGAATTATTATCTGAAAATGTATTGACGACATGTTTTCGGTAGTGGTTTTAAAACTTGAAAGTTAGTACTCGGATAACTAAATTCTTAGGTTTAATTTGGACACCTTGAATAAAGTTTAAACTGTCTAACCCCACCAAAGGTGGCATTTAAATGGTTCATTTTCAATCTCTTAGAAAAAGGAATTAATTTAATTAAGCATATTAGTTATCAACCCCACCCATAGGTGTTAATTGATTTGTTTAGTTAACAAAGAATATCTAACCCCACCAAAGGTGGTATTCATACAAAAAGGGAGAATCAATAAATATCAATTCATATCTTTAATAACCTAGATAATATGAGCAAACATAATTAACTTAGTTATTATATCCATAAATACTACGCCATTATAAATGATAAAATTTGCATAAATGTTTATTGAATCTATGTTTATTTTTATGTAAGTAGATTAAAAAAACACAAAACCCCAAAATATCGTGAGAGGATGTTTAGGATTTAATTTCGTTTTTAAAAGTTTGAATAATAAATTAAAAACCACACACATTCCTTCCTTAGATCGACCTTGGGAGTATACTTATCATTTTCTACGAAATGATTCGTGCACTTGCGAGAGTTTTATAAATATTAAAACCAAAGTATTGGCAAGAATCGGCGATGCCGGTTTTCGCTCATCAATCAGTCAGAGGTCGAGCGATGATTCCATAGTCATGAAAAAAATTCATGTAGTATCCTATAAGGCCTAAAAATCCCCTTAATTTAGAAATGTTAGTGGGTTTAGGCCAATCAAGTATTGCTTTAACCTTGCCTTGGTCCATTTTTACACCTTGTGGTGTGATTATGTGACCAAGATACTCTAAAACCTGCTGCCCAAATACACATTTGCTTAAATTGAGAAAGAACTTATGCTATCTTAACATGATTAATATGTGTTTTCAAATCGGGACTATATACCAATATGTTATTGAAGAAAACTAAGACAAACTTTCAAAGATAAGAGTGAAAGATAGAGTTGGAAACCTCTTAATAAAGTCCATTGAGATATCATCCCATATTTTGATAGGGACATGAAGCAGCTAGATTAATCATGCTGGCTTTATACAATCAATTTTAAATCGCTTGCATGTTTCACATTATTGTAGGAACTCTTTCAACATTTGGCAGAGTTTTGACAAACATAAAATTTGCTTGATTTGAGAGAGGGTTTATGAAACCCAAAATTCCCCCTATAGGTATTGAATGGAAATCAACCATTATCTTAGGGATCAAAGATGATTGGAGGCTTAAATATAAATAGCCTTTGAACCATACTCCATCTTGTTGGAGCAATTTGTGGGTAGCTGGAGAGGAAGATTTGGTTAATAATTCCTCATAAAATGAGTCTTGTTGAACTTTATTTTGAAGCATGGGCTGCCAATCTACACGTGGTTGAGAAATGGATAGAAGCTGAAATTCAACTTCAGATGATAGGGAATCTACATCTTGATTTTATAGTTTGCAAGTATTCAATTTCATAGTCATAATCAAGGAGTTTTGGCAGCCACTATGTCTATGATGGAGTTGTGATACGTTGTTCCAAGAGACTTGAGACTTTTTTGATCAATACATACTGTGAATGGTTTTCCTAGCAAGTATGGGCACCATATCTTGATGGCTTTAATAATGGCAACATTTCCTTTTCATAGGTGGATAATGCTAAGGTTGATCCTTTTAGGGCTTCACTAAAATATGCCACTGGTTTGTTTTCTTGGGTAAGGATGGCCCCAAGTTCAATTCTGCTAGCATCACATTCAATCACAAACCGTTGAGAGAAATATGGTTGGTGCAAAATTGGCGGGGAGGTTAAGGCTTCTTTGAGTTGTTTGAAGGCCCTCTCGGCTAGCTCATTCCATTGGAATCCATCCTTACTTAATAGGCGAGTTAAGGAAGCTGCAATACTGCCAAATTAATGGATGAATTTCCTATAATAGCTAACTAACCCGAGGAATCCCCAGACTTCTTTTGTTGTCGTTGGGGTTAGGCAATGAATAACAACATGTATTTTGGCAGGATCAACTATGACACCCTGCTCCAAAACAATATGAATCAAGTACTCCACCTATAGAACACCAAATCAACATTTAGAATCCTTGGCATACAGACTGTTAGTTGATAAGATTTTGATAACAGCCTGTAGATGTACTATATGGTCTTCCCATGATCTTGAGTATATTTGAATGTCATCAAATAAAACCAAAATGAATTTTTAGAGGTAGGGCCAAAATAGGTCATTCATTAGGCTTTGGAAAGTTTATGGAGCATTGGTGAGGCCAAATGGAATCACTAAGAATTCATAATGGCCCTTATATGTTCGGAAGGTTGTCTTATGAATGTCCTCTTCATGGACTCATATTTAATGATACCTTGAATCCAAATATAATTTGGAATAGTCTCTGGCTCTTTGGATTTCATCTAGTAGTTCATTGATAACAGGGATGGGATATTTATTTTTAACTATGATGTCATTCAGAGTTCTATAGTCCACACAGAACCTCCAGGTTCCATCAGCTTTCTTGATTAACAAATTGGTAAGGAAAAAGTGTTGTTTCTAGCTTTAACCAAATCAAATTGTAAAAGCTCTTTTACCATCTTTTCTATTTCAGTTTTCTGGTAATATGTGTAACGATTATGCCTCACATTCATGGATCTTGTGCTAGGCTGTAATGGAATTTAGTGATCATATAATTGCCTAGGTGGTAAGCTGGTGGGAGGTTCAAATACATGTGGGAATTCTGTGAGTAGCTGACTTATCTCTAAAGGGTATGAATTGGGTTGAATTCTACTACTGTTGCTTGAAGGGATGATTTGGAAAAATAGCTCGGTGCTTTGTAACCCATTGGACTTTTTGGCTGTTAAAGCTTCAATGTTAGTTTCTTCTAATCTATGGAAGGTATACGAGGTCCCTTATACTTGAAAGCTTATGGTGATTTGCTTATAGTCCATATTAATGGGTCCTAGAGTTTCAAGCCATCATACCCCTAAGACCAATTGGCATACTACAACCGGAAGAATGTAATAGTCTGCTATGATTGAATATCCTTAGATGGTCAAGGTGAGGTTGCAGCATTGGCCTCTACATTCTATCTTCTCACGATTAGCAACCATGACTTCGAATTTCTTATCCCAGACTATTGGTAATCCCAACTGAGAGACTAATGCTTAATCAATGAATTTATGGGTACTCCTCCATCTATTAGTACTAATACCTTCTTATTTTTTTAATTTGCCCATAATATGTATATGGGTGTTCTATTCCTGCTATTGCATGGAAATAAAATTTTTGGTATGATTTCATGAAGATTTTGCTAAAGAAGAGCCTACTGACTTTCCTCGGTGTGAATTGGAGGTGCATCTTCAATCATGAATAGATGAGGTCGTGCGTAGTGAAGGCTGGTAAAAAACTTCTCATCACAATGATAACATAATCCTTTTTCTCTTCGCTGGCATGCCTCTTGATTGGTAATATTACGAAAAGGCACAAGTTGAGCAATTGAGCCTTGGTTTAAGTGCTGGGTTGGTGGTGGTCCTAGCATACCAACTATAGGATTGGTTGAGTTCTTTTGTGTCAATGAGGTTTGTGGGAAATGAGTTTTTTGGGTTGATTTCCTGTGTAATTGATTTCGTTCCTCGATCAGCCTGGCCACTCTTATTGCATTTGCCAAGGTTTGGGGTTGTTTTATTTTGACATCTCTAAGAACTTCATCTCGTAGTTCTACAATAAAACACCCGATGATAAAATCCTCTGGTAACCCATCAAATTGATGAGAGAGCTTTTCAAAAGCTTCCTAGTAGGTGACTATCCTTGTGGTCTACTTAAGGCAAGTCAGGGCCTCTAAAGGATCTTCATAGTTCGTTGGACCAAATCGCAGAACTTGATGAGAGAGCTTTTCAAAAGTTTCTTAGTAGGTATCTATGCTTGTGGTTTGCTTAAGGAAAGTTAGGGCCTCTGAAAGGTCTTCATAGTTCGTTGGACCAAACCATAGTTGTGCAACCTTGGTGAACTCATCCCAGGTGAATGGTCCAGAAAATTTAGTAAGCCACTGATGCCATTGTAGGGTTATACCTTCTAAATGGAAGGAATCCAGCTGCACTTATTGATCAAGTGCAATGTTGGTAAATTCAAAGTATTTCTCTACCTTATAAATCCAACAGGTTGGGTCCTCGCCAGAAAATTTTGGAAAAGACAACTTAAGGTGTGGGTAAGAGTGGTCATGGTTGGGGCAAGAAGTATGTAGATGTGGATGTGAGGATCCATCTTGTGCAAAGGGGTTGGTTTCAGGTAGGCTACGAGAAGCGCCAAAGGCTTGAAGCTCGGTTAGCACCGCTTGCAAGGCAGTGTCCACTTGATATAAGCTAGCCTCATGTCTTGCTAAGGTTTCAGTGATTTCGTTACGGAGTTCTACATTATATTTTCCTCGGCTGTCCATGGTTAGAACCTGAGCTCTGATACCAATGGTAAGAGTAATTTGGGAGAGGAGGAGAGAAGAGAATCATAGAGAAAGGGAGGGAGATGAGTTGGTAATTTCTTTTCATATCTTAATTATACTACGCATGGCTATATACAACCTACGAAAGGGAAACAGTTACAAGGAAAGAGAGAGAATTATGCTATGCTAACTAATTGTCATTATCCATGGCCTAACCAACTCCTGTATTTAACAGAATGCCTAGTGTGCATAGCGTGCATGTGATTCATACGCTGTGCCCTCAACACCAGCGTGTAGCCCTCTTACCTATCTTTTGCGCACCAAGTAGCCATTAGCACGTATCACCTTGATGTAGGGAAAATAGATTTTTTTAATTAAAAAAATAAAAATAACTCTTATATTTTATAATTATAAAAATAATATCCATTATATTCAATTAATATATTTTTATTATTAAAAAAGGTCTTGTATATTATTTTACATTTAAGTCGTCCAATTAGATGTCGTTAAATTAAAATACAATCATTTAGACTCATTAATATTGAACGCAATCTAATTGGACCTATATTTAATATCATTAAAGTGCTAATTTTATTATTATAAATTTTAATGGTGATATATATATTAAATTTCTTCTTTCTTTGTTTTACTTCTCTTTTTCAATAAGCTTTAACAATTGGCACATGGAAACTTGAGAACCTTCGACTCTTTCCCGCCATGCAATGGTAGGTCAAGAAGGGGAACCAAGAAAATCTGAAGGCTTTGGATCAATGCTAATTGTCCTTTAGAGAATAAAATGCAATTTCCTTGTGATACAAGTTGGATTTTTGTGAAAATTGAATATTATTTTGCAAACTTCTTGTTGATCTAGACCAATTCCACCTTAAACTCATTTGCAAAAAATAAGGTCTTATTTTATATTGAGTTATGTTATTTTTTTTATCTTTTAAACTAGTATTTTTCTTTCTAATTCATTTATAAAAATAAATAGAAGTTGTTTGGTAATTTTTTTCGTCTATCTTTCATTGCTTTTAAGTCATAATAAAAAAAGAAATAAAATTAACCAATGAAAAAAAGTAAACTTGGAATATAATTTTGAAAAACTTCTTTGAGAAATTACATAAAATGGTATATTTAAAACTTTTAACAATAAAAATAATATCTCAATAATATTAAAGGGAACAAATTAAACTGTGTTAAACATTAAACCGATTTAAGTAATTATATTCATCTTGAACAACGTTCAACGTTAAATGGTTGGTTGAACTTTTTTGTTTGTAAAGAGATATAAGTTGGTAGAACTTTTTCATTATAAAAATATATGAGGTGGGTATAAATAATATTATTTTTGTTATTTTTTAAATTTTTGTAAGCTTTAAAAAGAATAAAAAATGTGTGTAAACATAAAACCGAGTTTTAATCTGATTTGATTTTTTTTCACTTGATTTTGACCTTAACAGTATAATTAATAACTAAACAATAATAATTATAAAATTTTGCTTTAAAAAATTAGAAGTTAAATATATAATTGACAATTAATTATATTTACATTTAATACAAAATGCCCATTATTTTGTAAGTCTGTAAGAGATAATATCACAAATACCCTCAAACTTTAAGAAATTTTCAAAAATATTCTTAAGGTTTCAAAAAATTCAAAAATATCTCTAAACATAATGGAAGTTGAATCTAAAGAAATTAAATAGTAACATTCAATATTAAAGATATCCTTAAGGTTTCAAAAAATTCAAAAATACCTTTAAATATAATGGAAGTAAAATTTAATGGAAGTAAAATTCCTAAAATGGTAGAAGAAATAATAAACTAAGAAATAATAGACATAAAAACAGAAGACATCTCATGATGTTTTTCACAGGAAGTGGTAATAAGTAAAAAACATTTGAAGATATTCAAAAAGCAAAGTTAAATCTTAAAGAAAGAGATAGATTTAAAGACCCATCATTTTTATTAAGAAAATTATTCCCTAGGAAAAGCTTAATTTATTATGGCATAAGTAATAAAGAAATGAGTATTAAGATTACAGATACAAAAAGGAAGATATAATATACCATTAACTGATAAAAAATCTATATTAAACAAGCTATCAAAAATTGCTTATAAAGACAAAGAAAAAATTAGATACATTTATTTAAGAGGAATTCAAATATTAATAAAAGCTCATTTTAGAGAAAGAATAGATACACCAATAAAAATAGTATTATTAGATAACATAATAATACATAGGCAAGATGTCTTATTAGAAATGATCCATGGTAATTTAGGATACCAAAAGTTAAAATTTATAGCATATCCTAGATTTGCTATTAATATACATGATAAAAATCTAAATCAAGTATTAAGTCTAGCTTATGAATTTGAGATAGGATAATTAATGAAATAAGGAAATTATCAATTTTTAATACATTATCTAGTAGCATATTCTTTAATAAATAGTCTTAATAGTTCCATATACGGAAAAATGAATTTATAGAAATAGACAAAACTTTTAAGGAACTTGAACAAATAATAAAACCAGAAATACTCACAGACTTTGAAATACCAAAAGAATAAAAAATAGATATCAAAGAAAAACCCTTGATAATAGGAATAAAAAGTAATATTGTTAAAAATAATAGCATACCCTAGATAACATAATAATACATAGGCAAGATGTCTTATTAGGAATGATCCATGGTAATTTAGGATACAAAAAGTTAAAATTTACAGCATATCCTAAATTTGCTATTAATATACATAATAAAAATCTAAATCAAGTATTAAGTCTAGCTTATGAATTTGAGATAGGAGAATTAATGAAAGAAGAAAATTATTCATTTTTAATACATTATCTAGTAGCATATTCTTTAATAAATAGTCTTAATAGTTCCATATACGGACAAAATGAATTTATAGAAATAGACAAATTTTTAAGGAGCTTGGACAAATAATAAAACTAGAAATACTCACAGACTTTGAAATACCAAAAGAATAAAAAATAGATATCAAAGAAAAACCCTTGATAATAGGAATAAAAAGTAATGTTGTTAAAAATAATTGCATATCAATGTTTACTTTTATAAACTATGAAGGATAAACTTTTAACCAAGAAGAAGTTAAAAAACTAGAAAATGAAGTCAAAAAATGAAAGCATTAGTTCATGATTGAATATTAGGGAAAAATAATGTTTAAAGATAAAATAAAAAATATGCATTTAGAAGTAAAATGGAAGCCTAGTAGGCGTAGCAAAAAATCAAGCAACATTATTTGAAACTGTACAATTATTAATAGAGAAATGGAATTAGTACAAGAATCAAACAAAAAATATTTATAGGAAATAATAGATATACAAAAAGAATTACTATAGAAAATAAAGGAATGTGGTTATAATAAACTACAACAAAATATACATAAGGAATTTTCAGAATTAAGAAAAGATGTATACAACATACATAGGAATAATGAAATAATAGGTTATAAATATGATCCCTTAGAAGGACTAAAAGAAGAACCACCTGGGAGATCAGATTCCCTGATTCCTAAAAATGAGAAAAGGAAAAATGAAGAACAAAGATATAATTCCAATTTAATGGAATATAGAAAAAAATTAGAAAGAAAATTCATGGACCCTGAAAATAGAGATATAGAAACATTAGTCAGTTTATTGACATTAACCAATGAAGAAATAGAAGAACATTATAATGAAAAACTTTGTACTAACAAAGAAGAGGATGATATGATAATAATCAGTGAAATTGATGCTGAATCGGAAAACATGACCTCAAAAGGTCATATGAAACCAATTTAATTACCAGTCTCTTACTAAGAAGGAACATCTGACCCACATAGGGGAGAAATAAATAGGCAAAGAATAGAACAACATGATACCATAGATAGAAGAAGACAACCACCTAATATAGAGAAAGGGTTGCATTGGGGAACTAGAGGTAGTATTCCACCAGAGTTCAAACTCCATGATAATTATTAGTATGAAATTTTAGATTTAGATTGTATAAGAGATAGGAAGCCTTAGATGAATGGGCTAGTGACATGAGTGTGTTCGTACAAACTCTCAAACTACCCAAACAAACCCGTCAATTTATAGGGTACTTATAGCACATAAAATGATAGGAAATGTTAAAGTTTGGTTTTCAAACTTAACAGATCAACAACATTTGTTAATGCAAGGAAATGCTTCCACAGGAAGGAAATAGTTGGATACAGTAATAAATGAAATATACAAAGAATTTATTGGAGAAGATAAAGGAAGGACTATCACTGAATCCAGTGAAAATGAATTCAATGAAGCTAAATGGCATCTAACAAATATGGAAATTTGTAACATGTGTTACATAGATTCTTTTATTTGTAAATATGAAATGTATTACCATAAATTACCATCCTTTATGAAAACAACTTATAAATAAATGTCTTTCCAAAAATTTCTTGGAACATTACATGAAACCTTAACAGAAAATTGGGAACAAAGGAATAGAGAAACTATACTAGATACTCTAGGAGAAAGAATAAGAAGCCTTAAAAATTGGGTCATTATTAAACACCAAGAAAGAAAATAATATAAACAGATAAGAGGAAATGATAAAATCGGTTATGATACAAGAGATTTTAGAATACCAGGAAAATAGGATGTAATATAAAATCTTATAAACAAAAATATAAATATAAAAATTTAAAAATTTAAAAAAATATAAATTTAGAAAACAAAATTTCCAAAAATATAAAAAGAGATTTAATAGGGAAAACTACAAGAAAAGATGTTTTTAAAAAGAAAGAAGTATAAACCTTTTGAAAAAAAGATTTATTGCCCTTCAAGAAAGAAAAAATGCAGATGTTGGATCCGTAATGAAGGACATTATGCTAACGAATGTCCAAGCAAACTTCAACATAAAAATAAATTTAAAAAGGAATTTTCACAAAAAGCAAAAATCTTAGAAGAAGCTTTCAAAATGGAATTAGAACCAATTGAGGAATCTGATATAAATGATACTTATAGTATCTATCTATTGGAAGAACTGAAGAAGAAATAACTGACTTAGAATATGAACACTCAAATTGTGGATATTATTCATCAGAAGATGAATAATTTATATAATATTACAAATCCAAATAGTACTTACATTAAAGTAGGAATAAAATTTAAAGGCTATAACACTTATCATTTACATGCATATATAGATACATATGATAATATGTGTGTAGCTAGTAAATATGTATTTCCAGAAGACAACTCGAAACAAGCACCAAAAGATTTAATTGTAAGAATTGCTATTAATACTACAATAATTCTCACAACCTTAGAAGGAAATACCATCTATGTCTCCAAAATAAGAAAAGCTTTAACTATCTCAAACCCAAATTTTATGCAACAACATAAATAGCAAAAAATATGGTGAGATAGAAGACTAGCAGAAACCTTATTCAAAAAATATTTCATTAGATATAGAAGAGAAACAAAACTTTTTTCTCAATGAAATACAAGAAGACAAAGCCCTAACATGAATTAGAAAACTATTAAAAACAATCAGTTCAAAAAATCCTTTGGATTCAAAAATAAATAAATCTAAAATAATAGTCAACATAAAATTAAGAGATCCTAACAAGATCATAAGAGTAAAACCAATGATTTATACTCCAGAAGACAGGATTGAATTTGGAAAACAAATTCAAGAACTTTTGGAATTAAAAGTCATAATACCAAGTAATTCACCTTACTCTAGTCCAACATTCTTAGTTGAAAAAAAAGTTGAGAAAAGAAAAGGAAAAAAAGAGAATGGTAATAAACTTTAAAACACTAAATAAAGAAACCATTGATGATTGATACTTCATTCCAAAAAAGGAAGAACTACTATCATTAATAAAAGGAAACAAATACTTCTTAAGTTTTGATTGCAAAAATGGATTTTGGAAAATAAGACTGGATGAAGAATCCCAAAAATTAACGGCATTTAGTTGCCTCCAAGGACAATTCCAATGGACAATTATAACATTTAGATTAACACAAGCTCTAAGTATTTTTCAAAGATATATGGATAACATTTTCAAGAAATTACAAGATATTTTCTTTGTTTACATATATGATATTTTGGATATTATCAATATTCTACAAGAATTTAAAAAAATAAGGTATTGTACTCTCTTAAAAGAAAGCAATACTTGCTCAACAAAAAAATTAAATACTTAGGGTTGGAAATTGAAGATGGAAAACATCTACAACCTCATATACTAAATAATATTCAAGGTTTTCCTAGTGAATTAAAAGATAAAAACCAATTACATAGAGTTTTAGGATGTTTAACACATGTAGAAGCATACATCAAGAAACTTGCAGAAATGAGAAAAACATTACAAAAAAAATTGAAAAAAGATCATAACTGGAAATTGACTAAAGAAGATACTCTATATATGGATAGAGTAAAAGCAAAGGTAAAAAATTTATTAATTTTATACCATCCAGGACCAAATGATAAGATGATAATTGAAACAGATGCTTCATAAGAATATTGGGGAGCATTTCTTAAAGAAGAATAGATAACAAAGATGAATATCTTTGTAGATATACATGAGGATCTTTCCAAGGTTCAACATTAAATTACCATAGTAAATGAAAAAGAATATTTAGCTGTAAAAAAAGCTATTAAGAAATTTGCAATAAATGTTAGAAGCTCTAGATTCATTGTTAGAACAGATAACAAGAATTTTGTTTATTTCTTAAGAACTAATATTGTAGGTGATTATAAACAAGGAAGATTAGTTAGATGGAAAAAAATGGTTCAACCATTACAATTTTGATGTTGAACATCTTCTAGGCTATAAAAATAGATTAGCTAATGCTCTTACAAGAGAATTAGCACCTCTAAATTTTTTTATGCTTTCAGGAATAGAAAATCTTGATATCAAAATCAAGATAAAGGAAAAGGAGATAAAAATCCTATAAGAAAAATTCGAGCTGCTATATCTCGAGAAATCTCTTATGGAGATAGGAAAGAAACAAGAAGAAATTAATTGTTCAAAACAATCTTTAGAGACCAGAAGCTCAAACGAGGAATCTTCATTAAAAAAAGGAAGAACCTTATAGTTTACAAAAAACTTCTAAAACCACAAAGTTCAATTGGGAAAATGAGATTGAAAAAGAAGAACAAAAAAAAGTTTATGTGGTCTATAATGGCCTAAAACCAGGAATTTATAACAACTGGGCAAAAGCTAGCAAATATATTCTAGGAATTAGTGGAGTAACTCATAAAGCCTTCACCAATAGAATAGAAACAGAAGGTAGCTATGCCAAGTACAAAACACCAAAACTGATAACTCCAGAAGAAATAGTAAGAAATTATTCTACAACGTTACAACAACAACCAATAGCTCCAAGCAAGTTGAAAAATCTTGGAAAGATAACAAGGACTCCAATGCTATTTAGAGAAAAATCTCCTCCAGAGACATCAAAAATAACAAAGCATTCAATGCTATTCAAGAAGACATCTCCTAGAACTACTCCAATCATTGAAGATGAAAAGAACCAATTTAGAAACCTTACCAAACTACAATGGTTGAGTCTGATGAGTGCTCAAAAAGAACTAAAATTACCATGATTTTATGCACATTAATTGATTAAAAATATATCTATTTATATGATTTTATCATATATTTATATAAATTTGTTTTTTTCGGAATCACGGGTATTTTTATTGTTTTTCATGTATTTTCGCTTAAAAAAGTAACTTTAAGACTCAAAGAGGAATACTGGAGGCAATACATCACAAATATATTAATAAATAAATGAAGAAAGGTCAACAAATATGGAAAAAATGGACAAAATGGGTCAAAAGGTAAAAAAATGTCAAAAAGGAGGAAATCGCGCTGTCGTGCTGCACAGTCCCGCGCGTGCCCAGTCTCGCGTGCACTGCATTCCCTTTCCGCGTGCGCCGCTACCATCTGTGCCCCAATTCGCGCACAACCGCCCCCATGTCATGCTAACGTCATCAATCACTACTTCGTGTTTCCACCATTTTTTCACCCACTTTTTCTACCCATCCTCACCTATAAATTCCCATTCTCTTCATAACTAAACACATCTAAAAACACATCTTATCTTCTCTTTCTTTCTCTCATTTCTTAGTTTTTAAGCTTTTCTTAGTTTTTAGTTTTTCTTAGTTTTAGAGTTCTTCCCTTTTTGAGAAGAACTAGTTATGTTTTTGTAATTTATTTTCTTTTTAATTCAATAAATGGGAGTGCAAATTCTGTTTGGAGGTTTTCCAACAACGGGAATAGCATCGAAGTATTGTAAGGATTTTATTTTCTTTGCAGTTATTTTTTATGCTTTATTCTTACATGTTATATTTAATTTGGTTGTGATTAAATTTAACTTTATTGGCTGTTTGCAAACATGATATAATAATAACATTATTATGCTTGCGAAATATTAAATAGGTAAAAATCTCTAAAATGAATTGATTTTATTTTTATTCAAGATTTTATATTAAGAATGTTAGAGAAAAATATATTATTTTTCATTACAAACTTAAATCTGAAAATTAGATTTTAAGGTTTAGTTATCCGGTCTAATTTAGAGTAGTGCTATTTTATTTGTTAGTACAATCGCCCGATAGTTAGAGTGAAGCTCTATTTCAAAAGTTTTTATAAGAATTATTATGTGAAAATTTATTGACAACATGTTTTCAGTAGTGGTTTTAAAACTTGAAAGTTAGTACTCGAATAATTAAATTCTTAGGTTTAATTTGGACACCTTGAATAAAGTTTAAATTGTCTAACCCCACCAAAGGTGGCATTTAAATTTTTCATTTTCAATCTCTTAGAAAAAGGAATTAATTTAATTAACCAAATTAGTTATCAATCCCACTCATAGGTGTTAATTGATTTGTTTAGTTAACAAAGAATATCTAATCCCACCAAAGGTGGTATTCATATAAAAAAAAGAGAATCAATAAATATCAATTTATATCTTTAATAACCTAAATAATATGAGCAAGCATAATTAACTTAGTTATTATATCCATAAATACTCTACTATTATAAATAATAAAATTTTCATAAACATTTATTGAATCTGTATCTATGTTTATTTTTTATGTTATTATATTAGAAACACAAAAACCAAACTATCGTGACAAGATGTTTAGGATTTAATTTCATTTTTAAAAGTTTGAATAATAAATTAAAAACCACATATATTCTTTCCATAGATCGACCTTGGGAGTATACTTATCATTTTCTACGAAATGATTCGTTCACTTGCGAGAGTTTTATAAATATAAAACCAAAGTATTGGCAGAATTGGTGATGCCGGTTTTCGCTCATCAGAGTCTTTATAACTTGACCAGAAAACTACCCAAGAACATATTGAAGATATGAAGTTCTATACTACAGACAAGGAATTTCCTATAGAAAGTGAATTCAATATATTGGAAGGAGTTGATGCAATATTTGTGTATAAAGCCTTTCATGCAAGACTAATAGAAAATATATATCCCAGAATTAATTTGAGTTAAATTATTTCTCATAGAATTTTAAAAGAGCAATCAAGAACTTCAGAAGGAAGATTAAAGTAGGTGATAAACCTGTTTATCTTAGATTTTTCAATTCATTAATGGACTAGAATGAGGAAAGAAGTATTAGTCCCTACCACTTCATCAAGATTGGGATTTTCAAAACAAACATAGAAGTTCACAAACTAAGGGCACTTCTAGAAAATGAATTCAATACAAAAGAACTCTGTGTACTAAGAGGTCAAATGTTAGGCCAAATTTACTATGAACTCAGAAAGATTGACAATTCTACTCAAATTAAAGTAAATTATTCAACTAGTAAAATCATCATCATTTCCCATAGTAGCATGACTCTGTCAGAAGAAGATGTTAAATAAATTACCAAATATGAAACCAATTTTAATTAAACAAGCTAGAAATTGGCCAAAAAACAAGAAAGGTATTCTGTCTCTATGCCAAAAAAGCCACCAAAGATCACAAATACATTCTCTACATCAAAAACCGAGAAGAGGAAGATGTGTCATCATCAACATCATCAAAGTAACCATCGGTAGAAAATGACAAAGAAAAATAAGGAAAAACAACTGTTTGTAGAAGAGGACAAAAGAAATAAAGATGTAGATCCCATATCTTAGTTGACAGCATATGCCAAGGAAAAAAAGAAGTGACTATCATTTAAAGTAAAAAAGAAAAAAAATTATTAAAGCAAGGGTAAAATAATAATTTTAGTCTTATAAAACAGGGATTCCTTGTGCTATAAAAGGAACCCTTATTCTCATTTCAAAACACACATGAATACACAGAAATCTAGAGCTCTCTACTTTGAAACACTCTAGCATAGAAAACCCCTCTATCTAGAAATCTCAAAACCAACAATGTTATACCTAGTAATTATGAGCTACTAAGCACTCCTTCAAGGTTCTTAGTTGGCCTTAAGTTGTAATAATTATTATCCTATGAATAAAATGGAGTTTAGTTACTCTTCTATAGTAAGTCAACTATTGGACACCATTTATGCACGGATGCAGAAGACTCACCATTTCTAGGAGAGCATTGTGGTTTGAGCAAAGCAAAGGCATAACATGTGTAATAAAAGAAGACGAACAGAAGGGAAGACCGTGGTGGACCCATCAAATTCAGGTATAATAATTATAAATTTAAGCCAACTAAGAATCTTGAATGTTTAAATATTTGCTTACAACAAGACATAATACTACTAAAATAAGAAAAATGGAAATTGTTTCTAGAAATAAACAACTAATAATTCCAAATAAAATCAAATATAAAAATCTAATTCTATTAGAAACATTTGATAAAGGTTATCTCTATTATTTAAATGAATATTTTAAAGATGAGGATGATGAAACTTAACTTGAAAATTTTAAAAGATTTAACGTCTTATTAGATATCTATACAGATTATATTAAAGTTATCATAAGTATTATAGACCATCCTGTTTCAAGGACATTAAAAGACTATTTTAGTCAAAAAATATGTAAGAGTAGAAGAAGAGGAATTCAACAACTTAATGTTTGGATACTACTTCTTTGAAGATTATAAATACATTTTATGTGCACAAGAAAAACTTGTTAGATTCATGATTAGACAAAATAATATTCAATACTCTATGAACATCGAATCATTAGTACATAAATTAGAGATATTAGATTTAACAAATGAAAGAATAATTTTTAATTTTAAAAGACAATTAATAGATTCATGATTAGAATTAAGAAACTAACATAACGAAGAACATAATATACTATGCAATTGTAATGAATATAGAAGAAAATGACACTTATGCAAAAAAATAATAAGCTTTTTAAACAAATTATTACCTCCAATAAATAGACAAAGACCATCAACTAGGTCAGTATTAACCCCCAATTAAAAATTATATCAATCTCCAAATTTTTTTTATCAGAGCCTAGGAATAGTAGTCTAAATTGTCATGGATGGAAAAGTAACACTATTAAAGTCTAAGGGTATTTTTGATATTTTATAAACCTCGAGGGTATAATTAAAGATATACCGAACCTCAGGAGCATTTGAGATATTATTTCATCTGTAAGATTAGATTAAATAATATAGCACATCAATTGGACTTGACTTTGGAGGGAGTAGTCATGATACCCTAGTATCATATCTTTGTCTCTATTCATTTGTACTGAGCGAAAATAGCCCACACCATGAAAATGATGAGCTAGATGATCTAAATATGTTTACATTGATTTTATTATTTATTATTTTTGGAGTATAGTTTTCACTAATTAGATTATTTTATATCTCCTCTTATTGGATATTTGTTTTTAAAAAAAAGTTACATTAATCTTGATTTTTATTTGCTTGAAGAACCATATCATCACATACTCTTTGAATAATGAATAATTTCTCATTGATATTTATCTACAACGACATAGTTTATTTTTTAGAACTTATTCATGCTATAAGTTGTGTTATAATCTTAACTGATATGATAGACGATTTTTGAGTAAAATAGTATGACCCACTTTTTTCAACCTATAATTAACTATCACATTATTGTATTAATTGACAAGTGCTTGAAAAGTACTCATATTTCATGATTTTATTGTACTTAATTGTAATAAATAGATTTGATTATAACATATTTATATGCTTATTTACACAACTCTATATGTTTGGAATCACGGGTATACTTTGTGATATTTTCAGGTGTTTTTAGCTTCAAAATAGATAAATTTATCAACACACGAAGAATCACACTTGTAGCTCTTATTTTGAACCCTAAGAGCTTAAAAGATTAAGGCATATAAGCCTTATATCAAGAACCAATCATTTTTGTAAAGTGTACAAGGCACAATTCAAGAAAATAAACATGTGTTGTGGTGAAGAAATTAATGTGCAAAAGTGCACACCGTGCGGAATGAACTATTGGACAAGTTGAGTTTTTTATACTATGGGATGAAATATTGGGTGCCGCGGTGAGAACCTTTTGGGTTGAATTTGTGCAAAGTGATAGAATATATTGTGATGATAAGAAAAAACGTGTGCCATGGTATGGGAACATAATTTTGGCCTGAAGCCCTCTCTACATGATTTTTTCTATAAATATAACATTACGTTTTTTTAGGTTATTCAGCTTTTCATTTGTAACTTAGTGATTGGTACAAAACCATAAGTGCACAATATCATAGTTTTATAATAAAGTGATAAGAAGAGTATCGTCTTTAGGGATTGGTAACTTACTTTTGACAAATACCAATATTATACTAATATCAATTTTATCTAGAAAAGTCATTAAGGTTGTTGTAATTAGAATTTAAAATAAAATTAATTTAAATAATATATGAAAAATAAAATAAGGATGTTATTCAAAGATCAAATTAATAGGAAGAAAATTTCTAGGAAATCGATTTCACCTAATCCTCACCATGCTTTACTCATCTAGCTAATTGAATTTAATTCTGCTATGTTCGTTAGCAATCCCCAAAAAATATCCAAAAGCCTCTTTCAATAGTAAATCACAAGACTAAAATCATATAATTAATAAAGTCTAAAATCAATAAAAATTAAATAAAATTAGATTAAGTTTTAAAGTTGAAAAGTGATAAATCATGCCAAATTATGCAAGTCATCGAACACCCCTAAACTTAAAACTTTGTTTGTCCTCAAACAAAAAGAAAATAAAAATGTATATAGTGTTAACAAGACCTCATAGATAACTACCATCACTTACTAAGCCATGATTTGAATTTAGATTTCATCACTAACAACTTACACTTTTTACATCGAAGATTGTAGGAAAATCAATCAAAAATTCAACAATTTGTCAAGAAAATGTTAAGCGTTCACTTCAACCTAAAGCTAAGTCCTTGAGTGTGTGTGTGAAGTAGTTAATTTAACTTCAAACCACCATCAAATTCAGATAAAAATAGAACAACATAAATTAGAATAATTCTCTCAAAACTTAACCCCATAAGTCTAATTTTCAAAAATCCTCTTCACTAATGTAATCAAATACCAAATTCAGAGATCAGAAGGTCTTTAATTAAGGTTTTAATGATAGGCCATAAGGTGAGGGCTAAAAAAAATGGATATGGAAAATCAAAGAAAACTGGGAAATACTCGATAGAAAAAACAATAAAAAGAATATTCACAGGATTGATACTGATGAGCACAAGATCGGCATTGCAAATACCTATCTTCTGAATACTTTGGTTTTATAATTTGTAAAACACTTGAAAGTACACAAATTATTTTATAGCAAATGATAAGTATACTCCTAAGGTCGATCTAAGGAAGTAATATATGTGGTTTTTAATTTATTATTCAAAAATTTTAAAACGAAATTAAATCTTAAACGTCCTATCACGATATTTTGGTTTGTGTATTCTAATCTAATGACATAAGAATAATAAACATAGATATGATTCAATAAACAATAGTGCAAATTTTTATCATTTATAACAGTAGAGTATTTAGTTATAATAATTAAGTTAATTATGTTTGTTCATATTTTTACATTATTAAATATATAAATTAATATTTATTCATTTTCTCTTTTTGGTATGAAAGTGTCCTTAAGAGGGGCACAAATTCTTTTGTTTAATATCCTTAGGTGTGTCCTATTAATTAATTAAATATTAAATTTCAACTTTATTACTAATAAAATAGCAAACTATTTAATCACAGCTTTAGGTGGAGTCAGTTAATTAGACTTTATTAAAGATGTTCAATTAAACCTAAGCATTATTAGCTAACTAATCAATCTCATAAATTTTTCATTGAGTTTAAATGTTTATTTTCCTGATGTTGGTTGAATCTATCATTAATTTGAAGTTATTAGTTAAGATCTTTCAAAAACCCAAACTTTGTGATAGAATGGTTAGGTTTAATTTTTTGTTTTTAAGAATTTGTTAAATTATTTAAAAACGACATGATTCCTCTTTAGACCGACCTTGAAAATGTACTTAAAAACTACATGATTCTTCTTTAGACCGACCTTGCGAGATATTTTATAAATAAAAAAAATCGAGCATCAATATTTCTTTCCCTTTTTGACATGAATAGTCAAATCAAGCGCATATACAGTATGCAACATATCATACCTCTATATGAATAAGGAAAGTCAAACAAAAATTCATGCAACACTAATAGTCAGGCAAAACAAACAAACAATAAAACCAAGGCAACACCAAGGTAAAAAGATGCAACAAACAATATACTGAACGAACAAATAAATAAAGAGAAGTGAAGACAAAAAACCATTCCCTAATGCGATACATAGAATAGAGCCCCACGTCTTTACATGTTGTGGAAGGGCATAAAGGACTTCACAATGTGGTTAGAACACATCGACAAGATGGTCAGTCAAAAACCAATGGCACATATACGTGTTAGCAAATATGTAAGAAGAAGTTGACTAGGAGTCCAACTATCTTCCAAATTAACACACTCGTAGTGGCTCAACTATCTTCCCCCAATGAAAATTTGGTAGATTCAATCCTAAAATCTCACCTTATGCTATGCACACGCATAAGAAAAGACATCATATTTTACCAAACAAAACATGTTTCATACGTTCTAACAACAAATACGAGGTAATCAATGATATGCAAGGGAACTAGCCGTTGCACACTCGTTGACCCCCTCGGAAAGGAGTGACGAGCTCCCCGACAAGGCAGTGGAAATTCAAAGGCACTAATGTCAGTGATCGAGTTGGTGTTTTCAACGAGGAAAAATGCAAAGTTTCAAAACAAAGAACCCAACACAAACAAAGTCCCCAACAGGACACCATAACAACAAATAAAGTCCCTAACGGGACACTATAACAACAAACATCCAATAATACAAGTTATATGCAAACTATAAAAAGGAGTGTGTGTAACAAGCATGTCCTAAGTAGTATTAAGATACCAGTAACAAATATATTACAAAGTAATGAGATACCAGTAACCAATATTACAAAGGACAAATAGAAACCTCAAATAAAATACAAACACTTGTGTTTTACAAATAGGAATGCAAACACCAAAAAGATTTGATTACATAAAGCAATATTGTTCTCATTTCAGTCATCGACAATTGTTAATAAAGAAAATATTAAGCTTTAAATAGAGGTGGACGGGTTTACTTGAATGTGAGGAGGTTATTCACTAAGCATGGAATACACAGGTGATTGGTTCAATATGGTTCATGTTGAAGCTCAAAATCGTACATTGTTAGAGTGGCCTGATTAACTGTAAAAAAGAGACCAATTTTAACACCCATATAGATACCATGAATAGAGAACTGAACTCTTACTACTTAGCAAGAAGACTAAACAAGAACTGAATTGTTTTCAGTCATATCAAGCTCTTAAAAAGGTTTGGGTGGATATGGAGAGGGTATTGGCAGGAAAGGGCTTGAGTGGAGTGGTTAGCAAAGGGGGATAGAAATACTTCCTTATTCCACCCTACTGTCCAACAGTAGCACAAATGCTCTACCATTCACAACCCGGAGGCTAGTGACGGGTCATAGAAAATTGAAAAATCAACAGTAGGAAGAATAATCATTGATAAATTGAGGGGCTATTTTGGATAGCTTGGGTGGGCGAGTATGATTGAGATTCTATGGTGAGATGTGTACCACACCATGTATATGAGTGACTAAATATACACCTCGAGCAAGTAGTCACTTATGTCAAGATTCAAGCTGTAGTTTTCCAAATAAATCCATCTAAAGCTTCGGGACCATATGGTATGTCCTCCTTACAAAATCCAATTCCTTTTTTATACAAATTTTAAGGGCCAGTATTTTCGAAAATGTTCTTTTCTTACTGCTAAATTAGGTTGCTCTTCTTCTTGGGTTTAGAGAGGATTTATAGAGGCTCGTCATGTTTTGATTGCTAGGCTGAGATGATAAATTCATAATGTTCGGTCTGTGAATATTTAGGAGGATCCATGGGTGCTTAAAGTGAGTTATTTTACTTATATTTATCAATTATTAATTGGTAGCACATATATATTGAGTCGTATTATACATTATGACTATAGTGCATTTAGCTTTTAAAACTACCGCCACCCATATTAAAAAAAATAAATTCAATGACTTTGTTCTGGACGTAACAGTAAAGTTAGAAGATAAATCTAATAAGTCGAAATTAACATTTTTTTTTATCAAATTTTGGAGCAAGAAGAGAGAAAATTCAAAATGATATACAAATTTGATAGAGATTCAACAGTAGATTGATAGTACAATTTATAAGATTGATTGTATTTTTTCTCTTCATTTCTATATCCATTTTTATGTCTTTTTTTTTATGAAAAATATGAATTTTTCAAATAAAATATTATCTAATTAATTTATTATTCTAGGGGTCTTATGAACCCAATTTTCACCATGTAATAATATAATATTTTATCCCAATTATGATTTTAATTTAATTATATTATTTAATCTAATTTTTATGTTATTAGTTGTTTGAACAATAATTGATGTATAAAGATAATTAAATATATTTGAGAGAATTATTTAATTGTTTGTTTTGATTGAATAACATGAATAGTTTCTAGGTAGATATGTATGATTCTTATGTATGTAATTTATAATTGATGAACTTAATGAGTTGTCTACAATTTAATTGACATGAGAATGTGATTAGGTTAATTACTCTATAGTGTGTAGTTTACTTGAGAGATGAATACATGATGAGTTAGATTCAATTGATCATGTAATTAATTAATAATTATATTGGGGGGATTTTAGTGATTCCCATGTTTAGAAAATTGGAGGATCAAATATTTCTAGATATTTTGTCATATATCTTCTTTGTTTCTAAATCTGATTTAATTAATTATTGTTATTTATTTTTAGTTATTTTAATTTTTCTTTCTTAAAATATAAAAACCTAAAAAAATGATTTTTTTATTTTAAAAATTAGTTTCTAATTTATTTTTTTTAAATTAGTTTCTAATTTTATTTTTTTGTTTTAAAAATTAGTTTCTAATAACATAATCTATGTATGAACGATCTTTTTTTATCATTGTATTACTTACTACGATCAGTAGTATCACTCAAGCTGTGACATACAACATTTTCACGCTACAGCCCGTATCAGTTACGGGATGCTTGATTCTCAAGCCTTTTGTCTTGCACCACAACATATAAAATTACCATGCCATGGCCCATGTTGTTCTAAAAACTTGTCCTTATATTTTTTTGTACATCCTTTTTCATATTTTGGAACATATGTAATGCTTTACATATTTTATTTTTTAAGCTTTTAAAGTTGTAATGGAAGCTTTCAGATATATACTTCAAGTATTTGATTAACTAAATCTTTTTAAAGATATAATACCTAAAAAACAAGAAAATATACTTATGGTTCTAAAAAGATAGATTTGTTTAAAATGATAGTAAAACTATGTAAATACAAATTTTTTAATTATTTAACATGCATAAAATCACGACATGTTAAGTGATTTTGAGCACTTATCAACCAATGTCTGATTCTACTTTAAAATATATAGTCTCTCCCAAAGACTATCATTGATAGACTCATATTTTGAACATAAACAATTATCTTGGTTGAGGTCATGAATGGCCTACCAAGAAGTACATCATATTCCTTGTCCATTTGTGGAGCCTTCCTATACATTTGAAACTATAAAATCTAAAGGTATGATAAGCATACCTACATGTACCAATAAGTCCTCTGCCATGCTCTTCAGATAAACTAAAGAATTATCATATACTTCAAGGGACATGGTTATCCTAATATTCATTTGGTGAAGTTTTTGGAGATTTGTGATACTATAAAGATGAATGATGTTACTGAAGACACCATTAGACTAAGATTGTTTCCTTTTTCATTGAGGGATAAGGTTAGAGGTTGGCTACAATCTCTACAACTAGGAAGCATCACTAGTTGGCAATACATGGTAGAAAATTTTCTTGCTAAATTCTTTCCACCTATAAAAACAGCCCAACTCAGGAGTGAGATTGGTCAATTTAGACAAAATGATTTCGAGACACTCTATAAAGCATGGGAAAGGTATAAAGATATGATTCTTCGTTGCCCTCAACATGGATTGCAAGATTGGTTGCAAGTTTAGATGTTATATAATGGATTAAATGGGCAAACTAGAACTATAGTTGATGTTACTTCTGGTGAAACTTTGATGTCAAAGACACCTGAAGGTGCTACTTCTCTTTTGGAAGAAATGGCCTCAAACAACTATCAATGCCCAATTGAAAGATCTATGGCTAAGAAATTTTCCATGATTCATGAATTTGAGCTATTTGCTACACTTTCAACTCAAATAGCTTCTCTATCTCATCAAATTTTAGCCTTTACAACCCAAAGAATACCACAAAGTGTTGAATATGTTGCAAATTCAAGTATGATAATTCCGATGAATGAATCAACTCAAGAACAAGTTCAAAACATCAACAATCGAAACTACAATTGTCATGGTGATCCTATGCTAGTTTACTACCATCTAAGGCTTCGAAATCATGAGAATTTTTCTTATAGAAACACAAAGAATGTGTTGCAACCACCTATAGGGTTTAATAGTCAACCAAGCGAGAATAAAATTTCACATAAGGATGCCATGGTTTCCTTTGCTGAGGAGAGCAAAGCAAGGTTTAAAAAGAATGATTCACGAATGGATAACAATGAGACTCATTTTAACAATATGAGAGCCATTATGAAAAATCTTGATGTGTAAATTGGGCAACTAGCCACAACCGTCAATGCTCAACAAAGAGGAACTTTTCCTAGCAATACAGAAGTGAATCCAAAGGAACAATGCAATGCCATTATACTTATGAATGGAAGAGAAATTAAGAGGTCACCATCAAAGGAAATCGAATCCACCCCTACAATTCCAAATAATGGTAAAAGCAACAATAAAGTAGAAGAAAAGAAGATTGTTGATGATACACTAAGAGCAAATGACATCCCTCCATCAATTTCATTTCCTGACAATCCTCATATTCTCTCTACTCCACTTTCTTATCCTTAACGTTTTTAAAAAAAAAAATTAGATAGCAATTTTCTAAGTTTTTTGACATCTTTAAGAAAATTCACATAAATATTCCTTTTGTAGATGACTTGGAACAGATGCCAAATTATGACAAATTCTTAAAGGAAATCATTTCCAAGAAGAGAATATTAGAGGAGTTTGAAACAATGAAGCTTTCTGAAAATGTAGTGTCATTCTTCAAAAGAAATTACCTCAAAAATTAATAGATCCAGGGAGTTTCACTTTTCCTTGCACTATTGGAAATTAATTTTTTGATAAAGTTTTATGTGATCTTGGTGCTAGCATTAATCTTATGCCACTATCTGTTTATAGAAAATTGGGACTTGGAGAGATGAAACAGACAACAATTTATATGCATTTATGTAGAACATGTGGAGAGGAATTTTGCATTTATTCCTCTTCAAAATCCTAATTGATGAAGATTGAAAAGTCTGGCTATAGACTATAAAACAAGCGCTTATGGAAGGTAACCCATAAAACGTTCTTTTATTATTTCTCTTATTTTATTTGAATAATTTGGACTTTGATGCAAATTTATTTTGCATGAATAAAAATCTAAAAATTACAAATTAATGTGTATCCGCCATAAAACCAGGGAAGTTTCTTATATTTCTTCTATCTGCCTCATTTTTAAATTATAATGAGAACATTGTTTAGTTTAATTTTGGGGGTGTCAACTCCTATAGTCTTGAGTTGTTGAATTCTATTATTAAGCATGTATTTGAGTATGATTGAATTCATTACGAGTATGAAATTTTTGATTAATGATGAGTTTGAGAATTATTTTTCAAAATCTGCTATTATATTAGTCAAAGTTTTTGTAGGTACTTTGATTTCAATATTTGTTCTTCAAAATAAATGAGCACATAGTAAATTTTTCTCTACTTCATGTTGCCTATGAAAAGAAGGAGTTGAATTGACTGGGTTAGGAAAAGTTTAATCTTGCTTTGCTCTAGAATCCGTTGATGGATGGTGAAAAGTTACTTATGAATTCTTATATATATACATATTTAGTAAATATCCTCAATGTTTCAAATGTAAATCAAAAATAAAGAATACAAGGAAAATAAAAGTTTACCTAACTATAATAGTGCAATGTGCCTAAGCATGTTGATGTGGTTACTCTTGTTGCATCCATTATCTAACTCATTTTCTACCATACAAAGAGAATCAATGTGAACTTCTCAGGAATTATACATTATCAAATGGTTATGAAATTAAAAATTCTAAATAATATAAATATTTTTTGCAAAAATAGAAATAAAATACATTAAATTGAAAACAAAACAAAATATAATAAAAATAAAAATAAAAAACAACTAAATTATAGTAAAGGAAAGAGTACTACTAGAAACTATAAGGTTGCCTCCCACCAAGTGCTAATTGAGTATCCTAGATAAAAGACACTGGAGGCAAGGGTTTATGGACTTTGATTCACTCAATGTTCCCATTTTTATTAAGTTATTGTCTAACTATACTTTGAAATATACAGAGTCTCCCAAGACTGACATTAATAGACTCTTATTTTAGACATCAACAATTGTATTGGTTGAGGCCATGAGTGGCCTATCAAGAAATACATTGCACTCCTTGTCAATTTGTGAAATTTCTTGCACTTATGAAGTTATAAAATCTACAGGTGTGACAAGATTATCTACATGTACCAATAAGTCCTTTACCATGCCCTTTGAATAAACTAAAGAATTATTAGCAAATTCAATGGACATGGTTGTGGGTTTCAGCTCCCCCAATCCTAACTACAGATATAAATAATAAGGCATTGAATCAATGCTTACACCTAGATCTAGCATATCAGTTACCTCCTTTAATACCAATGGTGATATTAACATTAAGACTTCCAAAATCTTTGGAGGTAACTTCTGAATTATTTCTATTCCTTGCATCATTAGGTAAATATTTAGAAAAATAGGGAATTTAATGTCAAGCAACTCATCATTGTAAAGGGTTGTAATAGCCTTCACATGTTATTTTTGACTGGACAACTTTTCTCATACTAGCTTTTCACATGCTCAGCTAGTTGCCTAACTTACACTTCCACTCTATTCCTTAATACCTCCAATGAATCCCACCTGCGATTGTTTTTAATCTGGTTATCTTTGCTAACTTAAATGAAAGCACTCAAGTTATCCTCTAGAGTTGATCTAATTGGAGGAAATTAAAAAATTTGAATAGAAAAAGACTTAATTGTAGATTATAAATGTCTGAAAATATAATTTAAATGAAAAGAGTGTTTAATTGCAATTAACAAAAGTATAAAAGTTCATTTAAATTAGAAAAAAATGGCTTAATTGTAATTAACAAAAGTTTAAAAGTTAATTTAAATTAAATTGGAGGGCTAAATTGTAATTAAGGAAAATTATTTTCTACGCAGGAAAAGGAGCCCACTCGCACGATCAGCAACGCGCGATACCCACAGTTCGATCAGAAAATCAACCGCTAGGATGAGGCACGTGGAGCCAGACGTGACAATCTCAAGTGGACGCAGGTTTACAGGTGCACGTTGCTCGGTGCTGAGTGGGGCCCACTTGCCGCCCAGGCCGACGTGTAAGATGGGACCATGTGTCTGCTGCGTAGGCAGTTTCCCGTACGATGCAGTACATAGAAGCTTCATGCACCCTGTCCTTCCAACGAGTAATAAAATGCCATGTGTCCCAAATATTATTTCAGCAATCATGAGATGACACATGGCATGTGTTTCCTTAAAACAAAAACACAAAAACGGTGTGCGATCCCAACATTTTGTACGTGCTCCACGTGTCCTCGATGGCAATAATCCCATATGACGTGTTCTTCGTTTGCTCTCTTTTCATAGCGAATAAATGGTTGCCACGTGTCTCATTATATCTTGCAGCTAATCAGATGGTGACATGTGGCAGAGTGTATTGAAAAGAAAAATCAGCAGTGGCGCATGTTCTCCTATTTCGCACTATATATATTTTACATGCATGATTGCGTGTTTCAAGCATCTTGTCCCCCACGTGGATTTTATTATTATTTTCGATACATTATTTTTTCTCCCATGTGTAGAAAAATATATTTGTTTTTAGAGATTTGATGTTATAAATAGGGGATTATTGTGATAAATTTGAGGTTCGGTTTTGGGGTTCGTTTTGGGAGAGTTGGGAGACGTGGACGATGGTACACGCAGAAGCCATTTTTGGCTTCTGTTGTGTGCTGTGTGTGCCATAAAATTTAAGAGCAGAAATTTCTTAATTTTCTTTGTGTTTTGTAACTGATATTCCTTAAATGCTGTAATCTTAATTTTTATTATGAACTAAGTTAATTTTTCTAAGGTTGCGTTTTTATATAAATTTATGAAGCTTGAGTTTAATTATTTCTGAAAGATTTATGAGACTTTTAATTTGTTTATTCTATTTGTGCTTAATGCGTTTGATTATTGGAAAATTTATCAATTGATATGTGGCAGTTAAATAAACTTGGAAGAGACATTTTTGTGTATATTGTTCATGGATAGAATAACATGTATATATGAAGGATAGGAATATACCTTTATTGTATGTGTGGCCATTTGAGAACTTAGAGCGTAATGAATCTTGGTGAATTTAATTCTTATAGGAATATAGTGAATTAATTTAGCGAGGTGTATCTATACGGAGCTCGGAAGAGATGTATGGATAAAATTAGAAGTTCTTGGTTGACAAATTAAATTTACAAAAAAGTAAATCAAGACGAAATAATATAATTTGAGTGGAATAATTTAGTGAGAATTGCAATCCTAGATTTTTTTATTTTGTTAACAAACTTTTAGTTAGTTAAAGCTTGTCCCAACTTTTCGATCGTTTGGATAAAATCAGAGTGAAACAATTTTAGTACTTAACAAACTATAGTAACAAATCTCCTTGGGAATGATAACTTACTTATCAAATTTTATTACTTGTGACTGTGTATACTTGCACAATTTTATGTTCTCCTAAAAAAAACAACAACACTGTTGTGTCAATCCATCGTAGAAAAATTAATTTTGAACCTGTAAAAGAAAACTGTGGAGTGGGCATTAAGTGAGAAAAATTGAACTCATCCTAAGTTTCATGGAATGGTTCTCCTTCCATTTGATAGAATTTAGCAATTTTTACTCTCAAATTAAAAGTTTTCTTATGGTAATAGTATCTTTCAATTTATTGTAGACTCCCTCCCAAGTTACTAAATAATCTAGAGGGAGAGTCATTAGCCAAACATTACTCTTTAAGGGTGTATGAGAAACACCTCATTTTTAATTGGTCCTCAATAAACCCATGTAAAGGGAATGTATGTACAATTAAGTAGAAATCTTTAATAAAGGTCAACAAATCTTCATTAGGAATTCCATATAGAGACGACAACATGAAAAAATGAATATTTTTCAATTCATAAATCATAGCCCCTTTCCCAACTATAAAAAGGAAGTAGCAGTGTCAATGATTGGCATTACATAGTCCTTCATTATTATCTCCCTTGGTAAAGCATCGCTCATTTTTTAATTTAGTGTTGGCTTAAATGATTGCTCAAGATAAATAAATAAAAATAAAAATAACAACTAAAAAAAGAAATAAATTAAAGAAAATAAATAAAAACAAATAAAAGAAACAAAAATAATTAAAATAAATAAAAATAACATAAAGATCATAGATAAACAATAAACAAATAAATAAACAAATAAAATAAAAATAACAAAAAGAAATAAAAATAGTAAACAAATAAATAACTAAAAACAAATAAGAAGTAAAAATAAAAATAAACAAATTTAGAACAATTCTCAGGAAACAGTGCCAAAAACTTAATACACAAAAATTTGATAATCAAATTTTGTGTTTATAAAAAACTTGTATGTGTACGAGTAAATTATAATAAGCGATAAATATACTACCATGATCATTTCTCAAGGAATTACGGTGGTTTTAGAAGTTAAATTATTTTATAATATAGTTAAAAAAAAACAATTCTTAAACACTCTCATAAGTTGTTTGTTTATAGAACACAAACGTAAATTTTAAATTAAATTACATATAAAAAAAGAAAGTAAATAAAACGAGTAAAATTAAAACAATAAATTAAAGTAGAAAATTTAAAGCAATAAATTAAACTAAAGCGCAACCTATGATGATGGATATATACGAGATTATAGCGAACATAACTCTTCATGGACAAAACAAATTAAGTGAATTAAATTTAAGCTAGATTTGCTTATTTATTTTCTTTCTAAATAAAATCACATGTAACCATGATGAGTTTCCAATGATGTTTAATAAATCAATTCTTCCATGATCGGGGTTAAAATTGATTAATTGGTAAACTAAAGAAATATATATAAATCAAAAATCTTAAATTAATTAATGATTTCATTTGATCATGTTTGAGATTAAAAATTGATAAACCTAAAATAGATATATTCTTTAATTATAAATCAAGACTTGGATCTTTCATTTATAATTAAATTTAATTTCAACCATCTAAATGAATATAAATCAATGAAATTAAAATATACTCTTATACATTATGCACAATTAAGCACAAGTAAGGTGTCTAATGTTTAATTATAAAATATTTTCTTTAATCATAAATTAAGACTTAGCCCATCATGAATTTATGATTAAAGATCTAAAATGTATGAAAATATATATATATATAAATTTTTATTTATTTAAATCACAAAATTATTCTTCACATCATTGGATACAGAAACTAAAACCTTATAAATATATATAATTAGTCAATCATAGTTAAATTAATAACAGTCAATTCAATTATAAAAGACTTCAGATTATAGAAAGAAGTATATAATAAAACAATTAAAAATACATCTTTTGTTTAAGACAATTCCAAAAAATATGTTACTAGCTTCTCCAAATCCTTGGATCTTCTTCACAATTAAAAGGATCTCTTTCTATATCAGTGTATAGTGGAGTGACTCCCCTAAATTCACACTAAAAAAATGGCTACTAGAGAAAGGAAAATAAAACTATTTTTTACGTCTCACTATGGTGACCTTAGTGTTTTATTTATAGGAATGGTTGGTCTAGAATGGCTTCAGATCGAATAAATAAAGGCGGGCCACAACCTAGGTTTTTCACTGGCGTGGAATGACATATCTTGAGCTACACCAAATTACAAATAGAGAAGGTCATACCGTTGCCCACTTTTTCCACACCCCGACATAGGTTGCTCTGGGTGCCAAGTGAATTTCTTTTGAACAATGTGTGCTACGATAGACTATAATCCTCACCACGACATGCTTCACATTTCTTCAATTGTACTCTGTACCCCTTACAAACTATTTGGCTCTTCATATAAAGCTTACATGCCTTATTCTTTTAAGCTCCTGGGGTGAAAATTGAGTGTTTTAAATGTTATTCTTTATGTGTTGATAAGTTTATATATTTGAAGCTAAAAGTACTTGAAATACCAAAGAAAATATCTGTGATTTCAAACATATATATTGCATAAATATTCACATAAACATGTTATAATCAAAACTGTTTGTTTTATTTAAGTATAATAAAATCATGAAATATTAGTGCTTTTCAAGAACTTATCAAAGCATAAACCAAAAATTTCTATATATAATATTAAAGAGATCAAACCATCAATATTTTATAACAAAAGGTTAATTCTAAGCCTCCCAACTCGTTATCACACTATGTTATCTCAAAGTTGTTACCTGTGAGAGAAAAATATAAAATCAAAACTTGGAAGCTTAATGAGTGGATGAGTTTGATGAATATATCTAATTGTAAGCTTGAAAACTATGAATAAAATTCTTACAACTAACACGCTTGAGCACACGTACGTATGCGTGGTCACATTAAAGTGATAAGTACTAGTTTATTAGTAAATTAATTAAAATTAGAAAATTGGGATTTTGAAGAAAATAATATAGAGTGATAATATAGGAATGTCATTACTACTAACCTACAATTGGTTTAACCATGTCATGGAAATAATTTCATAAGATCTAAATCAATTTCATAATTTAAAACCATTCTTAAATTCGTAACTTTATCTTTAAAAGTCTAGGTCTACTTAAGACTTCCCATCCTTTCTTATCGTGTATTGAATTAATGATACTATCACTAATCAACCTAAAACCTGAACAACCTAGAGATATGCTTACTTAATTTAATTCATTTATTACATTAAGATCTAAAAATATTTTATCTAAACTAGAAAAGATTAAAATCATCGCTTAGCCTTTTATGTAGGTAGTCAATCCTACTTATGGCAACAACCAAAAAGTACCCAAATAAGAATAATAATGATAACATAATAGCATCTTAAATTAAAAATAAACAAAGTTATGCAATAAGCTAGTTGATCTCTTCAATTTATACATGCATAGTTTAGTATTCAAACATAGAATTGAACACATCAAAAATCAAGAATTGAAACAAACACTATCATGACATTAAATTAATTAAACTATAGTCTAGGGCTTGGAATTTTCCACAATCACATTTTAGTTTAGCTAGACATAGATTCTATAAGAATTAACATTGTAATTATAGAAAACTAAATAGAGAAAGATTAAGAAAGGATTACCTAAATCTCCTCTTCAAAATCTCCTTCAAAAGTTACCCTAGATGTATTCTTTAATCTCACTTATTCCATGTAGTAATGTTTATGTTTAGATGACCCTTATGTTGTTTATAGTGCATTTTTAAGCCTATTCTGAGTTGGGTTAGAATTTTCTTGATCCAATGGTCAGGTTTAAAAGTTTATGCTAAAAATGCTAGATTCGAGTGTCAACTGGATGTCTTGATCGATCAAGACCCTTTCTTGATCG
Source organism: Hippophae tibetana (assembly GCA_037013495.1). Lineage (NCBI taxonomy): Eukaryota > Viridiplantae > Streptophyta > Magnoliopsida > Rosales > Elaeagnaceae > Hippophae > Hippophae tibetana. Next base: position 7,798,096 of record CM072808.1, on the reverse strand, counting down.
ATCTAACCATTGCAACTTCCAACCCAAGAGTGCTCGATCAAAGTTTGATCAATCAATCTAGTGCTTTATCAATCAAATCCCTTTTTGGATAGATCTAACTCTACTTTTCATTTTTTCCTTGACTCCTCGATTGATCTTTATCAAAGCTTGATCGATCGAGTGTTCTATTTTCTCTCTATATAAATACAATTTTTTGTCTCTTTTTGCTCATTTCACTCCCTAATACCTAAATAACATAAAATAAACACATAAACTACATATGGAATAATAATTCGTTGTAAATATATGAGAACCAATGTACAAATATATGTATAAAATGGAATTGATCAATGACTTACCATGAAATAACATTAGGATGAAAATGATTTATGTTTGATCTTTAAAATATAGTAATGTACTATTTTAAATGAAAATGTTTTTTGTTTGATCTTTAGAAGATAATAACATGCTATTATAAATATGCAATTAAAAAGTATAACCGTGATAAATGTACTTTGAATTTGTTATATCAAAAGTACCTATAAATCTAGTTCATACACAGAAGAGATGCTTAGGACTGGCATAAGCTCTTTACTACACGTGTCAAGAAATTACCAGATGTAGCCATTATAATGTATGGCTCAATTAGCTCTGCTATTATACATTTCATGTGCACTAACTTGAATGAATTGATAGATACCATACTTAACTGATAAGCATCATACTGAACTGAAATGGACCAAATTTGTTAGTCATGGTTCCATACCAAGTCAAATTGAATATTCTAAATGCTTAATAGAGCTAACTATTATAGAATACTGAAGGGGCAGTATTATGATAGTTCTCAAATATTTATTAAACTTACAAGCTTATATAAAACTAGTATAAGTAATAAAGCTGATTTAATATCAAGTTAAAGTTACTTGAAAAGTACCTTGCTTTTAGCTTGCTAGTTCTAATAAATAAAATAAAATATACTCTCACTACTATCAAATTGGAAGTGCATTAAACTAACAAATAATATGTGAAAGTTTGTAGTTACAAATTGAATTAACTAGAATGAGGGTGAATAAGTAATTGTTTTGAATTATGACTAATTAAAAAATGGAAAATGCAATTGTGTGCAATTAATATAAAGAATAAACAAATAGGATTAACACAAAATATTTCAGGATGAAACAACCTAGGCCACAACAATGCCCTAAGAGAAAAACCACCAATCTATGGGACCACCTAACTATCCACTATGAAAATTAATGTTCAATTACGAGGCCAAGACTTAAACTACCCATCACAGATAATGCCCCTAAGTAGTCTATTTACAAGCCATCGCTTTTTTCAAAGTCCGCACAAGATAGGTATACAGATATGAACCAAATTTTGATAAACTTGAGTCACATGAGAAATTGAACTTGTTCAGCTAACACCTAAAAAGTTAGCAAAAATAACACAAGTGAAAAATATGTCCGAAAACATATTCAATAAAAAAAACCTAGCTGGAAGATTCAAGAATAAATAAGTTATTTTAAACCATCTAGTAAACTTAGAACGAAAGTTGAAGCACAAGTTCAATAAAAATAGCTTTTTTAAAGTTAAATAATCAAATCAAATAATTATGATCACACACAAAATTATTTGATCCAAATACTCAAGCACCTAATTAAGAAGAAGCTATATGAATATGAAATCATAGTATCATAAAACAATTAGGCTTATTAATCAATTAGATATAACCATACAATATTTGACATATTAATTAAAGAAAGAAGCTACACAAATTATCATTTTCATAAAAGTAAATAGGCATAAGAATCAATCAAACATAATCACACAATGCTTAGTAAATTAAATTAAGAATGTGCCTAAATAAATATGATTTAGTTAAAAACCTTTTTGAGAAAAAATGTGTAGTAATTTGAAACAATGAGCAATGAATTTTATTAACACGAAAAATTAAAACCCTACTCCTATGTACTTGATAAATATGTTTTCTATTACAAATAGAATTTTCTAAATAGAATTACAAATACTCATTAATCAAAAAGATATCTATTTAAATAAGAGTTCTTTTTAAGTAGTTTTATTGAGATTTTAGGCTATATCTTATCCAATATTTCAACCTATATCTTATCCTATATTTTAGCCTATGTCTTATTTAATATTTAAGCCTATAATTTATGCTATATATTATCTAATATTTTAACTTATATCTTATCCAATATTTTAGCCTATAGTTTATTATCTTAGCCTATATTTTAGAGCATACTTTAAAAACATTTAAGTACATTAAAGAAAAGCATAAATGGTAGTTTCATAAATTGGCTTGAGTTTAAATAAATATTTTAAGTTGAAAACTTACGATCTCGATCGAAATAAAATAGGCTCGATCGATTGAACCAATAGGTTGATCGATCAAAACCCTTTTCGATATATCCAATAATGATTAATAAAAAACCCAAGAGTTGGTAGATTGAACGCGATCAATCATCAATCGGTCGATTGAACAAAGACTTGAATGATCTACCAACATATATACCATATTTTCTTATGTGTGTAAAATCAATTCTAATTTGTTTAAGAAATAATTGTAAACCTAAAGCACATCAACATGAAGCTTAACACTTTCTTCGGCTTGAATAACAGAAATGAGAATGCACCTAGAAACTAGTTTACACTTAAACATTTTGTTCATGAATATCACCAACAAGCATAAACCTTAAATCTCCCCCTTTGGCATATTCGGGTAACAAAACCTCTCTCTTACTACATGACAATCATAGAAAAAAAAAAATTACATAATGAAATTATCCTATAATCTGGTGAAGCCATCTTCGCTTGAATCTTGATGGCTCATATGTATACTGATAAAAAAAATAGAAGGCACACAATTTGTCTTCAATGGCACATTGCTCATTAGTCCAATGCACATAGTAGTAGTAAAGTGAAGAAGTAAATATAAACAATGAGTAATAACTGACAGAGCATTTAAATAATAAAATTACTCCTTATTATATTTATATGAAAATATAATTTAACTTTGAAGCTTAAATTCAATATGGTGATCATGAATACAATATATACAATGAATGAATTACCCCTATGTTCTATGACTCCCATAAATAAAGTAAAACAAAAATTTATAAAATTGATACATATAATTTTTTCCTTTTAAATGAGGGTAGTAGAATTATTTAAACATGAATTTTAAAAAAATACTTAATTGAGAAATTATTCTTGTTCAAATTTGGATGACCATTGTATGCGTAGGTATTTTGACAAGACACATACACATACTAACACATGATATGTCAACAACCACCAAAAATAAGATACATGTTTGAACATCAAAAGTATGTCATTTAAATCATTTATGATTAGGCATAAAAGATTCAAAGGAAAGAGTATCATCTATCATAGGAAAATGTAATTGATTCCTCAAGTTCACCAAAAACATCTATGAATAGAGAACTCAAAAATTTTATTCCCTTCTTTTATATATAGAGATTGGTTATTTAATTTTTTTTTTATTTTGTATAACCAAATTTTGACTCTTTTTATGCATGCTAAGCTTTTAAAGTTTTTTTTTTGCCTTTTTTGTTTAAGGAATTATGCATGAGCTAGAAACCTAGTATGATGACTTTTACACTAATTATGAGGTAGCCTTCTCCTGTCACTACAATAGTTGTACACATCATAGTAGTTAGCCCTCTCAAAACTGGGTGTCTTTCTACAGTAAAATGTTTGAAAATGAAAATAGGGCTCAAACACATTTTTGCACTCAAGGTTAACATAAGCCTTAAAATCTTACAAAATCAATCATTAACTTCAAGCATGATGTACATATGAGTTCAGTGAGTATATGAGTAAGTTCTTGTCAACATTGATCACCATATGTAAAAAAGTATATAAATGCATAAGTCAAAATACTCAGTTACATAATGAAAAGTCAAACAGAATAAGTCAAGTTTGTAAAGGGAAGTAGTATGTAAAGTCTATTTCATTATTAAAACAAATCTACATCCCTTTTTTATTTTTATTTTATTTTATTAAAACCAAATAAACATCAATAAAAATTAAAAAAAAACAAACATACTAAGGATGCTTCCTTATAGTCAATTATGCACTCAAACAATAGTATCTAGTTGAACAAAAAAGGATGGTCAAGTGAACGAAAATATATAATCTTTCCTAACCCAAACTTTCTTAAATTTTGGTTTCTATATATCTTTGAGATGGAAGTCAAATACCTTAGTTGTCATTGACATGTTCTCGAACTTACCTTTAGATTTCACATTCATCCTAATTGAAGATGCAACATTCATTATAGGTTAATGATAAATAGTCTTAGAATTAAAAGTGTTGAAATTCACTTGCCTCTTTGAACCAACAACTTCATGTTTTCTTGTAAAATTATTAGACGTACTACGCATAGATGAATGATAATAATGAGTCCTATAACTAAAAGCATGGAAATAATTATTAAACTTAAGAGCATTCATCAAAAACCTACATTTTGGTCTTATATGACCTTTCCTACCATAATGATGATAGACATGCACAAAATTAACAATATTTTCTACCATAAATGCAATGATTCTGTGTATATAAGTAGTTACAGTAAGAGTAGAGTTAGAAGGCCTTACAAATGGGGTTTTTAATGGTGAAGGTATGGAGTGCTCATCCTTATAACCAAGGCCATGTGTATCATGTGAAGAATAATGGTTAGAGGGTTTTATAGACGGAGTTGTATTTTGAAAAGTTTCTTTTTTAGTTACAGATCTAATTAAATAGAAGATAATCAGGGGAAGTATAACAAATTAAAATTTTGCAAAATGTTAACACATATAATTGTGTGTCAATAAAGTAATGTTGAAATATAAAGATTGACACATGAGATTTTTAGGTGGAAACAACATAGGCCATACTAATGACCTAAGAGGAAAACAACCGGTCTACCAGATCAACTAACTATCAACTATAAAAAATAAAGTACAATTAAAAGGCTAGGACACAAACTACCCATCAAGGTAACACCCCCCAAGTAATCGACTTACAAGCCGCTTCTTTCAACATAGTCTCTAAAGGAAAGATGTCCGGATCTAGATCAACATTCCAATGAACTCGAGTCTTACGAGATAATCAAACTTATACAACTGGCACCTGAAAAGTTATCACAGAAGCACAAGTGAAAATGTATGTCCTAGATTAGATTCAATAATGAATAACCCTAACTAGTTAATTTAATAAATATATCAAATAAATTGAAACCAACTAGCAACCAGAGAATAATCAGTTTAAGCACAAGTTCAATAAAGATAGCTTCTTTAAGGATTAATAATCCAACCAAATAATTATAATATGACACACACAATTATTTGATAAAAATAAAAAACAAGCTATAAGAACATATGACCAAAATATCATAAACCAATTAGACTTATCAATCAATCAAACACAATCACCAATGTTTGATAGATTAACTAAATAAAGAAGACTAAAAAATTATGATCTTATATTTGTAAAACAAGAGATAGATTAAGATAAAGAGAATAATGCTCTTCTCAGATTCACAAATTAAATTGTGAGCCAATGGTATGATTAAATATCATGAGTTGAAACCCTTGGTTAAAGAATAATTAAAAAAAACTATCTTTAAAAGTATTTAGAAGAGATTAAAAACATAAGTACAATGTATTAAAAATACTAATTTGTTCGAGTAAAAATTAGGTTAAATTTGACAACTTGATCAATCCAATGAGTATGATCACTCGATCGATCTAGTCAAGCTTGACCGATCGACTATGAATAGTTCAATCAATCTAGTTAAATCTCTATCAATCTAGTGAAAAATTAATTAATTTAGAAATAAGTAGATCAATTGAGTTAGTGCTTCGATCGGTCTACTCATATTGAAAATTGATTCAACTAGTTTTAATTAAGCTCGATCGATCTAGTCACTACTCGATCAATCGAGTGACTTATTTGAACAATATTTCTATGTATCTAGTATGAAATCTAACGTGCATGAGAACATAAATATACCTAAGATGTGATTGATGAGGCTTGATAGTTTCTTTAGCTTGAAAATATTTTGAAATATACACCTATAAACTAATATTACATACAAATATTTTGTTCACAAATATTGCTAACACTCACAAACCTTACATATTTGAAGATGATGCCATAGAGTGCTCACTTACATATCATAGCCATCTCTTGTATCTAAAAAGTTTTTCATAGTTAAGAACTTTGTATAGCTTTTTTAGCTTAAATTGTTAAACTCTTCATGTCTTCCTTTGATTGTTGAAGTTCCTTATTAAAAATTTTGCTTTTCTGTTTAAGATCTATAAGAATTGAATTCAAATCATCAAAAAGTTAAGCCAGCTAAAATTTTCTTTTTCTAAGATGGAGGAATTAATTTCATAAGATTTGAGTTTATCATTTAATTTGGTTACTTCTAATAGTAACGTATCCTTTTGTGTCTTACAACCTACTAAATCTATAAGCATTTTATCAAGACTATTAGCATTAAATTTATTTAGTATGAATTCAAAATCACTTTTCTCATAATCTAAATCAATGTAAAACTTAATGAAATGTCCATAAGTAGTTATAGTAAATGCCAAATAGTTGGTCCTACAATTGTTTGAGTCATTAAGACTATTGTTTTCACTTTTTGAGTCTCTAAAGGAAGCATTAAAAGCCCTTCCAGTTTTCTTCATTTTGTTTGCATACTCAGCTATAATATGACCAATTCCATTGCATTCAAAACATTTGAGTCTATGGGTTTATTTTTCTTACCTTTAGAACTCATAGGTTTGAGTTTTTCTTGGATTCTAATCCCTTGAATGGCTTAGTTTCCAATTACATTGTGAATTTTTATATTTGAATATTTTCTTTAGTCTTTTGGCTAAGAGTTTCAATTTTTCATCATCATTATCATTATCACCATCATTAGTCATGGTAGTTTTGAAAGTGATACCTTTGTTCCTTAGAGGTGTTCGAAAACTCATTTCAAAAGTTTAAAGGGAGCTAACGAGTTCCTCAATTTTGTTCCTTGCTTTCATCAATAGCAGTGATCTTTGAATGGAAGAAATATGGTAATGAGCAAAAAATCTTTCTAACCAACCTAAATTCCTAAATTTTCTCTACAAGATTTGAAGGGGTGTTAGTGATGAGCGAAAACCGGCATCGCCGATTCTTGCCAATACTTTGGTTTTAATATTTATAAAACTCTCGCAAGTGCACAAATCATTTCGAAGAAAATGATAAGTATACTCCCAAGGTCGATCTAAGGAAGGAATGTATGTGGTTTTTAATTTATTATTCAAACTTTTAAAAACGAAATTAAATCCTAAACATCCTGTCACGATATTTTCGGGTTTTGTGTTTTTAATCTACTTACATAAAAAATAAACATAGATTCAATAAATATTTATGCAAATTTTATCATTTATAATGGCGGAGTATTTATAGATATAATAACTAAGTTAATTATGCTTGCTCATATTATTTAGGTTATTAAAGATATGAATTGATATTTATTGATTCTCCCTTTTTTGTATGAATACCACCTTTGGTGAGGTTAGATATTCTTTGTTAACTAAACAAATCAATTAACACCTATGGGTGGGGTTGATAACTAATTTTCTTAATTAAATTAATTCCTTTTTCTAAGAGATTGAAAATGAACCATTTAAATGCCACCTTTGGTGGGGTTAGACAGTTTAAACTTTATTCAAGGTGTCCAAATTAAACCTAAGAATTTAGTTATCCGAGTACTAACTTTCAAGTTTTAAAACCACTACTGAAAACATGTTGTCAATACATTTTCAGATAATAATTCTTATAAAAACTTTTGAAATAGAGCTTCACTCTAACTACCGGGCGATTGTACCAACAAATAAAAGAGCACTACTCTAAATCAGACCGTATAACTAAACCTTAAAATCTAATTTTCAGGTTTAAGTTTGTAATGAAAAATAATATATTTCTCTCTAACATTCTTAATATAAAATCTTGAATAAAAACAAAATCAATTCCTTTTAGAGATTTTTACCTATTTAATATTTCGTAAGCATAACAACGTTATTATTACATCATGTTTACTAACAGCCAGCACAGTTAAATTTAATCACAGACAAATTAAATATAACATGTAAGAATAAAGCATAAAAATAACTGTAAAGAAAATAAAATCCTTACAGAACGTCGACGCTATTCCCGTTGCTGGAAAACCTCCAAGCGGAATTTGCACTTCCATTTATTGAATCAAAAAGCTAAAAAATTACAAAAACATAACTAGTTCTTCCCAAAAAGGGAAGAGCTCTAAAACTAAGAGAAATTAACTAAGAAAAGCTAAAAACTAAGAAAAACTAAAAATCTAAGAAAAGAGAGAAAGAAAGAGAGAAAATAATGTGTTTTGATGTGTTTTTAGAAGTGAAGGGAAGGGGGGTATTTATAGGTAAGGATGGAGAGAAAAAGTGAGTGAAAAAATGATAAAAAATGGTAAAAACATGGAGTGCAAATGGTGAGGTCATTGATGATGTCAACATGATGTCATGAGGGCGGTTGCACGTGAAAAATGGAGCAAAATGGTGTCGGCACGCGCGCGTGGATTTGGGAGCAGGTGCGCGCGGCTGGGCGCTGGCGCGCGTGGGATTGGGCAGCTGCGCGACGCGGTGGCGCGTTTTTCTCCTTGTTGACATTTTTGACATTTTTGACCCATTTTGTCCAATTTTTCCATATTTGTTGACTTTTCCCCATTTATTTATTAATATATTTGTGATGTATTGCTTCCAGTATTCCTCTTTGAGTCTTTAAGTTACGTTTTTAAGCCAAAATACCTGAAAAACAATAAAAATACCCGTGATTCTGAAAAAGAAAAATTTATATAAATATATGATAAAACATATAAATATATATTTTTAATCAATTAATGTGCATAAAATCATGGTTATTTTAGTGCTTTTTGAGCACTCATCAGTTAGTAATATTACATAATTTTACATAAAATTCAAAAAAGGTTTCATCTTTTTCCGTACTAAGGTTTTCAAACCTAATGCGGGCATACAAAGTTTTGGTTCTTTTAACATTGGTTATGCCCTCATGGGAAACTTCAAAGTATCCCATGCACGCTTAGTTGTATCATTATCAAAAATACGATGAAACTTATCTGTAGACACAGTGTTAAAGATAACATTAATTCCATTTTGATTCCAATTACTAGTAGATTTATCTTTAATGGCATATACGTTCCTAGGTTTATGTGTGACAATATTATCTTTGATAACTGTAGGTGGTTCCCAACCATATATAATAGAATTTCATACGCACTCATTTGTAGAACATAAAAAGGCTCTTATACAAGCTTTCCAATATGGGTAATTAGATCTATCAAAGAAGAGAGCAAGAGTTTTAAATGAACCCTTTCTCAAATGATACATAGCAAGGTCATAGGAAACACACTAAGAGTAAATAGTGACCTGATCTAATAACAATTAAAAGTTTATAGTTATGGATCTAATTAATTAAAGGGACAAATAAGTAATTTTTTGAATTATGACTAATTAAAAAATCATAAGCGCCCGGACATGCAATCGTGTGTAATTAGTAAAAAGCAAAAAAAAAAATACTTTAAGTGAAAACAACCTAGGTCATAACAATGAACTAAGAGAAAAATCACCAATCCATGGGACTACTTAACTATCCACTATAAAAATTAATGTTTAATTAAAAGTCCAAGACTTAAACTACCCGTCACAGCTATTGTCCCCAAGTAATCTACTATCAAGTTATCATTTCTTTCACAATCTTTATAAGATAGGTGTATAGATCCGAACCAACATTTTGATAAATTTGAGTCATACGTGCAATCGAACCCGTTTGGTTGGAACCAAAAAAGTTAGCATAAATAACACAAGTTAATATTCAAAAATAAATTAGTTAATTTAAATCATCTACCAAACCTAGAAAGAAAGTTAAAGCACAAGTTCGAAAAAAATAGCTTCTTTAAAGTTAAATAATTATGGTCACACAAAATTATTTAATCCAATCATTGAAGAACCTAATCAAGAAGAAGTTATATGAACATATAATCACAGTATCATAAAAACAAATATGCTTATTAATAAATCAAACATAATCACATAATATTTGATAGATTAATTAAATAAAAAAGGATAAATAAAATATGATTTTCATATAAGAAAATAGGCATAAGAATTAATCAAACATAACCACACAATGTTTGATAGTTTAAATTAAGAATATGCCTAAATAAATATGATCCATTTAAAAACTTTTTTGAGAGTGAAGGCATAAGAGATTAATAGAATGTGTGTAGTGATTTGAAACAATAAGTAATTATTTTTATTTATATTAAAAATTAAAACTCTAATCCTATGTAATTGATAAATATATTTTTTATTATAAGTAGATCTAATAATACTCATTAATAAAAAAAAAACTCTTATTTAAATAATAGTTCTTTTTAAAGTAGTTTCATTGAGATTTTAGGGTGTCTAACTCTTAGGTTATATCTTATTAAATATCTTATCCTATATTTTGACCTATATTTTATCTAATATTTTAGCCTATAATGTAGGCTGTATCTTATCAAATATTTTAGTAGACTATCTTATCTTATATTTTAGCCTATATTTTAGGACATATATTAAAAATATTAAAGCATACTAAGGAAAATACTAAATAATAATTTTATAAATTGACTCAAATTTAAATAAATACTTTTAGTTAAGAACTTACAATCTTGATCGATTTAAAATAGGCTTAATCCATCAAACCAATAGGTCGATCGATCGAAATCTTTTTCAATCGATCCAACAACAATTAATAAAAGACTTAAGAGTAGGTAGACCAAACACGATCTATACTTAATCGATCTAGCACTTTGATTGATCAAAATAAGACTCGATGATCTACAAGCATATATACCATATTTTCCTATATATGTAAAATCAATTGTAACATGTTTAAGAAATAAGTGTATACTTGAAGCAATTCAACTTCAAGCTCAAAAGTTTATTCGTTTTGACTAATGAATATGAAAATGAATCTAGAAAATAGTTTACGCTTAAAGATTTTGTTCATGAATGTCGCCAATACTCATAAATCTTACAATATGCTCTTCAAATTGTAGTTAAAAAGTGAATGCACTTTTAAATTTACTATTCAAAAACATGCTAGTAAAACCAACATAAATTACTTGAATGTGTATGGCATTCTCAATCATGCTATCAAATCTTTAGAAAAGTAAACTCAATATCAGTTTGCAAACTTCCATTTAAAATCGATATTTTAGCCTATATTTTAGGACATGTATTAAAAACATTGAAGCACATTAAAGAAAAGACTAAATGGTAATTTCATACATTAACTCGAGTTTAAATAAATATTTTAAGTTGAAAACTTATGATCTTGATTAATTTGAAACAGACTTGATCCATCAAACCAATAGGTCAATCTATCTAAACCCTTTTCGATCAATCCAGCAACGATTAATAAAAAAACCAAGAGTAGGTAGATTAAACACGATCAATCCTCGATCAATATAGCACTTTGATTATCAGTATATATATCATATTTTCCTATGTGTCTAAAATCAATTGTAACATGATTAAGAAATAAATGTATATCTAAAGCACATCAATTTGAAGCTCAAAATTTTCTTCGTTTTGAATAATGAATATGAACATGCACCTAGAAACTAATTTACACTTACTCCATGTTTGGTTGGGTAGAATAGAATTGAATCAGAATTAATTCCTTCCAATTTTATGTTTGGTTGGACAAAAAAGTGAAATGGAATGTAATCAAATCCTAAAAGAAAAAAAATTAGAATTCCTTCTCCCCCTTAAGGAATCATGATTCCATTCCCATCTCAATTTCTTTTTCCAATTTCTCCTCAACCCTAAATATAACCCTAAACCTTAAACTCTAAACCCTATATCTCAAATCCTAAATTCCAAAACCCTAAACCCTATTTAGAAAAATAATAATTTTAACTCTAAATCTTAACCCACAAATATAACCCCAAACCCTAAACCCTAAACCCTAAATCCTAAAACCTTAAACCCTATTTTGAAAAATAATAATTTTAACCCTAAAACTCACAAATATGACAATAAACCCTAAACCCTAAACCCTAAACCCTAAACCCTAAACCTTAAACCCTAAATCCCAATCTCAAATCGCTTATCCTAAAACCCTAAACCCTATTTAGAAAAAAAATTAACCCTAAATCTTAATCCATGAATATAACCCTAAACCCTATTTAGAAAAAAAATAATTTTAACTCTAAATCTTAATCCACAAATATAACCGTGAACCCTAAACCTTAAACCCCAAATCCCAAATCCTAAAACCCTAAACCTCAAATCCTTAAATCCCTAAATCCCATATCCTAAATCACAAACCTCAAAACCTAAACCCTATTTAGAAAAATAATAATTTTAATAATATATTTTATTTTTAAGCAATAATTATTTAGAAAAATAATGATTTCAATAACAGTTGTAAACCAAACACTATAATACAAATTTTTTCTTTGATTCTAGTAGTCAAAGCAAAAAAATTGTTTCCTTTCTATTCCATTCCATTCCATTCCATTCCCATTCATATTCCCATTCCCATTCCCATTCTCATTCCCATTTCATTCCATGAATCAAATGCTACCTTAAAGATTGTGTTTATGAATGTTGTTAATACTCATAAATCTTACAATATGCTCTTCAAATTGTAGTTAAAAAGTGAATGCACTTTTAATTTTACTGCTCAAAAACATTCTACTAAAACCAACATAAATTACTTGCATGTGTATGGCATTATGAATCAGGCTATCAAATCATTAGAAAAGTAAACTTATTATCACTTTGTAAACTTATATTTTAAATCAATGTAGCTACTAAAGCATATTTTTCTCATATTGAAGTTGCTGACTATATACTGACTAATTCAAGTGCAAGAGGAAAATATGTTTCCATAACATGGTTTGGTGCATAAGCACATAAGATGCATTGACATAAAACGTAAATTTTTAAACTAGATATGATCAACTCTAGTAGAAAAGTTTGGCATGAAGTCGTATTATTAAAAAAAACTAATGTGTTACTGAAAATTCTTTTTAATTGAATTGGTAATCTCATACCAATATGCATAAAACTTTAATAAATATTTGAATGAATTGACTACTTAATTAAATAGTCAAGTAAGCACGTAAAATCATGTCATCTAGTTTTTAAAATTTTGAATATTCATTTACAGTACTATATCAATGTTGTTGCTCGATTTGTTCTATGGTTAGTTGAACAATTTCTTCCTATCTGATCATACTTGTGTCAAAAACATAAGTTACACCATACTTAATTTGACTAATTTAAAACTGAATGAAACCTTACAAATGATAAAGCAGAGGTTATTAACATATGACTCAATATTCTCTTTAATATTTATATAGAAATCAAAGTTTTATTTCTAGCTTCGATATTCTTATTCTCATACTCCCAAATAAAATGCATACTATTAAATATGTGAAACTTGAAATTAAATAGGTTCAAAACTATTTAAAAAATTATTGAAATACATAGTTAAAACTCAACTCCTTGGCCATAAAGTTACATGAAACATCTTTTGAAATCACCCAAAATAATTTCTTTGTTCAAATACACATAATTCTTAGTGAAAATATTCAAACTAAAATATGTAAAAAGAGTAAAAATAAAAATAAAAATTCCCAAGCCATCTAAAGAGCTAACATATGTTCATTTTATATCACAAAAGTTATTTTATAAACTGAAATTTGAGTTGGTGTCATCTCACTAAAAATTGTTTTAAAATATTTCTGACCTATCATCCGATCAATAGGTATAACCTTTTATAGAAATGTTCAAATATAATTCATTAAAAATATAAAAAAACTAGATATTTCAAGTTTTAAAATAATATAGCACACACCTAATTACAATATGTATAACCATTTCAAATTATCAAAATACCATTTGATCCAAAACATGACTTCCAGCATAATTCCCACTGGATATACTTTATGTTAAACACTTATAAATTTGTTTACATATATTGAAATGAAAAAAAAAGCATAAAACTTCCTCTTAAAATAGACATTCTTATATTTTCAAATAGATATTTTTTCAAAATTTGAATCATTAATGTTTCTCAGTTTTCATTTAAAGTCTACAAAATCAATCACCTTGTTATGTTTTAACTTAGAATCTTTGTCTTCTTCCACTTCTTCTTTCTTTTCTTTTCTCATTTTCTTTCTCTTTCTTCTTCTTTTCTTTCCGTTGTTTTTTATTTATTTCATGGCAATTATTCTTGAAGAAGCTTGCCCTCAAAAGCTCAAGATAGGAAGAGTTTAGAAGTAGGACTCACAAGCTCAAGATAGGAAGAGTTTAGAAGTAGGACATATGGGATTGAATCACCTCTTAAATTTGTTTTAGATTCGTCACAATGAGATGTTTCCTCTCATGAAACAAAGAGTGACACCTCATGCTAAAATATAATTACTTAAATTAATAATATAATAATTAAATAATTAAATAAATACTATTGAGATTAATATCATAATAATACTAAAAAATATACACTTACCTAAAATTTTACTTTTACATTAGGAATGTGGTGTTACACTCTGACTATTATTGTTGTATGAAAACTAATGATTTGGTGGCTCCTTTTCAATATTTATTAGATTTTAGGACCATGTGTTCTGGTAACTCCTAAGATGAATTGTCAGGAAATATATTGTTATCATTGGTAATAATCTAGAGTATGTTTGAGGGCTACAAAAGAGTAAGCCTGTGGGAGTTTAATTGGGGTTATTTTATACACAATTTTTAGTCTTAACTTCGCATATTTATATTTATTTATTATTCCCAAAGAAATTCATTTTGGGAGCGTAACAAACAAAAATAGTGAAAATGCACAAAAATAAGACTTATAGAATAATTGAGTGTGCTGCGTTTTAAGGCATACATCTATTTTTTGTGGGTTTATGCTAGTTTTTTGTGAGATTCATAAGGGTTATGAAAGTCGTTCGCCCTTACATAAGGCTTACGACAGTTTTTTAAAATAGCAGGATTTCATACATGTTTCAAGATCTGACAGTCCAAATCACTTATAGGTCAATTTGGAACCTATATATACATCATTTGCATGATTTATCCATTTTGCCTTTTCTCATGGCATTTCATTTCTTTTACTTTCCTCAGGTACTTTCTTTCTCTCAGTTGATAAACGAATGCATGAACTCTTCATAAAGTCCTCTTTTCCCCATTTCATGTATTTTCTAGGGTTTTGTTTTGGTAAATTGGAGGTCTTTTTATTGATTGATTAATCTGTGCATGTTGTTTGAATAAGATTTACGTATTTGATCTAAAATATTTGAATGTAATTAGTTTTTTGAATTTCAAATTTCTGGTTTATATGCAGGTTAAGCCGAATTATTCGTGATTTTGAATGATACTAAGATTAATAGGCTTCATTGACTTTCCAAATTAGGCCATCTGTTTATATGCCCCTGTCTATATATACATATATACCAATTACCGTAGCTGTCGTATTTTATTATCTCATTTCGGTCAAGGAAAGGAGTGGTGGGAGGTTTGTTGATACTAGCAATAACATGGGTTATCTCAATCCAGTTTTGTCATCTTCGAGTCAAAATCAGGTTCATGCTGAGGATGCCCCTATATGCGGCGGTGGTCTGAGGTTGATTCTTTGTTGCAGTAATCTTCTATTTAGATCTGGATTTGTCTTAATTATCAGTCTTTTTGGATTCTTTTAATATGATTGATACATTTTGTTTACTCTCATTTGAATTTTGGTATTGTATGTTGATTCATATTCCTTTCCGGAAGTGATTCCTATTTTGGGATGCATACTGTTGAACAATAATGATGGTTAGTGATTGTCTTAATCTCTACAGTTGGGTGATTTTGTCATAGATATGGGTTTCGTTTTTCTCACGCATGATTCGCAAACAAAAGGAATCTTGGCCATTATATTCCTCCTAATGGTTGCATGATGAAAATTGTTTGCACTGCATTGCTATGAAGAATTGATTAAGACATATGATGATTTTGTTGCATTGTATTTAGTGTGCCCTTTTCAGTAGGCCTCTGTAATTTGACCCTGAGAGTGGAGTGATCTGGAAAGGTCTTTAATAATTTGGCTACTTTACCTGATGCTGATCCACAGAATAGATCTCAACTTAATTGGTAATCTGGTTGGCGTGAAGCACCATGCCCTGTCGTTGTATGACGAGCCTAGATATGGGGAACATAATGTACCGAATGCAATGATGGCTTGAAAAGTGAAACTATGTATTGTATAAATTGGAAAGTTCCAAATTTATTTTCTAAGCTGTTACGTCTCTTTGCTCTGGGGGGCCTTCAAAAGGATTGTTTGTTGTTGTACCAATGAACAAGTAGTTTCTTTAATGCAAGCATGTGATGCTTGTAAGTTGCAATTTCCTCGTCATGACGAGAGAAACTCATCTCTCGATCATGTTTTTGTAGTCATGCATTAATATTGCCTTGAGGAGTCAAATATGTTATTCTTGATCCATGGTTGCTTGATCTGATACAATTTGTCTCATTCGCCATTGCATAATATCACACGCTTTTAGATAAAATATTCTTTTTCTTCTGTCAGGTTGAATTTACATATTATCCGACAAATAACATAGCAACTTTTCTATCCAAGATGGAAAATTTTTCCATTGATGATTCATTTTGCATACGCTGAGGTCTAATGAATACTTGTCTCTTTTTTTAGATCTTATTTATTATTTAGGATTTTGTGATGGATACTAATTACTAAAGGTAGAAGATTTGTTCTTCCATTATGCACCTTTCTCTACTATAGTTATCTAAAAGTATTAAGGGCGGTTTATTTAAGTTTGCTCCTCTCATTTATATATCTAGTTTTTTTAAAGTTGTATAGACTACATTAATATTGTTTTGGGATCTTCTGCACTAATTTTGATTTTTAATTTGTCTGAGTAGTCATAATGGAAAGTTCAGCTATGGATATGCAAGCTCTCCTGGGAAAAGGTCTTCTATGGAAGATTTCTATGACACAAGAGTTGACAGAGTGGACGGACAAATAGTTGGTCTCTTTGATGTTTTTGATGGTACATTTCTTTCTCTTTATACTCTCCCCTCTCTTGTACAAATCTAAGAGAGTACAAGAAGCATAATGTGAGTATAGGGATGGGTGGATAAAACATTGCCTGAATTTCTGTGCTTGGAAGGTTGATTACATCTGTTTGTTTGGTGCTGTTAAATTATTCACATATGTTCTATCATTTCACTTTCAAATACATTTTCTCAGTTTGTAGGTTTGTTATGAAGTGACCAATCCAGTCCAACGACTTGTAGGATAGGATATCATATTTAAACAGTGGTATCCTATTATAAGGAGTTTTGTCCCAACTAGATAACTTTAAGGTCCTATGTAATCCAACTGTTAGTCAAATGGCTGAACGAATGTGGATGGCCTTCTCTGAGCCCTTATTATTTGGATAAACTAACAAATCTACTACCAAATTACTGAGAAAATTATAAATCTTCCATCTAATTTTATTTTATTGAGCGACAAAAATAGCATTCAAGTACAATTAATGCTACAAATATATGATCCGTTTCATTTGTTGTCAGTTTTTAATGGAAAGACATTTAAGTTTATTTTTTAACAAAAATATATAATAAAAAAAGAGTAGAAACAATTATTAAAACATCCCTCATCTTCCTCAATTCATACAAAACCTATCTCTATCCTCCAATGGGTCACCAAAACAAGAACAATAACAACAGTGGTGGCTCGCCGTTAAAAATATGCAAAATTAACAAGCCATCAAGATTTGCTTTCGACACGATAACGAAGCTCTTGACTAGGCCACGGTGAGTTCTATCGACAAGTCTATGTGCAATCTCAATGGCTCTGGTGTTGGCTGTGAAAACAAAACTATTGATGATAAAACCAGCACAGACTATTACTTTGACTCCTACTCGCTTTGGTAACTTGATGTTTTTTCTAAAAAATAATTATTGATGTTTCTTTTGTAATTTGTATTTTATTAAATGTTATATTTCACCCACTTCGATATCCTTGTCTAGTATGGGCTGTCAAATTTTAGTGAGGACCTGCTGGAAGTGTTGGCTTACATGTGATGTTGTGTTTGGTTGAAGCCTTTGTCGGGGGTGGGAATTGGCATATGGGCAGCACTACTAGTGGAAGACTATCGCGACCCCAGCTTCAAGCGATAAACAGTCCCTGGTGCAATGGAGACCACCACCTATGGGGAAGATGAGGGATTGGGAAAGATGCGGGTTTTTTAATAATTTATTTCTATATCTTCTTTTGTTTTTTTGTAGATTTTCTAATGATTTTTTTGATAAAAATAAATTTAAATGACTTTCCGTTAATAACTAATAGAAAATTTAATGGATGGGATATTTATAGCATAAATTGTACTTGGGTATTTTTTTGTTACTAAATAAAGTTAGATAGTAGGTTTGTAATTTTTTCAATTGTTCGGTGATAGATTTGTTAATTTATCCGTAATATTTTGGACGTTATTTGATTTGATCATCATGCTAATTCTTCTTCAATGTTTGTTTTATTTCACTAGGATATTTATTTATTTGTTTTTGTAGGTGTTATTACACACATTTATATGTTCATACTTCTACACCTTTCGGTATAAGATAGATTGAAGTTTGCCTTATGTTTGTTTCAGGTCATGGAGGTGCTTATGCAGCTGAATATGTCAAGCAAAATCTTTTTAGTAATTTGATCAAGCATCCAAAGTTCATTTCTGAAACCAAATCTGCAATAGGTTTGTTTTCATACTTTGTTGCCAGAAAACGTAGAATTGACTGATATAAGATGGGTTTATAACGATTTTGTTCTGCCACTGCAGCTGATGCATACAGTCATACAGACTCGGAATTTCTGAAATCAGAGAACAATCAGAACAGAGATGCTGGGTCAACTGCTTCTACTGCCATCCTAGTTGGTGACCGATTGCTTGTTGCAAACGTTGGGGACTCCAGAGCTGTAATATGCAGGGGTGGTAATGGTAAGAGTACGGACAATCTATATGTCTTTTGGAGTCCACTTATCTTAATTGGAATATTAGATATCTATTATTCCAATTATGCAAAAAAAAAATCCATTGAAAAGGCCAAAACAGGGGATAGTCAGTTGCAAATGTGACCGAAAAGTAACAAGAACACCTAACAAGCAAAGGTTGGTGTAAGTAGCTATTCACACAAGTAGAGGAAATATACACTCTAATTTTACTCTCCCCGTTAAATTAGAGCATAAATATAAAACATGCTCAACTTGAATAGTGAGGTATGAAAATCTTCTAATAACAAAGAAATTATTACTGGGTATTAATAGCAGAACTCAAATTTTATCGAACTCAAAATGATTATCCTTTAATTAGGCATATAAAAATATATAACCAAGTACAATCAATCAAATTGTAACTTCAATTAGTATATATAACCCACATAATAGCAATACCAAACAAGTATATTTGAATATGGTATGTCATTATTTATAATTTTATGCATAATTTAAACTTGAGCACTAACTTAAGTCAATTTAATGTTTAAAAAAATCAGGTTCGAATCTACCCAAATAAATAGGGTTAAGTTTTGGACTTATATTTAAATTAAAAAATTCATCCCAATTTGATCCAAAAATATACACAATCTAATAATATCCGACCTGAGCCGAAGTTTCAGGGTATGGGCTAATTCAACCCGCACGAATTTAAATCTCTACATACCAAAACTCTATTATATTTTATCACATAGGAGCATCATAGAGAACAACAACTAAACAATAGAACAATAACATTATAGAAGTCAATCGATTCTTTGGTGGTAGACGGTGAAACGAAAAACTCTCATGCCGTCTGCAATTGGTGCCAGCCACAACAGACAACCACCACCTCCATAAAAACAAACTCAATAAATTGTCGAAGAAAATAAGAAATTAATAATTGGAGCAATAGTCAAAAAGTACAATTGATGGTATTGAGGCCGATATAACCATAAGTGAGTAGTAAATGATTTTTATGGATTAAGTGATAAGTTGAACAACATAAAAGTTCCAACAAAGTTGAATCCATAAAAAACCAAAGAAACTTAACCATCACAATAAGACAAAGTGACCAATTTAAATCCAGTTTTAATAAAAATATTCTCATTAGCAGAAATAAGGACTGTAATGGGCACATTTAATCAACCCAAAAATAATAAGCCAACCCAAAATTTCCAACTTAGCCGAATAATCCCGAAAGAGAGGAATACCCAAAATCAGCAGTCAATAAGTCCGAAAAGCAGCATCAGCCCAAATAACCACATTACCCAATCATAACAATCTGCCAAAAGACTAAAAGACTAATCCTAATAGAAAAGGTAGGGTTAGAGAAAGGATAGTAAGTGGCAGCAGCGCAACATATGGCATCGAAAGGCAGATATTGGTGGAACTTACGTGGTGGGTAAATGTCGTTGGCGCAGGTGGTGATGGTGGCTGGTTGAGTCTCTCGAAAACAATGGTCCTGAGTAGAGGGGGATGCAACAATGTCGGACATAAGGAGTGCTAGAACTTAAGTGGCTTTCGGTGGCTCAGGATCGGGAACAGACGGTGATGTCAGTGCAGGAGTCCAACAGCAACTGGGCTTGCAAGGTGATTGGCTGCTGGTGGTTTTGCGAACTGAGACTGGTGGCTGACGACTTGATCTGATTGGCCGGTTGTCCATGGGTTTGAAGGTGGCTGCTGAAGGGCTTTTTGTTTTTTCCCTCCTCTTTCAAGAAATTGATCTGACTTTTTTTTTAAAGATACAAATTGTTAAGGAGAGGATAAAACTACAATTTAGAAAATAGATGTAAGTGTTCAAGATTGAACACGTTTCTGATATTAAGTAGAAATATAAAATTGGTAAAATAAAGAATGCGGAAGTTAAAATATTGATGAATAGTTGAGAACCGAAAATTCAAAGAAAGATATTTTAATACTCATTCATAATAATTCTGAAAAATCACACGTATTTATAGGACTAAAAATATCAAAGCACTAATCCTAATAGGACTACTCTAAATAAGACTCATAAATAATAAGGAAATATAATGATAATTATCTAATATAGAATATTCTAATACTAATAATATTAATATAGTATACATTTGGTATTGAAATCTTCCTTTCTTGACTGATTCGGTTTCATATATTTTAATTTGACTAATTTGGCACCTAACCTTTTCTAATTTGACCAATTAAGTCATTTTTGTGAATTTTCATTAGAGAAAATCAACGGAAAAGACCACGTGCAATGCGGTATTTCACTGATTCTTGTTTTAGTTTAACCATTAATGAACATGTGCATCACGGAAATGACTCATTTGTCAATTTAGAATAGATAAAAGTACCAAATTGGCCAAATTAGAAGATTAGAGACTAAATTGGTCAAATTGAACGTTAAGGTGTTGAATTTGTCCAGTTAGAAAAGCTATAAGTTATCAAATTTTGTTTTAGCTTATTTTTTATTGTTGAAATTTTTTGTCAAAGGATTATATTCTTGATGAGTATTAATGTCATTCCTAATCTCCAATTCAATTACCTGCTGCAGCAATTGCCGTTTCAAGGGATCATAAGCCAGACCAAACTGATGAGCGGCAACGGATTGAGGATGCAGGAGGATTTGTCATGTGGGCTGGTGAGAATCATATTCTCGTTTTCCAAAGATTTCTCATGCCTCTGGCAAACTACTTGCATTCTAGGTAACTAATAATAATCTTTGACAGGAACTTGGAGAGTTGGAGGTGTTCTTGCTGTTTCTCGTGCATTTGGTGATAGGCTTTTGAAACAGTATGTTGTTGCTGATCCAGAAATTCAGGTTTTTCTTCTGATTTTGATGAGTATTTTTATCCACATTCTAGTTTATTAAATCTTTGACTGCAATCTATAATATCAATGGAAATAATTAAATATGTTAAAACCAAAATGCTTAAAATGACTAAGTCAAGTTTTGAACAACATGGCCGTTTTCACTCGTGCACACATGCTCAGTTATCTTATTCCCTTATTACATATAGTTTTATGGTACTGACATTGCTTCATTGGCATTCTAAAAGCTTACTCTTATAGATGAATGTCACTTAGCCCTCGTATCTGTTTGATGATTCTCTTTGGC
Source organism: Hippophae tibetana (assembly GCA_037013495.1). Lineage (NCBI taxonomy): Eukaryota > Viridiplantae > Streptophyta > Magnoliopsida > Rosales > Elaeagnaceae > Hippophae > Hippophae tibetana. The sequence goes on along the minus strand of CM072808.1, from coordinate 7,775,862 downwards.
TTCGTTTTTGTAGGAAGAAAAGATTGACAATACTCTTGAGTTTCTTATCCTTGCAAGTGATGGATATTGTGGGATGTTGTCTCAAATGAGGTCTGTTAAACTATTTCTATCATACCTGCGTATCCTTCCTCTTGATTTTTTGAGGTTGAAATCAAAGAAAATACTATGCAGGATATACTATTTTTCTAATTCTACAGTTTGTTTTTAACCGTCTTTTATCGGTAGTATTACAACCTAAAAAATACTACCTAATTGCTTGGAAGAAGTTGAACCAACAAATTCAGACTCATTTTTTCCTTTTTCCCACAGGAGGCAGTTGCAATGATAAAACCAATTCAAGACTCAAAGCAGGCTGCGGAGAGGCTCATGCAGGAAGCATATCAGAGAGGGAGTGCTGATAACATAACTTGTGTTGTTGTTCGTTTCTTGGCCGGTCATGGGGCTTCTGATGATGACAATTCTGAGAGTAAGCATCCTTGATGAAAGCATCTGGTTTTCTATCAAAATAGAGATGGATTTTGGAAGAAAAATTATGTTGCTCAAAAATTTAGTAAATCTATCATAGTAAAGTACTGTACTGTACAAGAAACAAAGCGTAATCAGACTTTGTAGCTGCACAAGTGTACTTATGATTCTCGCACACTAGCATAGAACTGCACTCTAGCTTAGTTTCTGAACTTCTTGTTTTGAATGTAACAGAAACATCGAATGCTTCTTCTCAAAGAGTCTTGTTGTGAAACTCTAGATATGTATGATGTAAATTTGATTTCAACTTCTTGCATGGCTATACGAGGGTGCTGTTGGGAAAAAGAAAAGAGCTTTTGTATGAGTCAGGTTCATTAATATTTTAGTGGATTTTGATAATTACCTTAAAAGTAAATGTATATATGTTAAATAAAGAATGAGAGGTTTTCTACCTTATTCATAAAACTGATTTATGTAAAAGTTCTCCAATTTGGGTTGTTATTTTATCGAGGTAGAGGCAGCTTGGCATCCTTGGAGGCCACCAAGTGAAGCCTTTAAAGCCTGTTGAATGGGATGGGTAGAGTTCATAGCAGTGTAGCACCTTCTTTTTGTGCGTGTATCTCTCCCATTCAAAGGCATTAACCCTCTTTTTTTTCCTGTTCGGAAAGGAAGTTAATTTATTTTAAAAGAAAAATATTACGTATGCATCAATATTACGTATGATCACTTTTTCATCGGGTTACAATTCCCTTTTCTGACTATAGTGCGTAAATTCTTGCTTGGTGTTGGTTTGGTTTCAATACAATTTCTGCCCAACTATTACTGAATATTATTGGATTGCTGGGTTCTCTAGAAGGAGAATGGTAGAGAACTAAGTATTGAGGAGTTCAAGTATTACCACTACTCGCACTCGTAGGGTGGTAGTAGGGGTTGGTTTCATTTGCTCTTTGTATATTATATCTTGATTGAAAAGTTACCTGACATTAATAAAGGGTGGAAGGACGCCCTACTCACTACTATGCGCGATTACAATCTTCCATCTCTGGACATTCCTCCCATGCTTACTTAGTTCTCGAGGAATGGTAAACTGTTCAGGAATTTGCCTTTTTGTTGTATGTTTTACTTTTTCCTAACTTGTTTCTCTTTGTTTGTAGTCTGTTGGGAGAGAAGCGTCATCTCACCTGAGTAGGTGAACTTCATCAATTTACTTTACAATCTCCCTGTGTGGAGACGCTGATCAAGACCATTTTATAAGTATATTTATGCATCAATTCTCTATAAATTTTGTGTTTATTCAATATTATACAAGTGTTTAGGGACAGAATGAACAAAAAAGACAAACATTATCTAGAGCAAAAATTGGATACTCGATGGTTTTAACTTCAATCAAGATCGATCAAGGAGTCAAGTGTCAATCGAAGCTCGATCAATTGAGCCATAGGTCGATCGATCGAGCTTCAATCGATATCTCTTGAGGTAAAAATCGTACGGGTTAGATTGATTGAGAAAAGGTCTTGATCAATCCAGCATTCCAATCAGCACTCAAATATTATATTTTTTAGTACCAACTTTTATTCTTAGTCATTAGATCAATTAAAATCTAATTCAACTCGGATTAGGCTCGAAAATACACTAAATAAACAACCCAAGGGGTTTAAAAAAAACCATTGCAACAGGGATTAAGAGAGATAAAAGAGTACATATTGGAAAACTTTTGAGTAGATTTTAGAATTCTTCGTAAGAGTTTCTTAATTCTCTTCTTTTTAGTTTTAATTAATTTAATGTCATGATAATTTTGGTTTCAATTCTTGATTTTGATATGTTCAATTCTATGTTTGAATGTCAAAACTATACATGTATAAATTATATTAATTAACGAGTTTATTGCATGAATATGTTTATATCTAGTCTAAGATATTAGTACATAATTGATGATACAAAATTTAGCTAATTTTTGATGCTATCACCAATTCTTTGCAACGACACCAAAAACTTGATGTGCCAAAACTTATTATACAAACTTTGTATATTTTAAAATAGCTCGTAAGTGCACTAATCACTTATAGAAAATGATAAACATACATCGAAAGTTAGTCTAGAGAAATCACATGGTTTTTAAATAATTTAACAAATTCTTAAAAACAAAAATTAAACCTAAACATTCTGACACAAAGTTTGGGTTTGAGAAATATAATTTAATGGCATAAAAATAAATATAGATTCAACAAAATAATTGATAAATAAACATTTACATTTAGTGGAGAATTTACAAGATATATTAGTTAGTTAATAATACTTGCTCAAAATTAATTAGGTTATTAAAGATATGAATTAAGATTAATCATTCTTTCTTATAAAGACAAATAGTAGATTAATTAAGTCTACTATTTGTTATTAATTAAAATCACTTAACTCTTTAGGTCGAGTCTATCAGTTAATTTTAATTAAATTATGCTTATTTTTTAAGAGATTAATAAACTATTCAATTGTCGGCTTTGGTCGAGTCTAACAATTTGAACTCTTATCAAGATGTCAAAGTTAGGTTTATGATTTAAGTATATATAACCTAACTTTCAGATTTTAAAATTAATATGAAAAATATATCGTCAATATATTTTTCAACAATAATTTTTATAAAAAATATTTGAATTAAAGTTTTCTAAAGATTCAAATAATCAAATTCATAATCAAAGAGTTGACTCTAAAACAGATTTGGATAATAAAATCCTAAATCTAACTCATTTTTATTATCAAAAATACTTCGTCAATATATTTTTTTTACAAACTTTGTTCAAATCTTAATGAATAAATAAAATTTAATTCATTGTATAAAAATATTTACCTACTTTAATATTTTACAAGTATAACAACGTTACTAATATCCCAAAGTACTTTTAGTAGACATGGTTAATTTAATAAATGATCAATAAATTAAACATAACATGCAAAAGTTATACTTCAATTGTATCTTTACAAGAACTTCAATATTGTTTCTATTTATGGAAAACATCCAAATAAAATTGCCAACACTATTTATTTAGTCAAAATGAAAATTACTACATAAACTATAATGGTTTAACTCTCAATTTGAGAGAAAAACTTTGAAATTACTAAAAGAAAAGAAAAGTTAGAGAGAAACTAGAAATGCAGTGGAAGATTGAGCTATGGAATGCTTTTTACAATGAAAGAGGGATCCTTTATATATCTTAGAAAACTTTGTAAAAGATAAGAAAAAGTGGATTAGATGGTCGGGTGCCACAACACGAGATATCATGTAGACATTGAATTGCTCGATCCACTACTTTCGTGCCAAGGCACATGAAATACCACACCATGACACGCATCTCCCTAAACTTTTGGAACCTTATTTTCTTTTACACCATTCTCAATGGTTTGGAACATATGTAAGCTTTACATATGTTTAGAATTTGAAGCCCCTTTTCCTTTACTATTCCTACCTTTTTTTGGTGCCATATTAAAAATTATCTAAAATTTCTAGGATTCTCAAATGTTCTAGAAAACAACACAAATTAATTTATTCTAATGTTTTTCTTACCCATTTTGGTCTTAATTAGGGTTTGGAACTCTTAAAAATTCACAAATAATCCTCAAATATTTAGAGAATTTAATTTAAAGACTTAAATTCTAAAATTTAATGAATACTTACTTGTATTGTTATGGATTGAAGAAAATGAAGAACACCCAGTGTTTTGAAGATGAATATTTTTTTGATATTGTGGATGATTATTCAAAATTTCTTTTGGGAATGGATAAGAAAAGGTTAGAAAAGTGATTTTTGTGAAATTTTTTTAAGATTATTGACGAAAAATGTGATTTGTGAGGGTTTAGAGGTGTTTGGTTGGAGAGAAAATTTGGGATTTGTCAAGAAGATAAGGGAAAATGAGAGAAATTGTGTGTGTTTTCATGTATGGAATGTATACTTGGCTAGAATTATTATGCAGGTCGTAGCACAGAATAAAAGCATGTTGTGAGGTGAACCTTTGAACTTCAATCCAACTTGATTAGAAATACCCAAGACACAACACAAATAAAAGCATGTCGTAGTGTGAAACATTCTATTCTTCACACTATGTTTTAAGTTACTCCTCACCTTTTTTATATATTATATTATTTTATAATTATAATAACAAAATAACCACATAAAAATCCTTACTTGAATAAAACCCTAAAATAGTAAAAAATATTATCTATGAATTTAAATTAAAGCAATAATAAAATAAAATAATGGGTTTCATCCTATCACGACTATATTTTATCATCTTTATTGAGACGTTAATTGGGAGATTTCATTATTATGTAAACTCAATATCCCTACATTATTGAGTTTTGTTGTTTTTATGACCTAACAACTATTCTTTGCCTTCCTTTTGCAAGTGCTCAGTTAGCTACTTCACTTGCACTTTCATTTTTTTAATGGAAGCCTCCATAGATTCCAACATTTGATTTATTCATGATTGGTTGTCTTTGCTTACTTGAATGAATACTGTAAGTTATCTTCCATAGTTGTCTTGTTGGGAGGATTCCTAGGCACTTGTTGGTGGAATTGTTGGCCTCATTGGTTTGAGCTTTGGGTGAATCAAGAGTTGTTTTGCCTCCAGGAGAAATTGGGATGATTCCTTCACCCTGAGTTATAGGTTTTACATTGGGATCATACCTAGATCTTGGTTGGTAACCCCTCAATACATTGACATGCTCAAGTCTAGCATTTACTTCTCCTTGATAATGACTGGCATCAGTATCATGTCCCAAAGTACTAGACAAGCCATAATGTTCTTTATTAGTTATGACATGTGTGGTGAGAAGTGTAACTTGCTTAGTTAGTTGTACAAGCTACATTTTAACTTCAGTATTGAAGTCTATTTTATGGACTTTGACTCTCCTTACTGGGGAGCTTTTATGATAAGAATTAGCACCTAATATCTCAAAGATATTGTAAGTCTATAAGGTAATCTTTTCGCCCATCTCTCATCCAACAGCGTTGTCAATGATTAATTGATATTATTGCATGAATCCATCATAGAAAAACTAGTTTTGTAGCTACAGAAAATAGCTATGGTAGGGGAATTGAGTGAGAAGCAATTTGAACCTATCCATGCTTCGTGGTAAGGTTTTCCATCAACTCTAATGTTTTTTGATAGAAATAGAATTTTCCCATAAACTTATTATAAAAATCCTTCGAGGTCATTAGGGAACCTAGGGGGAGTGACATTAGCCATGCCTTGGCCCGGTCTTTTAGGGTGTATAGGAAACATAGCATTCTGAGAGTGTTTTTGGTAAGTGCACCAAGGGAGACTGTTTGGATTGTTAAGTAGAAGTCCCTAATGAAAGATAGTGAGTCTTCATTAGGCATTCCATTGAAGGAAGGTAACATAAAAAAATAAATGTTTATCAATTCATTGTTCCTAGTAGCCTCACCCAGTTGAATTGAGGCTATAGTAGTGTCAATTATTGGCCTTGCATACTCCTTCATAGTTGTTTCCCTAAGTGGAGGATTTCTCTCATATTTTTTAGTTTAGGTATAGGGTCAAGGTCTGGTTCAAAATTTGTTCAACTAAAGGCTGTGGGACCTCAAAGTCCAACATTCTTGGCAATCTCTGAGGTTTATTTATATTATTTTTGTAAAGTGTGTGAGGGTAACCTAAGAACCTCCACTACTACAATAAATACATATGATCTCGAAAATTTAGCCTTGTTTTTTTATAAAAACCGAAGACAAAGGGTTTTGACCTTGGTTATTTAAAAATCGAGGCCATAGACATACTCTTTGAATTTTCTCTCTTTTATACCCAATGCCAAATTTGTTTATTAATTTTTTCCTTTTCCCCTTTTTATCTTTTCATTTTCCCTCTCTCTTTTTCTTTTTTACTTTTCCTAGCTTTAATTTCCATCATTTTTTGGTTCCTCATATAAGGATGTACGCTTAAAGGGTGACTTTGGTGGATCTGAACTTGGTAGAACGATTGTGAACAAAGCTCTGGAAACATATCTTTGTTAGGGGCATCACTGGTTGTGAAATTGAAGTTAGTGGTTCGGCTTAGATGTGCAAAATGGTGGACTTTGTTGGTGTTGGTTGCATGCTGATGAGTGCTCAAAAAGCACTAAAATAACCATGATTTTATGTACATTAATTGATTAAAAATACATATATTTATATGTTTTATCATATATTTATATAAATTTATCTTTTTCGGAATCACGGGTATTTTTATTGTTTTTCAGGTATTTTGGCTTAAAAACGCAATTTAAAGACTCAAAGAGGAATACTTGAAGCAATACATCACAAATATATTAATAAATAAGTGGGAAAAGGTCAACAAACATGGAAAAATTGAACAAAATGGGTCGAAAAGGTCAAAAATGTCAAAAAGACGGAAATAGCGCCCCGCAGCCCAGTGCCCCAGCGCCCCAGCACGCGCGCCCAATGCCTTTTCGCCCCATTTTTCACGTGCAACCGCCCCCGTGATGTCATGTTGACGTTATTAATGACCTCAGCATTTCCATTACGCATTTTTACATTTTTTAATATTTTTTTAACATTTTTTTACTCATTTTTTCTCTCCATCCTCACCTATAAATACCCCCCTTTCTTTCACTTCAAAACACACCTTCAAAACACACTTCTCTCTTCTTTCTTTCTCTCATTTCTTAGTTTTTAAGTTTTTCTTAGTTTCTTTCTTAGTTTCTAAGATTTTCTTAGTTTTTCTCTTAGTTTTTAGTTCAATTCTCTTAGTTGTAGAGTTCTTCTCTTTTTGCGAGGAACTTGTAATGTTTTTGTAATAATTTAGATCTTTGATTCAATAAATGGGAGTGCAAATTCCGCTTGGAGGTTTTCTAGCTACGGGAATAGCGTCGAAGTTCTGTAAGGATTTTATTTTCTTTACAGTTATTTTTATGCTTTATTCTTACATGTTATATTTAATTTGTCTGTGGTTAAATTTAACTATGCTGGTTTTTTAGTAAACATGATGTAATAACGACGTTGTTATGCTTGCGAAATATTAAATAGGTAAAAATCTTTAAAATGAATTGATTTTGTTTTTATTCAAGATTTTATATTAAGAATGTTAGAGAGAAATATATTATTTTTCATTACAAACTTAAACCTGAAAATTAGATTTTAAGGTTTAGTTATCCGGTCTAATTTAGAGTAGTGCTCTTTTATTTGTTGGTACAATCGCCCGGTAGTTAGAGTGAAACTCTATTTCAAAAGTTTTTATAAGAATTATTATGTGAAAATGTATTGACAACATGTTTTCAATAGTGGTTTTAAAACTTGAAAGTTAGTACTCGGATAATTAAATTCTTATGTTTAATTTGGACACCTTGAATAATGTTTAAATTGTCTAACCCCACCAAAGGTGGCATTTAAATGGTTCATTTTCAATCTCTTAGAAAAAGGAATTAATTTAATTAAGCATATTAGTTATCAACCCCACCCATAGGTGTTAATTGATTTGTTTAGTTAACAAAGAATATCTAACCCCACCAAAGGTGGTATTTATATAAAAAAGAGAGAATCAATAAAATATCAATTTATATCTTTAATAACCTAGATAATATGAGCAAGCATAATTAATTTAGTTATTATATCCATAAATACTCCACTAATATAAATGATAAAATTTGCATAAATATTTATTCAATCTGTATTTGTATTTTTTTTTAGATAAATATTTATTGAATTTGTATCTATGTTTATTTTTTTTATGTTATTAGATTATATTTAATTAATCTGTATATATGTTTATTTTATGTTATTAGATTAGGAACACAAAAACCAAACTATCGTGAAAGGATGTTTAGGATTTAATTTCGTTTTTAAAAGTTTGAATAATAAATTAAAAATCACATACATTCCTTCCTTAGATCGACCTTGGGAGTATACTTATCATTTTCTACGAAATGATTCGTGCACTTGCGAGAGTTTTATAAATATTAAAACCAAAGTATTGGCAAGAATCGACGATGTCGGTTTTCGCTCATCAAGTTTTTGGCGCCGTTTCCGGGGAAGGAATAGCGTTTTTTTTAAAATTATTATCAAAATTTTAAAAACATTTTTGTGCTGTAAATAATTGTGATATTTTAAATAATCAAATTTCAAACTTCATAAGAAATAAAAATAAATAAAAAAATAAAAATAAAATAAAAAAATAAAAATAAAAAATAAAAAAATAAATATTTTTTTTAATTGAAAAATAATTTAGAAATTTGAAATTTGAAGTAAATTTTTTTTACCGTTCATGAATAGTAAAAAAAATAAAAAAATAAAAAAAAATAAAAAAAAATAAAAAAAAATAAAATTTTTTTTTAAGTTAATAAGAAATAATAGAGCGTGAATAGTAAAATAAAATTACCGTTCATGAATAGTAAAAAAAACATTACTTGAATTTATACATAATTAACTAAATAGCATGAAAAGTAAAAATCTAAGGGAGTTCTATCTAGGAGACTAGTTCTTGGAAGCCTTTGTGCCACTAGTATTTCCTGGGAACGTTGTTCTGGCTAGGAGAATGGTTTTTAAGGAGCCGTTGCACCACCATTCTTTCCTGGGAACACTCTTGGTTAATACTGATTATGTTATTTAAAAATAAAAAAAAATATATATAAAAAAAATTAGAAAAAAAAAAAAAAATTTAAAATTTTAAAAAAAAAATTTAGGGTTTAACTAGTTTTGTATTAAATACCATGTAAATTTTCTCTAAATTTGTTATTTTTGTTGACAGGAGTTTTAAATTTACGTGTACAATAGTCTATGCGTGGTAGGAGATCCTTAGGAAACCCCCTTACACCATATGTAAATAATATTCATAAATTTAAACAAGTGTCAACAACACTGGATTCCACCCATCAACCTGTTTTTGAGCCAAACATAGAACCAAGACTTAATCCTTTACTAGAACCAAAAGAAATGGAGGAAAACCAACATGTTAGGGAAACCACGATGAAGGAGTTTGCAAGACCGGTAATAGGCACGGCAACTGCCGCTATCCAGTTGGGTGAGGCTGCTCGGAATTATGACCTTAAAAATATTCATTTTTCTATGCTTCCTTCTTTTTATGGGCTACCATAAAATTCGTTTGTTTCAAAAATTCTGTCCATTCGCTTAAATTTAAAAAAAAAAAAAAAAAAAAATATTAGGTTCCTTGCACTTTTTGCTTTTACGTTTTATCAAGTTATAAATATTTCTTAGAGATATCTACTAAAAGCAAAATGTTGATATACAATAGGAGGAGGATCATTTTCAACTACAAACAACCATGGGAGATGCTGAAGATAGGCGGAAAAAGATGAAAGAATATACAATGCCAATCATTGGCAATGTAACTTCCGGTATCCAATTACAAGAGGCTGCAAGGAATTATGAATTGAAAAAGATTCATTATTCTTTGTTGCCTTCATTTTACGGTATCCCTAATGAAGACCCTTTGCATTTCATTCGAGAATTCTATGCTATTGTCCAAACCTTTCCACTACATGCAATTAATGAAGATCAACTTAGGATGAGGTGTTTTCCTTACACTCTCAAAGATAAAGCTTGGTCCTGGTTCATTACTCTACAGTCAGGTTCTCTTAAAACTTGGGAGGCAGTCTATGAAATTTTTATGGGTAGGTTCTATTCCCATCAAAAGACTGTTGATCTAAGAACAAAGATAGCAACATTTTCTCAAATGTATGAAGAGCCCTTTCATGAAGCTTGGGAACGATTCAAACTCCTTTTCATTCAATGTCAAAATCATAGCTTTCCATTACAGCTACAAAACCAATTCTTTTATGATGGATTGACACTACAGAGTCAATACATGGTTGATAATGCTGCTGGAGGTGCTGTAGGAGAAAAGACCGCAGAGGAAACCTATAATCTTTATGAGCTATTGGGTTCTAATTCCCAACAAAGAGGTGGTAGAAGGAAAGCAAGGGTCAATGAAGTTGGCTCTGATAATGAGATAACCTTGCAACTTGCTGAATTGACTAAACAAGTGCAATTTCTCACTACCCACCAAATTTCAAATCAAGAGGTATGTGAAGTGTGTTGTTCAATTGGGCATGGTACTCATAATTGTTCAAAAACTTGTGATTCTAGTGTCGATGCCATAGAGGAGGTCCAATCTTTTTAAAGGTATCATCCAAACACGTATAATCACCCAGCCAACACCCAATATCCAACACTAAGGTCGGTTAACAACCACCCTTACCCACCAAGCCAATCTTTTAAGCCAACCTTAGAAGATAGCTTGAATGCTTTTATTCAAGTTAGTCGTGACAACCAATTGATGACTAATCAAAGGTTGAACACCATGGAGGCTTCGGTTAAAAGGATTGAATCTAAAGTTGGGCAACTGGCTGAACAAATGCAAAAGAAAGAACCAGGAAAGTTGCCCAGTCAACCAGAACAAGCAAAGGATGTAAGAACCCTTCGAAGTGGTAAGGTAGTCAATACCAGTTTACCAGAAATCTCTAACAATCTACCTTGTAGTTCAGGTAACAAAGAAGGCGATATTCTAATCTCTCAAAAAGGAGAAACAAGTGTTAAACTTAACAAGCCTTCTGAAAAACTCATTGGGGGGTCATCTGACACCCCCAAAATTCAAAAGACAACAGAACCACACCAGATGCAAGTACCTTTTCCCCACCGGTTAAAAGAATCCAAACAAGATAAGCAATTCAATGATCTTTTTAATATGCTCTCTAAAGTAAATATCAATTTACCATTATTAGAAGTGATCATGAATGCGCCCTCATATGCCAAGTTTTTCAAAGAGTTGAACACTAAGAAAAGGAGGTATGAACTGAATGAACGAGTAGTAGTATTAGAAATTTCTAGCGCTGTACTTCAGCACAAACTGCCCCCTAAGTTGAAAGACCCTGGAAGTTTTATTATAAACATAACTATGGGGGATAGGAAGGTTGCTAAAGCAATGCTTGATTTAGGTGCTAGTATAAATTTGATGCCCTACTCTATATTCTTACAGCTCAACCTAGGGGATTTAAAACCCACAACTATGTCCCTTCAACTTGCAGATAGATCTCTTAAATATCCAGAGGGAATAGTTGAGGATGTTTTGGTACAGGTAGACAAACTGATAATACCTGTAGACTTTGTGGTTCTGGATATGCAAGAAAATCCAACATTGGACAGAGAGCACACAATATTGCTTGGTAGACCATTTATGGCAACTACTAAAACTATTATTGATGTCCAAGATGAAAATTTGACAATGACAGTCTTAGGAGAGACTGTTCATTTTAAATTTTTTGATTCTTCACCTTTCCCTTCTATTTCTGCCATCGATGAAATATTCGATGTTGATCCTTTGGATAATCTTGTCCAAAACACCTTTTTCCAAACCAGAATAGAAGACAAGCTTGAAATCGTTCTTACACTTGAAAAGGTTGAAGATGATTTAGATGAGGAAATTAATGGGTACCTTAAACAACTAGACAATGATGAAGTGATGACAAAATCTAGTACACTTTTAAATCTACCCAGTTCTTCATCTAGTAAAGAGGCCAATCCACCTGAACTTGAACTCAAAGTCTTACTGAGCACTTAAAATATGTGTTTTTGGGAGAAGGAGAAACTTATCCAGTGATAATTTCTTCAACCTTGACCAAACCACAAGAAAAGGAACTCATCAAAGTGCTTAAACAGTTTAAGAAATCTATAGGTTGGAGTATAGGGGATATAAGAGGCATTAGTCCAACAATGTGTATGCACAAGATCAACTTGGAGGATGGTGCTAAACCTGTACGAGAGGCCCAAAGAAGACTAAACCCAAACATGCAAGAGGTAGTTAAAAAGGAAATTCTTAAATTATTAGAAGAAGGGATTATCTATCCTATTGCGGATAGTAAGTGGGTTAGTCCAGTGCATGTGGTACCAAAGAAATCTGGGATAACAGTTGTTAAAAATGACAAAAGTGAATTAGTGCCCACTAGAATAATCACTGGATGGAGAATGTGTATAGATTTTAGGAAACTAAATTTATATACGAAAAGGATCACTTTCCTCTTCCGTTCATTGATCAAATGTTGGAAAGATTAGCTAGGCACGAATTTTACTGTTTTTTGGATGGACTTTCTGGATATTATCAAGTACCCATAGCACCAGAAGATCAGGAAAAGACCACATTTACATGTCCTTTTGGGACATTTGCTTTTCGCAGAATGCCATTTGGGTTATGCAATGCCCCTGCCACTTTCCAGAGATGCATGATATCTATTTTCTCAGACATGGTGGAAAAATTCATTGAGATTTTCATGGGCGATTTCTCTGTCTTTGGGAACTCATTTGATGATTGCTTACATAAATTGACTTTGGTTTTAGAAAGATGCATTGAATGCAATCTAACCCTTAGTTGGGAGAAAAGTCATTTTATGGTTCAACAAGGGATAATTTTAGGACATATAATTTCAAACAAGGGTATTGAAGTTGATAAGTGATGAGCGAAAACCGGCATCGCCGATTCTTGCCAATACTTTGGTTTTAATATTTATAAAACTCTCGCAAGTGCACGAATCATTTCGAAGAAAATGATAAGTATACTCCCAAGGTCGATCTAAGGAAGGAATGTATGTGGTTTTTAATTTATTATTCAAACTTTTAAAAACGAAATTAAATCCTAAACATCCTATCACGATAGTTTGGTTTTTGTGTTCCTAATCTAATAAAATAAAATAAACATATATACAGATTAATTAAATATAATCTAATAACATAAAAATGAACATAGATACAAATTCAATAAATAATTATCTAAAAATAAACATATATACAGATTCAATAAATATTCATGCAAATTTTATCATTTATATTAGCGGAGTATTTATGTATATAATAACTAAATTAATTATGCTTGCTCATATTATCTAGGTTATTGAAGATATAAATTGATATTTTATTGATTCTCTCTTTTTTTATATAAATACCACCTTTGGTGGGGTTAGATATTCTTTGTTAACTAAACAAATCAATTAACACCTATGGGTGGGGTTGATAACTAATTTGGTTAATTAAATTAATTCCTTTTTCTAAGAGATTGAAAATGAACCATTTAAATGCCACCTTTGGTGGGGTTAGACAATTTAAACATTATTCAAGGTGTCCAAATTAAACATAAGAATTTAATTATCCGAGTACTAACTTTCAAGTTTTAAAACCACTATTGAAAACATGTTGTCAATACATTTTCACATAATAATTCTTATAAAAACTTTTGAAATAGAGTTTCACTCTAACTACCGGGCAATTGTACCAACAAATAAAAGAGCACTACTCTAAATTAGACCGGATAACTAAACCTTAAAATCTAATTTTCAGGTTTAAGTTTGTAATGAAAAATAATATATTTCTCTCTAACATTCTTAATATAAAATCTTGAATAAAAACAAAATCAATTCATTTTAAAGATTTTTACCTATTTAATATTTCGCAAGCATAACAACGTCATTATTACATCATATTTACTAAACAGCCAGCATAGTTAAATTTAACCACAGACAAATTAAATATAACATGTAAGAATAAAGCATAAAAATAATTGTAAAGAAAATAAAATCCTTACAGAACTTCGACGCTATTCCCGTAGCTGGAAAACCTCCAAGCGGAATTTGCACTCCCATTTATTGAATCAAAAATCTAAACTATTACAAAAACATTACAAGTTCCTCTCAAAAAGAGAAGAACTCTAAAACTAAGAGAATTGAACTAAAAACTAAGAGAAAAACTAAGAAAAGCTTAGAAACTAAGAAAACTCAAAAACTAAGAAATGAGAGAAAGAAAGAAGAGAGAAGTGTGTTTTGAAGGTGTGATTTGAAGTGAAGGGAAGGGGGGTATTTATAGGTGAGGATGGAGAGAAAAAATGAGTAAAAAAATGTTAAAAAAAATATTAAAAAATGTAAAAACATGTATTGGAATTGCTGATGTCATTAATGACGTCACCATGACGTCACGGGCGGCTGCACGTGAAAAATGGGGCGAAAACGCGTTGGGCGCGCGGGGGGGCTGCTGCTGCGCGCAGCTCGGCGCGCGTGAACAGTGCCCGCGCGCTGGGGCGCGCGCGGCTGGGCTGCGGCGCGCGATTTCAGTCTTTTTGACATTTTTGACCTTTTCCACCCATTTTGTCCAATTTTTCCATGTTTGTTGACCTTTTCCCACTTATTTATTAATATATTTGTGATGTATTATTGCTTCAAGTATTCCTCTTTTAGTCTTTAAATTGCGTTTTTAAGCCAAAATACCTGAAAAACAATAAGAATACCCGTGATTCCGAAAAAGACAAATTTATATAAATATATGATAAAACATATAAATATATATATTTTTAATCAATTAATGTACATAAAATCATGGTTATTTTAGTGCTTTTTGAGCACTCATCAATAAGGCAAAAGTTGAATTGATATCCAAACTACCTCCCCCTACATCTGTGAAGGGGATAAGAAGCTTCTTGGGACATGCAGGATTTTACAGATGATTTATTAAAGATTTCTCTAAAATAAGTCGTCCCTTATGTAACTTGCTATCCAAAGATGCTGATTTTGATTTCAACAATGACTGCCTTACTTCCTTTAATACCTTGAAAGATAAACTAACATCTACCCCTGTTATTATGGCACCAAACTGGTCTTTACCTTTGGAAATAATGTGTGACGCTTCTGATTATGCAATAGGAGCAGTCTTGGGACAAAGAGTGGATAAGCGTTTGCATGTCATCTACTACGCTAGCAAAACACTCAATGATGCCCAAATGAATTACACCACCACTGAAAAGGAATTCTTGGCTATAGTATTCTCTTTAGACAAATTTCGGTCTTATTTAGTAGGATCTAAAGTGATTGTGCATTCTGATCATGCTGCTTTTAGATACCTATTAAGTAAACCAAATGCCAAGCCAAGATTAATCAGGTGGGTCTTACTCTTACAAGAATTTGACCTAGAAATCAAGGATAAGAAAGGCAGTGAAAACTTAGTAGCTGACCATTTGTCTAGGTTGATTTCTGACTTCAATTCTCTTAAAGATGAGAGTAATGAAGATATAGTTGAAACCTTTCCTGATGAACAGTTATTTTTCATAGGTCCAAACCCATGGTATGGTGATATTGTAAACTATCTTGCCACTGGTGTTTTGCGACCTAACACTTCATATCAGGACAAGAAAAGGTTTTTTTAAAACTATTAAGGACTATTTCTGGGATGACCCTTATTTATACAAGATTGGTCAAGATCAAGTCATCCGGAGATGTGTACCTGAAGAAGAACATAAGAGCATTCTAACTTTTTGTCATGAACTTCATTGTGGGGGTCATTTTGGAGGTGAAAAGACAGCCCGTAAGATATTATGGATTCTTTTGGCCCACTCTTTTTAAAGATGCTCATATGTTTTGTGCACAATGTGATAGATGTCAAAGAACATGAAACATAAGCAAAAGAGATGAAAGGCCTTTGACATCTAATTTAGTTGTTGAACTCTTTGATGTATGGGGGATTGACTTTATGGGTCCTTTTCCCCCATCTAATGGTTTTCAATACATTTTGGTTGCTGTGGATTATGTGTCCAAGTGGGTAGAAGCTATCCCCACCAAAACCAATGATGCTAATGTTGTTGTGAAATTCTTGAAAGATTTCATATTCAGTAGGTTCGGAACGCCTAGAGCTATAATAAGTGATGGAGGTAGCCATTTTTGTAACAAACTCTTTGATGGAGTACTAAACAAGTACAACATCACACATAAGGTAGCTACTCCATATCATCCTCAAACTTCCGGTTTAGTGGAAGTAAGTAATAGGAAAATTAAGGGAATATTGGAACGCACTGTGCGTCCTTCAAGGAAGGATTGGGCATTTAAGGTAAATGATGCCTTATGGGCATACCGCACCGCTTACAAAACACCTATTGGGATGAGCCCTTACCGGTTAATCTTTGGGAAAGCGTGCCACCTTCCAATTAAACTTGAACACAAGGCTTACTGGGCAATTAAAGAGCTAAACATGGATTTAGATAAAGCAGGTGAAAAACGATTACTCCAGCTTCATGAGTTGGAAGAAATTAGGAATGAAGCTTATGAGAATGCCAAATTATACAAAGAGCGTACTAAGCGCTATCATGACAAGAGGCTAGTTCCTAAGACTTTTCACCCTGGAATGAAAGTTCTTTTATTTAACTCTCGTTTGAGATTGTTTCCAGGAAAGCTAAGATCAAGATGGGATGGACCATTCAAAATAGTTCAGGTATTTGAACATGGAGTGGTAGAACTATTGGACTCCAAGACACAAAAAACGTTCAAAGTTAATGGCCATCGTGTCAAGCCTTATTTAGAAGAACCAAACAACATTGCTGAAATAGATTGCATTTGGCTGAGTAATCCTTAGCACCAAAAAGATACGTCTTGCTAAGACGTTAAACTAAGCGCTGGATGGGAGGCAACCCATTATGTTAGGTAATTTTTTGTTATTTGTTTTATTTACTTAATTTTATTGTTTATTTTAGTTTACTTGTATGTGCATAATTTTTAAAATTGTTAAAACTAAAATATTTGTTGAGATGTTAGAAGTTCACAGCGATCTGTCTGTATACACTTTAATGACGAATATGATGGATGCCCCTGCATTTTTTCATTACTACTTACACATTCTCAAGAAATAGGTAATCTTTCTCCTCTTTTCTCTTTATCTTTAATTTGCAGTTGTTACATT
Source organism: Hippophae tibetana (assembly GCA_037013495.1). Lineage (NCBI taxonomy): Eukaryota > Viridiplantae > Streptophyta > Magnoliopsida > Rosales > Elaeagnaceae > Hippophae > Hippophae tibetana. Next base: position 7,758,683 of record CM072808.1, on the reverse strand, counting down.
GAGGACAATGTAAGTTCTAGGTTGGGGGTGGTGAAAAGTTACCATGCTTAATAAAAAATAAATAAAAAAAATATATAAAAAAAATTCTCACAAAAATTTATTATTTCTTTAAATCAAATTTAAGTAAATAGTTAAGTCTTTGGTACTGTTAGATTAATTTTTGAAAACATATCATGAAATATTTTGTAATTATTTTTGATAATTAGTTAGTTTTTGTCATAACTAGTATTTCTTGATAAAATGTGGAAATTATATTAAACCCAAAATCGGTGTTTATGAATTTTTTTTAGTGGAGACTACCCTTGTGTGATATAATTTGAGCCTAATTTCTTTTATTCAGAGTGAAATATATATTTTTTCTACTCCAAACACATTTCTTATTTATTCAAATTTTTAGATGATCTCTATAGGTATTAGCATTGAATGTATGAATTTTTTTCTCATCATAATAGAGTATCATATATTTTTTATTATTATTTTTGTTTAGATTAAACGATTTAAGTAGAAATTGATAGTATATGCTTATATCTCATTCATGCATGACTACTACAAAAACAAAAAGACATATATCTGGGGTTACCTAAACCAAGATCAAACAGAAAAGCCACAAAATTAACCACTCACCAAAATCCAAAAAAAATGTACAATCTGTACATGGGTTGACTCTCTAAAATATACATATATTGAAAAAAAAATAGAGAGATAAAAAAATATAGTATCATCTTCATACTATGACCCACATTCCCTACAAAGTTGTGAGTACAGGCTAATTACAAAAAAAAAGATATAGGAAATAATTCCCTAAAAAGTCATTACAATTTCTTCATTTGTAAAAAGCATATATCTTGAAATTCTTTCTTAATGAGTTTGATTTATGCATGAAAATAATTTTTATATGATATCTTTATAATTTATACATTCGATTCCTTTCATGAGATCAATATCAAAATAACACTTTGAGCCTTTATTCTTTATACATATGCGAACATATTAGTTCATTTCTATACATCAACTCTTTCGCATATAAATTAGTATGAGTGTTTGAACCCATAGGATTCAGTGCTTTGAGAGTATTGACTTGTGAGGAATAGAGTCGAAGCGAATTCTGATTCATGACAATGAAATTGGGTAAAATTAAATTGATACATTTTTGAAATGAAATATGAAAATGATTTTCGACTAATTATTATAATAAAATCATGATTGTTTAAAGAGATTAAAATAACTTATGCTTGAGATTTTAATTATGATCTTAAAGGAGATTAAAAAGTATGAGATATTTTTGTGATATGTTGTTTTCTTTTATTCTTAAATTAATTTTTGATTGTGTTGTGATTGTTTTTATAGTTTCTTTTTATTTAGTTCAATGTTTGTGGGTATCATTACTGAAAACCCTCACGAGACTCAAACTCGTCCACTAGGGCAACCTAGGGGTTTAACGGCTTGTTGCATAGGCTAAATGCAACCGTTTCAATCCACGAAAGTGATTTAGAATAGTTTAATTTTTAGTTTTTATCGCTTCTCTTGCTAAGGGACTAGCAAGAAGCTGGTTGGGGGTTGTGATGAGTGCTCAAAAAGCACTAAAATAACCATGATTTTATGTACATTAATTGATTAAAAATACATATATTTATATGTTTTATCATATATTTATATAAATTTGTCTTTTTCGGAATCACGGGTATTTTTATTGTTTTTGAGGTATTTTGGCTTAAAAACGCAATTTAAAGACTCAAAGAGGAATACTTGAAGCAATACATCACAAATATATTAATAAATAAGTGGGAAAAGGTCAACAAACATGGAAAAATTGGACAAAATGGGTCGAAAATGTCAAAAATGTCAAAAAGACGGAAATCGCGCCCCGCAGCCCAGCCGCGCGCGCAGCCGAGCGCCCCAGTGCCCCAGCCCGCGCGCCCCAGCGTGCGGGCACTGTTCACGCGCGCCGAGCTGCGCGCAGCGACAGCGCCCAGCAGCCCCCCTCCGCGCACCCAACGCATTTTCGCCCCATTTTTCACGTGCAGCCTTCCCCGTGACGTCATGCTGACGTCATTAATGACCTCAGCATTTCCATTACGCGTTTTTACATTTTTTAATATTTTTTTAACATTTCTTTTACTCATTGTTTCTCTCCATCCTCACCTATAAATACCCCCCTTCCTTTCACTTCAAAACACACCTTCAAAACACACTTCTCTCTTCTTTCTTTCTCTCATTTCTTAGTTTTTAAGTTTTTCTTAGTTTCTTTCTTAGTTTCTAAGCTTTTCTTAGTTTCTCTCTTAGTTTTTAGTTCAATTCTCTTAGTTGTAGAGTTCTTCTCTTTTTGAGAGGAACTTGTAATGTTTTTGTAATAATTTAGATCTTTGATTCAATAAATGGGAGTGCAAATTCCGCTTGGAGGTTTTCTAGCTACAGGAATAGCGTCGAAGTTCTGTAAGGATTTTATTTTCTTTACAGTTATTTTTATGCTTTATTCTTACATGTTATATTTAATTTGTCTGTGGTTAAATTTAACTATGCTGGCTGTTTAGTAAACATGATGTAATAACGACGTTGTTATGCTTGCGAAATATTAAATAGGTAAAAATCTTTAAAATGAATTGATTTTGTTTTTATTCAAGATTTTATATTAAGAATGTTAGAGAGAAATATATTATTTTTCATTACAAACTTAAACCTGAAAATTAGATTTTAAGGTTTAGTTATCCGGTCTAATTTAGAGTAGTGCTCTTTTATTTGTTGGTACAATCGCCCGGTAGTTAGAGTGAAACTCTATTTCAAAAGTTTTTATAAGAATTATTATGTGAAAATGTATTGACAACATGTTTTCAATAGTGGTTTTAAAACTTGAAAGTTAGTACTCGGATAATTAAATTCTTATGTTTAATTTGGACACCTTGAATAATGTTTAAATTGTCTAACCCCACCAAAGGTGGCATTTAAATGGTTCATTTTCAATCTCTTAGAAAAAGGAATTAATTTAATTAAGCATATTAGTTATCAACCCCACCCATAGGTGTTAATTGATTTGTTTAGTTAACAAAGAATATCTAACCCCACCAAAGGTGGTATTTATATAAAAAAGAGAGAATCAATAAAATATCAATTTATATCTTTAATAACCTAGATAATATGAGCAAGCATAATTAATTTAGTTATTATATCCATAAATACTCCACTAATATAAATGATAAAATTTGCATAAATATTTATTGAATCTGTATTTGTATTTATTTTTAGATAAATATTTATTGAATTTGTATCTATGTTTATTTTTTTTATGTTATTAGATTATATTTAATTAATCTGTATATATGTTTATTTTATGTTATTAGATTAGGAACACAAAAACCAAACTATCGTGAAAGGATGTTTAGGATTTAATTTCGTTTTTAAAAGTTTGAATAATAAATTAAAAACCACATACATTCCTTCCTTAGATCGACCTTGGGAGTATACTTATCATTTTCTACGAAATGATTCGTGCACTTGCGAGAGTTTTATAAATATTAAAACCAAAGTATTGGCAAGAATCGACGATGTCGGTTTTCGCTTATCACATGCTGTTGGATTTGGATGCCTGATGTTTATAGTGGCTAGCATCATTGGTATTTTTTTTCCTTTTCTTGGCTAGATTTTCACTCTTTTTTTCATTTTCCTTTTTCCTTTCCCCTTTCCTTTTCCACATTGTCTACATTATCCATAATATGTGGAAGTATTGATTTCATATAGTCATTCATTCTAAATGTTACATAACAAACATAAGCCAAATGAAGGAACATGAAGACCTAGGATGTAGACTATCATAACATAAGTGATACAACATGTTTAATTAAATTGTAGGATAGTGGTTATAATAGTCCTATAATAACATATCTCTCAATGTTCTTGAGCAATTAAAATATTTTTTACATTATTTTCTTCAAAAACAATCAAACTACCCCTTTTGCGAATTTTAATTAATTTAATAATGAACTAATAATAAGGAGTAGACAATGTTACCATACTAATCCTCTTGCAGGTAAGGCTTATCACAACATGTGTAAGCCTTGCCTCAGAGTGATTTTTGTAAAAAAAAAATACAAATTCATGGTATGTCATTGGCTTGATGTAGGAAGAAATATTTCTCATATAGGAAGGCTTAACACTGCATCCAATATAACGGTAAGGTTTACCATGACCAAGCAATGCCTTACCAAAACAATGGTAAGCCTTATCTTGGAATGATTTTGGTAAAACATTAAATTTGTTGTAAGGAATTGGTCTTGTGTGGTAAGGCATTAGACCAATGTGGTGAGGCTTATCACTAGCATCCAGGGTCATAGTAAGGCTTACAATGGTAAGTAAATGCCTTACCACAACTGTGGTAAGCCTTACCTCGAGAGCAATTTTGGTAAAGAAAATGGAATCTAATTCAAATGCCATACTATTATTGTAAATCATTCCCCCTCAAGCTGATATTTTTTCATAACCAAGTCACAATTTTAACTTTGTTTTTGGACATTCTTGTGGGAAGAAGAGCATGACAAAGATGGTCACTCATTTCCTTCAAATTATAGTCCATACGAGGCTCTTACTTGATCCAAGGTTGTCTGGAGTTTAGGGGTTCCAAGAGTAAGAAAGCCACCTATTTTATGTGAGCATTGTTGAGCCATGTTCTAGGAGGGTAAAGTCTCCCCCAACACTTGTTGATATTCCATCTGAGATGACAAGACAGACTAATAGCTGACTAGGATGAGGTCAATGCAAGTCTTCCTAAACATTCAACTATTCTAGATATTTTAAAGGTTGTTAGGCTTGAGGACGAGGATATCTATATTCTGGTCCACATAACAATAGAACATCGACCGAACTTCCAATGCCAATCCATATGTAGTGCATATTTATATTTTCCACAAGAAGGGTGACTACCAAGGCATCTTATAAGTGTTATTTTATACACACATTTAGGTGTTAATTAATTTAAAATTACATATATTTTATTGTTATAATAGTCTAAAAAACTTTATTTTTATTTATTGGGAAAATATAAATATTTTACGATATTTATTAGATTTTTTTGGCATTGTTTTGGATAAGGTGGATTAACTCATAAATGCCAGTGATTGAACATAATAATAGGCTCTATGTGCTATTTTTCATCCATACAACTATAAAATATGTTGTCACATCATTTTTCCTAGCCTAGTTCACACCTCATTCTCATCCAGACTTGCCTCAGCACATGTGTATGGCACCGTACCATCCTTTGTAAGCCTTATCAAATGCATGTAAGTCATTCTCCCCTATGCATAGGGATGTTGCCTCTAAATGCATTTTGGGAATGTTTTGACCATTTTACCATCTTTGTTTTCTCTCCATGACATGTGGCATAATGGATCTTCGTCCATTTTCTTGCATCTAATGGTACAAATTCAATCTAAGTTTGAAAACCTAATATTTTCCTTATAAATACAAAACAACACCCCTTTAAATACTAAGAGTAGCCAAAATACATGAAAATTGTGAGAAAAATTGAGAAAAAAATCCATCTTTGTTTGACTCTTTGAGGAAAGATTGGAGAATAAGTTAAAGATTGATATTTATGGTTCATTTGGCTACAATTATTCATCCATATCAGATTATTTTCTCTATTAATTCTTTATTGATAATCAAATATTTAGTTTATTTGATGGATTTTGTGAATTTCATGGCTAGCTAAATAATATATTGTGATGGTGGGAAATTTTAAGCCCTAGATTATGGTTAATTAATTTAATGTCATGATAAATTTTAGTTTTAATTTTTGATTTTTAATGTGTTCATTTATATTTGAATTTCAAAACTATGCATGTTATGAATTAGTGTGTAAAATTAGTTTATTGCATATATATGTGTATTGCTAGTTTAAGATATTTGTTTGTAATTGATAATATTCTTATTTGAGGGAGCACAATACAAAATGCTTAGGTTATTCTTGTTTTACAACATATTGCTTATGAATTAGGGTGTAAAATTAGTTTATTGCATGTATACATATTTGTTGTTGTGTCTTCTATTATGAGTAAGATTCAATGCTTAGGTTAAAGGTGATCAATGGTTTCAATCTTACTTAGTTTAGTTATTATCGTTTAAATCTTAATACACTGAATGAATTAAATCTAGTAAGTGTAATTCGATGTTTAGGATTTAGGTTGGTTAATAATTGTACTATTGATCAATTCCATGATAAGAATAGGTAGAAAGTCCTAAGTAAACCAAGATATTTGAAGCTTAAGTTAATAATTGAAGAATGGTTTTACATTATGAATTTGACATAGAACTTAAGAAACTAATTTGAAGTCCTATAGTCCTTTGTGTCTGTGTTGGCTTCCTTTCTGCAAAATACGAAGTTTGTTTCTTTTACTTAGTGTATCTGTCTTTCTCTGTGTAAGTTTCATTACTGATGATCACTATTGCATATACGTACATAGTTAGGTACACCTTGTATGTGAGCATGTTTACACATACTAGGGGTATGTTATAGGTGTTGTGTTTCATGTGTGGGTATTTAAAAAAATTACTCAATAAATTTTTGAATAAAAAAATAGACCTTTTGGTGTGCGTCAATGAGAGCCTCGTCAAGGGGTTGACAAGGGTGGTCAGTGAGCCCCTCGGTGAGTTATCTCGTGAGCTAGGAAGATATCTATAAATATCCCATTTTCTTATATTTTATCGAGAAAAATATAATAGAGCTTCATCAATTTGACATGTCATTTTTCTATTTTTGAATCACTATTACCTTGAGTATTGTTCGATATTAGTGATTCGTAACTGAGTGAGCAAAATCATGCTCTTGAATGGTGAGTACTCAATTTGTTGTTTACAAGTTGGTTTTTGCTAATGAGCCTGTATGGTGGGGAGCCATATGTTGGTGAGCCATGCATTGGCTTGTAGTTGTTAGGATGCAAGTTTTTCTTAGGTGAGTGATAACTCTATGAAAGTAGAGTCAATAGTGCACTTTTATAATTAATATTTAATTGTTTTATTCAATATATAGTATTTTTGGGGAAAAATATTAAAATATACTTTTTAGTGAAAATGGGTAAAATTATAAGTTTTGGAATTTTTATGGATTTTTTATGAATTTTTAAAGCAGAACCAATCAAAAGCTACCACATAGTCTGCCATGAGCACATAAGAGCTGATTGGGCAAGACACATAGATTCCATTCAAGCAGGGACACCAAATCATAAATCGTCATATGGGAGGAGTGAAGTAGTGCATTGATGAGTGCTCAAAAAGCACTAAAATAACCATGATTTTATGTACCTTAATTGATTAAAAATACATATATTTATATGTTTTATCATATATTTATATAAATTTGTCTTTTTCGGAATCACGGGTATTTTTATTGTTTTTCAGGTATTTTGGCTTAAAAACGCAATGTAAAGACTCAAAGAGGAATATTTGAAGCAATACATCACAAATATATCAATAAATAAGTGAAAAAAGGTCAACAAACATGGAAAAATCGGACGAAATGGGTCGAAAAGGTCAAAAATGTCAAAAAGACGGAAATCGCGCGCCGCAGCCCAGCCGTGCGCGCAGCCCAGCGCCCCAGCGCCCAGCCGCACGCGCCCCAGCGCGCCCCAGCGCCCCACTCCGCGCGCGCTGGCACTGTTCACGCGCGCCGAGCTGCGCGCAGCGCCCCAGCAGCCCCCCTCCGCGCGCCCAACGCGTTTTCGCCCCATTTTTCACGTGCAGCCGCCCCTGTGACGTCATGCTGACGTCATTGATGACATCAGCAATTCCAATACGCGTTTTTACATTTTTTAATATTTTTTTAACATTTTTTTACTCATTTTTTCTCTCCATCCTCACCTATAAATACCCCCCTTCCATTCACTTCAAAACACACCTTCAAAACTCACTTCTCTCTTCTTTCTTTCTCTCATTTCTTAGTTTTTAGTTTCTCTTAGTTTCTTTCTAAGTTTCTAAGCTTTTCTTAGTTTTTCTCTTAGTTTTTAGTTCAATTCTCTTAGGTTTAGTGTTCTTCTCTTTTTGAGAGGAACTTGTAATGTTTTTGTAATAATTTAGATTTTTGATTCAATATATGGAAGTGCAAATTCCGCTCGGAGGTTTTCTAGCAACGGGAATAGCGTCGAAGTTCTGTAAGGATTTTATTTTCTTTACAGTTATTTTTATGCTTTATTCTTACATGTTATATTCAACTTGTCTGTGGTTAAATTTAACTATGCTAGCTATTTAGTAAAAATAATGTAATAACGACGTTGTTATGTGATGAGTGCTCAAAAAGCACTAAAATAACCATGATTTTATGCACATTAATTGATTAAAAATTCATATATTTATATGTTTTATCATATATTTATATAAATTTGTCTTTTTCGGAATCACGGGTATTTTTATTGTTTTTCAGGTATTTTGGCTTAAAAACGCAATTTAAAGACTCAAACAGGAATACTTGAAGCAATACATCACAAATATATTAATAAATAAGTGGGAAAAGGTCAACAAATATGGAAAAATTGGACAAAATGGGTCGAAAAGGTCAAAAATGTCAAAAATGTCAAAAAGACGAAAATCGCGCCGCCGCGCCGCCCGGCCGCCGCGCCCCACCGCCAGGCACCGCCCCAAGCAGCAGCGCGCGGCACTGTTCATCCACGGGTACTGTTCATCAGACTCGGCACTGTTCATCAGACGCGGCACTGTTCATCCTCGGCACTGTTCATACCCGGTACTGTACAGCCGCGGTACTGTTCATACCCGGTACTGTGCAGCCGCCCCATGTCATGCTGACGTCATCAAATGACGTCAGCAATCAATAATACGCGTTTTTTCATTTTTTTAACATTTTTTCTCTACTTTTTCTCTCCATCCTCACCTATAAATACCCCCCTTCCCTTCACTTCAAATCACACCTTAAAACCACACTTCTCTCTTCTTTCTTTCTCTCATTTCTTAGTTTTTTGAGTTTTCCTTAGTTTCTTTCTTAGTTTCTAAGTTTTTCTTAGTTTCCTTCTTAGTTTTTAGTTCAATTCTCTTAGTTTTAGTGTTCTTCTCTTTTTGAGAGGAACTTGTAATGTTTTTGTAATAATTTAGATTTTTGATTCAATATATGGAAGTGCAAATTCCGCTCGGAGGTTTTCTAGCAACGGGAATAGCGTCGAAGTTCTGTAAGGATTTTATTTTCTTTACAGTTATTTTTATGCTTTATTCTTACATGTTATATTCAACTTGTCTGTGGTTAAATTTAACTATGCTAGCTATTTAGTAAAAATAATGTAATAACGACGTTGTTATGTGATGAGTGCTCAAAAAGCACTAAAATAACCATGATTTTATGCACATTAATTGATTAAAAATTCATATATTTATATGTTTTATCATATATTTATATAAATTTGTCTTTTTCGGAATCACGGGTATTTTTATTGTTTTTCAGGTATTTTGGCTTAAAAACGCAATTTAAAGACTCAAACAGGAATACTTGAAGCAATACATCACAAATATATTAATAAATAAGTGGGAAAAGGTCAACAAATATGGAAAAATTGGACAAAATGGGTCGAAAAGGTCAAAAATGTCAAAAATGTCAAAAAGACGAAAATCGCGCCGCCGCGCCGCCCGGCCGCCGCGCCCCACCGCCAGGCACCGCCCCAAGCAGCAGCGCGCGGCACTGTTCATCCACGGGTACTGTTCATCAGACTCGGCACTGTTCATCAGACGCGGCACTGTTCATCCTCGGCACTGTTCATACCCGGTACTGTGCAGCCGCCCCATGTCATGCTGACGTCATCAAATGACGTCAGCAATCAATAATACGCGTTTTTTCATTTTTTTAACATTTTTTTCTCTACTTTTTCTCTCCATCCTCACCTATAAATACCCCCCTTCCCTTCACTTCAAATCACACCTTAAAACCACACTTCTCTCTTCTTTCTTTCTCTCATTTCTTAGTTTTTTGAGTTTTCCTTAGTTTCTTTCTTAGTTTCTAAGTTTTTCTTAGTTTCCTTCTTAGTTTTTAGTTCAATTCTCTTAGTTTTAGTGTTCTTCTCTTTTTGAGAGGAACTTGTAATGTTTTTGTAATAATTTAGTTTTTGATTCAATATATGGAAGTGCAAATTCCGCTCGGAGGTTTTCTAGCAACGGGAATAGCGTCGAAGTTCTGTAAGGATTTTATTTTCTTTACATTTATTTTTATGCTTTATTCTTACATGTTATATTCAACTTGTCTGTGGTTAAATTTAACTATGCTAGCTGTTTAGTAAAAATGATGTAATAACGACGTTGTTATGCCTGCGAAATATTAAATAGGTAAAAATCTTTAAAATGAATTGATTTTGTTTTTATTCAAGATTTTATATTAAGAATGTTAGAGAGAAATATATTATTTTTTATTACAAACTTAAACCCGAAAATTAGATTTTAAGGTTTAGTTATCCGGTCTAATTTAGAGTAGTGCTCTTTTATTTGTTGGTACAATCGCCCGGTAGTTAGAGTGAAACTCTATTTCAAAAGTTTTTATAAGAATTATTATGTGAAAATGTATTGACAACATGTTTTCAATAGTGGTTTTAAAACTTGAAAGTTAGTACTCGGATAATTAAATTCTTAAGTTTAATTTGGACACCTTGAATAATGTTTAAATTGTCTAACCCCACCAAAGGTGGCATTTAAATGGTTCATTTTCAATCTCTTAGAAAAAGGAATTAATTTAATTAAGCATATTAGTTATCAACCCCACCCATAGGTGTTAATTGATTTGTTTAGTTAACAAAGAATATCTAACCCCACCAAAGGTGATATTTATATAAAAAAGAGAGAATCAATAAAATATCAATTTATATCTTTAATAACCTAGTTAATATGAGCAAGCATAATTAATTTAGTTATTATATCCATAAATACTCCGCTAATATAAATGATAAAAATTTGCATGAATATTTATTGAATCCGTATATATGTTTATTTTTAGATAATTATTTATTGAATTTGTATCTATGTTTATTTTTATGTTATTAGATTATATTTAATTAATCTGTATATATGTTTATTTTATGTTATTAGATTAGGAACACAAAAACCAAACTATCGTGACAGGATGTTTAGGATTTAATTTCGTTTTTAAAAGTTTGAATAATAAATTAAAAACCACATACATTCCTTCCTTAGATCGACCTTGGGAGTATACTTATCATTTTCTTCGAAATGATTCGTGCACTTGCGAGAGTTTTATAAATATTAAAACCAAAGTATTTGCGAAGATCGGCGATGCCGGTTTTCGTTCATCAAGTTTTTGGCGCCGTTGCCGGGGAAGGAATAGCGTTTTTAAATTATTTATCAAAATTTTAAAAACATTTTTTTTACTGTAAATAATCGTGATATTTTAATAATAATCAAATTTCAAAATTCATAATAAATAAAAAAAATAAAAAATAATAATTTTTTTTAATTGTAAAATAATTTAGAAATTTGAAATTTGAAGTAAAAATTTTTACCGTTCATGAATAGTAAAAAAAAAAAAAAAAAAAAATTAAAATTCAAAATTCAAAAAAAAATTTTAAGTTAATAAGAAATAATATAGCGTGAATAGTAAAATAAAATTACCGTTCAAAAAAAAAAAAAAAAAAAAATTCAAAAACTTAAATTTCAAAAAAAAAATTTTATATAGCGTGAATAATAAAATAAAATTACCGTTCATGAATAGTAAAAAAAAAAAATTTACTTGAATTCATATCTAATTAACTAAATAGCATGAAAAGTAAAAATCTAAGGGAGTTCTGTCTAGGAGACTAGTTCTTGAAGCCTTTGTGCCACTAGTCTTTCCTGGGAACGTTGCTCTGGCTAGGAGAATGGTATTTAAGGAGTCGTTTGCACCACCATTCTTTCCTGGGAGCACTCTTGGTTAATACTAATTATGTTACAAAAAATAATAATTAAAAAAAAAAACAAAAAAAAAAAAATTCTTTTTTTTTAGTATTTAACTAGTTTTGTTTAGTGCTTTGTATTAAATAACATGTAAATTTTCTCTAAATTTTTTATTTTGTTGACAGGAGTTTTAAAATTTACGTTTACAATAGTCTATGCGTGGTAGGAGATCCTTAGGAAACCCCCTAACACCATATGTAAATAATTTTCATAAATTTAAACAAGTGTCAACAAAACTGGATTCTACCCATCAACCTGTTTTTGAGCCAAACATAGAACCAAGTCTTAATCCTTTACTAGAACCAAAAGAAATGGAGGAAAACCAACCTATGAGGGAAACCACGATGAAGGAGTTTGCAAGACCGGTGATTGGCACGGCAACTGCCGCTATCCAGTTGGGAGAGGCTGCTCGGAATTATGACCTTAAAAATATTCATTTTTCTATGCTTCCTTCCTTTTATGGATTACCTAATGAAGATTCTCTTTCCTTTATGAGAGATTTCTATGCTACGGTCCAAACATTCCCCCTCGGTATTCTAAAAGAGGATCAACTTAGGATGAGATGTTTTCCCTACACTCTAAAGGATAAGGCCAAAGCTTGGTTGATGTCACTTCCCCCAGGTTCTCTGATGACATGGGGTAACATTTACAATAAATTCATGGGAAAATTCTATTCCCATCAAAAAACATCAGAGTTGAGAGGAAAGATTGCTACTTTCTCTCAGATGGATGGAGAGCCATTCCATGAAGCTTGGGATAGGTTCAAAATGTTTCTCACTCAGTGTCCCCATCATAGCTTTCCCCTGCAGTTGCAGAACCAATTCTTTTACGATGGACTTACACAACAATGTCAGTTCATTGTCGACAACGCTGCAGGAGGAGCAATAGGAGAAAAAACTGCCTCAGAGACGTATAACCTTTTTGAGATGTTGGGTGCTAATTCCCAACAGAAAAGCTCCCGAGTGAGAAAAGCTGGAGTTCATGAAATCGACTCCAGTAATGAAGTTCAACAACAACTTGTTCAACTGACTAAGCAAGTTGCCCTTCTCGCTACACAAACCAACACCAATAATGAACAATATGGTTTGTACAGCAACATGGGACATGGTACTGAAGCCTGTCCATATCAAGGAGAAACAACTGGACCTGAACAGGTCAATGTGTTGGGAGCATATCAACAAAGACCAAGGTTTGATCCCAACTCAAATACCTATAATCCTGGGTGGAGAAGTCATCCAAATTTCTCCTGGAGGCAAAACAACCCTCCTTTCACTCAAAGCTCAAACCAGGCAGGCCAGCAATTCCACCCACCTATTCCAAGAAGCATTCCCAATAAACCAACGCTGGAGGACAACTTGAATTCTTTTATTCAAGTCTGTAGGGATAATCAATCTAAAACCAATCAACGATTGGACTCTGTGGAAGCTTCTATCAAAAAGGTGGAAGTTCAAGTTGAACAGTTAGTTGAACATTTGCAAAAAGGCAAAGACTAATTTGAAACTTAAATGAATTCAATGAAGAGGAGACATTGAGTTTTTCATTCTGCAATCTCCAAGCAACGTCTTACTAGAAGACGATAAATTTTAGTCCTGTATGGGAGGTCACCCATTATTGTATTTTCCTTTGTTTTAGTTTGCGTGTAATAAAAATTCAGATGAAATAAAATTCGTTTGTTTCAAAAATTCTGTCCATTCACTTAAATTTAAAAAAAAAAAAAAAAAAAAATTTAGGTTCCTTGCACTTTTTGCTTTTACGTTTTATCAAGTTATAAATATTTCTTAGAGATAGCTACTAAAAGCAAAATGTTGATACACAATAGGAGGAGGATCATTTTCAACTACAAACAACCATGGGAGATGCTGAAGATAGGCGGAAAAAGATGAAAGAATATACAATGCCAATCATTGGCAATGTACCTTCCGGTATCCAATTACAAGAGGCTGCAAGGAATTATGAATTGAAAAAGATTCATTATTCTTTGTTGCCTTCCTTTTACGGTATCCCTAATGAAGACCCTTTGCATTTCATTCGAGAATTCTATACTATTGTCCAAACCTTTCCACTACATGCAATTAATGAAGATCAACTTAGGATGAGGTGTTTTCCTTACACTCTCAAAGATAAAGCTTGGTCATGGTTCATTACTCTACAGTCAGGTTCTCTTAAAACTTGGGAGGCAGTCTATGAAATTTTTATGGGTAGGTTCTATTCCCATCAAAAGACTGTTGATCTAAGAACAAAGATAGCAACATTTTCTCAAATGTATGAAGAGCCCTTTCATGAAGCTTGGGAACGATTCAAACTCCTTTTCATTCAATGTCAAAATCATAGCTTTCCATTACAGCTACAAAACCAATTCTTTTATGATGGATTGACACTACAGAGTCAATACATGGTTGATAATGCTGCTGGAGGTGCTGTAGGAGAAAAGACCGCAGAGGAAACCTATAATCTTTATGAGCTGTTGGGTTCTAATTCCCAACAAAGAGGTGGTAGAAGGAAAGCAAAGGTCAATGAAGTCGGCTCTGATAATGAGATAACCTTGCAACTTGCTGAATTGACTAAACAAGTGAAATTCCTCACTTCCCACCAAATTTCAAATCAAGAGGTATGTGAAGTGTGTTGTTCAATTGGGCATGGTACTCATAATTGTTCAAATACTTGTGATTCTAGTGTCGATGCCATAGAGGAAGTCCAATCTTTTCAAAGGTATCATCCAAACACCTATAATCACCCAGCCTACACCCAATATCCAACACTAAGGCTGGATAACAACCACCCTTACCCACCAAGCCAATCTTTTAAGCCAACCTTAGAAGATAGCTTGAATGCTTTTATTCAAGTTAGTCGTGACAACCAATTGATGACAAATCAAAGGTTGAACACCATGGAGGCTTCGGTTAAAAGGATTGAATCTAAAGTTGGGCAACTGGCTGAACAAATGCAAAAGAAAGAACCAGGAAAGTTGCCCAGTCAACCAGAACAAGCAAAGGATGTTAGAACCCTTCGAAGTGGTAAGGTAGTCAATACCAGTTTACCTGAAATCTCTAACAATCTACCTTGTAGTTCAGGTAACAGAGAAGGCGATACTCAAATCTCGCAAAAAGGAGAAACAGGTGTTAAACTTAACAAGCCTTCTGAAAAACTCATTGGGGGGTCATCTGACACCCCCAAAATTCAAAAGACAACAGAACCACACCAGATACAAGTACCTTTTCCCCACCGGTTAAAAGAGTCCAAACAAGATAAGCAATTCAATGATCTTTTTAATATGCTCTCTAAAGTGAATATCAATTTACCATTGTTAGAAGTGATCATGAATGTGCCCTCATATGCCAAGTTTTTCAAAGAGTTGAACACTAAGAAAAGGAGGTATGAACTGAATGAACGAGTAGTAGTATCAGAAATTTCTAGCGCTGTACTTCAGCACAAACTACCCCCTAAGTTGAAAGACCCTGGAAGTTTTATTATAAACATAACTATGGGGGATAGGAAGGTTGCTAAAGCAATGCTTGATTTAGGTGCTAGTATAAATTTGATGCCCTACTCTATATTCTTACAACTCAATCTAGGGGATTTAAAACCCACAACTATGTCCCTTCAACTTGCAGATAGATCTCTTAAATATCCAGAGGGAATAGTTGAGGATGTTTTGGTACAGGTAGACAAACTGATAATACCTGTTGACTTTGTGGTTCTGGATATGCAAGAAAATCCAGCATTGGACAGAGAGCACACAATATTGCTTGGTAGACCATTTATGGCAACTACTAAAACTATTATTGATGTCCAAGATGGAAATTTGACAATGACAGTCTTAGGAGAGACTGTTCATTTTAAAGTTTTTGATTCTTCACCTTTCCCTTCTATTTCTGCCATCGATGAAATATTCGATGTTGATCCTTTGGATAATCTTGTCCAAAACACCTTTTTCCGAACCAGAATAGAAGACAAGCTTGAAACCGTTCTTACACTTGAAAAGGTTGAAGAAGATTTAGATGAAGATATTAAGGGGTACCTTGAACAACTAGACAATAATGAAGTGATGACAAAATCTAGTACACTTTTAAATCTACCCAGTTCTTCATCTATTAAAGAGGCCAATCCACCTGAACTTGAACTCAAAGACTTACCTGAGCACTTAAAATATGTGTTTTTGGGAGAGGGAGAAACTTATCCAGTGATAATTTCTTCAACCTTGACCAAACCACAAGAAAAGGAACTCATCAAAGTGCTTAAACAGTTTAAGAAATCTATAGGTTGGAGTATAGGTGATATAAGAGGCATTAGTCCAACAATGTGTATGCACAAGATCAACTTGGAGGATGGTGCTAAACCTGTACGAGAGGCCCAAAGAAGACTAAACCCAAACATGCAAGAGGTAGTTAAAAAGGAAATTCTTAAATTATTAGAAGAAGGGATTATCTATCCTATTGCAGATAGTAAGTGGGTTAGTCCAGTGCATGTGGTACCAAAGAAATCTGGGATAACAGTTGTTAAGAATGACAAAAGTGAATTAGTGCCCACTAGAATAATCACTGGATGGAGAATGTGTATAGATTTTAGGAAACTAAATTTATATACGAAAAAGGATCACTTTCCTCTTCCATTCATTGATCAAATGTTGGAAAGATTAGCTGGGCACGAATTTTACTGTTTTTTGGATGGACTGTCTGGATATTATCAAGTACCCATAGCACCAGAAGATCAGGAAAAGACCACATTTACATGTCCTTTTGGGACATTTGCTTTTCGCAGAATGCCATTTGGGTTATGCAATGCCCCTGCCACGTTCCAGAGATGCATGATATCCATTTTCTCGGACATGGTGGAGAAATTCATTGAGATTTTCATGGACGATTTCTCTGTCTTTGGGAACTCATTTGATGATTGCTTACATAAATTGACTTTGGTTTTAGAAAGATGCATTGAATGCAATCTAACCCTTAGTTGGGAGAAAAGTCATTTTATGGTTCAACAAGGGATAGTTTTAGGACATATAATTTCAAACAAGGGTATTGAAGTTGATAAGGCAAAAGTTGAATTGATATCCAAACTACCTCCCCCTACATCGGTGAAGGGGATAAGAAGCTTCTTGGGACATGCAGGATTCTACAGACGATTTATTAAAGATTTCTCTAAAATAAGTCGTCCATTATGTAACTTGCTATCCAAAGATGCTGATTTTGATTTCAACAATGACTGCCTTACTTCCTTTAATACCTTGAAAGATAAACTCACATCTACCCCTGTTATAATGGCACCAAACTGGTCTTTACCCTTTGAAATAATGTGTGACGCTTCTGATTATGCAATAGGAGCAGTCCTGGGACAAAGAGTGGATAAGCGTTTACATGTCATCTACTATGCTAGCAAAACACTCAATGATGCCCAGATGAATTACACCACCACTGAAAAGGAATTCTTGGCTATAGTATTCTCTTTAGACAAATTTCGGTCTTATTTAGTAGGATCTAAAGTGATTGTGCATTCTGATCATGCTGCTTTAAGATACCTATTAAGTAAACCAAATGCCAAGCCAAGATTAATCAGGTGGGTATTACTCTTACAAGAATTTGACCTAGAAATCAAGGATAAGAAAGGCAGTGAAAACTTAGTAGCTGACCATTTGTCTAGGTTGATTTCTGACTTCAATTCTCTTAAAGATGAGAGTAATGAAGATATAGTTGAAACCTTTCCTGATGAACAGTTATTTTTCATAGGTCCAAACCCATGGTATGCTGATATTGTAAACTATCTTGCCACTGGTGTTTTGCGACCTAACACTTCATATCAGGACAAGAAAAGGTTTTTTAAAACTATTAAGGACTATTTCTGGGATGACCCTTATTTATACAAGATTGGTCAAGATCAAGTCATCCGGAGATGTGTACCTGAAGAAGAACATAAGAGCATTCTGACTTTTTGTCATGAACTTCATTGTGGGGGTCATTTTGGAGGAGAAAAGACAGCCCGTAAGATATTACAGTCTGGATTCTTTTGGCCCACTCTCTTTAAAGATGCTCATATGTTTTGTGCACAATGTGATAGATGTCAAAAAACAGGAAACATAAGCAAAAGAGATGAAATGCCTTTGACATCTAATTTAGTTGTTGAACTCTTTGACATATGGGGGATTGACTTTATGGGTCCTTTTCCCCCATCTAATGGTTTTCAATACATTTTGGTTGCTGTGGATTATGTGTCCAAGTGGGTAGAAGCTATCCCCACCAAAACCAATGATGCTAATGTTGTTGTGAAATTCTTGAAAGATTTCATATTCAGTAGGTTCGGAACGCCTAGAGCTATAATAAGCGATGGAGGTAGCCATTTTTGTAACAAACTCTTTGATGGAGTACTAAACAAGTACAACATCACACATAAGGTAGCTACTCCATATCATCCTCAAACTTCCGGTTTAGTGGAAGTAAGTAATAGGCAAATTAAGGGAATACTGGAACGCACTGTGCATCCCTCAAGGAAGGATTGGGCATTTAAGTTAAATGATGCCTTATGGGCATACCGCACCGCTTACAAAACACCTATTGGGATGAGCCCTTACCGGTTAATCTTTGGGAAAGCGTGCCACCTTCCAGTTGAACTTGAACACAAGGCTTATTGGGCAATTAAAGAGCTAAACATGGATTTAGATAAAGCAGGTGAAAAACGAGTACTCCAGCTTCATGAGTTGGAAGAAATTAGGAATGAAGCCTATGAGAATGCCAAATTATACAAGGAGCGTACTAAGCGCTATCATGACAAGAGGCTAGTTCCTAAGACTCTTCACCCTGGAATGAAAGTTCTTTTATTTAACTCTTGTTTGAGATTGTTTCCAGGAAAGCTAAGATCAAGATGGGATGGACCATTCAAAATAGTTCAGGTATCTGAACATGGAGTGGTAGAACTATTGGACTCCAAGACACAAAAAACGTTCAAAGTTAATGGCCATCGTGTCAAGCCTTATGTGGAAGAACCAAACAACATTGCTGAAATGGATTGCATTTGGCTGAGTAACCCTTAGCACCAAAAAGATACGTCTTGCTAAGACGTTAAACTAAGCGCTGGATGGGAGGCAACCCATCATGTTAGGTAATTTTTTGTTATTTGTTTTATTTACTTAATTTTATTGTTTATTTTAGTTTACTTGTTTGTGAATAATTTTTAAAATTGTTAAAACTAAAATATTTGTTGAGATGTTAGAAGTTCACAGCGATCTGTCTGTATACACTTTAATGATGAATATGATGGATGCACCTGCATTTCTTCATTACTACTTACACATTCTCAAGAAATAGGTAATCTTTCTCCTCTTTTCTCTTTATCTTTAATTTGCAGTTGTTACATTGAGGACAATGTAAGTTCTAGGTTGGGGGTGGTGAAAAGTTACCATGCTTAATAAAAAAAAAAATTATATATATATATATAAAAAAAAATTATCACAAAAATGTATCATTTCTTTAAATCAAATTTAAGTAAATAGTTAAGTCTTTGGTACTGTTAGATTAATTTTTGAAAACATATCATGAAATATTTTGTAATTATTTTTGATAATTAGTTAGTTTTTGTCATAACTAGTATTTCTTGATAAAATGTGGAAATTATATTAAACCCAAAATCGGTGTTTATGAATTTTTTTTAGTGGAGACTACCCTTGTGAGATATAATTTGAGCCTAATTTCTTTTATTCAGAGTGAAATATATATTTTTTCTACTCCAAACACATTTCTTATTTATTCAAAAAGTTTAGATGATCTCTATAGGTATTAGCATTGAATGTATGAATTTTTTCTCATCTTAATAGAGTATCATATATTTTTTATTATTATTTTTGTTTAGATTAAAACGATTTGAGTAGAAATTGATAGTATATGCTTATATCTCATTCATGCATGACTGCTACAAAAACAAGAAGACATATCTGGGGTTACCTAAACCAAGATCAAACAGAGAAGCCACAAAATTAACCACTCACCAAAATCAAAAAAAAAAAAAAATGTACAATATGTACATGGGTTGACTCTCTAAAAAATACATATATATATAAAAAAAATGTATAGAGAGATAAAAAAATAGTATCATCTACATACTATGACCCACATTGCCTACAAAGTTGTGAGTAAAGGCTAATTACAAAAGAAAGATATAGGAAGTAATTCCCTAAAAAGTCATCGCAATTTCTTCATTTGTAAAAGCATATATCTTGAAATTCTTTCTTAATGAGTTGGATTTATGCATGAAAATAATTTTTGTATATGATATCTTTATAATTTATACATTCGATTCCTTTCATGAGATCAATGTTAAAATAACACTTTGAGCCTTTATTCTTTATACATATGCGAACATATTAGTTCATTTCTATACATCAACTCTTTCGCATATAAATTAGTATGAGTGTTTGAACCCATAGGATTCAGTGCTTTGAGAGTATTGACTTGTGAGGAATAGAGTCGAAGCGAATACTGATTCATGACACTGAAATTGGGTAAAATTAAATTGATACATTTTTGAAATGAAATATGAAAATGATTTTCGACTAATTATTGTAATAAAATCATGATTGTTTAAAGAGATTAAAATAACTTATGCTTGAGATTTTAATTATGATCATAAAGGAGATTAAAAAGTATGAGATATTTTTGTGATATGTTGTGTTCTTTTATTCTTAAATTAATTTTTGATTGTGTTGTAATTTTAATTTTTGATTTGATTGTTTTTATCTTTACATTTAGTTCAATGTTTGTGGGTATCATTACTGAAAACCCTCACGAGACTCAAACTCGTCCACTAGGGCAACCTAGGGGTTTAACGGCTTGTTGCATAGGCTAAATGCAACCGTTTCAATCCACGAAAGTGATTTAGGATAGTTTAAATTTTAGCTTTTATCGCTTCTCTTGCTAAGAGACTAGCAAGAAGCTGGTTGGGGGTTGTGATGAGTGCTCAAAAAGCACTAAAATAACCATGATTTTATGCACATTAATTGATTAAAAATTCATATATTTATATGTTTTATCATATATTTATATAAATTTGTCTTTTTCGGAATCACGGGTATTTTTATTGTTTTTCAGGTATTTTGGCTTAAAAACGCAATGTAAAGACTCAAAGAGGAATATTTGAAGCAATACATCACAAATATATCAATAAATAAGTGAGAAAAGGTCAACAAACATGGAAAAATCGGACGAAATGGGTCGAAAAGGTCAAAAATGTCAAAAAGACGGAAATCGCGCGCCGCAGGCCAGCCGTGCGCCCCAGCGCCCAGCCGCACGCGCCCCAGCGCCCCACTCCGCGCGCGCTGGCATGCCAAGCTGCGCGCTGGCACTGTTCACGCGCGCCGAGCTGCGCGCAGCGACAGCCCCAGCGCGCGCGCGCAGCGCCCTAGCAGCCCCCCTCCGCGCGCCCAACGCGTTTTCGCCCCATTTTTCACGTGCAGCCGCCCCTGTGACGTCATGCTGACGTCATTGATGACATCAGCAATTCCAATACGCGTTTTTACATTTTTTAATATTTTTTTAACATTTGTTTACTCATTTTTTCTCTCCATCCTCACCTATAAATACCCCCCTTCCATTCACTTCAAAACACACCTTCAAAACTCACTTCTCTCTTCTTTCTTTCTCTCATTTCTTAGTTTTTAGTTTCTCTTAGTTTCTTTCTAAGTTTCTAAGCTTTTCTTAGTTTTTCTCTTAGTTTTTAGTTCAATTCTCTTAGGTTTAGTGTTCTTCTCTTTTTGAGAGGAACTTGTAATGTTTTTGTAATAATTTAGATTTTTGATTCAATATATGGAAGTGCAAATTCCGCTCGGAGGTTTTCTAGCAACGGGAATAGCGTCGAAGTTCTGTAAGGATTTTATTTTCTTTACAGTTATTTTTATGCTTTATTCTTACATGTTATATTCAACTTGTCTGTGGTTAAATTTAACTATGCTAGCTGTTTAGTAAAAATAATGTAATAACGACGTTGTTATGCTTGCGAAATATTAAATAGGTAAAAATCTTTAAAATGAATTGATTTTGTTTTTATTCAAGATTTTATATTAAGAATGTTAGAGAGAAATATATTATTTTTCATTACAAACTTAAACCCGAAAATTAGATTTTAAGGTTTAGTTATCCGGTCTAATTTAGAGTAGTGCTCTTTTATTTGTTGGTACAATCGCCCGGTAGTTAGAGTGAAACTCTATTTCAAAAGTTTTTATAAGAATTATTATGCGAAAATGTATTGACAACATGTTTTCAATAGTGGTTTTAAAACTTGAAAGTTAGTACTCGGATAATTAAATTCTTAAGTTTAATTTGGACACCTTGAATAATGTTTAAACTGTCTAACCCCACCAAAGGTGGCATTTAAATGGTTCATTTTCAATCTCTTAGAAAAAGGAATTAATTTAATTAAGCATATTAGTTATCAACCCCACCCATAGGTGTTAATTGATTTGTTTAGTTAACAAAGAATATCTAACCCCACCAAAGGTGGTATTTATATAAAAAAGAGAGAATCAATAAAATATCAATTTATATCTTTAATAACCTAGTTAATATGAGCAAGCATAATTAATTTAGTTATTATATCCCTAAATACTCCGCTAATATAAATGATAAAAATTTGCATGACTATTTATTGAACCCGTATATATGTTTAATTTTAGATAATTATTTATTGAATTTGTATCTATGTTTATTTTTATGTTATTAGATTATATTTAATTAATCTGTATATATGTTTTATTTTATGTTATTAGATTAGGAACACAAAAACCAAACTATCGTGACAGGATGTTTAGGATTTAATTTCGTTTTTAAAAGTTTGAATAATAAATTAAAAACCACATACATTCCTTCCTTAGATCGACCTTGGGAGTATACTTATCATTTTCTTCGAAATGATTCGTGCACTTGCGAGAGTTTTATAAATATTAAAACCAAAGTATTTGCGGGAATCGGCGATGCCGGTTTTCGTTCATCAAGTTTTTGGCGCCGTTGCCGGGGAAGGAATAGCGTTTTTAAATTATTTATCAAAATTTTAAAAACATTTTTGTGCTGTAAATAATTGTGATATTTTAATAATAATCAAATTTCAAAATTCATAATAAATAAAAAAAATAAAAAAAATAAAAAAAATAAAAAATAAAAAATAAAAAATAAAAAATAAAAAAAATAATAATTTTTTTTTTTGTAAAATAATTTAGAAATTTGAAATTTGATGTAAAAAAATTTACCGTTCATAAATAGTAAAAAAAAAAACAAAACAAAGAAAAAAAAATTCAAAATTCAAAATATAAAAAATTTTAAGTTAATAAGAAATAATATAGCGTGAATAGTAAAATAAAATTACCGTTCATAAAAAAAAAAAAAAAAAAAAAAATTTCAAAAACTTAAATTTCAAAAAAAGTTTTAAGTTAATAAGACATTATATAGCGTGAATAGTAAAATAAAATTACCGTTCATGAAAAAAAAAAAAAAACATTACTTGAATTTATACCTAATTAACTAAATAACATGAAAAGTAAAAATCTAAGGGAGTTCTGTCTAGGAGACTAGTTCTTGGAAGCCTTTGTGCCACTAGTCTTTCCTGGGAACGTTGCTCTGGCTAGGAGAATGGTATTTAAGGTGCCGTTTGCACCACCATTCTTTCCTGGGAGCACTCTTGGTTAATACTAATTATGTTACAAAAAAAAAATTAAAAAAAAAATTTTTTTTTTTTTTTTTTTAGGGTTTAACTAGTTTTGTTTAGTGTTTTGTATAAAATAACATGTAAATTTTATCTAAATTTTTTTTATTTTGTTGACAGGAGTTTTAAATTTACGTTTACAATAGTCTATGCGTGGTAGGAGATCCTTAGGAAACCCCCTTACACCATATGTAAATAAATTTCATAAATTTAAACAAGTGTCAACAAAACTGGATTCTACCCATCAACCTGTTTTTGAGCCAAACATAGAACCAAGTCTTAATCCTTTACTAGAACCAAAAGAAATGGAGGAAAACCAACATATTAGGGAAACCACAATGAAAGAGTTTGCAAGACCGGTAATAGGCACGGCAACTGCCGCTATCCAGTTGGGGGAGGCTGCTCGGAATTACGACCTTAAAAATATTCATTTTTCTATGCTTCCTTCCTTTTATGGGTTACCTAATGAAGATTCTCTTTCCTTTATGAGAGATTTCTATGCTACGGTCCAAACATTCCCCCTCGGTATTCTAAACGAGGATCAACTTAGGATGAGATGTTTTCCCTACACTAGAAACTTATTTGATATATGTTGTTGAGTTTTTTCTTTCCTTTACTTATAGCATGCCTATAATTTTTTTATTATTGCTTCAGCTAATTTAATTTAATTTGTCTACATATGAATTTGGTGTAAGTCTTTAAGAATTCAGTATCTCTTTACCCTAGTTGTATACTAGTGTCAAACTATTTATCATAGTATTCTGTATTTTATTTAATTACATGTTGTGATAGTACAATCATCATTTACTAAATAAGCTCACAAATAAGAAGTCTTGAAGTTATTGGAAATCCTTTGTTGGTTATTCCAGTATGCATTCTTATTTCACATGATGTTTGTTGTTTTCCATGTTTTGCTTATACCTATATGGATAGGAGCCTATGAGGCATACTGTAACAAGTGTGTTATGAAAAAAACTTCGTCAATATATTTTTCTTTTACAAAATTCGTTTAATATTGGTGAAGAAATAAATCTTAAATTCATTTTATAAAAATGTTTAATTTACTTTAATATTTCACAAGTTTAATAACATTATTACTATCCCATATTATTATAGCCAGACATGTATATTTTAATAATTGAATAATAAATTAAACATAACATGTAAAACAACACATAAAGATAATATGAAAAGAATACATTTAAATATACCTCAACAAAATCTACGTATAATTTCAATTCTGGAAAACCTCTAATAGAATTACGAATACACTTTATTGAATTTAAACTAGAATTACTACATAAACTAAAATTGTTCAACTCTCAAATGAGAGAAGAACTTGAAACTACTAAAAGAAAAGCTAAAAAAAGGTTAAAAGACTAAGAAATTAGCCTAAGAATGAAGTTGTGGAATATATATTACAATAAAATTAGGGTTCAATTTATAGGTGTAGGAAAGGAGACAAATATGGATGAAATGACTAGCACTGTTACATACAATTCTTTCAAGTTGTATCATACACAGGCTATACGCATTTTGGAGCTTGATCAACTAACTAGTGCAATGGCATAAAACATTTTTAGAAAGTCAAATTATTTTTCTAATTTAGTTAAGAATAAGAAGTCCTAAACATTTCAACAATTTTTTGTTTGGATAAACAGAATTGTAAATTATAAATTAAATTATACCTAAAGTAAACAAGTAAAAGAAATTGAGTAAATTAAATCAATAAATTAAAGTTGATAAATGAAAGCAATAAATTAAAGTGATAAATTAAACTATGCCGAGCCTGGGATGATATATGTATATACGAGCATAATACTTCATGGATAGAACGAATAAAGTGATTTAAATATAAGCTAGATTTAATGATTAAATTTCTTTTTAAACAAAACTCCATATTGAGGTTCCAATGGTAATCAATTAATTAATTTTTCTTTGTCCGAAGGTTGAAATTGAATAATTTGTAATATATATATACCAAAATCTTCCATTAATTAATAACTTCCTATGGTCGATCTGGAAATTAAAATTGATAAGCTTAACGTAGATATATTATTTAATTATAAATCAAGATTTGACTCATCTTTAATTTATAATTAAAGTTATTTTTCAACAATCTAAATTAATACAAATAAATGAAATTATTATAAACCATTATCCATTATGTACAATTAAGCACAGATGTTATGTCTAATGGTTAATTCTAAAATATTTTCTTTAATCATAAATCAAGACTTGGTCAATCATAAATTTATGAGTAAAGATCTAAAAACTATGAATACGAAATAAATCTAAAACTTTATTTTTTTAAATCAAAATTTTTTTCT
Organism: Hippophae tibetana; assembly: GCA_037013495.1. Taxonomy (NCBI): domain Eukaryota; kingdom Viridiplantae; phylum Streptophyta; class Magnoliopsida; order Rosales; family Elaeagnaceae; genus Hippophae; species Hippophae tibetana. The sequence goes on along the minus strand of CM072808.1, from coordinate 7,732,764 downwards.
TCCAATCAAGGGAAACATAGACTAAAATCCCATGTATAGATTTAGTCAATCATAGTTATTAACAAAACTCAATTCAACTATAAAAAACGTTCTATTACAAAGAGAAATAAAAAAAAATGACAATATGATTACCCCTTCTTGATAAAAATGATTCTAGACCTCTAAATGGCTTGTTAGTACCTTCTTCAAATCCTTGTATGTGAGCATAATAATTCATGGATAGAACGAATAAAGTGATTTAAATATAAGCTAGATTTACTCATTTAATTTATTTTTAAATAAAACTCCATATTAAGGTTCTAATGATAATCAATTAATTAATTTTTCTTTGACCGAGGTTGAAATTGAATTAGTGGTAATATATATACACCAAAATATTCAATTAATTAATAACTTCCCATGGTTGATCTGGAAATTAAAACTGATAAGCTTAAGGTAGATATATTATTTTATTATAAATCAAGATTTGATCCATCTTTAATTTATAATTAAAGTTATTTTTTAATAATGTAAATTAATACAAATAAATGAAATTATTATAAACCATTATCGATTATGTACAATTAAGCATGAATGTTATGTCTAATGGTTAATTCTGAAATGTTTTCTTTAATCATAAATCAAAACTTGGCCAATCATAAATTTATGATTAAAGATCTAAAGACTATGAATAAGAAATAAATCTAAAACTTTATTTTTTTAAATCACAAAATGTTTCTTCCAATCAATGGAAGCATAGACTAAAATCCCATGTATAGACTTAGTCAATCATAGTTATTAACAAAAATCAATTCAACTATAAAAAAATGTTCGATTACAAAGAGAAATAAAAAATATAACAATAAGATTACCCTTCTTGATAAAAATGATTCTAGACCTTTAAATGGGTTTTCATTACCTTCTTCAAATCCTTGTATGCGAGAATAATACTTCATGGATAGAATGAAAAAAAGTGATTTAAATATAAGCTAAATTTACTGATTTAATTTCCTTTTAAATAAAACTCCATATTGAGGTTCCAATGGTAATCAATCAATTAATTTTTCTTTGGTCGAGGTCGAAATTGAATAATTGGTAATATTTATACACCAAAATCTTTAATTAATTAATAACTTCCTATTGTAGATCTTGGAATTAAAATTGATAAGCTTAAGGTAGATATATTATTTTATTATAAATCAAGATTTGACCCATCTTTAATTTATAATTTAATTATTTTTCAACAATCTAAATTAATACAAATCAACGAAATTATATAAACCATTATCCATTATATACAATTAAGCATGGATGTTATGTCTAATGGTTAATTCTGAAATTTTTTCTTTAATCATAAATCAAGACTTGGCCAATCATAAATTTATGATTAAATATTTAAAGACTATGAATAAGAAATAAATCTAAAATTTTATTTTTTTAAATCACAAATTTTTTATTCCAATCAATGGAAGCATAGACTAAAATCCCATGTATAGATTTAGTCAATCATAGTTATTAACAAAAATCAATTCAACTATAAAAAATGTTCAATTACAAAGAAAAATAAAAAATATAACAATAAGATTATCCCTTCTTGATAAAAATGATTCCAGACCTCTAAATGGATTGTCACTACCTTATTCAAATCCTTGGATCATATTTACAATTGTAGGGTTTTCTCTTTGTATCTGTATTTGGTGGTGGAATGGCTAACTATAAAAGTAATGTAAACCTAAATTCTATAGATGGCTGCTCTAATGTTATAATTTGAAAAGTGAATGAAAACCTAAATATAATGTTATATTTATAAGAAAGGCTGGTACAGAATGGCTTCGAGCAAAATAAATGAAGATGGGCAAAGGCTTAGTTTTTCTAGAAACTTTCCTTATACACTTTACAAACTGATTGGTTTTTCATGTAAGGCTTACATGTCTTGTTCTTTAAAGCTCCTTGGTGCAAATTGAGTGCTTTAGGTGTTACTCTTCATGTGCTGATAAATTTATACATATGAAGTTGAAAATACCTAAAATATAACACAAAATACCTATGATTCCAAAAAAATATATTTTCTTAAACAATATATAAACATGCATATTCAAATCTATTTGTCACATTTAAGTGCGCTAAAATAATCTTATCTCCCAATTAGCTTCTCGCTAGACTTTAGCAAGGAAAGCGATATAAAAACTGAAAACAAAAATAAATAAACTAAAATAAACCAACCTAAATCATTTTCTACATTGAAATGGTTCCATTTAGATTATGCAATAAGTCTTTAAATTCCTAAGTTGCCCTAGTGGATGAGTTTAAGTCTCATAAGGACTTTGAATGATGATACACATAAACTTCCTAACATGCAATAATTTATAACTAAAAAGAATAACAAGACAAAGTGAAAACAATCTACAAATAACAAAATAAAAAGACATAAAAAGTAACACTACAAATAATAGAATAAAAATTAAAATAAACAAAACTTCTCATGCTTTAGTTTATTTTTCAATTCATAATCAAAATCTCTAGCATAAGTTAATTTAAAATTCTTAAGGATTACAACTTATTGTTCAAATAAGTAAACATCACAAATTCATGTTCCAATAGAAAAAAATTTCAATTTTGATTCACCCAATCTTAGTGTTAGGAATTCGAATTCGCTTTGACTCTAATCTTCACAAGACATACTCTCAATATCGCATTGATCCTATGGGTTCAAGTACTAGATAAAGATATATGCCAATAGAAGTTATGTTAAGAAATGAGCTAAAAGGTTCGCATATGATTAAACAAGAAAAGGCTCTAAAGTGTATAATCTTGATATCATGAAAGAAATCAAATGCTAGGATTTATGAAGAAATCATATTACTAAGTTCATGTATGAATCAAAATCATCAAGCAAAATTTTTAAGTATGTGCCTCAAGATGAATGAAAATGAAATTGACTACAAGAGGAAATTTCCTACTATTTGGTAATAACCTCTCACTACTTTGAAGAACTTAGGATCATAGTATTTAATTATACTATTTGTTTTTCTCTCTTGTTTTGACTCTCCCTTTTCTCTTTTTAGAGAACAAAGCCATAAATATGTGTGTGTTGGTGAGAGTTAATATGGGTCATTTTTTTTTTCTGGGAAGCCTATATATATATATATATATCTTTTTAATAGAAGTCAAGCATGAATGAAAATAAGCCTACATTATAACTACTACTTAAATCATTCAATTAGATGAAATTATTTACATGATACTTCATCAGATGTTAAAAATCCTAACATTCAATGCAAACCTACATAAATTATCTAATAGCTTTAAATAATAAGAGAAGTGTTTAAAAGAGTAGAAAAATATTATCACTTATAATAGAAAGATAAAGGCTAAAAATATCTCACTAGGTAGCCTCCATTATTTGATTCCTAAATACCAATTTTAGGTTTATCTCAATTTCTACATCCAAGCATAAAAAATAAATTATGAATAAAAAACTAATTCTTACAATAATCAAGAACTATTTAACATATCAAAAAATAGTGCAAAGACTCAGTTAAATTTACTTTAAATTAATTAGAAGCATGACAATTTTACAAAATAAATTTAAAAGTGAGCCTAAATGTCCCTAAAGAATTAATTGAAGTAAACAATGCCAGATTAAACAAAGTAAGCTAAACAATAAAATATACATGTTTAACAAAAAATTTAAAAATGCTTAACTTCATGTATAACTTTTCTTACACCCCAACCTAGAATTTATATTCTCCTAAATGTATCAATATAAATCAAAGATTGGATCAAGTGTAATGATGTCATGCATTCATCACCGAGTTCAATTATATCACACAAACATAATGCTTTTTACTTCTCATACTAATAAACATTCATGAATTTAACATTTCTAAATAAAATAACCATTTTTTACATTAATAAAAAAAAACAAAAACAAAAACAAAAATATGAGAAAGATAAATAAAAAAACAGGAGAAAAATATAATTAAAACAAACAAAAATAACTCACTAGAATGTAAAATTAAAACAAATAAAAGAAATAAAAGAGGAAAATAAAAGAAATAAAAGAAAAAAAGAAAAATAAAAGTTAGTCTACAAAAATAGACAACAAAAGAAATAAAAATAAAATAAAAAACAAAGAACAAAGAACAAAGAACAAAATAAATAAAGTTAGTAAATATATAAATAACTAAAAGTAAATTAATAAAAGAAAAGAAAAGAAAATAAACAAGAAATAAAAATTACTAAACAAAAAGAAATAACAAATAAAATAAAATAAATTATAAAAATAAAAGAACAAAATAAATAAAAAATAAAAAAATAAATAAAAGAATCAAATAAAAGAAAATAATAATAGGTATATATATAAAGAATAAAAAATAAATAAATAAAAGAAAAGGAGTAAAAATAAAAATAAGCAAAGACATTTTATATTTTTTAAAAGTGTTATGAAAATTTTTATTTTTTAAATTTTCTTAAAATATTCTCTAAAAATTCTGAAAAATCACAAAAGAAAAATCATGAATATTTAGAAAATCACAGAAATAAAAATAAATCCCAAAAATAATAAAAATCATGAAAAATAACTAATTTAAATATAAATAAATAATTTAAAATGTCAATTTTCCATCAATGTTATCAAAAACATTGATGCATGAAAACTTGATAGTAAAGTTTTATATTTAAAAAAGATTACAAATTCACGAATCATTTATAATAAGGAATACGTATACTCCCAAGATCTTCCCCTCCAAAAATTACTATGGTTTTATTAAAAAAAATTATTTTTCTAATTTAATTAAGAAAAAAAATCCTAAACATCCTAAAAATTTATTGTTTGGTGAAACAAAATTCTAAATTCTAAATTAAATTATATCTAAAGAAAATAAGTAAATAAAATTGAGTAAATCAAAGTAATAAATTAAAGCCTAGATGAGACCACAATCCGATAAACGACTAGTGTAAGGAGAAACAAACTCCTAAAAGATTCGGCCCTAACTTGGAAAAACAAGGAAATAAACACTTATAAAAATCAGGCAATAGAATTATAGATAGTATAAAATTAAAAAGTAGATAACTTGAATAATAGCTATTATATATCAAAGCAAAAAGACTGTAAACAACAAATATTTTCTAATTAGGGTTTATACTTTAAAATGTTGAGACATACACACAACAAACTCAGATTATACTAGCTCAATAAGAGATCATGCATAACATTTGATATAATAAGGTAAACCTATATAGAGACCATATTTATATAGTAACATATTCTCGTTGCGTAAGGTAACCACTCAACAGAAAATAATTCACTAAACAGTAAACAAGTTATAATATTAATATATAATAAACCCACTATTACTTCTATTAGCTAGGACATCAATCCAAACTATCTACTATTACTCTTCACTTGTTATTTTTGAAATTTTTTGGTTCAACACTTATACCTGGCTATCCTTCATAGCTAACACCACAAAAATGACCCTCTCTTAATTGTGTGCTCTCCAAAATAATTTTGAAAATAGATAAAAATCTAAGATTGAATTTTGGTAGAGTTTTGGCTCTTAAACAATGGGCAAAGAGAAAAGAAATAAGTGGGGAATTTATAGGGCTCGAAATGGATACTTCGCCAACAACCTCACCAGGGGTGTTGGCAAGATACTAAAAAGTTATATTTTTTTTCGTTTCTAAAAATGTGGAGTTCTATCCATAAATATCTGCACCTGAAACACACCAATAACCACAAGTAAAAATGTCGGGTCATTCGGATGATTGCTTGCTAAAAACCAACACTCTACCTTGCATGCATACTACGAAAACTAACCCTATGGTTTATGTAACATGCTTGCATATAAAATGTACCTAACTATATACATGTGTAAATTATTGATTCATAGTAACCAACCTTACATAGAGGAAGACAAGTATCCTTAGTAAAATAAAATAGACATCGTGTTTTATACACGGAAAGCCAACATACAAAAAGAACATTAGGACTTACAAATCCAATAAATGAAAGAAATAAATTAAAGTGATAAATGAAACTATGTCAAACCTAGAATGATGGACGTGTATGGGATTTTAGTGAGCATAACACTTCATGTATAGAACAAATAAAATTATTTAAATATAAGCTAGATTTAATGATTTAATTTCTTTTTAAATAAAATCCCTATAATCATGGTGAGCTCCTAATGATAATCAATTAATCAATTCTTCTTTGGACGAGATTGAAATTGATTAATTGGTAACTAATATATATATACCAAAATCTTCAATTAATTAATAATTACTTCTTTTGGTTAGGCTTGAAATTAAAATTGATAAACCTAAAGTAATATATTATTTAATTATATATTAAGATTTGAACCATCTTTAGCTTATAATTAAAATATACTCTTATTTAGTATGAACAATTAAGCACATATGATGTGTCTAATGTTAATTTTAAAATGTTTTCTTTAATCATAAACCAAGACTTGGCCTATCATGGATTTATGATTAAGGATATGAAGATTATGAACAAGAAATAAATCAAAAACTTTTACAATCACTAAATCATTCTTCGAATCATAGGAAGTAAAGACTAAATCCTATATACAAATTTAGTCAATTATTGTTATTAAGAAAAGTCAATTCAACTATGAAATATATCATATTACAAAGAGAAATAAAAGATATAACAATAAAATTACCATTTCTTGATAAAGATGATTCCAGATCTTTGAATTGGCTATCACAACCTTCTTCAAATCCTTAGATAATCTTTACAATTTGAGGGTTTTCTCTCTATATCTATATCTATACATAGTGGTGGAACAACTAACTTAAAAGATAATCTAAACATAATTTCTATTAATGACTACTGTAATGTTATAATAAGAACAACTAATGAAAACCTAAATATAATGTTATATTTATAGGTAAGGCTGGTGTAGAAGTGATTTGGGCCGAATAAATGAAGGTGGGATGTAACCTAGTTTTTTCATGGAAATTTCCTTGAATACCTTACAAATTGGTTGGTTCTTCATATAAGGCTTACATGTTTTTTTTCTTTAAAGCTCCTAGGTGAAAATTACGTGCTTCAGGTGTTCTTAATATGTTGATAAATTTATACATTTGAACCAAAAACCACCTCAATTGACACAAAAAATACTCGTGATTCCAAACATATGATTTTCTTAAATAATGATATAAGCATGGATAATCAAATCTATTTACCACATTTAAATGCAACAAAATCACGTAATGTTAGTGATTTTTAAACACTCATCATGGCGTGCGATGAATTTTGTGTCTCCAATTGTAGCTTAAGAGTGTTGTGCCATGACATGGAATAATTTTGGGCTGTGGTATGCAAAAAGCTCAAGAAAACACAAGTTAGATTTGAGAGGCTTGTATCGCAACATGGATATGTTGGCCCACTGTATTCATTGAAATCCCATAATCATCAGTTCAAACCAAGAGCACCTCATCGCGGCATGAAATATATCCAGGTCATGATGCACATAGAATTATGGACTTTGAAATTCTGGTTCATTTCGACTTGTGTGAATTACTATTAATTGTCCTATAACTAACACTTAAAACATGAAAATACCATCTAAAATAAGATAATATCACATTAAAACATAAAATAAACACTTAAAATATTGCAAATAATAAGTCAAAATAGTATTTATCCTCCTCCTTCTTAGAGAAGTGTGAAAGACAAAATGTTAAAACTCTAGGAATGGACTAATTATGTTGGGCTTCAAGGTATAGTACAAGATTTTGGCCTTTTGCCAACATAAGTTGGAATGCACGACATTTAACTACATAGGTCATGAGTACTTGAAAAACACTAATATTATGTGATTTATTTGCACTTTAATTTCATAAATAGATTTGAATTTGCATAATTTTATCATTATTTTATAAAATCTTTGTTTTCAAAATCACAGCTATATATTGTTTTTTCTCTTAGGTATTTTTGGCTTCAAAATGATTCAAATGCAAACACTTGAAGAATCATACCTAGAAATATTCATTTTCAACTTAGAAGAATAAAAGAACGAATACTTGTAAGCTTTACATGTGTTCTAGCCACATTTGTAAGGGTGAAACAATAAGGAAATGAAGAAAAGCAAAATAACATGGGCCGTGGAGTTGGAAACTGTGGGTTACATTGCGACCTTCTCGTATTCAGATTTAATACATACCAATATAGATGAGAGTCGTAGCAAGGATAAAAGTGTTAGAAAAATTGAATAAAAATTTCAATTTTTAGTTTCAAAATTCTCCGTTAGCTCCTTGATTTCTTCAATTTCCAACCGTTTCTCTTCTTCAATTGGAGTTGTTTCTACCCGTTTCTCTACATCAATTCTCAAATTTTGTTTATGAATAATTCTTCTATAAATAGAGAAGAAAGCTTAGAAGAAAATTTGAGAACGAAAAAGAAAAAAATAGAGAAAAGAGAAGAAGATGGAGGCATGAAGAGAAGAAGAAGAAGAAGAGAAGGAGAAGAAGAAAGAGAAAAGGAAAAGAAGAAAGAGAAAAGAGAAAAGAGAAGAGAAAAAAAAGAAGAAAAATGAAAGTCGGTAAAGGTAAAAGAAAAAAATATTTTTATTTATTTATTATTATTTTTGGTTGTATAACTTTTATCTAGAGTTAGGTTCTTCGATATAATTCAAACACTTTAAAGTTCATAGAATAATAAACTATGGTATAAGTTTATTATTATTTAATCGTTGTATCCTAGGAGTTAAATTTTCGTCGATCTCAAACACACACAGTGAGCAGAACAATTATCGCAAGGACACTGTGTGATACACATGCCTCTGTTATTTTTTTTTATTTATTCATTTATTTAATTTATATATTATTTAAGTTTTGTATTTATATAATATATATTTCTAATGTTTTTTAAAAAATAATTTCATTCTTAAATTATTTGTCCATGTATTATTTATAACAATCTTAAGATAATTTCTTCCCCTTTTTTTTAGACAAACAAATACATAAAGTTTTTTTAATAAATATTTTGAGACAAACAAATTATTTATAATATGTTATATATATATATATATAACTATTATGTTATATATCTGTTATGCTATATATTCTATTATAATTATTGTTTAATTTTTACATCTTTATTAATTCTTTTCATCATCTTTATTTACTATTGTTTATCGCTTTCTGTATGGTTGTTATTATTAATTATTTTATATAATTGTAATATTTTTTATACCGATATTTTATATTAAGTTTTTTGTTTTCTTTATTTATTTTTTGTTACTAATCTTAATACTCTTTACTTTATATTTGTATTTTATTTTTACTATATATATATATATATTTCTTTATACATATATATTTTATAATTTTATAAAAAATAAATTGCTTTATTTTAAAATTATTTAATCACTATAATTAATGAAATTACACACACACACACACACACACACACACACACACACACACACACACACACACACACACACACACACACACACATATATATATATATATATATATATATATATATATATATTTAATCTATAAAATTTATTTGGTAATTTTTAAAACTTAAATTGTTATTTGTGTATTGAATAGAGAAAATATAAAGAAAAGATTATGCAATCTGAAATGACAACTCCAGTGTCCCAAACTGAAAGCCAAACTACGAATGTTACTGGCCCTACTGTTGGTGGTTCTACTATGAATCAAATGATGAGGCCTTCTGTGGCTTATGGGGTAACTCCAATGTTACCAGTTTCTATTCCAATGAATCATGTTGTGGTAGAGTGACCAGAGAAGGTTAATGGTTTGAACTTCAAGAGATGGAAGATTAAGATGATGTTCTATCTCACCACATTGAATTTAGCAAGGTTATTGGCTGAAGATGCTCCCAATCAACTTGAGGGTGAACGACATTTTTCAATTTGCTAGTGCTATTGAAGCATGGAAACATTTTGATTATCTATGTCAAAACTATGTTCTAAATAGTCTAACTGATTCCTTGTACAATGAGTACAATAAGGAAAATACGACCAATGACTTGTGGGAATCATTGGACCGCAAGTATGAAACTAAAAATGCTGGTGCCAAGAAATTTTTGGTTGGTCGCTTTCTTGATTATAAGATGGTGGACTCTAAATCAGTATGCAATCAAGCATGTGAAATCCAAGATATCATAACAGAGATGTATGATGAAGGGATGATACTTAGTGAAACTTTGCAAGTTGCAACTATTATTGAAAAGTTTCCCCTTTCATGGATAGAGGTCAAGGCCTACCTTAAGCATAAGCAAAGGGAAGTGTCTTTGAAAGACTTGCTGATAAGATTCAAAGTGGAAGAAAACAACAAGGCTTCTTCTAAAAGTGGTTTATCCCATTAGCACCCAAGGCTAATTTGATGGAACATGGTCAAAGTTCCAAACACTATAAAAATAAGGGTAAGGGAAACCTGGGTAAAGGTTTTAAATTGGGACGAAGAGAAGAAAATTTTAAGAAGTTATGTTTTAAGGGATTTTCTTTAATTGTCAGAGGAAAGGGCATAAATCCCCAGACCGTAGGTTTCTAAAAAGAAACAGAGACCGTGAAGCAAACATGATTGATGACATCACTCATGATATTTCTAACATTGACTTATGTGCAATCATTCTGAGGTAAACTTGGTGGGATCAAACCCAAAGGAGTAGTGGATTGACATAGGTGCAACGAGGCATGTATGCTCAAATAAATGGCTATTCATTTGAAGTAGTGAAAGATGGAGAGAAGCTCTTCAAGGGAAATTCAGCCACATCAGCCATTCAAGTGTAAGGCTAGGTCAAACTGAAGATGGCCTATGGGAAGGAACTGACATTAAATAATGTACTCTATGTGCTTGACATCTATAAGAATTTTGTTTTTGGCTCATTGTTAAACAAGCATGGCTTTTAGATGGTGTTTGAATCTGACAAGGTCGGTATGACCAAAAATGGGATGTTTGTGGGGAAGGGACATGTATCTGATGAGCTATTTAAGCTTAATGTAATGACTATAAAAGCTAAGAATATTAATAAGATTAATTCTTCTGCTTATATTCTTGAGTCTTCTAACTTGTAGCATGGTAAACTAGGTCATGTTAATTATGATACATTGCGTAGATTAATTAACATGGAACACATACCCTTGATGAGCGAAAACCAACATCGTCGATTCTTACCAATACTTTGGTTTTAATATTTATAAAACTCTCACAAGTGCACGAATCATTTCGAAGAAAATGATAAGTATACTCCCAAGGTCGATCTAAGGAAGGAATGTATGTGGTTTTTAATTTATTATTCAAACTTTTAAAAACAAAATTAAATCCTAAACATCTTGTCACGATAGTTTGGTTTTTGTGTTTCTAATCTAATAACATAAAAATAAATATAGATACAGATTCAATAAATATAATCTAATAACATAAAAATAAACATAGATACAGATTCAATAAATATTTATGCAAATTTTATCATTTATAATAGTGGATTATTTATGGATATAATAACTAAATTAATTATGCTTGCTCATATTATCTAGGTTATTAAAGATATAAATTGATATTTTATTGATTCTCTCTTTTTTATATGAATACCATCTTTGGTGGGGTTAGATATTCTTTGTTAACTAAACAAATCAATTAACACCTATGGGTGGGGTTGATAACTAATTTGGTTAATTAAATTAATTCCTTTTTCTAAGAGATTGAAAATGAACCATTTAAATGCCACCTTTGGTGGGGTTAGACAGTTTAAACTTTATTCAAGGTGTCCAAATTAAACATAAGAATTTAATTATCCGAGTACTAACTTTCAAGTTTTAAAACCACTACTGAAAACATGTTGTCAATACATTTTCACATAATAATTCTTATAAAAACTTTTGAAATAGAGTTTCACTCTAACTACCGGGCGATTGTACCAACAAATAAAAGAGCACTACTCTAAATTAGACCGGATAACTAAACCTTAAAATCTAATTTTCAGTTTTAAGTTTGTAATGAAAAATAATATATTTCTCTCTAACATTCTTAATATAAAATCTTAAATAAAAATAAAATCAATTCATTTTAGAAATTTTCACCTATTTAATATTTCACAAGCATAACAACGTTATTATTATATCATGTTTACAAACAGCCAGCAAAGTTTAATTTAATTATAGACAAATTAAAATATAACATGTAAGAATAAAGCATAAAAAATAACTGTAAAGAAAATAAAATCCTTACAGAACTTCGATGCTATTCCCGTTGCTGGAAAACCTCCAAGCGGAATTTGCACTCCCATTTATTGAATCAAAAAGCTAATAAATTACAAAAACATAACTACTTCTTCTCAAAAAGAGAAGAACTCTAAAACTAAGAGAATTTCACTAAAAACTAAGAAAAAAACTAAGAAAAGCTTAAAAACTAAGAAAAAACTAAGAAAAGCTTAAAAACTAAGAAATGAGAGAAAGAAAGAGAAGAGAAGAATGGTTTTGAGGTGTGTTTAGAAGTGAAGGGAAGGGGGGTATTTATAGGTGAGGATGGAGAGAAAAAGTGAGTGAAAAAATGTTAAAAAAATGTAAAAACGCGGAATGGGTTCAAACACTCATACTAATTTATATGCAAAAGAGTTGATGTATAGAAATGAACTAATATGTTCGCATATTTATAAAAATTAAAGGCTCAAAGTGTTATTTTAACATTGATCTCATGAAAGGAATCGAATGTATAAATTATAAAGATATCATATAAAAATTATTTTCATGCATAAATCAAACTCATTAAGAAAGAATTTCAAGATATATGCTTTTTACAAATGAAGAAATTGTAATGACTTTTTAGGGAATTACTTCCTATATATTTCTTTTGTAATTAGCCTATACTCACAACTTTGTAGGCAATACGGGTCATAGTATGTAGATGATACTATATATTTTTTATCTCTCTATTTTTTTTTGAAGATTTTTTTTTCAATATATGTATATTTTAGAGAGTCAACCCATGTACAAATTGTACTTTTTTTTAGGATTTTGGTGAGTGGTTAATTTTGTGGCTTTTCTGTTTGATCTTGGTTTAGGTAACCCCAGATATGTCTTTTTGTTTTTGTAGTAGTCATGCATGAATGAGATATAAGCATATACTATCAATTTCTACTCAAATCATTTAATCTAAACAAAAATAATAATAAAAAAATATATGATACTCTATTAAGATGAGAAAAAATTCATACATTCAATGCTAATACCTATAGAGATCATCTAAAAATTTGAATAAATAAGAAATGTGTTTGGAGTAGAAAAAATATATATTTCACTCTAAATAAAAGAAATTAGGCTCAAATTATATCTCACAAGGGTAGTCTCCACTTAAAAAAAATTCGTAAACACCGATTTTGGGTTTAATATAATTTCCACATTTTATCAAGAAATACTAGTTATGACAAAAACTAACTTATTATCAAAAATAATTACAAAATATTTCATGATATGTTTTCAAAAATTAATCTAACAGTACCAAAGACTTAACTATTTACTTAAATTTGATTTAAAGAAATGATAAATTTTTGTGAGAAAATATATATATATATATATATATTTTTAAGCATGGTAAGTTTTCACCACCCCCAACCTAGAACTTACATTGTCCTCAATGTAACAACTACAAATTAAAGATAAAGAGAAAAGAGGAGAAAGATTACCTATTTCTTGAGAATGTGTAAGTAGTAATGAAGAAATGCAGGTGCATCCATCATATTTATCATTAAAGTGTATACAGACAGATCGCTGTGAACTTCTAACATCTCAACAAATATTTTTAGTTTTAACAATTTAAAAATTATTCACATATAATTAAACTAAAATAAACAATAAAATTAAGTAAATAAAACAAATAACAATAAAAAAATTACCTAAAATGATGGGTTGCTTCCCATCCAGCGCTTAGTTTAACGTCTTAGCAAGACGTAACTTTTTGGTGCTAAGGGTTACTCAACCAAATGCAATCCATTTTAGCAATGTTGTTTGGTTCTTCTAAATAAGGCTTGACGCGATGGCCATTGACTTTGAACGCTTTTTGTGTCTTGGAGTCCAATAGTTCTATTACTCCATGTTCAAATACCTGAACTATTTTGAATGGTCCATCCCATCTTGATCTCAGCTTTCCTGGAAACAATCTCAAACGAGAGTTAAATAAAAGAACTTTCATTCCAGGGTGAAGAGTCTTAGGAACTAGCCTCTTGTCATGATAGCGCTTAGTACGCTCTTTGTATAATTTGGCATTCTCATAGGCTTCATTCCTAATTTCTTCCAACTCATGAAGCTGGAGTAATCGTTTTTCACTTGCTTTATCTAAATCCGTGTTTAACTCTTTAATTGCCCAGTAAGCCTTGTGTTCAAGTTCAACTGGAAGGTGGCACGCTTTCCCAAAGATTAACCGGTAAGGGCTCATCCCAATACGTGTTTTGTAAGCGGTGCGGTATGCCCATAAGGCATCATTTAACTTAAATTCCCAATCCTTCCTTGAAGGACGCACAGTGCGTTCCAATATTCCCTTAATTTGCTTATTACTTACTTCCACTAAACCGAAAGTTTGAGGATGATATGGAATAGCTACTTTATGTGTGATGTTGTACTTGTTTAGTACTCTATCAAAGAGTTTGTTACAAAAATGGCTACCTCCATCACTTATTATAGCTCTTGGCGTTCCGAACCTGCTGAATATTAAATCTTTCAAGAATTTCACAACAACATTAGTATCATTGGTTTTGGTGGGGATAGCTTCTACCCACTTGGATACATAATCCACAGCAACCAAAATATATTGAAAATCATTAGATGGGGGAAAAGGACCCATAAAGTCAATCCCCCATACATCAAAGAGTTCAACAACTAAATTAGATGTCAAATGCATTTCATCTATTTTTCTTATGTTTCCTGTTCTTTGACATCTATCACATTGTGCACAAAACATATGAGCATCTTTAAAAAGAGTGGGCCAAAAGAATCCAGACTGTAATACCTTACGTGCTGTCTTTTCACCACCAAAATGACCCCCACAATGAAGTTCATGACAAAAAGTTAGAATGCTCTTATGTTCTTCTTCAGGTACACATCTCCGGATGACTTGATCTTGACCAATCTTGTATAAATAAGGGTCATCCCAGAAATAGTCCTTAATAGTTTTAAAAAACCTTTTCTTGTCCTGATATGAAGTGTTAGGTCACAAAACACCAGTGGCAAGATAGTTTACAATATCAGTATACCATGGGTTCAGACCTATGGAAAATAACTGTTCATCAGGAAAGGTTTCAACTATATCTTCATTACTCTCATCTTTAAGAGATTTGAAGTCAGAAATCAACCTAGACAAATGGTTAGCTACTAAGTTTTCACTGCCTTTCTTATCCTTGATTTCTAGGTCAAATTCTTGTAAGAGTAAGACCCACATGATTAATCTTGGCTTGGCATTTGGTTTACTTAATAGGTATCTTAAAGCAGTATGATCAGAATGCACAAGCACTTTAGATCCTACTAAATAAGACCGAAATTTGTCTAAAGAAAACACTATAGCCAAGAATTCCTTTTCAGTGGTGGTATAATTCATTTGGGCATCATTGAGTGTTTTGCTAGCATAGTAGATGACATGCAAACGCTTATCCATTCTTTGTCCCAAGACTGCTCCTATAGCATAATCAGAAGCATCACACATTATTTCAAAAGGTAAAGACCAGTTTGGTGCTATAATAACAGGGGTAGATGTTAGTTTCTCTTTCAAGGTATTAAAGGAAATAAGGCAGTCATTGTTGAAATCAAAATAAATATCTTTTGATAGCAAGTTACATAAGGGACGACTTATTTTAGAGAAATCTTTAATAAATCGTCTGTAAAATCCTACATGTCCTAAGAAGCTTCTTATCCCCTTCACAGATGTAGGGGGAGGTAGTTTGGATATCAATTCAACTTTTGCCTTATCAACTTCAATACCCTTGTTTGAAATTATATGCCCTAAAACTATCCCTTGTTAAACCATAAAATGACTTTTCTCCCAACTAAGGGTGAGATTGCATTCAATGCATCTTTCTAAAACCAAGGTCAATTTATGTAAGCAATCATCAAATGAGTTCCCAAAGACAGAGAAATCGTCCATGAAAATCTCAATGAATTTTTCCACCATGTCTGAGAAAATAGATGTCATGCATCTCTGGAAAGTGGCAGGGGCATTGCATAACCCAAATGGCATTCTGCGAAAAGCAAATGTCCCAAAAGGACATGTAAATGTGGTCTTTTCCTAATCTTCTGGTGCTATGGGTACTTGATAGTATCCAGATAATCCATCTAAAAAACAGTAAAATTCGTGCCCAGCAAATCTTTCCAACATTTGATCAATGAATGGAAGAGGAAAGTGATCATTTTTAGTATATAAATTTAGTTTCCTAAAATCTATACACATTCTCCATCCAGTGATTATTCTAGTGGGCACTAATTCACTTTTGTCATTTTTAACAACTGTTATCCCAGATTTCTTAGCTACCACATGCACTGGACTAACCCATTTACTATCCGCAATAGGATAGATAATCCCTCCTTCTCATAATTTAAGAATTTCTTTTTTAACTACCTCTTGCATATTTGGGTTTAGTCTTCTTTGGGCCTCTCGTACAGGTTTAGCACTATCCTCCAAGTTGATCTTGTGCATACACATTGTAGGACTAATGCCTCTTATATCCCCTATACTCCAACCTATAGATTTCTTAAACTGTTTAAGCACTTTGATGAGTTCCTTTTCTTGTGGTTTGGTCAAGGTTGAAGAAATTATCACTGGATAAGTTTCTCCTTCTCCCAGAAACACATATTTTAAGTGCTCAGGTAAGTCTTTGAGTTCAAGTTCAGGTGGATTGGCCTCTTTACTAGATGAAGAACTGGGTAGATTTAAAAGTGTACTAGATTTTGTTATTACTTCATCATTGTCTAGTTGTTTAAGGTACCCCTTAATTTCCTCATCTAAATCTTCTTCGACCTCTTCAAGTGTAAGAACAATTTCAAGCTTGTCTTCTATTCTGGTTTGGAAAAAGGTGCTTTGGACAAGATTATCCAAAGGGTCAACATCGAATATTTCATCGATGGCAGAAATAGAAGGAAAAGGTGATGAATCAAAAACTTTAAAATGAACAGTCTCTTCTAAGACTGTCATTGTCAAATTTCCATCTTGGACATCAATAATAGTTTTAGTAGTTGCCATAAATGGTCTACCAAGCAATATTGTGTGCTCTTTGTCCAATGCTGGATTTTCTTGCATATCCAGAACCACAAAGTCAACAGGTATTATCAGTTTGTTTACCTGCACTAACACATCCTCAACTATTCCCTCTAGATATTTAAGAGATCTATCTGCAAGTTGAAGGGACATAGTTGTGGGTTTTAAATCCCCTAGATTGAGCTGTAAGAATATAGAGTAGGGCATCAAATTTATACTAGCACCTAAATCAAGCATTGCTTTAGCAACCTTCCTATCCCCCATAGTTATGTTTATAATAAAACTTCCAGGGTCTTTCAACTTAGGAGGTAGTTTGTGCTGAAGTACATCACTAGAAATTTTTGATACTACTACTCGTTCATTCAGTTCATACCTCCTTTTCTTAGTGTTCAACTCTTTGAAAAACTTGGCATATGAGGGCACATTCATGATCACTTCTAATAATGGTAAATTGATATTTACTTTAGAGAGCATATTAAAAAGATCATAGAATTGCTTATCTTGTTTGGATTCTTTTAACCGGTGGGGAAAAGGTACTTGCATCTGGTGTGGTTCTGTTGTCTTTTGAATTTTGGGGATGTCAGATGACCCCCCAATGAGTTTTTCAGAAGACTTGTTAAGTTTAACACTTGTTTCTCCTTTTTGCGAGATTATTATATCGCCTTCTTTGTTACCTGAACTACAAGGTAGATTGTTAGAGATTTTAGGTAAACTGGTATTGACTACCTTACCACTTCGAAGGGTTCTTACATCCTTTGCTTGTTCTGGTTGACTAGGCAACTTTCCTGGTTCTTTCTTTTGCATTTGTTCAGCGAGTTGCCCAACTTTAGATTCAATCCTTTTAACCGAAGTCTCCATGGTGTTCAACCTTTGATTAGTCATCAATTGGTTGTCACGACTAACTTGAATAAAAGCATTCAAGCTATCTTCTAAGGTTGGCTTAAAAGATTGACTTGGTGGGTAAATGTGGTTGTTATCCGACCTTAGTGTTGGATATTGGGTGTAGGCTGGGTGATTATATGTGTTTGGATGATACCTTTGAAAAGATTGGACTTCCTCTATGGCATCGACACTAGAATCACAAGTATTTGAACAATTATGAGTACCATGCCCAATTGAACAATACACTCCACACACCTCTTGATTTGAAATTTGGTGGGTAGTGAGAAGTTGCACTTGTTTAGTCAATTCAGCAAGTTGCAAGGTTATCTCATTATCAGAGCCAACTTCATTGACTCTTGCTTTCCTTCTACCACCTCTTTGTTGGGAATTAGAACCCAATAGCTCATAAAGATTATAGGTTTCCTCTGCGGTTTTTTCTCCTACAGCACCTCCAGCAGCATTGTCAACCATATATTGACTCTGCAGTGTCAATCCGTCATAAAAGAATTGGTTTTGTAGCTGTAATGGAAAGCTATGATTTTGACATTGAATGAAAAGGAGTTTGAATCGTTCCCAAGATTCATGAAAGGGCTCTTCATACATTTGAGAAAATGTTGCTATCTTCGTCCTTAGATCAACAGTCTTTTGATGGGAATAGAAACTACCCATAAATATTTTATATACTACCTCCCAAGTTTTAAGAGAACCTGACTGTAGAGTAATGAACCATGACCAAGCTTTATCCTTGAGGGTGTAAGGAAAACACCTCATCCTAAGTTGATTGGTTATCCCTACAAACTTGAATAAAAGAATTCAAGTTGTCCTCCAGGGTTGATTTATTGGGAATGCTTCTTGGAATATGTGGGTGGAATTGCTGGCCTGGCTGGTTTGAGCTTTGAACGAAAGGAGGGTTGTTTTGCCTCCAGGAGAAATTTGGATGATTTCTCCACCCAGGATTGTAGGTATTTGAATTGGGGTCAAACCTTGGTCATTGTTGATATGCTCCCAACACATTAACCTGTTCAGGTCCAGTTGTTATTTCTCCTTGATATGGACAAGCTTCAGTACCATGTCCCATGTTGCTATACAAACCATATTGTTCATTATTGGTGTTGGTTTGTGTAGTGAGAAGGGCAACTTGCTTGGTCAGTTGAACAAGTTATTGTTGAACTTCATTACTGGAGTCGATTTCATGAACTCCAGCTTTTCTCACTCGTGAGCTTTTCTATTGGGAATTAACACCCAACATCTCAAAAAGGTTGTACGTCTCTGAGGCAGTCTTTTCTGCTATTGCTCCTCCTACAGCGTTGTCGACAATGAACTGACATTATTGTGTAAGTCCATCGTAAAAGAATTGGTTCTGCAACTACAAGGGAAAGCTGTGATGGGGACATTGAGTGAGAAACATTTTGAACCTATCCCAAGCTTCATGGAATGGTTCTCCTTCCATCTGTGAGAAAGTAGCAATCTTTCCTCTCAACTCTGATGTTTTTTGGTGGGAATAGAATTTTCCCATGAATTTATTGTAAATGTTCTCCCATGTCATCAGAGAACCTGGGGGAAGTGACATTAACCAAGCTTTGGCCTTATCCTTTAAGGTTTAGGGGAAACATCTCATTCTAAGTTGATCCTCGTTTAGAATACCAAGGGGGAATGTTTGGACCGTAGCATAGAAATCTCTCATGAAGGAAAGAGAATCTTCATTAGGTAGCCCATAAAAGGAAGGAAGCATAGAAAAATGAATACTTTTTAGGTCATAATTCCGAGCAGCCTCACCCAACTGGATAGAAGCAGTTGTCGTGCCAATCACCGGTCTTGCAAACTCATTCATAGTGGTTTCCCTAACATGTTGGTTTTCTTCCATTTCTTTCGGTTCTAGTAAAGGATTAAGACTTGGTTCTATGTTTGGCTCAAAAACAGGTTGATGGGTGGAATCCAGTTTTGTTGACACTTGTTTAAATTTATGAATATTATTTACATATGGTGTAAGGGGGTTTCCTAAGGATCTCCTACCACGCATAGACTATTGTAAACGTAAATTTAAAACTCTTGTCAACAAAATAAAAAAATTTAGAGAAAATTTACATGGTATTTAATACAAAACACTAAACAAAACTAGTTAAACCCTAAATCAATTTTTTTTTTCAAAATATTTATTATTTTATTTATTTATTTAAATAAAACAAAGTTTAAATTTTTATTTCGTGATTTTTTTTTTACTTATTAATTTATACATTAATGTCTAATATTATAATTTTCGTGGCAATCATATTTATTATAATTATATTACTTATTTTAGATACGTATAATTTTATAGAACCTATTGCACACAATTTAAGAAACAAGTTTTTGTCATTGTTGCTGAGGATAGTAAACATTGGAAATTAATTTTTTTCTTTAATTTTCATTTTATTTGATATCTCCTGTGTTCTCTTAGAAAGGTATTTGACTCTATTGCACAAACAGATTTTGTGAGGGACATTTCTTGCTTATAGACCAGATTGAGGCGTACTTTGGAAATATGAAGAAGAGAGCAACAAGTCCTTTTTCCAAGTGGAAGTAACGGAAAATCTAGTTTAAAGAAACAATATTGAGATGAATTTGAACAACCAGATACCTTGAAGAGATGATAGGGACAAAACTATGAATTAATATGCATTACTGTTGTCTCTTTTAAGAGAACATAAAACGTGCAAGTATACACGGTCACAAGTAATAAAATTTGATAAGTGAGTTATCGTTCCCACAGAGATTTGTCACTACAGTTTGTTGAGTACTAAAATTATTTCACTCTCATTTTATCCAAAACAATTGTTAATTGGAAGAAGATTTAACTAACTAAATTTTTTTATAACAAAATAAAAGAAAATTCTACGATTGTAGTTTTCACTAAATTATTCCACTCGAATCATATTATTCCGTATAGACACACCTCGTTAAATTAATTCACTATATTCCTATGAGAATTAAATTCACCAAGATTCATTACGCTCTAAGTTCTCAAATGGCCACACATACGATAAAGGTATATTCCTATCCTTCATATATATATATATGTTATTCTATCCATGAGCAATATACACAAAAATTCCTCTTCCAAGTTTATTTAAGTTCCACAGATCAATTGATAAATTTTCCAATAATCAAAAGCATTAAGCACAAATAGAATAAACAAATTAAAAGTCTCATAATCTTTCAGAAATAATTAAAATCAAGCTTCATAAATTTATATAAAAATGCAACCCTAGAAAAATTAAATTATTCCATATGAAAAATTAAGATTACAACATTTAAGGAATCACTTAAGAACACAAAGAAAATTAAAACTTCATCTGCACAGAAACACAACAGAAGCCAAAATGGCTTCTGTGTGTTATCTGCCCGTTCAAAACCCCTTCATTTCTATCTGTATCACATATTTATACCCCAATAAAATATTAAAAATATTTAAAGTGGAACACAAAAAATATTCTTTTTGCAGACGCATGTAAACAAAATTTATCGTGCAAAATAGTGGGCAGCGTGCGCCATTTCTGATTTCTTTTTATTCAACCCGCATGGCATGTGTCATCATCTAATTAGATGAAAGAAATAGTGGGCCACGTGGAAGCCTCTCATACGATGTCAAGAACGGGCGCATGCGGAATGTGTTGCATGGGATAACCGACAACGAGACACGTGGGGGACAAAAAGTTGCGGGAAACGCGTGTGTGGTTCTGTGTTTTTGTGTTCACCAAAATGTGCCACATGTCCTCACATGATTGGTTGGAAGAAATAGTGGTACATGTGGTAGACTCAAAGGGTTGGAGGGAGAGCTTGCATGTGGTTGCGCCGCACGGAATCAACGGATGGGGGACACGTGGGTCCCACCCTACAAGCTGGCCTGCACAGCAAGTGTGCCCTACACGGGTACCAAGCAGTGTGCAACCAGACAATCCGCGTCCACTCGAGATTGTCGCATCTGGTTCCACACACCACATTGTCGCCATTGATTTCCTTATCGAACTATGGGTGTCGCGCGCTGGTGTTCTCGCGAGTGGCTTCCTTTTTCTGCGTAGAAAATAAATATCCTTAATTACTGTTTAGCCCTCCAATTTAATTCAATTTAACTTTTAAACTTTTGTTAATTGCAATTAAGCCCTTTTTCTAAATTAAATTAACTTTTATACTTTTTTTAATTGCAATTAAACACTCTTTTCATTTAAATTATATTTTCTGACATTTATTATCTCCAATTAAGTCCTTTTTCGATACAATTATTTAATTTTCTTAAAAATATATTCCTTAAGAAACTAACAGTAAATATTAATTTATTTCATTAAAATTAACTAAAAATATCAAGAACATAGCAATTGTAATCAATAAAATAGATGAAAATAACTATATAAAATATAGTTGTCAATTACATATGCTAGAAAGGCTAAATCAAAATATTAAAAGGCTGAACATTTAAGTTTTTTGGTTTGAACTAAAGCTAGTGATATTTCAAATGTTATAAACAATTAGGTAATTCAACAAGTTAATTATAGAGGATCCTCATTTTCATATCAGATGGTTTATTGAAGTTGGTGGTTCTTTCAAATTTAGGGTGTGACTAAGGAAGCTTTTAGGTTCTAATTGTTCCCTTAATCTTTGTAAGTTTGTTCTCGAGCTTGGATAAATTCTTTGGCACCAAATTCCATTACTACTTGGAATGATTTGGTAGACAAATTCTTAATGAAATATTTCTCCCCAACAAAGAATGTCAAGCTTAGAAATGACATTACCTCTTTCCAACAAAATGATAGGGAATCTTTATATGAATCATAAGAAATATTCAAAGAGTTAGTAAGGAAGTATCCTCACCATTTTATCCCTCATTAGATCTTGAAAAAGTTTGAGTTCTCATCCACTACTGGTATAATGAGGTACTTATTCCTTAAGGACTCATCCTTAACTTATAAGCAACGAAAAGATAAACACTTAACAAATCACAATAGCAATAGTAAATAATAACCAAAGGTAATTAGAAAACTTTAAGGAGAAAATATATTATTTAGTAAGTAGATGGCTAGTAAAGAATAGTAAAGCTTTCTAATTAGAGTTTAAACTTTAGTATGTTGTAACATACATAATTTAAACTCAGATTGTACTAGTAAAACAAAAGAACATGCACAACACAAGATGTAATGAGATAAACCTACAAAGAACTCCTATCTATGTGGTAACATCCGCAGGTTCCTTAAGCCAACCACTTAGTAGAAAAAAAATCCACTAAGCAATAAAAAATTACAAGCCTGACAAGAATAAAACTACCAATATCTCTATCAGTCAGGACATTTGTCTAAACAATATAGTGTTGCCCTGAGTTGTTGCTTTCGTCATGACTTGGGCTAAAACATAAACCTGAATTTCCTCCAAAGTCAACACTACTTAATGTAGTATGATGACTAACTAAAGATTAGTAATGTATAGTAAAAACCAAGCAAACCTGAGAACCACCCTCAATCATGAACTACAAACAACCATTGTGGGAAACACATTCAATCACAAACCATATATTGTCTACGTGTGAAACAAATAGCCAAAAATATAAAATTACAAACAAAAAAACCCAACCAAATCACATAGTATTTTTCTCATATAGAAAGTAAAATGATCAAGAGCTCTCAACATTCAAGTACTCTATGTTATCCACAACAATGTTGCAAAAATATTACGACAATCTCAAGTAAATTTTTATTCAATAGTAATTCTCAAAGCAAATTTGGAAAAGTTTCAGTGCATAAAAGATGGTTGAAAAGAGCCCAAAGAGGGGTGTTTACAGAAGGAACTAGCCACCAATGGCCACCCTCACTAAGGTCTTGGTGAACACCACGTCGGGGTTTCAATAAGGGGTTTGGTGAGGCCCTTATCGAGAACCTCATTGAGTGATGAGTGCTTAAAAGCACTAAATATAATGTGCTTTTATGCACTTTAAATGTTAAAATAGATTTTATCATCATTTTAGTAAATATATCTTTCGAAATCACAAGTATGTTTTATTTTATTTTTTGTATTTTTAGCTTCAAAATTATTCAACTAATCAATACTTGAATAATTGTATCCTAAAGCACTCCATTACAACCATAAGGCATAAAAGAATTACATATGTTCCAAAATTATGTATGAGACGAAATACGAAAGGGTTTCTAGAAGCGCAAACTAGCGCATGGGTTTTTGTGTGCCACAGTGAGGGAAAGTTGGATTGATATTTTAGAGTGCTCCAGTATGGGTCATGCTATAGTGAAAAATAAATGCATGCCACGGTTCGAGATCCTCTGATCCATATTTGTTTCTTTTGTAGTGTATTCCAAACCTATAAAAATCCCTCATCTATATCATTATAAAATCATCCATTGAGCTCCTTTACCAGTATTCTTTTCTTTCTCTCTTAGCTTTCTTAAGTTTCCTTAGTTTTTAGCTTTTAATTATTCTCTCATTTTGAAAGTTGAATAATTTTTATGTCTATGTTATAAACAATTTAGATTAGTTTATCAAAATAAGTGGTAATAATAGGAGTTTCTCTATATAACAGATTGGTATAACACTTATCCGTAGTAGTACAATTGAGGTGTTAACTTTAATATTATTATATTTACAATTTTAGTATAATGTATCTTTCTAAATATTATATTCAATATATTTGGCATTTATTAAATTGAGCATATCTGGTTAATTGTAATAATGAAATTATAGTTATGTTATTATAATTAAAAAATACATTAATGATATTTTTCATAATAGATTTTAAAAATTTGGGTTTTAGAAATATTAATATGGATTTGATTTAGGGTGATACTCTTAGATGTTAGAATGTAATTATATAGATCTAATTTAGAGTCATACTCTATTTCAAAGATTTTTTTATAAGATTTATTATTGGAAAATATCTTGAGAACTTCTTTTTTGTAATAAATTTTAAATTTGAAATTTAGCTTTAAAATTCTTGAATCTACCATCCAATTTAGATAGCTTGAATAGAATTTTAATTGTTGGTATGACCAAAGGTGGAAACTTAAGGGGTTTGTTAATTTCTTACAAGATAAGTTTAATTTAACTAAGTTTAAAATTATGAACCGGATCTAAGGTGGCAAGATTAAATCTAATTAGTAAAGAATAATGACCACACTAAAGATGTTATTTAAACATATAAGAAAGAATTAATAATCTGAATTTATATTTCATTAACATAATTAAATTTACCAAACATAATTAGCTAGCTAAATATCCCATTAATTCTCTATTGATAAACAAAGTACTTGTCAACTTGTTATTTGTGTAAACCTATCTATCCTTTATTTTTTATTATTTCATGTTTTATTTTAGATATTTTAAAACCAAATGTTGAAATAGAATGTTTAGGTTTAATTTTCATTTTTAAGAATTTGTTGAATTATTTATAGTTTCTCTTTAGATCGATTTTAGATGTATACTTATCATTTCTAACAAAATGTTTCATGCACTTGCAAACTATTTTATAAATACAAAACTTGAGTATCATCGAGGTGCCAAAAAGTCCAATTTTTTTATTCAAAAAATAGCGAGTAATTTTCACAAAAATTTGTACTCGAACTGGACAAAAATCAACCACTCATGACCTAGGATGTATACTAAAAAACCAACCTCGTGGTGTATGAATAGTGTACCTACCTATGTGTATTTATGCATTACTAATTTGCAGTTACTAACCTTACACAAATGAAGATAGAAACACCGAGTAAAATAAACAGACTCATTGTTTTGCATATAGGAAGCCAACATACTAACACAAAGTATAACAAGACTTACGATCTACCCCTTTGGCTTTCCTTGTCATAACACTACACAACTAAGTATAGATGCATATGAATCCTGAGATGATCATGAAGATGACCTAAAGAAGTTTGTTCCCATGAACTAAGCATTGTCGTACACCAAACACAAGAAAAACAAACCTATACCAAGTGCATCCATCTTGTGCGCTCCATCCATATTCTAGGATTAACTCATCCATAAACTAGCAATTTGAAAGGCAAAGATCTCAATGCATTTGCAAACAAAAATATGAAACTTCAAGACTTCAATCTACATCTATAACTTGCACACACAAAACAAACGCATACCCCCTAAACGTATCGTGTAGAAACAATGTGTAGTCTATCCAAGTACTATTGTGTTACCATTACACAGATGCATATTGATAGGTAAAACACATACATAAATGTAGAATAGACATATATAACGTACATAACTCCTAATGAATTCATGCTAAACTACACCTAAGTTTAAGCAAGTCACGAAATAAGATGCAGCGCAATTTGACACTCACCACCCATGCAACACACAGTATGGAACAAAAACATAATTGTGCACACAAATTTCTCCCCCTATTTGACACGAAGTCAAATAAACACCCCTATATGAAGGAGCGAAGGCATAAAAATATGCAGTAATCCTAAAAATCATGCAATATGGTGGAAATGATTAAAGTAATAAAACAAGTTGTACACATACAGGAGTAGAGATCAAAGAAAGACACCACACCCAATCTCATTGAACAAACATTATTTTACAAATTTTAATGGAATAAATAAAAAGGAATTAATTAAAACAAGAAGACAAAGAGTTTATAATTCTCCATCACCCTCTCCTACACTAATATCCTCGTAGACAACAATGTATGAAGACTAGCCAAAATTAGTAGAGACAGAAGATGGTGTGGTAGGCTATGAATGTAGAACATATGCAACAAACTTGTCAAAAGAAAGGTCGGGTTCAACTCCACCAAAAGGTGAAAATAAGGAGGCCAAAGAGCCAAGGGAAGCTAATGATACAAAATTTAGTTAATATTTGATGCTATTACCACTTCCTTGACAACGCCAACAAAAACATGATATGACAAAACTTAGTGTACTAATTTTGTATATTTATAAATTATTTGCAAGTTCCTGAATCACTTATAGAATTGATAAGTATACTTCTAAATTTAGTCTAAAAGTAAAATCGTATAGTTTTTAAATAATTCTAAAAATTCTAAAAAGCAAAGTTAAAAACCTAAACATCCTATCATGATTGTTTGGGTTTAATAAATCTAGTCAAATGACATAAAAATAAAGGATAGATTCAATAAAAAATTGGAAACTAGAGAATTTCATTGATTGAAGAATTTATGAGATATATTAATTAGTTAATCATGCATATTCAATATTAATTAGGTTATTAAATATATAAATTATGAGTATTTATTATTTCTTTTGTGTATGAAAATATCCTAAGGTAGAGATAGTTATCTATATTAATTAAACTTTAATTAAATCATGTTTATTTTCTAAGAAATTACTGAACCATTTAATTTGCCACATTTGATTGGGTGACAATTTAAACTTTTATCAAGGTGTCCAAGTTAGGTTAATGATATAAGTATTTGAAGACTAACTTTTAGATTTTAAATCTATTATTAAAATTATGTCATCAATATATTTTTCAATAATAAATCTTATAAAAATTCTTGAAATAGAGCATGACTCTATATAATATTTAGATGATAAATATCTAATATCTAAGAATATTACTTCAAAATCCTAAATTTAAATCTCATAATTGATAGGAAAAACACTAAGTCAATTTACTTTTCTATAGCAAACTTTTGTTTAAATCTTGATGAAAAATTAAAATATAATTAATTTTATAAAAATGTTTACCTATTTTAATATTTCAGAAGTATAACAACATTACTAATATCATATATTATTTATAGCCAGACATGCATGCATGTCTTAATAAATGATAAATACATTAAACATAGCATGTAAAACAATACAAGATAATCTCAAAAGAATACATTTAAATTATACCTCAATTATATCCTTTCAGAATCTCAGTATTGTTTCTATTCTGGAAATTACACCATAAAATAGAATTGCCAATATCGTTTATTGAATTGAAACTAAAGAGAATTTATAAACATATTTTTGCAACTCTCAATTGAGAGAAGAACTTTGAAACTACTAAAAAAATAAAAACTTGAAAGAAACTAAGAATTTAGCTAGAAGAGAGTTGAGGGATGAAAGGGATAATTTTTACACTGAAGGTATGTTATGGTCTTTTATATAGCTTACAAAATGCTACAAGAGAGAGGAAAAAATGGATCAGATGGTTCACCACCATGGTAGACATTATTTTTACATTGTGGCATAAGATAGATTGCATATGCTTGGGCCACGATCCACTTCACCCGGGCAATGACACACATTTTTTCCATACTATTGCCCACATCCTTCTGAACAACTAGAGGCCCTATTTTCTTTTACACTTTTTTCAATGGTTTGAAACATATGTATGTTTTATATATGTTAGATTTTAAGCTTAAATGTTGTAATGGAGTGATTTATGGTACTATTCTTCAAAATGGTGATCAATTAATATTTTTGGAGTTAAAATACCAGAAAAACAACAAAGCATACTCTTGATTTTGAAAAAAATGTATTTGTTTTAAAAAATGAAAAAACAATGGAAATACAAATATATTTTATCATTTAACATACATAAATTCCCGATATATTAAGTTTTTTTAAGAACTTATCAAAATCTTTAACTAGCTTCTTGCTAGTCCCTAGCAAGAAAGGAAAAATATTAAAAAAAAAACTAGAATAAAATTAAAATATCCTAAATCATTTTTGTAGATTTACACGATTATATTTAACATATTCAATAAGCCTTTAAATCCTTAGGTTTTCCAAGTGGATGGGTTCAAGTGTCATGAGGGCTTTCAAAGATGATACCCACAAATATCAAATTTCAAATGCAAAAATTAAAAATTAATAACAAAAACAAACAGAATAAAATTAAACAAAATGAAAAAAAGATAACAAAATAAAAAGAATGTAGAACTTCTGAACTTCTGATGCCTTTTAATTTCTTTTAAGTTTACAATTAAATCCATAGCATAAGTCATTTTAATATTCTAAACATTCATAGCTTACTATGATAATTAGTTGAAAATCATTTTCATATTCAAATAAAAAATGTATCAATACTAAATTTACCCAATTTTGGTGTATGAAATCCAAATTCGCTTAAAATTTACCTCACAAGGTATAATTTCAATAAGTATATGCAAATAGAGTTTATGTAAAGAAATGAACTAATAAGTTGGCATATGTTTAAAGAATAAAAGGATCATTGTGGTGCTTAATATTGATTTCATGAAAGGAATCAAATGAAATGATTTTTAAAGAAATCAAATATTATTTTCATACTTCTATCAAATTCATCAAATGAAACTTTTATGTTATATGCCGTTAAGAGATGAATAAAATGGAACAACTTGGGGATTTATTTCCTACTTTTTCTTTTCTATTTAGAAATTTCTCACAACTTTGTAGGATATTTTTGGCCATTCTATTTAGTTTATATCATTTTCCCTTTTTTTTCTTTTCTCTATCTCTTTTCTTTTAGATATATTCTTTTCTTTCTTTCTTTTTCAGAGTAAGAGGACCCATGTATAGTTTGTGCATATTTTTGTATGATTTGCGTAAGAGGCTAATGTTTGGATTTTCTTTTGTATTGGCTTAGGTAACCTCATATATGTCTCCTTTTAGAAGTGATGTAGGAACAAAGGGTAGGGAAAACACTTTCAATTTCTACCTAGGTCATTCAATTTGAGCAATAAAAATAAACCTATGACACTTTATTATACGTAAAATCCTAGCATTTAATGCAAAAACCTATAAAGATCATCTAGTAATTTAGAATTGATAAGAAGAGTGTTTAAAAGAGTAGAAATTTTTTTCACTTAGAATGGGAGGATAATGGGTCAAATTATTCTCACAAGATAGTCTCCACTATTTGATTCCTAAATACTGATTTTGGGTTTATCATAATTTAAACATTTTATCATGAAATACAAGTTATGAGAAAAAATGACTAATTATCACATTGCTCCATGAAATGTTTAAGAAATTTATCAAACATTGCAAAGACTTAATCATTTACTCAAAATTAACTTAAACACATGATAATTTTGTAAGAAATATTTTAAACATAAACTAAAATTTCTAAAACAAATAAAAATAAATAAAAGCATACAAAAATAGGAACATATGTTTAAATAAAAAATTTAGATTAGCTCAATTTTATATTGTAAATTTTCCCACCACAAACCTAGAACCTACTTTACCCTCAATGTAATAATTGTAAATAAAAGAGAAAGAGTAAAGAATAGAAAAGTTGCTCATTTGCTGAACTTGCACAAGTATTGGTATAGAATTGCAGGTGCATCCAAAGATCCAAATATTTAAATCTGCACAGCTAAACTGTGTACTTCTAACAAATTTCATCAAACACTTGTAAAATTAACATTTCTAAATAATGTTCAGATGATAGAAAAAAACAAAATAATTGACATAAAACAAACGGAAATATAATATCGAAAAATAATAAAACAAAAGTTCTCAAAATAAAACAAATTCAAATACATGAAAACTCATAAAAATTCCAAATTAAATATAGAACTCCTTCTCTATGTCTTCTAGACCCTATTTTTTAGGTTGTTGTCTTGATATTTCTGGAGGTGTAAAGATATATAAAATAAAATTGACTACACTCGAGAGAAAATATGTTACTAAATAATTTGTATCTACCCTGAGATGACTTAGTTACATTCAGTTCAGTCATACATCAACCAGTTATAATCTACCTGATCCTAATGCTGTTGATTTAAGAATGCAACTTGGTAGGTATTATAGGCTACCTAGTAATCTTCTATGTACCTCAATTTTTCACCAAAGTTAGGAAATTGCTCTTTCATAGATAGTTTTGATGAAGGAATATCCTTTATTTCTCTTGGAATAATGTTCATATGAAAAGTGAGTTCATTAGAGTGAGTTACTTCTACTTTCTTATATAAGGTAGTGACTAACTGGGGGAAAAAGAAATTCAAATGGTGACTATTTACAGAAAACTCTATTCTATGATGAATTATATTACCTACATTCATCAGCATCTTGGATGTGATTGCATACATTAAAATTACCCTATCTCTATATCAGTAGAACTGTAAGGCCTAGTGGACATTAATCTTGAACACACAAAGTATTTCCAAATACGAGCAACCTTATCCAAATACTTTACTCCAAATCCTTTATCTCTACCACCAAAACTGTAATGCTAGGCATCAGCCAAACATATATATCGATCGAGTGCATATCACATCTATTTGAATATTAAATGATTGATTTAAGTATAATTCAAGTGTGGATAAGATAAGTCCTCAATCAGTAAATTACTTTCATTTATGTATAACATATATAATTATATTTATATTATCTAATTATTTATATATATTTCTTTTATATAGGGCATGTTATTATCGACTTTAACATAATCACTCATCACATTTAGCAATGTTCTATGATTATTCATTTGTCAATCAATATCAAGAGAAGGATGTTAGCATGATAGCTAAACAATTATGTGATAGGGCTTTAATGCTTATTTGAAATCAAAATTTGATAATCCCTTGGCCACTAAAGTTTGAAGAAGGCCAAGATCATTGGATGTTGGTAATCCTTGATCTGAATAGCAATCATGTTTGGTACTGTGACTTTGTTTCCATAGAATTAAGTAAAGATACAAAAGTAGTTGTTGAAATGTAAGAGTTATAACTAGCTATTTTTCTTCTATTGTTCTTTGTAATATTTAATAAAAAAACTAACCTTTTTAAACTTTGATAGGGCATGGAAATTGGGGAACAAGAATAGGGGCATTTCCCTTAAAAAAATTTATAAGCTTATATGGGACAAAGTTATGGTATGTACAAGTGAATATTAATAATTTTATTAATTTTACTATTGAATAATAAAGATGTTCGAAGATGGAAAATCATGTACACTTGTTTATTATAGGTTCCATAACAAAATTATGGAGTCGTGTGTGGTTATTATGTCATGAATTTTATGAGCAAAATCATCACATATATCAAAATTTCAATTGAAGAAGTGGTAATATCTTTTACCAATATACATTTTTAACATATATGAGTTATTTTTTGTGAATTCATAAAATTACATTCTTATTTTAAATTTAAATACATGTAGTTCTTTGGTTGGAACAAGACGTGCTATGACCTACATTTTTTTGATGATTTATGAGAGGAATGCGCAGAACACATGGTTCAAATTATATCATCATAAGAAGAATTAGGAGAATATTCCGATGATCTTGAATAACATATGAAAAAAACATGGTAATTTTTATAATGCTTTCATTTCTCTATTCTTGTGTCTGAAGTTTGGGTAGCTTGTTTGATGAATGTTTTGTTTGATGGATGTTTATGTGTACTCGTGTATTTAGGGGAATTAATTTTTATATGGACCTGTTTTTTGCCCAAACTTTATCTCATCTCTATTGCCTAGTTTCCTGGTATGACAACATCATGGTAGTCACTAGCCAGCCAAGTACAAGACAACCACCAACAACCATTATATCTTCAAGAGTAATTATTGTTTCACCCCAAGGAAATACAAAAGTATTAGTTTGTGGGCACCAAAACTCAACCAAACCAAATAAAAAATCGGAGTTACACTTGAGTTTATATTTAGAGCTCATTATAGTATTAAAAATACCAGCTTGATTCCAGATAGCTTCATATTTATAGACAAAAGATTAATACAGTGCTAATATGATTTCGAAGGGATGAGGTTATTATTATATCACTCCGGTGTAGATGTGGTAATCTCTTTTACTAATCTTTTAACAAATATAAGTTATTTTTTTGTAAATTCATGATATTATATTCTTATTTTGAATTTAATTACATATATATAGTTCTTTGGTTGGAACAAGTCGAGCAATGAGGGTTATTATTATATCACTCTGGTGTCGATGTGGTAATCTCTTTTACTAATATTTTAACATATATAAGTTATTTTTGATGAATTCATGAAATTACATTCTTATTTTAAATTTAATTACATATAGTTCTTTGGTTGGAACAAGTCGGATATGCAAATTTTTGATGATTTACGAGTTTTTGATGATTTATGAGAAGAATGTACATAACACATTATTCAAATTATAACATCACAAGAAGAATCAAGAGAAGAATCTAATGATCTTGAATAACATAGGATAACAACATGGTAATTTTTATAATGTTTTAATTTCTCTATTCTTGTGTCTCTGAAGTATGGGATGATTGTTTGATGGATGTTTATATGCTCATGTATTTAGAGGAATTAATTGTTATATGGACCAGCTATTTTTTGCCCAAACTCCATCTCATCTCTCTTGCCTAGTTTCCTAGTTACTATGTTGATGATTCTAAGCAAACCAAGCTTCTTCTCCTTGAAATAAAGTGAAAATATCACAAAATCCATGACAAAAAAGACATCATTTTATTTGTAATTTAAGTTATATATATGTGTGTGTGTGTATTGTGTATATATTATTTTTTTAATAAATTTAATTCTCAAGTAATTAATTATATTTAATTTTTCAATTATTTGTATTATTTAAACTTTGTTAAACAAATTTTGGGTTTTCCTACTATATGTGATCAAATATAGGTTCTTAGTAGAGTAGAAAATGAGCAAAATATGTATAAAAAAGAATTTAAATTTGGTTCACGTATTGAACCGACTTTAAATTTTAAGTCCTCCCATTTAAAGTCAGTTCAACGAACCAACATTAAATCAATTTAAAGTTGGTTTTTAACACACTTTAAAGCCCTGTTTTGTAGTGGCTAGGACTTATTATCATCATCCTACTATGCATACTACATCTTCATTTGAAATGAATAAGAAAATTATAACTAAGCTCAAGAACAGACATATGAAACCCAAGTTAGTTAAGTCTTAACACAATGATATAGAGAAACCAAATGCAAGAAAATTTGGGTAAGGAAGGATTGTTTTTTTCCTGGTCACCTGACAGTCTTTTATACCTTCATCTAGGTATTTTTGTTAGAGTACTTAAATGACCCTAGGTGAGTAATCTTTACTGTCTTTATTTTATTTATTAGTTAAATTTTAAAAAGAGAGATAGTAAAGTAGAATCTTTATTTGGCCAACACGGTATTGAACTTATTTAATACTTACATATATATAACCTCATTTTTAGTGAATCAACTCTTTTCGACATTTATTATATAAATTACACTACAAATTTTACTTATGCACACACATATTCATGTACATGTGATAATCGATGTTGCATAAACTTATTCACACACTCACGAACACACATGTATGTTATGCTTGAAGTTTATGAATTTTTTTGAAAGACTCTAGGATTTCAACTAATCTTGATTGTAAAATTTTGTTGAATTCTATTTTTTGCTTACTAAAATTTTACCGTATGGAGGCACCTAGTATTGAAAGGGCTACCTACTATGATGTGTGAAGCTATTGTAATGAGCGGAGAGGGCTACCTTATAACTAGTATGAAAGTAATCATGCTAGATTTATGTCTCCTACAAAAAAAAATTATTTTGCGAAAAGAAACTGCTTATATAACTTGTACTTGGAATGTACAAAAA
Organism: Hippophae tibetana; assembly: GCA_037013495.1. Taxonomy (NCBI): domain Eukaryota; kingdom Viridiplantae; phylum Streptophyta; class Magnoliopsida; order Rosales; family Elaeagnaceae; genus Hippophae; species Hippophae tibetana. The sequence continues at coordinate 7,698,119 of CM072808.1, read as the reverse complement.
CAAAGAGTCAATAGTGGTTAAAAAGAAAAAAAATATTATTTCATCATTTATAAAAAAAAATTAAGTCATCTTTTGTTAGATATATTTTATTTTGTGAGATTGAAGACTCGATTATAATTTTATATGGTAGATGATTGTTTTTTTCTTTTGAGCCTTTCTTGATTGATTATAAATGAATTAATTGGTATATTTGTGGAGTTTCAACATATACATTGCTTTTAAGTAAATATTAATATGTCTCTATAAGTGTGCTTGTGTTCCACTTCTATTCTACTTGCCTATTTGTATAATAAATAAACAAAATTTGAGTTAAAAATGATGAGTTCTCAATTGGTTGTGTGCTCGTTTATGATTAAATGAGTTTAATACCTTTTGGTGGCTATTTATGAAAATTTAAAAAAAAAATCATATTTTTATTCATTTACATCTTCTTTTTATTTATTCCTTTTTAATTTGTTTTTAAGTTAGAGAGTCATAGAACTTAGGGGGAGTTTAAATTACATTACTCTTCTGCATTAATTTTATTTTACATTGCTCTATCTTTAGGAGGAATTTAGCTTCATTGCTTTGTCTAATGCTTTGTCCTCTTGTATGTCAAAAATAAGGAGAGAATGATATGTTTTACTTCCATGTTTTTATTTTGTTATGCATATAGGGGGAGAACATATTTAATTAAGCTTGATTGGTATGATTGCATACTACATGACTATTCTTTACACTTTTCTTATTTGTATGTAGATTGAACTAATGTACAATGAGGCTTTCAAGCCAAATTTATGTATGCTTTGTTTATGTCATTTCAGTTACTTACAAGTTTTTCTAGTTGCACCAAAGATGAATTCACCGAACCATAGGATAGTTCCACTATGGAATGTGGGATACAATTGTATTTCTATCTTATTTATATGTGTCATGTAGTGAGTGAGAGGTTTTAACACACGAAAATGCCAAAGGGAGTGTTTGTTAGGACTATGAATGTTGGCTATTTTCGTGGAAAAAATATTTACTTGTAAACTTGTTTTTAAGTCTACTATCAAGTCTATCAAGAAAAGTCGAACAAATACTCGAGTTCAAGATAGTCATACTATAGGTATATTTTTTATAACTACGACATATAAGATTGCATTCATGCATTTAATAGTACATTTTCATAAATCTAAAATTATTTTTGATATTAAAATATTTATTTAAATTTGAATCAAATTATGAAATTACTAATCAAATATATTTTAGTTCTATTTTAAAAAATTATTTTTTATAATATTAATATTTTTAGTAGGCTTTGAAAAATTAAACCCAAAATATATTCAACCCTAATACTACTAGGTTATGATTATTATCTATATATATATAGACACAATAGGGTTAAAAAGAGGTATTAGCCGAACTACCAAAAAAGAAAAGAAGAGAAATGCTGAAAAGAAAAAGAACTACATCATTAGAGAGAAAAAAGCTTTCAGTTTGATACCCAGTTTCATCTCCATTAATTGCATGCTAAGTAATAAGTGATCATCTTCAATTTATTTCATTGTTTATAGATATTTAAATGGTATTGGCGGCATTGAAGTGAAGAAAAAAAGCTATCAATATATATATATATATATGTGAGTGATGATAGCAAAAAATAATAACTTGAGCACAAGAAATTAAATGGTTTGATTAATATCAAATTGATATCATACGAGAGGTATTTATTAATAAATTTGTCTGGTATGTTTTATCTTTATATAGCTTCTTCTTGATTAGATTTTGACATACTCAGATTAAATAATTTTATGTGTGATCATGATTATTAAATTTTAAAGAAGTTATTTTTATTAAACTTTTGCTTAATCTATTTATTCTAGGATTTGCTATTTAATTTTACTTAAGTGACATATGTTTTGAATCATCTATTTAAAATTATTCATTATTAAATCCATTCTAGAACACACATGAAAATTTGTGTTTTTGTGGTAACCCTTTTGCAATTGAATCGTGAATGTATTGATTAGTAGGAAGCTTATTGGAACATTGGTTTGAAAACCTCTCATGATAATTTTAGAAATTGGGAGAATAAATCAAGAGCTCATAAGTAAAGTACATTGCGGCAGTATCCTAATTAAGGTACCATAAAACCGAACTTGTACTTAAGCATTTGATTTTCATAATTGAAAGTTAGGTTGTCTAGTGGACCGATGCTTTTCCTCTTAGGTCATGGTTGTGGCCTAGGTTGTTTCCACCTAAAAATATCATGTGTTATTCTCTTATTTCCACACTTTATTTTTACACACGATTGTATTCCTGGCTGCTTTGTTTAGGTTATTAAATTATAAATTGGTAAAAATTAAACTCTAGGTTAATTAGGTCCATATCTTATAAACTTTCAAATTTTCATACTCACCTTCCCGAATATTCAAAAAATAATGATGAGTATTTATAACCTCTAGCCCAAATGGGACTAGTACATCTTGTACTTCTAATACACTTTCAATAGTGTCAGAAACATTTGTATAGAATACCCAAACAATGGATTCAATACCAACATCAGGTTCTTTTATGAACTTTCTCCATCATAGAAATGCTATGACTCCTATGATTCCCTTAGGTCCAACATCAAATCACATGCTCCTCTAATGTATAAAACCTTTTTCCACTTTTATATCTTTTTCAAAGCAAATTTTGGCCTCAAAACTTGAAAGATGAAGATTCCTTGATATTATTTATGGATTTTAAAATTTTCTTTATGGAATGGGTAGGAAATGGTTAGGAATGTGTTTTGTGGGAAAGATTTGGAAAGATTATCGAAGAAAGGTTGGATTTTTGAGGTTAACAAGGTGTTTGGTGGGAGAGAGAGTTTTGGCATTGTGAAATGTTTGAAAGAAAATGAGTGTGTTTTTGCATAGGGGAGGTTTTTCAATCCAGAAATTTTATAAGGATTGCGGTGAAGTAAAGAGCATGCCGCGATGCTAGTGTTTGAACTTTAATCCAATTTGAAATAGAAACCCCCATGTTGTAGTGTGGAATAAAAGCACTCCCCGACACGAAACCAAAAGTTTATCATAATAAGTTTTACATTACTCCCCCATTTTATTTGTTTTATTTTTATTTAATATATATATATATATATATATATATATTATAACAAAAAAATATATACTTAAATTAAAAGAATAAAATAACAAATAGAAAACTTTTATCTAAGAAATGAGAATTAATTTAAAATAAAATGAAATAAACTAAGGGGTTACCTCCCATCGAGTGCTATATTTATCGTCTTTAGAGAGATGTTGCTCGAAGATTTCATCATTTTGCAAACTCAATACCCATATTATTGAGTTATATTTTCTTTCTTACCGAGTAACTTTTCCTTGCCTTGCTTCTGCAAGTGCTCAACCAACAGTTATATCTGTACATTCACATTTTTATTGGAAGCCTCTATGGATTCAAATCTTTCATTCATTCTTGATTGGTTATCTCTACCAAGTAGAATTTATGCATTCAAGTTAACCTCCATAATTGGCTTGTTTGAAGGATTCCTGAGCACTAGTTGGTGGAATTACTGGCCATATTGGTTTGAGCTTGGGGAAAATGGAGGGTTCTTTTATGTCTAGGAGAAATTAGGATGATTCCAACACTTTGGATTATAGGTATTAACATTGGGATCATACCTGGGTCTTGGTTGGTATCCGCCCATTATATTGACCTACCTAGGTCAAAAACTTTCTTTTTCTTGATTGGGACAAGCATTATAAGGATATTCCAAAGTATTGCATACATCACATTGCTATTTATTTGTTGTGACATGTGTTGTGAGAAGCGTAACTTGCTGGGTCAATAGAAAAATCTGCATTTGAACTTCAGTACCATAGTCGTTTTCATGGACTTCAGCTATCCTTTCTCGTGAGCTTTTCTATTATGAATTAGAACCCAACATTTCAAAGAGATTATAAGTCTCTAAGGTAGTATTTTCTCTCATCAATGCAACAGTAGCATTATCAATGATGAATTGACATTGTTATGTCAATCAATCATAGAATAATTGGTTCTGTTGTTGCGATGGATGGCTATGATGGGGGATTGAGTGGGAAAAAGTTAGAACCTATCGCTTGTTTCATGGAAAGGTTCTCCTTACATCTCCTAGAAAGTTGCAATATTACCTCTCAATTTTGATTTTTTTAATGGGAATAGAATTTTCCCATGTCATTAGGGAACCTATGGAAGTGACATTAGCTATGCCTTGGCTCTATCTTTTATGGTGTAAGGGAAACACCACATTCTAAGTTGATCCATGGTGAGTACATTAAGGGGGAAAGTTTGGACTATTAAGTAGAAGTCCCTAATGAAAGACTATGAGTCTTCATTAGGTAGTCCATTGAAAGAAGGTAACATGGAAAAATAAATATTTCTTAATTCATAGTTTTGAGCAGCCTCTCCTAGTTGTATTGAGGTAGTAGTAGTGAAAATTACTATCCTTGCATATTCCTCATTGTTATTTCCCTAAGTGGTGGATTCTTCCCTATATTTGATGGATCAGGTAGAGGATCAAGATTTGGTTCACAAATTTGTTCAACAAAAGTTGTGGGATCTCAAAGTCTAGCCTTCTTGACAGTCTATTGGTTCTATTTATATTATTTTTATAAGGTGTGAGTGGGTACTTTAAGGACCTCTTACCTTGCATAAACTATTTTAAAGCAAAAATTAAAATCATCTATTAAGTAGAAAGATAAAATAAATATACAAGTACATAACATATTACATGTTTGTACAAAAAATATACTAAACACATAACTTAGAAGAATAAATAATAAAATAATACATAAGTTAGTAAAATAAAATAAATAGACAAGACACAATTTATTGCACAAAATTGATAAACATAGAGTAAAAGAAATAAAAGAATTAGTAAATAAACAAAAAAAGAATTGATAAAAGAATTAAATAAAAAAAATTAAATTAAGACTAGAAGAAAAGAAAAGAAAAGAAAATTAATTTATAAATCTCTATCTTATTTACTTATTTATTTTTTAAATAAATAAATTCTTAAAATCTTGACAATTTTTAAGATTTTAAAATATTATTATTATTATAAAAATAATATACATACATACATACATTTATATATATATATATATATATATCTTTAAATATTTTTTTAAAGAAAATTTAAAATATCTAAAATATCTAAAATTATTTGATAACATAGATATTTTAAAATTTTAAATAAAAATAACAATATTCACAACAAAAAAAGTTCTTAAGATTTTGAAAATAAAATTTAAAAAACACTATTCCTCTTCTACAATCCTGCCAAAAAGTTGATTATACATAATTTAGCTAGATTTTGATGTTATTACCTGTTCACTGGCAATGGTGCCAAAAATTTGATGTGCTAGAACTAGGCCTTTAAATTTTTTATATTTATAAATTACTAGCACGTGCATGAATTATTTCTAAGGTCACTCTAAAGAGGAATCATATGGTTTTTAAATAATTCGACAAATTCTTAAAAATGAAATTAAAAACCTACATATCATGTCATGTCTATCACGATTATTTTGGTTTGAGAAATCTAATGTAATGACATAAAAAAAAGATAGATTTCATTCATTCGAGAATTCATGAGATATATTAGTTACTTAATCATGTTTGTCCAATATTAATTAGATTATTAAGGATATAAATTAAGATTATTGATTCATTCTTTTATATACGAATATATCCTAAGGCAAGGATAATTGTCTTTATTAATTAAATTTTAAGTTAACACCTTCGGTCGGTCCGACAATTTAAGCTTTAATTAAATTATGTTCCTCTTTTAAGAAATTACTAACTATTTAATTTGCCAATTTCAATCGGAACGAAAATTTAAACTTTTATCAAGGTGTTAAAGTTAGGTTAATGATTTAAGTCTTTAAAAACTAACTTTTATATATTAAATCTATTTTGAAAAATGTGGTCAATATATTTTTTAATAATAAATCTTATAAAAATACTTGGAATAGAGCATGACTATATAAGATTTTGTTAGTAAATATCTAGTATCAATTACTCCAAATAAGATTTAGATAATTAAACTTTAAATCTACCTCTCATGTTTATTATGAAAAATACTAAGTCAATTTATATTTTTAATAACAAAATTTTGTCTAAATCATGATGAAGAAATGAAACTTAATTCATTTTATAAATTTTTTACCTATTTTAATATTTCACAAGTATAACAAAATTACTAATATCGTATATTATTTATAGCCAGACATGCATGTTTTAATAAATAATCAATAAAATAAAAGCTTGTTAAAGAACACATAAAGATAATATGGAATGAAGGCATTTAAATTATACCTCAATTATATCTTTATAAAATCTTAGTATTGTTTCTATTCTGGAAAACCACCGAATAGAATTAATAATACTATTTATTGAATTGAAACTAAAGAGAATATATAAACTATATTTTTGCAACTCTCAATTGAGAGAAAACAACTTTGAAATTGCTAAAAAAAAGAAAAACTTGAAAGAAATTAAGAATTTTAGCTAGAAGCAAATTAAGGGATGAAAGGGATGACTTTTACAATGAAGGAGGTGTCACTTATATAGCTTACAAAATGCTGTAAAGGAATGGAAAAAGTGGACAAGATGGTCGGGAATTGTAGCACACATTATTTCCATACCGCAGCCATGTCCTTCTGAACAACTAGAACCTCTATTTTCTTTTACATTATTTTCAATGGTTTGGAATATATGTAAATTTTATATATGTTATGTTTTAAGCTTCATTGTTGTAATGGAGTGCTTTTAGATACTATTGTTCATGCATTAATCAATTAAATCTTTTTGACGCTAAAATACCTAAAAATAACAAAACATACATGTAATTCCAAATATATATATATTTTTTAAAAGATAATAAAACCATGCAAATATAAATCTATTTTATTATTTAAAGTGCATAAAATCGTGTTATATTAAGTGTTTTTAAGCACTAAGTAATGGAAAAAAATAGAAAGAAAAAATACAACAAAAATATATTAAATCTTTCACAAAGCATATATAATTATTATAAGACACTAGGCATACTTAAAGGGATTGAAAGTAAGCATGCAATAAAATAAAGGCTTGGAGGCTTTCCAATTAGAGTCAAACTCTTATAAGCTGGGACACACATGAGAGAGACTTAGATTGTACTAGCACATAAGCAGACCATACAAAAATAGTGATATAATAAGATAAACCATATCTACCCTCTACCTATATGCTACAATCCTTTGGTTGTTGATGGCAACTACTCGACAGTAAACAATCCACTCGATAGAATAAACAGATGCAACTTGATAGAATATATAAATGCAAATACCTCTATGAGTTGAGACACCTACCTTACCTCCAAAACCACTTGGAATAAACTCATGAATCTGGCTTTCCTTCAGAGCTCCACTACATACAGTAGTGTGATTAGTCAAAAATTGTCAAGAGTGTAATAAAAAGAGGTACCAACCTCAAAAATCCAACAAGAAAACACTATCTCAAGTACACAAAACTCAAGAACATGGTTTTTTCACAAATAGGATTCCCATATACCAAACAAGCACTTAAGGTAATTGTGAAATAGAATCATAAAATGTGATATAAGCTTGGTAGAGCATCACTTCGATTTTTCTAAATAACCATAACAAAGAAATAGGTTATTTATAGAAAATGTCATAGTTATTCGGGACCTTTCCACCCACCCTATCTACCAAAGGTTGGTGGGAGTAATACCATACACAATGAGGGATAATAACAATTACAAAATTGCCAGCAGGATTGACAAGGTGTTGGTGAGCTTGGTCGATGAGCCCTAAAAAATCTGATTTTTTGTTCCATAAATTGCTAAGTAATTTTCCAAAAATACATGCAAGTAAAACAATATAAAACCACAAACAACATAACCTAGTATGAATACTATGAAAACCAACATCATGGTGTGCGTAAAGAAGCTTGCATACTAAGTGTACCTAACTAAGTACATGTGTTCATTAATCTTTAGTAAGAACCTTACATACAGGAAGATAGCACACTAAGTAAAATAAAAATGCTCGATATTTTGCATATGGGAACTCCAATATAAACATAAATGACTTATAAGACTTACAATCTCCACCTTTAGCATTTCGTGGCAAACAAACTGCACAACAAGTACAGATGCACATTAACATGAGATAATTATGAAGATGTCAAAAGATGTTGGTTATTATAAATAGAACATTAAAACACAATCAATACCCAGAACACAACTACTTAAAGTTCATCCATCTTATGCATTCTAACCATCTTCAGCATCAACACATCTTCATTGCAAATCTAATGTTCAAGGTTTCAATCTTCACTTGTAACTCGTACACATAAGAAAACATATTCCCATGAGAAAATCATACAGAAACAATGTGTAGTATAATGAAATACTAACTTGTTACTCCTATATAGGTATACATTGATAGGGTAAGCACAATCAAGCATGCAATAGAAAATAAATAACTCCCTCAAGCTTTATGGAACACTCTTCCTAAGTGAATGCAAGTTAGGAAACCAAACTGTAGTGCAATCCTACACTCCCATCCCATTTAACATAGCATGTTAACAAACCATGAGTTGTGCATGCAAACTTCTGCCCATTTTGACTCATAAAGTCAAAGAAATAATCCTATCATTCATGCATCACAGTAGAGAAGATCAAAGCAAGAAACTAAACAAAATAAAATATAAAGAAATAGAAAACACACATAGACTAAACATAGATAATCCCAAATAGGAAAGCTAGTGAAACAACAAAAACTTCTCATTAAGAACTAGTTTTTTATTACAAGTTTTCAAAAGTAAGAGCAAAAAGTATGTCAAAAACAACAAGTAAAAATACCCAACACTCTCTATGAACCTCTCCATAAGCATCCCCTTGGGTAACACTATGGAAAGAACCACTAGCATCCCTAAGGTATAGGAGAGGTATAATAGTTATTTTGTTAAAGTATGCTTAAAGGTGTAGGTTCTAGGTAGAAATAGTAGCATTTCTTCCAAAGTTTCTTAATTGGGAGTTAAGGGATCAAAGGTGAGATGCACCATAGTAAGATGGATAATAATAGCCTCAAGAGCCAATAGAAGGAGGTCTGATAGAAGTAGATGACCGATAAGGGCCATGCACTTGGGGTGGGGTGTTAAGGTGATAAGAGGAAGCTTGAGCTTGAATGCTCTGAAAATTGAAAAACTCTTTCATCATGTATTGAATCTTTTGTGTAAAGAAAGAGAGGTTCTAATGAATAAGAGAGATATGTGAAGCAATCTAAGAAGAATTAGAAGGTGATTGAGAAGGAGCTAGAGAAAGGTATAGTGATTAGAATAAGGACCATTCTATGAATATGAATATGAAGGTGGATAGCTCAGAGACAAGGTCTCGACTAGAAGGAAAATGGCACAATTATACAGGCCCTCAAATTTTCACAGTTGAAGATACATCAGGGAATAAAGAAGTTTCTACTGAGTAATCAAGGAGGGATAAGGATGAGTGGAGAGAGAAAGGGTAGTATAAGAAGATACAAAAGGCCTATAGATCGTGTGTGCAAGATCTATGGTCTCATAGTTAAGAGTAACTAGAGAAAATGAGCTCTATACTCAATAATAGAAGAGAAATGGGAATGAGGATGAATAACAACACTCGTAATATCATTGAGATGATGCACAAGTGAATTTTTACTTATTTTAGATCACCTCTACCATAGGTATGGCTAGGTCCAACGAATTGGTTAGCCATCGATGGGGAAAGAGGGTATCCTAACATCTAGAATAGATAATATTCTAAGAATATCACCTCTAATTTAGATCTCTCTTTGATGAGAGTGGTGGAGAACTTAGAAGGACGAAAGAGGGACATGGTAACATAAAATTTCTAAACAAAAGTGCAATCATAAGAGTAAAAAATATTACAAAGAGAGATCTAAAAAAGTAAATAAATCATCCTTGGATGCATGTAAAGTCACTCATAATCACCAGATGTTCATAAAGAATAGGCGCCAAATAGTGCAAGATTTTTGAAGAGTTAGACTATTACTTATGGGTATTTCTTGCTCTTTTTGAACATTTAGGGGACATTTTGTGAAATATTTAGAAAATCTACGTTGGTAAGTGTTTAGAGAGAAAATAATGCTAACAATTTTGAGATGTGAAGAATTGAATAAGGGAATCGAGTTTTTATGGAAGTCTTGTATGCTTGCCAGCCACCATGCTAAGGTTCTTGGTAAGACCTCGGTGAGTGAGTAAGAAACTATCCTAATGGAGTACCTCGGAGAAAGTGTGGCAAGGTTCCACAAAACCTCACAAACAGACCTAGAGGAGGGAGAAAGAGAGAAATAAAGGTCAAAAATAGAAAACACTTCATATTTGTGATTTTCCAAACAACAGAGAAATGAAAAATAAAAAATATCAAACAAGTAGGGCAAAGCACACTAAAAAACAAAAATTAATAGAAAAACTCCACGAAAATAAGAGAAAAGAATAACTAGCTCAACCAACACGGATCATAAGAAAGAGTGATCAAACTATATTCCTTCATTTAAACAATTTATTGGGGAAACAACATCATAATTTAGTCTCTGGTTCACATAAGAATGCAATGTATATGGGACTTAAGAAACATTTTGTTTAGATATTCTTAAAAAACCAATCAATTGACTCACATATGATTGGCTAGGCTAATATTTAGAAGTAAAATTAGTTAGTTTTTCATTGTACCTTAGGTGCATAATACACCCAATAACTATGTGCTTAGATGAGACAAAGTAGTTATACCTTGAGAAGATAAAGAGAGTAGAGCAATAAGGAGTTCTTTAAGGGGTACTTTTGATATATTTTGAATACTACCTAGCAATGTGACTGGCCATGCCACATAGATGGCACAAACATAAAGAAGAGTTAAAGAATCTGGGTTTCTGACTCTGAGAAATAGCATGCAAATTGAGTACATCAAGAAAAAGAAATATTAATTTCACAGAGTTGGGTCTCAAATGCCCACGTATACTGCAATGGTGACACATAGGAGACTAGATAATGGAGAAAGGCTACTATTGGTGCAATGAGAAGAACTAAAAGTAGGTCATGTGTTCACCTTGCTAGAGGAAGAAGATTGAGATGCAAGAACCAACTAACCTTTTGAGATGATGGTAACTGATTTAAACATTGGATCTTTGGTGGTAGACTTGACAAAGTTAGGAAAATCACCCATAGAAATAGACACACCTTCAAATCCAATTCCATTCTTATCACCAAAAGATTTGGTGCTACTAATAATCTCAATAAATTTCTAGAACCAACCACTATCTTGTTCAAAACTAAAGAGAATTGTAGAAGTTCCTTCTCATTCATAGAGAAATTATCTTCCAAAGCTGTAATTAGATCTTCCTTTTCCTGAAGGAAATACTCAAGGTACATTTCAAAATTGTTGATTGTGTTGACTTTTGCTTGTAGCTTCTCAAATTCTACTTCATTTTCAAATAGAGTATATGCCAAATATTTCTTGTCACTTTCGAGATCTATCACCTGCTTCCTCATGCGAGTATATGCCAAATGTTTACCCTAAGGTTTATCTCAAAAGGAATTGGTAAATATTTTAGAACATTAAATTACTCTCTAAAATAGTTCAAACAAATGATCCTAAACATTCTAAATATTGTCTATCGATGATTGCACAAAACATGTTGTGTACAAACATTGCATGACTTATAAAATAGCTCACAATTGCACGAATTACTTGTAAAAAATGATAATTATACTTCCAAAGTTGGTCTAAAGAGGAATCATGTGATTTTTAAATTTTTCAAAAAATGCTTTAAAAATGAAATGAAATAACTTAAATATCCTATAACGATTAATTTTGGTTGAGTTTCTAAACTAATGACAAAAACAAATATAGGTTCAATAAACATTTAGGAAATTAAACATTTATTAACAGTGGAGAATTTATGAGATATATTATTAGTTAATTATGTTTGCTCAATATTAAGCAAGTTATTAATTATATGAATTAAGATTATTGATTCTCTCTTGTATTTAAAAATAGAAGATTAATTAAATCTACCATTTATTATTAATTAAAATCACTTACCATCTTTTGTCATGTCTAGTAGTTAATTTTAATTAATTTATGCTTCTTTTCTAAGAGATAGTGAATCATTTAATTGACGCGTTTAGTCGAGTCTAACAATTTAAGCTCACATAAAGATGTCTAATTTAGGATTATGATTTACATAGCTAGAACTAAATTATAGATTTTAAAACTATTATGAATGATATGTTGTCACTATATCTTTCAATTATAATTCATATAAAAATCCTTGAAATAGAGCATGTCTTGAGATCAGATTTAGATAGTACATGTTTAATATTCAGGATTATTACTTTAGATCATATTCAAACATTTTAAATCATAAATCTAACTATCTTGTTTATTGTGAAAAATACTTTGTCAATACATTCTTCATTTACAAAAGTTTTTTTTAATCTTGATGAAGAAATAAAAGTTAATACATTTTATAAAAAATTATAATCTACTTTAATATTTCACAAGCATAATGACATTACTATTGTCCCATACTATTTATTGTTAGATATGCATAGTTTAATTAATCATCAATAAATTAAAGATATAGCATATAAAATATCACTTAAATATAATATGAAAAGTACATTTAAATATACCTTAAAAAAATTCTTTTAGAATTTCTTTTGTCTTGGAAAACCTCCAAATAGAATTCTCATGCTCTTTTCTACTCACTCAATGAAATTAGAGTCATTAGCACATTTGTTTTACTTAATATTTGCTTATTTTATTCAATAAATAGTATTTTGGGGCTAAGAATATTAAAATAAAAACGTTTCAGTAGTAAAAAGGGATGAAAATATAATTTTTGGATTTTTTTGTGATTTTTTTGAATTTTATAGATTTTTTAACGTAGGGCCAATTAGGAACTACCACGTGACATGCCATGTAAGTAGATGAGCTAACTTAGAAAGCCATGCCAATGCCATATAATCAGGTATAATGAATCACATTATGCTACGTGTGAGGAGGATGAACCGTGCAGAATGTGTTGGTATAACGTTCAATTCAAGTTCAGAGATCGGTCAAACCGATCTACCATATATCGCAACACAATTGTTCATCACGTTTAACCTGTGCATAACGCCATCCATTACAATGAATCACATTGCACTGTGTGTTGTTGACTCAGTGAGCATTGACTATGATCGGTCTCCCCTACCAGGCATCGCGTTCTAATTCGACCAATGAATTGCATGTGCCACGTGTCATGTTATGATTAGCTAGCACTGACAATTTTGCTTGTTTTGATCTCAGCCCTTGATCTGAAGTTCATTTGATGGTTCATATTGCACTTGAGCTATATTTAAGCCCCTAATCACCCCCATAAACCCTAAAGGGTTATCATTAGAAAAAATTTGGTCAATTTTTGAAGCTAAAAAGAGGAAAAAATACCAAAAACTTCAAGAGAAGATTAACACTATAATTCAAGAGATTGCTTGTATTTTTTCTTCTTCTATTTTCTTTATTAATTTTTATGTCTTTCTTTATGAAAATATGAACTTTATGGACACAATTTTGTGTATTTAATTTATTAATCTAGAGATCTTACGAAGCCAATTTTCACCATGTGATGATCTAATATTTGATCCCAATTATAATTTTAATTTAATTATATTATTTAATCTAATTTTTATGCTATTAATTGTTTGGCCAACAATTTATCAATAGAAGCAGTTAAATAGATTTGAGAGAATTATTTAATTTTTTGTCTTGATTAAATAACATGCATAATTTCTAGGTAGAGATGTATGATTCTTATATATGTGATCCATAATTGATGAATTTAATGAGTAGTATGCAATTTAATTGTCATGGGAGTGTGATTAAATTAATTAATATATGGTGTGTAGTTTACTTGAGAAAGGAATACATGCTAGGTTAGATTCAATTGATCATGCTAAGTATTCATAGATATTTTCTCATATATCTTCTTAGTTACCAAATCTCATTTAATTAATTATTGTTATTTAATTTTAGTTATTTTATTTTTGCTTCCTTAAAATATAAAAACACAAAAAAATTGATTTTTATTTTTTCTAGTTTTAAAAATTAGTTTCTAATAAAATAATTTCAGTGGTAACGATCTTTTCTTATCATTATATCACTTATTGCTATACGTATACTTGCATATTCATTGTACACACAATTTGTGTGGCGATCATTTACAGAACTGAAACTAAAACTCATATATGTACTAAATATTTTCAATTCTCGAACGAGAGAACTTTAAACTACTTAAAGAAAACCTAAGAAATGTAATAAATTAGCTAAAAGAGAGTTTATAGGATATATTTTACAAAAAATTAGGGTCCTATTTATATGGTGAGTAAAGGAGGAAAAAGTGGATTTTTTAGTCGGATGTTGTGACATACACTGCATGTAAATGATTTGAGCAGGATCTACTCTTTTTGCACAGCGACACATAACATTTTAAATCCATAGTCTGTATCATATTTGGGACATGTTTGAATCTTTCCTTTGGCCTCGCGTCTTGGCTCACAATAATTTCATACAGTGACACATTTCAAACTGCATCACTTCGGAACCCTAAATTCCTTGTATTTTATTTTTCCAATTTTAAAACATTTGTAATGTTTTACAAATTTTTTATTTTATTTTTCCAAGTTGTAATGGGTGCTTCAAGTATAATTCTTCCAATTGAATTATTTTCAAACAAGAAATACTTGAAAAACAACAATATATACTCGTGATTACAAAAATATAGATTTGTGTAAAATTATAGTAAAATAAGTAAATATTAATCTATATAATCACTAAACATGTATAAAATCACAATATGTTAAGTGTTTTTGAGCACTTATCACAACCCCGAATCAACTTATTGCTTGTCTCTTAATAAGAATGGCGAAAAAATGAAAACAAAATCTAGAAATTAAATTATCCTAAATCATTTATGTAGATCGACATAGTTGCATTTAGTATATGCAACAAGCCTTTAAAATCCTAGGTTTTCCTAGTTAACATGTTTAAGCCTTGGGAGAGTTTTCTGATATGATACCCACAAACATTAAAGGTAAAACAAAAATTAAAAATAAATAAAAATGAACAAATGACACATAAATAAATAAAAAATTAGAACAAGTAAAAAGAATAAGAAAAACAAAACTTCTCATGCTTTAAAATTTCTTTTATGTTGTCAATTAAAATCTATAGCATACGTTATTTTAATATTCTAAATATTTATGATTTATTATAATAATTAGTTCAAAACTCACTTTCATATTCAAATAAAAAATTTATCAATATACAGTTTACCCAGTCTTAGAGTAAGGAATTTTTAATTTTCTTTGACTCTATCCTCACAAGGCATATTTTCAATAACATAGGTCCTATTAGTTCAAGCACTCGTTCAAAGGCATATGCATGTGAAAGAATTTAAGCATAGAAATGAACTAATAGTTCACATATGTTTAAAAAAGAAAAGCTCAAAGTGGTGCATCAATATGGATCTCATGAAAGGAATCAAATGAAAACATTTATAAAGAAATCACATATTATTTTCATACATCAATCAAATTTATCATATAAAAATCTTAAGTATTATTTCGAAAACATTATAATTTTGTTAGAAAAATTTAAAAAGAACTGAAAGTTTCTTAATACATTAAAATAAATGAAAGCATACAAAAAATTGTAAACAAAAATAAATATATAAATATAAACATGTGAACATACAATTTCAGTTTTAGCATATAATTTTATAAATGTAACTTCCTAATCCCAACCAAGAATTTACATTCCCCTCAATGTGACAATTACAAACTAATGATAAAGAGAAAATAGAAAAAAAAGTGACCCATTTTTTGAACTTGTTTAAGATTTGGTATGGAATTGTAGGTGCATCCATCAATCCAAAAATATTATTATTACACATATGTGTTCTACAAATTATGGGTTGTCTCCCATCTAACAACTAGTTTAATGTATTAGCAAGATGCATCATCATTATGGTACTAAGGGTCACATATCCATAAGTAATCAATTTCTTATATGTTGACTTCTCTTTCTAAATAAGGCTACACACATTGCCTATTTACTAAACATATTTTTAGTCTTAGGATCCATCAATTTTACTACTCCATATAGAAATACTTTGGTAATTGTTAATGGTACACTCTACCTTGATTGTAATTTTCCTAGAAGTAATCTCATAATAGAGTTAAATAAAATAACTTTCATTCTAAGAAGAAAAATCTTATGAACTAGCCTCTTGTTATGATAGCGCTTTGTACAATCTTTGTACAACTTTTCATTTTCATATGCTTTGTCTCTAATCTCTTCAAGTTCACTGAGTTGGAGCAACCATTTCTCTTGTGCTTTATCATAATATAAGTTTAGCTCTTTAATCAATAAAGGCTCATCCTAAGGGGTGTTTTGTATGATGTGCAATAAGCCCATAAGTTATCATTTAACTTTATTACCTAGTCCTTCCTTGAAGAATGCACAGTACATTACAGAACCCTTTTATTTACCTATTACTCACTTCCACTTGACCGTAATTTGAGGATGATATGGAGTAGCCACTTATTGAGTGATGTTATACTTCTTCAATATCCCATCAAAAATTTTGTTGCAAAAATGGCTCCCTCCATCAATTATTATTGCCCTAGGTGTCACAAACCTACTAAAATTGAGTACATCAAGAATTTCACAACCACATTAGCATCATTAGTTTTAGTGGGTATAGCTTCTACCCCATTCATAGCTAGAAAATGGGTGAAATGGATCCATAAAGTCAATCCCCCATATATCAAAAAGTTCAACAACTAAATTAGATGTCAAAGGAATTTCAACTTGTTTGTCTATATTACCAATTTTTTGACATCTATCACATTTTTGCATAAAACATATGAGCATCTTTAAAAAGAGTTGGCCAATAAAAACTAGAATATAATACCTTCAAAGCGTTTATGTTCAGGAAGCTCTTATGTTCTTCTTCAAGTACACACCTCCAGATTATTTGATCTTGAGTAATCTTGAATAGATAATGGTCATCCTAAAATTATTCACTGTAAGAGTGTAAAAGCTTTTCTTTTCATAAGAAGATATGTTAGGTCTCAAAATACAACTAGCAAAATAATTAACTATATTAGCCTTCTATAGATTTGGACCTACTAAAAATAATTGTTCATGAGGAAAAGTTTCAATAATATATTTTTTACTCTCACCTTTAAGAGAGTTGAATTTAGAAATTAAACTAGATAAATGGTCAGCTATTAAGTTTTCACAACCCTTTTTAGGTCAAATTCTTATAAGAGTAAAACCTAAGGAAAAATCTTGGCCTAGCATTAGGTTTACTTAGTAGGTATGTTAAAGCAACAGGATCATAATGCACAATGACTACAGTACCTACTAAGTAAGACTTAAATTTATCTAAATAAAACACAATAGTCGAAAATTCTTTTCCGATGGTAGAATAATTAATTTGGGAATCATTGATTGTTTTATTAGTGGAATATATAACATGCAAACACTTATCCATTCTCTCACCCAAAACGACCTCAATTGTATAATCAGAAGCATCACATATAATTTCAAAAGGAAGAGACCAATTAGGTGCCAAATTGTAGAGACAAGACATACATCATTAAAATCAAAATAAACATCTTTTGACAGCAAAATTACATAAAGGATGACTTATTTTAGAAAAATCTTTAACAATTTGTCTATAGAAACTTGCATGTTTTAAGAAGCTTTTAATCCCTTTAATAGAAATTCGTGGAGGTAATTTTATAATCAATTCTATTTTACCTTATCAACTTCAATTCCTTTATTAGAAATAACTTTTCTCCAAACTAAGTGTCAGGTTGCATTCAATACAACATTTTAAAACTAAAGTCAAATTATGCAAGCAATCTTCAAATGAGGTTCAAAAACAAATATCAATAAATATCTCAATGAATTTTTCCACCATGTTTGAGAAAATTGAAATCATGCATCTTTGGAATGTGATGGGGGCATTTCATAATCCCAACATCATCTAGAAAATAATAAAATCCATGCCTAGCTAGTCTTTCTAGCATTTGTTCAATGAATGGAAGAGGAAAGTGATTGTTTTTAGCGTATAAATTCAGTTTCCTAAAATCTATACACATCCTCTATCAAGTAATTGTTTGAGTGTGTACTAATTCATTTTTATCATTCCTCACAACTATTATTCGAGATTATTTTGGAACCATATGCACTGAACTAGGCCATCTACTATCAACAATTGGGTAAATGAATCCTACTTCTTAGAGTTTAGGATTTCCTTTCTAACCACCTATTGTATGATAGAGTTAAGTTTTCTTTGGGCCTCTCGAATGGGTCTAGCATTGTCCTCCAAATTGATCTTATATGTACACATTGTAGGACTAGTACCTGTAATATCCCATATGCTTAAACCTATAGCCATTCTAAATTTCTTAAGCACCTTAAAAATTTCAATTTCTTGGGTTTTGGTCTAAGAAGAGGAAATAATAGCTGGTTAAGTTTTCCCTTCTCCCAAAAATGCATACTTAAGGTTCTAAGGTAAATTTTTGAGTTCTAAGGTAGGTAGAGTGACCTTTTCCCCAGATGGTATTTTAGGTAAATCTAAGAGTGTACTTGATTTTCCTATAAGTTCAGCACTATCTAATAGATCATGGTACCTCTTTGTCTTCTCATCGAAATCTTTTTTTCCTTTTCAACAGTTAAAGAAATTTTCAATTTTTCTTTTTTTTCTATCCTACATAAAAGTGTTATGTATAATTATATCCATGGAATCAATATAATAGCATTAATCAATAGCATAAATTAATGGAAAAGATAAAGAGTCAAAAAATTTAAAGTGAACAGTCTCTCCCAAGACAGTCATTATTAAATTTTCATCTTGGACATCGATAATAGTTTTGGTTATAGTCGTGAATGGTCTACCAATAAGTATTGTATGTTATTTTTCCAAAGATGGGTTTTTCTCCATATCTAGAATGGCAAAATCAACAGGTATTATAGGTTTATCAACCCGTACCAACACATCTTCAACCATTCCCTTTAGGTATTTAATGAATTTATTCACAATATGAAGGGACATGGTTATAGGTTTTAGATATCCTAAACTTACCTGTGAGAAGATAGAGTATGACATCAAATTTATACTAGCACTTAGGTCTAGCATTGGTTTAGCTACGTTTCTATCCCCATTATGATGTCAATGGTATAACTACTACGATCTTTCAATTTTAGGGGTAGCTGTGCTATAGCACAATGATGAGTGCTCAAAAAGTACTAAAATTACCATGATTTTATGCACATTAATTGATTAAAACTATATATATTTATATGATTTTATCATATATTTATATAAATTTGTCTTTTCAAAATCACGGGTATTTTTATTATTTTTCAGGTATTTTTGCTTTAAAACACAACTTAAAGACTCAAAGAGGAATATTGGAGGCAATACATCACAAATATATTCAAAAATAAATGAGGAAAAGTCAACAAATTTGGAAAAATTGGACAAAGTGGGTCAAAAAGGTAGAAAAGGAGGAAATCGCACAATCAACCACACAGTCGCGCCAGCCAACAAGCCCAGTCGTGCCGAGAAGCCATGCACAACATGCCCATTCCACGTGCCCATGGTCCCGCGCGTGTTGTATTTCCTGGCCGTGAGCGTTCCTGCTACTGTCCACACGTGCCTTTATGCGCCACTACTGCATTCCGCACACGCCTATGCGCACCCCTGCTCCTATCCGCGCGCGCCGCTGTCTATTTGTGCCCCAATTCACGTGCGCCACCTACTTACTGACGTCAACTAATGTCATCTTCACCTACTATGCGTGTCCTCCATTTTTAATCATTTTTTCACCCAGTTTTTATTCCTTTCCTCACCTATAAATACCCCCATTCTCTTCATAACTAAGCACACCTCAAAACACATCTTCTCTTCTCTTTATTTCTCTCATTTCTTAGTTTTTAAGTTTTTCTTAGTTTCTAGTTTTTTCTTAGTTTCTAGTTTTTTCTTAGTTTTAGAGTTCTTCTCTTTTTGAGAGAACTAGTTATGTTTTTGTAATTTATTTGCTTTTCGATTCAATAAATGGGAGTCCAAATTACGTTTGGAGGTTTTCCAGCAATGGGAATAGCAACAAAGTACTGTAAGGATTTTATTTTCTTTACAATTATTTTTTATGCTTTATTGTTACATGTTATATTTAATTTGTCTGTAATTAAATTTAACTTTGCTGGCTGTTTGTAAACATGATATAATAATAACGTTGTTATGCTTGCGAAATATTAAATAGGTAAAACTTGAAAGTTAATACTCGGATAATTAAATTCTTATGTTTAATTTGGACACCTTGAATAAAGTTTAAACTATCTAACCCCACCAAAGGTGGCATTTAAATGGTTCATTTTCAATCTCTTAGAAAAAAAGGAATTAATTTAATTAACCAAATTAGTTATCAACCTCACCCATATGTGTTAATTGATTTGTTTAGTTAATAAAGAATAATATCTAACCCCACCAAATGTGGTATTCATATTAAAAAGAGAGAATGAATAAATATCAATTTATATCTTTAATAACCTAAATAATATGAGCAAGCATAATTAACTTAGTTATTATATCCATAAATACTCCAATATTTTAACAAATAAAATTTGCATCAATGTTTATTGAATCTCTATTTATGTTTATTTTTATGTCAGTAGATTAAAAACACAAAATCCTAAAATATCGTGAGAGGATGTTTAGGATTGAATTTCTTTTTTAAAAGTTTGAATAATAAATTAAAAACCATATACATTCCTTCCTTAGATCGACCTTGGGAGTATACTTATCATTTTTCTACGAAATGATTCATGCACTTGCGAGAGTTTTATAAATATAAAACCAAAATATTGACAGGATCGGCGATGCCGGTTTTGCTCATCACATAACACTAGAAATTTCTAATACCAAGCTCATACCTCCTTTTCTTAGTATTCAATTCCTTGAAAAACTTAGAATATGAGGGCATATTCTTAATCACTTTTAATAAATGTAAGTTAACATTTACTTTAAAAAGCATATTAAAAAGATTAGAGAATAACTTATCCTGCTTGGGTTTTTTCAATCAATATGGAAATGGTATTGACTACTGGTGTGATTCTAATGTTTTATGATTTTTTTGGGATGTCAATTGGTTCCTTAATTCTATGCTCATAACGCTTATCATTAATAGCACTTGTATTTCTACCTTGAGAGATTATAATTTCACCTTCTTTATTACATATATATCAAAATGGTAAATCATTAGAAATTTCAGGTAATATTTTATTAACTACCTTACCACTTTGAAGGATGGTGACATCCTTTGCTTGGCTAGGTAGCTTTCCTTTTCCTTGTTTTTCCATGTGTTTTGCAAATTTCCTAACTTTGACTTCATCCCTCTTCACTAAAGCCTCTATTGAATTCAACCTTTTATTTTCATCAATTGGTTGTCTGTATTAATTTGAATAAAATCATTCAAATTATCTTCTAAGGTTGTTTAGATTGTTTTGTGGGTAAGGTTAGTTTTTATATAGCCTTTGTGTTTGGTTTTGGTCATATGCTTTGTAAGTTTTTGGATAATTAGAGTTGTTGTAATGATACCTTTGCATATATAATGTACAAGTTGCAAGGTCATTTCATTCCTATAGCCAAATTCATTGAGTCTTTATCTTCTTCCTCTAGCACTCTTTTGTTGTGAATTAGCACCCAACATCTCATAAAGCTTATAAGTTTCTTATGCTATTTTTTCTCCTATAGCTCCTCCTACGACATTATCAATTGTGTGCCGACACGGTTATGTTAGTTCGTCACAAAAGAATTGGTTTTATACTTGCAGTGGATAGCTATGGTGTGGGCATTGAATCAAAAGTAGTTTGAGTTTTTCCCAAGTTTTGTGGAAGGGCTCTCCACCCAATTGGTAGAATGTTGCTATTTGTGCTCTTAATTTTGTAGTCTTATGATGAGAGTAGTACCTACCTATAAGCTTTCTATAAATTGCCTCCCAAGTAGTTACTAAACCCAGCTATAAAATCATTAACCAAGACTTGGCTTTATCCTTAAAAGTGTAAGGAAAATACCTCATCCTCTACCAGTCTTCATCCGATCTCTGCAATGGAATTGTCTATGTAGTAGCATAAAATTCTCTTATAAAGATTAAAGAGTCTTTATTAGAGGTACCTTAAAATTAAGGTAACAAGGAATAATGAATATTTTTCAACTCATAATTCCTTGCATCCTTCTCAAGTTGTATGCATGAGCTAGTATTGCCAATGATAGGTGATGCATACTGCATTTTCTTTTCAGCCTTAGCTATGTCTACTTGAACTTGGTTTTGTTCATCTTCTCTCCTGATTAGAGTTCATTTTTCTCAAGATTTGTTTTATCCTTTAGATGTTAATAAAAAGTATGTGTTCATCTCTCAAAGATCTCTCACCTTTTTTTTATTAATAACAAAAATCAAGATAGAAAATCAATTAATTCTATTAAATAAGTACTCTCAGAAGTAAAAAGAAAAATACATACTATACATACATTAGTAGAAGAATTTAAACTATAAAATATTTTATTACACAAAAATTAGAAGAAATCAAAGGAAAAAATAATTCATAAAGAAAAGAAAAAGAAAATTAAAATAAACAATAAAGAAAATTAAAATTTTATTTACATTTTTTTATTATTTATAAATAAGAGAAAATTTAAAATTTAAAATATCAAAAATTAATTAATAATCTCTATATTTTAAAATTTTAAATAAAAATCACAATATTAACAATACAAAAAGCTTTTCAGATTTTGATAATAACAATTTAAAAACGCTATTCCTCCCTGGTAACGGGGCCAAAAACTTAATAGTACAAAAATTGATGCGTACCAATTTTATATGATTTATAAAAGAACTCGTAAGTATACGAATCACTTATAGAAATTGATAAGTATAGTTCCAAGATTAGTCTAATGAGGAATCATGTGGTTTTTATATCATTCAACAAATTCCTTAAAAACGAAATTAAATTACCTAAGCATGTTGTCACCATTGTTTTTGGTTAAGTTTCTAAACTAATAACATAAAAATAAAGATAGGTTCAACAAATATTTAGGCAAATAAACATTTATCATGCAATGGATAATTTTTGGGATATATTAGTTAATAAATTATGCTTGTTCAATATTAAGTGGGTTATTAAATATATGAATTATGATTATTGATTCTATTTTGTATTTAAATATGGAAGATTAATACATTCTATCTTTAATTAGTAATTAAATACACTTATCGCCTTCAGTCGGGTGTAGCACTTAATTTTAATTAAATTATACTTCTTTTTTAACAGATTGTGAACCATTTAATTGCCGATTTTGATTGGGTTTAAAATTCAAACTCACATCAAGGTGTCAAAGTTAAGTTTATGATTTAAATATCTAGAACTAACTTTCATATTTTAAAACTAATATGAATAATATATCTTCAATATATCTTTCAACAATAATTCTTATAAAATTCCTTAAACTAGAGCATGCTTGAGATAAAATTTAGATATTACATATCTAATATCTAGCACTCTTACTCTAAAATAGATTCAGATATTTAAAATTTTAAAAGTAATTATCTTGTTTAATATGAAAAATACTTTGTCAATATATTCTTCATTTACAAACTTTGGTTTAATCTTGATGAAGAAATAAAGCTTAATTCATTTTATAAAAATATTTAATTTACTTTAATATTTCACAAATGTAACAACATTAATAATATACCATACTATTTGTAAACAAATATGCATAGTTTAATAAATGTATAATAAATTAAACATATAGCATATAAAACAACACTTAGAAATAGTCTCAAAAGAATACATTTAAATATAATTCAATAGAATTCTTTTAGAATTTTTTATGTTCTAGAAACCTCAAAATAGAATTATCGTACTATTTATTGAAGTGAAACTAAAACTATTACATGTCCTGAATTTGTTCAACTCTTGAATGAGAGAATAATGTTAACTACTAAAAAGAAAAGATAAAGAAAGCTAAGAAATTTAAGAAATGTACGAAATCTATTAGAAGAGTGCTTATGTGATATATTTAACAAAAGAAATAGGATCTAATTTATAGGATGAGGAAAAGAAGAAAAAAATATATTTTTCAACCTCGTGTCATGGCATACAATTTTTCCATGTCACAACATACGTATCTTGTACAACAAAATATACTCGTGATTTCTAAAAGTTAGATTTGTATGAAATGATAGTAAGATAAGTACATAAAAATCTATATAATTACTAAACATGCATAAAATCATGATTTACTAAATGATTTTGAGTAGTTATCAATCGAGAGAAAGATTGTGAATTGTTAATTAATTAAATATTTAAATTTAAGCTAATTAATTATAAAAAAAATAAAGATGAATGAGCAAATATGGGAAATTATTTAGATATTCATTCATGGAAAGAATGAATTAAATGATTTTCACAAAAAATGAGAATTATTGATTTTTTTCATTTAAATAAGTCAAGCTCCAATGATCGTGGTAAGTCCCCACAATTCTCAATTGACTAATAACTTCCTAGATCAAGTTTGAAATTGATTAATTGGTAAACATAAGGGAAGTATATAAACCATATAATTTAACACAAATCAATGAAACTAAATTAGAATC
This sequence comes from Hippophae tibetana, assembly GCA_037013495.1. Lineage (NCBI taxonomy): Eukaryota > Viridiplantae > Streptophyta > Magnoliopsida > Rosales > Elaeagnaceae > Hippophae > Hippophae tibetana. Next base: position 7,673,336 of record CM072808.1, on the reverse strand, counting down.
TTGTTCATATATGTACAACCATTCATAGATGATGTGTCTAATGCTTAGTTCTTAAATATTCTATAATTATAAATCAAGATTTGATCCATTACTAAATTATAATTGTAGATATGAAAAACATAAAAAAGAAATAAATCAACTTTGATTTAATTAAATCATAAAATTATTATTCCACTAATGGTAGCAATACTAAAATCCCATGTGCAAAAGTTAGGCTATAATAACTAAATTAATTAAGCCTATTTAAATTTACAAAAGACCTATATATTCACATTATATAGAGAAAGAAGATCTAATAATAAAATATATGCATTTCATCTATGTTTCATAATCTTTGTATTGGTTGATTGTCTTCTTCAAATCCTTGAAAAATACTTCATAATTGGGAGTTCTTATGTATTTTTTTTGTGTCAGGGAATGTAGAATATGGCTATGGTGGTTTGTTATGGTTGGATATAGTTTAAGCAAGGTTTAGGATGTATTTATAGATTAGGTTTTCGGTAAAACACGTTTCATAACTATTGTTTTGGCAAGTAAACATATATGGGCCACGACATGCTTATTTATACGTCATGAAACATATTGAAAATCAAATCTTTAGTACCAACCTGAGAGCACTTCACCATAGAATACTTATTTCTAAGCTATTATAACACATTGAATTTCCAAAATCACCAAATTCCACCCGAGAGCACCTCGCCAAGTCATGGAATATGTCTAGATCATAACACATACCTATTTCCTTGTTTTTGATATTCTAGTTCATTCTAACTTATCTGTGTTGCCATTTATCATACTATTTTCACTCTTTTTTCTCATGTTCAACCAAGATTCTTCCAAAAGTACATTAATTTGGAAAACAAAATATACCCTCTAAAACAACATAACACTAAAAGAAAACATTAAATTAACACTTAAAAGCATAAAAAAATATAAGTAAAAATAATGTTCATCGAATTCCCCGAACCTAAATTTTGTTAGTTCTCAAGAAAAACAAATAAAACAAATAACAATACTAAAACAAAACTACTAACTTAAATCAACAAAGATTCTCATGCTTTAGTTTCTTTCTAGTTCATAAATAAGGCACAAGCACAAGTTCATCCAACATCTCAACACATCAAGGTTCATCATGCAAATTACTTTCACATCACAAATCCATGCCCCATTAGTAAAAAAATATCACCCATAGGTCAAAACATATCAACCTTAATTACCTCAAACTTCATGTTAAGAATTCGAATTTCTTTGACTCTAAACCTCAGAAGATACACTCTTAATATCACGAAAATTATACTAGTTCAAGCACTCAAGGAAGTATATGCAAAAATAAGTTATGAAAGGAAGACTGCAAATAGTTTTGCATAGTTTATAAACCAAAAAATGGCTCAAATGTGCATAAAATAGATCTCATAAAAATAATCAAATACTAAGATTATATAGGCATTACATTGCTCTTATCAAGCACTAGTCAAACTCATTAAGCTATAAATATCAACTACATGCCCATAGATGAATGAAAATTCATTTGACTTCAATGGGTTACTTTCTACTATCTTGTAAAAGCCATATCATTAATTCCAAGATTTTTGAGATATAGTATTTAGGTATACTATTTTTTTCTCTCTTTTTTTAATTTATATATATATATATGTGTGTGTGTGTGTGTGTGTGTGTGTGTGTGTGTGTGTAGTGAGAGGCTATTATATCTTATTTTTCTAAGGAAACCTAATATTTATCATGTTTCACTAGAAATTAAGCGTGAAATGAAGATGGACACATACTTTCAATTTATACTCAAGTCATTTAATCAAAGTAATTAAGTAAATGAGACTTCATTTAATTTTTTTAAATCCTAAAATTCAATGCAAAAATCTATAGAAATCATCTAACAATTTAGAATCATAGGAAAACTATTTAAAAGAGTAGAAGAAATATTGTCACTCAGAATAAAACACTATAGGCTCAATAATTAATCTTACAAGGTAGTTTCTACTTTTTGATTCCTACACACCAAATGTTTGTTCATCTCAATTTCAATAATCCAAGGATGAAACATATACTATGAATAGAACTAACTTTTATAACATACCTTGAACACATTTAAAAAATCAAACAAGAAATGCTTAAAGACTTAATTAATCATAAAAAATTAAGCAAAAGCATGATAGTGTTGTCTCAAAAAGTTTTTTATTGGGACTATTTGTCCTAAATCAACCAAATAATAGGAAAACAATGTTTAGAAAAATTTAGAATTCAAAATTTCATAAGAAACTTTTCCCTCATCCCCAATTTGGAATCTATATTATCCCTTATATTCAAATGTAAATTTAGGAAAAAAAGAAAGAAAAGTCACACTTCTTGTAGTAGCACAATATGATTAAACATTGTGTTGTGGTTAATACTTCCCTTGCATCCATCGTCTAATTCAAGATTAATGACACAAAGAGAATCCTTGTATACCACATATGTATTACATATTACCAATTAGTTATGAAACTAAAAGTTCCAAATGGAATAAAAAATGTCCAAAATAAAAGTAAAATAAGTACATCAAATTAAAACAATATAAAAGACAATAAAAATAAATAAATAAATTAGTGAGGAAAAATTGGAGCTTCAGTCCTCCATGTCATATGGTTCCTCTTCATTCTTAGGTTTAGATGGCCTAAAGACAAATTCATACTCAGAAGACTCAGGTACTCCCCTAAATTGACTACAATCCACTCCAAATTAGGAGAGTTGAAACCTTTGCATCTCATGGATGGATTGTATGTACTCAACCTGGAAACTTACATGACTACAAAACCATTCCTGTTGTTATGCTTGGTATTCTCTCACATATTTGACCTTTTCTTGCAACATGTGAACTTGATCTTTAGTTGATGCTCTTGAAGAAAAGGTGGCTCTTTTACTACCTTGGACGGCTTTTGTCCCACTTGTGAGGCTTTCCATGTAGTTTAGGGTAATAAATCACCAAATTGTAGCAAAATTTCACCTTTAGGTAACTTCATCTCAACTTTAGCATATAAAGTTATGATCATCTTGGGAAAAAGTAATTTATTCAATGATTTATCTATTGATAATCTGATTTACTAGTTTATTATTTCCCTGATATCGATTAGCTTTTTGTATTGTATGATATACAGTAATATAGCACTTTCTCTATCCAGTTTGTTATAGTGATTAGTGGGAATCAATTTAGAGTAGATTTAGTACTGCCAAATCAAGATATATTTATTAAGTCTTTGGCATCAAATGAATTCTCTCTTATTTATTGTATCCCTTTCTACCCCCTATTATTAAGATCTAATTACATCATTGTAATCCACATTTTCAAGGTAAGCCTTATATTTCCCTTGTCCTATAATTCCTATACCATAAAAATAATTTATATTAGATGCAACAAAGGGTACAAACACACCCTTTACTATAGCTTTATCGTCCTCAACATTAGGAACATTAGCATGAAACTCTCTTACTATGGACATAATTGTGGCCTGTAGGCTCTTAACAAACCATCACCATCTAAGGGGCACTATCGTATCTGTCACACAAGGGAAGAGATGTTCCCTAAATTCAAGTCCTATATCCATGATAAAAGTTTTGTTAATCTCATTAGCTTTATCAAATCTTAATTTTCCTCTAAACTAACAAATCTAGCTCTATCAAATTTTAATGGAACCACTTGCTCCTTACCCTTCTTGCTAGTATTTCCCTTTGATGCCATTTTTCTTTGCAAGTTTTAAATATGAAAACTAAATAACCACCAAGCGATTTCAAGAAAATGTATATAATAAATTCTTCTCCACCCTCTCTATCCAAATTTGGTTTGTTCACTTAAACCCTAAAACATATACTTCAAAAATCATGATAAAACCTATTAATTATCTAGAGAGTATGTGTCACTTACATTTGATTTTACAAACCCTCTTTTGAAGAATGCGATGTTGGATGTGGATAACCAAATCTAAAATCTTGATGAAGGATGAAAGAATCTCTACAATATTGGCTCAAATAATGATTAGGGATGAAAAGATGAGAAGAAGTTTGAGGAGTTTTAGAGAGGACCACAAATTTTAGTGAGATAAATGATGTTTTGGAAGAGTGAAAAAGGTTAGGGATGAGAAAAAGACAAAATTTGAGTTCTAGCTTGAAAAATTCGAGAATGAGGGTGTTTTAGTGTGAACATTGATTGCAAGCCACGTTGCACATTTTTGTGCCATGGCATGCATTAAAAATTTGCGAGTCTAGATGATCCAAAACCATTATGTCATGGCACACAATAAATTCAAGCCATAGCAAGATACACAAATTCTTCTAACCGAAATTGATCTAAGAGCCTATGCCATGGCTCAGTTCAAAAAATATATATTTTTCTAACAAGAAATGATATTGAACAATAAAATAAAATAACATGGAATAAAAAAAACTATAATTGAAAAATAAAAACAAAAGAAAGAAAGAAGGAAAAATGTTTAATGTGTTGAATCCCATTTAAGGCTTAGTTTAACATCTTAGATAGACACTGCTTGAGGGTATGGTCCGTGTACTTTGTTACACAAAATGTCACCCTCGTCATTGAGTGCTTGTTTGAATGTGCTTTAGATTGTATAATATCTCCCAAGATTGTCATTGTTAAACTCCCGTGGTGAACATCAAAAATTATTATTTTTAGGCCATGATTGGCCTACCAAGAATTACATTATGCTCATTGTCCAATTTCGAGGTCTCCTAAACATCTAAAATAATAATATCTATAAGTAAGTCTTCTACCATTCCTTTTGGTCATAGAATAAATTTATCAGCTAAATGAAAGGACGTTGTAGTGGGTTTCAACCTCCCTAATTCTAATTGCAAGTATAGTGAGTAAGTCATTAAGTTGATAATTACACCTAGATCTAACATGGCGTTTACCTCTTTCATAATACCCATGTTCAAATTGAAATTAAAGCACCTAGGATCCTTGGAGGCTAATTAAATTTCACTAGTGTTTCCAACATCATACGGTAAATCATAAGAAATTTTAGGAAACTCAATATTTAGTAATGTACCATTATGAAGGACGGTAAAATAATTCACTTGTTCATGTTGACTAGGCAACTTCATTCTCTCATGTTTTTGTATGTGCTCTACTAGTTCCCTACTTACATCTCTACACTCTTTATAGATGCCTCTTGTAAGGTTTATATTGGTATTGGCGATTTTTGTGAAACAAAATATTTAATTGTAATTTTAGTTTCTAGGTGTGTCTTAAAAGAATATTTCAAGCAATAGAAACTATCGCACCTTAATAATCACATATATTTCTATTCTTATGCATGTTACATTGCATATTAGACACAATATGGAAAATATGAATTTAGGCCACCTGGTTGATTGAGTGTATATTGGATTGATCGAGTAACAAACTTGATAAATTTGATTTTAATATATTACTAGATCAATCGAGGGATATACTCGATCGATCCAATTGTTTTTAAATATTAGTTAAAAAAATTGGATTGATCTAGTGGATGATTGATCAATCGACCAATGTACTCAAAACATACTTTAAAATGTATCTTTAATATGAATTGGATTAGATTTTTATAGTATTGTCTTTATCTTTTAAACATGTTTTAACTGATTTTATGGACAATATGGTAATTCTACTTTTCCTTAATATGCTTCAAAACATACTTTAAATACAAACTTAAGCACACTTTTAGAAATAACCACACAAGAGCTATTAATCTTATTCTCTTAATCTTTTATTCCCTATCTTGTTTTGCTAAATTTTCAAGTAGGACTTTTTATCAAGTTAATTTATCAAACATTTGTGGTTTTATTTGATGAATTAACAAGCTTAAAATAATAATTGTATTACTGTGCTTTTAACTGGTCGTTCTAGTGTTACTAGTTGTTTTCATTTTATATGATATATTGTTTAAATAAACTAGTTAGCATTTTTTGCTATTGAATCTATTCTAGGATGCACACATGCACATGTGTTTATGTGCTAATCTTTTAGGTGCTATTAGTGTTGGTAATGAGTGCTTAAAAAGTACTAATATTACCAGGATTTAATGTACTTTAATTGATTAAAAAGATTTATATTTATATGATTTTATTATATTTTTATATAAATTTACCTTTTCGGAATAATGTCAATTTTTATTGTTTTGTTTGGTATTTTCACTAAAATCATAATTTAAAGACTCGAAGAATAATACTAGATGCAATACATAACAAATATGTTGAGAAAAAAATCAAAAAAATGGAAAAATGGTCAAAACTGCCCCACCACGCACGTATCATGCCTGTGCCTCGAGCAACCACACCCATACACACCGAGATCCACCCCCACATCAAGATCCACGCTCAAGTTGAGTCTCACATGTAGCCAGGTGTATATCATATTGAGATCCACACTCATGTTGAGTCTCGCGTGCCAGAGTGTCACGCGTGCCAACGCAACCCACACGTGCTAGCTTTTTCCAAATGAGTCCAGGACCAATTTTTGAGATATGTTGCCACCTATTTTAGCCTTTTCCTCACCTATAAAAGGCCCTCTCCCCCATTATAGAACACAAACAATTTTCACAGCTCTTTCTCTCTCTTCATTTCTCTCTCTAGAAAGCTTTCTTAGTTTTTTGTACTTTTTTAGTTTTACAGTTCTCTTTTTGAGAAGAACTAGTTATGTTTTGTAACTTTCTAGCTCTTGATTCAATAAATGGAAATGTAAATCCGTTTGGATGTTTTCCAGAATAGAAATTAGCGTCAAAATTCTATAAGGATTCTTTTGAGATATAATTTTAAAATGAATTTGTTATAATTATTTTTATATATTATTATTATATGTTATATTTAATTTATTTGTGATTAAATTTAACATGACTGGCTATTTGTAAACATGATATAATAATAATGTTGTAATACTTACGAAATATTAAATAGGTAAAATATTTTTATAAAATAAATTGATTTTGTTTTTATTCAAGATTTTATATTAAGCATGTTAGAGAATATTATTTTTCATTACACACTCAAATCTAAAAACTAGATTTTAAGGTTTAATTATCCAGTCTGATTTAGAGTAGTGCTCTTTTATTTATTGGTACAATCGCTCGGTAGTTAGAGTGAAGATCTATTTCAAATGTTTTTATAAGAACTATTATTTGAAAATGTATCGATAATATATTTTCAGTAATGGTTTTAAAACTTGAAAGTCAGTATTGAGATAATTAAATTCTTAGGTTTAATTTAGATACCTTGAATAAAGTATAATTAACTCACTCCGCCTAAAGCTCTAATTAGATGATTTACTATTTTCTTAGAAATTAAGCTAAAATTTAATACTTCATTAATTAATAGGCCCTGCCTAAGGATATTAGTTAATTAATATTAAACAAAAGAATTTGTGCCCACCTAAGAAAACTTTTATACCAAAAAAGAAAATCAACAAATATTAATTTTAATCATTTTAATCTAAATAATATGAGCAAGCATAATTAACTTAATTATTATATCCATAAATACTCCATAGTTAGGAATGATAAAAAAATTGATAATTGTTTATTGAATCCATAACTATAATTTTTTTTATGTTATTATATTAGGAAACACAAAATCAAAATATCGTGATAGGATGTTTCAGATTTAATTTCGTTTTTAAAAGTTTGAATAATAAATTAAAAACCACATATATTCTTTCTTAAATCGACCTTGTGAGTATACTTGTCATTTTCTATAAATGATTCGTCCACTTGCGAGAGTTTTATAAATATAAAACCAAAGTATTTACAAAATTGGCATTGCCAATTTTGTTCATCAAATTTTTGATGTCGTTGCCAGAGAATAGTGTTTTTAAATTATTTATCAAAATTTTGAAAATATTTTGTGTTGTAAACTATGATTTTTTTTATTTTTTTTTGAAAAAAAAACTAATTAACTTAGATTTTAATAGCATGAAAAGTAAATATCTAAAGGAATTCTTTCGAAGAGACTAGTTTTTGGAAGCCTTTGTACTTTGTGCCACTAGTCTTTCCTAAAAACATTGCTTTATTTAGGAGGATGGTTTTAAAAGAGGCTTTGCCCCACCATATTTTCTTGGGAGCACTCTTGGTTAATGCTGATGTTATTTAACTTAGAGATTAACTTAACTTGTTTGTTTAGTATTTTTGTATTAAATACTATGTATATTTTCTCTAATTTGTTTTTGTATAGTTATTTTATTATTCTTTTTAATTGATAAGTGTTTTAAATTTATACTTTCAAAAGTTCATGCATGGAAGGAAATCCTTAGGAAACCCTCTTATACCATACATGGATTATTTTCATAAATTTAAACTGTTGGCCACAAGGCTGGATTCTAACCATTAGAGTATTTTTGAGCCAAATATAGAACCAAGCCTTAATCCTCTACCAAAACCAACAAAAATGGGAGAACACCCACATGTTAAGGAAACCACCATGAAGGAGTTTGCACGACTAATAATTGGCAAGGAAACTACTACTATCAAGGTGGGTGAGGTTGCTAGGAATTATGAATTGAAAATATTCATTTTTCTATGCTTCCTTCATTCTATAGGTTGCCTAATGAAGATTCTCCTTCCTTCATTAGGGATTTCTATGCCATAGTCCAAACCTTCGTCTTTTGTATTCTAAACGAGGATCAACTTAGAATAAGGTGTTTTTCCCTACACCTTGAATGACAAGGACAAAGCTTGGTTAATATTACTCCCTCTAGGTTCTCTGATTACCTGGGAGAACGTTTACAACAAATTCATGGGAAAATTCTATTCCCACCAAAAAACATCAGAGTTGAGAGCAAAGATTGTCACTTTCTCTTAGATGGAAGGAGAACCATTCCATGAAACCTAGGATAGGTTCAAATTGTTCATCACTCAATGCCCCATCATAGCTTTCCCCTGCAGTTGTAGGACCAATTCTTTTACTATAGACTTATGTAGCAATGGCAATTCACTGTCGACAACGCTGCTGGAAAAGATATAGTAGAGAAAATAGCCTTAGAGACATACAACCTCTTTGAGATGTTAGGTGTGAATTCCCCATAGAAAAGCTGACAAGTGAGAGGAGCTAGATTTTATGAAATAGATTCTAGTAATGAAGTTCAACAAATTGTTCGATTGACCCCATTCTCACTCACTACATAAACCAACACCAACAATGAACATTATGGTTTGTGTAGAAACATAGTACATGGTATTGAAGCATGTCCATATCAAGAAGAAGCACCAACTGGACTTGAACAGGTTAATGTTTTGGGAGCATATCAATAGAGACCAAGATTCAACCCCAGTTCAAATACCTATAATCCTGGGTGGAGAAATCATCCTAACTTCTCTTAGAGGCAAAACAACCCTCATTTTGTCCAAAGCTTAAATCAGTCAGACCAACAATTCCACCAGCCTATTCCAAGAAGCCTTCCCAATAAACCAACCCTGGAGGACAACTTGAATTCTTTTATTCAAATATGTAGAGATAACTAGTCTAAAACTAATCAATAGTTGGACTCTGTGGAAGTGATGAGTGCTCAAAAAGCACTAAAATAACCATGATTTTATGCACATTAATTGATTAAAAATATATATATTTATATGTTTTATCATATATTTATATAAATTTGTCTTTTTCAGAATCACGGGTATTTTTATTGTTTTTCAGGTATTTTCGCTTAAAAACGCAACTTAAAGACTCAAAGAGGAATACTGGAAGCAATACATCACAAATATATTAATAAATAAATGGGGAAAGGTCAAGAAATATGGAAAAATTGGAAAAAATGGGTCAAAAAGGTCAAAAAGGAGAAAATCGCGCGCGCCAGCGCCCAACCGCGCGGGCGCCACGCGCAGCACGCCCAGACCCGCGCGCGCCAACGCCCAGCCGCGCGCACAGCAGAACCAGGCCCGCGCCAAGCTGCACGCGCCTTCCCACAGTTCTGCGCGCATTGCTCCCCCTTCCGTGCGCGCCCCCGTGCGCAGCGCCTGCCCATCCGCGCACGCCGACGCCCGTTTCGCCCCATTTTTCACGTGCAACCGCCCCACATCATGCTGACATCATTTGATGACCAATCCGCATTTTTACATTTTTTTAACATTTTTTCCTCTACTTTTTCTCTCAATCCTCACCTATAAATACCCCCCTTCTCTTCACTTCTAAACACACCTTCAAAACACACTTCTCTCTTCTTTCTTTCTCTCTTTTCTTAGATTTTTAGTTTTTCTTTAGTTTTTCTTAGTTTTTAGTTAATTTCTCTTAGTTTTAGAGTTCTTCCCTTTTTAGGAAGAACTAGTTATGTTTATGTAATTTATTAGCTTTTTGATTCAATAAATGGGAGTGCAAATTCCGCTTGGAGGTTTTCCAGCAACGGGAATAGCGTCGAAGTTCTGTAAGGATTTTATTTTCTTTACAGTTATTTTTTATGCTTTATTCTTACATGTTATATTTAATTTGTCTGTGATTAAATTTAACTGTGCTGGCTGTTTATAAACATGATGTAATAATAACGTTGTTATGCTTGCGAAATATTAAATAGGTAAAAACCTCTAAAATGAATTGATTTTGTTTTTATTCAAGATTTTATATTAAGAATGTTAGAGAGAAATATATTATTTTTCATTACAAACTTAAACCTGAAAATTAGATTTTAAGGTTTAATTATCTGATCTGATTTAGAGTAGTGCTCTTTTATTTGATGGTACAATCACCCGGTAGTTAGAGTGAAGCTTTATTTCAAAAGTTTTTATAAGAATTATTATCTGAAAATGTATTGACAACATGTTTTTAGTAGTGGTTTTAAAACTTGAAAGTTAGTACTCGGATAACTAAATTCTTAGGTTTAATTTGGACACCTTGAATAAAGTTTAAACTTTCTCACCCCACCAAAGGTGGCATTTAAATGGTTCATTTTCAATCTCTTAGAAAAAGGAATTAATTTAATTAAGCAAATTGGTTATCAACCCCACAAAAACGGGAGAATCAATAAATATCAATTCATATCTTTAATAACCTAAATAATATGAGCAAGCATAATTAACTTAGTTATTATATCCATAAATACTCCGCCATTATAAACTATAAAATTTGCATAAATATTTATTGAATCTATGTTTATTTTTTATGTAAGTAGATTAAAAACACAAAACCCCAAAATATCGTGACAGGATGTTTAGGATTTAATTTCATTTTTAAAAGTTTGAATAATAAATTAAAAACCACATACATTCCTTCCTTAGATTGACCTTGGGAGTATACTTATCATTTTCTTCGAAATGATTCGTGCACTTGCGAGAGTTTTATAAATATTAAAACAAAAGTATTGGCAAGAATCGGCGATGCCGGTTTTCGTTCATCAGGAAGCTTCTATAAAAAAGATAGAAGTCCAAGTGGAACAGTTAGATAAGCATTTTCAAAAACAATGTAGAGACTAAAACTGAATGGTCAAATTGGATCAAATAAATTAAATGAAAAGGAGACATTGAGTTTGTCATTCTGAAATCTCCAAGCAACGTCTTACAAAAGACGATAAATTTTAGTCCTAATTGGGAGGTCACCCACTATTGTATTTTCCGTTATTTTATTTTATTTTATTTTGTTTTTATTTTGAGAATGTGTAATAAAATGCAAATGAAATAATAGAAATTCATTTGTTTCAAAATTGTGTCCATTCTTTAAATTTAGCAAAAAATAAAAACAAATTTAGGTTCCCTGCATCTTTCTTCTTTAAGCCTATACATTTTGTCAAGTGAGAAATATTTCTTAGAGAGTTCTACTATTTTTTTAGGAGCTAAAATAGGATGAGTATCAATTTCAACTACAAATAGCCATGGAAGATGCTGAAGATAAGTAGAAAATGATGAAGGACTATACAACACCAATCATTGGCAATGAAACTTTGGGCATACAATTACAAGAAGCTGCAAGGAACTATGAATTGAAAAGGATTCATTATTCTTTGTTACCTTCCTTTTACGGTATCCCTAATGAATACCCTTTATATTTCATTAGAGAATTCTATGTTATTGTCCAAACCTTTCCACTATAAAGAATTGATGAAGACCAGCTTAGGATGAGGTGTTTTCCATACACCCTCAAGGATAAAACTTGGTCATGGTTCATAACTTTACAGTTGGGTTCTCTAACAACTTGGGGGGAAATTTATGAAAAGTTTAGGGTTCGATTCTATTCCCATCAAAAGACTGCTGATTAAGGACGAAGATAGCAATGTTTTCTCAAATGGATGAAAAGCCCTTTCATGAAGCTTGGGAAAGATTCAAACTCCTTTTCATTTAATGTCCTTATCATAGCTTTCCATTACAGCTATAGAACCAATTATTTTATGATGGATTGACATTGCAAAGTCAATACATGGTTGATAATGATGCTGGAAGAGTTGTGGGAGAAAAGATTGTAGAGGAAACCTATAATATCTATGAGTTGTTAGGTTATAATTCCAAACAAATATGTACTAAAAGGAGAGCAAGAGTTAATGAAGTTGGTTTTGATAATAAGATGACCTTGTAAATTGCTAAATTGAATAAGCAAGTGAAACTTCTCACTACCCACAAAATGCCAAATCAAGAGGTGTGTGAAGTGTGTTTTTCAATTGGGCATGATGCTTGTAATTGTTTATATACTTGTTATTCTAGTATAGATGTCATGAAGGAAGTCAAATCCTTTGAAAGGTATCATCTAAACACCTATAATCACCCTAACCATCATTGGACATAAAACAATTACCATCCGTACACCCAATGTCAAACACTAAGTTAAAATAAAAACCACCCTTACCCACTAAATCAATCTTTTAAGCCAACCTTAGAGGATAGCTTGAATGCTTTTATTCAAGTTAGTCATGACAACTAATTAATGAATAATCAAAGGTTGAACATCATGGAGACTTCAGTTAAAAGGATTGAATCTAAAGTTGGGCAACTAGGTGAAAAAAATGAAAAGGTAAGAACCTAAAAAGTTGTCCAGTCAACCCGAACAAAAAAAGGATGTAAAAACCCTTCTAAGTGGTAAGTTAGTCAATACTAGTTTACTTGAAATCTCTACAGATCTACCTTATAGTTTAGGTAACAAAAAAGGTGAAATTCTAGTCTCGCAAAAAGGAGACACTAGTGCTAAACTTGACAAACCTTCGAAAAATATTATTAGGGAGTCATTTGACATCAACAAAATTCAAAAAACAAAAAAACCACACCAACTGCAAGTACTTTTTCCACACCAGCTAAAAGAATCCAAATAAGATAAGAAATTACATTATCTTTTTAATAAGTTTTCTAAAATAAATATTAATTTAACATTATTAGAAGTAATCATGAATATGCCCTCTTATGCTAAGTTTTTCAAAGAATTGAACACTAAGAAAAGGAGGTATGAACTTAATGAGTGAGTAGTAGTATAAGAAATTTCTAGTGCTGTACTTCAGCACCAACTTTCCCCCTAAGTTGAAAGACATTAGAAGTTTTATCATAAATATAACTATGTAGGATGGGAAGGTCACTAAAGAAATGCTTGATTTAGGTGCTAGTATAAACTTGATGTCATACTCTATATTCTTACAGCTCGATGTAGGAAATTTACAACCCACAACTATGTCCCTTCAACTTGCAGATAGATCCCTTAAGTATCCAAAGGGAATAGTTGAGGATATGCTAGTACAGGTAAACTAATTGATAATACCTATTCACTTTGTGGTTGTGGATATGCAAGAGAATCTAGCCTTGGACAAAAAGCACATAATACTACTTGGTAGACCATTTATAAAAACTACCAAGACTATTATTGATGTCCACGATGGAAATATGATAATGACAGTCTTAGGAGAGATTGTTCATTTTAAAGTTTTTGAATCTTCACATTTTCTTTCCTTTTCTACCATCGATGAAATATTCGATGTTGACCCTTTGGCTAATCTTGTCCAAAGTACCTTTTCCTAAACTAGAATAGAAGACAAGCTTGAAATTATTCTTACACTTGAAGAGGTCGAAGAAGATGTAGATGAGTAAACTAAGGGATACCTTCAACAACTAGATAGTGATGAACTATTGACAAAATCTAATACACTTTTAAATCTACCCGGTTCCCCATCTAGTAAAGTGGCCAATCCACCTAAACTGGAACTCAAAAACTTACCTAAACGCTTAAAATTTCTTTTTTTAGGAGAAGGAGAAACTTATCCAGTGATGATTTCTTCAACGTTGACCAAAGCACAAGAAAAGAAACTCATAAAAGTGCTTAAAAGTTTAGGAAAGCTATAGGGTAGAGTATTGGGGATATAAGAGGCATTACTCCTACCATGTGTATGCATAAGATCAACTTTGACGGTGGTGCTAAACCCGTATGAGAGGCCCAAAGAAGACTAAACCCAAACATGTAAGAGGTAGTTAAGGAAGAAATTCATAAACTGTAATTAGGAGGAGTCATCTACCTTATTGCCAATAGTAAGTGGGTTAGTCCAGTGTATGTAGTACCTAAGAAATCTGGGATAACAGTTGTTAAAAATAACAAGAGTGAATTAGTGCCCACTAGAATAATCATTCGAAAGAGGATGTGTATAGATTTTGGGAAACTAAATTTATATACTAAAAAGGATCACTTTCCTCTTCCATTCATTGATCAAATTTTGGAAAGATTAGCTGGGCATGAAATTTTTAGTTTTCTAGATGGACTATCTAGATATTATCAAGTACCTATAGCACCAGAAAATGAGGAAAAGAGCACATTTACATGTCCTATTGGGACATTTTCTTTTCAAAGAATATCATTTAAGTTATGCAATGCTCCCACCACGTTCCAGAGATGTATGATGTATATCTTTTCAGACATGGTGGAAAAATTCAGTGAGATTTTCATAGATGATTTCTCTGTCTTTGGAAACTCATTTAATAATTTCCTATATAAATTAACTTTAGTTTTAGAAAGATGCATTGAAGTTGAATTTGACAAGGCAAAAGTTGGGAAAAAATCATTTTACGGTTCAACAAGGGATAGTGTTGGAATATATCATTTCAAACAAAGGTATTGAAGTTGATAAGGCAAAAGTTGAACTGATTTGCAAACTACCTCCCCTTACATCTGCTAAGGGGATTAGAAGCTTTTTAGGACATTCAAGATTTTATCGAAAATTTATTAAAGATTTCTCTAACATAAGTTGTCCCTTATTTAACCTATTATCAAAAGATGTTTATTTTGATTTCAACGATGACTGCGTTATTGCCTTTAATACCTTGAAAGAGAAACTAATATCTACCTCTATTATTATGGTACCAAAATGGTCATTACCCTTTGAAATAATGTGTGACGCTTCCGATTATGCTATCGAAGTAGTCTTGGGAAAGAGAGTGGATAAGCATTTGCATGTCATCTACTATGCTAGCAAAACACTTAATGATGCCCAAATGAATTATACCACCATTGAAAATGGTCAAAGAGAAATGCAACAATCCTAACACTCATGCACCATAGTAAAGAAGATTAGGGTAAACATAATAAGAAGAAACATATGCATTCATGCAAAAAAAAGACAAAGAATAGCACCGAGACAATAGCAAGGTAAGCGTATGAAATAAGCAAGGAATTGAATGCACAAATAAACCAAAAGAATTACAGATAGAAAAAACCTCCCAAATACAATATAAAGAATGGATCCCTACATTTGTAAGTTCTATGGGAAGGTATAAGAGCCTTTGTAAAGGATAGTCGAGCACCAAGGCCATATAGATGTCTTAGTGAATTTGTAAGAAGATCTTGACTAGATCTGAGTGCAACTATATTCTAAGTTGTCACTCTCCTTGTAACTCAAGTATCTTCTCCCAAACATCATCACCACATAGATGTGTTAGAAAATCCCTAAGAAGAAATTGACTAAGAGTCCAACTATTTTCCATATTGACACATTCCTAGTTATTCAACTGGCTCCTCCTAACAACACTTGGGTGTATTCAATCCTAAAAACTCACCCCATACTTTGTACACACATATTGAATGACATCCTAATCAATCAAAGAAAACATGTGTCATGCATTCCAACAAAAAATACCAGGCTATTAACTATATGCAATAACTCACTACAACATGGAAGTAGGTAAACATATAGGATGACATATGAAGCAAGATATTGTAAAGAATGCATCCAACAAAGTTATGCTAATAGTCCTATATGATTCAGACAAAGTAATATTAAGAAGAAAGAAACATCACAAGAATCCATCAACATAACAATAAACTCAAAAATAGGACAAACCATGGGATGTAATAAAACCAAGATCATAGAAAGATGGAACCAAACTAAGCAAGTTCAAAGAACTAGTGGTTCCTCATAGATTAACCAATGCACTTAATGTAAATATCCATATGGCCATTAATCCATGATGCAATAATGTAAGGGTGTGACTAAAATTTTTGATGACATGCTTTGTGTGCGCTATATCAAAGTTTTTTTTTCCTTTATATGCCATCAAGAAAAGCATGAACCATGCAATTAGACATACAATCTCAAATAGCACCAAACTTCATAATTCCAACTTTAGCCCCTCTCGCCATTAATGTAAGTGCCAACTTGGATTGACATAAACATGTATTTCAAAGCTTGTAATGATAGGCTAAGGTAAGGATAGGTGAGATATGAAATTTTTGGGCTTAGGCACAAATTTAGTTTACCAAACATATTTAGTAAAGAAATGATTTCAAAACCACAAATAGTGAACTTTCAAACTTAGGTTCTTTTCCCTTCACTTTCCAATTGACATCCACAACTAGTAAACTTATGTTCCTTCTTTTCTCTTTTCTTCTTTCTTCTTTCTTCCCCCTTTTTAAGATATAATAATGGTTCAATAGAGGTAATAATATACAAGAAATCATTGGTCACTTGAAAAGTTCTAATGGTCCCAAGAAGACTAAAATCCTTTCTCAATCTAAGTAGCACCTAGGATTTTGCCTCAGGAGATACTAAGAGTACATTCAGAGCTTGTTATGGACATAAAAATCATCAATTCATGAAACCCATACAAAATTCTCCAAATAACCATAAAAATTCACAAAGTTATGGCTTGTGCAAATATAATAGGGTAAACTAATCAAAAAAATTAGCCATACAAATGCTTAATGAATACACAAGTCATAACAACCACATTTCAATCCAAGTCAAATTCATGCCAACTATATACCATCATTGAAACCTCAAAAATTCATTTTACATGTAGTAAGTTAGCCAAATAGAAAAAGGTATAGAACTGTCTTAGGAAGAGAAAAAAGAGAGGAATGGCAATAAACTACATACAGTTGGCTCAAAAAATATCACCGATAATATTCACATCACAGCTAGTCAATAGAAGGAATGAAATCGACTAACTAGTGAGGAACACAAGCAACACCCCAAAGAGAGAGAAGAAACAAAGGATGCTGCTAAAAAATCTAAGCATGTGCGAAATTCTCAGGTTTCAACACAAAAATAAGAGACAAGCTTAGATAGGGACAACACCTTGAACACTAGAAATGCTAGCTAAACACACAAGTTTAGACACAACAATGCATGTAAGTCAAGAATTTTAAAGATAGTAAAATAATATATATAACATATCGATGCACAAGGCAAACCCAAACAAGAATAGTATAGAGAAAAAAGAAGAAGCACTCATGTACCTAAGCTTGTAACACACCATAGTTTTCTCCAAAATGACATCTAAAGCATATGAAAAGGAAGAGAAATAATCAACATGAGAGAAATAGTGAACCAACACTCAACATACTAGGTATAGGAAATAAGAACTTAATCGCATAAAGGAGATGCAATCAACATGACACGACATATGAAAGATAAAACTGCAAGAAGAAAGATCTTATTACTGATACAACTTGATGAAAACATGTGACATGATGCTTATGCAAACAATAATAATAGAATAAGTAAATAGTGATTAAGGAAAACACATATAAAGGGCATGTTAAAGGATATAGTTGGGAAGAATTCTAGTAACGGATTAAATAATTATGCATAGCAAAAAACATGACAGTTAGCATATAGTGCAAGATAAGAAACTATGAGGAAGAGATATGCTTGAACAAGAAAATTGGGAACACGTAAACAAAAAAATTTCTTGGAGATAAACAACCTCACACAACCATAACAATCCATTATACTAGAGATAAAGGGCATACACATATAAGGTGTATAGATGTGAAGATAAAGCTCTAGGATCGAGCGCCCAAGTAGTTAAGCTTGAATATGTGTGACCCATTCTAATACCAATTGAAGATTACCATATGTAGGAACAATTGCACAATGTCAATTATTTTTCCTACTAAAATAGGTAATTGGGACCTATATGAGGGGTGTGAATACCAACCCTTAGAATCTTTTCATAAGCTCTATAAAATTTGGCTAAACAGGCCTCATAAATATGAATTACGCAAATTACACAACAAAAGTACAAAACAACATGCTTAATTCAACACCCAACTAAACAATTAGTAGATACAAAACAAAAATCTAAATTAAACACATTAGTGATGATGTGTTTCACAAGCTCTTGTCCAAGCTTACAGTATGCATAAACACCTCAAGCATCACACAACATGTAATCAAACATAATATAGCAAACCAATTAAAGAGTCTAACATCCTATACACAACTAGGGTAAAGAGATACCAACTCCTTAAAGACCATACCAAACTCACATACAGTGAATAAGTAGAAGCAAAATAAATTAATCAAAAAATAGGCAGATTAATTTAATATAGCATAAGCAATGATTAGAAATCTATAGGCATGCTAGAAGAAAAAAATAGAGAAGTCAAGTGGACAAGCTAAAGTTTCCAATAGAGAAGTCAAATCCATCATTGAAAAAAATATTTAAACTTAATATCAAGGATTGGGATTTTGAGATTGGGATGCACTTTGAGCACATATGATAGCATACAAAACACCTATTGGGATGCTTCATTCCCGTTGGAATATGGTAAATTATGTCATCTTCTAGCTGAGTTGGAACATAAGGTCTTTTATGTAGGAAAGTAATGTGGTATGGACTTAGAGGAAATAAGAGATCATAGAAGGTTGCAAATGAATGAGCTAGAAGAGATTGCAATGAAGTTTATGACAATGCACGAATTTGCAAGGAAAAGACTAAGATGGCCCATGATAAATTGATTTCGAGAAAAAACTTCAAAGTTGGACAAAAATTTCTCTTATTCAATTATCACCTAAAGTAATTTCTAAGTAAACTTTGGTAATGTTCGATTGAACCATTTAGTGTTATTAATGTATTTACTCATGGTTTAGTAGAAATTTGAGATCATAAAATAAGAAAATAATTCAAAGTGAATGGACACAGATGAAAACCTTATTATGAAATATTTGATAAGAGTAATATGGAGGAGATCCAATTCTTTGAGCCACCTAATATAGGAAACTAAGCCACGGCTATGTCGGGCTAGCAATGTTAAACCAAGAACTTTGTGGGAAGCAACCTACAAGATTTGTTTTCAATTACTTTTTACTTATTTTCACATTACATCTATACATGTGTTTACATTAAGGATTATGTAATAATTATGAATGTGGCATTTTTAACATATCTCTATCTTTATTATTTTTAATTAATATATTTAGGATTAGTATGCTTCAGGTAGTACATTGTTTATAATTTTCTTAAATTTTTAGTCTTCAGTTATTGCATTACTTAGGATAATAAGAATAATGGAATATCTTGGAAATAATCTATTTCTCCTTATTTTCTAGTATCTATGATGAAATTAGCTAACACATTGCTACACTGAAAAAAATTATGGTTTTTGGTAAAATCTTAACATTGTTCCTAGGTAAAAGAAACTTTATGATAATTTTGCTCAAATAGTGCATGCACAATAACTAAGCTAGTGGTTGGAAAAAATTGTGTTTAAACTTGTGAAAAATATTATGAATTCTTTAGGACGTTACTATGATTTGACTAAATGAGATGACGATGTTGGAACTACTCTTTAAACTTATCAAGGGGAATGCTAAGTAAATTTCTTAAAAAATGATCAAGGTAATAAGATTAACCTCTTTGGTTAAATTTTCCTACCTTATTATCTTTTTCTTACAATAACCACCCATTTGGTGAACTAATTTGAGCCTACAAGAGGCAATTGTTTGTACCCACTACTCGCCCTTTGAATCAAATGCATTGGACATACTCTATAGTTCAAGAACAAATAGAGATATACAAATAGAGAATAGATTCTATGGTAATTCTAGAATAGGACTTAAGAGTCTCAATTGTGAAATAAATATTAAAATTCCTAACACAAATTTATAACAACTCAAGATACAATGTGTACCCTTATAAAAAATGGAAATAAATATAACAAGAATAAGAAAATAAGGGAAAAAGTTGAAAAGAAAAATATAAAATGGGTTAGTGTTGAAAAGGGATGGCAAAAAATAAAAGAAAATAATAATGAAACTTGGGTCAAAAAAATGATATTTGACCATATTTTTGTTGACAAAGTTTGTCTTAGTATGGTGTTATTCATAGATCTCTTTCTCTTACTTCATGGATTTTGAACATTAGTTTTTCCATTCTCATTCATTTTATCAAACCAACAAAGCCTAGCCACAATACAACCAAATTAAAGATCTTTTGATTTTAGAAAATACTTATGGTGAGTGGAGAAAAAATTCTAAGGAAAAGCCTATGATGTCCAATTCAAGTCTAAGAAGAATATTAGTGATCTATAGGTAGGAATGATATAATAAGCTAGTTTAAGTTTAAAAATTCAAATCTTGCTAGTGAATGTAAAATCCCACTCATTTTGAGCATACTTTTAATAAAGGAGCTACAGCTAAAGAATGAATAAAGACTATATTAAATGAACATTAAAGTTCCATATCATAGTGTTGATTAGTTCCATAATGATAGGAAACTTATTTTGTCTTGAGGACTAGTAAAGAGTAGGTTTGGGGGAGTTTGATCAGAGTTATTTTAAACATATATTTATACATAAAGTCTCCCATATTTACAGTGAATTAGAGTTCCCTATGAATTTATGCATTTATTTTGAGTTATATAAATGATTAGGGTCAAAATGAGTAAAAAGAGACAAATCATTGTGATAGGAGCTAAAACAACAGACTTGATAGATTGACTGCCATTAGATTTTAAATTGAATTGAGCAGTCAATTCATCGATTTTCATTTGAGATTGATCAAGTATGGATGGAAAGAATGACAAAGTCTAATCAATTAGTTAACAATGGTATCGATCAATCAAGATATGGTATATCGATTGAGCACAATCGAGCTTCACTCAAGTGCTCTCGTGTTGGAAATTGCAATTAGTCGATTGATCTTGATCAATAGAGAAGTTCAATTAGCATGCAAATTTAATTAATTTTCCATATCAACTTCTAATCCTAGCCATTAGATTAATCTAATCTAATCCTAGTTAAATCAAATAAAAAATACACAATATTAGCAGTAAAGGGACTCATTAATCACACACGATTGCTTCATTGAACAAGAAAGTTCAAGAGCACATCTAAGGAAAACCTTTGAAGGAGACTAACAAGAAAAGATTAAAGATTGGAGAGTGGGGCTGATTTGGCTTTATCATCTATAATTCCTAAGGTTTTCTTATTATCTCTTCCCTTCTTAGTTTCAATGATTATAACATTTATTAATTTAGAATCCATGTCTATCTAAACTTCTAATGTGATTATTGATAACTCCAAGCCTACACTATGATTTTTAATTATTTTTATGTCATGAAAAATTATAATTTCAATTCTTGATTCTTGATGTGTTTGACTCTATGTTTGAATGCCATGGCTTTACATTTGTAAATTAGAGTAATCAATTTTTTTGTTATACATACATATACATATATATATATGTATAGTATAAGATTTTAGCATGTAATCGTTAATATTAATATTCAAAATGGTACCTTGTAGCTGCTGTCACAAGTAAGGTTGAACACCTTCACTAAAGGTAAAACAATTGTTCTAACCTTGCCTAGTTTAATTATCACTTTTTTAGATCCTACTACAATGAATTAATTAAATCTAGTAAGTGTTCTTCTGGGTTATTTAGGATTTTGGTTGATTTATGATGGTATTCTTGATCAATTATAATGTAAGAAAAATGTGGGAAGTCTTTAGTGGACCTAATCTTCTAATGTTAAAGTTAAGAACTAAAGAATGATTTTAAATTATGAAAGTAAATTAGATCTTAAGAAATTAATTTACATTCATAATATGGTTAATGAAATTGTAGGCTAGCTGTGAAGATGGTCCCATTATCACATATCTTTCATAATCATTTTGAAAATTACATTATTACTTTATATTATTTTCTTCAAAAATAATTCAAAATCCCCATTTGAAAATTTAATTAACTCACTAATGAATAATAAGTAGTAGTGAAAATTGTCACCAATCCTTGTGGGTATGACTATCCTAGTTCTTAAAATTACTTATCACTTGTACGTGATCATGTATACTTTTGTGTTCTAAATCATGTCATTAGTTATCGATCACCTCTCAAGTTTAGATAAAGGAGCCAAAGTGAAGGATAATGAAGCTATTGGGGATTCTTTCGTAGATGTACAATTCTTATCCATAGCACAACTAAATATCCCATGTTTTGCAAATATAGAAATTACCTTGCTAGCAAAATCATTCTCAAAGTGTTAACATAGCTACTAAAGAAGAAATTATTTTAAGATACAAAATCATACTTTTGGGATGATCCTTGTATTTTCAAAGAAGGCAATGATGGTATAATGAGAAGATGTATCCCCCATAAGGAAATTGAAAGTGTCCTACACCATTACGATTGCTCAGAGTATAAAGGATATTTTGGGAGCACAAGAAAAACATATAAGGTACTTCAATCTAGTTTCTATTGGGCTACTATTTTTATAGATGCTTTCTTGTATGTTAAAATGTGTGATAAGTACCAAAAAGTGGATAATGTCACTAAAAGAGAGAAGATTCTATTGAAAACATTCTTGATGTTGAATTATCTAATGTAAGGGGTATTGACTTCATAGTAACATTCCCACCATTCTTTGGCAACCAATACATATTAATGACCATGGATATGTCTCCAGTGGGTAGAATCCATCATTTGTTCTACATGAGATGCAAAGGTTTTTTGAAATTCTTAAACAAAAATATTTTTACTAGATTCAAACACCTAAGATAATTATTATTAATGGGATAGTCATTGTTTATCAAAGCTTTTAATTAACTAAGTATGGAGTGAAGCATAAAGTATCTACCCTACTATCCCCAATCAAGTGGCAAAGTGGAAGTCTGAAATAGAGAAGTTAATAAAATGGTTAGCACCTCAAGAAAGGATTAGGAAACAAGTTATATAATGGTTATGGGTATACCAAACTGAATCTAAAACATCAATTGGCACAATTCATAGGTTGATCTTCAGAAAATCTCGACATCTATTCATAGAATTGTAGCATAAAGCCTATTAGGCCTAGAAAAATTTAAATATGTGACTGAATGTTACTGGTGAGAAGAGAAGGCTTCAATTGGATGAACTTGATGATTTATGATTAGTTGGGAACACAAATCATAAATTGTACAAGGAAAAGGCAAAATGTTGGCATGAAAAAAGCATTTCAAACTATCATTTTGAATTGGGAAAAAAGGTACTGCTATTTAATTCAAGACTCAAGTTGTTTCTAAGAAAATGATGACTCTATGAAATTAGAGTCATTAACACACTTTTTTACTTAATATTTACTTGTTTTATTCAATAAATAGTATTGTTTGGGTCAAAAATAATTTTTGGGATTTGTTTTTAATTTTTATGGATTTTTTATGAATTTTTAATGTAGGACCAATCAAGAGCTACCACGTGGCATACCATGTAGGTAGAGGAGTTTACTGGGCAAGCCACATAGACACCACGCAAGCACGAAGAGATAATCATGTTACGCTGCTTGTGAGGAGATGAAACGCATGCCACGTGCCAGCATGAAGTTCAATGCCAGTTCAGAAGTTGGTCAACGTGTTATGTCATGTGTCACTACACCATTTCTCAACGCGTTCCAATCTTGTGCCATGCCATCCATCTCCGTGAATCATGTCATGCCAGGTGTCACTGACTCAGCGAGCGTTGACTCTAACCGATCTCCCTTGCCACGTGTCACTCCCTCATTCGCCAATGAATTCCTAATGCCACATGGCAGGTTGTGATTGGTTGAAATTGTCAATTTTGCTTGTTTTGATCGTAGCGCTTGATCTAAAGTTGATCTAACGATCCAGATCACACCTGAGCAATATTTAAGCCCATAATCACTCCATAAACTCCAATTGGCTTCTATTAGCATAATTTTGGTCATTTTTTGGAACTAAAAAGAGAGAAAATACATAATAATTCAAGATACGACACAATTTTGGTGGAGATTCAAGAGGAGATTAATACTATAATTCAAGAGATTGATTGAATTTCTTTTTCTACTCTTTGTTTTACCAATTTTATGTCTTTCTTTATGAAAAATATGAGCTTTATGAACACAATTATGTGTAATTAATTTATTAATTGAGGGATCTTATGAACCCAATTTTCACCATATGATGATATAAAATTTTTCCTAAATTATAATTTTAATTTAATTATATTATTTCATCTAATTTTTATGTTATTAATTGTTTGGTCAACAATTTATCTATAGGGGCAATTAAATAAATTTGAGAAAATTATTTAATTGCTTGTCTTCATTAAATAACATGCATAGTTTCTAGGCAGAGATGTATGATTCTTATGTATGTGATCCATAATAGATGAACTTAAGGAGTAGTATACAATTTAATTGGCATGAGAGTGTGATTAAACTAATTACTATATGGGGTGTAGTTTACTTGAGAGAAGAATACATGCTAAGTTAGATTCAATTGATCATGTAATTAATTGATATTATATTGGGAGGATTTTAGCGATTCACATGTTTAGAAAATTGGGGGATTAAGTATTCCTATATATTTTCTCATATATATTTTTAATCACAAAATCTGAATTAATTAATTATTTCTATTTAATTTTAGTTATTTTAATTTTTCTTCCTTAAAATATAAAAACACAAAAAAAATTGATTTTTATTTTTAAATTTTAAAAATTAGTTTCTAATAAAATAATCTCTATGGGAACGATCTTTTCTTATCATTATATTACTTGTGGTGATGAGAAAGCTTAAAAGTATATGGTTAGGATCGCATATCTTTACAATGTTAACAAGCAATGGAGCCATTGAACTTAAAACCAATAAGAAATAAAGACTTATAATCAATAGGAATTGAGTGAAACACTGTTATGGATGTCCTCTATGAAAGGAAGTAGCATTGATGACATTAGTGGATGCACCCTAGAAACTTGTGGATTCGTCTAGCTAACAACGTTAAACGTGATGCTTGTTTGGGAGGCAACCCAACTTTTTGTTACTTATGATTTTAGTTTTTAGGGAACAAAGAGTAGAAGACAATGAAACAATACTTGGAAAATCTATGGTGATCATGCATGTTATTATACTGTCAAGGGCGTTTTCTTTACCTATCACAACTTTCATTTGATATTTGCATATTGGGGACATTGTACAACTCAGTTGTGTGGGAGGGAACTTTGTTATCTACTTTAGGAGAGAATCTTGCATAAAATTAGGCACAGACGTATGGTAGAATTGAGTCATAATCACGACTCTACATATTTATAAAAAAAATTGTTAGAAGTTAGGACAAGATCAACGATTAATATTAATAAAGATCGAGTATACAACATATTGTATGTAAGATTTTCTCCTACTTTATCTATTAGCTCATCATCTTTATTTTATTTACTATTTTTAATTTAATGTTTATTTTTTATTTTTTATGATGTTTTGGTTTTTTAGATATGAGTAGAAATTAATGAATACGTTGAAACCAAATTCATACTTGATGTGAAACACATGAACTCAATTATATAATTGGTTGTCTTGACCATTTTAAGGAGTCTAGAATGTAACTATTGAGATGATTACATTAGCCATGTCATATGCTTGCTTGTTTTTAATTGAAACAATACATTATATATACACAATGCATGTAAATGATTATTTGATATTCTTATTTGGAAAACACTTGGTGTGAGTAATGATATATGATATGAATCTTCTATGTTTTAGAATCTATTTGAGCATTCCACCACTAAATAGGCCAATTTCGTCTAGGGTTTGTTGCTTATAAAAAGGAGTAGCTATATAATTTGGAGGAAAACCTTATATCATTTATCAAATTTAGGTCATAAATCTTTTTTCTTTTCCTTCTTGTGTTCTTGATTGAATACTTGAATTTGACTTATCAAAGGGAGTGATAATCCTTTATGGCATCTCAAGATTAGGGTCTTAAGGACTTTGTTTCCTTAGGTTTTTAATCCGATCATCTTCAACACATTCCTAGCAAATCAATTGTTCCTATTCCTTTGAGTTCATGTGTTCCTAGGGTTGTAGAAGGTCAGTATCATGTAGTCTATAGTTACCAAAATATAAGAATTTCCAAAAGAGGTAACAAAGGGACGCAAAAGTCCATACGACAAACATTAAATAATTCTACTTCTAAAATTGTACTTTTAGGCATTTCATGTCTCCTAGAAACATTTCCCACTTTTCGGCATCTATCACACTTTTTTATAAAGTGAAACACCTTTAAAGAGAGTGGGAAAATAAAATCACGAATGTAATAACTTAGATGCCATTTGAGTCATTACAAAGTGGCCTCTATAGTCTGAAGTATGAAAATGGTGTAGGATACTATTTCTGTCTTCCAAGGGAATACATCTTCTAAGTATAGCATCAGCATACCTCTTGAAAAGTTAAGAACCATCCCAAATATAAAGGCATGAATCATGAAGGAATCTCTTCTTACCTTGGCTTGACAATTCGGGTGGCATAAATCCACTATCTAGAACGTTCGCGAATTTCCATACCATTTCATTGTTGTAATGACCCATAGTTGTTCATCTGGAAAATATTCATCAATGTGCAATTCTTTTGTATCAATTCCACCTCCCCTTTCCAAACTTGATGGATGATCCACTTCTTGATTTTCAATTCCCTTTTTTCATGGATCTCCAAGTCAAACTCTTGAAGTAAGAGTACCCATCTAATAAGTCTTGGCTTGACATCCTTCTTTTAAAATAAATATTTAATAGTTGCATGGTTGATGTATACAATCACCTTTGAGCCAACCAAATAAGTCTAAAAACTTTCTAATGCATAGATGATTGCTAAGAGTTCCTATCAATGGTGGCATAATTTAATTGGGAATCATTGAGGATTTTTCAAACATAATGTATGGCATGAAATGATTTACCTTTTTTTCTGACCCAAAACATCACACATCACTGTAAAAGGCTCCAACATGGCCTAGAATATTTTTCAATGTCTCAAAGGATTGAAGACATTTTGTTTCTCTATAAGGTTACATAAGAGTTTTGATATTTTGAAAAAATTCCTTATGAACCTTCTATACAAACCAACATGGCCTAGAAAGCTTCTTATTCCTCTTACATTTTTTGGAGGTGATACTATTCAATAACTTCAATTTTGGCTTTATCTACTTCCAAATCTCTAGATGAGACTTTGTGACCAAGTATGATTCTCTCTTCTACCATAAAATGGAATTTTCCCAATTAAAAATAAGGTTAGACTCTTTACATCTTTGAAGAACCCTCATAAGATTTGCAAAGCATTCATTAAAATTATTACCAAAAATCGTGAAATAATCCCTAAATAGCTCAAGAATTTTCTCCACCATCTTAGAGAGATAGATAACATTCATCGTTGAAAGGAGGCCGATGCATTACATAGCCCAAATGGCATTCTTTTGAAGGCAAAGTACCATGAAAAACAAGTGATTGTGGTTTTCTCTTGGTTCTTTAATGCAATGGATATTAGATTGTAGCATGAATATCCATCCAATAGAAAATAGAAGGAATGATTGGCCAACCTATCTAGCATTTGATCCATCAAGGGAAATGGGAAGTGATCTTTGAGAGAGACTTATTTACTTTTCTAAAGTCCATACACAATCTCCAACTCATAAGAGTTCAAGTTGGAATTAATTCCTTCTTCTCATTAGTTACTACCATCATACCCTCTTTAGGCATATATTGAATGAGACATACCCATTTGCTATCTAATATAGGGTATATGATGTTAGCTTTTAACCATTTCCATACTTCCTTTTTCACCACTTCCATAAAAATTGGGTTTAATCTCTTTTGAGCATCTCTCATTGGTTTAGCACCATCTTCTATGATAACCTTATGCATGCAAACTAAAGGTCTTTTACCTTTAAGGTCCACTATAGTCTACCCAATAGCCTTATTACACTCTCTCAAAACACCCAATAGTTTATCTTCTTGGTCTTGTATAAGTTTGAGGAAATAATAATGGCTAGAGTCTTATTGATTTTCAAATAAGCATATTGGAGATGATTGGGAAATGGCTTGAGCTCTAATGCTCGTGGTTCTTCAATTGATGGCTTAAGACTAGGCCATTCTTCTGCACAATATAAAATTTCATTAAAACATAAGGAAGGAATAGCCTCCATAAAATTTGATAGTATGCTTATTTCATTATCCATATGGGAATCAAATAAAATTTCATCAAGATTACTAGCATACATATCATTATGAAAATCATAAACATACATTTTGTTACTAGCATCCTGTAAGTATAAATGAAAATTAGGATATACTACCCCTCTATTAGTTTCATATATCATCTCCTTAGTGCTATTTTAATATTAAATTAAGGCTTGCATATGGTTATCAACAAAATTCTACATAGTATAATCTAGATGATCACCATAAATAGAGTCCTTAAGCATGACTCATACCACATTTTCAACCACATCAATATTAAAGCACTCACCAACATCATTATTTGTAATTGAATATTACATGGATTTAAAAACATTAAATTTTAGCTTTTGGTTATGCACCCTTATAGTTAGCTCACCCTTGTGGACATCAATCAATGCCTTTTCGGTGGTAAGAATGATCAAACCAAGATAATAGGAATATGTTTATCTTCCTCCATGTCTAGCACAATAAAATCAGCAGGAAAGATGAATTTATCCACCTTGACTAAAACATCTTCTATCAGCCCTTTATTTTGAATGAATGGTTTTCCATAAGAAGTGTGACATAAGTTGGCTTAGCTTCCCCAAGTCCCAACTTTATAAATATGAATAATGGCATAAGGTTGATGCTTGCTCTCAAATAACCTAATGCTTTCCCAAATTGATATTCCCTAATAATACATGGAATGTGAAAGGTACTAGGATCTTTCAACTTGGTTGGTAATTTTAGAACAATTATAGCACTATACCCTTCCTTCAGGGAAATTGTCTCATAATCTCCAAACTTCCTTTTCTTGGATAAAATTTCCTTCATAAATTTAACATAAGAAGACATTTGTTCTAAAACAATCATGAATGGGATGTTAACATGTAACTTCTTGAAAATATTAAGGAATTTGGAGAATTTCTTATCTAACTTTGTTTGTGGAGCATTTTTGGAAAACAAAAGGCTGGGGTATAGAATCTTTCCCCATGATTGTTTCCTTCCTTTGGCTTCACGAAAATTTCTTTATTCTCTTCCTTTTATTTTTCAATCTCTTCATTTTTTTATCTTTTTCTTCTCATTTTTCTTTTCATCTTCCCATCCTATTACTACCCTACTTCTTGTTACAATATCCTTACATTTCTCTCTACCCTCTTCCTTAAGGTTTTCCTCGGTATAACTAAGAAGCATACCTTGGTTCCTTATATGTAATGTTTGTGTTATTTTCCCCATTTGAACCTCAGAGTTTCTTATGATGGCAATATTGTTCGCTTCTTTAGTGACAAAAGTACCCATTTTATTATTTATTGTATCCATCCTAGGCATAGCATTAGATAACATGATTTCCATTAAACCCTCCAATTTGTCTAGACTTGACTCTTTCATTGCTGGTGATTGTTGTTATGACTAACTAAGGCTCGATGGATTAATCTATTGGTAGGTGAACCTTGGTTATTACTCCAAGATAAATTGGGGTGGTTCCTCCAACCTGGATTATAAGTATTTGAGTAAGAGTTCCCTTCGTGGTTTTGATTGTTGATATAGTTAGCCACCTTAGGATTGCTTCCACAAGTATTACTAGAATGAGGTTAACCATAATGCTAACAAACCAGAAAGGGGTTTTGTACCATATTCATCCTCATAGGTGTAGAAGCAGGCTTTTTTGATAGCTCTAACAACAATGCATTATTTGTACTTACAAGTTATTAAGGGCTTCCACATCTACCATTCCAAAAAATCTTTTTTCGATTTAACCTCTCTACTAGCCAATGGAAACTATGAAAGGTCATTTCATCTAGCAATGAAAAGGCTTCAATCTCACATTTTCCAATTAAGGCACCTCCAATTGTTACATCAAGAATAGTTCTTGTTTTCCATAATAATTCTCCAAAAATATTTGGATTCGTAACCATGGAGGAATCCATGATATGGGAATTTTCTTAATAGTTCTTTCAAGCATTCTCATGCCTTATGGAAAGACTAGCTCCCATTAAATTGTTTAAAGGAAGCGATAGCATTCCTAAATTTGGCTACCTTTGAAGGTGGGAAATATTTAGCACAAATTTATGAGCCAAGTCATCTCAAGTGGTAACGGATTCTGTAGGTAAGAAATTTAGCCATGCCTTTGCCTTATCCCTAACTGAGAAGGGGAATGAACAAAGATACAAGGCATCTTCAGAAACTCCATTCACCATTATGTATCACATAGCTAAAATAATATGGCTCAGTGAGAATTAGGATCCTAATTATCTAGCCCTCCAAATTGATTGGATTGTACTATTTGGATCATAGTAAGTCTTAATTCAAATTTTTTTGGATTAATATAGGGTTTAGTGATGGATGATTGAACTCCATCTACATGTGGTAGTATGAAATCCCAAAGAGATTTAGGAATAATGATGTTTTGTTGATTCTCCAAGTTTTCTATATTCCTAAGCTAAAGGTTGTGTAGACTTTCTCATCTTATCCTATGAAGGGATCTTTCTATCTTAGGTTCAAAAGGTTCAAGATTTATACTTGTTTCCCTAGGTATACACAAAATAAAATAAAGAAAAAACTAAAAGTTCATAAACTCGTACTATTATATGAATATTGATATTAAATATAAAAATATTGAACTCCTTAGCAACGGCGCCAAAAACTTGGTATCCATCCCATAAGTATACAGGTCGTCAGAGTAATAAAGTGTGTTAAGTACAAGTATTATTATGAAAGAGTGATTTATTTATATAATTAAGTACCATATGTAGTATTCATAATACTCTTTAAGCAAGGAACAAAGAAAAATTATTTAAACTAATGATTAAATCAAGAATTAATTCAAAGACATAAATAATGATGAAGAAAATAATATTTGGAGGCTTGAGATCTATGAATCCCCTAATCACTCCATATGTATTATCAAATATCATTGATTGATTTCTCTATTTAATTGATTGGTTACATGCTCTTATATACATAGAAATCTTTGTCAAGCATTATTTTGGATTATGTGCAAACAATTACATTGTGATGATATTTCATTCATACATCAATTATGACCACATGTATCAAGCCAAACATTCTTCAATTATAGAGTCGTACTATCTCAATAGGTGATAATAATTCTATTATTAATTAAAAACCTACTTTTTCAAGCTAAGGATGATTCTCAAATCATTTAATTATTGACCAAATAATCCAAGCATTCATAACAAAATTATTAAATCAATTATTAGTAGAGAAAATCTTTCAACCAAAGGAAATCAATCACATGGTTTTGTGGCTAGGTTCATCAAAAACCCCAAATAAGAACTGATGAGTGCTTAAAATGAACTAAAATTAACATGATTTAATGTATTTAATTGATTAAATAGATTTATATTTGTATGATTTTATCATATTTTATATAAATTTGTATTTTCAGAATCATGAGTATTTATATTATTTTTTAGGTATTTTTGCTTCAAAAATAATTTAAAGACTCGAAGAAAAATACTAGAAGTAATACATCACATATTTAAAGTGTAGTATTCATTTATTATACAAATAAGAAAAAAATGAGGAAAAGCCAAAAAATTGGAAATATGGATAAAAAAGCCCAAACAACGCATGTCCGTGTCGAATCCCACGCGCCACACTGAGTCGTGTGCAACTACCCAGCCAACGCACACACATACCAAGTCTCGGGTATGCCAATATTTGTTTACCTCAAATCCCATGCACGTCAGCACCCGTCTCGCCATAAATCTTGCCCATCTACACGCACCGGAAATTCCATACGCGTGTTAGCCGATCCAAACTCATCCAAGACCAATTTTTGAGATATTTTCCCACATATTTAGCATTTTTATCACCTATAAAAATGCCATTTCCTCCATTGTAAAAATCATCCCTAAAATCACAAAATTTCTCAACTCTTCTCTCTCTAGAAAGCTTCTTAGTTTTTAGTTTTATTGTTTTATAGCTCTTCTCTATTTTAGAAGAACTAGTTATACTTTTGTAAATCTCAAGTTTTTGATTCAATAAATGGAAATGCTAATCGATTTGGAGGTTTTCGAGAAACAAACCTAACATCAAAGTTCTGTAAGGATTCTTTTGAGTTATAATTTTAAAATGAATTATTTAAAGTTATTTTTATGTTTTATTCTTTTATGTTATATTTAATTTATTTGTGATTAAATTTAACATGGTTGGCTATTTGTAAATATTCTATAATAATAGCATTGTTATGCTTGCGAAATATTAAATAGGTAAAACATTTCTATAAAATAAATTGATTTTTTATTCAAAATTTTATATTAAGAATGCTAGAGAGAAATATATTATTTTTTATTTCAAACATAAATTTGAAAATTAAATTTTAAGGTTTAATTATCTAGTCTGATTTAAAGTAGTGACCTTTTATTTATTGGTAAAATCGCTCGTTAGTTAGAGTGAAGCTCTATTTCAAAAGTTTTTATAAGAACTATTATTCGAAAATGTATTGGCAACATATTTTTATTAATGGTTTTAAAACTTGAAAGTTAGTACTCAGATAATTAAATTCTTAGGTTTAATTTGGACACCTTGGATAAAGTTTAAAATGTTTAACCCTACCAAAAGTGGCATCTAAATGGTTCATTTTCATTTTCATAGAAAAAAGGAATTAATTTAATTAACCAAATTAATTATTGACCCTACCCATACGTGTTAATTGATTTGCTTAATTAACAAAGAATATCTAACCCCATCAAAGGTGGTATTTATATAAAAAATAGAGAATCAATAAATATCAATTTATATCTTTAATAATCTAAATAATATAAGTAAGCATAATTAACTTAATTATTATATCCATAAATACTCCGTTATTATTAATAATTAAAATTTTCATAATTGTTTATTGAATACATATCTATGTTTATTTTTTATGTTATTAGATTAGGAAACACAAAGAAATCAAAATATTATGACAGGATGTGTAGGATTTAATTTCATTTTTAAGAGTTCGAATAATAAATTAAAAATCAAATGTATTCCTTACTTAGATCGACCTTGAGAGTATACTTGTCATTTTCTATAAAATGATTCGTGCACTTGCGAGAGTTTTATAAATATAAAACTAAAGTATTTGCAAAATTGGTATTGTTAACCCATTGTCGGTTTTGTTCATCAAGTTTTTGGTGCTGTTGTAGGGGAAGAATTAGCGTTTTTAAATTATTTATCAAAATTTTAAAACTATTTTTTCTTGCAACAATCATTATCAAGGAGCCAAGATTTTTACTAAAGTTTATAGTATACTCATAATTATACTCGTTTAATGGATTCTTCTTGAATGACATGGTGCACGATGATTGCCCACTAGATATAGATTTGTCCCGAGATACTTCCTTTGCATCTCTTAAATTTCTGGCACTTACCAAATTTGGTATAATAGCCTAAAAATATAATCATATTAGTAATAATAAAAATAGAATAACAAAAGAAAAGTATCATATAAGTTTTATTTTAAGTAAAAATTAATCCTAACTTGATTTGAAGACCAAGCCAAATACCATCCAATAGCTTCTTGGACTGTGGTAGCATCAGAGGGCACTGGTAGTGGATGATTGTAGTGCAATGATTGATCAATTATTATTCACCAATGATTTGGAAAATGTATTATTGAATCATTCAATCATTGCTAAGTGTTGTCTCATTCCATTATCAACATAGTCAATAAATGATGGATCTTTCAACCAACATTTCCTATTATGTAAAAAATTCAAGTATTATATACAATAAACTAATATATCATAAAAATAAAAATAATATTTGTTCCATAAGCTTTAAATCTTACAATGAAAGATTCATCAAATGGATGAGGACTCCCATGTGGGGTAGCTATTTCAAAAGAACATTCTCTTCAAAATAATTTTATGAATGATAGATGGATTGCATAGATTGCATTGGAGACATTGGAATACTATGCAATTCCATGGACATTCCTAGCATACATGTGGTTCCAATACGATAACTATATCTCATAGAAGATTTTGATTGGTTAGGAGATTGCGAGGGTGACATGCTTGGCATGTATGGTGGCATACTTGTCCAATAGGGCATGCCTTAGTTATATAATGGTGGCATGTGTTGTGATGACTCAGCTTGGTAACTTTGAAATTTCTTTACAAGTGCAAGATCGCTAAATATTGTAGCCTTAAATGAGCTCAATCCTTCTTCAACTTCATTCAACTTATCCTTACTGACAATCTTAGGCCTTTATTTTGGAATATTAAAAAATTCCATGTAATCATCATATTGGCTTCCCCTTCTAACTCGACCAGGATTTTCGGGTTCAAATGCATGGAAGATGGAATCCTTTCCTAGTCGTTCAATTATTTCAATGCTATTTATTTGCTCTTGGACTTTTTTCTACAAATAATAAAGTAATAAATAATAGATCTACAAATACCATAGTGATGCTTCCGAAGATGATGACATGTTTGATATGTTATTAGATATTAGACATTTCTTAAATAAATTGCCTAAAGTATATGTTGATCTAGATGATGACGATGATTCTTTGTCATGGATTTGAAGTGATTGTGAAGGAATATTGATGAGCGAAAACCGGCATCACCAATTCTACCAATACTTTGGTTTTATATTTATAAAACTCTCACAAGTGCACGAATAATTTCGTAGAAAATGATAAGTATACTCCCAAGGTCGATCTAAGGAAGGAATATATGTGGTTTTTAATTTATTATTCAAACTTTCAAAAAATGAAATTAAATCTGAAACATCCTATCACGATAGTTTGTTTTTTATGTTTCTAATCTAATAACATAAAAATAAACATAGATACAGATTCAATAAATATTTATGCAAATTTTATTATTTATAATAGTGGAGTATTTATGGATATAATAACTAAGTTAATTATGCTTCCTCATATTATCTAGGTTATTAAAGATATAAATTGATATTTATTGATTCTCTCTTTTTTATATGAATACCACCTTTGGTGGGGTTAGATATTCTTTGTTAACTAAACAAATCAATTAACACCTATGAGTGGGGTTGATAACTAATTTGGTTAATTAAATTAATTACTTTTTCTAAGAGATTGAAAATGAACCATTTAAATGCCACCTTTGGTGGGGTTAGACAGTTTAAACTTTATTCAAGGTGTCCAAATTAAACCTAAGAATTTAATTATCCGAGTACTAACTTTCAAGTTTTAAAACCACTACTGAAAACATGTTCTCAATACATTTTCAGATAATAATTCTTATAAAAACGTTTGAAATAGAGCTTCACTCTAACTACAGGGCGATTAAACCAACAAATAAAAGAGAACTAGTGTAAATTAGACCGGATAACTAAACCTAAAAATCTAATTTTCAGATTTAAGTTCTTAATGAAAAATAATATATTTTGCAAGCATAACAACGTTATTATTATATCATGTTTACAAACAGCCAGCAATGTTAAATTTAATCACAGACAAATTAAACATAACATTTAAGAATAAAGCATAAAAAATAACTGTAAAGAAAATAAAATTCTTACAGCACTTCGATGCTATTCTCGTTGCTGGAAAACCTCCAAACGAAATTTGCACTCCCATTTATTGAATCGAAAAGCAAATAAATTACAAAAAACATAACTAGTTTTTCTCGAAAAGAGAAGAACTCCAAAATTAAGAGAAACTAACTAAGAAAACCTAAAAACCAAGAAAAAACTAGAAAAACTAAAAAAACTAAGAAATGAGAGAAAGAAAGAGAAGATAAAATGTGTTTTGAGGTGTGGTATGAAGTGAAGAGAATGAGGGTATTTATAGGTGAGGAAAGGAATAAATATTGGGTGAAAAAATGATAAAAAAAATGGAGGAAATGCGTAGTATGTGAAGATGATGTCAGCTGACGTCAACGGGTAGGTGGTGCGCACGGATTAGGGCGTAGATAGGCAAGGGCGTGCTACGGCGAATGCTCAGCGCGGTTGGGCGACTGTGTGCATGATTTCCTCCTTTTTGACCCATTTTGTCCAATTTTTCCATATTTGTTAACTTTTCGTCATTTATTTTTGAATATATTTGTGATGTATTGCCTTCAGTATTCCTCTTTGAGTCTTTAAGTTGCGTTTTAAGCGAAAATACCTGAAAAACAATAAAAATACCCGTGATTCCGAAAAAGACAAATTTATATAAATATATGATAAAATCATATAAATATATATATTTTTAATCAATTAATGTGCATAAAATCATGGTAATTTTAGTACTTTTTGAGAACTCATCACAATCCCCAACCAGATTCTTGCTAGTCCCTTAGCAAGAGAAGCGATAAAAAATAAAAATTAAACTATCCTAAATCACTTCCGTGGATTGACACGGTTGCATTTAGCTTATGCAACAAGCCTTTAAACCCCTAGTTTGCCCTAGTGGACGAGTTTGAGTCTCGTGAGGGTTTTCAGTAATGATACCCACAAACATTGAACTAAATATAAAAATTAAAAGAAATAATAAAAACAATCAACTTAAAAACTAAAATTACAACAAAATCAAAAATTTACTTTTAAAAATAAAAGAAAACAAAATATCACAAAAATGTCTCATACTTTTTAATCTCCTTTAAGATCATAATTAAAATCTTAAGCATAAGTTATTTTAATCTTTTTAAACAATCATGATTTATTATAATAATTAGTCGAAAATCATTTTCATATTTCATATAAAAAATATATCAATTTAATTTCACCCAATTTCAGTGTCTAGAATCTGAATTCGCTTCGACTATATTACTCACTAGTCAATACTCTCAAAACACTGAATCCTACCTAATGCTCCACTTAATCCAGATGGTAGAATACCTTTTGAATTTGATGCAACTAGTAATCCATTGGGAGAAAATCACCAAAATTTGAAATCTTCTATTGGTAGACTTGTCAAATCAAGTATACCGATCAATATAAATGATTAGAGTAAAATTGAATATTATGAAAAGTTTAAGATATGGAAAACAATTTATGTAAATCTCTTTTGCTTTATAATTAATTACTTATTATATTCTTTTTTTCATATTGTATCTCTTCTATTATGTATTTTTTTACAAAATCGTTTTAAAGTCCCTGAGAATTAGTTTAAAATATGCTACAAAATTGCAAACACGGTATGAAAGGAATACGAAACTTCTAAGTTAGCTAGAAATTATGTGTTTCTATACTTGGAACCCCTTAACAAAGAAGAATTGTATAAAGTTCCTAAAGATCACCCATGGATAGAACCCTAAGTATGGAAAGAGTTTGTGGATTACTGATGTATGGATGAGTTTCAAACTATTAGGAAAGAACACCAAAATATAAAAATGTAGAATAATCTTTCTAACAGTATTGGAAAGTCATCAAATCTTAAAGTGAGGCAAAGAATAGTAATAAAGTTATTAATTTATAACTATTTTTATATTTATATTCCTCTAACTTAAGTTAATATATTGGTTTGTAAATTTATTTAATTTATGTATATAGGAAGTTGAATTGGGTAGACCGATTACCTAAGTTAGACTGTATAGAGAAACAAAGATACCAAAAATGAAGAAGACAAACCCAATCAATAAATAAGGAGAAGGATTTAATGTGATATAACATTCTTGTTATAATTTTTGCATATTCATGCAAAGAATGTATAATATTCTTTATTACTATATTTTTTGTAGAAAATGATCCAAGAGAAAATAAATAGGGGTGAAATAATTTAGTAACTAGGAAAGCATGCCATCTACTATGCATTTAGATGCAAACATTCTAGATCGGTTTGAAGGGGAACCCAATATGATGGTTACAAGGAATTTTTTAATATTCCAAAACAAGGCCTAAGATGGTCAGTAAGGACAAGTTGAATAAAGTTGAAGGAGAATTGAACTCCTTTAAGGCTACTATGTTGAGCGAGCTTGCAACTATAAAGAAATTTCAAAGTTATCAAGCTAGGTCATCACAACACATTTCACGCATGCCACTGATGAGTGCACAAAAAGCACTACAATAACCATGACTGCACATTAATTGATTAAAAATATATATATTTATATGTTTTATCATATATTTATATAAATTTGTCTTTTTCGGAATCACGGGTATTTTTATTGTTTTTCAGGTATTTTGGCTTAAAAATGCAACTTAAAGACTCAAAGAGGAATACTGGAAGCTATACATCACAAATATATTAATAAATAAATGGGGAAAGGTCAAAAAATATGGAAAAATTGGACAAAAGGGGTCAAAAAGGAGAAAATCGCGCGGTGGTACTATTCATCTACCCCAAGCTGCGCGCGCTACTACTATTCATCTGCCCAAAGCTGCGCGCGCTGCTACTGTTCATCCGCGCAAGCTGCGCGCGGCTACTGTTCATCTACGCCAAGCTGCGCGCGGCTACTGTTCATACGCGCGCGCTCAGCTGCCTCCGCGCGCGCCGACGCCCGTTTCTCCCCATTTTTCACGTGCAGCTACCCCTATGACGTCATGATGACGTCATCAATGACCTCAGCAATTCCATTACGCGTTTTTACATTTTTTTAACATTTTTTACTCATTTTTTCTCTCCATCCTCACCTATAAATACCCCCCTTCCCTTCACTTCAAAACATACCTTCAACACCTTCAAAACACACTTCTCTCTTCTTTCTTTCTCTCTTTTCTTAGATTTTTAGGTTTTTTTAGTTTTTAGTTAATTTCTCTTAGTTTTAGAGTTCTTCCCTTTTTGGGAAGAACTAGTTATGTTTATGTAATTTATTAGCTTTTTGATTCAATAAATGGGAGTGCAAATTCCGCTTGGAGTTTTTCCAGCAACGGGAATAGCGTCGAAGTTCTGTAAGGATTTTATTTTCTTTACAGTTATTTTTTATGCCTTATTCTTACATGTTATATTTAATTTGTCTGTGATTAAATTTAACTTTGCTGGCTGTTTAGTAAACATGATGTAATAATAACGTTGTTATACTTGCGAAATATTAAATAGGTAAAAATCTCTAAAATGAATTGATTTTGTTTTTATTCAAGATTTTATATTAAGAATGTTAGAGAGAAATATATTATTTTTCATTACAAACTTAAACCTGAAAATTAGATTTTAAGGTTTAGTTATCCGGTCTGATTTAGAGTAGTGCTCTTTTATTTGATGGTACAATCGCCCGGTAGTTAGAGTGAAGCCCTATTTCAAAATTTTTTATAAGAATTATTATCTGAAAATGTATTGACGACATGTTTTCGGTAGTGGTTTTAAAACTTGAAAGTTAGTACTCAGATAACTAAATTCTTAGGTTTAATTTGGACACCTTGAATAAAGTTTAAACTGTCTAACCCCACCAAAGGTGGCATTTAAATGGTTCATTTTCAATCTCTTAGAAAAAGGAATTAATTTAATTAGGCAAATTAGTTATCAACCCCACCCATAGGTGTTAATTGATTTGTTTAGTTAACAAAAAATATCTGATCCCACCAATGGTGGTATTCATACAAAAAAGGGAGAATCAATAAATATCAATTCATATCTTTAATAACCTAAATAATATGAGCAAGCATAATTAACTTAGTTATTATATCCATAAATACTCCGCCATTATAAATGATAAAATTTGCATAAATGTTTATTGAATCTATGTTTAATTTTATGTAATTAGCTTAAAAACACAAAACCCCAAAATATCGTGACAGGATGTTTAGGATTTAATTTCGTTTTTAAAAGTTTGAATAATAAATTAAAAACCACATACATTCCTTCCTTAGATCGACCTAGGAAGTATACTTATCATTTTCTTCGAAATGATTCGTGCACTTGCGAGAGTTTTATAAATATTAAAACCAAAGTATTGGCAAGAATCGGCGATGTCGGTTTTCGCTCATCAGCCACCATAATATAATCAAGGCATGCCTTATTGGACAGGCATGTCACCATCCATACTGGGTAGGCCACCATCCATGCTAGGTATGCCACCCTCCATACTCGCATGCCACCTTTGCAATCTCATGGCCAACCCATGTCCTCTATGGTATAAATTCATCCTATTGGATCCACATATATGCCAGGAATGCCCATGCAATATCATAGTAGTTTAATGTCTCTAATGAAATATGGGCATTCCATCCATCATTTACAAGATTATTTTGATGAGAATGTTCTTCCAATTACCCCTAATGAGAGTACTACTCCATTTGATGAATCTTTTGTGATAATATTTAAATCTTATAACATGAATAGTATTTTTATTTTTTATTATATATTTTATTTATTGTATATAAAACTTGAAAATGTCTATTGAAAGATCCATCATTTACTTATTATATTGCTATTGGAATGATACAACACTTTACCAATGATCGAATGATTCACAATCACTATTTGTCAAATCATTGGCAATTAATAATTGATCAATCATTATCCACTACTAGTGCTCTTTGATACTACCCTAGTCCAAGAAGCTATTGAACAATATGTGACTTGGTCTTCAAATCAAGTTGATATAAATTTTGATATGGTACTATTTATTTTAACTTAAAATAAAACTTATATACTACTTTTATTTTATTATTTTATTTTTATTGTAACTAATATAATTATATTTTTAAGCTATTATGCCGAACTTGGTAAGTGTTGTAAATTTAAAAGATGCAAAGAAGAAGCCTTGAAAAAGCATACTTATGAGTATACTATAAACTTCAAAACTTACACCTCTCCTCAAGAATTTCAAATGATTTGATTTAAATATAATTCAAGTGTAGACAAGATGAGGCCTTAATCAGTAAATAGCTTTCATTTATGTAGAGCATATAATTATCTTTACATTATCTATTTAATTATATATATATATATATATATATATATATATATATATATATATATATATATATATATATATATATATATATTATATAGAGTATGTTATTATCAACTTCAAACTACCTTCTTTAAAGGAGGCAAGGAACAAAAGCATAGGTGTAGAGATGAGCCTACACATTGGGAAAATAAAATGTCTAGGGTGGACCATAATGAAAAAAAAAACTAGGGGCTGAAATTTTGCTTGTCCTAAGCAAAGTTTCGAAACCTACACCTCTCTCAATGGAGCAATAAAGGTCATGTTGATGCAAGTTGAGCACTAGAACTAAATGAACTAAAAAAAACTAAATAAATATATTGCTATCATATTGAGCGATGTTTTATGATTCAACTTTTATGATTCAATAGCAAGAGTAGAATTATAGCATAAGAGAAAAACAATTATGTGATGAAGCATTAAAAATTTAGAGAAATCAGAAGTTGATAATTCTTTGGCCAGTAAAGTTTGGTGAAGGTCAAGATCATTGGATGTTGGTAATCCTTGATTTATATGATAATCATGCATGGTATTGTAACTCGACTTCCATATAATTGAATAAAAACACAAAAACATTTGTTGAAATGTAAGATTTATAACTAGATATTTTATTATGTATTCTTTAAACAAGGAGAAAAAAAGAAAAACCTACATAACATAATATATATATATAAATAATAAATAACACATGACATACATAAAAAAATTAAAAAAATAAACTTTAAATTTTCAAAAATAAAATAAAAATATAAAAACATAAATAATAAGTTTAAAATAGTTCATATAAATACTTACAAGAATCAAACAACAAAGAAAATGAAGGAAAAATATGTTTGGTAAGTGAGAAAGTGTAGGAAAATAGGTAAAATATTATTGAGTGTTAGGCTCTAAAACAGGAGGATTCAGATCAATAAGTGGAGGGGAACAAAACCAAAGTGATGGAATTGGACATGGTGGTCAAAAAGGTCCAAAAATGGACAATATACAAGGATTTTACATGAGGGGAGAGAGAGAGAGAGAGAGAGAAAGAGAAAATAGGAAGTAGTAATAAGAATTGTTGGGAGGAAAGGGGAAGAAGAAGAAAGGAAAAAAAATCTAGTTAGCATCAGTCCTACTTGTCAACCTATGCTACACGTAGCATGTAGCATCAATTATACGCATCAACCAATGCAACCTCATGTGTAGCATCAATTTATGTGTACATGTGTACTTTATTCATATATTTTCAAGTTATAAAGAGAATTAATGGTAATATTATCAAATCATAAAAGTGGGAAGCATTTCAGGGTTTTCATTCATTGAAGCCAAACTAGCTCATTTATAGTAGATGTAGATTTCAAGTTATTGTAGAAACCCAATATATTAATTTAATGTCTTTAGGAAATTACACACCTTAGTATGTGTGACTAAAAATGGAAATACCTCAAATGCATTGAGCTATGAAACCATGGTTCATTGTTCTGTTACCATCTCCATGGTATAAAGCTAAAACTATCATCATATGGAAGGAGAACCCATGAGACTCGTGTTTGAGTCCTGGCTTGGTAAGAACAAAGTTGATATTGTATTTATTGCTCATGTCCATATTTATTAACGAATTATAATTTTTTTTAAACAATCAATCGATTATTATTTTCTCATTAATTTTCATACGATAAGTTGATGCCATTTTTTTTGTTAACAATAAAAGGGGGTCATTTCTCCTTAATATAGCCATGTGAACAAAGAACCATCGTTATAACCTCAAACCACTATAGGGTCTAGTGGTTTTTGACCCTTCAATGCTTAAGTCATTTCTAGTAATCACGATAATGGAGGAGACTGAAGTCTCACTCTTTGATTTTGAGAGAAGAAGTAGAGACAAATAGATATTTTAGATTTAGTTGTGTACATAGGTATTAGCATTGAATGTGTGAATTTTTTTCATCTTAATAGAGTATCATATATTTTTGATTATTATTTTTTGTTTAGATTAAACGATTTGAGTAGAAATTGATAGTATATGCTTATATCTCATTCATGCATGACTGCTAGAAAAACAAAAAGACATATCTGGGGTTACCTAAACCAAGATCAAACAGAAAAGACACAAAATTAACCACTCACCAAAATCCAAAAAAATGTACAATCTGTACATGGGTTGACTCTCTAAAAAAATACATATATTGAAAAATATCTACAGAAAAAAAAATAGAGAGATAAAAAAATAGTATCATCTACATACTATAACCCACATTGCCTACAAAGTTGTGAGTAAAGGCTAATTACAAAAGAAAGATATAGGAAGTAATTCCCTAAAAAGTCATTGCAATTTCTTCATTTGTAAAAGCATATATCTTGAAATTCTTTCTTAATGAGTTTGATTTATGCATGAAAATAATTTTTATATATGATATCTTTATAATTTATACATTCGATTCCTTTCATGAGATCAATGTTAAAATAACACTTTGAGCCTTTATTCTTTATACATATGCGAACATATTAGTTCATTTCTATACATCAACTCTTTCGCATATAAATTAGTATGAGTGTTTGAACCCATAGGATTCAGTGCTTTGAGAGTATTGACTTGTGAGGAATAGAGTCGAAGCGAATACTGATTCATGACACTGAAATTGGGTAAAATTAAATTGATACATTTTTGACATGAAATATGAAAATGATTTTCGACTAATTATTGTAATAAAATCATGATTGTTTAAAGAGATTAAAATAACTTATGCTTGAGATTTTAATTATGATCTTAAAGGAGATTAAAAAGTATGAGATATTTTTGTGATATGTTGTGTTCTTTTATTCTTAAATTAATTTTTGATTGTGTTGTAATTTTAATTTTTGATTTGATTGTTTTTATCTTTACATTTAGTTCAATGTTTGTGGGTATCATTACTGAAAACCCTCACGAG
Organism: Hippophae tibetana; assembly: GCA_037013495.1. Taxonomy (NCBI): domain Eukaryota; kingdom Viridiplantae; phylum Streptophyta; class Magnoliopsida; order Rosales; family Elaeagnaceae; genus Hippophae; species Hippophae tibetana. The sequence continues at coordinate 7,629,000 of CM072808.1, read as the reverse complement.
ACTCAAACTCGTCCACTAGGGCAACCTAAAGGTTTAACGGCTTGTTGCATAGGCTAAATGCAACCGTTTCAATCCACGAAAGTGATTTAGGATAGTTTAATTTTTAGCTTTTATCGCTTCTCTTGCTAAGAGACTAGCAAGAAGCTGGTTGGGGGTTGTGATGAGTGCTCAAAAAGCACTAAAATAACCATGATTTTATGTACCTTAATTGATTAAAAATATATATATTTATATGTTTTATCATATATTTATATAAATTTGTCTTTTTCGGAATCACGGGTATTTTTATTGTTTTTCAGGTATTTTGGCTTAAAAACGCAATGTAAAGACTCAAAGAGGAATATTTGAAGCAATACATCACAAATATATCAATAAATAAGTGAGAAAAGGTCAACACACATGGAAAAATCGGACGAAATGGGTCGAAAAGGTCAAAAATGTCAAAAAGACGGAAATCGCGCGCCGCAGCCCAGCCGTGCGCGCAGCCCAGCGCCCAGCCGCGCGCGCCCCAGCGCCCCACTCCGCGCGCGCCCGCGCGCGCTGGCACTGTTCACGCGCGCCGAGCTGCGCGCAGCGACAGCCCCAGCGCCCCAGCAGCCCCCCTCCGCGCGCCCAACGCGTTTTCGCCCCATTTTTCACGTGCAGCCGCCCCCGTGACGTCATGCTGACGTCATTGATGACATCAGCAATTCCAATACGCGTTTTTACATTTTTTAATATTTTTTTAACATTTTTTTACTCATTTTTTCTCTCCATCCTCACCTATAAATACCCCCCTTCCCTTCACTTCAAATCACACCTTCAAAACTCACTTCTCTCTTCTTTCTTTCTCTCATTTCTTAGTTTTTAGTTTCTCTTAGTTTCTTTCTTAGTTTCTAAGCTTTTCTTAGTTTTTCTCTTAGTTTTTAGTTCAATTCTCTTAGGTTTAGAGTTCTTCTCTTTTTGAGAGGAACTTGTAATGTTTTTGTAATAATTTAGATTTTTGATTCAATATATGGAAGTGCAAATTCCGCTCGGAGGTTTTCTAGCAACGGGAATAGCGTCGAAGTTCTGTAAGGATTTTATTTTCTTTACAGTTATTTTTATGCTTTATTCTTACATGTTATATTCAACTTGTCTGTGGTTAAATTTAACTATGCTAGCTGATTAGTAAAAATGATGTAATAACGACGTTGTTATGCTTGCGAAATATTAAATAGGCAAAAATCTTTAAAATGAATTGACTTTGTTTTTATTCAAGATTTTATATTAAGAATGTTAGAGAGAAATATATTATTTTTCATTACAAACTTAAACCCGAAAATTAGATTTTAAGGTTTAGTTATCCGGTCTAATTTAGAGTAGTGCTCTTTTATTTGTTGGTACAATCGCCCGGTAGTTAGAGTGAAACTCTATTTCAAAAGTTTTTATAAGAATTATTATGTGAAAATGTATTGACAACATGTTTTCAATAGTGGTTTTAAAACTTGAAAGTTAGTACTCGGATAATTAAATTCTTAAGTTTAATTTGGACACCTTGAATAATGTTTAAATTGTCTAACCCCACCAAAGGTGGCATTTAAATGGTTCATTTTCAATCTCTTAGAAAAAAGAATTAATTTAATTAAGCATATTAGTTATCAACCCCACCCATAGGTGTTAATTGATTTGTTTAGTTAACAAAGAATATCTAACCCCACCAAAGGTGGTATTTATATAAAAAAGAGAGAATCAATAAAATATCAATTTATATCTTTAATAACCTAGTTAATATGAGCAAGCATAATTAATTTAGTTATTATATCCATAAATACTCCGCTAATATAAATGATAAAAATTTGCATGAATATTTATTGAATCCGTATATATGTTTATTTTTAGATAATTATTTATTGAATTTGTATCTATGTTTATTTTTATGTTATTAGATTATATTTAATTAATCTGTATATATGTTTATTTTATGTTATTAGATTAGGAACACAAAAACCAAACTATCGTGACAGGATGTTTAGGATTTAATTTCGTTTTTAAAAGTTTGAATAATAAATTAAAAACCACATACATTCCTTCCTTAGATCGACCTTGGGAGTATACTTATCATTTTCTTCGAAATGATTCGTGCACTTGCGAGAGTTTTATAAATATTAAAACCAAAGTATTTGCGGGAATCGGCGATGCCGGTTTTCGTTCATTAAGTTTTTGGCGCCGTTGCCGGGGAAGGAATAGCGTTTTTAAATTATTTATCAAAATTTTAAAAACATTTTTGTGCTGTAAATAATTGTGATATTTTAATAATAATCAAATTTCAAAATTCATAATAAATAAAAAAAAATAAAAAAATAAAAAAAATAAAAAAAATAAAAAAAATAAAAAAAATAAAAAAAAAAAATAATAATTTTTTTTTAATTGTAAAATAATTTAGAAATTTGAAATTTGAAGTAAAAATTTTTACCGTTCATGAATAGTAAAAAAAAAACATTACTTGAATTTATACCTAATTAACTAAATAACATGAAAAGTAAAAATCTAAGGGAGTTTTGTCTAGGAGACTAGTTCTTGGAAGCCTTTGTGCCACTAGTCTTTCCTGGGAACGTTGCTCTGGCTAGGAGAATGGTATTTAAGGTGCCGTTTGCACCACCATTCTTTCCTGGGAGCACTCTTGGTTAATACTAATTATGTTACAAAAAAAAAAAAAAAAAAATTTAGGGTTTAACTAGTTTTGTTTAGTGCTTTGTATTGAATAACATGTAAATTTTCTCTAAATTTTTTATTTTGTTGACAGGAGTTTTAAATTTACGTTTACAATAGTCTATGCGTGGTAGGAGATCCCTAGGAAATCCCCTTACACCATATGTAAATAAATTTCATAAATTTAAACAAGTGTCAACAAAACTGGATTCTACCCATCAACCTGTTTTTGAGCCAAACATAGAACCAAGTCTTAATCCTTTACTAGAACCAAAAGAAATGGAGGAAAACCAACATATTAGGGAAACCACGATGAAGGAGTTTGCAAGACCGGTAATAGGCACGGCAACTGCCGCTATCCAGTTGGGGGAGGCTGCTCGGAATTACGACCTTAAAAATATTCATTTTTCTATGCTTCCTTCCTTTTATGGGTTACCTAATGAAGATTCTCTTTCCTTTATGAGAGATTTCTATGCTACGGTCCAAACATTCCCCCTCGGTATTCTAAACGAGGATCAACTTAGGATGAGATGTTTTCCCTACACTCTAAAGGATAAGGCCAAAGCTTGGTTGATGTCACTTCCCCCAGGTTCTCTGATGACATGGGGTAACATTTACAATAAATTCATGGGAAAATTCTATTCCCATCAAAAAACATCAGAGTTGAGAGGAAAGATTGCTACTTTCTCTCAGATGGATGGAGAACCATTCCATGAAGCTTGGGATAGGTTCAAGATGTTTCTCATTCAGTGTCCCCATCATAGCTTTCCCCTGCAGTTGCAGAACCAATTCTTTTACGATGGACTTACACAACAATGTCAGTTCATTGTCGACAACGCTGCAGGAGGAGCAATAGGAGAAAAAAACTGCCTCAGAGACGTATAACCTCTTTGAGATGTTGGGTGCTAATTCCCAACAGAAAAGCTCCCGAGTGAGAAAAGCTGGAGTTCATGAAATCGACTCCAGTAATGAAGTTCAACAACAACTTGTTCAACTGACTAAGCAAGTTGCCCTTCTCGCTACACAAACCAACACCAATAATGATCAATATGGTTTGTATAGCAACATGGGACATGGTACTGTCCATATCAAGGGGAAACAACTGGACCTGAACAGGTCAATGTGTTGGGAGCATATCAACAGAGACCAAGGTTTGATCCCAATTCAAATACCTATAATCCTGGGTGGAGAAGTCATCCAAATTTCTCTTGGAGGCAAAACAACCCTCCTTTCACTCAAAGCTCAAACCAAGCAGGTCAGCAATTCCACCCACCTATTCCAAGAAGCATTCCCAATAAACCAACCTTGGAGGACAACTTGAATTCTTTTATTCAAGTATGTAGGGATAATCAATCTAAAACCAATCAACGGTTGGACTCTGTGGAAGCTTCTATCAAAAAGGTGGAAGTTCAAGTTGAACAGTTAGTTGAACATTTGCAAAAAGGCAAAGACTAATTCAATGAAGAGGAGACATTGAGTTTTTCATTCTGCATACTCCAAGCAACGTCTTACTAGAAGACAATAAATTTTAGTCCTGTATGGGAGGTCACCCATTATTGTATTTTCCTTTGTTTTAGTTTGCGTGTAATAAAAATTCAGATGAAATAAAATTCGTTTGTTTCAAAAATTCTGTCCATTCGCTTAAATTTAAAAAAAAAAAGAGAAAAAAAAATATTAGGTTCCTTGCACTTTTTGCTTTTACGTTTTATCAAGTTATAAATATTTCTTAGAGATATCTACTAAAAGCAAAATGTTGATACACAATAGGAGGAGGATCATTTTCAACTACAAACAACCATGGGAGATGCTGAAGATAGGCGGAAAAAGATGAAAGAATATACAATGCCAATCATTGGCAATGTAACTTCTGGTATCCAATTACAAGAGGCTGCAAGGAATTATGAATTGAAAAAGATTCATTATTCTTTGTTGCCTTCCTTTTACGGTATCCCTAATGAAGACCCTTTGCATTTCATTCGAGAATTCTATGCTATTGTCCAAACCTTTCCACTACATGCAATTAATGAAGATCAACTTAGGATGAGGTGTTTTCCTTACACTCTCAAAGATAAAGCTTGGTCATGGTTCATTACTCTACAGTCAGGTTCTCTTAAAACTTGGGAGGCAGTCTATGAAATTTTTATGGGTAGGTTCTATTCCCATCAAAAGACTGTTGATCTAAGAACAAAGATAGCAACATTTTCTCAAATGAATGAAGAGCCCTTTCATGAAGCTTGGGAACGATTCAAACTCCTTTTCATTCAATGTCAAAATCATAGCTTTCCCTTACAGCTACAAAACCAATTCTTTTATGATGGATTGACACTACAGAGTCAATACATGGTTGATAATGCTGCTGGAGGTGCTGTAGGAGAAAAGACCGCAGAGGAAACCTATAATCTTTATGAGCTGTTGGGTTCTAATTCCCAACAAAGAGGTGGTAGAAGGAAAGCAAAGGTCAATGAAGTCGGCTCTGATAATGAGATAACCTTGCAACTTGCTGAATTGACTAAACAAGTGAAATTCCTCACTTCCCACCAAATTTCAAATCAAGAGGTATGTGAAGTGTGTTGTTCAATTGGGCATGGTACTCATAATTGTTCAAATACTTGTGATTCTAGTGTCGATACCATAGAGGAAGTCCAATCTTTTCAAAGGTATCATCCAAACACCTATAATCACCCAGCCTACACCCAATATCCAACACTAAGGTCGGATAACAACCACCCTTACCCACCAAGCCAAACTTTTAAACCAACCTTAGAAGATAGCTTGAATGCTTTTATTCAAGTTAGTCGTGACAACCAATTGATGACTAATCAAAGGTTGAACACCATGGAGGCTTCGGTTAAAAGGATTGAATCTAAAGTTGGGCAACTGGCTGAACAAATGCAAAAGAAAGAACCAGGAAAGTTTCCCAGTCAACCAGAACAAGCAAAGGATGTTAGAACCCTTCGAAGTGGTAAGGTAGTCAATACCAGTTTACCTGAAATCTCTAACAATCTACCTTGTAGTTCAGGTAACAAAGAAGGCGATACTCTAATCTCGCAAAAAGGAGAAACAAGTGTTAAACTTAACAAGCCTTCTGAAAAACTCATTGGGGGGTCATCTGACACCCCCAAAATTCAAAAGACAACAGAACCACACCAGATACAAGTACCTTTTCCCCACCGGTTAAAAGAGTCCAAACAAGATAAGCAATTCAATGATCTTTTTAATATGCTCTCTAAAGTAAATATCAATTTACCATTATTAGAAGTGATCATGAATGTGCCCTCATATGCCAAATTTTTCAAAGAGTTGAACACTAAGAAAAGGAGGTATGAACTGAATGAACGAGTAGTAGTATCAGAAATTTCTAGCGCTGTACTTCAGCACAAACTACCCCCTAAGTTGAAAGACCCTGGAAGTTTTATTATAAACATAACTATGGGGGATAGGAAGGTTGCTAAAGCAATGCTTGATTTAGGTGCTAGTATAAATTTGATGCCCTACTCTATATTCTTACAACTCAATCTAGGGGATTTAAAACCCACAACTATGTCCCTTCAACTTGCAGATAGATCTCTTAAATATCCAGAGGGAATAGTTGAGGATGTTTTGGTACAGGTAGACAAACTGATAATACCTGTTGACTTTGTGGTTCTGGATATGCAAGAAAATCCAGCATTGGACAGAGAGCACACAATATTGCTTGGTAGACCATTTATGGCAACTACTAAAACTATTATTGATGTCCAAGATGGAAATTTGACAATGACAGTCTTAGGAGAGACTGTTCATTTTAAAGTTTTTGATTCTTCACCTTTCCCTTCTATTTCTGCCATCGATAAAATATTCGATGTTGATCCTTTGGATAATCTTGTCCAAAACACCTTTTTCCGAACCAGAATAGAAGACAAGCTTGAAACCGTTCTTACACTTGAAAAGGTTGAAGAAGATTTAGATGAGGAAATAAAGGGGTACCTTGAACAACTAGACAATAATGAAGTGATGACAAAATCTAGTACACTTTTAAATCTACCCAGTTCTTCATCTATTAAAGAGGCCAATCCACCTGAACTTGAACTCAAAGACTTACCTGAGCACTTAAAATATGTGTTTTTGGGAGAAGGGGAAACTTATCCAGTGATAATTTCTTCAACCTTGACCAAACCACAAGAAAAGGAACTCATCAAAGTGCTTAAACAGTTTAAGAAATCTATAGGTTGGAGTATAGGGGATATAAGAGGCATTAGTCCAGCAATGTGTATGCACAAGATCAACTTGGAGGACGGTGCTAAACCTGTACGAGAGGCCCAAAGAAGACTAAACCCAAACATGCAAGAGGTAGTTAAGAAGGAAATTCTTAAATTATTAGAAGAAGGGATTATCTATCCTATTGCGGATAGTAAGTGGGTTAGTCCAGTGCATGTGGTACCAAAGAAATCTGGGATAACAGTTGTTAAGAATGACAAAAGTGAATTAGTGCCCACTAGAATAATCACTGGATGGAGAATGTGTATAGATTTTAGGAAACTAAATTTATATACGAAAAAGGATCACTTTCCTCTTCCATTCATTGATCAAATGTTGGAAAGATTAGCTGGGCACGAATTTTACTGTTTTTTGGATGGACTGTCAGGATATTATCAAGTACCCATAGCACCAGAAGATCAGGAAAAGACCACATTTACATGTCCTTTTGGGACATTTGCTTTTCGCAGAATGCCATTTGGGTTATGCAATGCCCCTGCCACGTTCCAGAGATGCATGATATCCATTTTCTCGGACATGGTGGAAAAATTCATTGAGATTTTCATGGACGATTTCTCTGTCTTTGGGAACTCATTTGATGATTGCTTACATAAATTGACTTTGGTTTTAGAAAGATGCATTGAATGCAATCTAACCCTTAGTTGGGAGAAAAGTCATTTTATGGTTCAACAAGGGATAGTTTTAGGACATATAATTTCAAACAAGGGTATTGAAGTTGATAAGGCAAAAGTTGAATTGATATCCAAACTACCTCCCCCTACATCTGTGAAGGGGATAAGAAGCTTCTTGGGACATGCAGGATTCTACAGACGATTTATTAAAGATTTCTCTAAAATAAGTCGTCCATTATGTAACTTGCTATCCAAAGATGCTGATTTTGATTTCAACAATGACTGCCTTACTTCCTTTAATACCTTGAAAGATAAACTCACATCTACCCCTGTTATAATGGCACCAAACTGGTCTTTACCCTTTGAAATAATGTGTGACGCTTCTGATTATGCAATAGGAGCAGTCCTGGGACAAAGAGTGGATAAGCGTTTACATGTCATCTACTATGCTAGCAAAACACTCAATGATGCCCAGATGAATTACACCACCACTGAAAAGGAATTCTTGGCTATAGTATTCTCTTTAGACAAATTTCGGTCTTATTTAGTAGGATCTAAAGTGATTGTGCATTCTGATCATGCTGCTTTAAGATACCTATTAAGTAAACCAAATGCCAAGCCAAGAGTAATCAGGTGGGTCTTACTCTTACAAGAATTTGACCTAGAAATCAAGGATAAGAAAGGCAGTGAAAACTTAGTAGCTGACCATTTGTCTAGGTTGATTTCTGACTTTAATTCTCTTAAAGATGAGAGTAATGACGATATAGTTGAAACCTTTCCTGATGAACAGTTATTTTTCATAGGTCCGAACCCATGGTACGCTGATATTGTAAACTATCTTGCCACTGGTGTTTTGCGACCTAACACTTCATATCAGGAGAAGAAAAGGTTTTTTAAAACTATTAAGGACTATTTCTGGGATGACCCTTATTTATACAAGATTGGTCAAGATCAAGTCATCCGGAGATGTGTACCTGAAGAAGAACATAAGAGCATTCTGACTTTTTGTCATGAACTTCATTGTGGGGGTCATTTTGGAGGAGAAAAGACAGCCCGTAAGATATTACAGGATTCTTTTGGCCCACTCTTTTTAAAGATGCTCATATGTTTTGTGCACAATGTGATAGATGTCAAAGAACAGGAAACATAAGCAAAAGAGATGAAATGCCTTTGACATCTAATTTAGTTGTTGAACTCTTTGACGTATGGGGGATTGACTTTATGGGTCCTTTTCCCCCATCTAATGGTTTTCAATACATTTTGGTTGCTGTGGATTATGTGTCCAAATGGGTAGAAGCTATACCCACCAAAACCAATGATGCTAATGTTGTTGTGAAATTCTTGAAAGATTTCATATTCAGTAGGTTCGGAACGCCTAGAGCTATAATAAGTGATGGAGGTAGCCATTTTTGTAACAAACTCTTTGATGGAGTACTAAACAAGTACAACATCACACATAAGGTAGCTACTCCATATCATCCTCAAACTTCCGGTTTAGTGGAAGTAAGTAATAGGCAAATTAAGGGAATACTGGAACGCACTGTGCGTCCTTCAAGGAAGGATTGGGCATTTAAGTTAAATGATGCCTTATGGGCATACCGCACCGCTTACAAAACACCTATTGGGATGAGCCCTTACCGGTTAATCTTTGGGAAAGCGTGCCACCTTCCAGTTGAACTTGAACACAAGGCTTATTGGGCAATTAAAGAGCTAAACATGGATTTAGATAAAGCAGGTGAAAAACGAGTACTCCAGCTTCATGAGTTGGAAGAAATTAGGAATGAAGCCTATGAGAATGCCAAATTATACAAGGAGCGTACTAAGCGCTATCATGACAAGAGGCTAGTTCCTAAAACTTTTCACCCTGGAATGAAAGTTCTTTTATTTAACTCTCGTTTGAGATTGTTTCCAGGAAAGCTGAGATCAAGATGGGATGGACCATTCAAAATAGTTCAGGTATCTGAACATGGAGTGGTAGAACTATTGGACTCCAAGACACAAAAAACGTTCAAAGTTAATGGCCATCGTGTCAAGCCCTATGTAGAAGAACCAAACAACATTGCTGAAATGGATTGCATTTGGCTGAGTAACCCTTAGCACCAAAAAGATACGTCTTGCTAAGACGTTAAACTAAGCGCTGGATGGGAGGCAACCCATCATGTTAGGTAATTTTTTGTTATTTGTTTTATTTACTTAATTTTATTGTTTATTTTAGTTTACTTGTATGTGAATAATTTTTAAAATTGTTAAAACTAAAATATATGTTGAGATGTTAGAAGTTCACAGCGATCTGTCTGTATACACTTTAATGATGAATATGATGGATGCACCTGCATTTCTTCATTACTACTTACACATTCTCAAGAAATAGGTAATCTTTCTCCTCTTTTCTCTTTATCTTTAATTTGCAGTTGTTACATTGAGGACAATGTAAGTTCTAGGTTGGGGGTGGTGAAAAGTTACCATGCTTAATAAAAAAATATATATATATATATAAAAAAAAATTATCACAAAAATGTATCATTTCTTTAAATCAAATTTAAGTAAATAGTTAAGTCTTTGGTACTGTTAGATTAATTTTTGAAAACATATCATGAAATATTTTGTAATTATTTTTGATAATTAGTTAGTTTTTGTCATAACTAGTATTTCTTGATAAAATGTGGAAATTATATTAAACCCAAAATCGGTGTTTATGAATTTTTTTTAGTGGAGACTACCCTTGTGAGATATAATTTGAGCCTAATTTCTTTTATTCAGAGTGAAATATATATTTTTTCTACTCCAAACACATTTCTTATTTATTCAAAAAGTTTAGATGATCTCTATAGGTATTAGCATTGAATGTGTGAATTTTTTTCATCTTAATAGAGTATCATATATTTTTGATTATTATTTTTTGTTTAGATTAAACGATTTGAGTAGAAATTGATAGTATATGCTTATATCTCATTCATGCATGACTGCTACAAAAACAAAAGGACATATCTAGGGTTACCTAAACCAAGATCAAACAGAAAAGACACAAAATTAACCCCTCACCAAAATCCAAAAAAATGTACAATCTGTACATGGGTTGACTCTCTAAAAAAATACATATATTGAAAAATATCTACAGAAAAAAAAAATAGAGAGATAAAAAAATAGTATCATCTACATACTATAACCCACATTGCCTACAAAGTTGTGAGTAAAGGCTAATTACAAAAGAAAGATATAGGAAGTAATTCCCTAAAAAGTCATTGCAATTTCTTCATTTGTAAAAGCATATATCTTGAAATTCTTTCTTAATGAGTTTGATTTATGCATGAAAATAATTTTTATATATGATATCTTTATAATTTATACATTTGATTCCTTTCATGAGATCAATGTTAAAATAACACTTTGAGCCTTTATTCTTTATACATATGCGAACATATTAGTTCATTTCTATACATCAACTCTTTCGCATATAAATTAGTATGAGTGTTTGAACCCATAGGATTCAGTGCTTTGAGAGTATTGACTTGTGAGGAATAGAGTCGAAGCGAATACTAATTCATGACACTGAAATTGGGTAAAATTAAATTGATACATTTTTGAAATGAAATATGAAAATGATTTTCGACTAATTATTGTAATAAAATCATGATTGTTTAAAGAGATTAAAATAACTTATGCTTGAGATTTTAATTATGATCTTAAAGGAGATTAAAAAGTATGAGATATTTTTGTGATATGTTGTGTTCTTTTATTCTTAAATTAATTTTTGATTGTGTTGTAATTTTAATTTTTGATTTGATTGTTTTTATCTTTACATTTAGTTCAATGTTTGTGGGTATCATTACTGAAAACCCTCACGAGACTCAAACTCGTCCACTAGGGCAACCTAAAGGTTTAACGGCTTGTTGCATAGGCTAAATGCAACCGTTTCAATCCACGAAAGTGATTTAGGATAGTTTAATTTTTAGCTTTTATCGCTTCTCTTGCTAAGAGACTAGCAAGAAGCTGGTTGGGGGTTGTGATGAGTGCTCAAAAAGCACTAAAATAACCATGATTTTATGTACCTTAATTGATTAAAAATACATATATTTATATGTTTTATCATATATTTATATAAATTTGTCTTTTTCGGAATCACGGGTATTTTTATTGTTTTTCAGGTATTTTGGCTTAAAAACGCAATGTAAAGACTCAAAGAGGAATATTTGAAGCAATACATCACAAATATATCAATAAATAAGTGAGAAAAGGTCAACACACATGGAAAAATCGGACGAAATGGGTCGAAAAGGTCAAAAATGTCAAAAAGACGGAAATCGCGCGCCGCAGCCCAGCCGTGCGCGCAGCCCAGCGCCCAGCCGCGCGCGCCCCAGCGCCCCACTCCGCGCGCGCCCCGCGCGCGCTGGCACTGTTCACGCGCGCCGAGCTGCGCGCAGCGACAGCCCCAGCGCGCGCGCGCAGCGCCCCAGCAGCCCCCCTCCGCGCGCCCAACGCGTTTTCGCCCCATTTTTCACGTGCAGCCGCCCCCGTGACGTCATGCTGACGTCATTGATGACATCAGCAATTCCAATACGCGTTTTTACATTTTTTAATATTTTTTTAACATTTTTTTACTCATTTTTTCTCTCCATCCTCACCTATAAATACCCCCCTTCCCTTCACTTCAAATCACACCTTCAAAACTCACTTCTCTCTTCTTTCTTTCTCTCATTTCTTAGTTTTTAGTTTCTCTTAGTTTCTTTCTTAGTTTCTAAGCTTTTCTTAGTTTTTCTCTTAGTTTTTAGTTCAATTCTCTTAGGTTTAGAGTTCTTCTCTTTTTGAGAGGAACTTGTAATGTTTTTGTAATAATTTAGATTTTTGATTCAATATATGGAAGTGCAAATTCCGCTCGGAGGTTTTCTAGCAACGGGAATAGCGTCGAAGTTCTGTAAGGATTTTATTTTCTTTACAGTTATTTTTATGCTTTATTCTTACATGTTATATTCAACTTGTCTGTGGTTAAATTTAACTATGCTAGCTGATTAGTAAAAATGATGTAATAACGACGTTGTTATGCTTGCGAAATATTAAATAGGCAAAAATCTTTAAAATGAATTGACTTTGTTTTTATTCAAGATTTTATATTAAGAATGTTAGAGAGAAATATATTATTTTTCATTACAAACTTAAACCCGAAAATTAGATTTTAAGGTTTAGTTATCCGGTCTAATTTAGAGTAGTGCTCTTTTATTTGTTGGTACAATCGCCCGGTAGTTAGAGTGAAACTCTATTTCAAAAGTTTTTATAAGAATTATTATGTGAAAATGTATTGACAACATGTTTTCAATAGTGGTTTTAAAACTTGAAAGTTAGTACTCGGATAATTAAATTCTTAAGTTTAATTTGGACACCTTGAATAATGTTTAAATTGTCTAACCCCACCAAAGGTGGCATTTAAATGGTTCATTTTCAATCTCTTAGAAAAAAGAATTAATTTAATTAAGCATATTAGTTATCAACCCCACCCATAGGTGTTAATTGATTTGTTTAGTTAACAAAGAATATCTAACCCCACCAAAGGTGGTATTTATATAAAAAAGAGAGAATCAATAAAATATCAATTTATATCTTTAATAACCTAGTTAATATGAGCAAGCATAATTAATTTAGTTATTATATCCATAAATACTCCGCTAATATAAATGATAAAAATTTGCATGAATATTTATTGAATCCGTATATATGTTTATTTTTAGATAATTATTTATTGAATTTGTATCTATGTTTATTTTTATGTTATTAGATTATATTTAATTAATCTGTATATATGTTTATTTTATGTTATTAGATTAGGAACACAAAAACCAAACTATCGTGACAGGATGTTTAGGATTTAATTTCGTTTTTAAAAGTTTGAATAATAAATTAAAAACCACATACATTCCTTCCTTAGATCGACCTTGGGAGTATACTTATCATTTTCTTCGTAATGATTCGTGCACTTGCGAGAGTTTTATAAATATTAAAACCAAAGTATTTGCGGGAATCGGCGATGCCGGTTTTCGTTCATCAATACTACCCTAGTCCAAGAAGCTATTGAACAATATGTGACTTGGTCTTCAAATCAAGTTGATATAAATTTTGATATGGTACTATTTATTTTAACTTAAAATAAAACTTATATACTACTTTTATTTTATTATTTTATTTTTATTGTAACTAATATAATTATATTTTTAAGCTATTATGCCGAACTTGGTAAGTGTTGTAAATTTAAAAGATGCAAAGAAGAAGCCTTGAAAAAGCATACTTATGAGTATACTATAAACTTCAAAACTTACACCTCTCCTCAAGAATTTCAAATGATTTGATTTAAATATAATTCAAGTGTAGACAAGATGAGGCCTTAATCAGTAAATAGCTTTCATTTATGTAGAGCATATAATTATCTTTACATTATCTATTTAATTATATATATATATATATATATATATATATATATATATATATATTATATAGAGTATGTTATTATCAACTTCAAACTACCTTCTTTAAAGGAGGCAAGGAACAAAAGCATAGGTGTAGAGATGAGCCTACACATTGGGAAAATAAAATGTCTAGGGTGGACCATAATGAAAAAAAAAACTAGGGGCTGAAATTTTGCTTGTCCTAAGCAAAGTTTCGAAACCTACACCTCTCTCAATGGAGCAATAAAGGTCATGTTGATGCAAGTTGAGCACTAGAACTAAATGAACTAAAAAAAACTAAATAAATATATTGCTATCATATTGAGCGATGTTTTATGATTCAACTTTTATGATTCAATAGCAAGAGTAGAATTATAGCATAAGAGAAAAACAATTATGTGATGAAGCATTAAAAATTTAGAGAAATCAGAAGTTGATAATTCTTTGGCCAGTAAAGTTTGGTGAAGGTCAAGATCATTGGATGTTGGTAATCCTTGATTTATATGATAATCATGCATGGTATTGTAACTCGACTTCCATATAATTGAATAAAAACACAAAAACATTTGTTGAAATGTAAGATTTATAACTAGATATTTTATTATGTATTCTTTAAACAAGGAGAAAAAAAGAAAAACCTACATAACATAATATATATATATAAATAATAAATAACACATGACATACATAAAAAAATTAAAAAAATAAACTTTAAATTTTCAAAAATAAAATAAAAATATAAAAACATAAATAATAAGTTTAAAATAGTTCATATAAATACTTACAAGAATCAAACAACAAAGAAAATGAAGGAAAAATATGTTTGGTAAGTGAGAAAGTGTAGGAAAATAGGTAAAATATTATTGAGTGTTAGGCTCTAAAACAGGAGGATTCAGATCAATAAGTGGAGGGGAACAAAACCAAAGTGATGGAATTGGACATGGTGGTCAAAAAGGTCCAAAAATGGACAATATACAAGGATTTTACATGAGGGGAGAGAGAGAGAGAGAGAGAGAAAGAGAAAATAGGAAGTAGTAATAAGAATTGTTGGGAGGAAAGGGGAAGAAGAAGAAAGGAAAAAAAATCTAGTTAGCATCAGTCCTACTTGTCAACCTATGCTACACGTAGCATGTAGCATCAATTATACGCATCAACCAATGCAACCTCATGTGTAGCATCAATTTATGTGTACATGTGTACTTTATTCATATATTTTCAAGTTATAAAGAGAATTAATGGTAATATTATCAAATCATAAAAGTGGGAAGCATTTCAGGGTTTTCATTCATTGAAGCCAAACTAGCTCATTTATAGTAGATGTAGATTTCAAGTTATTGTAGAAACCCAATATATTAATTTAATGTCTTTAGGAAATTACACACCTTAGTATGTGTGACTAAAAATGGAAATACCTCAAATGCATTGAGCTATGAAACCATGGTTCATTGTTCTGTTACCATCTCCATGGTATAAAGCTAAAACTATCATCATATGGAAGGAGAACCCATGAGACTCGTGTTTGAGTCCTGGCTTGGTAAGAACAAAGTTGATATTGTATTTATTGCTCATGTCCATATTTATTAACGAATTATAATTTTTTTTAAACAATCAATCGATTATTATTTTCTCATTAATTTTCATACGATAAGTTGATGCCATTTTTTTTGTTAACAATAAAAGGGGGTCATTTCTCCTTAATATAGCCATGTGAACAAAGAACCATCGTTATAACCTCAAACCACTATAGGGTCTAGTGGTTTTTGACCCTTCAATGCTTAAGTCATTTCTAGTAATCACGATAATGGAGGAGACTGAAGTCTCACTCTTTGATTTTGAGAGAAGAAGTAGAGACAAATAGATATTTTAGATTTAGTTGTGTACATAGTCATGAACTTATGGACCTTTTGTGTGAAGGGTACAACATGATTATATATAGGGAAAAAGATATACGTGATGTCGATCATTTACCTAGAGAGAGATTCTAATATATGATCAAAATTAGCTCTACTAATGATCCATTTTGAATAATTAGTGGATATTTATATCTGTGAGCTAATACTTATCCTCATCTGCGAGCGTTCATTGGGCTGATTTGTGTCATGTTACTGAGTAGGCCCATTTACATTATGCCATGTGTCATGGATTTATTCTACACCCAAGCTTAGCCCCCCAAGTCTCTTGGGTCTAGATACATAGGTTAGAATGTCTATTTTGTAATTTAGTTGACATCGAGGCATCTCGCCCTTTCAGTCACGCATTTGATTCTTATCCAACCTTTGCACAATGATCTGTCCATGTAGTTGGGGAGATTTGAACTCTGACCAATCATTAAAACATGCACAACGATTTTATGCTGTTTGTGATGTTTCCAAATTTCCAATCAGACATTCGATGAGGGAGTTATGTTATGGTCAATGATCCTTTTAAAAATTCAACACTGGTGAGGGTATTTTTTACCTTTTGTTCTATACTGCACGCCTGTTAGATTCTTAATGTCTATGGAAATAAATATGCTTGTTAGGATCTTTTTTGAGCCTTTACACTTCCTTTTTTAATTTATTTTTAATTGGTGCTTATCACATACTTGTGTGAGGAGTATAGTTTTATTATTTTCTAGCCATCCAAAGACAATGCATTCTATCACACTTGCACCTACACCTTTCTATAGAGAAAGTGGTCTCATGGATGTTAGAGTGAAGGAGAGACATGGTTGAGTTTGGTCATTATGGGTATGCATGAGGTGGACTGAGATGACATGCAGGCTATCGTAGTCTAGCGTAGGGGAGGAGATCCATCTAGCATAGGTGTGTCGGTAAGTTACCATTCAATAAGGCTCTATCTGACAAGGCTCTATCTAGCGAGTGGCCATCGAAGAAGGCTTTCTCCAGTGGGCATCTACTACTTATCCGACTGTTGGTGGTTTGTACGATAAGGTGTTATCCAACATACCCTTAACTTACTCTCTCTCATCAGTCCGCATGATCCAACTTGTAATATAGATAAGAATACACATAAAATTCTTCATTCAACTCTTGTACATAATGTTTCTTAAATAATTGTAGCAAGAAAGAATGTTGAAGAGAGATAAGATCTTGGTAGCCAAGTATACTTCCTTTGGCTTGAAGACAACGTAACTTTAAAAGGTGGAGTCATGCTAACCAACCCATAGCTAACTAGGAATAGTCAAGTAAAGGCTCTCAGATCTAGCTAACCCATAAATATGTGACATAGAGAGAGTCCTACCCTTCCAAGGGTAATGTGAAAAGCACGATCATATATCAGACTGACACTACTACAAAAGGGGTATTTAAGTCACTGTGTAAAGTCGGTTTTTGGAAAAAAATCAACTTATAATGAATTTAAAGTCGGTTCGGTGTAAAACTGACGCTATCCACGTTGGACGTAGTGTCGGTTGACGTGGAGAACTGATGCTACGTCACGTGGATATCGTCGGTTGACGTGGAGAACTGACGCTATGTCAAGTAGATAGTGTCTGTTGACGTGGAGAACTGACGCTACGTCACGTGGATAGTGTCAATTGACGTGGAGAACCGGCACTATCCACTTAACGTAGCGTCGGTTGACGTGGAGAACCGATGCTATCCACGTGGATAGCATCGGTTCTCCATGTCAATCGACGCTATCCACCTAATATATCCAAGTTCGGTTCATTTTTTACGCAGAACCCAATTTTTTTTCCTCTCTCTCCTCCATTTTCTCCAAAAATCTACACCGTGTGTCACCTTCTTTCTAAATTTCTCGCCACCTCCAACCACCATTGTAATGTCGTTTTGTAAGTTATATTCCTCTTCTCACATTATCTTTCAGTTCTACTATTTTTTTGAGCAAAATATTAAAAACAATTTATACCCATTTTCTGTATAAATTCTTGATTTAGGTATGTTTTTTAATTTTTTTGTTATGTTTAACTTATTTTACGTGGAAATAATATCTAAAATGTTATGGGTTTGATGGTTTATATATATTTAATGTGTGTGGATAAATTTATTTATATATTATAAATAATTATATTTTATTATTCAGTTTGTTTTATATTTTGTATAAATTTTTGATTTAGGTATGTTTTTTATTTTGCTTGTTATTATGTTTAACTTATTTTATGTGGAAATAATATCTAAAAAGTTGTGGGTTTACTATGAGTGCACAAATTTATTTATATATGTATAATTAATATTACTTTTTAATTATGATATAGTAACATGCTTAGAAATTAGAATCAACCAAAGTGCGTGATTGGTTTTTATATATTCATGCTAAAATGTTGCTTATTTTTTAATTTGTATAGAAATGGTTTTGTAAAATGATTAAAATTATAATTTTTTTTCATTATGTATGTTTTGATATATATTCTAATAATTATGAAATTTAATAATACTTGATATATATTCATTGTATACATAATTAAGTAATATGTTTAATTAATGTCATTAATAGAAAATGGACAAATCTTGGATGTCAAAGTGTAGAATTGAGCAAGACTATATTTCTGGAGTTGAAAGTTTCATTGAATTTGCTTGTAGAAATAGTAATACTGAAAGTAGTATGATTCGATGCCCATGCGTTAAATGTAAAAATGAGTGATTTCATGAATTTGATGAGATTAAGTATCACCTTATCCGTAATGGTATTCTATTGAGCTATAAATGTTGGTATTATCATGGAGAAAATATTGATAATACTCATGGGAAAAGATAAATAAGAATGTGAGTGGATTACATACATCTTATCATAATATACAGACAGAAAATATGTTTCATGGTGTTGAAGATGAATTACGCAAGGATGATCCCGAAACCTTTAATAAACTTATAGAAGATGCCGAAAAACCGTTGTATCCAAAATGCAAAAAATACACTAAAATGTCGGGATTGGTTCATTTGTACAATGTGAAGGCAAAACATGGTTTTTCTGACAAGGGATTCACAGAATTACTAAATCTACTAGTCGATATGTTTCCTGAGGGTATTGAATTGCCATCTTCAATGTATGAAGTGAAAAAATCTATTAGTCGATTTGGCATGGAATATCATAAGATTCACGCTTGTCCTAACGATTGCATTCTTTATAGAAAAGAATATGAAACATTACATGATTGTCCTATGTGTAAAGAATCGAGATGGAAGCATGGTACAAATGAGAGTACAAAACATAAGAAAGGCGTGCCTACAAAGGTTCTTTGGTACTTTCCTCCGATTCCTCACTTTCAAAGGTTGTTCAATAGTAAATATACATCAAAGATGTTGACTTGGCATTCAGATAATCGATCTGATGATGGGGTGCTACGTCATCCTTGTGATTCTCCAAATTGTAAAGTATTAGTTATTTATCTCCTCAATTTTCATCTGATCCACACAATCTTCATCTTGCCATTGTTGCTGATGGAATTAATCCACATAGTTCCCTCAGTAGTAGATATAGTTGTTGGTCAGTAATTATGGTAACATACAACCTTCCTCCCTGGTTGTGTATGAAAAGAAAATTCATGATGTTAACATTATTGATCTCAGGACCGAAACAACCCGGTGTTGATATTGATGCATATTTGTAGCCTCTGATAGATGATTTAAAGACGTTGTGGAATGATGGTGTAAATGTTTACGATGCACATAAAAAAGAATACTTTAACTTGAAGGGGGTCCTTTTATGGACAATTAATGATTTTCTTGCCTATGGAAACCTATCAGGACATGCAACAAAAGGTTACAAGGGATGTCCTATATATAGTGATGGAACTTCTGCAACTTATCTTGTTCAAGGACGAAAGATGTCTTATAGAAGACATAGAAGATTTTTGCCATCTGCACACAAGTTTAGATACCAAAAGAAACTGTTCGATGGTGAAGAAGATCATGATCATGCAACTCGACCTTTGCGAGGTATTAAGATATTAAGGCAATTGAATGGGATGACATTCAAACGATATGGAAAGATGAAAAATAAACTCACTAAGGTAGGGAAACGAAATAGGTCAACTAATGAAATGGGTGAAAATGAAAAAGAGTTTGAACCAACTTACCATGGTTATTGGAAAAAAATCAATATTTTGGGAATTACCTTATTGGAAAGACCTACACATTCATCACATCTTAGATGTCATGCATATTGAGAAGAATGTATATGAGAGCTTGATTGGTACTTTACTTAATATACCTGGAAAACAAAGGATGGAATTAAAGCAAGATTGGATTTAAAGAAACTAGGCATACGACCTGAATTGGAACCAAGGGTGGAAAATGATAAGAATCGAACATACTTACCACCAACATCATATACAATGTCAACAAAAAAGAAGGATGTGTTTTGTAAATGTTTGGAGGGTGTGAAAGTTCCTGATGGTTACTCATCCAACTTAAGAAATTTTGTGTCTATCACCGATAAGAGACGGTATGGATTGAAATCACATGACTGTCATATCTTAATGCAACAGTTATTACCAGTTGCTATTAGATCAATTCTTCCAAAACATGTTTGATTATCAATAATTCGGCTTTGTTCATTCTTCAATATAGTATGCAAGAAATATATATCAATTGGCGAGTTAAATTCTTTACAGAAAGATGTTGTAGAGACTTGGTGTCTAATTGAAAAATATTTTCCTCCTTCTTTTTTTGATATAATGATTCACTTATGTGTTCATTTAGTTCGAGAGATTCAATTATGTGGTCCTACTTACTTAAGGTGGATGTATCCTTTTGAGAGATATATGCAAGTCCTTAAAAGGATATGTAAATAATAGATATCGACTTGAAGAATGCATGGTGGAATGCTACATTGCTCAAGAGGCCATTGAGTTTTGTTCTGAATACTTTAGTGGTTGCACTAAAATTGGGAATCCTACGCACAAGTTGTTCTTAGAACGTCACATGATCCAAGTAGGTAACCTTATGCTTGGTGGAAGTAAGAAATTATTTATTGATCGCACTCGATGGGAAAAAGCACACCGAATCATTTTGGTAAATAATAATGAGACACAACCGTACATAGAGTAAGTGATGTTCTTTCATGATTGCAAAAATCATTTTTTATTTAACTATTAATGATGATATATAACTTAATATATATTTAAAAACATTACATGATGCATTTAAACTTATTGAAGATCGATCCTCATTATAAAAAAAAGGAGGAGAAAAATGGTTGTATGATGAACATAAGCGAGAGCTTATTAATTGGTTTCGTAACTATGTAAGTGTCACAAACAAAACTTCATGCATGTATCTTCCTAGATCTATTCAATGTTTTAAAACTTTGCTCTAAACACATTTTGTGTTTTTTTATACATAGATTCGAGATGAACTCAAGAAACCCAATCATAAAATATCAGAAAGTTTACAATGGCTTGCACATGGGCCAAAATTCGATGTCAAATCATTTTATAGTTTCACAATAATTGGATCGAGGTTTATGACTCAAGCTAGGGACAAAGTCTGAGTAAATAAAAATAGTGGGGTGAAGATGGTTGCACAAACAATGCAATTTGCCAGTTCAAAAGATGTTAATCTTGTACTTTTTGATAGAACATATTATGGTATAATACAAGAGATTTGGGAATTGGATTATGAGGTCTTCCATCAAACAGTTTTCTTGTGTGATTGGGTCGAAGATGTTATCAATGTTGGATATAAAATAGATGATTTTGGATTTACCCTTGTAAATTTATCCAGGATAAGTCACAATGATGATCATTTCACGTTAGCACTTCATGCAAAACAAGTATTTTACGTGAGCGATCAAATTGATCCAAGATGGTCTGTTGTGTTAACGCCTCCACAAAAAGAGTTTTACCATTGTGATGTTGTAGAAGATGATGACTCTATGCTTGATACATTAACCAATATTAGTAATTTCTCAAATAAATTGCCTAATGTATGTGATGATCTAATTGATGATGATGATTCTTCGTCATGGACTCGAAGTGATTGTGAAGGAATATATGTATACGATCAACAACTTAATTAAACATAACATATGTTCTATATTATATTGTTGTAATAACTCTTATATATATATATGTTCCTAAAATTGTCAATTAATTTATATTTCTTCATTGTTTGCAAATATTTCATGGATATTCGGATAATAGAGCTTGTAGATCCAAATGATCCATTGGGGTATTTGAAAAGAAGGGGTTGGGCGAATATACTTGATGCTCCACTTAACCCAGATGATAGACTACATGTTCTATTTAATGCTGCTGGTAATTAAATAGGGAAAACTGGTAAACAATTGAAATCCTCTAGTGGTCGACTTGCAAAGTCCAGTATACCAATCAATATAAATGATTGGTCTGAGGTTGACGATGTAGAAAAGTTCAAAATATGGATAACCATTTGTGTAAGTCTCTTATATTTTATAATAAATATATATATATTATATTAGGTGTATTATATCTAATCTTTTGTACTATATTTTTACAGAATCATTACAAAGTCGATGATGGTTGGATGGGCAAGTGTTATAAGATTTCAAATAAGGCGTGGAAGGAATACAAGACTTCCAGATTGGCAAGAAATTATGTGTTTCCATATTTGTAAACACTTGATGAGAATGAGATCTACAAAATCCCTGAAGGACACCCCTGGATCACACCTCAAGTTTGGAAAGACTTTGTGAATTATAGACGTTCAAATGAATTTCAAATTATTAGAGAAGATCATCAGAATGTACAAATGCATAACATTCTTCCTAACTGTACTGGGAGGTCTTCAAATCCTGAAGTTAGATATAGAATGGTATTATTAATTTGTCTTAATTTATAAATATTTTTATATTTATTTTCCTCAATTTAATTTCATGTCATTGTTAATAAAATTTTCATAATCTATGTAGGAAGCTGAATTGGGTAGACCTATTACCCGAATTGAATTATACATAGAAACAAAGAATCCCAAAACGAAGAATTCAAGACCGATGACTCAGCGAGGAGAAGAACAATTAAATAAGTTGGTTAGTAATTTCAGTTGATAAAATGTCTTAATGATATTTAATAATTGATCTAATAATGAATGATATGTTTGTGTGCTTTATTATTTGTAGAGAGTTGTTCAAGAAACAATATCCAGGGGTGAAATAATCGAAGAACTTGGTAGAGATGCTTTATATCATGCATTCGAACGCAAGCATCCTGGTCGTGTTAAGAGAGGTAGCCAATACGATGGTTCTATGGAGTATTTTAAAATTCCAAAACATAAGCCTCAGACGGTAAGTAAGGTGAAATACACTAAAATTGAAGGCCTTTAAGGCCTCAATGATGAGTGAGATT
Source organism: Hippophae tibetana (assembly GCA_037013495.1). NCBI lineage: Eukaryota > Viridiplantae > Streptophyta > Magnoliopsida > Rosales > Elaeagnaceae > Hippophae > Hippophae tibetana. The sequence continues at coordinate 7,605,748 of CM072808.1, read as the reverse complement.
GCCACTCTAAAAGCACATCAATTACAACAACTGTCAGCCATGGCATCATGCTACAACCAGGGCATGCCATATTGGCCAAGCATGCAACCATCCATGCTAAGACCCGCCAAGAATATTCTTGGAATGACGATTACCCACAACAGGAAAAAATGAAGGATCTAGCTTTCCTAAAAATGGTATGTTGAAAAAGTTCTTGAAAGATTCAACATGAGTAAAGCTAAACCTATTAATTCTCCACTTGTAAGTCATTTCAAGCTTAATGTGAGTCAATGTCCCTCAAGTGAGAAGAAGAAATCGGAAATGAGCCTTTTGCATCGACGGTTGGCAGTCTAATGTACACTATGGTATGCACCAGACCAAGCATTGCACATGTTGTTGGCATTGTGAGTCGATTTCTATCAAAACCTGGAAAGGAACATTGGGTAGTTGTCAAATGGATACTCAGGTATCTTAGAGGAACTTCCAATCATTTTTTTTCTTTGGTAATAATAAACCTATATTAGAAGGATATACAGATTCATATATGGCTAGCGACGTGGATATGATAAAGTCTATATTTGGGTACCTAATAACATTTGGAGGGAGAGCTATTTCATGGAAATCACGATTACAAAAGTGTATTGCCTTAAGTACCATAGAAGTAGAGTACATTGCAATCACTAAAGGTTGTAAGGAGATCCTGTGGATGAAAAAGTTCCTATAAGAATTGCATCAGAGTTAAGAAAATTATGTTCTTTATTGCGACAGTCATAATGGAATTCACCTTAGTAAGAAACCAACCTTCCAATCAAGGTCCAAACACATTGACATAAGGTATTGATGAGTGCTCAAAAAGCATTAAAATTACCATGATTTTATGCACATTAATTGATTAAAAATATATATATTTATATGTTTTATCATATATTTATATAAATTTGTCTTTTTCGGAATCACGGGTATTTTTATTTTTTTTCAGGTATTTTCGCTTAAAAACGTAACTTAAAGACTCAAAGAGGAATACTGGAAGCAATACATTACAAATATATTAATAATAAATGAAGAGAGGTTAACAAATATGGAAAAATTGGACAAAATAAGTCAAAAAGATCAAAAATGGAAAAATTGGACAAAATGGGTCGGAAGAGGTCAAAAATGTCAAAAAAGAGGAAACGTATTGCCCAGCTGCCCAGCCACGCCGCCCAGTGCGCGCAGTGTGCCCCAGCACGCCTAGCAACGCGCGCGCCAGCCTTTCCTTCCGCGCGCGCAGCATGCTCCCTTCTGTGCCAAGCTGCTACCCCCCTGCGCGCGCCTGTGCCCAACAGCGCCCCATCTGTGCACGCCTATGCCCAGCTGCACCCTATATGCGCGCTCCACTGCCCATTTTCGCATGCAGCCACCCCAACATCATGCTGACATCATCAAATGACGTCAGTAATCACCACTCCGCGTTTTCACAATTTTTTAACATTTTTTCCCCTAATTTGTCTCTCCATCCTCACCTATAAATACCCCCTTCTCTTCACTTCTAAACACACCTCAAAACCATTCTTCTCTTCTCTTTCTTTCTCTCATTTCTTAGTTTTTAAGCTTTTCTTAGTTTGTTTCTTAGTTTTTAAGCTTTTCTTATTTTCTTTCTTAGTTTCTTTCTTAGTTTTTAGTTTTTCTTAGTTAAATTCTCTTAGTTTTAGAGTTCTTCTCTTTTTGAGAAGAACTAGTTATGTTTTTGTAATTTATTAGCTTTTTGATTCAATAAATGGGAGTGCAAATTCCGTTTGGAGTTTTCCAGCTACAGGAATAGCATCGAAGTTCTGTAAGGATTTTATTTTCTTTACAGTTATTTTTTATGCTTTATTCTTACATGTTATATTTAATTTGTCTGTGATTAAATTTAACTCTGCTGGCTGTTTGTAAACATGATATAATAATAACGTTGTTATGCTTGCGAAATATTAAATAGGTGAAATCTCTAAAATGAATTGATTTTGTTTTTATTCAAGATTTTATATTAAGAATGTTAGAGAGAAATATATTATTTTTCATTACAAACTTAAACCTAAAAATTAGATTTTAAGGTTTAGTTATCCGGTCTGATTTAGAGTAGTGCTCTTTTATTTGTTGGTACAATCGCCCGGTAGTTAGAGTGAAGCTCTATTTCAAAAGTTTTTATAAGAATTATTATCTGAAAATGTATTGACAACATGTTTTCAGTAGTTGTTTTAGAACTTGAAAGTTAGTACTCGGATAATTAAATTCTTCGGTTTAAATTGGACACCTTCGGTTTAGAACAAGTTTGATTGTTTACATTTTTGTTTTTTAGTATAAACATGAGCTTTCGAGATTTAATCAAAGATGATTCCATCGGATCATAGGATAGTACCACTCTATAAAAATTTAATTTTTCTATAAGAATTATGTAGTGAGAGAGAGGTTTTGTCACAACAATAAGAAAAAGGGAGAGATTGTATGGTTTATGTGAGTGTTGGCGATATTCGTGAGCAAAACATATAATTGTAATTTTAGTTTTCTAGTGTATCTTACAAGAATATTTTTCAAGCCAAATAAATTATCAAGCCTCAATGATTATATCTCAGGTATATCTCCATTCATGTGCTTGTGCATGTTAGATCTCATAATAGACACGTAGGAATAATATGAAAATAGGCTACTCGATCGATCTAGTCACAAAATTGATTGAGTAATGACTAGATCCATCGAGCTATATTACCTGTTGAATTAATTATTTATATGACTATATCGATCGAGGAACTAATACTCAATCAATCGAGCACTAGATTGATCTAGATTAATGGCTAGATCAATCTTTTTTTCTTAGAATTAATTAATTGATATACTAAATCGATTAGGAGGACATTTGGTCAATTGAACTAAGTACTCGATCAATTGAACACTTGATTAGATTGATCGAGAAACCAAGGCTTTTAATTTAAAACCTAATTTTATGAATTTGATTAGGTTTTTACTATGTTGTCCTTATTTTCTTAAAACTCATTTAGTTGATTTTTTGGATAAGATGGTAATTTTACTTTGACCTAAAGTGCTTCAAAATATTCTATAAATATATGCCTAAGTACACCATTGAAACTAACTACACAAGAGCTTAATCTCATCTTTTATTCTCTCTCTTGTTTTGTTAAAAGTTTTCAAACAGGCCTTTTCATTAAATTAATTTATTAAACATTTGTGAATGTGTTTAATGGATTAATAAGCCTATAATAATAATTATGTTATTATGCTTTTAACTGATTGTTCAAGAGTTGTAGTTGTTTTCAATTTGTTTGATATATTGTTTCAATCACCTAGTTAGGGTTGTTCATTTTAAATATGTTATAGGATACACACTTAAACTTGTGTTTATGTGCTAACTTTTCCGGTGATTGTGGTACATGTTCAATTAATTGGTGGGACTCAAGTTTTTTGAAATGCTTGTTCGCATCCAAACGCCTCTCTTATAAAGATTATGATGATAGAAATAGCTTAAAAATGGGTTACATGGGTGCATTACCTAGGTGGGTAGTTTGAGTCCTTACCTTATAATTGTATACGTATTTTTCATAGTGGATAGTTAAGTGGACCGGTGGTTTTCTTTTTAGGTCATTGGTGTGACCTAAGTTATTTCCACGTAAAAATTTCGTATTTGATCTTTATATTTCAACATTACTTTATTTACAAGCGATTACATGCTTGGTCGCTTATGAAATTTTAATTTTTCATACTTTTTCTAAAATGATAATTGGATCCATAACTAAATAAATGAAGTTTCAAATGCTTCACTAACTATTGGGATGTTCATGCAAGCAATGAATGCTCTTGGACAAGTACAATAACAACAGTATCCTAGACCATAGTAGAATAGAAGTATCTTCTCTAAATTCAGGCGATTGTCACCTTTATTTTTGAAGGCACTATAGATTCATTGGAAGTATAAAAGTGGAAATCTGAGATAAACTTTTTCAATCATATGATGATTTGAGGTAGAAATAGTGGCAAATGTTGCTTATATGCTACAAAAGAAATTCTTTTGACTAGTGGAAGATGATTATATGATAGCACGATGGCACCGTGGACATATTTACATGGGAGATATTTTGAAACTCATTTTATAAGTATTTTCCCAGGAGCATCAGAAAAAAAAATGAATATGAATTCCCACTAATGTAACAATAAAACAAGATTGTAGCTAGGTACAAATGAATGTTTTCTTGACTTGCAAAATTTTCACCTACTCATGTGGCAATTGAAGAAAAATTAAAGACACATATAATGAAAATTGTGCTACCATTTAAGTTAACCACCTACACCGAAGTGGTAAACAAAGCACTCATGATTGAGACCTCCTAGCGATAGGACCATGAAACAAATAAAACCCTAATTAATGGTGGCATTAGTGACCTAAGAGAAATTTTTTGGCTAGACAAAGGAAAACACCAAAAGAGAAAAGGCCATTATATAAATGAATACCACAATAATGATACATAGGATGCTCAAAATAAATAGGCTAAAGTTAGATGTCCCAAGTGTGGTAGAGACCATCGTGGATAGTGTCGTATGAGAACTAATGTTTGCTTTAGATATGGAAAAGCTGACCATATAGCACATGATTGTGAACATAAATTTTCTTTGTAGAGACCATCAATTAAGTAAGAAAATAGAGGATGGAAAAGCAAGGTACCTACTAAACATCCATACTTTTTCAGTAAGTCAAGTTTTGAGCATAAACTTCTTTTAAGGGGTGTGTAGCAACCTGGTTAATCGCACTCATGCCTAGGCCCAAGTACGATACTACTAAGGATTCGGTAGTTGAAATAGGTTCTAAAAACCATGGCCCACTAGTTATGGATAGCATATGTATCACAAAATGGCCCTTCTATGGAATGAAATCAAAATAAAAAATCAACAATGGAAACAATCAATGAATATGTATCCTATCATAAGAGGACATTTGATTAATGATAAAAGATAAACAACTACATGATTGTCATATACATTCATCATGGTGCATATTGGATATGGATTTTCTTACTAAGCATTAGCTCGTTGATGTATGTTTTAACATTTTTTAGATAATGATTAGAGACCTAGATGACAAAGAGGGGACAATTGGTGGTATAGCTATCTACAATTTTCCTAAACAAAACAACCTTCAAAAATTTAATATTTTTTAAAATCCTTTTCCTTGTGATTGATTTTATGACATTTAAATCCATTTGATTTAGTTTTTTAAGACCAAAATTATTTTATGATAAAATGTTATATTGTTCATTTAATAATTATTAAATAAAGGAATGAGTTTTTATTGGATAAATATTTATGAAAAAAGTAAAAAAGGATAACATTTCATAGTTTATGCTCAATGCAAATTTCTACGTGTTACACATTTGGGCTCCTTTCATATTGTCCTTATTGTCTATTTTATTTTGGTGGGTTATTTAAAACAAGCTCCTTATAGATTTCTAGTTAAAGAAGATAGGACAATCCTTTCCTTCTAGATGGTTTTTGTATAGCATAGTAAAGGAACATATATCTCACCTTTTTAAGCTACCCTATTGCGAAGGAAAATATATCTCACCTCTTTTTGAGTTATCATTTTTCAGGTGCACTCTAGGATCTTTTATGGTCCTTCTTTGGTAGGCATCGCATAGAGATTCTTCCATCCTTGATCTATTAGTGACCATAATTCCAACTCATTTTAGGTCATAGCTTTACAATTTATGAAGAGTAGGGATTATTTCTATCATCTAGTTGATATGGATAATAAACTATGATTATCGATTTAAGAATAGACAAATAATTCTTAGTTTTTCATTTTCTAAAGTTAGATGATTTATTTATAAGGTAGGTCTATCATCTATGCAAAATACAATGATAAACTTTAGGTGCTTAGACATATGCAAAAATAAGGTGGCCATCGACTGGCTCTATGAAATATAGAGGTTGTTTTGAAGGCACCATTTTCAAGATGGATAAAATACAATACAGATGGTGCTGCTCTTGGATCGTCAAGCCTGTCTAGGTGTGTAGCTATTTTTCAAACCTCACTATAATTTGTTAAGGTATGTTTATGCATCTCGCTTGGAGTTTCATATGATTTTGAGGTATCACTTGCAACTATCATTCACACAATGATGTATGCTAATAGCTTTGGGTATAGGAAACTTTGGCTAGAGTTATAATTTGTTTATATTGTTACTCTTTTTTTAACTGGGTCACTCTCAGTACGACATAGGTGGTATTTTAATGTAGCTTCTTGGGCCTTTAGTATTTGTACAACAACTTGATGGTAGGATGCCCCATCATTTGCTAGGTTATTTATTTATTCGGATGCTAAAAGAAAACCTAATTATAAGTTGTACTAAGACTTATTTTATATTTCATTTTTTTATATATTTAATAATACTCGTAGTTGAGTGGATAGATGAAGGAGATATTAAGGAACTATCAATCTAGTTAAGACGTTTTGGTACACTTATTATGGCATGCCATCAACAAACTTTCTTTAAAAAGTATTAAATGTAATGGTAATTATTACTTGGACTAAAAAGTATATATACTATTTAGTTTCTAACCTTTCAATTTGTATAATTTAATCTTTTATTTTTTAAAATTTAAAAATTGTAATTAAATAAATTTCTATTAAATTGATTTAAGATCGTTATACTTAATTATCATATGTTTGAAATATATATAAAAGGTTAAAAACAAAATTTTAAATTTTATTCTAGGTTGGGGACTATTGAATTATATGTTGAGGAGTAAATGAATTAAAAATTCAAGTCGCCTAATAGTTAAGTGTAACAATTTTAATTAATTTGAGTGAAATTGAAATATTGACCACATTTGTAAAATATATAAATTTTATGGAATATATTTTTTAAATAAAAATGTTAAGAATCAAATTATTTTATTTTAAAAATACTAGAAGTATAATCCTCGTTAAAATACATAAATATTTGTAAAGCCAAAGCTTAGAATGTACGAGTTTGTGTTTTAGTAATGCTGCTATCGTACTAGTACACTTTTGGAAAACGTAATTGTTTGGTGTCATAGAACTCTAATTTTTTTATCAAATAATACAATATTGATTTTATTTAAATAAGAATGATCAGTAAAAAGGCAATATTGTATTCTAAATATTGAACTAAACAATAACAAACAATATCAATCCAACAATCTAATAAGTAGGCCACTAATGCACCCACGGGCAACCATGTCGCCGTAACTGAAAGGTTTTACAAATCAATGCCAACCATGATGAGTACCACCAATGATAGAGCCCAGATAACAATTCAAATTTAATCAAGCTCCAAATAGCGGAATGAAACTTATTCTTTTTTGTGTGTGCATATTTTAGGAAATAAATAAATAGAGTTCAAAATAAAACATGCACAAAATCAACACAATCAATTTACGTGAAAAAACCTTCTCGGTGTAGGAAGAAAACAACGACAGAACTCCTCTCCAAAACTTCCACTATCAAGAAACAATTGTACAAAAGTTCTCTCTAGATAAAACTAGAGGCAAAAAATCAACAACATTATCAAGAATATAACTTCTTGAAAACTAACAATTATTTTAAGAAGATCTAACCCAATTTCATGGTCACTGTTCACGGACTAGATTTTCCCAAACCAGTGAGCTAAATCCAAATCACACCTTACAGATTAAAGAGTCTTAAGTCTTGAACCTTCCTGCAAAATTTGAGCTTAATCGGACACAAACGACCTTTCATCAGAGAACTTGATGAAGGCTTGCTAGAGAAAGAAAAACTGAAAACTGAGAGCAGTTTTTCTGTTATAGCTACTGAAAATTCTCTTCAGAAAATCACTCTAAGAAAACCCTAAATGGGTTTATTAATTAATCAATCAAATGGACAAAATTTCTCCTTTCTCCACGAGCCATGAAATCACATGGGTTTTACTTGGGTTCCGCCAAATAAGAGGGAAACCTAACAAATCTCCCCCTTTCTCGATTAGATGGAGGGATAAGCCAACCCGACAATTGAACAACAAACTTCAAGTTTTTGCCTTAACACTGCTTTTGTCAGCATGTCAAATCCATTCTCATCATTACGGATTTTCTCAAGTTCAAGCAACTTATTGTTAAGAGTATCCCTCATCCAATGATACCTCACATCAATATGCTTTGATCTTGAGTGAAATACTGAGTTCTTCCCTAGATGAATAGAACTCTAATTATCGCATAACAACACATATTTTTGCTGCTTGAAACTAAGTTCTCTCAAGAACTGTTTCATCCACAACAACTCCTTACAAGCTTCCGTTGCAGCAATAAAATCTGCCTCTTCTGTAGAAAGTGCAACACACTTTTGCAATCTTGACTACCAAGAAATTGCTCCACCAAAGAAAGTAATTAGATAACCTAAAGTAGACTTACGAGAATCTTCATATCTTGCCAAATCTGAATTAGTTTATCCAACTAACACTGGTTTTCCACTTCCAAAGCTAAGTGTTAACTTAGAAGTACCTCGAAGATATCTCATAATCCACTTTACTGCATCTCAATGCTTTTTTCCTAGATTCGAAAGAAAACGACTAATAACTCCAACTGCATGAGCTATGTCTAGCTTCGTACACACCATTGCATACATTAAGCTTCCTATTGATGAGGCATATGGAACCTTTTCCATATCTTTGTTCTCTTTATTTTTTGAAAGGCCTTGACTCGATCTTAACTTAAAGTGGTTAGATAAAGGAGAAGAAACCACTTTAGCTTTATCCATATGAAACCTTTCAAGTACCTTGTTAGTGTACCATTCTTGTGACATGTACAACTTCTCTCATTTATTGTCTCGACGAATTCAAATACCAAGAATTTGTTTTGTTGGCTCCAAGTCCTTCATGGCAAAGGACTTACTCAACCTCTTCTTCAAATTATCAATCCTTGAAGAATTTTTGTCAATAATCAACATGTTATCAACACAGAGCAATAAAATGATAAAATCATCATCAACAAATTTCTGTACAAAAACACAATGATCAAAAGTAGTCTTTTGGTAACCATCTTCCCCCATAACTGACTCAAACTTCTTATGCCATTGTCTAGGTTCTTACTTCAACCCATAGAGGGTTTTCTTTAACCGTCATACATAATCTTCTTTTCCTTTTACCTCAAAATCCTCTGCTGCTCCATATAAATCTCTTCCTCCAACTCACCATGAAGAGAGGCAGTTTTCATATCCATTTGCTCAATTTCTAAATCCAAGCTTACTACTAGACCTAGAACAAGACATATGGAAGACATCTTCATAACAGGAGAGAAAATATCATCAAAATCAATACCTTTTCTCTAATTGAATCCCTTGACGAGCAGTCTAGCTTTGTATCGTGGTTGTGAACTATGTTCTTCTTGCTTCATCTTGTAGACCCACTTGTTGTTTAGAGCTCTCTTACCCTTAGGCAACTTTACCAGCATAAACGTGTGATTTTCATACAATGGCTGCATCTCATCTTCCATAGCACCAACCCAGTGTGCCATATTTCCATCTTCTATCACTTCTGCATAAAATTGAGGTTCTCCCTCATCTATCAATAACACATACTCATATGTATGATATCGTGTGGAAGTATGTTGGTCTTTGGTAGACCTTCTAAGTGAAATTTCTGGTTCTGGCAATTGATCAGTAGTCTGGTGATCTGTTTTAGCTTGCATAGGAGCATCTGCATCATCTGAACCTTGTTGGTCCTTTTAAACATTTTGTTCCATTTGTATTGATAAAGGAATCAGATCTAGGTCAATTAAATCATCGCTATACTAATGGACTCATTTTTTCTATCTTCTCAACATCCTGTACATTTTGATCTTCTATAAACACAACATCACGACTCCTTACCAGTTTCTTCTCAACTGGATCATAAAATCTGTAGTGTCTTCACATCGAGCTTAGATCTCTCATATTTTGGTATATGCATAAATGAATTGCAACCAAAAATGCAGAGATGATCATAAGAAACATCTTTGCCAATCCAAAACTCTGTTTGGTACATCAAATTGAAGAACACATGGTGTGAGATTAAGAACATGTACAATTGTATTCAAAGCCTCACCCCAGAAAGATCTTGGCAACTAAGCCTGTTAAAGAAGACATCTTACTCTTTCAACGAATGTCATGTTCATTCTCTTAGCCAACCCATTTAATTGAGGTATCTTGGGAGGTGTCTTTTGATGTCGAATGCCTTGACGCTTGCAATACTCATCAAAAGGACCTAAATACTCTCCCCCATTATCTGTTCTGATGCATTGTAATTTCTTCCTGGCCTGTCTCTCAACTAAGGCTTGAAACTGTTTAAACACATCTAATACTTGATCTTTGCTCTTCAAAGTGTACGCCCATAACTTTCTTGAACAATCATCTATGAAGGTCACAAAATAACTGGTACCACCCAAAGTTCTTATCTTCATAAGACCACATACATCCGAATGTACCAAATTAAGTATGTATTGTTTTCTTAAAGGATGGGAACTCTTGAAAGAAACTCTATTTTGGTTCCCTGCCAAACAATGAGTACATCTTTTTAAACAAACATAATTCATTCTAGAAAGAAGATTCTTTTTGGTCAATACTGCCAAGCCTTTCTCACTCATGTGAGCATGTCTCTTATGCCACAATTCTATTGTGAGCTCATCTATCATAGCATTAATAATGCCTTTGAAGAGTCTTATCTATAGTATATACAAACAAGAATGCTTGTTCCCACAAGTAACAACCATAGCACCTTTAGTAAGTTTCCAATGACCATTACTAAATGTATTAGAATATCCTTCTTCATCAAGTTTACCTACACAGATCAAGTTTAAACAAATTTCAAGAATATGCTTTACCCCTCTAAGAAGTAGTCTCGTGCCATTATTCATCTCCAAACACACACCTCCAATACCAATGACTTTAACCAAGCCATCATTACCCAACTTCACTATCCCAAAGTAACCTACTGTATAGGATGTAAAGAAGTCCTCTCGAGACGTAGCATGAATGGAGGCTTCACTATCAATAACCCAACTCATCTCATGACATGCAACATTGACAACATCTTCATCATAAACAATGAGAAAGTCTTCTGAACTAGCGGTGGAAACTCGATCATTTTCATTACCAACATCACCCTCTTTTTCTTTTCTTTCTTGTTATTATCTCATTTCAACTATCTACAATATTTCTTGATGTGCCCTTTCATGCCATAGTGATGACACTAAATATTAGCAAACCTATTGGACTTGCTTCTTCCTTTTTATTTACTCTTGAAACCTATGTTTTTACTCCTCCTTCTTTTTGTAACCAAAATCTCTGAATGCTGAGAAGACCCATGTGATTTTCTTCTCATTTCTTCATTCAAAACACTACTCTTAGCTAGATCCATGTTGATTACACCATTTAGAGCTAAGTTACTTAATGACATTCTAAATGCTTTATGAGAAATATTTTAATATTTCCTATTTTCCAAGCATATAACTCCTCAAGTTTATTCTAGAGTGACCGTGCATGTATTTCCCTACTAATATGATTCAAAACATTATCATCTACCCACTGCCTTATATACCCACAGAATTGTCGATGTAACATATAACTCCTCAAGTTTATTCTAGAGTGACCGTGCATGTATTTCCCCACTAATATGATTCAAAACATTATCATCTACCCACTGCCTTATATACCCACAGAATTGTTGATGTAACAAAGTCATTCTTCTTCAGACAACTTTTCCGGCTTCTCAGAGGCAAACACCGGTAAATGAAACTATTTGACATAAATGAGATCTTCCATTTTTTCCTTTCCAAGTGTGATAATTAGAATCATTCAAAGTAATCATTCTACTCAAATTTGTTTCCATTATTCAACACAAGAAATTCACCAATAATAACCACAGCTCTAATACCACTCTGTTAGGAGAATCACAATAACAATTCGAACTTAATCAAGCTCTAAATATTAGAATGAAACCTATTCTCCTTCTTTGTGTGAATCTTTTAGGAAACAAATAAATAGAGCTCAAATTAAAACATGCACAAAATCAACACAATCAATTTACATGGAAAAACCTTCTCAGTGTAGGAGGGAAATAATCATGACACTCTTCTCCAAAAATTCCACTATCAAGAAACAATTGTACAAAATTTCTCTCTAGATAAAACTAGAGGCAAACAATCAACATCATCATCAAGAATATAACTTCTTGGAAACTAACAATTATTTCAAGAAAATGGAGAGATCTAACCCAATTTTTGGGTCACTATTCACGGCCTATATTTTTCCAAACCAGTGAGCCAAATCCAAATCTCATTGTATAAATTGAAGAGTCATGAGTCATGAACTTTCTTGAATAATTTCAACTCAATCAGACCACAAACGACCTTTCATTAGAGCAATTGATGAAGGCTTGATGGAGAAAAAAACCAGAGAACTGAGAGCAATTTTTCTAATGTAGCTGCTAAAATGTTTTTGCAGAAAATCACTCACAACAAACCCTAAATGAGTTTATTAATTAATCAATGAAATGGACAAAATTACCTAGGCCATGAAACCACGTTGATTTTACTTGGATTCTTCTAAATAAGAGGAAAACCTAACATCAAACACCACTCGAATATGCCACGAAGAAATTTGTATGAGTTTAAATTCAATAAAAATCATGTAAAATTTTAAGTTTGCTATTAAATACTTTTAATAAAAATATATAAGTTAAATTAAAAACATGTTAATTTTATAATTATAAATGGTAACCCAACAAACTTTTTCATTAACACATGTGCTCCAAATGGTCTAAATATCCATATTAATTCCTAGTCAGCCTACCTAGTCGACCTACGTATCAGCTTCTTCAACGCTCAAAAAATTTGCCTTCAAATTAGGTTTCACAATACTTCATAAATCCACACGTTTAGCGAGACATTTGTGAGGATTTAAGATTTATATTACATAGAAAATAAAAACTAATATTAATTAATTTATATATTTCATTTTAGTAAAAGTAGGTTAATTTTTTTGAGTTTAATTAATATATTAAGTATTAAAAATCAAAAATTTAAATAGAATTATATTTTATATATTAATTTATCTATAAATTTATAAATATTATAACTAAAAATTTATTTATCATGAAATAAGTGTCCTCCTCCCAACCACATACTTCCGGTCCTGCTTGAAACCCCAATAAGAAGCTTCACAATCGTTTGCAACTCTTTCCTTCCCTTCTATAAATATACAAGCGTTGATTTACTTGACCAATAACAGTAGAGAGCTAAATTTCAGTAACCACAATTACAAAAGTTAAATAAGTAACCATAAAATCTAAAGGAGGCATTTGATACTAATTATCTGGGTTGATGAACCCAATAATGTCAGATGCAAAATACAAAGGAGTGAGGAAGAGAAAATGGGGAAAATGGGTATCTGAAATTAGACTCCCAAATAGTAGAGAGCGTATTTGGTTAGGTTCTTATGATACACCAGAAAAAGCAGCTAGAGCTTTTGATGCTGCTCTTTTCTGTTTACGTGGTCATAATGCTAAATTCAATTTCCCTCAAACTCCTCCTCAGATTCATGCTGCTCAATCTCTTACTCCTCAACAGATTCAAGTCGTTGATTCTAATTTTGCTAATACTTATAATCATGATCATCATAATCATCAGCAAATATCAAAAGATAATGACCATGATGATGAAACTGTCTTTGAACAATCAGCAACAGTACATGATCATCAACAAGTAGATTTGGGGAGTAGTAGTAGTCAAATGGATATAGATTGGTCGTTTTTGAGCTTATTGGATTCCAATGAAGCACTAGCCACTACTACTACTACTAGTAGTAGTAATTATGATGTTGAAATTGATCTCTGTGGACTTGAAAAACTACATTCTGGTGAATTTTATCATCATCATGAGCCCGACATCAGTTTTTCTAGAGGAGGAGATGAAATTAATTATGGTGATGATCTTCATCTGGATTTTTCTCACCAATCATTTCTTTGGAACTTCTAATTAACTTGTTATACATAATTTATATATATGTATTTATTTTTGCTCATGATAAACTAGTAATTAATTAAACATATATACTCAATTTATTAAATGTAATTACTTAAAAATGATCAGCATTATAGCTTGGATCTAGGTTGAATTTACCTATTTTAGTTTTTTTGGGCGTACTTTGGATTGTACCATTTTAATTTTATGTACCATATATATGAAGAGATGCATCAATATGTGATACAACTTCTCTAGCTACAATTTTTTTTTAAAAATTATATCTATTTTAAATGATTTGGTATGTAATTGTGATTATAATATATTAAATTAATTTTCTGTTTGAAATTAATTTATTCAATATTTATTATGAAAAGGCAGGACAAAGTTATTTTCCATCTGAAAATATGGCCGTAAATAATTGCGGGAAATAAAGAATTACTTGAATTACCAAATTTATCTATAAAAAAAATATATCAAAATTAGTTCAATCACAAAATTCTACTTGGGTCATAAGATGTTTAGAGAATGCAATAAGATAAAATAATAAAATAATATTTTTAAAATTTATAATTATAAGATAATATTATTTATATTCAATTCATATATTTTTAATATTAAAATTTTTCTTTATACATTAGATTAGATTTCATTTAAATTGAATTATATTTATTTTGACTCCATATTGAGTTAATCTAAAAAAATTATTTAATGTTATTTTTAATATTATAAATTTTAGGTTATTTTTTATGATTTTCCATGAATTAACTATAATTTTAATATTTATTTATATCTTATAAGTGAAATTTTATTTTAAGGTGGATCAATTTTTAAATATAATTGAGAACAGACATGTAATGAAGAGTTTATTTTAATTTTTTATTTCTACTAAAGAAACAAATTAAATGTAAGGACAAAATCAAATACTATTTTATTGTATAAAAATATAATAATATTAACATTATAATTCGTATTTTTATTTAATAATAATATAGGAAATATTTTTTATTTTTAATAATATTTTTTTTAATTTATTGTTATTAAATATTAATATTTTATAATAATAATAATTATTATTATAATACATACACTCCACAAAAATTTATCTTTAATTTAACAAGACTCATTCCAATTTGAAGCAATCATTATCGTTAAGAGAAACGCATTTCTACACGTGAGTAATTGCTGTAGTATGGTCACTTCAACTTTTTGTAACTGAAATTACTTTGGTCTATAGTGCCAAAGCCACTAGTACTATTCCTTGAAATCACGTTTTGCTTATTTGAAGTCCAAGAAATAAGACTATTGGCAAAGAACACACAATAAGCTTTAGTACTACGTCCGTGATCTAGGTTTCTTGCTTAATGTGCATCAGTGAATCTAACTAGATCACATACACCAGTATGATTGTGATAACTCTATTTACACAACAAAAATAAAAAATAAAACAAAGAAGCATCATACTTGCTATGAGCAAATCACAAGTGCACTAAATAAGCATTGAGATGTTAAAACCATGCACTTGTGCTTGCTTGAGCTCATACAATGCTTTATTGAGATTTCAAACCATAAAAACGTTAGATTGATTCTTAAAATTGTAGATTGTTTTATACACAATCTCCTCAAGCTCTACATTAAAGAAACCATCATTTACATCCAATTGCTTGAATTTTCAATCATTAGACAAAGCCATATTAAGCACAAACCTCATTATAGTGTTCTTTATTACAACAATAAATGTCTCAAAATAATCAACACATTCCCATTTGCAATAACCTTTAATTGATTTACACTCCCTACTCATAGAATACATTCTCTTTTTATACTATGAAGCTTCCTTAAAAGAATTAGTTTCACTATTTGGAACTATAACACTAGTGTCAGTATTAGGTGTACAAGTGACAGAGAAATGAGGTGGCTGAACATTATCAACACTAAGATGACAATTAACTGGAAGAGAATATTAAGTTTAAGTATGCCATACTTAGAACGTGTGAGCATAAGGTGGTTATTCTAAGTTGAAATTGAGGTAAGGCCACCATACGTGGAATAGTAGGAAAAGAAGTGTTATTAGACATCCCTATAGATGAATGATTAGAAGATGACAATGAATGAAGTGATGAAGCCACAATAAGTTGAGACAAAGATGGATCCACAAGTGAATAAGTAGGTGAAAGAGAGGATGGAAATTATATAAACTATGAAGAAGAGTTAGAAGATGAAACTAGAGAATCTAAGGTCAAAGTGTTGACTAAAGAACTTTGACGAACCTAAGACACTAAACCAGATTCAGTATGAGGTGATTGATTGTCCAACAAAGGAAAAGTGGATTCATGAAACTCAAGATGTCCACTAGTAAACATTATACCACTTTGAGTTTAAGCAAGATGCATAGCCAAGAAAAACTCAACAATTTGATCTTGGCTCAAGCTTATGTTTAACATAAGAACTAAGGCAAGACAAAAAAAGACCCCCAAATACCCTAAGAAATGCTTAGTTAAGAATCTTGTAATACAAAACCTCATATGGTGACACTAACTCCAAAACTGGGAAAGGTAATCTTTTTTTTAAAGATAAACACTTGTTCTAATAGCATATGACCAATACTTGGTTGGATTTCCTGATAGAAGTAATAGTGTTAAATCCCTTCCATAACTTTCCTCTGTCGATTCTCAACTAAACCATTTTATTCAAAGGTACGAGGGCAAGTAAATTGATGCTCAAAAGTCTCAAATCCTTTGTAGTAAAATGGAACTCTCTACCTAACTAAACACTCAAACTATCTTTCTAACATAGCTTTGAACAATCATTAACAAGTAAGAGGAAATACTTAGCACTAGTGACAGAGATAATAAGAGAAGTCCATACATCAATAATGCCTATATCAAAGGATTTTATAGATCTACTTGCACTTGCTACAGAAAAGATGCATAACACACTTCAATTTTGTACAATAAAGAATAGAGACATATTGTTATAGTTTATTTAGTACAATATCAAATGGATGCCCTAAACATTCATGCCAATCTGGACTTTTAACATTACTATTAGTAAACAAAGTAGAAATAGACTTGTTCACTTATGATGGACCAACTAGAGAAGCATTAGATACCAACGGTTGTAATCTGTAATGGCCATCTTCTTATTTGCCTTCATAGATGAGTTTCTTTATTTGTATTTCCTTAACAAAGAATGAATCGGGATAAAAAATCAATTGTCAAGACATAATCTATGATTTGAGAGTAAATATATAAATGCTTGAAGTGCATGAAGAATATTTTTGGGATGCAAGGAATTATCACCAAGAATGACAACACTATAAGACATTACCTATAACAACTGCATCACTCTAAGTGTAAGGAAAGACAAACTTAGTCATGTTGGAAGAGTCGTTTGTGACATGGTGTGAGGCACCACTATCAAGAAACCAAAATGAACTGGTGTCTTATGACTGTAGTTCTATAGTGAGAGGAACAAGTTCCTTTCCACTAGAAGACCGATCACATTGGCAAGAAGAATATTGTGAAGCTGAACACATTTTTGAGCAATATGTTTGACATTAGTGTGGATCTGATACTAAACATTTACTTTTTGTCTCCTATTATTCTATTTGAAATTATCTCATCCACCTTTATAAGGCTTTGAAGAACCTGAATACTGACTAAGAAAATTATGCAGATGTCATGAATTCTAATTATGCCCGGTTAGAATAGCCAAAGTGAGAAATTTTCCATATTTTCTTGTAATAGTTATTTTTCTTCATAATGTGACTATTCAATATTGAAATGTTCTTCCAACATCACTAAGTTATGAAGCTCAAACAAAGAGGGTTTAGTTGATCTCATGTTGATAATAGTAAGAAAACCTCAAAACGCAAAGCAAAGGCCACATAGAATACACAATGTATTGATAAGATATATTTCACTAATAGCTCTAAGATGATCATCTATATTCCTGACACGAACAAAATAATCTTGCACTCTCCAATTATCTTTGAGTAGGTGTTGACATTGTGACCTAAGTTCCACTATCCTGAGTCATAAATAGGAATTGAATGATTTTTCAAGATCATTCCACATTTGAGCAACTATGAAACTAGGAGAAGTAGAGCCATACACCCAATACAATACATCTTTTGATACTAAATTATAGATCTAGTTTTAAAAGATTATTGAACTAATTCTAGGTTTATTAACTTG
The DNA here is from genome assembly GCA_037013495.1 of Hippophae tibetana. Lineage (NCBI taxonomy): Eukaryota > Viridiplantae > Streptophyta > Magnoliopsida > Rosales > Elaeagnaceae > Hippophae > Hippophae tibetana. The sequence continues at coordinate 7,587,572 of CM072808.1, read as the reverse complement.
GATTGATTTGTAAGATTTCAAAACTAGGGATATTTTGATTAGGAACATCTATGATCAAGAATTGAATCAATACCATAAGCACTAGCAAATGAAAGAAATTGTTCTTTCTATAAAAGTAGTTCGTGTGATCAAGCTTCACTAGGGTTGCAACATATTTAGGCAATGAAAATATTTAATTCACAACTTGAGAATGAGCTTGAGCTTGAGCTTGAACATAATTGCTCTGAGGTGTAGCGGATAACTAGTATTACTAGGATCATCCATAGTTTCAAGAGCTTTCTTAAAGATTGCTTTGGTACCAAACATTTGATAAACCAAAACAAAGAAATTCATGGTCTAAAATTGAATAATATTTTGATTAACTTACCTCAATGAGTATTACATCCTTATATACTCACATACATATTGATAAATGTATTTTATATAGTTATTTTCATTTATTTTATTAATTATAATTGCTATGTTCTTGACATTTTTAGTTAATTTTAATGTAATAAATTAGTATTTACTATAGTTTCTTAAGGAATATATTTTTAAGAAAATTAAATAATTTGGATCGAAAAAGGACTTAATTGTAGATAATAAATATCTGAAAATATAATTAAAATGAAAAGAGTGCTTAATTGTAATTAACAAAAGTATAAAAGTTAATTTAAATTAGAAAAAGGGCTTAATTGCAATTAACAAAAGTTAAATTTAATTAAATTGCAGGGCTAAACTATAATTAAGGAAATTTATTTTCTACGTAGGAAAAGGAAGCCACTTGCGAGATCACCAGTGTGCGACTCCCACCGTTCGATCAGGATATCAACGGCTACGATGAGGCGCGTGGATCCAGACACGACAATCTCGAGTGGATGTGGGTATTCTAGTTGCACACTGCTCGGTACCCATGTGGGGCCCACCTACCGTGCAGGCCTGCGTGTAGGGTGGGACCCAAGTGTCTCGCGTGCTTTGATCCTGTGTGGCGCAGCCACGTGCAAGCTCTCCCTCCAACCATTTAAAGTCTGTCACGTGTTCCATTATTTCTTACACTCAATCATGTGCTGTCACATGGCATGTTTCGATGAATGCAAAAACGCAGAACCAGCGCACACATTTCTTGTCGCCCATGTGTCGTTGTGATGTTTATTAAGTGCAACACATTCCATATGCATCCATTCTTGACACCATATGAAATTCTACCACGTGTTTGATGAACAAAAACCAGCATCGTCGATTCTACCAATACTTTGGTTTTATATTTATAAAACTCTCGCAAGTGCACGAACCATTTTGTAGAAAATGATAAGTATACTCCCAAGGTCGATCTAAGGAAGGAATATATTTTCCTTTTAATTTATTATTCAAACTTTTAAAGACGAAATTAAATCCTAAACATCCTGTCATGATAGTTTGGTTTTTGTGTTTCTAATCTAATAACATAAAAATAAACATAGATATAGATTCAATAAACATTTATGCAAATTTTATCATTTCTAATAGTGGAGTATTTATGGATATAATAACTAAATTAATTATGCTTGCTCATATTATCTAGGTTATTAAAGATATAAATTGATATTTATTGATTCTCCCTTTTTTATATGAATACCACCTTTGGTGGGGTTAGATATTCTTTGTTAACTAAACAAATCAATTAACACCTATGGGTGGGGTTGATAACTAATTTGGTTAATTAAATTAATTCCTTTTTCTAAGAGATTGAAAATGAACCATTTAAATGCTACCTTTGGTGGGATTAGACAGTTTAAACTTTATTCAAGGTGTCCAAATTAAACCTAAGAATTTAATTATCCGTGTACTAACTTTCAAGTTTTAAAACCACTACTGAAAACATGTTGTCAATACATTTTCACATAATAATTCTTATAAAAACTTTTGAAATAGAGCTTCACTCTAACTACCGGGAGATTGTACCAACAAATAAAAGAGCACTACTCTAAATCAGACTGGATAACTAAACCTTAAAATCTAATTTTCAGATTTAAGTTTGTAATGAAAAATAATATATTTCTTTTTAACATTCTTAATATAAAATCTTGAATAAAAATAAAATCAATTTATTCTAGAGATTTTTACCTATTTAATATTTCATAAGCATAACAATGTTATTATTATATCATGTTTATAAACAGTTAGCAAAGTTAAATTTAATCACAGAAAAATTAAATATAACATGTAAGAATAAAGCATAAAGCATAAAAAATAACTATAAAGAAAATAAAATCCTTACAATGCTTTGATGCTATTCCCGTTGCTGGAAAACCTCCAAACGTAATTTTTCCTCCCATTTATTGAATCGAAAAGCAAATTAATTACAAAAACATAACTATTTCTTCTCAAAAAGAGAAGAACTCTAAAACTAAGAGAAACTAACTAAGAAAAGCTAAAAACTAAGAAAAGCTTAAAAACTAAGAAATGAGAGAAAGAAAGAGAAGAGAAGATGTGTTTTGAGGTATGTTTGATTGTGAAGAGAATGAGGGTATTTACAGGTGAGGATGAGAAGAAAAAGTGGGTGAAAAAATGATAAAAAATGGTGGAAACACGGAGTAGTAAATGATGATGTTATTTGATGATGTCAGCATGACGTGGGGATGGCTGTGCGCGCAGATGAGGCGCAAATGGGCAGCGGTGCGCATAGATGGGCGCAGACTAGGCAGTTTGGCACAAGCATGCGCAGATGGCAGAAAGCCGTGCGCATGCACACGCATTTCTGGGCGCGCTGTGCGCGGTGGCTGGCACGGCTCGGCGGCGAGGCGGTGCGATTTCCTCTTTTTTGACCTTTTTGACCCATTTTGTCCAATTTTTTCAATTTGTTGACTTTTCCTCATTTATTTTATGAATATATTTGTGATGTATTGCTTCCAGTATTCCTCTTTGAGTCTTTAAGTTACGTTTTTAAGCGAAAATACCTGAAAAACAATATAAATACCCATGATTCGGAAAAGTCAAATATATATAAATATATGATAAAATCATATAAATATACATATTTTTAATCAATTAATGTGCATAAAATCATGGTAATTTTAGTGCTTTTTGAGCACTCATCAGTGTCCCACTATTTCTTGCAACGAATCAGATTGTGACACGTGGTAGAATGAATTGAAATGAAAATCAGCAACAATGCACGTTCCCCCTGTTTTGTTTGTTTGGGTGTCTCAATATTCATTTTCGTCCCCCGCGTGTAGAAAAATATATTTTAAAATGTATTTTTTTAGAGATTTGATGTTATAAATAGGGGATTATTATGATAAATTAATCGGTTTGAGGTTCGTTTTAGACTTGGACTGTGGAACACGCAGAAGCCATTTTTGGCTTCTATTGTGTTCTGCGTGTGCCAGGAAATTTAAGAGCAAATGAAGTTTTAATTTTCTTAGTGTTCTATAAATGATATTCCTTAACTACTCTAATTTTAATTTTTATTTATGAAGTAATTTAATTCTTCTAGGGTTGTGTTGTATCTAAATTTATGAAGCTTGAATTTAATTATTTTTGAAAGATTTATAAGACTTTTAATTTGTTTATTCTATTTGTGCTTAATGCTTTTGATTATTAGAAAATTTATCAATTGATCCGTGACACTTAAATAAACTTGGAAAAGACATTTTTGTGTATATTGCTCATGGATAGAATAACATGTATATATGAAGGATAGGAATATACCTTTATCGTATGTGTGGCCATTTGAGAACTTAGAAAGTAATGAATCTTGGTGAATTTAATTCTCATAGAAATATAGTGAATTAATTTAGCAAGGTGTGTCTATACGGAGCTCGGAAGAGATGTATGGATAAAATTAGAAGTTTTCCGTTGACAAATTAAATTTACTAAAAAAATATAAATAAAGAGAAAATAATATGATTCGAGTGGATTAATTTGATGAAAAACTACAATCCTATAATTCTTTTATTTTGTTATAAAACTCTTTAGTAAACTTGTTCTAATAAACGATTGTTTTGGATAAAATCAGAGTAAAATAATTTTAGTACTTAACAATCTATAGTAACGAATCTCCGTGAGAACGATAACTTACTTATCAAATTTTATTATTTGTGACTGTGTATACTTGCACGATTTTATGTTCTCTATAATTGAATAATATTTTGATTAACTTACCTCAACGAGGATTACATCCTTATATACTCACATACATATTAATAAGGATTACACACAAGTCTATCTAATTTTGTAAGGCTTACAAGAGTTACTATGCAACTAGTCTAGACACTAAGTGAATGTTATTATAATATAACAAACTAACTAATAGCTTAACTACTAACAATAACATAATGTATTATCAATAAAAAAATAAAATTAATATTTTATATTTTAATGAAATATCGGTGATAATAATATTATTCTTTCTTAAACTATTTTCCTTTTTATTATTTATATTTCTAAGCAAACTACACTTCATGAAATTCAAACATGTAATTTGAAACGGGTTGAGAGTTATCGCCAAAATTATTCAGGTATTGGAATTCCATTTCAGTATTACACCTAAGAAATGCTATTCATGATAAATTTATGATGATTTCAACTTATCTGTAGAATCTTATTGATTATATAATAGTAAACTTAGCTACACCATTAAATAATTCTATAACAACTTCTATGTGAACTTTTACAAATTTATGATAAAAAAACTTTCCCATTACACTTATTTATTTGTTTTGTCAACGGGTTGAGAAGTAATCAATAATATATGGTTTCATAATACCTTATTAATTTGTTTTTCATGATTACTTTAATTTTGTAAATTGATTATACTACTGACATTGTTTTAAGGTGTCTTTTGATCACTTTATAATTACATATTTGGATATTCTAATCAACTTAAGTCAATTTTTATAATTTTAATCATTTTGTTTTTCATTTTTGTTTAACTTTTCGAAATATTTTTTTCAAATATTTACAACACTATGTCAGTAAGGTTTAACTTGATCCAACTTAGATTTTTCATCAAAAAATAATATAAAAAAACTAAAATTTCTATAAAATGACCAAAGTTTTAAAAAATACAACAATAAAATAATTAAAGTGCATTAACTAACAAAATGTAATTAATGCATCTAATTTATGAAAGTGACAATGTTATGCTCTCTCTCTCTGTATATATATTATGCACATGATTTCATGTAGTTCATTATTTGAATGATTCAATAATGTTTAATTTGCATGATTTAGTTTTCAATATATGTTGTAATATTGAGTTTAAACATACATGAATAATTTGAAAATTTTACTTTTTATTTGAAGAGTTATAAAACAAATGTAAATAAATGAAATATACTTTTATTTATTCTAATTTTATCAAGATTTAAAGAAACTTACAATTGTATTAGAAATCCTATCCTACGATCACCCACCAATCCTTAGGTAAATAGGACATATCTTTTGATATTGTCCCTTCTAGGTAACCCTCGAAACTATTGGTAAGTACTATATTGGTAAATAGTTGACTATACCAAAACTAAATATTTGTGTTAGTATTTTTCACTAAAAATCCTATTTTGCATCGATTTGATAAAATCAATGCAAATCATGGCGTAGCAAATTATGCATTAGTATTGAACAAAAACCAATTCAAATTTTGAGTAGATTTTTTAAAAAAAAATTGACACATATTTAGAGTCAATTTTGAACAAAAATTGACTCAAAATATGTTGTTCCTATTTCTAAAACTAGAATTTTCATTATATATTATATCTATATAGATAAAAAATTTGTAATTCAACATCCCAAACAGATTTATATAATACACAGGACATTTTATTACTAAGGTGATGTTTGGTTCACGGAATGGAATGATAATGAGAATAAGAATGAGAATTAAATAGTTTTAAATAATATCATTTAATTATTATTTTTTTGTCAAACAAAATACATTATTAAATTATTATTTTTAAATAGGGTTTAGGGATTAGGGTTATATTTGTGGATTAAGTTTAAGGTTAAAATTATTATTTTCCTAAATAGGGTTTAGGGTTTACAATTATATTTATGGGTTAAGGTTTAGGGTTAAAATTATTATTTTTCTAAATAGGGTTTAAGGTTTTGGGATTTGGGATTTGGGATTTGGGATTTAGGGTTCAGGGTTAAAATTATTATTTTTTCTAAATAGGGTTTAAGGTTTTGGGATTTAGGGTTATATTTGTGGGTTAAGGTTTAGGATTAAAATTATTTTTTTCTAAATAGGGTTTAGGGTTTTGAGATTTGGGATTTAGGGTTGAGGGTTATATTTGTGGGTTAAGGTTTATGGTTATATTTGGGGTTAGGATAAAATTGGAAAGAAATTTCATATGGGAATGGAAACATGATTCCTTAAAGGAGACAAGGAATTCTGATTCCTTCTCTTTTAGGAATTGATTTCATTCAATTCCCATTTTTCAGCTCAACCAAACATAAAATTGGAAGGAATCAATTCTGATTCCATTCTATTCTTGTCAACCAAGCATGAGGTAAGTTCAAAAACAAGTTACAAAATATTTTAAATACAAAAGTAATTCACAATATATATATACACACACATAGCTAAATAATTTAAGAAAATACATATATACTTATTCTTCATTATCATCTTCATCTTTATTGTCAACCATAAATGAAGACATGTATTTTGATCATATCTATCATAGTTTAAGCAAAGATGTATACTTGTATGGAGCATCTGCTTTATTCTATTATAAATGAGAAATAATCAATATTCAATATATAATTGATTCAATTTACAAAATATTGTTAAAATGAAGATAAGTGAATTAAAAGCTTACATGTAAATCTGTAATAGGTGTTAATAAATTATGTATGATTTCATTCATAAACTTCATGACATAAAACCAGTATAATTTGACAACAACTTGCTTGGCACACTATTAAAATTAATTTATGTTAGTTAAATATTATGTATTTAACATAATTAACAAAACTAATTAAATGTGAAATCTGTAAACTTACATTCGGGTATAACCATTATTTTTTAACATTTTGAACTTTAGCACATCAAAGTCTATGAGCTTTATACAATTCACAAGTAATATTAACAAATATGTATGATGATTTAATATGTTGGATTATAGTACTTAATCAATTAAACTCTCCTATCAAGTATATTGTGAAAATCTTCTATATGAGAGTCTTTTAAAGAATCCAAATAATATCATGTATGAATGTATAACATATAGACTGATGAGTGCTTAAAAAGCCCTAATATTTCATGATTTTATTGAGTATAAATGTAACAAATAAGTTTGATTATAGCATGTTTATGAGAATGTTTATACAAATCTATATGTTCAAAATTATGGGTATTTTTTGTTGTAATTTACGTACCTTCAAATATATAAATTTATTAACACATGAAGAATAACACTTGAAGCATTCAATTTGTAACTTAGGAACATAGAATAATAAGACATGTAAGCATTAAATGAAGAACTAATTAATTGGTAAGGTGTACAAGGTACAATTTTCAAGAAAAGTGAAGCATGTCATGACAAAATAATAAGTGTGTTATAGCGCATAGTATTTGGTATAGATTTGTCAGGCATGTTCAGTAATGTGTGTCACAGCATGGAATAAGGGGTATCGTAGTGCTACCCTCTCGATTTGGAATTTGGAAATTCTAAATATACCTTGTGTTATGACATGCCTTCATTAAAACGATCCAAAGCCTTTGGTACTCACTCTTTTTCTTATACATAAGCACTTAGCCTTTAGGTTTTATTCAAATTTTATGCACAACTTGTGTTTATTTGTGCATTGTATTTGTTTGTTAACATGCTATTTATTGCATGGGATGGCAAGGAAAGTGTAGTTTGCACTGCATCATGATTACATGATATGCATGCACTTAGAGAGAGTGTTGTATATGTTCAGGGGATATTTGTATATTTGTGTTGCATGTAGAATGTGTTTGTTTGTGCTACATGTTTACTATGCTTAGCCTATCATTGTGTACTTGTGTAGAGATGACATGATAGTATTACGATGAACTATATGCTATATCTGTATGATACATTCATGGTATATGTATTTGTTATGTTTATGCAATTTACAAGTACATATTGAAGTTAATGAGCTTTAGACATAATGTAGCTAGTGATGAGTGCTTAAAAAGAACTAAAATTACCATAATTTAATGTACTTTAATTGATTAAATAGATTTATATTTGTATGATTTTATCATATTTTTATATAAATTTGTCTTTTCGGTTTCATGGGTATTTTTTATTGTTTTTCAAGTATTTTAGTTCAAAAATAACTTAAAGACTCAAAGAAAATAATACTGGAGGTAATACATCACAAATATATTGAGAAAATAAATGAGAAAAAGTAAAAAAGATGGAAAAATTAGACAAAATGGGTCAAAAAGGCCAAAATCGCACCGTAGCCGCCCAACCACTCAGAGAAACGCTTGCAGTGGGCTCATTTGCACTGAGTCCTGCGCACATAGTTTTCCATTGCATAGATTCCCTAGCGTACCATCCGATCCACGCTGCACACTCCTTGCCATATTCCTTGCACCAACCGCTCGTCTGTAGAGATTTTCATGCCCCACACGCACGCCAACCTGTCCAAATGCGTCCAAATTCAAATTTTGGAATATTTTCATCCCCTTTTGGCCTTTTTCTCATCTATAAAAGGACCCTTTTCCCCATTCCAAAAGACATAAATTTTTTGAGCTCTTTCTCTCTCTAGAAAGTTTTATTTTTAAAGTTCTTTTTTTAGAGGAACTAGTTATGTTTTTATAAATTTTTAGTTTTTAATTCAATAAAGAGATATGGAAATCCATTTGGATGTTTTCTAGTAACAAAATTAACATCAAACTATTGAAAGGATTCTTTTAAGGTATTATTTTAATGGATTCTTTACGGTTATCATTTTATATTTGTATTCTTATATGTTATATTTAATTTTTTTGTGATTAAATTTAGCATGGTTGGATGTTTGTAAATATGATATAATTATAACGTTATTATCCTTGAAAAATATTAAATAGGTAAAACACTTTCATAAAATAAATTGATTTTGTTTTTATTTAAGATTTTATATTAAGGATGTGAGAGAGAAATACATTATTTTTCACTACAAACTTAAATCTACAAATTAGATTTTAAGGTTTAATTATTCAATCTAATTTAGAGTAATGCTCTTTTATTTGTTGGTACAATCGCCCGGTAGTTAGAGTGAAACTCTATTTCAAAAGTTTTTTTATAAGAACTATTATTCAAAAATGTATTGACGACATATTTTCAGTATTGGTTTTAAAACTTGAAAGTAAGTACTTAGAAAATTAAATTCTTAGGTTTAATTTGAACACCTTGAATAAAGTCTAATTATTTGACTTTGCCTAAAGTTGTGATTAGATGGTTTGCTACTTTCTTAGAAATAAAGCTGAAATTTAATATTTAATTAATTAATAGACCCCCGCCTAAGGATATTAGTTAGTTAATATTAAACAAAAGAATTTGGGCCTCACCTAAGGACACTTTCATACCAAAAAGAGAAAATCAACAAATATTAATTTATATCTTTAATAACCTAAATCATACGAGAAAACATAATTAACTTAATTATTATATCATTAAATACTCCACTGTTATAAATGATAAAATTTACATGATTGTTTATTGAATTTATATCTAACAAGATTTTTAGGAAATAAAAAAACCAAAATATCATGACAAGATGTTTAGGATTTAATTTTGTTTTTAAGATTTTGAATAATAAATTAAAAACCACATATTCCTTCCTTAGATCGACCTTGAGAGTATACTTATCATTTTCTATAAAATGATTCGTACACTTTCGAGAGTTTTACAAGTAATAAAACCCTATAAGGGTATTTTTGCAAGATTGGTATTGGTAATGTTGGTCTTACGATTCATCATTTTTCATTAGGCAGCTATCTTAAGGCCCTTGTGGTTTATTTGGATCAATAAATATTGGTAAAAGTGTTGATGAGTTGATTAAGAAGAGGGAAGGAACATACAAGATGGAAGCACTTGGTTCCAGTTTTTTTTGGGTTTTGGGTATGCATTGATATTTTGTTCTTAAGAACAAACATCTATAGGTTATCTTTATGATCATCTCATGATTGATGTGCATCTAAACTTAGTTGTACAATATTTTGATAGGAAAGCAAAAAGGGGATACTCTAAGTCCATTTTTAATTTTTTAATTTTATTATTTCTTATGAATTTTGAAATTTGATTATTGTTAAAATATCACAATTATTTACAGCACAAAAATGTTTTTAAAATTTTGATAAATAATTTAAAAACGCTATTCCTTCCTCGGCAACGGCGCCAAAAACTTGATGAGCGAAAACCGGCATCGCCGATTCTTGCCAATACTTTGGTTTTAATATTTATAAAACTCTCGCAAGTGCACGAATCATTTCGAAGAAAATGATAAGTATACTCCCAAGGTTGATCTAAGGAAGGAATGTATGTGGTTTTTAATTTATTATTCAAACTTTTAAAAACGAAATTAAATACTAAACATCCTGTCACGATAGTTTGGTTTTTGTGTTCCTAATCTAATAACATAAAATAAACATATATACAGATTAATTAAATATAATCTAATAACATAAAAATAAACATAGATACAAATTCAATAAATAATTATCTAAAAATAAACATATATACAGATTCAATAAATATTCATGCAAATTTTATCATTTATATTAGCGGAGTATTTATGGATATAATAACTAAATTAATTATGCTTGCTCATATTATCTAGGTTATTAAAGATATAAATTGATATTTTATTGATTCTCTCTTTTTTATATAAATACCACCTTTGGTGGGGTTAGATATTCTTTGTTAACTAAACAAATCAATTAACACCTATGGGTGGGGTTGATAACTAATATGCTTAATTAAATTAATTCCTTTTTCTAAGAGATTGAAAATGAACCATTTAAATGCCACCTTTGGTGGGGTTAGACAATTTAAACTTTATTCAAGGTGTCCAAATTAAACTTAAGAATTTAATTATCCGAGTACTAACTTTCAAGTTTTAAAACCACTATTGAAAACATGTTGTCAATACATTTTCACATAATAATTCTTATAAAAACTTTTGAAATAGAGTTTCACTCTAACTACCGGGCGATTGTACCAACAAATAAAAGAGCACTACTCTAAATCAGACTGGATAACTAAACCTTAAAATTTAATTTTCAGGTTTAAGTTTGTAATGAAAAATAATATATTTCTCTCCAACATTCTTAATATAAAATCTTGAATAAAAACAAAATCAATTCATTTTAAAGATTTTTACCTATTTAATAGTTCGCAAGCATAACAACGTCATTATTACATCATATTTACTAAATTATTACAAAAACATTACAAGTTCCTCTCAAAAAGAGAAGAACTCTAAACCTAAGAGAATTGAACTAAAAACTAAGAGAAAAACTAAGAAAAGCTTAGAAACTAAGAAAGAAACTAAGGAAAACTCAAAAACTAAGAAATGAGAGAAAGAAAGAAGAGAGAAGTGTGTTTTGAAGGTGTAATTTGAAGTGAAGGGAAGGGGGGTATTTATAGGTGAGGATGGAGAGAAAAAATGAGTAAAAAAAAATGTTAAAAAAAATATTAAAAAATGTAAAAACGCGTAATGGAATTGCTGATGTCATTAATGACGTCAGCATGACGTCACAGGGGCGGCTGTACGTGAAAAATGGGGCGAAAATGCGTTGGGCGCGCGGAGGGGCTGCTGCTGGGCACTGCACGCGCGGATGGGCAGGCCAGGGCGCGCGACATGGGGCGCTGGGGCGCGCGCGGCTGGGCTGCGGCGCGCGATTTCCGTCTTTTTGACAATTTTGACCTTTTCGACCCATTTTGTCCAATTTTTCCATGTTTGTTGACCTTTTCCCACTTATTTATTGATATATTTGTGATGTATTGCTTCAAGTATTCCTCTTTGAGTCTTTAAATTGCATTTTTAAGCCAAAATTCCTGAAAAACAATAAAAATACCCGTGATTCCGAAAAAGACAAATTTATATAAATATATGATAAAACATATAAATATATATATATTTTTAATCAATTAATGTACATAAAATCATGGTTATTTTAGTGCTTTTTGAGCACTCATCACAACCCCCAACCAACTTCTTGCTAGTCCCTTAGCAAGAGAAGCAATAAAAGCTAAAAATTAAACTATCCTAAATCACTTTCGTGGATTGAAACGGTTGCATTTAGCCTATGCAACAAGCCTTTAAACCCCTAGGTTGCCCTAGTGGACGAGTTTGAGTCTCGTGAGGGTTTTCAGTAATGATACCCACAAACATTGAACTAATTGTAAAAATCAAAAGAAACTATAAAAACAATCAAATCAAAAACTACAATTACAACACAATCAAAAATTAATTTAAGAATAAAAGAAAACAACATATCACAAAAATTTCTCACACTTTTTAATCTCTTTTAAGATCATAATTAAAATCTCAAGCATAAGTTATTTTAATCTCTTTAAACAATCATGATTTTATTATAATAATTAGTCGAAAATCATTTTCATATTTCATTTCAAAAATGTGTCAATTTAATTTTACCCAATTTCAGTGTCATGAATCAGAATTCGCTTAGACTCTATTCCTCACAAGTCAATACTCTCAAAGCACTGAATCCTATGGGTTCAAACACTCATACTAATTTATATGCGAAAGAGTTGATGTATAGAAATGAACTAATATGTTCGCATATGTATAAAGAATAAAGGCTCAAAGTGTTATTTTAACATTGATCTCATGAAAGGAACCGAATGTATAAATTATAAAGATATCATATATAAAAATTATTTTCATGCATAAATTAAACTCATTAAGAAAGAATTTCAAGATATATGCTTTTTACAAATGAAGAAATTGCAATGACTTTTTAGGGAATTACTTCCTATATCTTTCTTTTGTATTTAGCCTTTACTCACAACTTTGTTGGCAATGTGGGTCATAGTATGTAGATGATACTATTTTTTTATCTCTCTATACATTTTTTTTTCAATATATGTATATTTTTTAGAGAGTCAACCCATGTACAGATTGTACATTTTTTGGATTTTGGTGAGTGGTTAATTTTGTGGCTTTTTTGTTTGATCTTGGTTTAGGTAACCCCAGATATGTCTTTTTGTTTTTGTAGCAGTCATGCATGAATGAGATTATAAGCATATACTATCAATTTCTACTCAAATCGTTTAATCTAAACAAAAATAATAATAAAAAATATATGATACTCTATTAAGATGAGAAAAAAATTCATACATTCAATGCTAATACCTATAGAGATCATCTAAACTTTTGAATAAATAAGAAATGTGTTTGGAGTAGAAAAAATATATATTTCACTCTGAATAAAAGAAATTAGGTTCAAATTATATCTCACAAGGGTAGTCTCCACTAAAAAAAATTCATAAACACCGATTTTGGGTTTAATATAATTTCCACATTTTATCAAGAAATACTAGTTATGACAAAAACTAACTAATTATCAAAAATAATTACAAAATATTTCATGATATGTTTTCAAAAATTAATCTAACAGTACCAAAGACTTAACTATTTACTTAAATTTGATTTAAAGAAATGATAAATTTTTGTGAGAATTTTTTTTTATTATTATGCATGGTAACTTTTCACCACCCCCAACCTAGAACTTACATTGTCCTCAATGTAACAACTGTAAATTAAAGATAAAGAGAAAAGAGGGGAAAGATTACCTATTTCTTGAGAATGTGTAAGTAGTAATGAAGAAATGCAGGTGCATCCATCATATTCATCATTAAAGTGTATACAGACAGATTGCTGTGAACTTCTAACATCTCAACAAATATTTTAGTTTTAACAATTTTAAAAATTATTCACATATAAGTAAACTAAAATAAACAATAAAATTAAGTAAATAAAACAAATAACAAAAAATTACCTAACATGATGGGTTGCCTCCCATCCAGCGCTTAGTTTAACGTCTTAGCAAGACGTATCTTTTTGGTGCTAAGGATTACTCAGCCAAATGCAATCTATTTCAGCAATGTTGTTTGGTTCTTCTAAATAAGGCTTGACACGATGGCCATTAACTTTGAACGTTTTTTGTGTCTTGGAGTCCAATAGTTCTACCACTCCATGTTCAAATACCTGAACTATTGTGAATGGTCCATCCCATCTTGATCTCAGCTTTCCTGGAAACAATCTCAAACGAGAGTTAAATAAAAGAACTTTCATTCCAGGGTGAAAAGTCTTAGGAACTAGCCTCTTGTCATGATAGCGCTTAGTACGCTCTTTGTATAATTTGGCATTCTCATAAGCTTCATTCCTAATTTCTTCCAACTCATGAAGCTGGAGTAATCGTTTTTCACCTGCTTTATCTAAATCCATGTTTAGCTCTTTAATTTCCCAGTAAGCCTTGTGTTCAAGTTCAACTGGAAGGTGGCACGCTTTCCCAAAGATTAACCGGTAAGGGCTCATCCCAATAGGTGTTTTGTAAGCGGTGCGGTATGCCCATAAGGCATCATTTAACTTAAATGCCCAATCCTTCCTTGAAGGACGCACAGTGCGTTCCAGTATTCCCTTAATTTGCCTATTACTTACTTCCACTAAACCGGAAGTTTGAGGATGATATGGAGTAGCTACCTTATGTGTGATGTTGTACTTGTTTAGTACTCCATCAAAGAGTTTGTTACAAAAATGGCTACCTCCATCACTTATTATAGCTCTAGGTGTTCCGAACCTACTGAATATGAAATCTTTCAAGAATTTCACAACAACATTAGCATCATTGGTTTTGGTGGGGATAGCTTCTACCCACTTGGACACATAATCCACAGCAACCAAAATGTATTGAAAACCATTAGATGGGGGAAAAGGACCCATAAAGTCAATCCCCATACATCAAAGAGTTCAATAACTAAATTAGATGTCAAAGGCATTTCATCTCTTTTGCTTATGTTTCCTGTTCTTTGACATCTATCACATTGTGCACAAAACATATGAGCATCTTTAAAAAGAGTGGGCCAAAAGAATCCAAACTGTAATATCTTACGGGCTGTCTTTTCACCTCCAAAATGACCCCCACAATGAAGTTCATGACAAAAAGTCAGAATGCTCTTATGTTCTTCTTCAGGTACACATCTCCGGATGACTTGATCTTGACCAATCTTGTATAAATACGGGTCATCCCAGAAATAGTCCTTAATAGTTTTAAAAAACCTTTTCTTGTCCTGATATGAAGTGTTAGGTCGCAAAACACCAGTGGCAAGATAGTTTACAATATCAGCATACCATGGGTTCGGACCTATGAAAAATAACTGTTCATCAGGAAAGGTTTCAACTATATCGTCATTACTCTCATCTTTAAGAGAATTGAAGTCAGAAATCAACCTAGACAAATGGTCAGCTACTAAGTTTTCACTGCCTTTCTTATCTTTGATTTCTAGGTCAAATTCTTGTAAGAGTAAGACCCACCTGATTAATCTTAGCTTGGCATTTGGTTTACTTAATAGGTATCTTAAAGCAGCATGATCAGAATGCACAATCACTTTAGATCCTACTAAATAAGACCGAAATTTGTCTAAAGAGAATACTATAGCCAAGAATTCCTTTTCAGTGGTGGTGTAATTCATCTGGGCATCATTGAGTATTTTGCTAGCATAGTAGATGACATGTAAACGCTTATCCACTCTTTGTCCCATGACTGCTCCTATTGCATAATCAGAAGCGTCACACATTATTTCAAAAGGTAAAGACCAATTTGGTGCCATAATAACAGGGGTAGATGTGAGTTTATCTTTCAAGGTATTAAAGGAAGTAAGGCAGTCATTGTTGAAATCAAAATCAGCATCTTTGGATAGCAAGTTACATAAGGGACGACTTATTTTAGAGAAATCTTTAATAAATCGTCTGTAAAATCCTGCATGTCCCAAGAAGCTTCTTATCCCCTTCATAGATGTAGGGGGAGGTAGTTTGGATATCAATTCAACTTTTGCCTTATCAACTTCAATACCCTTGTTTGAAATTATATGTCCTAAAACTATCCCTTGTTGAACCATAAAATGACTTTTCTCCCAACTAAGGGTTAGATTGCATTCAATGCATCTTTCTAAAACCAAAGTCAATTTATGTAAGCAATCATCAAATGAGTTCCCAAAGACAGAGAAATCGTCCATGAAAATCTCAATGAATTTTTCCACCATGTCCGAGAAAATGGATATCATGCATCTCTGGAACGTGGCAGGGGCATTGCATAACCCAAATGGCATTCTGCGAAAAGCAAATGTCATAAAAGGACATGTAAATGTGGTCTTTTCCTGATCTTCTGGTGCTATGGGTACTTGATAATATCCAGACAGTCCATCCAAAAAACAGTAAAATTCATGCCCAGCTAATCTTTCCAACATTTGATCAATGAATGGAAGAGGAAAGTGATCCTTTTTCGTATATAAATTTAGTTTCCTAAAATCTATACACATTCTCCATCCAGTGATTATTCTAGTGGGCACTAATTCACTTTTGTCATTCTTAACAACTGTTATCCCAGATTTCTTTGGTATCACATGCACTGGACTAACCCACTTACTATCTGCAATAGGATAGATAATCCCTTCTTCTAATAATTTAAGAATTTCCTTTTTAACTACCTCTTGCATGTTTGGGTTTAGTCTTCTTTGGGCCTCTCGTACAGGTTTAGCACCATCCTCCAAGTTGATCTTGTGCATACACATTGTTGGACTAATGCCTCTTATATCCCCTATACTCCAACCTATAGATTTCTTAAACTGTTTAAGCACTTTGATGATTTCCTTTTCTTGTGGTTTGGTCAAGGTTGAAGAAATTATCACTGGATAAGTTTCTCCCTCTCCCAAAAACACATATTTTAAGTGCTCAGGTAAGTCTTTGAGTTCAAGTTCAGGTGGATTGGCCTCTTTAATAGATGAAGAACTGGGTAGATTTAAAAGTGTACTAGATTTTGTCATCACTTCATTATTGTCTAGTTGTTCAAGGTACCCCTTAATTTCTTCATCTAAATCTTCTTCAACCTTTTCAAGTGTAAGAACGGTTTCAAGCTTGTCTTCTATGATGGTTTGGAAAAAGGTGTTTTGGACAAGATTATCCAAAGGATCAACATTGAATATTCCATCGATGGCAGAAATAGAAGGGAAAGGTGAAGAATCAAAAACTTTAAAATGAACAGTCTCTCCTAAGACTGTCATTGTCAAGTTTCCATCTTGGAAATCAATAATAGTTTTAGTAGTTGCCATAAATGGTCTACCAAGCAATATTGTGTGCTCTCTGTCCAATGCTGGATTTTCTTGCATATCCAGAACCACAAAGTCAACATGTATTATCAGTTTGTCTACCTGTACCAAAACATCCTCAACTATTCCCTTTGGATATTTAAGAGATATGTCTGCAAGTTGAAGGGACATAGTTGTGGGTTTTAAATCCCCTAGATTGAGCTGTAAGAATATAGAGTAGGGCATCAAATTTATACTAGCACCTAAATCAAGCATTGCTTTAGCAACCTTCCTATCCCCCATAGTTATGTTTATAATAAAACTTCCAGGGTCTTTCAACTTAGGGGGTAGTTTGTGCTGAAGTACAGCGCTAGAAATTTCTGATACTACTACTCGTTCATTCAGTTCATACCTCCTTTTCTTAGTGTTCAACTCTTTGAAAAACTTGGCATATGAGGGCACATTCATGATCACTTCTAATAATGGTAAATTGATATTTAATTTAGAGAGCATATTAAAAAGATCATTGAATTGCTTATCTTGTTTGGATTCTTTCAACCGGTGGGGAAAAGGTACTTGTATCTGGTGTGGTTCTGTTGTCTTTTGAATTTTGGGGGTGTCAGATGACCCCCCAATGAGTTTTTCAGAAGGCTTGTTAAGTTTAACACTTGTTTCTCCTTTTTGCGAGATTAGAGTATTGCCTTCTCTGTTACCTGAAGTACAAGGTAGATTGTTAGAGATTTCAGGTAAACTGGTATTGACTACCTTACCACTTCGAAGGGTTCTAACATCCTTTGCTTGTTCTGGTTGACTGGGCAACTTTCCTGGTTCTTTCTTTTGCATTTGTTCAGCCAGTTGCCCAACTTTAGATTCAATTCTTTTAATCGAAGCCTCCATGGTGTTCAACCTTTGATTAGTCATCAATTGGTTGTCACAACTAACTTGAATAAAAGCATTCAAGCTATCTTCTAAGGTTGGTTTAAAAGATTGGCTTGGTGGGTAAGGGTGGTTGTTATCCGACCTTAGTGTTGGATATTGGGTGTAGGCTGGGTGATTATAGGTGTTTGGATGATACCTTTGAAAAGATTGGACTTCCTCTATGGCATCGACACTAGAATCACAAGTATTTGAACAATTATGAGTACCATGCCCAATTGAACAACACACTTCACATACCTCTTGATTTGAAATTTGGTGGGAAGTGAGGAATTTCACTTGTTTAGTCAATTCAGCAAGTTGCAAGTTTATCTCATTATCAGAGCCGATTTCATTGACCTTTGCTTTCCTTCTACCACCTCTTTGTTGGGAATTAGAACCCAATAGCTCATAGAGATTATAGGTTTCCTCTGCGGTCTTTTCTCCTACAGCACCTCCAGCAGCATTATCAACCATGTATTGACTCTGTAGTGTCAATCCATCATAAAAGAATTGGTTTTGTAGCTGTAATGGAAAGCTATGATTTTGACATTGAATGAAAAGGAGTTTGAATCGTTCCCAAGCTTCATGAAAGGGCTCTTCATACATTTGAGAAAATGTTGCTATCTTTGTTCTTAGATCAACAGTCTTTTGATGGGAATAGAACCTACCCATAAAAATTTCATAGACTGCCTCCCAAGTTTTAAGAGAACCTGACTGTAGAGTAATGAACCATGACCAAGCTTTATCTTTGAGAGTGTAAGGAAAACACCTCATCCTAAGTTGATCTTCATTAATTTCATGTAGTGGAAAGGTTTGGACAATAGCATAGAATTCTCGAATGAAATTTAAAGGGTCTTCATTAGGGATACCATAAAAGGAAGGCAACAAAGAATAATGAATCTTTTTCAATTCATAATTCCTTGCAGCCTCTTGTAATTGGATACCGGAAGTTACATTGCCAATGATTGGCATTGTATATTCTTTCATCTTTTTCCGCCTATCTTCAGCATCTCCCATGGTTGTTTGTAGTTGAAAATGATCCTCCTCCTATTGTGTATCAACATTTTGCTCTTAGTAGATATTTTTATAACTTGATAAAACGTAAAGGCTTAAAGCAAAAAGGTGCAAGGAACCTAAATTTTTTTTTTAATTTAAATTTAAACGAATGGACACAATTTTTGAAACAAACAAATTTATTTCATTTGAATTTTAATTACACGCAAACTAAAACAAAGCAAAATACAATAATGGGTGACCTCCCATACAGGACTAAAATTTATCGTCCTCTAGTAAGACGTTGCTTGGAGATTGCAGAATGAAAAACTCAATGTCTCCTCTTCATTGAATTCATTTAAGTATCAAATTAGTCTTTGCCTTTTTGCAAATGTTCAACTTGAACTTCCACCTTTTTTATAGAAGCTTCCACAGAGTCCAACCGTTGATTGGTTTTAGATTGGTTATCCCTACAAACTTGAATAAAAGAATTCAAGTTGTCCTCCAGGGTTGGTTTATTGGGAATGCTTCTTGGAATAGGTGGGTGGAATTGCTGGCCTGCCTGGTTTGAGCTTTGAGTGAAAGGAGGGTTGTTTTGCCTCCAAGAGAAATTTGGATGACTTCTCCACCCAGGAGTATAGGTATTTGAATTGGGGTCAAACCTTGGTCTCTCTTGATATGCTCCCAACACATTGACTTGTTCAGGTCCAGTTGTTTCTCCTTGATATGGACAGGCTTCAGTACCATGTCCCATGTTGCTATACAAACCATATTGATCATTATTGGTGTTGGTTTGTGTAGCAAGAAGGGCAACTTGCTTAGTCAGTTGAACAAGTTGTTGTTGAACTTCATTACTGGAGTCGATTTCATGAACTCCAGCTTTTCTCACTCGGGAGCTTTTCTGTTGGGAATTAGCACCCAACATCTCAAAGAGGTTATACGTCTCTGAGGCAGTCTTTTCTCCTATTGCTCCTCCTGCAGCGTTGTCGACAATGAACTGACATTGTTGTGTAAGTCCATCGTAAAAGAATTGGTTCTGCAACTGCAGGGGAAAGCTATGATGGGGACATTGAGTGAGAAACATTTTGAACCTATCCCAAGCTTCATGGAATGGTTCTCCATCCATCTGAGAGAAAGTAGCAATCTTTCCTCTCAACTCTGATGTTTTTTGGTGGGAATAGAATTTTCCCATGAATTTATTGTAAATGTTACCCCATGTCATCAGAGAACCTGGGGGAAGTGACATCAACCAAGCTTTGGCCTTATCCTTTAACGTGTAGGGAAAACATCTCATCCTAAGTTGATCCTCGTTTAGAATACCGAGGGGGAATGTTTGGACCGTAGCATAGAAATCTCTCATAAAGGAAAGAGAATCTTCATTAGGTAGCCCATAAAAGGAAGGAAGCATAGAAAAATGAATATTTTTAAGGTCATAATTCCGAGCAGCCTCTCCCAACTGGATAGCGGCAGTTGCCGTGCCTATTACCGGTCTTGCAAACTCCTTCATCGTGGTTTCCCTAATATGTTGGTTTTCCTCCATTTCTTTTGGTTCTAGTAAAGGATTAAGACTTGGTTCTATGTTTGGCTCAAAAACAGGTTGATGGGTAGAATCCAGTTTTGTTGACACTTGTTTAAATTTATGAAAATTATTTACATATGGTGTAAGGGGGTTTCCTAAGGATCTCCTACCACGCATAGACTATTGTAAACATAAATTTAAAACTTCTGTCAACAAAATAAAAAATTTAGAGAAAATTTACATGTTATTTAATACAAAGCACTAAACAAAACTAGTTAAAACCTAAAAAAAGAAAAAAAAATTATTTTATTTATTTTATTATATTTTTTTTTTGGTAACATAATTAGTATTAACCAAGAGTGCTCCCAGGAAAGAATGGTGGTGCAAACGGCTCCTTAAATACCATTCTCCTAGCCAAAGCAACGTTCCTAGGAAAGACTAGTGGCACAAAGGCTTCCAAGAACTAGTGTCCTAGACAGAACTCCTTTAGATTTTTACTTTTCATGTTATTTAGTTAATTAGGTATAAATTTAAGTAATGTTTTTTTTACTATTCATGAACGGTAATTTTATTTTACTATTCACGCTATATTATGTCTTATTAACTTAATTTTTTTGAAATTTAAGTTTTTGAAATTTTTTTTTATGAACGGTAATTTTATTTTACTATTCACGCTATATTATTTCTTATTAACTTAAAATTTTTTGAAAAAAATTTTTATTTTTTTTTTATTTTTTTTTACTATTCATGAACGGTAAAATTTTTTTTACTTCAAATTTCAAATTTCTAAATTATTTTACAATTAAAAAAAATTATTTTTTTTAATTTTTTAATTTTATTATTTCTTATGAATTTTGAAATTTGATTATTGTTAAAATATCACAATTATTTACAGCACAAAAATGTTTTTAAAATTTTGATAAATAATTTAAAAACGCTATTCCTTCCCCGGCAACGGCGCCAAAAACTTGATGAGCGAAAACCGGCATCGCCGATTCTTGCCAATACTTTGGTTTTAATATTTATAAAACTCTCGCAAGTGCACGAATCATTTCGAAGAAAATGATAAGTATACTCCCAAGGTCCATCTAAGGAAGGAATGTATGTGGTTTTTAATTTATTATTCAAACTTTTAAAAACGAAATTAAATCCTAAACATCCTGTCACGATAGTTTGGTTTTTGTGTTCCTAATCTAATAACATAAAATAAACATATATACAGATTAATTAAATATAATCTAATAACATAAAAATAAACATAGATACAAATTCAATAAATAATTATCTAAAAATAAACATAGATATAGATTCAATAAACATTTATGCAAATTTTATCATTTCTAATAGTGGAGTATTTATGGATATAATAACTAAATTAATTATGCTTGCTCATATTATCTAGGTTATTAAAGATATAAATTGATATTTATTGATTCTCCCTTTTTTATATGAATACCACCTTTGGTGGGGTTAGATATTCTTTGTTAACTAAACAAATCAATTAACACCTATGGGTGGGGTTGATAACTAATTTGGTTAATTAAATTAATTCCTTTTTCTAAGAGATTGAAAATGAACCATTTAAATGCTACCTTTGGTGGGATTAGACAGTTTAAACTTTATTCAAGGTGTCCAAATTAAACCTAAGAATTTAATTATCCGTGTACTAACTTTCAAGTTTTAAAACCACTACTGAAAACATGTTGTCAATACATTTTCACATAATAATTCTTATAAAAACTTTTGAAATAGAGCTTCACTCTAACTACCGGGAGATTGTACCAACAAATAAAAGAGCACTACTCTAAATCAGACTGGATAACTAAACCTTAAAATTTAATTTTCAGGTTTAAGTTTGTAATGAAAAATAATATATTTCTCTCCAACATTCTTAATATAAAATCTTGAATAAAAACAAAATCAATTCATTTTAAAGATTTTTACCTATTTAATAGTTCGCAAGCATAACAACGTCATTATTACATCATATTTACTAAACAGCCAGCATAGTTAAATTTAACCACAGACAAGTTGAATATAACATGTAAGAATAAAGCATAAAAATAACTGTAAAGAAAATAAAATCCTTACAGAACTTCGACGCTATTCCCGTAGCTGGAAAACCTCCAAGCAGAATTTGCACTCCCATTTATTGAATCAAAAATCTAAATTATTACAAAAACATTACAAGTTCCTCTCAAAAAGAGAAGAACTCTAAACCTAAGAGAATTGAACTAAAAACTAAGAGAAAAACTAAGAAAGGCTTAGAAACTAAGAAAGAAACTAAGGAAAACTCAAAAACTAAGAAATGAGAGAAAGAAAGAAGAGAGAAGTGTGTTTTGAAGGTGTAATTTGAAGTGAAGGGAAGGGGGGTATTTATAGGTGAGGATGGAGAGAAAAAATGAGTAAAAAAAAATGTTAAAAAAAATATTAAAAAATGTAAAAACGCGTATTGGAATTGCTGATGTCATTAATGACGTCAGCATGACGTCACAGGGCGGCTGCACGTGAAAAATGGGGCGAAAATGCGTTGGGCGCGCGGAAGGGCTGCTGCTGGGCACTGCACGCGCGGATGGGCAGGCCAGCGCGCGCGGCATGGGGCGCGCGCGGCTGGGCTGCGGCGCGCGATTTCCGTCTTTTTGACAATTTTGACCTTTTCGACCCATTTTGTCCAATTTTTCCATGTTTGTTGACCTTTTCCCACTTATTTATTGATATATTTGTGATGTATTGCTTCAAGTATTCCTCTTTGAGTCTTTAAATTGCGTTTTTAAGCCAAAATTCCTGAAAAACAATAAAAATACCCGTGAAATCGAAAAAGACAAATTTATATAAATATATGATAAAACATATAAATATATATATTTTTAATCAATTAATGTACATAAAATCATGGTTATTTTAGTGCTTTTTGAGCATTCATCATTTATCATCCAAAAAATATGTAGCATAGCTCTGCAAATTGGCATCTCATTTTCTATTTTTAGATCACATTTTCCTTTAGTGTTTTTAATTATTAGTAATTCTTGACTATGTGGGAAAAATCATGCTCTTGAGTGGTAAGTACTTAAGGTAATTTTTGCAAGTGTTTTTCGTGAGAAGAATGTGTAGCTAGGAGCCATGTGTCAACCGGTCCTTTCCCTCATACAACTTCTTCATATGTGAGGTGCTTATGTGGTTATGAACCTATGTCAGCTGGTAGTTTCCTTTGTGTATATTTTTCTTATGTGAGAACAACTTTGTGAGAGTGGGTTGAGAAAAATTGTTGAGTGCTCATATCCTTGGTTGTGTGTAATAAATGGGGGAATATGTGTCCCACTTTGGCCATGTGCAATCCATGGGTTGACTATGTGTCCTATGGTGGTTATTAGTTGTTCATGATTGGTGATCGACCTCATAATTACACTTTAATGATTGTTAATATCCAATCGTGCTACATCAAATGGTGATGGTTTTGGAGAAAATCTAGGTTCATGTGTCGAACCAAATTGTTATGGATGTAGCAAGCAATGGTAGCAATTGGTAGAGTTTTCCTAATTGATAGAAGAAATGAGGGTTTTATTGCTATTAGGGTTGTAATTTTTTTATTACTTAGTGGATTTTTTGCTATAGAGTGGTTGCCATAAGTAACCTGAGGTTGTTACCACATAGGTAGGGATTCTCTGTAGGTTTACCTCATTATTTTCTAGTGTTGTGCATGCTTTATTGTTTGGCTAATACAATATGAGTTTAAATTGCATATGTCTCTACATATTGAGGTTTAATCTTTGATTAGAAAGCCTTTAATATTTATTGCTTGCTTTCTGAATACTGATAATATATTTTTTCACTTATTTGCTACCTCTTTGGGATTATTTGTACTACTACTATAATTATCAATTAGGTGTTTTCTCTCTGTTCTTTGCATGTTAAAGATAAGTCCTTAAGGAGTCAGTATCTTCTTAATCTGATTATGTATTGGGTCTTGGACTCCTTCATTTTTTTTATATATGATTAGATTGTTGTGTTAGTATAATCTTAGTTTATATCGTGTATATGCAAATATACTAGTTCTAGACTCTGATTAGAAAGGTTATTTGTTTTTTGTGGTTCGATGCTTTCTTTCCTTTACTTGAAGCATGCCTATAGCTTCCTATTTATTACTCTTATAGTACTAAATAATTTGCATTCTTTCTGATTAATTTATATTACTTATACTATTTTTCTACATGTAAGTTTGGTTTGAGTCCCTAAGAAGTCTATATCTCTTTACTCTAGTTGTGTACTAGATGTCAGACTCTTTCTATTGATATTTTATGTCTTTTTTTATCGTATGCAGGGACAGTACAATCATCATTTGGTGAATATGTTCCCAACTTCTAAGTCTTGAAGTGATTGGAAATTTTTTGTTGTTCTAATCTGCATTTTATTCTCACATATTTTTTGTTGTTTGCCATGCTTGTGCTTGTAGCTAGTTTGGACAGGAGCTTGTGAGGCATAACATCACTAGTCTATTTACTTTAGTTTGTTCTCTCTTTCAACTAGTTATTTTGTTGTATGTTGAATTGAGCATATTGTTTTGTACTTTTGCTATGTTATTTAGCCTTCTTGACCAAATTGGAATAGAGCTAAGCGAAAGGATTCTATTGGTTGGTATCTCCAACCCTTATCTAGATCCCGTTTCCTATTTGAGTAGGAAGAATAATTCACCTTTGTGCAATGGTTCCTACATATGGAATTCTCAATTAGTATCATAATAGGCTACCCTTGTTTAGGCTTAACTACCTGGGTGCTAGATCCTAGATCTCTATCTATATATATACACACCTTGCATTTATATGTCCTTTTTCACCTATAGAGAGGGATGTTGTTGTTATCTCTATGAACCTTTGGCTTGCACAGTATGTTAATTTTCTTACTTGCTACTATGCCTGGCTATTTGATTATTTACTAGTTTTCTCCCTTGCTATACGATTTAACATGCTTATTATGTGTGCTTCCCTTACTTATTGCTTGCCTTTTTTCTATGACTTTGTGCATAGCATTAAGTCACATGATTTTATTATGTAGTGTCAATGTATTATGATTTTTCTATCTATAGTCTTGTCATTCTTATACCATGTCATATAGAACGCATCTAGCCTATTTTATTAAGTTATTCTTTCCTATATCTAGTATGTTATGTAATGCTTTTTGTTTTTCTCCTTTTGTTTGAATTTCATCTTTTACATGCTCTTCCTTTTCATGTGGTTTAGATGTGTTTTTGGAGCAAACTATGGTACGAGATTTTGTATGTGAGTGTTTCTCTATACTGTGCTTGTTTGGATTTTCTTGTGCATTTCTATGTCATATAGATTGTTTACCTATCTTTGAGACGCTTGACATATATGCATTACTGTGACTAAACTAGTCTAGTTTTTGGCATTCCTAGTGTTTGAGGTGTTGATCCTATCTAACCATGTCTCTTGCTTCTATTTTGAAACTTAAGCCTTTTCACATGTTTAGTTGTTTTAGTATCATTCCTTGTTTCTTCTATCAAATAAGGGTGCTTTGTGTTGCTTAACAACTAGTTAGTTTCTTTCCTTCTCTTGACTAGTGATGATGTGACCGTTGTCGATGATCTCTTTTGAGGAAATAGTGTGTAGTTTGTTATTGATGCTCTCTCTAGAGGTAACATTGTATAATTTACACCAGTGTTCTCTCTTAAGGTACTTTCTTATCTTTTTGGCCTATGATCTCCTTTGAGGCATTCTTGTCATTTTTTATTGATGTTTTTGTTAATGTACATGTTTTGTGAGATTGAAGATTTTACTCTTTGCTAACATGTTTCTCTTTTGTGAGTTTTCTTACCTTGAGTAGTACACTTTTCTACTTTTGTATTGTTAATTTGTTTTATAATATGTGTAGATGAATTTGTTTTAGGGGAGTTTTGAAAGTATTGGATGTATGTCAATTGCATATTTTTAGGGGGATTATTGTGTTTTTTTGCATCCTTGAGTTGTCCTATATGAATTTCTTTATGATGAATGTTCTTTCATGCTACCTTATTCTTGACATCACTTTGCATGAACCATGATAACTAGGACTATAAGTATGACATGTGATGAGCAAAAACCGGCATCGCCGATTCTTGCCAATACTTTGGTTTTATATTTATAAAACTCTCGCAAGTGCACGAATCATTTCGAAGAAAATGATAAGTATACTCCCAAGGTCGATCTAAGGAAGGAATGTATGTGGTTTTTAATTTATTATTCAAACTTTTAAAAACGAAATTAAATCCTAAACATCCTATCACGATATTTTGGGGTTTTGTATTTTTAATCTACTTACATAAAAATAAACATAGATTCAATAAACATTTATGCAAATTTTATCTTTTATAATAGTGGAGTATTTATGGATATAATAACTAAGTTATTTATGCTTGCTCATATTAATTAGGTTATTAAAGATATGAATTGATATTTATTGATTCTCCCTTTTTTATATGAATATCACCTTTGGTGGGGTTAGATATTCTTTGTTAACTAAACAAATCAATTAACACCTATGGGTGGGGTTGATAACTAATTTGGTTAATTAAATTAATTTCTTTTTCTAAGAGATTAAAAATGAACCATTTAAATGCCACCTTTGCTGGGGTTAGACAGTTTAAACTTTATTCAAGGTGTCCAAATTAAACCTAAGAATTTAATTATCCGTGTACTAACTTTCAAGTTTTAAAACCACTACTGAAAACATGCTGTCAATACATTTTCACATAATAATTCTTATAAAAACTTTTGAAATAGAGCTTCACTCTAACTACCGGGAGATTGTACCAACAAATAAAAGAGCACTACTCTAAATCAGACCGGATAACTAAACCTTAAAATCTAATTTTCAGGTTTAAGTTTGTAATGAAAAATAATATATTTCTCTCTAACATTCTTAATATAAAATCTTGAATAAAAACAAAATCAATTCATTTTAGAGATTTTTACCTATTTAATATTTTGCAAGCATAACAACGTTATTATTACATTATGTTTACTAACAGCCAATAGAGTTAAATTTAAACACAGACAAATTAAATATAACATGTAAGAATAAAGCATAAAAAATAATTGTAAAGAAATTAAAATCTTTACAGAACTTCGATGCTATTCCCGTTGCTGGAAAACCTCCAAGCGGAATTTATACTCCCATTTATTGAATCAAAAAAGCTAATAAATTACAAAAACATAGGAAGAACTATAAAACTAAGAGAAATTAACTAAGAAAATCTAAAAACTTAGAAAAACTAAAAAATCTAAGAAAAGAGAGAAAGAAAGAGAGAATAGAATGTGTTTTGAGGTGTGTTTAGAAGTGAAGAGAAAGGGGTATTTATAGGTGAGGATGGGGAGAAAAAGTGAGTGAAAAAATGTTAAAAAATTGTGAAAACGCGGAGTGCAATTGCTGAGGTCATTGATGACATCATGGGGGTGGCTGCGCGCGAAAATGGGGCGAGAGGGCAGCGGTGCGCGTGCGGAGGGCAGCTGGGGTGCGCACAGGTGCGCGCGGAAGGGCAGGTATAGTGCGCACGGGAATAGTAATAGTGCGCTGGGGGGCGTGCGGATCTGGAGCAAGGGGCACGCTGATGCGCACGGACGTGGGGCGTGCTGCGCGCGCGGCTGGACGCTGGCGCACGCGCGGCTAGGCGGCTGGGCGGTGCGATTTTCTCCGTTTTAACCTTTTTGACCCATTTTGTCCAATTTTTCCATATTTGTTGACCTTTCCCCATTTATTTATTTATATATTTGTGATTTATTGCTTCCAGTATTCCTCTTTGAGTCTTTAAGTTACGTTTTTAAGCCAAAATACCTGAAGAACAATAAAAATACCCGTGATTCCGAAAAAGACAAATATATATAAATATATGATAAAACATATAAATATATATATATTTTAATCAATTAATGTGCATAAAATCATGGTAATTTTAGTGCTTTTTAAGCACTCATCACAACCCCCAACCAGCTTCTTGCTAGTCCCTTAGCAAGAGAAGCGATAAAAACTAAAAATTAAACTATCCTAAATCACTTTCGTGGATTGAAATGGTTGCATGTAGCCTATGCAACAAGCCTTTAAACCCTTAGGTTGCCCTAGTGGACGACTTCTATGCGGACAAAATTATGCCTTTGAGTGGTGAGTGATCGAGGTAGTGTTAGCAAGTATTATTTTAGGATCCCGTGTTGCGGTGAACAATGTACTGGGTGGTAATTGTTACCATACAACTTTTTCTTATGTGAGGAGTCTATATTGCTATGAGGTGTGTGCAGTTGTTAATTTCCTTTGTGCAACTTTTTATTATATGAGAATATCTCTATGAGAGTGGGTTAAGCTGAATTGCTGAATTCTCATATCTTTCGCTATATGCAATAAGTGGTGAACTATGTGTCCCTTATGAAAAATTCTGGGATAGACTGTGTGTCCCACAGTGATTATTAGTTGTTCATCATTAAGGTAGAAGAATGTGAAATTCTTTTTCCTTTCGCAAGGACCAAGAGATTGGATCGAACCATAAGAAGAATACTTTCGTCACAAAAGATTGTTCACATTACACTTTACTAATCATTGGTAGGTGATCACACTATAATGAGTGGTACTAGCATTGGATGAAAGTGAAGTTCATATGTCAAACTAAGTCGTAATGTATTAGGTGAAAGGAGCAATAGGTAGTGTGGACATTTTTTTTGGTTGATAGAGGTAATATGAGTTTTATTTATGTCCAGATTGTAATTTTTTTATTGCTAAGTGGATTGTTTGCTGTTGAGTGGCTTCCATTAGCAACCTAAGGTTCTTACCACATAGACAAGGATTTGATGTGGCTTTGCCTCGTTATATCTGGTGTTATGCTTGCTCTATTATTTGGCTACTACATTCTAAGTTTAAATTGTGTATGTATCAACATACTAAGATTTAACTTTAATTAGAAATCTTATAATATTTATTGCTTTCTTTTTTACTACTAATAACATATCTATTACTTATTTACTGCATGTCTATGATTAATTTTGTACTGTTGCTATGATTATCACTTACGTGTGTATCTGTTTATTGTGTATTGGGACTTGTACTCCTTCAATGTTGTTATGCATGATTAGATTGTTGTGTTAATATAATATGAGTTTCTATCGTGAATTGATAAATGCTTAAAAAAAATTAAAATTATCATGATTTAATGTACTTTAATTGATTAAATAGATTTAGATTTGTATGATTTTATCATATTTTATATAAATTTGTCCTTTTGGAATCATAAGTATTTTTATTGTTTTACAGGTATTTTTGTTCAATAATAATTTAAAGACTCGAAGAAAAATACTGAAGGCAATACATCACAAATATGATGAGAAATAAATGAGGAAAAGTTAAAGAAATGAAAAAATTGGACAAAATGGGTAAAACTGCCCAATCACGAGCGCATCTGTTGAGTCTCGCGTGCGCCAGCACCTGTCATGCCGAGAATCCAAGCCCAATCCCTCACGTGCCAATGCCTGCCATGTTGAGTCCCATGCATGCCAATGCCTAATCGTGCACACCTCTACCCACAAACTTGCCAACCTATCTAAAACGCATCCATCACCCATTTTAAAGATATTTTCCCACCTTTTAAGCCTTTTTCTTCACCTATAAAAGGACACTCTCTTCCATTGTAAAACAACACACCTAAAAATCTCATCTTCTCTCTCTATCTTTCTCTCTCTAGAAAGCTTTCTTAGGTTTTTTAGTTTTAAATTTCTTCTCTTTTTTAGAAACATTAGCTATGATTTTATTGATTTAAAGTGTTTAATTGAATAAACGGAAATGCAAATTCGTTTGGGGGTTTTCTAGAAATGGAATTAGTATGAAAGTTCTATTAGGATTTTTTTTAGGTATAATTTTAAATAAATTCTGTACATTTATTTTTGTGTTTTATTCTTATATGTTATATTAATTTATCTGTGATTAAATTTAACATGACTAACTATTTATAAATATGATATAATAACAACGTTGTTATGTTTGCGAAATACTAAATAGCTAAAACATTTCTATAAAATAAATTGATTTTTTTATTATTCAAGATTTTATATCAAGGACATTAGAGAGAAATATATTATTTTTCATTACAAATTTATATTTGAAAATTAGATTTTAAGGTTTAATTATCTGGTCTCATTTAGAGTCAGTTTTTTTATGTTGGTACAATCGCCTAATAGTTGGAGTGAAGCTTTATTTCAAACGTTTTTTATAAGAACTATTATTTGAAAATATATTGATAACATATTTTCAGTAATGGTTTTAAAACTTGAAAGTTAGTACTCGGATAATTAAATTCTTTGGTTTAATTTGGGCACCTTGACTAAAGTCTAATGAACTGACTCCACCTAAAGTTGTGATTAGATGGTTTGCTATTTTCTTATAATTGAAGTTAAAATTTGATACTTAATTAATTAATATTTAATAAAAGAATTTGAGCCCCGTCTAAGGACAGTTTCACACCAAAAATAAAAAATTAACAAATATCAATTTATATCTTTAATAATCTAAATAATATAAGTAAGGATAATTAAATTAATTATTATATCTATAAATACTCAATTGTTATGAATGATAAAAGTTTGCATTATTGTTTATTGAATTCATATCTATTTTTTTATGTCATTAGATTAGGAAAAATAGGAGACGATTGTGAAGAATAGACCTATGAAACTTGTTCAAAGACTTAGGTGATTAGCATGCTCATATAAGTTGATTTCATGAGTGCATTGACTGACATCATATGTAACATAGACATGAAACAATTCATCAAAAACCTCTCATATCCATGCATTAATGGAGCATTGATTGATGGATATGTGAACCTCCTTGTCATGAAATTGTACAACTTTTGAGGGGATAATTTTTACTAAACATGCATGTATGTATATATATATATATATATATATATATATATATATATATATATATATGAATGTGTTGCCTATATCTTTTTAGCCAAATAGACTTGATTTTGCATGAGGGTAAGAAAACAATTAAGTTTGGGAGTGTGATAGCTCTACGAAAGTAGAGTTATTTATCCAATTTCAAACCATTTATTTTCCTTATTATATGTTAAAATATCATGAATAATCTTAAGTTGTGTTCATTCCAACAATTCATTTATAGAGGAAATTAAATAAATTTAATAGAATTATTTAATTGTTTGTCTTGATTAAACAACATGCATTGTTTCTTGGCAGAGATATAGGATTCTTATATGTGTGATATATAATTGATGAGCTTAATGAGTAGTATCTAATCTAATTGACATATGAGTGTAACGAGGTTAATTACTATAAGTTATGTAGTGTACTTTATTGAGAAATGCATGCTAGGTTAGATTCAATTAATCATATAATTGATTGATGATTATATTTGGTATAATTTTAGTGATTTACGTGTTAGAAAATTGTGAGATTAAATACTCCTAGATCATTTCTTAGGAAATTGGGGGGATTAAAGATTCCTGGATCATTTTCTTATATATCTTAATAGTTGTTGAGTCATGTGATTTAAAAATAGTTGTCATTTATTTTTTAGTTTTTTTAATTTTCTATTGTTCAAATATTATTCATAATAGTTATATTGGTACTTGGTTATAAGTTATACATTATATTACTTGCACAACCCTATCCTTGTAGATTGCATCATGTTGATCAATGATTTGAGTAAAATTTAAAGTGTATGTTTATTTCACATTCATGCTTGACTTATAGAAAAAAGTTATATATATATATATATATATATATATATATATATATATATATGGGGTTCACTAAAGCCAACAAAAATAATCCAAATTAATCACTCACCAAATCATACATATGCATATGGGTCTACTCTGTAAAAGAGAAGAAGAAAGAATATAAGAAAAAAAAGTATAAAAAAAGAGAGGTAAAAATAAATAGTATCACTAAATACTATGACACTAAAGTTCTTCAAAAAAATGAGATGGTTATTACAAAAAATAAGAAATAATCCCATTGAAGTTAATGCATTTTCATTTATCTTAAGGCACACATTTGGTATTTTTGCTTGATAAATTTGGATTGAAGCATGATATTATTAATGTGATATCTTCATAAATCCTAGCATTTGATTCCTTTAATGAGATCAATGTCATGCACATTTGAGTCTTTCTTTACATAACTTTTATTCGAATATCCCTTGTGGAGTGCATGGACCCATTTGATCAATGTGAAATTGAAAGTATAGCTTGTTAGGATCAGAGTCTAAGAAAATTCAAATTCCTAAATACAATGTTCATATGTGCTTCTAATAGGACAAGAATTTGTGATGAGTACTGATTTGAGCAATAAACTATAAACCTTTGGGATATTGATTTAACTTATGCTTGAGATTTTGATTATAAACTAAAATGAAGCTAAAGCATGAGCAGTTTTGTTCATTTTAGTTTTAATTTTGTTTTTTTGTAGTTTTGTTTTGTTTTTGTTTTTTTAATTTTTACTTTTTATTTTTGCCATGTTATTATCGTTAGTTTTAATTTTACTTAGTAGTATGTTTGTGGGTATCATTACTATAAGCCCTCACGAGACTTAAACTCGTCCACTAGAGCCACCTAGAGGTTTAAAGGATTGTTGCATATACTAAATACAACCACATTAATCTACAAAAATGATTTAGTTTAGTTTAGTTTTGTTGATTTTTTTTAGTTTTTATATCACTTTCCTTGCTAAAGGCTAGCAAGAAGTTTGTCAAGGGTTGTGAGAAGTGCTTGAAAAGTACTTAAATTTTGTGATTTTATTAAGCTTAAGTGTAACAAAAAGATTTTATTATAGCCAATTTATTTGAATATTTATTCTCGGAATCACAAGTATTTTATGTTCTATTTTTGGTGTTTTTAGCTTCAAATATATAAATTTATCAACATATGAAGAACAACACTAGAAGCACTCAATTTTGACCCTAGGAGCTCAAAAGAATAAGAAATGTAATCCTTACATAAAGAATCAATTATCTTCTAAGGTGTAGAATGCAAAGTTTTCAAGAAAACTAAAATTTGTCGTGATGTACACAGTTTGGTATGGATTAGGCATTCTTAGTAACATGTGTCATTGCGTGGAATAGGTGGTGCCACGAAGAAAACCTCTTGGTTTAGAATTTGGTGAACCTGAACCTATATTATGTCGTGGCATAGAAAATTTTATGCCATGATGTGCTTCCATTAAAAGTACATGAAGTCCTCTATTCCCATATGATAACTGTATTTTATATAATTATTTTCATCTATTTTATTAATTATAATTGCTATGTTCTTCACATTTTTAGTTAATTTTAGTTTAATAAATTAGTATTTACTGTTTATTTATTAAGGAATATATTTTTAAGAAAATTAATCAATTTAAATCGAAAACGTACTTAATTGCAAATTTATGTCTAAAAATATAATTTCAAATAAATCAGTGCTTAATTGCAATTTATAAAAGTCGAAAATATAATTTAAATTAAAATCGGGCTTAATTTTAATTATTAAAAGTTTAAATTTAATTTAAATTAGAAAAGGGCTTAATTGTAATTAAAGAAAGTTTAAAATGTAATTTGAATTAAATTTGTGGGTCAAAATGCAATTAATTAAAGTTATTTTTCTGCACAGGAGAGAAGAATCTCATGTGCCATAATCCACGTGCATCACGTGAGCCGTCAGATCACACAAGAAACGGTTAGGATTGGTGCGTACGTTTCAAACCCGACAATAGCGAGTGGACCGTTATTCCTAGAGTCACGCGGCTCGGTTAGGATTGACCCGTTCCAGCCGCTGTCCCCCATGTTCGCACGCCTCTTTTCCCGTGTGGTTGATCCACATGTGCCCGGTTATTCTATGAATCACAAGCTGCCACGTGTCCCACTTTTATCTTGCAGCCAATCATGTTCTGACACGTGGCATGTTATGGTGAGCACGAAAGCACAGGATCACTCATGCATTGCAGCCATTGTCTCCCACATTCTCGCACTTCTTTTCCCGTGCAGTCGATTCATATGCACCCGTTCCCTGAAACCAATGAGGTGTTGCCACGTGTCCCCCACGCATAATATTTAATTATTTTCGCCATATCTATCTGTCTCCCCGCGTGTATTAAAAAATATATTTTTAAATGTATTTTTTTTAGAAATTTGATGTTATAAATAGGGGATAGTATGATAGAGTAAAGAAGTTTTGGGAGTTTAGAGTTTGAGATTTTTAGTAGTATTCGGGGGTGGACTGTGGAACACACAGAAGCCATTTTTGGCTTCTGTTGTGTTCTACGTGTGCCAAATATTTACGATCCAAAATGATTTAATTTTATTTTGTTCTTCATCTCTTTTTCCTTAACTGTTGTAATTTTTATTTTTAATTTATGAAGTAATTTAATTTTTCTAGGGTTGCATTTGATCTAAATTTATGAAGCTTTGATTTTAATTATTTTTGAACGATTTATAAGACGTTCGATTTGTTTATTCTATTTATGCTTAATGTTTTTGATTATTTACGAATTTTATCAAATGATCCGTGGCACTTAAATAAACTTGGAAGAGGCATTTTTGTGTATATTGCTCATGCATAGAATGACATGTATGATGAAGGATAGGAATATACCCTAATTGTATATGTGGCCATTTAAGAACTTAGGACGTAATGAATCTTGGTGAATTTAATTCTCATAGGAATATAGTGAATTAATTTAACGAGGTGTGCCTATACGGAGCTCGGAAGAGATGTATGGATAAAATTAGAAGTTTTCGGTTGACAAATTAAATGTACTAAAAATATAAATCAAGAGAAAATAACATTATTCGACTCGATTAATTTGGTGAAAAACTACAATCCTAGATTTCTTTTATTTTGTTATAAAACTCTTTTCTTAACTTGTTCCAATCAACGATCGTTTTGGATAAAATCAGAGAGAGATAATTTTAGTACTCAACAAACTATAGTGACAAATCTCCGTGGGAACGATAACTTACTTATCAAATTTTATTACTTGTGACCGTGTATGCTTGCACGTTTTATGTTCTCCAAAAGAGACAACAAGTTTTTGGCACCGTGATGTGCTTCCATTAAAAGTACATGAAGTCCTCTATACCCATATTCTTTCCTACAAATAAGTACTTACCTCTAGGTTTTATTCAGCTTTCATTCCACATAGAATGGGCACCGTCTATAGTTTAATTTACTCACTTTTATTTACTTTCTTTCTCTAGATATAATTTAATTTAGAATTTACAATTCTATTTTACAAATTGACAATTTATTAGTGTTTAGGAATTTCTTTTTGTTAAAAGAATTATAAAATAATTTGACTTTTTAAAACCACCAAAATTCCTTGAGAGACAATCTGGGGAGTATGCTTATCACTTATTATAAGTGATCCATGCATTTGTGAGTTTCTTTTAAATACAAAATTTGACTATCAAGTTTTTGTGCATAATGGACAACTAAAACCCAATGATGACCAAAATAGTTAAACATGCAAAGTTATAGACATTAAAATTATAGCTCTATTATAAGTAAGTCAAAATATGAATTAATTACCTTGTAGGATATGGAATAAGAAACTTTTGATTCACCCATAGCTCTAAAACCATTTACATACTCTAGTACTACAATTAAGGGCATTTAAATCGGGATTTAAAGTTAGTTTTTGAACAAAACTAACTTATAACAAATTTTAAGTCGGTATACTCATAGACCAACTTAAAAAATTATAAAAATTAGCATTATTCCTACATGTGAATTGGTGCTACACGTAGGATGTAGTATCATTTTTACGTGTGCAGCGATGCAATCCACATGTAGCGTCGGTTGACACATAGAACCAATGATATGGCCTACATATAGTGTTGGTTGACACATAGTTCCAACACATAACAGATATTGTTTGTCCTATATGTCAACCAATGCTACACGTGAGACATAATGTCGATTATACGTGTCAACTAACGCAAGCCAAGTGTAGCATCTATTGACATGTAGGACCTACGCTATGTCCTGCCAGTAGTGTCACTCGTATATGTCAAATGATGCTATCTTATTTTTTTTTCCTCTTATCTTCTTCTCACCCCTATTTACTGACAATACCTAGCGCATGTTTCCCTCTTTCCTACTTATAAAAAACCAAATATCGACCCTATATTCTTTCTCATTTTTTGGCCACTTTCATCCACCAGTGTCGTTAAGTGAGTTTTCTTCCTCTCCAATTTCTCTTCTAAATCCATTATTGTTTTTAGCATAATACTCAAATTTTTCATACCCATTTTCCTTCGCTTTTCATATATTTTTTATTTTAATTTATATTGTGTGTTATTGATTATTTATATATATTTTTGTGTTATATAGGTTGTGTATTTTTATTCAAACTTAAAATGGAAAAAAGGTATTTGATTTATTTATGTATTTTAAATTTTTTATGTATTTATGTTTTTGATATAAATTTTTGAAAATTATTTACATGTACATGAAATATATATATATATATATATATATATATATATATATAATGTATAATGAGTTTATTAATATTTATTATTATATATATATGTAAAATATTTGTTGTTATTACATGCATTTATATATTAATAAATTATTATATATTA
Source organism: Hippophae tibetana (assembly GCA_037013495.1). Lineage (NCBI taxonomy): Eukaryota > Viridiplantae > Streptophyta > Magnoliopsida > Rosales > Elaeagnaceae > Hippophae > Hippophae tibetana. The sequence continues at coordinate 7,550,273 of CM072808.1, read as the reverse complement.
TATATTGTTAATGTTATAATGTTTTTAGATTTTATATATTTATTTTTATATGATATTTTGATAGATATTACGTTATTTATGACTTCATATATAATAATATCTCAAATATATTGATTGGATACATATTTAATATGTTTAATGTCTTTAATAGAAAATGGACAAATCTATTTCTAGAGTTGAAGGTTTCTCGTAATTTTTCCATAGAAATAATAATAATGAAATTAGTATGATTCGATGCCTATGTCTTAAATGTAAAAATGAGAAATTTCATTATGTTGATGAGATTAAGTATCACCTTATCAGTAGTGGTATTCTTTTGAGATGTAAATGTTGGTATTATCATGGATAAAATATTGATAATACTCATAAGGAAGACATATATAAGGATTTGAGTGGATTATATACTTCTTATCAGAATATACAGACATAAAATATATTTCATGCTATTGAAATAGAACTATATGAGGATGATCCCGAAACCTTTAAAAAGCTTCTAGGAGATGTCCAAAATTCGTTGTATCCAAAGTACAAGAAATACACTAAAATATCAGGACTGGTTCATTTGTACAATATGAATACAAAAACTTGTTTTTTTGGAAAGGGTTTCACAGAATTACTCAATGTACAAATAGATATGTTTCCTGAGGGTAATGAATTTCCATCTTCAATGTATAAAATGAAGAAATCTCTTAGTTAATTTGGCAAGGAATATCATAAGATTCATGCTATAAATGAGACAACACCTAAGAAAGGCGTGCCTACAAAGGTTCTTTGGTACTTACCTTCGATTCCTCGCTTTCAAAAGTAAAGAGGCATCAAAGATGTTGACTTAAGATTTAGATAATTGATATGATGATAGGATGCTACGTCATCCTCATGATTCTCCAAATTGGAAACTAGAAGATAATTTATCCTCTTAATTTTCATCTGATATGCGCAATCTTCATCTTACCATTGTTGATGATGGAATTAATCCACATAGTTCCCTTAGTAGTAGATATAGCTATTGTCTACTAATTATGGTAACATACAACCTTCCTCCTTGGTCGTGGAAGAAAAGAAAATTCATGATGTTAGCATTATTGATCTAAAAATCGAAATAACCTAGAGTTGATATTGATGTATATTTGCAGCATCTGATAGATGATTTAAAGACATTTTGGAATAATGGTGTAAATGTTTATGAAGTAGATAAAGAAGAATACTTTAACTTAAGGGGGTTCCTTTTTATGGACAATTAATGATTTTCCTTCCTATGGGAACTTATCAGGATATGCAACAAAAGGTTATATCGGATGTTCTATTTGTAGTGATGGTACTTCTGTAACTTATCTTATTCACAAAAGAAAGATGTCTTATAGAAGACATATAAGATTTTTTCCATTTGGACACAAGTTTAGATACCAAAATAAACCTTTCGATTGTGAAAAAGATCAAGATCCTGCACCAAGACCTTTGTAAGGTGTTGAGATAAAACATCAATATTTTGGGAATTATCTTATTGGAAAGATCTACACATTCATCACATCTTAGATATCATGCACATTGAGAAAAATGTATGTGAGAGCTTGATTTGTATATTACTTAATATACCAGTAAAATTGAAGGATGGAATTAAAGCAAGACTAGATTTAAAGAAACTAGGCATACGACCTGAATTGGTACCAAGGGTGGAAAATAATACGAATCAAACATACTTGCCAGCAACATCATATACAGTGTAAAAAAAGAGAAGGATGTGTTTTTTAAATGTTTGGTGGGTGTTAAAGTTCATGATTGTTACTCATCCAACTTTAAAATTTTATGTCTATCACTGATAAGAAACTTTATGGATTGAAATCACATGATTGTCATATCTTAATGCAATCGTTATTACTAGTTCCTATTAGGTCAATTCTTCCAACACATGTTTGATTATAAATAATTTGTCTTTGTTCATTCTTCAATACAATATGCAAGAAATCTATATCAATTGGCGAGTTAAAATCTTTACCAAAATATGTTGTGGAGAATTTGTGTCTGCTTGAAAAATATTGTCCTTCTTTTTTTCGATATCATGATTCACTTGTGTGTTCATTTAGTTTAAGAGGTTTAATTATATGGTCCTACTTACTTAAGGTGGATGTATCTTTTTGAGAGATACATGCAAGTCCTTAAAGAATATGTAAATAATAGAAATCGTCTTGAAGGATGCATGGTGGAACATTACATTGCTGAAGAGGCCATTGAATTATGTTCTGAATACTTTAGTGGATGCATTGAAGTTGAGAATCCTACGCACAAGTTTGTTTTAGAACGTCACATGATCCAAGTAGGTAACCTTATGTTCTGTGGAAGTAAGAAATTATTTATTCATCACATTCGATGAGAAAAAGTACACCAAATCATTTTGGTAAATAATAATGAGGCACAACCGTATATAGAGTATGTGATGATAGGTTCAACATTTCATTTAAAATAAAATTATTATTTATTTAACTATTAATGATACCTAATTGATATATCTTTAATAACATTACAAAATTCATTTAAACTTATTGAAGATCGATTCTCGTTATAGAAAAAGGAGGAGAAAAATGGTTGTATGATGAACATAAGCCAGAGCTTATTAATTGTTTTCACAACAATGTAAGTGTCACATAAAAGAATTCATACTTCTATATAATGTTTTAAACACATTTCATGTTTTTATATGCATAGATTTGAGTTAAACTCAGCAAACCCAATCATAAAATAATAGAAAATTTTAGAATGGCTTGTACATGATCAAAAATTGGATGTCATGTTCTAGTTTGACAATAAATGGTTCGAGGTTTATGACTTAAGCAAGAGACAAAGTTAGAGTAAATCATAATAGTGGTGTGAAGATGATTGCACAAACTGAGCAATTTTCCAGTTCAAAAGATGGTAATCTTGTACTTTATGATAGAACATATTATGGTATAACATATTTGACCTAATAGGAACTCTTGTTTATATGTTTAGACTTAAATTGTCAATTAATTTATATTTCATCATTATATGTAGATATTTCATGGATGATAGGGTGCTAGATACTATAGTACTAAATGATCCATTGGGACATTTGAAAAGAAGGGGTTGTACTAATATACCCAATGCTCCACTTAATCCAGATGATAGAGTACCCATTTAATTCGATGAAATTGGTAAGCCATTAGGAGAAAATAGCCAACAATTGAAATCTTCTATTGGTAGACTTGTGAAGTCAAGTATACCAATCAATATAAATGATTGGACTAAAGTTGAAATGTTGAAAAGTATAAGATATGGAAAACCATTATGTAATTTTCTTTTCTTTTATAATTAATTACATATATTATATCTTTGTTGTATTATATCTCATCTAAAATGTTTTTTATAGAATCATTTTAATGTCCCTAATAATTGGGCAAACAAGTGTTACAAGATTGCAAATAAGGCATGGAAAGAATACAAAACTTCCAAATTGGCCAGAAATTATGTATTTTCATACTTGGATCCACTTAATGAACAAGAACTATACAAAATTCCTAAAGAACACTCCTATATTGAACCCTAATTATGGAAATACTTTGTATATTATAGATGTATGGATGAATTTCAAATCATTAGAAAGGAAGGTCAAAATATACAAATGTCGAATATTCTTCCTAACCGTACTGGGAAGTCATCAATTCCTAAAGTTAGACAAAAAAGATAATATTAAGTTGTTAATTTATAATTTTTTTTATTTTTATACCCCTCAAATTTAAGTTAATAAAATGGTTAATAAATTTATTTAATTTATCCAAGAAGCTGAATTGGGTAGACCGATTACTCGAGCTGAATTATTTATAGAAACAAAGACCCTAAAACAAAGAATTCAAGACCCACTGAATAAACAAGGAGAAGAAAAACTCAATATGTTGGTTAGTAATTTAACTTGATACAAAATATTTATGATTTTTTCATATTTATGTAATAATGTATGATATTGTTTTTGCTTTATTATTTGTACATAGTAGTTGAAAAATAAATTAATAGGGATGAAATAATCGAACAACATGATAAAGGTACAATATATCATGCATTTGGATGCAAGCATTCTAGTTGTGTTAGGGGAGGAAGCTAATATGATGGTTATATGGAGTTTTTTAATATTCCAAAATAAAGGCCTCAAATGGTCAATAAGAAGAAGTACTTTAAAATAGAAAAAGAATTGAACTCCTTTAAGGCCTCAGTGTTATGTGAGATTGCCACTTTAAAGCAATATCAATCACAACACATGTTACGATGGCACCATACTATAATCAAGGCATGTCTTATTGACCAGGTATGTCACCATCCATACTAGGCATGCCACCATCTATAAGTGGTATGTTACCCATACAGTCTAATGGTACACAACCTATATCCTCTATGGGATATAGTCATCTTATTAAACCTTCATTAATGCTAGGGATGTTAATGCAATCAGGTAGTGCTTCAATATCTCCAATGCAATCTGTGCATTCTTACCATCCATCACATGATGAATATTTTGATGAGAATGTCCCAATAGCTACCCTACATGGAAGTTTTCTTACATTTGATGAATCATTTGTGTTAAGATTTAAAGCTTATGTAGATAGTCTATTATTTTTATTATTTATTATATATAACGCTTAAGTTTTTTATAGAATATGAAATGTTTATTGAAACATCCATCATCTACTGACTATGTCATTATTGGAACAATATAACAATTGAGCAATGATAGAATGATTCATAATCAATATTTTCCAAATTATTGGTGAATAATAATTTATCAATCATTGTCACTACCTGTGCCTTTTAATTTTACCAAAGTCCAAGAAGTTGTTGGACAATATATGGCTTGGCCATCGAATCAAGTTATGAATTTTTTTGAAATGGTATTATTTTTTTTACCTAAGATAAAAAATTTGTTATTACTTCTATTATATTATTATTCTTTTGTTTTCACTAACATATATAATACCTCTTCTTTAGTCTATTATAACAGAATTAGTAAGTGCAGTACATTTAAGAGATACAAAGAAATTATATCATGGAAAATCTATGTCTAGTGGACAATCATCTAGCACTAAGTCATTCAAGAAGAATCCATGGAAAAGTATACTTATGAATATACTATAAACTTCGACAAAAATATTGGCTTATTAATGACTATTGTTGCGAGCAAAACTAGCCAAAGTGATGGATGGATGGATTGTACCATTTACTTAACTTATGTTTGTAAGGCTAGCTTGGCCGAGTTGGAATCAAGCTCATAAAAAGATTCCATGGGTTGGAATTTCCTCCCACCATCTAGGTCCCGGTTTCCTATTTGGGTTGGAAGAACAATTGACTTCTATGTAATTGGTCCTATGTATGAAATTTTCATTTATCAAGTTCATATGTACCTTCTGTGGCATATTTTTGGGCTTTTTCCTAGGAACATGATGTATTTCATTGGACTCACATATTGTGAAGCCGACCTTAGTTATCACAAGTGATCTTGACCAAATGTGTAATACGAAGTATCATTTCCACGTTCATTTGGCAGATCACTTTTGTCTATATTCTCTTGATTTGTTTTCTAAATAGAAATAAATAATTTAGCTAATATTTTTTAATTTATATAAAACTTTAATTTTTTATAATATTTAACTTACTACTAAATTAAGTAATACTTTTTGCTCATCAGTTAATGTATTGTTATATCCTTTCTTAGGCACCTTCATCACCTTGAACACGTATGCCTGGGTGACTTCATGACCTAACTCTTTCTCATCTTCATTCATTCAAATATATTCATTATATACATCAATTGAAATATTGGAATAAAATTTAGATGTATAATGGCCTTACCATTTGAGCTTTGGTCTTAGGGATGTTCGTTCTCCCACTTTTATCAAGGAATTTATTTTCACAATATGCCCTTTTCAATTCTTTGCTTCTTTCCTATAAGAGATTTATTGAAAAATACAAAAATATTATATTAATTGAATATATTATAAGAAAATTATGAAAAATAATAAATATATGAATAGTATACATGACATTTATCATATTGTTTATAATTGACAAAGTCTTTCTAATGAGCATCCGTGATGCAAGGAATTCGGTGGTTTTGTATAAAATATTTTTTCATTTAATGGGTTTAGGATAACCCTTACATAATGAACATAATTTTCTTTGTTTTAGAGTTCTTCTATATCGAACTTGCTATCCTATATCAATATTTTTCCTAATTCTTAGAAACACTATACCTAACATGAAAAGGTCATAATAAAATTGCAAGTACAATTATTTTTCATAAATTAATGCATTGATTTTAATTTTAAAGTATTAGAATAATACCCATCCAAATTTTTCGTTTCTTAGATTTTTTTAAATTTTTTTCAGTCTAGAATATTGATTGGTATTATGGTTCTCACCAATTTACCAATCATTGTCTTATATTGTTCTCCTATATCCTTTATATGGTCTCCATTTTCATCAATCTAAATGACTGATCATGTAGCTGGTCATCAATTTGATTAGGTATATTGTACCACCCTTCCTTTTTGTATATTAATGCATATATTTTCGGTATCCTCCATCTATGCTTTATTAGAATAATTGACTTGATCATTCATGTTGACATTAAAATCATTTTCCATGATGCGAAAAAATGAAAATAAATATATTAGTTATAAAAAAACATATATATTAGACAATAAACGTGAATCAATTTCATAAGAATTATTACCTTCTTCGTGCAATTTACTAAGTTACTCTATGTTTTTCTTTATATATGTAAGTACCATCAATCTATTTATGTATACATATTGATGAATCAACATCCGAAGTATTAGAATCTTAGCTCAAATTTATAACATAAGTAGTGAAATTTTCAAGGTTGGACAACAAGTCAAGTACATCATCTTCCATGGTGTTATTTTCATTGTAAAACTCTTTTAAAGGCATTGTTAATACAACTGATCATCTTGTGTTTGTTCGATTGTGCACATAAAAAAGTTTTTTTGCATGATGGACCAAGATAAAATTATCATCTTTGGAACCTAACCCAATTCGTCTACTTTATATCCAATATTGATTGTGTCTTCCATCCAATCACATAAGAACACCATTTCCTTGAACACCTCATAATCAACCTCCAAAATTTCTTGAATTATTTCATAATATATCCAATTAGATATAACAGGTTAGCATCACTTATGCTCACAATTTCCATGTTTCTGCTACCAACTTCACTCCAATATTTTGATTTCACGTAAGTCATCCCTTTGATCAGTGGTAAATTTGCACCTTTTGATGATAACACTAGGGTGCTTTTTCACTACATATTTTGGATTATGTGCGAGCCATTCCAAAGATTTGGTCATCGAATGATTATGATCTTTGATTTTATCAACAATCTATCCATTACAAAATATATATTGATCAAATTGATTTACATGTTCATAAATTGAAATCAAATTGATTTATATGTTCTTAAACACTTTCATATTAACTCAGTCAATTGATAATTGTTTTTTCTTATGCTCATCTTGTAACTGTTTCTCTCATAGTCTTTGCTTATTGTGTGAGTCTCTTTTTATGATATGCATGTGCATTCTAATAATGACAAACTTTAATAAATATTATTATGTTTAAAGAAAATAAAGGAATATCAATGTAGGAATGTAAAAAGTTTGGGGATTTTTACTCCTTATATGGTTCAATCTCTATATTATTTTCTAGGATTATTTGGTGACATTGCTCCTAGTCAAACTCATTGATAAGAACTTTATGACCAATAGATATTAAAACACTGACATCTAACATTTCGTGATATAAGAAAATCTTATGGGTAGGATTTTGAATAGAATAAACACTGCTAAGGTATTTAGAACATAATTCATTACCCTCTTTGGCAATATAGCACTCAGGCATGCAACCCTCAGTTTGATTATGATTATGTACATATCCCTTCAACACACCCATATATCTTTCAAAAGGATACATCCAATGTAAGTATATAGGACTACACAATTTCACTTACTGAACAAAGTGAGCTATTAAATGTATCATAATATCACCCGTTTATGTCTTTTCTTGTCACTGCTTGTTTTATCCTTTAAAGTTTTTACTTTCATAGTTTTCTCCTTTACAACTTTCATACTTTTTATTTTCCTCTTCCCTTTTTTGGTATAACATGAAAGGTCTACATCATTGCCTTAATTTAGCACCATTTTTAACTTACGTCCAATTAAACTTTTATTAACCTTTCTCTTCCCATGTATTTTAAATTTCATTCCTTCAATTTCATGTATTATCTCTAATTCCAAAGAATGGATCGAGTTCACATCCATCAAAATTTTAATTTTGACATCTAAATTTGTATCTAGTAGGCAAGAATCTTTTATCTCCCATATAATGCATATTCTATCCATGTTGGAGATAATCTACGTAAGTATCATCACTACAAATTGGACAAACTTTATATCCATGAGTTACATATCCTGATAAATTATCATATGCCAAAAAATCATTAACTATCCATAAAAGAATTACTCTTAATGTGAAACACTCATCTTTGTTTGCATCATACACTATGATGCCTTCATCCCATAAGGTAATTAGGTCATCTATCAAAGGATCCAAGTGCACATCAATGTCCAAACCAGGTTTTTTTGGACCAGATATCAACAATATTAACATCAAAAGAATTTTTTTTATGAAAATTCGAGGAAAATTGTAAATGGCCATAATAATTGGCCAACAACTATATCTATTACTTAGGAAATTATATGGGTTAATTTTGTTAGTATATATGGAAAGTTTAAGATTCCAATGTTCATTTACAAATTTAGGTCTTATTTCATCAATTACTTTCTATGATTTTCATATGGTGGAACAATTACACTGAGATCAATTATTTTTCCGAACAAAATATGCAACGAAGACATGGAATCATTTTGTGAGCTCTACTCTAACTAGGACAAGTAGGCCTCAACCAATGAATTAAGCAAGTAGCATAGTGGAATTACAAAACAACAAACTTGATTCAACACATAATTAAAATAACCAACAAATATGAAATAACAATCTATGGTATACAAACTAGTGACGGTATGCCTCATAAGCTTTTATCTAGACTAGAATCAAGCATAAGCGAAGAAAAAACATGCAACAAGTAAAATAGGAATACATATTGGAAATGCTATAAAGGATTTCCAATAGCTTTAAGACCTCATATATGGGAATATATTCAGTTAATGATGATTGTACTCTCACAGCATACGATCAATCATAACACAACAAATTAATTGAAAGAGTCTAACACCCAGTACATAACTAGGGTAAGGTGATGTTGACTTCTTAAAGAATCATACCAAACTCCATGCACATAAAGCATAAGAAATAATTATAAAGCTAATTCATCATATAAGGAAGGAAAAGAAAGCACACAAAAAAAATCAATAAGTTTTTTTCTAATTTGAGTCTAAATCTAGTATATAGGTACATTCATGATTAAAACTCAGATTATACTAGCACAATAGCTGATAATAAAAGCACAGTCATATAATGAGGTAAGTCTATATAGATTCCCTACTTATATGGTAATATCCTCTGGTTAATTGATGAACGAAAACCGGCATCGCAGATTCTTGCAAATACTTTGGTTTTAATATTTATAAAACTCTCGCAAGTGCACGAATCATTTCATAGAAAATGATAAGTATACTCCCAAGGTCGATCTAAGGAAGGAATGTATGTGGTTTTTAATTTTTTATTCAAACTTTTAAAAACGAAATTAAATCATAAACATCCTGTCACGATAGTTTGGTTTTTGTGTTCCTAATCTAATAACATAAAAATAAACATATATACAGATTAATAAATATAATCTAATAACATAAAAATGAACATAGATACAAATTCAATAAATATTTATCTAAAAATAAACATAGATATAGATTCAATAAATATTTATGCAAATTTTATCATTTATATTAGTGGAGTATTTATGGATATAATAACTAAATTAATTATGCTTGCTCATATTATCTAGGTTATTAAAGATATAAATTGATATTTTATTGATTCTCTTTTTTTTTATATAAATACCACCTTTGGTGGGGTTAGATATTCTTTGTTAACTAAACAAATCAATTAACACCTATGGGTGGGGTTGATAACTAATTTGGTTAATTAAATTAATTCCTTTTTCTAAGAGATTGAAAATGAACCATTTAAATGCCACCTTTGGTGGGGTTAGACAGTTTAAACTTTATTCAAGGTGTCCAAATTAAACCTAAGAATTTAGTTATCCGAGTACTAACTTTCAAGTTTTAAAACCACTACCGAAAACATGTCGTCAATACATTTTCAGATAATAATTCTTATAAAAACTTTTGAAATAGAGCTTCACTCTAACTACCGGGCGATTGTACCATCAAATAAAAGAGCACTACTCTAAATCAGACCGGATAACTAAACCTTAACATCTAATTTTCAGGTTTAAGTTTGTAATGAAAAATAATATATTTCTCTCTAACATTCTTAATATAAAATCATGAATAAAAATAAAATCAATTCAATTTATAGATTTTTACCTATTTAATATTTCGCAAGCATAACAACGTTATTATTACATCATGTTTATAAACAGCCAGCACAGTTAAATTTAATCACAAACAAATTAAATATAACATGTAAGAATAAAGCATAAAAAATAACTGTAAAGAAAATAAAATCCTTATAGAACTTCGATGCTATTCCCGTTGCTAGAAAACCTCCAAGCGGAATTTGCACTCCCATTTATTGAATCAAAAAGCTAAATTATTACAAAAACATTACAAGTTCCTCTCAAAAAGAGAAGAACTCTAAAACTAAGAGAATTGAACTAAAAACTAAGAGAAAAACTAAGAAAAGCTTGAAAACTAAGAAAGAAACTAAGAAAAACTTAAAAACTAAGAAATGAGAGAAAGAAAGAAGAGAGAAGTGTGTTTTGAAGGTGTGTTTTGAAGTGAAGGGAAATGGGGTATTTATAGGTGAGGATGGAGAGAAAAAATGAGTAAAAAAATGTAAAAACGCGTAATGGAAATGCTGAGGTCATTAAATACGTCAGCATGACGTCATGGGGTGGCTGCACGTGAAAAATGGGGCGAAAAGGCATCGGCGCGCGCAGCGCGCGTGAACAGTAGCCGCGCGCATGGATTGGAGGCCTGGCGCACTGGGGCGTGCGCGGATTGGGGCACTGGGGCGCGCGGGCATGGGCGCTGGGGCGCTTGGCTAGGCGCGCGGCTGGGCAGCTGGGCGCGATTTTCTCCTTTTTGACATTTTTGACATTTTTGACCCATTTTGTCCAATTTTTCCATGTTTGTTGACCTTTCCCCACTTATTTATTAATATATTTGTGATGTATTGCTTCAAGTATTCCTCTTTGAGTCTTTAAGTTGCGTTTTTAAGCCAAAATACCTGAAAAACAATAAAAATACTCGTGATTCCGAAAAAGACAAATTTATATAAATATATGATAAAACATATAAATATATATATTTTTAATCAATTAATGTGCATAAAATCATGGTTATTTTAGTGCTTTTTGAGCACTTATCATTGCTTATGGAAACCACTTGGCAGCAAAGAATATTCTCAAATAGAAGCTAGAAATAGATACAACTTGATGGAAAAGTATAAACATAAATACCTCTATCAGTCGAGACCACAATACCCTAACTACCTATTACTACCTTGTAACAACTTGATCCAACACACGAATTTGACTCTCTTTCTGATCAAATATTGTACACTGAATTACCAACAATCCCTAATGTGAACCAAAATGTATAAAACCAACGTGGGAAACAACTCAACCACGAAAACCTACAATCATTTTCTTGGGAAAACATAACAATCTGAAAAGCACAATATTTCCAAAATCACACCAGTAAAATTGTCTTAGCTAATCATAGTCATTGAATGCTATTTTACTCTTATAATAATGTATCATAATCACTAAAATAGACTCGAGGTGATTTGTGATATGGAAGATGTTCACATTATGAACCCAAAACCCACTAGCAAACAACTCATCGAGTACCTACCATTCAAGACCATAGTTTTTGTCATATAGTCATGAATCACTAATATCGAACAAGCACTTAAGATAATAGTGATCTAAAAAAATGAGATGTTAGTTTCATAGAAATCTACTAGGATTTTTCTCATTAAGAAACACCAAGAGATGGGATATTTATAGCCAAAACTTAAGCTTGTAGGGTATTGCACAAAATATCTTGCCAACCACCCTCAACGAGGGTCTCATCGACCATACTCGATGCGGCTTCACTGACCACCTGATAAGGTGATTTGGCTATGGATCCAAAAAGGACCTCATTGAGGTGCACCAAAATCCATTTTTTGGTTCAAGAAAAATTTTCCAAGTAATTTTCATAAATACCCACACACAAAACACAAAATGAAAATGTTAGTAAGTGAACTTCCTAACATGTACACTACAAAAACCAATCTTGTGGTGTGTGTGTAAATTTGCTTGCAAATAGAGTGTATGAAACTATGTACATGTGTGCATAATTGATCATCAGTAAAAAACTTTACATAGAGGAAGATAGTTATACTAAGTAAAATAAATTGACTCTATGTTTTGCACAAAATAATACCAACAAAGACTTAAAGGAGTACCAGTCTTATGCTTTCTAAAACGGGGAATAAAAAAGTGACACAAAAAACCATCTTTCAACTTCTTCTTTGCATGCCATGTCAATATTTTTGATGTCTTCTTTCTCTTATACATTCCTTGAATATGAGGAATTGGTGGAAAGTACTATAAAACCTTTCCTAAAACACCTTTCTTCACATTCCCATCACAAGTCATCTTACGCCTTCAATCACCATAAACTTTGTAACTTGATAGATCCACATAATCCCTTCAATAAAGAATGCAGTCATTTGGAAAAACATAAATCTTCTTATATTTCATGCAAAAATGATTTAAAGTCTTCTTGACTTCATACATAGATGAAGGCAATTTATTTCCATTAGGTAGCAAGTCCATCACTACATTCAACATTTCAGTAAATCCAATATCATTTATCCCATGTTTTGCCTTGGCCTTATACATCTTTATTAATGCAAAAAACTTATTTTTTTTTCTGGAATTCTAATAGAGTGTCTTTTTGCATCTTGTAACATTGTCTTAAATATGTCAAGATTGTCAACAAACTCATTTTTCACAGCATGGATCATTTAATCTATTTCTTCATGTACATCAATGTCCACTTCAAGCATTGTTGGCCTTTTTCATTGACAAGGCGTTTCATTATGACTATCAAATTTCATCTCTTCTCTACGAAAAAATCAATTATCATAACTTGTTAAGATACCCTTACAAACTTATGTCATTGGTAGGGATTTTTTTTAAATCGTTGCACTTAATGCAAAGGCATTGAATCGCATCCTCACCATTCACATTTTTATGAATATATTCTATAAAAAATAAACTCTTTCTAAGTACTCTTTAGAAAGTCTAGGTTGTTGTATCCAAGATTTGTCCATTCTATATAAGTATAGTTAATATTTCAATATGAATTTTTTTGTATTATACTATACATACATGCATGCATACATATATATAAATAGACATGATAAACAAACATAATATTGTTATCTCAATGAAACACTTATTTTTATTTGCCTATTATACTAGAAATAAATATCTACAAATATCATATATGTTAGCTTTAAAGTATAAAGTAATGACAACCAATACATAAAATTACACAATTTATTTGCTAATATTATTCTAAAATTAAAAATACTAATAAAAACTCAAATTAAAATAATAAATTTGGATTTAAAAAAATACTACATATTTAACAAAAAATTATTTGTACAAAATCTTTTAATTTAAAACATTATTGAACTTAATATTAATATTTAGTAAATAAGAAAATAAATTATAAAAATAATAATAAATTAAAATTTTATTAAAAAATAATACATAACATAAGTAATTTAGAATATTACATCGATAATAATATTCTATATAACAAGTGATTTATAACATTATTTGTGCATAAAAATAGTTTTTCGCAAGTGAGAAAGTGATAGAAAATAGAAAAATAAAATTCATACAAAAATGGGGTTTATTGTGATGAATAACAATGGAGTAGATGTGCAACGAAGAAATGGCGATAGTAGATGGCAATGACATAGGGCAACGACTTGGATGGGTTGGGTTAGGTGGGGAGGGAAAATCAAAGAGACAAAAAAGTAAATCTAAGAGTGGTGACTGGGAAAATAATATAGGTTTAGTGACTTATATAACATTTTGCAGCGAGTTTTTCCAAAATTTATTGCAATCCTTTGGTTTTTCAAAAAAACATTTAAGCAAAAATATTTTTTATTTTTTAAAATTATTTTCTTTGCATATATTTTAAATAATAACCAACAATAAATTTTTTTACATTGGTTATTCATTAAAACCAATGAAATTAACTGTTAATATTTTTAAAATTTATTTTTTCGTTGGTTATTAATTAAAACTAGTGCAAATCTTTATCTTTTTATTTTTATTTTTTTACCAAAAATTGACACATAAATATATTTTAGCTACTTTGCATCATATTTTCTTAAAAGCGATGCAATACCTACGTTTGTTGTAGTTGTTTAGCAAGCTTATTCTTTGAAGCTATCTTCATGACTATCATATCTTTCTCATGAATAATTTATCATATTAAATGCTACTTGCATTCTATATGCTTTCTTCACTTGTTGCTTCTTATTTCTTTTGAGTTAGCCACCACCCCACTATTATCATAGTACAATTTAAGTGGTAGGTCCATGTTTGGAACACCTTTCAAATTATTAATTATTTATGGAGTCCTATGCCTTCCCTTTGCCACTCCATGAATTGAAACATATTTTTCTTCCATTGTGGAATTGACTATATACCCTATAAGTCCTATAGTCCTTTGTTTCAATGTTGGTGTTCTGTTTGGAAAACATTGAGTTTTACTAGTTTACATAGTATTCTTATCTACCGCTACATAAGGTTCGTTACTGTTAATCAGTAATGTACACACACATATAATTAGTTACACTTTGTATGCGAGCATATTCTACGCATACCACAGAGTTGGTTTCTTAGTATGCATGCTAAGTTGTGAGTTGTAGTTTCTGTTTTGTTATACATGTGAGTATTTGGAAAATTATTCAAAAAAATTGGATTAAAAAATGGTTTTTGTGCACCATGAAGAGGCCCTCGACTGACCCGTTTTTGACCACCATAGAGAGGGTGGATGTGACGCTTAGGTTTTTCTATAAATACCATCTCTTCTCACTTTTCTTAAGCAAGGCAATAACAATAAAATTTTATCAAACTTTTCTCCAAATATTGCTTCTAATTCACAATTTACTTTGAGTGCATTTTAGTGTTTGTGATATGTTTTATGAGTAAAATAACATATTTGAGTGTTGAGAGCTTGAGACTATTTTAGAATTCATGTGACAACAAAACTATGATTTTGAGTTGGGTTAGTAGTACTTGAGTTCCAAAAATATTGTTTATTCATTTTCGTGGTTGAGTGGTTTTCGATGGTGTTAGTATACATTATTGTTCATGTTTCTGATCATTGCTTACTGATCACACTACTTAGTATGGTGTTGGCTCTGGAGGAGTGTAAAATATATGTGTCAAATTTGGGGTAGTGTGGTCCCAACTGATAGAGGTATTCACCTTGATATTTTTATTAAGTTGTAATTGTTTATTATTTAGTGAATTTCTACGTGGGTTTACCTCATTACATTTTTTATTGTGTATGCTCAGTGATGACTCTAAGAAGGTAAAGTCATTAGAAATATTAAAATATGAACTTTCTAGCAAGAAGGTGTGAAAATAGAATTTTTGGATTTTTTGGGATATTTTTGGAATTTATATGGGTTAACAAAGATATTGCTTAAATAAATTTCTAAAAATTTTAGTTTAGAAAAAAATAAAAGTTTTACTTAATTAATGTGGTTGTGGAGAGTTTTGAGATAGGATCTAAGCTAAAACCAACAATTGAAATGCCACTATGGTTTGACTCCACACCTTTTCCCTACCATCCTTAATCAAGTATGTATGCGGAAGAGTCCAATAGAGAGGTAAAAAAGATGCTGGAAATACATAAATTGTATGAGCAATGGTGGAGTACATATAAGAATGCCAAAACGTACAAAAAGAAAACAAAAATATGTCATGATAAGAGAATGTTATTATACTAATATTTTTTTTTTCTTGTAGGTGAATAAAGGTGTAGAGTAATGGCACAATAAGATTGAGCATTTTGACAACAAATGTGGTGTGCCATGACTATAAGAGTTTTCTTTCTTTCTACTTTTTCGTATTTATATATGCACATTAGGGATAATGTGCAATTTATGTTTGGGGGAGGGAACTTCATTCTCTACTTTAGTATTTAGTATGCATTTAAAATTTTTAAGGATTGTTTTTATTTTTCTTAGGATTGTTTTAATCATGATTTTGGGTACGTATAAATTGATAAATATATATCAACTAAATACATGCATCCTTGATATGAAACATATGAACTCAATGGTAAACATTGGTTGTTACGACTACTATATGGATTGTAACATGCTCGTTAAGATACTTACAATAATCATGTCATATGCTTGTTAGTTTTGATTGGACTTATTCAAATTTTTATGCGCATATTCATGATTGATTTTGGTGTTCTTATTAAGAGAAAATGTGTAGTGAGTTATGGTAGTTGATGAGATCTGTCATGTCTTAGAATCTATTTGATCATCACTTGAGGAAAAATCCTTAATTGTATTTTGCAAGAGAAATGGTTGAGGCCTAATTTGGATCGATTAACCTTTTAATCTAACCATTATTAATATATTTTTTCACCCATTTGATCCTAATTAAAAATCTTTCATATCCTCAAACCACATTTTATACCTACCTAATAAGCATTACCTTTACCCTTACACCTTGAGCTTATATGAAAAGAAAAAAAAATGTAATCATGTGTTACGCTGAGAGTGAGGTGAAATGTAATGCATCCTATCAAAAAGAGAGAGAAAGAAAAAAAGAAGCAAAACTCATAACATAATTATCTCTCGAAAGAAAAAATAAATAAAATTGAAAATAAGTTTGGGGTGTTGTGAAGTTAGAAAAAAAAGATATGGAATAAAAGAATATGAAAAAATGATAAGATAGGATGCACTAATATATCAAGTTAAAGCTCAATTTTAGTTAAAAAGTACATGATGCATAAAAAGAAAGCTAAGGTGGGAAAAAAGCTCAAATATCTTCATTTATTGACCCTGACCTTATCCTTACATTACAACTATGTAAAGACCTTATTGATCTTTAGCTAAGTTCATATTTATATAAGTGGAGAGGGATGTGAAAAATAGACTTATGAGACTTATTCTAAGGTTGAATTGATTAGCATGCTCATATAGGTTGATTTCAAGAGTGCACTGATTGATATCATGTGTCACATACACACAAATCAATTAATCAAAAACCTTGCATATCCTTGTATTGATAGAACGTTAATTGATGAATATGTGAACCTCTTTGTTATAGAATTGTACGACTTTTGAGGGTGAAAGTTTTCACTAAATATGCACTTATTAATAGATATATATTTATGAATATAATGCCCATATCATTTTATTTAATTAGACTTGGGTTTACTTGAAGACAAGCAAAGAGTTAAGTTTCGGGGTTGATGACTTTATGAAAGTAGAGTCATCAGTGCATTTTTTTTGCTCGATAGTTATTTATTTTATTAATTAAATAGTATTTTTAGGGTTAAAAATATCAAAATATGACCTTTCTAACAAAAGGAGTGAAAATAGAATTTTTGGAATATTTTGCGATTTTTATGGATTTTTTTATATTTAACATAGGACCAATAAGAAGCTACCACATGGATGCCACGTAAATAGCGAAGTTAATGGAGCAAGACACATGGATGCCACACAAGTAGAAAGGGAAAATCATGCAATGTTGGTGTTCTAGTGATGCAGCACATGTCATGTGTTACCATAGTGTTCATTTCGAATTCGTCGCTTGGTCAATGGTTCGCCATGCATCATCACCTCATTCGTCCACTCATTGCACTTATGAGCCATGCCATCTATAAATGTGTATCATGTTGCACCATGTGTTAATGACTCAACTTCTATTGACCGAGATTAGTCTCCCTTGCCATGTGTCGCACTCTAATTCACTCACTGAATTTTGCATGTCATTATATTACTTGTTGTGATACATATACTTTCTTATTCATTACACACAATTTGTGTCTAATCACTCAGCTAGCGTGCTATTATAATATGAGTTTAAATTTTTTATGTATGAATATACTATGATTTAAACTTTGATTAGAAAAAAATCATTATCTATTGTATCCCTACTGCTTTCCAATTATTACATCTCTTGTTTGAATTAACCTACTTGGTTTCTGGTTAATTTATTCTATTGTTATTTTGATCTACCAAGTGTTTATTTTCTGTTGCTACTAAGTTTGGGACGTGTCTTTAGAAGTTTGTATCTACTCATCCTGGTTGTATACCCTATCACGAGCTCTTTCACAACCTTACTTTACACTCTTCAATACTATGTTTCTTCCATTAAGGGTAAATACTAGCCTAGACATTGATTTTTGAGAATCATTGTCTACCTAAAAATTAGAATCTGTGTAACCTATTTGGATCAAGTTACCACCATAATAAACTAACATATAATTCCTAGTTCTCCTAAGATACACGAGGACTCATTTGACTATAACCCAATGAACCAATCATGTGTTGAACTGATATTGACTATCTATACCAATGACATAGTAGATTTTAGGCCTCGTACATGACATGACTAATATACAAATTTTAATTTCTCGTAAGTGCATGAGTCACTAATAGACTAGTGATAAGTTTATGCCAAGGTTAAACTCTAAAGGATTTTGCAATTGTTTTAAACTTTACTTATTTCTATCAATGAATTAACTAAATAATCAAAACACTCTAATAATGTTGGTTGAAAGAATGATTATAAGTTCTAAAATAAAGTAGATATTTTTTTATAGAATTAAAATGATTAAACAAGTAAGGGAGATCAGCTAGCTAACCACTCATTGGTAAAACCAATTAAATGAGTTTCATAAAGGATTTTAAAAGTTGAAATTATGGATTTTCCCTTTTTTAAATAGAAGAAATGTTGTGAACATGTGAACTCGATCTTTGAAATCCACAAATAGGAAGAACTCTAAGAGAAATGGCGGAAGACCCAATGACAAATTGAGATGATCCAAGTGAATCTAATATTTGGATTATAACAGCACCTTAACACTATGGATATTATGAACCAAAGATTCAATAGTGATAGGATGTCACAAGGGTTGCATTACCAAATGTGTTTTTGTTTTTGAAAATTTCAACAACATTCCCTTTCTTTTTCTCTTCTCTATTTTTCTTTGAATAATAGAGATTAATTGAAAATATAAATAAATAACCCAAGGTCGGTACTAATATCTCCTTTATAGCTCTATTAAATTAAACCGGAGGTAAGTAAAATGAAAATGGTGCGTCAAAAACTTTAATAACTAAATAACTGATGTAAACGATGTTATTTGGGTACAAAACAGATTTTCCTTACGAGCCCAATTCATATTGTGTAATTTGATATGAGCTTCTATTTGATATATTATAATAGTCGTTTCGATAGCCGAGTTAAAAGTTATCTCCATTGAAAGTTGTAACTCATCTTTACCAAATGTTTTTTTGTTTTTAAAAATGTGAACTACATTCCCTTTCTTTTTCCCTTCTGTATTTTTTTTCACTAAGAGAGATTTACTGAAAATAAAAAAAACAAACTTAGGTCGGCACCAATATCTCCTTTATAGCTCTATTAAATTAAACCGGAAGTAACTAAAATGAAAATGGTGAGTCAAAAAATTAAACACTAAATAAGTAATGTAAACGATGTTATTTGGCTACAAAAATGATTTTCCTTGTGAGCCCAATGCATATTGTGTAATTTGAGATGAGCTTCAATTTGATATATTAAAATAGTTGTTTCGATACCCGAGTCAAAAGTTCACTCCGTTGAAAGTTGTAACTCATATTTACCATATGTGTTTTTGGTTTTGAAAATTTGAACAACATTCCCTTTCTTTTTCTCTTCTCATCTTTTTTTGAATAATAGAGATTTATTGAAAATATAAATAAACAACCCTAGGTCGGCACCAATATCTCCTTTATAGCTCTATTAAATTAAACTGTAAGTAAGTAAAATGAAAATGGTGCGTCAAAAATTTAAACACTAAATAAGTGATGTAAACGATGTTATTTGGGTACAAAAATGATTTTCCTTCCGAGACCAATGCATATTGTTTAATTTGATACGAACTTCAATTTGATATATTATAATATTTGTTTGGATACCAGAGTCAAAAGTTATCTCGGTTGAAAGTTGTAACTCATATTTACCAAATGTATTTTTGTTTTTGAAAATTTGAACAACATTCCCTCTCTTTTTCTCTTCTCTATTTTTTTGCAAAAGAAAGATTGATTGAAAATATAAATAAACAACCCTAGGTCGGCACCAATATCTCCTTTATAGCTCTATTAAATTAAACCGGAAGTAAGTAAAATGAAAATGGTTCGTCAAAAATTTTAAACACTAAATAAGTGATGTAAACGATGTTATTTGGGTACAAAACGATTTTCCTTATGAGCCCATTGCATATTGTTTAATTTGATACGAACTTTAATTTGATACATTATAATATTCGTTTCGATACCCGAGTCAAAAGTTATCCCCGTTGAAAGTTGTAACTCATATTTACCAAATGTTTTTTTGTTTTTCAAAATGTGAACAACATTCCCTTTCTTTTTCTCTTCTCTATTTTTTTTCAATAAGAGAGATTGATTGAAAATATAAATAAACAACACTAGGTCGGCACCAATATCTCCTTTATTATTTAATTAAACCTAAAGTAAGTTAAATGAAAATGGTGCGTCAAAAACTTTAAACACTAAATAAGCGATATAAAGATGTTATTTGTCTACAAAAACGATTTTCCATGTGAGACCAATGCATATTGTGGAATTTGATACGAGCTTCAATTTGATATATTATAATAGTCGTTTCGATACCTGAGTCAAAAGTTATCTCACTTGAAAGTTGTTACTCATATTTACCAAATGTTTTTTTGTTTTTAAAAATATGAACAACATTCCCTTTCTTTTTCTCTTCTCTATTTTTTTTTGAATAATAGAGATTGATTGAAAATATAAATAAAAAACCCTAGGTTGGCACCAATATCTCCTTTTTAACTCCATTGAATTAAACCAGAAGTAAGTAAAATGAAAATGGTGCGTCAAAAACTTTAAACACTAAATAAGTGATGTAAACGATGTTATTTGGATAAAAAAGCGATTTTCCTTTCGAGGAAAATGCATATTGCTTAATTTGATACAAGCATTTATTTGATATATTATAATATTCGTTTCCATACCCCAGTCAAATGTTATCTCCGTTGAAAATTGTAACTCATATTTACCAAATGTGTTTTTGTTTTTGAAAATTTGAACAATATTCCCTTTCTTTTTCTCTCCTTTTTTTTGAGTAATAGAGATTGATTGAAAATATAAATAAACAACCCTAGGTCGGCACCATGATCTCTTTTATAGCTCTATTGAATTAAACCGGAAGTAAGTAAAATGAAAATAGTGCGCCAAAAACTTTAAAAAGTAAATAAGTGATGTAAACGATGTTATTTGGATACAAAAATGATTTTCCTTTCGAGGAAAATGCATATTGTTTAATTTGATACGAGCTTTAATTTGATATATTAAAATATTGGTTTCAATACCCGAGTCAAAAGTTATCTCCGTTGAATGTTGTACCTCATATTTACTAAATGTGTTTTTGAATTTGAAAATTTGAACAACATTCCCCTTCTTTTTCTCTTCCCTATTGGTTTTGAATAATAGAGATTGATAGAAAATATAAATAAACAACCCTAGGTCGGTACCGATATCTCTTTTATAGCTCTTTTGAATTAAAACGGAAGTAAGTAAAATGAAAATGGTGCGTCAAAATCTTTAAACACTAAATAAGTGATGTAAATGATGTTATTTGGGTACAAAAACGATATTTTTCTTGCGAGACCAATGCATATTGTATAATTTGTTACGAGCTTCCATTTAATAAATTAAAATATTTGTTTCGATACCCGAGTAAAAAGTTATCTCCGTTGAAAGTTGTTACTCTTATTTACCAAATGTTTTTTTGTTTTTGAAAATGTGAACAACATATCCGTTCTTTTTTTCTACTCAATATTTATTCAATAAGAGAGATTGATTGAAAATATAAAAAACAATCCTTGGTCGGCACCAATATCTCCTTTATAGCTCCATTAAATTAAACCGGAAGTAAGTAAAATGAAAATGGTGAGTCAAAAACTTTAAACATTAAATAAGTAATGTAAACGATGTTATTTGGATACAAAAACGATTTTCATTGCGAGAAAAACGCATATTGTGTAATTTGATATGAGCTTCAATTTGATATATTATAATAGTCGTTTCGATACCCGAGTCAAAAGTTCACTCCGTTGAAAGTTGTAACTCATATTCACCAAATGTGTTTTTCGTTTTGAAATTTTGAACAACATTCCCTTTCTTTTTGTCATCTCAAATTTTTTTGAATAATAGAGATTGATTGAAAATATAAATAAACAACTCTAGGTCGGCACCATGATCTCCTTTATAGCTCTATTGAATTAAACTTGAAGTAAGTAAAATGAAAATGGTGTGTCAAAAACTTTATACACTAAATAAGTGATGTAAACGATGTTATTTGGGTACAAAAACGATTTTCCTTTCGAGACCAATGCATATTGTTTAATTTGATATGAGTTTAAATTTGATATATTATAATATTGGTTTCGAAACCCGAGTCAAAAGTTATCTCCGTTGAAAGTTGTAACTCATATTTACCAAATATATTTTTGTTTTTGAAAAATTGAACAACATTCCATTTCTTTTTCTCTTCTCCATTTTTTTTGAATAATAGAGATTGATTGAAAATATAAATAAACAACCCTACGTCGCCACTAATATCTCCTTTCTAGCTCTCTTGAATTAAACCGGAAGTAAGTAAAATGAAAATGGTGCGTCAAAATCCTTAAACACTAAATAAGTGATGTAAACGATGTTATTTGGATACCAAAACGATTTTTTTCTTGCGAGACCAATGCATGTTGTGTAATTTGATACGAGCTTCCATTTAATAAATTATAATATTCATTTCAATACCCGAGTAAAAAGTTCTCTCCGTTCAAAGTTGTTACTCTTATTTACCAAATGTTTTTTTGTTTTTGAAAATGTGAACAACATCTCCGTTCTTTTTTCAACTCAATATTTTTTCAATAAGAGAGATTGATTGAAAATATAAAAAACAATCCTAGGTCGGCACCAATATCTCCTTTATAGCTCTATTAAATTAAACCGGAAGTAAGTAAAATGAAAATGGTGAGTCAAAAACTTTAAACATTAAATAATTAATGTAAACGATGTTATTTGGATACAAAAACGATTTTCCTTGCCAGACCAATACATATTGTGTAATTTTATATGAGCTTCAATATGATATATTATAATAGTCGTTTCGATACCCGAGTCAAAAGTTCACTCCGTTGAAAGTTGTACCTCATATTTACCAAATGGGTTTTTGGTTTTGAAAATTTGAACAACATTCCCTTTCTTTTTCTCTTCTCAACTTTTTTTGAATAATAGAGATTGATTGAAAATATAAATAAACAACTCTAGGTCGGCACCATGATCTCTTTTATAGCTCTATTGAATTAAACTTGAAGTAAGTAAAATGAAAATGGTGTGTCAAAAACTTTATACACTAAATAAGTGATGTAAACGATGTTATTTGGGTACAAAAACGATTTTCCTTTCGAGACCAATGCATATTGTTTAATTTGATATGAGTTTCAATTTGATATATTATAATATTGGTTTCAAAACCCGAGTCAAAAGTTATCTCCGTTGAAAGTTGTAACTCATATTTACCAAATATATTTTTGTTTTTGAAAATTTGAACAACATTCCCTTTCTTTTTCTCTTCTCCATTTTTTTTGAATAATAGAGATTGATTGAAAATATAAATAAACAACCCTACGTCAGCACCAATATCTCCTTTCTAGCTCTCTTGAATTAAACCGGAAGTAAGTAAAATGAAAATGGTGCGTCAAAATCCTTAAACACTAAATAAGTGATGTAAACGATGTTATTTGGATACAAAAACGATTTTTTTCTTGCGAGACCAATGCATATTGTGTAATTTGATACGAGCTTCCATTTAATAAATTATAATATTCGTTTAAATACCCGAGTAAAAAGTTATCTCCGTTGAAAGTTGTAACTCATATTTACCAAATATGTTTTTGTTTTTGAAAATTTGAACAACATTTCCGTTCTTTTTCTCTTCTCCATTTTTTTTAATAATAGAGATTGATTGAAAATATAAATAAACAACCCTAGGTCGGCACCAATGTCTCCTTTATAGCTCTATTAAATTAAACCGGAAGTAAGTAAAATGAAAATGGTGAGTCAAAAACTTTAAACATTAAATAATTAATGTAAACGATGTTATTTGGATACAAAAAGGATTTTTTTCTTGCGAGACCAATGCATATTGTGTTATTTGATACGAGCTTCTATTTAATAAATTATAATATTCGTTTCGATACCCGAGTAAAAAGTTATCTCCGTTCAAAGTTGTTACTCTTATTTACCAAATGTTTTTTTGTTTTTGAAAATGTGAACAACATCTCCGTTCTTTTTTTCTACTCAATACTTTTTCAATAAGAGAGATTGATTGAAAATATAAAAAAACAAACCTAGATTGGCACCAATATCTCCTTTATAGCTCTATTGAATTAAACCGGAAGTAACGAAAATGAAAATGGTGCGTCAAAAACTTTAAACAGTAAATAAGTGATGTAAACGATGTTATTTGGGTACAAAAATGATTTTCCTTTTGAGGAGAATGTATATTGTTTAATTTGATACGAAGTTTAATTTGATATATTATAATATTCATTTCGATACCTCAGTCAAAATTTATCTCCGTTGAAAGTTGTAACTCATATTTACCAAATGTGTTTTTGATTTTTAAAATTTGAACAACATTCCCTTTCTTTTTCTCTTCTCTATTTTTTTTAAATAATAGAGATTGATTGAAAATATAAATAAAAAACCCTAGGTCGGTACAATTATCTCCATTATAGCTCTTTTGAATTAAAACAGTAGTAAGTAAAATGAAAATGGTGCGTCAAAATCTTTAAATACTAAATAAGTGATGTAAACGATGTTATTTGGGTACAAAAACGATTTTTTTCTTGCGAGACCAATGCATATTGTGTAATTTGATACGAGCTTCCATTTAATAAATTATAATATTTGTTTCGATACACGAGTAAAAAGTTATCTCCGTTCAAAGTTGTTACTCTTATTTACCAAATGTTTTTTTGTTTTAGAATATGTGAACAACATCTCCCTTTATTTTTCTCTTCTCAAATTTTTTGAATAATAGAGATTCATTGAAAATATAAATAAACAACGGTAGTCTGGCACCAATATCTCCTTTATAGCTCTATTGAATTAAACTTGAAGTAAGTAAAATGAAAATGGTGTTTCAAAAACTTTAAACACTAAATAAGTGATGTAAATGATGTTATTTGGGTACAAAAACGATTTTCCATTCGACACCAATGCATATTTTTTAATCTGATATGAGCTTCAATTTGATATATTATAATATTCGTTTGGATACCCGAGTCAAAAGTTATCTCCGTTGAAAGTTGTAACTCATATTTACCAAATGTGTTTTTGTTTTTGAAAATATGAACAACATTCCCTTTCTTTTCCTCTTCTCCATTTTTTTTGAATAATAGAAATTGATTGAAAATATAAATAAACAACCCTAGGTCGGCACCAATGTCTCCTTTCTAGCACTCTTGAATTAAACCGGAAGTAAGTAGAATGAAAATGGTGCGTCAAAATCTTTAAACACTAAATAAGTGATATAAACGATGTTATTTGGGTACCAAAATAATTTTTTTCTTGCGAGACCAATGCATATTGTGTAATTTGATACGAGCTTGCATTTAATAAATTATAATATTCATTTCGATACCCGAGTATAAAGTTATCTCCGTTGAAAGTTGTTACTCTTATTTACCAAATATTTTTTGTTTTTCAAAATGTGAACAACATCTCCGTTCTTTTTTTCTACGCAATATTTTTTCAATAAGAGAGATTGATTAAAAATAGAAAAAAACAAACCTAGATCGGCACCAATATCTCTTTTATAGCTCTATTGAATTAAACCGGAAGTAAGTAAAATGAAAATGGTTCGTCAAAAACTTTAAACAGTAAATAAGTGATGTAAACGATGTTATTTGGGTACAAAAATGATTTTCATTTCAAAGAAAATACATATTGTTTAATTTGATACGAGCTTTAATTTGATATATTATAATATTCGTTTCGGTACCCCAGTCAAAAGTTATCTCCGTTGAAAGTTGTAACTCATATTTACCAAATGTGTTTTTGATTTTGAAAATTTGAAAACATTCCCCTTCTTTTTCTCTTCTCTATTTTTTTTTGAATAATAGAGATTGATTGAAAATATTAATAAACAACCCTAGGTCGGTACCAATATCTCCATTATAGCTCTTTTGAATTAAAACAGAAGTAAGTAAAATGAAAATGGTGCGTCAAAATCTTTTAACACTAAATAAGTGATGTAAACGATGTTATTTGGGTGCAAAAACGATTTTTTTCTTTCTAGACCAATGCATGTTGTGTAATTTGATACGAGCTTCCATTTAATAAATTATAATATTTGTTTCGATACACGAGTAAAAAGTTATCTCCGTTGAAAGTTGTTACTCTTATTTACCAAATGGTTTTTTGTTTTTGAAAATATGAACAACATCTCCGTTCTATTTTTCTACTCAATATTTATTCAATAAGAGAGATTGATTGAAAATATAAAAAACAATCCTAGGTCTGCACCAATATCTCCTTTATAGCTCTATTAAATTAAATCGGAAGTAAGTAAAATGAAATTGGTGAGTCAAAAACTTTAAACATTAAATAAGTAATGTAAACAATGTTATTTGGATACAAAAACGATTTTCTTTGCGAGACCAACGCATATTGTGTAATTTGATATGAGCTTCAATTTGATATATTATAATAGTCGTTTCGATACCCGAGTCAAAAGTTATCTCCGTTGAAAGTTGTAACTCATATTTACCAAATGTGTTTTTGTTTTTGAAAAATTGAACAACATTCCATTTCTTTTTCTCTTCTCCATTTTTTTTTCAATAAGAGAGATTCATTGAAAATATAAAAAACAATCCTAGGTCTGCACCAATATCTCCTTTATAGCTCTTTTGAATTAAACTTGAAGTATGAAAAATGAAAATGGTGTGTCAAAAACTTTAAACACTAAATAAGTGATGTAAACGATGTTATTTGGGTACAAAAACGATTTTCCTTTTGACACCAATGCATATTGTTTAATTTGATATGAGATTCAGTTTGATATATTATAATATTCGTTTGCATACCCGAGTCAAAAGTTATCTCCGTTGAAAGTTGTAACTCATATTTACCAAATGTGTTTTTGTTTTTGAAAAATTGAACAACATTCCATTTCTTTTTCTCTTCTCCATTTTTTTTAATAATAGAGATTGATTGAAAATATAAATAAACAACCCTAGGTCAGCACAAATATCTCCTTTCTAGCTCTCTTGTATTAAACCAGAAGTAAGTAAAATGAAAATGGTGCGTCAAAATCTTTAAACATTAAATAAGTGATGTAAACGATGTTATTTGGGTACAAAAACGATTTTTTTCTTGCGAGACCAATGCATATTGTGTAATTTGATACGAGCTTCCATTTAATAAATTATAATATTTGTTTCGATACACGAGTAAAAAGTTATCTCCGTTGAAACTTGTTACTCTTATTTACCAAATGTTTTTTTGTTTTTGAAAATGTGAACAACATCGCAGTTTTTTTTCTACTCAATATTTTTTCAATAAGAGAGATTGATTGAAAATATAAAAAAACTAACCTAGATCGACAACAATGTCTCCCTTATAGCTCTATTGAATTAAACCGGAAGTAAGTAAAATGAAAATGGTGAGTCAAAAACTTTAAACATTAAATAATTAATGTAAACGATGTTATTTGGATACAAAAACGATTTTCCTTGCGAGACCAATACATATTGTGTAATTTTATATGAGCTTCAATATGATATATTATAATAGTCGTTTCGATACCCGAGTCAAAAGTTCACTCCGTTGAAAGTTGTACCTCATATTTACCAAATGGGTTTTTGGTTTTGAAAATTTGAACAACATTCCCTTTCTTTTTCTCTTCTCAACTTTTTTTGAATAATAGAGATTGATTGAAAATATAAATAAACAACTCTAGGTCGGCACCATGATCTCTTTTATAGCTCTATTGAATTAAACTTGAAGTAAGTAAAATGAAAATGGTGTGTCAAAAACTTTATACACTAAATAAGTGATGTAAACGATGTTATTTGGGTACAAAAACGATTTTCCTTTCGAGACCAATGCATATTGTTTAATTTGATATGAGTTTCAATTTGATATATTATAATATTGGTTTCGAAACCCGAGTCAAAAGTTATCTCCGTTGAAAGTTGTAACTCATATTTACCAAATATATTTTTGTTTTTGAAAATTTTAACAACATTCCCTTTCTTTTTCTCTTCTCCATTTTTTTTGAATAATAGAGATTGATTGAAAATATAAATAAACAACCCTACGTCGGCACCAATATCTCCTTTCTAGCTCTCTTGAATTAAACCGGAAGTAAGTAAAATGAAAATGGTGCGTCAAAATCCTTAAACACTAAATAAGTGATGTAAACGATGTTATTTGGATACAAAAACGATTTTTTTCTTGCGAGACCAATGCATATTGTGTAATTTGATACGAGCTTCCATTTAATAAATTATAATATTCGTTTAAATACCCGAGTAAAAAGTTATCTCCGTTGAAAGTTGTAACTCATATTTACCAAATATGTTTTTGTTTTTGAAAATTTGAACAACATTTCCGTTCTTTTTCTCTTCTCCATTTTTTTTAATAATAGAGATTGATTGAAAATATAAATAAACAACCCTAGGTCGGCACCAATGTCTCCTTTATAGCTCTATTAAATTAAACCGGAAGTAAGTAAAATGAAAATGGTGAGTCAAAAACTTTAAACATTAAATAATTAATGTAAACGATGTTATTTGGATACAAAAAGGATTTTTTTCTTGCGAGACCAATGCATATTGTGTTATTTGATACGAGCTTCCATTTAATAAATTATAATATTCGTTTTGATACCCGAGTAAAAAGTTATCTCCGTTCAAAGTTGTTACTCTTATTTACCAAATGTTTTTTTGTTTTTGAAAATGTGAACAACATCTCCGTTCTTTTTTTCTACTCAATACTTTTTCAATAAGAGAGATTGATTGAAAATATAAAAAAACAAACCTAGATTGGCACCAATATATCCTTTATAGCTCTATTGAATTAAACCGGAAGTAAGGAAAATGAAAATGGTGCGTCAAAAACTTTAAGCAGTAAATAAGTGATGTAAATGATGTTATTTGGGTACAAAAATGATTTTCCTTTTGAGGAGAATGTATATTGTTTAATTTGATACGAGGTTTAATTTGATATATTATAATATTCATTTCGATACCCCAGTCAAAATTTATCTCCGTTGAAAGTTGTAACTCATATTTACCAAATGTGTTTTTGATTTTTAAAATTTGAGCAACATTCCCTTTCTTTTTCTCTTCTCTATTTTTTTTAAATAATAGAGATTGATTGAAAATATAAATAAAAAACCCTAGGTCGGTACAATTATCTCCATTATTGCTCTTTTGAATTAAAACAGTAGTAAGTAAAATGAAAATGGTGCGTCAAAATCTTTAAATACTAAATAAGTGATGTAAACGATGTTATTTGGGTACAAAAACGATTTTTTTCTTGCGAGACCAATGCATATTGTGTAATTTGATACGAGCTTCCATTTAATAAATTATAATATTTGTTTCGATACACGAGTAAAAAGTTATCTCCGTTGAAAGTTGTTACTCTTATTTACCAAATGTTTTTTTGTTTTAGAATATGTGAACAACATCTCCCTTTATTTTTCTCTTCTCAAATTTTTTGAATAATAGAGATTCATTGAAAATATAAATAAACAACGGTAGTCTGGCACCAATATCTCCTTTATAGCTCTATTGAATTAAACTTGAAGTAAGTAAAATGAAAATGGTGTTTCAAAAACTTTAAACACTAAATAAGTGATGTAAATGATGTTATTTGGGTACAAAAACGATTTTCCATTCGACACCAATGCATATTGTTTAATCTGATATGAGCTTCAATTTGATATATTATAATATTCGTTTGGATACCCGAGTCAAAAGTTATCTCCGTTGAAAGTTGTAACTCATATTTACCAAATGTGTTTTTGTTTTTGAAAATATGAACAACATTCCCTTTCTTTTCCTCTTCTCCATTTTTTTTGAATAATAGAAATTGATTGAAAATATAAATAAACAACCCTAGGTCGGCACCAATGTCTCCTTTCTAGCACTTTTGAATTAAACCGAAAGTAAGTAGAATGAAAATGGTGCGTCAAAATCTTTAAACACTAAATAAGTGATATAAACGATGTTATTTGGGTACAAAAATAATTTTTTTCTTGCGAGACCAATGCATATTGTGTAATTTGATACGAGCTTGCATTTAATAAATTATAATATTCATTTCGATACCCGAGTATAAAGTTATCTCCGTTGAAAGTTGTTACTCTTATTTACCAAATATTTTTTGTTTTTCAAAATGTGAACAACATCTCCGTTCTTTTTTTCTACGCAATATTTTTTCAATAAGAGAGATTGATTAAAAATAGAAAAAAAACAAACCTAGATCGGCACCAATATCTCTTTTATAGCTCTATTGAATTAAACCGGAAGTAAGTAAAATGAAAATGGTTCGTCAAAAACTTTAAACAGTAAATAAGTGATGTAAACGATGTTATTTGGGTACAAAAATGATTTTCATTTCAAAGAAAGTACATATTGTTTAATTTGATACAAGCTTTAATTTGATATATTATAATATTCGTTTCGGTACCCCAGTCAAAAGTTATCTCCGTTGAAAGTTGTAACTCATATTTACCAAATGTGTTTTTGATTTTGAAAATTTGAAAACATTCCCCTTCTTTTTCTCTTCTCTATTTTTTTTTGAATAATAGAGATTGATTGAAAATATTAATAAACAACCCTAGGTCGGTACCAATATCTCCATTATAGCTCTTTTGAATTAAAACAGAAGTAAGTAAAATGAAAATGGTGCGTCAAAATCTTTAAACACTAAATAAGTGATGTAAACGATGTTATTTGGGTGCAAAAACGATTTTTTTCTTTCTAGACCAATGCATGTTGTGTAATTTGATACGAGCTTCTATTTAATAAATTATAATATTTGTTTCGATACACGAGTAAAAAGTTATCTCCGTTGAAAGTTGTTACTCTTATTTACCAAATGGTTTTTTGTTTTTGAAAATATGAACAACATCTCCATTCTATTTTTCTACTCAATATTTATTCAATAAGAGAGATTGATTGAAAATATAAAAAACAATCCTAGGTCTGCACCAATATCTCCTTTATAGCTCTATTAAATTAAATCGGAAGTAAGTAAAATGAAATTGGTGAGTCAAAAACTTTAAACATTAAATAAGTAATGTAAACAATGTTATTTGGATACAAAAACGATTTTCTTTGCGAGACCAACGCATATTGTGTAATTTGATATGAGCTTCAATTTGATATATTATAATAGTCGTTTCGATACCCGAGTCAAAAGTTATCTCCGTTGAAAGTTGTAACTCATATTTACCAAATGTGTTTTTGTTTTTGAAAAATTGAACAACATTCCATTTCTTTTTCTCTTCTCCATTTTTTTTTCAATAAGGGAGATTGATTGAAAATATAAAAAACAATCCTAGGTCTGCACCAATATCTCCTTTATAGCTCTTTTGAATTAAACTTGAAGTATGAAAAATGAAAATGGAGTGTCAAAAACTTTAAACACTAAATAAGTGATGTAAACGATGTTATTTGGGTACAAAAACGATTTTCCTTTTGACACCAATGCATATTGTTTAATTTGATATGAGATTCAGTTTGATATATTATAATATTCGTTTGCATACCCGAGTCAAAAGTTATCTCCATTGAAAGTTGTAACTCATATTTACCAAATGTGTTTTTGTTTTTGAAAAATTGAACAACATTCCATTTCTTTTTCTCTTCTCCATTTTTTTTAATAATAGAGATTGATTGAAAATATAAATAAACAACCCTAGGTCAGCACAAATATCTCCTTTCTAGCTCTCTTGTATTAAACCAGAAGTAAGTAAAATGAAAATGGTGCGTCAAAATCTTTAAACAGTAAATAAGTGATGTAAACGATGTTATTTGGGTACAAAAACGATTTTTTTCTTGCGAGACCAATGCATATTGTGTAATTTGATACGAGCTTCCATTTAATAAATTATAATATTTGTTTCGATACACGAGTAAAAAGTTATCTCCTTTGAAAGTTGTTACTCTTATTTACCAAATGTTTTTTTTTTCAAAATGTGAACAACATCTCCGTTCTTTTTTTCTTCTCAGTATTTTTTCAATAAGAAAGATTGATTGAAAATATAAAAAACAATCCTAGGTCGGAATCAATATCTCCTTTATACCTGTATTAAATTAAATAGGAAGTAAGTAAAATGAAAATAGTGAGTCAAAAACTTTAAACATTAAATAAGTAATGTAAACGATGTTATTTGGATACAAAAACAATTTTCCTTGCGAGACCAACACATTTTGTGTAATTTGATATGAGCTTTAATTTGATATATGATAATAGTCGTTTCGATACCCGAGTCAAAAGTTCACTCCGTTGAAAGTTGTAACTCATATTTACCAAATGTGTTTTTGGTTTTGAAGTTTTGAACAACATTCCCTTTCTTTTTCTCTTCTCCATTTTTTTTGAATAATAGAGATTGATTGAAAATATAAATAAACAACCCTAGGTCGGCACAAATATCTCCTTTCTAGCTCTCTTGTATTAAACCGGAAGTAAGTAAAATAAAAATGGTGCGTCAAAATTTTTAAACACTAAATAAGTGATGTGAACGATGTTATTTGGGTACAAAAACGATTTTTTTCTTGCGAGAGCAATGCATATTGTGTAATTTGATACGAGCTTGTATTTCATAAATTATAATATTCGTTTCGATACCCGAGTATAGAGTTATCTCTGTTGAAAGTTGTTACTCTTATTTAGCAAATGTTTTTTTGTTTTTGAAATTGTGAACAACATCTCCGTTCTTTTTTCTACTCAATATTTTTTCAATAAGAGAGATTGATTGAAAATATGAAAAACAATCCTAGGTCGGCAGCAATATCTCCTTTATAGCTCTATTAAATTAAACTGGAAGTAAGTAAAATAAAAATGGTGAGTCAAAAACTTTAAACATTAAATAAGTAATGTAAACGATGTTATTTCGATACAAAAAGGATTTTCTTTTCGAGACCAACACATATTGTGTAATTTGATATGAGCTTCAATTTGATATATTATAATAGTCGTTTCGATACCCGAGTCATAAGTTCACTCCGTTGAAAGTTGTAACTCATATTTACCAAATGTGTTTTTGGTTTAGAAATTTTTTAACAACATTCCCTTTCTTTTTCTCTTCTCAACCTTTTTTGAATAATAGAGATTGATTGAAAATATAAATAAACAACCCTAGGTTGGCACCAATATCTCCTTTATAGCTCTATTGAATTAAACTGGAAGTATGTAAAATGAAAATGGTGTGTCAAAAACTTTAAACACTAAATAAGTGATGTAAACAATGTTATTTGGGTACAAAAACGATTTTCCTTTCGACACCAATGCATATTGTTTAATTGGATATGAGATTCAATTCGATATATTATAATATTCGTTTGGATACCCGAGTCAAAAGTTATCTCCGTTGAAAGTTGTAACTCATATTTACCAAATATGTTTTTGTTTTTGAAAATTTGAACAACATTTCCGTTCTTTTTCTCTTCTCCATTTTTTTTAATAATAGAGATTGATTGAAAATATAAATAAACAACCCTAGGTCGGCACCAATGTCTCCTTTCTAGCTCTCTTGAATTAAACCGGAAATAAGTAAAATGCAAAATGGTGCGTCAAAATCTTTAAACATTAAATAAGTGATGTAAACGATGTTATTTGGGTACAAAAACGATTTTTTTCTTGCGAGACCAATGCATATTGTGTAATTTTGATACGAGCTTGCATTTAATAAATTATAATATTCGTTTCGATACCCGAATATAAAGTTATCTCCGTTCAAAGTTGTTACTCTTATTTACCAAATGTTTTTTTGTTTTTGAAAATGTGAACAACATCTCCGTTCTTTTTTTCTACTCAATACTTTTTCAATAAGAGAGATTGATTGAAAATATAAAAAAACAAACCTAGATTGGCACCAATATCTCCTTTATAGCTCTATTGAATTAAACCGGAAGTAAGGAAAATGAAAATGGTGCGTCAAAAACTTTAAACAGTAAATAAGTGATGTAAACGATGTTATTTGGGTACAAAAATGATTTACCTTTCGAGGAAAATGTATATTGTTTAATTTGATACGAGGTTTAATTTGATATATTATAATATTCATTTCGATACCACAGTCAAAAATTATCTCCATTGAAAGTTGTAACTCATATTTACCAAATGTGTTTTTGATTTTTAAAATTTGAACAACATTCCCCTTCTTTTTCTCTTCTCTATTTTTTTTAAATAATAGAGATTGATTGAAAATATAAATAAAAAACCCTAGGTCGGTACAATTATCTCCATTATAGCTCTTTTGAATTAAAACAGTAGTAAGTAAAATGGAAATGGTGCGTCAAAATCTTTAAATACTAAATAAGTAATGTAAACGATGTTATTTGGGTACAAAAACGATTTTTTTCTTGCGAGACCAATGCATATTGTGTAATTTGATACGAGCTTCCATTTAATAAATTATAATATTTGTTTCGAAACACGAGTAAAAAGTTATCTCCGTTGAAAGTTGTTACTCTTATTTACCAAATGTTTTTTTGTTTTTGAAAATATGAACAACATCTCCGTTCTATTTTTCTACTCAATATTTATTCAATAAGAGAGATTGATTGAAAATATAAAAAACAATCCTAGGTCTGCACCAATATCTCCTTTATAGCTCTATTAAATTAAATCGGAAGTAAGTAAAATGAAATTGGTGAGTCAAAAACTTTAAACATTAAATAAGTAATGTAAACGATGTTATTTGGATACAAAAACGATTTTCGTTGCGAGACCAACGCATATTGTGTAATTTGATATGAGCTTCAATTTGATATATTATAATAGTCATTTCGATACCCGAGTCAAAAGTTATCTCCGTTGAAAGTTGTAACTCATATTTACCAAATATGTTTTTGTTTTTGAAAATTTGAACAACATTCCATTTCTTTTTCTCTTCTCCATTTTTTTTTGAATAATAGAGATTGATTGAAAATATAAATAAACAACCCTAGGTTGGCACAAATATCTCCTTTCTAGCTCTCTTGTATTAAACCGGAAGTAAGTAAAATGAAAATGGTGCGTCAAAATCTTTAAACAGTAAATAAGTGATGTAAACGATGTTATTTGGGTACAAAAACGATTTTTTTCTTGCGAGACCAATGCATATTGTGTAATTTGATACGAGCTTCCATTTAATAAATTATAATATTTGTTTCGATACACGAGTAAAAAGTTATCTCCGTTGAAAGTTGTTACTCTTATTTACCAAATGTTTTTTTTTTCAAAATGTGAACAACATCTCCGTTCTTTTTTTCTTCTCAGTATTTTTTCAATAAGAAAGATTGATTGAAAATATAAAAAACAATCCTAGGTCGGCATCAATATCTCCTTTATACCTGTATTAAATTAAACAGGAAGTAAGTAAAATGAAAATAGTGAGTCAAAAACTTTAAACATTAAATAAGTAATGTAAACGATGTTATTTGGATACAAAAACAATTTTCCTTGCGAGACCAACACATTTTGTGTAATTTGATATGAGCTTTAATTTGATATATGATAATAGTCGTTTCGATACCCGAGTCAAAAGTTCACTCCGTTGAAAGTTGTAACTCATATTTACCAAATGTGTTTTTGGTTTTGAAGTTTTGAACAACATTCCCTTTCTTTTTCTCTTCTCCATTTTTTTTGAATAATAGAGATTGATTGAAAATATAAATAAACAACCCTAGGTCGGCACAAATATCTCCTTTCTAGCTCTCTTGTATTAAACCGGAAGTAAGTAAAATAAAAATGGTGCGTCAAAATTTTTAAACACTAAATAAGTGATGTGAACGATGTTATTTGGGTACAAAAACGATTTTTTTCTTGCGAGAGCAATGCATATTGTGTAATTTGATACGAGCTTGTATTTCATAAATTATAATATTCGTTTCGATACCCGAGTATAGAGTTATCTCTGTTGAAAGTTGTTACTCTTATTTAGCAAATGTTTTTTTGTTTTTGAAATTGTGAACAACATCTCCGTTCTTTTTTCTACTCAATATTTTTTCAATAAGAGAGATTGATTGAAAATATGAAAAACAATCCTAGGTCGGCAGCAATATCTCCTTTATAGCTCTATTAAATTAAACTGGAAGTAAGTAAAATAAAAATGGTGAGTCAAAAACTTTAAACATTAAATAAGTAATGTAAACGATGTTATTTCGATACAAAAAGGATTTTCTTTTCGAGACCAACACATATTGTGTAATTTGATATGAGCTTCAATTTGATATATTATAATAGTCGTTTCGATACCCGAGTCATAAGTTCACTCCGTTGAAAGTTGTAACTCATATTTACCAAATGTGTTTTTGGTTTAGAAATTTTTTAACAACATTCCCTTTCTTTTTCTCTTCTCAACCTTTTTTGAATAATAGAGATTGATTGAAAATATAAATAAACAACCCTAGGTTGGCACCAATATCTCCTTTATAGCTCTATTGAATTAAACTGGAAGTATGTAAAATGAAAATGGTGTGTCAAAAACTTTAAACACTAAATAAGTGATGTAAACAATGTTATTTGGGTACAAAAACGATTTTCCTTTCGACACCAATGCATATTGTTTAATTGGATATGAGATTCAATTCGATATATTATAATATTCGTTTGGATACCCGAGTCAAAAGTTATCTCCGTTGAAAGTTGTAACTCATATTTACCAAATATGTTTTTGTTTTTGAAAATTTGAACAACATTTCCGTTCTTTTTCTCTTCTCCATTTTTTTTAATAATAGAGATTGATTGAAAATATAAATAAACAACCCTAGGTCGGCACCAATGTCTCCTTTCTAGCTCTCTTGAATTAAACCGGAAATAAGTAAAATGCAAAATGGTGCGTCAAAATCTTTAAACATTAAATAAGTGATGTAAACGATGTTATTTGGGTACAAAAACGATTTTTTTCTTGCGAGACCAATGCATATTGTGTAATTTTGATACGAGCTTGCATTTAATAAATTATAATATTCGTTTCGATACCCGAATATAAAGTTATCTCCGTTCAAAGTTGTTACTCTTATTTACCAAATGTTTTTTTGTTTTTGAAAATGTGAACAACATCTCCGTTCTTTTTTTCTACTCAATACTTTTTCAATAAGAGAGATTGATTGAAAATATAAAAAAACAAACCTAGATTGGCACCAATATCTCCTTTATAGCTCTATTGAATTAAACCGGAAGTAAGGAAAATGAAAATGGTGCGTCAAAAACTTTAAACAGTAAATAAGTGATGTAAACGATGTTATTTGGGTACAAAAATGATTTACCTTTCGAGGAAAATGTATATTGTTTAATTTGATACGAGGTTTAATTTGATATATTATAATATTCATTTCGATACCACAGTCAAAAATTATCTCCATTGAAAGTTGTAACTCATATTTACCAAATGTGTTTTTGATTTTTAAAATTTGAACAACATTCCCCTTCTTTTTCTCTTCTCTATTTTTTTTAAATAATAGAGATTGATTGAAAATATAAATAAAAAACCCTAGGTCGGTACAATTATCTCCATTATAGCTCTTTTGAATTAAAACAGTAGTAAGTAAAATGGAAATGGTGCGTCAAAATCTTTAAATACTAAATAAGTAATGTAAACGATGTTATTTGGGTACAAAAACGATTTTTTTCTTGCGAGACCAATGCATATTGTGTAATTTGATACGAGCTTCCATTTAATAAATTATAATATTTGTTTCGAAACACGAGTAAAAAGTTATCTCCGTTGAAAGTTGTTACTCTTATTTACCAAATGTTTTTTTGTTTTTGAAAATATGAACAACATCTCCGTTCTATTTTTCTACTCAATATTTATTCAATAAGAGAGATTGATTGAAAATATAAAAAACAATCCTAGGTCTGCACCAATATCTCCTTTATAGCTCTATTAAATTAAATCGGAAGTAAGTAAAATGAAATTGGTGAGTCAAAAACTTTAAACATTAAATAAGTAATGTAAACGATGTTATTTGGATACAAAAACGATTTTCGTTGCGAGACCAACGCATATTGTGTAATTTGATATGAGCTTCAATTTGATATATTATAATAGTCATTTCGATACCCGAGTCAAAAGTTATCTCCGTTGAAAGTTGTAACTCATATTTACCAAATATGTTTTTGTTTTTGAAAATTTGAACAACATTCCATTTCTTTTTCTCTTCTCCATTTTTTTTTGAATAATAGAGATTGATTGAAAATATAAATAAACAACCCTAGGTTGGCACAAATATCTCCTTTCTAGCTCTCTTGTATTAAACCGGAAGTAAGTAAAATGAAAATGGTGCGTCAAAATCTTTAAACAGTAAATAAGTGATGTAAACGATGTTATTTGGGTACAAAAACGATTTTTTTCTTGCGAGACCAATGCATATTGTGTAATTTGATACGAGCTTCCATTTAATAAATTATAATATTTGTTTCGATACACGAGTAAAAAGTTATCTCCGTTGAAAGTTGTTACTCTTATTTACCAAATGTTTTTTTTTTCAAAATGTGAACAACATCTCCGTTCTTTTTTTCTTCTCAGTATTTTTTCAATAAGAAAGATTGATTGAAAATATAAAAAACAATCCTAGGTCGGCATCAATATCTCCTTTATACCTGTATTAAATTAAACAGGAAGTAAGTAAAATGAAAATAGTGAGTCAAAAACTTTAAACATTAAATAAGTAATGTAAACGATGTTATTTGGATACAAAAACAATTTTCCTTGCGAGACCAACACATTTTGTGTAATTTGATATGAGCTTTAATTTGATATATTATAATAGTCGTTTCGATACCCGAGTCAAAAGTTCACTCCGTTGAAAGTTGTAACTCATATTTACCAAATGTGTTTTTGGTTTTGAAGTTTTGAACAACATTCCCTTTCTTTTTCTCTTCTCCATTTTTTTTGAATAATAGAGATTGATTGAAAATATAAATAAACAACCCTAGGTCGGCACAAATATCTCCTTTCTAGCTCTCTTGTATTAAACCGGAAGTAAGTAAAATAAAAATGGTGCGTCAAAATTTTTAAACACTAAATAAGTGATGTGAACGATGTTATTTGGGTACAAAAACGATTTTTTTCTTGTGAGAGCAATGCATATTGTGTAATTTGATACGAGCTTGTATTTCATAAATTATAATATTCGTTTCGATACCCGAGTATAAAGTTATCTCTGTTGAAAGTTGTTACTCTTATTTAGCAAATGTTTTTTTGTTTTTGAAATTGTGAACAACATCTCTGTTCTTTTTTCTACTTAATATTTTTTCAATAAGAGAGATTGATTGAAAATATAAAAAACAATCCTAGGTCGGCAGCAATATCTCCTTTATAGCTCTATTAAATTAAACCGGAAGTAAGTAAAATAAAAATGGTGAGTCAAAAACTTTAAACATTAAATAAGTAATCTAAACGATGTTATTTCGATACAAAAATGATTTTCTTTTCGAGACCAACACATATTGTGTAATTTCATATGAGCTTCAATTTGATATGTTAAATAGTCGTTTCGATACCCGAGTCAAAAGTTCACACCGTTGAAAGTTGTAACTCATATTTACCAAATGTGTTTTTGGTTTAGAAATTTTTTAACAACATTCCCTTTCTTTTTCTCTCCTCAACCTTTTTTGAATAATAGAGATTGATTGAAAATATAAATAAACAACCCTAGGTTGGTACCAATATCTCCTTTATAGCTCTTTTGAATTAAACTTGAAGTATGAAAAATGAAAATGGTGTGTCAAAATCTTTAAATACTAAATAAGTGCTGTAAACGATGTTATTTGGGTACAAAAACGATTTTTTTCTTGCGAGACCAATGCATATAGTGTAATTTGATACGAGCTTCCATTTAATAAATTATAATATTTGTTTCGATACACGAGTAAAAAGTTAGCTCCGTTGAAAGTTGTTACTCTTATTTACCAAATGTTTTTTTGTTTTAGAATATGTGAACAACATCTCCCTTTATTTTTCTCTTCTCAAATTTTTTTGAATAATAGAGATTCATTGAAAATATAAATAAACAACTGTAGTCTGGCACCAATATCTCCTTTATAGCTCTATTGAATTAAACTTGAAGTAAGTAAAATGAAAATGGTGTTTCAAAAACTTTAAACACTAAATAAGTGATGTAAATGATGTTATTTGGGTACAAAAACGATTTTCCATTCGACGCCAATGCATATTGTTTAATCTGATATGAGCTTCAATTTGATATATTATAATATTCGTTTGAATACCCGAGTCAAAAGTTATCTCCGTTGAAAGTTGTAACTCATATT
This sequence comes from Hippophae tibetana, assembly GCA_037013495.1. Classification (NCBI taxonomy): domain Eukaryota; kingdom Viridiplantae; phylum Streptophyta; class Magnoliopsida; order Rosales; family Elaeagnaceae; genus Hippophae; species Hippophae tibetana. The sequence continues at coordinate 7,509,182 of CM072808.1, read as the reverse complement.
TACCAAATGTGTTTTTGTGTTTGAAAATATGAACAACATTCCCTTTCTTTTCCTCTTCTCCATTTTTCTTGAATAATAGAAATTGATTGAAAATATAAATAAACAACCCTAGGTCGGCACCAATGTCTCCTTTCTAGCACTCTTGAATTAAACCGGAAGTAAGTAGAATGAAAATGGTGCGTCAAAATCTTTAAACACTAAATAAGTGATATAAACGATGTTATTTGGGTACAAAAACATTTTTTTTCTTGCGAGACCAATGCATATTGTGTAATTTGATACGAGCTTGCATTTAATAAATTATAATATTCATTTCGATACCCGAGTATAAAGTTATCTCCGTTGAAAGTTGTTACTCTTATTTACCAAATATTTTTTGTTTTTGAAAATGTGAACAACATCTCCGTTCTTTTTTTCTACGAAATATTTTTTCAATAAGAGAGATTGATTGAAAATATAAAAAACAAACCTTGATCGGCACCAAAATCTCCTTTATAGTTCTATTGAATTAAACCGGAAGTAAGTAAAATGAAAATGGTTCGTCAAAAACTTTAAACAGTAAATAAGTGATGTAAACGATGTTATTTGGGTACAAAAATGATTTTCATTTCGTAGAAAATACATATTGTTTAATTTGATACGAGCTTTAATTTGATATATTATAATATTCGTTTCGGTACCCCAGTCAAAAGTTATCTCCGTTGAAAGTTGTAACTCATATTTACCAAATGTGTTTTTGATTTTGAAAATTTGAAAACCTTCCCCTTCTTTTTCTCTTCTCTATTTTTTTTAATAATAGAGATTGATTGAAAATATTAATAAACAACCCTAGGTCGGTACCAATATCTCCATTATAGCTCTTTTGAATTAAAACAGAAGTAAGTAAAATGAAAATGGTGCGTCAAAATCTTTAAACACTAAATAAGTGATGTAAACGATGTTATTTGGGTGCAAAAACGATTTTTTTTCTTTCGAGACCAATGCATGTGGTGTAATTTGATACGAGCTTCCATTTAATAAATTATAATATTTGTTTCGATACACGAGTAAAAAGTTATCTCCGTTGAAAGTTGTTACTCTTATTTACCAAATGTTTTTTTCTTTTTAAAAATATGAACAATATCACCGTTCTATTTTTCTACTCAATATTTATTCAATAAGAGAGATTGATTGAAAATATAAAAAATAATCCTAGGTCTGCACCAATATCTCTTTTATAGCTCTATTAAATTAAATCGGAAGTAAGTAAAATGAAAATGGTGAGTCAAAAACTTTAAATATTAAATAAGTAATGTAAACGATGTTATTTGGATACAAAAACGATTTTCTTTGCGAGACCAACGCATATTGTGTAATTTGATATGAGCTTCAATTTGATATATTATAATAGTAGTTTCGATACCCGAGTCAAAAGTTCACTCCGTTGAAAGTTGTAACTCATATTTACCAAATGTGTTTTTGTTTTAGAAAATTTGAACAACATTCACTTTCTTTTTCTCTTCTCAACCTTTTTTGAATAATAGAGATTGATTGAAAATATAAATAAACAACCCTAGGTTGGTACCAATATCTCCTTTATAGCTCTTTTGAATTAAACTTGAAGTATGAAAAATGAAAATGGTGTGTCAAAATCTTTAAATACTAAATAAGTGCTGTAAACGATGTTATTTGGGTACAAAAACGATTTTTTTCTTGCGAGACCAATGCATATTGTGTAATTTGATACGAGCTTCCATTTAATAAATTATAATATTTGTTTCGATACACGAGTAAAAAGTTATCTCCGTTGAAAGTTGTTACTCTTATTTACCAAATGTTTTTTTGTTTTAGAATATGTGAACAACATCTCCCTTTATTTTTCTCTTCTCAAATTTTTTTGAATAATAGAGATTCATTGAAAATATAAATAAACAACTGTAGTCTGGCACCAATATCTCCTTTATAGCTCTATTGAATTAAACTTGAAGTAAGTAAAATGAAAATGGTGTTTCACAAACTTTAAACACTAAATAAGTGATGTAAATGATGTTATTTGGGTACAAAAACGATTTTCCATTCGACGCCAATGAATATTGTTTAATCTGATATGAGCTTCAATTTGATATATTATAATATTCGTTTGGATACCCGAGTCAAAAGTTATCTCCGTTGAAAGTTGTAATTCATATTTACCAAATGTGTTTTTGTTTTTGAAAATATGAACAACATTCCCTTTCTTTTCCTCTTCTCCATTTTTTTTGAATAATAGAAATTGATTGAAAATATAAATAAACAACCGTAGGTCGGCACCAATGTCTCCTTTCTAGCACTCTTGAATTAAACAGGAAGTAAGTAGAATGAAAATGGTGCGTCAAAATCTTTAAACACTAAATAAGTGATATAAACGATGTTATTTGGGTACAAAAACAATTTTTTTCTTGCGAAACCAATGCATATTGTGTAATTTGATACGAGCTTGCATTTAATAAATTATAATATTCATTTCGATACCCGAGTATAAAGTTATCTCCGTTGAAAGTTGTTACTCTTATTTACCAAATATTTTTTGTTTTTGAAAATGTGAACAACATCTCCGTTCTTTTTTTCTACGAAATATTTTTTCAATAAGAGAGATTGATTGAAAATATAAAAAACAAACCTAGATCGGCACCAATATCTCCTTTATAGCTCTATTGAATTAAACCGGAAGTAAGTAAAATGAAAATGGTTCGTCAAAAACTTTAAACAGTAAATAAGTGATGTAAACGATGTTATTTGGGTACAAAAATGATTTTCATTTCGAAGAAAATACATATTGTTTAATTTGATACGAGCTTTAATTTGATATATTATAATATTCGTTTCGGTACCCCAGTCAAAAGTTATCTCCGTTGAAAGTTGTAACTCATATTTACCAAATGTGTTTTTGATTTTGAAAATTTGAAAACCTTCCCCTTCTTTTTCTCTTCTCTATTTTTTTTTAATAATAGAGATTGATTGAAAATATTAATAAACAACCCTAGGTCGGTACCAATATCTCCATTATAGCTCTTTTGAATTAAAACAGAAGTAAGTAAAATGAAAATGGTGCGTCAAAATCTTTAAACACTAAATAAGTGATGTAAACGATGTTATTTGGGTGCAAAAACGATTTTTTTTCTTTCGAGACCAATGCATGTTGTGTAATTTGATACGAGCTTCCATTTAATAAATTATAATATTTGTTTCGATACACGAGTAAAAAGTTATCTCCGTTGAAAGTTGTTACTCTTATTTACCAAATGTTTTTTTGTTTTTAAAAATATGAACAATATCACCGTTCTATTTTTCTACTCAATATTTATTCAATAAGAGAGATTGATTGAAAATATAAAAAACAATCCTAGGTCTGCACCAATATCTCTTTTATAGCTCTATTAAATTAAATCGGAAGTAACTCAAATGAAAATGGTGAGTCAAAAACTTTAAATATTAAATAAGTAATGTAAACGATGTTATTTGGATACAAAAACGATTTTCTTTGCGAGACCAACGCATATTGTGTAATTTGATATGAGCTTCAATTTGATATATTATAATAGTCGTTTCGATACCCGAGTCAAAAGTTCACTCCGTTGAAAGTTGTAACTCATATTTACCAAATGTGTTTTTGTTTTAGAAAATTTGAACAACATTCACTTTCTTTTTCTCTTCTCAACCTTTTTTGAATAATAGAGATTGATTGAAAATATAAATAAACAACCCTAGGTTGGTACCAATATCTCCTTTATAGCTCTTTTGAATTAAAACAGAAGTAAGTAAAGTGAAAATGGTGCGTCAAAATCTTTAAACACTAAATAAGTGATGTAAACGATGTTATTTGGGTGCAAAAACGATTTTTTTCTTTCTAGACCAATGCATGTTGTGTAATTTGATACGAGCTTTCATTTAATAAATTATAATATTTGTTTCGATACACGAGTAAAAAGTTATCTCCGTTGAAAGTTGTTACTCTTATTTACCAAATGTTTTTTTGTTTTAGAATATGTGAACAACATCTCCCTTTATTTTTCTCTTCTCAAATTTTTTTGAATAATAGAGATTCATTGAAAATATAAATAAACAACTGTAGTCTGGCACCAATATCTCCTTTATAGCTCTATTGAATTAAACTTGAAGTAAGTAAAATGAAAATGGTGTTTCAAAAACTTTAAACACTAAATAAGTGATGTAAATGATGTAAATGATGTTATTTGGGTACAAAAACGATTTTCCATTCGACGCCAATGCATATTGTTTAATCTGATATGAGCTTCAATTTGATATATTATAATATTCGTTTGGATACCCGAGTCAAAAGTTATCTCCGTTGAAAGTTGTAATTCATATTTACCAAATGTGTTTTTGTTTTTGAAAATATGAACAACATTCCCTTTCTTTTCCTCTTCTCCATTTTTTTTGAATAATAGAAATTGATTGAAAATGTAAATAAACAACCGTAGGTCGGCACCAATGTCTCCTTTCTAGCACTCTTGAATTAAACAGGAAGTAAGTAGAATGAAAATGGTGCGTCAAAATCTTTAAACACTAAATAAGTGATATAAACGATGTTATTTGGGTACAAAAACAATTTTTTTCTTGCGAAACCAATGCATATTGTGTAATTTGATACGAGCTTGCATTTAATAAATTATAATATTCATTTCGATACCCGAGTATAAAGTTATCTCCGTTGAAAGTTGTTACTCTTATTTACCAAATATTTTTTGTTTTTGAAAATGTGAACAACATCTCCGTTCTTTTTTTCTACGAAATATTTTTTCAATAAGAGAGATTGATTGAAAATATAAAAAACAAACCTAGATCGGCACCAATATCTCCTTTATAGCTCTATTGAATTAAACCGGAAGTAAGTAAAATGAAAATGGTTCGTCAAAAACTTTAAACAGTAAATAAGTGATGTAAACGATGTTATTTGGGTACAAAAATGATTTTCATTTCGAAGAAAATACATATTGTTTAATTTGATACGAGCTTTAATTTGATATATTATAATATTCGTTTCGGTACCCCAGTCAAAAGTTATCTCCGTTGAAAGTTGTAACTCATATTTACCAAATGTGTTTTTGATTTTGAAAATTTGAAAACCTTCCCCTTCTTTTTCTCTTCTCTATTTTTTTTAATAATAGAGATTGATTGAAATATTAATAAACAACCCTAGGTCGGTACCAATATCTCCATTATAGCTCTTTTGAATTAAAACAGAAGTAAGTAAAATGAAAATGGTGCGTCAAAATCTTTAAACACTAAATAAGTGATGTAAACGATGTTATTTGGGTGCAAAAACGATTTTTTTTCTTTCGAGACCAATGCATGTTGTGTAATTTGATACGAGCTTCCATTTAATAAATTATAATATTTGTTTCGATACACGAGTAAAAAGTTATCTCCGTTGAAAGTTGTTACTCTTATTTACCAAATGTTTTTTTGTTTTTAAAAATATGAACAATATCACCGTTCTATTTTTCTACTCAATATTTATTCAATAAGAGAGATTGATTGAAAATATAAAAAACAATCCTAGGTCTGCACCAATATCTCTTTTATAGCTCTATTAAATTAAATCGGAAGTAAGTAAAATGAAAATGGTGAGTCAAAAACTTTAAATATTAAATAAGTAATGTAAACGATGTTATTTGGATACAAAAACGATTTTCTTTGCGAGACCAACGCATATTGTGTAATTTGATATGAGCTTCAATTTGATATATTATAATAGTCGTTTCGATACCCGAGTCAAAAGTTCACTCCGTTGAAAGTTGTAACTCATATTTACCAAATGTGTTTTTGTTTTAGAAAATTTGAACAACATTCACTTTCTTTTTCTCTTCTCAACCTTTTTTGAATAATAGAGATTGATTGAAAATATAAATAAACAACCCAAGGTTGGTACCAATATCTCCTTTATAGCTCTTTTGAATTAAACTTGAAGTATGAAAAATGAAAATGGTGTGTCAAAAACTTTAAACACTAAATAAGTGATGTAAACGATGTTATTTGGGTACAAAAACGATTTTCCTTTTGACACCAATGCATATTGTTTAATTTGATATGAGATTCAGTTTGATATATTATAATATTCGTTTGCATACCCGAGTCAAAAGTTATCTCCGTTGAAAGTTGTAACTCATATTTACCAAATGTGTTTTTGTTTTTGAAAATTTGAACAACATTGCATTTCTTTTTCTCTTCTCCATTTTTTTTAATAATAGAGATTGATTGAAAATATAAATAAACAACCCTAGGTCAGCACAAATATCTCCTTTCTAGCTCTCTTGTATTAAACCAGAAGTAAGTAAAATGAAAATGGTGCGTCAAAATCTTTAAACAGTAAATAAGTGATGTAAACGATGTTATTTGGGTACAAAAACGATTTTTTTCTTGCGAGACCAATGCATATTGTGTAATTTGATACGAGCTTCCATTTAATAAATTATAATATTTGTTTCGATACACGAGTAAAAAGTTATCTCCGTTGCAAGTTGTTACTCTTATTTACCAAATGTTTTTTTTTTAAATGTGAACAACATCTCCGTTCTTTTTTTCTTCTCAGTATTTTTTCAATATGAAAGATTGATTGAAAATATAAAAAACAATCCTAGGTCGGCATCAATATCTCCTTTATACCTGTATTAAATTAAACAGGAAGTAAGTAAAATGAAAATAGTGAGTCAAAAACTTTAAACATTAAATAAGTAATGTAAACGATGTTATTTGGATACAAAAACGATTTTCCTTGCGAGACCAACGCATATTGTGTAATTTGATATGAGCTTTAATTTGATATATTATAATAGTCGTTTCGATACCCGAGTCAAAAGTTCACTCCGTTGAAAGTTGTAACTCATATTTTCCAAATGTGTTTTTGGTTTTGAAGTTTTGAACAACATTCCCTTTCTTTTTTTCTTCTCAACCTTTTTTGAATAATAGAGATTGATTGAAAATATAAATAAACAACCCTAGGTTGGCACCAATATCTCCTTTATAGCTCTATTGAATTAAACTTGAAGTATGTAAAATGAAAATGGTGTGTCAAAAACTTTAAACACTAAATAAGTGATGTAAACGATGTTATTTGGGTACAAAAACGATTTTCCTTTCGACACCCATGCATATTGTTTAATTGGATATGAGATTCAATTTGATATATTATAATATTCGTTTGGATACCCGAGTCAAAAGTTATCTCCGTTGAAAGTTGTAACTCATATTTACCAAATATGTTTTTGTTTTTGAAAATTTGAACAACATTTCCGTTCTTTTTCTCTTCTCCATTTTTTTTAATAATAGAGATTGATTGAAAATATAAATAAACAACAGTAGGTCGGCACCAATGTCTCCTTTCTAGCTCTCTTGAATTAAACCGGAAGTAAGTAAAATGAAAATGGTGCGTCAAAATCTTTGAACACTAAATAAGTGATGTAAACGATGTTATTTGGGTACAAAAACGATTTTTTTCTTGCGAGACCAATGCATATTGTGTAATTTTGATACGAGCTTCCATTTAATAAATTATAATATTCGTTTCGATACCCGAATATAAAGTTATCTCCGTTCAAAGTTGTTACTCTTATTTACCAAATGTTTTTTTGTATTTGAAAATGTGAACAACATCTCCGTTCTTTTTTTCTACGCAATATTTTTTCAATAAGAGAGATTGATTGAAAATATAAAAAAACAAACCTAGATCGGCACCAATATCTCCTTTATAGCTCTATTGAATTCAACCGGATGTAAGTAAAATGAAAATGGTTCGTCAAAAACTTTAAACAGTAAATAAGTGATGTAAACGATGTTATTTGGGTACAAAAATGATTTTCCTTTCGAGGAAAATGTATATTGTTTAATTTGATACAAGGTTTAATTTGATATATTATAATATTCATTTCGATACCCCAGTCAAAAGTTATCTCCGGTGAAAGTTGTAACTCATATTTACCAAATGTGTTTTTGATTTTTAAAATTTGAACAACATTCCCCTTCTTTTTCTCTTCTCTATTTTTTTTAAATAATAGAGATTGATTGAAAATATAAATAAAAAACCCTAGGATGGTACAATTATCTCCATTATAGCTCTTTTGAATTAAAACAGTAGTAAGTAAAATGAAAATGGTGCGTCAAAATCTTTAAATACTAAATAAGTGATGTAAACGATGTTATTTGGGTACAAAAACAATTTTTTTCTTGCGAGACCAATGCATATTGTGTAATTTGATACGAGCTTTAATTTAATAAATTATAATATTCATTTCGATACCCGAGTATAAAGTTATCTCCGTTGAAAGTTGTTACTCTTATTTACCAAATATTTTTTGTTTTTGAAAATGGGAACAACATCTCCGTTGAAAGTTGTTACTCTTATTTACCAAATATTTTTTGTTTTTGAAAATGTGAACAACATCTCCGTTCTTTTTTTCTACGCAATATTTTTTCAATAAGAGAGATTGATTGAAAATATAAAAAAACAAACCTAGATCGGCACCAATATCTCCTTTATAGCTCTATTGAATTCAACCGGATGTAAGTAAAATGAAAATGGTTCGTCAAAAACTTTAAACAGTAAATAAGTGATGTAAACGATGTTATTTGGGTACAAAAATGATTTTCATTTCGAAGAAAATACATATTGTTTAATTTGATACGAGCTTTAATTTGATATATTATAATATTCGTTTCGGTACCCCAGTCAAAAGTTATCTCCGTTGAAAGTTGTAACTCATATTTACCAAATGTGTTTTTGATTTTGAAAATTTGAAAACATTCCCCTTCTTTTTCTCTTCTCTATTTTTTTTTGAATAATAGAGATTGATTGAAAATATTAATAAACAACCCTAGGTCGGTACCAATATCTCCATTATAGCTCTTTTGAATTAAAACAGAAGTAAGTAAAATGAAAATGGTGCGTCAAAATCTTTGAACACGAAATAAGTGATGTAAACGATGTTATTTGGGTGCAAAAACGATTTTTTTTCTTTCGAGACCAATGCATGTTGTGTAATTTGATAAGAGCTTCCATTTAATAAATTATAATATTTGTTTCGATACACGAGTAAAAAGTTATCTCCATTGAAAGTTGTTACTCTTATTTACCAAATGTTTTTTTGTTTTTGAAAATATGAACAACATCTCCGTTCTATTTTTCTACTCAATATTTATTCAATAAGAGAGATTGATTGAAAATATAAAAAACAATCCTAGGCCTGCACCAATATCTCCTTTATACCTCTATTAAATTAAATCGGAAGTAAGTAAAATGAAAATGGTGAGTCAAAAACTTTAAACATTAAATAAGTAATGTAAACGATGTTATTTGGATACAAAAATGATTTTCCTTGCGAGACCAACGCATATTGTGTAATTTGATATTAGCTTTAATTTGATATATTATAATAGTCGTTTCGATACCCGAGTCAAAAGTTCACTCCGTTGAAAGTTGTAATTCATATTTACCAAATGTGTTTTTGGTTTTGAAATTTTGAACAACATTCCCTTTCTTTTTCTCTTCTCCATTTTTTTTGAATAATAAAGATTGATTGAAAATATAAATAAACAACCCTAGGTCGGCACAAATATCTCCTTTCTAGCTCTCTTGTATTAAACCGGAAGTAAGTAAAATAAAAATGGTCCGTCAAAATCTTTAAACACTAAATAAGTGATGTAAACGATGTTATTTGGGTACAAAAACGATTTTTTTCTTGCGAGACGAATGCTTATTGTGTAATTTGATACGAGCTTGTATTTCAAAAATTATAATATTCGTTTCGATACCCGAGTATAAAGTTATCTCTGTTGAAAGTTGTTACTCTTATTTAGCAAATGTTTTTTTGTTTTTGAAATTGTGAACAACATCTCCGTTCTTTTTTTCTACTCAATATTTTTTCAATAAGAGAGATTGATTGAAAATATAAAAAACAATCCTAGGTCGGCAGTAATATCTCCTTTATAGCTCTATTAAATTAAACCGGAAGTAAGTAAAATGAAAATGGTGCGTCAAAAACTTTAAACATTAAATAAGTAATGTAAACGAAGTTATTTGGATACAAAAACGATTTTCCTTACGAGACCAACGCATATTGTGTAATTTGATATGAGCTTCAATTTGATATATTATAATAGTCGTTTCGATACCCGAGTCAAAAGTTCACTCCGTTGAGAGTTGTAACTCATATTTACCAAATGTGTTTTTGGTTTAGAAATTTTGAACAACATTCCCTTTCTTTTTGTCTTCTCAACTTTTTTTGAATAATAGAGATTGATTGAAAATATAAATAAACAACCCTAGGTCGGCACCATGATCTCCTTTATAGCTCTATTGAATCAAACTTGAAGTAAGTAAAATGAAAATGGTGTGTCAAAAACTTTATACACTAAATAAGTGATTTAAACGATGTTATTTGGGTACAAAAACTATTTTCCTTTCGAGACCAATGCATATTGTTTAATTTGATACGAGTTTCAATTTGATATATTATAATATTGGTTTGGAAACCCGAGCCAAAAGTTATCTATGTTGAAAGTTGTAACTCATATTTACCAAATGTGTTTTTGTTTTTCAAAATTTGAATAACATTCCCTCTATTTTTCTTTTCTCCATTTTTTTTAATAATAGAGATTGATTGAAAATATAAATAAAAAACCCTAGGTCGGCACCAATATCTCCTTTATAGCTCTATTGAATTAAACCGGAAGTAAGTAAAATGAAAATGGTGCGTCAAAAACTTTAAATACTAAATAGGTGATGTAAACGATGTTATTTGGGTACAAAAATGATTTTTTTCTTGCAAGACCAATGCATCTTGTGTAATTTGATATGAGCTTCCATTTAATAAATTATAATATTCGTTTTGATACCGGAGTCAAAAGTTCACTACGTTGAAAGTTGTAACTCATATTTACCAAATGTGTTTTTGGTTTAGAAATTTTTTAACAACATTCCCTTTCTTTTTCTCTTCTCAACCTTTTTTGAATAATAGAGATTGATTGAAAATATAAATAAACAACGCTAGGTTGGCACCAATATCTCCTTTATAGCTCTATTGAATTAAACTTGAAGTATGTAAAATGAAAATGGTGTGTCAAAAACTTTAAACACTAAATAAGTGATGTAAACGATGTTATTTGGGTACAAAAACGATTTTCCTTTCGACACCAATGCATATTGTTTAATTTGATATGAGATTCAATGTGATATATTATAATATTCGTTTGGATACCCGAGTCAAAAGTTATCTCCGTTGAAAGTTGTAACTCATATTTACCAAATATGTTTTTGTTTTTGAAAATGTGAACAACATTCCCTTTCTTTTTCTCTTCTCCATTTTTTTTAATAATAGAGATGGATTGAAAATATAAATAAACAACCCTAGTTCGGCACCAATGTCTCCTTTCTAGCTCTCTTGAATTAAACCGGAAGTAAGTAAAATGAAAATGGTGCGTCAAAAACTTTAAACAGTAAATAAGTGATGTAAACGATGTTATTTGGGTACAAAAATGATTTTCCTTTCGAGGAAAATGCATATTGTTTAATTTGATACGAGCTTTAATTTGATATCTTAAAATATTCGTTTCGATACCCGAGTCAAAATTTATCTCCGTTGAATGTTGTACCTCATATTTACCAAATGTGTTTTTGAATTTGAAAATTCGAACAACATTCCCCTTCTTTTTGTCTTCTCTATTGGTTTTGAATAATAGAGATTGATAGAAAATATAAATAAACAACCCTAGGTCGGTACCAATATCTCCTTTATAGCTCTTTTGAATGAAAACGGAAGTAAGTAAAATGAAAATGGTGCGTCAAAATCTTTAAACACTAAATAAGTGATGTAAACGATGTTATTTGGGTACAAAAACGATATTTTTCTTGCGAGACCATTGCATATTGTATAATTTGATACGAACTTCCATTTAATATATTAAAATATTTGTTTCGATAACTGAGTAAAAAGTTATCTCCGTTGAAAGTTGTTTCTCTTATTTACCAAATGTTTTTTTGTTTTTGAAAATGTGAACAACATCTCCGTTCTTTTTTTCTACTCAATATTTATTCAATAAGAGAGATTGATTGAAAATATAAAAAACAATCCTAGGTCGGCACCAATATCTCCTTTATAGCTCTATTAAATTAAACCGGAAGTAAGTAAAATGAAAATGGTGAGTCAAAAACTTTAAACATTAAATAAGTAATGTAAACGATGTTATTTGGATACAAAAACGATTTTCCTTACGAGACCAACGCATATTGTGTAATTTGATATGAGCTTCAATTTGATATATTATAATAGTCATTTCGATACCCGAGTCAAAAGTTCACTCCGTTGAGAGTTGTAACTCATATTTACCAAATGTGTTTTTGGTTTAGAAATTTTGAACAACATTCCCTTTCTTTTTGTCTTCTCAACTTTTTTTGAATAATAGAGATTGATTGAAAATATAAATAAACAACCCTAGGTTGGCACCATGATCTCCTTTATAGCTCTATTGAATCAAACTTGAAGTAAGTAAAATGAAAATGGTGTGTCAAAAACTTTATACACTAAATAAGTGATTTAAACGATGTTATTTGGGTACAAAAACTATTTTCCTTTCGAGACCAATGCATATTGTTTAATTTGATACGAGTTTCAATTTGATATATTATAATATTGGTTTGGAAACCCGAGCGAAAAGTTATCTCTGTTGAAAGTTGTAACTCATATTTACCAAATGTGTTTTTGTTTTTCAAAATTTGAATAACATTCCCTTTATTTTTCTTTTCTCCATTTTTTTTAATAATAGAGATTGATTGAAAATATAAATAAAAAACCCTAGGTCGGCACCAATATCTCCTTTATAGCTCTATTGAATTAAACTGGAAGTAAGTAAAATGAAAATGGTGCGTCAAAAACTTTAAATACTAAATAGGTGATGTAAACGATGTTATTTGGGTACAAAAATGATTTTTTTCTTGCAAGACCAATGCATCTTGTGTAATTTGATATGAGCTTCCATTTAATAAATTATAATATTCGTTTTGATACCGGAGTCAAAAGTTCACTACGTTGAAAGTTGTAACTCATATTTACCAAATGTGTTTTTGGTTTAGAAATTTTTTAACAACATTCCCTTTCTTTTTCTCTTCTCAACCTTTTTTGAATAATAGAGATTGATTGAAAATATAAATAAACAACCCTAGGTTGGCACCAATATCTCCTTTATAGCTCTATTGAATTAAACTTGAAGTATGTAAAATGAAAATGGTGTGTCAAAAACTTTAAACACTAAATAAGTGATGTAAACGATGTTATTTGGGTACAAAAACGATTTTCCTTTCGACACCAATGCATATTGTTTAATTTGATATGAGATTCAATGTGATATATTATAATATTCGTTTGGATACCCGAGTCAAAAGTTATCTCCGTTGAAAGTTGTAACTCATATTTACCAAATATGTTTTTGTTTTTGAAAATGTGAACAACATTCCCTTTCTTTTTCTCTTCTCCATTTTTTTTAATAATAGAGATGGATTGAAAATATAAATAAACAACCCTAGTTCGGCACCAATGTCTCCTTTCTAGCTCTCTTGAATTAAACCGGAAGTAAGTAAAATGAAAATGGTGCGTCAAAAACTTTAAACAGTAAATAAGTGATGTAAACGATGTTATTTGGGTACAAAAATGATTTTCCTTTCGAGGAAAATGCATATTGTTTAATTTGATACGAGCTTTAATTTGATATCTTAAAATATTCGTTTCGATACCCGAGTCAAAATTTATCTCCGTTGAATGTTGTACCTCATATTTACCAAATGTGTTTTTGAATTTGAAAATTCGAACAACATTCCCCTTCTTTTTCTCTTCTCTATTGGTTTTGAATAATAGAGATTGATAGAAAATATAAATAAACAACCCTAGGTCGGTACCAATATCTCCTTTATAGCCTTTTTGAATGAAAACGGAAGTAAGTAAAATGAAAATGGTGCGTCAAAATCTTTAAACACTAAATAAGTGATGTAAACGATGTTATTTGGGTACAAAAACGATATTTTTCTTGCGAGACCATTGCATATTGTATAATTTGATACGAGCTTCCATTTAATAAATTAAAATATTTGTTTCGATACCCGAGTAAAAAGTTATCTCCGTTGAAAGTTGTTTCTCTTATTTACCAAATGTTTTTTTGTTTTTGAAAATGTGAACAACATCTCCGTTCTTTTTTTCTACTCAATATTTATTCAATAAGAGAGATTGATTGAAAATATAAAAAACAATCCTAGGTCGGCACCAATATCTCCTTTATAGCTCTATTAAATTAAACCGGAAGTAAGTAAAATGAAAATGGTGAGTCAAAAACTTTAAACATTAAATAAGTAATGTAAACGATGTTATTTGGATACAAAAACGATTTTCCTTACGAGACCAACGCATATTGTGTAATTTGATATGAGCTTCAATTTGATATATTATAATAGTCGTTTCGATACCCGAGTCAAAAGTTCACTCCGTTGAGAGTTGTAACTCATATTTACCAAATGTGTTTTTGGTTTAGAAATTTTGAACAACATTCCCTTTCTTTTTGTCTTCTCAACTTTTTTTGAATAATAGAGATTGATTGAAAATATAAATAAACAACCCTAGGTCGGCACCATGATCTCCTTTATAGCTCTATTGAATCAAACTTGAAGTAAGTAAAATGAAAATGGTGTGTCAAAAACTTTATACACTAAATAAGTGATTTAAACGATGTTATTTGGGTACAAAAACTATTTTCCTTTCGAGACCAATGCATATTGTTTAATTTGATACGAGTTTCAATTTGATATATTATAATATTGGTTTGGAAACCCGAGCGAAAAGTTATCTCTGTTGAAAGTTGTAACTCATATTTACCAAATGTGTTTTTGTTTTTCAAAATTTGAATAACATTCCCTTTATTTTTCTTTTCTCCATTTTTTTTAATAATAGAGATTGATTGAAAATATAAATAAAAAACCCTAGGTCGGCACCAATATCTCCTTTATAGCTCTATTGAATTAAACTGGAAGTAAGTAAAATGAAAATGGTGCGTCAAAAACTTTAAATACTAAATAGGTGATGTAAACGATGTTATTTGGGTACAAAAATGATTTTTTTCTTGCAAGACCAATGCATCTTGTGTAATTTGATATGAGCTTCCATTTAATAAATTATAATATTCGTTTTGATACCGGAGTCAAAAGTTCACTACGTTGAAAGTTGTAACTCATATTTACCAAATGTGTTTTTGGTTTAGAAATTTTTTAACAACATTCCCTTTCTTTTTCTCTTCTCAACCTTTTTTGAATAATAGAGATTGATTGAAAATATAAATAAACAACCCTAGGTTGGCACCAATATCTCCTTTATAGCTCTATTGAATTAAACTTGAAGTATGTAAAATGAAAATGGTGTGTCAAAAACTTTAAACACTAAATAAGTGATGTAAACGATGTTATTTGGGTACAAAAACGATTTTCCTTTCGACACCAATGCATATTGTTTAATTTGATATGAGATTCAATGTGATATATTATAATATTCGTTTGGATACCCGAGTCAAAAGTTATCTCCGTTGAAAGTTGTAACTCATATTTACCAAATATGTTTTTGTTTTTGAAAATGTGAACAACATTCCCTTTCTTTTTCTCTTCTCCATTTTTTTTAATAATAGAGATGGATTGAAAATATAAATAAACAACCCTATTTCGGCACCAATGTCTCCTTTCTAGCTCTCTTGAATTAAACCGGAAGTAAGTAAAATGAAAATGGTGCGTCAAAAACTTTAAACAGAAAATAAGTGATGTAAACGATGTTATTTGGGTACAAAAATGATTTTCCTTTCGAGGAAAATGCATATTGTTTAATTTGATACGAGCTTTAATTTGATATCTTAAAATATTCGTTTCGATACCCGAGTCAAAATTTATCTCCGTTGAATGTTGTACCTCATATTTACCAAATGTGTTTTTGAATTTGAAAATTCGAACAACATTCCCCTTCTTTTTCTCTTCTCTATTGGTTTTGAATAATAGAGATTGATAGAAAATATAAATAAACAACCCTAGGTCGGTACCAATATCTCCTTTATAGCCCTTTTGAATGAAAACTGAAGTAAGTAAAATGAAAATGGTGCGTCAAAATCTTTAAACACTAAATAAGTGATGTAAACGATGTTATTTGGGTACAAAAACGATATTTTTCTTGCGAGACCATTGCATATTGTATAATTTGATACGAGCTTCCATTTAATAAATTAAAATTTTTGTTTCGATACCCGAGTAAAAAGTTATCTCCGTTGAAAGTTGTTACTCTTATTTACCAAATGTTTTTTTGTTTTTGAAAATGTGAACAACATCTCCGTTCTTTTTTTCTACTCAATATTTATTCAATAAGAGAGATTGATTGAAAATATAAAAAACAATCCTAGGTCGGCACCAATATCTCCTTTATAGCTCTATTAAATTAAACCGGAAGTAAGTAAAATGAAAATGGTGAGTCAAAAACTTTAAACATTAAATAAGTAATGTAAACGATGTTATTTGGATACAAAAACGATTTTCCTTACGAGACCAGCGCATATTGTGTAATTTGATATGAGCTTCAATTTGATATATTATAATAGTCGTTTCGATACCCGAGTCAAAAGTTCACTCCGTTGAGAGTTGTAACTCATATTTACCAAATGTGTTTTTGGTTTAGAAATTTTGAACAACATTCCCTTTCTTTTTGTCTTCTCAACTTTTTTTGAATAATAGAGATTGATTGAAAATATAAATAAACAACCCTAGGTCGGCACCATGATCTCCTTTATAGCTCTATTGAATTAAACTTGAAGTAAGTAAAATGAAAATGGTGTGTCAAAAACTTTATACACTAAATAAGTGATGTAAACGATGTTATTTGGGTACAAAAACTATTTTCCTTTCGAGACCAATGCATATTGTTTAATATGATACGAGTTTCAATTTGATATATTATAATATTGGTTTGGAAACCCGAGCCAAAAGTTATCTCTATTGAAAGTTGTAACTCATATTTACCAAATGTGTTTTTGTTTTTCAAAATTTGAATAACATTCCCTTTATTTTTCTTTTCTCCATTTTTTTTTGAATAATAGAGATTGATTGAAAATATAAATAAAAAACCCTAGGTCGGCACCAATATCTCCTTTATAGCTCTATTGAATTAAACCGGAAGTAAGTAAAATGAAAATGGTGCGTCAAAAACTTTAAACACTAAATAGGTGATGTAAACGATGTTATTTTGGTACAAAAATGATTTTTTTCTTGCAAGACCAATGCATATTATGTAATTTGATATGAGCTTCCATTTAATAAATTATAATATTCGTTTTGATACCGGAGTCAAAATTTCACTACGTTGAAAGTTGTAACTCATATTTACCAAATGTGTTTTTGGTTTAGAATTTTTTTAACAACATTCCCTTTCTTTTTCTCTTCTCAACCTTTTTTGAATAATAGAGATTGATTGAAAATATAAATAAATAACCCTAGGTTGGCACCAATATCTCCTTTATAGCTCTATTGAATTAAACTTGAAGTATGTAAAATGAAAATAGTGTGTCAAAAACTTTAAACACTAAATAAGTGATGTAAACGATGTTATTTGGGTACAAAAACTATTTTCCTTTCGAGACCAATGCATATTGTTTAATTTGATACGAGTTTCAATTTGATATATTATAATATTGGTTTGGAAACCCGAGCCAAAAGTTATCTCTGTTGAAAGTTGTAACTCATATTTACCAAATGTGTTTTTGTTTTTCAAAATTTGAATAACATTCCCTTTATTTTTCTTTTCTCCATTTTTTTTGAATAATAGAGATTGATTGAAAATATTAATAAACAACCGTAGGTCGGTACCAATATCTCCATTATAGCTTGCTTGAATTAAACCGAAAGTAAGTAAAATGAAAATGGTGCGTTAAAATCTTTAAACAGTAAATAAGTGATGTAAACGATGTTATTTGGGTGCAAAAACGATTTTTTTCTTGCGAGACCAATGCATGTTGTGTAATTTGATACGAGCTTCCATTTAATAAATTATAATATTTGTTTTGATACACGAGTAAAAAGTTATCTCCGTTGAAAGTTGTTACTCTTATTTACCAAATGTTTTTTTGTTTTTGAAAATGTGAACAACATCTCCGTTCTTTTTTACTACTCAATATTTTTTCAATAAGAGAGATTGATTGAAAATATAAAAAACAATCCTAGGTCGGCACGAATATCTCCTTTATAGCTCTATTAAATTAAACTTGAAGTAAGTAAAATGAAAATGGTGTGTCAAAAACTTTAAACATTAAATAAGTATTGTAAACAATGTTATTTGGATACAAAAACGATTTTCTTTGCGAGACGAACGCATATTGTGTAATTTGATATGAGCTTCAAGTTGATATATTATAATAGTTGTTTCGATACCCGAGTCAAAAGTTCACTCCGTTGAAAGTTGTAACTCATATTTACCAAATGTGTTTTTTGGTTTAGAAAATTTGAACAACATTCCCTTTCTTTTTATCTTCTCAACCTTTTTTGAATAATAGAGATTGATTTAAAATATAAATAAACAACCTTAGGTCGGCACCAATATCTCCTTTATAGCTCTATTGAATTAAACCGGAAGTAAGTAAAATGAAAATGGTGCGTCAAAAACTTTAAACACTAAATAGGGGATGTAAACGATGTTATTTGGGTACAAAAATGATTTTTTTCTTGCAAGACCAATGCATATTGTGTAATTTGATATGAGCTTCCATTTAATAAATTATAATATTCGTTTTGATTCCGGAGTCAAAATTTCACTACGTTGAAAGTTGTAACTCATATTTACCAAATGTGTTTTTGGTTTAGAAATTTTTTAACAACATTCCCTTTCTTTTTCTCTTCTCAACCTTTTTTGAATAATAGAGATTGATTGAAAATATAAATAAACAACCCTAGGTTGGCACCAATATCTCCTTTATAGCTCTATTGAATTATACTTGAAGTATGTAAAATGAAAATGGTGTGTCAAAAACTTTAAACACTAAATAAGTGATGTAAACGATGTTATTTGGGTACAAAAACGATTTTCCTTTCGACACCAATGCATATTGTTTAATTTGATATGAGATTCAATGTGATATATTATAATATTCGTTTGGATACCCGAGTCAAAAGTTATCTCCGTTGAAAGTTGTAACTCATATTTACCAAATATGTTTTTGTTTTTGAAAATGTGAACAACATTCCCTTTCTTTTTCTCTTCTCCATTTTTTTTTAATAATAGAGATGGATTTAAAATATAAATAAACAACCCTAGGTCGGCGCCAATGTCTCCTTTCTAGCTCTCTTGAATTAAACCGGAAGTAAGTAAAATGAATATGGTGCGTCAAAAACTTTAAACAGTAAATAAGTGATGTAAACGATGTTATTTGGGTACAAAAATGATTTTCCTTTCGAGGAAAATGCATATTGTTTAATTTGATACGAGGTTTAATTTGATATATTATAATATTCATTTCGATACTTCAGTCAAAAGTTATCTCCGTTGAAAGTTGTTACTCATATTTACCAAATGTGTTTTTGATTTTTAAAATTTGAACAACATTCCCCTTCTTTTTCTCTTCTCTATTTTTTTTTGAATAATAGAGATTGATTGAAAATATTAATAAAAAACCCTAGGTCGGTACATATATCTCCATTATAGCTATTTTGAATTAAAACCGAAGTAAGTAAAATGAAAATGGTGCGTAAAAATCTTTAAACACTAAATAAGTGATGTAAACGATGTTATTTGGGTGCAAAAACGATATTTTTTATTGCGAGACCAATGTATGTTTTGTAATTTGATACGAGCTTCCATTTAATAAATTATAATATTTGTTTCGATACACGAGTAAAAAGTTATCTCCGTTGAAAGTTGTTACTCTTATTAACCAAATGTTTTTTTGTTTTTGAAAATGTGAACAACATCTCCGTTCTTTTTTTCTACTCAATATTTTTTCAATAAGAAATATTGATTGAAAATATAAAAACAATCCTAGGTCGGCATCAATATCTCCTTTATAGCTCTATTAAATTAAACCGGAAGTAAGTAAAATGAAAATAGTGAGTCAAAAACATTAAACATTAAATAAGTAATGTAAACGATGTTATTTTCATACAAAAACGATTCTCTTTGCGAGGCCAACGCATATTGTGTAATTTGATATGAGCTTCAATTTGATATATTATAATAGTCGTTTCGATACCCGAGTTAAAAGTTCACTCCGTTGAAAGTTGTAACTCATATTTACCAAATGTGTTTTTGGTTTAGAAAATTTGAACAACATTTCCTTTCTTTTTCTCTTCTCAACCTTTTTTGAATAATAGAGATTGATTGAAAATATAAATAAACAACCCTAGGTTGGCACCAATATCTCCGTTATAGCTCTATTGAAGTAAACTTGAAGTACGAAAAATGAAAATGCTGTGTCAAAAACTTTAAACACTAAATAAGTGATGTAAACGATGTTATTTGGGTACAAAAACGATTTTCCTTTCGACACCAATGCATATTGTTTAATTTGATATGAGATTCAGTTTGATATATTATAATATTCGTTTGGATACCCGAGTCAAAAGTTATCTCCGTTGAAAGTTGTAACTCATATTTACCAAATGTGTTTTTGGTTTAGAAAATTTGAACAACATTCCCTTTCTTTTTCTCTTCTCAACCTTTTTTGAATAATAGAGATTGATTTAAAATATAAATAAACAACCTTAGGTTGGCACCAATATCTCCTTTATAGCTCTATTGAATTAAACTTGAAGTATGTAAAATGAAAATGGTGTGTCAAAAACTTTAAACACTAAATAAGTGATGTAAACGATGTTATTTGGGTACAAAAACGATTTTCCTTTCGACACCAATGCATATTGTTTAATTTGATACGAGCTTTAATTTGATATATTATAATATTCGTTTGGATACCCCAGTCAAAAGTTATCTCCGTTGAAAGTTGTTACTCATATTTACCAAATGTGTTTTTGATTTTTAAAATTTGAACAACATTCCCCTTCTTTTTCTCTTCTCTATTTTTTTTTGAATAATAGAGATTGATTGAAAATATTAATAAACAACCCTAGGTCGGTACCAATATCTCCATTATAGCTATTTTGAATTAAAACCGAAGTAAGTAAAATGAAAATGGTGAGTCAACAACTTTAAACATTAAATAAGTAATGTAAACGATGTTATTTATATACAAAAAGATTTTCTTTGCGAGACCAACGCATATTGTTTAATTTGATATGAGCTTAAATTTGATATATTATAATAGTCATTTCGATACCCGAGTCAAAAGTTCACTCCGTTGAAAGTTGTAACTCATATTTACCAAATGTGTTTTTGGTTTAGAAATTTTTTAACAACATTCCCTTTCTTTTTCTCTTCTCAACCTTTTTTTAATAATAGAGATTGATTGAAAATATAAAAAAAAACAAACCTAGATCGGCACCAATATCTCCTTTATAGCTCTATTGAATTAAACTGGAAGTAAGTAAAATGAAAATGGTTCGTCAAAAACTTTAAACATTAAATAAGTGATGTAAACGTTGTTATTTGGGTACAAAAATGATTTTCCTTTCGAGGAAAATGCATATTGTTTAATTTGATACGAGGTTTAATTTGATATATTATAATATTCATTTCGATACCCCAGTCAAAAGTTATCTCCGTTGAAAGTTGTTACTCATATTTACCAAATGTGTTTTTGATTTTTAAAATTTGAACATTCCCCTTCTTTTTCTCTTCTCCATTTTTTTAATGAATAATAGAGATTGATTGAATATATAAATAAACAACCCTAGGTCTGCACCAATATCTCCT
This sequence comes from Hippophae tibetana, assembly GCA_037013495.1. Classification (NCBI taxonomy): domain Eukaryota; kingdom Viridiplantae; phylum Streptophyta; class Magnoliopsida; order Rosales; family Elaeagnaceae; genus Hippophae; species Hippophae tibetana. Next base: position 7,487,292 of record CM072808.1, on the reverse strand, counting down.
TTCTAGCTCTCTTGAATTAAACCGGAAGTAAGTAAAATGAAAACGGTGCGTCAAAATCTTTAAACACTAAATAAGTGATGTAAACGATATTATTTGGGTACAAAAACGATTTTTTTTTCCTGCGAAAACAATGCATATTGTGTAATTTGATACGACCTTCCATTTAATAAATTATAATATTCGTTTCGATACCCGAGTAAAAAGTTATCTCCGTTGAAAGTTGTTACTCTTATTTACCTAATTTTTTTTTGTTTTTGAAAATGCGAACAACATCTCCGTTCTTTTTTTCTACTCAATACTTTTTCAATAAGAGAGATCGATTGAAAATATAAAAAAACAAACCTAGTTCGGCACCAATCTCTCCCTTATAACTCTATTGAATTAAACCGGAAATAAGTAAAATGAAAATGGTGCAAAAACTTTAAACAGTAAATAAGTGATGTAAACGATGTTATTTGGGTACAAAAATGATTTTCCTTTCGGGGAAAATGCATATTGTTTAATTTGATACAAGGTTTAATTTGATATATTATAATATTCATTTCGATACCTCAGTCAAAAGTTATCTCCGTTGAAAGTTGTTACTCATATTTACCAAATGTGTTTTTGATTTTTGAAATTTGAACAACATTCCCCTTCTTTTTCTCTTCTCTATTTTTTTCTTTGAATAATAGAGATTGATTGAAAATATAAATAAACAACCCTAGGTTGGCACAAATATCTCCTTTATAACTCTATTGAATTAAACCGGAAGTAAGTAAAATGAAAATGGTTCGTCAAAAACTTTAAACATTAAATAAGTGATGTAAACGATGTTATTTGGGTACAAAAATGATTTTCCTTTCGAGGAAAATGCATATTGTTTAATTTGATACGTGGTTTAATTTGATATATTATAATATTCATTTCGATACCCCAGTCAAAAGTTATCTCCGTTGAAAGTTGTTACTCATATTTACCAAATGTGTTTTTGATTTTTAAAATTTGAACAACATTCCCCTTCTTTTTCTTTTATCTATTTTTTTTGAATAATAGAGATTGATTGAAAATATTAATAAACAACCCTAGGTCGGTACCAATATCTCCATTATAGCTCTTTTGAATTAAAACAGATGTAAGTAAAATGAAAATGAAAATGGTGCGTCAAAATCTTTAAACACTAAATAAGTAATGTAAACGATGTTATTTGGGTGCAAAAACGATTTTTTTCTTGCGAGACCAATGCATGTTGTGTAATTTGATACGAGCTTCCATTTAATAAATTATAATATTTGTTTCGATACACGAGTACAAAGTTATCTCCGTTGAAAGTTGTTACTCTTATTTACCAAATGTTTTTTTTTCTTTTTGAAAATGTGAACAACATCTCCGTTCTTTTTTTCTACTCAATATTTTTGCAATAAGAGAGATTGATTGAAAATATAAAAAACAATCCTAGGTCAGCAGAAATATCTCCTTTATAGCTCTATTAAATTAAACCGGAAGTAAGTAAAATGAAAATGGTGAGTCAAAAACTTTAAACATTAAATAAGTAATGTAAACGATTTTATTTGGATACAAAAAGATTTTCTTTGCGAGACCAACGCATATTGTGTAATTTGATATGAGCTTAAATTTGATATATTATAATAGTCGTTTCGATACCCGAGTCAAAAGTTCACTCCGTTGAAAGTTGTAACTCATATTTACCAAATGTGTTTTTGGTTTAGAAATTTTTTAACAACATTCCCTTTCTTTTTCTCTTCTCAACCTTTTTTGAATAATAGAGATTGATTGAAAATATAAATAAAAAACCCTAGGTTTGCACCAATATCTCCTCTATAGCTCTATTGAATTAAACTTGAAGTATGTAAAATGAAAATTGTGTGTCAAAAACTTTAAACACTAAATAAGTGATGTAAACGATGTTATTTGGGTACAAAAACGATTTTCCTTTCGACACCAATGCATATTGTTTAATTTGATATGAGGTTCAATTTGTAAAATATTATAATATTCGTTTGGATACCCGAGTCAAAAGTTATCTCCGTTGAAAGTTGTAACTCATATTTACCAAATGTGGTTTTGTTTTTGAAAATTTGAACAACATTCCCTTTCTTTTTCTCTTCTCCATTTTTTTTGAATAATAGAGATTGATTGAAAATATAAATAAACAACCATAGGTCAGCACAAATATCTCCTTTCCAGCTCTCTTGAATTAAACCGAGAGTAAGTAAAATGAAAATGGTGCGTTAAAATCTTTAAACAGTAAATAAGTGATGTAAAGGATGTTATTTGGGTGCAAAAACGATTTTTTTCTTGCGAGACCAATGCGTGTTGTGTAATTTGATACGAGCTTCCATTTAATAAATTATAATATTTGTTTTGATACACGAGTAAAAAGTTATCTCCGTTGAAAGTTGTTACTCTTATTTACCAAATGTTTTTTTGTTTTTGAAAATGTGAACAACATCTCCGTTCTTTTTTACTACTCAATATTTTTTCAAGAAGAGAGATTGATTGAAAATATAAAAAACAATCCTAGGTCAGCACCAATATCTCCTTTATAGCTCTATTAAATTAAACTTGAAGTAAGTAAAATGAAAATGGTGTGTCAAAAACTTTAAACATTAAATAAGTATTGTAAACAATGTTATTTGGATACAAAAACGATTTTCTTTGCGAGACGAACGCATATTGTGTAATTTGATATGAGCTTCATGTTGATATATTATAATAGTTGTTTCGATACCCGAGTCAAAAGTTCACTCCGTTGAAAGTTGTAACTCATATTTACCAAATGTGTTTTTGGTTTTGGAAATTTGAACAACATTCCCTTTCTTTTTCTCTTCTCAACCTTTTTTGAATAATAGAGATTGATTTGAAATATAAATAAACAACCTTAGGTTGGCACCAATATCTCCTTTATAGCTCTATTGAATTAAACTTGAAGTATGTAAAATGAAAATAGTGTGTCAAAAACTTTAAACACTAAATAAGTGATGTAAACGATGTTATTTGGGTACAAAAATGATTTTCCTTTCTACACCAATGCATATTGTTTAATTTGATACGAGCTTTAATTTGATATATTATAATATTCGTTTGGATACCCGAGTCAAAAGTTATCTCCGTTGAAAGTTGTTACTCATATTTACCAAATGTGTTTTTGATTTTTAAAATTTGAACAACATTCCCCTTCTTTTTCTCTTCTCTATTTTTTTTTGAATAATAGAGATTGATTGAAAATATTAATAAAAAACCCTAGGTCGGTACATATATCTCCATTATAGCTATTTTGAATTAAAACCGAAGTAAGTAAAATGAAAATGGTGCGTAAAAATCTTTAAACACTAAATAAGTGATGTAAACGATGTTATTTGGGTGCAAAAACGATTTTTTTTATTGCGAGACCAATGTATGTTTTGTAATTTGATACGAGCTTCCATTTAATAAATTATAATATTTGTTTAGATACACGAGTAAAAAGTTATCTCCGTTGAAAGTTGTTACTCTTATTTACCAAATGTTTTTTAGTTTTTGAAAATGTGAACAACATCTCCGTTCTTTTTTTCTACTCAATATTTTTTCAATAAGAGAGATTGATTAAAAATATAAAAAACAATCCTAGATCGGCACCAATATCTCCTTTATAGCTCTATTGAATTAAACCGGAAGTAAGTAAAATGAAAATGGTTGGTTAAAAACTTTAAACAGTAAATAAGTGATGTAAACGATGTTATTTGGGTACAAAAATGATTTTCCTTTCAAGGAAAATGCATATTGTTTAATTTGATAGGAGGTTTAATTTGATATATTATAATATTCATTTCGATACCCCAGTCAAAAGTTATCTCCCTTGAAAGTTGTAACTCATATTTACCAAATATGGTTTTGTTTTTGAAAATTTGAACAACATTCCCTTTCTTTTTCTCTTCTCCATTTTTTTTGAATAATAGAGATTGATTGAAAATATAAATAAACAACCCTAGGTCAGCACAAATGTCTCCTTTCCAGCTCTCTTGAATTAAACCGGAAGTAAGTAAAATGAAAATGGTGCGTTAAAATCTTTAAACAGTAAATAAATGATGTAAACGATGTTATTTGGGTGCAAAAACCATTTTTTTCTTGCGAGACCAATGCATGTTGTGTAATTTGATACGAGCTTCCATTTAATAAATTATAATATTTGTTTTGATACACGAGTAAAAAGTTATCTCCGTTGAAAGTTGTTACTTTTATTTACCAAATGTTTTTTTGTTTTTGAAAATGTGAACAATATCTCCGTTCTTTTTTACTACTCAATATTTTTTCAATAAGAGAGATTGATTGAAAATATAAAAAACAATCCTTGGTCGGCACCAATATCTCCTTTATCGCTCTATTAAATTAAACTGGAAGTAAGTAAAATGAAAATGGTGAGTCAAAAACTTTAAACATTAAATAAGTATTGTAAACAATGTTATTTGGATACAAAAACGATTTTCTTTGCGAGACGAACGCATATTGTGTAATTTAATATGAGCTTCAATTTGATATATTATAATAGTTGTTTCGATACCCGAGTCAAAAGTTCACTCCGTTGAAAGTTGTAACTCATATTTACCAAATGTGTTTTTGGTTTAGAAAATTTGAACAACATTCCCTTTCTTTTTCTCTTCTCAACCTTTTTTGAATAATAGAGATTGATTTAAAATATAAATAAACAACCTTAGGTTGGCACCAATATCTCCTTTATAGCTCTATTGAATTAAACTTGAAGTATGTAAAATGAAAATGGTGTGTCAAAAACTTTAAACACTAAATAAGTGATGTAAACGATGTTATTTGGGTACAAAAATGATTTTCCTTTCGACAGAAATGCATATTATTTAATTTGATATGAGATTCAATTTGATATATTATAATATTCGTTTGGATACCCGAGTCAAAATTTATCTCCGTTGAAAGTTGTAACTCATATTTACCAAATGTTTTTTTGTTTTTGAAAATTTGAACAACATTCCCTTTCTTTTTCTCTTCTCAACCTTTTTTGAATGGTAGAGATTGATTGTAAATATAAATAAACAACCCTAGGTTGGCAACAATATCTACTTTATAGCTCTATTGAATTAAACTTGAAGTATGTAAAATGAAAATGGTGTGTCAAAACCTTTAAACACTAAATAAGTGATGTAAACGATGTTATTTGGGTGCAAAAAACGATTTTTTTATTGCGAGACCAATGTATGTTGTGTAATTTGATACGAGCTTCCATTTAATAAATTATAATATTTGTTTAGATACACGAGTAAAAAGTTATCTCCGTTGAAAGTTGTTACTCTTATTTACCAAATGTTTTTTTGTTTTTGAAAATGTGAACAACATCTCCGTTCTTTTTTTCTACTCAATATTTTTTCAATAAGAGAGATTGATTAAAAATATAAAAAACAATCCTAGATCGGCACCAATATCTCCTTTATAGCTCTATTGAATTAAACCGGAAGTAAGTAAAATGAAAATGGTTGGTTAAAAACTTTAAACAGTAAATAAGTGATGTAAACGATGTTATTTGGGTACAAAAATGATTTTACTTTCAAGGAAAATGCATATTGTTTAATTTGATAGGAGGTTTAATTTGATATAATATAATATTTATTTCGATACCCCAGTCAAAAGTTATCTCCGTTGAAAGTTGTTACTCATATTTACCAAATGTGTTTTTGATGTTGAAAATTTGAACAACATTCCCCTTCTTTTTCTCTTCTCTATTTTTTTTGAATAATAGAGATTGATTGAAAATATTAATAAAAAACCCTAGGTCGGTAACAATATCTCCATTATAGCTCTTTTGAATTAAAACAGAAGTAAGTAAAATGAAAAGGGTGCATCAAAATCTTTAAACACTAAATAAGTGATGTAAACGATGTTATTTGGGTGCAAAAATGATTTTTTTTCTTTCGAGACCAATGAATGTTGTGTAATTTGATACAAGCTTCCATTTAATAAATTATAATATTTGTTTCGATACACGAGTAAAAAGTTATCTCCGTTGAAAGTTGTTACTCTTATTTACCAAATGTTTTTTTCTTTTTGAAAATGTGAACAACATCTCCGTTCTTTTTTTCTACTCAATATTTTTTCAATAAGAGAGATTAATTGAAAATATAAAAAACAATCCTAGGTCGGCACCAATATCTCCTTTATAGCTCTATTAAATTAAACTAGAAGTAAGTAAAATGAAAATGGTGAGTCAAAAACTTTAAACATTAAATAAGTAATGTAAACGATGTTATTTGGATACAAAAACGATTTTCTTTGCGAGACCAACGCATATTGTGTAATTTGATATGAACTTCAATTTGATATATTATAATAGTCGTTTCGATACCCCAATCAAAAGTTATCTCCGTTGAAAGTTGTTACTCATATTTACCAAATGTGTTTTTAATTTTTAAAATTTGAACAACATTCCCCTTCTTTTTCTTTTATCTATTTTTTTTGAATAATAGAGATTGATTGAAAATATTAATAAACAACCCTAGGTCGGTACCAATATCTCCATTATATCTCTTTTGAATTAAAACAGATGTAAGTAAAATGAAAATGAAAATGCTGCGTCAAAATCTTTAAACACTAAATAAGTAATGTAAACGATGTTATTTGGGTGCAAAAACGATTTTTTTCTTGCGAGACCAATGCATGTTGTGTAATTTGATATGAGCTTCCATTTAATAAATTATAATATTTGTTTCGATACACGAGTACAAAGTTATCTCCGTTGAAAGTTGTTACTCTTATTTACCAAATGTTTTTTTGTTTTTGAAAATGTGAACAACATCTCCGTTCATTTTTTCTACTCAATATTTTTGCAATAAGAGAGATTGATTGAAAATATAAAAAACAATCCTAGGTCAGCAGCAATATCTCCTTTATAGCTCTATTAAATTAAACCGGAAGTAAGTAAAATGAAAATGGTGAGTCAAAAACTTTAAACATTAAATAAGTAATGTAAACGATGTTATTTGGATACAAAAATATTTTCTTTGCGAGACCAACGCATATTGTGTAATTTGATATGAGCTTAAATTTGATATATTATAATAGTCGTTTCGATACCCGAGTCAAAAGTTCACTCCGTTGAAAGTTGTAACTCATATTTACCAAATGTGTTTTTGGTTTAGAATTTTTTTAACAACATTCCCTTTCTTTTTCTCTTCTCAACCTTTTTTGAATAATAGAGATTGATTGAAAATATAAATAAACAACCCTAGGTTGGCACCAATATCTCCTCTATAGCTCTATTGAATTAAACTTGAAGTATGTAAAATGAAAATTGTGTGTCAAAAACTTTAAACACTAAATAAGTGATGTAAACGATGTTATTTGGGTACAAAAATGATTTTCCCTTCGACACCAATGCATATTGTTTAATTTGATATGAGATTCAATTTAATATATTATAATATTCGTTTGGATACCCGAGTCAAAAGTTATCTCCGTTGAAAGTTGTAACTCATATTTACCAAATGTGGTTTTGTTTTTGAAAATTTGAACAACATTCCCTTTCTTTTTCTCTTCTCCATTTTTTTGGATAATAGAGATTGATTGAAAATATAAATAAACAACCCTAGGTCAGCACAAATATCTCCTTTCTAACTCTTTTGTATTAAAACCGAAGTAAGTAAAATGAAAATGGTGCGTCAAAATCTTTAAACACTAAATAACTGATGTAAACGATGTTATTTGGGTACAAAAACGATTTTTTTCTTGCGAGACCAATGCATATTGTGTAATTTGATACGAGCTTGCATTTAATAAATTATAATATTCGTTCCGATACCCGAGTATAAAGTTATCTCCGTTGAAAGTTGTTACTCTTATTTACCAAATGTTTTTTTGTTTTTGAAAATGTGAACAACATTTCCGTTCTTTTTTTCTACTCAATACTTTTTCAATAAGAGAGATGATTGAAAATATAAAAAAACAAACCTAGATCAGCACCAATATCTCCTTTATAGCTCTATTGAATTAAACCGGAAGTAAGTAAAATGAAAATGGTTAGTCAAAAACTTTAAACAGTAAATAAGTGATGTAAACGATGTTATTTGGGTACAAATATGATTTTCCTTTCGAGGAAAATGCATATTGTTTAATTTAATACGAGGTTTAATTTGATATATTATAATATTCATTTCGATACCCCAGTCAAAAGTTATCTCCGTTGAAAGTTGTTACTCATATTTACCAAATGTGTTTTTTGAATAATAGAGATTGATTGAAAATATTAATAAATAACCCTAGGTCGGTGCCAATATCTCCATTATAGCTCTTTTGAATTAAAACAGAAGTAAGTAAAATGAAAATGGTGCGTCAAAATCTTTAAACACTAAATAAGTGATGTAAACGATGTTATTTGGGTGCAAAAACGATTTTTTTTATTGCGAGACCAATGTATGTTGTGTAATTTGATACGAGCTTCCATTTAATAAATTATAATATTTGTTTAGATACACGAGTAAAAAGTTATCTCCGTTGAAAGTTGTTACTCTTATTTACCAAATGTTTTTTAGTTTTTGAAAATGTGAACAACATCTCCGTTCTTTTTTTCTACTTAATATTTTTTCAATAAGAGAGATTGATTAAAAATATAAAAAACAATCCTAGATCGGCACCAATATCTCCTTTATAGCTCTATTGAATTAAAACGGAAGTAAGTAAAATGAAAATGGTTGGTTAAAAACTTTAAACAGTAAATAAGTGATGTAAACGATGTTATTTGGGTACAAAAATGATTTTCCTTTCGACACAAATGCATATTATTTAATTTGATATGAGATTCAATTTGATATATTATAATATTCATTTGGATACCCGAGTCAAAAGTTATCTCAGTTGAAAGTTGTAACTCATATTTACCAAATGTGTTTTTGATTTTTAAAATTTGAACAACATTCCCCTTCTTTTTCTCTTCTCTATTTTTTTTAATAATAGAGATTGATTGAAAATATTAATAAACAACCCCAGGTCGGTACCAATATCTCCATTATTGCTCTTTTGAATTAAAACAGAAGTAAGTAAAATGAAAATGGTGCGTCAAAATCTTTAAACACTAAATAAGTGATGTAAACGATGTTATTTGGGTGCAAAAACGACCTTTTTCATGCGAGACCAATGCATGTTGTGTAATTTGATACGAGCTTCCATTTAATAAATTATAATATTTGTTTCAATACACGAGTAAAAAGTTATCTCCGTTGAAAGTTGTTACTCTTATTTACCAAATGTTTTTTGTTTTTGAAAATGTGAACAACATCTCCGTTCTTTTTTTCTACTCAATATTTTTTCAATAAGAAAGATGGATTGAAAATATAAAAAAACAAACCTAGATCGTCACCAATATCTCCTTTATAACTCTACTGAATTAAACCGGAAGGAAGTAAAATGAAACTGGTTCGTCAAAAACTTTAAACAGTAAATAAGTGATGTAAACGATGTTATTTAGGTACAAAAATGATTTCCCTTTCGAGGAAAATGCATATTGTTTAATTAGATACGAGGTTTAATTTGATATATTATAATATTCATTTCGATACCCCAGTCAAAAGTTATCTCCGTTGAAAGTTGTTACTCATATTTACCAAATAAGTTTTTGATTTTTAAAATTTGAACAACATTCCCCTTCTTTTTCTCTTCTCTATTTTTTTTTTAATAATAGAGATTGATTGAAAATATTAATAAACAACCCCAGGTCGGTACCAATATCTCCATTATAGCTCTTTTGAATTAAAACAGAAGTAAGTAAAATGAAAATGGTGCGTCAAAATCTTTAAACACTAAATAAGTGATGTAAACGATGTTATTTGGCTGCAAAAATGACCTTTTTCTTGCGAGACCAATGCATGTTGTGTAATTTGATACGAGCTTCCATTTAATAAATTATAGTATTTGTTTCAATACACGAGTAAAAAGTTATCTCCGTTGAAAGTTGTTACTCTTATTTACCAAATGTTTTTTGTTTTTGAAAATGTGAACAACATCTCCGATCTTTTTTTCTACTCAATATTTTTCCAATAAGAAAAATTGATTGAAAATATAAAAAACAATCCTAGGTAGGCACCAATATCTCCTTTATAGCTCTATTAAATTAAACCGGAAGTAAGTAAAATGAAAATGGTGAGTCAAAAACTTTAAACATTAAATAAGTAATGTAAACGATGTTATTTGGATACAAAAACGATTTTCTTTGCGAGACCAACGCATATTGTCTAATTTGATATGAGCTTGAATTTGATATATTATAATAGTAATTTCGATACCCGAGTCAAAAGTTCACTCCGTTGAAAGTTGTAACTCATATTTACCAAATGTGTTTTTGGTTTAGAAATTTTTTGACAACATTCCCTTTCTTTTTCTCTTCTCAACCTTTTTTGAATAATAGAGATTGATTGAAAATATAAATAAAAAACCCTAGGTTGGCACCAATATCTCCTCTATATCTCTATTGAATTAAACTTGAAGTATGTAAAATGAAAATGGTGTGTCAAAAACTTTAAACACTAAATAAGTGATGAAAACGATGTTATTTGGGTACAAAAACGATTTTCCTTTCGACACCAATACATATTTTTTAATTTGATATGAGATTCAATTTGATATATTATAATATTCGTTTGGATACCCGAGGCAAAAGTTATCTCCGTTGAAAGTTGTAACTCATATTTACCAAATATGTTTTTGTTTTTGAAAATTTGAACAACATTCCCTTTCTTTTTCTCTTCATCATTTTTTTTGAATAATAGAGATTGATTGAAAATATAAATAAACAACCCTAGGTCGGCACCAATGTCTCCTTTCTAGCTCTCTTGAATTAAACCGGAAGTAAGTAAAATGAAAAGGTGCGTCAAATTCTTTAAACACTAAATAAGTGATGTAAACGATGTTATTTGGGTACAAAAACGATTTTTTTCTTGCGAGACCAATGCATATTGTGTAATTTGATACGAGCTTGCATTTAAAAAATTATAATATTCGTTTCGATACCCGAGTATAAAGTTATCTCCGTTGAAAGTTGTTACTCTTATTTACGAAATGTTTTTTTGTTTTTGAAAATTTGACCAACATTCCCTTTCTTTTTCTCTTCTCAATATTTTTTCAATAATAGAGATTGATTGAAAATATAAATAAACAACCCTAGGTTGGCACCAATATCTCCTTTATAGCTCTATTGAATTAAATTGAAGTATGTAAAATGAAAATGGTGTGTCAAAAACTTTAAACACTAAATAAGTGATGTAAACGATGTTATTTGGGTACAAAAACGATTTTCCTTTCGAAACCAATGCATATTGTTTAATTTGATATGAGCTTCAATTTGATATATTATAATATTCGTTTGGATACCCGAGTCAAAAGTTATCTCTGTTGAAAGTTGTAACTCATATTTACCAAATATGTTTTTGTTTTTGTAAATTTGAACAACATTCCCTTTCTTTTTCTCTTCTCCATTTTTTTTAATAATAGAGATTGATTGAAAATATAAATAAACAACCCTAGGTTGGCACCAATGTCTCCTTTCTAGCTCTCTTGAATTAAACCGGAAGTAAGTAAAATGAGAATGGTGCGTCAAAATCTTTAAACACTAAATAAGTGATGTAAACGATGTTATTTGGGTACAAAAACGATTTTTCTCTTGTGAGACCAATGCATATGTGTAATTTGATATGAGCTTGCATTTCATAAATTATAATATTTGTTTCGATACTCGAGTAAAAAGTTATCTCAGTTGAAAGTTTTTACTCTTATTTACCAAATGTTATTTTGTTTTGGAAAATGTGAACAACATCTCCGTTCTTTTTTTCTACTCCATACTTTTTCAATAAGAGAGATTGATTGAAAATATTAAAAAACAAACCTAGATCGGCACCAATATCTCCCTTATAGCTCTATTGAATTAAACCGTAAATAAGTAAAATGAAAACGTTGCGTCAACATCTTTAAACAGTAAATAAGTGATGTAAACGATGTTATTTGGGTACAAAAATGATTTTTTTCTTGCGAGACCAATGCATATTGTGTAATTTGATACGAGCTTCCATTTAATATATTATAATATTCGTTTCGATACCCGAGTAAAAAGTTATCTCCGTTGAAAGTTGTTACTCTTATTTACCAAATGTTTTTTTGTTTTTGAAAATGTGAACAACATCTCCGTTCTTTTTTTCTACTCAATATTTTTTCAATAAGAGAGATTGATTGAAAATATAAAAAAACAAACCTAGTTTGGCACCAATCTCTCCCTTATAACTCTATTGAATTAAACCGAAAGTAAGTAAAATGAAAATGGTGAGTCAAAATCTTTAAACATTAAATAAGTGATGTAAACGATGTTATTTGGTTACAAAAACGATTTTCCTTACGACACCAATGCATATTGTGTAATTTGATATGAGCTTGATTTTGATATATTATAATATTCGTTTGGATACCCGAGTCAAAAGTTATCTACGTTGAAAGTTGTAACTCAAATTTACCAAATGTATTTTTGTTTTTGAAAATTTGAACAAAATTCCCTTTCTTTTTCTCTTCTCCATTTTTTTCATGAATAATAGAGATTGATTGAAAATATAAATAAACAACCCTAGGTCTGCACCAATATCTCCTTTCTAGCTCTCTTGAATTAAACCGGAAGTAAGTAAAATGAAAACGGTGCGTCAAAATCTTTAAACACTAAATAAGTAATGTAAACGATGTTATTTGGGTACAAAAACGATTTTTTTCTTGCGAGACCAAAGCATATTGTGTAATTTGATACGACCTTAAATTTAAAATATTATAATATTCATTTCGATACCCGAGTAAAAAGTTATCTCCGTTGAAAGTTGTTACTCTTATTTACCAAATGTTTTTTTGTTTTTGAAAATGTGAACAACATCTCCGTTCTTTTTTTCTACTCAATACTTTTTCAATAAGAGAGATTGATTGAAAATATAAAAAAAAAGCAAACCTAGTTCGGCACCAATCTCTCCCTTATAACTCTATTGAATTAAACCGGAAATAAGTAAAATGAAAATGGTGCGTCAAAAACTTTAAACAGTAAATAAGTGATGTAAACGATGTTATTTGGGTACAAAAATGATTTTCCTTTCGAGGAAAATGCATATTGTTTAATTTGATATGAGCTTTAATTTGATATATTATAATATTCGTTTCGGTACCCCAGTCAAAAGTTATCTTCGTTGAAAGTTGTAACTCATATATACCAAATGTTTTTTTGTTTTTGAAAATGTGGACAACATCTCTGTTCTTATTTTCTACTCAATATTTTTTCAATAAGAGAGATTGATTGAAAATATAAAAAACAATCCTAGGTCGGCAAAAATACTCCTTTATAGTTGTATTAAATTAAACAGGAAGTAAGTTAAATGAAAATGGTGAGTCAAAAACTTTAAACATTAAATAAGTAATGTAAACGATGTTATTTGGATACAAAATCGATTTTCCTTGCGAGACCAACGCATATTGTGTAATTTGATATGAGCTTCAATTTGATATATTATAATAGTTGTTTCAATTCCCAAGTCAAAAGTTCACTCCGTTGAAAGTTGTAACTCATATTTACCAAATGTGTTTTTGGTTTAGAAAATTTGAACAACATTCCCTTTCTTTTTCTCTTCTCAACTTTTTTTGAATAATAGAGATTGATTGAAAATATAAAAAAACAAACCTAGATCGGCACCAATATCTCCCTTATGATGAATATTGTTTAATTTGATATGAGCTTCAATTTGATATATTATAATATTCGTTTGGATACCCGAGTCAAAAGTTCACTCCGTTGAAATTTCTAACAAATATTTACCAAATATGTTTTTGTTTTTGAAAATTTGAACAACATTCCCTTTCTTTTTCTCTTCACCATTTTTTTTGAATAATAGAGATTGATTGAAAATATAAATAAACAACCCTAGGTCGGCACCAATATCTCCTTTCTAGCTCTCTTGAATTAAACCGGAAGTAAGTAAAATGAAAACGGTGCGTCAAAATCTTTAAAGAGTAAATAAGTGATGTAAACGATGTTATTTGGGTACAAAAATGATTTTCCTTTTGAGGAAAATGCATATTGTGTAATTTGAAACGAGATTTAATTTGATATATTATAATATTTGTTTCGGTACCCCAGTCAAAAGTTATCTTCGTTGAAAGTTGTAACTCATATTTACCAAATGTATTTTTGTTTTTGAAAATTTGAACAACATTCCCTTTCTTTTTCTCTTCTCCATTTTTTTATTTAATAATAGAGATTGATTGAAAATATAAATAAACAACCCTAGGTCGGCACCAATATCTCCTTTCTAGCTCTCTGGAATTAAACCGGAAGTAAGTAAAATGAAAATGGTGCATCAATATCTTTAAACACTAAATAAGTGATGTAAACGATGTTATTTGGGTACAAAAACGATTTTTTTCTGGCGAGACCAATGCATATTGTGTAATTTGATACGAGCTTCCATTTAATAAATTATAATATTTGTTTCGATACCCGAGTAAAAAGTTATCTCCGTTGAAAGTTGTTAATCTTATTTACCAAATGTTTTTTTGTTTTTGAAAATGTGAACAACATCTCCGTTCTTTTTTTTTACTCAATACTTTTTCAATAAGGGAGATTGATTGAAAATATAAAAAAACAAACCTAGATCGGCACCAAAATCTCCTTTATAGCTCTATTGAATTAAATCGGAAGTAAGTAAAATGAAAATGATGCGTCAAAAAATTTAAAGAGTAAATAAGTGATGTAAACGATGTTATTTGGGTACAAAAATGATTTTCCTTTCGAGGAAAACGCATATTGTTTAATTTGATACGAGGTTTAATTTGATATATTATAATATTCATTTCGATACCTCAGTCAAAAGTTATCTCCGTTGAAAGTTGTAACTCATATTTACCAAATGTCTTTTTGATTTTTAAAATTTCAACAACATTCCCCTTCTTTTTCTCTTCTCTATTTTTTTTTTTGAATAATAGAGACTAATTGAAAATATAAATAAACAACCCTAGGTCGGTACCAATATCTCCATTAAAGCTCTTTTGAATTAAAACAGAAGTAAGTAAAATGAAAATGGTGCGTCAAAATCTTTAAACACTAAATAAGTGATGTAAACGATGTTATTTGGGTGCAAAAATGATTTTTTTCTTGCGAGACCAATGCATTTTGGGTAATTTGATACGAGCTTTCATTTAATAAATTGTAATATTTGTTTCGATACACGAGTAAAAAGTTATCTCCGTTGAAAGTTGTAACTCATATATACCAAATGTTTTTTTGTTTTTGAAAATGTGGACAACATCTCTGTTCTTTTTTTCTACTCAATACTTTTTCAATAAGAGAGATTGATTGAAAATATAAAAAACAATCCTATGTCGGCAAAAATATCTCCTTTATAGTTGTATTAAATTAAACAGGAAGTAAGTAAAATGAAAATGGTGAGTGAAAAATTTAAACATTAAATAAGTAATGTAAACGATGTTATTTGGATACAAAATCGATTTTCCTTTCGAGACCAACGCATATTGTGTAATTTGATATGAGCTTCAATTTGATATATTATGATAGTCGTTTCGATATCCGAGTCAAAATTTCACTCCGTTGAAATTTGTACCTCATATTTACCAAATGTGTTTTTGGTTTTGAAAATTTGAACAATATTCCCTTTCTTTTCCTCTTCTCAACTTTTTTTGAATAATAGAGATTGATTGAAAATATAAATAAACAACCCTAGGTTGGCACAAATATCTCCTTTATAGCTCTATTTAATTAAACTTGAAGTAAGTAAAATGAAAATAGTGTGTCAATAACTCCCTTGAAATTTGTCACTCATATTTACCAAATGTGTTTTTGTTTTTGAAAATTTGAACAACATTCCCTTTCTTTTTCTCTTCTCCATTTTTTTTTTAAATAAAGAGATTGATTGAAAATATAAATAAACAACCCTAGGTCGGCACCAATATCTCCTTTCTAGCTCTCTTGAATTAAACCGGAAGTAAGTAAAATGAAAACGATGTGTCAAAATTTTTAAACAGTAAATAAGTGATGTAAACGATGTTATTTTGGTACAAAAATGATTTTCCTTTTGAGGAAAATGCATATTGCTTAATTTGATATGAGCTTTAATTTGATATATTATAATATTTGTTTCGGTACCCGAGTCAAAAGTTATCTTCGTTGAAAGTTGTAACTCATATTTACCAAATGTATTTTTGTTTTTGAAAATTTGAACAACATTCCCTTTCTTTTTCTCTTCTCCATTTTTTATTTAATAAGAGAGATTGATTGAAAATATAAATAAACAACCCTAGGCGGCACCAATATCTCCTTTCTAGCTCTCTGGAATTAAACCGGAAGTAAGTAAAATGAAAATGGTGCGTCAATATCTTTAAACACTAAATAAGTGATGTAAACGATGTTATTTGGGTACAAAAACGATTTTTTTCTGGCGAGACCAATGCATATTGTGTAATTTGATACGAGCTTCCATTTAATAAATTATAATATTTGTTTCGATACCCAAGTAAAAAGTTATCTCCGTTGAAAGTTGTTAAACTTATTTACCAAATGTTTTTTTTGTTTTTGAAAATGTGAACAACATCTCCGTTCTTTTTTTCTACCCAATACTTTTTCAATAAGAGAGATTGATTGAAAATATAAAAAAACAAACCTAGATCGGCACCAATATCACCTTTATAGCTTTATTGAATTAAATCGGAAGTAAGTAAAATGAAAATGGTGCGTCAAAAACTTTAAATAGTAAATAAGTGATGTAAACGATGTTATTTGGGTACAAAAATGATTTTCCTTTCGAGGAAAATGCATATTGTTTAATTTGATACGAGTTTTAATTTGATATATTATAATATTCATTTTGATACCCAAGTCAAAAGTTATCTCCGTTGAAAGTTGTAACTCATATTTACCAAATGTGTTTTTGATTTTTAAAATTTCAACAACATTCCCCTTCTTTTTCTCTTCTCTATTTTTTTTTGAATAATAGAGACTAATTGAAAATATAAATAAACAACCCTAGGTCGGTACCAATATCTCCATTAAAGCTCTTTTGAATTAAAACAGAAGTAAGTAAAATGAAAATGGTGCGTCAAAATCTTTAAACACTAAATAAGTGATGTAAACGATGTTATTTGGGTGCAAAAATGATTTTTTTCTTGCAAGACCAATGCATTTTGTGTAATTTGATACGAGCATTCATTTAATAAATTGTAATATTTGTTTCGATACACGAGTAAAAAGTTATATCCGTCGAAAGTTGTTACTCTTATTTACCAAATGTTTTCTTGTTTTTAAAAATGTGAACAACATTTCCCTTCTTTTTTTATACTCAAATTTTTTTCAATAAGAGAGATTGATTGAAAATATAAAAAACAATCCTAGGTCGGCAAAAATATCTCCTTTATAGTTGTACTAAATTAAACAGGAAGTAAGTAAAATGAAAATGGTGAGTCAAAAACTTTAAACATTAAATAAGTAATGTAAACGATGTTATTTGGATACAAAATCGATTTTCCTTGCGAGACCAACGCATATTGTGTAATTTTATATGAGCTTCAATTTGATCTATTATAATAGTCGTTTCGATACCCGAGTCAAAAGTTCGTTCCGTTGAAAGTTGTAATTCATATTTACCAAATGTGTTTTTAGTTTTGAAAATTTGAACAACATTCCCTTTCTTTTTCTCTTCTCAACTTTTTTTGAATAATAGAGATTGATTGAAAATATAAATGAACAACCCTAGGTTGGCACCAATATCACCTTTGTAGCTCTATTGAATTAAATTTGAAGTAAGTAAAAT
Organism: Hippophae tibetana; assembly: GCA_037013495.1. Taxonomy (NCBI): domain Eukaryota; kingdom Viridiplantae; phylum Streptophyta; class Magnoliopsida; order Rosales; family Elaeagnaceae; genus Hippophae; species Hippophae tibetana. Next base: position 7,469,470 of record CM072808.1, on the reverse strand, counting down.
GAAAATGGTGTGTCAACAACTTTAAACACTAAATAAGTGATGTAAACGATGTTATTTGGGTACAAAAACGATTTTCCTTTCGAAACCAATGCATATTGTTTAATTTGATATGAGCTTCAATTTGATATATTATAATATTCGTTTGGTTACCCGAGTCAAAAGTTATCTCCGTTGAAAGTTGTAACTCATATTTACAAAATATATTTTTGTTTTTGAAAATTTGAACAACATTCCCTTTCTTTTTCTCTTCTCCATTTTTTTTTTGAATAATAGAGATTGATTGAAAATATAAATAAACAAACCTAGGTCGGCACCAATATCTCCTTTCTAGGTTTCTTGAATTAAACCGGAAGTATGTAATATGAAAACGGTGCATCAAAATCTTTAAACACTAAATAAGTGATGTAAACGATGTTATTTGGGTACAAAAACGATTTTTTTCTTGTGACCAAAGCATATTGTGTAATTTGATACGACCTTGCATTTAAAATATTATAATATTCGTTTCGATACCCGAGTAAAAAGTTATCTCCGTTGAAAGTTGTTACTCTTATTTACCAAATGTTTTTTTGTTTTTGAAAATGTGAACAACCTCTCCGTTCTTTTTTCTACTCAATACTTTTTCAATAAGAGAGATTGATTGAAAATATAAAAAAACATACCTAGATCGGCACCAATATCTCCCTTATAGCTCTATTGAATTAAACCGGAAATAAGTAAAATGAAAATGGTGCGTCAAAAACTTTAAACAGTAAATAAGTGATGTAAACGATGTTATTTGGGTACAAAAATGATTTTCCTTTCGAGGAAAATGCATATTGTTTAATTTGAAACGAGCTTTAATTTGATATATTATAATATTCGTTTCGGTACCCTAGTCAAAAGTTATCTTCGTTGAAATTTGTAACTCATATATACCAAATGTTTTTTTGTTTTTGAAAATGTGGACAACATCTCTGTTCTTTTTTTCTACTCAATACTTTTTCAATAAGAGAGATTGATTGAAAATATAAAAAACAATCCTAGGTCGGCAAAAATATCTCTTTTATAGTTGTATTAAATTAAACAGGAAGTAAGTAAAATGAAAATGGTGAGTCAAAAACTTTAAACATTAAATAAGTAATGTAAACGATGTTATTTTGATACAAAATCGATTTTCCTTGCGAGACCAACGCATATTGTGTAATTTGATATATTATAATAGTCGTTTCGATACCCGAGTCAAAAGTTCGTTCCGTTGAAAGTTGTAATTCATATATACCAAATGTGTTTTTAGTTTAGAAAATTTGAACAATATTCCCTTTCTTTTTCTCTTCTCAACTTTTTGTGAATAGTAGAGATTGATTGAAAATATAAATAAACAACCCTAGGTTGGCACCAATATCTCCTCTATAGCTCTATTGAATTAAACTTGAAGTAAGTAAAATGAAAATGGTGTGTCAAAAACTTTAAACACTAAATAAGTGATGTAAACGATGTTATTTGAGTACAAAAACGATTTTCCTTTCGAACCCAATGCTTATTGTTTAATTTGAAACGAGCTTTAATTTGATATATTATAATATTCGTTTCGGTACCCCAGTCAAAAGTTATCTTCGTTGAAAGTTGTAACTCATATATACCAAATGTTTTTTTGTTTTTGAAAATGTGGACAACATCTCTGTTCTTTTTTTCTACTCAATACTTTTTCAATAAGAGAGATTGATTGAAACTATAAAAAACAATCCTAGGTCGGCAAAATATCTCCTTTATAGTTGTATTAAATTAAACAGGAAGTAAGTAAAATGAAAATGGTGAGTCAAAAACTTTAAACATTAAATAAGTAATGTAAAAGATGTTATTTTGATACAAAATCGATTTTCCTTGCGAGACCAACGCATATTGTGTAATTTGATATGAGCTTCAATTTGATATATTATAATAGTCGTTTCGATACCGGAGTCAAAAGTTCGTTCCGTTGAAAGTTGTAATTCATATTTACCAAATGTGTTTTTAGTTTTGAAAATTTGAACAACATTCCCTTTCTTTTTCTCTTCTCAACTTTTTTTGAATAATAGAGATTGATTGAAAATATAAATGAACAACCCTAGGTTGGCACCAATATCACCTTTGTAGCTCTATTGAATTAAATTTGAAGTAAGTAAAATGAAAATGGTGTGTCAACAACTTTAAACACTAAATAAGTGATGTAAACGATGTTATTTGGGTACAAAAACGATTTTCCTTTCGAAACCAATGCATATTGTTTAATTTGATATGAGCTTCAATTTGATATATTATAATATTCGTTTGGTTACCCGAGTCAAAAGTTATCTCCGTTGAAAGTTGTAACTCATATTTACAAAATATATTTTTGTTTTTGAAAATTTGAACAACATTCCCTTTCTTTTTCTCTTCTCCATTTTTTTTTTGAATAATAGAGATTGATTGAAAATATAAATAAACAAACCTAGGTCGGCACCAATATCTCCTTTCTAGGTTTCTTGAATTAAACCGGAAGTATGTAATATGAAAACGGTGCATCAAAATCTTTAAACACTAAATAAGTGATGTAAACGATGTTATTTGGGTACAAAAACGATTTTTTTCTTGTGACCAAAGCATATTGTGTAATTTGATACGACCTTGCATTTAAAATATTATAATATTCGTTTCGATACCCGAGTAAAAAGTTATCTCCGTTGAAAGTTGTTACTCTTATTTACCAAATGTTTTTTTGTTTTTGAAAATGTGAACAACCTCTCCGTTCTTTTTTCTACTCAATACTTTTTCAATAAGAGAGATTGATTGAAAATATAAAAAAACATACCTAGATCGGCACCAATATCTCCCTTATAGCTCTATTGAATTAAACCGGAAATAAGTAAAATGAAAATGGTGCGTCAAAAACTTTAAACAGTAAATAAGTGATGTAAACGATGTTATTTGGGTACAAAAATGATTTTCCTTTCGAGGAAAATGCATATTGTTTAATTTGAAACGAGCTTTAATTTGATATATTATAATATTCGTTTCGGTACCCTAGTCAAAAGTTATCTTCGTTGAAATTTGTAACTCATATATACCAAATGTTTTTTTGTTTTTGAAAATGTGGACAACATCTCTGTTCTTTTTTTCTACTCAATACTTTTTCAATAAGAGAGATTGATTGAAAATATAAAAAACAATCCTAGGTCGGCAAAAATATCTCTTTTATAGTTGTATTAAATTAAACAGGAAGTAAGTAAAATGAAAATGGTGAGTCAAAAACTTTAAACATTAAATAAGTAATGTAAACGATGTTATTTTGATACAAAATCGATTTTCCTTGCGAGACCAACGCATATTGTGTAATTTGATATATTATAATAGTCGTTTCGATACCCGAGTCAAAAGTTCGTTCCGTTGAAAGTTGTAATTCATATATACCAAATGTGTTTTTAGTTTAGAAAATTTGAACAATATTCCCTTTCTTTTTCTCTTCTCAACTTTTTGTGAATAGTAGAGATTGATTGAAAATATAAATAAACAACCCTAGGTTGGCACCAATATCTCCTCTATAGCTCTATTGAATTAAACTTGAAGTAAGTAAAATGAAAATGGTGTGTCAAAAACTTTAAACACTAAATAAGTGATGTAAACGATGTTATTTGAGTACAAAAACGATTTTCCTTTCGAACCCAATGCTTATTGTTTAATTTGAAACGAGCTTTAATTTGATATATTATAATATTCGTTTCGGTACCCCAGTCAAAAGTTATCTTCGTTGAAAGTTGTAACTCATATATACCAAATGTTTTTTTGTTTTTGAAAATGTGGACAACATCTCTGTTCTTTTTTTCTACTCAATACTTTTTCAATAAGAGAGATTGATTGAAACTATAAAAAACAATCCTAGGTCGGCAAAATATCTCCTTTATAGTTGTATTAAATTAAACAGGAAGTAAGTAAAATGAAAATGGTGAGTCAAAAACTTTAAACATTAAATAAGTAATGTAAAAGATGTTATTTTGATACAAAATCGATTTTCCTTGCGAGACCAACGCATATTGTGTAATTTGATATGAGCTTCAATTTGATATATTATAATAGTCGTTTCGATACCGGAGTCAAAAGTTCGTTCCGTTGAAAGTTGTAATTCATATTTACCAAATGTTTTTTTAGTTTTGAAAATTTGAACAACATTCCCTTTCTTTTTCTCTTCTCAACTTTTTTTGAATAATAGAGATTGATTGAAAATATAAATAAACAACCCTAGGTTGGCACCAATATCTCCTTTGTAGCTCTATTGAATTAAATTTGAAGTAAGTAAAATGAAAATGGTGTGTCAAAAACTTTAAACACTAAATAAGTGATGTAAACGATGTTATTTGGGTACAAAAACGATTTTCCTTTCGAAACCAATGCATATTGTTTAATTTGAAACGAGCTTTAATTTGATATATTATAATATTCGTTTCGGTACCCCAGTCAAAAGTTATCTTCGTTGAAAGTTGTAACTCATATATACCAAATGTTTTTTTGTTTTTGAAAATGTGGACAACATCTCTGTTCTTTTTTTCTACTCAATACTTTTTCAATAAGAGAGATTGATTGAAAATATAAAAAACAATCCTAGGTCGGCAAAATATCTCCTTTATAGTTGTATTAAATTAAACAGGAAGTAAGTAAAATGAAAATGGTGAGTCAAAAACTTTAAACATTAAATAAGTAATGTAAACGATGTTATTTTGATACAAAATCGATTTTCCTTGCGAGACCAACGCATATTGTGTAATTTGATATGAGCTTCAATTTGATATATTATAATAGTCGTTTCGATACCCGAGTCAAAAGTTCGTTCCGTTGAAAGTTATAATTCATATTTACCAAATGTGTTTTTAGTTTAGAAAATTTGAACAATATTCCCTTTCTTTTTCTCTTCTCAAATTTTTTTGAATAATAGAGATTGATTGAAAATATAAATAAACAACCCTAGGTCGGCACCAATATCTCCTTTCTAGCTCTCTTGAATTAAACCGGAAGTAAGTAAAATGAAAACGGTGCGTCAAAATCTTTAAACAGTAAATAAGTGATGTAAACGATGTTATTTGGGTACAAAAATGATTTTCCTTTTGAGGAAAATGCATATTGTTTAAAATGATACGAGGTTTAATTTGATATATTATAATATTTGTGTCGGTACCCCAGTCAAAAGTTATGTTCGTTGAAAGTTGTAACTCATATTTACCAAATGTATTTTTGTTTTTGAAAATTTGAACAACATTCCCTTTCTTTTTCTCTTCTCCATTTTTTTATTTAATAATATAGATTGATTGAAAATATAAATAAACAACCCTAGGTCGGCACCAATATCTCCTTTCTAGCTCTCTGGAATTAAACCGGAAGTAAGTAAAATGAAAATGGTGCGTCAATATCTTTAAACACTAAATAAGTGATGTAAACGATGTTATTTGGGTACAAAAACGATTTTTTTCTGGCGAGACCAATGCATATTGTGTAATTTGGTACGAGCTTCCATTTAATAAATTATAATATTTGTTTCGATACCCGAGTAAAAAGTTATCTCCGTTGAAAGTTGTTAATCTTATTTACCAAATGTTTTTTTGTTTTTGAAAATGTGAACAACATCTCCGTTCTTTTTTTCTACTCAATAATTTTTCAATAAGAGAGATTGATTGAAAATATAAAAAAACAAACCTAGATCGGCACCAATATCTCCTTTATAGCTCTATTGAATTAAATCGGAAGTAAGTAAAATGAAAATAGTGCTTCAAAAACTTTAAAGAGTAAATAAGTGATGTAAACGATGTTATTTGGGTACAAAAATGATTTTCCTTTCGAGGAAAATGCATATTATTTAATTTGATACGAGGTTTAATTTGATATATTATAATATTCATTTTGATACCCAAGTCAAAAGTTATCTCCGTTGAAAGTTGTAACTCATATTTACCAAATGTGTTTTTGATTTTTAAAATTTCAACAACATTCCCCTTCTTTTTCTCTTCTCTATTTTTTTTTGAATAATAGAGACTAATTGAAAATATAAATAAACAACCCTAGGTTGGTACCAATATCTCCATTAAAGCCGTTTTGAATTAAAACAGAAGTAAGTAAAATGAAAATGGTGCGTCAAAATCTTTAAACACTAAATAAGTGATGTAAACGATTTTATTTGGGTGCAGAAACGATTTTTTTCTTGCGAGACCAATGCATTTTGTGTAATTTGATACGAGCTTTCATTTAATAAATTGTAATATTTGTTTCGATACACGAGTAAAAAGTTATCTCCGTTGAAAGTTGTTACTCTTATTTACCAAATGTTTTCTTGTTTTTAAAAATGTGAACAACATCTCCCTTCTTTTTCTCTACTCAAAACTTTTTCAATAAGAGAGATTGATTGAAAATATAAAAAACAATCCTAGGTCGGCAAAAATATCTCCTTTATACTTGTATTAAATTAAACAGGAAGTAAGTAAAATGAAAATGGTGAGTCAAAAACTTTAAACATTAAATAAGTAATGTAAACGATGTTATTTGGATACAAAATCGATTTTCCTTGCGAGACCAACGCATATTGTGTAATTTGATATGAGCTTCAATTTTATATATTATAATAGTCGTTTCGATACCGGAGTCAAAAGTTCGTTCCGGTTAAAGTTGTAATTCATATTTACCAAATGTTTTTTTAGTTTTGAAAATTTGAACAACATTCCATTTCTTTTTCTCTTCTCAACTTTTTTTGAATAATAGAGATTGATTGAAAATATAATAAACAATCCTAGGTCGGCAAAAATATCTCCTTTATAGTTGTATTAAATTAAACAGGAAGTAAGTAAAATGAAAATGGTGAGTCAAAAACTTTAAACATTAAATAAGTAATGTAAACGATGTTATTTGGATACAAAATCGATTTTCCTTGCGAGACCAATGCATATTGTTTAATTTGATATGAGCTTCAATTTGATATATTATAATATTCGTTTGGATACCCGAGTCAAAAGTTATCTCTGTTGAAAGTTATAACTCATATTTACCAAATGTATTTTTGTTTTTGAAAATTTGAACAAAATTCCCTTTCTTTTTCTCTTCATCATTTTTTTTGAATAATAGAGATTGATTGAAAATATAAATAAACAACCCTAGGTCGGCACCAATGTCTCCTTTCTAGCTCTCTTGAATTAAACCGGAAGTAAGTAAAATGAAAACGGTGCGTCAAAATCTTTAAACACTAAATAAGTGATGTAAACGATGTTATTTGGGTACAAAAACGATTTTTTTCTGGCGAGACCAATGCATATTGTGTAATTTGATACGAGCTTCAATTTAAAATATTATAATATTCGTTTCGATACCCGAGCAAAAAGTTATCTCAGTTTAAAGTTATTACTCTTATTTACCAAATGTTTTTTTGTTTTTGAAAATGTGAACAACATCTCCGTTCTTTTTTTCTACTCAATACTTTTTCAATAAGAGAGATTGATTGAAAATATAAAAAAACATACCTAGATCGGCACCAATATCTCCCTTATAGCTCTATTGAATTAAACCGGAAATAAGTAAAATGAAAACGGTGCTTCAAAATCATTAAACAGTAAATAAGTGATGTAAACGATGTTATTTGGGTACAAAAATGATTTTTTTCTTGCGAGACCAATGCATATTGTGTAATTTGATACGAGCTTCCATTTAATATATTATAATATTCGTTTCGATACCCGAGTAAAAAGTTATCTCCGTTGAAAGTTGTTACTCTTATTTACCAAATGTTTTTTTTGTTTTTGAAAATGTGAACAACATCTCCGTTCTTTTTTTCTACTAAATACTTTTTCAATAAGAGAGATTGATTGAAAATATAAAAAAACAAACCTAGTTCGGCACCAATCACTCCCTTATAACTCTATTGAATTAAACCGGAAGTAAGTAAAATGAATATGGTGAGTCAAAAACTTTAAACATTAAATAAGTGATGTAAACGATGTTATTTGGGTACAAAAACGATTTTCCTTACGACACCAATGCATATTGTGTAATTTGATATGAGCTTGAATTTGATATATTATAATATTCGTTTGAATACCCGAGTCAAAAGTTATCTACGTTGAAAGTTGTAACTCAAATTTACCAAATGTATTTTTGTTTTTGAAAATTTGAACAACATTCCCTTTCTTTTTCTCTTCTCCATTTTTTTAATGAATAATAGAGATTGATTGAATATATAAATAAACAACCCTAGGTCTGCACCAATATCTCCTTTCTAGCTCTCTTGAATTAAACCGGAAGTAAGTAAAATGAAAACGGTGCGTCAAAATCTTTAAACACTAAATAAGTGATGTAAACGATATTATTTGGGTACAAAAACGATTTTTTTTCCTGCGAAAACAATGCATATTGTGTAATTTGATACGACCTTCCATTTAATAAATTATAATATTCGTTTCGATACCCGAGTAAAAAGTTATCTCCGTTGAAAGTTGTTACTCTTATTTACCTAATTTTTTTTTGTTTTTGAAAATGCGAACAACATCTCCGTTCTTTTTTTCTACTCAATACTTTTTCAATAAGAGAGATCGATTGAAAATATAAAAAAACAAACCTAGTTCGGCACCAATCTCTCCCTTATAACTCTATTGAATTAAACCGGAAATAAGTAAAATGAAAATGGTGTCAAAAACTTTAAACAGTAAATAAGTGATGTAAACGATGTTATTTGGGTACAAAAATGATTTTCCTTTTGAGGAAAATGCCTATTGTTTAATTTGAAACGAGCTTTAATTTGATATATTATAATATTTGTTTCGATACCCCAGTCAAAAGTTATTTTCGTTGAAAGTTGTAACTCATATATACCAAATGTTTTTTTGTTTTTGAAAATGTGGACAACATCTCTGTTCTTTTTTTCTACCCAATATTTTTTCAATAAGAGAGATTGATTGAAAATATAAAAAACAATCCTAGGTCGGCAAAAATATCTCCTTTAAAGTTGTATTAAATTAACAAGAAGTAAGTAAAATGAAAATGGTGAGTCAAAAACTTTAAACATTAAATAAGTAATGTAAACGATGTTATTTGGATACAAAATCGATTTTCCTTGCGAGACCAATGCATATTGTTTAATTTGATATGAGCTTCAATTTGATATATTATAATATTCCATTAGATACCCGAGTCAAAAGTTATCTCTGTTGAAAGTTGTAACTCATATTTACCAAATGTGTTTTTAGTTTTGAAAATTTGAACAACATTCCCTTTCTTTTTCTATTCTCAACTTTTTTTGAATAATAGAGATTGATTGCAAATATAAATAAAAAACCCTAGGTTGGCACCAATATCTCCTTTGTAGCTCTATTGAATTAAATTTGAAGTAAGTAAAATGAAAATGGTGTGTCAAAAAATTTAAACACTAAATAAGTGATGTAAACGATGTTATTTGGGTACAAAAACGATTTTCCTTTCGAAACCAATGCATATTGTTTAATTTGATATGAGCTTCAATTTGATATATTATAATATTCGTTTGGATACCCGAGTCAAAAGTTATCTCCGTTGAAAGTTGTAATTCATATTTACCAAATGTGTTTTTAGTTTAGAAAATTTGAACAATATTCCCTTTCTTTTTCTCTTCTCAACTTTTTTTGAATAATAGAGATTGTTTGAGAATATAAAGAAACAACCCTAGGTTGGCACCAATATCTCCTTCGTAGCTCTATTGAATTAAATTTGAAGTAAGTAAAATGAAAATGGTGTGTCAAAAACTTTAAACACTAAATAAGTGATGTAAACGATGTTATTTGGGTACAAAAACGATTTTCCTTTCGAAACCAATGCATATTGTTTAATTTGATATGAGCTTTAATTTGATATATTATAATATTCGTTTGGATACCCGAGTCAAAAGTTATCTCTGTTGAAAGTTGTAACTCATATTTACCAAATGTATTTTTGTTTTTGAAAATTTGAACAACATTCCCTTTCTTTTTCTCTTCTCCATTTTTTTTGAATAATATAGATTGATTGAAAATATAAATAAACAATCCTAGGTTGGCACCAATATCTCATTTCTAGCTCTCTTGAATTAAACCGGAAGTAAGTAAAATGAAAACGGTGCGTCAAAATCTTTAAACAGTAAATAAGTGATGTAAACGATGTTATTTGGGTACAAAAATGATTTTCCTTTTGAGGAAAATGCATATTGTTTAATTTGATACGAGCTTTAATTTGATATATTATGATATTCGTTTGGATACCCGAGTCAAAAGTTATCTCCGTTGAAAGTTGTAACTCATATTTACCAAATGTATTTTTGTTTTTGAAAATTTGAACAACATTCCCTTTGTTTTTCTCTTCATCATTTTTTTTGAATAATAGAGATTGATTGAAAATATAAATAAACAACCCTAGGTCGGCACCAATATCTCCTTTCTAGCTCTCTGGAATTAAACCGGAAGTAAGTAAAATGAAAATGGTGCGTCAATATCTTTAAACACTAAATAAGTGATGTAAACGATGTTATTTGGGTACAAAAACGATTTTTTTCTGGCGAGACCAATGCATATTGTGTAATTTGGTACGAGCTTCCATTTAATAAATTATAATATTTGTTTCGATACCCGAGTAAAAAGTTATCTCCGTTGAAAGTTGTTAATCTTATTTACCAAATGTTTTTTTGTTTTTGAAAATGTGAACAACATCTCTGTTCTTTTTTTCTACTCAATACTTTTTCAATAAGAGAGATTGATTGAAAATATAAAAAAAACAAACTTAGGTTGGCACCAATATCTCCTTTGTAGCTCTATTGAATTAAATTTGAAGTAAGTAAAATGAAAATAGTGCGTCAAAAACTTTAAAGAGTAAATAAGTGATGTAAACGATGTTATTTGGGTACAAAAATGATTTTCCTTTCGAAACCAATGCATATTGTTTAATTTGATACGAGGTTTAATTTGATATATTATAATATTCATTTTGATACCCAAGTCAAAAGTTATCTCCGTTGAAAGTTGTAACTCATATTTACCAAATGTGTTTTTGATTTTTAAAATTTCAACAACATTCCCCTTCTTTTTCTCTTCTCTATTTTTTTTTGAATAATAGAGACTAATTGAAAATATAAATAAACAACCCTAGGTCGGTACCAATATCTCCATTAAAGTTCTTTTGAATTAAAACAGAAGTAAGTAAAATGAAAATGGTGCGTCACAATCTTTAAACACTAAATAAGTGATGTAAACGATGTTATTTGGGTGCAAAAACGATTTTTTTCTTGCGAGACCAATGCATTTTGTGTAATTTGATACGAGCTTTCCTTTAATAAATTGTAATATTTGTTTCGATACACGAGTAAAAAGTTATCTCCATTGAAAGTTGTTACTCTTATTTACCAAATGTTTTCTTGTTTTTAAAAATGTGAACAACATCTCCCTTCTTTTTCTCTACTCAAAAGTTTTTCAATAAGAGAGATTGATTGAAAATATAAAAAACAATCCTAGGTCGGCAAAAAAATCTCCTTTATAGTTGTATTAAATTAAACAGGAAGTAAGTAAAATGAAAATGGTGAGTCAAAAACTTTAAACATTAAATAAGTAATGTAAACGATGTTATTTGGATACAAAATCGATTTTCCTAGCGAGACCAACGCATATTGTGTATTTTGATATCAGCTTCAATTTGATATATTATAATAGTCGTTTCGATACCGGAGTCAAAAGTTCGTTCCGTTGAAAGTTGTAATTCATATTTACCAAATGTTTTTTTAGTTTTGAAAATTTGAACAACATTCCCTTTCTTTTTCTCTTCTCAACTTTTTTTGAATAATAGAGATTGATTGAAAATATAAATAAACAACCCTAGGTTGGCACCAATATCTCCTTTGTAGCTCTATTGAATTAAATTTGAAGTAAGTAAAATGAAAATGGTGTTTCAAAAACTTTAAACACTAAATAAGTGATGTAAACGATGTTATTTGGGTACAAAAACGATTTTCCTTTCGAAACCAATGCATATTGTTTAATTTGATACGAGCTTTAATTTGATATATTATAATATTCATTTCGGTACCCCAGTCAAAAGTTATCTTCGTTGAAAGTTGTAACTCATATATACCAAATGTTTTTTTGTTTTTGAAAATGTGGACAACATATCTGTTCTTTTTTTCTACTCAATACTTTTTCAATAAGAGAGATTGATTGAAAATATAAAAAACAATCCTAGGTCGGCAAAAATATCTCCTTTATAGTTGTATTAAATTAAACAGGAAGTAAGTAAAATGAAAATGGTGAGTCAAAAACTTTAAACAATAAATAAGTAATGTAAACGATGTTATTTGGATACAAAATCGATTTTCCTTGTGAGTCCAACGCATATTGTGTAATTTGATATGAGGTTCAATTTGATATATTATAATAGTCGTTTTGATACCCGAATCAACAGTTCGTTCCGTTTAAAGTTGTAATTCATATTTACCAAATGTGTTTTTAGTTTTGAAAATTTGAACAAGATTCCCTTTCTTTTTCTCTTCTCAACTTTTTTTGAATAATAGAGATTGATTGAAAATATAAATAAACAACCTAGATTGGCACCAATATCTCCTTTCTAGCTCTATTGAATTAAATTTGAAGTAAGTAAAATGAAAATGGTGTGTCAAAAACTTTAAACACTAAATAAGTGATGTAAACGATGTTATTTGGGTACAAAAACGATTTTCCTTTCGAAACCAATTCATATTGTTTAATTTGATATGAGCGTCAATTTGATATATTATAATATTCGTTTGGATACCCGAGTCAAAAGTTATCTCCGTTGAAAGTTGTAACTCATATTTACCAAATGTATTTTTGTTTTTGAAAATTTGAACAACATTCCCTTTCTTTTTCTCTTCTCCATTTTTTTTGAATAATATAGATTGATTGAAAATATAAATAAACAATCCTAGGTCGGCACCAATATATCCTTTCTAGCTCTCTTGAATTAAACCGGAAGTAAGTAAAATGAAAATGGTGCGTCAATATCTTTAAACACTAAATAAGTGATGTAAACGATGTTATTTGGGTACAAAAACGATTTTTTTCTGGCGAGACCAATGCATATTGTGTAATTTGATACGAGCTTCCATTTAATAAATTATAATATTTGTTTCGATACCCAAGTAAAAAGTTATCTCCGTTGAAAGTTGTTAATCTTATTTACCAAATGTTTTTTTGTTTTTGAAAATGTGAACAACATCTCCGTTATTTTTTTCTACTCAATACTTTTTCAATAAGAGAGATTGATTGAAAATATAAAAAAACAAACCTAGATCGGCACCAATATCTCCTTTATAGCTCTATTGAATTAAATCGGAAGTAAGTAAAATGAAAATAGTGCGTCAAAAACTTTAAAGAGTAAATAAGTGATGTAAACGATGTTATTTGGGTAACAAAATTATTTTCCTTTCGAGGAAAATGCATATTGTTTAGTTTGATACGAGGTTTAATTTGATATATTATAATATTCATTTTGATACCTAAGTCAAAAGTTATCTCCGTTGAAAGTTGTAACACATATTTACCAAATTTGTTTTTGATTTTTAAAATTTCAACAACATTCCCCTTCTTTTTCTCTTCTCTATTTTTTTTTAATAATAGAGACTAATTGAAAATATAAATAAACAACCCTAGGTCGGTACCAATATCTCAGTTAAAGCCCTTTTGAATTAAAACAGAAGTAAGTAAAATGAAAATGGTGCGTCAAAATCTTTGAACACTAAATAAGTGATGTAAACGATGTTATTTGGGTGCAGAAACGATTTTTTTCTTGCGAGACCAATGCATTTTGTGTAATTTGATACGAGCTTTTATTTAATAAATTGTAATATTTGTTTCGATACACGAGTAAAAAGTTATCTCCGTTGAAAGTTGTTACTCTTATTTACCAAATGTTTTCTTGTTTTTAAAAATGTGAACAACATCTCCCTTCTTTTTCTCTACTCAAAATTTTTTCAATAAGAGAGATTGATTGAAAATATAAAAAACAATCCTAGGTCGGCAAAAATATCTCCTTTATAGTTGTATTAAATTAAAGAGGAAGTAAAATGAAAATGGTGAGTCAAAAACTTTAAACATTAAATAAGTAATGTAAACGATGTTATTTGGATACAAAATCGATTTTCCTTGCGAGACCAACGCATATTGTGTAATTTGATATGAGCTTTAATTTGATATATTATAATAGTCGTTTCGATACCGGAGTCAAAAGTTCGTTCCGTTGAAAGTTGTAATTCATATTTACCAAATGTTTTTTTAGTTTTGAAAATTTGAACAACATTCCATTTCTTTTTCTCTTCTCAACTTTTTTTGAATAATATAGATTGATTGAAAATATAAATAAAAAACCCTAGGTTGGCACCAATATCTCGTTTGTAGCTCTATTGAATTAAATTTGAAGTAGGTAAAATGAAAATGGTTACTTCAAATTTAAACACTAAATAAGTGATGTAAACGATGTTATTTGGGTACAAAAACGATTTTCCTTTCGTCACCAATGCATATTGTTTAATTTGATATGAGCTTCAATTTGATATATTATAATATTCGTTTGGATACCTGAGTCAAACGTTATCTCCGTTGAAAGTTGTTACTCTTATTTACCAAATGTTTTTTTGTTTTTGAAAATGTGAACAATAGCTCCGTTCTTTTTTTCTACTCAATACTTTTTCAATAAGAGAGATTGATTGAAAATATAAAAAAACAAACGTAGATCGGCACCAATCTCTCGCTTATAGCTCTATTGAATTAAACCGGAAATAGGTAAAATGAAAATGGTGCGTCAAAAACTTTAAACAGTAAATAAGAGATGTAAACGAAGTTATTTAGGTACGAAAATGATTTTCTTTTCGTCACCAATGCATATTGTTTAATTTGATATGAGCTTTCATTTGATATATTATAATATTCGTTTCGGTACCCGAGTCAAAAGTTATCTTCGTTGAAAGTTGTAACTCATATTTACCAAATCTTTTTTTGTTTTTGAAAATTTGAACAACATTCCCTTTCTTTTTCTCTTCATCATTTTTTTTGAATAATAGAGATTGATTGAAAATATAAATAAACAAACCTAGGTCGGCACCAATGTCTCCTTTCTAGCTCTCATGAATTAAACCGGAAGTAAGTAAAATGAAAACGGTGCGTCAAAATCTTTAAACACTAAATAAGTGATGTAAACGATGTTATTTGGGTACAAAAACGATTTTTTTCTGGCGAGACCAATGCATATTGTGTAATTTGATACGGGCTTCCATTTAATAAATTATAATATTTGTTTCGATACCCGAGTAAAAAGTTATCTCCGTTGAAAGTTGTTAATCTTATTTACCAAATGTTTTTTTGTTTTTGAAAATGTGAACAACATCTCCGTTATTTTTTTCTACTCAATACTTTTTCAATAAGAGAGATTGATTGAAAATATAAAAAAACAAACCTAGATCGGCACCAATATCTCCTTTATAGCTCTATTGAATTAAATCGGAAGTAAGTAAAATGAAAATATTGCGTCAAAAACTTTAAAGAGTAAATAAGTGATGTAAACGATGTTATTTGGGTAACAAAATTATTTTCCTTTCGAGGAAAATGCATATTGTTTAATTTGATACGAGGTTTAATTTGATATATTATAATTTTCATTTTGATACCCAAGTCAAAAGTTATCTCCGTTGAAAGTTGTAACTCATATTTACCAAATTTGTTTTTGATTTTTAAAATTTCAACAACATTCCCCTTCTTTTTCTCTTCTCTATTTTTTTTTGAATAATAGAGACTAATTGAAAATATAAATAAACAACCCTAGGTCGGTACCAATATCTCCATTAAAGCTCTTTTGAATTAAAACAGAAGTAAGTAAAATGAAAATGGCGCGTCAAAATCTTTAAACACTAAATAAGTGATGTAAACGATGTTATTTGGGTGCAGAAACGATTTTTTTCTTGCGAGACCAATGCATTTTGTGTAATTTGATACGAGCTTTTATTTAATAAATTGTAATATTTGTTTCGATACACGAGTAAAAAGTTATCTCCGTGGAAAGTTGTTACTCTTATTTACCAAATGTTTTCTTGTTTTTAAAAATGTGAACAACATCTCCCTTCTTTTTCTCTACTCAAAATTTTTTCAATAAGAGAGATTGATTGAAAATATAAAAAACAATCCTAGGTCGGCAAAAATATCTCCTTTATAGTTGTATTAAATTAAACAGGAAGTAAAATGAAAATGGTGAGTCAAAAACTTTAAACATTAAATAAGTAATGTAAACGATGTTATTTGGATACAAAATCGATTTTCCTTGCGAGACCAACGCATATTGTGTAATTTGATATGAGCTTTAATTTGATATATTATAATAGTCGTTTCGATACCGGAGTCAAAAGTTCGTTCCGTTGAAAGTTGTAATTCATATTTACCAAATGTTTTTTTAGTTTTGAAAATTTGAACAACATTCCATTTCTTTTTCTCTTCTCAAATTTTTTTGAAAAATATAGATTGATTGAAAATATAAATAAACAACCCTAGGTTGGCACCAATATCTCGTTTGTAGCTCTATTGAATTAAATTTGAAGTAAGTAAAATGAAAATGGTGTGTCAAAAACTTTAAACACTAAATAAGTGATGTAAACGATGTTATTTGGGTACAAAAACGATTTTCCTTTCGTCACCAATGCATATTGTTTAATTTGATATGAGATTCAATATGATATATTATAATATTCGTTTGGATACCCGAGTCAAAAGTTATCTCCGTTGAAAGTTGTAACTCATATTTACCAAATGTATTTTTGTTTTTGAAAATTTGAACAACATTCCCTTTCTTTTTCTCCTCATCATTTTTTTTTGAATAATAGAGATTGATTGAAAATATAAATAAACAAACCTAGGTCGGCACCAATGTCTCCTTTCTAGCTCTCATGAATTAAACCGGAAGTAAGTAAAATGAAAATGGTGTGTCAAAATCTTTAAACACTAAATAAGTGATGTAAACGATGTTATTTGGGTACAAAAACGATTTTTTTTTTGGCGAGACCAATGCATATTGTGTAATTTGATACGGGCTTCCATTTAATAAATTATAATATTTGTTTCGATACCCGAGTAAAAAGTTATCTCCGTTGAAAGTTGTGAATCTTATTTACCAAATGTTTTTTTGTTTTTGAAAATGTGAACAACATCTCCGTTATTTTTTTCTACTCAATACTTTTTCAATAAGAGAGATTGATTGAAAATATAAAAAAACAAACCTAGATCGGCACCAATATCTCCTTTATAGCTCTATTGAATTAAATCGGAAGTAAGTAAAATGAAAATAGTGCGTCAAAAACTTTAAAGAGTAAATAAGTGATGTAAACGATGTTATTTGGGTAACAAAATTATTTTCCTTTCGAGGAAAATGCATATTGTTTAATTTGATACGAGGTTTAATTTGATATATTATAATTTTCATTTTGATACCCAAGTCAAAAGTTATCTCCGTTGAAAGTTGTAACTCATATTTACTAAATTTGTTTTTGATTTTTAAAATTTCAACAACATTCCCCTTCTTTTTCTCTTCTCTATTTTTTTTTGAATAATAGAGACTAATTGAAAATATAAATAAACAACCCTAGGTCGGTACCAATATCTCCATTAAAGCTCTTTTGAATTAAAACAGAAGTAAGTAAAATGAAAATGGCGCGTCAAAATCTTTAAACACTAAATAAGTGATGTAAACGATGTTATTTGGGTGCAGAAACGATTTTTTTCTTGCGAGACCAATGCATTTTGTGTAATTTGATACGAGCTTTTATTTAATAAATTGTAATATTTGTTTCGATACACGAGTAAAAAGTTATCTCCGTGGAAAGTTGTTACTCTTATTTACCAAATGTTTTCTTGTTTTTAAAAATGTGAACAACATCTCCCTTCTTTTTCTCTACTCAAAATTTTTTCAATAAGAGAGATTGATTGAAAATATAAAAAACAATCCTAGGTCGGCAAAAATATCTCCTTTATAGTTGTATTAAATTAAACAGGAAGTAAAATGAAAATGGTGAGTCAAAAACTTTAAACATTAAATAAGTAATGTAAACGATGTTATTTGGATACAAAATCGATTTTCCTTGCGAGACCAACGCATATTGTGTAATTTGATATGAGCTTTAATTTGATATATTATAATATTCGTTTCGATACCGGAGTCAAAAGTTCGTTCCGTTGAAAGTTGTAATTCATATTTACCAAATGTTTTTTTAGTTTTGAAAATTTGAACAACATTCCATTTCTTTTTCTCTTCTCAACTTTTTTTGAATAATATAGATTGATTGAAAATATAAATAAACAACCCTAGGTTGGCACCAATATCTCGTTTGTAGCTCTATTGAATTAAATTTGAAGTAAGTAAAATGAAAATGGTGCGTCAAAAACTTTAAACACTAAATAAGTGATGTAAACGATGTTATTTGGGTACAAAAACGATTTTCCTTTCGTCACCAATGCATATTGTTTAATTTGATATGAGATTCAATATGATATATTATAATATTCGTTTGGATACCCGAGTCAAAAGTTATCTCCGTTGAAAGTTGTAACTCATATTTACCAAATGTATTTTTGTTTTTGAAAATTTGAACAACATTCCCTTTCTTTTTCTCTTCATCATTTTTTTTGAATAATAGAGATTGATTGAAAATATAAATAAACAAACCTAGGTCGGCACCAATGTCTCCTTTCTAGCTCTCATGAATTAAACCGGAAGTAAGTAAAATGAAAATGGTGCGTCAAAAACTTTAAACACTAAATAAGTGATGTAAACGATGTTATTTGGGTACAAAAACGATTTTTTTTTTTGGCGAGACCAATGCATATTGTGTAATTTGATACGAGCTTCCATTTAATAAATTATAATATTTGTTTCGATACCCGAGTAAAAAGTTATCTCCGTTGAAAGTTGTGAATCTTATTTACCAAATGTTTTTTTGTTTTTGAAAATGTGAACAACATCTCCGTTCTTTTTTCTACTCAATACTTTAATAAGAGAGATTGATTGAAAATATAAAAAAAAACAAACCTTGATCGGTGATGATATCTCCCTTATAGCTCTATTGAATTAAGCCGGAAATAAGTAAAATAAAAATGGTGAGTCAAAAACTTTAAACAGTAAATAAGTGATGTAAACGATGTTATTTGGGTACAAAAATGATTTTCCTTTCGAGGAAAATGCATATTGTTTAATTTGAAACGAGCTTTAATTTGATATATTATAATATTCGTTTCGGTACCCCAGTCAAAAGTTATCTTCGTTGAAAGTTGTAACTCATATATACCAAATGTTTTTTTGTTTTTGAAAATGTGGACAACATCTCTGTTCCTTTTTTCTACTCAATATTTTTTCAATAAGAGAGATTGATTGAAAATATAAAAAACAATCCTAGGTCGGCAAAAATATCTCCTTTATAGTTGTATTAAATTAAACAGGAAGTAAGTAAAATGAAAATGGTGAGTCAAAAACTTTAAACATTAAATAAGTAATGTAAACGATGTTATTTGGATACAAAATCGATTTTCCTTGCGAGACCAATGCATATTGTTTAATTTGATATAACTTCAATTTGATATATTATAATATTCGTTTGGATACCCGAGTCAAAAGTTATCTCTGTTGAAAGTTGTAACTCATATTTACCAAATGTATTTTTGTTTTTGAAAATTTGAACAACATTCCCTTTCTTTTTCTCTTCATCATTTTTTTTGAATAATAGAGATTGATTGAAAATATAAATAAACAACCCTAGGTCGGCACCAATGTCTCCTTTCTAGCTCTCTTGAATTAAACCGGAAGTAAGTAAAATGAAAACGGTGCGTCAAAATCTTTAAACACTAAATAAGTGATGTAAACGATGTTATTTGGGTACAAAAACGATTTTTTTCTTGCGAGACCAATGCATATTGTGTAATTTGATACGAGCTTCAATTTAAAATATTATAATATTCGTTTCGATACCCGAGTAAAAAGTTATCTCAGTTGAAAGTTATTACTCTTATTTACCAAATGTTTTTTTGTTTTTGAAAATGTGAACAACATCTCCGTTCTTTTTTTCTACTCAATACTTTTTCAATAAGAGAGATTGATTGAAAATATAAAAAAACAAACCTAGATCGGCACCAATATCTATCTTATAGCTCTATTGAATTAAACCGTAAATAAGTAAAATGAAAACGGTGCGTCAAAATCATTAAACAGTAAATAAGTGATGTAAACGATGTTATTTGGGTACAAAAATGAATTTTTTCTTGCGAGACCAATGCATATTGTGTAATTTGATACGAGCTTCCATTTAATATATTATAGTATTCGTTTCGATACCCGAGTAAAAAGTTATCTCAGTTGAAAGTTATTACTCTTATTTAACAAATGTTTTTTTGTTTTGAAAATGTGAACAACATCTCCGTTCTTTTTTTATACTCAATACGTTTTCAATAAGAGAGATTGATTGAAAATATAAAAAAACAAACCTAGTTCGGCACCAATCTCTCCCTTATAACTCTATTGAATTAAACCGGAAGTAAGTAAAATGAATATGGTGAGTCAAAAACTTTAAACATTAAATAAGTGATGTAAACGATGTTATTTGGGTACAAAAACGATTTTCCTTACGACACCAATGCATATTGTGTAATTTGATATGAGCTTGAATTTGATATATTATAATATTCGTTTGGATACCCGAGTCAAAATTTATCTACGTTGAAAGTTGTAACTCAAATTTACCAAATGTATTTTTGTTTTTGAAAATTTGAACAACATTCCCTTTCTTTTTCTCTTCTCCATTTTTTTAATGAATAATAGAGATTGATTGAATATATAAATAAACAACCCTAGGTCTGCACCAATATCTCCTTTCTAGCTCTCTGGAATTATACCGGAAGTAAGTAAAATGAATACGGTGCGTCAAAATCTTTAAACACTAAATAAGTGATGTAAACGATGTTATTTGGGTACAAAAACGATTTTTTTTCCTGCGAAAACAATGCATATTGTGTAATTTGATACGACCTTCCATTTAATAAATTATAATATTCGTTTCGATACCCGAGTAAAAAGTAATCTCCGTTGAAAGTTGTTACTCTTATTTACCAAATGTTTTTTTTGTTTTTGAAAATGCGAACAACATCTCCGTTCTTTTTTTCTACTCAATACTTTTTCAATAAGAGAGATTGATTGAAAATATAAAAAAACAAACCTAGTTCGGCACCAATCTCTCCCTTATAACTCTATTGAATTAAACCGGAAATAAGTAAATTGAAAATGGTGTGTCAAAAACTTTAAACAGTAAATAAGTGATGTAAACGATGTTATTTGGGTACAAAAATGATTTTCCTTTTGAGGAAAATGCCTATTGTTTAATTTGAAACGAGCTTTAATTTGATATATTATAATATTTGTTTCGGTACCCCAGTCAAAAGTTATCTTCGTTGAAAGTTGTAACTCATATATACCAAATGTTTTTTGTTTTTGAAAATATGGACAACATCTCTGTTCTTTTTTTCTACTCAATATTTTTTCAATAAGAGAGATTGATTGAAAATATAAAAAACAATCCTAGGTCGGCAAAAATATCTCCTTTATAGTTGTATTAAATTATACAGGAAGTAAGTAAAATGAAAATGGTGAGTCAACAACTTTAAACATTAAATAAGTAATGTAAACGATGTTATTTGGATACAAAATCGATTTTCCTTGCGAGACCAATGCATATTGTGTAATTTGATATGAGCTTCAATTTGATATATTATAATAGTCGTTTCGATACCCGAGTCAAAAGTTCGTTCCGTTGAAAGTTGTAATTCATATTTACCAAATGTGTTTTTAGTTTTAAAAATTTGAAGAACATTCCCTTTCTTTTTCTATTCTCAACTTTTTTTGAATAATAGAGATTGATTGAAAATATAAATAAAAAACCCTTGGTTGGCACCAATATCTTCTTTGTAGCTCTATTGAATTAAATTTGAAGTAAGTAAAATGAAAATGGTGTGTCAAAAAATTTAAACACTAAATAAGTGATGTAAACGATGTTATTTGGGTACAAAAACGATTTTCCTTTCGAAACCAATGCATATTGTTTAATTTGATATGAGCTTCAATTTGATATATTATAATATTCGTTTGGATACCCGAGTCAAAAGTTATCTCCGTTGAAAGTTGTTACTCTTATTTACCAAATGTTTTTTTGTTTTTGAAAATGTGAACAATAGCTCCGTTCTTTTTTTCTACTCAATACTTTTTCAATAAGAGAGATTGATTGAAAATATAAAAAAACAAACGTAGATCGGCACCAATCTCTCGCTTATAGCTCTATTGAATTAAACCGGAAATAGGTAAAATGAAAATGGTGCGTCAAAAACTTTAAACAGTAAATAAGTGATGTAAACGAAGTTATTTAGGTACGAAAATGATTTTCTTTTCGAGGAAAATGCATATTGTTTAATTTGATATGAGCTTTCATTTGATATATTATAATATTCATTTCGGTACCCGAGTCAAAAGTTATCTTCGTTGAAAGTTGTAACTCATATTTACCAAATCTTTTTTTGTTTTTGAAAATTTGAACAACATTCCCTTTCTTTTTCTCTTCTCCATTTTCTTATTGAATAATAGAGATTGATTGAAAATATAAAAAACAAACCTAGGTCAGAACCAATATCTCCTTTCTAGCTCTCTTGAATTAAACCGGAAGTAAGTAAAATGAAAACGGTGCGTCAAAATCTTTAAACACTAAATAAATGATGTAAACGATGTTATTTGGGTACAAAAACGATTTTTTTCTTGCGAGACCAATGCATATTGTGTAATTTGATACAAGCTTCTATTTAATAAATTATAATATTTGTTTCGATACCCGAGTAAAAAGTTATCTCCGTTGAAAGTTGTTACTCTTATTTACCAAATGTTTTTTTGTTTTTGAAAATGTGAACAACATCTCCGTTCTTTTTTTCTACTCAATATTTTTTCAATAAGAGAGATTGATTGAAAATATAAAAAACAATCCGAGCTCGGCACCAATATCTCCTTTATAGCTCTATTAAATTAAACCGTAAGTAAGTAAAATGAAAATGGTGAGTCAAAAACTTTAAACATTAAATAGGTGATGTAAACGATGTTATTTTGGTACAAAAATGATCTTCCTTATGAAACAAATGCATATTGTGTAATTTGATATGAGCTTGAATTTGATATATTATAATATTCGTTTGGATACCCGAGTCAAAAGTTATCTCCGTTGAAAGTTGTAACTCATATTTACCAAATGTATTTTTGTTTTTGAAAATTTGAACAACATTCCCTTTCTTTTTCTCTTCTCCATTTTTTGAATGAATAATAGAGATTGATTGAAAATATAAATAAAAACCCTAGGTCTGCACCAATATCTCCTTTCTAGCTCTCTTGAAATAAACCGGAAGTAAGTAAAATGAAAACGGTGCGTCAAAATCTTTAAACACTAAATAAGTGATGTAAACGATGTTATTTGGGTACAAAAACGATTTTTTTCTTGTGAGACCAATGCATATTGTGTAATTTGATACGAGCTTCCATTTAATAAATTATAATATTTGTTTCGATACCCGAGTAAAAAGTTATCTCCGTTGAAAGTTGTTTATCTTATTTACCAAATGTTTTTTTGTTTTTGAAAATGTGAACAACATCTCCGTTCTTTTTTCTACTCAATACTTTTTCAATGAGAGAGATTCATTGAAAATATAAAAAAAACAAACCTAGATCGGCACCAATATTTCCTTTATAGCTCTATTAAATTAAAAAGGAAGTAAGTAAAATGAAAATGGTGAGTCAAAAACATTAAACATTAAATAGGTGAATTAAACAATGTTATTTGGGTACAAAAACGATTTTCTTTATGACACCAATGCATATTGTGTAATTTGATATGAGCTTGAATTTGATATATTATAATATTCGTTTGGATACCCGAGTCAAATGTTATCTCCGTTGAAAGTTGTAACTCATATTTACCAAATATATTTTTGTTTTTGAAAATGTGAACAACATTCCCTTTCTTTTTCTCTTCTCCATTTTTTTAATGAATAATAGAGATTGATTGAATATATAAATAAAAAACCCTAGGTCTGCACCAATATCTCCTTTCTAGCTCTCTTGAAATAAACCGGAAGTAAGTAAAATGAAAACGGTGCGTCAAAATCTTTAAACACTAAATAAGTGATGTAAACGATGTTATTTGGGTACAAAAACGATTTTTTTCTTGCGAGACCAATGCATATTGTGTAATTTGATACGAGCTTCCATTTAATAAATTATAATATTTGTTTCGATACCCGAGTAAAAAGTTATCTCCGTTGAAAGTTGTTTATCTTATTTACCAAATGTTTTTTTGTTTTTGAAAATGTGAACAACATCTCCGTTCTTTTTTCTACTCAATACTTTTTCAATGAGAGAGATTCATTGAAAATATAAAAAAAACAAACCTAGATCGGCACCAATATTTCCTTTATAGCTCTATTAAATTAAAAAGGAAGTAAGTAAAATGAAAATGGTGAGTCAAAAACTTTAAACATTAAATAGGTGAATTAAACAATGTTATTTGGGTACAAAAACGATTTTCTTTATGACACCAATGCATATTGTGTAATTTGATATGAGCTTGAATTTGATATATTATAATATTCGTTTGGATACCCGAGTCAAATGTTATCTCCGTTGAAAGTTGTAACTCATATTTACCAAATGTATTTTTGTTTTTGAAAATGTGAACAACATTCCCTTTCTTTTTCTCTTCTCCATTTTTTTAATGAATAATAGAGATTGATTGAATATATAAATAAAAAACCCTAGGTCTGCACCAATATCTCCTTTCTAGCTCTCTTGAAATAAACCGGAAGTAAGTAAAATGAAAACGGTGCGTCAAAATCTTTAAACACTAAATAAGTGATGTAAACGATGTTATTTGGGTACAAAAACGATTTTTTTCTTGCGAGACCAATGCATATTGTGTAATTTGATACGAGCTTCCATTTAATAAATTGTAATATTTGTTTCGATACACGAGTAAAAAGTTATCTCCGTTGAAAGTTGTTACTCTTATTTACCAAATGTTTTTTTGTTTTTAAAACTGTGAACAACATCTCCTACCTTTTTTTCTACTCAATATTATTTTCAATAAGAGAGATTGATTGAACATATAAAAAACAATCCTAGGTCGGCCCCATATCTCCTATATAGCTCTATTAAATTAAATCGGAAGTAAGTAAAATGAAAATGGTGAGTCAAAAACTTTAAACATTAAATAAGTAATGTAAACGATGTTATTTGGATACAAAAACGATTTTCCATGCGAGACCAACGCATATTGTGTAATTTGATATGAGCTTCAATTTCATATATTATAATAGTCGTTTCGATACCCGAGTCAAAAGTTCACTCCGTTGAAAGTTGTAACTCATATTTACCAAATGTGTTTTTGGTTTAGAAAATTTGAACAACATTCCCTTTCTTTTTCTCTTCTCAACTTTTTTTGAATAATAGAGATTGATTGAAAATATAAATAAACAACCCTAGGTTGGCACCAATATCTCCTTTGTAGCTCTATTGAATTAAATTTGAAGTAAAAAAAATCAAAATGATGTGTCAAAAACTTTAAACACTAAATAAGTGATGTAAACGATGTTATTTGGGTACAAAAACGATTTTCCTTTCGTCACCAATGCATATTGTTTAATTTGATATGAGATTCAATATGATATATTATAATATTCGTTTGGAGATACCCGAGTCAAAAGTTATCTCCGTTGAAAGTTGTAACTCATATTTACCAAATGTGTTTTTGTTTTTGAAAATTTGAACAACATTCCCTTTCCTTTTCTCTTCTCCATTTTTTTTTAATAATAGAGATTGATTGAAAATATAAATAAACAACCCTAGGTCGGCACCAATATCTCCTTTCTAGCTCTTCTGAATTAAACTTGAAGTAAGTAAAATAAAAAAATAGTGTGTCAATAACTTTAAACACTAAATAAGTGATGTAAACGATGTTATTTGCGTACAAAAAAACGATTTTCCTTTCGACACCAATGCATATTGTTTAATTTGATATGAGCTTCCATTTAATAAATTATAATATTCGTTTCGACACCCGAGTAAAAAGTTATCAACGTTGAAAGTTGTTACTCTTATTTACCAAATGTTTTTTTGTTTTTGAAAATGTGAACAACATCTCCGTTCTTTTTTTCTACTCAATACTTTTTCAATAAGAGAGATTGATTGAAAATATAAAAAAAACAAACATAGATCGGCACCAATCTCACCCTTATAGCTCTATTGAATTAAACCGGAAATAAGTAAAATGAAAATGGTGCGTCAAAAACTTTAAAGAGTAAATAAGTGCTGTAAACGATGTTATTTGGGTACGAAAATGATTTTCTTTTCGAGGAAAATGCAAATTGTTTAATTTGATACGAGCTTTAATTTGATATATTATAATATTCGTTTCGGTACCCCAGTCAAAAGTTATCTTCGTTGAAAGTTGTAACTCATATTTACCAAATATTGTTTTTTTGAAAATTTGAACAACATTCCCTTTCTTTTTCTCTTCTCCATTTTTTTATTGAATAATAGAGATTGATTGAAAATATAAATAAACAACCCTAGGTCAGCACCAATATCTCCTTTCTATCTCTCTTGAAATAAACCGGAAGTAAGTAAAAAATGAAAACGGTGCGTCAAAATATTTAAACACTGAATAAGTGATGTAAACGATGTTATTTGGGTACAAAAACGATTTTTTTCTTGCGAGACCAATGCATATTGTGTAATTTGATACGAGCTTCCATTTAATAAATTGTAATATTTGTTTCGATACACGAGTAAAAAGTTATCTCCGTTGAAAGTTGTAACTCTTATTTACCAAATGTTTTTTTGTTTTTAAAACTGTGAACAACATCTCCTATCTTTTTTTCTACTCAATATTATTTTCAATAAGAGAGATTGATTGAACATATAAAAAACAATCCTAGGTCGGCCCCAATATCTCCTATATAGCTCTATTAAATTAAACCGGAAGTAAGTAAAATGAAAATGGTGAGTCAAAAACTTTAAACATTAAATAAGTAATGTAAACGATGTTATTTGGATACAAAAACGATTTTCCATGCGAGACCAACGCATATTGTGTAATTTGATATGAGCTTCAATTTCATATATCATAATAGTCATTTCGATACCCGAGTCAAAAGTTCACTCCGTTGAAAGTTGTAACTCATATTTACCAAATGTGTTTTTGGTTTAGAAAATTTGAACAACATTCCCTTTCTTTTTCTCTTCTCAACTTTTTTTGAATAATAGAGATTGATTGAAAATATAAATAAACAACCCTAGGTTGGCACCAATATCTCCTTTGTAGCTCTATTGAATTAAATTTGAAGTAAGTAAAATGAAAATGATGTGTCAAAAACTTTAAACACTAAATAAGTGATGTAAACGATGTTATTTGGGTAAAAAAACGATTTTCCTTTCGTCACCAATGCATATTGTTTAATTTGATATGAGATTCAATATGATATATTATAATATTCGTTTGGATACCCGAGTCAAAAGTTATCTCCGTTGAAAGTTGTAACTCATATTTACCAAATGTGTTTTTGTTTTTGAAAATTTGAACAACATTCCCTTTCTTTTTCTCTTCTCCATTTTTTTTAATAATAGAGGTTGATTGAAAATATAAATAAACAACCCTAGGTCGGCACCAATATCTCCTTTCTAGCTCTTCTGAATTAAACTTGAAGTAAGTAAAATAAAAAAAATAGCGTGTCAATAACTTTAAACACTAAATAAGTGATGTAAACGATGTTATTTGGGTACAAAAACGATTTTCCTTTCGACACCAATGCATATTGTTTAATTTGATATGAGCTTCCATTTAATAAATTATAATATTCGTTTCGACACCCGAGTAAAAAGTTATCAACGTTGAAAGTTGTTACTCTTATTTACCAAATGTTTTTTTGTTTTTGAAAATGTGAACAACATCTCCGTTCTTTTTTTCTACTCAATACGTTTTCAATAAGAGAGATTGATTGAAAATATAAAAAAAAACAAACCTAGATCGGCACCAATCTCACCCTTATAGCTCTATTGAATTAAACCGGAAATAAGTAAAATGAAAATGGTTCGTCAAAAACTTTAAAGACTAAATAAGTGCTGTAAACGATGTTATTTGGGTACAAAAATGATTTTCTTTTCGAGGAAAATGCAAATTGTTTAATTTGATACGAGCTTTAATTTGATATATTATAATATTCGTTTCGGTACCCCAGTCAAAAGTTATTTTCGTTGAAAGTTGTAACTAATATTTACCAAATATTTTTTTTTTGAAAATTTGAACAACATTCCCTTTCTTTTTCTCTTCTCCATTTTTTTATTGAATAATAGAAATTGATTGAAAATATAAATAAACAACCCTCGGTCGGCACCAATATCTCCTTTCTAGCTCTCTTGAAATAAACCGGAAGTAAGTAAAATGAAAACGGTGCGTCAAAATCTTTAAACACTAAATAAGTGATGTAAACGATGTTATTTGGGTACAAAAACGATTTTTTTCTTGCGAGACCAATGCATATTGTGTAATTTGATACGAGCTTCCATTTATAAATTATAATATTTGTTTCGATACCCGAGGAAAAAGTTATCTCCGTTGAAAGTTGTTTATCTTATTTACCAAATGTTTTTTTGTTTTTGAAAATGTGAACAACATCTTCGTTCTTTTTTCTACTCAATACTTTTTCAATGAGAGAGATTCATTGAAAATATAAAAAAAACAAACCTAGATCGGCACCAATATTTCCTTTATAGCTCTATTAAATTAAAAAGGAAGTAAGTAAAATGAAAATGGTGAGTCAAAAACTTTAAACATTAAATAGGTGAATTAAACGATGTTATTTGGGTACAAAAACGATTTTCCTTATGACACCAATCCATATTGTGTAATTTGATATGAGCTTGAATTTGATATATTATAATATTCGTTTGGATGCCCGAGTCAAAAGTTATCTCCGTTGAAAGTTGTTACTCATATTTTCCAAATGTATTTTTGTTTTTAAAAATGTGAACAACATTCCCTTTCTTTTTCTCTTCTCCATTTTTTTAATGAATAATAGAGATTGATTGAAAATATAAATAAAAAACCCTAGGTCTGCAGCAATATCTCCTTTCTAGCTCTCTTGAAATAAACCGGAAGTAGGTAAAATGAAAACGGTGCGTCAAAATCTTTAAACACTAAATAAGTGATGTAAACGATGTTATTTGGGTACAAAAACGATTTTTTTCTTGCGAGACCAATGCATATTGTGTAATTTGATACGAGCTTCCATTTAATAAATTATAATATTTGTTTCGATACCCGAGTAAAAAGTTATCTCCGTTGAAAGTTGTTTATCCTATTTACCAAATGTTTTTTTTTGTTTTTGAAAATGTGAACAACATCTCCGTTCTTTTTTCTACTCAATACTTTTTCAATAAGAGAGATTGATTGAAAATATAAAAAAAAAACAAACCTAGATGGGCACCAATATTTCCTTTATAGCTCTATTAAATTAAAAAGGAAGTAAGTAAAATGAAAATGGTGAGTCAAAAACTTTAAACATTAAATAGGTGAATTATACGATGTTATTTGGGTACAAAAACGATTTTCCTTACGACTCCAATGCATATTGTGTAATTTGATATGAGCTTCAATTTGATATATTATAATAGTTGTTTCGATACCTTAGTCAAAAGTTCACTCCGTTGAAAGTTGTAACTCATATTTACCAAATGTGTTTTTGGTTTTGAAAATTTGAACAACATTCCCTTTCTTTTTCTCTTCTGAACTTTTTTTGAATAATAGAGATTGATTGAAAATATAAATAAACAACCCTAGGTTGGTACCAATATCTCCTTTATAGCTCTATTGAATTAAACTTGAATTAAGTAAAATTAAAATGGTGCGTCAAAAACTTTAAACACTAAATAAGTGATGTAAACAATGTTATTTGGGTTCAAAAACGATTTTCCATTCAAAAGCAATGCATATTGTTTAATTTGGTATGAGCTTCAATTTGATATATTATAATATTCTTTTGGATACCCGAGTCCTAAGTTATCTCCGTTGAAACTTGTAACTCATATTTACCAAATGTGTTTTTGTTTTTGAAAATTTGAACAACATTCCCTTTCTATTTCTCTTCTCCATTTTTTTTGAATAATAGAGATTGATTGAAAATATAAATAAACAACTCTAGGTCGGCACATATATCTCCTTTCTAGCTCTCTTGAATTAAACCGGAAGTAAGTAAAATTAAAATGGTGCGTCAAAAACTTTAAACACTAAATAAGTGATGTAAACAATGTTATTTGGGTACAAAAACGATTTTCCATTCAAAACCAATGCATATTGTTTAATTTGGTATGAGCTTCAATTTGATATATTATAATATTCGTTTGGATACCCGAATCAAAAGTTCACTCTATTGAAAGTTGTTACTCTTATTTACCAAATGTTTTTTTGTTTTTGAAAATGTGAACAACATCTCCGTTCTTTTTTTCTACTCAATACTTTTTCAATAAGAGAGATTGATTGAAAATATAAAAAAAAAACAAACCTAGATCGGCACCAATCTCACCCTTATAGCTCTATTGAATTAAACCGGAAATAGGTAAAATGAAAATTGTGCGTCAAAAACTTTAAACAGTAAATAAGTGATGTAAACGATATTATTTAGGTACGAAAATGATTTTCTTTTCGAGGAAAATGCATATTGTTTAATTTGATACGAGCTTTAATTTGATATATTATAATATTCCTTTCGGTACCCCAGTCAAAAGTTATCTTCGTTGAAAGTTGTAACTCATATTTACCAAATATTTTTTTTTGAAAATTTGAACAACAATCCCTTTCTTTTTCACTTCTCCATTTTTTTATTGAATAATAGAGATTGATTGAAAATATAAATAAACAACCCTAGGTCGGCACCAATATCTCCTTTCTAGCTCTCTTGAAATAAACCGGAAGTAAGTAAAATGAAAACGGCGCGTCAAAATCTTTAAACACTAAATAAGTGATGTAAACGATGTTATTTGGGTACAAAAACGATTTTTTTCTTGCGAGACCAATGCATATTGTGTAATTTGATACGAACTTCCATTTAAAATATTATAATATTCGTTTCGATACCCGAGTAGAAAGTTATCTCCGTTGAAAGTTGTTACTCTTATTTACCAAATGTTTTTTTGTTTTTGAAAATGTGAACAACATCTCCGTTATTTTTTTCTACTCAATATTTTTTCAATAAGAGAGATTGATTGAAAATAAAAAAAAAACAAACCTAGATTGGCACCAATCTCTCCCTTATAGCTCTATTGAATTAAACCGGAAATAAATAAAATGAAAATGGTGCGTCAAAAACTTTAAACAGTAAATAAGTGATGTAAACAATTTTATTTGGGTACAAAAATGATTTTCCTTTTGAGGAAAATGCATATTGTTTAATTTGATACGAGCTTTAATTTGTTATATTAAAATATTCGTTTCGGTACCCTAGTCAAATGTTATCTTCGTTGAAAGTTGTAACTTATATTTACCAAATGTTTTTTTGTTTTTCAAAATGTGAACAACATCTCCGTTCTTTTTTTCTACTCAATATTTTTTCAATAAGAGAGATTGATTGAAAATATTAAAAACAATCCTAGGTCGGCACCAATATCTCTTTTATAGTTGTATTAAATTAAACAGGAAATAGTAAAATGAAAATGGTGAGTCATAAACTTTAAACATTAAATAAGTAATGTAAACGATGTTATTTGGATACAAAAACGATTTTCCTTGCCAGACCAACGCAAATTGTGTAATTTGATATGAGCTTCAATTTGATATATTATAATAGTCGTTTCGATACCCGAGTCAAAAGTTCACTCCGTTGAAAATTGTAACTCATATTTACCAAATGTGTTTTTTGTTAAGAAAATTTGAACAACATTCCCTTTCTTTTTCTCTTCTCAACTTTTTTTGAATAATAGAGATTGATTGAAAATATAAATAAACAACCCTAGGTTGGCACCAATATCTCGTTTGTAGCTCTATTGAATTAAATTTGAAGTAAGTAAAATGAAAATGGTGTGTCCAAAACTTTAAACACTAAATAAGTGATGTAAACGATGTTATTTGGGTACAAAAACGATTTTCCTTTCGTCACCAATGCATATTGTTTAATTTGATATGAGATTCAATATGATATATTATAATATTCGTTTGGATACCCGAGTCAAAAGTTATCTCCGTTGAAAGTTGTAACTCATATTTACCAAATGTGTTTTTGTTTTTGAAAATTTGAACAACATTCCCTTTCTTTTTCTCTTCTCCATTTTTTTTGAATAATAGAGATTGATTGAAAATATAAATAAACAACCCTAGGTCTGCACCAATATCTCCTTTCTAGCTCTCTTGAAATAAACCGGAAGTAAATAAAATGAAAACAGTGCGTCAAAATCTTTAAACACTAAATAAGTGATGTAAATGATGTTATTTGGGTACAAAAACGATTTTTTTCTTGCGAGACCAATGCATATTGTGTAATTTGATACGAGCTTCCATTTAATAAATTATAATATTTGTTTCGATACCCGAGTAAAAAGTTATCTCCGTTGAAAGTTGTTAATCTTATTTACCAAATGTTTTTTTGTTTTTGAAAATGTGAAAAACATCTCCGTTCTTTTTTTCTACTCAATACTTTTTCAATAAGAGAGATTGATTGAAAATATAAAAAAAACAAACCTAGATCGGCACCAATATTTCCTTTATAGCTCTATTAAATTAAAAAGGAAGTAAGTAAAATGAAAATGGTGAGTCAAAAACTTTAAACATTAAATAGGTGAATTAAACGATGTTATTTGGGTACAAAAACGATTTTTTTCTTGCGAGACCAATGCATATTGTGTAATTTGATACGAGCTTCCATTTAATAAATTATAATATTTGTTTCGATACCCGAGTAAAAAGTTATCTCCGTTGAAAGTTGTTAATCTTATTTACCAAATGTTTTTTTGTTTTTGAAAATGTGAACAACATCTCCGTTCTTTTTTTCTACTCAATACTTTTTCAATAAGAGACATTGATTGAAAATATAAAAAAAACAAACCTAGATCGGCACTAATATTTCCTTTATAGCTCTATTAAATTAAAAAGGAAGTAAGTAAAATGAAAATGGTGAGTCAAAAACTTTAAACATTAAATAGGTGAATTAAACGATGTTATTTGGGTACAAAAACGATTTTCCTTATGACACCAATCCATATTGTTTAATTTGATACGAGCTTTAATTTGATATATTATAATATTCATTTCAGTACCCCAGTCAAAAGTTATCTTCGTTGAAAGTTGTAACTCATATTTACCAAATATTTTTTTTTGAAAATTTGAACAACAATCCCTTTCTTTTTCACTTCTCCATTTTTTTATTGAATAATAGAGATTGATTGAAAATATAAATAAACAACCCTAGCTCGACACCAATATCTCCTTTCTAGCTCTCTTGAAATAAACCGGAAGTAAGTAAAATGAAAACGGCGCGTCAAAATCTTTAAACACTAAATAAGTGATGTAAACGATGTTATTTGGGTACAAAAACGATTTTTTTCTTGCGAGACCAATGCATATTGTGTAATTTGATACGAACTTCCATTTAAAATATTATAATATTCGTTTCGATACCCGAGTAGAAAGTTATCTCCGTTGAAAGTTGTTACTCTTATTTACCAAATGTTTTTTTGTTTTTGAAAATGTGAACAACATCTCCGTTATTTTTGTCTACTCAATATTTTTTCAATAAGAGAGATTGATTGAAAATATAAAAAAAACAAACCTAGATTGGCACCAATCTCTCCCTTATAGCTCTATTGAATTAAACCGGAAATAAATAAAATGAAAATGGTGCGTCAAAAACTTTAAACAGTAAATAAGTGATGTAAACAATGTTATTTGGGTACAAAAATGATTTTCCTTTTGAGGAAAATGCATATTGTTTAATTTGATACGAGCTTTAATTTGTTATATTATAATATTCGTTTCGGTACCCTAGTCAAATGTTATCTTCGTTGAAAGTTGTAACTTATATTTACCAAATGTTTTTTTGTTTTTCAAAATGTGAACAACATCTCCGTTCTTTTTTTCTACTCAATATTTTTTCAATAAGAGAGATTGATTGAAAATATTAAAAACAATCCTAGGTCGGCACCAATATCTCTTTTATAGTTGTATTAAATTAAACAGGAAATAGTAAAATGAAAATGGTGAGTCATAAACTTTAAACATTAAATAAGTAATGTAAACGATGTTATTTGGATACAAAATAGATTTTCCTTGCAAGACCAATGCATATTGTGTAATTTGATATGAGCTTCAATTTGATATATTATAATAGTCGTTTCGATCCCCGAGTCAAAAGTTCACTCTATTGAAAGTTGTAACTCATATTTACCAAATGTGTTTTTGGTTTTGAAAATTTAAACAACATTCCCTTTCTTTTTCTTTTCTCAACTTTTTTTGAATAATAGAGATTGATTGAAAATATAAATAAACAACCCTAGGTTGGCACCAATATCTCCTTTATAGCTCTATTGAATTAAACTTGAAGTAAGTAAAATGAAAATGGTGTGTCAAAAATATTAAACACTAAATAAATGATGTAAACGATGTTATTTGGGTACAAAAACAATTTTCCTTTCGACACCAATGCATATTGTTTAATTTGATATGAGCTTCAATTTGATATATTATAATATTCGTTTGGATACCCGAGTCAAAAGTTATCTACGTTGAAAGTTGTAACTCATATTTACCAAATGTATTTTTGTTTTTGAAAATTTGAACAACATTCAATTTCTTTTTCTCTTCTCCATTTTTTTATTGAATAATAGAGATTGATTGAAAATATAAATAAAAAACCCTAGGTCGGCACCAATATCTTCTTTCTAGCTCTCTTGAATTAAACCGGAAGTAAGTAAAATGAAAACGGTGCGTCAAAATCTTTAAACAATAAATAAGTGATGTAAACGATGTTATTTGGGTACAAAAATGATTTTTTTCTTGCGAGACCAATGCATATTGTGTAATTTGATACGAGCTTCCATTTAATAAATTGTAATATTTGTTTCGATACACGAGTAAAAAGTTATCTCCTTTGAAAGTTGTTACTCTTATTTACCAAATGTTTTTTTGTTTTTAAAAATGTGAACAACATCTCCTATCTTTTTTTCTACTCAATATTTTTTCAATAAGAGAGATTGATTGAACATATAAAAAAAATCCTTGGTGGGCCCCAATATCTCCTATATAGCTCTATTAAATTAAACCGGAAGTAAGTAAAATAAAAATGGTGAGTCAAAAACTTTAAACATTAAATAAGTAATGTAAACGATGTTATTTGGATACAAAAAAGATTTTCCTTGCCAGACCAACGCATATTGTGTAATTTGATACGAGCTTCAATTTGATATATTATAATAGTCGTTTCGATACCCGAGTCAAAAGTTCACTCCGTTGAAAATTGTAACTCATATTTACCAAATGTGTTTTTTGTTTAGAAAATTTGAACAACATTCCCTTTCTTTTTCTCTTCTCAACTTTTTTTGAATAATAGAGATTGATTGAAAATATAAATAAACAACCCTAGGTTGGCACCAATATCTCGTTTGTAGCTCTATTGAATTAAATTTGAAGTAAGTAAAATGAAAATGGTGTGTCCAAAACTTTAAAAACTAAATAAGTGATGTAAACGATGTTATTTGGGTACAAAAACGATTTTCCTTTCGTCACCAATGCATATTGTTTAATTTGATATGAGATTCAATATGATATATTATAATATTCGTTTGGATACCCGAGTCAAAAGTTATCTCCGTTGAAAGTTGTAACTCATATTTACCAAATGTGTTTTTGTTTTTGAAAATTTGAACAACATTCCCTTTCTTTTTCTCTTCTCCATTTTTTTTGAATAATAGAGATTGATTGAAAATATAAATAAACAACCCTAGGTCTGCACCAATATCTCCTTTCTAGCTCTCTTGAAATAAACCGGAAGTAAATAAAATGAAAACGGTGCGTCAAAATCTTTAAACAATAAATAAGTGATGTAAACGATGTTATTTGGGTACAAAAACGATTTTTTTCTTGCGAGACCAATGCATATTGTGTAATTTGATACGAGCTTCCATTTAATAAATTGTAATATTTGTTTCGATACACGAGTAAAAAGTTATCTCCGTTTAAAGTTGTTACTCTTATTTACCAAATGTGTTTTTGTTTTTGAAAATTTGAACAACATTCCCTTTCTTTTTCTCTTCTCAACTTTTTTTGAATAATAGAGATTGATTGAAAATATAAATAAACAACCCTAGATCGGCACCAATATTTCCTTTATAGCTCTATTAAATTAAACTTGAAGTAAGTAGAATGAAAATGGTGAGTCAAAAACTTTAAACATTAAATAGGTGAATTAAACGATGTTATTTGGGTACAAAAACGATTTTCCTTACGATACCAATGCATATTGTGTAATTTGATATGAGCTTGAATTTGATATATTATAATATTCGTTTGGATACTCGAGTCAAAAGTTATCTCCGTTGAAAGTTGTTAATCTTATTTACCAAATGTTTTTTTGTTTTTGAAAATGTGAACAACATCTCCGTTCTTTTTTTCTACTCAATACTTTTTTAATAAGAGAGATTGATTGAAAATATAAAAAAAAAAAAAAAACCTAGATCGGCACCAATCTCACCCTTATAGCTCTTTTGAATTAAACCGGAAATAAGTAAAATGAAAATGGTGCGTCAAGAACTTTAAAGAGTAAATAAGTGCTGTAAACGATGTTATTTGGGTACGAAAATGATTTTCTTTTCGAGGAAAATGCATATTGTTTAATTTGATACTAGCTTTAATTTGATATATTATAATATTCGTTTCGGTACCCCAATCAAAAGGTATATTCGTTGAAAGTTGTAACTCATATTTACCAAATATTGTTTTTTTTGAAAATTTGAACAACATTCCCTTTCTTTTTCACTTCTCCATTTTTTTATTGAATAATAGAGATTGATTGAAAATATAAACAAACAACCCTAGGTCGGCACCAATATCTCCTTTCTAGCTCTCTTGAAATAAACCGAAAGTAAGTAAAATGAAAACAGTGCGTCAAAATCTTTAAACACTAAATAAGTGATGTAAACGATGTTATTTGGGTACAAAAACGATTTT
This sequence comes from Hippophae tibetana, assembly GCA_037013495.1. Classification (NCBI taxonomy): domain Eukaryota; kingdom Viridiplantae; phylum Streptophyta; class Magnoliopsida; order Rosales; family Elaeagnaceae; genus Hippophae; species Hippophae tibetana. The sequence goes on along the minus strand of CM072808.1, from coordinate 7,432,182 downwards.
TTTCTTGCGAGACCAATGCATATTGTGTAATTTGATACGAGCTTCCATTTAATAAATTATAATATTTGTTTCGATACCGAGTAAAAAGTTATCTTCGTTGAAAGTTGTTAATCTTATTTACCAAATGTTTTTTTATTTTTGAAAATGTGAACAACATCTCCGTTCTTTTTTCTACTCAATACTTTTTCAATAAGAGAGATTGATTGAAAATATAAAAAAACAAACCTAGATCGGCACCAATATTTCCTTTATAGCTCTATTAAATTAAACCGGAAGTAAGTAAAATGAAAATGGTGAGTCAAAAACTTTAAACATTAAATAGGTGAATTAAACGATGTTATTTGGGTACAAAAACGATTTTCCTTATGACACCAATGCATATTGTTTAATTTGATATGAGCTTGAATTTGATATATTATAATATTCGTTTGGATACTCGAGTCAAAAGTTATCTCCGTTGAAAGTTGTAACTCATATTTACCAAATGTATTTTTGTTTTTGAAAATGTGAACAACATTCCCTTTCTTTTTCTCTTCTCCATTTTTTTAATGAATAATAGAGATTGATTGAAAATATAAATAAACAACCCTAGGTCTGCACCAATATCTCCTTTCTAGCTCTCTTGAATTAAACCGGAAGTAAGTAAAATGAAAACGGTGCGTCAAAATCTTTAAACAATAAATAAGTGATGTAAACGATGTTATTTGGTTACAAAAACGATTTTTTTCTTGCGAGACCAATGCATATTGTGTAATTTGATAGGAGCTTCCATTTAATAAATTGTAATATTTGTTTCGATACACGAGTAAAAAGTTATCTCCGTTGAAAGTTGTAACTCATATTTACCAAATGTGTTTTTGTTTTTGAAAATTTGAACAACATTCCCTTTTTTTTTCTCTTCTCCATTTTTTGAATAATAGAGATTGGTTGAAAATATAAATAAACAACCCTATGTCGGCACCAATATCTCCTTTCTGGCTCTTCTGAATTAAACTTCAAGTAAGTAAAATAAAAAAATAGTGTGTCAATAACATTAAACACTAAATAAGTGATGTAAACGATGTTATTTGGGTACAAAAACGATTTTCATTTCGACACCAATGCATATTGTTTAATTTGATATGAGCTTCAATTTAATAAATTATAATATTCGTTTCGACACCCGAGTAAAAAGTTATCAACGTTGAAAGTTGTTACTCTTATTTACCAAATGTTTTTTTGTTTTTGAAAATGTGAACAACATCTCCGTTCTTTTTTTCTACTCAATACTTTTTCAATAAGAGAGATTGATTGAAAATATAAAAAAAACAAATCTAGATCGGCACCAATCTCACCCTTATAGCTCTATTGAATTAAACCGGAAATAAGTAAAATGAAAATGGTGCGTCAAAAAATTTAAAGAGTAAATAAGTGCTGTAAACGATGTTATTTGGGAACGAAAATGATTTTCTTTTCGAGGAAAATGCATATTGTTTAATTTGATACGAGCTTTAATTTGATATATTATAATATTCGTTTCGGTACCCCAGTCAAAAGTTATCTTCGTTGAAAGTTGTAACTCATATTTACCAAATATTTTTTTTTTTGAAAATTTGAACAACATTCCCTTTTTTTTCTCTTCTCCATTTTTTTATTGAATTATAGAGATTGATTGAAAATATAAATAAACAACCCTAGGTCGGCACCAATATCTCCTTTCTAGCTCTCTTGAAATAAACCGAGAGTAAGTAAAATGAAAACGGTGCGTCAAAATCAATAAACACTAAATAAGTGATGTAAACGATGTTATTTGGGTACAAAAACGATTTTTTTCTTGCGAGACCAATGCATATTGTGTAATTTGATACGAGCTTTCATTTAATAAATTATAATATATGTTTCGATACTCGAGTAAAAAGTTATCTCCGTTGAAAGTTGTTAATCTTATTTACCAAATGTTTTTTTGTTTTTGAAAATGTGAACAACATCTCCGTTCTTTTTTCTACTCAATACTTTTTCAATAAGAGAGATTGATTGAAAATATAAAAAAAAACAAACCTAGATCGGCACCAATATTTCCTTTATAGCTCTATTAAATTAAAAAGGAAGTAAGTAAAATGAAAATGGTGAGTCAAAAACTTTAAACATTAAATAGGTGAATTAAACGATGTTATTTGGGTACAAAAATGATTTTCCTTACGACACCAATGCATATTGTGTAATTTGATATGAGCTTGAACTGGATATATTATAATATTCGGTTGGATACCCGAGTCAAAAGTTATCTCCGTTAAAATTTGTAACTCATATTTACCAAATGTATTTTTGTTTTTGAAAATGTGAACAACATTCCCTTTCTTTTTCTCTCTCCATTTTTTTAATGAATAATAGAGATTGATTGAAAATATAAATAAAAAACCCTAGGTCTGCACCAATATCTCCTTTCTAGCTCTCTTGAAATAAACCGGAAGTAAAATGAAAACGGTGCGTCAAAATCTTTAAACACTAAATAAGTAATGTAAACGATGTTATTTGGGTACAAAAATGATTTTTTTCTTGCGAGACCAATGCATATTGTGTAATTTGATACGAGCTTCCATTTAATAAATTATAATATTTGTTTCGATACCCGAGTAAAAAGTTATCTCCGTTGAAATTTGTTAATCTTATTTACCAAATGTTTTTTTGTTTTTGAAAATGTGAACAACATCTCCGTTCTTTTTTTCTACTCAATACGTTTTCAATAAGAGAGATTGATTGAAAATATAAAAAAACAAACCTAGATCGGCACCAATATTTCCTTTATAGCTCTATTAAATTAAACCGGAAGTAAGTAAAATGAAAATGGTGAGTCAAAAACTTTAAACATTAAATAGGTGATGTAAACGATGTTATTTGGGTACAAAAAGGATTTTCCTTAAGACACCAATGCATATTGTGTAATTTGACATGAGCTTGAATTTGATATATTATAATATTCGTTTGGATACCCGAGTCAAAAGTTATCTCCGTTGAAAGTTGTAACTCATATTTACCAAATGTATTTTTGTTTTTGAAAATGTGAACAACATTCCCTTTCCTTTTCTCTTCTCCATTTTTTTAATGAATAATAGAGATTGATTGAAAATATAAATAAAAAACCCTAGGTCTGCACCAATATCTCCTTTCTAGCTCTCTTGAAATAAACCGGAAGTAAGTAAAATGAAAACGGTGCGTCAAAATCTTTAAACACTAAATAAGTGATGTAAACGATGTTATTTGGGTACAAAAATGATTTTCCTTTCGAGGAAAATGCATATTGTTTAATTTGATACGAGCTTTAATTTGATATATTATAATAATTGTTTCGGTACCCGAGTCAAAAGTTATCTTCGTTGAAAGTTGTAACTCATATTTACCAAATGTTTTTTTGTTTTTGAAAATGTGAAGAAATCTCCGTTCTTTTTTCCTACTCAATATTTTTTCAATAAGAGAGATTGATTGAAAATATAAAAAAAAAATCCTAGTTCGGCACCAATATCTCCTTTATAGTTGTATTAAATTAAATAGGAAGTAAGTAAAATGAAAATGGTGAGTCAAAAACTTTAAACATTAAATAAGTAATGTAAACGATGTTATTTGGATACAAAATAGATTTTCCTGGCGAGAGCAATGCATATTGTGTAATTTGATATGAGCTTCAATTTGATATATTATAATAGTTGTTTCGATACCTTAGTCAAAAGTTCACTCCGTTGAAAGTTGTAACTCATATTTACCAAATGTGTTTTTGGTTTTGAAAATTTGAACAACATTCCCTTTCTTTTTCTCTTCTGAACTTTTTTTGAATAATAGAGATTGATTGAAAATATAAATAAACAACCCTAGGTTGGTACCAATATCTCCTTTATAGCTCTATTGAATTAAACTTGAAGTAAGTAAAATGAAAATGGTGTGTCAAAAACTTTAAACACTAAATAAGTGATGTAAACAATGTTATTTGGGTACAAAAACGATTTTCCATTCAAAACCAATGCATATTGTTTAATTTGGTATGAGCTTCAATTTGATATATTATAATATTCGTTTGGATACCCGAGTCAAAAGTTATCTCTGTTAAAACTTGTAACTCATATTTACCAAATGTGTTTTTTGTTTTTGAAAATTTGAACAACATTCCCTTTCTATTTCTCTTCTCCATTTTTTTTGAATAATAGAGATTGATTGAAAATATAAATAAACAACCCTAGGTCGGCACATATATCTCCTTTCTAGCTCTCTTGAATTAAACCGGAAGTAAGTAAAATTAAAATGGTGCGTCAAAAACTTTAAACACTAAATAAGTGATGTAAACAATGTTATTTGGGTACAAAAACAATTTTTTCTTGTGAGACCAATGCATATTTTGTAATTTGATAGGAACTTACATTTAAAATATTATAATATTCGTTTTGATACCCGAGTAGAAAGTTATCTCCGTTGAAAGTTGTTACTCTTATTTACCAACTGTTTTTTTGTTTTTGAAAATGTAAACAACATCTCCGTTCTTTTTTCTACTCAATACTTTTTCAATAAGAGAGATCGATTGAAAATATAAAAAAACAAACCTAGATCGGCACCAATATTTCCTTTATAGCTCTATTAAATTAAACCGGAAGTAAGTAGAATGAAAATGGTGCGTCAAAAAATTTAAAGAGTAAATAAGTGCTGTAAACGATGTTATTTGGGAACGAAAATGATTTTCTTTTCGAGGAAAATGCATATTGTTTAATTTGATACGAGCTTTAATTTGATATATTATAATATTCATTTCGGTACCCCAGTCAAAAGTTATCTTCGTTGAAAGTTGTAACTCATATTTACCAAATATTTTTTTTTTTTGAAAATTTGAACAACATTCCCTTTTTTTTCTCTTCTCCATTTTTTTATTGAATTATAGAGATTGATTGAAAATATAAATAAACAACCCTAGGTCGGCACCAATATCTCCTTTCTAGCTCTCTTGAAATAAACCGAGAGTAAGTAAAATGAAAACGGTGCGTCAAAATCAATAAACACTAAATAAGTGATGTAAACGATGTTATTTGGGTACAAAAACGATTTTTTTCTTGCGAGACCAATGCATATTGTGTAATTTGATACGAGCTTCCATTTAATAAATTATAATATTTGTTTCGATACCCGAGTAAAAAGTTATCTCCGTTGAAATTTGTTAATCTTATTTACCAAATGTTTTTTTGTTTTTGAAAATGTGAACAACATCTCCGTTCTTTTTTTCTACTCAATACGTTTTCAATAAGAGAGATTGATTGAAAATATAAAAAAACAAACCTAGATCGGCACCAATATTTCCTTTATAGCTCTATTAAATTAAACCGGAAGTAAGTAAAATGAAAATGGTGAGTCAAAAACTTTAAACATTAAATAGGTGATGTAAACGATGTTATTTGGGTACAAAAAGGATTTTCCTTAAGACACCAATGCATATTGTGTAATTTGACATGAGCTTGAATTTGATATATTATAATATTCGTTTGGATACCCGAGTCAAAAGTTATCTCCGTTGAAAGTTGTAACTCATATTTACCAAATGTATTTTTGTTTTTGAAAATGTGAACAACATTCCCTTTCCTTTTCTCTTCTCCATTTTTTTAATGAATAATAGAGATTGATTGAAAATATAAATAAAAAACCCTAGGTCTGCACCAATATCTCCTTTCTAGCTCTCTTGAAATAAACCGGAAGTAAGTAAAATGAAAACGGTGCGTCAAAATCTTTAAACACTAAATAAGTGATGTAAACGATGTTATTTGGGTACAAAAATGATTTTCCTTTCGAGGAAAATGCATATTGTTTAATTTGATACGAGCTTTAATTTGATATATTATAATAATTGTTTCGGTACCCGAGTCAAAAGTTATCTTCGTTGAAAGTTGTAACTCATATTTACCAAATGTTTTTTTGTTTTTGAAAATGTGAAGAAATCTCCGTTCTTTTTTCCTACTCAATATTTTTTCAATAAGAGAGATTGATTGAAAATATAAAAAAAAAATCCTAGTTCGGCACCAATATCTCCTTTATAGTTGTATTAAATTAAATAGGAAGTAAGTAAAATGAAAATGGTGAGTCAAAAACTTTAAACATTAAATAAGTAATGTAAACGATGTTATTTGGATACAAAATAGATTTTCCTGGCGAGAGCAATGCATATTGTGTAATTTGATATGAGCTTCAATTTGATATATTATAATAGTTGTTTCGATACCTTAGTCAAAAGTTCACTCCGTTGAAAGTTGTAACTCATATTTACCAAATGTGTTTTTGGTTTTGAAAATTTGAACAACATTCCCTTTCTTTTTCTCTTCTGAACTTTTTTTGAATAATAGAGATTGATTGAAAATATAAATAAACAACCCTAGGTTGGTACCAATATCTCCTTTATAGCTCTATTGAATTAAACTTGAAGTAAGTAAAATGAAAATGGTGTGTCAAAAACTTTAAACACTAAATAAGTGATGTAAACAATGTTATTTGGGTACAAAAACGATTTTCCATTCAAAACCAATGCATATTGTTTAATTTGGTATGAGCTTCAATTTGATATATTATAATATTCGTTTGGATACCCGAGTCAAAAGTTATCTCTGTTAAAACTTGTAACTCATATTTACCAAATGTGTTTTTTGTTTTTGAAAATTTGAACAACATTCCCTTTCTATTTCTCTTCTCCATTTTTTTTGAATAATAGAGATTGATTGAAAATATAAATAAACAACCCTAGGTCGGCACATATATCTCCTTTCTAGCTCTCTTGAATTAAACCGGAAGTAAGTAAAATTAAAATGGTGCGTCAAAAACTTTAAACACTAAATAAGTGATGTAAACAATGTTATTTGGGTACAAAAACAATTTTTTCTTGTGAGACCAATGCATATTTTGTAATTTGATAGGAACTTACATTTAAAATATTATAATATTCGTTTTGATACCCGAGTAGAAAGTTATCTCCGTTGAAAGTTGTTACTCTTATTTACCAACTGTTTTTTTGTTTTTGAAAATGTAAACAACATCTCCGTTCTTTTTTCTACTCAATACTTTTTCAATAAGAGAGATCGATTGAAAATATAAAAAAACAAACCTAGATCGGCACCAATATTTCCTTTATAGCTCTATTAAATTAAACCGGAAGTAAGTAGAATGAAAATGGTGCGTCAAAAAATTTAAAGAGTAAATAAGTGCTGTAAACGATGTTATTTGGGAACGAAAATGATTTTCTTTTCGAGGAAAATGCATATTGTTTAATTTGATACGAGCTTTAATTTGATATATTATAATATTCATTTCGGTACCCCAGTCAAAAGTTATCTTCGTTGAAAGTTGTAACTCATATTTACCAAATATTTTTTTTTTTGAAAATTTGAACAACATTCCCTTTTTTTTCTCTTCTCCATTTTTTTATTGAATTATAGAGATTGATTGAAAATATAAATAAACAACCCTAGGTCGGCACCAATATCTCCTTTCTAGCTCTCTTGAAATAAACCGAGAGTAAGTAAAATGAAAACGGTGCGTCAAAATCAATAAACACTAAATAAGTGATGTAAACGATGTTATTTGGGTACAAAAACGATTTTTTTCTTGCGAGACCAATGCATATTGTGTAATTTGATACGAGCTTCCATTTAATAAATTATAATATTTGTTTCGATACCCGAGTAAAAAGTTATCTCCGTTGAAATTTGTTAATCTTATTTACCAAATGTTTTTTTGTTTTTGAAAATGTGAACAACATCTCCGTTCTTTTTTTCTACTCAATACGTTTTCAATAAGAGAGATTGATTGAAAATATAAAAAAACAAACCTAGATCGGCACCAATATTTCCTTTATAGCTCTATTAAATTAAACCGGAAGTAAGTAAAATGAAAATGGTGAGTCAAAAACTTTAAACATTAAATAGGTGATGTAAACGATGTTATTTGGGTACAAAAAGGATTTTCCTTAAGACACCAATGCATATTGTGTAATTTGACATGAGCTTGAATTTGATATATTATAATATTCGTTTGGATACCCGAGTCAAAAGTTATCTCCGTTGAAAGTTGTAACTCATATTTACCAAATGTATTTTTGTTTTTGAAAATGTGAACAACATTCCCTTTCCTTTTCTCTTCTCCATTTTTTTAATGAATAATAGAGATTGATTGAAAATATAAATAAAAAACCCTAGGTCTGCACCAATATCTCCTTTCTAGCTCTCTTGAAATAAACCGGAAGTAAGTAAAATGAAAACGGTGCGTCAAAATCTTTAAACACTAAATAAGTGATGTAAACGATGTTATTTGGGTACAAAAATGATTTTCCTTTCGAGGAAAATGCATATTGTTTAATTTGATACGAGCTTTAATTTGATATATTATAATAATTGTTTCGGTACCCGAGTCAAAAGTTATCTTCGTTGAAAGTTGTAACTCATATTTACCAAATGTTTTTTTGTTTTTGAAAATGTGAAGAAATCTCCGTTCTTTTTTCCTACTCAATATTTTTTCAATAAGAGAGATTGATTGAAAATATAAAAAAAAAATCCTAGTTCGGCACCAATATCTCCTTTATAGTTGTATTAAATTAAATAGGAAGTAAGTAAAATGAAAATGGTGAGTCAAAAACTTTAAACATTAAATAAGTAATGTAAACGATGTTATTTGGATACAAAATAGATTTTCCTGGCGAGAGCAATGCATATTGTGTAATTTGATATGAGCTTCAATTTGATATATTATAATAGTTGTTTCGATACCTTAGTCAAAAGTTCACTCCGTTGAAAGTTGTAACTCATATTTACCAAATGTGTTTTTGGTTTTGAAAATTTGAACAACATTCCCTTTCTTTTTCTCTTCTGAACTTTTTTTGAATAATAGAGATTGATTGAAAATATAAATAAACAACCCTAGGTTGGTACCAATATCTCCTTTATAGCTCTATTGAATTAAACTTGAAGTAAGTAAAATGAAAATGGTGTGTCAAAAACTTTAAACACTAAATAAGTGATGTAAACAATGTTATTTGGGTACAAAAACGATTTTCCATTCAAAACCAATGCATATTGTTTAATTTGGTATGAGCTTCAATTTGATATATTATAATATTCGTTTGGATACCCGAGTCAAAAGTTATCTCTGTTAAAACTTGTAACTCATATTTACCAAATGTGTTTTTTGTTTTTGAAAATTTGAACAACATTCCCTTTCTATTTCTCTTCTCCATTTTTTTTGAATAATAGAGATTGATTGAAAATATAAATAAACAACCCTAGGTCGGCACATATATCTCCTTTCTAGCTCTCTTGAATTAAACCGGAAGTAAGTAAAATTAAAATGGTGCGTCAAAAACTTTAAACACTAAATAAGTGATGTAAACAATGTTATTTGGGTACAAAAACAATTTTTTCTTGTGAGACCAATGCATATTTTGTAATTTGATAGGAACTTACATTTAAAATATTATAATATTCGTTTTGATACCCGAGTAGAAAGTTATCTCCGTTGAAAGTTGTTACTCTTATTTACCAACTGTTTTTTTGTTTTTGAAAATGTAAACAACATCTCCGTTCTTTTTTCTACTCAATACTTTTTCAATAAGAGAGATCGATTGAAAATATAAAAAAACAAACCTAGATCGGCACCAATATTTCCTTTATAGCTCTATTAAATTAAACCGGAAGTAAGTAGAATGAAAATGGTGAGTCAAAAACTTTAAACATTAAATAGGTGAATTAAACGATGTTATTTGGGTACAAAAACGATTTTCCTTACGATACCAATGCATATTGTGTAATTTGATATGAGCTTGAATTTGATATATTATAATATTCGTTTGGATACTCGAGTCAAAAGTTATCTCCGTTGAAAGTTGTTAATCTTATTTACCAAATGTTTTTTTTGTTTTTGAAAATGTGAACAACATTCCCTTTCTTTTTCTCTTCTCCATTTTTTTAATGAATAATAGAGATTGATTGAAAATATAAATAAAAAACCCTAGGTCTGCACCAATATCTCCTTTCTAGCTCTCTTGAAATAAACCGGAAGTAAGTAAAATGAAAACGGTGCGTCAAAATCTTTAAACACTAAATAAGTGATGTAAATTATGTTATTTGGGTACAAAAACGATTTTTTTCTTGCGAGACCAATTCATATTGTGTAATTTGATACGAACTTCCATTTAATAAATTATAATATATGTTTCGATACTCGAGTAAAAAGTTATCTTCGTTGAAAGTTGTTAATCTTATTTACCAAATGTTTTTTTGTTTTTGAAAATGTGAACAACATCTCCGTTCTTTTTTTCTACTCAATACTTTTTGAATAAGAGAGATTGATTGAAAATATAAAAAAAAACAAACCTAGATCGGCACCAATCTCACCCTTATAGCTCTTTTGAATTAAACCGGAAATAAGTAAAATGAAAATGGTGCGTCAAAAACTTTAAAGAGTAAATAAGTGCTGTAAACGATGTTATTTGGGTACGAAAATGATTTTCTTTTCGAGGAAAATGCATATTGTTTAATTTGATACGAGCTTTAATTTGATATATTATAATATTCGTTTCGGTACAACAATCAAAAGTTATCTTCGTTGAAAGTTGTAACTCATATTTACCAAATATTTTTTTTTTTGAAAATTTGAACAACATTCCCTTTCTTTTTCACTTCTCCATTTTTTTATTGAATAATAGAGATTGATTGAAAATATAAATAAACAACCCTAGGTCGGCACCAATATCTCCTTTCTAGCTCTCTTGAAATAAACCGGAAGTAAGTAAAATGAAAACAGTGCGTCAAAATCTTTAAACACTAAATAAGTGATGTAAATTATGTTATTTGGGTACAAAAACGATTTTTTTCTTGCGAGACCAATTCATATTGTGTAATTTGATACGAGCTTCCATTTAATAAATTATAATATATGTTTCGATACTCGAGTAAAAAGTTATCTTCGTTGAAAGTTGTTAATCTTATTTACCAAATGTTTTTTTGTTTTTGAAAATGTGAACAACATCTCCGTTCTTTTTTCTACTCAATACTTTTTCAATAAGAGAGATTGATTGAACATATAAAAAAAAATCCTAGGTCGGCCCCAATATCTCCTATATAGCTCTATTAAATTAAACCGGAAGTAAGTAAAATGAAAATGGTGAGTCAAAAACTTTAAACATTAAATAAGTAATGTAAACGATGTTATTTGGATACAAAAACGATTTTCCTTGCGAGACCAACGCATATTGTGTAATTTGATATGAGCTTAAATGTCATATATTATAATAGTCGTTTCGATACCCGAGTCAAAACTTCACTCCGTTGAAAGTTGTAACTCATATTTAACAAATGTGTTTTTGGTTTAGAAAATTTGAACAACATTCCCTTTCTTTTTCTCTTCTCAACGTTTTTTGAATAATAGAGATTGGTTGAAAATATAAATAAACAACCCTAGGTCGGCACCAATATCTCCTTTCTAGCTCTTCTGAATTAAACTTGAAGTAAGTAAAATAAAAAAATAGTGTGTCAATAACTTTAAACACTAAATAAGTGATGTAAACGATGTTATTTGGGTACAAAAATGATTTTCCTTTCGACACCAATGCATATTGTTTAATTTGATATGAGCTTCCATTTAATAAATTATAATATTCGTTTCGACACCCGAGTAAAAAGTTATCAACGTTGAAAGTTGTTACTCTTATTTAACAAATGTTTTTTTGTTTTTGAAAATGTGAACAACATCTCCGTTCTTTTTTTCTACTCAATACTTTTTCAATAAGAGAGATTGATTGAAAATATAAAAAAAAAACCTAGATTGGCACCAATCTCACCCTTATAGCTCTATTGAATTAAACCGGAAATAAGTAAAATGAAAATGGTGCGTCAAAAACGTTAAACAGTAAATAAGTGATGTAAACGATGTTATTTGGGTAATAAAAATGATTTTCCGTTTGAGGAAAATGCATATTGTTTAATTTGATACGACCTTTAATTTGTTATATTATAATATTCGTTTCGGTACCCCAGTGAAAAGTTATCTTCGTTGAAAGTTGTAACTCATATTTACCAAATATTTTTTTTTTTTGAAAATTTGAACAACATTCCCTTTCTTTTTCTCTTCTCCATTTTTTTATTGAATAATAGAGATTGATTGAAAATATAAATAAACAACCCTAGGTCGGCACCAATATCTCCTTTCTAGCTCCCTTGAAATAAACCGGAAGTAAGTAAAATGAAAACGGTGCGTCAAAATCTTTAAACACTAAATAAGTGATGTAAACGATGTTATTTGGGTACAAAAACGATTTTTTTCTTGCGAGACCAATGCATATTGTGTAATTTGATACGAGCTTCCATTTAATAAATTATAATATATGTTTCGATACCCGAGTAAAAAGTTATCTCCGTTGAAAGTTGTTAATCTTATTTACCAAATGTTTTTTAGTTTTTGAAAATGTGAACAACATCTCCGTTCTTTTTTCTACTCAATACTTTTTCAATAAGAGAGATTGATTGAAAATATAAAAAAAAACAAACCTAGATCGGCACCAATATTTCCTTTATAGCTCTATTAAATTAAAAAGGAAGTAAGTAAAATAAAAATGGTGAGTCAAAAACTTTAAACATTAAATAGGTGAATTAAACGATGTTATTTGGGTACAAAAACGATTTTCCTTACGACACCAATGCATATTGTGTAATTTGATATGAGGTTGAATTTGATATATTATAATATTCGTTTGGATACCCGAGTCAAAAGTTATCTCCGTTGAAAGTTGTAACTCATATTTACCAAATGTATTTTTGTTTTTGAAAATGTGAACAACATTCCCTTTCTTTTTCTCTTCTCCATTTTTTTAATGAATAATAGAGATTGATTGAAAATATAAATAAAAAACCCTAGGTCTGCACCAATATCTCCTTTCTAGCTCTCTTGAAATAAACCGGAAGTAAGTAAAATGAAAACGGTGCGTCAAAATCTTTAAACACTAAATAAGTGATGTAAATGATGTTATTTGGGCACAAAAACGATTTTTTTCTTGCGAGACCAATGCATATTGTGTAATTTGATACGAGCTTCCATTTAATAAATTATAATATTTGTTTCGATACCCGAGTAAAAAGTTATCTCCGTTGAAAGTTGTTAATCTTATTTACCAAATGTTTTTTTGTTTTTGAAAATGTGAACAACATCTCCGTTCTTTTTTCTACACAATACTTTTTCAATAAGAGAGATTGATTGAAAATATAAAAAAACAAACCTAGATCGGCACCAATATTTCCTTTATAGCTCTATTAAATTAAACTGGAAGTAAGTAAAATGAAAATGGTGAGTTAAAAACTTTAAACATTAAATAGGTGAATTAAACGATGTTATTTGGGTACAAAAACGATTTTCCTTACGACACCAATGCATATTGTTTAATTTGATATGAGCTTGAATTTGATATATTATAATATTCGTTTGGATACTCGAGTCAAAAGTTATCTCCGTTGAAAGTTGTAACTCATAGTTACCAAATGTATTTTTGTTTTTGAAAATGTGAACAACATTCCCTTTCTTTTTCTCTTCTCCATTTTTTTAATGAATAATAGAGATTGATTGAAAATATAAATAAATAACCCTAGGTCTACACCAATATCTCCTTTCTAGCTCTCTTGAATTAAATCGGAAGTAAGTAAAATGAAAACGGTGCGTCAAAATCTTTAAACAATAAATAAGTGATGTAAACGATGTTATTTGGGTACAAAAACAATTTTTTTCTTGCGAGACCAATTCATATTGTGTAATTTGATACGAGCTTCCATTTAATAAATTGTAATATTTGTTTCGATACACGAGTAAAAAGTTATCTCCGTTGAAAGTTGTTACTCTTATTTACCAAATGTTTTTTTGTTTTTAAAAATGTGAACAACATAACCTATCTTTTTTTCTACTCAATATTATTTTCAATAAGAGAGATTGATTGAACATAAAAAAAAAAATCCTAGGTCGGCCCCAATATCTCCTATATAGCTCTATTAAATTAAACCGGAAGTAAGTAAAATGAAAATGGTGAGTCAAAAACTTTAAACATTAAATGAGTAATGTAAACGATGTTATTTGGATACAAAAACGATTTTCCTTGCGAGACCAACGCATATTGTGTAATTTGATATGAGCTTCAATTTCATATATTATAATAGTCGTTTCGATACCCTAGTCAAAAGTTCACTCCGTTGAAAGTTGTAACTCATATTTACCAAATGTGTTTTTGGTTTAGAAAATTTGAACAACATTCCCTTTCTTTTTCTCTTCTCAACTTTTTTTGAATAATAGAGATTGGTTGAAAATATAAATAAACAACCCTAGGTCGGCACCAATATTTCCTTTCTAGCTCTTCTGAATTAAACTTGAAGTAAGTAAAATAAAAAAATAGTGTGTCAATAACTTTAAACACTAAATAAGTGATGTAAACGATGTTATTTGGGTACAAAAACGATTTTCCTTTCGACACCAATGCATATTGTTTAATTTGATATGAGCTTCCATTTAATAAATTATAATATTCGTTTCGACACCCGAGTAAAAAGTTATCAACGTTGAAAGTTGTTACTCTTATTTAACAAATGTTTTTTTGTTTTTGAAAATGTGAACAACATCCCCTTTCTTTTTTTCTACTCAATACTTTTTCAATAAGAGAGATTGATTGAAAATATAAAAAAAAAACCTAGATTGGCACCAATCTCACCCTTATAGCTCTATTGAATTAAACCGGAAATAAGTAAAATGAAAATGGTGCGTCAAAAACGTTAAACAGTAAATAAGTGATGTAAACGATGTTATTTGGGTACAAAAATGATTTTCCGTTTGAGGAAAATGCATATTGTTTAATTTGATACGACCTTTAATTTGTTATATTATAATATTCGTTTCGGTACCCCAGTGAAAAGTTATCTTCGTTGAAAGTTGTAACTCATATTTACCAAATATTTTTTTTTTTGAAAATTTGAACAACATTCCCTTTCTTTTTCTCTTCTCCATTTTTTTATTGAATAATAGAGATTGATTGAAAATATAAATAAACAACCCTAGGTCGGCACCAATATCTCCTTTCTAGCTCCCTTGAAATAAACCGGAAGTAAGTAAAATGAAAACGGTGCGTCAAAATCTTTAAACACTAAATAAGATATGTAAACGATGTTATTTGGGTACAGAAACGATTTTTTTCTTGCGAGACCAATGCATATTGTGTAATTTGATACGAGCTTCCATTTAATAAATTATAATTTTTGTTTCGATACCCGAGTAAAAAGTTATCTCCGTTGAAAGTTGTTAATCTTATTTACCAAATGTTTTTTAGTTTTTGAAAATGTGAACAACATCTCCGTTCTTTTTTTCTACTCAATACTTTTTCAATAAGAGAGATTGATTGAAAATATAAAAAAACAAACCTAGATCGGCACCAATATTTCCTTTATAGCTCTATTAAATTAAACCCGAAGTAAGTAAAATGAAAATGGTGAGTCAAAAACTTTAAACATTAAATAGGTGATGTAAACGATGTTATTTGGGACAAAAACGATTTTCCTTACGACACCAATGTATATTGTGTAATTTGATATGAGCTTGAATTTGATATATTATAATATTCGTTTGGATACCCGAGTCAAAAGTTATCTCCGTTGAAAGTTATAACTCATATTTCCCAAATGTATTTTTGTTTTTGAAAATGTGAACAACATTCCCTTTCTTTTTCTCTTCTCCATTTTTTTAATGAATAATAGAGATTGATTGAAAATATAAATAAACAACCCTAGGTCTGCACCAATATCTCCTTCCTAACTCTCTTGAAATAAACCGGAAGTAAGTAAAATGAAAACGGTGTGTCAAAATCAATAAACACTAAATAAGTGATGTAAACGATGTTATTTGGGTACAAAAATGATTTTTTTCTTGCGAGACCAATGCATATTGTGTAATTTGATACGAGCTTCCATTTAAAAAATTATAATATTTGTTTCGATACCCGAGTAAAAAGTTATCTCCGTTGAAAGTTGTTAATCTTATTTACCAAATGTTTTTTTGTATTTGAAAATGTGAGCAACATCTCCGTTCTTTTTTCTACTCAATACTTTTTCAATAAGAGAGATTGATTGAAAATATAAAAAAAACAATCCAAGATCGGCACCATTATTTCCTTTATAGCTCTATTAAATTAAAAAGGAAGTAAGTAAAATGAAAATGGTGAGTCAAAAACTTTAAACATTAAATAGGTGAATTAAACGATGTATTTGGGTACAAAAACGATTTTCCTTACGACACCAATGCATATTGTGTAATTTGATATGAGCTTAAATTTGATATATTATAATATTCGTTTGGATACCCGAGTCAAAAGTTATCTCCGTCGAAAGTTGTAACTCATATTTACCAAATGTATTTTTGTTTTTGAAAATATGAACAACATTCCCTTTCTCTTTCTCTTCTCCATTTTTTTAATGAATAATAGAGATTGATTGAAAATATAAATAAACAACCCTAGGTCTGCACCAATATCTCCTTCCTAGCTCTCTTGAATTAAACCGGAAGTAAGTAAAATGAAAACGGTGTGTCAAAATCAATAAACACTAAATAAGTGATGTAAACGATGTTATTTGAGTACAAAAATGATTTTTTTTCTTGCGAGACCAATGCATATTGTGTAATTTGATACGAGCTTCCATTTAATAAATTATAATATTTGTTTCGATACCCGAGTAAAAAGTTATCTCCGTTGAAAGTTGTTAATCTTATTTACCAAATGTTTTTTTGTATTTGAAAATGTGAGCAACATCTCCGTTCTTTTTTCTACTCAATACTTTTTCAATAAGAGAGATTGATTGAAACTATAAAAAAAAACAATCCTAGATCGGCACCATTATTTCCTTTATAGCTCTATTAAATTAAAAAGGAAGTAAGTAAAATGAAAATGGTGAGTCAAAAACTTTAAACATTAAATAGGTGAATTAAACGATGTTATTTGGGTACAAAAACGATTTTCCTTACGACACCAATGCATATTGTGTAATTTGACATGAGCTTGAATTTGATATATTATAATATTCGTTTGGATACCCGAGCCAAAAGTTATCTCCGTTGAAAGTTGTAACTCATATTTACCAAATGTATTTTTGTTTTTGAAAATGTGAACAACATTCCCTTTCTTTTTCTCTTCTCCATTTTTTTAATGAATAATAGTGATTGATTGAAAATATAAATAAAAAACCCTTGGTCTGCACCAATATCTCCTTTCTAGCTCTCTTGAAATAAACCGGAAGTAAGTAAAATGAAAACGGTGCGTCAAAATCTTTAAACACTAAATAAGTGATGTAAACGATGTTATTTGGGTACAGAAACGATTTTTTTCTTGCGAGACCAATGCATATTGTGTAATTTGATACGAGCTTCCATTTAATAAATTATAATTTTTGTTTCGATACCCGAGTAAAAAGTTATCTCCGTTGAAAGTTGTTAATCTTATTTACCAAATGTTTTTTAGTTTTTGAAAATGTGAACAACATCTCCGTTCTTTTTTTCTACTCAATACTTTTTCAATAAGAGAGATTGATTGAAAATATAAAAAAACAAACCTAGATCGGCACCAATATTTCCTTTATAGCTCTATTAAATTAAACCGGAAGTAAGTAAAATGAAAATGGTGAGTCAAAAACTTTAAACATTAAATAGGTGATGTAAACGATGTTATTTGGGTAAAAAACAATTTTCCCTATGACACCTATGCATATTGTGTAATTTGATATGAGCTTGAATTTGATATATTATAATATTTGTTTGGATACCCGAGTCAAAAGTTATCTCCGTTGAAAGTTATAACTCATATTTACCAAATGTATTTTTGTTTTTGAAAATGTGAACAGCATTCCCTTTCTTTTTCTCTTCTCCATTTTTTTAATGAATAATAGAGATTGATTGAAAATATAAATAAACAACCCTAGGTCTGCACCAATATCTCCTTCCAAGCTCTCTTGAATTAAACCGGAAGTAAGTAAAATGAAAACGGTGCGTCAAAATCAATAAACACTAAATAAGTGATGTAAACGATGTTATTTGGGTACAAAAACGATTTTTTTTCTTACGAGACCAATGCATATTGCGTAATTTGATACGAGCTTTCATTTAATAAATTATAATATTCGTTTCGATACCCGAGTAAAAAGTTATCTACGTTGAAAGTTGTTACTCTTATTTACCAAATGTTTTTTTGTTTTTGAAAATGTGAACAACATCTCCGGTCTTTTTTTCTACTCAACTTTTTTTGAATAATAGAGATTGATTGAAAATATAAATAAACAACCCTAGGTTGGTACCAATATCTCCTTTATAGCTCTATTGAATGAAACTTGAAGTAAGTAAAATGAAAATGGTGTGTCAAAAACTTTAAACACTAAATAAGTGATGTAAACAATGTTATTTGGGTACAAAAAAAATTTTCCTGGCGAGAGCAATGCATATTGTGTAATTTGATTTGAGCTTCAATTTGATATATTATAATAGTTGTTTCGATACCTTAGTCAAAAGTTCACTCCGTTGAAAGTTGTAACTCATATTTACCAAATGTGTTTTTGGTTTTGAAAATTTGAACAACATTCCCTTTCTTTTTCTCTTCTGAACTTTTTTTGAATAATAGAGATTGATTGAAAATATAAATAAACAACCCTAGGTTGGTACCAATATCTCCTTTATAGCTCTATTGAATTAAACTTTAAGTAAGTAAAATTAAAATGGTGCGTCAAAAACTTTAAACACTAAATAAGTGATGTAAACAATGTTATTTGGGTACAAAAACGATTTTCCATTCAAAACCAATGCATATTGTTTAATTTGGTATGAGCTTCAATTTGATATATTATAATATTCGTTTGGATACCCGAGTCAAAAGTTATCTCCGTTGAAAGTTGTAACTCATATTTACCAAATGTATTTTTGTTTTTCAAAATATGAACAACATTCCCTTTCTCTTTCTCTTCTCCATTTTTTTAATGAATAATAGAGATTGATTGAAAATATAAATAAACAACCCTAGGTCTGCACCAATATCTCCTTCCTAGCTCTCTTGAATTAAACCGGAAGTAAGTAAAATGAAAACGGTGTGTCAAAATCAATAAACACTAAATAAGTTATGTAAACAATGTTATTTGGGTACAAAAACGATTTTCCATTCAAAACCAATGCATATTGTTTAATTTGGTATGAGCTTCAATTTGATATATTATAATATTCGTTTGGATACCCGAGTCAAAAGTTATCTCTGTTGAAACTTGTAACTCATATTTACCAAATGTGTTTTTGTTTTTGAAAATTTGAACAACATTCCCTTTCTATTTCTCTTTTCCATTTTTTTTGAATAATAGAGATTGATTGAAAATATAAACAAACAACCCTAGGTCGGCACATATATCTCCTTTCTAGCTCTCTTGAATTAAACCGGAACTAAGTAAAATTAAAATGGTGCGTCAAAAACTTTAAACACTAAATAAGTGAGGTAAACAATGTTATTGGTGTACAAAAACGATTTTCCATTCAAAACCAATGCATATTGTTTAATTTGGTATGAGCTTCAACTTGATATATTATAATATTCGTTTGGATACCCGAGTCAAAAGTTATCTCCGTTGAAACTTGTAACTCATATTTACCAAATGTATTTTTGTTTTTGAAAATTTGAACAACATTCCCTTTCTATTTCTCTTCTCCATTTTTTTTTGAATAATAGAGATTGATTGAAAATATAAATAAACAACCCTAGGTCGGCACATATATCTCCTTTCTAGCTCTCTTGAATTAAACCGGAAGTAAGTAAAATTAAAATGGTGCGTCAAAAACTTTAAACACTAAATAAGTGATGTAAACAATGTTATTTGGGTACAAAAACGATTTTTTCTTGTGAGACCAATGCATATTTTGTAATTTAATACGAACTTCCATTTAAAATATTATAATATTCGTTTTGATACACGATTGAAAGTTATCTCCGTTGAAAGTTGTTACTCTTATTTACCAAATGTTTTTTTGTTTTTGAAAATGTGAACAACATCTCTGTTCTTTTTTTCTACTGAATAGTTTTTCAATAAGAGAGATTGATTGAAAATATAAAAAAATAAACCTAGATTGGCACCAATCTCTCCCTTATAGCTCTATTGAATTAAACCGGAAATAAGTAAAATGAAAATGGTGTGTCAAAAACTTTAAACAGTAAATAAGTGATGTAAACGATGTTATTTGGGTACAAAAATTATTTTCCTTTCGAGGAAAATGCATATTGTTTAATTTGATACGAGCTTTAATTGGATATATTATAATAATTGTTTCGGTACCCCAGTCAAAAGTTATCTTCGTTGAAAGTTGTAACTCATAATTACCAAATGTTTTTTTTGTTTTTGAAAATGTGAAGAAATCTCCGTTCTTTTTTTCTACTCAATATTTTTTCAATAAGAGAGATTGATTGAAAATATAAAAAAAAATCCTAGTTCGGCACCAATATCTCCTTTATAGTTGTATAAAATTAAACAGGAAGTAAGTAAAATGAAAATGGTGAGTCAAAAACTTTAAACATTAAATAAGTAATGTAAACGATGTTATTTGGATACAAAATAGATTTTCCTGGCGAGAGCAATGCATATTGTGTAATTTGATACAAATGTGTTTTTGTTTTTGAAAAGTTGAACAACATTCCCTTTCTATTTCTCTTCTCCATTTTTTTTAATAATAGAGATTGATTGCAAATATAAATAAATAACCCTAGGTCGGCACATATATCTCCTTTCTAGCTCTCTTGAATTAAACCGGAAGTAAGTAAAATTAAAATGGTGCGTCAAAAACTTTAAACACTAAATAAGTGATGTAAACAATGTTATTTGGGTAAAAAACAATTTTTCCTTGTGAGACCAATGCATATTTTGTAATTTGATACGAACTTCCATTTAAAATATTATAATATTCGTTTTGATACCCGAGTAGAAAGTTATCTCCGTTGAAAGTTATTACTCTTTTTTACCAAATGTTTTTTTGTTTTTGAAAATGTGAACAACATCTCCGTTCTTTTTTTCTACTCATTATTTTTTCAATAAGAGAGATTGATTGAAAATATTAAAAACAATCCTAGGTCGGCAAATATATCTCCTTTCTAGCTCTCTTGAATTAAACCGGAAGTAAGTAAAATGAAAACGGTGAGTCAAAATCTTTAAACACTAAATAAGTGATGTGAACGATGTTATTTGGGTACAAAAACGATTTTTTTCTTGCTAGACCAATGCATATTGTGTAATTTGATACGAGCTTCCATTTAATAAATTATAATATTTGTTTCGATATCCGAGTAAAAAGTTATCTCCGTTGAAAGTTGTTAATCTTATTTACCAAATGTTTTTTTTGTTTTTGAAAATGTGAACAACATCTCCGTTCTTTTTTTCTACTCAATACTTTTTCAATAAGAGAGATTGATTGAAAATATAAAAAAACAAACCTAGATCGGCACCAATATTTCCTTTATAGCTCTATTAAATTAAACCGGAAGTAAGTAAAATGAAAATGGTGAGTCAAAAACTTTAAACATTAAATAGGTGATGTAAACGATGTTATTTGGGTACAAAAACGATTTTCCTTACGACACCTATGCATATTGGGTAATTTGTTATGAGCTTGAATTTGATATATTATAATATTTGTTTGGATACCCGAGTCAAAAGTTATCTCCGTTGAAAGTTGTAACTCATATTTACCAAATGTATTTTTGTTTTTGAAAATGTGAACAACATTCCCTTTATTTTTCTCTTCTCCATTTTTTTAATGAATAATAGAGATTTATTGAAAATATAAATAAACAACCCTAGGTCTGCACCAATATCTCCTTCCTAGCTCTCTTGAATTAAACCGGAAGTAAGTAAAATGAAAACGGTGCGTCAAAATCAATAAACACTAAATAAGTGATGTAAACGATGTTATTTGGGTACAAAAACGATTTTTTTTCTTACGAGACCAATGCATATTGCGTAATTTGATACGAGCTTTCATTTAATAAATTATAATATTCGTTTCGATACCCGAGTAAAAAGTTATCTCCGTTGAAAGTTGTTACTCTTATTTACCAAATGTTTTTTTGTTTTTGAAAATGTGAACAACATCTCCGTTCTTTTTTTCTACTCAACTTTTTTTGAATAATAGAGATTGATTGAAAATATAAATAAACAACCCTAGGTTGGTACCAATATCTCCTTTATAGCTCTATTGAATGAAACTTGAAGTAAGTAAAATGAAAATGGTGTGTCAAAAACTTTAAACACTAAATAAGTGATGTAAACAATGTTATTTGGGTACAAAAAAAATTTTCCTGGCGAGAGCAATGCATATTGTGTAATTTGATTTGAGCTTCAATTTGATATATTATAATAGTTGTTTCGATACCTTAGTCAAAAGTTCACTCCGTTGAAAGTTGTAACTCATATTTACCAAATGTGTTTTTGGTTTTGAAAATTTGAACAACATTCCCTTTCTTTTTCTCTTCTGAACTTTTTTTGAATAATAGAGATTGATTGAAAATATAAATAAACAACCCTAGGTTGGTACCAATATCTCCTTTATAGCTCTATTGAATTAAACTTTAAGTAAGTAAAATTAAAATGGTGCGTCAAAAACTTTAAACACTAAATAAGTGATGTAAACAATGTTATTTGGGTACAAAAACGATTTTCCATTCAAAACCAATGCATATTGTTTAATTTGGTATGAGCTTCAATTTGATATATTATAATATTCGTTTGGATACCCGAGTCAAAAGTTATCTCCGTTGAAAGTTGTAACTCATATTTACCAAATGTATTTTTGTTTTTCAAAATATGAACAACATTCCCTTTCTCTTTCTCTTCTCCATTTTTTTAATGAATAATAGAGATTGATTGAAAATATAAATAAACAACCCTAGGTCTGCACCAATATCTCCTTCCTAGCTCTCTTGAATTAAACCGGAAGTAAGTAAAATGAAAACGGTGTGTCAAAATCAATAAACACTAAATAAGTTATGTAAACAATGTTATTTGGGTACAAAAACGATTTTCCATTCAAAACCAATGCATATTGTTTAATTTGGTATGAGCTTCAATTTGATATATTATAATATTCGTTTGGATACCCGAGTCAAAAGTTATCTCTGTTGAAACTTGTAACTCATATTTACCAAATGTGTTTTTGTTTTTGAAAATTTGAACAACATTCCCTTTCTATTTCTCTTTTCCATTTTTTTTGAATAATAGAGATTGATTGAAAATATAAACAAACAACCCTAGGTCGGCACATATATCTCCTTTCTAGCTCTCTTGAATTAAACCGGAACTAAGTAAAATTAAAATGGTGCGTCAAAAACTTTAAACACTAAATAAGTGAGGTAAACAATGTTATTGGTGTACAAAAACGATTTTCCATTCAAAACCAATGCATATTGTTTAATTTGGTATGAGCTTCAACTTGATATATTATAATATTCGTTTGGATACCCGAGTCAAAAGTTATCTCCGTTGAAACTTGTAACTCATATTTACCAAATGTATTTTTGTTTTTGAAAATTTGAACAACATTCCCTTTCTATTTCTCTTCTCCATTTTTTTTTGAATAATAGAGATTGATTGAAAATATAAATAAACAACCCTAGGTCGGCACATATATCTCCTTTCTAGCTCTCTTGAATTAAACCGGAAGTAAGTAAAATTAAAATGGTGCGTCAAAAACTTTAAACACTAAATAAGTGATGTAAACAATGTTATTTGGGTACAAAAACGATTTTTTCTTGTGAGACCAATGCATATTTTGTAATTTAATACGAACTTCCATTTAAAATATTATAATATTCGTTTTGATACACGATTGAAAGTTATCTCCGTTGAAAGTTGTTACTCTTATTTACCAAATGTTTTTTTGTTTTTGAAAATGTGAACAACATCTCTGTTCTTTTTTTCTACTGAATAGTTTTTCAATAAGAGAGATTGATTGAAAATATAAAAAAATAAACCTAGATTGGCACCAATCTCTCCCTTATAGCTCTATTGAATTAAACCGGAAATAAGTAAAATGAAAATGGTGTGTCAAAAACTTTAAACAGTAAATAAGTGATGTAAACGATGTTATTTGGGTACAAAAATTATTTTCCTTTCGAGGAAAATGCATATTGTTTAATTTGATACGAGCTTTAATTGGATATATTATAATAATTGTTTCGGTACCCCAGTCAAAAGTTATCTTCGTTGAAAGTTGTAACTCATAATTACCAAATGTTTTTTTTGTTTTTGAAAATGTGAAGAAATCTCCGTTCTTTTTTTCTACTCAATATTTTTTCAATAAGAGAGATTGATTGAAAATATAAAAAAAAATCCTAGTTCGGCACCAATATCTCCTTTATAGTTGTATAAAATTAAACAGGAAGTAAGTAAAATGAAAATGGTGAGTCAAAAACTTTAAACATTAAATAAGTAATGTAAACGATGTTATTTGGATACAAAATAGATTTTCCTGGCGAGAGCAATGCATATTGTGTAATTTGATACAAATGTGTTTTTGTTTTTGAAAAGTTGAACAACATTCCCTTTCTATTTCTCTTCTCCATTTTTTTTAATAATAGAGATTGATTGCAAATATAAATAAATAACCCTAGGTCGGCACATATATCTCCTTTCTAGCTCTCTTGAATTAAACCGGAAGTAAGTAAAATTAAAATGGTGCGTCAAAAACTTTAAACACTAAATAAGTGATGTAAACAATGTTATTTGGGTAAAAAACAATTTTTCCTTGTGAGACCAATGCATATTTTGTAATTTGATACGAACTTCCATTTAAAATATTATAATATTCGTTTTGATACCCGAGTAGAAAGTTATCTCCGTTGAAAGTTATTACTCTTTTTTACCAAATGTTTTTTTGTTTTTGAAAATGTGAACAACATCTCCGTTCTTTTTTTCTACTCATTATTTTTTCAATAAGAGAGATTGATTGAAAATATTAAAAACAATCCTAGGTCGGCAAATATATCTCCTTTCTAGCTCTCTTGAATTAAACCGGAAGTAAGTAAAATGAAAACGGTGAGTCAAAATCTTTAAACACTAAATAAGTGATGTGAACGATGTTATTTGGGTACAAAAACGATTTTTTTCTTGCTAGACCAATGCATATTGTGTAATTTGATACGAGCTTCCATTTAATAAATTATAATATTTGTTTCGATATCCGAGTAAAAAGTTATCTCCGTTGAAAGTTGTTAATCTTATTTACCAAATGTTTTTTTTGTTTTTGAAAATGTGAACAACATCTCCGTTCTTTTTTTCTACTCAATACTTTTTCAATAAGAGAGATTGATTGAAAATATAAAAAAACAAACCTAGATCGGCACCAATATTTCCTTTATAGCTCTATTAAATTAAACCGGAAGTAAGTAAAATGAAAATGGTGAGTCAAAAACTTTAAACATTAAATAGGTGATGTAAACGATGTTATTTGGGTACAAAAACGATTTTCCTTACGACACCTATGCATATTGGGTAATTTGTTATGAGCTTGAATTTGATATATTATAATATTTGTTTGGATACCCGAGTCAAAAGTTATCTCCGTTGAAAGTTGTAACTCATATTTACCAAATGTATTTTTGTTTTTGAAAATGTGAACAACATTCCCTTTATTTTTCTCTTCTCCATTTTTTTAATGAATAATAGAGATTTATTGAAAATATAAATAAACAACCCTAGGTCTGCACCAATATCTCCTTCCTAGCTCTCTTGAATTAAACCGGAAGTAAGTAAAATGAAAACGGTGCGTCAAAATCAATAAACACTAAATAAGTGATGTAAACGATGTTATTTGGGTACAAAAACGATTTTTTTTCTTACGAGACCAATGCATATTGCGTAATTTGATACGAGCTTTCATTTAATAAATTATAATATTCGTTTCGATACCCGAGTAAAAAGTTATCTCCGTTGAAAGTTGTTACTCTTATTTACCAAATGTTTTTTTGTTTTTGAAAATGTGAACAACATCTCCGTTCTTTTTTTCTACTCAATACTTTTTCAATAAGAGAGATTGATTGAAAATATAAAAAAACAAACCTAGATCGGCACCAATCACTCCCTTATAGCTCTATTGAATTAAACCGGAAATAAGTAAAATGAAAATGGTGCGTCAAAAACTTTAAACACTAAATAAGTGATGTAAACAATGTTATTTAGGTACAAAAACAATTTTTTCTGGTGAGACCAATGCATATTTTGTAATTTGATACGAACTTCCATTTAAAATATTATAATATTCGTTTTGATACCCGAGTAGAAAGTTATCTCCGTTGAAAGTTGTTACTCTTATTTACCAAATGTTTTTTTGTTTTTGAAAATGTGAACAACATCTCCGTTCTTTTTTTCTACTCAATACTTTTTCAATAAGAGAGATTGATTGAAAATATAAAAAAAACCTAGATTGGCACCAATCTCTCCCTTATAGCTCTATTGAATTAAACCGGAAATAAGTAAAATTAAAATGGTGCGTCAAAAACTTTAAACAGTAAATAAGTGATGTAAACGATGTTATTTGGGTACAAAAATGATTTTCCGTTTGAGGAAAATGCATATTGTTTAATTTAATACGAGCTTTAATTTGTTATATTATAATATTCGTTTCGGTAACCCAGTCAAAAGTTATCTTCGTTGAAAGTTGTAACTCATATTTACCAAATGTTTTTTAGTTTTTGAAAATGTGAACAACATATCCGTTCTTTTTTTCTACTCATTATTTTTTCAACAAGAGAGATTGATTGAAAATATTAAAAAACAAACCTAGGTCGGAAAATATATCTCCTTTCTAGCTCTCTTGAATTAATCCGGAAGTAAGTAAAATGAAAACGGTGCGTCAAAACCATTAAACACTAAATAAGTGATGTAAACGATGTTATTTAGGTAGAAAAACGATTTTTTTCTTGCGAGGCCAATGCATATTGTGTAATTTGATACGAGCTTCCATTTAAGAAATTATAATATTTGTTTCGATACCCGAGTAAAAAGTTATCTCCGTTGAAAGTTGTTAATCTTATTTACCAAATGTTTTTTTGTTTTTGAAAATGTGAACAACATCTCCGTTCTTTTTTCTACTCAATACTTTTTCAATAAGAGAGATTGATTGAAAATATAAAAAAAAACTAATCTAGATCGGCACCAATATTTTATTTATAGTTCTATTAAATTAAACAGGAAGTATGTAAAATGAAAATGGTGAGTCAAAAACTTTAAACATTAAATAAGTAATGTAAACGATGTTATTTGGATACATAAATGATTTTCCTTGCGAGACCAACGCATATTGTGTAATTTGATATGAGATTCAATTTGATATATTATAATAGTCGTTTCGATACCCGACTCAAAAGTTCACTCCGTTGAAAGTTGTAACTCATATTTACCAAATGTGTTTTTGGTTTTTAAAATTTGAACAACATTCCCTTTCTTTTTCTCTTCTCCATTTATTTTTTGAATAATAGAGATTGATTGAAAATATAAATAAACAACCCTAGGTCGGCACCAATATCTCCTTTCTAGCTCTCTTGAATTAAACCGGAAGTAAGTAAAATGAAAATGGTGCGTCAGAATCTTTAAACACTAAATAAGTGATGTAAACGATGTTATTCGTGTACAAAAACGATTTTTTTCTTGCGAGACCAATGCATATATTGGAATTTGATACGAACTTCCATTTCATAAATTATAATATTTGTTTCGATACCCGAGTAAAAAGTTATCTCCGTTGAAAGTTGTTACTCTTATTTACCAAATGTTTTTTTTTATTTTTGAAAATGTGAACAACATCTCCGTTCTTTTTTTCTACTCAATACTTTTTCAATAAGAGAGATTGATTGAAAATATAAAAAAACAAACCTAGATCGGCACCAATATCTTTTTTATAGGTCTATTGAATTAAACCGGACGTAAGTAAAATGAAAATAGTGCGTCAAAAACTTTAAACAGTAAATAAGTGATGTAAACGATGTTATTTGGGTACAAAAATGATTTTCCTTTCAAGGAAAATGCATTTGTTTAATTTGATACGAGCTTTAATTTGATATATTATAATATTCATTTTGATACCCCAGTCAAAAGTTATCTCCGTTGAAAGTTGTAACTCATATTTTCCAAATGTGTTTTCGATTTTGAAAATGTGAACCACATTCATTTTCTCTATCTCTTCTCTATTTTTTTCAATAAGAGAGATTGATTGAAAATATAAATAAACAAACCTAGGTCGGCACCATTATCTCCTTTATAAATTCTATTGAATTAAACGTTAAGTAAGTAAAATGAAAATGCTGCGTCAAAAACTTTAAATACTAAATAAATTATGTAAACGATGTTATTTGGGTACAAAAACGAATTTTTCTTGCGAGACCAATGCAAATTGTGTAATTTGATACGATCTTCCATTTCATAAATTATAATATTCGTTTCGATACCCGAGTAAAAAGTTATCTCCGTTGAAAGTTGTTACTCTTATTTACCAAATGTTTTTTTGTTTTTGAAAATGTGAACAATATCTCCGTTCTTTTTTTCTACGCAATATTTTTTCAATAAGAGAGATTGATTGATAATATAAACAAACAAAGCTAGATCGGCACCAATATCTTCTTTATAGGTCTATTGAATTAAACCGGACGTAAGTAAAATGAAAATAGTGCGTCAAAAACTTTAAACAGTAAATAAGTGATGTAAATGATGTTATTTGGGTACAAAAATTATTTTCCTTTCGAGGAAAATGCATATTGTTTCATATGATACGAGCTTTAATTTATTATATTATAATATTCGTTTCGATACCCCATTCAAAAGTTATCTTCGTTGAAAGTTGTAACTCATATTTACCAAATGTGATTTTGATTTAGAAAATGTGAACAACATTCATTTTCTTTTTCTCTTCTCTATTTTTTTCAATAAGAGAGATTGATTGAAAATATAAATAAACAAACTTAGGTCAGCACCAATATCTCCTTTATAGCTCTATTGAATTAAATCTGAAGTAAGTAAAATGAAAATGCTGCGTCAAAAACTTTAAACACTATATAAATGATGTAAACGATGTTATTTGGGTACAAAAACGAATTTTTTCTTGCAAGACCAATGCATATTGTGAGATTTGATACGAGCATCCATTTAATACATTATAATATTGGTTTCGATACCCGAGTAAAAAGTTATCTCCGTTGAAAGTTGTTACTCTTATTTAACAAATGTTTTTTTGTTTTTGAAAATGTGAACAAAATCTCCGTTCTTTTTTTCTACTCAATAATTTTTCACTAAGAGAGATTGATTTAAAATATAAAAAAACAAACCTAGATCGGCACCAATATCTCATTTATAGGTCTATTGAATTAAACCGGACGTAAGTAAAATGAAAATAGTGCGTCAAAAATTTAAACAGTAAATAAGTGATGTAAACGATGTTATTTGGGTACAAAAGTGATTTTCCGTTCGAGGAAAATTCTTATTGTTTAATTTGATACGACCTTTAATTTGATATATTATAATATTCGTTTCGATACCCCAGTCAAAAGTTATCTCCGTTGAAAGTTGTAACTCATATTTACCAAATGTGTTTTCGATTTTGAAAATGTGAACCACATTGATTTTCTTTTTCTCATCTCTATTTTTTTGAATAAGAGAGATTGATTGAAAATATAAATAAACAAACCTAGGTCGGCACCCATATCTCCTTTATAGCTCTATTGAATTAAACCGGAAGTAAGTAAAATGAAAATGCTGCGTCAAAAGCTTTAAACACTAAATAAATGATGTAAACCATGTTATTCCGTTACAAAAACGACTTTTTTCTTGCGAGACCAATGCATATTGTGTAATTTGATACGAGCTTCCATTTAATAAATTATAATATTCGTTTCGATACCCGAGTAAAAAGTTATCTCCGTTGAAAGTTGTTACTCTTATTTACCAAATGTTTTTTTGTTTTTGAAAATGTGAACAAAATCTCCGTTCTTTTTTCTACTCAATACTTTTTCACTAAGAGAGATTGATTTAAAATATAAAAAAACAAACCTAGATCGGCAACAATATCTTATTTATAGGTCTATTGAATTAAACCGGACGTAAGTAAAATGAAAATAGTGCGTCAAAAATTTAAACAGTAAATAAGTGATGTAAACGATGTTATTTGGGTACAAAAATGATTTTCCTTTCGAGGAAAATGCATATTGTTTAATTTGATATGAGCTTTAATTTGATATATTATAATATTCATTTCGACACCCCAGTCAAAAGTTATCTCCGTTGAAAGTTGTAACTCATATTTACCAAATATGTTTTCGATTTTGAAAATGTGAACCACATTCATTTTCTTTTTCTCTTCTCTATTTTTTTGAATAAGAGAGATTGATTGAAAATATAAATAAACAAACCTAGGTCGGCACCAATATCTCCTTTATAGCTCTATTGAATTAAACCTGAAGTAAGTAAAATGAAAATGCTGCGTCAAAAACTTTAAACACTAAATAAATGATGTAAACAATGTTATTTGGGTACAAAAACGAATTTTTTCTTGCAAGACCAATGCATATTGTGTAATTTGATACGAGCTTCCATTTAATAAATTATAATATTCGTTTCGATACCCGAGTAAAAAGTTATCTTCGTTGAAAGTTGTTACTCTTATTTACCAAATGTTTTTTTGTTTTTGAAAATGTGAACAACATCTCCGTTCTTTTTTTCTACGCAATATTTTTTCAATAAGAGAGATTGATTGAAAATATAAATAAACAAAGCTAGATCGGCACCAATATCTCCTTCATAGGTCTATTGAATTAAACCGGACGTAAGTAAAATGAAAATAGTGCGTCAAAAACTTTAAACAGTAAATAAGTGATGTAAAAGATGTTATTTGGGTACAAAAATGATTTTCCTTTCGAGGAAAATGCATATTGTTTCATATGATGCGAGCTTTAATTTGATATATTCTAATATTCGTTTCGATACCCCAGTCAAAAGTTATCTCCGTTGAAAGTTGTAACTCATATTTACCAAATGTGTTTTTGATTTTGAAAATGTGAACAACATTCATTTTCTTCTTCTCTTCTCTATTTTTTTCAATAAGAGAGATTGATTGAAAATATAAATAAACAAACCTAGGTCGGCACCAATATCTCCTATATAGGTCTATTGAATTAAACCGGACGTAAGTAAAATGAAAATAGTGTGTCAAAAACTTTAAACAGTAAATAAGTAATGTAAACGATGTTATTTGCGTACAAAAACGATTTTTTTCTTGCGAGACCAATGCATATTGTGTAATTTTATATGATCTTCCATTTAATAAAATATAATATTCATTTCGATACCCGAGTAAAAAGTTATCTCCGTTGAAAGTTGTTACTCTTTTTTACCAAATGTTTTTTTGTTTTTGAAAATGTGAACAAAATCTTCGTTCTTTTTTTCTACTCAATATTTTTCCATAAGAGAGATTGATTGAAAATATAAAAAAAAAAACCTTGATCGGCACCAATATCTCCTTTATAGCTCTATTGAATTAAACCGGACGTAAGTAAAATGAAAATGGTGCGTCAAAAACTTTAAACAGTAAATAAGTGATGTAAACGATGTTATTTGGGTACAAAAATGATTTTCCGTTCGAGGAAAATGTATATTGTTTGATTTGATACGAGCATTAATTTCATATATTATAATATTTTTTTCGATACCCTAGTCAAGAGTTATCTCCGTTGAAAGTTGTAACTCATATTTACCAAATGTGTTTTTGATTTTGAAAATGTGAACAACATTCATTTTCTTTTTCTCTTCTCTATTTTTTTCAATAAAAGAGATTGATTGAAAATATAAATAAACAAACCTAGACCGGCACCAATTTCTCCTTTATAGCTCTCTTGAATTAAACGTGAAGTAAGTAAAATGAAAATGATGCGTCAAAAACTTTAAACACTAAATAAATGATGTAAACGATGTTATTTGGGTGCAAAAACGATTTATTTCTTGCGTGACCAATGCATATTGTGTAATTTGATACGAGCTTCCATTTAATAATTTATAATATTCGTTTCGATACCCGAGTAAAAAGTTATCTCGTTGGAAAGTTTTTACACTTATTTACCAAATTGTTTTTTGTTTTTGAAAATGTGAACAAAATCTTCGTTCTTTTTTTCTACTCAATATTTTTCCATAAGAGAGATTGATTGAAAATATAAAAAAAAAACCTTGATCGGCACCAATATCTCCTTTATAGGTCTATTGAATTAAACCAGACTTAAGTAAAATCAAAATAGTGCGTCAAAAACTTTAAACAGTAAATAAGTGATGTAATCGATGTTATTTGGGTACAAAAATGATTTTTCTTTCGAGGAAAATGCATATTGTTTAGTTTGATACGAGCTTTAATTTGATATATTATAATATTCGTTTCGATACCCCAGTCAAAATTTATCTCCTTTGAAAATCGTAACTCATATTTACCAAATGTGTTTTTGATTTTGAAAATGTGAGCAACATTCATATTCTTTTTCTCTTCTTTATTTTTTCAATAAGAGAGATTGATTGAAAATATAAAAAAAAACCTTGATCGGCACCAATATCTCCTTTATATCTCTATTGAATTAAACCAGAAGTAAGTAAAATGAAAATGGTGCGTCAAAAACTTTAAACAGTAACTAAGTGATGTAAACGATGTTATTTGGGTACAAAAGTGATTTTCCGTTCGAGGAAAATGCTTATTGTTTAATTTGATACGAGCTTTAATTTGATATATTATAATATTCGTTTTGATACCCCAGTCAAAAGTTATCTCCATTGAAAGTTTTAACTCATATTTACCAAATGTGTTTTCGATTTTGAAAATGTGAATGACATTGATTTTCTTTTTCTCATCTCTATTTTTTTGAATAAGAGAAAATGATTGAAAATATAAATAAACAAACCTAGGTCGGCACCCATATCTCCTTTATAGCTCTATTGAATTAAACCTGAAGTAAGTTATATGAAAATGCTGCGTCAAAAACTTTAAACACTAAATAAATGATGTAAACCATGTTATTCCGGTACAAAAACGACTTCTTTCTTGCGAGACCAATGTATATTGTTTAAATTTAATAAATTATAATATTCGTTTCGATACCCGAGTAAAAAGTTATCTCCTTTGAAAGTATTTACACTTATTTACCAAATTTTTTTTTGTTTTTGAAAATGTTAACAACATCTCCGTTCTTTTTTCTACTCAATTTTTTTTCAATAAGAGCGATTGATTGAAAATATAAAAAAACAAACCTAGATCGGCTCCAATATCTCCTATATAGGTCTATTGGATTAAACCGGAAGTAAGTAAAATTAAAATGATGCGTCAAAAACTTTAAATAGTAAATAAGTGATGTAAACGATGTTATTTGGGTACAAAAATGATTTTCCTTTCGAGGAAAATGCATATTGTTCAATTTGATACGAGCTTTAATTTTATATATTATAATATTCGATTCGATACCCCAGTCAAAAGTTATCCCCGTTGAAAGTTGTAACTCATATTTACCAAATGTGTTTTCGATTTTGAAAATGTGAACCACATTCATTTTCTTTTTCTCTTCTCTATATTTTTCAATAAGAGAGATTGATTGAAAATATAAATAAACAAACCTAGGTCAGCACCAATATCTCCTTTATAGCTCTATTGAATTAAACCTGAAGTAAGTAAAATTAAAATGCTGCATCAAAAAATTTAAACACTAAATAAATGATGTAAAAGATGTTATTTGGGTACAAAATCGAATTTTTTCTTGCGAGACCAATGCATATTGTGTAATTTGATACGAGCTTCCATTTAATAAATTATAATATTCGTTTCGATACCCGAGTAAAAAGTTATCTTCGTTGAAAGTTGTTACTCTTATTTACCAAATGTTTTTTGGTTTTTGAAAATGTGAACAACATCTCCGTTCTTTTTTTCTACTGAATATTTTTTCAATAAGAGAGATTGATTTAAAATATAAAAAACAAACCTAGATCGGCACCAATATCTCATTTATAGGTCTATTGGATTAAACCGGACATAAGTAAAATGAAAATAGTGCGTCAAAAACTTTAAGCAGTAAATAAGTGATTTAAACGATGTTATTTGGGTACAAAAATGATTTTCCTTTCGAGGAAAATGCATATTGTCTAATTTGACACGAGCGTTAATTTCATATATTATAATATTTGTTTCGATACCCTAGTCAAAAGCTATCTCCGTTGAAAGTTGTAACTCATATTTACCAAATGTGTTTTTGATTTTGAAAATGTGAACAACATTCCTCTTCTTTTTCTCTTCTCTATTTTTTTTGGAATATTAGAGATTGATGGAAAATATAAAAAAAAGCAAACCCTAGGTCGGCACCAATATCTCCTTTATAGCTCTATTGAATTAAACCGGAAGTAAGTAAAATCAAAATGGTCCGTCAAAATCTTTAAACACTAAATAATTGATGTAAACGATGTTATTTGGGTACAAAAACTATTTTTTTCTTGCAAGACCAATGCATATTGTGTAATTTGATATGAGCTTCCATTTAATAAATTATAATATTCGTTTCGATACCCGAGTAAAAAGTTATCTCCTTTGAAAGTTTTTACCCATATTTACCAAATGGTTTTTTGTTTTTGAAAATGTTAACAACATCTCCGTTCTTTTTTTCTACTCAATATTTTTTCAATAAGAGAGATTGATTGAAAATATAAAAAAACAAACCTAGATCGGCTCCAATATCTCCTTTATAGGTCTATTGAATTAAACCGGACTTAAGTAAAATCAAAATAGTGCGTCAAAAACTATAAACAGTAAATAAGTGATGTAAACGATGTTATTTGGGTACAAAAATGATTTTCCTTTCGAGGAAAATGCATATTGTTTAATTTGATACGATCATTTATTTGATATATTATAATATTCGTTTGGATACCCCAGTCAAAATTATCTCCGTTGAAAGTTGTAACTCATATTTACCAAATGTGTTTTCAATTTTGAAAATGTGAACCACATTCATTTTCTTTTTCTCTGGTCTATTTTTTTCAGTAAGAGATATTAATTGAAAATATAAATAAACAAACCTAGGTCGGCACCAATATCTCCTTTATAGCTCTATTGAATTAAACGTGAAGTAAGTAAAATGAAAATGCTGCGTCAAAAACTTTAAACACTAAATAAATGATGTAAACGATGTTATTTGGGTACAAAAACGATTTTTTTCTTGCATGACCAATGCATATTTTGTAATTTGATACGAGCTTCCATTTAAAAAATTATAATATTCGTTTCGATACCCGAGTAAAAAGTTATCTCCTTTGGAAGTTTTTACAATTATTTACCAAATGTTTTTTTGTTTTTGAAAATGTTAACGACATCTCCGTTCTTTTTTTCTACCCAATATTTTTTCAATAAGAGAGATTTATTGAAAATATAAAAAAACAAACCTAGATCGGCACCAATATCTCCTTTATAGGTCTATTGAATTAAACCGGAGGTAAGTAAAATGAAAATATTGCGTCAAAAACCTTAAACAGTAAATAAGTGATGTAAACGATGTTATTTGGGTAAAAAAATGATTTTCCTTTCGAGGAAAATGCATATTGTTTAATTTGATACGAGCTTTAATTTGATATATTATAATTTTCGTTTCGATACCCCAGTCAAAAGTTATGTCCGTTGAAAGTTGTAACTCATATTTTCCAAATGTGTTTTCGATTTTGAAAATGTGAAAAACATTCATTTTCTTTTTCTCTTCCCTATTTTTTTCAATAAAAGAGATTGATTGAAAATATAAATAAACAAACCTAGGTCGGCACCAATATCTCCTTTATAGCTCTATTGAATTAAATCTGAAGTAAGTAAAATGAAAATGCTGCGTCAAAAACTTTAAACACTAAATAAATTATGTAAACGATGTTATTTGGGTACAAAAACGAATTTTTTCTTGCATGACCAATGCATATTGTGTAATTTGATACGAGCATCAATTTAATAAATTATAATATTCGTTTCGATACCCGAGTAAAAAGTTATCTCCTTTGAAAGTTTTTACACTTATTTACCAAATTTCTTTTTGTTTTTGAAAATGTTAACAACATCTCCGTTCTTTTTTTCTACTCAATATTTTTTCAATAAGAGAGATTGATTGAAAATATAAAAAACAAACCTTGATCGGCACCAATATCTCCTTTATAGCTCTATTGAATTAAACCGGAAGTAAGTAAAATGAAAATGGTGCGTCAAAAACTTTAAACAGTAAATAAATGATGCAAACGATGTTATTTGGGTACAAAAATGATTTTCCTTTCGAGGAAAATGCATATTGTTTAATTTGATACGAGCTTTAATTTGATATATTATAATATTCGTTTCGATACCCCAGTCAAAAGTTATCTCCGTTGAAAGTTGTAACTCATATTTTCCAAATGTGTTTTCGATTTTGAAAATGTGAACAACATTCATTTTCTTTTTCTCTTCCCTATTTTTTTCAATAAAAGAGATTGATTGAAAATATAAATAAAGAAAACCCTATGTCGGCACCAATATCCCCTTTATAGCTCTCTTGAATTAAACCGAAAGTAAGTAAAATGAAAATCCTGCGTCAAAATCTTTAAACACAAAATAAGTGATGTAAACGATGTTATTTGGGTACAAAAACGATTTTTTTCTTTCGAGACCATTGCATATTGTGTAATTTGATACGAGCTTCCATTTAATAAATTATAATATTCGTTTCGATACCCGAGTAAAAAGTTATCTTCGTTGAAAGTTGTTACTCTTATTTACCAAATGTTTTTTTGTTTTTGAAAATGTGAACAAAATCTCCGTTCTTTTTTTCAACTCAATATTTTTTCCATAAGAGAGATTGATTGAAAATATAAAAAAAAACCTTGATCGGAACCAATATCTCTTTTATAGGTCTATTGGATTAAACCGGAAGTAAGTAAAATGAAAATGATGCATCAAAAACTTTAAATAGTAAATAAGTGATGTAAACGATGTTATTTGGGTACAAAAATGATTTTCCTTTGGAGGAAAATTCATATTGTTTAATTTGATACGAGCTTTAATTTTATATATTATAATATTCGTTTGGCTACCCGAGTCAAAAGTTATCTCCGTTTAAAGTTGTAACTCATATTTACCAAATTTGTTTTTGATTTTGAAAATGTGAACAACATTCATTTTCTTTTTCTCTTCCCTATTTTTTTCAATAAAAGAGATTGATTGAAAATATAAATAAACAAAACTAGGTTGACACCAATTTCTCCTTTATAGCTCTATTGAATTAAACGTGAAGTAAGTAAAATGAAAATGCTACGTCAAAAACTTTAAACAATAAATAAATGATGTAAACCATGTTATTTGGGTACAAAAACCATTTTTTTCTTGCATGACCAATGCATATTGTGTAATTTCATACGAGCTTCCATTTAATAAATTATAATATTCGTTTTGATACCCGAGTAAAAAGTTATCTCCTTTGAAAGTTTTTACACTTATTTACCAAATTGTTTTTTAGTTTTTGAAAATGTTAACAACATCTCCGTTCTTTTTTTCTACTCAATATTTTTTCAATAAGAGAGATTGATTGAAAATATAAAAAACAAACCTTGATCGACACCAATATCTCCTTTATAGCTCTATTGAATTAAACCGGAAGTAAAATGAAAATGGTGCGTCAAAAACTTTAAACAGTAAATAAGTGATGTAAACGATGTTATTTGGGTACAAAAATGATTTTCCTTTCGAGGAAAATGCATATTGTTTAATTTGATACGACCTTTCATTTGATATATTATAATATTCGTTTCGATGCCTCAGTCAAAAGTTATCTCCGTTGAAAGTTGTAACTCATATTTTCCAAATGTGTTTTCGATTTTGAAAATGTGAACAACATTCATTTTCTTTTTCTCTTCCCTATTTTTTTCAATAAAAGAGATTGATTGAAAATATAAATAAAGAAAACCCTATGTCGGCACCAATATCCCCTTTATAGCTCTCTTGAATTAAACCGAAAGTAAGTAAAATGAAAATGCTGCGTCAAAATCTTTAAACACAAAATAAGTGATGTAAACGATGTTATTTGGGTACAAAAACGATTTTTTTCTTTCGAGACCAATGCATATTGTGTAATTTGATACGAGCTTCCATTTAATAAATTATAATATTCGTTTCGATACCCGAGTAAAAAGTTATCTTCGTTGAAAGTTGTTACTCTTATTTACCAAATGTTTTTTTGTTTTTGAAAATGTGAACAAAATCTCCGTTCTTTTTTTCAACTCAATATTTTTTCCATAAGAGCGACTGATTGAAAATATAAAAAAAAACCTTGATCGGCACCAATATCTCCTTTATAGGTCTATTGGATTAAACCGGAAGTAAGTAAAATGAAAATGATGCATCAAAAACTATAAAAAGTAAATAAGTGATGTAAACGATGTTATTTGGGTACAAAAATGATTTTCCTTTCGAGGAAAATTCATATTGTTTAATTTGATACGAGCTTTAATTTTATATATTATAATATTCGTTTGGATACCCCAGTCAAAAGTTATCTCCGTTTAAATTTGTAACTCATATTTACCAAATGTGTTTTTGATTTTGAAAATGTGAACAACATTCATTTTCTTTTTCTCTTCCCTATTTTTTTCAATAAAAGAGATTGATTGAAAATATAAATAAAGAAAACTAGGTTGACACCAATTTCTCCTTTATAGCTCTATTGAATTAAACGTGAATTAAGTAAAATGAAAATGCTACGTCAAAAACTTTAAACAATAAATAAATGATGTAAACCATGTTATTTGGGTACAAAAACCATTTTTTTCTTGCATGACCAATGCATATTGTGTAATTTGATACGAGCTTCCATTTAATAAATTATAATATTCGTTTCGATACCCGAGTAAAAAGTTATCTCCTTTGGAAGTTTTTACAATTATTTACCAAATGTTTTTTTGTTTTTGAAAATGTTAACGACATCTCCATTCTTTTTTTCTACCCAATATTTTTTCAATAAGAGAGATTTATTGAAAATATAAAAAAACAAACCTAGATCGGCACCAATATCTCCTTTATAGGTCTATTGAATTAAACCGGAGGTAAGTAAAATGAAAATATTGCGTCAAAAACCTTAAACAGTAAATAAGTGATGTAAACGATGTTATTTGGGTAAAAAAATGATTTTCCTTTCGAGGAAAATGCATATTTTTTAATTTGATACGAGCTTTAATTTGATATATTATAATTTTCGTTTCGATACCCCAGTCAAAAGTTATGTCCGTTGAAAGTTGTAACTCATATTTTCCAAATGTGTTTTCGATTTTGAAAATGTGAAAAACATTCATTTTCTTTTTCTCTTCCCTATTTTTTTCAATAAAAGAGATTGATTGAAAATATAAATAAACAAACCTAGGTCGGCACCAATATCTCCTTTATAGCTCTATTGAATTAAATCTGAAGTAAGTAAAATGAAAATGCTGCGTCAAAAACTTTAAACACTAAATAAATTATGTAAACGATGTTATTTGGGTACAAAAACGAATTTTTTCTTGCATGACCAATGCATATTGTGTAATTTGATACGAGCATCCATTTAATAAATTATAATATTCGTTTCGATACCCGAGTAAAAAGTTATCTCCTTTGAAAGTTTTTACACTTATTTACCAAATTTCTTTTTGTTTTTGAAAATGTTAACAACATCTCCGTTCTTTTTTTCTACTCAATATTTTTTCAATAAGAGAGATTGATTGAAAATATAAAAAACAAACCTTGATCGGCACCAATATCTCCTTTATAGCTCTATTGAATTAAACCGGAAGTAAGTA
Source organism: Hippophae tibetana (assembly GCA_037013495.1). NCBI lineage: Eukaryota > Viridiplantae > Streptophyta > Magnoliopsida > Rosales > Elaeagnaceae > Hippophae > Hippophae tibetana. Next base: position 7,392,298 of record CM072808.1, on the reverse strand, counting down.
AAATGAAAATGGTGCGTCAAAAACTTTAAACAGTAAATAAATGATGTAAACGATGTTATTTGGGTACAAAAATGATTTTCCTTTCGAGGAAAATGCATATTGTTTAATTTGATACGAGCTTTAATTTGATATATTATAATATTCGTTTCGATACCCCAGTCAAAAGTTATCTCCGTTGAAAGTTGTAACTCATATTTTCCAAATGTGTTTTCGATTTTGAAAATGTGAACAACATTCATTTTCTTTTTCTCTTCCCTATTTTTTTCAATAAAAGAGATTGATTGAAAATATAAATAAAGAAAACCCTATGTCGGCACCAATATCCCCTTTATAGCTCTCTTGAATTAAACCGAAAGTAAGTAAAATGAAAATCCTGCGTCAAAATCTTTAAACACAAAATAAGTGATGTAAACGATGTTATTTGGGTACAAAAACGATTTTTTTCTTTCGAGACCAATGCATATTGTGTAATTTGATACGAGCTTCCATTTAATAAATTATAGTATTCGTTTCGATACCCGAGTAAAAAGTTATCTTCGTTGAAAGTTGTTACTCTTATTTACCAAATGTTTTTTTGTTTTTGAAAATGTGAACAAAATCTCCGTTCTTTTTTTCAACTCAATATTTTTTCCATAAGAGAGATTGATTGAAAATATAAAAAAAAACCTTGATCGGCACCAATATCTCCTTTATAGGTCTATTGGATTAAACCGGAAGTAAGTAAAATGAAAATAATGCATCAAAAACTATAAAAAGTAAATAAGTGATGTAAATGATGTTATTTGGGTACAAAAATGATTTTCCTTTCGAGGAAAATTCATATTGTTTAATTTGATACGAGCTTTAATTTTATATATTATAATATTCGTTTGGATACCCCAGTCAAAAGTTATCTCCGTTTAAATTTGTAACTCATATTTACCAAATGTGTTTTTGATTTTGAAAATGTGAACAACATTCATTTTCTTTTTCTCTTCCCTATTTTTTTCAATAAAAGAGATTGATTGAAAATATAAATAAAGAAAACTAGGTTGACACCAATTTCTCCTTTATAGCTCTATTGAATTAAACGTGAAGTAAGTAAAATGAAAATGCTACGTCAAAAACTTTAAACAATAAATAAATGATGTAAACCATGTTATTTGGGTACAAAAACCATTTTTTTCTTGCATGACCAATGCATATTGTGTAATTTGATACGAGCTTCCATTTAATAAATTATAATATTCGTTTCGATACCCGAGTAAAAAGTTATCTCCTTTGAAAGTTTTTACACTTATTTACCAAATTATTTTTTAGTTTTTGAAAATGTTAACAACATCTCCGTTCTTTTTTTCTACTCAATATTTTTTCAATACGAGAGATTGATTGAAAATATAAAAAACAAACCTTGATCGACACCAATATCGTTTTTATAGCTCTATTGAATTAAACCGGAAGTAAGTAAAATGAAAATGGTGCGTCAAAAACTTTAAACAGTAAATAAGTGATGTAAACGATGTTATTTGGGTACAAAAATGATTTTCCTTTCGAGGAAAATGCATATTGTTTAATTTGATACGACCTTTAATTTGATATATTATAATATTCGTTTCGATGCCCCAGTCAAAAGTTATCTCCGTTGAAAGTTGTAACTCATATTTTCCAAATGTGTTTTCGATTTTGAAAATGTGAACAACATTCATTTTCTTTTTCTCTTCCCTATTTTTTTCAATAAAAGAGATTGATTGAAAATATAAATAAACAAACCTAGGTCGGCACCAATATCTCCTTTATTGCTCTATTGAATTAAACGTGAAGTAGGTAAAATGAAAATGCTACGTCAAAAACTTTAAACAATAAATAAATGATGTAAACGATGTTATTTGGGTACAAAAATGATTTTTTTCTTGCATGACCAATGCATATTGTGTAATTTGATACGAGCTTCCATTTAATAAATTATAATATTCGTTTCGATACCCGAGTAAAAAGTTATCTCCTTTGGAAGTTTTTACACTTATTTACCAAATGTTTTTTTGTTTTTGAAAATGTTAACGACATCTCCGTTCTTTTTTTCTACTCAATATTTTTTCAATAAGAGAGATTTATTGAAAATATAAAAAAAACAAACCTAGATCGGCACCAATATCTCCTTTATAGGTCTATTGAATTAAACCGGAGGTAAGTAAAATGAAAATATTGCATCAAAAACTTTAAACAGTAAATAAGTGATGTAAAAGATGTTATTTGGGTACAAAAATGATTTTTCTTTCGAGGAAAATACATATTGTTTAATTTGATACGAGCTTTAATTTTATATATTATAATATTCGTTTGGATACCCCAGTCAAAAGTTATCTCCGTTGAAAGTTGTAATTCATATTTACCAAATGTGTTTTTGATTTTGAAAATTTGAACAACATTCATTTTCTTTTTCTCTTCCCTATTTTTTTCAATAAGAGAGATTGATTGAAAATATAAATAAACAAACCTAGGTCGGCACCAATATCTCCTTTATAGCTCTATTGAATTAAATCTGAAATAAGTAAAATGAAAATGCTGCGTCAAAAAAATTGAAACACTAAATAAATGATGTAAACGATGTTATTTGGGTACAAAAACGAATTTTTTCTTGTATGACCAATGCATATTGTGTAATTTGATACGAGCATCCATTTAATAAATTATAATATTCGTTTCGATACCCGAGTAAAAAGTTATCTCCGTTGAAAGTTGTTACTCTTATTTAACAAATGTTTTTTTGTTTTTGAAAATGTGAACAACATCTCCGTTCTTTTTTTCTACTCAATATTTTTTCCATAAGAGAGATTGATTGAAAATATAAAAAAAACCTTGATCGGCACCAATATCTCCTTTATAGGTCTATTGGATTAAACTGGAAGTAAGTAAAATGAAAATGATGCGTCAAAAACTTTAAATAGTAAATAAGTGATGTAAACGATGTTATTTGGGTACAAAAATGATTTTCCTTTCGAGGAAAATGCATATTGTTTAATTTGATACGAGCTTTAATGTTATATATTATAATATTCGTTTGGATACCCCAGTCAAAAGTTATCTCCGTTGAAAGAGGTAACTCATATTTACCAAATGTGTTTTTGATTTTGAAAATGTGAACAACATTCATTTTCTTTTTCTCTTCCCTATTTTTTCAATAAGAGAGATTGATTGAAAATATAAATAAACAAACCTACGTCGGCACCAATATCTCCTTTATAGCTCTATTGAATTAAACGTGAAGTAAGTAAAATGAAAATGCTACGTCAAAAACTTTAAACAATAAATAAATGATGTAAACGATGTTATTTGGGTACAAAAATGATTTTTTTCTTGCATGACCAATGCATATTGTGTAATTTGATACGAGCTTCCATTTAATAAATTATAATATTCGTTTCGATACCCGAGTAAAAAGTTATCTCCTTTGGAAGTTTTTACACTTATTTACCAAATGTTTTTTTGTTTTTGAAAATGTTAACGACATCTCCGTTCTTTTTTTCTACTCAATATTTTTTCAATAAGGGAGATTTATTGAAAATATAAAAAAAAAACCTAGATCGGCACCAATATCTCCTTTATAGGTCTATTGATTTAAACCGGAGGTAAGTAAAATGAAAATATTGCGTCAAAAACTTTAAACAGTAAATAAGTGATGTAAACGATGTTATTTGGGTACAAAAATGATTTTCCTTTCGAGGAAAATGCATATTGTTTAATTTGATACGAGCTTTAATTTTATATATTATAATATTCGTTTGGATACCCCAGTCAAAAGTTATCTCCGTTGAAAGTTGTAACTCATATTTACCAAATGTGTTTTTGATTTTGAAAATGTGAACAACATTCATTTTCTTTTTCTCTTCCCTATTTTTTTCAATAAGAGAGATTGATTGAAAATATAAATAAACAAACCTAGGTCGGCACAAATATCTCCTTTATAGTTCTATTGAATTAAACCGGAGGTAAGTAAAATGAAAATATTGCGTCAAAAACTTTAAACAGTAAATAAGTGATGTAAACGATGTTATTTGGGTAAAAAATGATTTTCCTTTCGAGGAAAATGCATATTGTTTAATTTGATACGAGCGTTAATTTGATGATATAATATTCGTTTTGATACCCCAGTCAAAAGTTATCTCCGTAGAAAGTTGTAACTCATATTTTCCAAATGTGTTTTCGATTTTGAAAATGTGAACAACATTCATTTTCTTTTTCTCTTCCCTATTTTTTTCAATAAAAGAGATTGATTGAAAATATAAATAAACAAACCTAGGTCGGCACCAATATCTCCTTTATAACTCTCTTGAATTAAATCTGAAGTAAGTAAAATGAAAATGCTGCGTCAAAAACTATAAACACTAAATAAATGATGTAAACGATGTTATTTGGGTACAAAAATGAATTTTTTCTTGCATGACCAATGCATATTGTGTAATTTGATACGAGCTTCCATTTAATAAATTATAATATTCGTTTCGATACTCGAGTAAAAAGTTATCTCTTTTGAAAGTTTTTTCACTTATTTACCAAATGTTTTTTTGTTTTTGAAAATGTTAACAACATCTCCGTTCTTTTTTTCTACTCAATATTTTTTCAATAAGAGAGATTGATTGAAAATATAAAAAACAAACCTTGATCGGCACCAATATCTCCTTTATAGCTCTATTGAATTAAACCGGAAGTAAGTCAAATGAAAATGGTGCGTCAAAAACTTTAAACAGTAAATAAGTGATGTAAACGATGTTATTTGGGTACAAAAATGATTTTCCTTTCGAGGAAAATGCATATTTTTTAATTTGATACGAGGTTTAATTTGATATATTATAATATTCGTTTCGATACCCCAATCAAAAGTTATTTCTATTGAAAGTTGTAACTCATATTTACCAAATGTGTTTTCTATTTTGAAAATGTGAACAACATTCATTTTCTTTTTCTCTTCTCTATTTTTTTCAATAAGAGAGATTGATTGAATATATAAATAAACAAACCTAGGTCGGCTCCAATATCTTCTTTATAGCTCGATTGAATTAAACGTGAAGTAAGTAAAATGAAAATACTGCGTCAAAAACTTTAAACACTAAATAAATGATTTAAACGATGTTATTTGGGTACAAAAACGATTTTTTTCTTGGATGACCCATGCATATTGTGTAATTTGATACGAGCTTCCATTTAATAAATTATAATATTCGTTTCGATACTCGAGTAAAAAGTTATCTAGTTTGAAAGCTTTTACACTTATGTACCAAATGTTTTTTTGTTTTTGAAAATGTTAACAACATCTCTGTTCTTTTTTTCTACTCAATATTTTTTCAATAAGAGAGATTGATTGAAAATATAAAAAAACAAACCTAGATCGGCACCAATACTCCTTTATAGATCTATTGAATTAAACCGGACGTAAGTAAAATGAAAATAGTGCGTCAAAAACTTTAAACAGTTAATAAGTGATGTAAATGATGTTATTTATGTACAAAAATGATTTTCCTTTCGAGGAAAATGCATATTGTTTAATTTGATACGAGCTTTAATTTTATATATTATAATTTTCGTTTCGATACCCCAGTCAAAAGTTATCTCCGTTGAAAGTTGTAACTCATATTTTCCAAATGTGTTTTCGATTTTGAAAATGTGAACAACATTCATTTTCTTTTTCTCTTCCCTATTTTTTTCAATAAAAGAGATTGATTGAAAATATAAATAAAGAAAACCCTATGTCGGCACCAATATCCCCTTTATAGCTCTCTTGAATTAAACCGGAAGTAAGTAAAATGAAAATATTGCGTCAAAAACTTTAAACAGTAAATAAGTGATGTAAACGATGTTATTTGGGTAAAAAATGATTTTCCTTTCGAGGAAAATGCATATTGTTTAATTTGATACGAGCTTTAATGTTATATATTATAATATTCGTTTGGATACCCCAGTCAAAAGTTATCTCCGTTGAAAGAGGTAACTCATATTTACCAAATGTGTTTTTGATTTTGAAAATGTGAACAACATTCATTTTCTTTTTCTCTTCCCTATTTTTTCAATAAGAGAGATTGATTGAAAATATAAATAAACAAACCTACGTCGGCACCAATATCTCCTTTATAGCTCTATTGAATTAAACGTGAAGTAAGTAAAATGAAAATGCTACGTCAAAAACTTTAAACAATAAATAAATGATGTAAACGATGTTATTTGGGTACAAAAATGATTTTTTTCTTGCATGACCAATGCATATTGTGTAATTTGATACGAGCTTCCATTTAATAAATTATAATATTCGTTTCGATACCCGAGTAAAAAGTTATCTCCTTTGGAAGTTTTTACACTTATTTACCAAATGTTTTTTTGTTTTTGAAAATGTTAACGACATCTCCGTTCTTTTTTTCTACTCAATATTTTTTCAATAAGGGAGATTTATTGAAAATAAAAAAAAAAAACCTAGATCGGCACCAATATCTCCTTTATAGGTCTATTGATTTAAACCGGAGGTAAGTAAAATGAAAATATTGCGTCAAAAACTTTAAACAGTAAATAAGTGATGTAAACGATGTTATTTGGGTACAAAAATGATTTTCCTTTCGAGGAAAATGCATATTGTTTAATTTGATACGAGCTTTAATTTTATATATTATAATATTCGTTTGGATACCCCAGTCAAAAGTTATCTCCGTTGAAAGTTGTAACTCATATTTACCAAATGTGTTTTTGATTTTGAAAATGTGAACAACATTCATTTTCTTTTTCTCTTCCCTATTTTTTTCAATAAGAGAGATTGATTGAAAATATAAATAAACAAACCTAGGTCGGCACCAATATCTCCTTTATAGTTCTATTGAATTAAACCGGAGGTAAGTAAAATGAAAATATTGCGTCAAAAACTTTAAACAGTAAATAAGTGATGTAAACGATGTTATTTGGGTAAAAAATGATTTTCCTTTCGAGGAAAATGCATATTGTTTAATTTGATACGAGCGTTAATTTGATTATATAATATTCGTTTTGATACCCCAGTCAAAAGTTATCTCCGTAGAAAGTTGTAACTCATATTTTCCAAATGTGTTTTCGATTTTGAAAATGTGAACAACATTCATTTTCTTTTTCTCTTCCCTATTTTTTTCAATAAAAGAGATTGATTGAAAATATAAATAAACAAACCTAGGTCGGCACCAATATCTCCTTTATAACTCTCTTGAATTAAATCTGAAGTAAGTAAAATGAAAATGCTGCGTCAAAAACTATAAACACTAAATAAATGATGTAAACGATGTTATTTGGGTACAAAAATGAATTTTTTCTTGCATGACCAATGCATATTGTGTAATTTGATACGAGCTTCCATTTAATAAATTATAATATTCGTTTCGATACTCGAGTAAAAAGTTATCTCTTTTGAAAGTTTTTTCACTTATTTACCAAATGTTTTTTTGTTTTTGAAAATGTTAACAACATCTCCGTTCTTTTTTTCTACTCAATATTTTTTCAATAAGAGAGATTGATTGAAAATATAAAAAACAAACCTTGATCGGCACCAATATCTCCTTTATAGCTCTATTGAATTAAACCGGAAGTAAGTCAAATGAAAATGGTGCGTCAAAAACTTTAAACAGTAAATAAGTGATGTAAACGATGTTATTTGGGTACAAAAATGATTTTCCTTTCGAGGAAAATGCATATTTTTTAATTTGATACGAGGTTTAATTTGATATATTATAATATTCGTTTCGATACCCCAATCAAAAGTTATTTCTATTGAAAGTTGTAACTCATATTTACCAAATGTGTTTTCTATTTTGAAAATGTGAACAACATTCATTTTCTTTTTCTCTTCTCTATTTTTTTCAATAAGAGAGATTGATTGAATATATAAATAAACAAACCTAGGTCGGCTCCAATATCTTCTTTATAGCTCGATTGAATTAAACGTGAAGTAAGTAAAATGAAAATACTGCGTCAAAAACTTTAAACACTAAATAAATGATTTAAACGATGTTATTTGGGTACAAAAACGATTTTTTTCTTGGATGACCCATGCATATTGTGTAATTTGATACGAGCTTCCATTTAATAAATTATAATATTCGTTTCGATACTCGAGTAAAAAGTTATCTAGTTTGAAAGCTTTTACACTTATGTACCAAATGTTTTTTTGTTTTTGAAAATGTTAACAACATCTCTGTTCTTTTTTTCTACTCAATATTTTTTCAATAAGAGAGATTGATTGAAAATATAAAAAAACAAACCTAGATCGGCACCAATACTCCTTTATAGATCTATTGAATTAAACCGGACGTAAGTAAAATGAAAATAGTGCGTCAAAAACTTTAAACAGTTAATAAGTGATGTAAATGATGTTATTTATGTACAAAAATGATTTTCCTTTCGAGGAAAATGCATATTGTTTAATTTGATACGAGCTTTAATTTTATATATTATAATTTTCGTTTCGATACCCCAGTCAAAAGTTATCTCCGTTGAAAGTTGTAACTCATATTTTCCAAATGTGTTTTCGATTTTGAAAATGTGAACAACATTCATTTTCTTTTTCTCTTCCCTATTTTTTTCAATAAAAGAGATTGATTGAAAATATAAATAAAGAAAACCCTATGTCGGCACCAATATCCCCTTTATAGCTCTCTTGAATTAAACCGGAAGTAAGTAAAATGAAAATATTGCGTCAAAAACTTTAAACAGTAAATAAGTGATGTAAACGATGTTATTTGGGTAAAAAATGATTTTCCTTTCGAGGAAAATGCATATTGTTTAATTTGATACGAGCTTTAATGTTATATATTATAATATTCGTTTGGATACCCCAGTCAAAAGTTATCTCCGTTGAAAGAGGTAACTCATATTTACCAAATGTGTTTTTGATTTTGAAAATGTGAACAACATTCATTTTCTTTTTCTCTTCCCTATTTTTTCAATAAGAGAGATTGATTGAAAATATAAATAAACAAACCTACGTCGGCACCAATATCTCCTTTATAGCTCTATTGAATTAAACGTGAAGTAAGTAAAATGAAAATGCTACGTCAAAAACTTTAAACAATAAATAAATGATGTAAACGATGTTATTTGGGTACAAAAATGATTTTTTTCTTGCATGACCAATGCATATTGTGTAATTTGATACGAGCTTCCATTTAATAAATTATAATATTCGTTTCGATACCCGAGTAAAAAGTTATCTCCTTTGGAAGTTTTTACACTTATTTACCAAATGTTTTTTTGTTTTTGAAAATGTTAACGACATCTCCGTTCTTTTTTTCTACTCAATATTTTTTCAATAAGGGAGATTTATTGAAAATAAAAAAAAAAAACCTAGATCGGCACCAATATCTCCTTTATAGGTCTATTGATTTAAACCGGAGGTAAGTAAAATGAAAATATTGCGTCAAAAACTTTAAACAGTAAATAAGTGATGTAAACGATGTTATTTGGGTACAAAAATGATTTTCCTTTCGAGGAAAATGCATATTGTTTAATTTGATACGAGCTTTAATTTTATATATTATAATATTCGTTTGGATACCCCAGTCAAAAGTTATCTCCGTTGAAAGTTGTAACTCATATTTACCAAATGTGTTTTTGATTTTGAAAATGTGAACAACATTCATTTTCTTTTTCTCTTCCCTATTTTTTTCAATAAGAGAGATTGATTGAAAATATAAATAAACAAACCTAGGTCGGCACCAATATCTCCTTTATAGTTCTATTGAATTAAACCGGAGGTAAGTAAAATGAAAATATTGCGTCAAAAACTTTAAACAGTAAATAAGTGATGTAAACGATGTTATTTGGGTAAAAAATGATTTTCCTTTCGAGGAAAATGCATATTGTTTAATTTGATACGAGCGTTAATTTGATTATATAATATTCGTTTTGATACCCCAGTCAAAAGTTATCTCCGTAGAAAGTTGTAACTCATATTTTCCAAATGTGTTTTCGATTTTGAAAATGTGAACAACATTCATTTTCTTTTTCTCTTCCCTATTTTTTTCAATAAAAGAGATTGATTGAAAATATAAATAAACAAACCTAGGTCGGCACCAATATCTCCTTTATAACTCTCTTGAATTAAATCTGAAGTAAGTAAAATGAAAATGCTGCGTCAAAAACTATAAACACTAAATAAATGATGTAAACGATGTTATTTGGGTACAAAAATGAATTTTTTCTTGCATGACCAATGCATATTGTGTAATTTGATACGAGCTTCCATTTAATAAATTATAATATTCGTTTCGATACTCGAGTAAAAAGTTATCTCTTTTGAAAGTTTTTTCACTTATTTACCAAATGTTTTTTTGTTTTTGAAAATGTTAACAACATCTCCGTTCTTTTTTTCTACTCAATATTTTTTCAATAAGAGAGATTGATTGAAAATATAAAAAACAAACCTTGATCGGCACCAATATCTCCTTTATAGCTCTATTGAATTAAACCGGAAGTAAGTCAAATGAAAATGGTGCGTCAAAAACTTTAAACAGTAAATAAGTGATGTAAACGATGTTATTTGGGTACAAAAATGATTTTCCTTTCGAGGAAAATGCATATTTTTTAATTTGATACGAGGTTTAATTTGATATATTATAATATTCGTTTCGATACCCCAATCAAAAGTTATTTCTATTGAAAGTTGTAACTCATATTTACCAAATGTGTTTTCTATTTTGAAAATGTGAACAACATTCATTTTCTTTTTCTCTTCTCTATTTTTTTCAATAAGAGAGATTGATTGAATATATAAATAAACAAACCTAGGTCGGCTCCAATATCTTCTTTATAGCTCGATTGAATTAAACGTGAAGTAAGTAAAATGAAAATACTGCGTCAAAAACTTTAAACACTAAATAAATGATTTAAACGATGTTATTTGGGTACAAAAACGATTTTTTTCTTGGATGACCCATGCATATTGTGTAATTTGATACGAGCTTCCATTTAATAAATTATAATATTCGTTTCGATACTCGAGTAAAAAGTTATCTAGTTTGAAAGCTTTTACACTTATGTACCAAATGTTTTTTTGTTTTTGAAAATGTTAACAACATCTCTGTTCTTTTTTTCTACTCAATATTTTTTCAATAAGAGAGATTGATTGAAAATATAAAAAAACAAACCTAGATCGGCACCAATACTCCTTTATAGATCTATTGAATTAAACCGGACGTAAGTAAAATGAAAATAGTGCGTCAAAAACTTTAAACAGTTAATAAGTGATGTAAATGATGTTATTTATGTACAAAAATGATTTTCCTTTCGAGGAAAATGCATATTGTTTAATTTGATACGAGCTTTAATTTTATATATTATAATTTTCGTTTCGATACCCCAGTCAAAAGTTATCTCCGTTGAAAGTTGTAACTCATATTTTCCAAATGTGTTTTCGATTTTGAAAATGTGAACAACATTCATTTTCTTTTTCTCTTCCCTATTTTTTTCAATAAAAGAGATTGATTGAAAATATAAATAAAGAAAACCCTATGTCGGCACCAATATCCCCTTTATAGCTCTCTTGAATTAAACCGGAAGTAAGTAAAATGAAAATATTGCGTCAAAAACTTTAAACAGTAAATAAGTGATGTAAACGATGTTATTTGGGTAAAAAATGATTTTCCTTTCGAGGAAAATGCATATTGTTTAATTTGATACGAGCTTTAATTTGATTATATAATATTCGTTTTGATACCCCAGTCAAAAGTTATCTCCGTAGAAAGTTGTAACTCATATTTTCGAAATGTGTTTTCGATTTTGAAAATGTGAACAACATTCATTTTCTTTTTCTCTTCTCTATTTTTTTCTGTTAGAGAGATTGATTGAAAATATAAATAAACAAACCTAGGTCGGCACCAATATCTCCTTTATAGCTCTATTGAATTAAACGTGAAGTAAGTAAAATGAAAATGCTACGTCAAAAACTTTAAACAATAAATCAATGATGTAAACGATGTTATTTGGGTACAAAAATGATTTTTTTCTTGCATGACCAATGCATATTGTGTAATTTGATACGAGCTTCCATTTAATAAATTATAATATTCGTTTCGATACCCGAGTAAAAAGTTATCTCCTTTGGAAGTTTTTACAATTATTTACCAAATGTTTTTTTGTTTTTGAAAATGTTAACGACATCTACATTCTTTTTTTCTACCCAATATTTTTTCAATAAGAGAGATTTATTGAAAATATAAAAAAACAAACCTAGATCGGCACCAATATCTCCTTTATAGGTCTATTGAATTAAACCGGAGGTAAGTAAAATGAAAATATTGCGTCAAAAACCTTAAACAGTAAATAAGTGATGTAAACGATGTTATTTGGGTAAAAAAATGATTTTCCTTTCGAGGAAAATGCATATTTTTTAATTTGATACGAGCTTTAATTTGATATATTATAATTTTCGTTTCGATACCCCAGTCAAAAGTTATGTCCGTTGAAAGTTGTAACTCATATTTTCCAAATGTGTTTTCGATTTTGAAAATGTGAAAAACATTCATTTTCTTTTTCTCTTCCCTATTTTTTTCAATAAAAGAGATTGATTGAAAATATAAATAAACAAACCTAGGTCGGCACCAATATCTCCTTTATAGCTCTATTGAATTAAATCTGAAGTAAGTAAAATGAAAATGCTGCGTCAAAAACTTTAAACACTAAATAAATTATGTAAATGATGTTATTTGGGTACAAAAACGAATTTTTTCTTGCATGACCAATGCATATTGTGTAATTTGATACGAGCATCCATTTAATAAATTATAATATTCGTTTCGATACCCGAGTAAAAAGTTATCTCCTTTGAAAGTTTTTACACTTATTTACCAAATTTCTTTTTGTTTTTGAAAATGTTAACAACATCTCCGTTCTTTTTTTCTACTCAATATTTTTTCAATAAGAGAGATTGATTGAAAATATAAAAAACAAACCTTGATCGGCACCAATATCTCCTTTATAGCTCTATTGAATTAAACCGGAAGTAAGTAAAATGAAAATGGTGCGTCAAAAACTTTAAACAGTAAATAAATGATGTAAACGATGTTATTTGGGTACAAAAATGATTTTCCTTTCGAGGAAAATGCATATTGTTTAATTTGATACGAGCTTTAATTTGATATATTATAATATTCGTTTCGATACCCCAGTCAAAAGTTATCTCCGTTGAAAGTTGTAACTCATATTTTCCAAATGTGTTTTCGATTTTGAAAATGTGAACAACATTCATTTTCTTTTTCTCTTCCCTATTTTTTTCAATAAAAGAGATTGATTGAAAATATAAATAAAGAAAACCCTATGTCGGCACCAATATCCCCTTTATAGCTCTCTTGAATTAAACCGAAAGTAAGTAAAATGAAAATCCTGCGTCAAAATCTTTAAACACAAAATAAGTGATGTAAACGATGTTATTTGGGTACAAAAACGATTTTTTTCTTTCGAGACAAATGCATATTGTGTAATTTGATACGAGCTTCCATTTAATAAATTATAATATTCGTTTCGATACCCGAGTAAAAAGTTATCTTCGTTGAAAGTTGTTACTCTTATTTACCAAATGTTTTTTTGTTTTTGAAAATGTGAACAAAATCTCCGTTCTTTTTTTCAACTCAATATTTTTTCCATAAGAGAGATTGATTGAAAATATAAAAAAAAACCTTGATCGGCACCAATATCTCCTTTATAGGTCTATTGGATTAAACCGGAAGTAAGTAAAATGAAAATAATGCATCAAAAACTATAAAAAGTAAATAAGTGATGTAAATGATGTTATTTGGGTACAAAAATGATTTTCCTTTCGAGGAAAATTCATATTGTTTAATTTGATACGAGCTTTAATTTTATATATTATAATATTCGTTTGGATACCCCAGTCAAAAGTTATCTCCGTTTAAATTTGTAACTCATATTTACCAAATGTGTTTTTGATTTTGAAAATGTGAACAACATTCATTTTCTTTTTCTCTTCCCTATTTTTTTCAATAAAAGAGATTGATTGAAAATATAAATAAAGAAAACTAGGTTGACACCAATTTCTCCTTTATAGCTCTATTGAATTAAACGTGAAGTAAGTAAAATGAAAATGCTACGTCAAAAACTTTAAACAATAAATAAATGATGTAAACCATGTTATTTGGGTACAAAAACCATTTTTTTCTTGCATGACCAATGCATATTGTGTAATTTGATACGAGCTTCCATTTAATAAATTATAATATTCGTTTCGATACCCGAGTAAAAAGTTATCTCCTTTGAAAGTTTTTACACTTATTTACCAAATTATTTTTTAGTTTTTGAAAATGTTAACAACATCTCCGTTCTTTTTTTCTACTCAATATTTTTTCAATACGAGAGATTGATTGAAAATATAAAAAACAAACCTTGATCGACACCAATATCGTTTTTATAGCTCTATTGAATTAAACCGGAAGTAAGTAAAATGAAAATGGTGCGTCAAAAACTTTAAACAGTAAATAAGTGATGTAAACGATGTTATTTGGGTACAAAAATGATTTTCCTTTCGAGGAAAATGCATATTGTTTAATTTGATACGACCTTTAATTTGATATATTATAATATTCGTTTCGATGCCCCAGTCAAAAGTTATCTCCGTTGAAAGTTGTAACTCATATTTTCCAAATGTGTTTTCGATTTTGAAAATGTGAACAACATTCATTTTCTTTTTCTCTTCCCTATTTTTTTCAATAAAAGAGATTGATTGAAAATATAAATAAACAAACCTAGGTCGGCACCAATATCTCCTTTATTGCTCTATTGAATTAAACGTGAAGTAGGTAAAATGAAAATGCTACGTCAAAAACTTTAAACAATAAATAAATGATGTAAACGATGTTATTTGGGTACAAAAATGATTTTTTTCTTGCATGACCAATGCATATTGTGTAATTTGATACGAGCTTCCATTTAATAAATTATAATATTCGTTTCGATACCCGAGTAAAAAGTTATCTCCTTTGGAAGTTTTTACACTTATTTACCAAATGTTTTTTTGTTTTTGAAAATGTTAACGACATCTCCGTTCTTTTTTTCTACTCAATATTTTTTCAATAAGAGAGATTTATTGAAAATATAAAAAAAACAAACCTAGATCGGCACCAATATCTCCTTTATAGGTCTATTGAATTAAACCGGAGGTAAGTAAAATGAAAATATTGCATCAAAAACTTTAAACAGTAAATAAGTGATGTAAAAGATGTTATTTGGGTACAAAAATGATTTTTCTTTCGAGGAAAATACATATTGTTTAATTTGATACGAGCTTTAATTTTATATATTATAATATTCGTTTGGATACCCCAGTCAAAAGTTATCTCCGTTGAAAGTTGTAATTCATATTTACCAAATGTGTTTTTGATTTTGAAAATTTGAACAACATTCATTTTCTTTTTCTCTTCCCTATTTTTTTCAATAAGAGAGATTGATTGAAAATATAAATAAACAAACCTAGGTCGGCACCAATATCTCCTTTATAGCTCTATTGAATTAAATCTGAAATAAGTAAAATGAAAATGCTGCGTCAAAAAAATTGAAACACTAAATAAATGATGTAAACGATGTTATTTGGGTACAAAAACGAATTTTTTCTTGTATGACCAATGCATATTGTGTAATTTGATACGAGCATCCATTTAATAAATTATAATATTCGTTTCGATACCCGAGTAAAAAGTTATCTCCGTTGAAAGTTGTTACTCTTATTTAACAAATGTTTTTTTGTTTTTGAAAATGTGAACAACATCTCCGTTCTTTTTTTCTACTCAATATTTTTTCCATAAGAGAGATTGATTGAAAATATAAAAAAAACCTTGATCGGCACCAATATCTCCTTTATAGGTCTATTGGATTAAACTGGAAGTAAGTAAAATGAAAATGATGCGTCAAAAACTTTAAATAGTAAATAAGTGATGTAAACGATGTTATTTGGGTACAAAAATGATTTTCCTTTCGAGGAAAATGCATATTGTTTAATTTGATACGAGCTTTAATGTTATATATTATAATATTCGTTTGGATACCCCAGTCAAAAGTTATCTCCGTTGAAAGAGGTAACTCATATTTACCAAATGTGTTTTTGATTTTGAAAATGTGAACAACATTCATTTTCTTTTTCTCTTCCCTATTTTTTCAATAAGAGAGATTGATTGAAAATATAAATAAACAAACCTACGTCGGCACCAATATCTCCTTTATAGCTCTATTGAATTAAACGTGAAGTAAGTAAAATGAAAATGCTACGTCAAAAACTTTAAACAATAAATAAATGATGTAAACGATGTTATTTGGGTACAAAAATGATTTTTTTCTTGCATGACCAATGCATATTGTGTAATTTGATACGAGCTTCCATTTAATAAATTATAATATTCGTTTCGATACCCGAGTAAAAAGTTATCTCCTTTGGAAGTTTTTACACTTATTTACCAAATGTTTTTTTGTTTTTGAAAATGTTAACGACATCTCCGTTCTTTTTTTCTACTCAATATTTTTTCAATAAGGGAGATTTATTGAAAATATAAAAAAAAAACCTAGATCGGCACCAATATCTCCTTTATAGGTCTATTGATTTAAACCGGAGGTAAGTAAAATGAAAATATTGCGTCAAAAACTTTAAACAGTAAATAAGTGATGTAAACGATGTTATTTGGGTAAAAAATGATTTTCCTTTCGAGGAAAATGCATATTGTTTAATTTGATACGAGCGTTAATTTGATTATATAATATTCGTTTTGATACCCCAGTCAAAAGTTATCTCCGTAGAAAGTTGTAACTCATATTTTCCAAATGTGTTTTCGATTTTGAAAATGTGAACAACATTCATTTTCTTTTTCTCTTCCCTATTTTTTTCAATAAAAGAGATTGATTGAAAATATAAATAAACAAACCTAGGTCGGCACCAATATCTCCTTTATAACTCTCTTGAATTAAATCTGAAGTAAGTAAAATGAAAATGCTGCGTCAAAAACTATAAACACTAAATAAATGATGTAAACGATGTTTTTTGGGTACAAAAATGAATTTTTTCTTGCATGACCAATGCATATTGTGTAATTTGATACGAGCTTCCATTTAATAAATTATAATATTCGTTTCGATACTCGAGTAAAAAGTTATCTCCGTTGAAAGTTGTAACTCATATTTACCAAATGTGTTTTTGATTTTGAAAATGTGAACAACATTCATTTTCTTTTTCTCTTCCCTATTTTTTTCAATAAGAGAGATTGATTGAAAATATAAATAAACAAACCTAGGTCGGCACCAATATCTCCTTTATAGTTCTATTGAATTAAACCGGAGGTAAGTAAAATGAAAATATTGCGTCAAAAACTTTAAACAGTAAATAAGTGATGTAAACGATGTTATTTGGGTAAAAAATGATTTTCCTTTCGAGGAAAATGCATATTGTTTAATTTGATACGAGCGTTAATTTGATTATATAATATTCGTTTTGATACCCCAGTCAAAAGTTATCTCCGTAGAAAGTTGTAACTCATATTTTCCAAATGTGTTTTCGATTTTGAAAATGTGAACAACATTCATTTTCTTTTTCTCTTCCCTATTTTTTTCAATAAAAGAGATTGATTGAAAATATAAATAAACAAACCTAGGTCGGCACCAATATCTCCTTTATTGCTCTATTGAATTAAACGTGAAGTAGGTAAAATGAAAATGCTGCGTCAAAAACTATAAACACTAAATAAATGATGTAAACGATGTTATTTGGGTACAAAAATGAATTTTTTCTTGCATGACCAATGCATATTGTGTAATTTGATACGAGCTTCCATTTAATAAATTATAATATTCGTTTCGATACTCGAGTAAAAAGTTATCTCTTTTGAAAGTTTTTTCACTTATTTACCAAATGTTTTTTTGTTTTTGAAAATGTTAACAACATCTCCGTTCTTTTTTTCTACTCAATATTTTTTCAATAAGAGAGATTGATTGAAAATATAAAAAACAAACCTTGATCGGCACCAATATCTTCTTTATAGCTCTATTGAATTAAACCGGAAGTAAGTCAAATGAAAATGGTGCGTCAAAAACTTTAAACAGTAAATAAGTGATGTAAACGATGTTATTTGGGTACAAAAATGATTTTCCTTTCGAGGAAAATGCATATTTTTTAATTTGATACGAGGTTTAATTTGATATATTATAATATTCGTTTCGATACCCCAATCAAAAGTTATTTCTATTGAAAGTTGTAACTCATATTTACCAAATGTGTTTTCTATTTTGAAAATGTGAACAACATTCATTTTCTTTTTCTCTTCTCTATTTTTTTCAATAAGAGAGATTGATTGAATATATAAATAAACAAACCTAGGTCGGCTCCAATATCTTCTTTATAGCTCTATTGAATTAAACGTGAAGTAAGTAAAATGAAAATACTGCGTCAAAAACTTTAAACACTAAATAAATGATTTAAACGATGTTATTTGGGTACAAAAACGATTTTTTTCTTGGATGACCCATGCATATTGTGTAATTTGATACGAGCTTCCATTTAATAAATTATAATATTCGTTTCGATACTCGAGTAAAAAGTTATCTAGTTTGAAAGCTTTTACACTTATGTACCAAATGTTTTTTTGTTTTTGAAAATGTTAACAACATCTCTGTTCTTTTTTTCTACTCAATATTTTTTCAATAAGAGAGATTGATTGAAAATATAAAAAAACAAACCTAGATCGGCACCAATACTCCTTTATAGATCTATTGAATTAAACCGGACGTAAGTAAAATGAAAATAGTGCGTCAAAAACTTTAAACAGTTAATAAGTGATGTAAATGATGTTATTTATGTACAAAAATGATTTTCCTTTCGAGGAAAATGCATATTGTTTAATTTGATACGAGCTTTAATTTTATATATTATAATTTTCGTTTCGATACCCCAGTCAAAAGTTATCTCCGTTGAAAGTTGTAACTCATATTTTCCAAATGTGTTTTCGATTTTGAAAATGTGAACAACATTCATTTTCTTTTTCTCTTCCCTATTTTTTTCAATAAAAGAGATTGATTGAAAATATAAATAAAGAAAACCCTATGTCGGCACCAATATCCCCTTTATAGCTCTCTTGAATTAAACCGGAAGTAAGTAAAATGAAAATATTGCGTCAAAAACTTTAAACAGTAAATAAGTGATGTAAACGATGTTATTTGGGTAAAAAATGATTTTCCTTTCGAGGAAAATGCATATTGTTTAATTTGATACGAGCTTTAATTTGATTATATAATATTCGTTTTGATACCCCAGTCAAAAGTTATCTCCGTAGAAAGTTGTAACTCATATTTTCGAAATGTGTTTTCGATTTTGAAAATGTGAACAACATTCATTTTCTTTTTCTCTTCTCTATTTTTTTCTGTTAGAGAGATTGATTGAAAATATAAATAAACAAACCTAGGTCGGCACCAATATCTCCTTTATAGCTCTATTGAATTAAACGTGAAGTAAGTAAAATGAAAATGCTACGTCAAAAACTTTAAACAATAAATCAATGATGTAAACGATGTTATTTGGGTACAAAAATGATTTTTTTCTTGCATGACCAATGCATATTGTGTAATTTGATACGAGCTTCCATTTAATAAATTATAATATTCGTTTCGATACCCGAGTAAAAAGTTATCTCCTTTGGAAGTTTTTACAATTATTTACCAAATGTTTTTTTGTTTTTGAAAATGTTAACGACATCTCCATTCTTTTTTTCTACCCAATATTTTTTCAATAAGAGAGATTTATTGAAAATATAAAAAAACAAACCTAGATCGGCACCAATATCTCCTTTATAGGTCTATTGAATTAAACCGGAGGTAAGTAAAATGAAAATATTGCGTCAAAAACCTTAAACAGTAAATAAGTGATGTAAACGATGTTATTTGGGTAAAAAAATGATTTTCCTTTCGAGGAAAATGCATATTTTTTAATTTGATACGAGCTTTAATTTGATATATTATAATTTTCGTTTCGATACCCCAGTCAAAAGTTATGTCCGTTGAAAGTTGTAACTCATATTTTCCAAATGTGTTTTCGATTTTGAAAATGTGAAAAACATTCATTTTCTTTTTCTCTTCCCTATTTTTTTCAATAAAAGAGATTGATTGAAAATATAAATAAACAAACCTAGGTCGGCACCAATATCTCCTTTATAGCTCTATTGAATTAAATCTGAAGTAAGTAAAATGAAAATGCTGCGTCAAAAACTTTAAACACTAAATAAATTATGTAAATGATGTTATTTGGGTACAAAAACGAATTTTTTCTTGCATGACCAATGCATATTGTGTAATTTGATACGAGCATCCATTTAATAAATTATAATATTCGTTTCGATACCCGAGTAAAAAGTTATCTCCTTTGAAAGTTTTTACACTTATTTACCAAATTTCTTTTTGTTTTTGAAAATGTTAACAACATCTCCGTTCTTTTTTTCTACTCAATATTTTTTCAATAAGAGAGATTGATTGAAAATATAAAAAACAAACCTTGATCGGCACCAATATCTCCTTTATAGCTCTATTGAATTAAACCGGAAGTAAGTAAAATGAAAATGGTGCGTCAAAAACTTTAAACAGTAAATAAATGATGTAAATGATGTTATTTGGGTACAAAAATGATTTTCCTTTCGAGGAAAATGCATATTGTTTAATTTGATACGAGCTTTAATTTGATATATTATAATATTCGTTTCGATACCCCAGTCAAAAGTTATCTCCGTTGAAAGTTGTAACTCATATTTTCCAAATGTGTTTTCGATTTTGAAAATGTGAACAACATTCATTTTCTTTTTCTCTTCCCTATTTTTTTCAATAAAAGAGATTGATTGAAAATATAAATAAAGAAAACCCTATGTCGGCACCAATATCCCCTTTATAGCTCTCTTGAATTAAACCGAAAGTAAGTAAAATGAAAATCCTGCGTCAAAATCTTTAAACACAAAATAAGTGATGTAAACGATGTTATTTGGGTACAAAAACGATTTTTTTCTTTCGAGACAAATGCATATTGTGTAATTTGATACGAGCTTCCATTTAATAAATTATAATATTCGTTTCGATACCCGAGTAAAAAGTTATCTTCGTTGAAAGTTGTTACTCTTATTTACCAAATGTTTTTTTGTTTTTGAAAATGTGAACAAAATCTCCGTTCTTTTTTTCAACTCAATATTTTTTCCATAAGAGAGATTGATTGAAAATATAAAAAAAAACCTTGATCGGCACCAATATCTCCTTTATAGGTCTATTGGATTAAACCGGAAGTAAGTAAAATGAAAATAATGCATCAAAAACTATAAAAAGTAAATAAGTGATGTAAACGATGTTATTTGGGTACAAAAATGATTTTCCTTTCGAGGAAAATTCATATTGTTTAATTTGATACGAGCTTTAATTTTATATATTATAATATTCGTTTGGATACCCCAGTCAAAAGTTATCTCCGTTTAAATTTGTAACTCATATTTACCAAATGTGTTTTTGATTTTGAAAATGTGAACAACATTCATTTTCTTTTTCTCTTCCCTATTTTTTTCAATAAAAGAGATTGATTGAAAATATAAATAAAGAAAACTAGGTTGACACCAATTTCTCCTTTATAGCTCTATTGAATTAAACGTGAAGTAAGTAAAATGAAAATGCTACGTCAAAAACTTTAAACAATAAATAAATGATGTAAACCATGTTATTTGGGTACAAAAACCATTTTTTTCTTGCATGACCAATGCATATTGTGTAATTTGATACGAGCTTCCATTTAATAAATTATAATATTCGTTTCGATACCCGAGTAAAAAGTTATCTCCTTTGAAAGTTTTTACACTTATTTACCAAATTATTTTTTAGTTTTTGAAAATGTTAACAACATCTCCGTTCTTTTTTTCTACTCAATATTTTTTCAATACGAGAGATTGATTGAAAATATAAAAAACAAACCTTGATCGACACCAATATCGTTTTTATAGCTCTATTGAATTAAACCGGAAGTAAGTAAAATGAAAATGGTGCGTCAAAAACTTTAAACAGTAAATAAGTGATGTAAACGATGTTATTTGGGTACAAAAATGATTTTCCTTTCGAGGAAAATGCATATTGTTTAATTTGATACGACCTTTAATTTGATATATTATAATATTCGTTTCGATGACCCAGTCAAAAGTTATCTCCGTTGAAAGTTGTAACTCATATTTTCCAAATGTGTTTTCGATTTTGAAAATGTGAACAACATTCATTTTCTTTTTCTCTTCCCTATTTTTTTCAATAAAAGAGATTGATTGAAAATATAAATAAACAAACCTAGGTCGGCACCAATATCTCTTTTATTGCTCTATTGAATTAAACGTGAAGTAGGTAAAATGAAAATGCTACGTCAAAAACTTTAAACAATAAATAAATGATGTAAACGATGTTATTTGGGTACAAAAATGATTTTTTTCTTGCATGACCAATGCATATTGTGTAATTTGATACGAGCTTCCATTTAATAAATTATAATATTCGTTTCGATACCCGAGTAAAAAGTTATCTCCTTTGGAAGTTTTTACACTTATTTACCAAATGTTTTTTTGTTTTTGAAAATGTTAACGACATCTCCGTTCTTTTTTTCTACTCAATATTTTTTCAATAAGAGAGATTTATTGAAAATATAAAAAAAAACAAACCTAGATCGGCACCAATATCTCCTTTATAGGTCTATTGAATTAAACCGGAGGTAAGTAAAATGAAAATATTGCGTCAAAAACTTTAAACAGTAAATAAGTGATGTAAAAGATGTTATTTGGGTACAAAAATGATTTTCCTTTCGAGGAAAATACATATTGTTTAATTTGATACGAGCTTTAATTTTATATATTATAATATTCGTTTGGATACCCCAGTCAAAAGTTATCTCTGTTGAAAGTCTTAACTCATATTTACCAAATGTGTTTTTGATTTTGAAAATGTGAACAACATTCATTTTCTTTTACTCTTCCCTATTTTTTTCAATAAGAGAGATTGATTAAAAATATAAATAAACAAACCTAGATCGGCACCAATATCTCCTTTATAGCTCTATTGAATTAAATCTGAAGTAATTAAAATGAAAATGCTGCGTCAAAAACTTTAAACACCAAATAAATGATGTAAACGATGTTATTTAGGTACAAAAACGAATTTTTTATTGCATGACCAATGCATATTGTGTAATTTGATACGAGCTTTCATTTAATAAATTATAATATTCGTTTCGATACCCGAGTAAAAAGTTATCTCCTTTGAAATGTTTTACCCATATTTACCAAATGGTTTTTTGTTTTGGAAAATGTTAACAACATCTCCGTTCTTTTTTTCTACTCAATATTTTTTCAATAAGAGAGATTGATTGAAAATATAAAAAAACAAACCTAGATCGGCTCCAATATCTCCTTTATAGGTCTATTGAATTAAACCGGACTTAAGTAAAATCAAAATAGTGCGTCAAAAACTTTAAACAGTAAATAAGTGATGTAAAAGATGTTATTTGGGTACAAAAATGATTTTCCTTTCGAGGAAAATACATATTGTTTAATTTGATACGAGCTTTAATTTTATATATTATAATATTCGTTTGGATACCCCAGTCAAAAGTTATCTCCGTTGAAAGTTGTAATTCATATTTACCAAATGTGTTTTTGATTTTGAAAATTTGAACAACATTCATTTTCTTTTTCTCTTCCCTATTTTTTTCAATAAGAGAGATTGATTGAAAATATAAATAAACAAACCTAGGTCGGCACCAATATCTCCTTTTTAGCTCTATTGAATTAAATCTGAAATAAGTAAAATGAAAATGCTGCGTCAAAAAAATTGAAACACTAAATAAATGATGTAAACGATGTTATTTGGGTACAAAAACGAATTTTTTCTTGTATGACCAATGCATATTGTGTAATTTGATACAAGCATCCATTTAATAAATTATAATATTCGTTTCGATACCCGAGTAAAAAGTTATCTCCGTTGAAAGTTGTTACTCTTATTTAACAAATGTTTTTTTGTTTTTGAAAATGTGAACAACATCTCCGTTCTTTTTTTCTACTCAATATTTTTTCCATAAGAGAGATTGATTGAAAATATAAAAAAAAACCTTGATCGGCACCAATATCTCCTTTATAGGTCTATTGGATTAAACTGGAAGTAAGTAAAATGAAAATGATGCGTCAAAAACTTTAAATAGTAAATAAGTGATGTAAACGATGTTATTTGGGTACAAAAATGATTTTCCTTTCGAGGAAAATGCATATTGTTTAATTTGATACGAGCTTTAATGTTATATATTATAATATTCGTTTGGATACCCCAGTCAAAAGTTATCTCCGTTGAAAGAGGTAACTCATATTTACCAAATGTGTTTTTGATTTTGAAAATGTGAACAACATTCATTTTCTTTTTCTCTTCCCTATTTTTTCAATAAGAGAGATTGATTGAAAATATAAATAAACAAACCTACGTCGGCACCAATATCTCCTTTATAGCTCTATTGAATTAAACGTGAAGTAAGTAAAATGAAAATGCTACGTCAAAAACTTTAAACAATAAATAAATGATGTAAACGATGTTATTTGGGTACAAAAACGATTTTTTTCTTGGATGACCCATGCATATTGTGTAATTTGATACGAGCTTCCATTTAATAAATTATAATATTCGTTTCGATACTCGAGTAAAAAGTTATCTTGTTTGAAAGCTTTTACACTTATGTACCAAATGTTTTTTTGTTTTTGAAAATGTTAACAACATCTCTGTTCTTTTTTTCTACTCAATATTTTTTCAATAAGAGAGATTGATTGAAAATATAAAAAAACAAACCTAGATCGGCACCAATACTCCTTTATAGATCTATTGAATTAAACCGGACGTAAGTAAAATGAAAATAGTGCGTCAAAAACTTTAAACAGTTAATAAGTGATGTAAATGATGTTATTTATGTACAAAAATGATTTTCCTTTCGAGGAAAATGCATATTGTTTAATTTGATACGAGCTTTAATTTTATATATTATAATTTTCGTTTCGATACCCCAGTCAAAAGTTATCTCCGTTGAAAGTTGTAACTCATATTTTCCAAATGTGTTTTCGATTTTGAAAATGTGAACAACATTCATTTTCTTTTTCTCTTCCCTATTTTTTTCAATAAAAGAGATTGATTGAAAATATAAATAAAGAAAACCCTATGTCGGCACCAATATCCCCTTTATAGCTCTCTTGAATTAAACCGGAAGTAAGTAAAATGAAAATATTGCGTCAAAAACTTTAAACAGTAAATAAGTGATGTAAACGATGTTATTTGGGTAAAAAATGATTTTCCTTTCGAGGAAAATGCATATTGTTTAATTTGATACGAGCTTTAATTTGATTATATAATATTCGTTTTGATACCCCAGTCAAAAGTTATCTCCGTAGAAAGTTGTAACTCATATTTTCCAAATGTGTTTTCGATTTTGAAAATGTGAACAACATTCATTTTCTTTTTCTCTTCCCTATTTTTTTCAATAAAAGAGATTGATTGAAAATATAAATAAACAAACCTAGGTCGGCACCAATATCTCCTTTATAACTCTCTTGAATTAAATCTGAAGTAAGTAAAATGAAAATGCTGCGTCAAAAACTATAAACAATAAATAAATGATGTAAACGATGTTATTTGGGTACAAAAATGAATTTTTTCTTGCATGACCAATGCATATTGTGTAATTTGATACGAGCTTCCATTTAATAAATTATAATATTCGTTTCGATACTCGAGTAAAAAGTTATCTCTTTTGAAAGTTTTTTCACTTATTTACCAAATGTTTTTTTGTTTTTGAAAATGTTAACAACATCTCCGTTCTTTTTTTCTACTCAATATTTTTTCAATAAGAGAGATTGATTGAAAATATAAAAAACAAACCTTGATCGGCACCAATATCTCCTTTATAGCTCTATTGAATTAAACCGGAAGTAAGTCAAATGAAAATGGTGCGTCAAAAACTTTAAACAGTAAATAAGTGATGTAAACGATGTTATTTGGGTACAAAAATGATTTTCCTTTCGAGGAAAATGCATATTTTTTAATTTGATACGAGGTTTAATTTGATATATTATAATATTCGTTTCGATACCCCAATCAAAAGTTATTTCTATTGAAAGTTGTAACTCATATTTACCAAATGTGTTTTCTATTTTGAAAATGTGAACAACATTCATTTTCTTTTTCTCTTCTCTATTTTTTTCAATAAGAGAGATTGATTGAATATATAAATAAACAAACCTAGGTCGGCTCCAATATCTTCTTTATAGCTCTATTGAATTAAACGTGAAGTAAGTAAAATGAAAATACTGCGTCAAAAACTTTAAACACTAAAAAAATGATTTAAACGATGTTATTTGGGTACAAAAACGATTTTTTTCTTGGATGACCCATGCATATTGTGTAATTTGATACGAGCTTCCATTTAATAAATTATAATATTCGTTTCGATACTCGAGTAAAAAGTTATCTAGTTTGAAAGCTTTTACACTTATGTACCAAATGTTTTTTTGTTTTTGAAAATGTTAACAACATCTCTGTTCTTTTTTTCTACTCAATATTTTTTCAATAAGAGAGATTGATTGAAAATATAAAAAAACAAACCTAGATCGGCAACAATACTCCTTTATAGATCTATTGAATTAAACCGGACGTAAGTAAAATGAAAATAGTGCGTCAAAAACTTTAAACAGTTAATAAGTGATGTAAATGATGTTATTTATGTACAAAAATGATTTTCCTTTCGAGGAAAATGCATATTGTTTAATTTGATACGAGCTTTAATTTTATATATTATAATTTTCGTTTCGATACCCCAGTCAAAAGTTATCTCCGTTGAAAGTTGTAACTCATATTTTCCAAATGTGTTTTCGATTTTGAAAATGTGAACAACATTCATTTTCTTTTTCTCTTCCCTATTTTTTTCAATAAAAGAGATTGATTGAAAATATAAAAAACAAACCTTGATCGACACCAATATCGTTTTTATAGCTCTATTGAATTAAACCGGAAGTAAGTAAAATGAAAATGGTGCGTCAAAAACTTTAAACAGTAAATAAGTGATGTAAACGATGTTATTTGGGTACAAAAATGATTTTCCTTTCGAGGAAAATGCATATTGTTTAATTTGATACGACCTTTAATTTGATATATTATAATATTCGTTTCGATGCCCCAGTCAAAAGTTATCTCCGTTGAAAGTTGTAACTCATATTTTCCAAATGTGTTTTCGATTTTGAAAATGTGAACAACATTCATTTTCTTTTTCTCTTCCCTATTTTTTTCAATAAAAGAGATTGATTGAAAATATAAATAAACAAACCTAGGTCGGCACCAATATCTCCTTTATTGCTCTATTGAATTAAACGTGAAGTAGGTAAAATGAAAATGCTACGTCAAAAACTTTAAACAATAAATAAATGATGTAAACGATGTTATTTGGGTACAAAAATGATTTTTTTCTTGCATGACCAATGCATATTGTGTAATTTGATACGAGCTTCCATTTAATAAATTATAATATTCGTTTCGATACCCGAGTAAAAAGTTATCTCCTTTGGAAGTTTTTACACTTATTTACCAAATGTTTTTTTGTTTTTGAAAATGTTAACGACATCTCCGTTCTTTTTTTCTACTCAATATTTTTTCAATAAGAGAGATTTATTGAAAATATAAAAAAAACAAACCTAGATCGGCACCAATATCTCCTTTATAGGTCTATTGAATTAAACCGGAGGTAAGTAAAATGAAAATATTGCGTCAAAAACCTTAAACAGTAAATAAGTGATGTAAACGATGTTATTTGGGTAAAAAAATGATTTTCCTTTCGAGGAAAATGCATATTTTTTAATTTGATACGAGCTTTAATTTGATATATTATAATTTTCGTTTCGATACCCCAGTCAAAAGTTATGTTCGTTGAAAGTTGTAACTCATATTTTCCAAATGTGTTTTCGATTTTGAAAATGTGAAAAACATTCATTTTCTTTTTCTCTTCCCTATTTTTTTCAATAAAAAAGATTGATTGAAAATATAAATAAACAAACCTAGGTCGGCACCAATATCTCCTTTATAGCTCTATTAAATTAAATCTGAAGTAAGTAAAATGAAAATGTTGCGTCAAAAACTTTAAACACTAAATAAATTATGTAAACGATGTTATTTGGGTACAAAAACGAATTTTTTCTTGCATGACCAATGCATATTGTGTAATTAGATACGAGCATCCATTTAATAAATTATAATATTCGTTTCGATACCCGAGTAAAAAGTTATCTCCTTTGAAAGTTTTTACACTTATTTACCAAATTTCTTTTTGTTTTTGAAAATGTTAACAACATCTCCGTTCTTTTTTTCTACTCAATATTTTTTCAATAAGAGAGATTGATTGAAAATATAAAAAACAAACCTTGATCGGCACCAATATCTCCTTTATAGCTCTATTGAATTAAACCGGAAGTAAGTAAAATGAAAATGGTGCGTCAAAAACTTTAAACAGTAAATAAATGATGTAAACGATGTTATTTGGGTACAGAAATGATTTTCCTTTCGAGGAAAATGCATATTGTTTAATTTGATACGAGCTTTAATTTGATATATTATAATATTCGTTTCAATACCCCAGTCAAAAGTTATCTCCGTTGAAAGTTGTAACTCATATTTTCCAAATGTGTTTTCGATTTTGAAAATGTGAACAACATTCATTTTCTTTTTCTCTTCCCTATTTTTTTCAATAAAAGAGATTGATTGAAAATATAAATAAAGAAAACCCTATGTCGGCACCAATATCCCCTTTATAGCTCTCTTGAATTAAACCGAAAGTAAGTAAAATGAAAATCCTGCGTCAAAATCTTTAAACACAAAATAAGTGATGTAAACGATGTTATTTGGGTACAAAAACGATTTTTTTCTTTCGAGACCAATGCATATTGTGTAATTTGATACGAGCTTCCATTTAATAAATTATAATATTCGTTTCGATACCCGAGTAAAAAGTTATCTTCGTTGAAAGTTGTTACTCTTATTTACCAAATGTTTTTTTTGTTTTTGAAAATGTGAACAAAATCTCCGTTCTTTTTTTCAACTCAATATTTTCCATAAGAGAGATTGATTGAAAATATAAAAAAAAACCTTGATCGGCACCAATATCTCCTTTATAGGTCTATTGGATTAAACCGGAAGTAAGTAAAATGAAAATAATGCATCAAAAACTATAAAAAGTAAATAAGTGATGTAAACGATGTTATTTGGGTACAAAAATGATTTTCCTTTCGAGGAAAATTCATATTGTTTAATTTGATACGAGCTTTAATTTTATATATTATAATATTCGTTTGGATACCCCAGTCAAAAGTTATCTCCGTTTAAATTTG
The DNA here is from genome assembly GCA_037013495.1 of Hippophae tibetana. Lineage (NCBI taxonomy): Eukaryota > Viridiplantae > Streptophyta > Magnoliopsida > Rosales > Elaeagnaceae > Hippophae > Hippophae tibetana. The sequence goes on along the minus strand of CM072808.1, from coordinate 7,362,887 downwards.
TAACTCATATTTACCAAATGTGTTTTTGATTTTGAAAATGTGAACAACATTCATTTTCTTTTTCTCTTCCCTATTTTTTTCAATAAAAGAGATTGATTGAAAATATAAATAAACAAAACTAGGTTGACACCAATTTCTCCTTTATAGCTCTATTGAATTAAACGTGAAGTAAGTAAAATGAAAATGCTACGTCAAAAACTTTAAACAATAAATAAATGATGTAAACCATGTTATTTGGGTACAAAAACCATTTTTTTCTTGCATGACCAATGCATATTGTGTAATTTGATACGAGCTTCCATTTAATAAATTATAATATTCGTTTCGATACCCGAGTAAAAAGTTATCTCCTTTGAAAGTTTTTACACTTATTTACCAAATTATTTTTTAGTTTTTGAAAATGTTAACAACATCTCCGTTCTTTTTTTCTACTCAATATTTTTTCAATACGAGAGATTGATTGAAAATATAAAAAACAAACCTTGATCGACACCAATATCGTTTTTATAGCTCTATTGAATTAAACCGGAAGTAAGTAAAATGAAAATGGTGCGTCAAAAACTTTAAACAGTAAATAAGTGATGTAAACGATGTTATTTGGGTACAAAAATGATTTTCCTTTCGAGGAAAATGCATATTGTTTAATTTGATACGACCTTTAATTTGATATATTATAATATTCGTTTCGATGCCCCAGTCAAAAGTTATCTCCGTTGAAAGTTGTAACTCATATTTTCCAAATGTGTTTTCGATTTTGAAAATGTGAACAACATTCATTTTCTTTTTCTCTTCCCTATTTTTTTCAATAAAAGAGATTGATTGAAAATATAAATAAACAAACCTAGGTCGGCACCAATATCTCCTTTATTGCTCTATTGAATTAAACCGGAAGTAAGTAAAATGAAAATGGTGCGTCAAAAACTTTAAACAGTAAATAAATGATGTAAACGATGTTATTTGGGTACAAAAATGATTTTCCTTTCGAGGAAAATGCATATTGTTTAATTTGATACGAGCTTTAATTTGATATATTATAATATTCGTTTCGATACCCCATTCAAAAGTTATCTCCGTTGAAAGTTGTAACTCATATTTTCCAAATGTGTTTTCGATTTTGAAAATTTGAACAACATTCATTTTCTTTTTCTCTTCCCTATTTTTTTCAATAAAAGAGATTGATTGAAAATATAAATAAAGAAAACCCTATGTCGGCACCAATATCCCCTTTATAGCTCTCTTGAATTAAACCGAAAGTAAGTAAAATGAAAATCCTGCGTCAAAATCTTTAAACACAAAATAAGTGATGTAAACGATGTTATTTGGGTACAAAAACGATTTTTTTCTTTCGAGACCAATGCATATTGTGTAATTTGATACGAGCTTCCATTTAATAAATTATAATATTCGTTTCGATACCCGAGTAAAAAGTTATCTTCGTTGAAAGTTGTTACTCTTATTTACCAAATGTTTTTTTGTTTTTGAAAATGTGAACAATATCTCCGTTCTTTTTTTCAACTCAATATTTTTTCCATAAGAGAGATTGATTGAAAATATAAAAAAAAACCTTGATCGGCACCAATATCTCCTTTATAGGTCTATTGGATTAAACCGGAAGTAAGTAAAATGAAAATAATGCATCAAAAACTATAAAAAGTAAATAAGTGATGTAAACGATGTTATTTGGGTACAAAAATGATTTTCCTTTCGAGGAAAATTCATATTGTTTAATTTGATACGAGCTTTAATTTTATATATTATAATATTCGTTTGGATACCCCAGTCAAAAGTTATCTCCGTTTAAATTTGTAACTCATATTTACCAAATGTGTTTTTGATTTTGAAAATGTGAACAACATTCATTTTCTTTTTCTCTTCCCTATTTTTTTCAATAAAAGAGATTGATTGAAAATATAAATAAACAAAACTAGGTTGACACCAATTTCTCCTTTATAGCTCTATTGAATTAAACGTGAAGTAAGTAAAATGAAAATGCTACGTCAAAAACTTTAAACAATAAATAAATGATGTAAACCATGTTATTTGGGTACAAAAACCATTTTTTTCTTGCATGACCAATGCATATTGTGTAATTTGATACGAGCTTCCATTTAATAAATTATAATATTCGTTTCGATACCCGAGTAAAAAGTTATCTCCTTTGAAAGTTTTTACACTTATTTACCAAATTATTTTTTAGTTTTTGAAAATGTTAACAACATCTCCGTTCTTTTTTTCTACTCAATATTTTTTCAATACGAGAGATTGATTGAAAATATAAAAAACAAACCTTGATCGACACCAATATCGTTTTTATAGCTCTATTGAATTAAACCGGAAGTAAGTAAAATGAAAATGGTGCGTCAAAAACTTTAAACAGTAAATAAGTGATGTAAACGATGTTATTTGGGTACAAAAATGATTTTCCTTTCGAGGAAAATGCATATTGTTTAATTTGATACGACCTTTAATTTGATATATTATAATATTCGTTTCGATGCCCGAGTCAAAAGTTATCTCCGTTGAAAGTTGTAACTCATATTTTTTCCAAATGTGTTTTCGATTTTGAAAATGTGAACAACATTCATTTTCTTTTTCTCTTCCCTATTTTTTTCAATAAAAGAGATTGATTGAAAATATAAATAAACAAACCTAGGTCGGCACCAATATCTCCTTTATTGCTCTATTGAATTAAACCGGAAGTAAGTAAAATGAAAATGGTGCGTCAAAAACTTTAAACAGTAAATAAATGATGTAAACGATGTTATTTGGGTACAAAAATGATTTTCCTTTCGAGGAAAATGCATATTGTTTAATTTGATACGAGCTTTAATTTGATATATTATAATATTCGTTTCGATACCCCAGTCAAAAGTTATCTCCGTTGAAAGTTGTAACTCATATTTTCCAAATGTGTTTTCGATTTTGAAAATTTGAACAACATTCATTTTCTTTTTCTCTTCCCTATTTTTTTCAATAAAAGAGATTGATTGAAAATATAAATAAAGAAAACCCTATGTCGGCACCAATATCCCCTTTATAGCTCTCTTGAATTAAACCGAAAGTAAGTAAAATGAAAATCCTGCGTCAAAATCTTTAAACACAAAATAAGTGATGTAAACGATGTTATTTGGGTACAAAAACGATTTTTTTCTTTCGAGACCAATGCATATTGTGTAATTTGATACGAGCTTCCATTTAATAAATTATAATATTCGTTTCGATACCCGAGTAAAAAGTTATCTTCGTTGAAAGTTGTTACTCTTATTTACCAAATGTTTTTTTGTTTTTGAAAATGTGAACAATATCTCCGTTCTTTTTTTCAACTCAATATTTTTTCCATAAGAGAGATTGATTGAAAATATAAAAAAAAACCTTGATCGGCACCAATATCTCCTTTATAGGTCTATTGGATTAAACCGGAAGTAAGTAAAATGAAAATAATGCATCAAAAACTATAAAAAGTAAATAAGTGATGTAAACGATGTTATTTGGGTACAAAAATGATTTTCCTTTCGAGGAAAATTCATATTGTTTAATTTGATACGAGCTTTAATTTTATATATTATAATATTCGTTTGGATACCCCAGTCAAAAGTTATCTCCGTTTAAATTTGTAACTCATATTTACCAAATGTGTTTTTGATTTTGAAAATGTGAACAACATTCATTTTCTTTTTCTCTTCCCTATTTTTTTCAATAAAAGAGATTGATTGAAAATATAAATAAACAAAACTAGGTTGACACCAATTTCTCCTTTATAGCTCTATTGAATTAAACGTGAAGTAAGTAAAATGAAAATGCTACGTCAAAAACTTTAAACAATAAATAAATGATGTAAACCATGTTATTTGGGTACAAAAACCATTTTTTTCTTGCATGACCAATGCATATTGTGTAATTTGATACGAGCTTCCATTTAATAAATTATAATATTCGTTTCGATACCCGAGTAAAAAGTTATCTCCTTTGAAAGTTTTTACACTTATTTACCAAATTATTTTTTAGTTTTTGAAAATGTTAACAACATCTCCGTTCTTTTTTTCTACTCAATATTTTTTCAATACGAGAGATTGATTGAAAATATAAAAAACAAACCTTGATCGACACCAATATCGTTTTTATAGCTCTATTGAATTAAACCGGAAGTAAGTAAAATGAAAATGGTGCGTCAAAAACTTTAAACAGTAAATAAGTGATGTAAACGATGTTATTTGGGTACAAAAATGATTTTCCTTTCGAGGAAAATGCATATTGTTTAATTTGATACGACCTTTAATTTGATATATTATAATATTCGTTTCGATGCCCGAGTCAAAAGTTATCTCCGTTGAAAGTTGTAACTCATATTTTTTCCAAATGTGTTTTCGATTTTGAAAATGTGAACAACATTCATTTTCTTTTTCTCTTCCCTATTTTTTTCAATAAAAGAGATTGATTGAAAATATAAATAAACAAACCTAGGTCGGCACCAATATCTCCTTTATTGCTCTATTGAATTAAACCGGAAGTAAGTAAAATGAAAATGGTGCGTCAAAAACTTTAAACAGTAAATAAATGATGTAAACGATGTTATTTGGGTACAAAAATGATTTTCCTTTCGAGGAAAATGCATATTGTTTAATTTGATACGAGCTTTAATTTGATATATTATAATATTCGTTTCGATACCCCAGTCAAAAGTTATCTCCGTTGAAAGTTGTAACTCATATTTTCCAAATGTGTTTTCGATTTTGAAAATTTGAACAACATTCATTTTCTTTTTCTCTTCCCTATTTTTTTCAATAAAAGAGATTGATTGAAAATATAAATAAAGAAAACCCTATGTCGGCACCAATATCCCCTTTATAGCTCTCTTGAATTAAACCGAAAGTAAGTAAAATGAAAATCCTGCGTCAAAATCTTTAAACACAAAATAAGTGATGTAAACGATGTTATTTGGGTACAAAAACGATTTTTTTCTTTCGAGACCAATGCATATTGTGTAATTTGATACGAGCTTCCATTTAATAAATTATAATATTCGTTTCGATACCCGAGTAAAAAGTTATCTTCGTTGAAAGTTGTTACTCTTATTTACCAAATGTTTTTTTGTTTTTGAAAATGTGAACAATATCTCCGTTCTTTTTTTCAACTCAATATTTTTTCCATAAGAGAGATTGATTGAAAATATAAAAAAAAACCTTGATCGGCACCAATATCTCCTTTATAGGTCTATTGGATTAAACCGGAAGTAAGTAAAATGAAAATAATGCATCAAAAACTATAAAAAGTAAATAAGTGATGTAAACGATGTTATTTGGGTAAAAAATGATTTTCCTTTCGAGGAAAATTCATATTGTTTAATTTGATACGAGCTTTAATTTTATATATTATAATATTCGTTTGGATACCCCAGTCAAAAGTTATCTCCGTTTAAATTTGTAACTCATATTTACCAAATGTGTTTTTGATTTTGAAAATGTGAACAACATTCATTTTCTTTTTCTCTTCCCTATTTTTTTCAATAAAAGAGATTGATTGAAAATATAAATAAACAAAACTAGGTTGACACCAATTTCTCCTTTATAGCTCTATTGAATTAAACGTGAAGTAAGTAAAATGAAAATGCTACGTCAAAAACTTTAAACAATAAATAAATGATGTAAACCATGTTATTTGGGTACAAAAACCATTTTTTTTCTTGCATGACCAATGCATATTGTGTAATTTGATACGAGCTTCCATTTAATAAATTATAATATTCGTTTCGATACCCGAGTAAAAAGTTATCTCCTTTGAAAGTTTTTACACTTATTTACCAAATTATTTTTTAGTTTTTGAAAATGTTAACAACATCTCCGTTCTTTTTTTCTACTCAATATTTTTTCAATACGAGAGATTGATTGAAAATATAAAAAACAAACCTTGATCGACACCAATATCGTTTTTATAGCTCTATTGAATTAAACCGGAAGTAAGTAAAATGAAAATGGTGCGTCAAAAACTTTAAACAGTAAATAAGTGATGTAAACGATGTTATTTGGGTACAAAAATGATTTTCCTTTCGAGGAAAATGCATATTGTTTAATTTGATACGACCTTTAATTTGATATATTATAATATTCGTTTCGATGCCCGAGTCAAAAGTTATCTCCGTTGAAAGTTGTAACTCATATTTTTTCCAAATGTGTTTTCGATTTTGAAAATGTGAACAACATTCATTTTCTTTTTCTCTTCCCTATTTTTTTCAATAAAAGAGATTGATTGAAAATATAAATAAACAAACCTAGGTCGGCACCAATATCTCCTTTATTGCTCTATTGAATTAAACCGGAAGTAAGTAAAATGAAAATGGTGCGTCAAAAACTTTAAACAGTAAATAAATGATGTAAACGATGTTATTTGGGTACAAAAATGATTTTCCTTTCGAGGAAAATGCATATTGTTTAATTTGATACGAGCTTTAATTTGATATATTATAATATTCGTTTCGATACCCCAGTCAAAAGTTATCTCCGTTGAAAGTTGTAACTCATATTTTCCAAATGTGTTTTCGATTTTGAAAATTTGAACAACATTCATTTTCTTTTTCTCTTCCCTATTTTTTTCAATAAAAGAGATTGATTGAAAATATAAATAAAGAAAACCCTATGTCGGCACCAATATCCCCTTTATAGCTCTCTTGAATTAAACCGAAAGTAAGTAAAATGAAAATCCTGCGTCAAAATCTTTAAACACAAAATAAGTGATGTAAACGATGTTATTTGGGTACAAAAACGATTTTTTTCTTTCGAGACCAATGCATATTGTGTAATTTGATACGAGCTTCCATTTAATAAATTATAATATTCGTTTCGATACCCGAGTAAAAAGTTATCTTCGTTGAAAGTTGTTACTCTTATTTACCAAATGTTTTTTTGTTTTTGAAAATGTGAACAATATCTCCGTTCTTTTTTTCAACTCAATATTTTTTCCATAAGAGAGATTGATTGAAAATATAAAAAAAAACCTTGATCGGCACCAATATCTCCTTTATAGGTCTATTGGATTAAACCGGAAGTAAGTAAAATGAAAATAATGCATCAAAAACTATAAAAAGTAAATAAGTGATGTAAACGATGTTATTTGGGTAAAAAATGATTTTCCTTTCGAGGAAAATTCATATTGTTTAATTTGATACGAGCTTTAATTTTATATATTATAATATTCGTTTGGATACCCCAGTCAAAAGTTATCTCCGTTTAAATTTGTAACTCATATTTACCAAATGTGTTTTTGATTTTGAAAATGTGAACAACATTCATTTTCTTTTTCTCTTCCCTATTTTTTTCAATAAAAGAGATTGATTGAAAATATAAATAAACAAAACTAGGTTGACACCAATTTCTCCTTTATAGCTCTATTGAATTAAACGTGAAGTAAGTAAAATGAAAATGCTACGTCAAAAACTTTAAACAATAAATAAATGATGTAAACCATGTTATTTGGGTACAAAAACCATTTTTTTCTTGCATGACCAATGCATATTGTGTAATTTGATACGAGCTTCCATTTAATAAATTATAATATTCGTTTCGATACCCGAGTAAAAAGTTATCTCCTTTGAAAGTTTTTACACTTATTTACCAAATTATTTTTTAGTTTTTGAAAATGTTAACAACATCTCCGTTCTTTTTTTCTACTCAATATTTTTTCAATACGAGAGATTGATTGAAAATATAAAAAACAAACCTTGATCGACACCAATATCGTTTTTATAGCTCTATTGAATTAAACCGGAAGTAAGTAAAATAAAAATGGTGCGTCAAAAACTTTAAACAGTAAATAAGTGATGTAAACGATGTTATTTGGGTACAAAAATGATTTTCCTTTCGAGGAAAATGCATATTGTTTAATTTGATACGACCTTTAATTTGATATATTATAATATTCGTTTCGATGCCCAGTCAAAAGTTATCTCCGTTGAAAGTTGTAACTCATATTTTCCAAATGTGTTTTCGATTTTGAAAATGTGAACAACATTCATTTTCTTTTTCTCTTCCCTATTTTTTTCAATAAAAGAGATTGATTGAAAATATAAATAAACAAACCTAGGTCGGCACCAATATCTCCTTTATTGCTCTATTGAATTAAACCGGAAGTAAGTAAAATGAAAATGGTGCGTCAAAAACTTTAAACAGTAAATAAATGATGTAAACGATGTTATTTGGGTACAAAAATGATTTTCCTTTCGAGGAAAATGCATATTGTTTAATTTGATACGAGCTTTAATTTGATATATTATAATATTCGTTTCGATACCCCAGTCAAAAGTTATCTCCGTTGAAAGTTGTAACTCATATTTTCCAAATGTGTTTTCGATTTTGAAAATTTGAACAACATTCATTTTCTTTTTCTCTTCCCTATTTTTTTCAATAAAAGAGATTGATTGAAAATATAAATAAAGAAAACCCTATGTCGGCACCAATATCCCCTTTATAGCTCTCTTGAATTAAACCGAAAGTAAGTAAAATGAAAATCCTGCGTCAAAATCTTTAAACACAAAATAAGTGATGTAAACGATGTTATTTGGGTACAAAAACGATTTTTTTCTTTCGAGACCAATGCATATTGTGTAATTTGATACGAGCTTCCATTTAATAAATTATAATATTCGTTTCGATACCCGAGTAAAAAGTTATCTTCGTTGAAAGTTGTTACTCTTATTTACCAAATGTTTTTTTGTTTTTGAAAATGTGAACAATATCTCCGTTCTTTTTTTCAACTCAATATTTTTTCCATAAGAGAGATTGATTGAAAATATAAAAAAAAACCTTGATCGGCACCAATATCTCCTTTATAGGTCTATTGGATTAAACCGGAAGTAAGTAAAATGAAAATAATGCATCAAAAACTATAAAAAGTAAATAAGTGATGTAAACGATGTTATTTGGGTAAAAAATGATTTTCCTTTCGAGGAAAATTCATATTGTTTAATTTGATACGAGCTTTAATTTTATATATTATAATATTCGTTTGGATACCCCAGTCAAAAGTTATCTCCGTTTAAATTTGTAACTCATATTTACCAAATGTGTTTTTGATTTTGAAAATGTGAACAACATTCATTTTCTTTTTCTCTTCCCTATTTTTTTCAATAAAAGAGATTGATTGAAAATATAAATAAACAAAACTAGGTTGACACCAATTTCTCCTTTATAGCTCTATTGAATTAAACGTGAAGTAAGTAAAATGAAAATGCTACGTCAAAAACTTTAAACAATAAATAAATGATGTAAACCATGTTATTTGGGTACAAAAACCATTTTTTTCTTGCATGACCAATGCATATTGTGTAATTTGATACGAGCTTCCATTTAATAAATTATAATATTCGTTTCGATACCCGAGTAAAAAGTTATCTCCTTTGAAAGTTTTTACACTTATTTACCAAATTATTTTTTAGTTTTTGAAAATGTTAACAACATCTCCGTTCTTTTTTTCTACTCAATATTTTTTCAATACGAGACATTGATTGAAAATATAAAAAACAAACCTTGATCGACACCAATATCGTTTTTATAGCTCTATTGAATTAAACCGGAAGTAAGTAAAATGAAAATGGTGCGTCAAAAACTTTAAACAGTAAATAAGTGATGTAAACGATGTTATTTGGGTACAAAAATGATTTTCCTTTCGAGGAAAATGCATATTGTTTAATTTGATACGACCTTTAATTTGATATATTATAATATTCGTTTCGATGCCCCAGTCAAAAGTTATCTCCGTTGAAAGTTGTAACTCATATTTTCCAAATGTGTTTTCGATTTTGAAAATGTGAACAACATTCATTTTCTTTTTCTCTTCCCTATTTTTTTCAATAAAAGAGATTGATTGAAAATATAAATAAACAAACCTAGGTCGGCACCAATATCTCCTTTATTGCTCTATTGAATTAAACGTGAAGTAGGTAAAATGAAAATGCTACGTCAAAAACTTTAAACAATAAATAAATGATGTAAACGATGTTATTTGGGTACAAAAATGATTTTTTTCTTGCATGACCAATGCATATTGTGTAATTTGATACGAGCTTCCATTTAATAAATTATAATATTCGTTTCGATACCCGAGTAAAAAGTTATCTCCTTTGGAAGTTTTTACACTTATTTACCAAATGTTTTTTTGTTTTTGAAAATGTTAACGACATCTCCGTTCTTTTTTTCTACTCAATATTTTTTCAATAAGAGAGATTTATTGAAAATATAAAAAAAAACAAACCTAGATCGGCACCAATATCTCCTTTATAGGTCTATTGAATTAAACCGGAGGTAAGTAAAATGAAAATATTGCGTCAAAAACTTTAAACAGTAAATAAGTGATGTAAAAGATGTTATTTGGGTACAAAAATGATTTTCCTTTCAAGGAAAATACATATTGTTTAATTTGATACGAGCTTTAATTTTATATATTATAATATTCGTTTGGATACCCCAGTCAAAAGTTATCTCTGTTGAAAGTCTTAACTCATATTTTCCAAATGTGTTTTTGATTTTGAAAATGTGAACAACATTCATTTTCTTTTACTCTTCCCTATTTTTTTCAATAAGAGAGATTGATTGAAAATATAAATAAACAAACCTAGATCGGCACCAATATCTCCTTTATAGCTCTATTGAATTAAATCTGAAGTAAGTAAAATGAAAATGCTGCGTCAAAAACTTTAAACACCAAATAAATGATGTAAACGATGTTATTTAGGTACAAAAACGAATTTTTTCTTGCATGACCAATGCATATTGTGTAATTTGATACGAGCTTTCATTTAATAAATTATAATATTCGTTTCGATACCCGAGTAAAAAGTTATCTCCTTTGAAATGGTTTACCCATATTTACCAAATGGTTTTTTGTTTTTGAAAATGTTAACAACATCTCCGTTCTTTTTTTCTACTCAATATTTTTTCAATAAGAGAGATTGATTGAAAATATAAAAAAACAAACCTAGATCGGCTCCAATATCTCCTTTATAGGTCTATTGAATTAAACCGGACTTAAGTAAAATCAAAATAGTGCGTCAAAAACTTTAAACAGTAAATAAGTGATGTAAAAGATGTTATTTGGGTACAAAAATGATTTTCCTTTCGAGGAAAATACATATTGTTTAATTTGATACGAGCTTTAATTTTATATATTATAATATTCGTTTGGATACCCCAGTCAAAAGTTATCTCCGTTGAAAGTTGTAATTCATATTTACCAAATGTGTTTTTGATTTTGAAAATTTGAACAACATTCTTTTTCTTTTTCTCTTCCCTATTTTTTTCAATAAGAGAGATTGATTGAAAATATAAATAAACAAACCTAGGTCGGCACCAATATCTCCTTTATAGCTCTATTGAATTAAATCTGAAATAAGTAAAATGAAAATGCTGCGTCAAAAAAATTGAAACACTAAATAAATGATGTAAACGATGTTATTTGGGTACAAAAACGAATTTTTTCTTGTATGACCAATGCATATTGTGTAATTTGATACGAGCATCCATTTAATAAATTATAATATTCGTTTCGATACCCGAGTAAAAAGTTATCTCCGTTGAAAGTTGTTACTCTTATTTAACAAATGTTTTTTTGTTTTTGAAAATGTGAACAACATCTCCGTTCTTTTTTTCTACTCAATATTTTTTCCATAAGAGAGATTGATTGAAAATATAAAAAAAAACCTTGATCGGCACCAATATCTCCTTTATAGGTCTATTGGATTAAACTGGAAGTAAGTAAAATGAAAATGATGCGTCAAAAACTTTAAATAGTAAATAAGTGATGTAAACGATGTTATTTGGGTACAAAAATGATTTTCCTTTCGAGGAAAATGCATATTGTTTAATTTGATACGAGCTTTAATGTTATATATTATAATATTCGTTTGGATACCCCAGTCAAAAGTTATCTCCGTTGAAAGAGGTAACTCATATTTACCAAATGTGTTTTTGATTTTGAAAATGTGAACAACATTCATTTTCTTTTTCTCTTCCCTATTTTTTCAATAAGAGAGATTGATTGAAAATATAAATAAACAAACCTACGTCGGCACCAATATCTCCTTTATAGCTCTATTGAATTAAACGTGAAGTAAGTAAAATGAAAATGCTACGTCAAAAACTTTAAACAATAAATAAATGATGTAAACGATGTTATTTGGGTACAAAAATGATTTTTTTCTTGCATGACCAATGCATATTGTGTAATTTGATACGAGCTTCCATTTAATAAATTATAATATTCGTTTCGATACCCGAGTAAAAAGTTATCTCCTTTGGAAGTTTTTACACTTATTTACCAAATGTTTTTTTGTTTTTGAAAATGTTAACGAAATCTCCGTTCTTTTTTTCTACTCAATATTTTTTCAATAAGAGAGATTTATTGAAAATATAAAAAAAAAACCTAGATCGGCACCAATATCTCCTTTATAGGTCTATTGATTTAAACCGGAGGTAAGTAAAATGAAAATATTGCGTCAAAAACTTTAAACAGTAAATAAGTGATGTAAACGATGTTATTTGGGTACAAAAATGATTTTCCTTTCGAGGAAAATGCATATTGTTTAATTTGATACGAGCTTTAATTTTATATATTATAATATTCGTTTGGATACCCCAGTCAAAAGTTATCTCCGTTGAAACTTGTAACTCATATTTACCAAATGTGTTTTTGATTTTGAAAATGTGAACAACATTCATTTTCTTTTTCTCTTCCCTATTTTTTTCAATAAGAGAGATTGATTGAAAATATAAATAAACAAATCTAGGTCGGCACAAATATCTCCTTTATAGTTCTATTGAATTAAACCGGAGGTAAGTAAAATGAAAATATTGCGTCAAAAACTTTAAACAGTAAATAAGTGATGTAAACGATGTTATTTGGGTAAAAAATGATTTTCCTTTCGAGGAAAATGCATATTGTTTAATTTGATACGAGCGTTAATTTGATGATATAATATTCGTTTTGATACCCCAGTCAAAAGTTATCTCCGTAGAAAGTTGTAACTCATATTTTCCAAATGTGTTTTCGATTTTGAAAATGTGAACAACATTCATTTTCTTTTTCTCTTCCCTATTTTTTTCAATAAAAGAGATTGATTGAAAATATAAATAAACAAACCTAGGTCGGCACCAATATCTCCTTTATAACTCTCTTGAATTAAATCTGAAGTAAGTAAAATGAAAATGCTGCGTCAAAAACTATAAACACTAAATAAATGATGTAAACGATGTTATTTGGGTACAAAAATGAATTTTTTCTTGCATGACCAATGCATATTGTGTGATTTGATACGAGCTTCCATTTAATAAATTATAATATTCGTTTCGATACTCGAGTAAAAAGTTATCTCTTTTGAAAGTTTTTTCACTTATTTACCAAATGTTTTTTTGTTTTTGAAAATGTTAACAACATCTCCGTTCTTTTTTTCTACTCAATATTTTTTCAATAATAGAGATTGATTGAAAGTATAAAAAACAAACCTTGATCGGCACCAATATCTCCTTTATAGCTCTATTGAATTAAACCGGAAGTAAGTCAAATGAAAATGGTCCGTCAAAAACTTTAAACAGTAAATAAGTGATGTAAACGATGTTATTTGGGTACAAAAATGATTTTCCTTTCGAGGAAAATGCATATTTTTTAATTTGATACGAGGTTTAATTTGATATATTATAATATTCGTTTCGATACCCCAATCAAAAGTTATCTCTATTGAAAGTTGTAACTCATATTTACCAAATGTGTTTTCTATTTTGAAAATGTGAACAACATTCATTTTCTTTTTCTCTTCTCTATTTTTTTCAATAAGAGAGATTGATTGAATATATAAATAAACAAACCTAGGTCGGCTCCAATATCTTCTTTATAGCTCTATTGAATTAAACGTGAAGTAAGTAAAATGAAAATACTGCGTCAAAAACTTTAAACACTAAATAAATGATTTAAACGATGTTATTTGGGTACAAAAACGATTTTTTTCTTGGATGACCCATGCATATTGTGTAATTTGATACGAGCTTCCATTTAATAAATTATAATATTCGTTTCGATACTCGAGTAAAAAGTTATCTAGTTTGAAAGCTTTTACACTTATGTACCAAATGTTTTTTTGTTTTTGAAAATGTTAACAACATCTCTGTTCTTTTTTTCTACTCAATATTTTTTCAATAAGAGAGATTGATTGAAAATATAAAAAAACAAACCTAGATCGGCACCAATACTCCTTTATAGATCTATTGAATTAAACCGGACGTAAGTAAAATGAAAATAGTGCGTCAAAAACTTTAAACAGTTAATAAGTGATGTAAATGATGTTATTTATGTACAAAAATGATTTTCCTTTCGAGGAAAATGCATATTGTTTAATTTGATACGAGCTTTAATTTTATATATTATAATTTTCGTTTCGATACCCCAGTCAAAAGTTATCTCCGTTGAAAGTTGTAACTCATATTTTCCAAATGTGTTTTCGATTTTGAAAATGTGAACAACATTCATTTTCTTTTTCTCTTCCCTATTTTTTTCAATAAAAGAGATTGATTGAAAATATAAATAAAGAAAACCCTATGTCGGCACCAATATCCCCTTTATAGCTCTCTTGAATTAAACCGGAAGTAAGTAAAATGAAAATATTGCGTCAAAAACTTTAAACAGTAAATAAGTGATGTAAACGATGTTATTTGGGTAAAAAATGATTTTCCTTTCGAGGAAAATGCATATTGTTTAATTTGATACGAGCTTTAATTTGATTATATAATATTCGTTTTGATACCCCAGTCAAAAGTTATCTCCGTAGAAAGTTGTAACTCATATTTTCGAAATGTGTTTTCGATTTTGAAAATGTGAACAACATTCATTTTCTTTTTCTCTTCTCTATTTTTTTCTGTTAGAGAGATTGATTGAAAATATAAATAAACAAACCTAGGTCGGCACCAATATCTCCTTTATAGCTCTATTGAATTAAACGTGAAGTAAGTAAAATGAAAATGCTACGTCAAAAACTTTAAACAATAAATCAATGATGTAAACGATGTTATTTGGGTACAAAAATGATTTTTTTCTTGCATGACCAATGCATATTGTGTAATTTGATACGAGCTTCCATTTAATAAATTATAATATTCGTTTCGATACCCGAGTAAAAAGTTATCTCCTTTGGAAGTTTTTACAATTATTTACCAAATGTTTTTTTGTTTTGGAAAATGTTAACGACATCTCCATTCTTTTTTTCTACCCAATATTTTTTCAATAAGAGAGATTTATTGAAAATATAAAAAAACAAACCTAGATCGGCACCAATATCTCCTTTATAGGTCTATTGAATTAAACCGGAGGTAAGTAAAATGAAAATATTGCGTCAAAAACCTTAAACAGTAAATAAGTGATGTAAACGATGTTATTTGGGTAAAAAAATGATTTTCCTTTCGAGGAAAATGCATATTGTTTAATTTGATACGAGCTTTAATTTGATATATTATAATTTTCGTTTCGATACCCCAGTCAAAAGTTATGTCCGTTGAAAGTTGTAACTCATATTTTCCAAATGTGTTTTCGATTTTGAAAATGTGAAAAACATTCATTTTCTTTTTCTCTTCCCTATTTTTTTCAATAAAAGAGATTGATTGAAAATATAAATAAACAAACCTAGGTCGGCACCAATATCTCCTTTATAGCTCTATTGAATTAAATCTGAAGTAAGTAAAATGAAAATGCTGCGTCAAAAACTTTAAACACTAAATAAATTATGTAAACGATGTTATTTGGGTACAAAAACGAATTTTTTCTTGCATGACCAATGCATATTGTGTAATTTGATACGAGCATCCATTTAATAAATTATAATATTCGTTTCGATACCCGAGTAAAAAGTTATCTCCTTTGAAAGTTTTTACACTTATTTACCAAATTTCTTTTTGTTTTTGAAAATGTTAACAACATCTCAGTTCTTTTTTTCTACTCAATATTTTTTCAATAAGAGAGATTGATTGAAAATATAAAAAACAAACCTTGATCGGCACCAATATCTCCTTTATAGCTCTATTGAATTAAACCGGAAGTAAGTAAAATGAAAATGGTGCGTCAAAAACTTTAAACAGTAAATAAATGATGTAAACGATGTTATTTGGGTACAAAAATGATTTTCCTTTCGATGAAAATGCATATTGTTTAATTTGATACGAGCTTTAATTTGATATATTATAATATTCGTTTCGATACCCCAGTCAAAAGTTATCTCCGTTGAAAGTTGTAACTCATATTTTCCAAATGTGTTTTCGATTTTGAAAATTTGAACAACATTCATTTTCTTTTTCTCTTCCCTATTTTTTTCAATAAAAGAGATTGATTGAAAATATAAATAAAGAAAACCCTATGTCGGCACCAATATCCCCTTTATAGCTCTCTTGAATTAAACCGAAAGTAAGTAAAATGAAAATCCTGCGTCAAAATCTTTAAACACAAAATAAGTGATGTAAACGATGTTATTTGGGTACAAAAACGATTTTTTTCTTTCGAGACCAATGCATATTGTGTAATTTGATACGAGCTTCCATTTAATAAATTATAATATTCGTTTCGATACCCGAGTAAAAAGTTATCTTCGTTGAAAGTTGTTACTCTTATTTACCAAATGTTTTTTTGTTTTTGAAAATGTGAACAATATCTCCGTTCTTTTTTTCAACTCAATATTTTTTCCATAAGAGAGATTGATTGAAAATATAAAAAAAAACCTTGATCGGCACCAATATCTCCTTTATAGGTCTATTGGATTAAACCGGAAGTAAGTAAAATGAAAATAATGCATCAAAAACTATAAAAAGTAAATAAGTGATGTAAACGATGTTATTTGGGTACAAAAATGATTTTCCTTTCGAGGAAAATTCATATTGTTTAATTTGATACGAGCTTTAATTTTATATATTATAATATTCGTTTGGATACCCCAGTCAAAAGTTATCTCCGTTTAAATTTGTAACTCATATTTAGCAAATGTGTTTTTGATTTTGAAAATGTGAACAACATTCATTTTCTTTTTCTCTTCCCTATTTTTTTCAATAAAAGAGATTGATTGAAAATATAAATAAACAAAACTAGGTTGACACCAATTTCTCCTTTATAGCTCTATTGAATTAAACGTGAAGTAAGTAAAATGAAAATGCTACGTCAAAAACTTTAAACAATAAATAAATGATGTAAACCATGTTATTTGGGTACAAAAACCATTTTTTTCTTGCATGACCAATGCATATTGTGTAATTTGATACGAGCTTCCATTTAATAAATTATAATATTCGTTTCGATACCCGAGTAAAAAGTTATCTCCTTTGAAAGTTTTTACACTTATTTACCAAATTATTTTTTAGTTTTTGAAAATGTTAACAACATCTCCGTTCTTTTTTTCTACTCAATATTTTTTCAATACGAGACATTGATTGAAAATATAAAAAACAAACCTTGATCGACACCAATATCGTTTTTATAGCTCTATTGAATTAAACCGGAAGTAAGTAAAATGAAAATGGTGCGTCAAAAACTTTAAACAGTAAATAAGTGATGTAAACGATGTTATTTGGGTACAAAAATGATTTTCCTTTCGAGGAAAATGCATATTGTTTAATTTGATACGACCTTTAATTTGATATATTATAATATTCGTTTCGATGCCCCAGTCAAAAGTTATCTCCGTTGAAAGTTGTAACTCATATTTTCCAAATATGTTTTCGATTTTGAAAAAGTGAACAACATTCATTTTCTTTTTCTCTTCCCTATTTTTTTCAATAAAAGAGATTGATTGAAAATATAAATAAACAAACCTAGGTCGGCACCAATATCTCCTTTATTGCTCTATTGAATTAAACGTGAAGTAGGTAAAATGAAAATGCTACGTCAAAAACTTTAAACAATAAATAAATGATGTAAACGATGTTATTTGGGTACAAAAATGATTTTTTTCTTGCATGACCAATGCATATTGTGTAATTTGATACGAGCTTCCATTTAATAAATTATAATATTCGTTTCGATACCCGAGTAAAAAGTTATCTCCTTTGGAAGTTTTTACACTTATTTACCAAATGTTTTTTTGTTTTTGAAAATGTTAACGACATCTCCGTTCTTTTTTTCTACTCAATATTTTTTCAATAAGAGAGATTTATTGAAAATATAAAAAAAAACAAACCTAGATCGGCACCAATATCTCCTTTATAGGTCTATTGAATTAAACCGGAGGTAAGTAAAATGAAAATATTGCGTCAAAAACTTTAAACAGTAAATAAGTGATGTAAAAGATGTTATTTGGGTACAAAAATGATTTTCCTTTCGAGGAAAATACATATTGTTTAATTTGATACGAGCTTTAATTTTATATATTATAATATTCGTTTGGATACCCCAGTCAAAAGTTATCTCTGTTGAAAGTCTTAACTCATATTTACCAAATGTGTTTTTGATTTTGAAAATGTGAACAACATTCATTTTCTTTTACTCTTCCCTATTTTTTTCAATAAGAGAGATTGATTGAAAATATAAATAAACAAACCTAGATCGGCACCAATATCTCCTTTATAGCTCTATTGAATTAAATCTGAAGTAAGTAAAATGAAAATGCTGCGTCAAAAACTTTAAACACCAAATAAATGATGTAAACGATGTTATTTAGGTACAAAAACGAATTTTTTCTTGCATGACCAATGCATATTGTGTAATTTGATACGAGCTTTCATTTAATAAATTATAATATTCGTTTCGATACCCGAGTAAAAAGTTATCTCCTTTGAAATGTTTTACCCATATTTACCAAATGGTTTTTTGTTTTTGAAAATGTTAACAACATCTCCGTTCTTTTTTTCTACTCAATATTTTTTCAATAAGAGAGATTGATTGAAAATATAAAAAAACAAACCTAGATCGGCTCCAATATCTCCTTTATAGGTCTATTGAATTAAACCGGACTTAAGTAAAATCAAAATAGTGCGTCAAAAACTTTAAACAGTAAATAAGTGATGTAAAAGATGTTATTTGGGTACAAAAATGATTTTCCTTTCGAGGAAAATACATATTGTTTAATTTGATACGAGCTTTAATTTTATATATTATAATATTCGTTTGGATACCCCAGTCAAAAGTTATCTCCGTTGAAAGTTGTAATTCATATTTACCAAATGTGTTTTTGATTTTGAAAATTTGAACAACATTCATTTTCTTTTTCTCTTCCCTATTTTTTTCAATAAGAGAGATTGATTGAAAATATAAATAAACAAACCTAGGTCGGCACCAATATCTCCTTTATAGCTCTATTGAATTAAATCTGAAATAAGTAAAATGAAAATGCTGCGTCAAAAAAATTGAAACACTAAATAAATGATGTAAACGATGTTATTTGGGTACAAAAACGAATTTTTTCTTGTATGACCAATGCATATTGTGTAATTTGATACGAGCATCCATTTAATAAATTATAATATTCGTTTCGATACCCGAGTAAAAAGTTATCTCCGTTGAAAGTTGTTACTCTTATTTAACAAATGTTTTTTTGTTTTTGAAAATGTGAACAACATCTCCGTTCTTTTTTTCTACTCAATATTTTTTCCATAAGAGAGATTGATTGAAAATATAAAAAAAAACCTTGATCGGCACCAATATCTCCTTTATAGGTCTATTGGATTAAACTGGAAGTAAGTAAAATGAAAATGATGCGTCAAAAACTTTAAATAGTAAATAAGTGATGTAAACGATGTTATTTGGGTACAAAAATGATTTTCCTTTCGAGGAAAATGCATATTGTTTAATTTGATACGAGCTTTAATGTTATATATTATAATATTCGTTTGGATACCCCAGTCAAAAGTTATCTCCGTTGAAAGAGGTAACTCATATTTACCAAATGTGTTTTTGATTTTGAAAATGTGAACAACATTCATTTTCTTTTTCTCTTCCCTATTTTTTCAATAAGAGAGATTGATTGAAAATATAAATAAACAAACCTAGGTCGGCACCAATATCTCCTTTATAGCTCTATTGAATTAAACGTGAAGTAAGTAAAATGAAAATGCTACGTCAAAAACTTTAAACAATAAATAAATGATGTAAACGATGTTATTTGGGTACAAAAATGATTTTTTTCTTGCATGACCAATGCATATTGTGTAATTTGATACGAGCTTCCATTTAATAAATTATAATATTCGTTTCGATACTCGAGTAAAAAGTTATCTCCTTTGGAAGTTTTTACACTTATTTACCAAATGTTTTTTTGTTTTTGAAAATGTTAACGAAATCTCCGTTCTTTTTTTCTACTCAATATTTTTTCAATAAGAGAGATTTATTGAAAATATAAAAAAAAAACCTAGATCGGCACCAATATCTCCTTTATAGGTCTATTGATTTAAACCGGAGGTAAGTAAAATGAAAATATTGCGTCAAAAACTTTAAACAGTAAATAAGTGATGTAAACGATGTTATTTGGGTACAAAAATGATTTTCCTTTCGAGGAAAATGCATATTGTTTAATTTGATACGAGCTTTAATTTTATATATTATAATATTCGTTTGGATACCCCAGTCAAAAGTTATCTCCGTTGAAAGTTGTAACTCATATTTACCAAATGTGTTTTTGATTTTGAAAATGTGAACAACATTCATTTTCTTTTTCTCTTCCCTATTTTTTTCAATAAGAGAGATTTATTGAAAATATAAATAAACAAACCTAGGTCGGCACCAATATCTCCTTTATAGTTCTATTGAATTAAACCGGAGGTAAGTAAAATGAAAATATTGCGTCAAAAACTTTAAACAGTAAATAAGTGATGTAAACGATGTTATTTGGGTAAAAAATGATTTTCCTTTCGAGGAAAATGCATATTGTTTAATTTGATACGAGCGTTAATTTGATTATATAATATTCGTTTTGATACCCCAGTCAAAAGTTATCTCCGTAGAAAGTTGTAACTCATATTTTCCAAATGTGTTTTCGATTTTGAAAATGTGAACAACATTCATTTTCTTTTTCTCTTCCCTATTTTTTTCAATAAAAGAGATTGATTGAAAATATAAATAAACAAACCTAGGTCGGCACCAATATCTCCTTTATAACTCTCTTGAATTAAATCTGAAGTAAGTAAAATGAAAATGCTGCGTCAAAAACTATAAACAATAAATAAATGATGTAAACGATGTTATTTGGGTACAAAAATGAATTTTTTCTTGCATGACCAATGCATATTGTGTAATTTGATACGAGCTTCCATTTAATAAATTATAATATTTGTTTCGATACTCGAGTAAAAAGTTATCTCTTTTGAAAGTTTTTTCACTTATTTACCAAATGTTTTTTTGTTTTTGAAAATGTTAACAACATCTCCGTTCTTTTTTTCTACTCAATATTTTTTCAATAAGAGAGATTGATTGAAAATATAAAAAACAAACCTTGATCGGCACCAATATCTCCTTTATAGCTCTATTGAATTAAACCGGAAGTAAGTCAAATGAAAATGGTGCGTCAAAAACTTTAAACAGTAAATAAGTGATGTAAACGATGTTATTTGGGTACAAAAATGATTTTCCTTTCGAGGAAAATGCATATTTTTTAATTTGATACGAGGTTTAATTTGATATATTATAATATTCGTTTCGATACCCCAATCAAAAGTTATTTCTATTGAAAGTTGTAACTCATATTTACCAAATGTGTTTTCTATTTTGAAAATGTGAACAACATTCATTTTCTTTTTCTCTTCTCTATTTTTTTCAATAAGAGAGATTGATTGAATATATAAATAAACAAACCTAGGTCGGCTCCAATATCTTCTTTATAGCTCTATTGAATTAAACGTGAAGTAAGTAAAATGAAAATACTGCGTCAAAAACTTTAAACACTAAATAAATGATTTAAACGATGTTATTTGGGTACAAAAACGATTTTTTTCTTGGATGACCCATGCATATTGTGTAATTTGATACGAGCTTCCATTTAATAAATTATAATATTCGTTTCGATACTCGAGTAAAAAGTTATCTAGTTTGAAAGCTTTTACACTTATGTACCAAATGTTTTTTTGTTTTTGAAAATGTTAACAACATCTCTGTTCTTTTTTTCTACTCAATATTTTTTCAATAAGAGAGATTGATTGAAAATATAAAAAAACAAACCTAGATCGGCACCAATACTCCTTTATAGATCTATTGAATTAAACCGGACGTAAGTAAAATGAAAATAGTGCGTCAAAAACTTTAAACAGTTAATAAGTGATGTAAATGATGTTATTTATGTACAAAAATGATTTTCCTTTCGAGGAAAATGCATATTGTTTAATTTGATACGAGCTTTAATTTTATATATTATAATTTTCGTTTCGATACCCCAGTCAAAAGTTATCTCCGTTGAAAGTTGTAACTCATATTTTCCAAATGTGTTTTCGATTTTGAAAATGTGAACAACATTCATTTTCTTTTTCTCTTCCCTATTTTTTTCAATAAAAGAGATTGATTGAAAATATAAATAAAGAAAACCCTATGTCGGCACCAATATCCCCTTTATAGCTCTCTTGAATTAAACCGGAAGTAAGTAAAATGAAAATATTGCGTCAAAAACTTTAAACAGTAAATAAGTGATGTAAACGATGTTATTTGGGTAAAAAATGATTTTCCTTTCGAGGAAAATGCATATTGTTTAATTTGATACGAGCTTTAATTTGATTATATAATATTCGTTTTGATACCCCAGTCAAAAGTTATCTCCGTAGAAAGTTGTAACTCATATTTTCGAAATGTGTTTTCGATTTTGAAAATGTGAACAACATTCATTTTCTTTTTCTCTTCTCTATTTTTTTCTGTTAGAGAGATTGATTGAAAATATAAATAAACAAACCTAGGTCGGCACCAATATCTCCTTTATAGCTCTATTGAATTAAACGTGAAGTAAGTAAAATGAAAATGCTACGTCAAAAACTTTAAACAATAAATCAATGATGTAAACGATGTTATTTGGGTACAAAAATGATTTTTTTCTTGCATGACCAATGCATATTGTGTAATTTGATACGAGCTTCCATTTAATAAATTATAATATTCGTTTCGATACCCGAGTAAAAAGTTATCTCCTTTGGAAGTTTTTACAATTATTTACCAAATGTTTTTTTGTTTTGGAAAATGTTAACGACATCTCCATTCTTTTTTTCTACCCAATATTTTTTCAATAAGAGAGATTTATTGAAAATATAAAAAAACAAACCTAGATCGGCACCAATATCTCCTTTATAGGTCTATTGAATTAAACCGGAGGTAAGTAAAATGAAAATATTGCGTCAAAAACCTTAAACAGTAAATAAGTGATGTAAACGATGTTATTTGGGTAAAAAAATGATTTTCCTTTCGAGGAAAATGCATATTGTTTAATTTGATACGAGCTTTAATTTGACATATTATAATTTTCGTTTCGATACCCCAGTCAAAAGTTATGTCCGTTGAAAGTTGTAACTCATATTTTCCAAATGTGTTTTCGATTTTGAAAATGTGAAAAACATTCATTTTCTTTTTCTCTTCCCTATTTTTTTCAATAAAAGAGATTGATTGAAAATATAAATAAACAAACCTAGGTCGGCACCAATATCTCCTTTATAGCTCTATTGAATTAAATCTGAAGTAAGTAAAATGAAAATGCTGCGTCAAAAACTTTAAACACTAAATAAATTATGTAAACGATGTTATTTGGGTACAAAAACGAATTTTTTCTTGCATGACCAATGCATATTGTGTAATTTGATACGAGCATCCATTTAATAAATTATAATATTCGTTTCGATACCCGAGTAAAAAGTTATCTCCTTTGAAAGTTTTTACACTTATTTACCAAATTTCTTTTTGTTTTTGAAAATGTTAACAACATCTCCGTTCTTTTTTTCTACTCAATATTTTTTCAATAAGAGAGATTGATTGAAAATATAAAAAACAAACCTTGATCGGCACCAATATCTCCTTTATAGCTATATTGAATTAAACCGGAAGTAAGTAAAATGAAAATGGTGCGTCAAAAACTTTAAACAGTAAATAAATGATGTAAATGATGTTATTTGGGTACAAAAATGATTTTCCTTTCGAGGAAAATGCATATTGTTTAATTTGATACGAGCTTTAATTTGATATATTATAATATTCGTTTCGATACCCCAGTCAAAAGTTATCTCCGTTGAAAGTTGTAACTCATATTTTCCAAATGTGTTTTCGATTTTGAAAATGTGAACAACATTCATTTTCTTTTTCTCTTCCCTATTTTTTTCAATAAAAGAGATTGATTGAAAATATAAATAAAGAAAACCCTATGTCGGCACCAATATCCCCTTTATAGCTCTCTTGAATTAAACCGAAAGTAAGTAAAATGAAAATCCTGCGTCAAAATCTTTAAACACAAAATAAGTGATGTAAACGATGTTATTTGGGTACAAAAACGATTTTTTTTCTTTCGAGACCAATGCATATTGTGTAATTTGATACGAGCTTCCATTTAATAAATTATAATATTCGTTTCGATACCCGATTAAAAAGTTATCTTCGTTGAAAGTTGTTACTCTTATTTACCAAATGTTTTTTTGTTTTTGAAAATGTGAACAAAATCTCCGTTCTTTTTTTCAACTCAATATTTTTTCCATAAGAGAGATTGATTGAAAATATAAAAAAAAAACCTTGATCGGCACCAATATCTCCTTTATAGGTCTATTGGATTAAACCGGAAGTAAGTAAAATGAAAATAATGCATCAAAAACTATAAAAAGTAAATAAGTGATGTAAACGATGTTATTTGGGTACAAAAATGATTTTCCTTTCGAGGAAAATTCATATTGTTTAATTTGATACGAGCTTTAATTTTATATATTATAATATTCGTTTGGATACCCCAGTCAAAAGTTATCTCCGTTGAAAGTTGTAATTCATATTTACCAAATGTGTTTTTGATTTTGAAAATTTGAACAACATTCATTTTCTTTTTCTCTTCCCTATTTTTTTCAATAAGAGAGATTGATTGAAAATATAAATAAAGAAAACCCTATGTCGGCACCAATATCCCCTTTATAGCTCTCTTGAATTAAACCGGAAGTAAGTAAAATGAAAATATTGCGTCAAAAACTTTAAACAGTAAATAAGTGATGTAAACGATGTTATTTGGGTAAAAAATGATTTTCCTTTCGAGGAAAATGCATATTGTTTAATTTGATACGAGCTTTAATTTGATTATATAATATTCGTTTTGATACCCCAGTCAAAAGTTATCTCCGTAGAAAGTTGTAACTCATATTTTCGAAATGTGTTTTCGATTTTGAAAATGTGAACAACATTCATTTTCTTTTTCTCTTCTCTATTTTTTTCTGTTAGAGAGATTGATTGAAAATATAAATAAACAAACCTAGGTCGGCACCAATATCTCCTTTATAGCTCTATTGAATTAAACGTGAAGTAAGTAAAATGAAAATGCTACGTCAAAAACTTTAAACAATAAATCAATGATGTAAACGATGTTATTTGGGTACAAAAATGATTTTTTTCTTGCATGACCAATGCATATTGTGTAATTTGATACGAGCTTCCATTTAATAAATTATAATATTCGTTTCGATACCCGAGTAAAACGTTATCTCCTTTGGAAGTTTTTACAATTATTTACCAAATGTTTTTTTGTTTTGGAAAATGTTAACGACATCTCCATTCTTTTTTTCTACCCAATATTTTTTCAATAAGAGAGATTTATTGAAAATATAAAAAAACAAACCTAGATCGGCACCAATATCTCCTTTATAGGTCTATTGAATTAAACCGGAGGTAAGTAAAATGAAAATATTGCGTCAAAAACCTTAAACAGTAAATAAGTGATGTAAACGATGTTATTTGGGTAAAAAAATGATTTTCCTTTCGAGGAAAATGCATATTGTTTAATTTGATACGAGCTTTAATTTGATATATTATAATTTTCGTTTCGATACCCCAGTCAAAAGTTATGTCCGTTGAAAGTTGTAACTCATATTTTCCAAATGTGTTTTCGATTTTGAAAATGTGAAAAACATTCATTTTCTTTTTCTCTTCCCTATTTTTTTCAATAAAAGAGATTGATTGAAAATATAAATAAACAAAACTAGGTTGACACCAATTTCTCCTTTATAGCTCTATTGAATTAAACGTGAAGTAAGTAAAATGAAAATGCTATGTCAAAAACTTTAAACAATAAATAAATGATGTAAACCATGTTATTTGGGTACAAAAACCATTTTTTTCTTGCATGACCAATGCATATTGTGTAATTTGATACGAGCTTCCATTTAATAAATTATAATATTCGTTTCGATACCCGAGTAAAAAGTTATCTCCTTTGAAAGTTTTTACACTTATTTACCAAATTATTTTTTAGTTTTTGAAAATGTTAACAACATCTCCGTTCTTTTTTTCTACTCAATATTTTTTCAATACGAGAGATTGATTGAAAATATAAAAAACAAACCTTGATCGACACCAATATCGTTTTTATAGCTCTATTGAATTAAACCGGAAGTAAGTAAAATGAAAATGGTGCGTCAAAAACTTTAAACAGTAAATAAGTGATGTAAACGATGTTATTTGGGTACAAAAATGATTTTCCTTTCGAGGAAAATGCATATTGTTTAATTTGATACGACCTTTAATTTGATATATTATAATATTCGTTTTGATGCCCCAGTCAAAAGTTATCTCCGTTGAAAGTTGTAACTCATATTTTCCAAATGTGTTTTCGATTTTGAAAATGTGAACAACATTCATTTTCTTTTTCTCTTCCCTATTTTTTTCAATAAAAGAGATTGATTGAAAATATAAATAAACAAACCTAGGTCGGCACCAATATCTCTTTTATAGCTCTATTGAATTAAACGTGAAGTAAGTAAAATGAAAATAATACGTCAAAAACATTAAACAATAAATAAATAATGGAAACGATGTTATTTGGGTACAAAAATGATTTTTTTCTTGCATGACCAATGCATATTGTGTAATTTGATACGAGCTTCCATTTAATAAATTATAATATTCGTTTCGATACCCGAGTAAAAAGTTATCTCCTTTGGAAGTTTTTACACTTATTTACCAAATGTTTTTTTGTTTTTGAAAATGTTAACGACATCTCCGTTCTTTTTTTCTACTCAATATTTTTTCAATAAGAGAGATTTATTGAAAATATAAAAAAAACAAACCTAGATCGGCACCAATATCTCCTTTATAGGTCTATTGAATTAAACCGGAGGTAAGTAAAATGAAAATATTGCGTCAAAAACTTTAAACAGTAAATAAGTGATGTAAAAGATGTTATTTGGGTACAAAAATGATTTTCCTTTCGAGGAAAATACATATTGTTTAATTTGATACGAGCTTTAATTTTATATATTATAATATTCGTTTGGATACCCCAGTCAAAAGTTATCTCTGTTGAAAGTCTTAACTCATATTTACCAAATGTGTTTTTGATTTTGAAAATGTGAACAACATTCATTTTCTTTTACTCTTCCCTATTTTTTTCAATAAGAGAGATTGATTGAAAATATAAATAAACAAACCTAGATCGGCACCAATATCTCCTTTATAGCTCTATTGAATTAAATCTGAAGTAAGTAAAATGAAAATGCTGCGTCAAAAACTTTAAACACTAAATAAATGATGTAAACGATGTTATTTGTGTACAAAAACGAATTTTTTCTTGCAAGACAAATGCATCTTGTGTAATTTGATACGAGCATCCATTTAATAAATTATAATATTCGTTTCGATACCCGAGTAAAAAGTTATCTTCGTTGAAAGTTGTTACTCTTATTTACCAAATGTTTTTTTTGTTTTTGAAAATGTTAACAACATCTCCGTTCTTTTTTTCAACTCAATATTTTTTCAATAAGAGAGATTTATTGAAAATATAAAAAAACAAACCTAGATCGGCACCAATATCTCCTTTATAGGTCTATTGAATTAAACCGGAGGTAAGTAAAATGAAAATATTGCGTCAAAAACTTTAAACAGTAAATAAGTGATGTAAAAGATGTTATTTGGGTACAAAAATGATTTTCCTTTCGAGGAAAATACATATTGTTTAATTTCATACGAGCTTTAATTTTATATATTATAATATTCGTTTGGATACCCCAGTCAAAAGTTATCTCTGTTGAAAGTCTTAACTCATATTTACCAAATGTGTTTTTGATTTTGAAAATGTGAACAACATTCATTTTCTTTTACTCTTCCCTATTTTTTTCAATAAGAGAGATTGATTGAAAATATAAATAAACAAACCTAGATCGGCACCAATATCTCCTTTATAGCTCTATTGAATTAAATCTGAAGTAAGTAAAATGAAAATGCTGCGTCAAAAACTTTAAACACTAAATAAATGATGTAAACGATGTTATTTGTGTACAAAAACGAATTTTTTCTTGCAAGACAAATGCATCTTGTGTAATTTGATACGAGCATCCATTTAATAAATTATAATATTCGTTTCGATACCCGAGTAAAAAGTTATCTTCGTTGAAAGTTGTTACTCTTATTTACCAAATGTTTTTTTTGTTTTTGAAAATGTTAACAACATCTCCGTTCTTTTTTTCAACTCAATATTTTTTCAATAAGAGAGATTTATTGAAAATATAAAAAAACAAACCTAGATCGGCACCAATATCTCCTTCATAGGTCTATTGAATTAAACCGGAGGTAAGTAAAATGAAAATATTGCGTCAAAAACTTTAAACAGTAAATAAGTGATGTAAAAGATGTTATTTGGGTACAAAAATGATTTTCCTTTCGAGGAAAATACATATTGTTTAATTTGATACGAGCTTTAATTTTATATATTATAATATTCGTTTGGATACCCCAGTCAAAAGTTATCTCCGTTGAAAGTTGTAATTCATATTTACCAAATGTGTTTTTGATTTTGAAAATTTGAACAACATTCATTTTCTTTTTCTCTTCCCTATTTTTTTCAATAAGAGAGATTGATTGAAAATATAAATAAACAAACCTAGATCGGCACCAATATCTCCTTTATAGCTCTATTGAATTAAATCTGAAGTAAGTAAAATGAAAATGCTGCGTCAAAAACTTTAAACACTAAATAAATGATGTAAACGATGTTATTTGGGTACAAAAATGATTTTTTTCTTACATGACCAATGCATATTGTGTAATTTGATACGAGCTTCCATTTAATAAATTATAATATTTGTTTCGATACCCGAGTAAAAAGTTATCTCCTTTGGAAGTTTTTACACTTA
This sequence comes from Hippophae tibetana, assembly GCA_037013495.1. Lineage (NCBI taxonomy): Eukaryota > Viridiplantae > Streptophyta > Magnoliopsida > Rosales > Elaeagnaceae > Hippophae > Hippophae tibetana. Next base: position 7,333,620 of record CM072808.1, on the reverse strand, counting down.
TTTACCAAATGTTTTTTTGTTTTTGAAAATGTTAACGACATCTCCGTTCTTTTTTTCTACTCAATATTTTTTCAATAAGAGAGATTTATTGAAAATATAAAAAAAAACAAACCTAGATCGGCACCAATATCTCCTTTATAGGTCTATTGAATTAAACCGGAGGTAAGTAAAATGAAAATATTGCGTCAAAAACTTTAAACAGTAAATAAGTGATGTAAAAGATGTTATTTGGGTACAAAAATGATTTTCCTTTCGAGGAAAATACATATTGTTTAATTTCATACGAGCTTTAATTTTATATATTATAATATTCGTTTGGATACCCCAGTCAAAAGTTATCTCTGTTGAAAGTCTTAACTCATATTTACCAAATGTGTTTTTGATTTTGAAAATGTGAACAACATTCATTTTCTTTTACTCTTCCCTATTTTTTTCAATAAGAGAGATTGATTGAAAATATAAATAAACAAACCTAGATCGGCACCAATATCTCCTTTATAGCTCTATTGAATTAAATCTGAAGTAAGTAAAATGAAAATGCTGCGTCAAAAACTTTAAACACTAAATAAATGATGTAAACGATGTTATTTGTGTACAAAAACGAATTTTTTCTTGCAAGACAAATGCATCTTGTGTAATTTGATACGAGCATCCATTTAATAAATTATAATATTCGTTTCGATACCCGAGTAAAAAGTTATCTTCGTTGAAAGTTGTTACTCTTATTTACCAAATGTTTTTTTTGTTTTTGAAAATGTTAACAACATCTCCGTTCTTTTTTTCAACTCAATATTTTTTCAATAAGAGAGATTTATTGAAAATATAAAAAAACAAACCTAGATCGGCACCAATATCTCCTTCATAGGTCTATTGAATTAAACCGGAGGTAAGTAAAATGAAAATATTGCGTCAAAAACTTTAAACAGTAAATAAGTGATGTAAAAGATGTTATTTGGGTACAAAAATGATTTTCCTTTCGAGGAAAATACATATTGTTTAATTTGATACGAGCTTTAATTTTATATATTATAATATTCGTTTGGATACCCCAGTCAAAAGTTATCTCCGTTGAAAGTTGTAATTCATATTTACCGAATGTGTTTTTGATTTTGAAAATTTGAACAACATTCATTTTCTTTTTCTCTTCCCTATTTTTTTCAATAAGAGAGATTGATTGAAAATATAAATAAACAAACCTAGATCGGCACCAATATCTCCTTTATAGCTCTATTGAATTAAATCTGAAGTAAAATGAAAATGCTACGTAAAAATCTTTAAACACAAAATAAGTGATGTAAACGATGTTATTTGGGTGCAAAATCGATTTTTTTCTTTCGAGACCAATGCATATTGTGTAATTTGATACGAGCTTCCATTTAATAAATTCTAATATTTATTTCGATACCCGAGTAAAAAGTTATCTCCGTTGAAAGTTGTTACTCTTATTTACCAAATGTTTTTTTTGTTTTTGAAAATGTGAACAACATCTCCGTTCGTTTTTTCTACTCAATATTTTTTCCATAAGAGAGATTGATTGAAAATATAAAAAAAAACCTTGACCGGCACCAATATCTCCTTATTAGGTCTATTGGATTAAACCGGAAGTAAGTAAAATGAAAATATTGCGTCAAAAACTTTAAATAGTTAATACGTGATGTAAACGATGTTATTTGGGTACAAAAATGATTTTCCTTTCGAGGAAAATGCATATTGTTTAATTTGATACGAGCTTTAATTTTATATATTATAATATTCGTTTGGATACCCCAGTCAAAAGTTATCTCCGTTGAAAGATGTAACTCATATTTACCAAATGTGTTTTTGATTTTGAAAATGTGAACAACATTCATTTTCTTTTTCTCTTCCCTATTTTTTTCAATAAGAGAGATTGATTGAAAATATAAATAAACAAACCTACGTCGGCACCAATATCTCCTTTATAGCTCTATTGAATTAAACGTGAAGTAAGTAAAATGAAAATGCTACGTCAAAAACTTTAAACAATAAATAAATGATGTAAACGATGTTATTTGGGGACAAAAAAAACGATTTTTTTCTTGCATGACCAATGCATATTGTGTAATTTGATAAGAGCTTCCATTTAATAAATTATAATATTCGTTTCGATACCCGAGTAAAAAGTTATCTCCTTTGGAAGTTTTTACACTTATTTACCAAATGTTTTTTTGTTTTTGAAAATGTTAACGACATCTCCGTTCTTTTTTTCTACTCAATATTTTTTCAATAAGAGAGATTTATTGAAAATATAAAAAAAAAACCTAGATCGGCACCAATATCTCCTTTATAGGTCTATTGAATTAAACCGGAGGTAAGTAAAATGAAAATATTGCGTCAAAAACTTTAAACAGTAAATAAGTGATGTAAACTATGTTATTTGGGTACAAAAATGATTTTCCTTTCGAGGAAAATGCATATTGTTTAATTTGATACGAGCTTTAATTTTATATATTATAATATTCGTTTGGATACCCCAGTCAAAAGTTATCTCCGTTGAAAGATGTAACTCATATTTACCAAATGTGTTTTTGATTTTGAAAATGTGAACAACATTCATTTTCTTTTTCTCTTCCCTATTTTTTTCAATAAGAGAGATTGATTGAAAATATAAATAAACAAACCTAGGTCGGCACCAATATCTCCTTTATAGCTCTATTGAATTAAATCTGAAGTAAGTAAAATGAAAATGCTTCGTCAAAAACTTTAAACACTAAATAAATGATGTAAACGATGTTATTTAGGTACAAAAACGAATTTTTTCTTGCATGACCAATGCATATTGTGTAAGTTGATACGAGCATCCATTTAATAAATTATAATATTCGTTTCGATACCCGAGTAAAAAGTTATCTCCTTTGAAAGTTTTTACACTTATTTACCAAATTTGTTTTTGTTTTTGAAAATGTTAAAAACATCTCCATTCTTTTTTTCTACTCAATATTTTTTCAATAAGAGAGATTGATTGAAAATATAAAAAACAAACCTTGATCGGCACCAATATCTCCTTTATAGCTCTATTGAATTAAACCGGAAGTAAGTAAAATGAAAATGGTGCGTCAAAAACTTTAAACAGTAAATAAGTGATGTAAACGATGTTATTTGGGTACAAAAATGATTTTCCTTTCGAGGAAAATGCATATTGTTTAATTTGATATGAGCTTTAATTTGATATATTATAATATTCGTTTTGATGCCCCAGTCAAAAGTTATCTCCTTTGAAAGTTGTAACTCATATTTTCCAAATGTGTTTTCGATTTTGAAAATGTGAACAACATTCATTTTCTTTTTCTCTTCCCTATTTTTTTCAATAAAAGTGATTGATTGAAAATATAAATAAAGAAAACCCTATGTCGGCACCAATATCTCCTTTATAGCTCTCTTGAATTAAACCTGAAGTAAGTAAAATGAAAATGCTGCGTCAAAATCTTTAAACACAAAATAAGTGATGTAAACGATGTTATTTGGGTACAAAAACGATTTTTTTCTTTTGAGACCAATGCATATTGTGTAATTTGATACGAGCTTCCATTTAATAAATTATAATATTCGTTTCGATACCCGAGTAAAAAGTTATCTCCTTTGAAAGTTTTTACACTTATTTACCAAATTTGTTTTGGTTTTTGAAAATGTTAACGACATCTCCGTTCTTTTTTTCTACTCAATATTTTTCCAATAAGAGAGATTTATTGAAAAAATAAAAAAACAAACCTAGATCGGCACCAATATCTCCTTTATAGTTCTATTGAATTAAACCGGAGGTAAGTAAAATGAAAATATTGCGTCAAAAACTTTAAAAAGTAAATAAGTGATGTATACGATGTTATTTGGGTAAAAAATGATTTTCCTTTCGAGGAAAATGCATATTGTTTAATTTGATACGAGCTTTAATTTGATTATATAATATTCGTTTCGATACCCCAATCAAAAGTTATCTCTATTGAAAGTTGTAACTCATATTTACCAAATGTGTTTTCTATTTTGAAAATGTGAACAACATTCATTTTCTTTTTCTCTTCTCTATTTTTTTCAATAAGAGAGATTGATTGAATATATAAATAAACAAACCTAGGTCGGCTCCAATATCTTCTTTATAGCTCTATTGAATTAAACGTGAAGTAAGTAAAATGAAAATACTGCGTCAAAAACTTTAAACACTAAATAAATGATTTAAACGATGTTATTTGGGTACAAAAACGATTTTTTTCTTGGATGACCCATGCATATTGTGTAATTTGATACGAGCTTCCATTTAATAAATTATAATATTCGTTTCGATACTCGAGTAAAAAGTTATCTAGTTTGAAAGCTTTTACACTTATTTACCAAATGTTTTTTTGTTTTTGAAAATGTTAACAACATCTCTGTTCTTTTTTTCTACTCAATATTTTTTCAATAAGAGAGATTGATTGAAAATATAAAAAAACAAACCTAGATCGGCACCAATACTCCTTTATAGATCTATTGAATTAAACCGGACGTAAGTAAAATGAAAATAGTGCGTCAAAAACTTTAAACAGTTAATAAGTGATGTAAATGATGTTATTTATGTACAAAAATGATTTTCCTTTCGAGGAAAATGCATATTGTTTAATTTGATACGAGCATTAATTTGATATATTATAATATTCGTTTCGATACCCTAGTCAAAAGTTATCTCCGTTGAAAGTTGTAACTCATATTTACCAAATATGTTTTTGATGTTGAAAATTTGAACAACATTGCCCTTCTTTTTCTCTTCTCTATTTTTTTTTTGGAATAATAGAGATTGATGGAAAATATAAATAAAGAAAACCCTAGGTCGGCACCAATATCACCTTTATAGCTCTCTTGAATTAAACCGGAAGTAAGTAAAATGAAAATAGTGCGTCAAAATCTTTAAACAGTAAATAAGTGATGTAAACGATGTTATTTGGGTACAAAAACGATTTTTTTCTTGCGAGACCAATGCATATTGTGTAATTTGATACGAGCTTCCATTTAATAAATTATAATATTCGTTTCGATACCCGAGTAAAAAGTTATCTCCGTTGAAAGTTGTTACTCTTTTTTACCAAATGTTTTTTTGTTTTTGAAAATGTGAACAAAATCTACGTTCTTTTTTTCTACTCAATATTTTTTCAATAAGAGAGATTGATTGAAAATATAAATATACAAACCTTGATCGGCACCAACATCTCCTTTATAGCTCTATTGAATTAAACCGGAAGTAAAATGAAAATGGTGCGTCAAATACTTTAAACAGTAAATAAGTGATGTGAACGATGTTATTTGGGTACAAAAATGATTTTCCTTTCAAAGAAAATACATATTGTTTAATTTGATAGGAGCTTTAATTTGATATATTATAATATTCATTTCGATACCCCAGTCAAAAGTTATCTTCGTTGAAAGTTGTAACTCATATTTACCAAATTTGTTTTCTATTTTGAAAATGTGAACTACATTCATTTTCTTTTTCTCTTCTCTATTTTTTTCAATAAGAGAGATTGATTGAAAATATAAATAAACAAACCTAGGTCGGCACCAATATCTCCTTTATAGCTCTATTGAATTAAACGTGAAGTAAGTAAAATGAAAATAATACGTCAAAAACATTAAACAATAAATAAATGATGTAAACGATGTTATTTGGGTACAAAAACGATTTTTTTCTTGCATGACCAATGCATATTGTGTAATTTGATACGAGCTTCCATTTAATAAATTATAATATTCGTTTCGATACTCGAGTAAAAAGTTATCTAGTTTGAAAGCTTTTACACTTATTTACCAAATGTTTTTTTGTTTTTGAAAATGTTAACAACATCTCTGTTCTTTTTTTCTACTCAATATATTTTCAATAAGAGAGATTGATTGAAAATATAAAAAAACAAACCTAGATCGGCACCAACATCTCCTTTATAGCTCTATTGAATTAAACTGGAAGTAAGTAAAATGAAAATGGTGCGTCAAAAACTTTAAACAGTAAATAAGTGATGTAAACGATGTTATTTGGGTACAAAAATGATTTTCCTTTCGAGGAAAATGCATATTGTTTAATTTGATACGAGCTTTAATTTGATATATTATAATATTCGTTTCGATACCCCAGTCAAAAGTTATCTCCGTTGAAAGTTGTAACTCATATTTACCAAATGTGTTTTCTATTTTGAAAATGTGAACAACATTCATTTTCTTTTTCTCTTCTCTATTTTTTTCAATAAGAGAGATTGATTGAAAATATAAATAAAAAAACCTAGGTCGGCACCAATATCTCTTTTATAGCTCTATTGAATTAAACGTGAAGTAAGTAAAATGAAAATAATACGTCAAAAACATTAAACAATAAATAAATGATGTAAACGATGTTATTTGGGTACAAAAACGATTCTTTTCTTGCATGACCAATGCATATTGTGTAATTTGATACGAGCTTCCATTTAATAAATTATAATATTCGTTTCGATACTCGAATAAAAAGTTATCTAGTTTGAAAGCTTTTACACTTATTTACCAAATGTTTTTTTGTTTTTGAAAATGTTAACAACATCTCTGTTCTTTTTTTCTACTCAATATTTTTTCAATAAGAGAGATTGATTGAAAATATAAAAAAACAAACCTAGATCGGCACCAATACTCCTTTATAGATCTATTGAATTAAACCGGACGTAAGTAAAATGAAAATAGTGCGTCAAAAACTTTAAACAGTTAATAAGTGATGTAAATGATGTTATTTATGTACAAAAATGATTTTCCTTTCGAGGAAAATGCATATTGTTTAATTTGATACGAGCATTAATTTGATATATTATAATATTCGTTTCGATACCCTAGTCAAAAGTTATCTCCGTTGAAAGTTGTAACTCATATTTACCAAATATGTTTTTGATGTTGAAAATTTGAACAACATTGCCCTTCTTTTTCTCTTCTCTATTTTTTTTTTGGAATAATAGAGATTGATGGAAAATATAAATAAAGAAAACCCTAGGTCGGCACCAATATCACCTTTATAGCTCTCTTGAATTAAACCGGAAGTAAGTAAAATGAAAATAGTGCGTCAAAATCTTTAAACAGTAAATAAGTGATGTAAACGATGTTATTTGGGTACAAAAACGATTTTTTTCTTGCGAGACCAATGCATATTGTGTAATTTGATACGAGCTTCCATTTAATAAATTATAATATTCGTTTCGATACCCGAGTAAAAAGTTATCTCCGTTGAAAGTTGTTACTCTTTTTTACCAAATGTTTTTTTGTTTTTGAAAATGTGAACAAAATCTACGTTCTTTTTTTCTACTCAATATTTTTTCAATAAGAGAGATTGATTGAAAATATAAATATACAAACCTTGATCGGCACCAACATCTCCTTTATAGCTCTATTGAATTAAACCGGAAGTAAAATGAAAATGGTGCGTCAAAAATTTTAAACAGTAAATAAGTGATGTGAACGATGTTATTTGGGTACAAAAATGATTTTCCTTTCAAAGAAAATACATATTGTTTAATTTGATAGGAGCTTTAATTTGATATATTATAATATTCATTTCGATACCCCAGTCAAAAGTTATCTTCGTTGAAAGTTGTAACTCATATTTACCAAATTTGTTTTCTATTTTGAAAATGTGAACTACATTCATTTTCTTTTTCTCTTCTCTATTTTTTTCAATAAGAGAGATTGATTGAAAATATAAATAAACAAACCTAGGTCGGCACCAATATCTCCTTTATAGCTCTATTGAATTAAACGTGAAGTAAGTAAAATGAAAATAATACGTCAAAAACATTAAACAATAAATAAATGATGTAAACGATGTTATTTGGGTACAAAAACGATTTTTTTCTTGCGTGACCAATGCATATTGTGTAATTTGATACGAGCTTCCATTTAATAAATTATAATATTCGTTTCGATACTCGAGTAAAAAGTTATCTAGTTTGAAAGCTTTTACACTTATTTACCAAATGTTTTTTTGTTTTTGAAAATGTTAACAACATCTCTGTTCTTTTTTTCTACTCAATATCTTTTCAATAAGAGAGATTGATTGAAAATATAAAAAAACAAACCTAGATCGGCACCAACATCTCCTTTATAGCTCTATTGAATTAAACTGGAAGTAAGTAAAATGAAAATGGTGCGTCAAAAACTTTAAACAGTAAATAAGTGATGTAAACGATGTTATTTGGGTACAAAAATGATTTTCCTTTCGAGGAAAATGCATATTGTTTAATTTGATACGAGCTTTAATTTGATATATTATAATATTCGTTTCGATACCCCAGTCAAAAGTTATCTCCGTTGAAAGTTGTAACTCATATTTACCAAATGTGTTTTCTATTTTGAAAATGTGAACAACATTCATTTTCTTTTTCTCTTCTCTATTTTTTTCAATAAGAGAGATTGATTGAAAATATAAATAAACAAACCTAGGTCGGCACCAATATCTCTTTTATAGCTCTATTGAATTAAACGTGAAGTAAGTAAAATGAAAATAATACGTCAAAAACATTAAACAATAAATAAATGATGTAAACGATGTTATTTGGGTACAAAAACGATTCTTTTCTTGCATGACCAATGCATATTGTGTAATTTGATACGAGCTTCCATTTAATAAATTATAATATTCGTTTCGATACTCGAATAAAAAGTTATCTAGTTTGAAAGCTTTTACACTTATTTACCAAATGTTTTTTTGTTTTTGAAAATGTTAACAACATCTCTGTTCTTTTTTTCTACTCAATAATTTTTCAATAAGAGAGATTGATTGAAAATATAAAAAATCAAACCTAGATCGGCACCAATACTCCTTTATAGGTCTATTGAATTAAACCGGACGTAAGTAAAATGAAAATAGTGCGTCAAAAACTTTAAACAGTTAATAAGTGATGTAAACGATGTTATTTATGTACAAAAATGATTTTCCTTTCGAGGAAAATGCATATTGTTTAATTTGATACGAGCATTAATTTGATATATTATAATATTCGTTTCGATACCCCAGTCAAAAGTTATCTCCGTTGAAAGTTGTAACTCATATTTACCAAATATGTTTTTGATGTTGAAAATTTGAACAACATTGCCCTTCTTTTTCTCTTCTCTATTTTTTTTTGGTATAATAGAGATTGATGGAAAATATAAATAAAGAAAACCCTAGGTCGGCACCAATATCACCTTTATAGCTCTCTTGAATTAAACCGGAAGTAAGTAAAATGAAAATAGTGCGTCAAAATCTTTAAACAGTAAATAAGTGATGTAAACGATGTTATTTGGGTACAAAAACGATTTTTTTTCTTGCGAGACCAATGCATATTGTGTAATTTGATACGAGCTTCCATTTAATAAATTATAATATTCGTTTCGATACCCGAGTAAAAAGTTATCTCCGTTGAAAGTTGTTACTCTTTTTTACCAAATGTTTTTTTGTTTTTGAAAATGTGAACAAAATCTACGTTCTTTTTTTCCACTCAATATTTTTTCAATAAGAAGATTGATTGAAAATATAAATAAACAAACCTTGATCGGCACCAACATCTCCTTTATAGCTCTATTGAATTAAACTGGAAGTAAGTAAAATGAAAATGGTGCGTCAAAAACTTTAAACAGTAAATAAGTGATGTAAACGATGTTATTTGGGTACAAAAATGATTTTCCTTTCGAGGAAAATGCATATTGTTTAATTTGATACGAGCTTTAATTTGATATATTATAATATTCGTTTCGATACCCCAGTCAAAAGTTATCTACGTTGAAAGTTGTAACTCATATTTACCAAATGTGTTTTCTATTTTGAAAATGTGAACAACATTCATTTTCTTTTTCTCTTCTCTATTTTTTTCAATAAGAGAGATTGATTGAAAATATAAATAAACAAACCTAGGTCGGCACCAATATCTCTTTTATAGCTCTATTGAATTAAACGTGAAGTAAGTAAAATGAAAATAATACGTCAAAAACATTAAACAATAAATAAATAATGGAAACGATGTTATTTGGGTACAAAAACGATTTTTTTCTTGCATGACCAATGCATATTGTGTAATTTGATACGAGCTTCCATTTAATAAATTATAATATTCGTTTCGATACTCGAATAAAAAGTTATCTAGTTTGAAAGCTTTTACACTTATTTACCAAATGTTTTTTTGTTTTTGAAAATGTTAACAACATCTCTGTTCTTTTTTTCTACTCAATATTTTTTCAATAAGAGAGATTGATTGAAAATATAAAAAAACAAACCTAGATCGGCACCAATACTCCTTTATAGGTCTATTGAATTAAACAGGACGTAAGTAAAATGAAAATAGTGCGTCAAAAACTTTAAACAGTTAATAAGTGATGTAAACGATGTTATTTATGTACAAAAATGATTTTCCTTTCGAGGAAAATGCATATTGTTTAATTTGATACGAGCTTTAATTTGATATATTATAATATTCGTTTCGATACCCCAGTCAAAAGTTATCTCCGTTGAAAGTTGTAACTCATATTTACCAAATGTGTTTTCTATTTTGAAAATGTGAACAACATTCATTTTCTTTTTCTCTTCTCTATTTTTTTCAATAAGAGAGATTGATTGAAAATATAAATAAACAAACCTAGGTCGGCACCAATATCTCTTTTATAGCTCTATTGAATTAAACGTGAAGTAAGTAAAATGAAAATAATACGTCAAAAACATTAAACAATAAATAAATGATGTAAACGATGTTATTTGGGTACAAAAACGATTCTTTTCTTGCATGACCAATGCATATTGTGTAATTTGATACGAGCTTCCATTTAATAAATTATAATATTCGTTTCGATACTCGAATAAAAAGTTATCTAGTTTGAAAGCTTTTACACTTATTTACCAAATGTTTTTTTGTTTTTGAAAATGTTAACAACATCTCTGTTCTTTTTTTCTACTCAATATTTTTTCAATAAGAGAGATTGATTGAAAATACAAAAAAACAAACCTAGATCGGCACCAATACTCCTTTATAGCTCTATTGAATTAAACCGGAAGTAAAATGAAAATGGTGCGTCAAAAACTTTAAACAGTAAATAAGTGATGTGAACGATGTTATTTGGGTACAAAAATGATTTTCCTTTCAAAGAAAATACATATTGTTTAATTTGATAGGAGCTTTAATTTGATATATTATAATATTCATTTCGATACCCCAGTCAAAAGTTATCTTCGTTGAAAGTTGTAACTCATATTTACCAAATATGTTTTTGATGTTGAAAATTTGAACAACATTGCCCTTCTTTTTCTCTTCTCTATTTTTTTTTGGTATAATAGAGATTGATGGAAAATATAAATAAAGAAAACACTAGGTCGGCACCAATATCTCCTTTATAGCTCTATTGAATTAAACGTGAAGTAAGTAAAATGAAAATAATACGTCAAAAACATTAAACAATAAATAAATGATGTAAACGATGTTATTTGGGTACAAAAACGATTTTTTTCTTGCGAGACCAATGCATATTGTGTAATTTGATACGAGCTTCCATTTAATAAATTATAATATTCGTTTCGATACCCGAGTAAAAAGTTATCTCCGTTGAAAGTTGTTACTCTTTTTTACCAAATGTTTTTTTGTTTTTGAAAATGTGAACAAAATCTACGTTCTTTTTTTCCACTCAATATTTTTTCAATAAGAAGATTGATTGAAAATATAAATAAACAAACCTTGATCGGCACCAACATCTCCTTTATAGCTCTATTGAATTAAACTGGAAGTAAGTAAAATGAAAATGGTGCGTCAAAAACTTTAAACAGTAAATAAGTGATGTAAACGATGTTATTTGGGTACAAAAATGATTTTCCTTTCGAGGAAAATGCATATTGTTTAATTTGATACGAGCTTTAATTTGATATATTATAATATTCGTTTCGATACCCCAGTCAAAAGTTATCTACGTTGAAAGTTGTAACTCATATTTACCAAATGTGTTTTCTATTTTGAAAATGTGAACAACATTCATTTTCTTTTTCTCTTCTCTATTTTTTTCAATAAGAGAGATTGATTGAAAATATAAATAAACAAACCTAGGTCGGCACCAATATCTCTTTTATAGCTCTATTGAATTAAACGTGAAGTAAGTAAAATGAAAATAATACGTCAAAAACATTAAACAATAAATAAATAATGGAAACGATGTTATTTGGGTACAAAAACGATTTTTTTCTTGCATGACCAATGCATATTGTGTAATTTGATACGAGCTTCCATTTAATAAATTATAATATTCGTTTCGATACTCGAATAAAAAGTTATCTAGTTTGAAAGCTTTTACACTTATTTACCAAATGTTTTTTTGTTTTTGAAAATGTTAACAACATCTCTGTTCTTTTTTTCTACTCAATATTTTTTCAATAAGAGAGATTGATTGAAAATATAAAAAAACAATCCTAGATCGGCACCAATACTCCTTTATAGGTCTATTGAATTAAACCGGACGTAAGTAAAATGAAAATAGTGCGTCAAAAACTTTAAACAGTTAATAAGTGATGTAAACGATGTTATTTATGTACAAAAATGATTTTCCTTTCGAGGAAAATGCATATTGTTTAATTTGATACGAGCATTAATTTGATATATTATAATATTCGTTTCGATACCCCAGTCAAAAGTTATCTCCGTTGAAAGTTGTAACTCATATTTACCAAATATGTTTTTGATGTTGAAAATTTGAACAACATTCATTTTCTTTTTCTCTTCTCTATTTTTTTTTGGTATAATAGACATTGATGGAAAATATAAATAAAGAAAACCCTAGGTCGGCACCAATATCACCTTTATAGCTCTCTTGAATTAAACCGGAAGTAAGTAAAATGAAAATAGTGCGTCAAAATCTTTAAACAGTAAATAAGTGATGTAAACGATGTTATTTGGGTACAAAAACGATTTTTTTTCTTGCTAGACCAATGCATATTGTGTAATTTGATACGAGCTTCTATTTAATAAATTATAATATTCGTTTCGATACCCGAGTAAAAAGTTATCTCCGTTGAAAGTTGTTACTCTTTTTTACCAAATGTTTTTTTGTTTTTGAAAATGTGAACAAAATCTACGTTCTTTTTTTCCACTCAATATTTTTTCAATAAGAAGATTGATTGAAAATATAAATAAACAAACCTTGATCGGCACCAACATCTCCTTTATAGCTCTATTGAATTAAACTGGAAGTAAGTAAAATGAAAATGGTGCGTCAAAAACTTTAAACAGTAAATAAGTGATGTAAACGATGTTATTTGGGTACAAAAATGATTTTCCTTTCGAGGAAAATGCATATTGTTTAATTTGATACGAGCTTTAATTTGATATATTATAATATTCGTTTCGATACCCCAGTCAAAAGTTATCTACGTTGAAAGTTGTAACTCATATTTACCAAATGTGTTTTCTATTTTGAAAATGTGAACAACATTCATTTCCTTTTTCTCTTCTCTATTTTTTTCAATAAGAGAGATTGATTGAAAATATAAATAAACAAACCTAGGTCGGCACCAATATCTCTTTTATAGCTCTATTGAATTAAACGTGAATTAAGTAAAATGAAAATAATACGTCAAAAACATTAAACAATAAATAAATGATGTAAACGATGTTATTTGGGTACAAAAACGATTTTTTTCTTGCATGACCAATGCATATTGTGTAATTTGATACGAGCTTCCATTGAATAAATTATAATATTCGTTTCGATACTCGAATAAAAAGTTATCTAGTTTGAAAGCTTTTACACTTATTTACCAAATGTTTTTTTGTTTTTGAAAATGTTAACAACATCTCTGTTCTTTTTTTCTACTCAATATTTTTTCAATAAGAGAGATTGATTGAAAATATAAAAAAACAAACCTAGATCGGCACCAATACTCCTTTATAGGTCTATTGAATTAAACCGGACGTAAGTAAAATGAAAATAGTGCGTCAAAAACTTTAAACAGTTAATAAGTGATGTAAACGATGTTATTTATGTACAAAAATGATTTTCCTTTCGAGGAAAATGCATATTGTTTAATTTGATACGAGCATTAATTTGATATATTATAATATTCGTTTCGATACCCCAGTCAAAAGTTATCTCCGTTGAAAGTTGTAACTCATATTTACCAAATATGTTTTTGATGTTGAAAATTTGAACAACATTGCCCTTCTTTTTCTCTTCTCTATTTTTTTTTGGTATAATAGAGATTGATGGAAAATATAAATAAAGAAAACCCTAGGTCGGCACCAATATCACCTTTATAGCTCTCTTGAATTAAACCGGAAGTAAGTAAAATGAAAATAGTGCGTCAAAATCTTTAAACAGTAAATAAGTGATGTAAACGATGTTATTTGGGTACAAAAACGATTTTTTTTCTTGCGAGACCAATGCATATTGTGTAATTTGATACGAGCTTCCATTTAATAAATTATAATATTCGTTTCGATACCCGAGTAAAAAGTTATCTCCGTTGAAAGTTGTTACTCTTTTTTACCAAATGTTTTTTTGTTTTTGAAAATGTGAACAAAATCTACGTTCTTTTTTTCCACTCAATATTTTTTCAATAAGAAGATTGATTGAAAATATAAATAAACAAACCTTGATCGGCACCAACATCTCCTTTATAGCTCTATTGAATTAAACTGGAAGTAAGTAAAATGAAAATGGTGCGTCAAAAACTTTAAACAGTAAATAAGTGATGTAAACGATGTTATTTGGGTACAAAAATGATTTTCCTTTCGAGGAAAATGCATATTGTTTAATTTGATACGAGCTTTAATTTGATATATTATAATATTCGTTTCGATACCCCAGTCAAAAGTTATCTACGTTGAAAGTTGTAACTCATATTTACCAAATGTGTTTTCTATTTTGAAAATGTGAACAACATTCATTTTCTTTTTCTCTTCTCTATTTTTTTCAATAAGAGAGATTGATTGAAAATATAAATAAACAAACCTAGGTCGGCACCAATATCTCTTTTATAGCTCTATTGAATTAAACGTGAAGTAAGTAAAATGAAAATAATACGTCAAAAACATTAAACAATAAATAAATAATGGAAACGATGTTATTTGGGTACAAAAACGATTTTTTTCTTGCATGACCAATGCATATTGTGTAATTTGATACGAGCTTCCATTTAATAAATTATAATATTCGTTTCGATACTCGAATAAAAAGTTATCTAGTTTGAAAGCTTTTACACTTATTTACCAAATGTTTTTTTGTTTTTGAAAATGTTAACAACATCTCTGTTCTTTTTTTCTACTCAATATTTTTTCAATAAGAGAGATTGATTGAAAATATAAAAAAACAATCCTAGATCGGCACCAATACTCCTTTATAGGTCTATTGAATTAAACCGGACGTAAGTAAAATGAAAATAGTGCGTCAAAAACTTTAAACAGTTAATAAGTGATGTAAACGATGTTATTTATGTACAAAAATGATTTTCCTTTCGAGGAAAATGCATATTGTTTAATTTGATACGAGCATTAATTTGATATATTATAATATTCGTTTCGATACCCCAGTCAAAAGTTATCTCCGTTGAAAGTTGTAACTCATATTTACCAAATATGTTTTTGATGTTGAAAATTTGAACAACATTCATTTTCTTTTTCTCTTCTCTATTTTTTTTTGGTATAATAGACATTGATGGAAAATATAAATAAAGAAAACCCTAGGTCGGCACCAATATCACCTTTATAGCTCTCTTGAATTAAACCGGAAGTAAGTAAAATGAAAATAGTGCGTCAAAATCTTTAAACAGTAAATAAGTGATGTAAACGATGTTATTTGGGTACAAAAACGATTTTTTTTCTTGCTAGACCAATGCATATTGTGTAATTTGATACGAGCTTCTATTTAATAAATTATAATATTCGTTTCGATACCCGAGTAAAAAGTTATCTCCGTTGAAAGTTGTTACTCTTTTTTACCAAATGTTTTTTTGTTTTTGAAAATGTGAACAAAATCTACGTTCTTTTTTTCCACTCAATATTTTTTCAATAAGAAGATTGATTGAAAATATAAATAAACAAACCTTGATCGGCACCAACATCTCCTTTATAGCTCTATTGAATTAAACTGGAAGTAAGTAAAATGAAAATGGTGCGTCAAAAACTTTAAACAGTAAATAAGTGATGTAAACGATGTTATTTGGGTACAAAAATGATTTTCCTTTCGAGGAAAATGCATATTGTTTAATTTGATACGAGCTTTAATTTGATATATTATAATATTCGTTTCGATACCCCAGTCAAAAGTTATCTACGTTGAAAGTTGTAACTCATATTTACCAAATGTGTTTTCTATTTTGAAAATGTGAACAACATTCATTTCCTTTTTCTCTTCTCTATTTTTTTCAATAAGAGAGATTGATTGAAAATATAAATAAACAAACCTAGGTCGGCACCAATATCTCTTTTATAGCTCTATTGAATTAAACGTGAATTAAGTAAAATGAAAATAATACGTCAAAAACATTAAACAATAAATAAATGATGTAAACGATGTTATTTGGGTACAAAAACGATTTTTTTCTTGCATGACCAATGCATATTGTGTAATTTGATACGAGCTTCCATTGAATAAATTATAATATTCGTTTCGATACTCGAATAAAAAGTTATCTAGTTTGAAAGCTTTTACACTTATTTACCAAATGTTTTTTTGTTTTTGAAAATGTTAACAACATCTCTGTTCTTTTTTTCTACTCAATATTTTTTCAATAAGAGAGATTGATTGAAAATATAAAAAAACAAACCTAGATCGGCACCAATACTCCTTTATAGGTCTATTGAATTAAACCGGACGTAAGTAAAATGAAAATAGTGCGTCAAAAACTTTAAACAGTTAATAAGTGATGTAAACGATGTTATTTATGTACAAAAATGATTTTCCTTTCGAGGAAAATGCATATTGTTTAATTTGATACGAGCATTAATTTGATATATTATAATATTCGTTTCGATACCCCAGTCAAAAGTTATCTCCGTTGAAAGTTGTAACTCATATTTACCAAATATGTTTTTGATGTTGAAAATTTGAACAACATTGCCCTTCTTTTTCTCTTCTCTATTTTTTTTTGGTATAATAGAGATTGATGGAAAATATAAATAAAGAAAACCCTAGGTCGGCACCAATATCACCTTTATAGCTCTCTTGAATTAAACCGGAAGTAAGTAAAATGAAAATAGTGCGTCAAAATCTTTAAACAGTAAATAAGTGATGTAAACGATGTTATTTGGGTACAAAAACGATTTTTTTTCTTGCGAGACCAATGCATATTGTGTAATTTGATACTAGCTTCCATTTAATAAATTATAATATTCGTTTCGATACCCGAGTAAAAAGTTATCTCCGTTGAAAGTTGTTACTCTTTTTTACCAAATGTTTTTTTGTTTTTGAAAATGTGAACAAAATCTACGTTCTTTTTTTCCACTCAATATTTTTTCAATAAGAAGATTGATTGAAAATATAAATAAACAAACCTTGATCGGCACCAACATCTCCTTTATAGCTCTATTGAATTAAACTGGAAGTAAGTAAAATGAAAATGGTGCGTCAAAAACTTTAAACAGTAAATAAGTGATGTAAACGATGTTATTTGGGTACAAAAATGATTTTCCTTTCGAGGAAAATGCATATTGTTTAATTTGATACGAGCTTTAATTTGATATATTATAATATTCGTTTCGATACCCCAGTCAAAAGTTATCTACGTTGAAAGTTGTAACTCATATTTACCAAATGTGTTTTCTATTTTGAAAATGTGAACAACATTCATTTTCTTTTTCTCTTCTCTATTTTTTTCAATAAGAGAGATTGATTGAAAATATAAATAAACAAACCTAGGTCGGCACCAATATCTCTTTTATAGCTCTATTGAATTAAACGTGAAGTAAGTAAAATGAAAATAATACGTCAAAAACATTAAACAATAAATAAATAATGGAAACGATGTTATTTGGGTACAAAAACGATTTTTTTCTTGCATGACCAATGCATATTGTGTAATTTGATACGAGCTTCCATTTAATAAATTATAATATTCGTTTCGATACTCGAATAAAAAGTTATCTAGTTTGAAAGCTTTTACACTTATTTACCAAATGTTTTTTTGTTTTTGAAAATGTTAACAACATCTCTGTTCTTTTTTTCTACTCAATATTTTTTCAATAAGAGAGATTGATTGAAAATACAAAAAAACAAACCTAGATCGGCACCAATACTCCTTTATAGGTCTATTGATCTAAACCGGACGTAAGTAAAATGAAAATAGTGCGTCAAAAACTTTAAACAGTTAATAAGTGATGTAAACGATGTTATTTATGTACAAAAATGATTTTCCTTTCGAAGAAAATGCATATTGTTTAATTTGATACGAGCATTAATTTGATATATTATAATATTCGTTTCGATACCCCAGTCAAAAGTTATCTCCGTTGAAAGTTGTAACTCATATTTACCAAATATATTTTTGATGTTGAAAATTTGAACAACATTGCCCTTCTTTTTCTCTTCTCTATTTTTTTTTTGGTATAATAGACATTGATGGAAAATATAAATAAAGAAAACCCTAGGTCGGCACCAATATCACCTTTATAGCTCTCTTGAATTAAACCGGAAGTAAGTAAAATGAAAATAGTGCGTCAAAATCTTTAAACTGTAAATAAGTGATGTAAACGATGTTATTTGGGTACAAAAACGATTTTTTTTCTTGCGAGACCAATGCATATTGTGTAATTTGATACGAGCTTCCATTTAATAAATTATAATATTCGTTTCGATACCCGAGTAAAAAGTTATCTCCGTTGAAAGTTGTTACTCTTTTTTACCAAATGTTTTTTTGTTTTTGAAAATGTGAACAAAATCTACGTTCTTTTTTTCCACTCAATATTTTTTCAATAAGAAGATTGATTGAAAATATAAATAAACAAACCTTGATCGGCACCAACATCTCCTTTATAGCTCTATTGAATTAAACTGGAAGTAAGTAAAATGAAAATGGTGCGTCAAAAACTTTAAACAGTAAATAAGTGATGTAAACGATGTTATTTGGGTACAAAAATGATTTTCCTTTCGAGGAAAATGCATATTGTTTAATTTGATACGAGCTTTAATTTGATATATTATAATATTCGTTTCGATACCCCAGTCAAAAGTTATCTACGTTGAAAGTTGTAACTCATATTTACCAAATGTGTTTTCTATTTTGAAAATGTGAACAACATTCATTTTCTTTTTCTCTTCTCTATTTTTTTCAATAAGAGAGATTGATTGAAAATATAAATAAACAAACCTAGGTCGGCACCAATATCTCTTTTATAGCTCTATTGAATTAAACGTGAAGTAAGTAAAATGAAAATAATACGTCAAAAACATTAAACAATAAATAAATGATGTAAACGATGTTATTTGGGTACAAAAACGATTTTTTTCTTGCATGACCAATGCATATTGTGTAATTTGATACGAGCTTCCATTTAATAAATTATAATATTCGTTTCGATACTCGAATAAAAAGTTATCTAGTTTGAAAGCTTTTACACTTATTTACCAAATGTTTTTTTGTTTTTGAAAATGTTAACAACATCTCTGTTCTTTTTTTCTACTCAATATTTTTTCAATAAGAGAGATTGATTGAAAATATAAAAAAACAAACCTAGATCGGCACCAATACTCCTTTATAGGTCTATTGAATTAAACCGGACGTAAGTAAAATGAAAATAGTGCGTCAAAAACTTTAAACAGTTAATAAGTGATGTAAACGATGTTATTTATGTACAAAAATGATTTTCCTTTCGAGGAAAATACATATTGTTTAATTTGATACGAGCATTAATTTGATATATTATAATATTCGTTTCGATACACCAGTCAAAAGTTATCTCCGTTGAAAGTTGTAACTCATATTTACCAAATATGTTTTTGATGTTGAAAATTTGAACAACATTGCCCTTCTTTTTCTCTTCTCTATTTTTTTTTGGTATAATAGACATTGATGGAAAATATAAATAAAGAAAACCCTAGGTCGGCACCAATATCACCTTTATAGCTCTCTTGAATTAAACCGGAAGTAAGTAAAATGAAAATAGTGCGTCAAAATCTTTAAACAGTAAATAAGTGATGTAAACGATGTTATTTGGGTACAAAAACGATTTTTTTTCTTGCGAGACCAATGCATATTGTGTAATTTGATACGAGCTTCCATTTAATAAATTATAATATTCGTTTCGATACCCGAGTAAAAAGTTATCTCCGTTGAAAGTTGTTACTCTTTTTTACCAAATGTTTTTTTGTTTTTGAAAATGTGAACAAAATCTACGTTCTTTTTTTCCACTCAATATTTTTTCAATAAGAAGATTGATTGAAAATATAAATAAACAAACCTTGATCGGCACCAACATCTCCTTTATAGCTCTATTGAATTAAACTGGAAGTAAGTAAAATGAAAATGGTGCGTCAAAAACTTTAAACAATAAATAAGTGATGTAAACGATGTTATTTGGGTAAAAAAATGATTTTCCTTTCGAGGAAAATGCATATTGTTTAATTTGATACGAGCTTTAATTTGATATATTATAATATTCGTTTCGATACCCCAGTCAAAAGTTATCTACGTTGAAAGTTGTAACTCATATTTACCAAATGTGTTTTCTATTTTGAAAATGTGAACAACATTCATTTTCTTTTTCTCTTCTCTATTTTTTTCAATAAGAGAGATTGATTGAAAATATAAATAAACAAACCTAGGTCGGCACCAATATCTCTTTTATAGCTCTATTGAATTAAACGTGAAGTAAGTAAAATGAAAATAATACGTCAAAAACATTAAACAATAAATAAATGATGTAAACGATGTTATTTGGGTACAAAAACGATTTTTTTCTTGCATGACCAATGCATATTGTGTAATTTGATACGAGCTTCCATTTAATAAATTATAATATTCGTTTCGATACTCGAATAAAAAGTTATCTAGTTTGAAAGCTTTTACACTTATTTACCAAATGTTTTTTTGTTTTTGAAAATGTTAACAACATCTCTGTTCTTTTTTTCTACTCAATATTTTTTCAATAAGAGAGATTGATTGAAAATATAAAAAAACAAACCTAGATCGGCACCAATACTCCTTTATAGGTCTATTGAATTAAACCGGACGTAAGTAAAATGAAAATAGTGCGTCAAAAACTTTAAACAGTAAATAAGTGATGTAAACGATGTTATTTATGTACAAAAATGATTTTCCTTTCGAGGAAAATGCATATTGTTTAATTTGATACGAGCATTAATTTGATATATTATAATATTCGTTTCGATACCCCAGTCAAAAGTTATCTCCGTTGAAAGTTGTAACTCATATTTACCAAATATGTTTTTGATGTTGAAAATTTGAACAACATTGCCCTTCTTTTTCTCTTCTCTATTTTTTTTTGGAATAATAGAGATTGATGGAAAATATAAATAAAGAAAACCCTAGGTCGGCACCAATATCACCTTTATAGCTCTCTTGAATTAAACCGGAAGTAAGTAAAATGAAAATAGTGCGTCAAAATCTTTAAACAGTAAATAAGTGATGTAAACGATGTTATTTGGGTACAAAAACGATTTTTTTCTTGCGAGACCAATGCATATTGTGTAATTTGATACCAGCTTCCATTTAATAAATTATATTATTCGTTTCGATACCCGAGTAAAAAGTTATCTCCGTTGAAAGTTGTTACTCTTTTTTACCAAATGTTTATTTGTTTTTGAAAATGTGAACAAAATCTACGTTCTTTTTTTCCACTCAATATTTTTTCAATAAGAAGATTGATTGAAAATATAAATAAACAAACCTTGATCGGCACCAACATCTCCTTTATAGCTCTATTGAATTAAACTGGAAGTAAGTAAAATGAAAATGGTGCGTCAAAAACATTAAACAGTAAATAAGTGATGTAAACGATGTTATTTGGGTACAAAAATGATTTTATTTTCGAGGAAAATGCATATTGTTTAATTTGATACGAGCTTTAATTTGATATATTATAATATTCGTTTCGATACCCCAGTCAAAAGTTATCTCCGTTGAAAGTTGTAACTCATATTTACCAAATATGTTTTTGATGTTGAAAATTTGAACAACATTGCCCTTCTTTTTCTCTTCTCTATTTTTTTTTGGAATAATAGAGATTGATGGAAAATATAAATAAAGAAAACCCTAGGTCGGCACCAATATCTCCTTTATAGCTCTATTGAATTAAACCGGAAGTAAGTAAAATGAAAATGGTACGTCAAAAAATTTAAACAGTAAATAAGTGATGTAAACGATGTTATTTGGGTACAAAAATGATTTTCCTTTTGAGGAAAATGCATATTTTTTAATTTGATACGAGCTTTAATTTGATCTATTATAATATTCGTTTCGATACCCTAGTCAAAAGCTATCTCCGTTGAAAGTTGTAACTCATATTTACCAAATGTGTTTTCCATTTTGAAAATGTGAACAACATTCATTTTCTTTTTCTCTTCTCTATTTTTTTCAATAAGAGAGATTGATTGAAAATACAAATAAACAAACCTAGGTCGGCACCAATATCTTCTTTATAGCTCTATTGAATTAAACGTGAAGTAAGTAAAATGAAAATGATACGTCAAAAAACATTAAACAATAAATAAATGATGTAAACGATGTTATTTGGGTACAAAAACGATTTTTTTCTTGCATGACCAATGCATATTGTGTAATTTGATATGAGCTTCCATTTAATAAATTGTAATATTCGTTTTGATACCCGAGTAAAAAGTTATCTCCTTTGGAAGTTTTTATACTTATTTACCAAATGTTTTTTTTTGTTTTTGAAATGTTAACGACATCTCCGTTCTTTTTTTCTACTCAATATTATTTCAATAAGAGAGATTGATTGAAAATATAAAAAAACAAACCTAGATCGGCACCAATATCTCCTTTATAGGTCTATTGAATTAAACCGGACGTAAGTAAAATGAAAATAGTGCGTCAAAAACATTAAACACTAAATAAGTGATATAACAATGTAATTTGGGTACAAAAATTATTTTCCTTTCGAGGAAAATGCATATTGTTTAATTTGATACGAGCTTTAATTTGATATATTATAATATTCGGTTCGATACCCCAGTCAAAAGTTATCTCCATTGAAAGTTGTAACTCATATTTACCAAATGTGTTTTCTATTTTGAAAACGTGAACCACATTCATTTTCTTTTTCTCTTCTCTATTTTTTTCAATAAGAGAGATTGATTGAAAATATAAATAAACAAACCTAGGTCGGCACCAATATCTTCTTTATAGCTCTATTGAATTAAACGGGAAGTAAGTAAAATGAAAATGCTACGTCAAAAACATTAAACAATAAATAAATGATGTAAACCATGTTATTTGGGTACAAAAACGATTTTTTTCTTGCATGACCAAAGCATATTGTGTAATTTGATACGAGCTTCCATTTAATAAATTATAATATTCGTTTCGATACCCGAGTAAAAAGTTATGTCCTTTGGATGTTTTTACACTTATTTACCAAATGTTTTTTTGTTTTTGAAAATGTTAACGACATCTCCGTTCTTTTTTTCTACTCAATATTTTTTCAATAAGAGATATTGATTGAAAATATAAAAAAAACAAACATAGATCGGCACCAATATCTTCTTTATAGGTCTATTGAATTAAACCGGAAGTAAGTAAAATGAAAATGGTGCGTCAAAAACTTTAAACAGTAAATAAGTGATGTAAACGATGTTATTTGGGTACAAAAATGATTTTCCTTTCGAGGAAAATGCATATTTGTTTATTTGATACGAGCTTTAATTTGATATATTATAATATTCGTTTCGATACCCCAATCAAAAGTTATATCCGTTGAAAGTTGTAACTCATATTTACCAAATGTGTTTTTGATTTTGAAAATGTAAACAACAGTCATTTTCTTTTTTTCTTCTCTATTTTTTTCAATAAGAGAGATTGATTGAAAATATAAATAAACAAACCTAGGTCGGCACCAATATCTCCTTTATAGCTCTATTGAATTAAACGTGCAGAAAGTAAAATGAAAATGCTGCGTCAAAAACTTTAAACACTAAATAAATGATTTAAACGATGTTATTTGGGTACAAAAACGATTTTTTTCTTTGATGACCCTTGCATATTGTGTAATTTGATACGAGCTTCCATTTAATAAATTATAATATTCGTTTCGATACTCGAGTAAAAAGTTATCTCCTTTCAAAGTTTTTACACTGATTTACCAAATGTTTTTTTGTTTTTGAAAATGTTAACAACATCTCCGTTGTTTTTTTCTACTCAATATTTTTTCAATAAGAGAGATTGATTGAAAATATAAAAAACAAACCTTGATCGGCACCAATATCTCCTTTATAGCTCTATTGAATTAAACTGGAAGTAAGTAAAATGAAAATGGTGCGTCAAAAACTTTAAACAGTAAATAAGTGATGTAAACGATGTTATTTGGGTACAAAAATGATTTTCCTTTCGAGGAAAATGCATATTGTTTAATTTGATACGAGCTTCAATTTGATATATTATAATATTAGTTTCTATACCCCAGTCAAAATTTATCTCCGTTGAAAGTTGTAACTCATATTTACCAAATGTGTTTTCGATTTTGAAAATGTGAACCACATTCATTTTCTTTTTCTCTTGTCTATTTTTTTCAGGGAGAGAGATTGATTGAAAATATAAATAAACAAACCTAGGTCAGCACCAATATCTCCTTTATAGCTCTATTGAATTAAACCTGAAGTAAGTAAAATTAAAATGATGCATCAAAAAATTTAAATCCTAAATAAATGATGTAAACGATGTTATTTGGGTACAAAAATGAATTTTTTCTTGCGAGACCAATGCATATTGTGTAATTAGATACGAGCTTACATTTAATAAATTATAATATTCGTTTCGATAGCCGAGTAAAAAGTTAACTTCGTTGAAAGTTGTTACTCTTATTTACCAAATGTTTTTTTGTTTTTTAAAATGTGAACAACATCTCCGTTCTTTTTTTCTACTCAATATTTTTTCAATAAGAGAGATTGATTGAAAATATAAATAAACAAACCTAGGTCGGCACCAATATCTCCTTTATAGCTCTATTGAATTAAATGTGCAGAAAGTAAAATGAAAATGCTGCGTGAAAAACTTTAAACACTAAATAAATGATTTAAACGATGTTATTTGGGTACAAAAACGATTTTTTTCTTTGATGACCCTTGCATATTGTGTAATTTGATACGAGCTTCCATTTAATAAATTATAATATTCGTTTCGATACTTGAGTCAAAAGTTATCTCCTTTAAAATTTTTTACACTTATTTACCAAATGTTTTTTTTGTTTTTGAAAATGTTAACAACATCTCCGTTGTTTTTTTCTACTCAATATTTTTTCAATAAGAGAGATTGATTGAAAATATAAAAAAACAAACCTAGGTCGGCACCAATACTCCTTTATAGGTCTATTGGTTTAAACCGGACGTAAGTAAAATGAAAATAGTGCGTCAAAAACTTTAAACAGTAAATAAGTGATGTAAACGATGTTATTTGGGTACAAAAATGATTTTCCTTTCGAGGAAAATGCATATTGTTTAATTTGATACGAGCTTTAATTTGATATATTATAATATTAGTTTCTATACCCCAGTCAAAATTTATCTCCGTTGAAAGTTGTAACTCATATTTACCAAATGTGTTTTTGATTTTGAAAATGTGAACCACATTCATTTTCTTTTTCTCTTGTCTATTTTTTTCAGGAAGAGAGATTGATTGAAAATATAAATAAACAAACCTAGGTCGGCACCAATATCTCTTTTATATCTCTATTGAATTAAACGTGAAGTAAGTAAAATGAAAATAATACGTCAAAAACATTAAACAATAAATAAATGATGTAAACGATGTTATTTGGGTACAAAAACGATTTTTTTCTTGCATGACCAATGCATATTGTGTAATTTGATACGAGCTTCCATTTAATAAATTATAATATTCGTTTCGATACTCGAGTAAAAAGTTATCTAGTTTGAAAGCTTTTACACTTATTTACCAAATGTTTTTTTGTTTTTGAAAATGTTAACATCTCTGTTCTTTTTTTCTACTCAATATTTTTTCAATAAGAGAGATTGATTGAAAATATAAAAAAAAAAACCTAGATCGGCACCAATACTCCTTTATAGGTCTATTGAATTAAACCGGACGTAAGTAAAATGAAAATAGTGCGTCAAAAACTTTAAACAGTTAATAAGTGATGTAAACGATGTTATTTATGTACAAAAATGATTTTCCTTTCGAGGAAAATGCATATTGTTTAATTTGATACGAGCATTAATTTGATATATTATAATATTCGTTTCGATACCCCAGTCAAAAGTTATCTCCGTTGAAAGTTGTAACTCATATTTACCAAATATGTTTTTGATGTTGAAAATTTGAACAACATTGCCCTTCTTTTTCTCTTCTCTATTTTTTTTTGGAATAACAGAGATTGATGGAAAATATAAATAAAGAAAACCCTAGGTCGGCACCAATATCACCTTTATAGCTCTCTTGAATTAAACCGGAAGTAAGTAAAATGAAAATAGTGCGTCAAAATCTTTAAACAGTAAATAAGTGATGTAAACGATGTTATTTGGGTACAAAAACGATTTTTTTCATGCATGACCAATGCATATTGTGTAATTTGATACGAGCTTCCATTAAATAAAGTATAATATTCGTTTCGATACCCGAGTAAAAAGTTATCTGTTTTGAACGTTTTTTCACTTATTTACCAAATGTTTTTTTGTTTTTGAAAATGTTAACAACATCTCCGTTCTTTTTTTTCTACTCAATATTTTTTCAATAAGAGAGATTCATTGAAAATATAAAAAACCAAACCTAGATCGGCTCCAATATCTCCTCTATAGGTCTATTGAATTAAACCGGAAGTAAGTAAAATGAAAATAGTGCGTCAAAATCTTTAAACAGTAAATAAGTGATGTAAACGATGTTATTTGGGTACAAAAACGATTTTTTTCTTGCGAGACCAATGCATATTGTGTAATTTGATACGAGCTTCCATTTAATAAATTATAATATTCGTTTCGATACCCGAGTAAAAAGTTATCTCCGTTGAAAGTTGTTACTCTTTTTTACCAAATGTTTTTTTGTTTTTGAAAATGTGAACAAAATATACGTTCTTTTTTTCTACTCAATATTTTTTCAATAAGAGAGATTGATTGAAAATATAAATTTACAAACCTTGATCGGCACCAACATCTCCTTTATAGCTCTATTGAATTAAACCGGAAGTAAAATGAAAATGGTGCGTCAAAAACATTAAACAGTAAATAAGTGATGTGAACGATGTTATTTGGGTACAAAAATGATTTTCCTTTCAAAGAAAATACATATTGTTTAATTTGATAGGAGCTTTAATTTGATATATTATAATATTCATTTCGATACCCCAGTCAAAAGTTATCTTCGTTGAAAGTTGTAACTCATATTTACCAAATTTGTTTTCTATTTTGAAAATGTGAACTACATTCATTTTCTTTTTCTCTTCTCTATTTTTTTCAATAAGAGAGATTGATTGAAAATATAAAAAACAAAGCTTGATCGGCACCAATATCTCCTTTATAGCTCTATTGAATTAAACTGGAAGTAAGTAAAATGAAAATGGTGCGTCAAAAACTTTAAACAGTAAATAAGTGATGTAAACGATGTTATTTGGGTACAAAAATGATTTTCCTTTCGAGGAAAATGCATATTGTTTAATTTGATACGAGCTTTAATTTGATATATTATAATATTCGTTTCGATACCCCAGTCAAAAGTTATCTACGTTGAAAGTTGTAACTCATATTTACCAAATGTGTTTTCTATTTTGAAAAGGTGAACAACATTCATTTTCTTTTTCTCTTCTCTATTTTTTTCAATAAGAGAGATTGATTGAAAATATAAATAAACAAACCTAGGTCGGCACCAATATCTCCTTTATAGCTCTATTGAATTAAACGTGAAGTAAAATGAAAATAATACGTCAAAAACATTAAACAATAAATAAATGATGTAAACGATGTTATTTGGGTACAAAAACGATTTTTTTCTTGCATGACCAATGCATATTGTGTAATTTGATACGAGCTTCCATTTAATAAATTATAATATTCGTTTCGATACTCGAGTAAAAAGTTATCTCCTTTGAAAGTTTTTACACTTATTTACCAAATGTTTTTTTGTTTTTGAAAATGTTAACAACATCTCCGTTCTTTTTTTCTACTCAATATTTTTTCAATAAGAGAGATTGATTGAAAATATAAAAAACAAACATTGATCGGCACCAATATCTCCTTTATAGCTCTATTGAATTAAACCGGAAGTAAGTCAAATGAAAATAGTGCGTCAAAAACTTTAAACAGTAAATAAGTGATGTAAACGATGTTATTTATGTACAAAAATGATTTTCCTTTCGAGGAAAATGCATATTGTTTAATTTGATACGAGCATTAATTTGATATATTATAATATTCGTTTCGATACCCCAGTCAAAAGTTATCTCCGTTGAAAGTTGTAACTCATATTTACCAAATATGTTTTTGATGTTGAAAATTTGAACAACATTGCCCTTCTTTTTCTCTTCTCTATTTTTTTTTGGAATAATAGAGATTGATGGAAAATATAAATAAAGAAAACCCTAGGTCGGCACCAATATCTCCTTTATAGCTCTATTGAATTAAACCGGAAGTAAGTAAAATGAAAATGGTACGTCAAAAAATTTAAACAGTAAATAAGTGATGTAAACGATGTTATTTGGGTACAAAAATGATTTTCCTTTCGAGGAAAGTGCATATTTTTTAATTTAATACGAGGTTTAATTTGATATATTATAATATTCGTTTCGATACCCCAATCAAAAGTTATCTCTATTGAAAGTTGTAACTCATATTTACCAAATGTGTTTTCTATTTTGAAAATGTGAACAACATTCATTTTCTTTTTCTCTTCTCTATTTTTTTCAATAAGAGAGATTGATTGAATATATAAATAAACAAACCAAGGTCGGCACCAATATCTTCTTTATAGCTCTATTGAATTAAACGTGAAGTAAGTAAAATGAAAATACTGCGTCAAAAACTTTAAATACTAAATAAATGATTTAAACGATGTTATTTGGGTACAAAAACGATTTTTTTCTTGGATGACCAATGCATATTGTGTAATTTGATACGAGCTTCCATTTAATAAATTATAATATTCGTTTCGATACTCGAGTAAAAAGTTATCTAGTTTGAAAGCTTTTACACTTATTTACCAAATGTTTTTTTGTTTTTGAAAATGTTAACAACATCTCTGTTCTTTTTTTCTACTCAATATTTTTTCAATAAGAGAGATTGATTGAAAATATAAAAAAACAAACCTAGATCGGCACCAATACTCCTTTATAGGTCTATTGAATTAAACCGGACGTAAGTAAAATGAAAATAGTGCGTCAAAAACTTTAAACAGTTAATAAGTGATGTAAATGATGTTATTTATGTACAAAAATGATTTTCCTTTCGAGGAAAATGCATATTGTTTAATTTGATACGAGCATTAATTTGATATATTATAATATTCGTTTCGATACCCCAATCAAAAGTTATCTCCGTTGAAAGTTGTAACTCATATTTACCAAATATGTTTTTGATGTTGAAAATTTGAACAACATTGCCCTTCTTTTTCTCTTCTCTATTTTTTTTTTTGGAATAATAGAGATTGATGGAAAATATAAATAAAGAAAACCCTAGGTCGGCACCAATATCACCTTTATAGCTCTCTTGAATTAAACCGGAAGTAAGTAAAATGAAAATAGTGCGTCAAAATCTTTAAACAGTAAATAAGTGATGTAAACGATGTTATTTGGGTACAAAAACGATTTTTTTCTTGCGAGACCAATGCATATTGTGTAATTTTATATGAGCTTCCATTTAATAAATTATAATATTCGTTTCGATACCCGAGTAAAAAGTTATCTCCGTTGAAAGTTGTTACTCTTTTTTACCAAATGTTTTTTTGTTTTTGAAAATGTGAACAAAATCTACGTTCTTTTTTTCTACTCAATATTTTTTCAATAAGAGAGATTGATTGAAAATATAAATAAACAAACCTTGATCGGCACCAACATCTCCTTTATAGCTCTATTGAATTAAACCGGAAGTAAAATGAAAATGGTGCGTCAAAAACTTTAAACAGTAAATAAGTGATGTGAACGATGTTATTTGGGTACAAAAATGATTTTCCTTTCAAAGAAAATACATATTGTTTAATTTGATAGGAGCTTTAATTTGATATATTATAATATTCATTTCGATACCCCAGTGAAAAGTTATCTTCGTTGAAAGTTGTAACTCATATTTACCAAATTTGTTTTCTATTTTGAAAATGTGAACTACATTCATTTTCTTTTTCTCTTCTCTATTTTTTTCAATAAGAGAGATTGATTGAAAATATAAAAAACAAACCTTGATCGGCACCAATATCTCCTTTATAGCTCTATTGAATTAAACTAGAAGTAAGTAAAATGAAAATGGTGCGTCAAAAACTTTAAACAGTAAATAAGTGATGTAAACGATGTTATTTGGGTACAAAAATGATTTTCCTTTCGAGGAAAATGCATATTGTTTAATTTGATACGAGCTTTAATTTGATATATTATAATATTCGTTTCGATACCCCAGTCAAAAGTTATCTACGTTGAAAGTTGTAACTCATATTTACCAAATGTGTTTTCTATTTTGAAAATGTGAACAACATTCATTTTCTTTTTCTCTTCTCTATTTTTTTCAATAAGAGAGATTGATTGAAAATATAAATAAACAAACCTAGGTCGGCACCAATATCTCCTTTATAGCTCTATTGAATTAAACGTGAAGTAAGTAAAATGAAAATAATACGTCAAAAACATTAAACAATAAATAAATGATGTAAACGATGTTATTTGGGTACAAAAACGATTTTTTTCTTGCATGACCAATGCATATTGTGTAATTTGATACGAGCTTCCATTTAATAAATTATAATATTCGTTTCGATACTCGAATAAAAAGTTATCTAGTTTGAAAGCTTTTACACTTATTTACCAAATGTTTTTTTGTTTTTGAAAATGTTAACAACATCTCTGTTCTTTTTTTCTACTCAATATTTTTTCAATAAGAGAGATTGATTGAAAATATAAAAAACAAACCTTGATCGGCACCAATATCTCCTTTATAGCTCTATTGAATTAAACCGGAAGTAAGTCAAATGAAAATGGTGCGTCAAAAACTTTAAACAGTAAATAAGTGATGTAAACGATGTTATTTATGTACAAAAATGATTTTCCTTTCGAGGAAAATGCATATTGTTTAATTTGATACGAGCATTAATTTGATATATTATAATATTCGTTTCGATACCCCAGTCAAAAGTTATCTCCGTTGAAAGTTGTAACTCATATTTACCAAATATGTTTTTGATGTTGAAAATTTGAACAACATTGCCCTTCTTTTTCTCTTCTCTATTTTTTTTTGGAATAATAGAGATTGATGGAAAATATAAATAAAGAAAACCCTAGGTCGGCACCAATATCTCCTTTATAGCTCTATTGAATTAAACCGGAAGTAAGTAAAATGAAAATGGTACGTCAAAAAATTTAAACAGTAAATAAGTGATGTAAACGATGTTATTTGGGTACAAAAATGATTTTCCTTTCGAGGAAAATGCATATTGTTTAATTTGATACGAGCTTTAATTTGATATATTATAATATTCGTTTCGATACCCCAGTCAAAAGTTATCTACGTTGAAAGTTGTAACTCATATTTACCAAATGTGTTTTCTATTTTGAAAATGTGAACAACATTCATTTTCTTTTTCTCTTCTCTATTTTTTTCAATAAGAGAGATTGATTGAAAATATAAATAAACAATCCTAGGTCGGCACCAATATCTCCTTTATAGCTCTATTGAATTAAACGTGAAGTAAGTAAAATGAAAATAATACGTCAAAAACATTAAACAATAAATAAATGATGTAAACGATGTTATTTGGGTACAAAAACGATTTTTTTCTTGCATGACCAATGCATATTGTGTAATTTGATACGAGCTTCCATTTAATAAGTTATAATATTCGTTTCGATACTCGAGTAAAAAGTTATCTAGTTTGAAAGCTTTTACACTTATTTACCAAATGTTTTTTTGTTTTTGAAAATGTTAACAATATCTCTGTTCTTTTTTTCTACTCAATATTTTTTCAATAAGAGAGATTGATTGAAAATATAAAAAAACAAACCTAGATCGGCACCAATACTCCTTTATAGGTCTATTGAATTAAACCAGACGTAAGTAAAATGAAAATAGTGCGTCAAAAACTTTAAACACTTAATAAGTGATGTAAACGATGTTATTTATGTACAAAAATGATTTTCCTTTCGAGGAAAATGCATATTGTTTAATTTGATATATTATAATATTCGTTTCGATACCCCAGTCAAAAGTTATCTCCGTTGAAAGTTGTAACTCATATTTACCAAATATGTTTTTGATGTTGAAAATTTGAACAACATTGCCCTTCTTTTTCTCTTCTCTATTTTTTTTTTGGAATAATAGAGATTGATGGAAAATATAAATAAAGAAAACCCTAGGTCGGCACCAATATCACCTTTATAGCTCTCTTGAATTAAACCGGAAGTAAGTAAAATGAAAATAGTGCGTCAAAATCTTTAAACAGTAAATAAGTGATGTAAACGATGTTATTTGGGTACAAAAACGATTTTTTTTCTTGCGAGACCAATGCATATTGTGTAATTTGATACGAGCTTCCATTTAATAAATTATAATATTCGTTTGATACCCGAGTAAAAAGTTATCTCCGTTGAAAGTTGTTACTCTTTTTTACCAAATGTTTTTTTGTTTTTGAAAATGTGAACAAAATCTACGTTCTTTTTTTCCACTCAATATTTTTTCAATAAGAAGATTGATTGAAAATATAAATAAACAAACCTTGATCGGCACCAACATCTCCTTTATAGCTCTATTGAATTAAACTGGAAGTATGTAAAATGAAAATGGTGCGTCAAAAACTTTAAACAGTAAATAAGTGATGTAAACGATGTTATTTGGGTACAAAAATGATTTTCCTTTCGAGGAAAATGCATATTGTTTAATTTGATACGAGCAATAATTTGATATATTATAATATTCATTTCGATACCCCAGTCAAAAGTTATCTACGTTGAAAGTTGTAACTCATATTTACCAAATTTGTTTTCTATTTTGAAAATGTGAACAACATTCATTTTCTTTTTCTCTTCTCTATTTTTTTCAATAAGAGAGATTGATTGAAAATATAAATAAACAAACCTAGGTCGGCACCAATATCTCCTTTATAGCTCTATTGAATTAAACGTGAAGTAAGTAAAATGAAAATAATACGTCAAAAACATTAAACAATAAATAAATGATGTAAACGATGTTATTTCGGTACAAAAACGATTTTTTTCTTGCATGACCAATGCATATTGTGTAATTTGATACGAGCTTCCATTTAATAAATTATAATATTCGTTTCGATACTCGAGTAAAAAGTTATCTCCTTTGAAAGTTTTTACACTTATTTACCAAATGTTTTTTTGTTTTTGAAAATGTTAACAACATCTCCGTTCTTTTTTTCTACTCAATATTTTTTCAATAAGAGAGATTGATTGAAAATATAAAAAACAAACCTTGATCGGCACCAATATCTCCTTTATAGCTCTATTGAATTAAACCGGAAGTAAGTCAAATGAAAATGGTGCGTCAAAAACTTTAAACAGTAAATAAGTGATGTAAACGATGTTATTTATGTACAAAAATGATTTTCCTTTCGAGGAAAATGCATATTGTTTAATTTGATACGAGCATTAATTTGATATATTATAATATTCGTTTCGATACCCCAGTCAAAAGTTATCTCCGTTGAAAGTTGTAACTCATATTTACCAAATATGTTTTTGATGTTGAAAATTTGAACAACATTGCCCTTCTTTTTCTCTTCTCTATTTTTTTTTTGGAATAATAGAGATTGATGGAAAATATAAATAAAGAAAACCCTAGGTCGGCACCAATATCTCCTTTATAGCTCTATTGAATTAAACCGGAAGTAAGTAAAATGAAAATGGTACGTCAAAAAATTTAAACAGTAAATAAGTGATGTAAACGATGTTATTTGGGTACAAAAATGATTTTCCTTTCGAGGAAAATGCATATTGTTTAATTTGATACGAGCTTTAATTTGATATATTATAATATTCGTTTCGATACCCCAGTCAAAAGTTATCTACGTTGAAAGTTGTAACTCATATTTACCAAATGTGTTTTCTATTTTGAAAATGTGAACAACATTCATTTTCTTTTTCTCTTCTCTATTTTTTTCAATAAGAGAGATTGATTGAAAATATAAATAAACAATCCTAGGTCGGCACCAATATCTCCTTTATAGCTCTATTGAATTAAACGTGAAGTAAGTAAAATGAAAATAATACGTCAAAAACATTAAACAATAAATAAATGATGTAAACGATGTTATTTGGGTACAAAAACGATTTTTTTCTTGCATGACCAATGCATATTGTGTAATTTGATACGAGCTTCCATTTAATAAATTATAATATTCGTTTCGATACTCGAGTAAAAAGTTATCTAGTTTGAAAGCTTTTACACTTATTTACCAAATGTTTTTTTGTTTTTGAAAATGTTAACAATATCTCTGTTCTTTTTTTCTACTCAATATTTTTTCAATAAGAGAGATTGATTGAAAATATAAAAAAACAAACCTAGATCGGCACCAATACTCCTTTATAGGTCTATTGAATTAAACCAGACGTAAGTAAAATGAAAATAGTGCGTCAAAAACTTTAAACACTTAATAAGTGATGTAAACGATGTTATTTATGTACAAAAATGATTTTCCTTTCGAGGAAAATGCATATTGTTTAATTTGATATATTATAATATTCGTTTCGATACCCCAGTCAAAAGTTATCTCCGTTGAAAGTTGTAACTCATATTTACCAAATATGTTTTTGATGTTGAAAATTTGAACAACATTGCCCTTCTTTTTCTCTTCTCTATTTTTTTTTTGGAATAATAGAGATTGATGGAAAATATAAATAAAGAAAACCCTAGGTCGGCACCAATATCACCTTTATAGCTCTCTTGAATTAAACCGGAAGTAAGTAAAATGAAAATAGTGCGTCAAAATCTTTAAACAGTAAATAAGTGATGTAAACGATGTTATTTGGGTACAAAAACGATTTTTTTTCTTGCGAGACCAATGCATATTGTGTAATTTGATACGAGCTTCCATTTAATAAATTATAATATTCGTTTGATACCCGAGTAAAAAGTTATCTCCGTTGAAAGTTGTTACTCTTTTTTACCAAATGTTTTTTTGTTTTTGAAAATGTGAACAAAATCTACGTTCTTTTTTTCCACTCAATATTTTTTCAATAAGAAGATTGATTGAAAATATAAATAAACAAACCTTGATCGGCACCAACATCTCCTTTATAGCTCTATTGAATTAAACTGGAAGTATGTAAAATGAAAATGGTGCGTCAAAAACTTTAAACAGTAAATAAGTGATGTAAACGATGTTATTTGGGTACAAAAATGATTTTCCTTTCGAGGAAAATGCATATTGTTTAATTTGATACGAGCTTTAATTTGATATATTATAATATTCATTTCGATACCCCAGTCAAAAGTTATCTACGTTGAAAGTTGTAACTCATATTTACCAAATTTGTTTTCTATTTTGAAAATGTGAACAACATTCATTTTCTTTTTCTCTTCTCTATTTTTTTCAATAAGAGAGATTGATTGAAAATATAAATAAACAAACCTAGGTCGGCACCAATATCTCCTTTATAGCTCTATTGAATTAAACGTGAAGTAAGTAAAATGAAAATAATACGTCAAAAACATTAAACAATAAATAAATGATGTAAACGATGTTATTTCGGTACAAAAACGATTTTTTTCTTGCATGACCAATGCATATTGTGTAATTTGATACGAGCTTCCATTTAATAAATTATAATATTCGTTTCGATACTCGAGTAAAAAGTTATCTCCTTTGAAAGTTTTTACACTTATTTACCAAATGTTTTTTTGTTTTTGAAAATGTTAACAACATCTCCGTTCTTTTTTTCTACTCAATATTTTTTCAATAAGAGAGATTGATTGAAAATATAAAAAACAAACCTTGATCGGCACCAATATCTCCTTTATAGCTCTATTGAATTAAACCGGAAGTAAGTCAAATGAAAATGGTGCGTCAAAAACTTTAAACAGTAAATAAGTGATGTAAACGATGTTATTTATGTACAAAAATGATTTTCCTTTCGAGGAAAATGCATATTGTTTAATTTGATACGAGCATTAATTTGATATATTATAATATTCGTTTCGATACCCCAGTCAAAAGTTATCTCCGTTGAAAGTTGTAACTCATATTTACCAAATATGTTTTTGATGTTGAAAATTTGAACAACATTGCCCTTCTTTTTCTCTTCTCTATTTTTTTTTTGGAATAATAGAGATTGATGGAAAATATAAATAAAGAAAACCCTAGGTCGGCACCAATATCTCCTTTATAGCTCTATTGAATTAAACCGGAAGTAAGTAAAATGAAAATGGTACGTCAAAAAATTTAAACAGTAAATAAGTGATGTAAACGATGTTATTTGGGTACAAAAATGATTTTCCTTTCGAGGAAAATGCATATTGTTTAATTTGATACGAGCTTTAATTTGATATATTATAATATTCGTTTCGATACCCCAGTCAAAAGTTATCTACGTTGAAAGTTGTAACTCATATTTACCAAATGTGTTTTCTATTTTGAAAATGTGAACAACATTCATTTTCTTTTTCTCTTCTCTATTTTTTTCAATAAGAGAGATTGATTGAAAATATAAATAAACAATCCTAGGTCGGCACCAATATCTCCTTTATAGCTCTATTGAATTAAACGTGAAGTAAGTAAAATGAAAATAATACGTCAAAAACATTAAACAATAAATAAATGATGTAAACGATGTTATTTGGGTACAAAAACGATTTTTTTCTTGCATGACCAATGCATATTGTGTAATTTGATACGAGCTTCCATTTAATAAATTATAATATTCGTTTCGATACTCGAGTAAAAAGTTATCTAGTTTGAAAGCTTTTACACTTATTTACCAAATGTTTTTTTGTTTTTGAAAATGTTAACAATATCTCTGTTCTTTTTTTCTACTCAATATTTTTTCAATAAGAGAGATTGATTGAAAATATAAAAAAACAAACCTAGATCGGCACCAATACTCCTTTATAGGTCTATTGAATTAAACCAGACGTAAGTAAAATGAAAATAGTGCGTCAAAAACTTTAAACAGTTAATAAGTGATGTAAACGAAGTTATTTATGTACAAAAATCATTTTCCTTTCGAGGAAAATGCATATTGTTTAATTTGATACGAGCATTAATTTGATATATTATAATATTCGTTTCGATACCCCAGTCAAAAGTTATCTCCGTTGAAAGTTGTAACTCATATATTACCAAATATGTTTTTGATGTTGAAAATTTGAACAACATTGCCCTTCTTTTTCTCTTCTCTATTTTTTTTTTGGAATAATAGAGATTGATGGAAAATATAAATAAAGAAAACCCTAGGTCGGCACCAATATCTCCTTTATAGCTCTATTGAATTAAACCGGAAGTAAGTAAAATGAAAATGGTACGTCAAAAAATTTAAACAGTAAATAAGTGATGTAAACGATGTTATTTGGGTACAAAAATGATTTTCCTTTCGAGGAAAATGCATATTGTTTAACTTGATACGAGCTTTAATTTGATATATTATAATATTCGTTTCGATACCCCAGTCAAAAGTTATCTACGTTGAAAGTTGTAACTCATATTTACCAAATGTGTTTTCTATTTTGAAAATGTGAACAACATTCATTTTCTTTTTCTCTTCTCTATTTTTTTCAATAAGAGAGATTGATTGAAAATATAAATAAACAATCCTAGGTCGGCACCAATATCTCCTTTATAGCTCTATTGAATTAAACGTGAAGTAAGTAAAATGAAAATAATACGTCAAAAACATTAAACAATAAATAAATGATGTAAACGATGTTATTTGGGTACAAAAACGATTTTTTTCTTGCATGACCAATGCATATTGTGTAATTTGATACGAGCTTCCATTTAATAAATTATAATATTCGTTTCGATACTCGAGTAAAAAGTTATCTAGTTTGAAAGCTTTTACACTTATTTACCAAATGTTTTTTTGTTTTTGAAAATGTTAACAATATCTCTGTTCTTTTTTTCTACTCAATATTTTTTCAATAAGAGAGATTGATTGAAAATATAAAAAAACAAACCTAGATCGGCACCAATACTCCTTTATAGGTCTATTGAATTAAACCAGACGTAAGTAAAATGAAAATAGTGCGTCAAAAACTTTAAACAGTTAATAAGTGATGTAAACGAAGTTATTTATGTACAAAAATCATTTTCCTTTCGAGGAAAATGCATATTGTTTAATTTGATACTAGCATTAATTTGATATATTATAATATTCGTTTCGATACCCCAGTCAAAAGTTATCTCCGTTGAAAGTTGTAACTCATATTTACCAAATATGTTTTTGATGTTGAAAATTTGAACAACATTGCCCTTCTTTTTCACTTCTCTATTTTTTTTTGGAATAATAGAGATTGATGGAAAATATAAATAAAGAAAACCCTAGGTCGGCACCAATATCACCTTTATAGCTCTCTTGAATTAAACCGGAAGTAAGTAAAATGAAAATAGTGCGTCAAAATCTTTAAACAGTAAATAAGTGATGTAAACGATGTTATTTGGGTACAAAAACGATTTTTTTTCTTGCGAGACCAATGCATATTGTGTAATTTGATACGAGCTTCCATTTAATAAATTATAATATTCGTTTCGATACCCGAGTAAAAAGTTATCTCCGTTGAAAGTTCTTACTCTTTTTTACCAAATGTTTTTTTGTTTTTGAAAATGTGAACAAAATCTACGTTCTTTTTTTCCACTCAATATTTTTTCAATAAGAAGATTGATTGAAAATATAAATAAACAAACCTTGATCGGCACCAACATCTCCTTTATAGCTCTATTGAATTAAACTGGAAGTAAGTAAAATGAAAATGGTGCGTCAAAAACTTTAAACAGTAAATAAGTGATGTAAACGATGTTATTTGGGTACAAAAATGAGTTTCCTTTCGAGGAAAATGCATATTGTTTAATTTGATACGAGCTTTAATTTGATATATTATAATATTCGTTTCGATACCCCAGTCAAAAGTTATCTACGTTGAAAGTTGTAACTCATATTTACCAAATATGTTTTCTATTTTGAAAATGTGAACAACATTCATTTTCTTTTTCTCTTCTCTATTTTTTTCAATAAGAGAGATTGATTGAAAATATAAATAAACAAACCTAGGTCGGCACCAATATCTCTTTTATAGCTCTATTGAATTAAACGTGAAGTAAGTAAAATGAAAATAATACGTCAAAAACATTAAACAATAAATAAATGATGTAAACGATGTTATTTGGGTACAAAAACGAATTTTTTCTTGCATGACCAATGCATATTGTGTAATTTGATACGAGCTTCCATTTAATAAATTATAATATTCGTTTCGATACTCGAATAAAAAGTTATCTAGTTTGAAAGCTTTTACACTTATTTACCAAATGTTTTTTTGTTTTTGAAAATGTTAACAACATCTCTGTTCTTTTTTTCTACTCAATATTTTTTCAATAAGAGAGATTGATTGAAAATATAAAAAAACAAACCTAGATCGGCATCA
The DNA here is from genome assembly GCA_037013495.1 of Hippophae tibetana. NCBI lineage: Eukaryota > Viridiplantae > Streptophyta > Magnoliopsida > Rosales > Elaeagnaceae > Hippophae > Hippophae tibetana. The sequence continues at coordinate 7,293,708 of CM072808.1, read as the reverse complement.
ATACTCCTTTATAGGTCTATTGAATTAAACCAGACGTAAGTAAAATGAAAATAGTGCGTCAAAAACTTTAAACAGTTAATAAGTGATGTAAACGATGTTATTTATGTACAAAAATGATTTTCCTTTCGAGGAAAATGCATATTGTTTAATTTGATACGAGCATTAATTTGATATATTATAATATTCGTTTTGATACCCCAGTCAAAAGTTATCTCCGTTGAAAGTTGTAACTCATATTTACCAAATATGTTTTTGATGTTGAAAATTTGAACAACATTGCCCTTCTTTTTCTCTTCTCTATTTTTTTTTGGAATAATAGAGATTGATGGAAAATATAAATAAAGAAAACCCTAGGTCGGCACCAATATCACCTTTATAGCTCTCTTGAATTAAACCGGAAGTAAGTAAAATGAAAATAGTGCGTCAAAATCTTTAAACAGTAAATAAGTGATGTAAACGATGTTATTTGGGTACAAAAACGATTTTTTTCTTGCGAGACCAATGCATATTGTGTAATTTGATACGAGCTTCCATTTAATAAATTATAATATTCGTTTCGATACCCGAGTAAAAAGTTATCTCCGTTGAAAGTTGTTACTCTTTTTTACCAAATGTTTTTTTGTTTTTGAAAATGTGAACAAAATATACGTTCTTTTTTTCCACTCAATATTTTTTCAATAAGAAGATTGATTGAAAATATAAATAAACAAACCTTGATCGGCACCAACATCTCCTTTATAGCTCTATTGAATTAAACTGGAAGTAAGTAAAATGAAAATGGTGCGTCAAAAACTTTAAACAGTAAATAAGTGATGTAAACGATGTTATTTGGGTACAAAAATGATTTTCCTTTCGAGGAAAATGCATATTGTTTAATTTGATACGAGCTTTAATTTGATATATTATAATATTCATTTCGATACCCCAGTCAAAAGTTATCTCCGTTGAAAGTTGTAACTCATATTTACCAAATATTATTTTGATGTTGAAAATTTGAACAACATTGCCCTTCTTTTTCTCTTCTCTATTTTTTTTTGGAATAATAGAGATTGATGGAAAATATAAATAAAGAAAACCCTAGGTCGGCACCAATATCTCCTTTATAGCTCTATTGAATTAAACCGGAAGTAAGTAAAATGAAAATGGTACGTCAAAAAATTTAAACAGTAAATAAGTGATGTAAACGATGTTATTTGGGTACAAAAATGATTTTCCTTTTGAGGAAAATGCATATTGTTTAATTTGATACGAGCTTTAATTTGATCTATTATAATATTCGTTTCGATACCCCAGTCAAAAGCTATCTCCGTTGAAAGTTGTAACTCATATTTACCAAATGTGTTTTCCATTTTGAAAATGTGAACAACATTCATTTTCTTTTTCTCTTCTCTATTTTTTTCAATAAGAGAGATTGATTGAAAATATAAATAAACAAACCTAGGTCGGCACCAATATCTTCTTTATAGCTCTATTGAATTAAACGTGAAGTAAGTAAAATGAAAATGATACGTCAAAAAACATTAAACAATAAATAAATGATGTAAACGATGTTATTTGGGTACAAAAACGATTTTTTTCTTGCATGACCAATGCATATTTTGTAATTTGATATGAGCTTCCATTTAATAAATTGTAATATTCGTTTTGATACCCGAGTAAAAAGTTATCTCCTTTGGAAGTTTTTATACTTATTTACCAAATGTTTTTTTTTGTTTTTGAAATGTTAACGACATCTCCGTTCTTTTTTTCTACTCAATATTATTTCAATAAGAGAGATTGATTGAAAATATAAAAAAACAAACCTAGATCGGCACCAATATCTCCTTTATAGGTCTATTGAATTAAACCGGACGTAAGTAAAATGAAAATAGTGCGTCAAAAACATTAAACACTAAATAAGTGATATAACGATGTTATTTGGGTACAAAAATTATTTTCCTTTCGAGGAAAATGCATATTGTTTAATTTGATACGAGCTTTAATTTGATATATTATAATATTCGGTTCGATACCCCAGTCAAAAGTTATCTCCATTGAAAGTTGTAACTCATATTTACCAAATGTGTTTTCTATTTTGAAAACGTGAACCACATTCATTTTCTTTTTCTCTTCTCTATTTTTTTCAATAAGAGAGATTGTTTGAAAATATAAATAAACAAACCTAGGTCGGCACCAATATCTCTTTTATAGCTCTATTGAATTAAACGTGAAGTAAGTAAAATGAAAATGCTACGTCAAAAACATTAAACAATAAATAAATGATGTAAACCATGTTATTTGGGTACAAAAACGATTTTTTTCTTGCATGACCAATGCATATTGTGTAATTTTATATGAGCTTCCATTTAATAAATTATAATATTCGTTTCGATACCCGAGTAAAAAGTTATGTCCTTTGGATGTTTTTACACTTATTTACCAAATGTTTTTTTGTTTTTGAAAATGTTAACGACATCTCCGTTCTTTTTTTCTACTCAATATTTTTTCAATAAGAGATATTGATTGAAAATATAAAAAAAACAAACCTAGATCGGCACCAATATCTTCTTTATAGGTCTATTGAATTAAACCGGAAGTAAGTAAAATGAAAATGGTGCATCAAAAACTTTAAACAGTAAATAAGTGATGTAAACGATGTTATTTGGGTACAAAAATGATTTTCCTTTCGAGGAAAATGCATATTTGTTTATTTGATACGAGCTATAATTTGATATATTATAATATTCGTTTCGATACCCCAATCAAAAGTTATCTCCATTGAAAGTTGTAACTCATATTTACCAAATGTGTTTTTGATTTTGAAAATGTGAACAACATTCATTTTCTTTTTTTCTTCTCTATTTTTTTCAATAAGAGAGATTGATTGAAAATATAAATAAACAAACCTAGGTCGGCACCAATATCTCCTTTATAGCTCTATTGAATTAAACGTGCAGAAAGTAAAATGAAAATGCTGCGTCAAAAACTGTAAACACTTAATAAATGATTTAAACGATGTTATTTGGGTACAAAAACGATTTTTTCTTTGATGACCCTTGCATATTGTGTAATTTGATACGAGCTTCCATTTAATAAATTATAATATTCGTTTCGATACTCGAGTAAAAAGTTATCTCCTTTGAAAGTTTTTACACTTATTTACCAAATGTTTTTTTGTTTTTGAAAATGTTAACAACATCTCCGTTGTTTTTTTCTACTCAATATTTTTTCAATAAGAGAGATTGATTGAAAATATAAAAAAACAAACCTTGATCGGCACCAATATCTCCTTTATAGCTCTATTGAATTAAACTGGAAGTAAGTAAAATGAAAATGGTGCGTCAAAAACTTTAAACAGTAAATAAGTGATGTAAACGATGTTATTTGGGTACAAAAATGATTTTCCTTTCGAGGAAAATGCATATTGTTTAATTTGATACGAGCTTCAATTTGATATATTATAATATTAGTTTCTATACCCCAGTCAAAATTTATCTCCGTTGAAAGTTGTAACTCATATTTACCAAATGTGTTTTCGATTTTGAAAATGTGAACCACATTCATTTTCTTTTTCTCTTGTCTATTTTTTTCAGGGAGAGAGATTGATTGAAAATATAAATAAACAAACCTAGGTCAGCACCAATATCTCCTTTATAGCTCTATTGAATTAAACCTGAAGTAATTAAAATTAAAATGCTGCATCAAAAAATTTAAATCCTAAATAAATGATGTAAACGATGTTATTTGGGTACAAAAATGAATTTTTTCTTGCGAGACCAATGCATATTGTGTAATTAGATACGAGCTTACATTTAATAAATTATAATATTCGTTTCGATAGCCGAGTACAATGTTAACTTCGTTGAAAGTTGTTACTCTTATTTACCAAATGTTTTTTTGTTTTTTAAAATGTGAACAACATCTCCGTTCTTTTTTTCTACTCAATATTTTTTCAATAAGAGAGATTGATTGAAAATATAAAAAAAACAAACCTAGATCGGCACCAATATCTCCTTTATAGGTCTATTCAATTAAACCGGAAGTAAGTAAAATGAAAATGGTGCGTCAAAAACTTTAAACAGTAAATAAGTGATGTAAACGATGTTATTTGGGTACAACAATGATTTTCCTTTCGAGGAAAATGCATATTGTTTAATTTGTTACGAGCATTTATTTGATATATTGTAATATTCGTTTCCATACCCCAGTAAAAAGTTATCTCCGTTGAAAGTTGTAACTCATATTTACCAAATGTGTTTTTGATTATGAAAATGTGAACAACATTCATTTTCTTTTTCTCTTCTCTATTTTTTTCAATAAGAGAGATTGATTGAAAATATAAATAAACAAACCTAGGTCGGCACCAATATCTCCTTTATAGCTCTATTGAATTAGATGTGCAGAAAGTAAAATGAAAATGCTGCGTGAAAAACTTTAAACACTAAATAAATGATTTAAACGATGTTATTTGGGTACAAAAACGATTTTTTTCTTTGATGACCCTTGCATATTGTGTAATTTGATACGAGCTTCCATTTAATAAATTATAATATTCGTTTCGATACTTGAGTCAAAAGTTATCTCCTTTAAAAGTTTTTACACTTATTTACCAAATGTTTTTTTTGTTTTTGAAAATGTAAACAACATCTCCGTTGTTTTTTTCTACTCAATATTTTTTCAATAAGAGAGATTGATTGAAAATATAAAAAAACAAACCTAGGTCGGCACCAATACTCCTTTATAGGTCTATTGGTTTAAACCGGACGTAAGTAAAATGAAAATAGTGCGTCAAAAACTTTAAACAGTAAATAAGTGATGTAAACGATGTTATTTGAGTACAAAAATGATTTTCCTTTCGAGGAAAATGCATATTGTTTAATTTGATACGAGCTTTAATTTGATATATTATAATATTAGTTTCTATACCCCAGTCAAAATTTATCTCCGTTGAAAGTTGTAACTCATATTTACCAAATGTGTTTTCGATTTTGAAAATGTGAACCACATTCATTTTCTTTTTCTCTTGTCTATTTTTTTCAGGAAGAGAGATTGATTGAAAATATAAATAAACAAACCTAGGTCAGCACCAATATCTCCTTTATAGCTCTATTGAATTAAACCTGAAGTAAGTAAAATCAAAATGCTGCATCAAAAAATTTAAATCCTAAATAAATGATGTAAACGATGTTATTTGGGTACAAAAACGAATTTTTTCTTGCGAGACCAATGCATATTGTGTAATTTGATACGAGCTTACATTTAATAAATTATAATATTCGTTTCGATACTCGAGTAAAAAGTTATCTAGTTTGAAAGCTTTTACACTTATTTACCAAATGTTTTTTTGTTTTTGAAAATGTTAACATCTCTGTTCTTTTTTTCTACTCACTATTTTTTCAATAAGAGAGATTGATTGAAAATATAAAAAAAAAAACCTAGATCGGCACCAATACTCCTTTATAGGTCTATTGAATTAAACCGGACGTAAGTAAAATGAAAATAGTGCGTCAAAAACTTTAAACAGTTAATAAGTGATGTAAACGATGTTATTTGGGTACAAAAATAATTTTCCTTTCGAGGAAAATGCATATTGTTTAATTTGATACGAGCTTTAATTTGATATATTATAATATTCGTTTCGATACCAAAGTCAAAAGTTATCTCTTTTGAAAGTTGTAGCTCATATGTACAAATGTGTTTTCGATTTTGAAAACGTGAACCACATTCATTTTCTTTTTCCCTTGTCTATTTTTTTTAATAAGAGAGATTGATTGAAAATATAAATAAAAAAACCTAGGTCGGCACCAATATCTGTTTTATAGCTTTATTGAATTAAACCTGAACTAAGTAAAATGAAAATGGTGCATCAAAAAATTTAAACACTAAATAAATGATGTAAACGATGTTATTTGGGTACAAAAACAATTTTTTTTCTTGTGAGACCAATGCATATTGTGTAATTTGATATGACTTCCATTTAATAAATTATAATATTCGTTTCGATACCCGAGTAAAAAGTTATCTTCGTTGAAAGTTTTTACTCTTATTTACCAAATGTGAACAACATCTCCGTTCTTTTTTCCTACTCAATATTTTTTCAATAAGAGAGATTGATTGAAAATATAAAAAAACAAACCTAGATCGGCACCAATATCTCCTTTAAAGGTCTATTGGTTAAAACCGGACGTAAGTAAAATGAAAATAGTGCGTCAAAAACTTTAAACAGTAAATAAGTGATGTAAACGATGTTATTTGGGTACAAAAATGATTTTCCTTTTGAGGAAAATGCATATTGTTTAATTGGATACGAGCTTTAATTTGATATATTATAATATTCGTTTCGATACCCCAGTCAAAAGTTATCTCCGTTGAAAGTTGTAACTCATATTTACCAAAAATGTTTTTGATGTTGAAAATTTGAACGACATTGCCCTTCTTTTTCTCTTCTCTATTTTTTTTGGAATAATAGAGATTGATTGAAAATATAAATAAAGAAAACCCTAGGTCGGCACCAATATCTCCTTTATAGCTCTCTTGAATTAAACCGGAAGTAAGTATAATGAAAATAGTGCGTCAAAATCTTTAAAACGTAAATAAGTGATGTAAACGACGTTATTTGGGTACAAAAACGATTTTTTTCTTGCGAGACTAATGCATATTGTGTAATTTGAAACGAGCTTCCATTTAATAAATTATAATATTGGTTTCGATACCCGAGTACAAAGTTATCTCCGTTGAAAGTTGTTACTCCTTTTTACCAAATGTTTTTTTGTTTTTAAAAATGTGAACAAAATCTACGTTCTTTTTTTCTACTAAATATTTTTTCAATAAGAGAGATTGATGGAAAATATAAATAAACAAACCTTGATCGGCACCAACATCTCCTTTAGAGCTCTATTGAATTAAACGAGAAGTAAAATGAAAATGATGCGTCAAAAACTTTAAACAGTAAATAAGTGATGTGAACGATGTTATTTGGGTACAAAAATGATTTTCCTTTCGAGGAAAATTCATATTGTGTAATTTGATACGAGCTTTAATTTGATATATTATAATATTCGTTTCGATACCCCAGTCAAAAGTTATCTCCGTTTAAAGTTGTAGCTCATATTTACCAAATGTGTTTTCGATTTTGAAAACGTGACCCATATTCATTTTCTTTTTCTCTTGTCTATTTTTTTAATAAGAGAGATTGATTGAAAATATATAAAACAAACCTTGATCGGCACCAATATCTCCTTTATAGCTCTATTGAATTAAACTGGAAGTAAGTAAAATGAAAATTGTGCGTCAAAAACTTTAAACAGTAAATAAGTGATGTAAACGATGTTATTTGGGTACAAAAATGATTTTCCTTTCGAGGAAAATGCATATTGTTTAATTTGATACGAGCTTCAATTTGATATATTATAATATTAGTTTCTATACCCCAGTCAAAATTTATCTCCGTTGAAAGTTGTAACTCATATTTACCAAATGTGTTTTCGATTTTGAAAATGTGAACCACATTCATTTTCTTTTTCTCTTGTCTATTTTTTTCAGGAAGAGAGATTGATTGAAAATATAAATAAACAAACATAGGTCAGCACCAATATCTCCTTTATAGCTCTATTGAATTAAACCTGAAGTAAGTAAAATTAAAATGCTGCATCAAAAAATTTAAATCCTAAATAAATGATGTAAACGATGTTATTTGGGTACAAAAATGAATTTTTTCTTGCGAGACCAATGCATATTGTGTAATTAGATACGAGCTTACATTTAATAAATTATAATATTCGTTTCGATAGCCGAGTAAAAAGTTATCTTCGTTGAAAGTTGTTACTCTTATTTACCAAATGTTTTTTTGTTTTTTAAAATGTGAACAACATCTCCGTTCTTTTTTTCTACTCAATATTTTTTCAATAAGAGAGATTGATTGAAAATATAAAAAAAACAAACCTAGATCGGCACCAATATCTCCTTTATAGGTCTATTGAATTAAACCGAACGTAAGTAAAATGAAAATAGTGCGTCAAAAACTTGAAACAGTAAATAGGTGATGTAAACGATGTTATTTGGGTACAAAAATGATTTTCCTTTCGAGGAAAATGCATATTGTTTAATTTGATACGAGCTTTAATTTGATATATTATAATATTCGTTTCGATACCAAAGTCAAAATTTATCTCCATTGAAAGTTGTAGCTCATATTTATCAAATGTGTTTTCGATTTTGAAAATGTGAACAACATTCATTTTCTTTTTCTCTTCTCTATTTTTTTCAATAAAAGAGATTGATTGAAAATATAAATAAACAAACCTAGATCGGCACCAATTTCTCCTTTATAGCTCTCTTGAATTAAACGTGAAGTAAGTAAAATGAAAATGCTGCGTCAAAAACTTTAAACACTAAATAAATTCTGTAAACGATGTTATTTGGGTACAAAAACGATTTTTTTCATGCATGACCAATGCATATTGTGTAATTTGATACGAGCTTCCATTAAATAAATTATAATATTCGTTTCGATACCCGAGTAAAAAGTTATCTCCTTTGAAAGTTTTTACACTTATTTACCAAATGTTTTTTTGTTTTTGAAAATGTTAACAACATCTCCGTTCTTTTTTTTCTACTCAATATTTTTTCAATAAGAGAGATTGATTGAAAATATAAAAAAACAAACCTAGATCGGCTCCAATATCTCCTTTATAGGTCTATTGAATTAAACCGGACGTAAGTAAATCAAAATAGTGTGTCAAAAACTTTAAACAGTAAATAAGTGATGTAAACGATGCTATTTGGGTACAAAAATGATTTTCCTTTCGAGGAAAATGCATATTATTTAATTTGATACGAGCATTAATTTGATATATTATAATATTCGTTTCGATACCCCAGTCAAAAGTTATCTCCGTTGAAAGTTATAACTAATATTTACCAAATGTGTTTTCGATTTTGAAAATGTGAACCACATTCATTTTCTTTTTCTCTTGTCTATCTTTTTCAGTAAGAGAGATTGATTGAAAATATAAATAAACAAACCTAGGTCAGCACCAATATCTCCTTTATTGCTCTATTGAAGTAAACCTGAAGTAAGTAAAATTAAAATGTTGCATCAAAAAATTTAAACCCTAAATAAATGATGTAAACGATGTTATTTGGGTACAAAAACGAATTTTTTCTTGCGATACCAATGCATATTGTGTAATTTGATACTAGCTTCCATTTAATAAATTATAATATTCATTTCAATACCCGAGTAAAAAGTTATCTCCTTTGAAAGTTTTTACACTTATTTACCAAATGTTTTTTTGTTTTTGAAAATGTTAACAACATCTCTGTTCTTTTTTTCTACTCAATATTTTTTCAATAAGAGAGATTGATTGAAAATATAAAAAAAAAACCTAGATCGGCACCAATATCTCCTTTATAGGTCTATTGGATTAAACCGGACGTAAGTAAAATGAAAATAGTGCGTCCAAAACTTTAAACAAATAATGAGTGCTTTAAACGATGTTATTTGGTTACAAAAATTATTTTCCTTTCAAGGAAAATGCATATTGTTTAATTTCATACGAGCTTCAATTTGATATATTATAATATTCGTTTCGATACCCCAGTCAAAAGTTATCTCCATTGAAAGTTGTAACTCATATTTACCAAATGTGTTTTTGATTTTGAAAATGTGAACAACATTCATTTTCTTTTTCTCTTCTTTATTTTTTCAATAAAAGAGATTGATTGAAAATATAAATAAACAAACCTAGATCGGCACCAATTTCTCCTTTATAGCTCTCTTGAATTAAACGTGAAGTAAGTAAAATGAAAATGCTGCGTCAAAAACTTTAAACACTAAATAAATTCTGTAAACGATGTTATTTGGGTACAAAAACGAATTTTTTCATGCATGACCAATGCATATTGTGTAATTTGATACGAGCTTCCATTAAATAAATTATAATATTCGTTTCGATACCCGAATAAAAAGTTATCTCCTTTGAAAGTTTTTACACTTATTTACCAAATGTTTTTTTGTTTTTGAAAATGTTAACAACATCTCCATTCTTTTATTTCTACTCAATATTTTTTCAATAAGAGAGATTGATTGAAAATATAAAAAAACAAACCTAGATCGGCTCCAATATCTTCTTTATAGGTCTATTGAATTAAACCGGACGTAAGTAAATCAAAATAGTGTGTCAAAAACTTTAAACAGTAAATAAGTGATGTAAACGATGCTATTTGGGTACAAAAATGATTTTCCTTTCGAGGAAAATGCATATTGTTTAATTTGATACGAGCATTTATTTGATATATTATAATATTCGTTTCGATACCCCAGTAGAAAGTTATCTCCGTTGAAAGTTGTAACTCATATTTACCAAATGTGTTTTTGATTTTGAAAATGTGAACAACATTCATTTTCTTTTTCTCTTCTCTATTTTTTTCAATAAGAGAGATTGATTGAAAATATAAATAAACAAACCTAGGTCGGCACCAATATCTCCTTTATAGCTCTATTGAATTAAACGTGAAGTAAGTAAAATGAAAATGCTGCGTCAAAAACTTTAAACACTAAATAAATGATGTAAACGATGTTATTTGGGTACAAAAACGATTTTTTTCTTGCATGACGAATGCATATTGTGTAATTTGTTACGAGCTTCATTTAATGAATTATAATATTCGTTTCGATACCCGAGTAAAAAGTTATCTCCTTTGAAAGTTTTTACACTTATTTACCAAATGTTTTTTTGTTTTTGAAAATGTTAACATCTCCGTTCTTTTTTTCTACTCAATATTTTTTCAATAAGAGAGATTGATTGAAAATATAAAAAAACAAACCTAGATCGGCAGCAATATCTCCTTTATAGGTCTATTGAATTAAACGGGACGTAAGTAAAATGAAAATGGTGCCTCAAAAACTTTAAATAGTAAATAAGTGATGTAAACGATGTTATTTGGGTACAAAAATGATTTTCCTTTTGAGGAAAATGCATATTGTTTAATTTGATATGAACTCTAATTTGATATATTATAATATTCGTTTCGATACCCCAATCAAAAGTTATCTCCGTTGAAAGTTGTAGCTCATATTTACCAAATGTGTTTTCGATTTTGAAAACGTGAACCACATTCATTTTCTTTTTCTCTTCTCTATTTTTTTCAGTAAGAGAGATTGATTGAAAATATAAATAAAAAAACCTAGGTCAGCACCAACATCTCCTTTATAGCTCTATTGAATTAAACCTGAAGTAAGTAAAATTAAAATGCTACGTCAAAAAATTTAAACACTAAATAAATGATGTAAACGATGTTATTTGGGTAAAAAAACGATTTTTTTCTTGCGAGACCAATGCATATTGTGTAATTTGATACGAGCTTCCATTTAATAAATTATAATATTCATTTCGATACCCGAGTAAAAAGTTATCTTCGTTGAAAATTGTTACTCTTATTTATCAAATGTTTTTTTTGTTTTTGAAAACGTGAACAACATCTCCGTTCTTTTTTTCTACTCAATATTTTTTCAATAAGAGAGATTGATTGAAAATATAAAAAAACAAACCTAGATCGGCACCAATATCTCCTTTATAGGTCTATTGGATTAAACCGGACGTAAGTAAAATGAAAATAGTGCGTCAAAAACATTAAATAGTAACTAAGTGATGTAAACGTTGTTATTTGGGTACAAAAATGATTTTCCTTTCGAGGAAAATGCATATTGTTTAATTTGATACGAGCTTTAATTTGATATATTATAATATTCATTTCGATACCCCAGTCAAAAGTTATCTCCATTGAAAGTTGTAACTCATATTTACCAAATGTGTTTTTGATTTTGAAAATGTGAACAACATTCATTTTCTTTTTCTCTTCTCTATTTTTTTCAATAAAAGAGATTGATTGAAAATATAAATAAAAAAACCTAGATCGGCACCAATTTCTCCTTTATAGCTCTCTTGAATTAAACGTGAACTAAGTAAAATGAAAATGTTGAGTCAAAAACTTTAAACACTAAATAAATGATGCAAACGATGTTATTTGGGTACAAAAACGATTTTTTTCTTGCATGACCAATGCATATTGTGTAATTTGATACGAGCTTCCATTTAATAAATTATAATATTCGTTTCAATACCCGAGTAAAAAGTTATCTCCTTTGAAAGTTTTTACACTTATTTACCAAATTTTTTTTTGGTTTTGAAAATGTTAACAACATCTCCGTTCTTTTTTTCTACTCAATATTTTTTCATTAAGAGAGATTGATTGAAAATATAAAAAAAACAAACCTAGATCGGCTCCAATATCTCCTTTATAGGTCTATTGAATTAAACCGGACGTAAGTAAATCAAAATAGTGTGTCAAAAACTTTAAACAGTAAATAAGTGATGTAAACGATGTTATTTGGGTACAAAAATGATTTTCCTTTCGAGGAAAATGCATATTGTTTAATTTGATACGAGCATTTATTTGATATATTATAATATTCGTTTCGATACCCCAGTAAAAAGTTATCTCCGTTGAAAGTTGTAACTCATATTTACCAAATGTGTTTTTGATTTTGAAAATGTGAACAACATTCATTTTCTTTTTCTCTTCTCTATTTTTTTCATTAAGAGAGATTGATTGAAAATATAAATAAACAAACCTAGGTCGGCACCAATATCTCCTTTATAGCTCTATTGAATTAAACGTGAAGTAAGTAAAATGAAAATGCTGCGTCAAAAACTTTAAACACTAAACAAATGATGTAAACGATGTTATTTGGGTACAAAAACGATTTTTTTCTTGCATGACGAATGCATATTGTGTAATTTGATACGAGCTTCATTTAATGAATTATAATGTTCGTTTCGATACCCGAGTAAAAAGTTATCTCCTTTGAAAGTTTTTACACTTATTTACCAAATGTTTTTTGGTTTTTGAAAATGTTAACAACATCTCCGTTCTTTTTTTCTACTCAATATTTTTTCAATAAGAGAGATTGATTGAAAATATAAAAAAACAAACCTAGATCGGCTCCAATATCTCCTTTATAGGTCTATTGAATTAAACCGGACGTAAGTAAAATCAAAATTGTGTGTCAAAAACTTTAAACAGTAAATAAGTGATGTAAACGATGTTATTTGGGTACAAAAATGATTTTCCTTTCGAGGAAAATGCATATTGTTTAATTTGATACGAGCATTTATTTGATATATTATAATATTCGTTTCCGTACCACAGTAAAAAGTTATCTCCGTTCAAAGTTGTAACTCATATTTACCAAATGTGTTTTTGATTTTGAAAATGTGAACAACATTCATTTTCTTTGTCTCTTCTCTATTTTTTTCAATAAGAGAGATTGATTGAAAATATAAATAAACAAACCTAGGTCGGCACCAATATCACCTTTATAGCTCTATTGAATTAAACGTGAAGTAAGTAAAATGAAAATGCTGCGTCAAAAACTTTAAACACTAAATAAATGATGTAAACGATGTTATTTGGGTACAAAAACGATTTTTTTCTTGCATGACCAATGCATATTGTGTAATTTGATACGAGCTTGATTTAATGAATTATAATATTCGTTTCGACACCCGAGTAAAAAGTTATCTCCTTTGAAAGTTTTTACACTTATTTACCAAATGTTTTTTTGTTTTTGAAAATGTTAACAACATCTCCGTTCTTTTTTTTCTACTCAATATTTTTTCGGTCTTATTTAGTAGGATCTAAAGTGATTGTGCATTCTGATCATGCTGCTTTAAGATACCTATTAAGTAAACCAAATGCCAAGCCAAGATTAATCAGGTGGGTCTTACTCTTACAAGAATTTGACCTAGAAATCAAGGATAAGAAAGGCAGTGAAAACTTAGTAGCTGACCATTTGTCTAGGTTGATTTCTGACTTTAATTCTCTTAAAAATGAGAGTAATGACGATATAGTTGAAACCTTTCCTGATGAACAGTTATTTTTCATAGGTCCGAACCCATGGTACGCTGATATTGTAAACTATCTTGCCACTGGTGTTTTGCGACCTAACACTTCATATCAGGAGAAGAAAAGGGTTTTTAAAACTATTAAGGACTATTTCTGGGATGACCCTTATTTATACAAGATTGGTCAAGATCAAGTCATCCGGAGATGTGTACCTGAAGAAGAACATAAGAGCATTCTGACTTTTTGTCATGAACTTCATTGTGGGGGTCATTTTGGAGGAGAAAAGACATCCCGTAAGATATTACAGTCTGGATTCTTTTGGCCCACTCTTTTTAAAGATGCTCATATGTTTTGTGCACAATGTGATAGATGTCAAAGAACAGGAAACATAAGCAAAAGAGATGAAATGCCTTTGACATCTAATTTAGTTGTTGAACTCTTTGATGTATGGGGGATTGACTTTATGGGTCCTTTTCCCCCATCTAATGGTTTTCAATACATTTTGGTTGCTGTGGATTATGTGTCCAAGTGGGTAGAAGCTATCCCCACCAAAACCAATGATGCTAATGTTGTTGTGAAATTCTTGAAAGATTTCATATTCAGTAGGTTCGGAACGCCTAGAGCTATAATAAGTGATGGAGGTAGCCATTTTTGTAACAAACTCTTTGATGGAGTACTAAACAAGTACAACATCACACATAAGGTAGCTACTCCATATCATCCTCAAACTTCCGGTTTAGTGGAAGTAAGTAATAGGCAAATTAAGGGAATACTGGAACGTACTGTGCGTCCCTCAAGGAAGGATTGGGCATTTAAGTTAAATGATGCCTTATGGGCATACCGCACCGCTTACAAAACACCTATTGGGATGAGCCCTTACCGGTTAATCTTTGGGAAAGCGTGCCACCTTCCAATTGAACTTGAACACAAGGCTTATTGGGCAATTAAAGAGCTAAACATAGATTTAGATAAAGCAGGTGAAAACGAGTACTCCAGCTTCATGAGTTGGAAGAAATTAGGAATGAAGCCTATGAGAATGCCAAATTATACAAGGAGCGTACTAAGCGCTATCATGACAAGAGGCTAGTTCCTAAAACTTTTCACCCTGGAATGAAAGTTCTTTTATTTAACTCTCGTTTGAGATTGTTTCCAGGAAAGCTGAGATCAAGATGGGATGGACCATTCAAAATAGTTCAGGTATCTGAACATGGAGTGGTAGAACTATTGGACTCCAAGACACAAAAAACGTTCAAAGTTAATGGCCATCGTGTCAAGCCTTATGTAGAAGAACCAAACAACATTGCTGAAATGGATTGCATTTGGATGAGTAACCCTTAGCACCAAAAAGATACGTCTTGCTAAGACGTTAAACTAAGCGCTGGATGGGAGGCAACCCATCATGTTAAGTAATTTTTTGTTATTTGTTTTATTTACTTAATTTTATTGTTTATTTTAGTTTACTTGTATGTGAATAATTTTTAAAATTGTTAAAACTAAAATATTTGTTGAGATGTTAGAAGTTCACAGCAATCTGTCTGTATACACTTTAATGATGAATATGATGGATGCACCTGCATTTCTTCATTACTACTTACACATTCTCAAGAAATAGGTAATCTTTCTCCTCTTTTCTCTTTATCTTTAATTTGCAGTTGTTACATTGAGGACAATGTAAGTTCTAGGTTGGGGGTGGTGAAAAGTTACCATGCTATATATATAAAATAAAAAAAATAAAAAATTCTCACAAAAATTTATCATTTCTTTAAATCAAATTTAAGTAAATAGTTAAGTCTTTGGTACTGTTAGATTAATTTTTGAAAACATATCATGAAATATTGTGTAATTATTTTTGATAATTAGTTAGTTTTTGTCATAACTAGTATTTCTTGATAAAATGTGGAAATTATATTAAACCCAAAATCGGTGTTTATGAATTTTTTTTAGTGGAGACTACCCTTGTGAGATATAATTTGAGCCTAATTTCTTTTATTCAGAGTGAAATATATATTTTTTCTACTCCAAACACATTTCTTATTTATTCAAAAAGTTTAGATGATCTCTATAGGTATTAGCATTGAATGTATGAATTTTTTTCATCTTAATAGAGTATCATATATTTTTTTTTTATTATTTTTTGTTTAGATTAAACGATTTGAGTAGAAATTGATAGTATATGCTTATATCTCATTCATGCATGACTGCTACAAAAACAAAAAGACATATCTGGGGTTACCTAAACCAAGATCAAACAGAAAAGCCACAAAATTAACCACTCACCAAAATAAAAAAAGTTGAATCTCTAAAAAATACATATATTGAAAAATATCTACAGAAAAAAAAATAGAGAGATAAAAAATAGTATCATCTACATACTATGACCCACATTGCCTACAAAGTTGTGAGTAAAGGCTAATTACAAAAGAAAGATATAGGAAGTAATTCCCTAAAAAGTCATTGCAATTTCTTCATTTGTAAAAGCATATATCTTGAAATTCTTTCTTAATGAGTTTGATTTATGCATGAAAATAATTTTTGTATATGATATCTTTATAATTTATACATTCGATACCTTTCATGAGATCAATGTTAAAATAACACTTTGAGCCTTTATTCTTTATACATATGCGAACATATTAGTTCATTTCTATACATCAACTCTTTCGCATATAAATTAGTATGAGTGTTTGAACCCATAGGATTCAGTGCTTTGAGAGTATTGACTTGTGAGGAATAGAGTCGAAGCGAATACTGATTCATGACACTGAAATTGGGTAAAATTAAATTGATACATTTTTGAAATGAAATATGAAAATGATTTTCGACTAATTATTGTAATAAAATCATGATTGTTTAAAGAGATTAAAATAACTTATGCTTGAGATTTTAATTATGATCTTAAAGGAGATTAAAAAGTATGAGATATTTTTGTGATATGTTGTGTTCTTTTATTCTTAAATTAATTTTTGATTGTGTTGTAATTTTAATTTTTGATTTGATTGTTTTTATCTTTACATTTAGTTCAATGTTTGTGGGTATCATTACTGAAAACCCTCACGAGACTCAAACTCGTCCACTAGGGCAACCTAGGGGTTTAACGGCTTGTTGCATAGGCTAACTGCAACCGTTTCAATCCACGAAAGTGATTTAGGATAGTTTAATTTTTAGCTTTTATCGCTTCTCTTGCTAAGAGACTAGCAAGAAGCTGGTTGGGGGTTGTGATGAGTGCTCAAAAAGCACTAAAATAACCATGATTTTATGTACCTTAATTGATTAAAAATACATATATTTATATGTTTTATCATATATTTATATAAATTTGTCTTTTTCGGAATCACGGGTATTTTTATTGTTTTTCAGGTATTTTGGCTTAAAAACGCAATGTAAAGACTCAAAGAGGAATATTTGAAGCAATACATCACAAATATATCAATAAATAAGTGAGAAAAGGTCAACAAACATGGAAAAATCGGACGAAATGGGTCGAAAAGGTCAAAAATGTCAAAAAGACGGAAATCGCGCGCCACAGCCCAGCGCCCCATTCCGCGCGCGCTGGCATGCCCAGCTGCGCGCAGGCACTGTTCACGCGCGCCGAGCTGCGCGCAGCGCGCCCAGCAGCCCCCCTCCGCGCGCCCAACGCGTTTTCGCCCCATTTTTCACGTGCAGCCGCCCTGTGACGTCATGCTGACGTCATTGATGACATCAGCAATTCCAATACGCGTTTTTACATTTTTAAATATTTTTTTAACATTTTTTTACTCATTTTTTCTCTCCATCCTCACCTATAAATACCCCCCTTCCCTTCACTTCAAATTACACCTTCAAAACTCACTTCTCTCTTCTTTCTTTCTCTCATTTCTTAGTTTTTAGTTTCTCTTAGTTTCTTTCTTAGTTTCTAAGCTTTTCTTAGTTTTTCTCTTAGTTTTTAGTTCAATTCTCTTTGGTTTAGAGTTCTTCTCTTTTTGAGAGGAACTTGTAATGTTTTTGTAATAATTTAGATTTTTGATTCAATATATGGAAGTGCAAATTCCGCTCGGAGGTTTTCTAGCAACGGGAATAGCGTCGAAGTTCTGTAAGGATTTTATTTTCTTTACAGTTATTTTTATGCTTTATTCTTACATGTTATATTAACTTGTCTGTGGTTAAATTTAACTATGCTAGCTGTTTAGTAAAAATGATGTAATAACGACGTTGTTATGCTTGCGAAATATTAAATAGGTAAAAATCTTTAAAATGAATTGATTTTGTTTTTATTCAAGATTTTATATTAAGAATGTTAGAGAGAAATATATTATTTTTCATTACAAACTTAAACCCGAAAATTAGATTTTAAGGTTTAGTTATCCGGTCTAATTTAGAGTAGTGCTCTTTTATTTGTTGGTACAATCGCTCGGTAGTTAGAGTGAAACTCTATTTCAAAAGTTTTTATAAGAATTATTATGTGAAAATGTATTGACAACATGTTTTCAATAGTGGTTTTAAAACTTGAAAGTTAGTACTCGGATAATTAAATTCTTAAGTTTAATTTGGACACCTTGAATAATGTTTAAATTGTCTAACCCCACCAAAGGT
Organism: Hippophae tibetana; assembly: GCA_037013495.1. Lineage (NCBI taxonomy): Eukaryota > Viridiplantae > Streptophyta > Magnoliopsida > Rosales > Elaeagnaceae > Hippophae > Hippophae tibetana. The sequence goes on along the minus strand of CM072808.1, from coordinate 7,275,252 downwards.
GGCATTTAAATGGTTCATTTTCAATCTCTTAGAAAAAAGAATTAATTTAATTAAGCATATTAGTTATCAACCCCACCCATAGGTGTTAATTGATTTGTTTAGTTAACAAAGAATATCTAACCCCACCAAAGGTGGTATTTATATAAAAAAGAGAGATCAATAAAATATGAATTTATATCTTTAATAACCTAGTTAATATGAGCAAGCATAATTAATTTAGTTATTATATCCATAAATACTCCGCTAATATAAATGATAAAAATTTGCATGAATATTTATTGAATCCGTATATATGTTTATTTTTAGATAATTATTTATTAAATTTGTATCTATGTTTATTTTTATGTTATTAGATTATATTTAATTAATCTGTATATATGTTTATTTTATGTTATTAGATTAGGAACACAAAAACCAAACTATCGTGACAGGATGTTTAGGATTTAATTTCGTTTTTAAAAGTTTGAATAATAAATTAAAAACCACATACATTCCTTCCTTAGATCGACCTTGGGAGTATACTTATCATTTTCTTCGAAATTATTCGTGCACTTGCGAGAGTTTTATAAATATTAAAACCAAAGTATTTGCGGGAATCGGCGATGCCGGTTTTCGTTCATCAGATACCCCAGTAAAAAGTTATCTCCGTTGAAAGTTGTAACTCATATTTACCAAATGTGTTTTTGATTTTGAAAATGTGAACAACATTCATTTTCTTTTTCTCTTCTCTATTTTTTTCAATAAGAGAGATTGATTGAAAATATAAATAAACAAACCTAGGTTGGCACCAATATCTCCTTTATAGCTCTATTGAATTAAACGTGAAGTAAGTAAAATGAAAATGCTGCGTCAAAAACTTTAAACACTAAATAAATGATGTAAACGATGTTATTTGGGTACAAAAACGATTTTTTTCTTGCATGACGAATGCATATTGTGTAATTTGATACGAGCTTCATTTAATGAATTATAATATTCGTTTCGACACCCGAGTAAAAAGTTATCTCCTTTGAAAGTTTTTACACTTATTTACCAAATGTTTTTTTGTTTTTGAAAATGTTAACAACATCTCCGTTCTTTTTTTTTCTACTCAATATTTTTTCAATAAGAGAGATTGATTGAAAATATAAAAAAAAAACAAACCTAGATCGGCTCCAATATCTCCTTTATAGGTCTATTGAATTAAACCGGACGTAAGTAAAATGAAAATAGTGCGTCCAAAACTTTAAACAGTAAATAAGTGCTTTAAACTATGTTATTTGGTTACAAAAATGATTTTCCTTTCGAGGAAAATGCATATTGTTTAATTTGATACGAGCATTTATTTGATATATTATAATATTCGTTTCGATACCCCAGTAAAAAGTTATCTCCGTTGAAAGTTGTAACTCAAATTAACCAAATGTGTTTTTGATTTTGAAAATGTGAACAACATTCATTTTCTTTTTCTCTTCTCTATTTTTTTCAATAAGAGAGATTGATTGAAAATATAAATAAACAAACCTAGGTCGGCACCAATATCTCCTTTATAGCTCTATTGAATTAAACGTGAAGTAAGTAAAATGAAAATGCTGCGTCAAAAACTTTAAACACTAAATAAATGATGTAAACGATGTTATTTGGGTACAAAAACGATTTTTTTCTTGCATGACGAATGTATATTGTGTAATTTGAAACGAGCTTCATTTAATGAATTATAATATTCGTTTCGATACCCGAGTAAAAAGTTATCTCCTTTGAAAGTTTTTACACTTATTTACCAAATGTTTTTTTGTTTTTGAAAATGTTAACAACATCTCCGTTCTTTTTTTCTACTCAATATTTTTTCAATAAGAGAGATTGATTGAAAACATAAAAAAACAAACCTAGATCGGCACCAATATCTCCTTTATAGGTCTATTGAATTAAACCGGACGTAAGTAAAATGAAAATGGTGCCTCAAAAACTTTAAATAGTAAATAAGTGATGTAAACGATGTTATTTGGGTACAAAAATGATTTTCCTTTCGAGGAAAATGCATATTGTTTAATTTGATACGAGCATTTATTTGATATATTATAATATTCGTTTCGATACCCCAGTAAAAAGTTATCTCCGTTGAAAGTTGTAACTCATATTTACCAAATGTGTTTTTGATTTTGAAAATGTCAACAACATTCATTTTCTTTTTCTCTTCTCTATTTTTTTCATTAAGAGAGATTGATTGAAAATATAAATAAACAAACCTAGGTCGGCACCAATATCTCCTTTATAGCTCTATTGAATTAAACGTGAAGTAAGTAAAATGAAAATGCTGCGTCAAAAACTTTAAACACTAAACAAATGATGTAAACGATGTTATTTGGGTACAAAAACGATTTTTTTCTTGCATGACGAATGCATATTGTGTAATTTGATACGAGCTTCATTTAATGAATTATAATGTTCGTTTCGATACCCGAGTAAAAAGTTATCTCCTTTGAAAGTTTTTACACTTATTTACCAAATGTTTTTTGGTTTTTGAAAATGTTAACAACATCTCCGTTCTTTTTTTCTACTCAATATTTTTTCAATAAGAGAGATTGAATGAAAATATAAAAAAACAAACCTAGATCGGCTCCAATATCTCCTTTATAGGTCTATTGAATTAAACCGAACGTAAGTAAAATCAAAATAGTGTGTCAAAAACTTTAAATAGTAAATAAGTGATGTAAACGATGTTATTTGGGTACAAAAATGATTTTCCTTTCGAGGAAAATGCATATTATTTAATTTGATACGAGCATTTATTTGATATATTATAATATTCGTTTCCGTACCACAGTAAAAAGTTATCTCCGTTCAAAGTTGTAACTCATATTTACCAAATGTGTTTTTGATTTTGAAAATGTGAACAACATTCATTTTCTTTTTCTCTTCTCTATTTTTTTCAATAAGAGAGATTGATTGAAAATATAAAAAACAAACCTAGGTCGGCACCAATATCTCCTTTATAGCTCTATTGAATTAAACGTGAAGTAAGTAAAATGAAAATGCTGCGTCAAAAACTTTAAACACTAAACAAATGATGTAAACGATGTTATTTGGGTACAAAAACGATTTTTTTCTTGCATGACGAATGCATATTGTGTAATTTGATACGAGCTTCATTTAATGAATTATAATGTTCGTTTCGATACCCGAGTAAAAAGTTATCTCCTTTGAAAGTTTTTACACTTATTTACCAAATGTTTTTTGGTTTTTGAAAATGTTAACAACATCTCCGTTCTTTTTTTCTACTCAATATTTTTTCAATAAGAGAGATTGATTGAAAATATAAAAAAACAAACCGAGATCGGCTCCAATATCTCCTTTATAGGTCTATTGAATTAAACCGGACGTAAGTAAAATCAAAATTGTGTGTCAAAAACTTTAAACAGTAAATAAGTGATGTAAACGATGTTATTTGGGTACAAAAATGATTTTCCTTTCGAGGAAAATGCATATTGTTTAATTTGATACGAGCATTTATTTGATATATTATAATATTCGTTTCCGTACCACAGTAAAAAGTTATCTCCGTTCAAAGTTGTAACTCATATTTACCAAATGTGTTTTTGATTTTGAAAATGTGAACAACATTCATTTTCTTTGTCTCTTCTCTATTTTTTTCAATAAGAGAGATTGATTGAAAATATAAATAAACAAACCTAGGTCGGCACCAATATCACCTTTATAGCTCTATTGAATTAAACGTGAAGTAAGTAAAATGAAAATGCTGCGTCAAAAACTTTAAACACTAAATAAATGATGTAAACGATGTTATTTGGGTACAAAAACGATTTTTTTCTTGCATGACCAATGCATATTGTGTAATTTGATACGAGCTTGATTTAATGAATTATAATATTCGTTTCGACACCCGAGTAAAAAGTTATCTCCTTTGAAAGTTTTTACACTTATTTACCAAATGTTTTTTTGTTTTTGAAAATGTTAACAACATCTCCGTTCTTTTTTTTCTACTCAATATTTTTTCGGTCTTATTTAGTAGGATCTAAAGTGATTGTGCATTCTGATCATGCTGCTTTAAGATACCTATTAAGTAAACCAAATGCCAAGCCAAGATTAATCAGGTGGGTCTTACTCTTACAAGAATTTGACCTAGAAATCAAGGATAAGAAAGGCAGTGAAAACTTAGTAGCTGACCATTTGTCTAGGTTGATTTCTGACTTTAATTCTCTTAAAAATGAGAGTAATGACGATATAGTTGAAACCTTTCCTGATGAACAGTTATTTTTCATAGGTCCGAACCCATGGTACGCTGATATTGTAAACTATCTTGCCACTGGTGTTTTGCGACCTAACACTTCATATCAGGAGAAGAAAAGGTTTTTTAAAACTATTAAGGACTATTTCTGGGATGACCCTTATTTATACAAGATTGGTCAAGATCAAGTCATCCGGAGATGTGTACCTGAAGAAGAACATAAGAGCATTCTGACTTTTTGTCATGAACTTCATTGTGGGGGTCATTTTGGAGGAGAAAAGACATCCCGTAAGATATTACAGTCTGGATTCTTTTGGCCCACTCTTTTTAAAGATGCTCATATGTTTTGTGCACAATGTGATAGATGTCAAAGAACAGGAAACATAAGCAAAAGAGATGAAATGCCTTTGACATCTAATTTAGTTGTTGAACTCTTTGATGTATGGGGGATTGACTTTATGGGTCCTTTTCCCCCATCTAATGGTTTTCAATACATTTTGGTTGCTGTGGATTATGTGTCCAAGTGGGTAGAAGCTATCCCCACCAAAACCAATGATGCTAATGTTGTTGTGAAATTCTTGAAAGATTTCATATTCAGTAGGTTCGGAACGCCTAGAGCTATAATAAGTGATGGAGGTAGCCATTTTTGTAACAAACTCTTTGATGGAGTACTAAACAAGTACAACATCACACATAAGGTAGCTACTCCATATCATCCTCAAACTTCCGGTTTAGTGGAAGTAAGTAATAGGCAAATTAAGGGAATACTGGAACGTACTGTGCGTCCCTCAAGGAAGGATTGGGCATTTAAGTTAAATGATGCCTTATGGGCATACCGCACCGCTTACAAAACACCTATTGGGATGAGCCCTTACCGGTTAATCTTTGGGAAAGCGTGCCACCTTCCAATTGAACTTGAACACAAGGCTTATTGGGCAATTAAAGAGCTAAACATAGATTTAGATAAAGCAGGTGAAAACGAGTACTCCAGCTTCATGAGTTGGAAGAAATTAGGAATGAAGCCTATGAGAATGCCAAATTATACAAGGAGCGTACTAAGCGCTATCATGACAAGAGGCTAGTTCCTAAAACTTTTCACCCTGGAATGAAAGTTCTTTTATTTAACTCTCGTTTGAGATTGTTTCCAGGAAAGCTGAGATCAAGATGGGATGGACCATTCAAAATAGTTCAGGTATCTGAACATGGAGTGGTAGAACTATTGGACTCCAAGACACAAAAAACGTTCAAAGTTAATGGCCATCGTGTCAAGCCTTATGTAGAAGAACCAAACAACATTGCTGAAATGGATTGCATTTGGATGAGTAACCCTTAGCACCAAAAAGATACGTCTTGCTAAGACGTTAAACTAAGCGCTGGATGGGAGGCAACCCATCATGTTAAGTAATTTTTTGTTATTTGTTTTATTTACTTAATTTTATTGTTTATTTTAGTTTACTTGTATGTGAATAATTTTTAAAATTGTTAAAACTAAAATATTTGTTGAGATGTTAGAAGTTCACAGCAATCTGTCTGTATACACTTTAATGATGAATATGATGGATGCACCTGCATTTCTTCATTACTACTTACACATTCTCAAGAAATAGGTAATCTTTCTCCTCTTTTCTCTTTATCTTTAATTTGCAGTTGTTACATTGAGGACAATGTAAGTTCTAGGTTGGGGGTGGTGAAAAGTTACCATGCTATATATATAAAATAAAAAAAATAAAAAATTCTCACAAAAATTTATCATTTCTTTAAATCAAATTTAAGTAAATAGTTAAGTCTTTGGTACTGTTAGATTAATTTTTGAAAACATATCATGAAATATTGTGTAATTATTTTTGATAATTAGTTAGTTTTTGTCATAACTAGTATTTCTTGATAAAATGTGGAAATTATATTAAACCCAAAATCGGTGTTTATGAATTTTTTTTAGTGGAGACTACCCTTGTGAGATATAATTTGAGCCTAATTTCTTTTATTCAGAGTGAAATATATATTTTTTCTACTCCAAACACATTTCTTATTTATTCAAAAAGTTTAGATGATCTCTATAGGTATTAGCATTGAATGTATGAATTTTTTTCATCTTAATAGAGTATCATATATTTTTTTTTTATTATTTTTTGTTTAGATTAAACGATTTGAGTAGAAATTGATAGTATATGCTTATATCTCATTCATGCATGACTGCTACAAAAACAAAAAGACATATCTGGGGTTACCTAAACCAAGATCAAACAGAAAAGCCACAAAATTAACCACTCACCAAAATAAAAAAAGTTGAATCTCTAAAAAATACATATATTGAAAAATATCTACAGAAAAAAAAATAGAGAGATAAAAAATAGTATCATCTACATACTATGACCCACATTGCCTACAAAGTTGTGAGTAAAGGCTAATTACAAAAGAAAGATATAGGAAGTAATTCCCTAAAAAGTCATTGCAATTTCTTCATTTGTAAAAGCATATATCTTGAAATTCTTTCTTAATGAGTTTGATTTATGCATGAAAATAATTTTTGTATATGATATCTTTATAATTTATACATTCGATACCTTTCATGAGATCAATGTTAAAATAACACTTTGAGCCTTTATTCTTTATACATATGCGAACATATTAGTTCATTTCTATACATCAACTCTTTCGCATATAAATTAGTATGAGTGTTTGAACCCATAGGATTCAGTGCTTTGAGAGTATTGACTTGTGAGGAATAGAGTCGAAGCGAATACTGATTCATGACACTGAAATTGGGTAAAATTAAATTGATACATTTTTGAAATGAAATATGAAAATGATTTTCGACTAATTATTGTAATAAAATCATGATTGTTTAAAGAGATTAAAATAACTTATGCTTGAGATTTTAATTATGATCTTAAAGGAGATTAAAAAGTATGAGATATTTTTGTGATATGTTGTGTTCTTTTATTCTTAAATTAATTTTTGATTGTGTTGTAATTTTAATTTTTGATTTGATTGTTTTTATCTTTACATTTAGTTCAATGTTTGTGGGTATCATTACTGAAAACCCTCACGAGACTCAAACTCGTCCACTAGGGCAACCTAGGGGTTTAACGGCTTGTTGCATAGGCTAACTGCAACCGTTTCAATCCACGAAAGTGATTTAGGATAGTTTAATTTTTAGCTTTTATCGCTTCTCTTGCTAAGAGACTAGCAAGAAGCTGGTTGGGGGTTGTGATGAGTGCTCAAAAAGCACTAAAATAACCATGATTTTATGTACCTTAATTGATTAAAAATACATATATTTATATGTTTTATCATATATTTATATAAATTTGTCTTTTTCGGAATCACGGGTATTTTTATTGTTTTTCAGGTATTTTGGCTTAAAAACGCAATGTAAAGACTCAAAGAGGAATATTTGAAGCAATACATCACAAATATATCAATAAATAAGTGAGAAAAGGTCAACAAATATGGAAAAATCGGACGAAATGGGTCGAAAAGGTCAAAAATGTCAAAAAGATGGAAATCGCGCGCCACAGCCCAGCGCCCCATTCCGCGCGCGCTGGCATGCCCAGCTGCGCGCAGCGCAGCGCGCAGGCACTGTTCACGCGCGCCGAGCTGCGCGCAGCGCGCCCAGCAGCCCCCCTCCGCGCGCCCAACGCGTTTTCGCCCCATTTTTCACGTGCAGCCGCCCTGTGACGTCATGCTGACGTCATTGATGACATCAGCAATTCCAATACGCGTTTTTACATTTTTAAATATTTTTTTAACATTTTTTTACTCATTTTTTCTCTCCATCCTCACCTATAAATACCCCCCTTCCCTTCACTTCAAATTACACCTTCAAAACTCACTTCTCTCTTCTTTCTTTCTCTCATTTCTTAGTTTTTAGTTTCTCTTAGTTTCTTTCTTAGTTTCTAAGCTTTTCTTAGTTTTTCTCTTAGTTTTTAGTTCAATTCTCTTTGGTTTAGAGTTCTTCTCTTTTTGAGAGGAACTTGTAATGTTTTTGTAATAATTTAGATTTTTGATTCAATATATGGAAGTGCAAATTCCGCTCGGAGGTTTTCTAGCAACGGGAATAGCGTCGAAGTTCTGTAAGGATTTTATTTTCTTTACAGTTATTTTTATGCTTTATTCTTACATGTTATATTAACTTGTCTGTGGTTAAATTTAACTATGCTAGCTGTTTAGTAAAAATGATGTAATAACGACGTTGTTATGCTTGCGAAATATTAAATAAGTAAAAATCTTTAAAATGAATTGATTTTGTTTTTATTCAAGATTTTATATTAAGAATGTTAGAGAGAAATATATTATTTTTCATTACAAACTTAAACCCGAAAATTAGATTTTAAGGTTTAGTTATCCGGTCTAATTTAGAGTAGTGCTCTTTTATTTGTTGGTACAATCGCTCGGTAGTTAGAGTGAAACTCTATTTCAAAAGTTTTTATAAGAATTATTATGTGAAAATGTATTGACAACATGTTTTCAATAGTGGTTTTAAAACTTGAAAGTTAGTACTCGGATAATTAAATTCTTAAGTTTAATTTGGACACCTTGAATAATGTTTAAATTGTCTAACCCCACCAAAGGTGGCATTTAAATGGTTCATTTTCAATCTCTTAGAAAAAAGAATTAATTTAATTAAGCATATTAGTTATCAACCCCACCCATAGGTGTTAATTGATTTGTTTAGTTAACAAAGAATATCTAACCCCACCAAAGGTGGTATTTATATAAAAAAGAGAGATCAATAAAATATCAATTTATATCTTTAATAACCTAGTTAATATGAGCAAGCATAATTAATTTAGTTATTATATCCATAAATACTCCGATAATATAAATGATAAAAATTTGCATGAATATTTATTGAATCCGTATATATGTTTATTTTTAGATAATTATTTATTGAATTTGTATCTATGTTTATTTTTATGTTATTAGATTATATTTAATTAATCTGTATATATGTTTATTTTATGTTATTAGATTAGGAACACAAAAACCAAACTATCGTGACAGGATGTTTAGGATTTAATTTCGTTTTTAAAAGTTTGAATAATAAATTAAAAACCACATACATTCCTTCCTTAGATCGACCTTGGGAGTATACTTATCATTTTCTTCGAAATTATTCGTGCACTTGCGAGAGTTTTATAAATATTAAAACCAAAGTATTTGCGGGAATCGGCGATGCCGGTTTTCGTTCATCAGATACCCCAGTAAAAAGTTATCTCCGTTGAAAGTTGTAACTCATATTTACCAAATGTGTTTTTGATTTTGAAAATGTGAACAACATTCATTTTCTTTTTCTCTTCTCTATTTTTTTCAATAAGAGAGATTGATTGAAAATATAAATAAACAAACCTAGGTTGGCACCAATATCTCCTTTATAGCTCTATTGAATTAAACGTGAAGTAAGTAAAATGAAAATGCTGCGTCAAAAACTTTAAACACTAAATAAATGATGTAAACGATGTTATTTGGGTACAAAAACGATTTTTTTCTTGCATGACGAATGCATATTGTGTAATTTGATACGAGCTTCATTTAATGAATTATAATATTCGTTTCGACACCCGAGTAAAAAGTTATCTCCTTTGAAAGTTTTTACACTTATTTACCAAATGTTTTTTTGTTTTTGAAAATGTTAACAACATCTCCGTTCTTTTTTTTTCTACTCAATATTTTTTCAATAAGAGAGATTGATTGAAAATATAAAAAAAAACAAACCTAGATCGGCTCCAATATCTCCTTTATAGGTCTATTGAATTAAACCGGACGTAAGTAAAATGAAAATAGTGCGTCCAAAACTTTAAACAGTAAATAAGTGCTTTAAACTATGTTATTTGGTTACAAAAATGATTTTCCTTTCGAGGAAAATGCATACTGTTTAATTTGATACGAGCATTTATTTGATATATTATAATATTCGTTTCGATACCCCAGTAAAAAGTTATCTCCGTTGAAAGTTGTAACTCAAATTTACCAAATGTGTTTTTGATTTTGAAAATGTGAACAACATTCATTTTCTTTTTCTCTTCTCTATTTTTTTCAATAAGAGAGATTGATTGAAAATATAAATAAACAAACCTAGGTCGGCACCAATATCTCCTTTATAGCTCTATTGAATTAAACGTGAAGTAAGTAAAATGAAAATGCTGCGTCAAAAACTTTAAACACTAAATAAATGATGTAAACGATGTTATTTGGGTACAAAAACGATTTTTTTCTTGCATGACGAATGTATATTGTGTAATTTGAAACGAGATTCATTTAATGAATTATAATATTCGTTTCGATACCCGAGTAAAAAGTTATCTCCTTTGAAAGTTTTTACACTTATTTACCAAATGTTTTTTTGTTTTTGAAAATGTTAACAACATCTCCGTTCTTTTTTTCTACTCAATATTTTTTCAATAAGAGAGATTGATTGAAAACATAAAAAAACAAACCTAGATCGGCACCAATATCTCCTTTATAGGTCTATTGAATTAAACCGGACGTAAGTAAAATGAAAATGGTGCCTCAAAAACTTTAAATAGTAAATAAGTGATGTAAACGATGTTATTTGGGTACAAAAATGATTTTCCTTTCGAGGAAAATGCATATTGTTTAATTTGATACGAGCATTTATTTGATATATTATAATATTTGTTTCGATACCCCAGTAAAAAGTTTTCTCCGTTGAAAGTTGTAACTCATATTTACCAAATGTGTTTTTGATTTTGAAAATGTCAACAACATTCATTTTCTTTTTCTCTTCTCTATTTTTTTCAATAAGAGAGATTGATTGAAAATATAAATAAACAAACCTAGGTCGACACCAATTTCTCCTTTATAGCTCTATTGAATTAAACGTGAAGTAAGTAAAATGAAAATACTGCGTCAAAAACTTTAAACACTAAATAAATGATGTAAACGATGTTATTTGGGTACAAAAACGATTTTTTTCTTGCATGACCAATGCATATTGTGTAATTTGATACGAGCTTCATTTAATGAATTATAATATTCGTTTCGATACCCGAGTAAAAAGTTATCTCCTTTGAAAGTTTTTACACTTATTTACCAAATGTTTTTTTGTTTTTGAAAATGTTAACAACATCTCCGTTCTTTTTTTCTACTCAATATTTTTTCAATAAGAGAGATTGATTGAAAACATAAAAAACAAACCTAGATCGGCACCAATATCTCCTTTATAGGTCTATTGAATTATACGGGACGTAAGTAAAATGAAAATGGTCCCTCAAAAACTTTAAATAGTAAATAAGTGATGTAAACGATGTTATTTGGGTACAAAAATGATTTTCCTTTCGAGGAAAATGCATATTGTTTAATTTGATACGAGCTTTAATTTGATATATTATAATATTCGTTTCGATACCAAAGTCAAAATTTATCTCCATTGAAAGTTGTAGCTCATATTTATCAAATGTGTTTTCGATTTTGAAAATGTGAACAACATTCATTTTCTTTTTCTCTTCTCTATTTTTTTCAATAAAAGAGATTGATTGAAAATATAAATAAACAAACCTAGATCGGCACCAATTTCTCCTTTATAGCTCTCTTGAATTAAACGTGAAGTAAGTAAAATGAAAATGCTGCGTCAAAAACTTTAAACACTAAATAAATGATGTAAACGATGTTATTTGGGTACAAAAACGATTTTTTTCTTGCATGACGAATGTATATTGTGTAATTTGAAACGAGCTTCATTTAATGAATTATAATATTCGTTTCGATACCCGAGTAAAAAGTTATCTCCTTTGAAAGTTTTTACACTTATTTACCAAATGTTTTTTTGTTTTTGAAAATGTTAACAACATCTCCGTTCTTTTTTTCTACTCAATATTTTTTCAATAAGAGAGATTGATTGAAAACATAAAAAAACAAACCTAGATCGGCACCAATATCTCCTTTATAGGTCTATTGAATTAAACCGGACGTAAGTAAAATGAAAATGGTGCCTCAAAAACTTTAAATAGTAAATAAGTGATGTAAACGATGTTATTTGGGTACAAAAATGATTTTCCTTTCGAGGAAAATGCATATTGTTTAATTTGATACGAGCATTTATTTGATATATTATAATATTTGTTTCGATACCCCAGTAAAAAGTTTTCTCCGTTGAAAGTTGTAACTCATATTTACCAAATGTGTTTTTGATTTTGAAAATGTCAACAACATTCATTTTCTTTTTCTCTTCTCTATTTTTTTCAATAAGAGAGATTGATTGAAAATATAAATAAACAAACCTAGGTCGACACCAATTTCTCCTTTATAGCTCTATTGAATTAAACGTGAAGTAAGTAAAATGAAAATACTGCGTCAAAAACTTTAAACACTAAATAAATGATGTAAACGATGTTATTTGGGTACAAAAACGATTTTTTTCTTGCATGACCAATGCATATTGTGTAATTTGATACGAGCTTCATTTAATGAATTATAATATTCGTTTCGATACCCGAGTAAAAAGTTATCTCCTTTGAAAGTTTTTACACTTATTTACCAAATGTTTTTTTTGTTTTTGAAAATGTTAACAACATCTCCGTTCTTTTTTTCTACTCAATATTTTTTCAATAAGAGAGATTGATTGAAAACATAAAAAACAAACCTAGATCGGCACCAATATCTCCTTTATAGGTCTATTGAATTATACGGGACGTAAGTAAAATGAAAATGGTCCCTCAAAAACTTTAAATAGTAAATAAGTGATGTAAACGATGTTATTTGGGTACAAAAATGATTTTCCTTTCGAGGAAAATGCATATTGTTTAATTTGATACGAGCATTTATTTGATATATTGTAATATTTGTTTCGATACCCCAGTAAAACGTTTTCTCCGTTGAAAGTTGTAACTCATATTTACCAAATGTGTTTTTGATTTTGAAAATGTGAACAACATTCATTTTCTTTTTCTCTTCTCTATTTTTTTCAATAAGAGAGATTGATTGAAAATATAAATAAACAAACCTAGGTCGACACCAATTTCCCCTTTATAGCTCTATTGAATTAAACGTGAAGTAAGTAAAATGAAAATACTGCGTCAAAAACTTTAAACACTAAATAAATGATGTAAACGATGTTATTTGGGTACAAAAACGATTTTTTTCTTGCATGACCAATGCATATTGTTTAATTTGATACGAGCTTCATTTAATGAATTATAATATTCGTTTCGATACCCGAGTAAAAAGTTATCTCCTTTGAAAGTTTTTACACTTATTTACCAAATGTTTTTTTGTTTTTGAAAATGTTAACATCTCCGTTCTTTTTTTCTACTCAATATTTTTTCAATAAGAGAGATTGATTGAAAATATAAAAAAACAAACCTAGATCGGCACCAATATCTCCTTTATAGGTCTATTGAATTAAACGGGACGTAAGTAAAATGAAAATGGTGCCTCAAAAACTTTAAATAGTAAATAAGTGATGTAAACGATGTTATTTGGGTACAAATATGATTTTCCTTTCGAGGAAAATGCATATATTTTAATTTGATACGAGCATTTATTTGATATATTATAATATTCGTTTCGATACCCCAGTCAAAAGTTATATCCGTTGAAAGTTGTAACTCATATTTACCAAATGTGTTTTTTATTTTGAAAATGTGAACAACATTCATTTCCTTTTTCTCTTCTCTATTTTTTTCAATAAGAGAGATTGATTGAAAATATAAATAAACAAACCTAGGTCGACACCAATTTCCCATTTATAGCTCTATTGAATTAAACGTGAAGTAAGTAAAATGAAAATCCTGCGTCAAAAACTTTAAACTCTAAATAAATGATGTAAACGATGTTATTTGGGTGTAGAAACGATTTTTTTCATGCATGACCAATGCATATTGTGTAATTTGATACGAGCTTCCATTTAATAAATTATAATATTCGTTTTGATACCCGAGTAAAAAGTTATCTCCTTTGAAAGTTTTTACACTTATTTACCAAATGTTTTTTTTGTTTTTGAAAATGTTAACAACATCTCCCTTCTTTTTTTCTACTCAATATTTTTTCAATAAGAGAGATTGATTGGAAATATAAAAAAACAAACCTAGATCGGCTCCAATATCTCCTTTATAGGTCTATTGAATTAAACCGGACGTAAGTAAAATCAAAATAGTGTGTCAAAAACTTTAAACAGTAAATAAGTGATGTAAACGATGTTATTTGGGTACAAAAATGATTTTCCTTTCGAGGAAAATGCATATTGTTTAATTTGATACGAGCATTTATTTGATATATTATAATATTCGTTTCCATACCAAAGTAAAATGTTATCTCCGTTGAAAGTTGTTACTCATATTTACCAAATGTGTTTTTGATTTTGAAAATGTGAACAACATTCATTTTCTTTTTCTTTTCTCTATTTTTTTCAATAAGAGAGATTGATTGAAAATATAAATAAACAAACCTAGGTCGGCACCAATATCACCTTTATAGCTCTATTGAATTAAACGTGAAGTAAGTAAAATGAAAATGCTGCTTCAAAAACTTTAAACACTAAAAAAATGATGTAAACGATGTTATTTGGGTACAAAAACGATTTTTTTCTTGCATGACCAATGCATATTGTGTAATTTGATACGAGCTTCATTTAATGAATTATAATATTCGTTTCGATACCCGAGTAAAAAGTTATCTCCTTTGAAAGTTTTTACACTTATTTACCAAATGTTTTTTTGTTTTTGAAAATGTTAACATCTCCGTTCTTTCTTTCTACTCAATATTTTTTCAATAAGAGAGATTGATTGAAAATATAAAAAAAACAAACCTAGATCGGCTCCAATATCTCCTTTATAGGTCTATTGAATTAAACCGGACGTAAGTAAAATGAAAATAGTGCGTCCAAAACTTTAAACAGTAAATAAGTGCTTTAAACTATGTTATTTGGTTACAAAAATGATTTTCCTTTCGAGGAAAATGCATATTGTTTAATTTGATACGAGCATTTATTTGATATATTATAATATTCGTTTCGATACCCCAGTAAAAAGTTATCTCCGTTGAAAGTTGTAACTCAAATTTACCAAATGTGTTTTTGATTTTGAAAATGTGAACAACATTCATTTTCTTTTTCTCTTCTCTATTTTTTTCAATAAGAGAGATTGATTGAAAATATAAATAAACAAACCTAGGTCGGCACCAATATCTCCTTTATAGCTCTATTGAATTAAACGTGAAGTAAGTAAAATGAAAATGCTGCGTCAAAAACTTTAAACACTAAATAAATGATGTAAACGATGTTATTTGGGTACAAAAACGATTTTTTTCTTGCATGACGAATGTATATTGTGTAATTTGAAACGAGCTTCATTTAATGAATTATAATATTCGTTTCGATACCCGAGTAAAAAGTTATCTCCTTTGAAAGTTTTTACACTTATTTACCAAATGTTTTTTTGTTTTTGAAAATGTTAACAACATCTCCGTTCTTTTTTTCTACTCAATATTTTTTCAATAAGAGAGATTGATTGAAAACATAAAAAACAAACCTAGATCGGCACCAATATCTCCTTTATAGGTCTATTGAATTAAACCGGACGTAAGTAAAATGAAAATGGTGCCTCAAAAACTTTAAATAGTAAATAAGTGATGTAAACGATGTTATTTGGGTACAAAAATGATTTTCCTTTCGAGGAAAATGCATATTGTTTAATTTGATACGAGCATTTATTTGATATATTATAATATTCGTTTCGATACCCCAGTAAAAAGTTTTCTCCGTTGAAAGTTGTTACTCATATTTACCAAATGTGTTTTTGATTTTGAAAATGTGAACAACATTCATTTTTTTTTCTTTTCTCTATTTTTTTCAATAAGAGAGATTGATTGAAAATATAAATAAACAAACCTAGGTCGGCACCAATATCACCTTTATAGCTCTATTGAATTAAACGTTAAGTAAGTAAAATGAAAATGCTGCGTCAAAAACTTTAAACACTAAATAAATGATGTAAACGATGTTATTTGGGTACAAAAACGATTTTTTTCTTGCATGACCAATGCATATTGTGTAATTTGATACGAGCTTCATTTAATGAATTATAATATTCGTTTCGATACCCGAGTAAAAAGTTATCTCCTTTGAAAGTTTTTACACTTATTTACCAAATGTTTTTTTGTTTTTGAAAATGTTAACATCTCCGTTCTTTTTTTCTACTCAATATTTTTTCAATAAGAGAGATTGATTGAAAATATAAAAAAACAAACCTAGATCGGCACCAATATCTCCTTTATAGGTCTATTGAATTCAACCGGACGTAAGTAAAAAGAAAATGGTGCCTCAAAAACTTTAAATAGTAAATAAGTGATGTAAACGATGTTATTTGGGTACAAATATGATTTTCCTTTCGAGGAAAATGCATATTTTTTAATTTGATACGAGCATTTATTTGATATATTATAATATTCGTTTCGATACCCCAGTCAAAAGTTATCTCCGTTGAAAGTTGTAACTCATATTTACCAAATGTGTTTTTGATTTTGAAAATGTGAACAACATTTATTTCCTTTTTCTCTTCTCTATTTTTTTCAATAAGAGAGATTGATTGAAAATATAAATAAACAAACCTAGGTCGACACCAATTTCCCATTTATAGCTCTATTGAATTAAACGTGAAGTAAGTAAAATGAAAATCTTGCGTCAAAAACTTTAATCTCTAAATAAATGATGTAAACGATGTTATTTGGGTGTAGAAACGATTTTTTTCATGCATGACCAATGCATATTGTGTAATTTGATACGAGCTTCCATTTAATAAATTATAATATTCGTTTTGATACCCGAGTAAAAAGTTATCTCCTTTGAAAGTTTTTACACTTATTTACCAAATGTTTTTTTGTTTTTGAAAATGTTAACAACATCTCCCTTCTTTTTTTCTACTCAATATTTTTTCAATAAGAGAGATTGATTGAAAACATAAAAAACAAACCTAGATCGGCACCAATATCTCCTTTATAGGTCTATTGAATTAAACCGGACGTAAGTAAAATGAAAATGGTGCCTCAAAAACTTTAAATAGTAAATAAGTGATGTAAACGATGTTATTTGGGTACAAAAATGATTTTCCTTTCGAGGAAAATGCATATTGTTTAATTTGATACGAGCATTTATTTGATATATTATAATATTCGTTTCGATACCCCAGTAAAAAGTTTTCTCCGTTGAAAGTTGTTACTCATATTTACCAAATGTGTTTTTGATTTTGAAAATGTGAACAACATTCATTTTTTTTTCTTTTCTCTATTTTTTTCAATAAGAGAGATTGATTGAAAATATAAATAAACAAACCTAGGTCGGCACCAATATCACCTTTATAGCTCTATTGAATTAAACGTTAAGTAAGTAAAATGAAAATGCTGCGTCAAAAACTTTAAACACTAAATAAATGATGTAAACGATGTTATTTGGGTACAAAAACGATTTTTTTCTTGCATGACCAATGCATATTGTGTAATTTGATACGAGCTTCATTTAATGAATTATAATATTCGTTTCGATACCCGAGTAAAAAGTTATCTCCTTTGAAAGTTTTTACACTTATTTACCAAATGTTTTTTTGTTTTTGAAAATGTTAACATCTCCGTTCTTTTTTTCTACTCAATATTTTTTCAATAAGAGAGATTGATTGAAAATATAAAAAAACAAACCTAGATCGGCACCAATATCTCCTTTATAGGTCTATTGAATTCAACCGGACGTAAGTAAAAAGAAAATGGTGCCTCAAAAACTTTAAATAGTAAATAAGTGATGTAAACGATGTTATTTGGGTACAAATATGATTTTCCTTTCGAGGAAAATGCATATTTTTTAATTTGATACGAGCATTTATTTGATATATTATAATATTCGTTTCGATACCCCAGTCAAAAGTTATCTCCGTTGAAAGTTGTAACTCATATTTACCAAATGTGTTTTTGATTTTGAAAATGTGAACAACATTTATTTCCTTTTTCTCTTCTCTATTTTTTTCAATAAGAGAGATTGATTGAAAATATAAATAAACAAACCTAGGTCGACACCAATTTCCCATTTATAGCTCTATTGAATTAAACGTGAAGTAAGTAAAATGAAAATCTTGCGTCAAAAACTTTAATCTCTAAATAAATGATGTAAACGATGTTATTTGGGTGTAGAAACGATTTTTTTCATGCATGACCAATGCATATTGTGTAATTTGATACGAGCTTCCATTTAATAAATTATAATATTCGTTTTGATACCCGAGTAAAAAGTTATCTCCTTTGAAAGTTTTTACACTTATTTACCAAATGTTTTTTTGTTTTTGAAAATGTTAACAACATCTCCCTTCTTTTTTTCTACTCAATATTTTTTCAATAAGAGAGATTGATTGAAAACATAAAAAACAAACCTAGATCGGCACCAATATCTCCTTTATAGGTCTATTGAATTAAACCGGACGTAAGTAAAATGAAAATGGTCCCTCAAAAACTTTAAATAGTAAATAAGTGATGTAAACGATGTTATTTGGGTACAAATATGATTTTCCTTTCGAGGAAAATGCATATTGTTTAATTTGATACGAGCATTTATTTGATATATTATAATATTTGTTTCGATACCCCAGTAAAAAGTTTTCTCCGTTGAAAGTTGTAACTCATATTTACCAAATGTGTTTTTGATTTTGAAAATGTGAACAACATTCATTTTCTTTTTCTCTTCTCTATTTTTTTCAATAAGAGAGATTGATTGAAAATATAAATAAACAAACCTAGGTCGACACCAATTTCTCCTTTATAGCTCTATTGAATTAAACGTGAAGTAAGTAAAATGAAAATACTGCGTCAAAAACTTTAAACACTAAATAAATTATGTAAACGATGTTATTTGGGTACAAAAACGATTTTTTTCTTGCATGACCAATGCATATTGTGTAATTTGATACGAGCTTCATTTAATGAATTATAATATTCGTTTCGATACCCGAGTAAAAAGTTATCTCCTTTGAAAGTTTTTACACTTATTTACCAAATGTTTTTTTGTTTTTGAAAATGTTAACATCTCCGTTCTTTTTTTCTACTCAATATTTTTTCAATAAGAGAGATTGATTGAAAATATAAAAAAACAAACCTAGATCGGCACCAATATCTCCTTTATAGGTCTATTGAATTAAACGGGACGTAAGTAAAATGAAAATGGTGCCTCAAAAACTTTAAATAGTAAATAAGTGATGTAAACGATGTTATTTGGGTACAAATATGATTTTCCTTTGGAGGAAAATGCATATATTTTAATTTGATACGAGCATTTATTTGATATATTATAATATTAGTTTCGATACCCCAGTCAAAAGTTATCTCCGTTGAAAGTTGTAACTCATATTTACCAAATGTGTTTTTGATTTTGAAAATGTGAACAACATTCATTTCCTTTTTCTCTTCTCTATTTTTTTCAATAAGAGAGATTGATTGAAAATATAAATAAACAAACCTAGGTCGACACCAATTTCCCATTTATAGCTCTATTGAATTAAACGTGAAGTAAGTAAAATGAAAATACTGCGTCAAAAACTTTAAACACTAAATAAATGATGTAAACGATGTTATTTGGGTACAAAAACGATTTTTTTCTTGCATGACCAATGCATATTGTGTAATTTGATACGAGCTTCATTTAATGAATTATAATATTCGTTTCGATACCCGAGTAAAAAGTTATCTCCTTTGAAAGTTTTTACACTTATTTACCAAATGTTTTTTTGTTTTTGAAAATGTTAACATCTCCGTTCTTTTTTTCTACTCAATATTTTTTCAATAAGAGAGATTGATTGAAAATATAAAAAAACAAACCTAGATCGGCACCAATATCTCCTTTATAGGTCTATTGAATTAAACGGGACGTAAGTAAAATGAAAATGGTGCCTCAAAAACTTTAAATAGTAAATAAGTGATGTAAACGATGTTATTTGGGTACAAATATGATTTTCCTTTGGAGGAAAATGCATATATTTTAATTTGATACGAGCATTTATTTGATATATTATAATATTAGTTTCGATACCCCAGTCAAAAGTTATCTCCGTTGAAAGTTGTAACTCATATTTACCAAATGTGTTTTTGATTTTGAAAATGTGAACAACATTCATTTCCTTTTTCTCTTCTCTATTTTTTTCAATAAGAGAGATTGATTGAAAATATAAATAAACAAACCTAGGTCGACACCAATTTCCCATTTATAGCTCTATTGAATTAAACGTGAA
This sequence comes from Hippophae tibetana, assembly GCA_037013495.1. NCBI lineage: Eukaryota > Viridiplantae > Streptophyta > Magnoliopsida > Rosales > Elaeagnaceae > Hippophae > Hippophae tibetana. Next base: position 7,254,810 of record CM072808.1, on the reverse strand, counting down.
GTAAGTAAAATGAAAATCCTGCGTCAAAAACTTTAAACTCTAAATAAATGATGTAAACGATGTTATTTGGGTGTAGAAACGATTTTTTTCATGCATGACCAATGCATATTGTGTAATTTGATACGAGCTTCCATTTAATAAATTATAATATTCGTTTTGATACCCGAGTAAAAAGTTATCTCCTTTGAAAGTTTTTACACTTATTTACCAAATGTTTTTTTGTTTTTGAAAATGTTAACAACATCTCCCTTCTTTTTTTCTACTCAATATTTTTTCAAAAAGAGAGATTGATTGAAAATATAAAAAAACAAACCTAGATCGGCTCCAATATCTCCTTTATAGGTCTATTGAATTAAACCTGACGTAAGTAAAATCAAAATGGTCCCTCAAAAACTTTAAATAGTAAATAAGTGATGTAAACGATGTTATTTGGGTACAAAAATGATTTTCCTTTCCAGGAAAATGCATATTGTTTAATTTGATACGAGCATTTATTTGATATATTATAATATTCGTTTCCATACCCCAGTAAAAAGTTTTCTCCGTTGAAAGTTGTAACTCATATTTACCAAATGTGTTTTTGATTTTGAAAATGTGAACAACATTCATTTTCTTTTTCTCTTCTCTCTATTTTTTTCAATAAGAGAGATTGATTGAAAATATAAATAAACAAACCTAGGTCGGCACCAATATCTCCTTTATAGCTCTATTGAATTAAACGTGAAGTAAGTAAAATGAAAATGCTGCGTCAAAAACTTTAAACACTAAATAAATGATGTAAACGATGTTATTTGGGTACAAAAACGATTTTTTTCTTGCATGACAAATGTATATTGTGTAATTTGAAACGAGCTTCATTTAATGAATTATAATATTCGTTTCGATACCCGAGTAAAAAGTTATCTCCTTTGAAAGTTTTTACACTTATTTACCAAATGTTTTTTTGTTTTTGAAAATGTTAACAACATCTCCGTTCTTTTTTTCTACTCAATATTTTTTCAATAAGAGAGATTGATTGAAAACATAAAACACAAACCTAGATCGGCACCAATATCTCCTTTATAGGTCTATTGAATTAAACCGGACGTAAGTAAAATGAAAATGGTGCCTCAAAAACTTTAAATAGTAAATAAGTGATGTAAACGATGTTATTTGGGTACAAAAATGATTTTCCTTTCGAGGAAAATGCATATTGTTTAATTTGATACGAGCATTTATTTGATATATTATAATATTTGTTTCGATACCCCAGTAAAAAGTTTTCTCCGTTGAAAGTTGTAACTCATATTTACCAAATGTGTTTTTGATTTTGAAAATATGAACAACATTCATTTTCTTTTTCTCTTCTCTATTTTTTTCAATAAGAGAGATTGATTGAAAATATAAATAAACAAACCTAGGTCGACACCAATTTCTCCTTTATAGCTCTATTGAATTAAATGTGAAGTAAGTAAAATGAAAATACTGCGTCAAAAACTTTAAACACTAAATAAATGATGTAAACGATGTTATTTGGGTACAAAAACGATTTTTTTCTTGCATGACCAATGCATATTGTGTAATTTGATACGAGCTTCATTTAATGAATTATAATATTCGTTTCGATACCCGAGTAAAAAGTTATCTCCTTTGAAAGTTTTTACACTTATTTACCAAATGTTTTTTTGTTTTTTAAAATGTTAAAATCTCCGTTCTTTTTTTCTACTCAATATTTTTTCAATAAGAGAGATTGATTGAAAATATAAAAAAAACAAACCTAGATCGGCACCAATATCTCCTTTATAGGTCTATTGAATTAAACGGGACGTAAGTAAAATGAAAATGGTGCCTCAAAAACTTTAAATAGTAAATAAGTTATGTAAACGATGTTATTTGGGTACAAATATGATTTTCCTTTCGAGGAAAATGCATATATTTTAATTTGATACGAGCATTTATTTGATATATTATAATATTCGTTTCGATACCCCAGTCAAAAGTTATCTCCGTTGAAAGTTGTAACTCATATTTACCAAATGTGTTTTTTATTTTGAAAATGTGAACAACATTCATTTCCTTTTTCTCTTCTCTATTTTTTTCAATAAGAGAGATTGATTGAAAATATAAATAAAAAAACCCAGGTCGACACCAATTTCCCATTTATAGCTCTATTGAATTAAACGTGAAGTAAATAAAATTAAAATCCTGCGTCAAAAACTTTAAACTCTAAATAAATGATGTAAACGATGTTATTTGGGTGTAGAAACGATTTTTTTCATGCATGACCAATGCATATTGTGTAATTTGATACGAGCTTCCATTTAATAAATTATAATATTCGTTTCGATACCCGAGTAAAAAGTTATCTCCTTTGAAAGTTTTTACACTTATTTACCAAATGTTTTTTTGTTTTTGAAAATGTTAACAACATCTCCCTTCTTTTTTTCTACTCAATATTTTTTCAATAAGAGAGATTGATTGAAAATATAAAAAAACAAACCTAGATCGGCTCCAATATCTCCTTTATAGGTCTATTGAATTAAACCGGACGTAAGTAAAATCAAAATAGTGTGTCAAAAACTTTAAACAGTAAATAAGTGATGTAAACGATGTTATTTGGGTACAAAAATGATTTTCCTTCCGAGGAAAATGCATATTGTTTAATTTGATACGAGCATTTATTTGATATATTATAATATTCGTTTCCATACCAAAGTAAAATGTTATCTCCGTTGAAAGTTGTTACTCATATTTACCAAATGTGTTTTTGATTTTGAAAATGTGAACAACATTCATTTTTTTTTCTTTTCTCTATTTTTTTCAATAAGAGAGATTGATTGAAAATATAAATAAACAAACCTAGGTCGGCACCAATATCACCTTTATAGCTCTATTGAATTAAACGTTAAGTAAGTAAAATGAAAATGCTGCGTCAAAAACTTTAAACACTAAATAAATGATGTAAACGATGTTATTTGGGTACAAAAACGATTTTTTTCTTGCATGACCAATGCATATTGTGTAATTTGATACGAGCTTCATTTAATGAATTATAATATTCGTTTCGATACCCGAGTAAAAAGTTATCTCCTTTGAAAGTTTTTACACTTATTTACCAAATGTTTTTTTGTTTTTGAAAATGTTAACATCTCCGTTCTTTTTTTCTACTCAATATTTTTTCAATAAGAGAGATTGATTGAAAATATAAAAAAACAAACCTAGATCGGCACCAATATCTCCTTTTTAGGTCTATTGAATTCAACCGGACGTAAGTAAAAAGAAAATGGTGCCTCAAAAACTTTAAATAGTAAATAAGTGATGTAAACGATGTTATTTGGGTACAAATATGATTTTCCTTTCGAGGAAAATGCATATTTTTTAATTTGATACGAGCATTTATTTGATATATTATAATATTCGTTTCGATACCCCAGTCAAAAGTTATCTCCGTTGAAAGTTGTAACTCATATTTACCAAATGTGTTTTTGATTTTGAAAATGTGAACAACATTTATTTCCTTTTTCTCTTCTCTATTTTTTTCAATAAGAGAGATTGATTGAAAATATAAATAAACAAACCTAGGTCGACACCAATTTCCCATTTATAGCTCTATTGAATTAAACGTGAAGTAAGTAAAATGAAAATCTTGCGTCAAAAACTTTAAACTCTAAATAAATGATGTAAACGATGTTATTTGGGTGTAGAAACGATTTTTTTCATGCATGACCAATGCATATTGTGTAATTTGATACGAGCTTCCATTTAATAAATTATAATATTCGTTTTGATACCCGAGTAAAAAGTTATCTCCTTTGAAAGTTTTTACACTTATTTACCAAATGTTTTTTTGTTTTTGAAAATGTTAACAACATCTCCCTTCTTTTTTTCTACTCAATATTTTTTCAATAAGAGAGATTAATTGAAAACATAAAAAACAAACCTAGATCGGCACCAATATCTCCTTTATAGGTCTATTGAATTAAACCGGACGTAAGTAAAATGAAAATGGTCCCTCAAAAACTTTAAATAGTAAATAAGTGATGTAAACGATGTTATTTGGGTACAAAAATGATTTTCCTTTCGAGGAAAATGCATATTGTTTAATTTGATACGAGCATTTATTTGATATATTATAATATTTGTTTCGATACCCCAGTAAAAAGTTTTCTCCGTTGAAAGTTGTAACTCATATTTACCAAATGTGTTTTTGATTTTGAAAATGTGAACAACATTCATTTTCTTTTTCTCTTCTCTATTTTTTTCAATAAGAGAGATTGATTGAAAATATAAATAAACAAACCTAGGTCGACACCAATTTCTCCTTTATAGCTCTATTGAATTAAACGTGAAGTAAGTAAAATGAAAGTACTGCGTCAAAAACTTTAAACACTAAATAAATGATGTAAACGATGTTATTTGGGTACAAAAACGATTTTTTTCTTGCATGACCAATGCATATTGTGTAATTTGATACGAGCTTCATTTAATGAATTATAATATTCGTTTCGATACCCGAGTAAAAAGTTATCTCCTTTGAAAGTTTTTACACTTATTTACCAAATGTTTTTTTGTTTTTGAAAATGTTAACATCTCCGTTCTTTTTTTCTACTCAATATTTTTTCAATAAGAGAGATTGATTGAAAATATAAAAAAACAAACCTAGATCGGCACCAATATCTCCTTTATAGGTCTATTGAATTAAACGGGACGTAAGTAAAATGAAAATGGTGCCTCAAAAACTTTAAATAGTAAATAAGTGATGTAAACGATGTTATTTGGGTACAAATATGATTTTCCTTTGGAGGAAAATGCATATATTTTAATTTGATACGAGCATTTATTTGATATATTATAATATTAGTTTCGATACCCCAGTCAAAAGTTATCTCCGTTGAAAGTTGTAACTCATATTTACCAAATGTGTTTTTGATTTTGAAAATATGAACAACATTCATTTCCTTTTTCTCTTCTCTATTTTTTTCAATAAGAGAGATTGATTGAAAATATAAATAAACAAACCTAGGTCGACACCAATTTCCCATTTATAGCTCTATTGAATTAAACGTGAAGTAAGTAAAATGAAAATCCTGCGTCAAAAACTTTAAACTCTAAATAAATGATGTAAACGATGTTATTTGGGTGTAGAAACGATTTTTTTCATGCATGACCAATGCATATTGTGTAATTTTATACGAGCTTCCATTTAATAAATTATAATATTCGTTTCGATACCCGAGTAAAAAGTTATCTCCTTTGAAAGTTTTTACACTTATTTACCAAATGTTTTTTTGTTTTTGAAAATGTTAACAACATCTCCGTTCTTTTTTTCTACTCAATATTTTTTCAATAAGAGAGATTGATTGAAAACATAAAAAACAAACCTAGATCGGCACCAATATCTCCTTTATAGGTCTATTGAATTAAACCGGACGTAAGTAAAATGAAAATGGTCCCTCAAAAACTTTAAATAGTAAATAAGTGATGTAAACGATGTTATTTGGGTACAAAAATGATTTTCCTTTCGAGGAAAATGCATATTGTTTAATTTGATACGAGCATTTATTTGATATATTATAATATTTGTTTCGATACCCCAGTAAAAAGTTTTCTCCGTTGAAAGTTGTAACTCATATTTACCAAATGTGTTTTTGATTTTGAAAATGTGAACAACATTCATTTTCTTTTTCTCTTCTCTATTTTTTTCAATAAGAGAGATTGATTGAAAATATAAATAAACAAACCTAGGTCGACACCAATTTCTCCTTTATAGCTCTATTGAATTAAACGTGAAGTAAGTAAAATGAAAGTACTGCGTCAAAAACTTTAAACACTAAATAAATGATGTAAACGATGTTATTTGGGTACAAAAACGATTTTTTTCTTGCATGACCAATGCATATTGTGTAATTTGATACGAGCTTCATTTAATGAATTATAATATTCGTTTCGATACCCGAGTAAAAAGTTATCTCCTTTGAAAGTTTTTACACTTATTTACCAAATGTTTTTTTGTTTTTGAAAATGTTAACATCTCCGTTCTTTTTTTCTACTCAATATTTTTTCAATAAGAGAGATTGATTGAAAATATAAAAAAACAAACCTAGATCGGCACCAATATCTCCTTTATAGGTCTATTGAATTAAACGGGACGTAAGTAAAATGAAAATGGTGCCTCAAAAACTTTAAATAGTAAATAATTGATGTAAACGATGTTATTTGGGTACAAATATGATTTTCCTTTGGAGGAAAATGCATATATTTTAATTTGATACGAGCATTTATTTGATATATTATAATATTAGTTTCGATACCCCAGTCAAAAGTTATCTCCGTTGAAAGTTGTAACTCATATTTACCAAATGTGTTTTTGATTTTGAAAATGTGAACAACATTCATTTCCTTTTTCTCTTCTCTATTTTTTTCAATAAGAGAGATTGATTGAAAATATAAATAAACAAACCTAGGTCGACACCAATTTCCCATTTATAGCTCTATTGAATTAAACGTGAAGTAAGTAAAATGAAAATCCTGCGTCAAAAACTTTAAACTCTAAATAAATGATGTAAACGATGTTATTTGGGTGTAGAAACGATTTTTTTCATGCATGACCAATGCATATTGTGTAATTTGATACGAGCTTCCATTTAATAAATTATAATATTCGTTTTGATACCCGAGTAAAAAGTTATCTCCTTTGAAAGTTTTTACACTTATTTACCAAATGTTTTTTTGTTTTTGAAAATGTTAACAACATCTCCCTTCTTTTTTTCTACTCAATATTTTTTCAATAAGAGAGATTAATTGAAAACATAAAAAACAAACCTAGATCGGCACCAATATCTCCTTTATAGGTCTATTGAATTAAACCGGACGTAAGTAAAATGAAAATGGTCCCTCAAAAACTTTAAATAGTAAATAAGTGATGTAAACGATGTTATTTGGGTACAAAAATGATTTTCCTTTCGAGGAAAATGCATATTGTTTAATTTGATACGAGCATTTATTTGATATATTATAATATTTGTTTCGATACCCCAGTAAAAAGTTTTCTCCGTTGAAAGTTGTAACTCATATTTACCAAATGTGTTTTTGATTTTGAAAATGTGAACAACATTCATTTTCTTTTTCTCTTCTCTATTTTTTTCAATAAGAGAGATTGACTGAAAATATAAATAAACAAACCTAGGTCGACACCAATTTCTCCTTTATAGCTCTATTGAATTAAACGTGAAGTAAGTAAAATGAAAGTACTGCGTCAAAAACTTTAAACACTAAATAAATGATGTAAACGATGTTATTTGGGTACAAAAACGATTTTTTTCTTGCATGACCAATGCATATTGTGTAATTTGATACGAGCTTCATTTAATGAATTATAATATTCGTTTCGATACCCGAGTAAAAAGTTATCTCCTTTGAAAGTTTTTACACTTATTTACCAAATGTTTTTTTGTTTTTGAAAATGTTAACATCTCCGTTCTTTTTTTCTACTCAATATTTTTTCAATAAGAGAGATTGATTAAAAATATAAAAAAACAAACCTAGATCGGCACCAATATCTCCTTTATAGGTCTATTGAATTAAACGGGACGTAAGTAAAATGAAAATGGTGCCTCAAAAACTTTAAATAGTAAATAAGTGATGTAAACGATGTTATTTGGGTACAAATATGATTTTCCTTTGGAGGAAAATGCATATATTTTAATTTGATACGAGCATTTATTTGATATATTATAATATTAGTTTCGATACCCCAGTCAAAAGTTATCTCCGTTGAAAGTTGTAACTCATATTTACCAAATGTGTTTTTGATTTTGAAAATGTGAACAACATTCATTTCCTTTTTCTCTTCTCTATTTTTTTCAATAAGAGAGATTGATTGAAAATATAAATAAACAAACCTAGGTCGACACCAATTTCCCATTTATAGCTCTATTGAATTAAACGTGAAGTAAGTAAAATGAAAATCCTGCGTCAAAAACTTTAAACTCTAAATAAATGATGTAAACGATGTTATTTGGGTGTAGAAACGATTTTTTTCATGCATGACCAATGCATATTGTGTAATTTGATACGAGCTTCCATTTAATAAATTATAATATTCGTTTTGATACCCGAGTAAAAAGTTATCTCCTTTGAAAGTTTTTACACTTATTTACCAAATGTTTTTTTGTTTTTGAAAATGTTAACAACATCTCCCTTCTTTTTTTCTACTCAATATTTTTTCAATAAGAGAGATTGATTGAAAATATAAAAAAACAAACCTAGATCGGCTCCAATATCTCCTTTATAGGTCTATTGAATTAAACCGGACGTAAGTAAAATCAAAATGGTCCCTCAAAAACTTTAAATAGTAAATAAGTGATGTAAACGATGTTATTTGGGTACAAAAATGATTTTCCTTTCCAGGAAAATGCATATTGTTTAATTTGATACGAGCATTTATTTGATATATTATAATATTCGTTTCCATACCCCAGTAAAAAGTTTTCTCCGTTGAAAGTTGTAACTCATATTTACCAAATGTGTTTTTGATTTTGAAAATGTGAACAACATTCATTTTCTTTTTCTCTTCTCTATTTTTTTCAATAAGAGAGATTGATTGAAAATATAAATAAACAAACCTAGGTCGACACCAATTTCTCCTTTATAGCTCTATTGAATTAAACGTGAAGTAAGTAAAATGAAAATACTGCGTCAAAAACTTTAAACACTAAATAAATGATGTAAACGATGTTATTTGGGTACAAAAACGATTTTTTTCTTGCATGACCAATGCATATTGTGTAATTTGATACGAGCTTCATTTAATGAATTATAATATTCGTTTCGATACCCGAGTAAAAAGTTATCTCCTTTGAAAGTTTTTACACTTATTTACCAAATGTTTTTTTGTTTTTGAAAATGTTAACATCTCCGTTCTTTTTTTCTACTCAATATTTTTTCAATAAGAGAGATTGATTGAAAATATAAAAAAAACAAACCTAGATCGGCACCAATATCTCCTTTATAGGTCTATTGAATTAAACGGGACGTAAGTAAAATGAAAATGGTGCCTCAAAAACTTTAAATAGTAAATAAGTGATGTAAACGATGTTATTTGGGTACAAATATGATTTTCCTTTCGAGGAAAATGCATATATTTTAATTTGATACGAGCATTTATTTGATATATTATAATATTAGTTTCGATACCCCAGTCAAAAGTTATCTCCGTTGAAAGTTGTAACTCATATTTACCAAATGTGTTTTTGATTTTGAAAATGTGAACAACATTCATTTCCTTTTTCTCTTCTCTATTTTTTTCAATAAGAGAGATTGATTGAAAATATAAATAAACAAACCTAGGTCGACACCAATTTCCCATTTATAGCTCTATTGAATTAAACGTGAAGTAAGTAAAATGAAAATCCTGCGTCAAAAACTTTAAACTCTAAATAAATGATGTAAACGATGTTATTTGGGTGTAGAAACGATTTTTTTCATGCATGACCAATGCATATTGTGTAATTTGATACGAGCTTCCATTTAATAAATTATAATATTCGTTTTGATACCCGAGTAAAAAGTTATCTCCTTTGAAAGTTTTTACACTTATTTACCAAATGTTTTTTTGTTTTTGAAAATGTTAACAACATCTCCCTTCTTTTTTTCTACTCAATATTTTTTCAAAAAGAGAGATTGATTGAAAATATAAAAAAACAAACCTAGATCGGCTCCAATATCTCCTTTATAGGTCTATTGAATTAAACCTGACGTAAGTAAAATCAAAATGGTCCCTCAAAAACTTTAAATAGTAAATAAGTGATGTAAACGATGTTATTTGGGTACAAAAATGATTTTCCTTTCCAGGAAAATGCATATTGTTTAATTTGATACGAGCATTTATTTGATATATTATAATATTCGTTTCCATACCCCAGTAAAAAGTTTTCTCCGTTGAAAGTTGTAACTCATATTTACCAAATGTGTTTTTGATTTTGAAAATGTGAACAACATTCATTTTCTTTTTCTCTTCTCTATTTTTTTCAATAAGAGAGATTGATTGAAAATATAAATAAACAAACCTAGGTCGACACCAATTTCTCCTTTATAGCTCTATTGAATTAAACGTTAAGTAAGTAAAATTAAAATGCTACGTCAAAAAATTTAAACACTAAATAAATGATGTAAACGATGTTATTTGGGTGTAGAAACGATTTTTTTCATGCATGACCAATGCATATTGTGTAATTTGATACGAGCTTCCATTTAATAAATTATAATATTCGTTTTGATACCCGAGTAAAAAGTTATCTCCTTTGAAAGTTTTTACACTTATTTACCAAATGTTTTTTTGTTTTTGAAAATGTTAACAACATCTCCCTTCTTTTTTTCTACTCAATATTTTTTCAATAAGAGAGATTGATTGAAAATATAAAAAAACAAACCTAGATCGGCAGCAATATCTCCTTTATAGGTCTATTGAATTAAACGGGACGTAAGTAAAATGAAAATGGTGCCTCAAAAACTTTAAATAGTAAATAAGTGATGTAAACGATGTTATTTGGGTACAAAAATGATTTTCCTTTCGAGGAAAATGCATATTGTTTAATTTGATACGAGCATTTATTTGATATATTATAATATTCGTTTCCATACCAAAGTAAAATGTTATCTCCGTTGAAAGTTGTTACTCATATTTACCAAATGTGTTTTTGATTTTGAAAATGTGAACAACATTCATTTTTTTTTTCTTTTCTCTATTTTTTTCAATAAGAGAGATTGATTGAAAATATAAATAAACAAACCTAGGTCGGCACCAATATCACCTTTATAGCTCTATTGAATTAAACGTTAAGTAAGTAAAATGAAAATGCTGCGTCAAAAACTTTAAACACTAAATAAATGATGTAAACGATGTTATTTGGGTACAAAAACGATTTTTTTCTTGCATGACCAATGCATATTGTGTAATTTGATACGAGCTTCATTTAATGAATTATAATATTCGTTTCGATACCCGAGTAAAAAGTTATCTCCTTTGAAAGTTTTTACACTTATTTACCAAATGTTTTTTTGTTTTTGAAAATGTTAACATCTCCGTTCTTTTTTTCTACTCAATATTTTTTCAATAAGAGAGATTGATTGAAAATATAAAAAAACAAACCTAGATCGGCACCAATATCTCCTTTATAGGTCTATTGAATTCAACCGGACGTAAGTAAAAAGAAAATGGTGCCTCAAAAACTTTAAATAGTAAATAAGTGATGTAAACGATGTTATTTGGGTACAAATATGATTTTCCTTTCGAGGAAAATGCATATTTTTTAATTTGATACGAGCATTTATTTGATATATTATAATATTCGTTTCGATACCCCAGTCAAAAGTTATCTCCGTTGAAAGTTGTAACTCATATTTACCAAATGTGTTTTTGATTTTGAAAATGTGAACAACATTTATTTCCTTTTTCTCTTCTCTATTTTTTTCAATAAGAGAGATTGATTGAAAATATAAATAAAAAAACCTAGGTCGAGACCAATTTCCCATTTATAGCTCTATTGAATTAAACGTGAAGTAAGTAAAATGAAAATCTTGCGTCAAAAACTTTAAACTCTAAATAAATGATGTAAACGATGTTATTTGGGTGTAGAAACGATTTTTTTCATGCATGACCAATGCATATTGTGTAATTTGATATGAGCTTCCATTTAATAAATTATAATATTCGTTTTGATACCCGAGTAAAAAGTTATCTCCTTTGAAAGTTTTTACACTTATTTACCAAATGTTTTTTTGTTTTTGAAAATGTTAACAACATCTCCCTTCTTTTTTTCTACTCAATATTTTTTCAATAAGAGAGATTGATTGAAAACATAAAAAACAAACCTAGATCGGCACCAATATCTCCTTTATAGGTCTATTGAATTAAACCGGACGTAAGTAAAATCAAAATGGTCCCTCAAAAACTTTAAATAGTAAATAAGTGATGTAAACGATGTTATTTGGGTACAAAAATGATTTTCCTTTCGAGGAAAATGCATATTGTTTAATTTGATACGAGCATTTATTTGATATATTATAATATTTGTTTCGATACCCCAGTAAAAAGTTTTCTCCGTTGAAAGTTGTAACTCATATTTACCAAATGTGTTTTTGATTTTGAAAATGTGAACAACATTCATTTTCTTTTTCTCTTCTCTATTTTTTTCAATAAGAGAGATTGATTGAAAATATAAATAAACAAACCTAGGTCGACACCAATATCACCTTTATAGCTCTATTGAATTAAACGTGAAGTAAGTAAAATGAAAATACTGCGTCAAAAACTTTAAACACTAAATAAATGATGTAAACGATGTTATTTGGGTACAAAAACGATTTTTTTCTTGCATGACCAATGCATATTGTGTAATTTGATACGAGCTTCATTTAATGAATTATAATATTCGTTTCGATACCCGAGTAAAAAGTTATCTCCTTTGAAAGTTTTTACACTTATTTACCAAATGTTTTTTTGTTTTTGAAAATGTTAACATCTCCGTTCTTTTTTTCTACTCAATATTTTTTCAATAAGAGAGATTGATTGAAAATATAAAAAAACAAACCTAGATCGGCACCAATATCTCCTTTATAGGTCTATTGAATTCAACCGGACGTAAGTAAAAAGAAAATGGTGCCTCAAAAACTTTAAATAGTAAATAAGTGATGTAAACGATGTTATTTGGGTACAAATATGATTTTCCTTTCGAGGAAAATGCATATTTTTTAATTTGATACGAGCATTTATTTGATATATTATAATATTCGTTTCGATACCCCAGTCAAAAGTTATCTCCGTTGAAAGTTGTAACTCATATTTACCAAATGTGTTTTTGATTTTGAAAATGTGAACAACATTCATTTCCTTTTTCTCTTCTCTATTTTTTTCAATAAGAGAGATTGATTGAAAATATAAATAAACAAACCTAGGTCGACACCAATTTCCCATTTATAGCTCTATTGAATTAAACGTGAAGTAAGTAAAATGAAAATCCTGAGTCAAAAACTTTAAACTCTAAATAAATGATGTAAACGATGTTATTTGGGTGTAGAAACGATTTTTTTCATGCATGACCAATGCATATTGTGTAATTTGATACGAGCTTCCATTTAATAAATTATAATATTCGTTTTGATACCCGAGTAAAAAGTTATCTCCTTTGAAAGTTTTTACACTTATTTACCAAATGTTTTTTTGTTTTTGAAAATGTTAACAACATCTCCCTTCTTTTTTTCTACTCAATATTTTTTCAATAAGAGAGATTGATTGAAAATATAAAAAAACAAACCTAGATCGGCTCCAATATCTCCTTTATAGGTCTATTGAATTAAACCGGACGTAAGTAAAATCAAAATAGTGTGTCAAAAACTTTAAACAGTAAATAAGTGATGTAAACGATGTTATTTGGGTACAAAAATGATTTTCCTTTCGAGGAAAATGCATATTGTTTAATTTGATACGAGCATTTATTTGATATATTATAATATTTGTTTCCATACCAAAGTAAAATGTTATCTCCGTTGAAAGTTGTAACTCATATTTACCAAATGTGTTTTTGATTTTGAAAATGTGAACAACATTCATTTTTTTTTTCTTTTCTCTATTTTTTTCAATAAGAGAGATTGATTGAAAATATAAATAAACAAACCTAGGTCGGCACCAATATCACCTTTATAGCTCTATTGAATTAAACGTTAAGTAAAATGAAAATGCTGCGTCAAAAACTTTAAACACTAAATAAATGATGTAAACGATGTTATTTGGGTACAAAAACGATTTTTTTCTTGCATGACCAATGCATTTTGTGTAATTTGATACGAGCTTCATTTAATGAATTATAATATTCGTTTCGATACCCGAGTAAAAAGTTATCTCCTTTGAAAGTTTTTACACTTATTTACCAAATGTTTTTTTGTTTTTGAAAATGTTAACATCTCCGTTCTTTTTTTCTACTCAATATTTTTTCAATAAGAGAGATTGATTGAAAATATAAAAAAACAAACCTAGATCGGCACCAATATCTCCTTTATAGGTCTATTGAATTCAACCGGACGTAAGTAAAAAGAAAATGGTGCCTCAAAAACTTTAAATAGTAAATAAGTGATGTAAACGATGTTATTTGGGTACAAATATGATTTTCCTTTCGAGGAAAATGCATATTTTTTAATTTGATACGAGCATTTATTTGATATATTATAATATTCGTTTCGATACCCCAGTCAAAAGTTATCTCCGTTGAAAGTTGTAACTCATATTTACCAAATGTGTTTTTGATTTTGAAAATGTGAACAACATTTATTTCCTTTTTCTCTTCTCTATTTTTTTCAATAAGAGAGATTGATTGAAAATATAAATAAAAAAACCTAGGTCGAGACCAATTTCCCATTTATAGCTCTATTGAATTAAACGTGAAGTAAGTAAAATGAAAATCTTGCGTCAAAAACTTTAAACTCTAAATAAATGATGTAAACGATGTTATTTGGGTGTAGAAACGATTTTTTTCATGCATGACCAATGCATATTGTGTAATTTGATATGAGCTTCCATTTAATAAATTATAATATTCGTTTTGATACCCGAGTAAAAAGTTATCTCCTTTGAAAGTTTTTACACTTATTTACCAAATGTTTTTTTGTTTTTGAAAATGTTAACAACATCTCCCTTCTTTTTTTCTACTCAATATTTTTTCAATAAGAGAGATTGATTGAAAATATAAAAAAACAAACCTAGATCGGCAGCAATATCTCCTTTATAGGTCTATTGAATTAAACGGGACGTAAGTAAAATGAAAATGGTGCCTCAAAAACTTTAAATAGTAAATAAGTGATGTAAACGATGTTATTTGGGTACAAAAATGATTTTCCTTTCGAGGAAAATGCATATTGTTTAATTTGATACGAGCATTTATTTGATATATTATAATATTCGTTTCCATACCAAAGTAAAATGTTATCTCCGTTGAAAGTTGTTACTCATATTTACCAAATGTGTTTTTGATTTTGAAAATGTGAACAACATTCATTTTTTTTTCTTTTCTCTATTTTTTTCAATAAGAGAGATTGATTGAAAATATAAATAAACAAACCTAGGTCGGCACCAATATCACCTTTATAGCTCTATTGAATTAAACGTTAAGTAAGTAAAATGAAAATGCTGCGTCAAAAACTTTAAACACTAAATAAATGATGTAAACGATGTTATTTGGGTACAAAAACGATTTTTTTCTTGCATGACCAATGCATATTGTGTAATTTGATACGAGCTTCATTTAATGAATTATAATATTCGTTTCGATACCCGAGTAAAAAGTTATCTCCTTTGAAAGTTTTTACACTTATTTACCAAATGTTTTTTTGTTTTTGAAAATGTTAACAACATCTCCCTTCTTTTTTTCTACTCAATATTTTTTCAATAAGAGAGATTAATTGAAAACATAAAAAACAAACCTAGATCGGCACCAATATCTCCTTTATAGGTCTATTGAATTAAACCGGACGTAAGTAAAATGAAAATGGTCCCTCAAAAACTTTAAATAGTAAATAAGTGATGTAAACGATGTTATTTGGGTACAAAAATGATTTTCCTTTCGAGGAAAATGCATATTGTTTAATTTGATACGAGCATTTATTTGATATATTATAATATTTGTTTCGATACCCCAGTAAAAAGTTTTCTCCGTTGAAAGTTGTAACTCATATTTACCAAATGTGTTTTTGATTTTGAAAATGTGAACAACATTCATTTTCTTTTTCTCTTCTCTATTTTTTTCAATAAGAGAGATTGATTGAAAATATAAATAAACAAACCTAGGTCGACACCAATTTCTCCTTTATAGCTCTATTGAATTAAACGTGAAGTAAGTAAAATGAAAGTACTGCGTCAAAAACTTTAAACACTAAATAAATGATGTAAACGATGTTATTTGGGTACAAAAACGATTTTTTTCTTGCATGACCAATGCATATTGTGTAATTTGATACGAGCTTCATTTAATGAATTATAATATTCGTTTCGATACCCGAGTAAAAAGTTATCTCCTTTGAAAGTTTTTACACTTATTTACCAAATGTTTTTTTGTTTTTGAAAATGTTAACATCTCCGTTCTTTTTTTCTACTCAATATTTTTTCAATAAGAGAGATTGATTGAAAATATAAAAAAACAAACCTAGATCGGCACCAATATCTCCTTTATAGGTCTATTGAATTAAACGGGACGTAAGTAAAATGAAAATGGTGCCTCAAAAACTTTAAATAGTAAATAAGTGATGTAAACGATGTTATTTGGGTACAAATATGATTTTCCTTTGGAGGAAAATGCATATATTTTAATTTGATACGAGCATTTATTTGATATATTATAATATTAGTTTCGATACCCCAGTCAAAAGTTATCTCCGTTGAAAGTTGTAACTCATATTTACCAAATGTGTTTTTGATTTTGAAAATGTGAACAACATTCATTTCCTTTTTCTCTTCTCTATTTTTTTCAATAAGAGAGATTGATTGAAAATATAAATAAACAAACCTAGGTCGACACCAATTTCCCATTTATAGCTCTATTGAATTAAACGTGAAGTAAGTAAAATGAAAATCCTGCGTCAAAAACTTTAAACTCTAAATAAATGATGTAAACGATGTTATTTGGGTGTAGAAACGATTTTTTTCATGCATGACCAATGCATATTGTGTAATTTTATACGAGCTTCCATTTAATAAATTATAATATTCGTTTCGATACCCGAGTAAAAAGTTATCTCCTTTGAAATTTTTTACACTTATTTACCAAATGTTTTTTTGTTTTTGAAAATGTTAACAACATCTCCGTTCTTTTTTTCTACTCAATATTTTTTCAATAAGAGAGATTGATTGAAAACATAAAAAACAAACCTAGATCGGCACCAATATCTCCTTTATAGGTCTATTGAATTAAACCGGACGTAAGTAAAATGAAAATGGTCCCTCAAAAACTTTAAATAGTAAATAAGTGATGTAAACGATGTTATTTGGGTACAAAAATGATTTTCCTTTCGAGGAAAATGCATATTGTTTAATTTGATACGAGCATTTATTTGATATATTATAATATTTGTTTCGATACCCCAGTAAAAAGTTTTCTCCGTTGAAAGTTGTAACTCATATTTACCAAATGTGTTTTTGATTTTGAAAATGTGAACAACATTCATTTTCTTTTTCTCTTCTCTATTTTTTTCAATAAGAGAGATTGATTGAAAATATAAATAAACAAACCTAGGTCGACACCAATTTCTCCTTTATAGCTCTATTGAATTAAACGTGAAGTAAGTAAAATGAAAGTACTGCGTCAAAAACTTTAAACACTAAATAAATGATGTAAACGATGTTATTTGGGTACAAAAACGATTTTTTTCTTGCATGACCAATGCATATTGTGTAATTTGATACGAGCTTCATTTAATGAATTATAATATTCGTTTCGATACCCGAGTAAAAAGTTATCTCCTTTGAAAGTTTTTACACTTATTTACCAAATGTTTTTTTGTTTTTGAAAATGTTAACATCTCCGTTCTTTTTTTCTACTCAATATTTTTTCAATAAGAGAGATTGATTGAAAATATAAAAAAACAAACCTAGATCGGCACCAATATCTCCTTTATAGGTCTATTGAATTAAACGGGACGTAAGTAAAATGAAAATGGTGCCTCAAAATCTTTAAATAGTAAATAAGTGATGTAAACGATGTTATTTGGGTACAAATATGATTTTCCTTTCGAGGAAAATGCATATTTTTTAATTTGATACGAGCATTTATTTGATATATTATAATAGTCGTTTCGATACCCCAGTCAAAAGTTATCTCCGTTGAAAGTTGTAACTCATATTTACCAAATGTGTTTTTGATTTTGAAAATGTGAACAACATTCATTTCCTTTTTCTCTTCTCTATTTTTTTCAATAAGAGAGATTGATTGAAAATATAAATAAACAAACCTAGGTCGACACCAATTTCCCATTTATAGCTCTATTGAATTAAACGTGAAGTAAGTAAAATGAAAATCCTGCGTCAAAAACTTTAAACTCTAAATAAATGATGTAAACGATGTTATTTGGGTGTAGAAACGATTTTTTTCATGCATGACCAATGCATATTGTGTAATTTGATACGAGCTTCCATTTAATAAATTATAATATTCGTTTTGATACCCGAGTAAAAAGTTATCTCCTTTGAAAGTTTTTACACTTATTTACCAAATGTTTTTTTGTTTTTGAAAATGTTAACAACATCTCCCTTCTTTTTTTCTACTCAATATTTTTTCAATAAGAGAGATTGATTGAAAATATAAAAAAACAAACCTAGATCGGCTCCAATATCTCCTTTATAGGTCTATTGAATTAAACCGGACGTAAGTAAAATCAAAATAGTGTGTCAAAAACTTTAAACAGTAAATAAGTGATGTAAACGATGTTATTTGGGTACAAAAATGATTTTCCTTTCGAGGAAAATGCATATTGTTTAATTTGATACGAGCATTTATTTGATATATTATAATATTCGTTTCCATACCAAAGTAAAATGTTATCTCCGTTGAAAGTTGTAACTCATATTTACCAAATGTGTTTTTGATTTTGAAAATGTGAACAACATTCATTTTTTTTTCTTTTCTCTATTTTTTTCAATAAGAGAGATTGATTGAAAATATAAATAAACAAACCTAGGTCGGCACCAATATCACCTTTATAGCTCTATTGAATTAAACGTTAAGTAAGTAAAATGAAAATGCTGCGTCAAAAACTTTAAACACTAAATAAATGATGTAAACGATGTTATTTGGGTACAAAAGCGATTTTTTTCTTGCATGACCAATGCATATTGTGTAATTTGATACGAGCTTCATTTAATGAATTATAATATTCGTTTCGATACCCGAGTAAAAAGTTATCTCCTTTGAAAGTTTTTACACTTATTTACCAAATGTTTTTTTGTTTTTGAAAATGTTAACATCTCCGTTCTTTTTTTCTACTCAATATTTTTTCAATAAGAGAGATTGATTGAAAATATAAAAAAACAAACCTAGATCGGCACCAATATCTCCTTTATAGGTCTATTGAATTCAACCGGACGTAAGTAAAAAGAAAATGGTGCCTCAAAAACTTTAAATAGTAAATAAGTGATGTAAACGATGTTATTTGGGTACAAATATGATTTTCCTTTCGAGGAAAATGCATATTTTTTAATTTGATACGAGCATTTATTTGATATATTATAATATTCGTTTCGATACCCCAGTCAAAAGTTATCTCCGTTGAAAGTTGTAACTCATATTTACCAAATGTGTTTTTGATTTTGAAAATGTGAACAACATTCATTTCCTTTTTCTCTTCTCTATTTTTTTCAATAAGAGAGATTGATTGAAAATATAAATAAACAAACCTAGGTCGACACCAATTTCCCATTTATAGCTCTATTGAATTAAACGTGAAGTAAGTAAAATGAAAATCTTGCGTCAAAAACTTTAAACTCTAAATAAATGATGTAAACGATGTTATTTGGGTGTAGAAACGATTTTTTTCATGCATGACCAATGCATATTGTGTAATTTGATACGAGCTTCCATTTAATAAATTATAATATTCGTTTCGATACCCGAGTAAAAAGTTATCTCCTTTGAAATTTTTTACACTTATTTACCAAATGTTTTTTTGTTTTTGAAAATGTTAACAACATCTCCGTTCTTTTTTTCTACTCAATATTTTTTCAATAAGAGAGATTGATTGAAAACATAAAAAACAAACCTAGATCGGCACCAATATCTCCTTTATATAGGTCTATTGAATTAAACCGGACGTAAGTAAAATGAAAATGGTCCCTCAAAAACTTTAAATAGTAAATAAGTGATGTAAACGATGTTATTTGGGTACAAAAATGATTTTCCTTTCGAGGAAAATGCATATTGTTTAATTTGATACGAGCATTTATTTGATATATTATAATATTTGTTTCGATACCCCAGTAAAAAGTTTTCTCCGTTGAAAGTTGTAACTCATATTTACCAAATGTGTTTTTGATTTTGAAAATGTGAACAACATTCATTTTCTTTTTCTCTTCTCTATTTTTTTCAATAAGAGAGATTGATTGAAAATATAAATAAACAAACCTAGGTCGACACCAATTTCTCCTTTATAGCTCTATTGAATTAAACGTGAAGTAAGTAAAATGAAAGTACTGCGTCAAAAACTTTAAACACTAAATAAATGATGTAAACGATGTTATTTGGGTACAAAAACGATTTTTTTCTTGCATGACCAATGCATATTGTGTAATTTGATACGAGCTTCATTTAATGAATTATAATATTCGTTTCGATACCCGAGTAAAAAGTTATCTCCTTTGAAAGTTTTTACACTTATTTACCAAATGTTTTTTTGTTTTTGAAAATGTTAACATCTCCGTTCTTTTTTTCTACTCAATATTTTTTCAATAAGAGAGATTGATTGAAAATATAAAAAAACAAACCTAGATCGGCACCAATATCTCCTTTATAGGTCTATTGAATTAAACGGGACGTAAGTAAAATGAAAATGGTGCCTCAAAATCTTTAAATAGTAAATAAGTGATGTAAACGATGTTATTTGGGTACAAATATGATTTTCCTTTCGAGGAAAATGCATATTTTTTAATTTGATACGAGCATTTATTTGATATATTATAATAGTCGTTTCGATACCCCAGTCAAAAGTTATCTCCGTTGAAAGTTGTAACTCATATTTACCAAATGTGTTTTTGATTTTGAAAATGTGAACAACATTCATTTCCTTTTTCTCTTCTCTATTTTTTTCAATAAGAGAGATTGATTGAAAATATAAATAAACAAACCTAGGTCGACACCAATTTCCCATTTATAGCTCTATTGAATTAAACGTGAAGTAAGTAAAATGAAAATCCTGCGTCAAAAACTTTAAACTCTAAATAAATGATGTAAACGATGTTATTTGGGTGTAGAAACGATTTTTTTCATGCATGACCAATGCATATTGTGTAATTTGATACGAGCTTCCATTTAATAAATTATAATATTCGTTTTGATACCCGAGTAAAAAGTTATCTCCTTTGAAAGTTTTTACACTTATTTACCAAATGTTTTTTTGTTTTTGAAAATGTTAACAACATCTCCCTTCTTTTTTTCTACTCAATATTTTTTCAATAAGAGAGATTGATTGAAAATATAAAAAAACAAACCTAGATCGGCTCCAATATCTCCTTTATAGGTCTATTGAATTAAACCGGACGTAAGTAAAATCAAAATAGTGTGTCAAAAACTTTAAACAGTAAATAAGTGATGTAAACGATGTTATTTGGGTACAAAAATGATTTTCCTTTCGAGGAAAATGCATATTGTTTAATTTGATACGAGCATTTATTTGATATATTATAATATTCGTTTCCATACCAAAGTAAAATGTTATCTCCGTTGAAAGTTGTAACTCATATTTACCAAATGTGTTTTTGATTTTGAAAATGTGAACAACATTCATTTTTTTTTCTTTTCTCTATTTTTTTCAATAAGAGAGATTGATTGAAAATATAAATAAACAAACCTAGGTCGGCACCAATATCACCTTTATAGCTCTATTGAATTAAACGTTAAGTAAGTAAAATGAAAATGCTGCGTCAAAAACTTTAAACACTAAATAAATGATGTAAACGATGTTATTTGGGTACAAAAGCGATTTTTTTCTTGCATGACCAATGCATATTGTGTAATTTGATACGAGCTTCATTTAATGAATTATAATATTCGTTTCGATACCCGAGTAAAAAGTTATCTCCTTTGAAAGTTTTTACACTTATTTACCAAATGTTTTTTTGTTTTTGAAAATGTTAACATCTCCGTTCTTTTTTTCTACTCAATATTTTTTCAATAAGAGAGATTGATTGAAAATATAAAAAAACAAACCTAGATCGGCACCAATATCTCCTTTATAGGTCTATTGAATTCAACCGGACGTAAGTAAAAAGAAAATGGTGCCTCAAAAACTTTAAATAGTAAATAAGTGATGTAAACGATGTTATTTGGGTACAAATATGATTTTCCTTTCGAGGAAAATGCATATTTTTTAATTTGATACGAGCATTTATTTGATATATTATAATATTCGTTTCGATACCCCAGTCAAAAGTTATCTCCGTTGAAAGTTGTAACTCATATTTACCAAATGTGTTTTTGATTTTGAAAATGTGAACAACATTCATTTCCTTTTTCTCTTCTCTATTTTTTTCAATAAGAGAGATTGATTGAAAATATAAATAAACAAACCTAGGTCGACACCAATTTCCCATTTATAGCTCTATTGAATTAAACGTGAAGTAAGTAAAATGAAAATCTTGCGTCAAAAACTTTAAACTCTAAATAAATGATGTAAACGATGTTATTTGGGTGTAGAAACGATTTTTTTCATGCATGACCAATGCATATTGTGTAATTTGATACGAGCTTCCATTTAATAAATTATAATATTCGTTTCGATACCCGAGTAAAAAGTTATCTCCTTTGAAAGTTTTTACACTTATTTACCAAATGTTTTTTTGTTTTTGAAAATGTTAACAACATCTCCGTTCTTTTTTTCTACTCAATATTTTTTCAATAAGAGAGATTGATTGAAAACATAAAAAACAAACCTAGATCGGCACCAATACCTCCTTTATAGGTCTATTGAATTAAACCGGACGTAAGTAAAATGAAAATGGTCCCTCAAAAACTTTAAATAGTAAATAAGTGATGTAAACGATGTTATTTGGGTACAAAAATGATTTTCCTTTCGAGGAAAATGCATATTGTTTAATTTGATACGAGCATTTATTTGATATATTATAATATTTGTTTCGATACCCCAATAAAAAGTTTTCTCCGTTGAAAGTTGTAACTCATATTTACCAAATGTGTTTTTGATTTTGAAAATGTGAACAACATTCATTTCCTTTTTCTCTTCTCTATTTTTTTCAATAAGAGAGATTGATTGAAAATATAAATAAACAAACCTAGGTCGACACCAATTTCCCATTTATAGCTCTATTGAATTAAACGTGAAGTAAGTAAAATGAAAATCCTGCGTCAAAAACTTTAAACTCTAAATAAATGATGTAAACGATGTTATTTGGGTGTAGAAACGATTTTTTTCATGCATGACCAATGCATATTGTGTAATTTGATACGAGCTTCCATTTAATAAATTATAATATTCGTTTTGATACCCGAGTAAAAAGTTATCTCCTTTGAATGTTTTTACACTTATTTACCAAATGTTTTTTTGTTTTTGAAAATGTTAACAACATCTCCCTTCTTTTTTTCTACTCAATATTTTTTCAATAAGAGAGATTGATTGAAAATATAAAAAAACAAACCTAGATCGGCTCCAATATCTCCTTTATAGGTCTATTGAATTAAACCGGACGTAAGTAAAATCAAAATAGTGTGTCAAAAACTTTAAACAGTAAATAAGTGATGTAAACGATGTTATTTGGGTACAAAAATGATTTTCCTTTCGAGGAAAATGCATATTGTTTAATTTGATACGAGCATTTATTTGATATATTATAATATTCGTTTCCATACCAAAGTAAAATGTTATCTCCGTTGAAAGTTGTAACTCATATTTACCAAATGTGTTTTTGATTTTGAAAATGTGAGTAACATTCATTTTCTTTTTCTCTTCTCTATTTTTTTCAATAAGAGAGATTGATTGAAAATATAAATAAACAAACCTAGGTCGGCACCAATATCTCCTTTATAGCTCTATTGAATTAAACGTGAATTAAGTAAAATGAAAATGCTGCGTCAAAAACTTTAAACAATAAATAAATGATGTAAACGATGTTATTTGGGTACAAAAACGATTTTTTTCTTGCATGACCAATGCATATTGTGTAATTTGATACGAGCTTCATTTAATGAATTATAATATTCGTTTCGATACCCGAGTAAAAAGTTATCTCCTTTGAAAGTTTTTACACTTATTTACCAAATGTTTTTTTGTTTTTGAAAATGTTAACATCTCCGTTCTTTTTTTCTACTCAATATTTTTTCAATAAGAGAGATTGATTGAAAATATAAAAAAACAAACCTAGATCGGCACCAATATCTCCTTTATAGGTCTATTGAATTAAACGGGACGTAAGTAAAATGAAAATGGTGCCTCAAAAACTTTAAATAGTAAATAAGTGATGTAAACGATGTTATTTGGGTACAAATATGATTTTCCTTTCGAGGAAAATGCATATTTTTTAATTTGATACGAGCATTTATTTGATATATTATAATATTCGTTTCGATACCCCAGTCAAAAGTTATCTCCGTTGAAAGTTGTAACTCATATTTACCAAATGTGTTTTTGATTTTGAAAATGTGAACAACATTCATTTCCTTTTTCTCTTCTCTATTTTTTTCAATAAGAGAGATTGATTGAAAATATAAATAAACAAACCTAGGTCGACACCAATTTCCCATTTATAGCTCTATTGAATTAAACGTGAAGTAAGTAAAATGAAAATCCTGCGTCAAAAACTTTAAACTCTAAATAAATGATGTAAACGATGTTATTTGGGTGTAGAAACGATTTTTTTCATGCATGACCAATGCATATTGTGTAATTTGATACGAGCTTCCATTTAATAAATTATAATATTCGTTTTGATACCCGAGTAAAAAGTTATCTCCTTTGAATGTTTTTACACTTATTTACCAAATGTTTTTTTGTTTTTGAAAATGTTAACAACATCTCCCTTCTTTTTTTCTACTCAATATTTTTTCAATAAGAGAGATTGATTGAAAATATAAAAAAACAAACCTAGATCGGCTCCAATATCTCCTTTATAGGTCTATTGAATTAAACCGGACGTAAGTAAAATCAAAATAGTGTGTCAAAAACTTTAAACAGTAAATAAGTGATGTAAACGATGTTATTTGGGTACAAAAATGATTTTCCTTTCGAGGAAAATGCATATTGTTTAATTTGATACGAGCATTTATTTGATATATTATAATATTCGTTTCCATACCAAAGTAAAATGTTATCTCCGTTGAAAGTTGTAACTCATATTTACCAAATGTGTTTTTGATTTTGAAAATGTGAGTAACATTCATTTTCTTTTTCTCTTCTCTATTTTTTTCAATAAGAGAGATTGATTGAAAATATAAATAAACAAACCTAGGTCGGCACCAATATCTCCTTTATAGCTCTATTGAATTAAACGTGAATTAAGTAAAATGAAAATGCTGCGTCAAAAACTTTAAACAATAAATAAATGATGTAAACGATGTTATTTGGGTACAAAAACGATTTTTTTCTTGCATGACCAATGCATATTGTGTAATTTGATACGAGCTTCATTTAATGAATTATAATATTCGTTTCGATACCCGAGTAAAAAGTTATCTCCTTTGAAAGTTTTTACACTTATTTACCAAATGTTTTTTTGTTTTTGAAAATGTTAACATCTCCGTTCTTTTTTTCTACTCAATATTTTTTCAATAAGAGAGATTGATTGAAAATATAAAAAAACAAACCTAGATCGGCACCAATATCTCCTTTATAGGTCTATTGAATTCAACCGGACGTAAGTAAAAAGAAAATGGTGCCTCAAAAACTTTAAATAGTAAATAAGTGATGTAAACGATGTTATTTGGGTACAAATATGATTTTCCTTTCGAGGAAAATGCATATTTTTTAATTTGATACGAGCATTTATTTGATATATTATAATATTCGTTTCGATACCCCAGTCAAAAGTTATCTCCGTTGAAAGTTGTAACTCATATTTACCAAATGTGTTTTTGATTTTGAAAATGTGAACAACATTCATTTCCTTTTTCTCTTCTCTATTTTTTTCAATAAGAGAGATTGATTGAAAATATAAATAAACAAACCTAGGTCGACACCAATTTCCCATTTATAGCTCTATTGAATTAAACGTGAAGTAAGTAAAATGAAAATCCTGGGTCAAAAACTTTAAACTCTAAATAAATGATGTAAACGATGTTATTTGGGTGTAGAAACGATTTTTTTCATGCATGACCAATGCATATTGTGTAATTTGATACGAGCTTCCATTTAATAAATTATAATATTCGTTTTGATACCCGAGTAAAAAGTTATCTCCTTTGAAAGTTTTTACACTTATTTACCAAATGTTTTTTTGTTTTTGAAAATGTTAACAACATCTCCCTTCTTTTTTTCTACTCAATATTTTTTCAATAAGAGAGATTGATTGAAAATATAAAAAAACAAACCTAGATCGGCTCCAATATCTCCTTTATAGGTCTATTGAATTAAACCGGACGTAAGTAAAATCAAAATAGTGTGTCAAAAACTTTAAACAGTAAATAAGTGATGTAAACGATGTTATTTGGGTACAAAAATGATTTTCCTTTCGAGGAAAATGCATATTGTTTAATTTGATACGAGCATTTATTTGATATATTATAATATTCGTTTCCATACCAAAGTAAAATGTTATCTCCGTTGAAAGTTGTAACTCATATTTACCAAATGTGTTTTTGATTTTGAAAATGTGAGTAACATTCATTTTCTTTTTCTCTTCTCTATTTTTTTCAATAAGAGAGATTGATTGAAAATATAAATAAACAAACCTAGGTCGGCACCAATATTTCCTTTATAGCTCTATTGAATTAAATGTGAATTAAGTAAAATGAAAATGCTGCGTCAAAAACTTTAAACAATAAATAAATGATGTAAACGATGTTATTTGGGTACAAAAACGATTTTTTTCTTGCATGACCAATGCATATTGTGTAATTTGATAAGAGCTTCCATTTAATAAATTATAATATTCGTTTCGATAACCGAGTAAAAAGTTATCTCCTTTGAAAGTTTTTACACTTATTTACCAAATGTTTTTTTGTTTTTGAAAATGTTAACAACATCTCCGTTCTTTTTTTCTACTCAATATTTTTTCAATAAGAGAGATTGATTGAAAACATAAAAAACAAACCTAGATCGGCACCAATATCTCCTTTATAGGTCTATTGAATTAAACCGGACGTAAGTAAAATGAAAATGGTGCCTCAAAAACTTTAAATAGTAAATAAGTGATGTAAACGATGTTATTTGGGTACAAAAATGATTTTCCTTTCGAGGAAAATGCATATTGTTTAATTTGATACGAGCTTTAATTTGATATATTATAATATTCGTTTCGATACCCCAGTCAAAAGTTATCTCCGTTGAAAGTTGTAGCTCATATTTACCAAATGTGTTTTCGATTTTGAAAACGTGAACCACATTCATTTTCTTTTTCTCTTCCCTATTTTTTTCAATAAGAGAGATTGATTGAAAATATAAATAAAAAAACCTAGGTCAGCACCAATATCTCCTTTATAGCTCTATTGAATTAAACGTGAAGTAAGTAAAATTAAAATGCTACGTCAAAAAATTTAAACACTAAATAAATGATATAAACGATGTTATTTGGGTACAAAAACAAATTTTTTCTTGCGAGACCAATGCATATTATGGAATTTGATACGAGCTTCCATTTAATAAATTATAATATTCGTTTCGATACCCGAGTAAAAAGTTATCTTCGTTGAAAGTTGTTACTCTTATTTACCAAATGTTTTTTTGTTTTTGAAAATGTGAACAACATCTCCATTCTTTTTTTCTACTCAATATTTTTTCAAGAAGAGATATTGATTGAAAATATAAAAAAACGAACCTAGATCAGCACCAATATCTCCTTTATAGGTCTATTAGATTAAACCGGACGTAAGTAAAATGAAAATAGTGCGTCAAAAACTTTAAATAGTAACTAAGTGATGTAAACGATGTTATTTGGGTACAAAAATGATTTTCCTTTTGAGGAAAATGCATATTGTTTAATTTGATACGAGCTTTAATTTGATATATTATAATATTCGTTTCGATACCCCAGTCAAAAGTTATCTCCGTTGAATGTTGTAGCTCATATTTACCAAATGTGTTTTCGATTTTGAAAACGTGAACCACATTCATTTTCTTTTTCTCTTCTCTATTTTTTTGAATAAGAGAGATTGATTGAAAATATAAATAAAAAAACCTAGGTCAGCACCAATATCTCTTTTATAGC
This sequence comes from Hippophae tibetana, assembly GCA_037013495.1. Taxonomy (NCBI): domain Eukaryota; kingdom Viridiplantae; phylum Streptophyta; class Magnoliopsida; order Rosales; family Elaeagnaceae; genus Hippophae; species Hippophae tibetana. The sequence goes on along the minus strand of CM072808.1, from coordinate 7,226,711 downwards.
TCTATTGAATTAAACCTAAAGTAAGCAAAATTAAAATGCTACGTCAAAAAATTTAAACACTAAATAAATGATATAAACGATGTTATTTGGGTACAAAAACGAATTTTTTCTTGCGAGACCAATGCATATTGTGTAATTTGATTCGAGCTTCCATTTAATAAATTATAATATTCGTTTCGATACCCGAGTAAAAAGTTATCTTCGTTGAAAGTTGTTACTCTTATTTACCAAATGTTTTTTTATTTTTGAAAATGTGAACAAAATCTCCATTCTTTTTTTCTACTCAATATTTTTTCAATAAGAGAGATTGATTGAAAATATAAAAAAACAAACCTAGATCAGCACCAATATCTCCTTTATAGGTCTAATGGATTAAACCGGACGTAAGTAAAATGAAAATATTGCGTCAAAAACTTTAAATAGTAAATAAGTGATGTAAACGATGTTATTTGGGTACAAAAATGATTTTCCTTTCAAGGAAAATGCATATTGTTTAATTTGATACGAGCTTTAATTTGATATATTATAATATTCGTTTCGATACCCCAGTCAAAAGTTATCTCCGTTGAAAGTTGTACCTCAAATTTACCAAATGTGTTTTCTATTTTGAAAATGTGAACAACATTCATTTTATTTTTCTCTTCTCTATTTTTTTCAATAAGAGAGATTGATTGAAAATATAAATAAACAAACCTAGGTCGGCACCAATATCTCCTTTATAGCTCTATTGAATTAAACGTGAAGTAAGTAAAATGAAAATGCTGCGTCAAAAACTTTAAACACTAAATAAATTATGTAAACGATGTTATTTGGGTACAAAAACGATTTTTTTCTTGCATGACCAATGCATATTGTGTAATTTGATAAGAGCTTCCATTTAATAAATTATAATATTCGTTTCGATCACCGAGTAAAAATTTATCTCGTTTGAAAGTTTTTACACTTATTTACCAAATGTTTTTTTGTTTTTGAAAATGTTAACAACATCTCCTTTCTTTTTTTCTACTCAATATTTTTTCAATAAGAGAGATTGATTGAAAATATAAAAAAAAACCTAGATCGGCACCAATATCTCCTTTATAGGTCTATTGAATAAACCGGACGTAAGTAAAATGAAAATGGTGCCTCAAAAACTTTAAATAGTAAATAAGTGATGTAAACGATGTTATTTGGGTACAAAAATGATTTTCCTTTTGAGGAAAATTCATATTGTTTAATTTGATACGAGCTTTAATTTGATATATTATAATATTCGTTTCGATACCCCAGTCAAAAGTTATCTCCGTTGAATGTTGTAGCTCATATTTACCAAATGTGTTTTCGATTTTGAAAACGTGAACCACATTCATTTTCTTTTTCTCTTCTCTATTTTTTTGAATAAGAGAGATTGATTGAAAATATAAATAAAAAAACCTAGGTCAGCACCAATATCTCTTTTATAGCTCTATTGAATTAAACCTAAAGTAAGCAAAATTAAAATGCTACGTCAAAAAATTTAAACACTAAATAAATGATATAAACGATGTTATTTGGGTACAAAAACGAATTTTTTCTTGCGAGACCAATGCATATTGTGTAATTTGATACGAGCTTCCATTTAATAAATTATAATATTCGTTTCGATACCCGAGTAAAAAGTTATCTTCGTTGAAAGTTGTTACTCTTATTTACCAAATGTTTTTTTATTTTTGAAAATGTGAACAACATCTCCATTCTTTTTTTCTACTCAATATTTTTTCAATAAGAGAGATTGATTGAAAATATAAAAAAACAAACCTAGATCAGCACCAATATCTCCTTTATAGGTCTATTGGATTAAACCGGACGTAAGTAAAATGAAAATATTGCGTCAAAAACTTTAAATAGTAAATAAGTGATGTAAACGATGTTATTTGGGTACAAAAATGATTTTCCTTTTGAGGAAAATGCATATTGTTTAATTTGATACGAGCTTTAATTTGATATATTATAATATTCGTTTCGATACCCCAGTCAAAAGTTATCTCCGTTGAAAGTTGTAACTCAAATTTACCAAATGTGTTTTCTATTTTGAAAATGTTAACAACATTCATTTTCTTTTTCTCTTCTCTATTTTTTTCAATAAGAGAGATTGATTGAAAATATAAATAAACAAACCTAGGACGGCACCAATATCTCTTTTATAGCTCTATTGAATTAAACGTGAAGTAAGTAAAATGAAAATGCTACGTCAAAAACTTTAAACAATAAATAAATGATGTAAACGATGTTATTTGGGTACAAAAACGATTTTTTTCTTGCATGACCAATGCATATTGTGTAATTTGATACGAGCTTCCATTTAATAAATTATAATATTCGTTTCGATACCCGAGTAAAAAGTTATGTCCTTTGGAAGTTTTTACACTTATTTACCAAATATTTTTTTGTTTTTGAAAATGTTAACGACATCTCCGTTCTTTTTTTTCTACTCAATATTTTTTCAATAAGAGAGATTGATTGAAAATATAAAAAAAAACCTAGATCGGCTCCAATATCTCCTTTATAGTTCTATTGAATTAAACCGGACTTAAGTAAAATCAAAATAGTGCGTCAAAAACTTTAAACAGTAAATAAGTGATGTAAACGATGTTATTTGGGTACAAAAATGATTTTCCTTTCAAGGAAAATGCATATTGTTTAATTTGATACGAGCATTTATTTGATATATTATAATATTCGTTTCGATACCCCAGTCAAAAGTTATCTCCGTTTAAAGTTGTAACTCATATTTACCAAATGTGTTTTTGATTTTGAAAATGTGAACAACATTCATTTTCTTTTTCTCTTCTCTATTTGTTTCAATAGGAGAGATTGATTGCAAATATAAATAAACAAACCCAGGTCGACACCAATTTCTCCTTTATAGCTCTATTGAATTAAACGTGAAGTAAGTAAAATGAAAATGCTGCGTCAAAAACTTTAAACACTAAATAAATGATGTAAACGATGTTATTTGGGTACACAAACGATTTTTTTCATGCATGACCAATGCATATTGTGTAATTTGATACGAGCTTCCATTTAATAAATTATAATATTCGTTTCGATACCCGAGTAAAAAGTTATCTCCTTTGAAAGTTTTTACACTTATTTACCAAATGTTTTTTTGTTTTTGAAAATGTTAACATCTTCGTTTTTTTTTCTACTCAATATTTTTTCAATAAGTGAGATTGATTGAAAATATAAAAAACAAACCTAAATCGGCACCAATATCTCCTTTATAGGTCTATTGAATTAAACCGGACGTAATTAAAATGAAAATGGAGCCTCAAAAACTTTAAATAGTAAATAAGTGATGTAAACGATGTTATTTGGGTACAAAAATGATTTTCCTTTCGAGGAAAATTCATATTGTTTAATTTGATACGAGCTTTAATTTGATATATTATAATATTCGTTTCGATACCCCAGTCAAAAGTTATCTCCGTTGAATGTTGTAGCTCATATTTACCAAATGTGTTTTCGATTTTGAAAACGTGAACCACATTCATTTTCTTTTTCTCTTCTCTATTTTTTTGAATAAGAGAGATTGATTGAAAATATAAATAAAAAAACCTAGGTCAGCACCAATATCTCTTTTATAGCTCTATTGAATTAAACCTAAAGTAAGTAAAATTAAAATGCTACGTCAAAAAATTTAAACACTAAATAAATGATATAAACGATGTGATTTGGGTACAAAAACGAATTTTTTCTTGCGAGACCAATGCATATTGTGTAATTTGATACGAGCTTCCATTTAATAAATTATAATATTCGTTTCGATACCCGAGTAAAAAGTTATCTTCGTTGAAAGTTGTTACTCTTATTTACCAAATGTTTTTTTGTTTTTGAAAATGTGAACAACATCTCCATTCTTTTTTTCTACTCAATATTTTTTCAATAAGAGAGATTGATTGAAAATATAAAAAAACAAACCTAGATCAGCACCAATATCTCCTTTATAGGTCTATTGGAATAAACCGGACGTAAGTAAAATGAAAATATTGCGTCAAAAACTTTAAATAGTAAATAAGTGATGTAAACGATGTTATTTGGGTACAAAAATGATTTTCCTTTCGAGGAAAATGCATATTGTTTAATTTGATACGAGCTTTAATTTGATATATTATAATATTCGTTTCGATACCCCAATCAAAAGTTATCTCCGTTGAAAGTTGTAACTCAAATTTACCAAATGTGTTTTCTATTTTGAAAATGTGAACAACATTCATTTTCTTTTTCTCTTCTCTATTTTTTTCAATAGGAGAGATTGATTGAAAATATAAATAAACAAACCTAGGTCGGCACCAATATCTCTTTTATAGCTCTATTGAATTAAACGTGAAGTAAGTAAAATGAAAATGCTACGTCAAAAACTTTAAACAATAAATAAATGATGTAAACAATGTTATTTAGGTACAAAAACGATTTTTTTCTTGCATGACCAATGCATATTGTGTAATTTGATACGAGCTTCCATTTAATAAATTATAATATTCGTTTCGATACCCGAGTAAAAAGTTATCTCCTTTGGAAGTTTTTACACTTATTTACCAAATATTTTTTTGTTTTTGAAAATGTTAACGACATCTCCGTTCTTTTTTTCTACTCAATATTTTTTCAATAAGAGAGATTGATTGAAAATATAAAAAAAAACCTAGATCGGCTCCAATATCTCCTTTATAGTTCTATTGAATTAAATCGGACTTAAGTAAAATCAAAATAGTGCGTCAAAAACATTAAACAGTAAATAAGTGATGTAAACGATGTTATTTGGGTACAAAAATGATTTTCCTTTCAAGGAAAATGCATATTGTTTAATTTGATACGAGCATTTATTTGATATATTATAATATTCGTTTCGATACCCCAGTCAAAAGTTATCTCCGTTGAAAGTTGTAACTCAAATTTACCAAATGTGTTTTCTATTTTGAAAATGTTAACAACATTCATTTTCTTTTTCTCTTCTCTATTTTTTTCAATAAGAGAGATTGATTGAAAATATAAATAAACAAACCTAGGTCGGCACCAATATCTTTTTTATAGCTCTATTGAATTAAACGTGAAGTAAGTAAAATGAAAATGCTACGTCAAAAACTTTAAACAATAAATAAATGATGTAAACGATGTTATTTGGGTACAAAAACGATTTTTTTCTTGCATGACCAATGCATATTGTGTAATTTGATACGAGCTTCCATTTAATAAATTATAATATTCGTTTCGATACCCGAGTAAAAAGTTATCTCCTTTGGAAGTTTTTACACTTATTTACCAAATATTTTTTTGTTTTTGAAAATGTTAACGACATCTCCGTTCTTTTTTTTCTACTCAATATTTTTTCAATAAGAGAGATTGATTGAAAATATAAAAAAAAAACCTAGATCGGCTCCAATATCTCCTTTATAGTTCTATTGAATTAAACCGGACTTAAGTAAAATGAAAATGGTGCCTCAAAAACTTTAAATAGTAAATAAGTGATGTAAACGATGTTATTTGGGTACAAAAATGATTTTCCTTTCGAGGAAAATGCATATTGTTTAATTTGATACGAGCTTTAATTTGATATATTATAATATTCGTTTCGATACCCCAGTCAAAAGTTATCTCCGTTGAAAGTTGTAGCTCATATTTACCAAATGTGTTTTCGATTTTGAAAACGTGAACCACATTCATTTTCTTTTTCTCTTCTCTATTTTTTTCAATAAGAGAGATTGATTGAAAATATAAATAAAAAAACCTAGGTCAGCACCAATATCTCCTTTATAGCTCTATTGAATTAAACGTGAAGTAAGTAAAATTAAAATGCTACGTCAAAAAATTTAAACACTAAATAAATGATATAAACGATGTTATTTGGGTACAAAAACAAATTTTTTCTTGCGAGACCAATGCATATTATGGAATTTGATACGAGCTTCCATTTAATAAATTATAATATTCGTTTCGATACCCGAGTAAAAAGTTATCTTCGTTGAAAGTTGTTACTCTTATTTACCAAATGTTTTTTTGTTTTTGAAAATGTGAACAACATCTCCATTCTTTTTTTCTACTCAATATTTTTTCAAGAAGAGATATTGATTGAAAATATAAAAAAACGAACCTAGATCAGCACCAATATCTCCTTTATAGGTCTATTAGATTAAACCGGACGTAAGTAAAATGAAAATAGTGCGTCAAAAACTTTAAATAGTAAATAAGTGATGTAAACGATGTTATTTGGGTACAAAAATGATTTTCCTTTTGAGGAAAATTCATATTGTTTAATTTTATACGAGCTTTAATTTGATATATTATAATATTCGTTTCGATACCCCAGTCAAAAGTTATCTCCGTTGAATGTTGTAGCTCATATTTACCAAATGTGTTTTCGATTTTGAAAACGTGAACCACATTCATTTTCTTTTTCTCTTCTCTATTTTTTTGAATAAGAGAGATTGATTGAAAATATAAATAAAAAAACCTAGGTCAGCACCAATATCTCTTTTATAGCTCTATTGAATTAAACCTAAAGTAAGCAAAATTAAAATGCTACGTCAAAAAATTTAAACACTAAATAAATGATATAAACGATGTTATTTGGGTACAAAAACGAATTTTTTCTTGCGAGACCAATGCATATTGTGTAATTTGATACGAGCTTCCATTTAATAAATTATAATATTCGTTTCGATACCCGAGTAAAAAGTTATCTTCGTTGAAAGTTGTTACTCTTATTTACCAAATGTTTTTTTATTTTTGAAAATGTGAACAACATCTCCATTCTTTTTTTCTACTCAATATTTTTTCAATAAGAGAGATTGATTGAAAATATAAAAAAACAAACCTAGATCAGCACCAATATCTCCTTTATAGGTCTATTGGATTAAACCGGACGTAAGTAAAATGAAAATATTGCGTCAAAAACTTTAAATAGTAAATAAGTGATGTAAACGATGTTATTTGGGTACAAAAATGATTTTCCTTTCGAGGAAAATGCATATTGTTTAATTTGATATATTATAATATTCATTTCGATACCCCAGTCAAAAGTTATCTCCGTTGAAAGTTGTAACTCAAATTTACCAAATGTGTTTTCTATTTTGAAAATGTGAGTAACATTCATTTTCTTTTTCTCTTCTCTATTTTTTTCAATAAGAGAGATTGATTGAAAATATAAATAAACAAACCTAGGTCGGCACCAATATTTCCTTTATAGCTCTATTGAATTAAATGTGAATTAAGTAAAATGAAAATGCTGCGTCAAAAACTTTAAACAATAAATAAATGATGTAAACGATGTTATTTGGGTACAAAAACGATTTTTTTCTTGCATGACCAATGCATATTGTGTAATTTGATAAGAGCTTCCATTTAATAAATTATAATATTCGTTTCGATACCCGAGTAAAAAGTTATCTCCTTTGGAAGTTTTTACACTTATTTACCAAATATTTTTTTGTTTTTGAAAATGTTAACGACATCTCCGTTCTTTTTTTTCTACTCAATATTTTTTCAATAAGAGAGATTGATTGAAAATATAAAAAAAAACCTAGATCGGCTCCAATATCTCCTTTATAGTTCTATTGAATTAAACCGGACTTAAGTAAAATGAAAATGGTGCCTCAAAAACTTTAAATAGTAAATAAGTGATGTAAACGATGTTATTTGGGTACAAAAATGATTTTCCTTTCGAGGAAAATGCATATTGTTTAATTTGATACGAGCTTTAATTTGATATATTATAATATTCGTTTCGATACCCCAGTCAAAAGTTATCTCCGTTGAAAGTTGTAGCTCATATTTACCAAATGTGTTTTCGATTTTGAAAACGTGAACCACATTCATTTTCTTTTTCTCTTCTCTATTTTTTTCAATAAGAGAGATTGATTGAAAATATAAATAAAAAAACCTAGGTCAGCACCAATATCTCCTTTATAGCTCTATTGAATTAAACGTGAAGTAAGTAAAATTAAAATGCTACGTCAAAAAATTTAAACACTAAATAAATGATATAAACGATGTTATTTGGGTACAAAAACAAATTTTTTCTTGCGAGACCAATGCATATTATGGAATTTGATACGAGCTTCCATTTAATAAATTATAATATTCGTTTCGATACCCGAGTAAAAAGTTATCTTCGTTGAAAGTTGTTACTCTTATTTACCAAATGTTTTTTTGTTTTTGAAAATGTGAACAACATCTCCATTCTTTTTTTCTACTCAATATTTTTTCAAGAAGAGATATTGATTGAAAATATAAAAAAACGAACCTAGATCAGCACCAATATCTCCTTTATAGGTCTATTAGATTAAACCGGACGTAAGTAAAATGAAAATAGTGCGTCAAAAACTTTAAATAGTAAATAAGTGATGTAAACGATGTTATTTGGGTACAAAAATGATTTTCCTTTTGAGGAAAATTCATATTGTTTAATTTTATACGAGCTTTAATTTGATATATTATAATATTCGTTTCGATACCCCAGTCAAAAGTTATCTCCGTTGAATGTTGTAGCTCATATTTACCAAATGTGTTTTCGATTTTGAAAACGTGAACCACATTCATTTTCTTTTTCTCTTCTCTATTTTTTTGAATAAGAGAGATTGATTGAAAATATAAATAAAAAAACCTAGGTCAGCACCAATATCTCTTTTATAGCTCTATTGAATTAAACCTAAAGTAAGCAAAATTAAAATGCTACGTCAAAAAATTTAAACACTAAATAAATGATATAAACGATGTTATTTGGGTACAAAAACGAATTTTTTCTTGCGAGACCAATGCATATTGTGTAATTTGATACGAGCTTCCATTTAATAAATTATAATATTCGTTTCGATACCCGAGTAAAAAGTTATCTTCGTTGAAAGTTGTTACTCTTATTTACCAAATGTTTTTTTATTTTTGAAAATGTGAACAACATCTCCATTCTTTTTTTCTACTCAATATTTTTTCAATAAGAGAGATTGATTGAAAATATAAAAAAACAAACCTAGATCAGCACCAATATCTCCTTTATAGGTCTATTGGATTAAACCGGACGTAAGTAAAATGAAAATATTGCGTCAAAAACTTTAAATAGTAAATAAGTGATGTAAACGATGTTATTTGGGTACAAAAATGATTTTCCTTTCGAGGAAAATGCATATTGTTTAATTTGATATATTATAATATTCATTTCGATACACCAGTCAAAAGTTATCTCCGTTGAAAGTTGTAACTCAAATTTACCAAATGTGTTTTCTATTTTGAAAATGTTAACAACATTCATTTTCTTTTTCTCTTCTCTATTTTTTTCAATAAGAGAGATTGATTGAAAATATAAATAAACAAACCTAGGTCGGCACCAATATCTTTTTTATAGCTCTATTGAATTAAACGTGAAGTAAGTAAAATGAAAATGCTACGTCAAAAACTTTAAACAATAAATAAATGATGTAAACGATGTTATTTGGGTACAAAAACGATTTTTTTCTTGCATGACCAATGCATATTGTGTAATTTGATACGAGCTTCCATTTAATAAATTATAATATTCGTTTCGATACCCGAGTAAAAAGTTATCTCCTTTGGAAGTTTTTACACTTATTTACCAAATATTTTTTTGTTTTTGAAAATGTTAACGACATCTCCGTTCTTTTTTTTCTACTCAATATTTTTTCAATAAGAGAGATTGATTGAAAATATAAAAAAAAACCTAGATCGGCTCCAATATCTCCTTTATAGTTCTATTGAATTAAACCGGACTTAAGTAAAATCAAAATAGTGCGTCAAAAACTTTAAACAGTAAATAAGTGATGTAAACGATGTTATTTGGGTACAAAAATGATTTTCCTTTCAAGGAAAATGCATATTGTTTAATTTGATACGAGCATTTATTTGATATATTATAATATTCGTTTCGATACCCCAGTCAAAAGTTATCTCCGTTTAAAGTTGTAACTCATATTTACCAAATGTGTTTTTGATTTTGAAAATGTGAACAACATTCATTTTCTTTTTCTCTTCTCTATTTGTTTCAATAGGAGAGATTGATTGAAAATATAAATAAACAAACCCAGGTCGACACCAATTTCTCCTTTATAGCTCTATTGAATTAAACGTGAAGTAAGTAAAATGAAAATGCTGCGTCAAAAACTTTAAACACTAAATAAATGATGTAAACGATGTTATTTGGGTACACAAACGATTTTTTTCATGCATGACCAATGCATATTGTGTAATTTGATACGAGCTTCCATTTAATAAATTATAATATTCGTTTCGATACCCGAGTAAAAAGTTATCTCCTTTGAAAGTTTTTACACTTATTTACCAAATGTTTTTTTGTTTTTGAAAATGTTAACATCTTCGTTTTTTTTTCTACTCAATATTTTTTCAATAAGAGAGATTGATTGAAAATATAAAAAACAAACCTAAATCGGCACCAATATCTCCTTTATAGGTCTATTGAATTAAACCGGACGTAAGTAAAATGAAAATGGAGCCTCAAAAACTTTAAATAGTAAATAAGTGATGTAAACGATGTTATTTGGGTACAAAAATGATTTTCCTTTCGAGGAAAATTCATATTGTTTAATTTGATACGAGCTTTAATTTGATATATTATAATATTCGTTTCGATACCCCAGTCAAAAGTTATCTCCGTTGAATGTTGTAGCTCATATTTACCAAATGTGTTTTCGATTTTGAAAACGTGAACCACATTCATTTTCTTTTTCTCTTCTCTATTTTTTTGAATAAGAGAGATTGATTGAAAATATAAATAAAAAAACGTAGGTCAGCACCAATATCTCTTTTATAGCTCTATTGAATTAAACCTAAAGTAAGTAAAATTAAAATGCTACGTCAAAAAATTTAAACACTAAATAAATGATATAAACGATGTGATTTGGGTACAAAAACGAATTTTTTCTTGCGAGACCAATGCATATTGTGTAATTTGATACGAGCTTCCATTTAATAAATTATAATATTCGTTTCGATACCCGAGTAAAAAGTTATCTTCGTTGAAAGTTGTTACTCTTATTTACCAAATGTTTTTTTGTTTTTGAAAATGTGAACAACATCTCCATTCTTTTTTTCTACTCAATATTTTTTCAATAAGAGAGATTGATTGAAAATATAAAAAAACAAACCTAGATCAGCACCAATATCTCCTTTATAGGTCTATTGGAATAAACCGGACGTAAGTAAAATGAAAATATTGCGTCAAAAACTTTAAATAGTAAATAAGTGATGTAAACGATGTTATTTGGGTACAAAAATGATTTTGCTTTCGAGGAAAATGCATATTGTTTAATTTGATACGAGCTTTAATTTGATATATTATAATATTCGTTTCGATACCCCAGTCAAAAGTTATCTCCGTTGAAAGTTGTAACTCAAATTTACCAAATGTGTTTTCTATTTTGAAAATGTGAACAACATTCATTTTCTTTTTCTCTTCTCTATTTTTTTCAATAGGAGAGATTGATTGAAAATATAAATAAACAAACCTAGGTCGGCACCAATATCTCTTTTATAGCTCTATTGAATTAAACGTGAAGTAAGTAAAATGAAAATGCTACGTCAAAAACTTTAAACAATAAATAAATGATGTAAACAATGTTATTTAGGTACAAAAACGATTTTTTTCTTGCATGACCAATGCATATTGTGTAATTTGATACGAGCTTCCATTTAATAAATTATAATATTCGTTTCGATACCCGAGTAAAAAGTTATCTCCTTTGGAAGTTTTTACACTTATTTACCAAATATTTTTTTGTTTTTGAAAATGTTAACGACATCTCCGTTCTTTTTTTCTACTCAATATTTTTTCAATAAGAGAGATTGATTGAAAATATAAAAAAAAACCTAGATCGGCTCCAATATCTCCTTTATAGTTCTATTGAATTAAACCGGACTTAAGTAAAATCAAAATAGTGCGTCAAAAACATTAAACAGTAAATAAGTGATGTAAACGATGTTATTTGGGTACAAAAATGATTTTCCTTTCAAGGAAAATGCATATTGTTTAATTTGATACGAGCATTTATTTGATATATTATAATATTCGTTTCGATACCCCAGTCAAAAGTTATCTCCGTTGAAAGTTGTAACTCAAATTTACCAAATGTGTTTTCTATTTTGAAAATGTGAACAACATTCATTTTCTTTTTCTTTTCTCTATTTGTTTCAATAAGAGAGATTGATTGAAAATATAAATAAACAAACCCAGGTCGACACCAATTTCTCCTTTATAGCTCTATTGAATTAAACGTGAAGTAAGTAAAATGAAAATGCTGCATCAAAAACTTTAAACACTAAATAAATGATGTAAACGATGTTATTTGGGTACAAAAACGATTTTTTTCATGCATGACCAATGCATATTGTGTAATTTGATACGAGCTTCCATTTAATAAATTATAATATTCGTTTCGATACCCGAGTAAAAAGTTATCTCCTTTGAAAGTTTTTACACTTATTTACCAAATGTTTTTTTGTTTTTGAAAATGTTAACATCTTCGTTTTTTTTTCTACTCAATATTTTTTCAATAAGAGAGATTGATTGAAAATATAAAAAACAAACCTAGATCGGCACCAATATCTCCTTTATAGGTCTATTGAATTAAACCGGACGTAAGTAAAATGAAAATGGTGCCTCAAAAACTTTAAATAGTAAATAAGTGATGTAAACGATGTTATTTGGGTACAAAAATGATTTTCCTTTCGAGGAAAATGCATATTGTTTAATTTGATACGAGCTTTAATTTGATATATTATAATATTCGTTTCGATACCCCAGTCAAAAGTTATCTCCGTTGAAAGTTGTAGCTCATATTTACCAAATGTGTTTTCGATTTTGAAAACGTGAACCACATTCATTTTCTTTTTCTCTTCTCTATTTTTTTCAATAAGAGAGATTGATTGAAAATATAAATAAAAAAACCTAGGTCAGCACCAATATCTCCTTTATAGCTCTATTGAATTAAACGTGAAGTAAGTAAAATTAAAATGCTACGTCAAAAAATTTAAACACTAAATAAATGATATAAACGATGTTACTTGGGTACAAAAACAAATTTTTTCTTGCGAGACCAATGCATATTATGGAATTTGATACGAGCTTCCATTTAATAAATTATAATATTCGTTTCGATACCCGAGTAAAAAGTTATCTTCGTTGAAAGTTGTTACTCTTATTTACCAAATGTTTTTTTGTTTTTGAAAATGTGAACAACATCTCCATTCTTTTTTTCTACTCAATATTTTTTCAAGAAGAGATATTGATTGAAAATATAAAAAAACGAACCTAGATCAGCACCAATATCTCCTTTATAGGTCTATTAGATTAAACCGGACGTAAGTAAAATGAAAATGGTGCCTCAAAAACTTTAAATAGTAAATAAGTGATGTAAACAATGTTATTTGGGTACAAAAATGATTTTCCTTTCGAGGAAAATGCATATTGTTTAATTTGATACGAGCTTTAATTTGATATATTATAATATTCGTTTCGATACCCCAGTCAAAAGTTATCTCCGTTGAAAGTTGTAGCTCATATTTACCAAATGTGTTTTCGATTTTGAAAACGTGAACCACATTCATTTTCTTTTTCTCTTCTCTATTTTTTTCAATAAGAGAGATTGATTGAAAATATAAATAAAAAAACCTAGGTCAGCACCAATATCTCCTTTATAGCTCTATTGAATTAAACGTGAAGTAAGTAAAATTAAAATGCTACGTCAAAAAATTTAAACACTAAATAAATGATATAAACGATGTTATTTGGGTACAAAAACGAATTTTTTCTTGCGAGACCAATGCATATTGTGTAATTTGATACGAGCTTCCATTTAATAAATTATAATATTCGTTTCGATACCCGAGTAAAAAGTTATCTTCGTTCAAAGTTGTTACTCTTATTTACCAAATGTTTTTTTGTTTTTGAAAATGTGAACAACATCTCCATTCTTTTTTTCTACTCAATATTTTTTCAATAAGAGAGATTGATTGAAAATATAAAAAAACAAACCTAGATCAGCACCAATATCTCATTTATAGGTCTATTGATTAAACCGGACGTAAATAAAATGAAAATATTGCGTCAAAAACTTTAAATAGTAAATAAGTGATGTAAACGATGTTATTTGGGTACAAAAATGATTTTCCTTTCAAGGAAAATGCATATTGTTTAATTTGATACGAGCATTTATTTGATATATTATAATATTCGTTTCGATACCCCAGTCAAAAGTTATCTCCGTTGAAAGTTGTAACTCAAATTTACCAAATGTGTTTTCTATTTTGAAAATGTGAACAACATTCATTTTCTTTTTCTTTTCTCTATTTGTTTCAATAAGAGAGATTGATTGAAAATATAAATAAACAAACCCAGGTCGACACCAATTTCTCCTTTATAGCTCTATTGAATTAAACGTGAAGTAAGTAAAATGAAAATGCTGCATCAAAAACTTTAAACACTAAATAAATGATGTAAACGATGTTATTTGGGTACAAAAACGATTTTTTTCATGCATGACCAATGCATATTGTGTAATTTGATACGAGCTTCCATTTAATAAATTATAATATTCGTTTCGATACCCGAGTAAAAAGTTATCTCCTTTGAAAGTTTTTACACTTATTTACCAAATGTTTTTTTGTTTTTGAAAATGTTAACATCTTCGTTTTTTTTTCTACTCAATATTTTTTCAATAAGAGAGATTGATTGAAAATATAAAAAACAAACCTAGATCGGCACCAATATCTTCTTTATAGGTCTATTGAATTAAACCGGACGTAAGTAAAATGAAAATGGTGCCTCAAAAACTTTAAATAGTAAATAAGTGATGTAAACGATGTTATTTGGGTACAAAAATGATTTTCCTTTCGAGGAAAATGCATATTGTTTAATTTGATACGAGCTTTAATTTGATATATTATAATATTCGTTTCGATACCCCAGTCAAAAGTTATCTCCGTTGAAAGTTGTAGCTCATATTTACCAAATGTGTTTTTGATTTTGAAAACGTGAACCACATTCATTTTCTTTTTCTCTTCTCTATTTTTTTCAATAAGAGAGATTGATTGAAAATATAAATAAAAAAACCTAGGTCAGCACCAATATCTCCTTTATAGCTCTATTGAATTAAACGTGAAGTAAGTAAAATTAAAATGCTACGTCAAAAAATTTAAACACTAAATAAATGATATAAACGATGTTACTTGGGTACAAAAACAAATTTTTTCTTGCGAGACCAATGCATATTATGGAATTTGATACGAGCTTCCATTTAATAAATTATAATATTCGTTTCGATACCCGAGTAAAAAGTTATCTTCGTTGAAAGTTGTTACTCTTATTTACCAAATGTTTTTTTGTTTTTGAAAATGTGAACAACATCTCCATTTTTTTTTCTACTCAATATTTTTTCAAGAAGAGATATTGATTGAAAATATAAAAAAACGAACCTAGATCAGCACCAATATCTCCTTTATAGGTCTATTAGATTAAACCGGACGTAAGTAAAATGAAAATAGTGCGTCAAAAACTTTAAATAGTAAATAAGTGATGTAAACGATGTTATTTGGGTACAAAAATGATTTTCCTTTTGAGGAAAATTCATATTGTTTAATTTTATACGAGCTTTAATTTGATATATTATAATATTCGTTTCGATACCCCAGTCAAAAGTTATCTCCGTTGAATGTTGTAGCTCATATTTACCAAATGTGTTTTCGATTTTGAAAACGTGAACCACATTCATTTTCTTTTTCTCTTCTCTATTTTTTTCAATAAGAGAGATTGATTGAAAATATAAATAAAAAACCTAGGTCAGCACCAATATCTCCTTTATAGCTCTATTGAATTAAACGTGAAGTAAGTAAAATTAAAATGCTACGTCAAAAAATTTAAACACTAAATAAATGATATAAACGATGTTATTTGGGTACAAAAACGAATTTTTTCTTGCGAGACCAATGCATATTGTGTAATTTGATACGAGCTTCCATTTAATAAATTATAATATTCGTTTCGATACCCGAGTAAAAAGTTATCTTCGTTCAAAGTTGTTACTCTTATTTACCAAATGTTTTTTTGTTTTTGAAAATGTGAACAACATCTCCATTCTTTTTTTCTACTCAATATTTTTTCAATAAGAGAGATTGATTGAAAATATAAAAAAACAAACCTAGATCAGCACCAATATCTCATTTATAGGTCTATTGATTAAACCGGACGTAAGTAAAATGAAAATATTGCGTCAAAAACTTTAAATAGTAAATAAGTGATGTAAACGATGTTATTTGGGTACAAAAATGATTTTCCTTTCAAGGAAAATGCATATTGCTTAATTTGATACGAGCTTTAATTTGATATATTATAATATTCGTTTCGATACCCCAGTCAAAAGTTATCTCCGTTGAAAGTTGTAACTCAAATTTACCAAATGTGTTTTCTATTTTGAAAATGTGAACAACATTCATTTTATTTTTCTCTTCTCTATTTTTTTCAATAAGAGAGATTGATTGAAAATATAAATAAACAAACCTAGGTCGGCACCAATATCTCCTTTATAGCTCTATTGAATTAAACGTGAAGTAAGTAAAATGAAAATGCTGCGTCAAAAACTTTAAACACAAAATAAATTATGTAAACGATGTTATTTGGGTACAAAAACGATTTTTTTCTTGCATGACCAATGCATATTGTGTAATTTGATAAGAGCTTCCATTTAATAAATTATAATATTCGTTTCGATCACCGAGTAAAAATTTATCTCCTTTGAAAGTTTTTACACTTATTTACCAAATGTTTTTTTGTTTTTGAAAATGTTAACAACATCTCCTTTCTTTTTTTCTACTCAATATTTTTTCAATAAGAGAGATTGATTGAAAATATAAAAAAAAACCTAGATCGGCACCAATATCTCCTTTATAGGTCTATTGAATTAAACCGAACGTAAGTAAAATGAAAATGGTGCCTCAAAAACTTTAAATAGTAAATAAGTGATGTAAACGATGTTATTTGGGTACAAAAATGATTTTCCTTTTGAGGAAAATTCATATTGTTTAATTTGATACGAGCTTTAATTTGATATATTATAATATTCGTTTCGATACCCCAGTCAAAAGTTATCTCCGTTGAATGTTGTAGCTCATATTTACCAAATGTGTTTTCGATTTTGAAAACGTGAACCACATTCATTTTCTTTTTCTCTTCTCTATTTTTTTGAATAAGAGAGATTGATTGAAAATATAAATAAAAAAACCTAGGTCAGCACCAATATCTCTTTTATAGCTCTATTGAATTAAACCTAAAGTAAGCAAAATTAAAATGCTACGTCAAAAAATTTAAACACTAAATAAATGATATAAACGATGTTATTTGGGTACAAAAACGAATTTTTTCTTGCGAGACCAATGCATATTGTGTAATTTGATACGAGCTTCCATTTAATAAATTATAATATTCGTTTCGATACCCGAGTAAAAAGTTATCTTCGTTGAAAGTTGTTACTCTTATTTACCAAATGTTTTTTTGTTTTTGAAAATGTGAACAACATCTCCATTCTTTTTTTCTACTCAATATTTTTTCAATAAGAGAGATTGATTGAAAATATAAAAAAACAAACCTAGATCAGCACCAATATCTCCTTTATAGGTCTATTGGATTAAACCGGACGTAAGTAAAATGAAAATATTGCGTCAAAAACATTAAATAGTAAATAAGTGATGTAAACGATGTTATTTGGGTACAAAAATGATTTTCCTTTCGAGGAAAATGCATATTGTTTAATTTGATACGAGCTTTAATTTGATATATTATATTATTCGTTTCGATACCCCAGTCAAAAGTTATCTCCGTTGAAAGTTGTAACTCAAATTTACCAAATGTGTTTTCTATTTTGAAAATGTTAACAACATTCATTTTCTTTTTCTCTTCTCTATTTTTTTCAATAAGAGAGATTGATTGAAAATATAAATAAACAAACCTAGGTCGGCACCAATATCTCTTTTATAGCTCTATTGAATTAAACGTGAAGTAAGTAAAATGAAAATGCTACGTCAAAAACTTTAAACAATAAATAAATGATGTAAACGATGTTATTTGGGTACAAAAACGATTTTTTTCTTGCATGACCAATGCATATTGTGTAATTTGATACGAGCTTCCATTTAATAAATTATAATATTCGTTTCGATACCCGAGTAAAAAGTTATCTTCGTTGAAAGTTGTTACTCTTATTTACCAAATGTTTTTTTGTTTTTGAAAATGTGAACAACATCTCCATTCTTTTTTTCTACTCAATATTTTTTCAATAAGAGAGATTGATTGAAAATATAAAAAAACAAACCTAGATCAGCACCAATATCTCCTTTATAGGTCTATTGGATTAAACCGGACGTAAGTAAAATGAAAATATTGCGTCAAAAACTTTAAATAGTAAATAAGTGATGCAAACGATGTTATTTGGGTACAAAAATGATTTTCCTTTCAAGGAAAATGCATATTGTTTAATTTGATACGAGCTTTAATTTGATATATTATAATAATCGTTTCGATACCCCAGTCAAAAGTTATCTCCGTTGAAAGTTGTAACTCAAATTTACCAAATGTGTTTTCTATTTTGAAAATGTGAACAACATTCATTTTATTTTTCTCTTCTCTATTTTTTTCAATAAGAGAGATTGATTGAAAATATAAATAAACAAACCTAGGTCGGCACCAATATCTCCTTTATAGCTCTATTGAATTAAACGTGAAGTAAGTAAAATGAAAATGCTGCGTCAAAAACTTTAAACACAAAATAAATTATGTAAACGATGTTATTTGGGTACAAAAACGATTTTTTTCTTGCATGACCAATGCATATTGTGTAATTTGATAAGAGCTTCCATTTAATAAATTATAATATTCGTTTCGATCACCGAGTAAAAATTTATCTCCTTTGAAAGTTTTTACACTTATTTACCAAATGTTTTTTTGTTTTTGAAAATGTTAACAACATCTCCTTTCTTTTTTTCTACTCAATATTTTTTCAATAAGAGAGATTGATTGAAAATATAAAAAAAAACCTAGATCGGCACCAATATCTCCTTTATAGGTCTATTGAATTAAACCGAACGTAAGTAAAATGAAAATGGTGCCTCAAAAACTTTAAATAGTAAATAAGTGATGTAAACGATGTTATTTGGGTACAAAAATGATTTTCCTTTTGAGGAAAATTCATATTGTTTAATTTGATACGAGCTTTAATTTGATATATTATAATATTCGTTTCGATACCCCAGTCAAAAGTTATCTCCGTTGAATGTTGTAGCTCATATTTACCAAATGTGTTTTCGATTTTGAAAACGTGAACCACATTCATTTTCTTTTTCTCTTCTCTATTTTTTTGAATAAGAGAGATTGATTGAAAATATAAATAAAAAAACCTAGGTCAGCACCAATATCTCTTTTATAGCTCTATTGAATTAAACCTAAAGTAAGCAAAATTAAAATGCTACGTCAAAAAATTTAAACACTAAATAAATGATATAAACGATGTTATTTGGGTACAAAAACGAATTTTTTCTTGCGAGACCAATGCATATTGTGTAATTTGATACGAGCTTCCATTTAATAAATTATAATATTCGTTTCGATACCCGAGTAAAAAGTTATCTTCGTTGAAAGTTGTTACTCTTATTTACCAAATGTTTTTTTGTTTTTGAAAATGTGAACAACATCTCCATTCTTTTTTTCTACTCAATATTTTTTCAATAAGAGAGATTGATTGAAAATATAAAAAAACAAACCTAGATCAGCACCAATATCTTCTTTATAGGTCTATTGGATTAAACCGGACGTAAGTAAAATGAAAATATTGCGTCAAAAACTTTAAATAGTAAATAAGTGATGTAAACGATGTTATTTGGGTACAAAAATGATTTTCCTTTCGAGGAAAATGCATATTGTTTAATTTGATACGAGCTTTAATTTGATATATTATAATATTCATTTCGATACCCCAGTCAAAAGTTATCTCCGTTGAAAGTTGTAACTCAAATTTACCAAATGTGTTTTCTATTTTGAAAATGTTAACAACATTCATTTTCTTTTTCTCTTCTCTATTTTTTTCAATAAGAGAGATTGATTGAAAATATAAATAAACAAACCTAGGTCGGCACCAATATCTCTTTTATAGCTCTATTGAATTAAACGTGAAGTAAGTAAAATGAAAATGCTACGTCAAAAACTTTAAACAATAAATAAATGATGTAAACGATGTTATTTGGGTACAAAAACGATTTTTTTCTTGCATGACCAATGCATATTGTGTAATTTGATACGAGCTTCCATTTAATAAATTATAATATTCGTTTCGATACCCGAGTAAAAAGTTATCTCCTTTGGAAGTTTTTACACTTATTTACCAAATATTTTTTTGTTTTTGAAAATGTTAACGACATCTCCGTTCTTTTTTTTCTACTCAATATTTTTTCAATAAGAGAGATTGATTGAAAATATAAAAAAAAACCTAGATCGGCTCCAATATCTCCTTTATAGTTCTATTGAATTAAACCGGACTTAAGTAAAATCAAAATAGTGCGTCAAAAACATTAAACAGTAAATAAGTGATGTAAACGATGTTATTTGGGTACAAAAATGATTTTCCTTTCAAGGAAAATGCATATTGTTTAATTTGATACGAGCATTTATTTGATATATTATAATATTCGTTTCGATACCCCAGTCAAAAGTTATCTCCGTTTAAAGTTGTAACTCATATTTACCAAATGTGTTTTTGATTTTGAAAATGTGAACAACATTCATTTTCTTTTTCTTTTCTCTATTTGTTTCAATAAGAGAGATTGATTGAAAATATAAATAAACAAACCCAGGTCGACTCCAATTTCTCCTGTATAGCTCTATTGAATTAAACGTGAAGTAAGTAAAATGAAAATGCTACGTCAAAAACTTTAAACAATAAATAAATGATGTAAACGATGTTATTTGGGTACAAAAACGATTTTTTTCTTGCATGACCAATGCATATTGTGTAATTTGATACGAGCTTCCATTTAATAAATTATAATATTCGTTTCGATACCCGAGTTAAAAGTTATCTCCTTTGGAAGTTTTTACACTTATTTACCAAATATTTTTTTGTTTTTGAAAATGTTAACGACATCTCCGTTCTTTTTTTTCTACTCAATATTTTTTCAATAAGAGAGATTGATTGAAAATATAGAAAAACATACCTAGATCGGCTCTAATATCTCCTTTATAGGTCTATTGAATTAAACCGCACGTAAGTAAAATCAAAATAGTGTGTCAAAAACTTTAAACAGTAAATAAGTGATGTAAACGATGTTATTTGGGTACAAAAATGATTTTCCTTTCGAGGAAAATGCATATTGTTTAATTTGATACGAGCATTTATTTGATATATTATAATATTCTTTTCCATACCCCAGTAAAAATTTATCTCCGTTGAAAGTTGTAACTCATATTTTCCAAATGTGTTTTTGATTTTGAAAATGTGAACAACATTCATTTTATTTTTCTCTTCTCTATTTTTTTCAATAAGAGAGATTGATTGAAAATATAAATAAACAAACCTAGGTCGGCACCAATATCTCCTTTATAGCTCTATTGAATTAAACGTGAAGTAAGTAAAATGAAAATGCTGCGTCAAAAACTTTAAACACTAAATAAATGATGTAAACGATGTTATTTGGGTACAAAAACGATTTTTTCCTTGCATGACCAATGCATATTGTGTAATTTGATAAGAGCTTCCATTTAATAAATTATAATATTCGTTTCGATCACCGAGTAAAAATTTATCTCCTTTCAAAGTTTTTACACTTATTTACCAAATGTTTTTTTTGTTTTTGAAAATGTTAACAACATCTCCGTTCTTTTTTTCTACTCAATATTTTTTCAATAAGAGAGATTGATTGAAAATATAAAAAACAAACCTAGATCGGCACCAATATCTTCTTTATAGGTCTATTGAATTAAACCGGACGTAAGTAAAATGAAAATGGTGCCTCAAACACTTTAAATAGTAAATAAGTGATGTAAACGATGTTATTTGGGTACAAAAATGATTTTCCTTTCGAGGAAAATTCATATTGTTTAATTTGATACGAGCTTTAATATGATATATTATAATATTCATTTCGATACCCCAGTCAAAAGTTATCTCCGTTCAAAGTTGTAGCTCATATTTACCAAATGTGTTTTCGATTTTGAAAACGTGAACCACATTCATTTTCTTTTTCTCTTCTCTATTTTTTTGAATAAGAGAGATTGATTGAAAATATAAATAAAAAAACCTAGGTCAGCACCAATATCTCTTTTATAGCTCTATTGAATTAAACCTAAAGTAAGTAAAATTAAAATGCTACGTCAAAAAATTTAAACACTAAATAAATGATATAAACGATGTGATTTGGGTACAAAAACGAATTTTTTCTTGCGAGACCAATGCATATTGTGTAATTTGATACGAGCTTCCATTTAATAAATTATAATATTCGTTTCGATACCCGAGTAAAAAGTTATCTTCGTTGAAAGTTGTTACTCTTATTTACCAAATGTTTTTTTGTTTTTGAAAATGTGAACAACATCTCCATTCTTTTTTTCTACTCAATATTTTTTCAATAAGAGAGACTGATTGAAAATATAAAAAATGAAACCTAGATCGGAACCAATATCTCCTTTATAGGTCTATTGAATTAAACCGGACGTAAGTAAAATGAAAATAGTGCCTCAAAAACTTTAAATAGTAAATAAGTTATGTAAACGATGTTATTTGGGTACAAAAACGATTTTTTTCTTACGAGACCAATGCATATTGTGTAATTTGATACAAGCTTCCATTTAATAAATTATAATATTCGTTTCGATACCCGAGTAAAAAGTTATCTCCGTTGAAAGTTGCTACTTTTTTTTACCAAATGTTTTTTTGTTTTTGAAAATGTTAACAACATCTCCGTTCTTTTTGTCTACTCAATATTTTTTCAATAAGAGAGATTGATTGAAAATATAAAAAACAACCCTTGATCGGCAGCAATATCTCCTTTATAGCTCTATTGAATTAAACCGGACGTAAGTAAAAGGAAAATGGTGCGTCAAAAACTTTAAACAGTAAATAAGTGATGTAAACGATGTTATTTGGGTACAAAAATGATTTTCCTTTCGAGGAAAATGCATATTTTTTAATTTGATACGAGCTTTAATTTGATATATTATAATATTCGTTTCGATACCCCAGTCAAAAGTTATCTCCGTTGAAAGTTGTAACTCATATTTACCAAATGTGTTTTCTATTTTGAAAATGTGAACAACATTCATTTTCTTTTTCTCTTCTCTATTTTTTTCAATAAGAGAGATTTGATTGAAAATATAAATAAACAAACCTAGGTCGGCACCAATATCTCTTTTATAGCTCTATTGAATTAAACGTGAAGTAAGTAAAATGAAAATGCTGCGTCAAAAACTTTAAACACTAAATAAATGATGTAAACGATGTTATTTGGGTACAAAAACGATTTTTTTCATGCATGACCAATGCATATTGTGTAATTTGATACGAGCTTCCATTTAATAAATTATAATATTCGTTTCGATACCCGAGTACAAAGTTATCTCCTTTGAAAGTTTTTACACTTATTTACCAAATGTTTTTTTGTTTTTGAAAATGTTAACAACATCTCTGTTCTTTTTTTCTACTCAATATTTTTTCAATAAGAGAGATTGATTGAAAATATAAAAAAACAAACCTAGATCGGCTCCAATATCTCCTGTATAGGTCTATTGAATTAAACCGGACGTAAGTAAAATCAAAATAGTGTGTCAAAAACATTAAATAGTAAATAAGTGATGTAAACGATGTTATTTGGGTACAAAAATGATTTTCCTTTCGAGGAAAATGCATATGGTTTAATTTGATACGAGCATTTATTTGATATATTATAATATTCGTTTCCATACCAGAGTAAAAAGTTATCTCCGTTATAAGTTGTAACTCATATTTACCAAATGTGTTTTTGTTTTTGAAAATATGAACAACATTCATTTTCTTTTTCTCTTCTCTATTTTTTTCAATAAGAGAGATTGATTGAAAATATAAATAAACAAACCTAGGTCGGCACCAATATCTCCTTTATAGCTCTATTGAATTAAACGTGAAGTAAGTAAAATGAAAATGCTATTGCAAAAACTTTAAACAATAAATAAATAATGTAAACGATGTTATTTGGGTACAAAAACGATTTTTTTCTTGCATGACCAATGCATATTGTGTAATTTGATACGAGCTTCCATTTAATAAATTATAATATTCGTTTCGATACCCTAGTAAAAAGTTATCTCCTTTGGAAGTTTTTACACTTATTTACCAAATATTTTTTTGTTTTTGAAAATGTTAACGACATCTCCGTTCTTTTTTTCTACTCAATATTTTTTCAATAAGAGAGATTGATTGAAAATATAAAAAAACAAACCTAGATCGGCACCAATATCTCCTTTATAGGTCTATTGAATTAAACCGGTCGTAAGTAAAATGAAAATGGTGCCTCAAAAACTTTAAATAGTAAATAAGTGATGTAAACGATGTTATTTATGTACAAAAATGATTTTCCTTTCGAGGAAAATTCATATTGTTTAATTTGATACGAGCTTTAATATGATATATTATAATATTCATTTCGATACCCCAGTCAAAAGTTACCTCCGTTCAAAGTTGTAGCTCATATTTACCAAATGTGTTTTTGATTTTGAAAATGTGAACAACATTCATTTTATTTTTCTCTTCTCTATTTTTTTCAATAAGAGAGATTGATTGAAAATATAAATAAACAAACCTAGGTCGGCACCAATATCTCCTTTATAGCTCTATTGAATTAAACGTGAAGTAAGTAAAATGAAAATGCTGCGTCAAAAACTTTAAACACTAAATAAATGATGTAAACGATGTTATTTGGGTACAAAAACGATTTTTTCCTTGCATGACCAATGCATATTGTGTAATTTGATAAGAGCTTCCATTTAATAAATTATAATATTCGTTTCGATCACCGAGTAAAAATTTATCTCCTTTCAAAGTTTTTACACTTATTTACCAAATGTTTTTTTTGTTTTTGAAAATGTTAACAACATCTCCGTTCTTTTTTTCTACTCAATATTTTTTCAATAAGAGAGATTGATTGAAAATATAAAAAACAAACCTAGATCGGCACCAATATCTTCTTTATAGGTCTATTGAATTAAACCGGACGTAAGTAAAATGAAAATGGTGCCTCAAACACTTTAAATAGTAAATAAGTGATGTAAACGATGTTATTTGGGTACAAAAATGATTTTCCTTTCGAGGAAAATTCATATTGTTTAATTTGATACGAGCTTTAATATGATATATTATAATATTCATTTCGATACCCCAGTCAAAAGTTATCTCCGTTCAAAGTTGTAGCTCATATTTACCAAATGTGTTTTCGATTTTGAAAACGTGAACCACATTCATTTTCTTTTTCTCTTCTCTATTTTTTTGAATAAGAGAGATTGATTGAAAATATAAATAAAAAAACCTAGGTCAGCACCAATATCTCTTTTATAGCTCTATTGAATTAAACCTAAAGTAAGTAAAATTAAAATGCTACGTCAAAAAATTTAAACACTAAATAAATGATATAAACGATGTGATTTGGGTACAAAAACGAATTTTTTCTTGCGAGACCAATGCATATTGTGTAATTTGATACGAGCTTCCATTTAATAAATTATAATATTCGTTTCGATACCCGAGTAAAAAGTTATCTTCGTTGAAAGTTGTTACTCTTATTTACCAAATGTTTTTTTGTTTTTGAAAATGTGAACAACATCTCCATTCTTTTTTTCTACTCAATATTTTTTCAATAAGAGAGACTGATTGAAAATATAAAAAATGAAACCTAGATCGGAACCAATATCTCCTTTATAGGTCTATTGAATTAAACCGGACGTAAGTAAAATGAAAATAGTGCCTCAAAAACTTTAAATAGTAAATAAGTTATGTAAACGATGTTATTTGGGTACAAAAACGATTTTTTTCTTACGAGACCAATGCATATTGTGTAATTTGATACAAGCTTCCATTTAATAAATTATAATATTCGTTTCGATACCCGAGTAAAAAGTTATCTCCGTTGAAAGTTGCTACTTTTTTTTACCAAATGTTTTTTTGTTTTTGAAAATGTTAACAACATCTCCGTTCTTTTTGTCTACTCAATATTTTTTCAATAAGAGAGATTGATTGAAAATATAAAAAACAACCCTTGATCGGCAGCAATATCTCCTTTATAGCTCTATTGAATTAAACCGGACGTAAGTAAAAGGAAAATGGTGCGTCAAAAACTTTAAACAGTAAATAAGTGATGTAAACGATGTTATTTGGGTACAAAAATGATTTTCCTTTCGAGGAAAATGCATATTTTTTAATTTGATACGAGCTTTAATTTGATATATTATAATATTCGTTTCGATACCCCAGTCAAAAGTTATCTCCGTTGAAAGTTGTAACTCATATTTACCAAATGTGTTTTCTATTTTGAAAATGTGAACAACATTCATTTTCTTTTTCTCTTCTCTATTTTTTTCAATAAGAGAGATTTGATTGAAAATATAAATAAACAAACCTAGGTCGGCACCAATATCTCTTTTATAGCTCTATTGAATTAAACGTGAAGTAAGTAAAATGAAAATGCTGCGTCAAAAACTTTAAACACTAAATAAATGATGTAAACGATGTTATTTGGGTACAAAAACGATTTTTTTCATGCATGACCAATGCATATTGTGTAATTTGATACGAGCTTCCATTTAATAAATTATAATATTCGTTTCGATACCCGAGTACAAAGTTATCTCCTTTGAAAGTTTTTACACTTATTTACCAAATGTTTTTTTGTTTTTGAAAATGTTAACAACATCTCTGTTCTTTTTTTCTACTCAATATTTTTTCAATAAGAGAGATTGATTGAAAATATAAAAAAACAAACCTAGATCGGCTCCAATATCTCCTGTATAGGTCTATTGAATTAAACCGGACGTAAGTAAAATCAAAATAGTGTGTCAAAAACATTAAATAGTAAATAAGTGATGTAAACGATGTTATTTGGGTACAAAAATGATTTTCCTTTCGAGGAAAATGCATATGGTTTAATTTGATACGAGCATTTATTTGATATATTATAATATTCGTTTCCATACCAGAGTAAAAAGTTATCTCCGTTATAAGTTGTAACTCATATTTACCAAATGTGTTTTTGTTTTTGAAAATATGAACAACATTCATTTTCTTTTTCTCTTCTCTATTTTTTTCAATAAGAGAGATTGATTGAAAATATAAATAAACAAACCTAGGTCGGCACCAATATCTCCTTTATAGCTCTATTGAATTAAACGTGAAGTAAGTAAAATGAAAATGCTATTGCAAAAACTTTAAACAATAAATAAATAATGTAAACGATGTTATTTGGGTACAAAAACGATTTTTTTCTTGCATGACCAATGCATATTGTGTAATTTGATACGAGCTTCCATTTAATAAATTATAATATTCGTTTCGATACCCTAGTAAAAAGTTATCTCCTTTGGAAGTTTTTACACTTATTTACCAAATATTTTTTTGTTTTTGAAAATGTTAACGACATCTCCGTTCTTTTTTTCTACTCAATATTTTTTCAATAAGAGAGATTGATTGAAAATATAAAAAAACAAACCTAGATCGGCACCAATATCTCCTTTATAGGTCTATTGAATTAAACCGGTCGTAAGTAAAATGAAAATGGTGCCTCAAAAACTTTAAATAGTAAATAAGTGATGTAAACGATGTTATTTATGTACAAAAATGATTTTCCTTTCGAGGAAAATGCATATTGTTTAATTTGATACGAGCATTTATTTGATATATTATAATATTCGTTTCGATACCCCAGTCAAAAGTTATCTCCGTTGAAAGTTGTAACTCATATTTACCAAATGTGTTTTTGATTTTGAAAATGTGAACAACATTCATTTTCTTTTTCTCTTCTCTATATTTTTCAATAAGAGAGATTGAATGAAAATATAAATAAACAAACCTAGGTCGACACCAATTTCTCCTTTATAGCTCTATTGAATTAAACGTGAAGTAAGTAAAATTAAAATGTGGCATCAAAAACTTTAAACACTAAATAAATGATGTAAACGATGTTATTTGGGTACAAAAACGATTTTTTTTCATGCATGACCAATGCATATTGTGTAATTTGATACGAGCTTCCATTAAATAAAGTATAATATTTGTTTCGATACCCGAGTAAAAAGTTATCTCTTTTGAAAGTTTTTACACTTATTTACCAAATGTTTTTTTGTTTTTGAAAATGTTAACAACATCTCCGTTCTTTTTTTTCTACTCAATATTTTTTCAATAAGAGAGATTGATTGAAAATATAAAAAACCAAACCTAGATCGGCTCCAATATCTCCTTTATAGGTCTATTGAATTAAACCGGACGTAAGTAAATCAAAGTAGTGTGTCAAAAACTTTAAACAGTAAATAAGTGATGTAAACGATGTTATTTGTGTACAAAAATTATTTTCCTTTCGAGGAAAATCCATTTTGTTTAATTTGATACGAGCATTTATTTGATATATTATAATATTTGTTTCGATACCCCAGTAAAAAGTTATCTCCGTTGAAAGTTGTAACTCATATTTACCAAATGTGTTTTTGATTTTGAAAATGTGAACAACATTCATTTTCTTTTTCTCTTCTCTATATTTTTCAATAAGAGAGATTGATTGAAAATATAAATAAACAAACCTAGGTCGGCACCAATATCTCCTTTATAGCTCTATTGAATTAAACGTGAAGTAAGTAAAATGAAAATGCTGCGTCAAAAACTTTAAAGACTAAATAAATGATGTAAACGATGTTATTTGGGTACAAAAACGATTTTTTTCATGCATGACCAATGCATATTGTGTAATTTAATACGAGCTTCCATTAAATAAAGTATAATATTCGTTTCGATACCCGAGTAAAAAGTTATCTTTTTTGAAAGTTTTTACACTTATTTACCAAATGTTTTTTTGTTTTTGAAAATGTTAACAACATCTCCGTTCTTTTTTTTCTACTCAATATTTTTTCAATAAGAGAGATTGATTGAAAATATAAAAAAACAAACCTAGATCGGCTCCAATATCTCCTTTATAGGTCTATTGAATTAAATCGGACGTAAGTAAAATCAAAATAGTGTGTCAAAAACATTAAATAGTAAATAAGTGATGTAAACAATGTTATTTGGGTACAAAAATGATTTTCCTTTCGAGGAAAATGCATATGGTTTAATTTGATACGAGCATTTATTTGATATATTATAATATTCGTTTCCATACCAGAGTAAAAAGTTATCTCCGTTATAAGTTGTAACTCATATTTACCAAATGTGTTTTTGATTTTGAAAATATGAACAACATTCATTTTCTTTTTCTCTTCTCTATTTTTTTCAATAAGAGAGATTGATTGAAAATATAAATAAACAAACCTAGGTCGGCACCAATATCTCCTTTATAGCTCTATTGAATTAAACGTGAAGTAAGTAAAATGAAAATGCTGCGTCAAAAACTTTAAACACTAAATAAATGATGTAAACGATGTTATTTGGGTACAAAAACGATTTTTTTCTTGCATGACCAATGTATATTGTGTAATTTGATACGAGCTTCCATTTAATAAATTATAATATTCGTTTCGATACCCGAGTAAAATGTTATCTCCTTTGGAAGTTTTTACACTTATTTACCAAATATTTTTTTGTTTTTGAAAATGTTAACGACATCTCCGTTCTTTTTTTCTACTCAATATTTTTCAATAAGAGAGATTGATTGAAAATATAAAAAAACAAACCTAGATCGGCACCAATATCTCCTTTATAGGTCTATTGAATTAAACCGGACGTAAGTAAAATGAAAATGGTGCCTCAAAAACTTTAAATAGTAAATAAGTGATGTAAACGATGTTATTTGGGTACAAAAATGATTTTCCTTTCGAGGAAAATGCATATTGTTTAATTTGATAGGAGCATTTATTTGATATATTATAATATTCGTTTCGATACCCCAGTCAAAAGTTATCTCCATTGAAAGTTGCAACTCATACTTACCAAATGTGTTTTTGATTTTGAAAATGTGAACAACATTCATTTTCTTTTTCTCTTCTCTATTTTTTTCAATAAGAGAGATTGATTGAAAATATAAATAAACAAACCTAGGTCGACACCAATTTCTCCTTTATAGCTCTATTGAATTAAACGTGAAGTAAGTAAAATTAAAATGCTGCGTCAAAAACTTTAAACACTAAATAAATGATGTAAACGATGTTATTTGGGTACAAAAACGATTTTTTTCATGCATGACCAATGCATATTGTGTAATTTGATACGAGCTTCCATTAAATAAAGTATAATATTCGTTTCGATACCCGAGTAAAAAGTTATCTCTTTTGAAAGTTTTTACACTTATTTACCAAATGTTTTTTTGTTTTTGAAAATGTTAACATCTCCGTTCTTTTTTTTCTACTCAATATTTTTTCAATAAGAGAGATTGATTGAAAATATAAAAAACCAAACCTAGATCGGCTCCAATATCTCCTTTATAGGTCTATTGAATTAAACCGGACGTAAGTAAATCAAAATAGTGTGTCAAAAACTTTAAAAAGTAAATAAGTGATGTAAACGATGTTATTTGTGTACAAAAATTATTTTCCTTTCGAGGAAAATCCATTTTGTTTAATTTGAATCGAGCATTTATTTGATATATTATAATATTCGTTTCGATACCCCAGTAAAAAGTTATCTCCGTTGAAAGTTGTAACTCATATTTACCAAATGTGTTTTTGATTTTGAAAATGTGAACAACATTCATTTTCTTTTTCTCTTCTCTATATTTTTCAATAAGAGAGATTAATTGAAAATATAAATAAACAAACCTAGGTCGACAGCAATTTCTCCTTTATAGCTCTATTGAATTAAACGTGAAGTAAGTAAAATTAAAATGCGGCGTCAAAAACTTTAAACACTAAATAAATGATGTAAACGATGTTATTTGGGTACAAAAACGATTTTTTTCATGCATGACCAATGCATATTGTGTAATTTGATACGAGCTTCCATTAAATAAAGTATAATATTCGTTTCGATACCCGAGTAAAAAGTTATCTTTTTTGAAAGTTTTTACACTTATTTACCAAATGTTTTTTTGTTTTTGAAAATGTTAACAACATCTCCGTTCTTTTTTTTCTACTCAATATTTTTTCAATAAGAGAGATTGATTGAAAATATAAAAAAACAAACCTAGATCGGCTCCAATATCTCCTTTATAGGTCTATTGAATTAAACCGGACGTAAGTAAAAGCAAAATAGTGTGTCAAAAACTTTAAACAGTAAATAAGTGATGTAAACGATGTTATTTGGGTACAAAAATTATTTTCCTTTCGAGGAAAATCCATTTTGTTTAATTTGATACGAGCATTTATTTGATATATTATAATATTCGTTTCGATACCCCAGTAAAAAGTTATCTCCGTTGAAAGTTGTAACTCATATTTACCAAATGTGTTTTTGATTTTGAAAATGTGAACAACATTCATTTTCTTTTTCTCTTCTCTATATTTTTCAATAAGAGAGATTGATTGAAAATATAAATAAACAAACCTAGGTCGACACCAATTTCTCCTTTATAGCTCTATTGAATTAAACGTGAAGTAAGTAAAATTAAAATGTGGCGTCAAAAACTTTAAACACTAAATAAATGATGTAAACGATGTTATTTGGGTACAAAAACGATTTTTTTCATGCATGACCAATGCATATTGTGTAATTTGATACGAGCTTCCATTAAATAAAGTATAATATTCGTTTCGATACCCGAGTAAAAAGTTATCTTTTTTGAAAGTTTTTACACTTATTTACCAAATGTTTTTTTGTTTTTGAAAATGTTAACAACATCTCCGTTCTTTTTTTTCTACTCAATATTTTTTCAATAAGAGAGATTGATTGAAAATATAAAAAAACAAACCTAGATCGGCTCCAATATCTCCTTTATAGGTCTATTGAATTAAATCGGACGTAAGTAAAATCAAAATAGTGTGTCAAAAACATTAAATAGTAAATAAGTGATGTAAACAATGTTATTTGGGTACAAAAATGATTTTCCTTTCGAGGAAAATGCATATGGTTTAATTTGATACGAGCATTTATTTGATATATTATAATATTCGTTTCCATACCAGAGTAAAAAGTTATCTCCGTTATAAGTTGTAACTCATATTTACCAAATGTGTTTTTGATTTTGAAAATATGAACAACATTCATTTTCTTTTTCTCTTCTCTATTTTTTTCAATAAGAGAGATTGATTGAAAATATAAATAAACAAACCTAGGTCGGCACCAATATCTCCTTTATAGCTCTATTGAATTAAACGTGAAGTAAGTAAAATGAAAATGCTGCGTCAAAAACTTTAAACACTAAATAAATGATGTAAACGATGTTATTTGGGTACAAAAACGATTTTTTTCTTGCATGACCAATGTATATTGTGTAATTTGATACGAGCTTCCATTTAATAAATTATAATATTCGTTTCGATACCCGAGTAAAATGTTATCTCCTTTGGAAGTTTTTACACTTATTTACCAAATATTTTTTTGTTTTTGAAAATGTTAACGACATCTCCGTTCTTTTTTTCTACTCAATATTTTTCAATAAGAGAGATTGATTGAAAATATAAAAAAACAAACCTAGATCGGCACCAATATCTCCTTTATAGGTCTATTGAATTAAACCGGACGTAAGTAAAATGAAAATGGTGCCTCAAAAACTTTAAATAGTAAATAAGTGATGTAAACGATGTTATTTGGGTACAAAAATGATTTTCCTTTCGAGGAAAATGCATATTGTTTAATTTGATACGAGCATTTATTTGATATATTATAATATTCGTTTCGATACCCCAGTCAAAAGTTATCTCCATTGAAAGTTGCAACTCATACTTACCAAATGTGTTTTTGATTTTGAAAATGTGAACAACATTCATTTTCTTTTTCTCTTCTCTATTTTTTTCAATAAGAGAGATTGATTGAAAATATAAATAAACAAACCTAGGTCGACACCAATTTCTCCTTTATAGCTCTATTGAATTAAACGTGAAGTAAGTAAAATTAAAATGCTGTGTCAAAAACTTTAAACACTAAATAAATGATGTAAACGATGTTATTTGGGTACAAAAACGATTTTTTTCATGCATGACCAATGCATATTGTGTAATTTGATACGAGCTTCCATTAAATAAAGTATAATATTCGTTTCGATACCCGAGTAAAAAGTTATCTCTTTTGAAAGTTTTTACACTTATTTACCAAATGTTTTTTTGTTTTTGAAAATGTTAACATCTCCGTTCTTTTTTTTCTACTCAATATTTTTTCAATAAGAGAGATTGATTGAAAATATAAAAAACCAAACCTAGATCGGCTCCAATATCTCCTTTATAGGTCTATTGAATTAAACCGGACGTAAGTAAAATCAAAATAGTGTGTCAAAAACATTAAATAGTAAATAAGTGATGTAAACGATGTTATTTGGGTACAAAAATGATTTTCCTTTCGAGGAAAATCCATTTTGTTTAATTTGAATCGAGCATTTATTTGATATATTATAATATTCGTTTCGATACCCCAGTAAAAAGTTATCTCCGTTGAAAGTTGTAACTCATATTTACCAAATGTGTTTTTGATTTTGAAAATGTGAACAACATTCATTTTCTTTTTCTCTTCTCTATATTTTTCAATAAGAGAGATTAATTGAAAATATAAATAAACAAACCTAGGTCGACACCAATTTCTCCTTTATAGCTCTATTGAATTAAACGTGAAGTAAGTAAAATTAAAATGCGGCGTCAAAAACTTTAAACACTAAATAAATGATGTAAACGATGTTATTTGGGTACAAAAACGATTTTTTTCATGCATGACCAATGCATATTGTGTAATTTGATACGAGCTTCCATTAAATAAAGTATAATATTCGTTTCGATACCCGAGTAAAAAGTTATCTTTTTTGAAAGTTTTTACACTTATTTACCAAATGTTTTTTTGTTTTTGAAAATGTTAACAACATCTCCGTTCTTTTTTTTCTACTCAATATTTTTTCAATAAGAGAGATTGATTGAAAATATAAAAAAACAAACCTAGATCGGCTCCAATATCTCCTTTATAGGTCTATTGAATTAAACCGGACGTAAGTAAAAGCAAAATAGTGTGTCAAAAACTTTAAACAGTAAATAAGTGATGTAAACGATGTTATTTGGGTACAAAAATTATTTTCCTTTCGAGGAAAATCCATTTTGTTTAATTTGATACGAGCATTTATTTGATATATTATAATATTCGTTTCGATACCCCAGTAAAAAGTTATCTCCGTTGAAAGTTGTAACTCATATTTACCAAATGTGTTTTTGATTTTGAAAATGTGAACAACATTCATTTTCTTTTTCTCTTCTCTATATTTTTCAATAAGAGAGATTGATTGAAAATATAAATAAACAAACCTAGGTCGACACCAATTTCTCCTTTATAGCTCTATTGAATTAAACGTGAAGTAAGTAAAATTAAAATGTGGCGTCAAAAACTTTAAACACTAAATAAATGATGTAAACGATGTTATTTGGGTACAAAAACGATTTTTTTCATGCATGACCAATGCATATTGTGTAATTTGATACGAGCTTCCATTAAATAAAGTATAATATTCGTTTCGATACCCGAGTAAAAAGTTATCTTTTTTGAAAGTTTTTACACTTATTTACCAAATGTTTTTTTGTTTTTGAAAATGTTAACAACATCTCCGTTCTTTTTTTTCTACTCAATATTTTTTCAATAAGAGAGATTGATTGAAAATATAAAAAAACAAACCTAGATCGGCTCCAATATCTCCTTTATAGGTCTATTGAATTAAATCGGACGTAAGTAAAATCAAAATAGTGTGTCAAAAACATTAAATAGTAAATAAGTGATGTAAACAATGTTATTTGGGTACAAAAATGATTTTCCTTTCGAGGAAAATGCATATGGTTTAATTTGATACGAGCATTTATTTGATATATTATAATATTCGTTTCCATACCAGAGTAAAAAGTTATCTCCGTTATAAGTTGTAACTCATATTTACCAAATGTGTTTTTGATTTTGAAAATATGAACAACATTCATTTTCTTTTTCTCTTCTCTATTTTTTTCAATAAGAGAGATTGATTGAAAATATAAATAAACAAACCTAGGTCGGCACCAATATCTCCTTTATAGCTCTATTGAATTAAACGTGAAGTAAGTAAAATGAAAATGCTGCGTCAAAAACTTTAAACACTAAATAAATGATGTAAACGATGTTATTTGGGTACAAAAACGATTTTTTTCTTGCATGACCAATGTATATTGTGTAATTTGATACGAGCTTCCATTTAATAAATTATAATATTCGTTTCGATACCCGAGTAAAATGTTATCTCCTTTGGAAGTTTTTACACTTATTTACCAAATATTTTTTTGTTTTTGAAAATGTTAACGACATCTCCGTTCTTTTTTTCTACTCAATATTTTTCAATAAGAGAGATTGATTGAAAATATAAAAAAACAAACCTAGATCGGCACCAATATCTCCTTTATAGGTCTATTGAATTAAACCGGACGTAAGTAAAATGAAAATGGTGCCTCAAAAACTTTAAATAGTAAATAAGTGATGTAAACGATGTTATTTGGGTACAAAAATGATTTTCCTTTCGAGGAAAATGCATATTGTTTAATTTGATACGAGCATTTATTTGATATATTATAATATTCGTTTCGATACCCCAGTCAAAAGTTATCTCCATTGAAAGTTGCAACTCATACTTACCAAATGTGTTTTTGATTTTGAAAATGTGAACAACATTCATTTTCTTTTTCTCTTCTCTATTTTTTTCAATAAGAGAGATTGATTGAAAATATAAATAAACAAACCTAGGTCGACACCAATTTCTCCTTTATAGCTCTATTGAATTAAACGTGAAGTAAGTAAAATTAAAATGCTGTGTCAAAAACTTTAAACACTAAATAAATGATGTAAACGATGTTATTTGGGTACAAAAACGATTTTTTTCATGCATGACCAATGCATATTGTGTAATTTGATACGAGCTTCCATTAAATAAAGTATAATATTCGTTTCGATACCCGAGTAAAAAGTTATCTCTTTTGAAAGTTTTTACACTTATTTACCAAATGTTTTTTTGTTTTTGAAAATGTTAACATCTCCGTTCTTTTTTTTCTACTCAATATTTTTTCAATAAGAGAGATTGATTGAAAATATAAAAAACCAAACCTAGATCGGCTCCAATATCTCCTTTATAGGTCTATTGAATTAAACCGGACGTAAGTAAAATCAAAATAGTGTGTCAAAAACATTAAATAGTAAATAAGTGATGTAAACGATGTTATTTGGGTACAAAAATGATTTTCCTTTCGAGGAAAATCCATTTTGTTTAATTTGAATCGAGCATTTATTTGATATATTATAATATTCGTTTCGATACCCCAGTAAAAAGTTATCTCCGTTGAAAGTTGTAACTCATATTTACCAAATGTGTTTTTGATTTTGAAAATGTGAACAACATTCATTTTCTTTTTCTCTTCTCTATATTTTTCAATAAGAGAGATTAATTGAAAATATAAATAAACAAACCTAGGTCGACACCAATTTCTCCTTTATAGCTCTATTGAATTAAACGTGAAGTAAGTAAAATTAAAATGCGGCGTCAAAAACTTTAAACACTAAATAAATGATGTAAACGATGTTATTTGGGTACAAAAACGATTTTTTTCATGCATGACCAATGCATATTGTGTAATTTGATACGAGCTTCCATTAAATAAAGTATAATATTCGTTTCGATACCCGAGTAAAAAGTTATCTTTTTTGAAAGTTTTTACACTTATTTACCAAATGTTTTTTTGTTTTTGAAAATGTTAACAACATCTCCGTTCTTTTTTTTCTACTCAATATTTTTTCAATAAGAGAGATTGATTGAAAATATAAAAAAACAAACCTAGATCGGCTCCATTATCTCCTTTATAGGTCTATTGAATTAAACCGGACGTAAGTAAAAGCAAAATAGTGTGTCAAAAACTTTAAACAGTAAATAAGTGATGTAAACGATGTTATTTGGGTACAAAAATTATTTTCCTTTCGAGGAAAATCCATTTTGTTTAATTTGATACGAGCATTTATTTGATATATTATAATATTCGTTTCGAAACCCCAGTAAAAAGTTATCTCCGTTGAAAGTTGTAACTCATATTTACCAAATGTGTTTTTGATTTTGAAAATGTGAACAACATTCATTTTCTTTTTCTCTTCTCTATATTTTTCAATAAGAGAGATTGATTGAAAATATAAATAAACAAACCTAGGTCGACACCAATTTCTCCTTTATAGCTCTATTGAATTAAACGTGAAGTAAGTAAAATTAAAATGTGGCGTCAAAAACTTTAAACACTAAATAAATGATGTAAACGATGTTATTTGGGTACAAAAACGATTTTTTTCATGCATGACCAATGCATATTGTGTAATTTGATACGAGCTTCCATTAAATAAAGTATAATATTCGTTTCGATACCCGAGTAAAAAGTTATCTCTTTTGAAAGTTTTTACACTTATTTACCAAATGTTTTTTTGTTTTTGAAAATGTTAACAACATCTCCGTTCTTTTTTTTCTACTCAATATTTTTTCAATAAGAGAGATTGATTGAAAATATAAAAAACCAAACCTAGATCGGCTCCAATATCTCCTTTATAGGTCTATTGAATTAAACCGGACGTAAGTAAAATCAAAATAGTGTGTCAAAAACATTAAATAGTAAATAAGTGATGTAAACGATGTTATTTGGGTACAAAAATGATTTTCCTTTCGAGGAAAATGCATATGGTTTAATTTGATACGAGCATTTATTTGATATATTATAATATTCGTTTCGATACCCCAGTAAAAAGTTATCTCCGTTGAAAGTTGTAACTCATATTTACCAAATGTGTTTTTGATTTTGAAAATGTGAACAACATTCATTTTCTTTTTCTCTTCTCTATATTTTTCAATAAGAGAGATTGATTGAAAATATAAATAAACAAACCTAGGTCGGCACCAATTTCTCCTTTATAGCTCTATTGAATTAAACGTGAAGTAAGTAAAATGAAAATGCTGCGTCAAAAACTTTAAACACTAAATAAATGATGTAAACGATGTTATTTGGGTACAAAAACGATTTTTTTCTTGCATGACCAATGTATATTGTGTAATTTGATACGAGCTTCCATTTAATAAATTATAATATTCGTTTCGATACCCGAGTAAAATGTTATCTCCTTTGGAAGTTTTTACACTTATTTACCAAATATTTTTTTGTTTTTGAAAATGTTAACGACATCTCCGTTCTTTTTTTCTACTCAATATTTTTCAATAAGAGAGATTGATTGAAAATATAAAAAAACAAACCTAGATCGGCACCAATATCTCCTTTATAGGTCTATTGAATTAAACCGGACGTAAGTAAAATGAAAATGGTGCCTCAAAAACTTTAAATAGTAAATAAGTGATGTAAACGATGTTATTTGGGTACAAAAATGATTTTCCTTTCGAGGAAAATGCATATTGTTTAATTTGATACGAGCATTTATTTGATATATTATAATATTCGTTTCGATACCCCAGTCAAAAGTTATCTCCATTGAAAGTTGCAACTCATACTTACCAAATGTGTTTTTGATTTTGAAAATGTGAACAACATTCATTTTCTTTTTCTCTTCTCTATTTTTTTCAATAAGAGAGATTGATTGAAAATATAAATAAACAAACCTAGGTCGACACCAATTTCTCCTTTATAGCTCTATTGAATTAAACGTGAAGTAAGTAAAATTAAAATGCTGCGTCAAACACTTTAAACACTAAATAAATG
Source organism: Hippophae tibetana (assembly GCA_037013495.1). Classification (NCBI taxonomy): domain Eukaryota; kingdom Viridiplantae; phylum Streptophyta; class Magnoliopsida; order Rosales; family Elaeagnaceae; genus Hippophae; species Hippophae tibetana. Next base: position 7,187,671 of record CM072808.1, on the reverse strand, counting down.
ATGTAAACGATGTTATTTGGGTACAAAAACGATTTTTTTCATGCATGACCAATGCATATTGTGTAATTTGATACGAGCTTCCATTAAATAAAGTATAATATTCGTTTCGATACCCGAGTAAAAAGTTATCTCTTTTTAAAGTTTTTACACTTATTTACCAAATGTTTTTTTGTTTTTGAAAATGTTAACATCTCCGTTCTTTTTTTTCTACTCAATATTTTTTCAATAAGAGAGATTGATTGAAAATATAAAAAACCAAACCTAGATCGGCTCCAATATCTCCTTTATAGGTCTATTGAATTAAACCGGACGTAAGTAAATCAAAATAGTGTGTCAAAAACTTTAAACAGTAAATAAGTGATGTAAACGATGTTATTTGTGTACAAAAATTATTTTCCTTTCGAGGAAAATCCATTTTGTTTAATTTGAATCGAGCATTTATTTGATATATTATAATATTCGTTTCGATACCCCAGTAAAAAGTTATCTCCGTTGAAAGTTGTAACTCATATTTACCAAATGTGTTTTTGATTTTGAAAATGTGAACAACATTCATTTTCTTTTTCTCTTCTCTATATTTTTCAATAAGAGAGATTAATTGAAAATATAAATAAACAAACCTAGGTCGACAGCAATTTCTCCTTTATAGCTCTATTGAATTAAACGTGAAGTAAGTAAAATTAAAATGCGGCGTCAAAAACTTTAAACACTAAATAAATGATGTAAACGATGTTATTTGGGTACAAAAACGATTTTTTTCATGCATGACCAATGCATATTGTGTAATTTGATACGAGCTTCCATTAAATAAAGTATAATATTCGTTTCGATACCCGAGTAAAAAGTTATCTTTTTTGAAAGTTTTTACACTTATTTACCAAATGTTTTTTTGTTTTTGAAAATGTTAACAACATCTCCGTTCTTTTTTTTCTACTCAATATTTTTTCAATAAGAGAGATTGATTGAAAATATAAAAAAACAAACCTAGATCGGCTCCAATATCTCCTTTATAGGTCTATTGAATTAAACCGGACGTAAGTAAAAGCAAAATAGTGTGTCAAAAACTTTAAACAGTAAATAAGTGATGTAAACGATGTTATTTGGGTACAAAAATTATTTTCCTTTCGAGGAAAATCCATTTTGTTTAATTTGATACGAGAATTTATTTGATATATTATAATATTCGTTTCGATACCCCAGTAAAAAGTTATCTCCGTTGAAAGTTGTAACTCATATTTACCAAATGTGTTTTTGATTTTGAAAATGTGAACAACATTCATTTTCTTTTTCTCTTCTCTATATTTTTCAATAAGAGAGATTGATTGAAAATATAAATAAACAAACCTAGGTCGACACCAATTTCTCCTTTATAGCTCTATTGAATTAAACGTGAAGTAAGTAAAATTAAAATGTGGCGTCAAAAACTTTAAACACTAAATAAATGATGTAAACGATGTTATTTGGGTACAAAAACGATTTTTTTCATGCATGACCAATGCATATTGTGTAATTTGATACGAGCTTCCATTAAATAAAGTATAATATTCGTTTCGATACCCGAGTAAAAAGTTATCTTTTTTGAAAGTTTTTACACTTATTTACCAAATGTTTTTTTGTTTTTGAAAATGTTAACAACATCTCCGTTCTTTTTTTTCTACTCAATATTTTTTCAATAAGAGAGATTGATTGAAAATATAAAAAAACAAACCTAGATCGGCTCCAATATCTCCTTTATAGGTCTATTGAATTAAATCGGACGTAAGTAAAATCAAAATAGTGTGTCAAAAACATTAAATAGTAAATAAGTGATGTAAACAATGTTATTTGGGTACAAAAATGATTTTCCTTTCGAGGAAAATGCATATGGTTTAATTTGATACGAGCATTTATTTGATATATTATAATATTCGTTTCCATACCAGAGTAAAAAGTTATCTCCGTTATAAGTTGTAACTCATATTTACCAAATGTGTTTTTGATTTTGAAAATATGAACAACATTCATTTTCTTTTTCTCTTCTCTATTTTTTTCAATAAGAGAGATTGATTGAAAATATAAATAAACAAACCTAGGTCGGCACCAATATCTCCTTTATAGCTCTATTGAATTAAACGTGAAGTAAGTAAAATGAAAATGCTGCGTCAAAAACTTTAAACACTAAATAAATGATGTAAACGATGTTATTTGGGTACAAAAACGATTTTTTTCTTGCATGACCAATGTATATTGTGTAATTTGATACGAGCTTCCATTTAATAAATTATAATATTCGTTTCGATACCCGAGTAAAATGTTATCTCCTTTGGAAGTTTTTACACTTATTTACCAAATATTTTTTTGTTTTTGAAAATGTTAACGACATCTCCGTTCTTTTTTTCTACTCAATATTTTTCAATAAGAGAGATTGATTGAAAATATAAAAAAACAAACCTAGATCGGCACCAATATCTCCTTTATAGGTCTATTGAATTAAACCGGACGTAAGTAAAATGAAAATGGTGCCTCAAAAACTTTAAATAGTAAATAAGTGATGTAAACGATGTTATTTGGGTACAAAAATGATTTTCCTTTCGAGGAAAATGCATATTGTTTAATTTGATACGAGCATTTATTTGATATATTATAATATTCGTTTCGATACCCCAGTCAAAAGTTATCTCCATTGAAAGTTGCAACTCATACTTACCAAATGTGTTTTTGATTTTGAAAATGTGAACAACATTCATTTTCTTTTTCTCTTCTCTATTTTTTTCAATAAGAGAGATTGATTGAAAATATAAATAAACAAACCTAGGTCGACACCAATTTCTCCTTTATAGCTCTATTGAATTAAACGTGAAGTAAGTAAAATTAAAATGCTGTGTCAAAAACTTTAAACACTAAATAAATGATGTAAACGATGTTATTTGGGTACAAAAACGAATTTTTTCATGCATGACCAATGCATATTGTGTAATTTGATACGAGCTTCCATTAAATAAAGTATAATATTCGTTTCGATACCCGAGTAAAAAGTTATCTCTTTTGAAAGTTTTTACACTTATTTACCAAATGTTTTTTTGTTTTTGAAAATGTTAACATCTCCGTTCTTTTTTTTCTACTCAATATTTTTTCAATAAGAGAGATTGATTGAAAATATAAAAAACCAAACCTAGATCGGCTCCAATATCTCCTTTATAGGTCTATTGAATTAAACCGGACGTAAGTAAAATCAAAATAGTGTGTCAAAAACATTAAATAGTAAATAAGTGATGTAAACGATGTTATTTGGGTACAAAAATGATTTTCCTTTCGAGGAAAATCCATTTTGTTTAATTTGAATCGAGCATTTATTTGATATATTATAATATTCGTTTCGATACCCCAGTAAAAAGTTATCTCCGTTGAAAGTTGTAACTCATATTTACCAAATGTGTTTTTGATTTTGAAAATGTGAACAACATTCATTTTCTTTTTCTCTTCTCTATATTTTTCAATAAGAGAGATTAATTGAAAATATAAATAAACAAACCTAGGTCGACACCAATTTCTCCTTTATAGCTCTATTGAATTAAACGTGAAGTAAGTAAAATTAAAATGCGGCGTCAAAAACTTTAAACACTAAATAAATGATGTAAACGATGTTATTTGGGTACAAAAACGATTTTTTTCATGCATGACCAATGCATATTGTGTAATTTGATACGAGCTTCCATTAAATAAAGTATAATATTCGTTTCGATACCCGAGTAAAAAGTTATCTTTTTTGAAAGTTTTTACACTTATTTACCAAATGTTTTTTTGTTTTTGAAAATGTTAACAACATCTCCGTTCTTTTTTTTCTACTCAATATTTTTTAAATAAGAGAGATTGATTGAAAATATAAAAAAAACAAACCTAGATCGGCTCCAATATCTCCTTTATAGGTCTATTGAATTAAACCGGACGTAAGTAAAAGCAAAATAGTGTGTCAAAAACTTTAAACAGTAAATAAGTGATGTAAACGATGTTATTTGGGTACAAAAATTATTTTCCTTTCGAGGAAAATCCATTTTGTTTAATTTGATACGAGCATTTATTTGATATATTATAATATTCGTTTCGATACCCCAGTAAAAAGTTATCTCCGTTGAAAGTTGTAACTCATATTTACCAAATGTGTTTTTGATTTTGAAAATGCGAACAACATTCATTTTCTTTTTCTCTTCTCTATATTTTTCAATAAGAGAGATTGATTGAAAATATAAATAAACAAACCTAGGTCGACACCAATTTCTCCTTTATAGCTCTATTGAATTAAACGTGAAGTAAGTAAAATTAAAATGTGGCGTCAAAAACTTTAAACACTAAATAAATGATGTAAACGATGTTATTTGGGTACAAAAACGATTTTTTTCATGCATGACCAATGCATATTGTGTAATTTGATACGAGCTTCCATTAAATAAAGTATAATATTCGTTTCGATACCCGAGTAAAAAGTTATCTTTTTTGAAAGTTTTTACACTTATTTACCAAATGTTTTTTTGTTTTTGAAAATGTTAACAACATCTCCGTTCTTTTTTTTCTACTCAATATTTTTTCAATAAGAGAGATTGATTGAAAATATAAAAAAACAAACCTAGATCGGCTCCAATATCTCCTTTATAGGTCTATTGAATTAAATCGGACGTAAGTAAAATCAAAATAGTGTGTCAAAAACATTAAATAGTAAATAAGTGATGTAAACAATGTTATTTGGGTACAAAAATGATTTTCCTTTCGAGGAAAATGCATATGGTTTAATTTGATACGAGCATTTATTTGATATATTATAATATTCGTTTCCATACCAGAGTAAAAAGTTATCTCCGTTATAAGTTGTAACTCATATTTACCAAATGTGTTTTTGATTTTGAAAATATGAACAACATTCATTTTCTTTTTCTCTTCTCTATTTTTTTCAATAAGAGAGATTGATTGAAAATATAAATAAACAAACCTAGGTCGGCACCAATATCTCCTTTATAGCTCTATTGAATTAAACGTGAAGTAAGTAAAATGAAAATGCTGCGTCAAAAACTTTAAACACTAAATAAATGATGTAAACGATGTTATTTCTGTACAAAAACGATTTTTTTCTTGCATGACCAATGTATATTGTGTAATTTGATACGAGCTTCCATTTAATAAATTATAATATTCGTTTCGATACCCGAGTAAAATGTTATCTCCTTTGGAAGTTTTTACACTTATTTACCAAATATTTTTTTGTTTTTGAAAATGTTAACGACATCTCCGTTCTTTTTTTCTACTCAATATTTTTCAATAAGAGAGATTGATTGAAAATATAAAAAAACAAACCTAGATCGGCACCAATATCTCCTTTATAGGTCTATTGAATTAAACCGGACGTAAGTAAAATGAAAATGGTGCCTCAAAAACTTTAAATAGTAAATAAGTGATGTAAACGATGTTATTTGGGTACAAAAATGATTTTCCTTTCGAGGAAAATGCATATTGTTTAATTTGATACGAGCATTTATTTGATATATTATAATATTCGTTTCGATACCCCAGTCAAAAGTTATCTCCATTGAAAGTTGCAACTCATACTTACCAAATGTGTTTTTGATTTTGAAAATGTGAACAACATTCATTTTCTTTTTCTCTTCTCTATTTTTTTCAATAAGAGAGATTGATTGAAAATATAAATAAACAAACCTAGGTCGACACCAATTTCTCCTTTATAGCTCTATTGAATTAAACGTGAAGTAAGTAAAATTAAAATGCTGCGTCAAAAACTTTAAACACTAAATAAATGATGTAAACGATGTTATTTGGGTACAAAAACGATTTTTTTCATGCATGACCAATGCATATTGTGTAATTTGATACGAGCTTCCATTAAATAAAGTATAATATTCGTTTCGATACCCGAGTAAAAAGTTATCTCTTTTGAAAGTTTTTACACTTATTTACCAAATGTTTTTTTGTTTTTGAAAATGTTAACATCTCCGTTCTTTTTTTTCTACTCAATATTTTTTCAATAAGAGAGATTGATTGAAAATATAAAAAACCAAACCTAGATCGGCTCCAATATCTCCTTTATAGGTCTATTGAATTAAACCGGACGTAAGTAAATCAAAATAGTGTGTCAAAAACTTTAAACAGTAAATAAGTGATGTAAACGATGTTATTTGTGTACAAAAATTATTTTCCTTTCGAGGAAAATCCATTTTGTTTAATTTGAATCGAGCATTTATTTGATATATTATAATATTCGTTTCGATACCCCAGTAAAAAGTTATCTCCGTTGAAAGTTGTAACTCATATTTACCAAATGTGTTTTTGATTTTGAAAATGTGAACAACATTCATTTTCTTTTTCTCTTCTCTATATTTTTCAATAAGAGAGATTAATTGAAAATATAAATAAACAAACCTAGGTCGACACCAATTTCTCCTTTATAGCTCTATTGAATTAAACGTGAAGTAAGTAAAATTAAAATGCGGCGTCAAAAACTTTAAACACTAAATAAATGATGTAAACGATGTTATTTGGGTACAAAAACGATTTTTTTCATGCATGACCAATGCATATTGTGTAATTTGATACGAGCTTCCATTAAATAAAGTATAATATTCGTTTCGATACCCGAGTAAAAAGTTATCTTTTTTGAAAGTTTTTACACTTATTTACCAAATGTTTTTTTGTTTTTGAAAATGTTAACAACATCTCCGTTCTTTTTTTTCTACTCAATATTTTTTAAATAAGAGAGATTGATTGAAAATATAAAAAAAACAAACCTAGATCGGCTCCAATATCTCCTTTATAGGTCTATTGAATTAAACCGGACGTAAGTAAAAGCAAAATAGTGTGTCAAAAACTTTAAACAGTAAATAAGTGATGTAAACGATGTTATTTGGGTACAAAAATTATTTTCCTTTCGAGGAAAATCCATTTTGTTTAATTTGATACGAGCATTTATTTGATATATTATAATATTCGTTTCGATACCCCAGTAAAAAGTTATCTCCGTTGAAAGTTGTAACTCATATTTACCAAATGTGTTTTTGATTTTGAAAATGCGAACAACATTCATTTTCTTTTTCTCTTCTCTATATTTTTCAATAAGAGAGATTGATTGAAAATATAAATAAACAAACCTAGGTCGACACCAATTTCTCCTTTATAGCTCTATTGAATTAAACGTGAAGTAAGTAAAATTAAAATGTGGCGTCAAAAACTTTAAACACTAAATAAATGATGTAAACGATGTTATTTGGGTACAAAAACGATTTTTTTCATGCATGACCAATGCATATTGTGTAATTTGATACGAGCTTCCATTAAATAAAGTATAATATTCGTTTCGATACCCGAGTAAAAAGTTATCTTTTTTGAAAGTTTTTACACTTATTTACCAAATGTTTTTTTGTTTTTGAAAATGTTAACAACATCTCCGTTCTTTTTTTTCTACTCAATATTTTTTCAATAAGAGAGATTGATTGAAAATATAAAAAAACAAACCTAGATCGGCTCCAATATCTCCTTTATAGGTCTATTGAATTAAATCGGACGTAAGTAAAATCAAAATAGTGTGTCAAAAACATTAAATAGTAAATAAGTGATGTAAACAATGTTATTTGGGTACAAAAATGATTTTCCTTTCGAGGAAAATGCATATGGTTTAATTTGATACGAGCATTTATTTGATATATTATAATATTCGTTTCCATACCAGAGTAAAAAGTTATCTCCGTTATAAGTTGTAACTCATATTTACCAAATGTGTTTTTGATTTTGAAAATATGAACAACATTCATTTTCTTTTTCTCTTCTCTATTTTTTTCAATAAGAGAGATTGATTGAAAATATAAATAAACAAACCTAGGTCGGCACCAATATCTCCTTTATAGCTCTATTGAATTAAACGTGAAGTAAGTAAAATGAAAATGCTGCGTCAAAAACTTTAAACACTAAATAAATGATGTAAACGATGTTATTTCTGTACAAAAACGATTTTTTTCTTGCATGACCAATGTATATTGTGTAATTTGATACGAGCTTCCATTTAATAAATTATAATATTCGTTTCGATACCCGAGTAAAATGTTATCTCCTTTGGAAGTTTTTACACTTATTTACCAAATATTTTTTTGTTTTTGAAAATGTTAACGACATCTCCGTTCTTTTTTTCTACTCAATATTTTTCAATAAGAGAGATTGATTGAAAATATAAAAAAACAAACCTAGATCGGCACCAATATCTCCTTTATAGGTCTATTGAATTAAACCGGACGTAAGTAAAATGAAAATGGTGCCTCAAAAACTTTAAATAGTAAATAAGTGATGTAAACGATGTTATTTGGGTACAAAAATGATTTTCCTTTCGAGGAAAATGCATATTGTTTAATTTGATACGAGCATTTATTTGATATATTATAATATTCGTTTCGATACCCCAGTCAAAAGTTATCTCCATTGAAAGTTGCAACTCATACTTACCAAATGTGTTTTTGATTTTGAAAATGTGAACAACATTCATTTTCTTTTTCTCTTCTCTATTTTTTTCAATAAGAGAGATTGATTGAAAATATAAATAAACAAACCTAGGTCGACACCAATTTCTCCTTTATAGCTCTATTGAATTAAACGTGAAGTAAGTAAAATTAAAATGCTGCGTCAAAAACTTTAAACACTAAATAAATGATGTAAACGATGTTATTTGGGTACAAAAACGATTTTTTTCATGCATGACCAATGCATATTGTGTAATTTGATACGAGCTTCCATTAAATAAAGTATAATATTCGTTTCGATACCCGAGTAAAAAGTTATCTCTTTTGAAAGTTTTTACACTTATTTACCAAATGTTTTTTTGTTTTTGAAAATGTTAACATCTCCGTTCTTTTTTTTCTACTCAATATTTTTTCAATAAGAGAGATTGATTGAAAATATAAAAAACCAAACCTAGATCGGCTCCAATATCTCCTTTATAGGTCTATTGAATTAAACCGGACGTAAGTAAATCAAAATAGTGTGTCAAAAACTTTAAACAGTAAATAAGTGATGTAAACGATGTTATTTGTGTACAAAAATTATTTTCCTTTCGAGGAAAATCCATTTTGTTTAATTTGAATCGAGCATTTATTTGATATATTATAATATTCGTTTCGATACCCCAGTAAAAAGTTATCTCCGTTGAAAGTTGTAACTCATATTTACCAAATGTGTTTTTGATTTTGAAAATGTGAACAACATTCATTTTCTTTTTCTCTTCTCTATATTTTTCAATAAGAGAGATTAATTGAAAATATAAATAAACAAACCTAGGTCGACACCAATTTCTCCTTTATAGCTCTATTGAATTAAACGTGAAGTAAGTAAAATTAAAATGCGGCGTCAAAAACTTTAAACACTAAATAAATGATGTAAACGATGTTATTTGGGTACAAAAACGATTTTTTTCATGCATGACCAATGCATATTGTGTAATTTGATACGAGCTTCCATTAAATAAAGTATAATATTCGTTTCGATACCCGAGTAAAAAGTTATCTTTTTTGAAAGTTTTTACACTTATTTACCAAATGTTTTTTTGTTTTTGAAAATGTTAACAACATCTCCGTTCTTTTTTTTCTACTCAATATTTTTTCAATAAGAGAGATTGATTGAAAATATAAAAAAACAAACCTAGATCGGCTCCAATATCTCCTTTATAGGTCTATTGAATTAAACCGGACGTAAGTAAAAGCAAAATAATGTGTCAAAAACTTTAAACAGTAAATAAGTGATGTAAACGATGTTATTTGGGTACAAAAATTATTTTCCTTTCGAGGAAAATCCATTTTGTTTAATTTGATACGAGCATTTATTTGATATATTATAATATTCGTTTCGATACCCCAGTAAAAAGTTATCTCCGTTGAAAGTTGTAACTCATATTTACCAAATGTGTTTTTGATTTTGAAAATGTGAACAACATTCATTTTCTTTTTCTCTTCTCTATATTTTTCAATAAGAGAGATTGATTGAAAATATAAATAAACAAACCTAGGTCGACACCAATTTCTCCTTTATAGCTCTATTGAATTAAACGTGAAGTAAGTAAAATTAAAATGTGGCGTCAAAAACTTTAAACACTAAATAAATGATGTAAACGATGTTATTTGGGTACAAAAACGATTTTTTTCATGCATGACCAATGCATATTGTGTAATTTGATACGAGCTTCCATTAAATAAAGTATAATATTCGTTTCGATACCCGAGTAAAAAGTTATCTCTTTTGAAAGTTTTTACACTTATTTACCAAATGTTTTTTTGTTTTTGAAAATGTTAACAACATCTCCGTTCTTTTTTTTCTACTCAATATTTTTTCAATAAGAGAGATTGATTGAAAATATAAAAAACCAAACCTAGATCGGCTCCAATATCTCCTTTATAGGTCTATTGAATTAAACCGGACGTAAGTAAAATCAAAATAGTGTGTCAAAAACATTAAATAGTAAATAAGTGATGTAAACGATGTTATTTGGGTACAAAAATGATTTTCCTTTCGAGGAAAATGCATATGGTTTAATTTGATACGAGCATTTATTTGATATATTATAATATTCGTTTCGATACCCCAGTAAAAAGTTATCTCCGTTGAAAGTTGTAACTCATATTTACCAAATGTGTTTTTGATTTTGAAAATGTGAACAACATTCATTTTCTTTTTCTCTTCTCTATATTTTTCAATAAGAGAGATTGATTGAAAATATAAATAAACAAACCTAGGTCGACACCAATTTCTCCTTTATAGCTCTATTGAATTAAACGTGAAGTAAGTAAAATTAAAATGTGGCGTCAAAAACTTTAAACACTAAATAAATGATGTAAACGATGTTATTTGGGTACAAAAACGATTTTTTTAATGCATGACCAATGCATATTGTGTAATTTGATACGAGCTTCCATTAAATAAAGTATAATATTCGTTTCGATACCCGAGTAAAAAGTTATCTCTTTTGAAAGTTTTTACACTTATTTACCAAATGTTTTTTTGTTTTTGAAAATGTTAACAACATCTCCGTTCTTTTTTTTCTACTCAATATTTTTTCAATAAGAGAGATTGATTGAAAATATAAAAAACCAAACCTAGATCGGCTCCAATATCTCCTTTATAGGTCTATTGAATTAAACCGGACGTAAGTAAATCAAAATAGTGTGTCAAAAACTTTAAACAGTAAATAAGTGATGTAAACGATGTTATTTGTGTACAAAAATTATTTTCCTTTCGAGGAAAATCCATTTTGTTTAATTTGATACGAGCATTTATTTGATATATTATAATATTCGTTTCGATACCCCAGTAAAAAGTTATCTCCGTTGAAAGTTGTAACTCATATTTACCAAATGTGTTTTTGATTTTGAAAATATGAACAATATTCATTTTCTTTTTCTCTTCTCTATATTTTTCAATAAGAGAGATTGATTGAAAATATAAATAAACAAACCTAGGTCGGCACCAATATCTCCTTTATAGCTCTATTGAATTAAACGTGAAGTAAAATGAAAATGCTGCGTCAAAAACTTTAAACACTAAATAAATGATGTAAACGATGTTATTTGGGTACAAAAACGATTTTTTTCTTGCATGACCAATATTTATTGTGTAATTTGATACGAGCTTCCATTTAATAAATTATAATATTCGTTTCGATACCCGAGTAAAATGTTATCTCCTTTGGAAGTTTTTACACTTATTTACCAAATATTTTTTTGTTTTTGAAAATGTTAACGACATCTCCGTTCTTTTTTTCTACTCAATATTTTTCAATAAGAGAGATTGATTGAAAATATAAAAAAACAAACCTAGATCGGCACCAATATCTCCTTTATAGGTCTATTGAATTAAACCGGACGTAAGTAAAATGAAAATGGTGCCTCAAAAACTTTAAATAGTAAATAAGTGATGTAAACGATGTTATTTGGGTACAAAAATGATTTTCCTTTCGAGGAAAATGCATATTGTTTAATTTGATACGAGCATTTATTTGATATATTATAATATTCGTTTCGATACCCCAGTAAAAAGTTATCTCCGTTGAAAGTTGTAACTCATATTTACCAAATGTGTTTTTGATTTTGAAAATATGAACAATATTCATTTTCTTTTTCTCTTCTCTATATTTTTCAATAAGAGAGATTGATTGAAAATATAAATAAACAAACCTAGGTCGGCACCAATATCTCCTTTATAGCTCTATTGAATTAAACGTGAAGTAAAATGAAAATGCTGCGTCAAAAACTTTAAACACTAAATAAATGATGTAAACGATGTTATTTGGGTACAAAAACGATTTTTTTCATGCATGACCAATGCATATTGTGTAATTTGATACGAGCTTCCATTAAATAAAGTATAATATTCGTTTCGATACCCGAGTAAAAAGTTATCTTTTTTGAAAGTTTTTACACTTATTTACCAAATGTTTTTTTGTTTTTGAAAATGTTAACAACATCTCCGTTCTTTTTTTTCTACTCAATATTTTTTCAATAAGAGAGATTGATTGAAAATATAAAAAAACAAACCTAGATCGGCTCCAATATCTCCTTTATAGGTCTATTGAATTAAATCGGACGTAAGTAAAATCAAAATAGTGTGTCAAAAACATTAAATAGTAAATAAGTGATGTAAACGATGTTATTTGGGTACAAAAATGATTTTCCTTTCGAGGAAAATGCATATGGTTTAATTTGATACGAGTATTTATTTGATATATTATAATATTCGTTTCCATAGCAGAGTAAAAAGTTATCTCCGTTATAAGTTGTAACTCATATTTACCAAATGTGTTTTTGATTTTGAAAATATGAACAACATTCATTTTCTTTTTCTCTTCTCTATTTTTTTCAATAAGAGAGATTGATTGAAAATATAAATAAACAAACCTAGGTCGGCACCAATATCTCCTTTATAGCTCTATTGAATTAAACGTGAAGTAAAATGAAAATGCTGCGTCAAAAACTTTAAACACTAAATAAATGATGTAAACGATGTTATTTGGGTACAAAAATGATTTTTTTCTTGCATGACCAATGTATATTGTGTAATTTGATACGAGCTACCATTTAATAAATTATAATATTCGTTTCGATACCCGAGTAAAAAGTTATCTCTTTTGAAAGTTTTTACACTTATTTACCAAATGTTTTTTTGTTTTTGAAAATGTTAACAACATCTCCGTTCTTTTTTTTCTACTCAATATTTTTTCAATAAGAGAGATTGATTGAAAATATAAAAAAACAAACCTAGATCGGCTCCAATATCTCCTTTATAGGTCTATTGAATTAAACCGGACGTAAGTAAAATGAAAATGGTGCCTCAAAAACTATAAATAGTAAATAAGTGATGTAAACGATGTTATTTGGGTACAAAAATGATTTTCCTTTCGAGGAAAATGCATATGGTTTAATTTGATACGAGCATTTATTTGATATATTATAATATTCGTTTCGATACCCCAGTCAAAAGTTATCTCCGTTGAAAGTTGCAACTCATATTTACCAAATGTGTTTTTGATTTTGAAAATGTGAACAACATTCATTTTCTTTTTCTCTTCTCTATTTTTTTCAATAAGAGAGATTGATTGAAAATATAAATAAACAAACCTAGGTCGACACCAATTTCTCCTTTATAGCTCTATTGAATTAAACGTGAAGTAAGTAAAATTAAAATGTGGCGTCAAAAACTTTAAACACTAAATAAATGATGTAAACGATGTTATTTGGGTACAAAAACGATTTTTTTCATGCATGACCAATGCATATTGTGTAATTTGATACGAGCTTCCATTAAATAAAGTATAATATTCGTTTAGATACCCGAGTAAAAAGTTATCTCTTTTGAAATTTTTTACACTTATTTACCAAATGTTTTTTTGTTTTTGAAAATGTTAACAACATCTCCGTTCTTTTTTTTCTACTCAATATTTTTTCAATAAGAGAGATTGATTGAAAATATAAAAAACCAAACCTAGATCGGCTCCAATATCTCCTTTATAGGTCTATTGAAATAAACCGGACGTAAGTAAATCAAAATAGTGTGTCAAAAACTTTAAACAGTAAATAAGTGATGTAAACGATGTTATTTGTGTACAAAAATTATTTTCCTTTCGAGGAAAATCCATTTTGTTTAATTTCATACGAGCATTTATTTGATATATTATAATATTCGTTTCCATACCACAGTAAAAAGTTATCTCCGTTGAAAGTTGTAACTCATATTTACCAAATGTGTTTTTGATTTTGAAAATATGAACAATATTCATTTTCTTTTTCTCTTCTCTATATTTTTCAATAAGAGAGATTGATTGAAAATATAAATAAACAAACCTAGGTCGGCACCAATATCTCCTTTATAGCTCTATTGAATTAAACGTGAAGTAAGTAAAATGAAAATGCTGCGTCAAAAACTTTAAAGACTAAATAAATGATGTAAACGATGTTATTTGGGTACAAAAACGATTTTTTTCATGCATGACCAATGCATATTGTGTAATTTGATACGAGCTTCCATTAAATAAAGTATAATATTCGTTTCGATACCCGAGTAAAAAGTTATCTTTTTTGAAAGTTTTTACACTTATTTACCAAATGTTTTTTTGTTTTTGAAAATGTTAACAACATCTCCGTTCTTTTTTTTCTACTCAATATTTTTTCAATAAGAGAGATTGATTGAAAATATAAAAAACCAAACCTAGATCGGCTCCAATATCTCCTTTATAGGTCTATTGAATTAAATCGGACGTAAGTAAAATCAAAATAGTGTGTCAAAAACATTAAATAGTAAATAAGTGATGTAAACGATGTTATTTGGGTACAAAAATGATTTTCCTTTCGAGGAAAATGCATATGGTTTAATTTGATACGAGCATTTATTTGATATATTATAATATTCGTTTCCATACCAGAGTAAAAAGTTATCTCCGTTATAAGTTGTAACTCATATTTACCAAATGTGTTTTTGATTTTGAAAATATGAACAACATTCATTTTCTTTTTCTCTTCTCTATTTTTTTCAATAAGAGAGATTGATTGAAAATATAAATAAACAAACCTAGGTCGGCACCAATATCTCCTTTATAGCTCTATTGAATTAAACGTGAAGTAAAATGAAAATGCTGCGTCAAAAACTTTAAACACTAAATAAATGATGTAAACGATGTTATTTGGGTACAAAAACGATTTTTTTCTTGCATGACCAATATTTATTGTGTAATTTGATACGAGCTTCCATTTAATAAATTATAATATTCGTTTCGATACCCGAGTAAAATGTTATCTCCTTTGGAAGTTTTTACACTTATTTACCAAATATTTTTTTGTTTTTGAAAATGTTAACGACATCTCCGTTCTTTTTTTCTACTCAATATTTTTCAATAAGAGAGATTGATTGAAAATATAAAAAAACAAACCTAGATCGGCACCAATATCTCCTTTATAGGTCTATTGAATTAAACCGGACGTAAGTAAAATGTAAATGGTGCCTCAAAAACTTTAAATAGTAAATAAGTGATGTAAAAGATGTTATTTGGGTACAAAAATGATTTTCCTTTCGAGGAAAATGCATATTGTTTAATTTGATACGAGCATTTATTTGATATATTATAATATTCGTTTCGATACCCCAGTCAAAAGTTATCTCCGTTGAAAGTTGCAACTCATATTTACCAAATGTGTTTTTGATTTTGAAAATGTGAACAACATTCATTTTCTTTTTCTCTTCTCTATTTTTTTCAATAAGAGAGATTGATTGAAAATATAAATAAACAAACCTAGGTCGACACCAATTTCTCCTTTATAGCTCTATTGAATTAAACGTGAAGTAAGTAAAATTAAAATGCGGCGTCAAAAACTTTAAACACTAAATAAATGATGTAAACGATGTTATTTGGGTACAAAAACGATTTTTTTCATGCATGACCAATGCATATTGTGTAATTTTATACGAGCTTCCATTAAATAAATTATAATATTCGTTTCGATACCCGAGTAAAAAGTTATCTCTTTTGAAAGTTTTTACACTTATTTACCAAATGTTTTTTTGTTTTTGAAAATGTTAACAACATCTCCGTTCTTTTTTTTCTACTCAATATTTTTTCAATAAGAGAGATTGATTGAAAATATAAAAAACCAAACCTAGATCGGCTCCAATATCTCCTTTATAGGTCTATTGAATTAAACCGGACGTAAGTAAATCAAAATAGTGTGTCAAAAACTATAAACAGTAAATAAGTGATGTAAACGATGTTATTTGTGTACAAAAATTATTTTCCTTTCGAGGAAAATCCATTTTGTTTAATTTGATACGAGCATTTATTTGATATATTATAATATTCGTTTCGATACCCCATTAAAAAGTTATCTCCGTTGAAAGTTGTAACTCATATTTACCAAATGTGTTTTTGATTTTGAAAATGTGAACAACATTCATTTTCTTTTTCTCTTCTCTATATTTTTCAATATGAGAGATTGATTGAAAATATAAATAAACAAACCTAGGTCGACACCAATTTCTCCTTTATAGCTCTATTGAATTAAACGTGAAGTAAGTAAAATTAAAATGCGGCGTCAAAAACTTTAAACACTAAATAAATGATGTAAACGATGTTATTTGGGTACAAAAACGATTTTTTTCATGCATGACCAATGCATATTGTGTAATTTGATACGAGCTTCCATTAAATAAAGTATAATATTCGTTTCGATACCCGAGTAAAAAGTTATCTTTTTTGAAAGTTTTTACACTTATTTACCAAATGTTTTTTTGTTTTTGAAAATGTTAACAACATCTCCGTTCTTTTTTTTCTACTCAATATTTTTTCAATAAGAGAGATTGATTGAAAATATAAAAAAACAAACCTAGATCGGCTCCAATATCTCCTTTATAGGTCTATTGAATTAAATCGGACGTAAGTAAAATCAAAATAGTGTGTCAAAAACATTAAATAGTAAATAAGTGATGTAAACGATGTTATTTGGGTACAAAAATTATTTTCCTTTCGAGGAAAATGCATATGGTTTAATTTGATACGAGCATTTATTTCATATATTATAATATTCGTTTCCATACCAGAGTAAAAAGTTATCTCCGTTATAAGTTGTAACTCATATTTACCAAATGTGTTTTTGATTTTGAAAATATGAACAACATTCATTTTCTTTTTCTCTTCTCTATTTTTTTCAATAAGAGAGATTGATTGAAAATATAAATAAACAAACCTAGGTCGGCACCAATATCTCCTTTATAGCTCTATTGAATTAAACGTGAAGTAAAATGAAAATGCTGCGTCAAAAACTTTAAACACTAAATAAATGATGTAAACGATGTTATTTGGGTACAAAAACGATTTTTTTCTTGCATGACCAATGTATATTGTGTAATTTGATACGAGCTTCCATTTAATAAATTATAATATTCGTTTCGATACCCGAGTAAAATGTTATCTCCTTTGGAAGTTTTTACACTTATTTACCAAATATTTTTTTGTTTTTGAAAATGTTAACGACATCTCCGTTCTTTTTTTCTACTCAATATTTTTCAATAAGAGAGATTGATTGAAAATATAAAAAAACAAACCTAGATCGGCACCAATATCTCCTTTATAGGTCTATTGAATTAAACCGGACGTAAGTAAAATGTAAATGGTGCCTCAAAAACTTTAAATAGTAAATAAGTGATGTAAACGATGTTATTTGGGTACAAAAATGATTTTCCTTTCGAGGAAAATGCATATTGTTTAATTTGATACGAGCATTTATTTGATATATTATAATATTCGTTTCGATACCCCAGTCAAAAGTTATCTCCGTTGAAAGTTGCAACTCATATTTACCAAATGTGTTTTTGATTTTGAAAATGTGAACAACATTCATTTTCTTTTTCTCTTCTCTATTTTTTTCAATAAGAGAGATTGATTGAAAATATAAATAAACAAACCTAGGTCGACACCAATTTCTCCTTTATAGCTCTATTGAATTAAACGTGAAGTAAGTAAAATTAAAATGCGGCGTCAAAAACTTTAAACACTAAATAAATGATGTAAACGATGTTATTTGGGTACAAAAACGATTTTTTTCATGCATGACCAATGCATATTGTGTAATTTGATACGAGCTTCCATTAAATAAAGTATAATATTCGTTTCGATACCCGAGTAAAAAGTTATCTCTTTTGAAATTTTTTACACTTATTTACCAAATGTTTTTTTGTTTTTGAAAATGTTAACAACATCTCCGTTCTTTTTTTTCTACTCAATATTTTTTCAATAAGAGAGATTGATTGAAAATATAAAAAACCAAACCTAGATCGGCTCCAATATCTCCTTTATAGGTCTATTGAAATAAACCGGACGTAAGTAAATCAAAATAGTGTGTCAAAAACTTTAAACAGTAAATAAGTGATGTAAACGATGTTATTTGTGTACAAAAATTATTTTCCTTTCGAGGAAAATCCATTTTGTTTAATTTGATACGAGCATTTATTTGATATATTATAATATTCGTTTCCATACCACAGTAAAAAGTTATCTCCGTTGAAAGTTGTAACTCATATTTACCAAATGTGTTTTTGATTTTGAAAATATGAACAATATTCATTTTCTTTTTCTCTTCTCTATATTTTTCAATAAGAGAGATTGATTGAAAATATAAATAAACAAACCTAGGTCGGCACCAATATCTCCTTTATAGCTCTATTGAATTAAACGTGAAGTAAGTAAAATGAAAATGCTGCGTCAAAAACTTTAAAGACTAAATAAATGATGTAAACGATGTTATTTGGGTACAAAAACGATTTTTTTCATGCATGACCAATGCATATTGTGTAATTTGATACGAGCTTCCATTAAATAAAGTATAATATTCGTTTCGATACCCGAGTAAAAAGTTATCTTTTTTGAAAGTTTTTACACTTATTTACCAAATGTTTTTTTGTTTTTGAAAATGTTAACAACATCTCCGTTCTTTTTTTTCTACTCAATATTTTTTCAATAAGAGAGATTGATTGAAAATATAAAAAAACAAACCTAGATCGGCTCCAATATCTCCTTTATAGGTCTATTGAATTAAATCGGACGTAAGTAAAATCAAAATAGTGTGTCAAAAACATTAAATAGTAAATAAGTGATGTAAACGATGTTATTTGGGTACAAAAATGATTTTCCTTTCGAGGAAAATGCATATGGTTTAATTTGATACGAGCATTTATTTGATATATTATAATATTCGTTTCGATACCCCAGTCAAAAGTTATCTCCGTTGAAAGTTGCAACTCATATTTACCAAATGTGTTTTTGATTTTGAAAATGTGAACAACATTCATTTTCTTTTTCTCTTCTCTATTTTTTTCAATAAGAGAGATTGATTGAAAATATAAATAAACAAACCTAGGTCGGCACCAATATCTCCTTTATAGCTCTATTGAATTAAACGTGAAGTAAAATGAAAATGCTGCGTCAAAAACTTTAAACACTAAATAAATGATGTAAACGATGTTATTTGGGTACAAAAACGATTTTTTTCTTGCATGACCAATATTTATTGTGTAATTTGATACGAGCTTCCATTTAATAAATTATAATATTCGTTTCGATACCCGAGTAAAATGTTATCTCCTTTGGAAGTTTTTACACTTATTTACCAAATATTTTTTTGTTTTTGAAAATGTTAACGACATCTCCGTTCTTTTTTTCTACTCAATATTTTTCAATAAGAGAGATTGATTGAAAATATAAAAAAACAAACCTAGATCGGCACCAATATCTCCTTTATAGGTCTATTGAATTAAACCGGACGTAAGTAAAATGTAAATGGTGCCTCAAAAACTTTAAATAGTAAATAAGTGATGTAAACGATGTTATTTGGGTACAAAAATGATTTTCCTTTCGAGGAAAATGCATATTGTTTAATTTGATACGAGCATTTATTTGATATATTATAATATTCGTTTCGATACCCCAGTCAAAAGTTATCTCCGTTGAAAGTTGCAACTCATATTTACCAAATGTGTTTTTGATTTTGAAAATGTGAACAACATTCATTTTCTTTTTCTCTTCTCTATTTTTTTCAATAAGAGAGATTGATTGAAAATATAAATAAACAAACCTAGGTCGACACCAATTTCTCCTTTATAGCTCTATTGAATTAAACGTGAAGTAAGTAAAATTAAAATGCGGCGTCAAAAACTTTAAACACTAAATAAATGATGTAAACGATGTTATTTGGGTACAAAAACGATTTTTTTCATGCATGACCAATGCATATTGTGTAATTTTATACGAGCTTCCATTAAATAAAGTATAATATTCGTTTCGATACCCGAGTAAAAAGTTATCTCTTTTGAAAGTTTTTACACTTATTTACCAAATGTTTTTTTGTTTTTGAAAATGTTAACAACATCTCCGTTCTTTTTTTTCTACTCAATATTTTTTCAATAAGAGAGATTGATTGAAAATATAAAAAACCAAACCTAGATCGGCTCCAATATCTCCTTTATAGGTCTATTGAATTAAACCGGACGTAAGTAAATCAAAATAGTGTGTCAAAAACTTTAAACAGTAAATAAGTGATGTAAACGATGTTATTTGTGTACAAAAATTATTTTCCTTTCGAGGAAAATCCATTTTGTTTAATTTGATACGAGCATTTATTTGATATATTATAATATTCGTTTCGATACCCCAGTAAAAAGTTATCTCCGTTGAAAGTTGTAACTCATATTTACCAAATGTGTTTTTGATTTTGAAAATGTGAACAACATTCATTTTCTTTTTCTCTTCTCTATATTTTTCAATATGAGAGATTGATTGAAAATATAAATAAACAAACCTAGGTCGACACCAATTTCTCCTTTATAGCTCTATTGAATTAAACGTGAAGTAAGTAAAATTAAAATGCGGCGTCAAAAACTTTAAACACTAAATAAATGATGTAAACGATGTTATTTGGGTACAAAAACGATTTTTTTCATGCATGACCAATGCATATTGTGTAATTTGATACGAGCTTCCATTAAATAAAGTATAATATTCGTTTCGATACCCGAGTAAAAAGTTATCTTTTTTGAAAGTTTTTACACTTATTTACCAAATGTTTTTTTGTTTTTGAAAATGTTAACAACATCTCCGTTCTTTTTTTTCTACTCAATATTTTTTCAATAAGAGAGATTGATTGAAAATATAAAAAAACAAACCTAGATCGGCTCCAATATCTCCTTTATAGGTCTATTGAATTAAATCGGACGTAAGTAAAATCAAAATAGTGTGTCAAAAACATTAAATAGTAAATAAGTGATGTAAACGATGTAATTTGGGTACAAAAATGATTTTCCTTTCGAGGAAAATGCATATGGTTTAATTTGATACGAGCATTTATTTGATATATTATAATATTCGTTTCCATACCAGAGTAAAAAGTTATCTCCGTTATAAGTTGTAACTCATATTTACCAAATGTGTTTTTGATTTTGAAAATATGAACAACATTCATTTTCTTTTTCTCTTCTCTATTTTTTTCAATAAGAGAGATTGATTGAAAATATAAATAAACAAACCTAGGTCGGCACCAATATCTCCTTTATAGCTCTATTGAATTAAACGTGAAGTAAAATGAAAATGCTGCGTCAAAAACTTTAAACACTAAATAAATGATGTAAACGATGTTATTTGGGTACAAAAACGATTTTTTTCTTGCATGACCAATGTATATTGTGTAATTTGATACGAGCTTCCATTTAATAAATTATAATATTCGTTTCGATACCCGAGTAAAATGTTATCTCCTTTGGAAGTTTTTACACTTATTTACCAAATATTTTTTTGTTTTTGAAAATGTTAACGACATCTCCGTTCTTTTTTTCTACTCAATATTTTTCAATAAGAGAGATTGATTGAAAATATAAAAAAACAAACCTAGATCGGCACCAATATCTCCTTTATAGGTCTATTGAATTAAACCGGACGTAAGTAAAATGTAAATGGTGCCTCAAAAACTTTAAATAGTAAATAAGTGATGTAAACGATGTTATTTGGGTACAAAAATGATTTTCCTTTCGAGGAAAATGCATATTGTTTAATTTGATACGAGCATTTATTTGATATATTATAATATTCGTTTCGATACCCCAGTCAAAAGTTATCTCCGTTGAAAGTTGCAACTCATATTTACCAAATGTGTTTTTGATTTTGAAAATGTGAACAACATTCATTTTCTTTTTCTCTTCTCTATTTTTTTCAATAAGAGAGATTGATTGAAAATATAAATAAACAAACCTAGGTCGACACCAATTTCTCCTTTATAGCTCTATTGAATTAAACGTGAAGTAAGTAAAATTAAAATGCGGCGTCAAAAACTTTAAACACTAAATAAATGATGTAAACGATGTTATTTGGGTACAAAAACGATTTTTTTCATGCATGACCAATGCATATTGTGTAATTTGATACGAGCTTCCATTAAATAAAGTATAATATTCGTTTCGATACCCGAGTAAAAAGTTATCTCTTTTGAAAGTTTTTACACTTATTTACCAAATGTTTTTTTGTTTTTGAAAATGTTAACAACATCTCCGTTCTTTTTTTTCTACTCAATATTTTTTCAATAAGAGAGATTGATTGAAAATATAAAAAACCAAACCTAGATCGGCTCCAATATCTCCTTTATAGGCCTATTGAATTAAACCGGACGTAAGTAAATCAAAATAGTGTGTCAAAAACTTTAAACAGTAAATAAGTGATGTAAACGATGTTATTTGTGTACAAAAATTATTTTCCTTTCGAGGAAAATCCATTTTGTTTAATTTGATACGAGCATTTATTTGATATATTATAATATTCGTTTCCATACCACAGTAAAAAGTTATCTCCGTTGAAAGTTGTAACTCATATTTACCAAATGTGTTTTTGATTTTGAAAATATGAACAATATTCATTTTCTTTTTCTCTTCTCTATATTTTTCAATAAGAGAGATTGATTGAAAATATAAATAAACAAACCTAGGTCGGCACCAATATCTCCTTTATAGCTCTATTGAATTAAACGTGAAGTAAGTAAAATGAAAATAATGCGTCAAAAACTTTAAATACTAAATAAATGATGTAAACGATGTTATTTGGGTACAAAAACGATTTTTTTCATGCATGACCAATGCATATTGTGTAATTTGATACGAGCTTCCATTAAATAAAGTATAATATTCGTTTCGATACCCGAGTAAAAAGTTATCTTTTTTGAAAGTTTTTACACTTATTTACCAAATGTTTTTTTGTTTTTGAAAATGTTAACAACATCTCCGTTCTTTTTTTTCTACTCAATATTTTTTCAATAAGAGAGATTGATTGAAAATATAAAAAAACAAACCTAGATCGGCTCCAATATCTCCTTTATAGGTCTATTGAATTAAATCGGACATAAGTAAAATCAAAATAGTGTGTCAAAAACATTAAATAGTAAATAAGTGATGTAAACGATGTTATTTGGGTACAAAAATGATTTTCCTTTCGAGGAAAATGCATATGGTTTAATTTGATACGAGCATTTATTTGATATATTATAATATTCGTTTCCATACCAGAGTAAAAAGTTATCTCCGTTGAAAGTTGTAACTCATATTTACCAAATGTGTTTTTGATTTTGAAAATGTGAACAACATTCATTTTCTTTTTCTCTTCTCTATATTTTTCAATATGAGAGATTGATTGAAAATATAAATAAACAAACCTAGGTCGACACCAATTTCTCCTTTATAGCTCTATTGAATTAAACGTGAAGTAAGTAAAATTAAAATGCGGCGTCAAAAACTTTAAATACTAAATAAATGATGTAAACGATGTTATTTGGGTACAAAAACGATTTTTTTCATGCATGACCAATGCATATTGTGTAATTTGATACGAGCTTCCATTAAATAAAGTATAATATTCGTTTCGATACCCGAGTAAAAAGTTATCTTTTTTGAAAGTTTTTACACTTATTTACCAAATGTTTTTTTGTTTTTGAAAATGTTAACAACATCTCCGTTCTTTTTTTTCTACTCAATATTTTTTCAATAAGAGAGATTGATTGAAAATATAAAAAAACAAACCTAGATCGGCTCCAATATCTCCTTTATAGGTCTATTGAATTAAACCGGACGTAAGTAAAAGCAAAATAGTGTGTCAAAAACATTAAACAGTAAATAAGTGATGTAAACGATGTGATTTGGGTACAAAAATTATTTTCCTTTCGAGGAAAATCCATTTTGTTTAATTTGATACGAGCATTTATTTGATATATTATAATATTCGTTTCGATACCCCAGTAAAAAGTTATCTCCATTGAAAGTTGTAACTCATATTTACCAAATGTGTTTTTGATTTTGAAAATGTGAACAACATTCATTTTCTTTTTCTCTTCTCTATATTTTTCAATAAGAGAGATTGAATGAAAATATAAATAAACAAACCTAGGTCGACACCAATTTCTCCTTTATAGCTCTATTGAATTAAACGTGAAGTAAGTAAAATTAAAATGCGGCATCAAAAACTTTAAACACTAAATAAATGATGTAAACGATGTTATTTGGGTACAAAAACGATTTTTTTCATGCATGACCAATGCATATTGTGTAATTTGATACGAGCTTCCATTAAATAAAGTATAATATTCGTTTCGATACCCGAGTAAAAAGTTATCTCTTTTGAAAGTTTTTACACTTATTTACCAAATGTTTTTTTGTTTTTGAAAATGTTAACAACATCTCCGTTCTTTTTTTTCTACTCAATATTTTTTCAATAAGAGAGATTGATTGAAAATATAAAAAACCAAACCTAGATCGGCTCCAATATCTCCTTTATAGGTCTATTGAATTAAACCGGACGTAAGTAAATCAAAATAGTGTGTCAAAAACTTTAAACAGTAAATAAGTGATGTAAACGATGTTATTTGTGTACAAAAATTATTTTCCTTTCGAGGAAAATCCATTTTGTTTAATTTGATAAGAGCATTTATTTGATATATTATAATATTCGTTTCCATACCACAGTAAAAAGTTATCTCCGTTGAAAGTTGTAACTCATATTTACCAAATGTGTTTTTGATTTTGAAAATATGAACAATATTCATTTTCTTTTTCTCTTCTCTATATTTTTCAATAAGAGAGATTGATTGAAAATATAAATAAACAAACCTAGGTCGGCACCAATATCTCCTTTATAGCTCTATTGAATTAAACGTGAAGTAAGTAAAATGAAAATCCTGCGTCAAAAACTTTAAAGACTAAATAAATGATGTAAACGATGTTATTTGGGTACAAAAACGATTTTTTTCATGCATGACCAATGCATATTGTGTAATTTGATACGAGCTTCCATTAAATAAAGTATAATATTCGTTTCGATACCCGAGTAAAAAGTTATCTTTTTTGAAAGTTTTTACACTTATTTACCAAATGTTTTTTTGTTTTTGAAAATGTTAACAACATCTCCGTTCTTTTTTTTCTACTCAATATTTTTTCAATAAGAGAGATTGATTGAAAATATAAAAAAACAAACCTAGATCGGCTCCAATATCTCCTTTATAGGTCTATTGAATTAAATCGGACGTAAGTAAAATCAAAATAGTGTGTCAAAAACATTAAATAGTAAATAAGTGATGTAAACGATGTTATTTGGGTACAAAAATGATTTTCCTTTCGAGGAAAATGCATATGGTTTAATTTGATACGAGTATTTATTTGATATATTATAATATTCGTTTCCATAGCAGAGTAAAAAGTTATCTCCGTTATAAGTTGTAACTCATATTTACCAAATGTGTTTTTGATTTTGAAAATATGAACAACATTCATTTTCTTTTTCTCTTCTCTATTTTTTTCAATAAGAGAGATTGATTGAAAATATAAATAAACAAACCTAGGTCGGCACCAATATCTCCTTTATAGCTCTATTGAATTAAACGTGAAGTAAAATGAAAATGCTGCGTCAAAAACTTTAAACACTAAATAAATGATGTAAACGATGTTATTTGGGTACAAAAATGATTTTTTTCTTGCATGACCAATGTATATTGTGTAATTTGATACGAGCTTCCATTTAATAAATTATAATATTCGTTTCGATACCCGAGTAAAATGTTATCTCCTTTGGAAGTTTTTACACTTATTTACCAAATATTTTTTTGTTTTTGAAAATGTTAACGACATCTCCGTTCTTTTTTTCTACTCAATATTTTTCAATAAGAGAGATTGATTGAAAATATAAAAAAACAAACCTAGATCGGCACCAATATCTCCTTTATAGGTCTATTGAATTAAACCGGACGTAAGTAAAATGTAAATGGTGCCTCAAAAACTTTAAATAGTAAATAAGTGATGTAAACGATGTTATTTGGGTACAAAAATGATTTTCCTTTCGAGGAAAATGCATATTGTTTAATTTGATACGAGCATTTATTTGATATATTATAATATTCGTTTCGATACCCCAGTAAAAAGTTATCTCCGTTGAAAGTTGCAACTCATATTTACCAAATGTGTTTTTGATTTTGAAAATGTGAACAACATTCATTTTCTTTTTCTCTTCTCTATATTTTTCAATAAGAGAGATTGAATGAAAATATAAATAAACAAACCTAGGTCGACACCAATTTCTCCTTTATAGCTCTATTGAATTAAACGTGAAGTAAGTAAAATTAAAATGCGGCATCAAAAACTTTAAACACTAAATAAATGATGTAAACGATGTTATTTGGGTACAAAAACGATTTTTTTCATGCATGACCAATGCATATTGTGTAATTTGATACGAGCTTCCATTAAATAAAGTATAATATTCGTTTCGATACCCGAGTAAAAAGTTATCTCTTTTGAAAGTTTTTACACTTATTTACCAAATGTTTTTTTGTTTTTGAAAATGTTAACAACATCTCCGTTCTTTTTTTTCTACTCAATATTTTTTCAATAAGAGAGATTGATTGAAAATATAAAAAACCAAACCTAGATCGGCTCCAATATCTCCTTTATAGGTCTATTGAATTAAACCGGACGTAAGTAAATCAAAATAGTGTGTCAAAAACTTTAAACAGTAAATAAGTGATGTAAACGATGTTATTTGTGTACAAAAATTATTTTCCTTTCGAGGAAAATCCATTTTGTTTAATTTGATAAGAGCATTTATTTGATATATTATAATATTCGTTTCCATACCACAGTAAAAAGTTATCTCCGTTGAAAGTTGTAACTCATATTTACCAAATGTGTTTTTGATTTTGAAAATATGAACAATATTCATTTTCTTTTTCTCTTCTCTATATTTTTCAATAAGAGAGATTGATTGAAAATATAAATAAACAAACCTAGGTCGGCACCAATATCTCCTTTATAGCTCTATTGAATTAAACGTGAAGTAAGTAAAATGAAAATCCTGCGTCAAAAACTTTAAAGACTAAATAAATGATGTAAACGATGTTATTTGGGTACAAAAACGATTTTTTTCATGCATGACCAATGCATATTGTGTAATTTGATACGAGCTTCCATTAAATAAAGTATAATATTCGTTTCGATACCCGAGTAAAAAGTTATCTTTTTTGAAAGTTTTTACACTTATTTACCAAATGTTTTTTTGTTTTTGAAAATGTTAACAACATCTCCGTTCTTTTTTTTCTACTCAATATTTTTTCAATAAGAGAGATTGATTGAAAATATAAAAAAACAAACCTAGATCGGCTCCAATATCTCCTTTATAGGTCTATTGAATTAAATCGGACGTAAGTAAAATCAAAATAGTGTGTCAAAAACATTAAATAGTAAATAAGTGATGTAAACGATGTTATTTGGGTACAAAAATGATTTTCCTTTCGAGGAAAATGCATATGGTTTAATTTGATACGAGTATTTATTTGATATATTATAATATTCGTTTCCATAGCAGAGTAAAAAGTTATCTCCGTTATAAGTTGTAACTCATATTTACCAAATGTGTTTTTGATTTTGAAAATATGAACAACATTCATTTTCTTTTTCTCTTCTCTATTTTTTTCAATAAGAGAGATTGATTGAAAATATAAATAAACAAACCTAGGTCGGCACCAATATCTCCTTTATAGCTCTATTGAATTAAACGTGAAGTAAAATGAAAATGCTGCGTCAAAAACTTTAAACACTAAATAAATGATGTAAACGATGTTATTTGGGTACAAAAATGATTTTTTTCTTGCATGACCAATGTATATTGTGTAATTTGATACGAGCTTCCATTTAATAAATTATAATATTCGTTTCGATACCCGAGTAAAATGTTATCTCCTTTGGAAGTTTTTACACTTATTTACCAAATATTTTTTTGTTTTTGAAAATGTTAACGACATCTCCGTTCTTTTTTTCTACTCAATATTTTTCAATAAGAGAGATTGATTGAAAATATAAAAAAACAAACCTAGATCGGCACCAATATCTCCTTTATAGGTCTATTGAATTAAACCGGACGTAAGTAAAATGTAAATGGTGCCTCAAAAACTTTAAATAGTAAATAAGTGATGTAAACGATGTTATTTGGGTACAAAAATGATTTTCCTTTCGAGGAAAATGCATATTGTTTAATTTGATACGAGCATTTATTTGATATATTATAATATTCGTTTCGATACCCCAGTAAAAAGTTATCTCCGTTGAAAGTTGCAACTCATATTTACCAAATGTGTTTTTGATTTTGAAAATGTGAACAACATTCATTTTCTTTTTCTCTTCTCTATATTTTTCAATAAGAGAGATTGAATGAAAATATAAATAAACAAACCTAGGTCGACACCAATTTCTCCTTTATAGCTCTATTGAATTAAACGTGAAGTAAGTAAAATTAAAATGCGGCGTCAAAAACTTTAAACACTAAATAAATGATGTAAACGATGTTATTTGGGTACAAAAACGATTTTTTTCATGCATGACCAATGCATATTGTGTAATTTGATACGAGCTTCCATTAAATAAAGTATAATATTCGTTTCGATACCCGAGTAAAAAGTTATCTCTTTTGAAAGTTTTTACACTTATTTACCAAATGTTTTTTTGTTTTTGAAAATGTTAACAACATCTCCGTTCTTTTTTTTCTACTCAATATTTTTTCAATAAGAGAGATTGATTGAAAATATAAAAAACCAAACCTAGATCGGCTCCAATATCTCCTTTATAGGTCTATTGAATTAAACCGGACGTAAGTAAATCAAAATAGTGTGTCAAAAACTTTAAACAGTAAATAAGTGATGTAAACGATGTTATTTGTGTACAAAAATTATTTTCCTTTCGAGGAAAATCCATTTTGTTTAATTTGATACGAGCATTTATTTGATATATTATAATATTCGTTTCGATACCCCAGTAAAAAGTTATCTCCGTTGAAAGTTGTAACTCATATTTACCAAATGTGTTTTTGATTTTGAAAATGTGAACAACATTCATTTTCTTTTTCTCTTCTCTATATTTTTCAATAAGAGAGATTGATTGAAAATATAAATAAACAAACCTAGGTCGACACCAATTTCTCCTTTATAGCTCTATTGAATTAAACGTGAAGTAAGTAAAATTAAAATGCGGCGTCAAAAACTTTAAACACTAAATAAATGATGTAAACGATGTTATTTGGGTACAAAAATGATTTTTTTCATGCATGACCAATGCATATTGTGTAATTTGATACGAG
This sequence comes from Hippophae tibetana, assembly GCA_037013495.1. Lineage (NCBI taxonomy): Eukaryota > Viridiplantae > Streptophyta > Magnoliopsida > Rosales > Elaeagnaceae > Hippophae > Hippophae tibetana. The sequence goes on along the minus strand of CM072808.1, from coordinate 7,157,988 downwards.
CTTCCATTAAATAAAGTATAATATTCGTTTCGATACCCGAGTAAAAAGTTATCTTTTTTGAAAGTTTTTACACTTATTTACCAAATGTTTTTTTGTTTTTGAAAATGTTAACAACATCACCGTTCTTTTTTTTCTACTCAATATTTTTTTAATAAGAGAGATTGATTGAAAATATAAAAAAAAACAAACCTAGATCGGCTCCAATATCTCCTTTATAGGTCTATTGAATTAAACCGGACGTAAGTAAAAGGAAAATAGTGTGTCAAAAACTTTAAACAGTAAATAAGTGATGTAAACGATGTTATTTGGGTACAAAAATTATTTTCCTTTCGAGGAAAATCCATTTTGTTTAATTTGATACGAGCATTTATTTGATATATTATAATATTCGTTTCGATACCCCAGTAAAAAGTTATCTCCGTTGAAAGTTGTAACTCATATTTACCAAATGTGTTTTTGATTTTGAAAATGTGAACAACATTCATTTTCTTTTTCTCTTATCTATATTTTTCAATAAGAGAGATTGATTGAAAATATAAATAAACAAACCTAGGTCGACACCAATTTCTCCTTTATAGCTCTATTGAATTAAACGTGAAGTAAGTAAAATTAAAATGTGGCGTCAAAAACTTTAAACACTAAATAAATGATGTAAACGATGTTATTTGGGTACAAAAACGATTTTTTTAATGCATGACCAATGCATATTGTGTAATTTGATACGAGCTTCCATTAAATAAAGTATAATATTCGTTTCGATACCCGAGTAAAAAGTTATCTCTTTTGAAAGTTTTTACACTTATTTACCAAATGTTTTTTTGTTTTTGAAAATGTTAACAACATCTCCGTTCTTTTTTTTCTACTCAATATTTTTTCAATAAGAGAGATTGATTGAAAATATAAAAAACCAAACCTAGATCGGCTCCAATATCTCCTTTATAGGTCTATTGAATTAAACCGGACGTAAGTAAATCAAAATAGTGTGTCAAAAACTTTAAACAGTAAATAAGTGATGTAAACGATGTTATTTGTGTACAAAAATTATTTTCCTTTCGAGGAAAATCCATTTTGTTTAATTTGATACGAGCATTTATTTGATATATTATAATATTCGTTTCGATACCCCAGTAAAAAGTTATCTCCGTTGAAAGTTGTAACTCATATTTACCAAATGTGTTTTTGATTTTGAAAATGTGAACAACATTCATTTTCTTTTTCTCTTCTCTATATTTTTCAATAAGAGAGATTGATTGAAAATATAAATAAACAAACCTAGGTCGACACCAATTTCTCCTTTATAGCTCTATTGAATTAAACGTGAAGTAAGTAAAATTAAAATGCGGCGTCAAAAACTTTAAACACTAAATAAATGATGTAAACGATGTTATTTGGGTACAAAAATGATTTTTTTCATGCATGACCAATGCATATTGTGTAATTTGATACGAGCTTCCATTAAATAAAGTATAATATTCGTTTCGATACCCGAGTAAAAAGTTATCTTTTTTGAAAGTTTTTACACTTATTTACCAAATGTTTTTTTGTTTTTGAAAATGTTAACAACATCACCGTTCTTTTTTTTCTACTCAATATTTTTTTAATAAGAGAGATTGATTGAAAATATAAAAAAAAACAAACCTAGATCGGCTCCAATATCTCCTTTATAGGTCTATTGAATTAAACCGGACGTAAGTAAAAGGAAAATAGTGTGTCAAAAACTTTAAACAGTAAATAAGTGATGTAAACGATGTTATTTGGGTACAAAAATTATTTTCCTTTCGAGGAAAATCCATTTTGTTTAATTTGATACGAGCATTTATTTGATATATTATAATATTCGTTTCGATACCCCAGTAAAAAGTTATCTCCGTTGAAAGTTGTAACTCATATTTACCAAATGTGTTTTTGATTTTGAAAATGTGAACAACATTCATTTTCTTTTTCTCTTATCTATATTTTTCAATAAGAGAGATTGATTGAAAATATAAATAAACAAACCTAGGTCGACACCAATTTCTCCTTTATAGCTCTATTGAATTAAACGTGAAGTAAGTAAAATTAAAATGTGGCGTCAAAAACTTTAAACACTAAATAAATGATGTAAACGATGTTATTTGGGTACAAAAACGATTTTTTTAATGCATGACCAATGCATATTGTGTAATTTGATACGAGCTTCCATTAAATAAAGTATAATATTCGTTTCGATACCCGAGTAAAAAGTTATCTCTTTTGAAAGTTTTTACACTTATTTACCAAATGTTTTTTTGTTTTTGAAAATGTTAACAACATCTCCGTTCTTTTTTTTCTACTCAATATTTTTTCAATAAGAGAGATTGATTGAAAATATAAAAAACCAAACCTAGATCGGCTCCAATATCTCCTTTATAGGTCTATTGAATTAAACCGGACGTAAGTAAATCAAAATAGTGTGTCAAAAACTTTAAACAGTAAATAAGTGATGTAAACGATGTTATTTGTGTACAAAAATTATTTTCCTTTCGAGGAAAATCCATTTTGTTTAATTTGATACGAGCATTTATTTGATATATTATAATATTCGTTTCGATACCCCAGTAAAAAGTTATCTCCGTTGAAAGTTGTAACTCATATTTACCAAATGTGTTTTTGATTTTGAAAATGTGAACAACATTCATTTTCTTTTTCTCTTCTCTATATTTTTCAATAAGAGAGATTGATTGAAAATATAAATAAACAAACCTAGGTCGACACCAATTTCTCCTTTATAGCTCTATTGAATTAAACGTGAAGTAAGTAAAATTAAAATGCGGCGTCAAAAACTTTAAACACTAAATAAATGATGTAAACGATGTTATTTGGGTACAAAAACGATTTTTTTCATGCATGACCAATGCATATTGTGTAATTTGATACGAGCTTCCATTAAATAAAGTATAATATTCGTTTCGATACCCGAGTAAAAAGTTATCTCTTTTGAAAGTTTTTACACTTATTTACCAAATGTTTTTTTGTTTTTGAAAATGTTAACAACATCTCCGTTCTTTTTTTTCTACTCAATATTTTTTCAATAAGAGAGATTGATTGAAAATATAAAAAACCAAACCTAGATCGGCTCCAATATCTCCTTTATAGGTCTATTGAATTAAACCGGACGTAAGTAAATCAAAATAGTGTGTCAAAAACTTTAAACAGTAAATAAGTGATGTAAACGATGTTATTTGTGTACAAAAATTATTTTCCTTTCGAGGAAAATCCATTTTGTTTAATTTGATACGAGCATTTATTTGATATATTATAATATTCGTTTCGATACCCCAGTAAAAAGTTATCTCCGTTGAAAGTTGTAACTCATATTTACCAAATGTGTTTTTGATTTTGAAAATGTGAACAACATTCATTTTCTTTTTCTCTTCTCTATATTTTTCAATAAGAGAGATTGATTGAAAATATAAATAAACAAACCTAGGTCGACACCAATTTCTCCTTTATAGCTCTATTGAATTAAACGTGAAGTAAGTAAAATTAAAATGCGGCGTCAAAAACTTTAAACACTAAATAAATGATGTAAACGATGTTATTTGGGTACAAAAATGATTTTTTTCATGCATGACCAATGCATATTGTGTAATTTGATACGAGCTTCCATTAAATAAAGTATAATATTCGTTTCGATACCCGAGTAAAAAGTTATCTTTTTTGAAAGTTTTTACACTTATTTACCAAATGTTTTTTTGTTTTTGAAAATGTTAACAACATCACCGTTCTTTTTTTTCTACTCAATATTTTTTTAATAAGAGAGATTGATTGAAAATATAAAAAAAAACAAACCTAGATCGGCTCCAATATCTCCTTTATAGGTCTATTGAATTAAACCGGACGTAAGTAAAAGGAAAATAGTGTGTCAAAAACTTTAAACAGTAAATAAGTGATGTAAACGATGTTATTTGGGTACAAAAATTATTTTCCTTTCGAGGAAAATCCATTTTGTTTAATTTGATACGAGCATTTATTTGATATATTATAATATTCGTTTCGATACCCCAGTAAAAAGTTATCTCCGTTGAAAGTTGTAACTCATATTTACCAAATGTGTTTTTGATTTTGAAAATGTGAACAACATTCATTTTCTTTTTCTCTTATCTATATTTTTCAATAAGAGAGATTGATTGAAAATATAAATAAACAAACCTAGGTCGACACCAATTTCTCCTTTATAGCTCTATTGAATTAAACGTGAAGTAAGTAAAATTAAAATGTGGCGTCAAAAACTTTAAACACTAAATAAATGATGTAAACGATGTTATTTGGGTACAAAAACGATTTTTTTAATGCATGACCAATGCATATTGTGTAATTTGATACGAGCTTCCATTAAATAAAGTATAATATTCGTTTCGATACCCGAGTAAAAAGTTATCTCTTTTGAAAGTTTTTACACTTATTTACCAAATGTTTTTTTGTTTTTGAAAATGTTAACAACATCTCCGTTCTTTTTTTTCTACTCAATATTTTTTCAATAAGAGAGATTGATTGAAAATATAAAAAACCAAACCTAGATCGGCTCCAATATCTCCTTTATAGGTCTATTGAATTAAACCGGACGTAAGTAAATCAAAATAGTGTGTCAAAAACTTTAAACAGTAAATAAGTGATGTAAACGATGTTATTTGTGTACAAAAATTATTTTCCTTTCGAGGAAAATCCATTTTGTTTAATTTGATACGAGCATTTATTTGATATATTATAATATTCGTTTCGATACCCCAGTAAAAAGTTATCTCCGTTGAAAGTTGTAACTCATATTTACCAAATGTGTTTTTGATTTTGAAAATGTGAACAACATTCATTTTCTTTTTCTCTTCTCTATATTTTTCAATAAGAGAGATTGATTGAAAATATAAATAAACAAACCTAGGTCGACACCAATTTCTCCTTTATAGCTCTATTGAATTAAACGTGAAGTAAGTAAAATTAAAATGCGGCGTCAAAAACTTTAAACACTAAATAAATGATGTAAACGATGTTATTTGGGTACAAAAACGATTTTTTTCATGCATGACCAATGCATATTGTGTAATTTGATACGAGCTTCCATTAAATAAAGTATAATATTCGTTTCGATACCCGAGTAAAAAGTTATCTTTTTTGAAAGTTTTTACACTTATTTACCAAATGTTTTTTTGTTTTTGAAAATGTTAACAACATCTCCGTTCTTTTTTTCTACTCAATATTTTTTCAATAAGAGAGATTGATTGAAAATATAAAAAAACAAACCTAGATCGGCTCCAATATCTCCTTTATAGGTCTATTGAATTAAACCGGACGTAAGTAAAATCAAAATAGTGTGTCAAAAACATTAAATAGTAAATAAGTGATGTAAACGATGTTATTTGGGTACAAAAATGATTTTCCTTTCGAGGAAAATGCATATGGTTTAATTTGATACGAGCATTTATTTGATATATTATAATATTCGTTTCGATACCCCAGTAAAAAGTTATCTCCGTTGTAAGTTGTAACTCATATTTACCAAATGTGTTTTTGATTTTGAAAATGTGAACAACATTCATTTTCTTTTTCTCTACTCTATTTTTTTCAATAAGAGAGATTGATTGAAAATATAAATAAACAAACCTAGGTCAGCACCAATATCTCCTTTATAGCTCTATTGAATTAAACGTGAAGTAAGTAAAATGAAAATGCTGCGTCAAAAACTTTAAACACTAAATAAATGATGTAAACGATGTTATTTGGGTACAAAAACGAGTTTTTTCTTGCATGACCAATGCATATTGTGTAATTTGATACGAGCTTCCATTTAATAAATTATAATATTCGTTTTGATACCCGAGTAAAAAGTTATCTCCTTTGGAAGTTTTTACACTTATTTACCAAATATTTTTTTGTTTTTGAAAATGTTAACGACATCTCCGTTCTTTTTTTCTACTCAATATTTTTTCAATAAGAGAGATTGATTGAAAATATAAAAAAACGAACCTAGATCGGCACCAATATCTCCTTTATAGGTCTATTGAATTAAACCGGTCGTAAGTAAAATGAAAATGGTGCCTCAAAAACTTTAAATAGTAAATAAGTGATGTAAACGATGTTATTTGGGTACAAAAATGATTTTCCTTTCGAGGAAAATGCATATTGTTTAATTTGATACGAGCATTTATTTGATATATTATAATATTCGTTTCGATACCCCAGTCAAAAGTTATCTCCGTTGAAAGTTGTAACTCATATTTACCAAATGTGTTTTTGATTTTGAAAATGTGAACAACATTCATTTTCTTTTTCTCTTCTCTATTTTTTTCAATAAGAGAGATTTGATTGAAAATATAAATAAACAAACCTAGGTCGGCACAAATATCTCTTTTATAGCTCTATTGAATTAAACGTGAAGTAAGTAAAATGAAAATGCTGCGTCAAAAACTTTAAACACTAAATAAATGATGTAAACGATGTTATTTGGGTACAAAAACGATTTTTTTCATGCATGACCAATGCATATTGTGTAATTTGATACGAGCTTCCATTTAATAAATTATAATATTCATTTCGATACCCGAGTACAAAGTTATCTCCTTTGAAAGTTTTTACACTTATTTACCAAATGTTTTTTTGTTTTTGAAAATGTTAACAACATCTCTGTTCTTTTTTTCTACTCAATATTTTTTCAATAAGAGAGATTGATTGAAAATATAAAAAAACAAACCTAGATCGGCACCAATATCTCCTTTATAGGTCTATTGAATTAAACCGGACGTAAGTAAAATGAAAATGGTGCCTCAAAAACTTTAAATAGTAAATAAGTGATGTAAACGATGTTATTTGGGTACAAAAATGATTTTCCTTTCGAGGAAAATGCATATTGTTTAATTTGATACGAGCATTTATTTGATATATTATAATATTCGTTTCGATACCCCAGTCAAAAGTTATCTCCGTTGAAAGTTGCAACTCATATTTACCAAATGTGTTTTTGATTTTGAAAATGTGAACAACATTCATTTTCTTTTTCTCTTCTCTATTTTTTTCAATAAGAGAGATTGATTGAAAATATAAATAAACAAACCTAGGTCGGCACCAATATCTCCTTTATAGCTCTATTGAATTAAACGTGAAGTAAGTAAAATGAAAATGCTGCGTCAAAAACTTTAAACACTAAATAAATGATGTAAACGATGTTATTTGGGTACAAAAACGATTTTTTTCTTGCATGACCAATGTATATTGTGTAATTTGATACGAGCTTCCATTTAATAAATTATAATATTCGTTTCGATACCCGAGTAAAATGTTATCTCCTTTGGAAGTTTTTACACTTATTTACCAAATATTTTTTTGTTTTTGAAAATGTTAACGACATCTCTGTTCTTTTTGTCTACTCAATATTTTTTCAATAAGAGAGATTGATTGAAAATATAAAAAAACAAACCTAGATCGGCACCAATATCTCCTTTATAGGTCTATTGAATTAAACCGGACGTAAGTAAAATGAAAATGGTGCCTCAAAAACTTTAAATAGTAAATAAGTGATGTAAACGATGTTATTTGGGTACAAAAATGATTTTCCTTTCGAGGAAAATGCATATTGTTTAATTTGATACGAGCATTTATTTGATATATTATAATATTCGTTTCGATACCCCAGTCAAAAGTTATCTCCGTTGAAAGTTGCAACTCATATTTACCAAATGTGTTTTTGATTTTGAAAATGTTAACAACATTCATTTTCTTTTTCTCTTCTCTATTTTTTTCAATAAGAGAGATTGATTGAAAATATAAATAAACAAACCTAGGTCGACACCAATTTCTCCTTTATAGCTCTATTGAATTAAACGTGAAGTAAGTAAAATTAAAATGCGGCGTCAAAAACTTTAAACACTAAATAAATGATGTAAACGATGTTATTTGGGTACAAAAACGATTTTTTTCATTCATGACCATTGCATATTGTGTAATTTGATACGAGCTTCCATTAAATAAAGTATAATATTCGTTTCGATACCCGAGTAAAAAGTTATCTCTTTTGAAAGTTTTTACACTTATTTACCAAATGTTTTTTTGTTTTTGAAAATGTTAACAACATCTCCGTTCTTTTTTTTCTATTCAATATTTTTTCAATAAGAGAGATTGATTGAAAATATAAAAAACCAAACCTAGATCGGCTCCAATATCTCCTTTATAGGTCTATTGAATTAAACCGGACGTAAGTAAAATGAAAATGGTGCCTCAAAAACTTTAAATAGTAAATAAGTGATGTAAACGATGTTATTTGGGTACAAAAATGATTTTCCTTTCGAGGAAAATGCATATTGTTTAATTTGATACGAGCATTTATTTGATATATTATAATATTCGTTTCGATACCCCAGTCAAGAGTTATCTCCGTTGAAAGTTGCAACTCATATTTACCAAATGTGTCTTTGATTTTGAAAATGTGAACAACATTCATTTTCTTTTTCTCTTCTATATTTTTTTCAATAAGAGAGATTTGATTGAAAATATAAATAAACAAACCTAGGTCGGCACCAATATCTCTTTTATAGCTCTATTGAATTAAACGTGAAGTAAGTAAAATGAAAATGCTGCGTCAAAAACTTTAAACACTAAATAAATGATGTAAACGATGTTATTTGGGTACAAAAACGATTTTTTTCATGCATGACCAATGCATATTGTGTAATTTGATACGAGCTTCCATTTAATAAATTATAATATTCGTTTCGATACCCGAGTACAAAGTTATCTCCTTTGAAAGTTTTTACACTTATTTATCAAATGTTTTTTTGTTTTTGAAAATGTTAACAACATCTCTGTTCTTTTTTTCTACTCAATATTTTTTCAATAAGAGAGATTGATTGAAAATATAAAAAAACCAACCTAGATCGGCTCCAATATCTCCTTTATAGGTCTATTGAATTAAACCGGATGTAAGTAAATCAAAATAGTTTGTCAAAAACTTTAAACAGTAAATAAGTGATGTAAACGATGTTATTTGTGTACAAAAATTATTTTCCTTTCGAGGAAAATCCATTTTGTTTAATTTGATACGAGCATTTATTTGATATATTATAATATTCGTTTCGATACCCCAGTAAAAAGTTATCTCCGTTGAAAGTTGTAACTCATATTTACCAAATGTGTTTTTGATTTTGAAAATGTGAACAACATTCATTTTCTTTTTCTCTTCTCTATATTTTTCAATAAGAGAGATTGATTGAAAATATAAATAAACAAACCTAGGTCGACACCAATTTCTCCTTTATAGCTCTATTGAATTAAACGTGAAGTAAGAAAAATTAAAATGCGGCGTCAAACACTTTAAACACTAAATAAATGATGTAAACGATGTTATTTGGGTACAAAAACGATTTTTTTCATGCATGACCAATGCATATTGTGTAATTTGATACGAGCTTCCATTAAATAAAGTATAATATTCGTTTCGATACCCGAGTAAAAAGTTATCTTTTTTGAAAGTTTTTACACTTATTTACCAAATGTTTTTTTGTTTTTGAAAATGTTAACAACATCTCCGATCTTTTTTTTCTACTCAATATTTTTTCAATAAGAGTGATTGATTGAAAATATAAAAAAACAAACCTAGATCGGCTCCAATATCTCCTTTATAGGTCTATTGAATTAAACCGGACGTAAGTAAAATCAAAATAGTGTGTCAAAAACATTAAATAGTAAATAAGTGATGTAAACGATGTTATTTGCGTACAAAAATGATTTTCCTTTCGAGGAAAATGCATATGGTTTAATTTGATACGAGCATTTATTTGTTATATTATAATATTCGTTTTCATACCAGAGTAAAAAGTTATCTCCGTTATAAGTTGTAACTCATATTTACCAAATGTGTTTTTGATTTTGAAAATATGAACAACATTCATTTTCTTTTTCTCTTCTCTATTTTTTTCAATAAGAGAGATTGATTGAAAATATAAATAAACAAACCTAGGTCGGCACCAATATCTCCTTTATAGCTCTATTGAATTAAACGTGAAGTAAGTAAAATGAAAATCCTGCGTCAAAAACTTTAAACACTAAATAAATGATGTAAACGATGTTAGTTGGGTACAAAAACGATTTTTTTCTTGCATGACCAATGCATATTGTGTAATTTGATAAGAGCTTCCATTTAATAAATTATAATATTCGTTTTGATAACCGAGTAAAAAGTTATCTCCTTTGAAAGTTTTTACACTTATTTACCAAATGTTTTTTTGTTTTTGATAATGTTAACGACATCTCCGTTCTTTTTTTCTACTCAATATTTTTTCAATAAGAGAGATTGATTGAAAATATAAAAAAAACAAACCTAGATCGGCACCAATATCTATTTTATAGGTCTATTGAATTAAACCGGACGTAAGTAAAATCAAAATAGTGTGTCAAAAACTTTAAATAGTAAATAAGTGATGTAAACGATGTTATTTGGGTTCAAAAATGATTTTCGTTTCGAGGAAAATACATATGGTTTAATTTGATACGAACATTTATTTGATATATTATAATATTCGTTTTCATACCAGAGTAAAAAGTTATCTCCGTTATAAGTTGTAACTCATATTTACCAAATGTGTTTTTGATTTTGAAAATGTGAACAACATTCATTTTCTTTTTCTCTTCTCTATATTTTTCAATAAGAGAGATTGATTGAAAATATAAATAAACAAACCTAGGTCGACACCAATTTCTCCTTTATAGCTCTATTGAATTAAACGTGAAGTAAGTAAAATGAAAATGCTGCGTCAAAAACTTTAAACACTAAATAAATGATGTAAACGATGTTATTTGGGTACAAAAACGATTTTTTTCTTGCATGACCAATGCATATTGTGTAATTTGATACGAGCTTCCATTTAATAAATTATAATATTCGTTTTGATACCCGAGTAAAAAGTTATCTCCTTTGGAAGTTTTTACACTTATTTACCAAATATTTTTTTGTTTTTGAAAATGTTAACGAAATCTCCGTTCTTTTTTTCTACTCAATATTTTTTCAATAAGAGAGATTGATTGAAAATATAAAAAAACAAACCTAGATCGGCACCAATATCTCCTTTATAGGTCTATTGAATTAAACCGGACGTAAGTAAAATGAAAATGGTGCCTCAAAAACTTTAAATAGTAAATAAGTGATGTAAACGATGTTATTTGGGTACAAAAATTATTTTCCTTTCGAGGAAAATCCATTTTGTTTAATTTGATACGAGCATTTATTTGATATATTATAATATTCGTTTCGATACCCCAGTAAAAAGTTATCTCCGTTGAAAGTTGTAACTCATATTTACCAAATGTGTTTTTGATTTTGAAAATGTGAACAACATTCATTTTCTTTTTCTCTTCTCTATATTTTTCAATAAGAGAAATTGATTGAAAATATAAATAAACAAACCTAGGTCGACACCAATTTCTCCTTTATAGCTCTATTGAATTAAACGTGAAGTAAGTAAAATTAAAATGTGGCGTCAAAAACTTTAAACACTAAATAAATGATGTAAACGATGTTATTTGGGTACAAAAACGATTTTTTTCATGCATGACCAATGCATATTGTGTAATTTGATACGAGCTTCCATTAAATAAAGTATAATATTCGTTTCGATACCCGAGTAAAAAGTTATCTATTTTGAAAGTTTTTACACTTATTTACCAAATGTTTTTTTGTTTTTGAAAATGTTAACAACATCTCCGTTCTTTTTTTTCTACTCAATATTTTTTCAATAAGAGAGATTGATTGAAAATATAAAAAACCAAACCTAGATCGGCTCCAATATCTCCTTTATAGGTCTATTGAATTAAACCGGACGTAAGTAAATCAAAATAGTGTGTCAAAAACTTTAAACATTAAATAAGTGATGTAAACGATGTTATTTGTGTACAAAAATTATTTTCCTTTCGAGGAAAATCCATTTTGTTTAATTTGATACGAGCATTTATTTGATATATTATAATATTCGTTTCGATACCCCAGTAAAAACTTATCTCCGTTGAAAGTTGTAACTCATATTTACCAAATGTGTTTTTGATTTTGAAAATGTGAACAACATTCATTTTCTTTTTCTCTTCTCTATATTTTTCAATAAGAGAGATTGATTGAAAATATAAATAAACAAACCTAGGTCGACACCAATTTCTCCTTTATAGCTCTATTGAATTAAACGTGAAGTAAGTAAAATTAAAATGTGGCGTCAAAAACTTTAAACACTAAATAAATGATGTAAACGATGTTATTTGGGTACAAAAACGATTTTTTTCATGCATGACAAATGCATATTGTGTAATTTGATACGAGCTTCCATTAAATAAAGTATAATATTCGTTTCGATACCCGAGTAAAAAGTTATCTCTTTTGAAAGTTTTTACACTTATTTACCAAATGTTTTTTTGTTTTTGAAAATGTTAACAACATCTCCGTTCTTTTTTTTCTACTCAATATTTTTTCAATAAGAGTGATTGATTGAAAATATAAAAAAACAAACCTAGATCGGCTCCAATATCTCCTTTATAGGTCTATTGAATTAAACCGGACGTAAGTAAAATGAAAATGGTGCCTCAAAAACTATAAATAGTAAATAAGTGATGTAAACGATGTTATTTGGGTACAAAAATGATTTTCCTTTCGAGGAAAATGCATATGGTTTAATTTGATACGAGCATTTATTTGATATATTATAATATTCCTTTCCATACCAGAGTAAAAAGTTATCTCTGTTGAAAGTTGTAACTCATATTGACCAAATGTGTTTTTGATTTTGAAAATATGAACAACATTCATTTTCTTTTTCTCTTCTCTATTTTTTTCAATAAGAGTGATTGATTGAAAATATAAATAAACAAACCTAGGTCGGCACCAATATCTCCTTTATAGCTCTATTGAATTAAACGTGAAGTAAGTAAAATGAAAATGCTGCGTCAAAAACATTAAACACTAAATAAATGATGTAAACGATGTTATTTGGGTACAAAAACGATTTTTTTCTTGCATGACCAATGCATATTGTGTAATTTGATAAGAGCTTCCATTAAATAAAGTATAATATTCGTTTCGATACCCGAGTAAAAAGTTATCTCTTTTGAAAGTTTTTACACTTATTTACCAAATGTTTTTTTGTTTTTGAAAATGTTAACAACATCTCCGTTCTTTTTTTTCTACTCAATATTTTTTCAATAAGAGAGATTGATTGAAAATATAAAAAACCAAACCTAGATCGGCTCCAATATCTCCTCTATAGGTCTATTGAATTAAACCGGACGTAAGTAAAGCAAAATAGTGTGTCAAAAACTTTAAACAGTAAATAAGTGATGTAAACGATGTTATTTGTGTACAAAAATTATTTTCCTTTCGAGGAAAATCCATTTTGTTTAATTTGATACGAGCATTTATTTGATATATTATAATATTCGTTTCAATACCCCAGTAAAAAGTTATCTCCGTTGAAAGTTGTAACTCATATTTACCAAATGTGTTTTTGATTTTGAAAATGTGAACAACATTCATTTTCTTTTTCTCTTCTCTATATTTTTCAATAAGAGAGATTGATTGAAAATATAAATAAACAAACCTAGGTCGGCACCAATATCTCCTTTATAGCTCTATTGAATTAAACGTGAAGTAAGTAAAATGAAAATGCTGCGTCAAAAACTTTAAACACTAAATAAATGATGTAAACGATGTTATTTGGGTACAAAAACGATTTTTTTCATGCATGACCAATGCATATTGTGTAATTTGATACGAGCTTCCATTAAATAAAGTATAATATTCGTTTCGATACCCGAGTAAAAAGTTATCTTTTTTGAAAGTTTTTACACTTATTTACCAAATGTTTTTTTGTTTTTGAAAATGTTAACAACATCTCCGTTCTTTTTTTTCTACTCAATATTTTTTCAATAAGAGAGATTGATTGAAAATATAAAAAACCAAACCTAGATTGGCTCCAATATCTCCTCTATAGGTCTATTGAATTAAACCGGACGTAAGTAAAGCAAAATAGTGTGTCAAAAACTTTAAACAGTAAATAAGTGATGTAAACGATGTTATTTGTGTACAAAAATTATTTTCCTTTCGAGGAAAATCCATTTTGTTTAATTTGATACGAGCATTTATTTGATATATTATAATATTCGTTTCAATACCCCAGTAAAAAGTTATCTCCGTTGAAAGTTGTAACTCATATTTACCAAATGTGTTTTTGATTTTGAAAATGTGAACAACATTCATTTTCTTTTTCTCTTCTCTATATTTTTCAATAAGAGAGATTGATTGAAAATATAAATAAACAAACCTAGGTCGGCACCAATATCTCCTTTATAGCTCTATTGAATTAAACGTGAAGTAAGTAAAATGAAAATGCTGCGTCAAAAACTTTAAACACTAAATAAATGATGTAAACGATGTTATTTGGGTACAAAAACGATTTTTTTCATGCATGACCAATGCATATTGTGTAATTTGATACGAGCTTCCATTAAATAAAGTATAATATTCGTTTCGATACCCGAGTAAAAAGTTATCTTTTTTGAAAGTTTTTACACTTATTTACCAAATGTTTTTTTGTTTTTGAAAATGTTAACAACATCTCCGTTCTTTTTTTTCTACTCAATATTTTTTCAATAAGAGAGATTGATTGAAAATATAAAATAACAAACCTAGATCGGCTCCAATATCTCCTTTATAGGTCTATTGAATTAAACCGGACGTAAGTAAAATCAAAATAGTGTGTCAAAAACATTAAATAGTAAATAAGTGATGTAAACGATGTTATTTGGGTAGAAAAATGATTTTCCTTTCGAGGAAAATGCATATGGTTTAATTTGATACGAGCATTTATTTGATATATTATAATATTCGTTTTCATACCAGAGTAAAAAGTTATCTCCGTTATAAGTTGTAACTCATATTTACCAAATGTGTTTTTGATTTTGAAAATATGAACAACATTCATTTTCTTTTTCTCTTCTCTATTTTTTTCAATAAGAGAGATTGAATGAAAATATAAATAAACAAACCTAGGTCGGCACCAATATCTCCTTTATAGCTATTGAATTAAACGTGAAGTAAGTAAAATGAAAATCCTGCGTCAAAAACTTTAAACACTAAATAAATGATGTAAACGATGTTATTTGGGTACAAAAACGATTTTTTTCTTGCATGACCAATGCATATTGTGTAATTTGATAAGAGCTTCCATTTAATAAATTATAATATTCGTTTTGATAACCGAGTAAAAAGTTATCTCCTTTGAAAGTTTTTACACTTATTTACCAAATGTTTTTTTGTTTTTGATAATGTTAACGACATCTCCGTTCTTTTTTTCTACTCAATATTTTTTCAATAAGAGAGATTGATTGAAAATATAAAAAAAACAAACCTAGATCGGCACCAATATCTATTTTATAGGTCTATTGAATTAAACCGGACGTAAGTAAAATCAAAATAGTGTGTCAAAAACTTTAAATAGTAAATAAGTGATGTAAACGATGTTATTTGGGTTCAAAAATGATTTTCCTTTCGAGGAAAATGCATATGGTTTAATTTGATACGAACATTTATTTGATATATTATAATATTCGTTTTCATACCAGAGTAAAAAGTTATCTCCGTTATAAGTTGTAACTCATATTTACCAAATGTGTTTTTGATTTTGAAAATGTGAACAACATTCATTTTCTTTTTCTCTTCTCTATTTTTTTCAATAAGAGAGATTGATTGAAAATATAAATAAACAAACCTAGGTCGACACAATTTCTCCTTTATAGCTCTATTGAATTAAACGTGAAGTAAGTAAAATTAAAATGCGGCGTCAAAAACTTTAAACACTAAATAAATGATGTAAACGATGTTATTTGGGTACAAAAACGATTTTTTTCTTGCATGACCAATGCATATTGTGTAATTTGATACGAGCTTCCATTAAATAAAGTATAATATTCGTTTCGATACCCGAGTAAAAAGTTATCTTTTTTGAAAGTTTTTACACTTATTTACCAAATGTTTTTTTGTTTTTGAAAATGTTAACAACATCTCCGTTCTTTTTTTTCTACTCAATATTTTTTCAATAAGAGAGATTGATTGAAAATATAAAAAAACAAACCTAGATCGGCTCCAATATCTCCTTTATAGGTCTATTGAATTAAACCGGACGTAAGTAAAATCAAAATAGTGTGTCAAAAACATTAAATAGTAAATAAGTGATGTAAACGATGTTATTTGGGTAGAAAAATGATTTTCCTTTCGAGGAAAATGCATATGGTTTAATTTGATACGAGCATTTATTTGATATATTATAATATTCGTTTTCATACGAGAGTAAAAAGTTATCTCCGTTATAAGTTGTAACTCATATTTACCAAATGTGTTTTTGATTTTGAAAATATGAACAACATTCATTTTCTTTTTCTCTTCTCTATTTTTTTCAATAAGAGAGATTGAATGAAAATATAAATAAACAAACCTAGGTCGGCACCAATATCTCCTTTATAGCTCTATTGAATTAAACGTGAAGTAAGTAAAATGAAAATCCTGCGTCAAAAACTTTAAACACTAAATAAATGATGTAAACGATGTTATTTGGGTACAAAAACGATTTTTTTCTTGCATGACCAATGCATATTGTGTAATTTGATAAGAGCTTCCATTTAATAAATTATAATATTCGTTTTGATAACCGAGTAAAAAGTTATCTCCTTTGAAAGTTTTTACACTTATTTACCAAATGTTTTTTTGTTTTTGATAATGTTAACGACATCTCCGTTCTTTTTTTCTACTCAATATTTTTTCAATAAGAGAGATTGATTGAAAATATAAAAAAAACAAACCTAGATCGGCACCAATATCTATTTTATAGGTCTATTGAATTAAACCGGACGTAAGTAAAATCAAAATAGTGTGTCAAAAACTTTAAATAGTAAATAAGTGATGTAAACGATGTTATTTGGGTTCAAAAATGATTTTCCTTTCGAGGAAAATGCATATGGTTTAATTTGATACGAACATTTATTTGATATATTATAATATTCGTTTTCATACCAGAGTAAAAAGTTATCTCCGTTATAAGTTGTAACTCATATTTACCAAATGTGTTTTTGATTTTGAAAATGTGAACAACATTCATTTTCTTTTTCTCTTCTCTATTTTTTTCAATAAGAGAGATTGATTGAAAATATAAATAAACAAACCTAGGTCGACACCAATTTCTCCTTTATAGCTCTATTGAATTAAACGTGAAGTAAGTAAAATGAAAATGCTGCGTCAAAAACTTTAAACACTAAATAAATGATGTAAACGATGTTATTTAGGTACAAAAACGATTTTTTTCATGCATGACCAATGCATATTGTGTAATTTGATACGAGCTTCCATTAAATAAAGTATAATATTCGTTTCGATACCCGAGTAAAAAGTTATCTATTTTGAAAGTTTTTACACTTATTTACAAAATGTTTTTTTGTTTTTGAAAATGTTAACAACATCTCCGTTCTTTTTTTTCTACTCAATATTTTTTCAATAAGAGAGATTGATTGAAAATATAAAAAACCAAACCTAGATCGGCTCCAATATCTCCTTTATAGGTCTATTGAATTAAACCGGACGTAAGTAAATCAAAATAGTGTGTCAAAAACTTTAAACATTAAATAAGTGATGTAAACGATGTTATTTGTGTACAAAAATTATTTTCCTTTCGAGGAAAATCCATTTTGTTTAATTTGATACGAGCATTTATTTGATATATTATAATATTCGTTTCGATACCCCAGTAAAAAGTTATCTCCGTTGAAAGTTGTAACTCATATTTACCAAATGTGTTTTTGATTTTGAAAATGTGAACAACATTCATTTTCTTTTTCTCTTCTCTATATTTTTCAATAAGAGAGATTGATTGAAAATATAAATAAACAAACCTAGGTCGACACCAATTTCTCCTTTATAGCTCTATTGAATTAAACGTGAAGTAAGTAAAATTAAAATGCGGCGTCAAAAACTTTAAACACTAAATAAATGATGTAAACGATGTTATTTGGGTACAAAAACGATTTTTTTCATGCATGACCAATGCATATTGTGTAATTTGATACGAGCTTCCATTAAATAAAGTATAATATTCGTTTCGATACCCGAGTAAAAAGTTATCTTTTTTGAAAGTTTTTACACTTATTTACCAAATGTTTTTTTTATTTTTGAAAATGTTAACAACATCTCCGTTCTTTTTTTTCTACTCAATATTTTTTCAATAAGAGAGATTGATTGAAAATATAAAAAAACAAACCTAGATCGGCTCCAATATCTCCTTTATAGGTCTATTGAATTAAATCGGACGTAAGTAAAATCAAAATAGTGTGTCAAAAACATTAAATAGTAAATAAGTGATGTAAACGATGTTATTTGCGTACAAAAATGATTTTCCTTTCGAGGAAAATGCATATGGTTTAATTTGATACGAGCATTTATTTGATATATTATAATATTCGTTTCCATACCAGAGTAAAAAGTTATCTCCGTTGTAAGTTCTAACTCATATTTACCAAATGTGTTTTTGATTTTGAAAATGTGAACAACATTCATTTTCTTTTTCTCTTCTCTATTTTTTTCAATAAGAGAGATTGATTGAAAATATAAATAAACAAACCTAGGTCGGCACCAATATCTCCTTTATAGCTCTATTGAATTAAACGTGAAGTAAGTAAAATGAAAATGCTGCGTCAAAAACTTTAAACACTAAATAAATGATGTAAACGATGTTATTTGGGTACAAAAATGATTTTTTTCTTGCATGACCAATGCATATTGTGTAATTTGATAAGAGCTTCCATTTAATAAATTATAATATTCGTTTTGATAACCGAGTAAAAAGTTATCTCCTTTGAAAGTTTTTACACTTATTTACCAAATGTTTTTTTGTTTTTGAAAATGTTAACAACATCTCCGTTCTTTTTTTCTACTCAATATTTTTTCAATAAGAGAGATTGATTGAAAATATAAAAAACAAACCTAGATCGGCACCAATATCTCGTTTATAGGTTTATTGAATTAAACCGGACGTAAGTAAAATAAAAATCGTGCCTCAAAAACTTTAAATAGTAAATAAGTGATGTAAACGATGTTATTTGGGTACAAAAATGATTTTCCTTTCGAGGAAAATGCATATTGTTTAATTTGATACGAGCTTTAATTTGATATATTATAATATTCGTTTCGATTCCCCAGTCAAAAGTTATCTCTGTTGAAAGTTGTAGCTCATATTTACCAAATGGGTTTTCGATTTTGGAAACGTGAACCACATTCATTTTCTTTTTCCCTTCTCTATTTTTTTCAATAAGAGAGATTGATTGAAAATATAAAAAAAAAACCTAGGTCAGCACCAATATCTCCTTTATAGCTCTATTGAATTAAACCTGAAGTAAGTAAAATCAAAATGCTACGTCAAAAAATTTAAACACTAAATAAATGATATAAACGATGTTATTTGGGTACAAAAATGAATTTTTTCTTGCGAGACCAATGCATATTGTGTAATTTGATATGAGCTTCCATTTAATAAATTATAATATTCGTTTCGATACCCGAGTAAAAAGTTATCTGCTTTGGAAGTTTTTACACTTATTTACCAAATGTTTTTTTGTTTTTGAAAATGTTACCGACATCTCCGTTCTTTTTTTCTACTCAATATTTTTTCAATAAGAGAGATTGATTGAAAATATAAAAAAACAAACCTAGATCGGCACCAATATCTCCTTTATAGGTCTATTGAATTAAACCGGACGTAAATAAAATGAAAATGGTGCCTCAAAAACTTTAAATAGTAAATAAGTGATGTAAACGATGTTATTTGGGTACAAAAATGATTTTCCTTTGGAGGAAAATGCATATTGTTTAATTTGATACGAGCATTTATTTGATATATTACAATATTCGTTTCGATACCCCAGTCAAAAGTTATCTCCGTTGAAAGTTGTAACTCATATTTACCAAATGTGTTTTTGATTGTGAAAATGTGAACAACATTCATTTTCTTTTTCTCTTCTCTATTTTTTTCAATAAGAGAGATTGATTGAAAATATAAATAAACAAACCTAGGTCGACACCAATTTCTCCTTTATAGCTCTATTGAACTAAACGTGAAGTAAGTAAAATGAAAATGCTGCGTCTAAAACTTTAAACACTAAATAAATGATATAAACAATGTTATTTGGGTACAAAAACGATTTTTTTCATGCATGACCAATGCATATTGTGTAATTTGATACGAGCTTCCATTAAATAAAGTATAATATTCGTTTCGATACCCGAGTAAAAAGTTAGCTCTTTTGAAAGTTTTTACACTTATTTACCAAATGTTTTTTTGTTTTTGAAAATGTTAACAACATCTCCGTTCTTTTTTTTCTACTCAATATTTTTTCAATAAGAGAGATTGATTGAAAATATAAAAAACCAAACCTAGATCGGCTCCAATATCTCCTTTATAGGTCTATTGAATTAAACCGGACGTAAGTAAATCAAAATAGTGTGTCAAAAACTTTAAACATTAAATAAGTGATGTAAACGATGTTATTTGTGTACAAAAATTATTTTCCTTTCGAGGAAAATCCATTTTGTTTAATTTGATACGAGCATTTATTTGATATATTATAATATTCGTTTCGATACCCCAGTAAAAAGTTATCTCCGTTGAAAGTTGTAACTCATATTTACCAAATGTGTTTTTGATTTTGAAAATGTGAACAACATTCATTTTCTTTTTCTCTTCTCTATATTTTTCAATAAGTGAGATTGATTGAAAATATAAATAAACAAACCTAGGTCGACACCAATTTCTCCTTTATAGCTCTATTGAATTAAACGTGAAGTAAGTAAAATTAAAATGCGGCGTCAAAAACTTTAAACACTAAATAAATGATGTAAACGATGTTATTTGGGTACAAAAATGATTTTTTTCATGCATGACCAATGCATATTGTGTAATTTGATACGAGCTTCCATTAAATAAAGTATAATATTCGTTTCGATACCCGAGTAAAAAGTTATCTCCTTTGAAAGTTTTTACACTTATTTACCAAATATTTTTTTGTTTTTGAAAATGTTAACAACATCTCCGTTCTTTTTTTTCTACTCAATATTTTTTCAATAAGAGAGATTGATTGAAAATATAAAAAACCAAACCTAGATCGGCTCCAATATCTCCTTTATAGGTCTATTGAATTAAACCGGACGTAAGTAAATCAAAATAGTGTGTCAAAAACTTTAAACAGTAAATAAGTGATGTAAACGATGTTATTTGGGTACAAAAATTATTTTCCATTCGAGGAAAATGCATATTGTTTAATTTGATACGAGCTTTAATTTGATATATTATAATATTCGTTTCGATACCCCAGTCAAAAGTTGTAACTCATATTTACCAAATGTGTTTTTGATTTTGAAAATGTGAACAACATTCATTTTCTTTTTCTCTTCTCTATTTTTTTCAATAAGAGAGATTGATTGAAAATATAAATAAACAAACCTAGGTCGGCACCAATATCTCCTTTATAGCTCTATTGAATTAAACGTGAAGTAAGTAAAATGAAAATGCTTCGTCAAAAACATTAAACATTAAATAAATGATGTAAACGATGTTATTTGGGTACAAAAACGATTTTTTTCTTGCATGACCAATGCATATTGTGTAATTTGATACGAGCTTCATTTAATGAATTATAATATTCGTTTCGATACCCAAGTAAAAAGTTATCTCTTTTGAAAGTTTTTAAACTTATTTACCAAATGTTTTTTTATTTTTGAAAATGTTAACATCTCCGTTCTTTTTTTCTACTCAATATTTTTTTAATAAGAGAGATTCATTGAAAATATAAAAAAAACAAACCTAGATCGGCACCAATATCTCCTTTATAGGTCTATTGAATTAAACCAGACGTAAGTAAAATGAAAATGGTGCCTCAAAAACTTTAAATAGTAAATAAGTGATGTAAACGATGTTATTTGGGTACAAAAATGATTTTCCTTTCGAGGAAAATGCATATGGTTTAATTTGATACGAGCATTTATTTGATATATTATAATATTCGTTTCGATACCCCAGTCAAAAGTTATCTCCGTTGAAAGTTGCAACTCATATTTACCAAATGTGTTTTTGATTTTGAAAATGTGAACAACATTCATTTTCTTTTTCTCTTCTCTATTTTTTTCAATAAGAGAGATTGATTGAAAATATAAATAAACAAACCTAGGTCGGCACCAATATCTCCTTTATAGCTCTATTGAATTAAACGTGAAGTAAGTAAAATGAAAATGCTTCGTCAAAAACATTAAACATTAAATAAATGATGTAAACGATGTTATTTGGGTACAAAAACGATTTTTTTCTTGCATGACCAATGCATATTGTGTAATTTGATACGAGCTTCATTTAATGAATTATAATATTCGTTTCGATACCCAAGTAAAAAGTTATCTCTTTTGAAAGTTTTTAAACTTATTTACCAAATGTTTTTTTATTTTTGAAAATGTTAACATCTCCGTTCTTTTTTTCTACTCAATATCTTTTTAATAAGAGAGATTCATTGAAAATATAAAAAAAACAAACCTAGATCGGCACCAATATCTCCTTTATAGGTCTATTGAATTAAACCAGACGTAAGTAAAATGAAAATGGTGCCTCAAAAACTTTAAATAGTAAATAAGTGATGTAAACGATGTTATTTGGGTACAAAAATGATTTTCCTTTCGAAGAAAATGCATATTGTTTAATTTGATACGAGCATTTATTTGATATATTATAATATTCGTTTCGATACCCCAGTCAAAAGTTGTAACTCATATTTACCAAATGTGTTTTTGATTGTGAAAATGTGAACAACATTCATTTTCTTTTTCTCTTCTCTATTTTTTTCAATAAGAGAGATTGATTGAAAATATAAATAAACAAACCTAGGTCGGCACCAATATCTCCTTTATAGCTCTATTGAACTAAACGTGAAGTAAGTAAAATGAAAATGCTGCGTCAAAAACTTTAAACACTAAATAAATGATGTAAACGTTGTTATTTGGGTACAAAAACGATTTTTTTCATGCATGACCAATGCATATTGTGTAATTTGATAAGAGCTTCCATTTAATAAATTATAATATTCGTTTCGATACCCGAGTAAAAAGTTATCTCCTTTGAAAGTTTTTACACTTATTTACCAAATGTTTTTTTGTTTTTGAAAATGTTAACAACATCTCCGTTCTTTTTTCTACTCAATATTTTTTCAATAAGAGAGATCGATTGAAAATATAAAAAAACAAACCTAGATCGGCTCCAATATCTCCTTTATAGGTCTATTGAATTAAACCGGACGTAAGTAAAATCAAAATAGTGTGTCAAAAACTTTAAACAGTAAATAAGTGATGTAAACGATGTTATTTCGGTACAAAAATTATTTTCCTTTCGAGGAAAATACATATTGTTTAATTTGATACGAGCATTTATTTGATATATTATAATATTCGTTTCCATACCCCAGTAAAAAGTTATCTCCGTTGAAAGTTGTAGCTCATATTTACCAAATGTGTTTTCGATTTTGAAAACGTGGACCACATTATTTTCTTTTTCTCTTCTCTATTTTTTTCAATAAGAGAGATTGATTGAAAATATAAATAAACAAACCCAGGTCGACACCAATTTCTCCTTTATAGCTCTATTGAATTAAACGTGAAGTAAGTAAAATGAAAATGCTGCTTCAAAAACTTTAAACACTAAATAAATGATATAAACGATGTTATTTGGGTACAAAAACGATTTTTTTCATGCATGACCAATGCATATTGTGTAATTTGATACGAGCTTCCATTAAATAAAGTATAATATTCGTTTCGATACCCGAGTAAAAAGTTATCTCTTTTGAAAGTTTTTACACTTATTCACCAAATGTTTTTTTGTTTTTGAAAATGTTAACAACATCTCCGTTCTTTTTTTCTACTCAATATTTTTTTCAATAAGAGAGATTGATTGAAAATATAAAAAAAAAACCTAGATCGACACCAATATCTCCTTTATAGGTCTATTGAATTAAATCGGACGTAAGTAAAATCAAAATAGTGTGTCAAAAACTTTAAACAGTAAATAAGTGATGTAAACGATGTTATTTGAGTACAAAAATGATTTTCCTTTCGAGGAAAATGCATATTGTTTAATTTGATACGAGCATTTATTTGATATATTATAATATTCGTTTCCATACCCCAGTAAAAAGTTATCTCCGTTGAAAGTTGTAACTCATATTTACCAAATGTGTTTTTGATTGTGAAAATGTGAACAACATTCATTTTCTTTTTCTCTTCTCTATTTTTTTCAATAAGAGAGATTGATTGAAAATATAAATAAAAAAACCTAGGTCGGCACCAATATCTCCTTTATAGCTCTATTGAATTAAACGTGAAGTAAGTAAAATGAAAATGCTGCGTCAAAAACTTTAAACACTAAATAAATGATGTAAACGATGTTATTTGGGTACAAAAACGATTTTTTTCTTGCATGACCAATGCATATTGTGTAATTGGATAAGAGCTTCCATTTAATAAATTATAATATTCGTTTCGATACCCGAGTAAAAAGTTATCTTCGTTGAAAGTTGTTACTCTTATTTACCAAATTTTTTTTGTTTTTGAAAATGTTAACAACATCTCCGTTCTTTTTTTCTACTCAATATTTTTTCAATAACAGAGATTGATTGAAAATATAAAAAAACAAACCTAGATCGGCTTCAATATCTCCTTTATAGGTGTATTGAATTAAACCGGACGTAAGTAAAATCAAAATAGTGTGTCAAAAACTTTAAAGAGTAAATAAGTCATGTAAACGATGTTATTTGGGTAGAAAAATGATTTTCCTTTCGAGGAAAATGCATATTGTTTAATTTGATACGAGCATTTATTTGATATATTATAATATTCGTTTCGATACCCCAGTAAAAAGTTATCTCCGTTGAAAGTTGTAACTCATATTTACCAAATGTGTTTTTGATTGTGAAAATGTGAACAACATTCATTTTCTTTTTCTCTTCTCTATTTTTTTCAATAAGAGAGATTGATTGAAAATATAAATAAACAAACCTAGGTCGGCACCAATATCTCCTTTATAGCTCTATTGAACTAAACGTGAAGTAAGTAAAATGAAAATGCTGCGTCAAAAACTTTAAACACTAAATAAATTATGTAAACGATGTTATTTGGGTACAAAAACGATTTTTTTCATGCATGACCAATGCATATTGTGTAATTTGATAAGAGCTTCCATTTAATAAATTATAATATTCGTTTCGATAACCGAGTAAAAAGTTATCTCCTTTGAAAGTTTTTACACTTATTTACCAAATGTTTTTTTGTTTTTGAAAATGTTAACAACATCTCCGTTCTTTTTTTCTACTCAATATTTTTTCAATAAGAGAGATTGATTGAAAATATAAAAAAAAAACCTAGATCGGATCAAATATCTCCTTTATAGTTCTATTGAATTAAACCGGACTTAAGTAAAATCAAAATAGTGCGTCAAAAACTTTAAACAGTAAATAAGTGATGTAAACGATGTTATTTGGGTACAAAAATGATTTTCCTTTCGAGGAAAATGCATATTGTTTAATTTGATACGAGCTTTAGTTTGATATATTATAATATTCGTTTCGATACCCCAGTCAAAAGTTATCTCCGTTGAAAGTTGTAGCTCATATTTACCAAATGTGTTTTCGATTTTGAAAACGTGGACCACATTCATTTTCTTTTTCTCTTCTCTATTTTTTTCAATAAGAGAGATTGATTGAAAATATAAATTAAAAAACCCAGGTCAGCACCAATATCTCCTTTATAGCTCTATTGAATTAAACCTGAAGTGAGTAAAATTAAAATGCTACATCAAAAAATTTAAACACTAAATAAATGATATAAACGATGTTATTTGGGTACAAAAACGAATTTTTTCTTCCGGGACCAATGCATATTGTGTAATTTGATACGAGCTTCCATTTAATAAATTATAATATTCGTTTCGATACCCGAGTAAAAAGTTATCTTCGTTAAAAGTTGTTACTCTTATTTACCAAATGTTTTTTTGTTTTTGAAAATGTGAACAACATCTCCATTCTTTTTTTCTACTCAATATTTTTTCAATAAGAGAGATTGATTGAAAATATAAAAAAACAAACCTAGATCGGCTCCAATATCTCCTTTATAGGTCTATTGAATTAAACCGGACGTAAGTAAAATCAAAATAGTGTGTCAAAAACTTTAAACAGTAAATAAGTGATGTAAACGATGTTATTTGGGTACAAAAATGATTTTCCTTTCGAGGAAAATGCATATTATTTAATTTGATACGAGCTTTAATTTGATATATTATAATATTCGTTTCGATACCCCAGTCAAAAGTTATCTCCGTTGAAAGTTGTAGCTCATATTTACCAAATGTGTTTTCGATTTTGAAAACGTGAACCACATTCATTTTCTTTTTCTCTTCTCTATTTTTTTCAATAAGAGAGATTGATTGAAAATATAAATAAAAAAACCTAGGTCAGCACCAATATCTCCTTTATAGCTCTATTGAATTAAACCTGAAGTAAGTAAAATTAAAATGCTACGTCAAAAAATTTAAACACTAAATAAATGATATAAACGATGTTATTTGGGTACCAAAACGAATTTTTTCTTGCGAGACCAATGCATATTGTGTAATTTGATACGAGCTTCCATTTAATAAATTATAATATTCATTTCGATACCCGAGTAAAAAGTTATCTTCGTTGAAAGTTGTTACTCTTATTTACCAAATGTTTTTTTGTTTTTGAAAATGTGAACAACATCTCCATTCTTTTTTTCTACTCAATATTTTTTCAATAAGAGAGATTGATTGAAAATATAAAAAAACAAACCTAGATCGGCTCCAATATCTCCTTTATAGGTCTATTGAATTAAACCGGACGTAACTAAAATCAAAATAGTGTGTCAAAAACTTTAAACAGTAAATAAGTGATGTAAACGATGTTATTTGGGTACAAAAATGATTTTCCTTTCGAGGAAAATACATATTGTTTAATTTGATACGAGCATTTATTTGATATATTATAATATTCGTTTCGATACCCCAGTAAAAAGTTATCTCCGTTGAAAGTTGTAACTCATATTTACCAAATGTGTTTTTGATTGTGAAAATGTGAACAACATTCATTTTCTTTTTCTCTTCTCTATTTTTTTCAATAAGAGAGATTGATTGAAAATATAAATAAACAAACCTAGGTCGGCACCAATATCTCCTTTATAGCTCTATTGAACTAAACGTGAAGTAAGTAAAATGAAAATACTGCGTCAAAAACTTTAAACACTAAATAAATGATGTAAACGTTGTTATTTGGGTACAAAAACGATTTTTTTCATGCATGACCAATGCATATTGTGTAATTTGATTAGAGCTTCCATTTAATAAATTATAATATTCGTTTCGATATCCGAGTAAAAAGTTATCTCCTTTGAAAGTTTTTACACTTATTTACCAAATGTTTTTTTGTTTTTGAAAATGTTAACAACATCTCCGTTATTTTTTTCTACTCAATATTTTTTCAATAAGAGATATTGATTGAAAATATAAAAAAACAAACCTAGATCGGCTCCAATATCTCCTTTATATGTCTATTGAATTAAACCGGACGTAAGTAAAATCAAAATAGTGTGTCAAAAACTTTAAACAGTAAATAAGTGATGTAAACGATGTTATTTGGGTACAAAAATGATTTTCCTTTGGAGGAAAATGCATATTGTTTAATTTGTTACGAGCATTTATTTGATATATTATAATATTCGTTTCCATACCCCAGTAAAAAGTTATCTCCGTTGAAAGTTGTAACTCATATATTACCAAATGTGTTTTTGATTTTGAAAATGTGAACAACATTCATTTTCTTTTTCTCTTCTCTATTTTTTTCAATAAGAGAGATTGATTGAAGATATAAATAAACAAACCTAGGTCGTCACCAATATCTCCTTTATAGCTCTATTGAATTAAACGTGAAGTAAGTAAAATGAAAATGCTGCGTCAAAAACTTTAAACACTAAATAAATGATGTAAACGATGTTATTTGGGTACAAAAACGATTTTTTACTTGCATGACCAATGCATATTGTGTAATTTGATAAGAGCTTCCATTTAATAAATTATAATATTCATTTCGATAAACGAGTAAAAAGTTATCTCCTTTGAAAGTTTTTACACTTATTTACCAAATGTTTTTTTGTTTTTGAAAATGTTAACAACATCTCCGTTCTTTTTTTCTACTCAATATTTTTTTCAATAAGAGAGATTGATTGAAAATATAAAAAACAAACCTAGATCGGCACCAATATCTCCTTTATAGGTCTATTGAATTAAACCGGACGTAAGTAAAATCAAAATAGTGTGTCAAAAACTTTAAACAGTAAATAAGTGATGTAAACGATGTTATTAGGGTACAAAAATGATTTTCCATTCAAGGAAAATGCATATTGTTTAATTTGATACGAGCTTTAATTTGATATATTATAATATTCGTTTCGATACCCCAGTCAAAAGTTATCTCCGTTGAAAGTTGTAGCTCTTATTTACCAAATGTGTTTTCGATTTTGAAAACGTGAACCACATTCATTTTCTTTTTCTCTTCTCTATTTTTTTCAATAAGAGAGATTGATTGAAAATATAAATAAAAAAACCTAAGTCAGCACCAATATCTCCTTTATAGCTCTATTGAATTAAACCTGAAGTAAGTAAAATTAAAATGCTAGGTCAAATAATTTAAACACTAAATAAATGATATAAACGATGTTATTTGTGTACAAAAACGAATTTTTTCTTGCGAGACCAATGCATATTGTGTAATTTGATACGAGCTTCCATTTAATAATTTATAATATTCGTTTCGATACCCGAGTAAAAAGTTATCTTCGTCGAAAGTTGTTACTCTTATTTACCAAATGTTTTTTTGTTTTTGAAAATGTCAACAACATCTCCATACTTTTTTTCTACTCAATATTTTTTCAATAAGAGAGATTGATTGAAAATATAAAAAAACAAACCTAGATCGGCTCCAATATCTCCTTTATAGGTCTATTGAATTAAACCGGACGTAAGTAAAATCAAAATAGTGTGTCAAAAAATTTAAACAGTAAATAAGTGATGTAAACGATGTTATTTGGGTACAAAAATGATTTTCCTTTCGAGGAAAATGCATATAGTTTAATTTGATGCGAGCATTTATTTGATATATTATAATATTCGTTTCGATACCCCAGTCAAAAGTTGTAACTCATATTTACCAAATGTGTTTTTGATTTTGAAAATGTGAACAACATTCATTTTCTTTTTCTCTTCTCTATTTTTTTCAATAAGAGAGATTGATTGAGAATATAAATAAACAAACCTAGGTCGGCACCAATATCTCCTTTATAGCTCTATTGAACTAAACGTGAAGTAAGTAAAATGAAAATGTTGCGTCAAAAACTTTAAACACTAAATAAATGATGTAAACGTTGTTATTTGGGTACAAAAACGATTTTTTTCATGCATGACCAATGCATATTGTATAATTTGATAAGAGCTTCCATTTAATAAATTATAATATTCGTTTCGATACCCGAGTAAAAAGTTATCTCCTTTGAAAGTTTTTACACTTATTTACCAAATGTTTTTTTGTTTTTGAAAATGTGAACAACATCTCCGTTCTTTTTTTCTACTCAATATTTTTTCAATAAGAGAGATTGATTGAAAATATAAAAAGACAAACCTAGATCGGCACCAATATCTCCTTTATAGGTCTATTGAATTAAACCGGACGTAAGTAAAATCAAAATAGTGTGTCAAAAACTTTAAACAGTAAAGAAGTCATGTAAACGATGTTATTTGGGTAGAAAAATGATTTTCCTTTCGAGGAAAATGCATATTGTTTAATTTGATACGAGTATTTATTTGATATATTATAATATTCGTTTCGATACCCCAGTAAAAAGTTATCTCCGTTGAAAGTAGTAACTCATATTTACCAAATGTGTTTTTGATTGTGAAAATGTGAACAACATTCATTTTCTTTTTCTCTTCTCTATTTTTTTCAATAAGAGAGATTGATTGAAAATATAAATAAACAAACCTAGGTCGGCACCAATATCTCCTTTATAGCTCTATTGAACTAAACGTGAAGTAAGTAAAATGAAAATGCTGCGTCAAAAACTTTAAACACTAAATAAATGATGTAAACGATGTTATTTGGGTACAAAAACGATTTTTTTCTTGCATGACCAATGCATATTGTGTAATTTGATAAGAGCTTCCATTTAATAAATTATAATATTCGTTTCGATAACCGAGTAAAAAGTTATCTCCTTTGAAAGTTTTTACACTTATTTACCAAATGTTTTTTTGTTTTTGAAAATGTTAACAACATCTCCGTTCTTTTTTTCTACTCAATATTTTTTCAATAAGAGAGATTGATTGAAAATATAAAAAACAAACCTAGATCGGCACCAATATCTCCTTTATAGGTCTATTGAATTAAACCGGACGTAAGTAAAATGAAAATGGTGCCTCAAAAACTTTAAATAGTAAATAAGTGATGTAAACGATGTTATTTGGGTACAAAAATGATTTTCCATTCGAGGAAAATGCATATTGTTTAATTTGATACGAGCTTTAATTTGATATATTATAATATTCGTTTCGATACCCCAGTAAAAAGTTATCTCCGTTGAAAGTTGTAGCTCATATTTACCAAATGTGTTTTCGATTTTTAAAACGTGAACCACATTCATTTTCTTTTTCTCTTCTCTATTTTTTTCAATAAGAGAGATTGATTGAAAATATAAATAAACAAACCTAGGTCAGCACCAATATCTCCTTTATAGCTCTATTGAATTAAACCTGAAGTAAGTAAAATTAAAATGCTACATCAAAAAATTTAAACACTAAATAAATGATATAAACGATGTTATTTGGGTACAAAAACGATTTTTTTCATGGATTACCAATGCATATTGTGTAATTTGATAAGAGCTTCCATTTAATAAATTATAATATTCGTTTCGATACCCGAGTAAAAAGTTATCTTCGTTGAAAGTTGTTACTCTTATTTACCAAATGTTTTTTTGTTTTTGAAAATGTGAACAACATCTCCATTCTTTTTTTCTACTCAATATTTTTTCAATAAGAGAGATTGATTGAAAATATAAAAAAACAAACCTAGATCGGCTCCAATATCTCCTTTATAGGTCTATTGAATTAAACCGGACGTAACTAAAATCAAAATAGTGTGTCAAAAACTTTAAAGAGTAAATAAGTGATGTAAACGATGTTATTTGGGTACAAAAATGATTTTCCTTTCGAGGAAAATACATATTGTTTAATTTGATACGAGCATTTATTTGATATATTATAATATTCGTTTCGATACCCCAGTAAAAAGTTATCTCCGTTGAAAGTTGTAACTCATATTTACCAAATGTGTTTTTGATTGTGAAAATGTGAACAACATTCATTTTCTTTTTCTCTTCTCTATTTTTTTCAATAAGAGAGATTGATTGAAAATATAAATAAACAAACCTAGGTCGGCACCAATATCTCCTTTATAGCTCTATTGAACTAAACGTGAAGTAAGTAAAATGAAAATGCTGCGTCAATAACTTTAAACACTAAATAAATGATGTAAACGTTGTTATTTGGGTACAAAAACGATTTTTTTCATGCATGACCAATGCATATTGTGTAATTTGATTAGAGCTTCCATTTAATAAATTATAATATTCGTTTCGATACCCGAGTAAAAAGTTATCTTCGTTGAAAGTTGTTACTCTTATTTACCAAATGTTTTTTTGTTTTTGAAAATGTGAACAACATCTCCATTCTTTTTTTCTACTCAATATTTTTTCAATAAGAGAGATTGATTGAAAATATAAAAAAACAAACCTAGATCGGCTCCAATATCTCCTTTATATGTCTATTGAATTAAACCGGACGTAAGTAAAATCAAAATAGTGTGTCAAAAACTTTAAACAGTAAATAAGTGATGTAAACGATGTTATTTGGGTACAAAAATGATTTTCCTTTGGAGGAAAATGCATATTGTTTAATTTGTTACGAGCATTTATTTGATATATTATAATATTCGTTTCCATACCCCAGTAAAAAGTTATCTCCGTTGAAAGTTGTAACTCATATATTACCAAATGTGTTTTTGATTTTGAAAATGTGAACAACATTCATTTTCTTTTTCTCTTCTCTATTTTTTTCAATAAGAGAGATTGATTGAAAATATAAATAAACAAACCTAGGTCGTCACCAATATCTCCTTTATTGCTCTATTGAATTAAACGTGAAGTAAGTAAAATGAAAATGCTGCGTCAAAAACTTTAAACACTAAATAAATGATGTAAACGATGTTATTTGGGTACAAAAACGATTTTTTACTTGCATGACCAATGCATATTGTCTAATTTGATAAGAGCTTCCATTTAATAAATTATAATATTCATTTCGATAACCGAGTAAAAAGTTATCTCCTTTGAAAGTTTTTACACTTATTTACCAAATGTTTTTTTGTTTTTGAAAATGTTAACAACATCTCCGTTCTTTTTTTCTACTCAATATTTTTTTCAATAAGAGATATTGATTGAAAATATAAAAAACAAACCTAGATCGGCACCAATATCTCCTTTATAGGTCTATTGAATTAAACCGGACGTAAGTAAAATCAAAATAGTGTGTCAAAAACTTTAAACAGTAAATAAGTGATGTAAACGATGTTATTAGGGTACAAAAATGATTTTCCATTCCAGGAAAATGCATATTGTTTAATTTGATACGAGCTTTAATTTGATATATTATAATATTCGTTTCGATACCCCAGTCAAAAGTTATCTCCGTTGAAAGTTGTAGCTCTTATTTACCAAATGTGTTTTCGATTTTGAAAACGTGAACCACATTCATTTTCTTTTTCTCTTCTCTATTTTTTTCAATAAGAGAGATTGATTGAAAATATAAATAAAAAAACCTAAGTCAGCACCAATATCTCCTTTATAGCTCTATTGAATTAAACCTGAAGTAAGTAAAATTAAAATGCTAGGTCAAATAATTTAAACACTAAATAAATGATATAAACGATGTTATTTGTGTACAAAAACGAATTTTTTCTTGCGAGACCAATGCATATTGTGTAATTTGATACGAGCTTCCATTTAATAATTTATAATATTCGTTTCGATACCCGAGTAAAAAGTTATCTTCGTCGAAAGTTGTTACTCTTATTTACCAAATGTTTTTTTGTTTTTGAAAATGTCAACAACATCTCCATACTTTTTTTCTACTCAATATTTTTTCAATAAGAGAGATTGATTGAAAATATAAAAAAACAAACCTAGATCGGCTCCAATATCTCCTTTATAGGTCTATTGAATTAAACCGGACGTAAGTAAAATCAAAATAGTGTGTCAAAAAATTTAAACAGTAAATAAGTGATGTAAACGATGTTATTTGGGTACAAAAATGATTTTCCTTTCGAGGAAAATGCATATAGTTTAATTTGATGCGAGCATTTATTTGATATATTATAATATTCGTTTCGATACCCCAGTCAAAAGTTGTAACTCATATTTACCAAATGTGTTTTTGATTTTGAAAATGTGAACAACATTCATTTTCTTTTTCTCTTCTCTATTTTTTTCAATAAGAGAGATTGATTGAGAATATAAATAAACAAACCTAGGTCGGCACCAATATCTCCTTTATAGCTCTATTGAACTAAACGTGAAGTAAGTAAAATGAAAATGTTGCGTCAAAAACTTTAAACACTAAATAAATGATGTAAACGTTGTTATTTGGGTACAAAAACGATTTTTTTCATGCATGACCAATGCATATTGTGTAATTTGATAAGAGCTTCTATTTAATAAATTATAATATTCGTTTCGATACCCGAGTAAAAAGTTATCTCCTTTGAAAGTTTTTACACTTATTTACCAAATGTTTTTTTGTTTTTGAAAATGTGAACAACATCTCCGTTCTTTTTTTCTACTCAATATTTTTTCAATAAGAGAGATTGATTGAAAATATAAAAAGACAAACCTAGATCGGCACCAATATCTCCTTTATAGGTCTATTGAATTAAACCGGACGTAAGTAAAATCAAAATAGTGTGTCAAAAACTTTAAACAGTAAATAAGTCATGTAAACGATGTTATTTGGGTAGAAAAATGATTTTCCTTTCGAGGAAAATGCATATTGTTTAATTTGATACGAGTATTTATTTGATATATTATAATATTCGTTTCGATACCCCAGTAAAAAGTTATCTCCGTTGAAAGTTGTAACTCATATTTACCAAATGTGTTTTTGATTGTGAAAATGTGAACAACATTCATTTTCTTTTTCTCTTCTCTATTTTTTTCAATAAGAGAGATTGATTGAAAATATAAATAAACAAACCTAGGTCGGCACCAATATCTCCTTTATAGCTCTATTGAACTAAACGTGAAGTAAGTAAAATGAAAATGCTGCGTCAAAAACTTTAAACACTAAAAAATGATGTAAACGATGTTATTTGGGTACAAAAACGATTTTTTTCTTGCATGACCAATGCATATTGTGTAATTTGATAAGAGCTTCCATTTAATAAATTATAATATTCATTTCGATAACCGAGTAAAAAGTTATCTCCTTTGAAAGTTTTTACACTTATTTACCAAATGTTTTTTTTTTTTTTTGAAAATGTTAACAACATCTCCGTTCTTTTTTTCTACTCAATATTTTTTCAGTAAGAGAGATTGATTGAAAATATAAAAAACAAACCTAGATCGGCACCAATATCTCCTTTATAGGTCTATTGAATTAAACCGGACGTAAGTAAAATGAAAATGGTGCCTCAAAAACTTTAAATAGTAAATAAGTGATGTAAACGATGTTATTTGGGTACAAATATGATTTTCCATTCGAGGAAAATGCATATTGTTTAATTTGATACGAGCTTTAATTTGATATATTATAATATTCGTTTCGATACCCCAGTAAAAAGTTATCTCCGTTGAAAGTTGTAGCTCATATTTACCAAATGTGTTTTCGATTTTTAAAACGTGAACCACATTCATTTTCTTTTTCTCTTCTCTATTTTTTTCAATAAGAGAGATTGATTGAAAATATAAATAAACAAACCTAGGTCAGCACCAATATCTCCTTTATAGCTCTATTGAATTAAACCTGAAGTAAGTAAAATTAAAATGCTACATCAAAAAATTTAAACACTAAATAAATGATATAAACGATGTTATTTGGGTACAAAAACGATTTTTTTCATGCATTACCAATGCATATTGTGTAATTTGATAAGAGCTTCCATTTAATAAATTATAATATTCGTTTCGATACCGGAGTAAAAAGTTATCTCCTTTGAAAGTTTTTACACTTATTTACCAAATGTTTTTTTGTTTTTGAAAATGTGAACAACATCTCCGTTCTTTTTTTCTACTCAATATATTTTCAATAAGAGAGATTGATTGAAAATATAAAAAAAACAAACCTAGATCGGCTCCAATATCTCCTTTATAGGTCTATTAAATTAAACCGGACGTAAGTAAAATCAAAATAGTGTGTCAAAAACTTTAAACAGTAAATAAGTCATGTAAACGATGTTATTTAGGTAGAAAAATGATTTTCCTTTCGAGGAAAATGCATATTGTTTAATTTGATACGAGCATTTATTTGATATATTATAATATTCGTTTCGATACCCCAGTAAAAAGTTATCTCCGTTGAAAGTTGTAACTCATATTTACCAAATGTGTTTTTGATTGTGAAAATGTGAACAACATTCATTTTCTTTTTCTCTTCTCTATTTTTTTCAATAAGAGAGATTGATTGAAAATATAAATAAACAAACCTAGGTCGGCACCAATATCTCCTTTATAGCTCTATTGAACTAAACGTGAAGTAAGTAAAATGAAAATGTTGCGTCAAAAACTTTAAACACTAAATAAATGATGTAAACGTTGTTATTTGGGTACAAAAACGATTTTTTTCATGCATGACCAATGCATATTGTGTAATTTGATAAGAGCTTCCATTTAATAAATTATAATATTCGTTTCGATACCCGAGTAAAAAGTTATCTCCTTTGAAAGTTTTTACACTTATTTACCAAATGTTTTTTTGTTTTTGAAAATGTGAACAACATCTCCGTTCTTTTTTTCTACTCAATATTTTTTCAATAAGAGAGATTGATTGAAAATATAAAAAGACAAACCTAGATCGGCACCAATATCTCCTTTATAGGTCTATTGAATTAAACCGGACGTAAGTAAAATCAAAATAGTGTGTCAAAAACTTTAAACAGTAAATAAGTCATGTAAACGATGTTATTTGGGTAGAAAAATGATTTTCCTTTCGAGGAAAATGCATATTGTTTAATTTGATACGAGTATTTATTTGATATATTATAATATTCGTTTCGATACCCCAGTAAAAAGTTATCTCCGTTGAAAGTTGTAGCTCATATTTACCAAATGTGTTTTCGATTTTTAAAACGTGAACCACATTCATTTTCTTTTTCTCTTCTCTATTTTTTTCAATAAGAGAGATTGATTGAAAATATAAATAAACAAACCTAGGTCGGCACCAATATCTCCTTTATAGCTCTATTGAACTAAACGTGAAGTAAGTAAAATGAAAATGCTGCGTCAAAAACTTTAAACACTAAATAAATGATGTAAACGATGTTATTTGGGTGTAGAAACGATTTTTTTCATGCATGACCAATGCATATTGTGTAATTTGATACGAGCTTCCATTTAATAAATTATAATATTCGTTTCGATACCCGAGTAAAAAGTTATCTCCTTTGAAAGTTTTTACACTTATTTACCAAATGTTTTTTTGTTTTTGAAAATGTTAACAACATCTCCGTTCTTTTTTTCTACTCAATATTTTTTCAATAAGAGAGATTGATTGAAAATATAAAAAAACAAACCTAGATCGGCTCCAATATCTCCTTTATAGGTCTATTAAATTAAACCGGACGTAAGTAAAATCAAAATAGTGTGTCAAAAACTTTAAACAGTAAATAAGTCATGTAAACGATGTTATTTGGGTAGAAAAATGATTTTCCTTTCGAGGAAAATGCATATTGTTTAATTTGATACGAGCATTTATTTGATATATTATAATATTCGTTTCGATACCCCAGTAAAAAGTTATCTCCGTTGAAAGTTGTAACTCATATTTACCAAATGTGTTTTTGATTGTGAAAATGTGAACAACATTCATTTTCTTTTTCTCTTCTCTATTTTTTTCAATAAGAGAGATTGATTGAAAATATAAATAAACAAACCTAGGTCGGCACCAATATCTCCTTTATAGCTCTATTGAACTAAACGTGAAGTAAGTAAAATGAAAATGCTGCGTCAAAAACTTTAAACACTAAATAAATGATGTAAACGATGTTATTTGGGTACAAAAACGATTTTTTTCTCGCATGACCAATGCATATTGTGTAATTTGATAAGAGCTTCCATTTAATAAATTATAATATTCGTTTCGATAACCGAGTAAAAAGTTATCTCTTTTGAAAGTTTTTACACTTATTTAGCAAATGTTTTTTTGTTTTTGAAAATGTTAACAACATCTCCGTTCTTTTTTTCTACTAAATATTTTTTCAATAAGAGAGATTGATTGAAAATATAAAAAAAAAACCTAGATCGGATCCAATATCTCCTTTATAGTTCTATTGAATTAAACCGGACTTAAGTAAAATCAAAATAGTGCGTCAAAAACTTTAAACAGTAAATAAGTGATGTAAACGATGTTATTTGGGTACAAAAATGATTTTCCTTTTGAGGAAAATGCATATTGCTTAATTTGATACGAGCATTTATTTGATATATTATAATATTCGTTTCGATACCCCAGTAAAAAGTTATCTCCGTTGAAAGTTGTAACTCATATTTACGAAATGTGTTTTTGATTATGAAAATGTGAACAACATTCATTTTCTTTTTCTCTTCTCTATTTTTTTCAATAAGAGAGATTGATTGAAAATATAAATAAACAAACCTAGGTCGGCACCAATATCTCCTTTATAGCTCTATTGAACTAAACGTGAAGTAAGTAAAATGAAAATGCTGCGTCAAATAATTTAAACACTAAATAAATGATATAAACGATGTTATTTGGGTACAAAAACGAATTTTTTCTTGCGAGAGCAATGCATATTGTGTAATTTGATACGAGCTTCCATTTAATAAATTATAATATTCGTTTCGATACCCGAGTAAAAAGTTATCTTCGTTGAAAGTTGTTACTCTTATTTACCAAATGTTTTTTTGTTTTTGAAAATGTGAACAACATCTCCATTCTTTTTATCTACTCAATATTTTTTCAATAAGAGAGATTGATTGAAAATATAAAAAAACAAACCTAGATCGGCTCCAATATCTTCTTTATAGGTCTACTGAATTAAACCGGACGTAAGTAAAATCAAAATAGTGTGTCAAAAACTTTAAACAGTAAATAAGTGATGTAAAGTATGTTATTTGGGTACAAAAATGATTTTCCTTTCGAGGAAAATGCATATTTTTTAATTTGATACGAGCTTTAATTTGATATATTATAATATTCGTTTCGATACCCCAGTCAAAAGTTATCTACGTTGAAAGTTGTAGCTCATATTTACCAAATGTGTTTTCGATTTTGAAAACGTGAACCACATTCATTTTCTTTTTCTCTTCTCTATTTTTTTCAATAAGAGAGATTGATTGAAAATATAAATAAAAAAACCTAGGTCAGCACCAATATCTCCTTTATAGCTCTATTGAACTAAACGTGAAGTAAGTAAAATGAAAATGCTGCGTCAAAAACTTTAAACACTAAATAAATGATGTAAACGTTGTTATTTGGGTACAAAAACGATTATTTTTCATGCATGACCAATGCATATTGTGTAATTTGATAAGAGCTTCCATTTAATAAATTATAATATTCGTTTCGATACCCGAGTAAAAAGTTATCTCCTTTGAAAGTTTTTACACTTATTTACCAAATGTTTTTTTGTTTTTGAAAATGTTAACAACATCTCCGTTCTTTTTTTCTACTCAATATTTTTTCAATAAGAGAGATTGATTGAAAATATAAAAAAACAAACCTAGATCGGCTCCAATATCTCCTTTATAGGTCTATTGAATTAAACCGGACGTAAGTAAAATCAAAATAGTGTGTCAAAAACTTTAAACAGTAAATAAGTGATGTAAACGATGTTATTTGGGTACAAATATGATTTTCCTTTCGAGGAAAATGCATATTGTTTAATTTGATACGAGCATTTATTTGATATATTATAATATTCGTTTCCATACCCCAGTAAAAGGTTATCTCCGTTGAAAGTTGTAACTCATATTTACCAAATGTGTTTTTGATTGTGAAAATGTGAACAACATTCATTTTCTTTTTCTCTTCTCTATTTTTTTCAATAAGAGAGATTGATTGAAAATATAAATAAACAAACCTAGGTCGGCACCAATATCTCCTTTATAGCTCTATTGAACTAAACGTGAAGTAAGTAAAATGAAAATGCTGCGTCAAAAACTTTAAACACTAAATAAATGATGTAAACGTTGTTATTTGGGTACAAAAACGATTATTTTTCGTGCATGACCAATGCATATTGTGTAATTTGATAAGAGCTTCCATTTAATAAATTATAATATTCGTTTCGATACCCGAGTAAAAAGTTATCTCCTTTGAAAGTTTTTACACTTATTTACCAAATGTTTTTTTGTTTTTGAAAATGTTAACAACATCTCCGTTCTTTTTTTCTACTCAATATTTTTTCAATAAGAGAGATTGATTGAAAATATAAAAAAACAAAACTAGATCGGCTCCAATATCTCCTTTATAGGTCTATTGAATTAAACCGGACATAAGTAAAATCAAAATAGTGTGTCAAAAACTTTAAACAGTAAATAAGTGATGTAAACGATGTTATTTGGGTACAAAAATAATTTTCCTTTCGAGGAAAATGCATATTGTTTAATTTGTTACGAGCATTTATTTGATATATTGTAATATTCGTTTCCATACCCCAGTAAAAAGTTATCTCCGTTGAAAGTTGTAACTCATATTTACCAAATGTGTTTTTGATTATGAAAATGTGAACAACATTCATTTTCTTTTTCTCTTCTCTATTTTTTTCAATAAGAGAGATTGATTGAAAATATAAATAAACAAACCTAGGTCGGCACCAATATCTCCTTTATAGCTCTATTGAACTAAACGTGAAGTAAGTAAAATGAAAATGCTGCGTCAAATAATTTAAACACTAAATAAATGATATAAACGATGTTATTTGGGTACAAAAACGAATTTTTTCTTGCGAGAGCAATGCATATTGTGTAATTTGATACGAGCTTCCATTTAATAAATTATAATATTCGTTTCGATACCCGAGTAAAAAGTTATCTTCGTTGAAAGTTGTGACTCTTATTTACCAAATGTTTTTTTGTTTTTGAAAATGTGAACAACATCACCATTCTTTTTATCTACTCAATATTTTTTCAATAAGAGAGATTGATTGAAAATATAAAAAAACAAACCTAGATCGGCTCCAATATGTTCTTTATAGGTCTATTGAATTAAACCGGACGTAAGTAAAATCAAAATAGTGTGTCAAAAACTTTAAACAGTAAATAAGTGATGTAAAGTATGTTATTTGGGTACAAAAATGATTTTCCTTTCGAGGAAAATGCATATTGTTTAATTTGATACGAGCTTTAATTTGATATATTATAATATTCGTTTTGATACCCCAGTCAAAAGTTATCTACGTTGAAAGTTGTAGCTCATATTTACCAAATGTGTTTTCGATTTTGAAAACGTGAACCACATTCATTTTCTTTTTCTCTTCTCTATTTTTTTCAATAAGAGAGATTGATTGAAAATATAAATAAAAAAACCTAAGTCAGCACCAATATCTCCTTTATAGCTCTATTGAACTAAACGTGAAGTAAGTAAAATGAAAATGCTGCGTCAAAAACTTTAAACACTAAATAAATGATGTAAACGTTGTTATTTGGGTACAAAAATGATTATTTTTCATGCATGACCAATGCATATTGTGTAATTTGATAAGAGCTTCCATTTAATAAATTATAATATTCGTTTCGATACCCGAGTAAAAAGTTATCTCCTTTGAAAGTTTTTACACTTATTTACCAAATGTTTTTTTGTTTTTGAAAATGTTAACAACATCTCCGTTCTTTTTTTCTACTCAATATTTTTTCAATAAGAGAGATTGATTGAAAATATAAAAAACAAACCTAGATCGGCTCCAATATCTCCTTTATAGGTCTATTGAATTAAACCGGACGTAAGTAAAATGAAAATGGTGCCTCAAAAACTTTAAATAGTAAATAAGTGATGTAAACGATGTTATTTGGGTACAAAAATGATTTTCCATTCGAGGAAAATGCATATTGTTTAATTTGATACGAGCTTTAATTTGATATATTATAATATTCGTTTCGATACCCCAGTAAAAAGTTATCTCCGTTGAAAGTTGTAGCTCATATTTACCAAATGTGTTTTCGATTTTTAAAACGTGAACCACATTCATTTTCTTTTTCTCTTCTCTATTTTTTTCAATAAGAGAGATTGATTGAAAATATAAATAAACAGACCTAGGTCAGCACCAATATCTCCTTTATAGCTCTATTGAATTAAACCTGAAGTAAGTAAAATTAAAATGCTACATCAAAAAATTTAAACACTAAATAAATGATATAAACGATGTTATTTGGGTACAAAAACGATTTTTTTCATGCATTACCAATGCATATTGTGTAATTTGATAAGAGCTTCCATTTAATAAATTATAATATTCGTTTCGATACCCGAGTAAAAAGTTATCTCCTTTGAAAGTTTTTACACTTATTTACCAAATGTTTTTTTTGTTTTTGAAAATGTGAACAACATCTCCGTTCTTTTTTTCTACTCAATATTTTTTCAATAAGAGAGATTGATTGAAAATATAAAAAAACAAACCTAGATCGGCTCCAATATCTCCTTTATAGGTCTATTAAATTAAACCGGACGTAAGTAAAATCAAAATACTGTGTCAAAAACTTTAAACAGTAAATAAGTCATGTAAACGATGTTATTTGGGTAGAAAAATGATTTTCCTTTCGAGGAAAATGCATATTGTTTAATTTGATACGAGCATTTATTTGATATATTATAATATTCGTTTCGATACCCCAGTAAAAAGTTATCTCCGTTGAAAGTTGTAACTCATATTTACCAAATGTGTTTTTGATTGTGAAAATGTGAACAACATTCATTTTCTTTTTCTCTTCTCTATTTTTTTCAATAAGAGAGATTGATTGAAAATATAAATAAACAAACCTAGGTCGGCACCAATATCTCCTTTATAGCTCTATTGAACTAAACGTGAAGTAAGTAAAATGAAAATGCTGCGTCAAAAACTTTAAACACTAAATAAATGATGTAAACGATGTTATTTGGGTACAAAAACGATTTTTTTCTCGAATGACCAATGCATATTGTGTAATTTGATAAGAGCTTCCATTTAATAAATTATAATATTCGTTTCGATAACCGAGTAAAAAGTTATCTCTTTTGAAAGTTTTTACACTTATTTAGCAAATGTTTTTTTGTTTTTGAAAATGTTAACAACATCTCCGTTCTTTTTTTCTACTAAATATTTTTTCAATAAGAGAGATTGATTGAAAATAAAAAAAAAAAACCTAGATCGGATCCAATATCTCCTTTATAGTTCTATTGAATTAAACCGGACTTAAGTAAAATCAAAATAGTGCGTCAAAAACTTTAAACAGTAAATAAGTGATGTAAACGATGTTATTTGGGTACAAAAATGATTTTCCTTTTGAGGAAAATGCATATTGCTTAATTTGATACGAGCATTTATTTGATATATTATAATATTCGTTTCGATACCCCAGTAAAAAGTTATCTCCGTTGAAAGTTGTAACTCATATTTACGAAATGTGTTTTTGATTATGAAAATGTGAACAACATTCATTTTCTTTTTCTCTTCTCTATTTTTTTCAATAAGAGAGATTGATTGAAAATATAAATAAACAAACCTAGGTCGGCACCAATATCTCCTTTATAGCTCTATTGAACTAAACGTGAAGTAAGTAAAATGAAAATGCTGCGTCAAATAATTTAAACACTAAATAAATGATATAAACGATGTTATTTGGGTACAAAAACGATTTTTTTCTTGCGAGAGCAATGCATATTGTGTAATTTGATACGAGCTTCCATTTAATAAATTATAATATTCGTTTCGATACCCGAGTAAAAAGTTATCTTCGTTGAAAGTTGTTACTCTTATTTACCAAATGTTTTTTTGTTTTTGAAAATGTGAACAACATCTCCATTCTTTTTATCTACTCAATATTTTTTCAATAAGAGAGATTGATTGAAAATATAAAAAAACAAACCTAGATCGGCTCCAATATCTTCTTTATAGGTCTATTGAATTAAACCGGACGTAAGTAAAATCAAAATAGTGTGTCAAAAACTTTAAACAGTAAATAAGTGATGTAAAGTATGTTATTTGGGTACAAAAATGATTTTCCTTTCGAGGAAAATGCATATTGTTTAATTTGATACGAGCTTTAATTTGATATATTATAATATTCGTTTCGATACCCCAGTCAAAAGTTATCTACGTTGAAAGTTGTAGCTCATATTTACCAAATGTGTTTTCGATTTTGAAAACGTGAACCACATTCATTTTCTTTTTCTCTTCTCTATTTTTTTCAATAAGAGAGATTGATTGAAAATATAAATAAAAAAACCTAGGTCAGCACCAATATCTCCTTTATAGCTCTATTGAACTAAACGTGAAGTAAGTAAAATGAAAATGCTGCGTCAAAAACTTTAAACACTAAATAAATGATGTAAACGTTGTTATTTGGGTACAAAAACGATTATTTTTCATGCATGACCAATGCATATTGTGTAATTTGATAAGAGCTTCCATTTAATAAATTATAATATTCGTTTCGATACCCGAGTAAAAAGTTATCTCCTTTGAAAGTTTTTACACTTATTTACCAAATGTTTTTTTGTTTTTGAAAATGTTAACAACATCTCCGTTCTTTTTTTCTACTCAATATTTTTTCAATAAGAGAGATTGATTGAAAATATAAAAAAACAAACCTAGATCGGCTCCAATATCTCCTTTATAGGTCTATTGAATTAAACCGGACGTAAGTAAAATCAAAATAGTGTGTCAAAAACTTTAAACAGTAAATAAGTGATGTAAACGATGTTATTTGGGTACAAAAATGATTTTCCATTCGAGGAAAATGCATATTGTTTAATTTGATACGAGCTTTAATTTGATATATTATAATATTCGTTTCGATACCCCAGTCAAAAGTTATCTACGTTGAAAGTTGTAGCTCATATTTACCAAATGTGTTTTCGATTTTGAAAACGTGAACCACATTCATTTTTTTTTTCTCTTCTCTATTTTTTTCAATAAGAGAGATTGATTGAAAATATAAATAAAAAAACCTAGGTCAGCACCAAT
The DNA here is from genome assembly GCA_037013495.1 of Hippophae tibetana. Classification (NCBI taxonomy): domain Eukaryota; kingdom Viridiplantae; phylum Streptophyta; class Magnoliopsida; order Rosales; family Elaeagnaceae; genus Hippophae; species Hippophae tibetana. The sequence continues at coordinate 7,113,378 of CM072808.1, read as the reverse complement.
ATCTCCTTTATAGCTCTATTGAACTAAACGTGAAGTAAGTAAAATGAAAATGCTGCGTCAAAAACTTTAAACACTAAATAAATGATGTAAACGTTGTTATTTGGGTACAAAAACGATTATTTTTCATGCATGACCAATGCATATTGTGTAATTTGATAAGAGCTTCCATTTAATAAATTATAATATTCGTTTCGATACCCGAGTAAAAAGTTATCTCCTTTGAAAGTTTTTACACTTATTTACCAAATGTTTTTTTGTTTTTGAAAATGTTAACAACATCTCCGTTCTTTTTTTCTACTCAATATTTTTTCAATAAGAGAGATTGATTGAAAATATAAAAAACAAACCTAGATCGGCTCCAATATCTCCTTTATAGGTCTATTGAATTAAACCGGACGTAAGTAAAATGAAAATGGTGCCTCAAAAACTTTAAATAGTAAATAAGTGATGTAAACGATGTTATTTGGGTACAAAAATGATTTTCCATTCGAGGAAAATGCATATTGTTTAATTTGATACGAGCTTTAATTTGATATATTATAATATTCGTTTCGATACCCCAGTAAAAAGTTATCTCCGTTGAAAGTTGTAGCTCATATTTACCAAATGTGTTTTCGATTTTTAAAACGTGAACCACATTCATTTTCTTTTTCTCTTCTCTATTTTTTTCAATAAGAGAGATTGATTGAAAATATAAATAAACAGACCTAGGTCAGCACCAATATCTCCTTTATAGCTCTATTGAATTAAACCTGAAGTAAGTAAAATTAAAATGCTACATCAAAAAATTTAAACACTAAATAAATGATATAAACGATGTTATTTGGGTACAAAAACGATTTTTTTCATGCATTACCAATGCATATTGTGTAATTTGATAAGAGCTTCCATTTAATAAATTATAATATTCGTTTCGATACCCGAGTAAAAAGTTATCTCCTTTGAAAGTTTTTACACTTATTTACCAAATGTTTTTTTGTTTTTGAAAATGTGAACAACATCTCCGTTCTTTTTTTCTACTCAATATTTTTTCAATAAGAGAGATTGATTGAAAATATAAAAAAACAAACCTAGATCGGCTCCAATATCTCCTTTATAGGTCTATTAAATTAAACCGGACGTAAGTAAAATCAAAATACTGTGTCAAAAACTTTAAACAGTAAATAAGTCATGTAAACGATGTTATTTGGGTAGAAAAATGATTTTCCTTTCGAGGAAAATGCATATTGTTTAATTTGATACGAGCATTTATTTGATATGTTATAATATTCGTTTCGATACCCCAGTAAAAAGTTATCTCCGTTGAAAGTTGTAACTCATATTTACCAAATGTGTTTTTGATTGTGAAAATGTGAACAACATTCATTTTCTTTTTCTCTTCTCTATTTTTTTCAATAAGAGAGATTGATTGAAAATATAAATAAACAAACCTAGGTCGGCACCAATATCTCCTTTATAGCTCTATTGAACTAAACGTGAAGTAAGTAAAATGAAAATGCTGCGTCAAAAACTTTAAACACTAAATAAATGATGTAAACGATGTTATTTGGGTACAAAAACGATTTTTTTCTCGCATGACCAATGCATATTGTGTAATTTGATAAGAGCTTCCATTTAATAAATTATAATATTCGTTTCGATAACCGAGTAAAAAGTTATCTCTTTTGAAAGTTTTTACACTTATTTAGCAAATGTTTTTTTGTTTTTGAAAATGTTAACAACATCTCCGTTCTTTTTTTCTACTAAATATTTTTTCAATAAGAGAGATTGATTGAAAATATAAAAAAAAAACCTAGATCGGATCCAATATCTCCTTTATAGTTCTATTGAATTAAACCGGACTTAAGTAAAATCAAAATAGTGCGTCAAAAACTTTAAACCGTAAATAAGTGATGTAAACGATGTTATTTGGGTACAAAAATGATTTTCCTTTTGAGGAAAATGCATATTGCTTAATTTGATACGAGCATTTATTTGATATATTATAATATTCGTTTCGATACCCCAGTAAAAAGTTATCTCCGTTGAAAGTTGTAACTCATATTTACGAAATGTGTTTTTGATTATGAAAATGTGAACAACATTCATTTTCTTTTTCTCTTCTCTATTTTTTTCAATAAGAGAGATTGATTGAAAATATAAATAAACAAACCTAGGTCGGCACCAATATCTCCTTTATAGCTCTATTGAACTAAACGTGAAGTAAGTAAAATGAAAATGCTGCGTCAAATAATTTAAACACTAAATAAATGATATAAACGATGTTATTTGGGTACAAAAACGAATTTTTTCTTGCGAGAGCAATGCATATTGTGTAATTTGATACGAGCTTCCATTTAATAAATTATAATATTCGTTTCGATACCCGAGTAAAAAGTTATATTCGTTGAAAGTTGTTACTCTTATTTACCAAATGTTTTTTTGTTTTTGAAAATGTGAACAACATCTCCATTCTTTTTATCTACTCAATATTTTTTCAATAAGAGAGATTGATTGAAAATATAAAAAAACAAACCTAGATCGGCTCCAATATCTTCTTTATAGGTCTATTGAATTAAACCGGACGTAAGTAAAATCAAAATAGTGTGTCAAAAACTTTAAACAGTAAATAGGTGATGTAAAGTATGTTATTTGGGTACAAAAATGATTTTCCTTTCGAGGAAAATGCATATTGTTTAATTTGATACGAGCTTTAATTTGATATATTATAATATTCGTTTCGATACCCCAGTCAAAAGTTATCTACGTTGAAAGTTGTAGCTCATATTTACCAAATGTGTTTTCGATTTTGAAAACGTGAACCACATTCATTTTCTTTTTCTCTTCTCTATTTTTTTCAATAAGAGAGATTGATTGAAAATATAAATAAAAAAACCTAGGTCAGCACCAATATCTCCTTTATAGCTCTATTGAACTAAACGTGAAGTAAGTAAAATGAAAATGCTGCGTCAAAAACTTTAAACACTAAATAAATGATGTAAACGTTGTTATTTGGGTACAAAAACGATTATTTTTCATGCATGACCAATGCATATTGTGTAATTTGATAAGAGCTTCCATTTAATAAATTATAATATTCGTTTCGATACCCGAGTAAAAAGTTATCTCCTTTGAAAGTTTTTACACTTATTTACCAAATGTTTTTTTGTTTTTGAAAATGTTAACAACATCTCCGTTCTTTTTTTCTACTCAATATTTTTTCAATAAGAGAGATTGATTGAAAATATAAAAAAACAAACCTAGATCGGCTCCAATATCTCCTTTATAGGTCTATTGAATTAAACCGGACGTAAGTAAAATCAAAATAGTGTGTCAAAAACTTTAAACAGTAAATAAGTGATGTAAACGATGTTATTTGGGTACAAAAATGATTTTCCATTCGAGGAAAATGCATATTGTTTAATTTGATACGAGCTTTAATTTGATATATTATAATATTCGTTTCGAAACCCCAGTCAAAAGTTATCTACGTTGAAAGTTGTAGCTCATATTTACCAAATGTGTTTTTGATTGTGAAAATGTGAACAACATTCATTTTCTTTTTCTCTTCTCTATTTTTTTCAATAAGAGAGATTGATTGAAAATATAAATAAACAAACCTAGGTCGGCACCAATATCTCCTTTATAGCTCTATTGAACTAAACGTGAAGTAAGTAAAATGAAAATGCTGCGTCAAAAACTTTAAACACTAAATAAATGATGTAAACGTTGTTATTTGGGTACAAAAACGATTATTTTTCATGCATGACCAATGCATATTGTGTAATTTGATAAGAGCTTCCATTTAATAAATTATAATATTCGTTTCGATACCCGAGTAAAAAGTTATCTCCTTTGAAAGTTTTTACACTTATTTACCAAATGTTTTTTTGTTTTTGAAAATGTTAACAACATCTCCGTTCTTTTGTTCTACTCAATATTTTTTCAATAAGAGAGATTGATTGAAAATATAAAAAAACAAACCTAGATCGGCTCCAATATCTCCTTTATAGGTCTATTGAATTAAACCGGACGTAAGTAAAATCAAAATAGTGTGTCAAAAACTTTAAACAGTAAATAAGTGATGTAAACGATGTTATTTGGGTACAAATATGATTTTCCTTTCGAGGAAAATGCATATTGTTTAATTTGATACGAGCATTTATTTGATATATTATAATATTCGTTTCCATACCCCAGTAAAAGGTTATCTCCGTTGAAAGTTGTAACTCATATTTACCAAATGTGTTTTTGATTGTGAAAATGTGAACAACATTCATTTTCTTTTTCTCTTCTCTATTTTTTTCAATAAGAGAGATTGATTGAAAATATAAATAAACAAACCTAGGTCGGCACCAATATCTCCTTTATAGCTCTATTGAACTAAACGTGAAGTAAGTAAAATGAAAATGCTGCGTCAAAAACTTTAAACACTAAATAAATGATGTAAACGTTGTTATTTGGGTACAAAAACGATTATTTTTCGTGCATGACCAATGCATATTGTGTAATTTGATAAGAGCTTCCATTTAATAAATTATAATATTCGTTTCGATACCCGAGTAAAAAGTTATCTCCTTTGAAAGTTTTTACACTTATTTACCAAATGTTTTTTTGTTTTTGAAAATGTTAACAACATCTCCGTTCTTTTTTTCTACTCAATATTTTTTCAATAAGAGAGATTGATTGAAAATATAAAAAAACAAAACTAGATCGGCTCCAATATCTCCTTTATAGGTCTATTGAATTAAACCGGACATAAGTAAAATCAAAATAGTGTGTCAAAAACTTTAAACAGTAAATAAGTGATGTAAACGATGTTATTTGGGTACAAAAATAATTTTCCTTTCGAGGAAAATGCATATTGTTTAATTTGTTACGAGCATTTATTTGATATATTGTAATATTCGTTTCCATACCCCAGTAAAAAGTTATCTCCGTTGAAAGTTGATACTCATATTTACCAAATGTGTTTTTGATTTTGAAAATGTGAACAACATTCATTTTCTTTTTCTCTTCTCTATTTTTTTCAATAAGAGAGATTGATTGAAAATATAAATAAACAAACCTAGGTCGGCACAAATATCTCCTTTATAGCTCTATTGAATTAAACGTGAAGTAAGTAAAATGAAAATGCTGCGTCAAAAACTTTAAACACTAAATAAATGATGTAAACGATGTTATTTGGGTACAAAAACGATTTTTTTCTTGCATGACCAATGCATATTGTGTAATTTGATAAGAGCTTCCATTTAATAAATTATAATATTCATTTCGATAACCGAGTAAAAAGTTATCTCCTTTGAAAGTTTTTACACTTATTTACCAAATGTTTTTTTGTTTTTGAAAATGTTAACAACATCTCCGTTCTTTTTTTCTACTCAATATTTTTTTCAATAAGAGAGATTGATTGAAAATATAAAAAACAAACCTAGATCGGCACCAATATCTCCTTTATAGGTCTATTGAATTAAACCAGACGTAAGTAAAATGAAAATGGTGCCTCAAAAACTTTAAATAGTAAATAAGTGATGTAAACGATGTTATTTGGGTACAAAAATGATTTTCCTTTCAATGAAAATGCATATTGTTTAATTTGATACAAGCTTTAATTTGATATATTATAATATTCGTTTCGATACCCCAGTCAAAAGTTATCTCCGTTGAAAGTTGTAGCTCATATTTACCAAATGTGTTTTCGATTTTTAAAACGTGAACCACATTCATTTTCTTTTTCTCTTCTCTATTTTTTTCAATAAGAGAGATTGATTGAAAATATAAATAAAAAAACCTAGGTCAGCACCAATATTTCCTTTATAGCTCTATTGAATTAAACCTGAAGTAAGTAAAATTAAAATGCTACGTCAAAAAATTTAAACACTAAATAAATGATATAAACGATGTTATTTGTGTACAAAAACGAATTTTTTCTTTCGAGAACAATGCATATTGTGTAATTTGATACGAGCTTCCATTTAATAAATTATAATATTCGTTTCGATACCCGAGTAAAAAGTTATCTTCGTCGAAAGTTGTTACTCTTATTTACCAAATGTTTTTTTGTTTTTGAAAATGTCAACAACATCTCCATTCTTTTTTTCTACTCAATATTTTTTCAATAAGAGAGATTGATTGAAAATATAAAAAAACAAACCTAGATCGGCTCCAATATCTCCTTTATAGGTCTATTGAATTAAACCGGACGTAAGTAAAATCAAAATAGTGTGTCAAAAACTTTAAACAGTAAATAAGTGATGTAAACGATGTTATTTGGGTACAAAAATGATTTTCCTTTCGGGGAAAATGCATATTTTTTAATTTGTTACGAGCATTTATTTGATATATTATAATATTCGTTTCCATACCCCAGTAAAAAGTTATCTCCGTTGAAAGTTGTAACTCATATTTACCAAATGTGTTTTTGATTTTGAAAATGTGAACAACATTTATTTTCTTTTTCTCTTCTCTATTTTTTTCAATAAGAGAGATTGATTGAAAATATAAATAAACAAACCTAGGTCGGCACAAATATCTCCTTTATAGCTCTATTGAATTAAACGTGAAGTAAGTAAAATGAAAATGCTGCGTCAAAAACTTTAAACACTAAATAAATGATGTAAACGATGTTATTTGGGTACAAAAACGATTTTTTTCTTGCATGACCAATGCATATTGTGTAATTTGATAAGAGCTTCCATTTAATAAATTATAATATTCGTTTCGATAACCGAGAAAAAAGTTATATCCTTTGAAAGTTTTTACACTTATTTACCAATTGTTTTTTTGTTTTTGAAAATGTTAACAACATCTCCGTTCTTTTTTTCTACTCAATATTTTTTTCAATAAGAGAGATTGATTAAAAATATAAAAAACAAACCTAGATCGGCACCAATATCTCCTTTATAGGTCTATTGAATTAAACCAGACGTAAGTAAAATGAAAATGGTGCCTCTAAAACTTTAAATAGTAAATAAGTGATGTAAACGATGTTATTTGGGTACAAAAATGATTTTCCTTTCAAGGAAAATGCATATTGTTTAATTTGATACGAGCTTTAATTTGATATATTATAATATTCGTTTCGATACCCCAGTCAAAAGTTATCTCCGTTGAAAGTTGTAGCTCATATTTACCAAATGTGTTTTCGATTTTGAAAACGTGAACCACATTCATTTTCTTTTTCTCTTCTCTATTTTTTTCAATAAGAGAGATTGATTGAAAATATAAATAAAAAAACCTAGGTCAGCACCAATATCTCCTATATAGCTCTATTGAATTAAACCTGAAGTAAGTAAAATTAAAATGCTACGTCAAAAAATTTAAACACTAAATAAATGATATAAACGATGTTATTTGTGTACAAAAACGAATTTTTTCTTGTGAGACCAATGCATATTGTGTAATTTGATACGAGCTTCCATTTAATAAATTATAATATTCGTTTCGATACCCGAGTAAAAAGTTATCTTCGTCGAAAGTTGTTACTCTTATTTACCAAATGTTTTTTTGTTTTTGAAAATGTCAACAACATCTCCATTCTTTTTTTCTACTCAATATTTTTTCAATAAGAGAGATTGATTGAAAATATAAAAAAACAAACCTAGATCGGCTCCAATATCTCCTTTATAGGTCTATTGAATTAAACCGGACGTAAGTAAAATCAAAATAGTGTGTCAAAAACTTTAAACAGTAAATAAGTGATGTAAACGATGTTATTTGGGTACAAAAATGATTTTCCTTTCGAGGAAAATGCTTATTGTTTAATTTGATACGAGCATTTATTTAATATATTATAATATTCGTTTCCATACCCCAGTAAAACGTTATCTCCGTTGAAAGTTGTAACTCATATTTACCAAATGTGTTTTTGATTGTGAAAATGTGAACAATATTCATTTTCTTTTTCTCTTCTCTATTTTTTTCAATAAGAGAGATTGATTGAAAATATAAATAAACAAACCTAGGTCGGCACCAATATCTCCTTTATAGCTCTATTCAACTAAACGTGAAGTAAGTAAAATGAAAATGCTGCGTCAAAAACTTTAAACACTAAATAAATGATGTAAACGTTGTTATTTGGGTACAAAAACGATTTTTTTCATGCATGACCAATGCATATTGTGTAATTTGATAAGAGCTTCCATTTAATAAATTATAATATTCGTTTCGATACCCGAGTAAAAAGTTATCTCCTTTGAAAGTTTTTACACTTATTTACCAAATGTTTTTTTGTTTTTGAAAATGTTAACAACATCTCCGTTATTTTTTTCTACTCAATATTTTTTCAATAAGAGATATTGATTGAAAATATAAAAAAACAAACCTAGATCGGCTCCAATATCTCCTTTATAGGTCTATTGAATTAAACCGGACGTAAGTAAAATCAAAATAGTGTGTCAAAAACTTTAAACAGTAAATAAGTGATGTAAACGATGTTATTTGGGTACAAAAATGATTTTCCTTTCGAGGAAAATGCATATTGTTTAATTTGATACGAGCATTTATTTGATATATTATAATATTCGTTTCCATACCCCAGTAAAACGTTATCTCCGTTGAAAGTTGTAACTCATATTTACCAAATGTGTTTTTGATTGTGAAAATGTGAACAATATTCATTTTCTTTTTCTCTTCTCTATTTTTTTCAATAAGAGAGATTGATTGAAAATATAAATAAACAAACCTAGGTCGGCACCAATATCTCCTTTATAGCTCTATTCAACTAAACGTGAAGTAAGTAAAATGAAAATGCTGCGTCAAAAACTTTAAACACTAAATAAATGATGTAAACGTTGTTATTTGGGTAAAAAAACGATTTTTTTCATGCATGACCAATGCATATTGTGTAATTTGATAAGAGCTTCCATTTAATAAATTATAATATTCGTTTCGATACCCGAGTAAAAAGTTATCTCCTTTGAAAGTTTTTACACTTATTTACCAAATGTTTTTTTGTTTTTGAAAATGTTAACAACATCTCCGTTATTTTTTTCTACTCAATATTTTTTCAATAAGAGATATTGATTGAAAATATAAAAAAACAAACCTAGATCGGCTCCAATATCTCCTTTATAGGTCTATTGAATTAAACCGGACGTAAGTAAAATCAAAATAGTGTGTCAAAAACTTTAAACAGTATATAAGTGATGTAAACGATGTTATTTGGGTACAAAAATGATTTTCCTTTCGAGGAAAATGCATATTGTTTAATTTGTTACGAGCATTTATTTGATATATTATAATATTCGTTTCCATACCCCAGTAAAAAGTTATCTCTGTTGAAAGTTGTAACTCATATATTACCAAATGTGTTTTTGATTTTGAAAATGTGAACAACATTCATTTTCTTTTTCTCTTCTCTATTTTTTTCAATAAGAGAGATTGATTGAAAATATAAATAAACAAACCTAGGTCGGCACCAATATCTCCTTTATAGCTCTATTGAATTAAACCGGAAGTAAGTAAAATGAAAATGGTGCCTCAAAAACTTTAAATAGTAAATAAGTGATGTAAACGATGTTATTTGGGTACAAAAATGATTTTCCATTCGAGGAAAATGCATATTGTTTAATTTGATACGAGCTTTAATTTGATATATTATAATATTCGTTTCGATACCCCAGTAAAAAGTTATCTCCGTTTAAAGTTGTAGCTCATATTTACCAAATGTGTTTTCGATTTTGAAAACGTGAACCACATTCATTTTCTTTTTCTCTTCTCTATTTTTTTCAATAAGAGAGATTGATTGAAAATATAAATAAAAAAACCTAGGTCAGCACCAATATCTCCTTTATAGCTCTATTGAATTAAACCTGAAGTAAGTAAAATTAAAATGCTACGTCAAAAAATTTAAACACTAAATAAATGATATAAACGATGTTATTTGTGTACAAAAACGAATTTTTTCTTGCGAGACCAATGCATATTGTGTAATTTGATACGAGCTTCCATTTAATAAATTATAATATTCATTTCGATACCCGAGTAAAAAGTTATCTCCTTTGAAAGTTTTTACACTGATTTACCAAATGTTTTTTTGTTTTTGAAAATGTTAACAACATCTCCGTTATTTTTTTCTACTCAATATTTTTTCAATAAGAGATATTGATTGAAAATATAAAAAAACAAACCTAGATCGGCTCCAATATCTCCTTTATAGGTCTATTGAATTAAACCGGACGTAAGTAAAATCAAAATAGTGTGTCAAAAACTTTAAACAGTAAATAAGTGATGTAAACGATGTTATTTGGGTACAAAAATGATTTTCCTTTCGAGGAAAATGCATATTGTTTAATTTGATACTAGCATTTATTTGATATATTATAATATTCATTTCCATACCCCAGTAAAAAGTTATCTCCGTTGAAAGTTGTAACTCATATTTACCAAATGTGTTTTTGATTGTGAAAATGTGAACAACATTCATTTTCTTTTTCTCTTCTCTATTTTTTTCAATAAGAGAGATTGATTGAAAATATAAATAAACAAACCTAGGTCGGCACCAATATCTCCTTTATAGCTCTATTGAACTAAACGTGAAGTAAGTAAAATGAAAATGCTGCGTCAAAAACTTTAAACACTAAATAAATGATGTAAACGTTGTTATTTGGGTACAAAAACGATTTTTTTCATGCATGACCAATGCATATTGTGTAATTTGATAAGAGCTTCCATTTAATAAATTATAATATTCGTTTCGATACCCGAGTAAAAAGTTATCTCCTTTGAAAGTTTTTACACTTATTTACCAAATGTTTTTTTGTTTTTGAAAATGTGAACAACATCTCCGTTCTTTTTTTCTACTCAATATTTTTTCAATAAGAGAGATTGATTGAAAATATAAAAAAACAAACCTAGATCGGCTCCAATATCTTCTTTATAGGTCTATTGAATTAAACCGGACGTAAGTAAAATCAAAATAGTGTGTCAAAAACTTTAAACAGTAAATAAGTCATGTAAACGATGTTATTTGGGTACAAAAATGATTTTCCTTTCGAGGAAAATGCATATTGTTTAATTTGTTATGAGCATTTATTTGATATATTATAATATTCGTTTCCATACCCTAGTAAAAAGTTATCTCCGTTGAAAGTTGTAACTCATATTTACCAAATGTGTTTTTGATTTTGAAAATGTGAACAACATTCATTTTCTTTTTCTCTTCTCTATTTTTTTCAATAAGAGAGATTGATTGAAAATATAAATAAACAAACCTAGATGGGCACCAATATCTCCTTTATAGCTCTATTGAATTAAACCGGAAGTAAGTAAAATGAAAATGGTGCCTCAAAAACTTTAAATAGTAAATAAGTGATGTAAACGATGTTATTTGGGTACAAAAATGATTTTCCATTCGAGGAAAATGCATATTGTTTAATTTGATACGAGCTTTAATTTGATATATTATAATATTCGTTTCGATACCCCAGTCAAAAGTTATCTCCGTTGAAAGTTGTAGCTCATATTTACCAAATGTGTTTTCGATTTTGAAAACGTGAACCACATTCATTTTCTTTTTCTCTTCTCTATTTTTTTCAATAAGAGAGATTGAATGAAAATATAAATAAAAAAACCTAGGTCAGCACCAATATCTCCTTTATAGCTCTATTGAATTAAACCTGAAGTAAGTAAAATTAAAATGCTACATCAAAAAATTTAAACACTAAATAAATGATATAAACGATGTTATTTGGGTACAAAAACGATTTTTTTCATGCATGACCAATGCATATTGTGTAATTTGATACGAGCTTCCATTTAATAAATTATAATATTCGTTTCGATACCCGAGTAAAAAGTTATCTCCTTTGAAAGTTTTTACACTGATTTACCAAATGTTTTTTTGTTTTTGAAAATGTTAACAACATCTCCGTTATTTTTTTCTACTCAATATTTTTTCAATAAGAGAGATTGATTGAAAATATAAAAAAACAAACCTAGATCGGCTCCAATATCTTCTTTATAGGTCTATTGAATTAAACCGGACGTAAGTAAAATCAAAATAGTGTGTCAAAAACTTTAAACAGTAAATAAGTCATGTAAACGATGTTATTTGGGTACAAAAATGATTTTCCTTTCGAGGAAAATGCATATTGTTTAATTTGATACGAACATTTATTTGATATATTATAATATTCGTTTCGATACCCCAGTAAAAAGTTATCTCCGTTGAAAGTTGTAACTCATATTTACCAAATGTGTTTTTGATTTTGAAAATGTGAACAACATTCATTTTCTTTTTCTCTTCTCTATTTTTTTCAATAAGAGAGATTGATTGAAAATATAAATAAACAAACCTAGGTCGGCACCAATATCTCCTTTATAGCTCTATTGAATTAAACCGGAAGTAAGTAAAATGAAAATGGTGCCTCAAAAACTTTAAATAGTAAATAAGTGATGTAAACGATGTTATTTGGGTACAAAAATGATTTTCCATTCGAGGAAAATGCATATTGTTTAATTTGATACGAGCTTTAATTTGATATATTATAATATTCGTTTCGATACCCCAGTAAAAAGTTATCTCCGTTTAAAGTTGTAGCTCATATTTACCAAATGTGTTTTCGATTTTGAAAACGTGAACCACATTCATTTTCTTTTTCTCTTCTCTATTTTTTTCAATAAGAGAGATTGATTGAAAATATAAATAAAAAAACCTAGGTCAGCACCAATATCTCCTTTATAGCTCTATTGAATTAAACCTGAAGTAAGTAAAATTAAAATGCTACGTCAAAAAATTTAAACACTAAATAAATGATATAAACGATGTTATTTGTGTACAAAAACGAATTTTTTCTTGCGAGACCAATGCATATTGTGTAATTTGATACGAGCTTCCATTTAATAAATTATAATATTCGTTTCGATACCCGAGTAAAAAGTTATCTCCTTTGAAAGTTTTTACACTGATTTACCAAATGTTTTTTTGTTTTTGAAAATGTTAACAACATCTCCGTTATTTTTTTCTACTCAATATTTTTTCAATAAGAGATATTGATTGAAAATATAAAAAAACAAACCTAGATCGGCTCCAATATCTCCTTTATAGGTCTATTGAATTAAACGAGACGTAAGTAAAATCAAAATAGTGTGTCAAAAACTTTAAACAGTAAATAAGTGATGTAAACGATGTTATTTGGGTACAAAAATGATTTTCCTTTCGAGGAAAATGCATATTGTTTAATTTGATACTAGCATTTATTTGATATATTATAATATTCATTTCCATACCCCAGTAAAAAGTTATCTCCGTTGAAAGTTGTAACTCATATTTACCAAATGTGTTTTTGATTGTGAAAATGTGAACAACATTCATTTTCTTTTTCTCTTCTCTATTTTTTTCAATAAGAGAGATTGATTGAAAATATATATAAACAAACCTAGGTCGGCACCAATATCTCCTTTATAGCTCTATTGAACTAAACGTGAAGTAAGTAAAATGAAAATGCTGCGTCAAAAACTTTAAACACTAAATAAATGATGTAAACGTTGTTATTTGGGTACAAAAACGATTTTTTTCATGCATGACCAATGCATATTGTGTAATTTGATAAGAGCTTCCATTTAATAAATTATAATATTCGTTTCGATACCCGAGTAAAAAGTTATCTCCTTTGAAAGTTTTTACACTTATTTACCAAATGTTTTTTTGTTTTTGAAAATGTGAACAACATCTCCGTTCTTTTTTTCTACTCAATATTTTTTCAATAAGAGAGATTGATTGAAAATATAAAAAAACAAACCTAGATCGGCTCCAATATCTTCTTTATAGGTCTATTGAATTAAACCGGACGTAAGTAAAATCAAAATAGTGTGTCAAAAACTTTAAACAGTAAATAAGTCATGTAAACGATGTTATTTGGGTACAAAAATGATTTTCCTTTCGAGGAAAATGCATATTGTTTAATTTGTTATGAGAATTTATTTGATATATTATAATATTCGTTTCCATACCCTAGTAAAAAGTTATCTCCGTTGAAAGTTGTAACTCATATTTACCAAATGTGTTTTTGATTTTGAAAATGTGAACAACATTCATTTTCTTTTTCTCTTCTCTATTTTTTTCAATAAGAGAGATTGATTGAAAATATAAATAAACAAACCTAGATGGGCACCAATATCTCCTTTATAGCTCTATTGAATTAAACCGGAAGTAAGTAAAATGAAAATGGTGCCTCAAAAACTTTAAATAGTAAATAAGTGATGTAAACGATGTTATTTGGGTACAAAAATGATTTTCCATTCGAGGAAAATGCATATTGTTTAATTTGATACGAGCTTTAATTTGATATATTATAATATTCGTTTCGATACCCCAGTCAAAAGTTATCTCCGTTGAAAGTTGTAGCTCATATTTACCAAATGTGTTTTCGATTTTGAAAACGTGAACCACATTCATTTTCTTTTTCTCTTCTCTATTTTTTTCAATAAGAGAGATTGAATGAAAATATAAATAAAAAAACCTAGGTCAGCACCAATATCTCCTTTATAGCTCTATTGAATTAAACCTGAAGTAAGTAAAATTAAAATGCTACATCAAAAAATTTAAACACTAAATAAATGATATAAACGATGTTATTTGGGTACAAAAACGATTTTTTTCATGCATGACCAATGCATATTGTGTAATTTGATACGAGCTTCCATTTAATAAATTATAATATTCGTTTCGATACCCGAGTAAAAAGTTATCTCCTTTGAAAGTTTTTACACTGATTTACCAAATGTTTTTTTGTTTTTGAAAATGTTAACAACATCTCCGTTATTTTTTTCTACTCAATATTTTTTCAATAAGAGAGATTGATTGAAAATATAAAAAAACAAACCTAGATCGGCTCCAATATCTTCTTTATAGGTCTATTGAATTAAACCGGACGTAAGTAAAATCAAAATAGTGTGTCAAAAACTTTAAACAGTAAATAAGTCATGTAAACGATGTTATTTGGGTACAAAAATGATTTTCCTTTCGAGGAAAATGCATATTGTTTAATTTGATACGAACATTTATTTGATATATTATAATATTCGTTTCGATACCCCAGTAAAAAGTTATCTCCGTTGAAAGTTGTAACTCATATTTACCAAATGTGTTTTTGATTGTGAAAATGTGAACAACATTCATTTTCTTTTTCTCTTCTCTATTTTTTTCAATAAGAGAGATTGATTGAAAATATAAATAAACAAACCTAGGTCGGCACCAATATCTCCTTTATAGCTCTATTGAACTAAACGTGAAGTAAGTAAAATGAAAATGCTGCGTCAAAAACTTTAAACACTAAATAAATGATGTAAACGATGTTATTTGGGTACAAAAACGATTTTTTTCTTGCATGACCAATGCATATTGTGTAATTTGATAAGAGCTTCCATTTAATAAATTATAATATTCGTTTCGATAACCGAGTAAAAAGTTATCTCCTTTGAAAGTTTTTACACTTATTTACCAAATGTTTTTTTGTTTTTGAAAATGTTAACAACATCTCCGTTCTTTTTTTCTACTCAATATTTTTTCAATAAGAGAGACTGATTGAAAATATTAAAAAAAAACCTAGATCGGATCCAATATCTCCTTTATAGTTCTATTGAATTAAACCGGACTTAAGTAAAATCAAAATAGTGCGTCAAAAACTTTAAACAGTAAATAAGTGATGTAAACGATGTTATTTGGGTACAAAAATGATTTTCCTTTCGAGGAAAATGCATATTGTTTAATTTGATACGAGCTTTAATTTGATATATTATAATATTCGTTTCGATACCCCAGTCAAAAGTTATCTCCGTTGAAAGTTGTAGCTCATATTTACCAAATGTGTTTTCGATTTTGAAAACGTGGACCACATTCATTTTCTTTTTCTCTTCTCTATTTTTTTCAATAAGAGAGATTGATTGAAAATATAAATAAAAAAACCTAGGTCAGCACCAATATCTCCTTTATAGCTCTATTGAATTAAACCTGAAGTAAGTAAAATTAAAATGCTACATCAAAAAATTTAAACACTCAATAAATGATATAAACGATGTTATTTGGGTACAAAAACGAATTTTTTCTTGCGAGACCAATGCATATTGTGTAATTTGATACGAGCTTCCATTTAATAAATTATAATATTCGTTTCGATACCCGAGTAAAAAGTTATCTTCGTTGAAAGTTGTTACTCTTATTTACCAAATGTTTTTTTGTTTTTGAAAATGTTAACAACATCTCCGTTCTTTTTTTCTACTCAATATTTTTTCAATAAGAGAGATTGATTGAAAATATAAAAAAACAAACCTAGATCGGCTCCAATATCTCCTTTATAGGTCTATTGAATTAAACCGGACGTAAGTAAAATCAAAATAGTGTGTCAAAAACTTTAAACAGTAAATAAGTGATGTAAACGATGTTATTTGGGTACAAAAATGATTTTCCTTTCGAGGAAAATGCATATTGTTTAATTTGATACGAGCTTTAATTTGATATATTATAATATTCGTTTCGATACCCCAGTCAAAAGTTATCTCCGTTGAAAGTTGTAGCTCATATTTACCAAATGTGTTTTCGATTTTGAAAACGTGAACCACATTCATTTTCTTTTTCTCTTCTCTATTTTTTTCAATAAGAGAGATTGATTCAAAATATAAATAAAAAAACCTAGGTCAGCACCAATATCTCCTTGCTCTATTGAATTAAACCTGAAGTAAGTAAAATCAAAATGCTACGTCAAAAAATTTAAACACTAAATAAATGATATAAACGATGTTATTTGTGTACAAAAACGAATTTTTTCTTGCGAGACCAATGCATATTGTGTAATTTGATACGAGCTTCCATTTAATAAATTATAATATTCGTTTCGATACCCGAGTAAAAAGTTATCTTCGTTGAAAGTTGTTACTCTTATTTACCAAATGTTTTTTTGTTTTTGAAAATGTTAACAACATCTCCGTTCTTTTTTTCTACTCAATATTTTTTCAATAAGAGAGATTGATTGAAAATATAAAAAAAACAAACCTAGATCGGCTCCAATATCTCCTTTATAGGTCTATTGAATTAAACCGGACGTAAGTAAAATCAAAATAGTGTGTCAAAAACTTTAAACAGTAAATAAGTGATGTAAACGATGTTATTTGGGTACAAAAATGATTTTCCTTTCGAGGAAAATGCATATTGTTTAATTTGATACGAGCTTTAATTTGATATATTATAATATTCGTTTCGATACCCCAGTCAAAAGTTATCTCCGTTGAAAGTTGTAGCTCATATTTACCAAATGTGTTTTCGATTTTGAAAACGTGAACCACATTCATTTTCTTTTTCTCTTCTCTATTTTTTTCAATAAGAGAGATTGATTCAAAATATAAATAAAAAAACCTAGGTCAGCACCAATATCTCCTTGCTCTATTGAATTAAACCTGAAGTAAGTAAAATCAAAATGCTACGTCAAAAAATTTAAACACTAAATAAATGATATAAACGATGTTATTTGTGTACAAAAACGAATTTTTTCTTGCGAGACCAATGCATATTGTGTAATTTGATACGAGCTTCCATTTAATAAATTATAATATTCGTTTCGATACCCGAGTAAAAAGTTATCTTCGTTGAAAGTTGTTACTCTTATTTACCAAATGTTTTTTTGTTTTTGAAAATGTTAACAACATCTCCGTTCTTTTTTTCTACTCAATATTTTTTCAATAAGAGAGATTGATTGAAAATATAAAAAAACAAACCTAGATCGGCTCCAATATCTCCTTTATAGGTCTATTGAATTAAACCGGACGTAAGTAAAATCAAAATAGTGTGTCAAAAACTTTAAACAGTAAATAAGTGATGTAAACGATGTTATTTGGGTACAAAAATGATTTTCCTTTCGAGGAAAATGCATATTGTTTAATTTGATACGAGCTTTAATTTGATATATTATAATATTCGTTTCGATACCCCAGTAAAAAGTTATCTCCGTTGAAAGTTGTAGCTCATATTTACCAAATGTGTTTTCGATTTTGAAAACGTGAACCACATTCATTTTCTTTTTCTCTTCTCTATTTTTTTCAATAAGAGAGATTGATTGAAAATATAAATAAAAAAACCTAGGTCAGCACCAATATCTCCTTGCTCTATTGAATTAAACCTGAAGTAAGTAAAATTAAAATGCTACGTTAAAAAATTTAAACACTAAATAAATGATATAAACGATGTTATTTGTGTACAAAAACGAATTTTTTCTTGCGAGACCAATGCATATTGTGTAATTTGATACGAGCTTCCATTTAATAAATTATAATATTCGTTTCGATACCCGAGTAAAAAGTTATCTTCGTTGAAAGTTGTTACTCTTATTTACCAAATGTTTTTTTGTTTTTGAAAATGTTAACAACATCTCCGTTCTTTTTTTCTACTCAATATTTTTTCAATAAGAGAGATTGATTGAAAATATAAAAAAACAAACCTAGATCGGCTCCAATATCTCCTTTATAGGTCTATTGAATTAAACCGGACGTAAGTAAAATCAAAATAGTGTGTCAAAAACTTTAAACAGTAAATAAGTGATGTAAACGATGTTATTTGGGTACAAAAATGATTTTCCTTTCGAGGAAAATGCATATTGTTTAATTTGATACGAGCTTTAATTTGATATATTATAATATTCGTTTCGATACCCCAGTCAAAAGTTATCTCCGTTGAAAGTTGTAGCTCATATTTACCAAATGTGTTTTCGATTTTGAAAACGTGAACCACATTCATTTTCTTTTTCTCTTCTCTATTTTTTTCAATAAGAGAGATTGATTGAAAATATAAATAAAAAAACCTAGGTCAGCACCAATATCTCCTTGCTCTATTGAATTAAACCTGAAGTAAGTAAAATTAAAATGCTACGTCAAAAAATTTAAACACTAAATAAATGATATAAACGATGTTATTTGTGTACAAAAACGAATTTTTTCTTGCGAGACCAATGCATATTGTGTAATTTGATACGAGCTTCCATTTAATAAATTATAATATTCGTTTCGATACCCGAGTAAAAAGTTATCTTCGTTGAAAGTTGTTACTCTTATTTACCAAATGTTTTTTTGTTTTTGAAAATGTGAACAACATCTCTATTCTTTTTTTCTACTCAATATTTTTTCAATAAGAGAGATTGATTGAAAATATAAAAAAACAAACCTAGATCGGCTCCAATATCTCCTTTATAGGTCTATTGAATTAAACCGGACGTAAGTAAAATTAAAATAGTGTGTCAAAAACTTTAAACAGTAAATAAGTGATGTAAACGATGTTATTTGGGTACAAAAATGATTTTCCTTTCGAGGAAAATGCATATTGTTTAATTTGATACGAGCTTTAATTTGATATATTATAATATTCCTTTCGATACCCCAGTCAAAAGTTATCTCCGTTGAAAGTTGTAGCTCATATTTACCAAATGTGTTTTCGATTTTGAAAACGTGAACCACATTCATTTTCTTTTTCTCTTCTCTATTTTTTTCAATAAGAGAGATTGATTGAAAATATAAATAAAAAAACCTAGGTCAGCACCAATATCTCCTTTATAGCTCTATTGAATTAAACCTGAAGTAAGTAAAATTAAAATGCTACGTCAAAAAATTTAAACACTAAATAAATGATATAAACGATGTTATTTGGGTACCAAAACGAATTTTTTCTTGCGAGACCAATGCATATTGTGTAATTTGATACGAGCTTCCATATAATAAATTATAATATTCGTTTCGATACCCGAGTAAAAAGTTATCTCCTTTGAAAGTTTTTACACTTATTTACCAAATGTTTTTTTGTTTTTGAAAATGTTAACAACATCTCCGTTCTTTTTTTCTACTCAATATTTTTTCAATAAGAGAGATTGATTGAAAATATAAAAAAACAAACCTAGATCGGCTCCAATATCTCCTTTATATGTCTATTGAATTAAACCGGACGTAAGTAAAATCAAAATAGTGTGTCAAAAACTTTAAACAGTAAATAAGTGATGTAAACGATGTTATTTGGGTACAAAAATGATTTTCCTTTCGAGGAAAATGCATATTGTTTAATTTGATACGAGCTTTAATTTGATATATTATAATATTCGTTTCGATACCCCAGTCAAAAGTTATCTCCGTTGAAAGTTGTAGCTCATATTTACCAAATGTGTTTTCGATTTTGAAAACGTGAACCACATTCATTTTCTTTTTTTCTTCTCTATTTTTTTCAATAAGAGAGATTGATTGAAAATATAAATAAAAAAACCTAGGTCAGCACCAATATCTCCTTGCTCTATTGAATTAAACCTGAAGTAAGTAAAATTAAAATGCTACGTCAAAAAATTTAAACACTAAATAAATGATATAAACGATGTTATTTGTGTACAAAAACGAATTTTTTCTTGCGAGACCAATGCATATTGTGTAATTTGATACGAGCTTCCATTTAATAAATTATAATATTCGTTTCGATACCCGAGTAAAAAGTTATCTTCGTCGAAAGTTGTTACTCTTATTTACCAAATGTTTTTTTTTTTGAAAATGTCAACAACATCTCCATTCTTTTTTTCTACTCAATATTTTTTCAATAAGAGAGATTGATTGAAAATATAAAAAAACAAACCTAGATCGGCTCCAATATCTACTTTATAGGTCTATTGAATTAAACCGGACGTAAGTAAAATCAAAATAGTGTGTCAAAAACTTTAAACAGTAAATAAGTGATGTAAACGATGTTATTTGGGTACAAAAATGATTTTCCTTTCGAGGAAAATGCATATTGTTTAATTTGATACGAGCATTTATTTGATATATTATAATATTCGTTTCCATACCCCAGTAAAAAGTTATCTCCGTTGAAAGTTGTAACTCATATTTACCAAATGTGTTTTTGATTGTGAAAATGTGAACAACATTCATTTTCGTTTTCTCTTCTCTATTTTTTTCAATAAGAGAGATTGATTGAAAATATAAATAAACAAACCTAGGTCGGCACCAATATCTCCTTTATAGCTCTATTGAACTAAACGTGAAGTAAGTAAAATGAAAATGCTGCGTCAAAAACTTTAAACACTAAATAAATGATGTAAACGATGTTATTTGGGTACAAAAACGATTTTTTTCATGCCTGACCAATGCATATTGTGTCATTGGATAAGAGCTTCCATTTAATAAATTATAATATTCGTTTCGATACCCGAGTAAAAAGTTATCTTCGTTGAAAGTTGTTACTCTTATTTACCAAATGTTTTTTTGTTTTTGAAAATGTTAACAACATCTCCGTTATTTTTTTCTACTCAATATTTTTTCAATAAGAGATATTGATTGAAAATATAAAAAAACAAACCTAGATCGGCTCCAATATCTCCTTTATAGGTCTATTGAATTAAACCGGATGTAAGTAAAATCAAAATAGTGTGTCAAAAACTTTAAACAGTAAATAAGTGATGTAAACGATGTTATTTGGGTACAAAAATGATTTTCCTTTCGAGGAAAATGCATATTGTTTAATTTGTTACGAGCATTTATTTGATATATTATAATATTCGTTTCCATACCCCAGTAAAAAGTTATCTCCGTTGAAAGTTGTAACTCATATTTACCAAATGTGTTTTTGATTTTGAAAATGTGAACAACATTCATTTTCTTTTTCTCTTCTCTATTTTTTTCAATAAGAGAGATTGATTGAAAATATAAATAAACAAACCTAGGTCGGCACCAATATCTCCTTTATAGCTCTATTGAATTAAACCGGAAGTAAGTAAAATGAAAATGGTGCCTCAAAAAATTTAAATAGAAAATAAGTGATGTAAACGATGTTATTTGGGTACAAAAATGATTTTCCATTTGAGGAAAATGCATATTGTTTAATTTGATACGAGCTTTAATTTGATATATTATAATATTCGTTTCGATACCCCAGTCAAAAGTTATCTCCGTTGAAAGTTGTAGCTCATATTTACCAAATGTGTTTTCGATTTTGAAAACGTGAACCACATTCATTTTCTTTTTCTCTTCTCTATTTTTTTCAATAAGAGAGATTGATTGAAAATATAAATAAAAAAACCTAGGTCGGCACCAATATATCCTTTATAGCTCTATTGAACTAAACGTGAAGTAAGTAAAATGAAAATGCTGCGTCAAAAACTTTAAACACTAAATAAATGATGTAAACGTTGTTATTTGGGTACAAAAACGATTTTTTTCATGCATGACCAATGCATATTGTGTAATTTGATAAGAGCTTCCATTTAATAAATTATAATATTCGTTTCGATACCCGAGTAAAAAGTTACTCCTTTGAAAGTTTTTACACTTATTTACCAAATGTTTTTTTGTTTTTGAAAATGTTAACAACATCTCCGTTATTTTTTTCTACTCAATATTTTTTCAATAAGAGATATTGATTGAAAATATAAAAAAACAAACCTAGATCGGCTCCAATATCTCCTTTATAGGTCTATTGAATTAAACCGGACGTAAGTAAAATCAAAATAGTGTGTCAAAAACTTTAAACAGTAAATAAGTGATGTAAACGATGTTATTTGGGTACAAAAATGATTTTCCTTTCGAGGAAAATGCATATTGTTTAATTTGTTACGAGCATTTATTTGATATATTATAATATTCGTTTCCATACCCCAGTAAAAAGTTATCTCCGTTGAAAGTTGTAACTCATATTTACCAAATGAGTTTTTGATTTTGAAAATGTGAACAACATTCATTTTCTTTTTCTCTTCTCTATTTTTTTCAATAAGAGAGATTGATTAAAAATATAAATAAACAAACCTAGGTCGGCACCAATATCTCCTTTATAGCTCTATTGAATTAAACCGGAAGTAAGTAAAATGAAAATGGTGCCTCAAAAACTTTAAATAGTAAATAAGTGATGTAAACGATGTTATTTGGGTACAAAAATGATTTTCCATTCGAGGAAAATTCATATTGTTTAATTTGATACGAGCTTTAATTTGTTATATTATAATATTCGTTTCGATACCCCAGTAAAAAGTTATCTCCGTTGAAAGTTGTAGCTCATATTTACCAAATGTGTTTTCGATTTTGAAAACGTGAACCACATTCATTTTCTTTTTCTCTTCTCTATTTTTTCAATAAGAGAGATTGATTGAAAATATAAATAAAAAAACCTAGGTCAGCACCAATATCTCCTTTATAGCTCTATTGAATTAAACCTGAAGTAAGTAAAATTAAAATGCTACATCAAAAAATTTAAACACTAAATAAATGATATAAACGATGTTATTTGGGTACAAAAACGATTTTTTTCATGCATGACCAATGCATATTGTGTAATTTGATAAGAGCTTCCATTTAATAAATTATAATATTCGTTTCGATACCCGAGTAAAAAGTTATCTCCTTTGAAAGTTTTTACACTTATTTACCAAATGTTTTTTTGTTTTTGAAAATGTGAACAACATCTCCGTTCTTTTTTTCTACTCAATATTTTTTCAATAAGAGAGATTGATTGAAAATATAAAAAAACAAACCTAGATCGGCTCCAATATCTCCTTTATAGGTCTATTGAATTAAACCGGACGTAAGTAAAATCAAAATAGTGTGTCAAAAACTTTAAACAGTAAATAAGTCATGTAAACGATGTTATTTGGTTACAAAAATGATTTTCCTTTCGAGGAAAATGCATATTGTTTAATTTGATACGAGCATTTATTTGATATATTATAATATTCGTTTCGATACCCTAGTAAAAAGTTATCTCCGTTGAAAGTTGTAACTCATATTTACCAAATGTGTTTTTGATTTTGAAAATGTGAACAACATTGATTTTCTTTTTCTCTTCTCTATTTTTTTCAATAAGAGAGATTGATTGAAAATATAAATAAACAAACCTAGGTCGGCACCAATATCTCCTTTATAGCTCTATTGAACTAAACGTGAAGTAAGTAAAATGAAAATGATGCGTCAAAAACTTTAAACACTAAATAAATGATGTAAACGATGTTATTTGGGTACAAAAACGATTTTTTTCTTGCATGACCAATGCATATTGTGTAATTTGATAAGAGCTTCCATTTAATAAATTATAATATTCGTTTCGATAACCGAGTAAAAAGTTATCTCCTTTGAAAGTTTTTACACTTATTTACCAAATGTTTTTTTGTTTTTGAAAATGTTAACAACATCTCCGTTCTTTTTTTCTACTCAATATTTTTTCAATAAGAGAGATTGATTGAAAATATAAAAAAACAAACCTAGATCGGCTCCAATATCTCCTTTATAGGTCTATTGAATTAAACCGGACGTAAGTAAAATCAAAATAGTGTGTCAAAAACTTTAAACAGTAAATAAGTCATGTAAACGATGTTATTTGGGTACAAAAATGATTTCCCTTTCGAGGAATATGCATATTGTTTAATTTGATACGAGCATTTATTTGATATATTATAATATTCGTTTCGATACCCCAGTAAAAAGTTATCTCCGTTGAAAGTTGTAACTCATATTTACCAAATGTGTTTTTGATTGTGAAAATGTGAACAACATTCATTTTCTTTTTCTCTTCTCTATTTTTTTCAATAAGAGAGATTGATTGAAAATATAAATAAACAAACCTAGGTCGGCACCAATATCTCCTTTATAGCTCTATTGAACTAAAGGTGAAGTAAGTAAAATGAAAATGCTGCGTCAAAAACTTTAAACACTAAATAAATGATGTAAACGATGTTATTTGGGTACAAAAACGATTTTTTTCTTGCATGACCAATGCATATTGTGTAATTTGATAAGAGCTTCCATTTAATAAATTATAATATTCGTTTCGATAACCGAGTAAAAAGTTATCTCCTTTGAAAGTTTTTACACTTATTTAGCAAATGTTTTTTTGTTTTTGAAAATGTTAACAACATCTCCGTTCTTTTTTTCTACTCAATATTTTTTCAATAAGAGAGATTGATTGAAAATATAAAAAAAAAACCTAGATCGGATCGAATATCTCCTTTATAGTTCTATTAAATTAAACCGGACTTAAGTAAAATCATAATAGTGCGTCAAAAACTTTAAACAGTAAATAAGTGATTTAAACGATGTTATTTCGGTACAAAAATGATTTTCCTTTCGAGGAAAATGCATATTGTTTAATTTGATACGAGCTTTAATTTGATATATTATAATATTCGTTTCGATACCCCAGTAAAAAGTTATCTCCGTTGAAAGTTGTAGCTCATATTTACCAAATGTGTTTTCGATTTTGAAAACGTGGACCACATTCATTTTCTTTTTCTCTTCTCTATTTTTTTCAATAAGAGAGATTGATTGAAAATATAAATAAAAAAACCTAGGTCAGCACCAATATCTCCTTTATAGCTCTATTGAATTAAACCTGAAGTAAGTAAAATTAAAATGCTACATCAAAAAATTTAAACACTAAATAAATGATATAAACGATGTTATTTGGGTACAAAAACGAATTTTTCCTTGCGAGACCAATGCATATTGTGTAATTTGATACGAGCTTCCATTTAATAAATTATAATATTCATTTCGATACCCGAGTAAAAAGTTATCTTCGTTGAAAGTTGTTACTCTTATTTACCAAATGTTTTTTTGTTTTTGAAAATGTGAACAACATCTCCATTCTTTTTTTCTACTCAATATTTTTTCAATAAGAGAGATTGATTGAAAATATAAAAAAACAAACCTAGATCGGCTCCAATATCTCCTTTATAGGTCTATTGAATTAAACCGGACGTAAGTAAAATTAAAATAGTGTGTCAAAAACTTTAAACAGTAAATAAGTGATGTAAACGATGTTATTTGGGTACAAAAATGATTTTCCTTTCGAGGAAAATGCATATTGTTTAATTTGATACGAGCTTTAATTTGATATATTATAATATTCGTTTCGATACCCCAGTCAAAAGTTATCTCCGTTGAAAGTTGTAGCTCATATTTACCAAATGTGTTTTCGATTTTGAAAACGTGAACCACATTCATTTTCTTTTTCTCTTCTCTATTTTTTTCAATAAGAGAGATTGATTGAAAATATAAATAAAAAAACCTAGGTCAGCACCAATATCTCCTTTATAGCTCTATTGAATTATACCTGAAGTAAGTAAAATTAAAATGCTACGTCAAAAAATTTAAACACTAAATAAATGATATAAACGATGTTATTTGGGTACCAAAACGAATTTTTTCTTGCGAGACCGATGCATATTGTGTAATTTGATACGAGCTTCCATTTAATAAATTATAATATTCGTTTCGATACCCGAGTAAAAAGTTATCTTCGTTGAAAGTTGTTACTCTTATTTACCAAATGTTTTTTTGTTTTTGAAAATGTGAACAACATCTCCATTCTTTTTTTCTACTCAATATTTTTTCAATAAGAGAGATTGATTGAAAATATAAAAAAACAAACCTAGATCGTCTCCAATATCTCCTTTATAGGTCTATTGAATTAAACCGGACGTAAGTAAAATCAAAATAGTGTGTCAAAAACTTTAAACAGTAAATAAGTGATGTAAACGATGTTATTTGGGTACAAAAATGATTTTCCTTTCCAGGAAAATGCATATTGTTTAATTTGATACGAGCATTTATTTGATATATTATAATATTCGTTTCCATACCCCAGAAAAAAGTTATCTCCGTTGAAAGTTGTAACTCATATTTACCAAATGTGTTTTTGATTTTGAAAATGTGAACATCATTGATTTTCTTTTTCTCTTCTCTCTATTTTTTTCAATAAGAGAGATTGATTGAAAATATAAATAAACAAACCTAGGTCGACACCAATTTCTCCTTTATAGCTCTATTGAACTAAACGTTAAGTAAGTAAAATGAAAATGTTGCGTCAAAAACTTTAAACACTAAATAAATGATGTAAACGATGTTATTTGTGTACAAAAACGATTTTTTTCTTGCATGACCAATGCATATTGTGTAATTTGATAAGAGCTTCCATTTAATAAATTATAATATTCGTTTCGATAACCGAGTAAAAAGTTATCTCCTTTGAAAGTTTTTACACTTATTTAAAAAATGTTTTTTTGTTTTTGAAAATGTTAACAACATCTCCGTTCTTTTTTTCTACTCAATATTTTTTCAATAAGAGAGATTGATTGAAAATATAAATAAAAAAACCTAGGTCAGCACCAATATCTCCTTTATAGCTCTATTGAATTAAACCTGAAGTAAGTAAAATTAAAATGGTACATCAAAAAATTTAAACACTAAATAAATGATATAAACGATGTTATTTGGGTACAAAAACGAATTTTTTCTTGCGAGACCAATGCATATTGTGTAATTTGATACGAGCTTCCATTTAATAAATTATAATATTCGTTTCGATACCCGAGTAAAAAGTTATCTTCGTTGAAAGTTGCTACTCTTATTTACCAAATGTTTTTTTGTTTTTGAAAATGTGAACAACATCTCCATTCTTTTTTTCTTCTCAATATTTTTTCAAAAAGAGAGATTGATTGAAAATATAAAAAAACAAACCTAGATCGGCTCCAATATCTCCTTTATAGGTCTATTGAATTAAACCAGACGTAAGTAAAATTAAAATAGTGTGTCAAAAACTTTAAACAGTAAATAAGTGATGTAAACGATGTTATTTGGGTACAAAAATGATTTTCCTTTCGAGGAAAATGCATATTGTTTAATTTGATACGAGCTTTAATTTGATATATTATAATATTCGTTTCGATACCCCAGTCAAAAGTTATCTCCGTTGAAAGTTGTAGCTCATATTTACCAAATGTGTTTTCGATTTTGAAAACGTGAACCACATTCATTTTCTTTTTCTCTTCTCTATTTTTTTCAATAAGAGAGATTGATTGAAAATATAAATAAAAAAACCTAGGTCAGCACCAATATCTCCTTTATAGCTCTATTGAATTAAACCTGAAGTAAGTAAAATTAAAATGCTACGTCAAAAAATTTAAACACTAAATAAATGATATAAACGATGTTATTTGGGTACCAAAACGAATTTTTTCTTGCGAGACCAATGCATATTGTGTAATTTGATACGAGCTTCCATTTAATAAATTATAATATTCGTTTCGATACCCGAGTAAAAAGTTATCTTCGTTGAAAGTTGTTACTCTTATTTACCAAATGTTTTTTTGTTTTTGAAAATGTCAACAACATCTCCATTCTTTTTTTCTACTCAATATTTTTTCAATAAGGGAGATTGATTGAAAATATAAAAAAACAAACCTAGATCGGCTCCAATATCTCCTTTATAGGTCTATTGAATTAAACCGGACGTAACTAAAATCAAAATAGTGTGTCAAAAACTTTAAACAGTAAATAAGTGATGTAAACGATGTTATTTGGGTACAAAAATGATTTTCCTTTCGAGGAAAATGCATATTGTTTAATTTGTTACGAGCATTTATTTGATATATTATAATATTCGTTTCCATACCCCAGTAAAAAGTTATCTCCGTTGAAAGTTGTAACTCATATTTACCAAATGTGTTTTTGATTTTGAAAATGTGAACAACATTCATTTTCTTTTTCTCTTCTCTATTTTTTTCAATAAGAGAGATTGATTGAAAATATAAATAAACAAACCTAGGTCGGCACCAATATCTTTTTTATAGCTCTATTGAATTAAACGTGAAGTAAGTAAAATGAAAATGCTGCGTCAAAAACTTTAAACACTAAATAAATGATGTAAACGATGTTATTTGGGTACAAAAACGATTTTTTTCTTGCATGACCAATGCATATTTTGTAATTTGATAAGAGCTTCCATTTAATAAATTATAATATTCGTTTCGATAACCGAGTAAAAAGTTATCTCCTTTGAAAGTTTTTACACTTATTTACCAAATGTTTTTTTGTTTTTGAAAATGTTAACAACATCTCCGTTCTTTTTTTCTACTCAATATTTTTTTCAATAAGAGAGATTGATTGAAAATATAAAAAACAAACCTAGATCGGCACTAATATCTCCTTTATAGGTCTATTGAATTAAACCGGACGTAAGTAAAATGAAAATGGTGCCTCAAAAACTTTAAATAGTAAATAAGTGATGTAAACGATGTTATTTGGGTACAAAAATGATTTTCCTTTCAAGGAAAATGCATATTGTTTAATTTGATACGAGCTTTAATTTGATATATTATAATATTCGTTTCGATACCCCAGTCAAAAGTTATCTCCGTTGAAAGTTGTAGCTCATATTAACCAAATGTGTTTTCGATTTTGAAAACGTGAACCACATTCATTTTCTTTTTCTCTTCTCTATTTTTTTCAATAAGAGAGATTGATTGAAAATATAAATAAACAAACCTAGGTCGGCACCAATATCTCCATTATAGCTCTATTGAACTAAACCTGAAGTAAGTAAAATGAAAATGCTGCGTCAAAAACTTTAAACACTAACTAAATGATGTAAACGTTGTTATTTGGGTACAAAAACGATTTTTTTCATGCGAGACCAATGCATATTGTGTAATTTGATAAGAGCTTCCATTTAATAATTTATAATATTCGTTTCGATACCCGAGTAAAAAGTTATCTCCTTTGAAAGTTTTTACACTTATTTACCAAATGTTTTTTTGTTTTTGAAAATGTTAACAACATCTCCGTTCTTTTTTTCTACTCAATATTTTTTCAATAAGAGAGATTGATTGAAAATATAAAAAAAAAACCTAGATCGGCACCAATATCTCCTTTATAGGTCTATTGAATTAAACCGGACGTAAGTAAAATCAAAATAGTGTGTCAAAAACTTTAAACAGTAAATAAGTGATGTAAACGATGTTATTTGGGTACAAAAATGATTTTCCTTTCGAGGAAAATGCATATTGTTTAATTTGTTACGAGCATTTATTTGAAATATTATAATATTCGTTTCCATACCCCAGTAAAAAGTTATCTCCTTTGAAAGTTGTAACTCATATTTACCAAATGTGTTTTTGATTTTGAAAATGTGAACAACATTCATTTTCTTTTTCTCTTCTCTATTTTTTTCAATAAGAGAGATTGATTGAAAATATAAATAAACAAACCTAGGTCGGCACCAATACCTTTTTTATAGCTCTATTGAATTAAACGTGAAGTAAGTAAAATGAAAATGCTGCGTCAAAAACTTTAAACACTAAATAAATGATGTAAACGATGTTATTTGTGTACAAAAACGATTTTTTTCTTGCATGACCAATGCATATTGTGTAATTTGATAAGAGCTTCCATTTAATAAATTATAATATTCGTTTCGATAACCGAGTAAAAAGTTATCTCATTTGAAAGTTTTTACACTTATTTACCAAATGTTTTTTTGTTTTTGAAAATGTTAACAACATCTCCGTTCTTTTTTTCTACTCAATATTTTTTTCAATAAGAGAGATTGATTGAAAATATAAAAAACAAACCTAGATCGGCACCAATATCTCCTTTATAGGTCTATTGAATTAAACCGGACGTAAGTAAAATGAAAATGGTGCCTCAAAAACTTTAAATAGTAAATAAGTGATGTAAACGATGTTATTTGGGTACAAAAATGATTTTCCTTTCAAGGAAAATGCATATTGTTTAATTTGATACGAGCTTTAATTTGATATATTATAATATTCGTTTCGATACCCCAGTCAAAAGTTATCTCCGTTGAAAGTTGTAGCTCATATTTACCAAATGTGTTTTCGATTTTGAAAACGTGAACCACATTCATTTTGTTTTTCTTTTCTCTATTTTTTTCAATAAGAGAGATTGATTGAAAATATAAATAAACAAACCTAGGTCGGCACCAATATCTTTTTTATAGCTCTATTGAATTAAACGTGAAGTAAGTAAAATGAAAATGCTGCGTCAAAAACTTTAAACACTAAATAAATGATGTAAACGATGTTATTTGTGTACAAAAACGATTTTTTTCTTGCATGACCAATGCATATTGTGTAATTTGATAAGAGCTTCCATTTAATAAATTATAATATTCGTTTCGATAACCGAGTAAAAAGTTATCTCCTTTGAAAGTTTTTACACTTATTTACCAAATGTTTTTTTGTTTTTGAAAATGTTAACAACATCTCCGTTCTTTTTTTCTACTCAATATTTTTTTCAATAAGAGAGATTGATTGAAAATATAAAAAACAAACCTAGATCGGCACCAATATCTCCTTTATAGGTCTATTGAATTAAACCGGACGTAAGTAAAATGAAAATGGTGCCTCAAAAAATTTAAACAGTAAATAAGTGATGTAAACGATGTTATTTGGGTACAAAAATGATTTTCCTTTCAAGGAAAATGCATATTGTTTAATTTGATACGAGCTTTAATTTGATATATTATAATATTCGTTTCCATACCACAGTAAAAAGTTATCTCCGTTGAAAGTTGTAACTCATATTTACCAAATGTGTTTTTGATTGTGAAAATGTGAACAACATTCATTTTCTTTTTCTCTTCTCTATTTTTTTCAATAAGAGAGATTGATTGAAAATATAAATAAACAAACCTAGGTCGGCACCAATATCTCCTTTATAGCTCTATTGAACTAAACCTGAAGTAAGTAAAATGAAAATGCTGCGTCAAAAACTTTAAACACTAAATAAATGATGTAAACGTTGTTATTTGGGTACAAAAACGATTTTTTTCATGCGAGACCAATGCATATTGTGTAATTTGATAAGAGCTTCCATTTAATAATTTATAATATTCGTTTCGATACCCGAGTAAAAAGTTATCTCCTTTGAAAGTTTTTACACTTATTTACCAAATGTTTTTTTGTTTTTGAAAATGTTAACAACATCTCCGTTCTTTTTTTCTACTCAATATTTTTTCAATAAGAGAGATTGATTGAAAATATAAAAAAAAAAACCTAGATCGGCACCAATATCTCCTTTATAGGTCTATTGAATTAAACCGGACGTAAGTAAAATCAAAATAGTGTGTCAAAAACTTTAAACAGTAAATAAGTGATGTAAACGATGTTATTTGGGTACAAAAATGATTTTCCTTTCGAGGAAAATGCATATTGTTTAATTTGTTACGAGGATTTATTTGAAATATTATAATATTCGTTTCCATACCCCAGTAAAAAGTTATC
This sequence comes from Hippophae tibetana, assembly GCA_037013495.1. NCBI lineage: Eukaryota > Viridiplantae > Streptophyta > Magnoliopsida > Rosales > Elaeagnaceae > Hippophae > Hippophae tibetana. Next base: position 7,081,381 of record CM072808.1, on the reverse strand, counting down.
TCCGTTGAAAGTTGTAACTCATATTTACCAAATGTGTTTTTGATTTTGAAAATGTGAACAACATTCATTTTCTTTTTCTCTTCTCTATTTTTTTCAATAAGAGAGATTGATTGAAAATATAAATAAACAAACCTAGGTCGGCACCAATATCTTTTTTATAGCTCTATTGAATTAAACGTGAAGTAAGTAAAATGAAAATGCTGCGTCAAAAACTTTAAACACTAAATAAATGATGTAAACGATGTTATTTGTGTACAAAAACGATTTTTTTCTTGCATGACCAATGCATATTGTGTAATTTGATAAGAGCTTCCATTTAATAAATTATAATATTCGTTTCGATAACCGAGTAAAAAGTTATCTCCTTTGAAAGTTTTTACACTTATTTACCAAATGTTTTTTTGTTTTTGAAAATGTTAACAACATCTCCGTTCTTTTTTTCTACTCAATATTTTTTTCAATAAGAGAGATTGATTGAAAATATAAAAAACAAACCTAGATCGGCACCAATATCTCCTTTATAGGTCTATTGAATTAAACCGGACGTAAGTAAAATGAAAATGGTGCCTCAAAAACTTTAAATAGTAAATAAGTGATGTAAACGATGTTATTTGGGTACAAAAATGATTTTCCTTTCAAGGAAAATGCATATTGTTTAATTTGATACGAGCTTTAATTTGATATATTATAATATTCGTTTCGATACCCCAGTCAAAAGTTATCTCCGTTGAAAGTTGTAGCTCATATTTACCAAATGTGTTTTCGATTTTGAAAACGTGAACCACATTCATTTTGTTTTTCTTTTCTCTATTTTTTTCAATAAGAGAGATTGATTGAAAATATAAATAAACAAACCTAGGTTGACACCAATATCTTTTTTATAGCTCTATTGAATTAAACGTGAAGTAAGTAAAATGAAAATGCTGCGTCAACAACTTTAAACACTAAATAAATGATGTAAACGATGTTATTTGTGTACAAAAACGATTTTTTTCTTGCATGACCAATGCATATTGTGTAATTTGATAAGAGCTTCCATTTAATAAATTATAATATTCGTTTCGATAACCGAGTAAAAAGTTATCTCCTTTGAAAGTTTTTACACTTATTTACCAAATGTTTTTTTGTTTTTGAAAATGTTAACAACATCTCCGTTCTTTTTTTCTACTCAATATTTTTTTCAATAAGAGAGATTGATTGAAAATATAAAAAACAAACCTAGATCGGCACCAATATCTCCTTTATAGGTCTATTGAATTAAACCGGACGTAAGTAAAATGAAAATGGTGCCTCAAAAGCTTTAAATAGTAAATAAGTGATGTAAACGATGTTATTTGGGTACAAAAATGATTTTCCTTTCGAGGAAAATGCATATTGTTTAATTTGTTACGAGCATTTATTTGATATATTATAATATTCGTTTCCATACCACAGTAAAAAGTTATCTCCGTTGAAAGTTGTAACTCATATTTACCAAATGCGTTTTTGATTGTGAAAATGTGAACAACATTCATTTTCTTTTTCTCTTCTCTATTTTTTTCAATAAGAGAGATTGATTGAAAATATAAATAAACAAACCTAGGTCGTCACCAATATCTCCTTTATAGCTCTATTGAACTAAACCTGAAGTAAGTAAAATGAAAATGCTGCGTCAAAAACTTTAAACACTAAATAAATGATGTAAACGTTGTTATTTGGGTACAAAAACGATTTTTTTCATGCATGACCAATGCATATTGTGTAATTTGATAAGAGCTTCCATTTAATAAATTATAATATTCGTTTCGATACCCGAGTAAAAAGTTATCTCCTTTGAAAGTTTTTACACTTATTTACCAAATGTGTTTTTGTTTTTGAAAATGTTAACAACATCTCCGTTCTTTTTTTCTACTCAATATATTTTCAATAAGAGAGATTGATTGAAAATATAAAAAAAAAACCTAGATCGGATCCAATATCTCCTTTATAGTTCTATTGAATTAAACCGGACTTAAGTAAAATCAAAATAGTGCGTCAAAAACTTTAAACAGTAAATAAGTGATGTAAACGATGTTATTTGGGTACAAAAATGATTTTCCTTTCGAGGAAAATGCATATTGTTTAATTTGATACGAGCTTTAATTTGATATATTATAATATTCGTTTCGATACCCCAGTCAAAAGTTATCTCCGTTGAAAGTTGTAGCTCATATTTACCAAATGTGTTTTTGATTTTGAAAACGTGGACCACATTCATTTTCTTTTTCTCTTCTCTATTTTTTTCAATAAGAGAGATTGATTGAAAATATAAATAAAAAAACCTAGGTCAGCACCAATATCTCCTTTATTGCTCTATTGAATTAAACCTGAATTAAGTAAAATTAAAATGCTACATCAAAAAATTTAAACACTAAATAAATGATATAAACGATGTTATTTGGGTACAAAAACGAATTTTTTCTTGCGAGACCAATGCATATTGTGTAATTTGATACGAGCTTCCATTTAATAAATTATAATATTCGTTTCGATACCCGGATAAAAAGTTATCTTCGTCGAAAGTTGTTACTCTTATTTACCAAATGTTTTTTTGTTTTTGAAAATGTGAACAACATCTCCATTCTTTTTTTCTACTCAATATTTTTTCAATAAGAGAGATTGATTGAAAATATAAATAAACAAACCTAGGTCGGCACAACCATCTCCTTTATAGCTCTATTGAATTAAACGTGAAGTAAGTAAAATGAAAATGCTGCGTCAAAAACTTTAAACACTAAATAAATGATGTAAACGATGTTATTTGGGTACAAAAACGATTTTTTTCTTGCATGACCAATGCATATTGTGTAATTTGATAAGAGCTTCCATTTAATAAATTATAATATTCGTTTCGATAACCGAGTAAAAAGTTATCTCCTTTGAAAGTTTTTACACTTATTTACCAAATGTTTTTTTGTTTTTGAAAATGTTAACAACATCTCCGTTCTTTTTTTCTACTCAATATTTTTTCAATAAGAGAGATTGATTGAAAATATAAAAAAAAAACCTAGATCGGCACCAATATCTCCTTTATAGGTCTATTGAATTAAACCAGACGTAAGTAAAATGAACATGGTGCCTCAAAAACTTTAAATAGTAAATAAGTGATGTAAACGATGTTATTTGGGTACAAAAATGATTTTCCTTTCAAGGAAAATGCATATTGTTTAATTTGATACGAGCTTTAATTTGATATATTATAATATTCGTTTCGATACCTCAGTCAAAAGTTATCTCCGTTGAAAGTTGTAGCTCATATTTACCAAATGTGTTTTCGATTTTGAAAACGTGAACCACATTCATTTTCTTTTTCTCTTCTCTATTTTTTTCAATAAGAGAGATTGATTGAAAATATAAATAAACAAACCTAGGTCGACACCAATTTCTCCTTTATAGCTCTATTGAATTAAACCTGAAGTAAGTAAAATTAAAATGCTACGTCAAAAAATTTAAACACTAAATAAATGATATAAACGATGTTATTTGTGTACAAAAACGAATTTTTTCTTGCGAGACCAATGCATATTGTGTAATTTGATACGAGCTTCCATTTAATAAATTATAATATTCGTTTCGATACCCGAGTAAAAAGTTATCTTCGTCGAAAGTTGTTACTCTTATTTACCAAATGTTTTTTTGTTTTTGAAAATGTCAACAACATCTCCATTCTTTTTTTTCTACTCAATATTTTTTCAATAAGAGAGATAGATTGAAAATATAAAAAAATCAAACCTAGATCGGCTCCAATATCTCCTTTATAGGTCTATTGAATTAAACCGGACGTAAGTAAAATCAAAATAGTGTGTCAAAAACTTTAAACAGTAAATAAGTGATGTAAACGATGTTATTTGGGTACAAAAATGATTTTCCTTTCCAGGAAAATGCATATTGTTTAATTTGATACGAGCATTTATTTGATATATTATAATATTCGTTTCCATACCCCCGTAAAAAGTTATCTCCGTTGAAAGTTGTAACTCATATTTACCAAATGTGTTTTTGATTTTGAAAATGTGAACAACATTGATTTTCTTTTTCTCTTCTCTCTATTTTTTTCAATAAGAGAGATTGATTGAAAATATAAATAAACAAACCTAGGTCGACACCAATTTCTCCTTTATAGCTCTATTGAATTAAACGTGAAGTAAGTAAAATGAAAATACTGCGTCAAAAACTTTAAACACTAAATAAATGATGTAAACGATGTTATTTGGGTACAAAAACGATTTTTTTCATGCATGACCAATGCATATTGTGTAATTTGATACGAGCTTCCATTTAATAAATTATAATATTCGTTTGGATACCCGAGTAAAAAGTTATCTCCTTTGAAAGTTTTTACACTTATTTACCAAATGTTTTTTTGTTTTTGAAAATGTGAACAACATCTCCGTTCTTTTTTTCTACTCAATATTTTTTCAAAAAGAGAGATTGATTGAAAATATAAAAAACAAACCTAGATCGGCACCAATATCTCCTTTATAGGTTTATTGAATTAAACCGGACGTAAGTAAAATAAAAATGGTGCCTCAAAAACTTTAAATAGTAAATAAGTGATGTGAACGATGTTATTTGGGTACAAAAATGATTTTCCTTTCGAGGAAAATGCATATTGTTTAATTTGATACGAGCATTTATTTGATATATTATAATATTCTTTTCCATACCCCAGTAAAAAGTTATCTCAGTTGAAAGTTGTAACTCATATTTACCAAATGTCTTTTTGATTTTGAAAATGTGAACAACATTGATTTTCTTTTTCTCTTCTCTCTATTTTTTTCAATAAGAGAGATTGATTGAAAATATAAATAAACAAACCAAGGTCGACACCAATTTCTCCTTTATAGCTCTATTGAATTAAACGTGAAGTAAAATGAAAATGCTGCGTCAAAATCTTTAAACACTAAATAAATGATGTAAACGATGTTATTTGGGTACAAAAACGATTTTTTTCATGCATGACCAATGCATATTGTGTAATTTGATACGAGCTTCCATTTAATAAATTATAATATTCGTTTGGATACCCAAGAAAAAAGTTATCTCCTTTGAAAGTTTTTACACTTATTTACCAAATATTTTTTTGTTTTTGAAAATGTTAACAACATATCCGTTCTTTTTTTCTACTCAATATTTTTTCAATAAGAGAGATTGATTGAAAATATAAAAAAACAAACCTAGATCGGCACCAATATCTCCTTTATAGGTCAATTGAATTAAACCAGACGTAAGTAAAATGAAAATGGTGCCTCAAAAACTTTAAATAGTAAATAAGTGATGTAAACGATGTTATTTGGGTACAAAAATGATTTTCCTTTCGAGGAAAATGCATATTGTTTAATTTGATACAAGCATTTATTTGATATATTATAATATTCGTTTCGATACCCCAGTCAAAAGTTATCTCCGTTGAAAGTTGTAACTCATATTTACCAAATGTGTTTTTGATTTTGAAAATGTGAACAACATTCATTTTCTTTTTCTCTTCTCTATTTTTTTCAATAAGAGAGATTGATTGAAAATATAAATAAACAAACCTAGGTCGACACCAATTTCTCCTTTATAGCTCTATTGAATTAAACCTGAAGTAAGTAAAATGAAAATGCTACGTCAAAAAATTTAAACACTAAATAAATGATGTAAACGATGTTATTTGTGTACAAAAATGATTTTTTTCATGCATGACCAATGCATATTGTGTAATTTGATACGAGCTTCCATTTAATAAATTATAATATTCGTTTGGATACCCGAGTAAAAAGTTATCTTTTTTGAAAGTTTTTACACTTATTTACCAAATGTTTTTTTGTTTTTGAAAATGTTAACAACATATCCGTTCTTTTTTTCTACTCAATATTTTTTCAAAAAGAGAGATTGATTGAAAATATAAAAAAACAAACCTAGATCGGCACCAATATCTCCTTTATAGGTCTATTGAATTAAACCAGACATAAGTAAAATGAAAATGGTGCCTCAAAAACTTTAAATAGTAAATAAGTGATGTAAACGATGTTATTTGGATACAAAAATGATTTTCCTTTCGAGGAAAATGCATATTGTTTAATTTGATACGAGCATTTATTTGAAATATTATAATATTCGTTTCGATACCCCAGTCAAAAGTTATCTCCGTTGAAAATTGTAACTCATATTTACCAAATGTGTTTTTGATTTTGAAAATTTGAACAACATTCCTATTCTTTTTCTCTTCTCTATTTTTTTTTGGAATAATAGAGATTGATTGAAAATATAAATAAAGAAAACCTTAGGTCGGCACCAATATCTCCTTTATAGCTCTCTTGAATTAAACCGGAAGTAAGTAAAATGAAAATGGTGCGTCAAAAATTTTAAACACAAAATAAGTGATGTACACGATGTTATTTGGGTACAAAAACTACTTTTTCTTGCGAGACCAATGCATATTGTGTAATTTGATACGAGCTTCCATTTAATAAATTATAATATTCGTTTCGATACCCGAGTAAAAAGTTATCTCCTTTGAAAGTTGTTACTCTTATTTACCAAATGTTTTTTTGTTTTTGAAAATGTTAACAACATCTCCGTTCTTTTTTTCTACTCAATATTTTTTCAATAAGAGAGATTGATTGAAAATATAAAAAAAAACCTAGATCGGCACCAATATCTCCTTTATAGGTCTATTGAATTAAACCAGACGTAAGTAAAATGAACATGGTGCCTCAAAAACTTTAAATAGTAAATAAGTGATGTAAACGAAGTTATTTGGGTACAAAAATGATTTTCCTTTCAAGGAAAATGCATATTGTTTAATTTGATACGAGCTTTAATTTGATATATTATAATATTCGTTTCGATACCTCAGTCAAAAGTTATCTCCGTTGAAAGTTGTAGCTCATATTTACCAAATGTGTTTTCGATTTTGAAAACGTGAACCACATTCATTTTCTTTTTCTCTTCTCTATTTTTTTCAATAAGAGAGATTGATTGAAAATATAAATAAACAAACCTAGGTCGACACCAATTTCTCCTTTATAGCTCTATTGAATTAAACCTGAAGTAAGTAAAATTAAAATGCTACGTCAAAAAATTTAAACAATAAACAAATGATATAAACGATGTTATTTGTGTACAAAAACGAATTTTTTCTTGCGAGACCAATGCATATTGTGTAATTTGATACGAGCTTCCATTTAATAAATTATAATATTCGTTTCGATACCCGAGTAAAAAGTTATCTTCGTCGAAAGTTGTTACTCTTATTTACCAAATGTTTTTTTGTTTTTGAAAATGTCAACAACATCTCCATTCTTTTTTTCTACCCAATATTTTTTCAATAAGAGAGATTGATTGAAAATATAAAAAAAACAAACCTAGATCGGCTCCAATATCTCCTTTATAGGTCTATTGAATTAAACCGGACGTAAGTAAAATCAAAATAGTGTGTCAAAAACTTTAAACAGTAAATAAGTGATGTAAACGATGTTATTTGGGTACAAAAATGATTTTCCTTTCCAGGAAAATGCATATTGTTTAATTTGATACGAGCATTTATTTGATATATTATAATATTCGTTTCCATACCCCAGTAAAAAGTTATCTCCGTTGAAAGTTGTAACTCATATTTACCAAATGTGTTTTTGATTTTGAAAATGTGAACAACATTGATTTTCTTTTTCTCTTCTCTCTATTTTTTTCAATAAGAGAGATTGATTGAAAATATAAATAAACAAACCTAGGTCGACACCAATTTCTCCTTTATAGCTCTATTGAATTAAACGTGAAGTAAGTAAAATGAAAATGCTGCGTCAAAAACTTTAAACACTAAATAAATGATGTAAACGATGTTATTTGGGTACAAAAACGATTTTTTTTCATGCATGACCAATGCATATTGTGTAATTTGATACGAGCTTCCATTTAATAAATTATAATATTCGTTTCGATACCCGAGTAAAAAGTTATCTTCGTCGAAAGTTGTTACTCTTATTTACCAAATGTTTTTTTGTTTTTGAAAATGTCAACAACATCTCCATTCTTTTTTTCTACTCAATATTTTTTCAATAAGAGAGATTGATTGAAAATATAAAAAAACAAACCTAGATCGGCTCCAATATCTCCTTTATAGGTCTATTGAATTAAACCGGACGTAAGTAAAATCAAAATAGTGTGTCAAAAACTTTAAACAGTAAATAAGTGATGTAAACGATGTTATTTGGGTACAAAAATGATTTTCCTTTCCAGGAAAATGCATATTGTTTAATTTGATACGAGCATTTATTTGATATATTATAATATTCGTTTCCATACCCCAGTCAAAAGTTATCTCCGTTGAAAGTTGTAACTCATATTTACCAAATGTGTTTTTGATTTTGAAAATGTGAACAACATTCATTTTCTTTTTCTCTTCTCAATTTTTTTCAATAAGAGAGATTGATTGAAAATATAAATAAACAAACCTAGGTCGACACCAATTTCTCCTTTATAGCTCTATTGAATTAAACGTGAAGTAAGTAAAATGAAAATGCTGCGTCAAAAACTTTAAACACTAAATAAATGATGTAAACGATGTTATTTGGGTACAAAAATGATTTTTTTCATGCATGACCAATGCATATTGTGTAATTTGATACGAGCTTCCATTTAATAAATTATAATATTCGTTTGGATACCCGAGTAAAAAGTTATCTCCTTTGAAAGTTTTTACACTTATTTACCAAATGTTTTTTTGTTTTTGAAAATGTCAACAACATCTCCATTCTTTTTTTCTACTCAATATTTTTTCAATAAGAGAGATTGATTGAAAATATAAAAAAACAAACCTAGATCGGCTCCAATATCTCCTTTATAGGTCTATTGAATTAAACCGGACGTAAGTAAAATCAAAATAGTGTGTCAAAAACTTTAAACAGTAAATAAGTGATGTAAACGATGTTATTTGGGTACAAAAATGATTTTCCTTTCCCGGAAAATGCATATTGTTTAATTTGATACGAGCATTTATTTGATATATTATAATATTCGTTTCCATACACCAGTAAAAAGTTATCTCCGTTGAAAGTTGTAACTCATATTTACCAAATGTGTTTTTGATTTTGAAAATGTGAACAACATTGATTTTCTTTTTCTCTTCTCTCTATTTTTTTCAATAAGAGAGATTGATTGAAAATATAAATAAAAAAACCTAGGTCGACACCAATTTCTCCTTTATAGCTCTATTGAATTAAACGTGAAGTAAGTAAAATGAAAATGCTGCGTCAAAAACTTTAAACACTAAATAAATGATGTAAACGATGTTATTTGGGTACAAAAACGATTTTTTTCATGCATGACCAATGCATATTGTGTAATTTGATACGAGCTTCCATTTAATAAATTATAATATTCGTTTCGATACCCGAGTAAAAAGTTATCTTCGTCGAAAGTTGTTACTCTTATTTACCAAATGTTTTTTTGTTTTTGAAAATGTCAACAACATCTCCATTATTTTTTTCTACTCAATATTTTTTCAATAAGAGAGATTGATTGAAAATATAAAAAAACAAACCAAGATCGGCTCCAATATCTCCTTTATAGGTCTATTGAATTAAACCGGACGTAAGTAAAATCAAAATAGTGTGTCAAAAACTTTAAACAGTAAATAAGTGATGTAAAAGATGTTATTTGGGTACAAAAATGATTTTCCTTTCCAGGAAAATGCATATTGTTTAATTTGATACGAGCATTTATTTGATATATTATAATATTCGTTTCGATACCCCAGTCAAAAGTTATCTCCGTTGAAAATTGTAACTCATATTTACCAAATGTGTTTTTGATTTTGAAAATTTGAACAACATTCCTATTCTTTTTCTCTTCTCTATTTTTTTTGGAATAATAGAGATTGATTGAAAATCTTAATAAAGAAAACCTTAGGTCGGCACCAATATCTCCTTTATAGCTCTCTTGAATTAAACCGGAAGTAAGTAAAATGAAAATGGTGCGTCAAAATCTTTAAACACAAAATAAGTGATGTAAACGATGTTATTTGGGTACAAAAACTACTTTTTCTTGCGAGACCAATGCATATTGTGTAATTTGATACGAGCTTCCATTTAATAAATTATAATATTCGTTTCGATACCCGAGTAAAAAGTTATCTCCTTTGAAAGTTGTTACTCTTATTTACCAAATGTTTTTTTGTTTTTGAAAATGTTAACAACATCTCCGTTCTTTTTTTCTACTCAATATTTTTTCAATAAGAGAGATTGATTGAAAATATAAAAAAAAAACCTAGATCGGCTCCAATATCTCCTTTATAGGTCTATTGAATTAAACCAGACGTAAGTAAAATGAACATGGTGCCTCAAAAACTTTAAATAGTAAATAAGTGATGTAAACGAAGTTATTTGGGTACAAAAATGATTTTCCTTTCAAGGAAAATGCATATTGTTTAATTTGATACGAGCTTTAATTTGATATATTATAATATTCGTTTCGATACCTCAGTCAAAAGTTATCTCCGTTGAAAGTTGTAGCTCATATTTACCAAATGTGTTTTCGATTTTGAAAACGTGAACCACATTCATTTTCTTTTTCTCTTCTCTATTTTTTTCAATAAGAGAGATTGATTGAAAATATAAATAAACAAACCTAGGTCGACACCAATTTCTCCTTTATAGCTCTATTGAATTAAACCTGAAGTAAGTAAAATTAAAATGCTACGTCAAAAAATTTAAACACTAAACAAATGATATAAACGATGTTATTTGTGTACAAAAACGAATTTTTTCTTGCGAGACCAATGCATATTGTGTAATTTGATACGAGCTTCCATTTAATAAATTATAATATTAGTTTCGATACCCGAGTAAAAAGTTATCTTCGTCGAAAGTTGTTACTCTTATTTACCAAATGTTTTTTTGTTTTTGAAAATGTCAACAACATCTCCATTCTTTTTTTCTACTCAATATTTTTTCAATAAGAGAGATTGATTGAAAATATAAAAAAACAAACCTAGATCGGCTCCAATATCTCCTTTATAGGTCTATTGAATTAAACCGGACGTAAGTAAAATCAAAATAGTGTGTCAAAAACTTTAAACAGTAAATAAGTGATGTAAACGATGTTATTTGGGTACAAAAATGATTTTCCTTTCCAGGAAAATGCATATTGTTTAATTTGATACGAGCATTTATTTGATATATTATAATATTCGTTTCCATACCCCAGTAAAAAGTTATCTCCGTTGAAAGTTGTAACTCATATTTACCAAATGTGTTTTTGATTTTGAAAATGTGAACAACATTGATTTTCTTTTTCTCTTCTCTCTATTTTTTTCAATAAGAGAGATTGATTGAAAATATAAATAAACAAACCTAGGTCGACACCAATTTCTCCTTTATAGCTCTATTGAATTAAACGTGAAGTAAGTAAAATGAAAATACTGCGTCAAAAACTTTAAACACTAAATAAATGATGTAAACGATGTTATTTGGGTACAAAAACGATTTTTTTCATGCATGACCAATGCATATTGTGTAATTTGATACGAGCTTCCATTTAACAAATTATAATATTCGTTTGGATACCCGAGTAAAAAGTTATCTCCTTTGAAAGTTTTTACACTTATTTACCAAATGTTTTTTTGTTTTTGAAAATGTTAACAACATCTCCGTTCTTTTTTTTCTACTCAATATTTTTTCAATAAGAGAGATTGATTGAAAATATAAAAAACAAACCTAGATCGGCACCAATATCTCCTTTATAGGTCTATTGAATTAAACCGGACGTAAGTAAAATCAAAATAGTGTGTCAAAAACTTTAAACAGTAAATAAGTGATGTAAACGATGTTATTTGGGTACAAAAATGATTTTCCTTTCCAGGAAAATGCATATTGTTTAATTAGATACGAGCATTTATTTGTTATATTATAATATTCGTTTCGATACCCCAGTCAAAAGTTATCTCTGTTGAAAATTGTAACTCATATTTACCAAATGTGTTTTCGATTTTGAAAATTTGAACAACATTCCTATTCTTTTTCTCTTCTCTATTTTTTTTTGGAATAATAGAGATTGATTGAAAATCTTAATAAAGAAAACCTTAGGTCGGCACCAATATCTCCTTTATAGCTCTCTTGAATTAAACCGGAAGTAAGTAAAATGAAAATGGTGCGTCAAAATCTTTAAACACAAAATAAGTGATGTAAACGATGTTATTTGGGTACAAAAACTACTTTTTCTTGCGAGACCAATGCATATTGTGTAATTTGATACGAGCTTCCATTTAATAAATTATAATATTCGTTTCGATACCCGAGTAAAAAGTTATCTTCGTCGAAAGTTGTTACTCTTATTTACCAAATGTTTTTTTGTTTTCGAAAATGTCAACAACATCTCCATTCTTTTTTTCTACTCAATATTTTTTCAATAAGAGAGATTGATTGAAAATATAAAAAAACAAACCTAGATCGGCTCCAATATCTCCTTTATAGGTCTATTGAATTAAACCGGACGTAAGTAAAATCAAAATAGTGTGTCAAAAACTTTAAACAGTAAATAAGTGATGTAAACGATGTTATTTGGGTACAAAAATGATTTTCCTTTCCAGGAAAATGCATATTGTTTAATTTGATACGAGCATTTATTTGATATATTATAATATTCGTTTCCATACCCCAGTAAAAAGTTATCTCCGTTGAAAGTTGTAACTCATATTTACCAAATGTGTTTTTGATTTTGAAAATGTGAACAACATTGATTTTCTTTTTCTCTTCTCTCTATTTTTTTCAATAAGAGAGATTGATTGAAAATATAAATAAACAAACCTAGGTCGACACCAATTTCTCCTTTATAGCTCTATTGAATTAAACGTGAAGTAAGTAAAATGAAAATGCTGCGTCAAAAACTTTAAACACTAAATAAATTATGTAAACGATGTTATTTGGGTACAAAAACGATTTTTTTCATGCATGACCAATGCATATTGTGTAATTTGATACGAGCTTCCATTTAATAAATTATAATATTCGTTTCGATACCCGAGTAAAAAGTTATCTTCGTCGAAAGTTGTTACTCTTATTTACCAAATGTTTTTTTGTTTTTGAAAATGTCAACAACATCTCCATTCTTTTTTTCTACTCAATATTTTTTCAATAAGAGAGATTGATTGAAAATATAAAAAACAAACCTAGATCGGCACCAATATCTCCTTTATAGGTTTATTGAATTAAACCGGACGTAAGTAAAATAAAAATGGTGCCTCAAAAACTTTAAATAGTAAATAAGTGATGTGAACGATGTTATTTGGGTACAAAAATGATTTTCCTTTCGAGGAAAATGCATATTGTTTAATTTGATACGAGCATTTATTTGATATATTATAATATTCTTTTCCATACCCCAGTAAAAAGTTATCTCAGTTGAAAGTTGTAACTCATATTTACCAAATGTCTTTTTGATTTTGAAAATGTGAACAACATTGATTTTCTTTTTCTCTTCTCTCTATTTTTTTCAATAAGAGAGATTGATTGAAAATATAAATAAACAAACCAAGGTCGACACCAATTTCTCCTTTATAGCTCTATTGAATTAAACGTGAAGTAAAATGAAAATGCTGCGTCAAAATCTTTAAACACTAAATAAATCATGTAAACGATGTTATTTGGGTACAAAAACGATTTTTTTCATGCATGACCAATGCATATTGTGTAATTTGATACGAGCTTCCATTTAATAAATTATAATATTCGTTTGGATACCCAAGAAAAAAGTTATCTCCTTTGAAAGTTTTTACACTTATTTACCAAATATTTTTTTGTTTTTGAAAATGTTAACAACATATCCGTTCTTTTTTTCTACTCAATATTTTTTCAATAAGAGAGATTGATTGAAAATATAAAAAAACAAACCTAGATTGGCACCAATATCTCCTTTATAGGTCAATTGAATTAAACCAGACGTAAGTAAAATGAAAATGGTGCCTCAAAAACTTTAAATAGTAAATAAGTGATGTAAACGATGTTATTTGGATACAAAAATGATTTTCCTTTCGAGGAAAATGCAAATTGTTTAATTTGATACAAGCATTTATTTGATATATTATAATATTCGTTTCGATACCCCAGTCAAAAGTTATCTCCGTTGAAAGTTGTAACTCATATTTACCAAATGTGTTTTTGATTTTGAAAATGTGAACAACATTCATTTTCTTTTTCTCTTCTCTATTTTTTTCAATAAGAGAGATTGATTGAAAATATAAATAAACAAACCTAGGTCGACACCAATTTCTCCTTTATAGCTCTATTGAATTAAACGTGAAGTAAGTAAAATGAAAATGCTCCGTCAAAAACTTTAAACACTAAATAAATCATGTAAACGATGTTATTTGGGTACAAAAATGATTTTTTTCATGCATGACCAATGCATATTGTGTAATTTGATACGAGCTTCCATTTAATAAATTATAATATTCGTTTGGATACCCGAGTAAAAAGTTATCTTTTTTGAAAGTTTTTACACTTATTTACCAAATGTTTTTTTGTTTTTGAAAATGTTAACAACATATCCGTTCTTTTTTTCTACTCAATATTTTTTCAAAAAGAGAGATTGATTGAAAATATAAAAAAACAAACCTAGATCGGCACCAATATCTCCTTTATAGGTCTATTGAATTAAACCAGATGTAAGTAAAATGAAAATGGTGCCTCAAAAACTTTAAATAGTAAATAAGTGATGTAAACGATGTTATTTGGGTACAAAAATGATTTTCCTTTCGAGGAAAATGCATATTGTTTAATTTGATACGAGCATTTATTTGAAATATTATAATATTCGTTTCGATACCCCAGTCAAAAGTTATCTCCGTTGAAAATTGTAACTCATATTTACCAAATGTGTTTTTGATTTTGAAAATTTGAACAACATTCCTATTCTTTTTCTCTTCTCTATTTTTTTTTGGAATAATAGAGATTGATTGAAAATATAAATAAAGAAAACCTTAGGTCGGCACCAATATCTCCTTTATAGCTCTCTTGAATTAAACCGGAAGTAAGTAAAATGAAAATGGTGCGTCAAAAATTTTAAACACAAAATAAGTGATGTACACGATGTTATTTGGGTACAAAAACTACTTTTTCTTGCGAGACCAATGCATATTGTGTAATTTGATACGAGCTTCCATTTAATAAATTATAATATTCGTTTGGATACCCGAGTAAAAAGTTATCTTTTTTGAAAGTTTTTACACTTATTTACCAAATGTTTTTTTGTTTTTGAAAATGTTAACAACATCTCCGTTCTTTTTTTCTACTCAATATTTTTTCAATAAGAGAGATTGATTGAAAATATAAAAAAAAAACCTAGATCGGCACCAATATCTCCTTTATAGGTCTATTAAATTAAACCAGACGTAAGTAAAATGAACATGGTGCCTCAAAAACTTTAAATAGTAAATAAGTGATGTAAACGAAGTTATTTGGGTACAAAAATGATTTTCCTTTCAAGGAAAATGCATATTGTTTAATTTGATACGAGCTTTAATTTGATATATTATAATATTCGTTTCGATACCTCAGTCAAAAGTTATCTCCGTTGAAAGTTGTAGCTCATATTTACCAAATGTGTTTTCGATTTTGAAAACGTGAACGACATTCATTTTCTTTTTCTCTTCTCTATTTTTTTCAATAAGAGAGATTGATTGAAAATATAAATAAACAAACCTAGGTCGACACCAATTTCTCCTTTATAGCTCTATTGAATTAAACCTGAAGTAAGTAAAATTAAAATGCTACGTCAAAAAATTTAAACAATAAACAAATGATATAAACGATGTTATTTGTGTACAAAAACGAATTTTTTCTTGCGAGACCAATGCATATTGTGTAATTTGATACGAGCTTCCATTTAATAAATTATAATATTCGTTTCGATACCCGAGTAAAAAGTTATCTTCGTCGAAAGTTGTTACTCTTATTTACCAAATGTTTTTTTGTTTTTGAAAATGTCAACAACATCTCCATTCTTTTTTTCTACTCAATATTTTTTCAATAAGAGAGATTGATTGAAAATATAAAAAAAACAAACCTAGATCGGCTCCAATATCTCCTTTATAGGTCTATTGAATTAAACCGGACGTAAGTAAAATCAAAATAGTGTGTCAAAAACTTTAAACAGTAAATAAGTGATGTAAACGATGTTATTTGGGTACAAAAATGATTTTCCTTTCAAGGAAAATGCATATTGTTTAATTTGATACGAGCATTTATTTGATATATTATAATATTCGTTTCCATACCCCAGTAAAAAGTTATCTCCGTTGAAAGTTGTAACTCATATTTACCAAATGTGTTTTTGATTTTGAAAATGTGAACAACATTGATTTTCTTTTTCTCTTCTCTCTATTTTTTTCAATAAGAGAGATTGATTGAAAATATAAATAAACAAACCTAGGTCGACACCAATTTCTCCTTTATAGCTCTATTGAATTAAACGTGAAGTAAGTAAAATGAAAATGCTGCGTCAAAAACTTTAAACACTAAATAAATGATGTAAACGATGTTATTTGGGTACAAAAACGATTTTTTTCATGCATGACCAATGCATATTGTGTAATTTGATACGAGCTTCCATTTAATAAATTATAATATTCGTTTCGATACCCGAGTAAAAAGTTATCTTCGTCGAAAGTTGTTACTCTTATTTACCAAATGTTTTTTTGTTTTTGAAAATGTCAACAACATCTCCATTCTTTTTTTCTACTCAATATTTTTTCAATAAGAGAGATTGATTGAAAATATAAAAAAACAAACCTAGATCGGCTCCAATATCTCCTTTATAGGTCTATTGAATTAAACCGGACGTAAGTAAAATCAAAATAGTGTGTCAAAAACTTTAAACAGTAAATAAGTGATGTAAACGATGTTATTTGGGTACAAAAATGATTTTCCTTTCCAGGAAAATGCATATTGTTTAATTTGATACGAGCATTTATTTGATATATTATAATATTCGTTTCCATACCCCAGTCAAAAGTTATCTCCGTTGAAAGTTGTAACTCATATTTACCAAATATGTTTTTGATTTTGAAAATGTGAACAACATTCATTTTCTTTTTCTCTTCTCAATTTTTTTCAATAAGAGAGATTGATTGAAAATATAAATAAACAAACCTAGGTCGACACCAATTTCTCCTTTATAGCTCTATTGAATTAAACGTGAAGTAAGTAAAATGAAAATGCTGCGTCAAAAACTTTAAACACTAAATAAATGATGTAAACGATGTTATATGGGTACAAAAATGATTTTTTTCATGCATGACCAATGCATATTGTGTAATTTGATACGAGCTTCCATTTAATAAATTATAATATTCGTTTGGATACCCGAGTAAAAAGTTATCTCCTTTGAAAGTTTTTACACTTATTTACCAAATGTTTTTTTGTTTTTGAAAATGTCAACAACATCTCCATTCTTTTTTTCTACTCAATATTTTTTCAATAAGAGAGATTGATTGAAAATATAAAAAAACAAACCTAGATCGGCTCCAATATCTCCTTTATAGGTCTATTGAATTAAACCGGACGTAAGTAAAATCAAAATAGTGTGTCAAAAACTTTAAACAGTAAATAAGTGATGTAAACGATGTTATTTGGGTACAAAAATGATTTTCCTTTCCAGGAAAATGCATATTGTTTAATTTGATACGAGCATTTATTTGATATATTATAATATTCGTTTCCATACACCAGTAAAAAGTTATCTCCGTTGAAAGTTGTAACTCATATTTACCAAATGTGTTTTTGATTTTGAAAATGTGAACAACATTGATTTTCTTTTTCTCTTCTCTCTATTTTTTTCAATAAGAGAGATTGATTGAAAATATAAATAAACAAACCTAGGTCGACACCAATTTCTCCTTTATAGCTCTATTGAATTAAACGTGAAGTAAGTAAAATGAAAATGCTGCGTCAAAAACTTTAAACACTAAATAAATGATGTAAACGATGTTATTTGGGTACAAAAACGATTTTTTTCATGCATGACCAATGCATATTGTATAATTTGATACGAGCTTCCATTTAATAAATTATAATATTCGTTTCGATACCCGAGTAAAAAGTTATCTTCGTCGAAAGTTGTTACTCTTATTTACCAAATGTTTTTTTGTTTTTGAAAATGTCAACAACATCTCCATTCTTTTTTTCTACTCAATATTTTTTCAATAAGAGAGATTGATTGAAAATATAAAAAAACAAACCTAGATCGGCTCCAATATCTCCTTTATAGGTCTATTGAATTAAACCGGACGTAAGTAAAATCAAAATAGTGTGTCAAAAACTTTAAACAGTAAATAAGTGATGTAAACGATGTTATTTGGGTACAAAAATGATTTTCCTTTCCAGGAAAATGCATATTGTTTAATTTGATACGAGCATTTATTTGATATATTATAATATTCGTTTCCATACCCCAGTCAAAAGTTATCTCCGTTGAAAGTTGTAACTCATATTTACCAAATGTGTTTTTGATTTTGAAAATGTGAACAACATTCATTTTCTTTTTCTCTTCTCAATTTTTTTCAATAAGAGAGATTGATTGAAAATATAAATAAACAAACCTAGGTCGACACCAATTTCTCCTTTATAGCTCTATTGAATTAAACGTGAAGTAAGTAAAATGAAAATGCTGCGTCAAAAACTTTAAACACTAAATAAATGATGTAAACGATGTTATATGGGTACAAAAATGATTTTTTTCATGCATGACCAATGCATATTGTGTAATTTGATACGAGCTTCCATTTAATAAATTATAATATTCGTTTGGATACCCGAGTAAAAAGTTATCTCCTTTGAAAGTTTTTACACTTATTTACCAAATGTTTTTTTGTTTTTGAAAATGTCAACAACATCTCCATTCTTTTTTTCTACTCAATATTTTTTCAATAAGAGAGATTGATTGAAAATATAAAAAAACAAACCTAGATCGGCTCCAATATCTCCTTTATAGGTCTATTGAATTAAACCGGACGTAAGTAAAATCAAAATAGTGTGTCAAAAACTTTAAACAGTAAATAAGTGATGTAAACGATGTTATTTGGGTACAAAAATGATTTTCCTTTCCAGGAAAATGCATATTGTTTAATTTGATACGAGCATTTATTTGATATATTATAATATTCGTTTCCATACACCAGTAAAAAGTTATCTCCGTTGAAAGTTGTAACTCATATTTACCAAATGTGTTTTTGATTTTGAAAATGTGAACAACATTGATTTTCTTTTTCTCTTCTCTCTATTTTTTTCAATAAGAGAGATTGATTGAAAATATAAATAAACAAACCTAGGTCGACACCAATTTCTCCTTTATAGCTCTATTGAATTAAACGTGAAGTAAGTAAAATGAAAATGCTGCGTCAAAAACTTTAAACACTAAATAAATGATGTAAACGATGTTATTTGGGTACAAAAACGATTTTTTTCATGCATGACCAATGCATATTGTGTAATTTGATACGAGCTTCCATTTAATAAATTATAATATTCGTTTCGATACCCGAGTAAAAAGTTATCTTCGTCGAAAGTTGTTACTCTTATTTACCAAATGTTTTTTTGTTTTTGAAAATGTCAACAACATCTCCATTCTTTTTTTCTACTCAATATTTTTTCAATAAGAGAGATTGATTGAAAATATAAAAAAACAAACCAAGATTGGCTCCAATATCTCCTTTATAGGTCTATTGAATTAAACAGGACGTAAGTAAAATCAAAATAGTGTGTCAAAAACTATAAACAGTAAATAAGTGATGTAAACGATGTTATTTGGGTACAAAAATGATTTTCCTTTCCAGGAAAATGCATATTGTTTAATTTGATACGAGCATTTATTTGATATATTATAATATTCGTTTCGATACCCCAGTCAAAAGTTATCTCCGTTGAAAATTGTAACTCATATTTACCAAATGTGTTTTTGATTTTGAAAATTTGAACAACATTCCTATTCTTTTTCTCTTCTCTATTTTTTTTGGAATAATAGAGATTGATTGAAAATCTTAATAAAGAAAACCTTAGGTCGGCACCAATATCTCCTTTATAGCTCTCTTGAATTAAACCGGAAGTAAGTAAAATGAAAATGGTGCATCAAAATCTTTAAACACAAAATAAGTGATGTAAACGATGTTATTTGGGTACAAAAACTACTTTTTCTTGCGAGACCAATGCATATTGTGTAATTTGATACGAGCTTCCATTTAATAAATTATAATATTCGTTTCGATACCAGAGTAAAAAGTTATCTCCTTTGAAAGTTGTTACTCTTATTTACCAAATGTTTTTTTGTTTTTGAAAATGTTAACAACATCTCCGTTCTTTTTTTCTACTCAATATTTTTTCAATAAGAGAGATTGATTGAAAATATAAAAAAAAAAACCTAGATCGGCTCCAATATCTCCTTTATAGGTCTATTGAATTAAACCAGACGTAAGTAAAATGAACATGGTGCCTCAAAAACTTTAAATAGTAAATAAGTGATGTAAACGAAGTTATTTGGGTACAAAAATGATTTTCCTTTCAAGGAAAATGCATATTGTTTAATTTGATACGAGCTTTAATTTGATATATTATAATATTCGTTTCGATACCTCAGTCAAAAGTTATCTCCGTTGAAAGTTGTAGCTCATATTTACCAAATGTGTTTTCGATTTTGAAAACGTGAACCACATTCATTTTCTTTTTCTCTTCTCTATTTTTTTCAATAAGAGAGATTGATTGAAAATATAAATAAACAAACCTAGGTCGACACCAATTTCTCCTTTATAGCTCTATTGAATTAAACCTGAAGTAAGTAAAATTAAAATGCTACGTCAAAAAATTTAAACACTAAACAAATGATATAAACGATGTTATTTGTGTACAAAAACGAATTTTTTCTTGCGAGACCAATGCATATTGTGTAATTTGATACGTCCATTTAATAAATTATAATATTCGTTTCGATACCCGAGTAAAAAGTTATCTTCGTCGAAAGTTGTTACTCTTATTTACCAAATGTTTTTTTGTTTTTGAAAATGTCAACAACATCTCCATTCTTTTTTTCTACTCAATATTTTTTCAATAAGAGAGATTGATTGAAAATATAAAAAAACAAACCTAGATCGGCTCCAATATCTCCTTTATAGGTCTATTGAATTAAACCGGACGTAAGTAAAATCAAAATAGTGTGTCAAAAACTTTAAACAGTAAATAAGTGATATAAACGATGTTATTTGGGTACAAAAATGATTTTACTTTCCAGGAAAATGCATATTGTTTAATTTGATACGAGGATTTATTTGATATATTATAATATTCGTTTCCATACCCCAGTAAAAAGTTATCTCCGTTGAAAGTTGTAACTCATATTTACCAAATGTGTTTTTGATTTTGAAAATGTGAACAACATTCATTTTCTTTTTCTCTTCTCTATTTTTTTCAATAAGAGAGATTGATTGAAAATATAAATAAAAAAACCTAGGTCGACACCAATTTCTCCTTTATAGCTCTATTGAATTAAACGTGAAGTAAGTAAAATGAAAATGCTGCGTCAAAAACTTTAAACACTAAATAAATGATGTAAACGATGTTATTTCGGTACAAAAATGATTTTTTTCATGCATGACCAATGCATATTGTGTAATTTGATACGAGCTTCCATTTAATAAATTATAATATTCGTTTGGATACCCGAGTAAAAAGTTATCTCCTTTGAAAGTTTTTACACTTATTTACCAAATGTTTTTTTGTTTTTGAAAATGTCAACAACATCTCCATTCTTTTTTTCTACTCAATATTTTTTCAATAAGAGAGATTGATTGAAAATATAAAAAAACAAACCTAGATTGGCTCCAATATCTCCTTTATAGGTCTATTGAATTAAACCGGACGTAAGTAAAATCAAAATAGTGTGTCAAAAACTTTAAACAGTAAATAAGTGATGTAAACGATGTTATTTGGGTACAAAAATGATTTTCCTTTCCAGGAAAATGCATATTGTTTAATTTGATACGAGCATTTATTTGATATATTATAATATTCGTTTCCATACCCCAGTAAAAAGTTATCTCCGTTGAAAGTTGTAACTCATATTTACCAAATGTGTTTTTGATTTTGAAAATGTGAACAACATTGATTTTCTTTTTCTCTTCTCTCTATTTTTTTCAATAAGAGAGATTGATTGAAAATATAAATAAACAAACCTAGGTCGACACCAATTTCTCCTTTATAGCTCTATTGAATTAAACGTGAAGTAAGTAAAATGAAAATACTGCGTCAAAAACTTTAAACACTAAATAAATGATGTAAACGATGTTATTTGGGTACAAAAACGATTTTTTTCATGCATGACCAATGCATATTGTGTAATTTGATACGAGCTTCCATTTAACAAATTATAATATTCGTTTGGATACCCGAGTAAAAAGTTATCTCCTTTGAAAGTTTTAACACTTATTTACCAAATGTTTTTTTGTTTTTGAAAATGTTAACAACATCTCCGTTCTTTTTTTCTACTCAATATTTTTTCAATAAGAGAGATTGATTGAAAATATAAAAAACAAACCTAGATCGGCACCAATATCTCCTTTATAGGTCTATTGAATTAAACCGGACGTAAGTAAAATCAAAATAGTGTGTCAAAAACTTTAAACAGTAAATAAGTGATGTAAACGATGTTATTTGGGTACAAAAATGATTTTCCTTTCCAGGAAAATGCATATTGTTTAATTAGATACGAGCATTTATTTGTTATATTATAATATTCGTTTCGATACCCCAGTCAAAAGTTATCTCCGTTGAAAATTGTAACTCATATTTACCAAATGTGTTTTCGAT
Organism: Hippophae tibetana; assembly: GCA_037013495.1. Classification (NCBI taxonomy): domain Eukaryota; kingdom Viridiplantae; phylum Streptophyta; class Magnoliopsida; order Rosales; family Elaeagnaceae; genus Hippophae; species Hippophae tibetana. The sequence continues at coordinate 7,058,537 of CM072808.1, read as the reverse complement.
TTTGAAAATTTGAACAACATTCCTATTCTTTTTCTCTTCTCTATTTTTTTTTGGAATAATAGAGATTGATTGAAAATCTTAATAAAGAAAACCTTAGGTCGGCACCAATATCTCCTTTATAGCTCTCTTGAATTAAACCGGAAGTAAGTAAAATGAAAATGGTGCGTCAAAATCTTTAAACACAAAATAAGTGATGTAAACGATGTTATTTGGGTACAAAAACTACTTTTTCTTGCGAGACCAATGCATATTGTGTAATTTGATACGAGCTTCCATTTAATAAATTATAATATTCGTTTCGATACCCGAGTAAAAAGTTATCTTCGTCGAAAGTTGTTACTCTTATTTACCAAATGTTTTTTTGTTTTTGAAAATGTCAACAACATCTCCATTCTTTTTTTCTACTCAATATTTTTTCAATAAGAGAGATTGATTGAAAATATAAAAAAACAAACCTAGATCGGCTCCAATATCTCCTTTATAGGTCTATTGAATTAAACCGGACGTAAGTAAAATCAAAATAGTGTGTCAAAAACTTTAAACAGTAAATAAGTGATGTAAACGATGTTATTTGGGTACAAAAATGATTTTCCTTTCCAGGAAAATGCATATTGTTTAATTTGATACGAGCATTTATTTGATATATTATAATATTCGTTTCCATACCCCAGTAAAAAGTTATCTCCGTTGAAAGTTGTAACTCATATTTACCAAATGTGTTTTTGATTTTGAAAATGTGAACAACATTGATTTTCTTCTTCTCTTCTCTCTATTTTTTTCAATAAGAGAGATTGATTGAAAATATAAATAAACAAACCTAGGTCGACACCAATTTCTCCTTTATAGCTCTATTGAATTAAACGTGAAGTAAGTAAAATGAAAATGCTGCGTCAAAAACTTTAAACACTAAATAAATTATGTAAACGATGTTATTTGGGTACAAAAACGATTTTTTTCATGCATGACCAATGCATATTGTGTAATTTGATACGAGCTTCCATTTAATAAATTATAATATTCGTTTCGATACCCGAGTAAAAAGTTATCTTCGTCGAAAGTTGTTACTCTTATTTACCAAATGTTTTTTTTGTTTTTGAAAATGTCAACAACATCTCCATTCTTTTTTTCTACTCAATATTTTTTCAATAAGAGAGATTGATTGAAAATATAAAAAAACAAACCTAGATCGGCTCCAATATCTCCTTTATAGGTCTATTGAATTAAACCGGACGTAAGTAAAATCAAAATAGTGTGTCAAAAACTTTAAACAGTAAATAAGTGATGTAAACGATGTTATTTGGGTACAAAAATGATTTTCCTTTCCAGGAAAATGCATATTGTTTAATTTGATACGAGCATTTATTTGATATATTATAATATTCGTTTCGATACCCCAGTCAAAAGTTATCTCCGTTGAAAATTGTAACTCATATTTACCAAATGTGTTTTCGATTTTGAAAATTTGAACAACATTCCTATTCTTTTTCTCTTCTCTATTTTTTTTTGGAATAATAGAGATTGATTGAAAATCTTAATAAAGAAAACCTTAGGTCAGCACCAATATCTCCTTTATAGCTCTCTTGAATTAAACCGGAAGTAAGTAAAATGAAAATGGTGCGTCAAAATCTTTAAACACAAAATAAGTGATGTAAACGATGTTATTTGGGTACAAAAACTACTTTTTCTTGCGAGACCAATGCATATTGTGTAATTTGATACGAGCTTCCATTTAATAAATTATAATATTCGTTTCGATACCCGAGTAAAAAGTTATCTTCGTCGAAAGTTGTTACTCTTATTTACCAAATGTTTTTTTGTTTTTGAAAATGTCAACAACATCTCCATTCTTTTTTTCTACTCAATATTTTTTCAATAAGAGAGATTGATTGAAAATATAAAAAAACAAACCTAGATCGGCTCCAATATCTCCTTTATAGGTCTATTGAATTAAACCGGACGTAAGTAAAATCAAAATAGTGTGTCAAAAACTTTAAACAGTAAATAAGTGATGTAAACGATGTTATTTGGGTACAAAAATGATTTTCCTTTCCAGGAAAATGCATATTGTTTAATTTGATACGAGCATTTATTTGATATATTATAATATTCGTTTCCATACCCCAGTCAAAAGTTATCTCCGTTGAAAGTTGTAACTCATATTTACCAAATGTGTTTTTGATTTTGAAAATGTGAACAACATTCATTTTCTTTTTCTCTTCTCTATTTTTTTCAATAAGAGAGATTGATTGAAAATATAAATAAACAAACCTAGGTCGACACCAATTTCTCCTTTATAGCTCTATTGAATTAAACGTGAAGTAAGTAAAATGAAAATGCTGCGTCAAAAACTTTAAACACTAAATAAATGATGTAAACGATGTTATTTCGGTACAAAAATGATTTTTTTCATGCATGACCAATGCATATTGTGTAATTTGATACGAGCTTCCATTTAATAAATTATAATATTCGTTTGGATACCCGAGTAAAAAGTTATCTCCTTTGAAAGTTTTTACACTTATTTACCAAATGTTTTTTTGTTTTTGAAAATGTCAACAACACCTCCATTCTTTTTTTCTACTCAATATTTTTTCAATAAGAGAGATTGATTGAAAATATAAAAAAACAAACCTAGATCGGCTCCAATATCTCCTTTATAGGTCTATTGAATTAAACCGGATGTAAGTAAAATCAAAATAGTGTGTCAAAAACTTTAAACAGTAAATAAGTGATGTAAACGATGTTATTTGGGTACAAAAATGATTTTCCTTTCCAGGAAAATGCATATTGTTTAATTTGATACGCGCATTTATTTGATATATTATAATATTCGTTTCCATACCCCAGTAAAAAGTTATCTCCGTTGAAAGTTGTAACTCATATTTACCAAATGTGTTTTTGATTTTGAAAATGTGAACAACATTGATTTTCTTTTTCTCTTCTCTCTATTTTTTTCAATAAGAGAGATTGATTGAAAATATAAATAAACAAACCTAGGTCGACACCAATTTCTCCTTTATAGCTCTATTGAATTAAACGTGAAGTAAGTAAAATGAAAATGCTGCGTCAAAAACTTTAAACACTAAATAAATTATGTAAACGATGTTATTTGGGTACAAAAACGATTTTTTTCATGCATGACCAATGCATATTGTGTAATTTGATACGAGCTTCCATTTAATAAATTATAATATTCGTTTCGATACCCGAGTAAAAAGTTATCTTCGTCGAAAGTTGTTACTCTTATTTACCAAATGTTTTTTTGTTTTTGAAAATGTCAACAACATCTCCATTCTTTTTTTCTACTCAATATATTTTCAATAAGAGAGATTGATTGAAAATATAAAAAAACAAACCTAGATCGGCTCCAATATCTCCTTTATAGGTCTATTGAATTAAACCGGACGTAAGTAAAATCAAAATAGTGTGTCAAAAACTTTAAACAGTAAATAAGTGATGTAAACGATGTTATTTGGGTACAAAAATGATTTTCCTTTCCAGGAAAATGCATATTGTTTAATTTGATACGAGCATTTATTTGATATATTATAATATTCGTTTCGATACCCCAGGCAAAAGTTATCTCCGTTGAAAATTGTAACTCATATTTACCAAATGTGTTTTCGATTTTGAAAATTTGAACAACATTCCTATTCTTTTTCTCTTCTCTATTTTTTTTTGGAATAATAGAGATTGATTGAAAATCTTAATAAAGAAAACCTTAGGTCGGCACCAATATCTCCTTTATAGCTCTCTTGAATTAAACCGGAAGTAAGTAAAATGAAAATGGTGCGTCAAAATCTTTAAACACAAAATAAGTGATGTAAACGATGTTATTTGGGTACAAAAACTACTTTTTCTTGCGAGACCAATGCATATTGTGTAATTTGATACGAGCTTCCATTTAATAAATTATAATATTCGTTTCGATACCCGAGTAAAAAGGTATCTTCGTCGAAAGTTGTTACTCTTATTTACCAAATGTTTTTTGTTTTTGAAAATGTCAACAACATCTCCATTCTTTTTTTCTACTCAATATTTTTTCAATAAGAGAGATTGATTGAAAATATAAAAAAACAAACCTAGATCGGCTCCAATATCTCCTTTATAGGTCTATTGAATTAAACCGGACGTAAGTAAAATCAAAATAGTGTGTCAAAAACTTTAAACAGTAAATAAGTGATGTAAACGATGTTATTTGGGTACAAAAATGATTTTCCTTTCCAGGAAAATGCATATTGTTTAATTTGATACGAGCATTTATTTGATATATTATAATATTCGTTTCCATACCCCAGTCAAAAGTTATCTCCGTTGAAAGTTGTAACTCATATTTACCAAATGTGTTTTTGATTTTGAAAATGTGAACAACATTCATTTTCTTTTTCTCTTCTCTATTTTTTTCAATAAGAGAGATTGATTGAAAATATAAATAAACAAACCTAGGTCGACACCAATTTCTCCTTTATAGCTCTATTGAATTAAACGTGAAGTAAGTAAAATGAAAATGCTGCGTCAAAAACTTTAAACACTAAATAAATGATGTAAACGATGTTATTTCGGTACAAAAATGATTTTTTTCATGCATGACCAATGCATATTGTGTAATTTGATACGAGCTTCCATTTAATAAATTATAATATTCGTTTGGATACCCGAGTAAAAAGTTATCTCCTTTGAAAGTTTTTACACTTATTTACCAAATGTTTTTTTGTTTTTGAAAATGTCAACAACACCTCCATTCTTTTTTTCTACTCAATATTTTTTCAATAAGAGAGATTGATTGAAAATATAAAAAAACAAACCTAGATCGGCTCCAATATCTCTTTTATAGGTCTATTGAATTAAACCGGACGTAAGTAAAATCAAAATAGTGTGTCAAAAACTTTAAACAGTAAATAAGTGATGTAAACGATGTTATTTGGGTACAAAAATGATTTTCCTTTCCAGGAAAATGCATATTGTTTAATTTGATACGAGCATTTATTTGATATATTATAATATTCGTTTCCATACCCCAGTAAAAAGTTATCTCCGTTGAAAGTTGTAACTCATATTTACCAAATGTGTTTTTGATTTTGAAAATGTGAACAACATTCATTTTCTTTTTCTCTTCTCTATTTTTTTCAATAAGAGAGATTGATTGAAAATATAAATAAACAAACCTAGGTCGACACCAATTTCTCCTTTATAGCTCTATTGAATTAAACGTGAAGTAAGTAAAATGAAAATGCTGCGTCAAAAACTTTAAACACTAAATAAATGATGTAAACGATGTTATTTCGGTACAAAAATGATTTTTTTCATGCATGACCAATGCATATTGTGTAATTTGATACGAGCTTCCATTTAATAAATTATAATATTCGTTTGAATACCCGAGTAAAAAGTTATCTCCTTTGAAAGTTTTTACACTTATTTACCAAATGTTTTTTTGTTTTTGAAAATGTCAACAACACCTCCATTCTTTTTTTCTACTCAATATTTTTTCAATAAGAGAGATTGATTGAAAATATAAAAAAACAAACCTAGATCGGCTCCAATATCTCTTTTATAGGTCTATTGAATTAAACCGGACGTAAGTAAAATCAAAATAGTGTGTCAAAAACTTTAAACAGTAAATAAGTGATGTAAACGATGTTATTTGGGTACAAAAATGATTTTCCTTTCCAGGAAAATGCATATTGTTTAATTTGATACGAGCATTTATTTGATATATTATAATATTCGTTTCCATACCCCAGTAAAAAGTTATCTCCGTTGAAAGTTGTAACTCATATTTACCAAATGTGTTTTTGATTTTGAAAATGTGAACAACATTCATTTTCTTTTTCTCTTCTCTATTTTTTTCAATAAGAGAGATTGATTGAAAATATAAATAAACAAACCTAGGTCGACACCAATTTCTCCTTTATAGCTCTATTGAATTAAACGTGAAGTAAGTAAAATGAAAATGCTGCGTCAAAAACTTTAAACACTAAATAAATTATGTAAACGATGTTATTTGGGTACAAAAACGATTTTTTTCATGCATGACCAATGCATATTGTGTAATTTGATACGAGCTTCCATTTAATAAATTATAATATTCGTTTCGATACCCGAGTAAAAAGTTATCTTCGTCGAAAGTTGTTACTCTTATTTACCAAATGTTTTTTTGTTTTTGAAAATGTCAACAACATCTCCATTCTTTTTTTCTACTCAATATTTTTTCAATAAGAGAGATTGATTGAAAATATAAAAAAACAAACCTAGATCGGCTCCAATATCTCCTTTATAGGTCTATTGAATTAAACCGGACGTAAGTAAAATAAAAATGGTGCCTCAAAAACTTTAAATAGTAAATAAGTGATGTAAACGATGTTATTTGGGTACAAAAATGATTTTCATTTCGAGGAAAATGCATATTGTTTAATTTGATACGAGCTTTAATTTGATATATTATAATATTCGTTTCGATACCTCAGTCAAAAGTTATCTCCGTTGAAAGTTGTAGCTCATATTTACCAAATGTGTTTTCGATTTTGAAAACGTGAACCACATTCATTTTCTTTTTCTCTTCTCTATTTTTTTCAATAAGAGAGATTGATTGAAAATATAAATAAACAAACCTAGGTCGACACCAATTTCTCCTTTATAGCTCTATTGAATTAAACGTGAAGTAAGTAAAATGAAAATGCTGCGTCAAAAACTTTAAACAATAAATAAATGATGTAAACGATGTTATTTCGGTACAAAAATGATTTTTTTCATGCATGACCAATGCATATTGTGTAATTTGATACGAGCTTCCATTTAATAAATTATAATATTCGTTTGGATACCCGAGTAAAAAGTTATCTCCTTTGAAAGTTTTTACACTTATTTACCAAATGTTTTTTTGTTTTTGAAAATGTCAACAACATCTCCATTCTTTTTTTCTACTCAATATTTTTTCAATAAGAGAGATTGATTGAAAATATAAAAAAACAAACCTAGATCGGCTCCAATATCTCCTTTATAGGTCTATTGAATTAAACCGGACGTAAGTAAAATCAAAATAGTGTGTCAAAAACTTTAAACAGTAAATAAGTGATGTAAACGATGTTATTTGGGTACAAAAATGATTTTCCTTTCCAGGAAAATGCATATTGTTTAATTTGATACGAGCATTTATTTGATATATTATAATATTCGTTTCCATACCCCAGTAAAAAGTTATCTCCGTTGAAAGTTGTAACTCATATTTACCAAATGTGTTTTTGATTTTGAAAATGTGAACAACATTGATTTTCTTTTTCTCTTCTCTCTATTTTTTTCAATAAGAGAGACTGACTGAAAATATAAATAAACAAACCTAGGTCGACACCAATTTCTCCTTTATAGCTCTATTGAATTAAACGTGAAGTAAGTAAAATGAAAATGCTGCGTCAAAAACTTTAAACACTAAATAAATTATGTAAACGATGTTATTTGGGTACAAAAAACGATTTTTTTCATGCATGACCAATGCATATTGTGTAATTTGATACGAGCTTCCATTTAATAAATTATAATATTCGTTTCGATACCCGAGTAAAAAGTTATCTTCGTCGAAAGTTGTTACTCTTATTTACCAAATGTTTTTTTGTTTTTGAAAATGTCAACAACATCTCCATTCTTTTTTTCTACTCAATATTTTTTCAATAAGAGAGATTGATTGAAAATATAAAAAAACAAACCTAGATCGGCTCCAATATCTCCTTTATAGGTCTATTGAATTAAACCGGACGTAAGTAAAATCAAAATAGTGTGTCAAAAACTTTAAACAGTAAATAAGTGATGTAAACGATGTTATTTGGGTACAAAAATGATTTTCCTTTCCAGGAAAATGCATATTGTTTAATTTGATACGAGCATTTATTTGATATATTATAATATTCGTTTCCATACCCCAGTCAAAAGTTATCTCCGTTGAAAGTTGTAACTCATATTTACCAAATGTGTTTTTGATTTTGAAAATGTGAACAACATTCATTTTCTTTTTCTCTTCTCTATTTTTTTCAATAAGAGAGATTGATTGAAAATATAAATAAACAAACCTACGTCGACACCAATTTCTCCTTTATAGCTCTATTGAATTAAACGTGAAGTAAGTAAAATGAAAATGCTGCGTCAAAAACTTTAAACACTAAATAAATGATGTAAACGATGTTATTTGGGTACAAAAATGATTTTTTTCATGCATGACCAATGCATATTGTGTAATTTGATACGAGCTTCCATTTAATAAATTATAATATTCGTTTGGATACCCGAGTAAAAAGTTATCTTTTTTGAAAGTTTTTACACTTATTTACCAAATGTTTTTTTGTTTTTGAAAATGTTAACAACATATCCGTTCTTTTTTTCTACTCAATATTTTTTCAAAAAGAGAGATTGATTGAAAATATAAAAAAACAAACCTAGATCGGCACCAATATCTCCTTTATAGGTCTATTGAATTAAACCAGACGTAAGTAAAATGAAAATGGTGCCTCAAAAACTTTAAATAGTAAATAAGTGATGTAAACGATGTTATTTGGGTACAAAAATGATTTTCCTTTCGAGGAAAATGCATATTGTTTAATTTGATACGAGCATTTATTTGATATATTATAATATTCGTTTCGATACCCCAGTCAAAAGTTATCTCCGTTGAAAATTGTAACTCATATTTACCAAATGTGTTTTTGATTTTGAAAATTTGAACAACATTCCTATTCTTTTTCTCTTCTCTATTTTTTTTTGGAATAATAGAGATTGATTGAAAATCTTAATAAAGAAAACCTTAGGTCGGCACCAATATCTCCTTTATAGCTCTCTTGAATTAAACCGGAAGTAAGTAAAATGAAAATGGTGCGTCAAAATCTTTAAACACAAAATAAGTGATGTAAACGATGTTATTTGGGTACAAAAACTACTTTTTCTTGCGAGACCAATGCATATTGTGTAATTTGATACGAGCTTCCATTTAATAAATTATAATATTCGTTTGGATACTCGAGTAAAAAGTTATCTTTTTTGAAAGTTTTTACACTTATTTACCAAATGTTTTTTTGTTTTTGAAAATGTTAACAACATCTCCGTTCTTTTTTCCTAATCAATATTTTTTCAAAAAGAGAGATTGATTGAAAATATAAAAAAACAAACCTAGATCGGCACCAATATCTCCTTTATAGCTCTATTGAATTAAACCGGACGTAAGTAAAATGAAAATGGTGCGTCAAAAACTTTAAACAGTAAATAAGTGATGTAAACGAAGTTATTTGGGTACAAAAATGATTTTCCTTTCGAGGAAAATGCATATTTTTTAATTTGATACGAGCTTTAATTTGATATATTATACTATTCGTTTCGATACCCTAGTCAAAAGTTATCTCCGTTGAAAGTTGTAACTCATATTTACCAAATGTGTTTTCTATTTTGAAAATGTGAACAACATTCATTTTCTTTTTCTCTTCTCTATTTTTTTCAATAGGAGAGATTGATTGAAAATATAAATAAACAAACCTAGATCGGCTCCAATATCTCCTTTATAGGTCTATTGAATTAAACCGGACGTAAGTAAAATCAAAATACTGTGTCAAAAACTTTAAACAATAAATAAATGATGTAAACGATGTTATTTGGGTACAAAAACGATTTTTTTCTTGCATGACCAATGCATATTGTGTAATTTGATACGAGCTTCCATTTAATAAATTATAATATTCGTTTCGATACCCGAGTAAAAAGTTATCTCCTTTGGAAGTTTTTACACTTATTTACCAAATATTTTATTGTTTTTGAAAATGTTAACGACATCTCCGTTCTTTTTTTCTACTCAATATTTTTTCAATAAGAGAGATTGATTGAAAATATAAAAAAAAAAACCTAGATCGGCTCCAATATCTCCTTTATAGTTCTATTGAATTAAACCGGACTTAAGTAAAATCAAAATAGTGCGTCAAAAACTTTAAACAGTAAATAAGTGATGTAAACGATGTTATTTGGGTACAAAAATGATTTTCCTTTCGAGGAAAATGCATATTGTTTAATTTGATACGAGCATTTATTTGATATATTATAATATTCGTTTCGATACCCCAGTCAAAAGCTATCTCCGTTGAAAATTGTAACTCATATTTACCAAATGTGTTTTTGATTTTGAAAATTTGAACAACATTCCTCATCTTTTTCCCTTCTCTATTTTTTTTGGAATAATAGAGATTGATTGAAAATATAAATAAAGAAAACCTTAGGTCGGCACCAATATCTCCTTTATAGCTCTCTTGAATTAAACCGGAAGTAAGTAAAATGAAAATGGTGCGTCAAAATCTTTAAACACAAAATAAGTGATGTAAACGATGTTATTTGGGTACAAAAACGATTTTTTTCTTACGAGACCAATGCATATTGTGTAATTTGATACGAGCTTCCATTTAATAAATTATAATATTCGTTTTGATACCCGAGTAAAAAGTTATCTCCTTTGAAAGTTTTTACACTTATTTACCAAATGTTTTTTTGTTTTTGAAAATGTTAACAACATCTCCGTTCTTTTTTTCTACTCAATATTTTTTTCAATAAGAGAGATTGATTGAAAATATAAAAAAACAAACCTAGATCGGCTCCAATATCTCCTTTATAGGTCTATTGGATTAAACCGGACGTAAGTAAAATGAATATATTGCGTCAAAAACTTTAAATAGTAACTAAGTCATGGAAACGATGTTATTTGGGTACAAAAATGATTTTCCTTTTGAGGAAAATGCATATTGTTTAATTTTGATACGAGCTTTAATTTGATATATTATAATATTCGTTTCGATACGCTAGTCAAAAGTTATCTCCGTTGAAAGTTGTAACTCATATTTACCAAATGTGTTTTTTATTTTGAAAATTTGAACAACATTCCTCTTCTTTTTCTCTTCTCTATTTTTTTTGGAATAATAGAGATTGATTGAAAATATAAATAAAGAAAACCTTAGGTCGACACCAATATCTCCTTTATAGCTCTCTTGAATTAAACCCGAAGTAAGTAAAATGAAAATTGTGCGTCAAAATCTTTAAACACAAAATAAGTGATGTAAAGGATGTTATTTGGGTACAAAAACGATTTTCTTCTTATGAGACCAATCCATATTGTGTAATTTGATACGAGCTTCCATTTAATAAATTATAATATTCGTTTCGATACCCGAGTAAAAAGTTATCTCCGTTGAAAGTTGTTACTTTTTTAACAACATCTCCGTTCTTTTTTTCTACTCAATATTTTTTCAAAAAGAGAGATTGATTGAAAATATAAAAAAACAAACCTTGATCGGCAACAATATCTCCTTTATAGCTCTACTGAATTAAACCGGACGTAAGTAAAATGAAAATGGTGCGTCAAAAACTTTAAACAGTAAATAAGTGATGTAAACGATGTTATCTGGGTACAAAAATGATTTTCCTTTCGAGGAAAATGCATATTTTTTAATTTGATACGAGCTTTAATTTCATATATTATAATATTCGTTTCGATACCCCAGTCAAAATTTATCTCCGTTGAAAGTTGTAACTCATATTTACCAAATGTGTTTTCTATTTTGAAAATGTGAACAACATTCATTTTCTTTTTCTCTTCTCTATTTTTTTCAATAAGAGAGATTGATTGAAAATATAAATAAACAAACGTAGGTCGGCACCAATATCTCTTTTATAGCTCTATTAAATTAAACGTGAAGTAAGTAAAATGAAAATGCTACGTCAAAAACTTTAAACAATAAATAAATGATGTAAACGATGTTATTTGGGTACAAAAACGATTTTTTTCTTGCATGACCAATGCATATTGTGTAATTTGATATGAGCTTCCATTTAATAAATTATAATATTCGTTTCGATACCCGAGTAAAAAGTTATCTCCTTTGGAAGTTTTTACACTTATTTACCAAATATTTTTTTGTTTTTGAAAATGTTAACGACATCTCCGTTCTTTTTTTCTACTCAATATTTTTGCAATAAGAGAGATTGATTGAAAATATAAAAAAAAAAACCTAGATCGGCTCCAATATCTCCTTTATAGTTCTATTGAATTAAACCGGACTTAAGTAAAATCAAAATAGTGCGTCAAAAACTTTAAACAGTAAATAAGTGATGTAAACGATGTTATTTGGGTACAAAAATGATTTTCCTTTCGAGGAAAATGCATATTGTTTAATTTGATAAGAGCATTTATTTGATATATTATAATATTCGTTTCGATACCCCAGTCAAAATTTATCTCCGTTGAAAATTGTAACTCATATTTACCAAATGTGTTTTTGATTTTGAAAATTTGAACAATATTCCTCTTCTTTTTCTCCTCTATTTTTTTTTGGAATAATAGAGATTGATTGAAAATATAAATAAAGAAAACCTTAGGTCGGCACCAATATCTCCTTTATAGCTCTCTTGAATTAAACCGGAAGTAAGTAAAATGAAAATGGTGCGTCAAAATCTTTAAACACAAAATAAGTGATGTAAACGATGTTATTTGGGTACAAAAATGATTTTTTTTCTTACGAGACTAATGCATATTGTGTAATTTGATACGAGCTTCCATTTAATAAATTATAATATTCGTTTCGATACCCGAGTAAAAAGTTATCTCCTTTGAAAGTTTTTACACTTATTTACCAAATGTTTTTTTGTTTTTGAAAATGTTAACAACATCTCCGTTCTTTTTTTCTACTCAATATTTTTTTCAATAAGAGAGATTGATTGAAAATATAAAAAAACAAACCTAGATCGGCTCCAATATCTCCTTTATAGGTCTATTGGATTAAACCGGACGTAAGTAAAATGAAAATATTGCGTCAAAAACTTTAAATAGTAACTAAGTCATGGAAACGATGTTATTTGGGTACAAAAATGATTTTCCTTTTGAGGAAAATGCATATTGTTTAATTTTGATACGAGCTTTAATTTGATATATTATAATATTCGTTTCGATACGCTAGTCAAAAGTTATCTCCGTTGAAAGTTGTAACTCATATTTACCAAATGTGTTTTTTATTTTGAAAATTTGAACAACATTCCTCTTCTTTTTCTCTTCTCTATTTTTTTTGGAATAATAGAGATTGATTGAAAATATAAATAAAGAAAACCTTAGGTCGACACCAATATCTCCTTTATAGCTCTCTTGAATTAAACCCGAAGTAAGTAAAATGAAAATTGTGCGTCAAAATCTTTAAACACAAAATAAGTGATGTAAACGATGTTATTTGGGTACAAAAACGATTTTTTTCTTACGAGACCAATGCATATTGTGTAATTTGATACGAGCTTCCATTTAATAAATTATAATATTCGTTTCGATACCCGAGTAAAAAGTTATCTCCGTTGAAAGTTGTTACTTTTTTTTACCAAATGTTTTTTTGTTTTTGAAAATGTTAACAACATCTCCGTTCTTTTTTTCTACTCAATATTTTTTCAATAAGAGAGATTGATTGAAAATATAAAAAACAAACCTTGATCGGCAACAATATCTCCTTTATAGCTCTACTGAATTAAACCGGACGTAAGTAAAATGAAAATGGTGCGTCAAAAACTTTAAACAGTAAATAAGTGATGTAAACGATGTTATCTGGGTACAAAAATGATTTTCCTTTCGAGGAAAATGCATATTTTTTAATTTGATACGAGCTTTAATTTGATATATTATAATATTCGTTTCGATACCCCAATCAAAAGTTATCTCCGTTGAAAGTTGTAACTCATATTTACCAAATGTGTTCTCTATTTTGAAAATGTGAACAACATTCATTTTCTTTTTCTCTTCTCTATTTTTTTAAATAAGAGAGATTGATTGAAAATATAAATAAACAAACCTAGGTCGGCACCAATATCTCTTTTATAGCTCTATTAAATTAAACGTGAAGTAAGTAAAATGAAAATGCTACGTCAAAAACTTTAAACAATAAATAAATGATGTAAACGATGTTATTTGGGTACAAAAACGATTTTTTTCTTGCATGACCAATGCATATTGTGTAATTTGATACGAGCTTCCATTTAATAAATTATAATATTCGTTTCGATACCCGAGTAAAACGTTATCTCCTTTGGAAGTTTTTACACTTATTTACCAAATATTTTTTTGTTTTTGAAAATGTTAACGACATCTTCGTTCTTTTTTTCTACTCAATATTTTTTCAATAAGAGAGATTGATTGAAAATATAAAAAAAAAACCTAGATCGGCTCCAATATCTCCTTTATAGTTCTATTGAATTAAACCGGACTTAAGTAAAATCAAAATAGTGCGTCAAAAACTTTAAACAGTAAATAAGTGATGTAAACGATGTTATTTGGGTACAAAAATGATTTTCCTTTCGAGGAAAATGCATATTGTTTAATTTGATACGAGCATTTATTTGATATATTATAATATTCGTTTCGATACCCCAGTCAAAATTTATCTCCGTTGAAAATTGTAACTCATATTTACCAAATGTGTTTTTGATTTTGAAAATTTGAACAATATTCCTCTTCTTTTTCTCTTCTCTATTTTTTTTGGAATAATAGAGATTGATTGAAAATATAAATAAAGAAAACCTTAGGTCGGCACCAATATCTCCTTTATAGCTCTCTTGAATTAAACCGGAAGTAAGTAAAATGAAAATGGTGCGTCAAAATCTTTAAACACAAAATAAGTGATGTAAACGATGTTATTTGGGTACAAAAACGATTTTTTTCTTACGAGACTAATGCATATTGTGTAATTTGATACAAGCTTCCATTTAATAAATTATAATATTCGTTTCGATACCCGAGTAAAAAGTTATCTCCTTTGAAAGTTTTTACACTTATTTACCAAATGTTTTTTTGTTTTTGAAAATGTTAACAACATCTCCGTTCTTTTTTTCTACTCAATATTTTTTCAATAAGAGAGATTGATTGAAAATATTAAAAAACAAACCTAGATCGGCTCCAATATCTCCTTTATAGGTCTATTGGATTAAACCGGAAGTAAGTAAAATGAAAATATTGCGTCAAAAACTTTAAATAGTAACTAAGTGATGTAAACGATGTTATTTGGGTACAAAAATGATTTTCCTTTTGAGGAAAATGCATATTGTTTAATTTGATACGAGCTTTAATTTGATATATTATAATATTCGTTTCGATACGCTAGTCAAAAGTTATCTCCGTTGAAAGTTGTAACTCATATTTACCAAATGTGTTTTTGATTTTGAAAATTTGAACAACATTCCTCTTCTTTTTCTCTTCTCTATTTTTTTTGGAATAATAGAGATTGATTGAAAATATAAATAAAGAAAATCTTAGGTCGACACCAATATCTCCTTTATAGCTCCCTTGAATTAAACTCGAAGTAAGTAAAATGAAAATGGTGCGTCAAAATCTTTAAATACAAAATAAGTGATGTAAACGATGTTATTTGGGTACAAAAACGATTTTTTTCTTATGAGACCAAAGCATATTGTGTAATTTGATACGAGCTTCCATTTAATAAATTATAATATTCGTTTCGATACCCGAGTAAAAAGTTATCTCCGTTGAAGGTTGTTACTTTTTTAACAACATCTCCATTCTTTTTTTCTACTCAATATTTTTTCAATAAGAGAGATTGATTGAAAATATAAAAAACAAACCTTGATCGGCATCAATATCTCCTTTATAGTTTTATTGAATTAAACCGGACGTAAGTAAAATGAAAATGGTGCGTCAAAAACTTTAAACAGTAAATAAGTGATGTAAACGAAGTTATTTGGGTACAAAAATGATTTTCCTTTCGAGGAAAATGCATATTGTTTAATTTGATACGAGCTTTAATTTGATATATTATAATATTCGTTTCGATACCCCAGTCAAAAGTTATCTAAGTTGAAAGTTGTAACTCATATTTACCAAATGTGTTTTCTATTTTGAAAATGTGAACAACATTCATTTTCTTTTTCTCTTCTCTATTTTTTTCAATAAGAGAGATTGATTGAAAATATAAATAAACAAACCTAGGTCGGCACCAATATCTCTTTTATAGCTCTATTAAATTAAACGTGAAGTAAGTAAAATGAAAATGCTACGTCAAAAACTTTAAACAATAAATAAATGATGTAAACGATGTTATTTGGGTACAAAAACGATTTTTTTCTTGCATGAAAAATGCATATTGTGTAATTTGATATGAGCTTCCATTTAATAAATTATAATATTCGTTTCGATACCCGAGTAAAAAGTTATCTCCTTTGAAAGTTTTTACACTTATTTACCAAATGTTTTTTTGTTTTTGAAAATGTTAACAACATCTCCGTTCTTTTTTTCTACTCAATATTTTTTTCAATAAGAGAGATTGATTGAAAATATTAAAAAACAAACCTAGATCGGCTCCAATATCTCCTTTATAGGTCTATTGGATTAAACCGGAAGTAAGTAAAATGAAAATATTGCGTCAAAAACTTTAAATAGTAACTAAGTGATGTAAACGATGTTATTTGGGTACAAAAATGATTTTCCTTTTGAGGAAAATGCATATTGTTTAATTTGATACGAGCTTTAATTTGATATATTATAATATTCGTTTCGATACGCTAGTCAAAAGTTATCTCCGTTGAAAGTTGTAACTCATATTTACCAAATGTGTTTTTGATTTTGAAAATTTGAACAACATTCCTCTTCTTTTTCTCTTCTCTATTTTTTTTTGGAATAATAGAGATTGATTGAAAATATAAATAAAGAAAATCTTAGGTCGACACCAATATCTCCTTTATAGCTCTCTTGAATTAAACCCGAAGTAAGTAAAATGAAAATGGTGCGTCAAAATCTTTAAATACAAAATAAGTGATGTAAACGATGTTATTTGGGTAGAAAAACGATTTTTTTCTTATGAGACCAATGCATATTGTGTAATTTGATACGAGCTTTCATTTAATAAATTATAATATTCGTTTCGATACCCGAGTAAAAAGTTATCTCCGTTGAAAGTTGTTACTTTTTTAACAACATCTCCGTTCTTTTTTTCTACTCAATATTTTTTCAATAAGAGAGATTGATTGAAAATATAAAAACCAAACCTTGATCGGCATCAATATCTCCTTTATAGTTTTATTGAATTAAACCGGACGTAAGTAAAATGAAAATGGTGCGTCAAAAACTTTAAACAGTAAATAATTGATGTAAACGAAGTTATTTGGGTACAAAAATGATTTTCCTTTCGAGGAAAATGCATATTGTTTAATTTGATACGAGCTTTAATTTGATATATTATAATATTCGTTTCGATACCCCAGTCAAAAGTTATCTCCGTTGAAAGTTGTAACTCATATTTACCAAATGTGTTTTCTATTTTGAAAATGTGAACAACATTCATTTTCTTTTTCTCTTCTCTATTTTTTTCAATAAGAGAGATTGATTGAAAATATAAATAAACAAACCTAGGTCGGCACCAATATCTCTTTTATAGCTCTATTAAATTAAACGTGAAGTAAGTAAAATGAAAATGCTACGTCAAAAACTTTAAACAATAAATAAATGATGTAAACGATGTTATTTGGGTACAAAAACGATTTTTTTCTTGCATGACCAATGCATATTGTGTAATTTGATATGAGCTTCCATTTAATAAATTATAATATTCGTTTCGATACCCGAGTAAAAAGTTATCTCCTTTGGAAGTTTTTACACTTATTTACCAAATATTTTTTTGTTTTTGAAAATGTTAACGACATCTCCGTTCTTTTTTTCTACTCAATATTTTTGCAATAAGAGAGATTGATTGAAAATATAAAAAAAAAACCTAGATCGGCTCCAATATCTCCTTTATAGTTCTATTGAATTAAACCAGGCTTAAGTAAAATCAAAATAGTGCGTCAAAAACTTTAAACAGTAAATAAGTGATGTAAACGATGTTATTTGGGTACAAAAATGATTTTCCTTTCGAGGAAAATGCATATTGTTTAATTTGATAAGAGCATTTATTTGATATATTATAATATTCGTTTCGATACCCCAGTCAAAATTTATCTCCGTTGAAAATTGTAACTCATATTTACCAAATGTGTTTTTGATTTTGAAAATTTGAACAATATTCCTCTTCTTTTTCTCCTCTATTTTTTTTTGGAATAATAGAGATTGATTGAAAATATAAATAAAGAAAACCTTAGGTCGGCACCAATATCTCCTTTATAGCTCTCTTGAATTAAACCGGAAGTAAGTAAAATGAAAATGGTGCGTCAAAATCTTTAAACACAAAATAAGTGATGTAAACGATGTTATTTGGGTACAAAAATGATTTTCCTTTTGAGGAAAATGCATATTGTTTAATTTTGATACGAGCTTTAATTTGATATATTATAATATTCGTTTCGATACGCTAGTCAAAAGTTATCTCCGTTGAAAGTTGTAACTCATATTTACCAAATGTGTTTTTTATTTTGAAAATTTGAACAACATTCCTCTTCTTTTTCTCTTCTCTATTTTTTTTGGAATAATAGAGATTGATTGAAAATATAAATAAAGAAAACCTTAGGTCGACACCAATATCTCCTTTATAGCTCTCTTGAATTAAACCCGAAGTAAGTAAAATGAAAATGGTGCGTCAAAATCTTTAAATACAAAATAAGTGATGTAAACGATGTTATTTGGGTAGAAAAACGATTTTTTTCTTATGAGACCAATGCATATTGTGTAATTTGATACGAGCTTCCATTTAATAAATTATAATATTCGTTTCGATACCCGAGTAAAAAGTTATCTCCGTTGAAAGTTGTTACTTTTTTAACAACATCTCCGTTCTTTTTTTCTACTCAATATTTTTTCAATAAGAGAGATTGATTGAAAATATAAAAAACAAACCTTGATCGGCATCAATATCTCCTTTATAGTTTTATTGAATTAAACCGGACGTAAGTAAAATGAAAATGGTGCGTCAAAAACTTTAAACAGTAAATAATTGATGTAAACGAAGTTATTTGGGTACAAAAATGATTTTCCTTTCGAGGAAAATGCATATTGTTTAATTTGATACGAGCTTTAATTTGATATATTATAATATTCGGTTCGATACCCCAGTCAAAAGTTATCTCCGTTGAAAGTTGTAACTCATATTTACCAAATGTGTTTTCTATTTTGAAAATGTGAACAACATTCATTTTCTTTTTCTCTTCTCTATTTTTTTCAATAAGAGAGATTGATTGAAAATATAAATAAACAAACCTAGGTCGGCACCAATATCTCTTTTATAGCTCTATTAAATTAAACGTGAAGTAAGTAAAATGAAAATGCTACGTCAAAAACTTTAAACAATAAATAAATGATGTAAACGATGTTATTTGGGTACAAAAACGATTTTTTTCTTGCATGACCAATGCATATTGTGTAATTTGATATGAGCTTCCATTTAATAAATTATAATATTCGTTTCGATACCCGAGTAAAAAGTTATCTCCTTTGGAAGTTTTTACACTTATTTACCAAATATTTTTTTGTTTTTGAAAATGTTAACGACATCTCCGTTCTTTTTTTCTACTCAATATTTTTGCAATAAGAGAGATTGATTGAAAATATAAAAAAAAAACCTAGATCGGCTCCAATATCTCCTTTATAGTTCTATTGAATTAAACCAGACTTAAGTAAAATCAAAATAGTGCGTCAAAAACTTTAAACAGTAAATAAGTGATGTAAACGATGTTATTTGGGTACAAAAATGATTTTCCTTTCGAGGAAAATGCATATTGTTTAATTTGATAAGAGCATTTATTTGATATATTATAATATTCGTTTCGATACCCCAGTCAAAATTTATCTCCGTTGAAAATTGTAACTCATATTTACCAAATGTGTTTTTGATTTTGAAAATTTGAACAATATTCCTCTTCTTTTTCTCCTCTATTTTTTTTTGGAATAATAGAGATTGATTGAAAATATAAATAAAGAAAACCTTAGGTCGGCACCAATATCTCCTTTATAGCTCTCTTGAATTAAACCGGAAGTAAGTAAAATGAAAATGGTGCGTCAAAATCTTTAAACACAAAATAAGTGATGTAAACGATGTTATTTGGGTACAAAAATGATTTTCCTTTTGAGGAAAATGCATATTGTTTAATTTTGATACGAGCTTTAATTTGATATATTATAATATTCGTTTCGATACGCTAGTCAAAAGTTATCTCCGTTGAAAGTTGTAACTCATATTTACCAAATGTGTTTTTTATTTTGAAAATTTGAACAACATTCCTCTTCTTTTTCTCTTCTCTATTTTTTTTGGAATAATAGAGATTGATTGAAAATATAAATAAAGAAAACCTTAGGTCGACACCAATATCTCCTTTATAGCTCTCTTGAATTAAACCCGAAGTAAGTAAAATGAAAATGGTGCGTCAAAATCTTTAAATACAAAATAAGTGATGTAAACGATGTTATTTGGGTAGAAAAACGATTTTTTTCTTATGAGACCAATGCATATTGTGTAATTTGATACGAGCTTCCATTTAATAAATTATAATATTCGTTTCGATACCCGAGTAAAAAGTTATCTCCGTTGAAAGTTGTTACTTTTTTAACAACATCTCCGTTCTTTTTTTCTACTCAATATTTTTTCAATAAGAGAGATTGATTGAAAATATAAAAAACAAACCTTGATCGGCATCAATATCTCCTTTATAGTTTTATTGAATTAAACCGGACGTAAGTAAAATGAAAATGGTGCGTCAAAAACTTTAAACAGTAAATAATTGATGTAAACGAAGTTATTTGGGTACAAAAATGATTTTCCTTTCGAGGAAAATGCATATTGTTTAATTTGATACGAGCTTTAATTTGATATATTATAATATTCGGTTCGATACCCCAGTCAAAAGTTATCTCCGTTGAAAGTTGTAACTCATATTTACCAAATGTGTTTTCTATTTTGAAAATGTGAACAACATTCATTTTCTTTTTCTCTTCTCTATTTTTTTCAATAAGAGAGATTGATTGAAAATATAAATAAACAAACCTAGGTCGGCACCAATATCTCTTTTATAGCTCTATTAAATTAAACGTGAAGTAAGTAAAATGAAAATGCTACGTCAAAAACTTTAAACAATAAATAAATGATGTAAACGATGTTATTTGGGTACAAAAACGATTTTTTTCTTGCATGACCAATGCATATTGTGTAATTTGATATGAGCTTCCATTTAATAAATTATAATATTCGTTTCGATACCCGAGTAAAAAGTTATCTCCTTTGGAAGTTTTTACACTTATTTACCAAATATTTTTTTGTTTTTGAAAATGTTAACGACATCTCCGTTCTTTTTTTCTACTAGATATTTTTTCAATAAGAGAGATTGATTGAAAATATTAAAAAACAAACCTAGATCGGCTCCAATATCTCCTTTATAGTTCTATTGAATTAAACCGGACTTAAGTAAAATCAAAATAGTGAGTCAAAAACTTTAAACAGTAAATAAGTGATGTAAACGATGTTATTTGGGTATAAAAATGATTTTCCTTTCGAGGAAAATGCATATTGTTTAATTTGATACGAGCATTTATTTGATATATTATAATATTCGTTTCGATACCCCAGTCAAAATTTATCTCCGTTGAAAATTGTAACTCATATTTACCAAATGTGTTTTTGATTTTGAAAATTTGAACAATATTCCTCTTCTTTTTCTCTTCTCTATTTTTTTTTGGAATAATAGAGATTGATTGAAAATATAAATAAAGAAAACCTTAGGTCGGCACCAATATCTCCTTTATAGCTCTCTTGAATTAAACCGGAAGTAAGTAAAATGAAAATGGGGCGTCAAAATCTTTAAACACAAAATAAGTGATGTAAACGATGTTATTTGGGTACAAAAACGATTTTTTTCTTACGAGACCAATGCATATTGTGTAATTTGATACGAGCTTCCATTTAATAAATTATAATATTCGTTTCGATACCCCATTAAAAAGTTATCTCCTTTGAAAGTTTTTACACTCATTTACCAAATGTTTTTTTGTTTTTGAAAATGTTAACAAAATCTCCTTTCTTTTTTTCTACTGAATATTTTTTCAATAAGAGAGATTGATTGAAAATATAAAAAAACAAACCTAGATCGGCTCCAATATCTTCTTTATAGGTCTATTGAATTAAACCGGACGTAAGTAAAATCAAAATAGTGTGTCAAAAACTTTAAACAGTAAATAAGTGATGTAAACGATGTTATTTGGGTACAAAAATGATTTTCCTTTCGAGGAAAATGCATATTGTTTAATTTGATACGAGCATTTATTTGATATATTATAATATTCGTTTCCATACCCCAGTAAAAAGTTATCTCCGTTGAAAGTTGTAACTCATATTTACCAAATGTGTTTTTGATTTTGAAAATGTGAACAACATTCATTTTCTTTTTCTCTTCTCTATTTTTTTCAATAAGAGAGATTGATTAAAAATATAAATAAACAAACCTACGTCGGCACCGATATATCCTTTATAGCTCTATTGAATTAAACGCGAATTAAGTAAAATGAAAATGCTGCGTCAAAAACTTTAAACACTAAATAAATGATGTAAACGATGTTATTTGGGTACAAAAACGATTTTTTTCTTACGAGACCAATGCATATTGTGTAATTTGATACGAGCTTCCATTTAATAAATTATAATATTCGTTTCGATATCCCAGTAAAAAGTTATCTCCTTTGAAAGTTTTTACACTTATTTACCAAATGTTTTTTTGTTTTTGAAAATGTTAACAACATCTCCGTTCTTTTTTTCTACTCAATATTTTTTCAATAAGAGAGATTGATTGAAAATATAAAAAACAAACATAGATCGGCACCAATATCTCCTTTATAGGTCTATTGAATTGAACCGGACGTAAGTAAAATGAAAATGGTGCGTCAAAAACTTTAAATAGTAAATAAGTGATGTAAACGATGTTATTTGGGTACAAAAATGATTTTCCTTTCGAAGAAAATGCATATTGTTTAATTTGATACGAGCTTTAATTTCATATATTATAATATTCGTTTCGATACCCCAGTCAAAATTTATCTCCGTTGAAAATTGTAACTCATATTTACCAAATGTGTTTTTGATTTTGAAAATTTGAACAATATTCCTCTTCTTTTTCTCTTCTCTATTTTTTTTTGGAATAATAGAGATTGATTGAAAATATAAATAAAGAAAACCTTAGGTCGGCACCAATATCTCCTTTATAGCTCTCTTGAATTAAACCGGAAGTAAGTAAAATGAAAATGGTGTGTCAAAATCTTTAAACACAAAATAAGTGATGTAAACGATGTTATTTGTATACAAAAACGAATTTTTTCTTACGAGACTAATGCATATTGTGTAATTTGATACGAGCTTCCATTTAATAAATTATAATATTCGTTTCGATACCCGAGTAAAATGTTATCTCCTTTGAAAGTTTTTACACTTATTTACCAAATGTTTTTTTGTTTTTGAAAATGTTAACAACATCTCCGTTCTTTTTTTCTACTCAATATTTTTTTTCAATAAGAGAGATTGATTGAAAATATAAAAAAACAAACCTAGATCGGCTCCAATATCTCCTTTATAGGTCTATTGGATTAAACCGGACGTAAGTAAAATGAAAATATTGCGTCAAAAACTTTAAATAGTAACTAAGTCATGGAAACGATGTTATTTGGGTACAAAAATGATTTTCCTTTTGAGGAAAATGCATATTGTTTAATTTTGATACGAGCTTTAATTTGATATATTATAATATTCGTTTCGATACCCTAGTCAAAAGTTATCTCCGTTGAAAGTTGTAACTCATATTTACCAAATGTGTTTTTTATTTTGAAAATTTGAACAACATTCCTCTTCTTTTTCTCTTCTCTATTTTTTTTGGAATAATAGAGATTGATTGAAAATATAAATAAACAAACCTAGGTCGACACCAATATCTCCTTTATAGCTCTCTTGAATTAAACCCGAAGTAAGTAAAATGAAAATTGTGCGTCAAAATCTTTAAACACAAAATAAGTGATGTAAACGATGTTATTTGGGTACAAAAACGATTTTTTTCTTATGAGACCAATGCATATTGTGTAATTTGATACGAGCTTCCATTTAATAAATTATAATATTCGTTTCGATACCCGAGTAAAAAGTTATCTCCGTTGAAAGTTGTTACTTTTTTTTACCAAATGTTTTTTTGTTTTTGAAAACGTTAACAACATCTCCGTTCTTTTTTTCTACTCAATATTTTTTCAATAAGAGAGATTGATTGAAAATATAAAAAACAAACCTTGATCGGCAACAATATCTCCTTTATAGCTCTACTGACTTAAACCGGACGTAAGTAAAATGAAAATGGTGCGTCAAAAACTTTAAACAGTAAATAAGTGATGTAAACGATGTTATCTGGGTACAAAAATGATTTTCCTTTCGAGGAAAATGCATATTTTTTAATTTGATACGAGCTTTAATTTGATATATTATAATATTCGTTTCGATACCCCAGTCAAAATTTATCTCCGTTGAAAGTTGTAACTCATATTTACCAAATGTGTTTTCTATTTTGAAAATGTGAACAACATTCATTTTCTTTTTCTCTTCTCTATTTTTTTCAATAAGAGAGATTGATTGAAAATATAAATAAACAAACGTAGGTCGGCACCAATATCTCTTTTATAGCTCTATTAAATTAAACGTGAAGTAAGTAAAATGAAAATGCTACGTCAAAAACTTTAAACAATAAATAAATGATGTAAACGATGTTATTTGGGTACAAAAACGATTTTTTTCTTGCATGACCAATGCATATTGTGTAATTTGATATGAGCTTCCATTTAATAAATTATAATATTCGTTTCGATACCCGAGTAAAAAGTTATCTCCTTTGGAAGTTTTTACACTTATTTACCAAATATTTTTTTGTTTTTGAAAATGTTAACGACATCTCCGTTCTTTTTTTCTACTCAATATTTTTTCAATAAGAGAGATTGATTGAAAATATAAAAAAAACCTAGATCGGCTCCAATATCTCCTTTATAGTTCTATTGAATTAAACCGGACTTAAGTAAAATCAAAATAGTGCGTCAAAAACTTTAAACAGTAAATAAGTGATGTAAACGATGTTATTTGGGTACAAAAATGATTTTCCTTTCGAGGAAAATGCATATTGTTTAATTTGATAAGAGCATTTATTTGATATATTATAATATTCGTTTCGATACCCCAGTCAAAATTTATCTCCGTTGAAAATTGTAACTCATATTTACCAAATGTGTTTTTGATTTTGAAAATTTGAACAATATTCCTCTTCTTTTTCTCTTCTCTATTTTTTTTTTGGAATAATAGAGATTGATTGAAAATATAAATAAAGAAAACCTTAGGTCGGCACCAATATCTCCTTTATAGCTCTATTGAATTAAACCGGAAGTAAGTAAAATGAAAATGGTGTGTCAAAATCTTTAAACACAAAATAAGTGATGTAAACGATGTTATTTGTATACAAAAACGAATTTTTTCTTACGAGACTAATGCATATTGTGTAATTTGATACGAGCTTCCATTTAATAAATTATAATATTCGTTTCGATACCCGAGTAAAAAGTTATCTCCTTTGAAAGTTTTTACACTTATTTACCAAATGTTTTTTTGTTTTTGAAAATGTTAACAACATCTCCGTTCTTTTTTTCTACTCAATATTTTTTTCAATAAGAGAGATTGATTGAAAATATAAAAAAACAAACCTAGATCGGCTCCAATATCTCCTTTATAGGTCTATTGGATTAAACCGGACGTAAGTAAAATGAAAATATTGCGTCAAAAACTTTAAATAGTAACTAAGTCATGGAAACGATGTTATTTGGGTACAAAAATGATTTTCCTTTTGAGGAAAATGCATATTGTTTAATTTTGATACGAGCTTTAATTTGATATATTATAATATTCGTTTCGATACCCTAGTCAAAAGTTATCTCCGTTGAAAGTTGTAACTCATATTTACCAAATGTGTTTTTTATTTTGAAAATTTGAACAACATTCCTCTTCTTTTTCTCTTCTCTATTTTTTTTGGAATAATAGAGATTGATTGAAAATATAAATAAACAAACCTAGGTCGACACCAATATCTCCTTTATAGCTCTCTTGAATTAAACCCGAAGTAAGTAAAATGAAAATTGTGCGTCAAAATCTTTAAACACAAAATAAGTGATGTAAACGATGTTATTTGGGTACAAAAACGATTTTTTTCTTATGAGACCAATGCATATTGTGTAATTTGATACGAGCTTCCATTTAATAAATTATAATATTCGTTTCGATACCCGAGTAAAAAGTTATCTCCGTTGAAAGTTGTTACTTTTTTTTACCAAATGTTTTTTTGTTTTTGAAAACGTTAACAACATCTCCGTTCTTTTTTTCTACTCAATATTTTTTCAATAAGAGAGATTGATTGAAAATATAAAAAACAAACCTTGATCGGCAACAATATCTCCTTTATAGCTCTACTGACTTAAACCGGACGTAAGTAAAATGAAAATGGTGCGTCAAAAACTTTAAACAGTAAATAAGTGATGTAAACGATGTTATCTGGGTACAAAAATGATTTTCCTTTCGAGGAAAATGCATATTTTTTAATTTGATACGAGCTTTAATTTGATATATTATAATATTCGTTTCGATACCCCAGTCAAAATTTATCTCCGTTGAAAGTTGTAACTCATATTTACCAAATGTGTTTTCTATTTTGAAAATGTGAACAACATTCATTTTCTTTTTCTCTTCTCTATTTTTTTCAATAAGAGAGATTGATTGAAAATATAAATAAACAAACGTAGGTCGGCACCAATATCTCTTTTATAGCTCTATTAAATTAAACGTGAAGTAAGTAAAATGAAAATGCTACGTCAAAAACTTTAAACAATAAATAAATGATGTAAACGATGTTATTTGGGTACAAAAACGATTTTTTTCTTGCATGACCAATGCATATTGTGTAATTTGATATGAGCTTCCATTTAATAAATTATAATATTCGTTTCGATACCCGAGTAAAAAGTTATCTCCTTTGGAAGTTTTTACACTTATTTACCAAATATTTTTTTGTTTTTGAAAATGTTAACGACATCTCCGTTCTTTTTTTCTACTCAATATTTTTTCAATAAGAGAGATTGATTGAAAATATAAAAAAAAACCTAGATCGGCTCCAATATCTCCTTTATAGTTCTATTGAATTAAACCGGACTTAAGTAAAATCAAAATAGTGCGTCAAAAACTTTAAACAGTAAATAAGTGATGTAAACGATGTTATTTGGGTACAAAAATGATTTTCCTTTCGAGGAAAATGCATATTGTTTAATTTGATAAGAGCATTTATTTGATATATTATAATATTCGTTTCGATACCCCAGTCAAAATTTATCTCCGTTGAAAATTGTAACTCATATTTACCAAATGTGTTTTTGATTTTGAAAATTTGAACAATATTCCTCTTCTTTTTCTCTTCTCTATTTTTTTTTGGAATAATAGAGATTGATTGAAAATATAAATAAAGAAAACCTTAGGTCGGCACCAATATCTCCTTTATAGCTCTATTGAATTAAACCGGAAGTAAGTAAAATGAAAATGGTGTGTCAAAATCTTTAAACACAAAATAAGTGATGTAAACGATGTTATTTGTATACAAAAACGAATTTTTTCTTACGAGACTAATGCATATTGTGTAATTTGATACGAGCTTCCATTTAATAAATTATAATATTCGTTTCGATACCCGAGTAAAAAGTTATCTCCTTTGAAAGTTTTTACACTTATTTACCAAATGTTTTTTTGTTTTTGAAAATGTTAACAACATCTCCGTTCTTTTTTTCTACTCAATATTTTTTTCAATAAGAGAGATTGATTGAAAATATAAAAAAACAAACCTAGATCGGCTCCAATATCTCCTTTATAGGTCTATTGGATTAAACCGGACGTAAGTAAAATGAAAATATTGCGTCAAAAACTTTAAATAGTAACTAAGTCATGGAAACGATGTTATTTGGGTACAAAAATGATTTTCCTTTTGAGGAAAATGCATATTGTTTAATTTTGATACGAGCTTTAATTTGATATATTATAATATTCGTTTCGATACCCTAGTCAAAAGTTATCTCCGTTGAAAGTTGTAACTCATATTTACCAAATGTGTTTTTTATTTTGAAAATTTGAACAACATTCCTCTTCTTTTTCTCTTCTCTATTTTTTTTGGAATAATAGAGATTGATTGAAAATATAAATAAACAAACCTAGGTCGACACCAATATCTCCTTTATAGCTCTCTTGAATTAAACCCGAAGTAAGTAAAATGAAAATTGTGCGTCAAAATCTTTAAACACAAAATAAGTGATGTAAACGATGTTATTTGGGTACAAAAACGATTTTTTTCTTATGAGACCAATGCATATTGTGTAATTTGATACGAGCTTCCATTTAATAAATTATAATATTCGTTTCGATACCCGAGTAAAAAGTTATCTCCGTTGAAAGTTGTTACTTTTTTTTACCAAATGTTTTTTTGTTTTTGAAAATGTTAACAACATCTCCGTTCTTTTTTTCTACTCAATATTTTTTCAATAAGAGAGATTGATTGAAAATATAAAAAACAAACCTTGATCGGCAACAATATCTCCTTTATAGCTCTACTGAATTAAACCGGACGTAAGTAAAATGAAAATGGTGCGTCAAAAACTTTAAACAGTAAATAAGTGATGTAAACGATGTTATCTGGGTACAAAAATGATTTTCCTTTCGAGGAAAATGCATATTTTTTAATTTGATACGAGCTTTAATTTGATATATTATAATATTCGTTTCGATACCCCAGTCAAAATTTATCTCCGTTGAAAGTTGTAACTCATATTTACCAAATGTGTTTTCTATTTTGAAAATGTGAACAACATTCATTTTCTTTTTCTCTTCTCTATTTTTTTCAATAAGAGAGATTGATTGAAAATATAAATAAACAAACCTAGGTCGGCACCAATATCTCTTTTATAGCTCTATTAAATTAAACGTGAAGTAAGTAAAATGAAAATGCTACGTCAAAAACTTTAAACAATAAATAAATGATGTAAACGATGTTATTTGGGTACAAAAACGATTTTTTTCTTGCATGACCAATGCATATTGTGTAATTTGATACGAGCTTCCATTTAATAAATTATAATATTCGTTTCGATACCCGAGTAAAACGTTATCTCCTTTGGAAGTTTTTACACTTATTTACCAAATATTTTTTTGTTTTTGAAAATGTTAACGACATCTTCGTTCTTTTTTTCTACTCAATATTTTTTCAATAAGAGAGATTGATTGAAAATATAAAAAAAAAACCTAGATCGGCTCCAATATCTCCTTTATAGTTCTATTGAATTAAACCGGACTTAAGTAAAATGAAAATAGTGCGTCAAAAACTTTAAACAGTAAATAAGTGATGTAAACGATGTTATTTGGGTACAAAAATGATTTTCCTTTCGAGGAAAATGCATATTGTTTAATTTGATACGAGCATTTATTTGATATATTATAATATTCGTTTCGATACCCCAGTCAAAATTTATCTCCGTTGAAAATTGTAACTCATATTTACAAAATGTGTTTTTGATTTTGAAAATTTGAACAATATTCCTCTTCTTTTTCTCTTCTCTATTTTTTTTGGAATAATAGAGATTGATTGAAAATATAAATAAAGAAAACCTTAGGTCGGCACCAATATCTCCTTTATAGCTCTCTTGAATTAAACCGGAAGTAAGTAAAATGAAAATGGTGCGTCAAAATCTTTAAACACAAAATAAGTGATGTAAACGATGTTATTTGGGTACAAAAACGATTTTTTTCTTACGAGACTAATGCATATTGTGTAATTTGATACGAGCTTCCATTTAATAAATTATAATATTCGTTTCGATACCCGAGTAAAAAGTTATCTCCTTTGAAAGTTTTTACACTTATTTACCAAATGTTTTTTTGTTTTTGAAAATGTTAACAACATCTCCGTTCTTTTTTTCTACTCAATATTTTTTCAATAAGAGAGATTGATTGAAAATATTAAAAAACAAACCTAGATCGGCTCCAATATCTCCTTTATAGGTCTATTGGATTAAACCGGAAGTAAGTAAAATGAAAATATTGCGTCAAAAACTTTAAATAGTAACTAAGTGATGTAAACGATGTTATTTGGGTACAAAAATGATTTTCCTTTTGAGGAAAATGCATATTGTTTAATTTGATACGAGCTTTAATTTGATATATTATAATATTCGTTTCGATACGCTAGTCAAAAGTTATCTCCGTTGAAAGTTGTAACTCATATTTACCAAATGTGTTTTTGATTTTGAAAATTTGAACAACATTCCTCTTCTTTTTCTCTTCTCTATTTTTTTTTGGAATAATAGAGATTGATTGAAAATATAAATAAAGAAAATCTTAGGTCGACACCAATATCTCCTTTATAGCTCTCTTGAATTAAACCCGAAGTAAGTAAAATGAAAATGGTGCGTCAAAATCTTTAAATACAAAATAAGTGATGTAAACGATGTTATTTGGGTAGAAAAACGATTTTTTTCTTATGAGACCAATGCATATTGTGTAATTTGATACGAGCTTCCATTTAATAAATTATAATATTCGTTTCGATACCCGAGTAAAAAGTTATCTCCGTTGAAAGTTGTTACTTTTTTAACAACATCTCCGTTCTTTTTTTCTACTCAATATTTTTTCAATAAGAGAGATTGATTGAAAATATAAAAAACAAACCTTGATCGGCATCAATATCTCCTTTATAGTTTTATTGAATTAAACCGGACGTAAGTAAAATGAAAATGGTGCGTCAAAAACTTTAAACAGTAAATAAGTGATGTAAACGAAGTTATTTGGGTACAAAAATGATTTTCCTTTCGAGGAAAATGCATATTGTTTAATTTGATACGAGCTTTAATTTGATATATTATAATATTCGTTTCGATACCCCAGTCAAAAGTTATCTCCGTTGAAAGTTGTAACTCATATTTACCAAATGTGTTTTCTATTTTGAAAATGTGAACAACATTCATTTTCTTTTTCTCTTCTCTATTTTTTTCAATAAGAGAGATTGATTGAAAATATAAATAAACAAACGTAGGTCGGCACCAATATCTCTTTTATAGCTCTATTAAATTAAACGTGAAGTAAGTAAAATGAAAATGCTACGTCAAAAACTTTAAACAATAAATAAATGATGTAAACGATGTTATTTGGGTACAAAAACGATTTTTTTCTTGCATGACCAATGCATATTGTGTAATTTGATATGAGCTTCCATTTAATAAATTATAATATTCGTTTCGATACCCGAGTAAAAAGTTATCTCCTTTGGAAGTTTTTACACTTATTTACCAAATATTTTTTTGTTTTTGAAAATGTTAACGACATCTCCGTTCTTTTTTTCTACTCAATATTTTTGCAATAAGAGAGATTGATTGAAAATATAAAAAAAAAACCTAGATCGGCTCCAATATCTGCTTTATAGTTCTATTGAATTAAACCGGACTTAAGTAAAATCAAAATAGTGCGTCAAAAACTTTAAACAGTAAATAAGTGATGTAAACGATGTTATTTGGGTACAAAAATGATTTTCCTTTCGAGGAAAATGCATATTGTTTAATTTGATAAGAGCATTTATTTGATATATTATAATATTCGTTTCGATACCCCAGTCAAAATTTATCTCCGTTGAAAATTGTAACTCATATTTACCAAATGTGTTTTTGATTTTGAAAATTTGAACAATATTCCTCTTCTTTTTCTCCTCTATTTTTTTTTGGAATAATAGAGATTGATTGAAAATATAAATAAAGAAAACCTTAGGTCGGCACCAATATCTCCTTTATAGCTCTCTTGAATTAAACCGGAAGTAAGTAAAATGAAAATGGTGCGTCAAAATCTTTAAACACAAAATAAGTGATGTAAACGATGTTATTTGGGTACAAAAACGATTTTTTTCTTACGAGACCAATGCATATTGTGTAATTTGATACGAGCTTCCATTTAATAAATTATAATATTCGTTTCGATACCCGAGTAAAAAGTTATCTCCTTTGAAAGTTTTTACACTTATTTACCAAATGTTTTTTTGTTTTTGAAAATGTTAACAACATCTCCGTTCTTTTTTTCTACTCAATATTTTTTCAATAAGAGAGATTGATTGAAAATATTAAAAAACAAACCTAGATCGGCTCCAATATCTCCTTTATAGGTCTATTGGATTAAACCGGAAGTAAGTAAAATGAAAATATTGCGTCAAAAACTTTAAATAGTAACTAAGTGATGTAAACGATGTTATTTGGGTACAAAAATGATTTTCCTTTTGAGGAAAATGCATATTGTTTAATTTGATACGAGCTTTAATTTGATATATTATAATATTCGTTTCGATACGCTAGTCAAAAGTTATCTCCGTTGAAAGTTGTAACTCATATTTACCAAATGTGTTTTTGATTTTGAAAATTTGAACAACATTCCTCTTCTTTTTCTCTTCTCTATTTTTTTTTGGAATAATAGAGATTGATTGAAAATATAAATAAAGAAAATCTTAGGTCGACACCAATATCTCCTTTATAGCTCTCTTGAATTAAACCCGAAGTAAGTAAAATGAAAATGGTGCGTCAAAATCTTTAAATACAAAATAAGTGATGTAAACGATGTTATTTGGGTACAAAAACGATTTTTTTCTTATGAGACCAATGCATATTGTGTAATTTGATACGAGCTTCCATTTAATAAATTATAATATTCGTTTCGATACCCGAGTAAAAAGTTATCTCCGTTGAAAGTTGTTACTTTTTTAACAACATCTCCGTTCTTTTTTTCTACTCAATATTTTTTCAATAAGAGAGATTGATTGAAAATATAAAAAACAAACCTTGATCGGCATCAATATCTCCTTTATAGTTTTATTGAATTAAACCGGACGTAAGTAAAATGAAAATGGTGCGTCAAAAACTTTAAACAGTAAATAAGTGATGTAAACGAAGTTATTTGGGTACAAAAATGATTTTCCTTTCGAGGAAAATGCATATTGTTTAATTTGATACGAGCTTTAATTTGATATATTATAATATTCGTTTCGATACCCCAGTCAAAAGTTATCTCCGTTGAAAGTTGTAACTCATATTTACCAAATGTGTTTTCTATTTTGAAAATGTGAACAACATTCATTTTCTTTTTCTCTTCTCTATTTTTTTCAATAAGAGAGATTGATTGAAAATATAAATAAACAAACGTAGGTCGGCACCAATATCTCTTTTATAGCTCTATTAAATTAAACGTGAAGTAAGTAAAATGAAAATGCTACGTCAAAAACTTTAAACAATAAATAAATGATGTAAACGATGTTATTTGGGTACAAAAACGATTTTTTTCTTGCATGACCAATGCATATTGTGTAATTTGATATGAGCTTCCATTTAATAAATTATAATATTCGTTTCGATACCCGAGTAAAAAGTTATCTCCTTTGGAAGTTTTTACACTTATTTACCAAATATTTTTTTGTTTTTGAAAATGTTAACGACATCTCCGTTCTTTTTTTCTACTCAATATTTTTGCAATAAGAGAGATTGATTGAAAATATAAAAAAAAAACCTAGATCGGCTCCAATATCTGCTTTATAGTTCTATTGAATTAAACCGGACTTAAGTAAAATCAAAATAGTGCGTCAAAAACTTTAAACAGTAAATAAGTGATGTAAACGATGTTATTTGGGTACAAAAATGATTTTCCTTTCGAGGAAAATGCATATTGTTTAATTTGATAAGAGCATTTATTTGATATATTATAATATTCGTTTCGATACCCCAGTCAAAATTTATCTCCGTTGAAAATTGTAACTCATATTTACCAAATGTGTTTTTGATTTTGAAAATTTGAACAATATTCCTCTTCTTTTTCTCCTCTATTTTTTTTTGGAATAATAGAGATTGATTGAAAATATAAATAAAGAAAACCTTAGGTCGGCACCAATATCTCCTTTATAGCTCTCTTGAATTAAACCGGAAGTAAGTAAAATGAAAATGGTGCGTCAAAATCTTTAAACACAAAATAAGTGATGTAAACGATGTTATTTGGGTACAAAAACGATTTTTTTCTTACGAGACCAATGCATATTGTGTAATTTGATACGAGCTTCCATTTAATAAATTATAATATTCGTTTCGATACCCGAGTAAAAAGTTATCTCCTTTGAAAGTTTTTACACTTATTTACCAAATGTTTTTTGTTATTGAAAATGTTAACAACATCTCCGTTCTTTTTTTCTACTCAATATTTTTTCAATAAGAGAGATTGATTGAAAATATAAAAAAACAAACCTAGATCAGAACCAATATCTCCTTTATAGGTCTATTGGATTAAACCGGACGTAAGTAAAATGAAAATATTGCGTCAAAAACTTTAAATAGTAACTAAGTGATGTAAACGATGTTATTTGGGTACAAAAATGATTTTCCTTTTGAGGAAAATGCATATTGTTTAATTTGATACGAGCTTTAATTTGATATATTATAATATTCGTTTCGATACCCCAGTCAAAAGTTATCTCCGTTGAAAGTTGTAACTCATATTTACCAAATGTGTTTTCTATTTTGAAAATGTGAACAACATTCATTTTCTTTTTCTCTTCTCTATTTTTTTCAATAAGAGAGATTGATTGAAAATATAAATAAACAAACGTAGGTCGGCACCAATATCTCTTTTATAGCTCTATTAAATTAAACGTGAAGTAAGTAAAATGAAAATGCTACGTCAAAAACTTTAAACAATAAATAAATGATGTAAACGATGTTATTTGGGTACAAAAACGATTTTTTTCTTGCATGACCAATGCATATTGTGTAATTTGATATGAGCTTCCATTTAATAAATTATAATATTCGTTTCGATACCCGAGTAAAAAGTTATCTCCTTTGGAAGTTTTTACACTTATTTACCAAATATTTTTTTGTTTTTGAAAATGTTAACGACATCTCCGTTCTTTTTTTCTACTCAATATTTTTGCAATAAGAGAGATTGATTGAAAATATAAAAAAAAAAACCTAGATCGGCTCCAATATCTGCTTTATAGTTCTATTGAATTAAACCGGACTTAAGTAAAATCAAAATAGTGCGTCAAAAACTTTAAACAGTAAATAAGTGATGTAAACGATGTTATTTGGGTACAAAAATGATTTTCCTTTCGAGGAAAATGCATATTGTTTAATTTGATAAGAGCATTTATTTGATATATTATAATATTCGTTTCGATACCCCAGTCAAAATTTATCTCCGTTGAAAATTGTAACTCATATTTACCAAATGTGTTTTTGATTTTGAAAATTTGAACAATATTCCTCTTCTTTTTCTCCTCTATTTTTTTTTGGAATAATAGAGATTGATTGAAAATATAAATAAAGAAAACCTTAGGTCGGCACCAATATCTCCTTTATAGCTCTCTTGAATTAAACCGGAAGTAAGTAAAATGAAAATGGTGCGTCAAAATCTTTAAACACAAAATAAGTGATGTAAACGATGTTATTTGGGTACAAAAACGATTTTTTTCTTACGAGACCAATGCATATTGTGTAATTTGATACGAGCTTCCATTTAATAAATTATAATATTCGTTTCGATACCCGAGTAAAAAGTTATCTCCTTTGAAAGTTTTTACACTTATTTACCAAATGTTTTTTGTTATTGAAAATGTTAACAACATCTCCGTTCTTTTTTTCTACTCAATATTTTTTCAATAAGAGAGATTGATTGAAAATATAAAAAAACAAACCTAGATCAGAACCAATATCTCCTTTATAGGTCTATTGGATTAAACCGGACGTAAGTAAAATGAAAATATTGCGTCAAAAACTTTAAATAGTAACTAAGTGATGTAAACGATGTTATTTGGGTACAAAAATGATTTTCCTTTTGAGGAAAATGCATATTGTTTAATTTGATACGAGCTTTAATTTGATATATTATAATATTCGTTTCGATACCCCAGTCAAAAGTTATCTCCGTTGAAAGTTGTAACTCATATTTACCAAATGTGTTTTCTATTTTGAAAATGTGAACAACATTCATTTTCTTTTTCTCTTCTCTATTTTTTTCAATAAGAGAGATTGATTGAAAATATAAATAAACAAACGTAGGTCGGCACCAATATCTCTTTTATAGCTCTATTAAATTAAACGTGAAGTAAGTAAAATGAAAATGCTACGTCAAAAACTTTAAACAATAAATAAATGATGTAAACGATGTTATTTGGGTACAAAAACGATTTTTTTCTTGCATGACCAATGCATATTGTGTAATTTGATATGAGCTTCCATTTAATAAATTATAATATTCGTTTCGATACCCGAGTAAAAAGTTATCTCCTTTGGAAGTTTTTACACTTATTTACCAAATATTTTTTTGTTTTTGAAAATGTTAACGACATCTCCGTTCTTTTTTCCTACTCAATATTTTTGCAATAAGAGAGATTGATTGAAAATATAAAAAAAAAACCTAGATCGGCTCCAATATCTGCTTTATAGTTCTATTGAATTAAACCGGACTTAAGTAAAATGAAAATAGTGCGTCAAAAACTTTAAACAGTAAATAAGTGATGTAAACGATGTTATTTGGGTACAAAAATGATTTTCCTTTCGAGGAAAATGCATATTGTTTAATTTGATACGAGCATTTATTTGATATATTATAATATTCGTTTCGATACCCCAGTCAAAATTTATCTCCGTTGAAAATTGTAACTCATATTTACAAAATGTGTTTTTGATTTTGAAAATTTGAACAATATTCCTCTTCTTTTTCTCTTCTCTATTTTTTTTGGAATAATAGAGATTGATTGAAAATATAAATAAAGAAAACCTTAGGTCGGCACCAATATCTCCTTTATAGCTCTCTTGAATTAAACCGGAAGTAAGTAAAATGAAAATGGTGCGTCAAAATCTTTAAACACAAAATAAGTGATGTAAACGATGTTATTTGGGTACAAAAACGATTTTTTTCTTACGAGACTAATGCATATTGTGTAATTTGATACGAGCTTCCATTTAATAAATTATAATATTCGTTTCGATACCCGAGTAAAAAGTTATCTCCTTTGAAAGTTTTTACACTTATTTACCAAATGTTTTTTTGTTTTTGAAAATGTTAACAACATCTCCGTTCTTTTTTTCTACTCAATATTTTTTCAATAAGAGAGATTGATTGAAAATATTAAAAAACAAACCTAGATCGGCTCCAATATCTCCTTTATAGGTCTATTGGATTAAACCGGAAGTAAGTAAAATGAAAATATTGCGTCAAAAACTTTAAATAGTAACTAAGTGATGTAAACGATGTTATTTGGGTACAAAAATGATTTTCCTTTTGAGGAAAATGCATATTGTTTAATTTGATACGAGCTTTAATTTGATATATTATAATATTCGTTTCGATACGCTAGTCAAAAGTTATCTCCGTTGAAAGTTGTAACTCATATTTACCAAATGTGTTTTTGATTTTGAAAATTTGAACAACATTCCTCTTCTTTTTCTCTTCTCTATTTTTTTTGGAATAGTAGAGATTGATTGAAAATATAAATAAAGAAAACCTTAGGTCGGCACCAATATCTCCTTTATAGCTCTCTTGAATTAAACCGGAAGTAAGTAAAATGAAAATGGTGCGTCAAAATCTTTAAACACAAAATAAGTGTTGTAAACGATGTTATTTGGGTACAAGAATGATTTTTTTCTTACGAGACCAATGCATATTGTGTAATTTGATACGAGCTTCCATTTAATAAATTATAATATTCGTTTCGATACCCGAGTAAAAAGTTATCTCCTTTGAAAGTTTTTACACTTATTTACCAAATGTTTTTTGTTTTTGAAAATGTTAACAACATCTCCGTTCTTTTTTTCTACTCAATATTTTTTCAATAAGAGAGATTGATTGAAAATATAAAAAAACAAACCTAGATCAGCTCCAATATCTCCTTTATAGGTCTATTGAATTAAACCGGACGTAAGTAAAATCAAAATAGTGTGTCAAAAACTTTAAACAGTAAATAAGTGATGTAAACGATGTTATTTGGGTACAAAAATGATTTTCCTTTCTAGGAAAATGCATATTGTTTAATTTGATACGAGCATTTATTTGATATATTATAATATTCGTTTCCATACCACAGTAAAAAGTTATCTCCGTTGAAAGTTGTAACTCATATTTACCAAATGTGTTTTTGATTTTGAAAATGTGAACAACATTCATTTTCTTTTTCTCTTCTCTATTTTTTTCAATAAGAGAGATTGATTGAAAATATAAATAAACAAACCTACGTCGGCACCGATATCTTCTTTATAGCTCTATTGAATTAAACGCGAATTAAGTAAAATGAAAATGCTGCGTCAAAAACTTTAAACACTAAATAAATGATGTAAACGATGTTATTTGGGTACAAAAATGATTTTTTTCTTGCATGACCAATGCATATTGTGTAATTTGATAAGAGCTTCCATTTAATAAATTATAATATTCGTTTCGATAACCGAGTAAAAAGTTATCTCCTTTGAAATATTTTACACTTATTTACCAAATGTTTTTTTGTTTTTGAAAATGTTAACAACATCTCCGTTCTTTTTTTCTACTCAATATTTTTTCAATAAGAGAGATTGATTGAAAATATAAAAAACAAACATAGATCGGCACCAATATCTCCTTTATAGGTCTATTGAATTGAACCGGACGTAAGTAAAATGAAAATGGTGCGTCAAAAACTTTAAATAGTAAATAAGTGATGTAAACGATGTTATTTGGGTACAAAAATTATTTTCCTTTCAAAGAAAATGCATATTGTTTAATTTGATACGAGCTTTAATTTGATATATTATAATATTCGTTTCGATACCCCAGTCAAAAGTTATCTCCGTTGAAAGTTGTAGCTCATATTTACCAAATGTGTTTCGATTTTGAAAACGTGAACCACATTCATTTTCTTTTTCACTTCTCTATTTTTTTCAATAAGAGAGATTGATTGAAAATATAAATAAAAACAAACCTAGATCAGCACCAATATCTTCTTTATAGGTCTATTGGATTAAACCGGACGTAAGTAAAATGAAAATATTGCGTCAAAAACTTTAAATAGTAACTAAGTGATGTAAACGATGTTATTTGGGTACAAAAATGATTTTCCTTTTGAGGAAAATGCATATTGTTTAATTTGATACGAGCTTTAATTTGATATATTATAATATTCGTTTCGATACCCCTGTCAAAAGTTATCTCCGTTGAAAATTGTAACTCATATTTACCAAATGTGTTTTTGATTTTGAAAATTTGAACAACATTCCTCTTCTTTTTCTCTTCTCTATTTTTTTTGGAATAATAGAGATTGATTGAAAATATAAATAAAGAAAACCTTAGGTCGGCACCAATATCTCCTTTATAGTTCTCTTGAATTAAACCGGAAGTAAGTAAAATGAAAATGGTGCGTCAAAATCTTTAAACACAAAATAAGTGATGTAAACGATGTTATTTGGGTACAAAAACGATTTTTTTCTTAAGAGACTAATGCATATTGTGTAATTTGATATGAGCTTCCATTTAATAAATTATAATATTCGTTTCGATACCTGAGTAAAAAGTTATCTCCGTTGAAAGTTGTTACTTTTTTTTACCAAATGTTTTTTTGTTTTTGAAAATGTTAACAACATCTCCGTTCTTTTTTTCTGCTCAATATTTTTACAATAAGAGAGATTGATTGAAAATATAAAAAAACAAACCTAGATCGGCTCCAATATCTCCTTTATAGGTCTATTGAATTAAACCGGACGTAAGTAAAATCAAAATAGTGTGTCAAAAACTTTAAACAGTAAATAAGTGATGTAAACGATGTTATTTGGGTACAAAAATGATTTTCCTTTCAAGGAAAATGCATATTGTTTAATTTGATACGAGCATTTATTTGATATATTATAATAATCGTTTCCATACCCCAGTAAAAAGTTATCTCCGTTGAAAGTTGTAACTCATATTTACCAAATGTGTTTTTGATTTTGAAAATGTGAACAACATTCGTTTTCTTTTTCTCTTCTCTATTTTTCTTCAATAAGAGAGATTGATTGAAAATATAAATAAACAAACCTAGGTCGGCACCAATATCTCCTTTATAGCTCTATTGAATTAAACGTGAAGTAAGTAAAATGAAAATGCTGCGTCAAAAACTTTAAACACTAAATAAATGATGTAAACGATTATATTTGGGTACAAAAACGATTTTTTTCTTGCATGACCAATGCATATTGTGTAATTTGATAAGAGCTTCCATTTAATAAATTATAATATTCGTTTCGATAACCGAGTAAAAAGTTATCTCCTTTGAAAGTTTTTACACTTATTTACCAAATGTTTTTTTGTTTTTGATAATGTTAACGACATCTCCGTTCTTTTTTTCTACTCAATATTTTTTCAATAAGAGAGATTGATTGAAAATATAAAAAAAAACAAACCTAGATCGGCACCAATATCTATTTTATAGGTCTATTTAATTAAACCGGACGTAAGTAAAATGAAAATAGTGCGTCAAAAACTTTAAACAGTAAATAAGTGATGTAAACGGTGTTATTTGGGTACAAAAATGATTTTCCTTTCGAGGAAAATGCAAATTGTTTAATTTGATACGAGCTTTAATTTAATATATTATAATATTCGCGTCGATACCCAGTCAAAAGTTATCTCCGTTAAAAGTTGTAACTCATATTTACCAAATGTGTTTTTGATTTTGAAAATTTGAACAACATTCATTTTCTTTTTCTCTTCTCTATTTTTTTCAATAAGAGAGATTGATTGAAAATATAAATAAAAAAACCTAGGGCGGCACCAATATCTCTTTTATAGGTCTATTGAATTAAACGTGAAGTAAGTAAAATGAAAATGCTACGTCAAAAACTTTAAACAACAAATAAATGATGTAAACGATGTTATTTGGGTACAAAAACGATTTTTTTCTTGCATGACCAATGCATATTGTGTAATTTGATACGAGGTTCCATTTAATAAATTATAATATTCGTTTCGATACCCGAGTAAAAAGATATCTCCTTTGGAAGTTTTTACACTTATTTACCAAATGTTTTTTTTTTGAAAATGTTAACGACATCTCCGTTCTTTTTTTCTACTCAATATTTTTTCAATACGAGAGATTGATTGAAAATATAAAAAAACAAACCTAGATCGGCACCAATATCTCCTTTATAGGTCTATTGAATTAAACCGGACGTAAGTAAAATGAAAATAGTGCGTCAAAAACTTTAAACAGTAAATAAGTGATGTAAACGGTGTTATTTGGGTACAAAAATGATTTTCCTTTCGAGGAAAATGCAAATTGTTTAATTTGATACGAGCTTTAATTTAATATATTATAATATTCGCGTCGATACCCAGTCAAAAGTTATCTCCGTTGAAAGTTGTAACTCATATTTACCAAATGTGTTTTTGATTTTGAAAATTTGAACAACATTCATTTTCTTTTTCTCTTCTCTATTTTTTTCAATAAGAGAGATTGATTGAAAATATAAATAAAAAAACCTAGGGCGGCACCAATATCTCTTTTATAGGTCTATTGAATTAAACGTGAAGTAAGTAAAATGAAAATGCTACGTCAAAAACTTTAAACAATAAATAAATGATGTAAACGATGTTATTTGGGTACAAAAACGATTTTTTTCTTACGAGACCAATGCATATTGTGTAATTTGATACGAGCTTCCATTTAATAAATTATAATATTCGTTTCGATACCCGAGTAAAAATTTATCTCCTTTGGAAGTTTTTACACTTATTTACCAAATATTTTTTTGTTTTTGAAAATGTTAACGACATCTCCGTTCTTTTTTTCTACTCAATATTTTTTCAATAAGAGAGATTGATTGAAAATATAAAAAAAAAACCTAGATCGGCTCCAATATCTCCTTTATAGTTCTATTGAATTAAACTGGACTTAAGTAAAATCAAAATAGTGCGTCAAAAACTTTAAACAGTAAATAAGTGATGTAAAAGATGTTATTTGGGTACAAAAATGATTTTCCTTTCGAGGAAAATGCATATTGTTTAATTTGATACGAGCATTTATTTGATATATTATAATATTCGTTTCGATACCCCAGTCAAAAGTTATCTCCGTTGAAAATTGTAACTCATATTTACCAAATTTGTTTTTGATTTTGAAAATTTGAACAACATTCCTCTTCTTTTTCTCTTCTCTATTTTTTTTTGGAATAATAGAGATTGATTGAAAATATAAATAAAGAAAACCTTAGGTCGGCACCAATATCTCCTTTATAGCTCTCTTGAATTAAACCGGAAGTAAGTAAAATGAAAATGGTGCGTCAAAATCTTTAAACACAAAATAAGTGATGTAAACGATGTTATTTGGGTACAAAAACGATTTTTTTCTTACGAGACCAATGCATATTGTGTAATTTGATACGAGCTTCCATTTAATAAATTATAATATTCGTTTCGATACCCGAGTAAAAAGTTATCTCCTTTGAAAGTTTTTACACTTATTTACCAAATGTTTTTTGTTTTTGAAAATGTTAACAACATCTCCGTTCTTTTTTTCTACTCAATATTTTTTCAATAAGAGAGATTGATTGAAAATATAAAAAAACAAACCTAGATCGGCACCAATATCTCCTTTATAGGTCTATTGAATTAAACCGGACGTAAGTAAAATCAAAATAGTGTGTCAAAAACTTTAAACAGTAAATAAGTGATGTAAACGATGTTATTTGGGTACAAAAATGATTTTCCTTTGAAGGAAAATGCATATTGTTTAATTTGATACGAGCATTTATTTGATATATTATAATAATCGTTTCCATACCCCAGTAAAAAGTTATCTCCGTTGAAAGTTGTAACTCATATTTACCAAATGTGTTTTTGATTTTGAAAATGTGAACAACATTCGTTTTCTTTTTCTCTTCTCTATTTTTCTTCAATAAGAGAGATTGATTGAAAATATAAATAAACAAACCTAGGTCGGCACCAATATCTCCTTTATAGCTCTATTGAATTAAACGTGAAGTAAGTAAAATGAAAATGCTGCGTCAAAAACTTTAAACACTAAATAAATGATGTAAACGATTATATTTGGGTACAAAAACGATTTTTTTCTTGCATGACCAATGCATATTGTGTAATTTGATAAGAGCTTCCATTTAATAAATTATAATATTCGTTTCGATAACCGAGTAAAAAGTTATCTCCTTTGAAAGTTTTTACACTTATTTACCAAATGTTTTTTTGTTTTTGATAATGTTAACGACATCTCCGTTCTTTTTTTCTACTCAATATTTTTTCAATAAGAGAGATTGATTGAAAATATAAAAAAAAACAAACCTAGATCGGCACCAGTATCTATTTTATAGGTCTATTTAATTAAACCGGACGTAAGTAAAATGAAAATAGTGCGTCAAAAACTTTAAACAGTAAATAAGTGATGTAAACGGTGTTATTTGGGTACAAAAATTATTTTCCTTTCGAGGAAAATGCAAATTGTTTAATTTGATACGAGCTTTAATTTAATATATTATAATATTCGCGTCGATACCCAGTCAAAAGTTATCTCCGTTAAAAGTTGTAACTCATATTTACCAAATGTGTTTTTGATTTTGAAAATTTGAACAACATTCATTTTCTTTTTCTCTTCTCTATTTTTTTCAATAAGAGAGATTGATTGAAAATATAAATAAAAAAACCTAGGGCGGCACCAATATCTCTTTTATAGGTCTATTGAATTAAACGTGAAGTAAGTAAAATGAAAATGCTACGTCAAAAACTTTAAACAACAAATAAATGATGTAAACGATGTTATTTGGGTACAAAAACGATTTTTTTCTTGCATGACCAATGCATATTGTGTAATTTGATACGAGGTTCCATTTAATAAATTATAATATTCGTTTCGATACCCGAGTAAAAAGATATCTCCTTTGGAAGTTTTTACACTTATTTACCAAATGTTTTTTTTTTGAAAATGTTAACGACATCTCCGTTCTTTTTTTCTACTCAATATTTTTTCAATACGAGAGATTGATTGAAAATATAAAAAAACAAACCTAGATCGGCACC
The DNA here is from genome assembly GCA_037013495.1 of Hippophae tibetana. Lineage (NCBI taxonomy): Eukaryota > Viridiplantae > Streptophyta > Magnoliopsida > Rosales > Elaeagnaceae > Hippophae > Hippophae tibetana. The sequence continues at coordinate 7,014,444 of CM072808.1, read as the reverse complement.
AATATCTCCTTTATAGGTCTATTGAATTAAACCGGACGTAAGTAAAATGAAAATAGTGCGTCAAAAACTTTAAACAGTAAATAAGTGATGTAAACGGTGTTATTTGGGTACAAAAATGATTTTCCTTTCGAGGAAAATGCAAATTGTTTAATTTGATACGAGCTTTAATTTAATATATTATAATATTCGCGTCGATACCCAGTCAAAAGTTATCTCCGTTGAAAGTTGTAACTCATATTTACCAAATGTGTTTTTGATTTTGAAAATTTGAACAACATTCATTTTCTTTTTCTCTTCTCTATTTTTTTCAATAAGAGAGATTGATTGAAAATATAAATAAAAAAACCTAGGGCGGCACCAATATCTCTTTTATAGGTCTATTGAATTAAACGTGAAGTAAGTAAAATGAAAATGCTACGTCAAAAACTTTAAACAATAAATAAATGATGTAAACGATGTTATTTGGGTACAAAAACGATTTTTTTCTTACGAGACCAATGCATATTGTGTAATTTGATACGAGCTTCCATTTAATAAATTATAATATTCGTTTCGATACCCGAGTAAAAAGTTATCTCCTTTGGAAGTTTTTACACTTATTTACCAAATATTTTTTTGTTTTTGAAAATGTTAACGACATCTCCGTTCTTTTTTTCTACTCAATATTTTTTCAATAAGAGAGATTGATTGAAAATATAAAAAAAAACCTAGATCGGCTCCAATATCTCCTTTATAGTTCTATTGAATTAAACTGGACTTAAGTAAAATCAAAATAGTGCGTCAAAAACTTTAAACAGTAAATAAGTGATGTAAAAGATGTTATTTGGGTACAAAAATGATTTTCCTTTCGAGGAAAATGCATATTGTTTAATTTGATACGAGCATTTATTTGATATATTATAATATTCGTTTCGATACCCCAGTCAAAAGTTATCTCCGTTGAAAATTGTAACTCATATTTACCAAATTTGTTTTTGATTTTGAAAATTTGAACAACATTCCTCTTCTTTTTCTCTTCTCTATTTTTTTTTGGAATAATAGAGATTGATTGAAAATATAAATAAAGAAAACCTTAGGTCGGCACCAATATCTCCTTTATAGCTCTCTTGAATTAAACCGGAAGTAAGTAAAATGAAAATGGTGCGTCAAAATCTTTAAACACAAAATAAGTGATGTAAACGATGTTATTTGGGTACAAAAACGATTTTTTTCTTACGAGACCAATGCATATTGTGTAATTTGATACGAGCTTCCATTTAATAAATTATAATATTCGTTTCGATACCCGAGTAAAAAGTTATCTCCTTTGAAAGTTTTTACACTTATTTACCAAATGTTTTTTGTTTTTGAAAATGTTAACAACATCTCCGTTCTTTTTTTCTACTCAATATTTTTTCAATAAGAGAGATTGATTGAAAATATAAAAAAACAAACCTAGATCGGCTCCAATATCTCCTTTATAGGTCTATTGAATTAAACCGGACGTAAGTAAAATCAAAATAGTGTGTCAAAAACTTTAAACAGTAAATAAGTGATGTAAACGATGTTATTTGGGTACAAAAATGATTTTCCTTTGAAGGAAAATGCATATTGTTTAATTTGATACGAGCATTTATTTGATATATTATAATAATCGTTTCCATACCCCAGTAAAAAGTTATCTCCGTTGAAAGTTGTAACTCATATTTACCAAATGTGTTTTTGATTTTGAAAATGTGAACAACATTCGTTTTCTTTTTCTCTTCTCTATTTTTCTTCAATAAGAGAGATTGATTGAAAATATAAATAAACAAACCTAGGTCGGCACCAATATCTCCTTTATAGCTCTATTGAATTAAACGTGAAGTAAGTAAAATGAAAATGCTGCGTCAAAAACTTTAAACACTAAATAAATGATGTAAACGATTATATTTGGGTACAAAAACGATTTTTTTCTTGCATGACCAATGCATATTGTGTAATTTGATAAGAGCTTCCATTTAATAAATTATAATATTCGTTTCGATAACCGAGTAAAAAGTTATCTCCTTTGAAAGTTTTTACACTTATTTACCAAATGTTTTTTTGTTTTTGATAATGTTAACGACATCTCCGTTCTTTTTTTCTACTCAATATTTTTTCAATAAGAGAGATTGATTGAAAATATAAAAAAAAAACAAACCTAGATCGGCACCAGTATCTATTTTATAGGTCTATTTAATTAAACCGGACGTAAGTAAAATGAAAATAGTGCGTCAAAAACTTTAAACAGTAAATAAGTGATGTAAACGGTGTTATTTGGGTACAAAAATGATTTTCCTTTCGAGGAAAATGCAAATTGTTTAATTTGATACGAGCTTTAATTTAATATATTATAATATTCGCGTCGATACCCAGTCAAAAGTTATCTCCGTTGAAAGTTGTAACTCATATTTACCAAATGTGTTTTTGATTTTGAAAATTTGAACAACATTCATTTTCTTTTTCTCTTCTCTATTTTTTTCAATAAGAGAGATTGATTGAAAATATAAATAAAAAAACCTAGGGCGGCACCAATATCTCTTTTATAGGTCTATTGAATTAAACGTGAAGTAAGTAAAATGAAAATGCTACGTCAAAAACTTTAAACAATAAATAAATGATGTAAACGATGTTATTTGGGTACAAAAACGATTTTTTTCTTGCATGACCAATGCATATTGTGTAATTTGATACGAGGTTCCATTTAATAAATTATAATATTCGTTTCGATACCCGAGTAAAAAGATATCTCCTTTGGAAGTTTTTACACTTATTTACCAAATGTTTTTTTTTTGAAAATGTTAACGACATCTCCGTTCTTTTTTTCTACTCAATATTTTTTCAATACGAGAGATTGATTGAAAATATAAAAAAACAAACCTAGATCGGCACCAATATCTCCTTTATAGGTCTATTGAATTAAACCGGACGTAAGTAAAATGAAAATAGTGCGTCAAAAACTTTAAACAGTAAATAAGTGATGTAAACGGTGTTATTTGGGTACAAAAATGATTTTCCTTTCGAGGAAAATGCAAATTGTTTAATTTGATACGAGCTTTAATTTAATATATTATAATATTCGCGTCGATACCCAGTCAAAAGTTATCTCCGTTGAAAGTTGTAACTCATATTTACCAAATGTGTTTTTGATTTTGAAAATTTGAACAACATTCATTTTCTTTTTCTCTTCTCTATTTTTTTCAATAAGAGAGATTGATTGAAAATATAAATAAAAAAACCTAGGGCGGCACCAATATCTCTTTTATAGGTCTATTGAATTAAACGTGAAGTAAGTAAAATGAAAATGCTACGTCAAAAACTTTAAACAATAAATAAATGATGTAAACGATGTTATTTGGGTACAAAAACGATTTTTTTCTTACGAGACCAATGCATATTGTGTAATTTGATACGAGCTTCCATTTAATAAATTATAATATTCGTTTCGATACCCGAGTAAAAAGTTATCTCCTTTGGAAGTTTTTACACTTATTTACCAAATATTTTTTTGTTTTTGAAAATGTTAACGACATCTCCGTTCTTTTTTTCTACTCAATATTTTTTCAATAAGAGAGATTGATTGAAAATATAAAAAAAAACCTAGATCGGCTCCAATATCTCCTTTATAGTTCTATTGAATTAAACTGGACTTAAGTAAAATCAAAATAGTGCGTCAAAAACTTTAAACAGTAAATAAGTGATGTAAAAGATGTTATTTGGGTACAAAAATGATTTTCCTTTCGAGGAAAATGCATATTGTTTAATTTGATACGAGCATTTATTTGATATATTATAATATTCGTTTCGATACCCCAGTCAAAAGTTATCTCCGTTGAAAATTGTAACTCATATTTACCAAATTTGTTTTTGATTTTGAAAATTTGAACAACATTCCTCTTCTTTTTCTCTTCTCTATTTTTTTTTGGAATAATAGAGATTGATTGAAAATATAAATAAAGAAAACCTTAGGTCGGCACCAATATCTCCTTTATAGCTCTCTTGAATTAAACCGGAAGTAAGTAAAATGAAAATGGTGCGTCAAAATCTTTAAACACAAAATAAGTGATGTAAACGATGTTATTTGGGTACAAAAACGATTTTTTTCTTACGAGACCAATGCATATTGTGTAATTTGATACGAGCTTCCATTTAATAAATTATAATATTCGTTTCGATACCCGAGTAAAAAGTTATCTCCTTTGAAAGTTTTTACACTTATTTACCAAATGTTTTTTGTTTTTGAAAATGTTAACAACATCTCCGTTCTTTTTTTCTACTCAATATTTTTTCAATAAGAGAGATTGATTGAAAATATAAAAAAACAAACCTAGATCGGCTCCAATATCTCCTTTATAGGTCTATTGAATTAAACCGGACGTAAGTAAAATCAAAATAGTGTGTCAAAAACTTTAAACAGTAAATAAGTGATGTAAACGATGTTATTTGGGTACAAAAATGATTTTCCTTTGAAGGAAAATGCATATTGTTTAATTTGATACGAGCATTTATTTGATATATTATAATAATCGTTTCCATACCCCAGTAAAAAGTTATCTCCGTTGAAAGTTGTAACTCATATTTACCAAATGTGTTTTTGATTTTGAAAATGTGAACAACATTCGTTTTCTTTTTCTCTTCTCTATTTTTCTTCAATAAGAGAGATTGATTGAAAATATAAATAAACAAACCTAGGTCGGCACCAATATCTCCTTTATAGCTCTATTGAATTAAACGTGAAGTAAGTAAAATGAAAATGCTGCGTCAAAAACTTTAAACACTAAATAAATGATGTAAACGATTATATTTGGGTACAAAAACGATTTTTTTCTTGCATGACCAATGCATATTGTGTAATTTGATAAGAGCTTCCATTTAATAAATTATAATATTCGTTTCGATAACCGAGTAAAAAGTTATCTCCTTTGAAAGTTTTTACACTTATTTACCAAATGTTTTTTTGTTTTTGATAATGTTAACGACATCTCCGTTCTTTTTTTCTACTCAATATTTTTTCAATAAGAGAGATTGATTGAAAATATAAAAAAAAACAAACCTAGATCGGCACCAGTATCTATTTTATAGGTCTATTTAATTAAACCGGACGTAAGTAAAATGAAAATAGTGCGTCAAAAACTTTAAACAGTAAATAAGTGATGTAAACGGTGTTATTTGGGTACAAAAATGATTTTCCTTTCGAGGAAAATGCAAATTGTTTAATTTGATACGAGCTTTAATTTAATATATTATAATATTCGCGTCGATACCCAGTCAAAAGTTATCTCCGTTGAAAGTTGTAACTCATATTTACCAAATGTGTTTTTGATTTTGAAAATTTGAACAACATTCATTTTCTTTTTCTCTTCTCTATTTTTTTCAATAAGAGAGATTGATTGAAAATATAAATAAAAAAACCTAGGGCGGCACCAATATCTCTTTTATAGGTCTATTGAATTAAACGTGAAGTAAGTAAAATGAAAATGCTACGTCAAAAACTTTAAACAATAAATAAATGATGTAAACGATGTTATTTGGGTACAAAAAACGATTTTTTTCTTGCATGACCAATGCATATTGTGTAATTTGATACGAGGTTCCATTTAATAAATTATAATATTCGTTTCGATACCCGAGTAAAAAGATATCTCCTTTGGAAGTTTTTACACTTATTTACCAAATGTTTTTTTTTTGAAAATGTTAACGACATCTCCGTTCTTTTTTTCTACTCAATATTTTTTCAATACGAGAGATTGATTGAAAATATAAAAAAACAAACCTAGATCGGCACCAATATCTCCTTTATAGGTCTATTGAATTAAACCGGACGTAAGTAAAATGAAAATAGTGCGTCAAAAACTTTAAACAGTAAATAAGTGATGTAAACGATGTTATTTGGGTACAAAAATGATTTTCCTTTCGAGGAAAATGCAAATTGTTTAATTTGATACGAGCTTTAATTTGATATATTATAATATTCGCGTCGATACCCCAGTCAAAAGTTATCTCCGTTGAAAGTTGTAACTCATATTTACCAAATGTGTTTTTGATTTTGAAAATTTGAACAACATTCATTTTCTTTTTCTCTTCTCTATTTTTTTCAATAAGAGAGATTGATTGAAAATATAAATAAAAAAACCTAGGTCGGCACCAATATCTCCTTTATAGCTCTATTGAATTAAACGTGAAGTAAGTAAAATGAAAATACTGCGTCAAAAACTTTAAACACTAAATAAATGATTTAAACGATGTTATTTGGGTACAAAAATGATTTTTTTCTTGGATGACCCATTCATATTGTGTAATTTGATACGAGCTTCCATTTAATAAATTATAATATTCGTTTCGATACTCGAGTAAAAAGTTATCTCCTTTGAAAGTTTTTACACTTATTTACCAAATGTTTTTTTGTTTTTGAAAATGTTAACAACATCTCCGTTCTTTTTTTCCACTCAATATTTTTTCAATAAGAGAGATTGATTGAAAATATAAAAAAAAACAAACCTAGATCGGCACCAATATCTCCTTTATAGCTCTCTTGAATTAAACCGGAAGTAAGTAAAATGAAAATGGTGCGTCAAAATCTTTAAACACTAAATAAGTGATGTAAACGATGTTATTTGGGTACAAAAACGATTTTTTTCCTGTGAGACCAATGCATATTGTGTAATTTGATATGAACTTCCATTTAATAAATTATAATATTCGTTTCGATACCCGAGTAAAAAGTTATCTCCGTTGAAAGTTGTTATTTTTTTTTACTAAATGTTTTTTTGTTTTTGAAAATGTGAACAAAATCTCCGTTCTTTTTTTCTACTCAATATTTTAACAATAAGAGAGATTGATTGAAAATATAAAAAACAAACCTTGATCGGCACCAATATCTCCTTTATAGCTCTATTGAATTAAACCGGAAGTAAGTAAAATGAAAATGGTGCGTCAAAAACTTTAAACAGTAAATAAGTGATGTAAACGTTGTTATTTGGGTACAAAAATGATTTTCCTTTCGAGGAAAATGCATATTGTTTAATTTGATACGAGCTTTAATTTGATATATTATAATATTCGTTTTGATACCCCATTCAAAAGTTATCTCCGTTGAAAGTTGTAACTCATATTTACCAAATGTGTTTTCGATTTTGAAAATGTGAACCACATTCATTTTCTTGTTCTCTTCTCTTTTTTTTTCAATAAGAGAGATTGATTGAAAATGAAAATAAACAAACCTAGGTCGGCACCAATATCTCCTTTATAGGTCTATTGAATTAAACATGAAGTAAGTAAAATGAAAATGCTGCGTCAAAAACTTTAAACACTAAATAAATGATGTAAACAATGTTATTTGGGTACAAAAATGACTTTTTTCTTGCGAGACCAATGCATATTGTGTAATTTGATACGAGCTTCCATTTCATAAATTATAATATTCATTTCCATACTCGAGTAAAAAGTAAACTCCGTTGAAAGTTGTTACTCTTATTTACCAAATGTTTTTTTTGTTTTTGAAAATGTGAACAACATCTCCGTTCTTCTTTTCTACTCAATATTTTTTCAATAAGAGAGATTGATTGAAAATATAAAAAAACAAACCTAGATCGGCTACAATATCTCCTTTATAGGTCTATTGAATTAAACCGGACGTAAGTAAAATCAAAATAGTGTGTCAAAAACTTTAAACAGTAAATAAATGATGTAAACGATGTTATTTGGGTACAAAAATGATTTTCCTTTCGAGGAAAATGCATATTGTTTAATTTGATACGAGCTTTAATTTGATATATTATAATATTCGTTTCGATACCCCAGTCAAAAGTTATCTCCGTTGAAAGTTGTAGCTCATATTTACCAAATGTGTTTTCGATTTTGAAAACGTGAACCACATTCATTTTCTTTTTCTCTTCTCTATTTTTTTCAATAAGAGAGATTGATTGAAAATATAAATAAAAAAAACCTAGGTCAGCACCCATATCTCATTTATAGCTCTATTGAATTAAACCTGAAGTAAGTAAAATTAAAATGCTACGTCAAAAAATTTAAACACTAAATAAATGATATAAACGATGTTATTTGGGTACAAAAACGAATTTTTTCTTGCGAGACCAATGCATATTGTGTAATTTGATACGAGCTTCCATTTAATAAATTATAATATTCGTTTCGATACCCGAGTAAAAAGTTATCTTCGTTGAATGTTGTTACTCTTATTTTGCAAATGTTTTTTTGTTTTTGAAAATGTGAACAACATCTCCATTGTTTTTTTCTACTCAATATTTTTTCAATAAGAGAGATTGATTGACAATATAAAAAAACAAACCTAGATCAGCACCAATATCTCCTTTATAGGTCTATTGGATTAAACCGGACGTAAGTAAAATAAAAATATTGCGTCAAAAACTTTAAATAGTAACTAAGTGATGTAAACGATGTTATTTGGGTACAAAAATGATTTTCCTTTTGAGGAAAATGCATATTGTTTAATTTGATACGAGCTTTAATTTGATATATTATAATATTCGTTTCGATACCCCAGTCAAAAGTTTTCTCCGTTGAAAGTTGTAACTCATATTTACCAAATGTGTTTTTGATTTTGAAAATTTGAACAACATTCCTCTTCTTTTTCTCTTCTCTATTTTTTTTGGAATAATAGAGATTGATTGAAAATATAAATAAAGAAAACCTTAGGTCGGCACCGATATCTCCTTTATAGCTCTATTGAATTAAACGTGAATTAAGTAAAATGAAAATGCTGCATCAAAAACTTTAAACACTAAATAAATGATGTAAACGATGTTATTTGGGTACAAAAACGATTTTTTTCTTGCATGACCAATGCATATTGTGTAATTTGATAAGAGCTTCCATTTAATAAATTATAATATTCGTTTCGATAACCGAGTAAAAAGTTATCTCCTTTGAAAGTTTTTACACTCATTTACCAAATGTTTTTTTGTTTTTGAAAATGTTAAAAACATCTCCGTTCTTTTTTTCTACTCAATATTTTTTCAATAAGAGAGATTGATTGAAAATATAAAAAACAAACATAGATCGGCACCAATATCTCCTTTATAGGTTTATTGAATTGAACCGGACGTAAGTAAAATGAAAATGGTGCGTCAAAAACTTTAAATAGTAAATAAGTGATGTAAACGATGTTATTTAGGTACAAAAATGATTTTCCTTTCGAAGAAAATGCATATTATTTAATTTGATACGAGCTTTAATTTGATATATTATAATATTCGTTTCGAAACCCAGTCAAAAGTTATCTCCGTTGAAAGTTGTAACTCATATTTACCAAATGTGTTTTCTATTTTGAAAATGTGAACAACATTCATTTTCTTTTTCTCTTCTCTATTTTTTTCAATAAGAGAGATTGATTGAAAATATAAATAAACAAACCTAGGTCGGCACCAATATCTCTTTTATAGCTCTATTAAATTAAACGTGAAGTAAGTAAAATAAAAATGCTACGTCAAAAACTTTAAACAATAAATAAATGATGTAAACGATGTTATTTGGGTACAAAAACGATTTTTTTCTTACGAGACCAATGCATATTGTGTAATTTGATACGAGCTTCCATTTAATAAATTATAATATTCGTTTCGATACCCGAGTAAAAAGTTATCTCCTTTGGAAGTTTTTACACTTATTTACCAAATATTTTTTTGTTTTTGAAAATGTTAACGACATCTCCGTTCTTTTTTTCTACTCAATATTTTTTCAATAAGAGAGATTGATTGAAAATATAAAAAAAAAACCTAGATCGGCTCCAATATCTCCTTTATAGTTCTATTGAATTAAACTGGACTTAAGTAAAATCAAAATAGTGCGTCAAAAACTTTAAACAGTAAATAAGTGATGTAAAAGATGTTATTTGGGTACAAAAATGATTTTCCTTTCGAGGAAAATGCATATTGTTTAATTTGATACGAGCATTTATTTGATATATTATAATATTCGTTTCGATACCCCAGTCAAAAGTTATCTCCGTTGAAAATTGTAACTCATATTTACCAAATTTGTTTTTGATTTTGAAAATTTGAACAACATTCCTCTTCTTTTTCTCTTCTCTATTTTTTTTTGGAATAATAGAGATTGATTGAAAATATAAATAAAGAAAACCTTAGGTCGGCACCAATATCTCCTTTATAGCTCTCTTGAATTAAACCGGAAGTAAGTAAAATGAAAATGGTGCGTCAAAATCTTTAAACACAAAATAAGTGATGTAAACGATGTTATTTGGGTACAAAAACGATTTTTTTCTTACGAGACCAATGCATATTGTGTAATTTGATACGAGCTTCCATTTAATAAATTATAATATTCGTTTCGATACCCGAGTAAAAAGTTATCTCCTTTGAAAGTTTTTACACTTATTTACCAAATGTTTTTTGTTTTTGAAAATGTTAACAACATCTCCGTTCTTTTTTTCTACTCAATATTTTTTCAATAAGAGAGATTGATTGAAAATATAAAAAAACAAACCTAGATCGGCTCCAATATCTCCTTTATAGGTCTATTGAATTAAACCGGACGTAAGTAAAATCAAAATAGTGTGTCAAAAACTTTAAACAGTAAATAAATTATGTAAACGATGTTATTTGGGTACAAAAATGATTTTCCTTTCGAGGAAAATGCATATTGTTTAATTTGATACGAGCTTTAATTTGATATATTATAATATTCGTTTCGATACCCGAGTCAAAAGTTATCTCCGTTGAAAGTTGTAGCTCATATTTACCAAATGTGTTTTCGATTTTGAAAACGTGAACCACATTCATTTTCTTTTTCTCTTCTCTATTTTTTTTAATAAGAGAGATTGATTGAAAATATAAATAAAAAAAACCTAGGTCAGCACCGATATCTCATTTATAGCTCTATTGAATTAAACCTGAAGTAAGTAAAATTAAAATGCTACGTCAAAAAATTTAAACACTAAATAAATGATATAAACGATGTTATTTGGGTACAAAAACGATTTTTTTCTTGCGAGACCAATGCATATTGTGTAATTTGATACGAGCTTCCATTTAATAAATTATAATATTCGTTTCGATACCCGAGTAAAAAGTTATCTTCGTTGAATGTTGTTACTCTTATTTAGCAAATGTTTTTTTGTTTTTGAAAATGTGAACAACATCTCCATTGTTTTTTTCTACTCAATATTTTTTCAATAAGAGAGATTGATTGACAATATAAAAAAACAAACCTAGATCAGCACCAATATCTCCTTTATAGGTCTATTGGATTAAACCGGACGTAAGTAAAATAAAAATATTGCGTCAAAAACTTTAAATAGTAACTAAGTGATGTAAACGATGTTATTTGGGTACAAAAATGATTTTCCTTTTGAGGAAAATGCATATTGTTTAATTTGATACGAGCTTTAATTTGATATATTATAATATTCGTTTCGATACCCCAGTCAAAAGTTTTCTCCGTTGAAAGTTGTAACTCATATTTACCAAATGTGTTTTTGATTTTGAAAATTTGAACAACATTCCTCTTCTTTTTCTCTTCTCTATTTTTTTTGGAATAATAGAGATTGATTGAAAATATAAATAAAGAAAACCTTAGGTCGGCACCGATATCTCCTTTATAGCTCTATTGAATTAAACGTGAATTAAGTAAAATGAAAATGCTGCATCAAAAACTTTAAACACTAAATAAATGATGTAAACGATGTTATTTGGGTACAAAAACGATTTTTTTCTTGCATGACCAATGCATATTGTGTAATTTGATAAGAGCTTCCATTTAATAAATTATAATATTCGTTTCGATAACCGAGTAAAAAGTTATCTCCTTTGAAAGTTTTTACACTTATTTACCAAATGTTTTTTTGTTTTTGAAAATGTTAAAAACATCTCCGTTCTTTTTTTCTACTCAATATTTTTTCAATAAGAGAGACTGATTGAAAATATAAAAAACAAACATAGATCGGCACCAATATCTCCTTTATAGGTTTATTGAATTGAACCGGACGTAAGTAAAATGAAAATGGTGCGTCAAAAACTTTAAATAGTAAATAAGTGATGTAAACGATGTTATTTAGGTACAAAAATGATTTTCCTTTCGAAGAAAATGCATATTTTTTAATTTGATACGAGCTTTAATTTGATATATTATAATATTCGTTTCGATACCCCAGTCAAAAGTTATCTCCGTTGAAAGTTGTAACTCATATTTACCAAATGTGTTTTCTATTTTGAAAATGTGAACAACATTCATTTTCTTTTTCTCTTCTCTATTTTTTTCAATAAGAGAGATTGATTGAAAATATAAATAAACAAACCTAGGTCGGCACCAATATCTCTTTTATAGCTCTATTAAATTAAACGTGAAGTAAGTAAAATAAAAATGCTACGTCAAAAACTTTAAACAATAAATAAATGATGTAAACGATGTTATTTGGGTACAAAAACGATTTTTTTCTTACATGACCAATGCATATTGTGTAATTTGATACGAACTTCCATTTAATAAATTATAATATTCGTTTCGATACCCGAGTAAAAAGTTATCTCCTTTGGAAGTTTTTACACTTATTTACCAAATATTTTTTTGTTTTTGAAAATGTTAACGACATCTCCGTTCTTTTTTTCTACTCAATATTTTTTCAATAAGAGAGATTGATTGAAAATATAAAAAAAAACCTAGATCGGCTCCAATATCTCCTTTATAGTTCTATTGAATTAAACTGGACTTAAGTAAAATCAAAATAGTGCGTCAAAAACTTTAAACAGTAAATAAGTGATGTAAACGATGTTATTTGGGTACAAAAATGATTTTCCTTTCGAGGAAAATGCATATTGTTTAATTTGATACGAGCATTTATTTGATATATTATAATATTTGTTTCGATACCCCAGTCAAAAGTTATCTCTGTTGAAAATTGTAACTCATATTTACCAAATGTGTTTTTGATTTTGAAAATTTGAACAACATTCCTCTTCTTTTTCTCTTCTCTATTTTTGTTTGGAATAATAGAGATTGATTGAAAATATAAATAAAGAAAACCTTAGGTCGGCACCAATATCTCCTTTATAACTCTATTGAATTAAACGTGAATTAAGTAAATTAAAATGCTGCATCAAAAACTTTAAACACTAAATAAATGATGTAAACGATGTTATTTGGGTACAAAAACGATTTTTTTCTTGCATGACCAATGCATATTGTGTAATTTGATAAGAGCTTCCATTTAATAAATTATAATATTCGTTTCGATAACCGAGTAAAAAGTTATCTCCTTTGAAAGTTTTTACACTTATTTACCAAATGTTTTTTTGTTTTTGAAAATGTTAAAAACATCTCCGTTCTTTTTTTCTACTCAATATTTTTTCAATAAGAGAGACTGATTGAAAATATAAAAAACAAACATAGATCGGCACCAATATCTCCTTTATAGGTTTATTGAATTGAACCAGACGTAAGTAAAATGAAAATGGTGCGTCAAAAACTTTAAATAGTAAATAAGTGATGTAAACGATGTTATTTAGGTACAAAAATGATTTTCCTTTCGAAGAAAATGCATATTATTTAATTTGATACGAGCTTTAATTTGATATATTATAATATTCGTTTCGATACCCCAGTCAAAAGTTATCTCCGTTGAAAGTTGTATCTCATATTTACCAAATGTGTTTTCTATTTTGAAAATGTGAACAACATTCATTTTCTTTTTCTCTTCTCTATTTTTTTCAATAAGAGAGATTGATTGAAAATATAAATAAACAAACCTAGGTCGGCACCAATATCTCTTTTATAGCTCAATTAAATTAAACGTGAAGTAAGTAAAATAAAAATGCTACGTCAAAAACTTTAAACAATAAATAAATGATGTAAACGATGTTATTTGGGTACAAAAACGATTTTTTTCTTACATGACCAATGCATATTGTGTAATTTGATACGAGCTTCCATTTAATAAATTATAATATTCGTTTCGATACCCGAGTAAAACGTTATCTCCTTTGGAAGTTTTTACACTTATTTACCAAATATTTTTTTGTTTTTGAAAATGTTAACGACATCTCCGTTCTTTTTTTCTACTCAATATTTTTTCAATAAGAGAGATAGATTGAAAATATAAAAAAAAAACCTAGATCGGCTCCAATATCTCCTTTATAGTTCTATTGAATTAAACTGGACTTAAGTAAAATCAAAATAGTGCGTCAAAAACTTTAAACAGTAAATAAGTGATGTAAACGATGTTATTTGGGTACAAAAATGATTTTCCTTTCGAGGAAAATGCATATTGTTTAATTTGATACGAGCATTTATTTGATATATTATAATATTTGTTTCGATACCCCAGTCAAAAGTTATCTCTGTTGAAAATTGTAACTCATATTTACCAAATGTGTTTTTGATTTTGAAAATTTGAACAACATTCCTCTTCTTTTTCTCTTCTCTATTTTTTTTTGGAATAATAGAGATTGATTGAAAATATAAATAAAGAAAACCTTAGGTCGGCACCAATATCTCCTTTATAGCTCTCTTGAATTAAACCGGGAGTAAGTAAAATGAAAATGGTGCGTCAAAATCTTTAAACACAAAATAAGTGATGTAAACGATGTTATTTGGGTACAAAAACGATTTTTTTCTTACGAGACCAATGCATATTGTGTAATTTGATACGAGCTTCCATTTCATAAATTATAATATTCGTTTCGATACCCGAGTAAAAAGTTATCTCCTTTGAAAGTTTTTACACTTATTTACCAAATGTTTTTTTGTTTTTGAAAATGTTAACAACATCTCCGTTCTTTTTTTCTACTCAATATTTTTTTCAATAAGAGAGATTGATTGAAAATATAAAAAAACAAACCTAGATCGGCTCCAATATCTCCTTTATAGGTCTATTGGAATAAACCGGACGTAAGTAAAATGAAAATATTGCGTCAAAAACTTTAAATAGTAACTAAGTGATGTAAACGATGTTATTTGGGTACAAAAACGATTTTTTTCTTACGAGACCAATGCATATTGTGTAATTTGATACGAGCTTCCATTTCATAAATTATAATATTCGTTTCGATACCCGAGTAAAAAGTTATCTCCTTTGAAAGTTTTTACACTTATTTACCAAATGTTTTTTTTGTTTTTGAAAATGTGAACAACATCTCCGTTCTTTTTTTCTACTCAATATTTTTTCAATAAGAAAGATTGATTGAAAATATAAATAAAGAAAACCCTAGGTCGGCACCAATATCTCCTTTATAGCTCTCTTGAATTAAATCGGAAGTAAGTAAAATGAAAATGGTGCGTCAAAATCTTTAAACACTAAATAAGTGATGTAAACGATGTTATTTGGGTACAAAAACGATTTTTTTCTTGCGAGACCCATGCATATTGTGTAATTTGATACGAGCTTCCATTTAATAAATTATAATATTCGTTTCGATAACCGAGTAAAAAGTTATCTCCTTTGAAAGTTTTTACACTTATTTACCAAATGTTTTTTTGTTTTTGAAAATGTTAAAAACATCTCCGTTCTTTTTTTCTACTCAATATTTTTTCAATAAGAGAGACTGATTGAAAATATAAAAAACAAACATAGATCGGCACCAATATCTCCTTTATAGGTTTATTGAATTGAACCGGACGTAAGTAAAATGAAAATGGTGCGTCAAAAACTTTAAATAGTAAATAAGTGATGTAAACGATGTTATTTAGGTACAAAAATGATTTTCCTTTCGAAGAAAATGCATATTATTTAATTTGATACGAGCTTTAATTTGATATATTATAATATTCGTTTCGATACCCCAGTCAAAAGTTATCTCCGTTGAAAGTTGTAACTCATATTTACCAAATGTGTTTTCTATTTTGAAAATGTGAACAACATTCATTTTCTTTTTCTCTTCTCTATTTTTTTCAATAAGAGAGATTGATTGAAAATATAAATAAACAAACCTAGGTCGGCACCAATATCTCTTTTATAGCTCTATTAAATTAAACGTGAAGTAAGTAAAATAAAAATGCTACGTCAAAAACTTTAAACAATAAATAAATGATGTAAACGATGTTATTTGGGTACAAAAACGATTTTTTTCTTACATGACCAATGCATATTGTGTAATTTGATACGAGCTTCCATTTAATAAATTATAATATTCGTTTCGATACCCGAGTAAAAAGTTATCTCCTTTGGAAGTTTTTACACTTATTTACCAAATATTTTTTTGTTTTTGAAAATGTTAACGACATCTCCGTTCTTTTTTTCTACTCAATATTTTTTCAATAAGAGAGATTGATTGAAAATATAAAAAAAAACCTAGATCGGCACCAATATCTCCTTTATAGTTCTATTGAATTAAACTGGACTTAAGTAAAATCAAAATAGTGCGTCAAAAACTTTAAACAGTAAATAAGTGATGTAAACGATGTTATTTGGGTACAAAAATGATTTTCCTTTCGAGGAAAATGCATATTGTTTAATTTGATACGAGCATTTATTTGATATATTATAATATTTGTTTCGATACCCCAGTCAAAAGTTATCTCTGTTGAAAATTGTAACTCATATTTACCAAATGTGTTTTTGATTTTGAAAATTTGAACAACATTCCTCTTCTTTTTCTCTTCTCTATTTTTGTTTGGAATAATAGAGATTGATTGAAAATATAAATAAAGAAAACCTTAGGTCGGCACCAATATCTCCTTTATAACTCTATTGAATTAAACGTGAATTAAGTAAATTAAAATGCTGCATCAAAAACTTTAAACACTAAATAAATGATGTAAACGATGTTATTTGGGTACAAAAACGATTTTTTTCTTGCATGACCAATGCATATTGTGTAATTTGATAAGAGCTTCCATTTAATAAATTATAATATTCGTTTCGATAACCGAGTAAAAAGTTATCTCCTTTGAAAGTTTTTACACTTATTTACCAAATGTTTTTTTGTTTTTGAAAATGTTAAAAACATCTCCGTTCTTTTTTTCTACTCAATATTTTTTCAATAAGAGAGACTGATTGAAAATATAAAAAACAAACATAGATCGGCACCAATATCTCCTTTATAGGTTTATTGAATTGAACCAGACGTAAGTAAAATGAAAATGGTGCGTCAAAAACTTTAAATAGTAAATAAGTGATGTAAACGATGTTATTTAGGTACAAAAATGATTTTCCTTTCGAAGAAAATGCATATTATTTAATTTGATACGAGCTTTAATTTGATATATTATAATATTCGTTTCGATACCCCAGTCAAAAGTTATCTCCGTTGAAAGTTGTATCTCATATTTACCAAATGTGTTTTCTATTTTGAAAATGTGAACAACATTCATTTTCTTTTTCTCTTCTCTATTTTTTTCAATAAGAGAGATTGATTGAAAATATAAATAAACAAACCTAGGTCGGCACCAATATCTCTTTTATAGCTCAATTAAATTAAACGTGAAGTAAGTAAAATAAAAATGCTACGTCAAAAACTTTAAACAATAAATAAATGATGTAAACGATGTTATTTGGGTACAAAAACGATTTTTTTCTTACATGACCAATGCATATTGTGTAATTTGATACGAGCTTCCATTTAATAAATTATAATATTCGTTTCGATACCCGAGTAAAACGTTATCTCCTTTGGAAGTTTTTACACTTATTTACCAAATATTTTTTTGTTTTTGAAAATGTTAACGACATCTCCGTTCTTTTTTTCTACTCAATATTTTTTCAATAAGAGAGATAGATTGAAAATATAAAAAAAAAACCTAGATCGGCTCCAATATCTCCTTTATAGTTCTATTGAATTAAACTGGACTTAAGTAAAATCAAAATAGTGCGTCAAAAACTTTAAACAGTAAATAAGTGATGTAAACGATGTTATTTGGGTACAAAAATGATTTTCCTTTCGAGGAAAATGCATATTGTTTAATTTGATACGAGCATTTATTTGATATATTATAATATTTGTTTCGATACCCCAGTCAAAAGTTATCTCTGTTGAAAATTGTAACTCATATTTACCAAATGTGTTTTTGATTTTGAAAATTTGAACAACATTCCTCTTCTTTTTCTCTTCTCTATTTTTTTTTGGAATAATAGAGATTGATTGAAAATATAAATAAAGAAAACCTTAGGTCGGCACCAATATCTCCTTTATAGCTCTCTTGAATTAAACCGGGAGTAAGTAAAATGAAAATGGTGCGTCAAAATCTTTAAACACAAAATAAGTGATGTAAACGATGTTATTTGGGTACAAAAACGATTTTTTTCTTACGAGACCAATGCATATTGTGTAATTTGATACGAGCTTCCATTTCATAAATTATAATATTCGTTTCGATACCCGAGTAAAAAGTTATCTCCTTTGAAAGTTTTTACACTTATTTACCAAATGTTTTTTTGTTTTTGAAAATGTTAACAACATCTCCGTTCTTTTTTTCTACTCAATATTTTTTTCAATAAGAGAGATTGATTGAAAATATAAAAAAACAAACCTAGATCGGCTCCAATATCTCCTTTATAGGTCTATTGGAATAAACCGGACGTAAGTAAAATGAAAATATTGCGTCAAAAACTTTAAATAGTAACTAAGTGATGTAAACGATGTTATTTGGGTACAAAAATGATTTTCCTTTTGAGGAAAATGCATATTGTTTAATTTGATACGAGCTTTAATTTGATATATTATAATATTCGTTTCGATACCCTAGTCAAAAGTTATCTCTGTTGAAAGTTGTAACTCATATTTACCAAATGTGTTTTTGGTTTTGAAAATTTGAACAACATTCCTCTTCTTTTTCTCTTCTCTATTTTTTTTGGAATAATAGAGATTGATTGAAAATATAAATAAAGAAAACCTTAAGTCGACACCAATATCTCCTTTATAGATCTCTTGAATTAAACCCGAAGTAAGTAAAATGAAAATGGTGCGTCAAAATCTATAAACACAAAATAAGTGATGTAAACGATGTTATTTGGGTACAAAAACGATTTTTTTCTTACGAGACCAATGCATATTGTGTAATTTGATACGAGCTTCCATTTAATAAATTATAATATTCGTTTCGATACCCGAGTAAAAAGTTATCTCCGTTGAAAGTTGTTACTTTTTTTTACCAAATGTTTTTTTGTTTTTGAAAATGTTAACAACATCTCCGTTCTTTTTTTCTACTCAATATTTTTTCAATAAGAGAGATTGATTGAAAATATAAAAAACAAACCTTGATCGGCACCAATATCTCCTTTATAGCTCTATTGAATTAAACCGGACGTAAGTAAAATGAAAATGGTGCGTCAAAAACTTTAAACAGTAAATAAGTGATGTAAACGAAGTTATTTGGGTACAAAAATGATTTTCCTTTCGAGGAAAATGCATATTTTTTAATTTGATACGAGCTTTAATTTGATATATTATAATATTCGTTTCGATACCCCAGTCAAAAGTTATCTCCGTTGAAAGTTGTAACTCATATTTACCAAATGTGTTTTCTATTTTGAAAATGTGAACAACATTCATTTTCTTTTTCTCTTCTCTATTTTTTTCAATAAGAGAGATTGATTGAAAATATAAATAAACAAACCTAGGTCGGCACCAATATCTCTTTTATAGCTCTATTAAATTAAACGTGAAGTAAGTAAAATAAAAATGCTACGTCAAAAACTTTAAACAATAAATAAATGATGTAAACGATGTTATTTGGGTACAAAAACGATTTTTTTCTTGCATGACCAATGCATATTGTGTAATTTGATACGAGCTTCCATTTAATAAATTATAATATTCGTTTCGATACCCGAGTAAAAAGTTATCTCCTTTGGAAGTTTTTACACTTATTTACCAAATATTTTTTTGTTTTTGAAAATGTTAACGACATCTCCGTTCTTTTTTTCTACTCAATATTTTTTCAATAAGAGAGATTGATTGAAAATATAAAAAAAAACCTAGATCGGCTCCAATATCTCCTTTATCGTTCTATTGAATTAAACCGGACTTAAGTAAAATCAAAATAGTGCGTCAAAAACTTTAAACAGTAAATAAGTGATGTAAACGATGTTATTTGGGTACAAAAATGATTTTCCTTTCGAGGAAAATGCATATTGTTTAATTTGATACGAGCATTTATTTGATATATTATAATATTCGTTTCGATACCCCAGTCAAAAGTTATCTCCGTTGAAAATTGTAACTCATATTTTTTGATTTTGAAAATTTGAACAACATTCCTCTTCTTTTTCTCTTCTCTATTTTTTTTTTGGAATAATAGAGATTGATTGAAAATATAAATAAAGAAAACCTTAGGTCGGCACCAATATCTCCTTTATAGCTCTCTTGAATTAAACCGGAAGTAAGTAAAATGAAAATGGTGCGTCAAAATCTTTAAACACAAAATAAATGATGTAAACGATGTTATTTGGGTACAAAAACGATTTTTTTCTTACGAGACCAATGCATATTGTGTAATTTGATACGAGCTTCCATTTCATAAATTATAATATTCGTTTCGATACCCGAGTAAAAAGTTATCTCCTTTGAAAGTTTTTACACTTATTTACCAAATGTTTTTTTGTTTTTGAAAATGTTAACGACATCTCCGTTCTTTTTTTCTACTCAATATTTTTTCAATAAGAGAGATTGATTGAAAATATAAAAAAAAACCTAGATCGGCTCCAATATCTCCTTTATAGTTCTATTGAATTATACCGGACTTAAGTAAAATCAAAATAGTGCGTCAAAAACTTTAAACAGTAAATAAGTGATGTAAACGATGTTATTTGGGTACAAAAATGATTTTCCTTTCGAGGAAAATGCATATTGTTTAATTTGATACGAGCATTTATTTGATATATTATAATATTCGTTTCGATACCCCAGTCAAAAGTTATCTCCGTTGAAAATTGTAACTCATATTTTTTGATTTTGAAAATTTGAACAACATTCATTTTCTTTTTCTCTTCTCTATTTTTTTCAATAAGAGAGATTGATTGAAAATATAAATAAACAAACCTAGGTCGGCACCAATATCTCTTTTATAGCTCTATTAAATTAAACGTGAAGTAAGTAAAATAAAAATGCTACGTCAAAAACTTTAAACAATAAATAAATGATGTAAACGATGTTATTTGGGTACAAAAACGATTTTTTTCTTGCATGACCAATGCATATTGTGTAATTTGATACGAGCTTCCATTTAATAAATTATAATATTCGTTTCGATACCTGAGTAAAAAGTTATCTCCTTTGGAAGTTTTTACACTTATTTACCAAATATTGTTTTGTTTTTGAAAATGTTAACGACATCTCCGTTCTTTTTTTCTACTCAATATTTTTTCAATAAGAGAGATTGATTGAAAATATAAAAAAAAAACCTAGATCCGCTCCAATATCTCCTTTATAGTTCTATTGAATTATACCGGACTTAAGTAAAATCAAAATAGTGCGTCAAAAACTTTAAACAGTAAATAAGTGATGTAAACGATGTTATTTGGGTACAAAAATGATTTTCCTTTCGAGGAAAATGCATATTGTTTAATTTGATACGAGCATTTATTTGATATATTATAATATTCGTTTCGATACCCCAGTCAAAAGTTATCTCCGTTGAAAATTGTAACTCATATTTACCAAATGTGTTTTTGATTTTGAAAATTTGAACAACATTCCTCTTCTTTTTCTCTTCTCTATTTTTTTTTTGGAATAATAGAGATTGATTGAAAATATAAATAAAGAAAATCTTAGGTCGGCACCAATATCTCCTTTATAGCTCTCTTGAATTAAACCGGAAGTAAGTAAAATGAAAATGGTGCGTCAAAATCTTTAAACACAAAATAAGTGATGTAAACGATGTTATTTGGGTACAAAAACGATTTTTTTCTTACGAGACCAATGCATATTGTGTAATTTGATACGAGCTTCCATTTCATAAATTATAATATTCGTTTCGATACCCGAGTAAAAAGTTATCTCCTTTGAAAGTTTTTACAGTTATTTACCAAATGTTTTTTTGTTTTTGAAAATGTTAACAACATCTCCGTTCTTTTTTTCTACTCAATATTTTTTTCAATAAGAGAGATTGATTGAAAATATAAAAAAACAAACCTAGATCGGCTCCAATATCTCCTTTATAGGTCTATTGGAATAAACCGGACGTAAGTAAAATGAAAATATTGCGTCAAAAACTTTAAACAGTAAATAAGTGATGTAAACGATGTTATTTGGGTACAAAAATGATTTTCCTTTCGAGGAAAATGCATATTGTTTAATTTGATACGAGCATTTATTTGATATATTATAATATTCGTTTCGATACCCCAGTCAAAAGTTATCTCCGTTGAAAATTGTAACTCATATTTACCAGATGTGTTTTTGATTTTGAAAATTTGAACAACATTCCTCTTCTTTTTCTCTTCTCTATTTTTTTTTGGAATAATAGAGATTGATTGAAAATATAAATAAAGAAAATCTTAGGTCGGCACCAATATCTCCTTTATAGCTCTCTTGAATTAAACCGGAAGTAAGTAAAATGAAAATGGTGCGTCAAAATCTTTAAACACAAAATAAGTGATGTAAACGATGTTATTTGGGTACAAAAACGATTTTTTTCTTACGAGACCAATGCATATTGTGTAATTTGATACGAGCTTCCATTTCATAAATTATAATATTCGTTTCGATACCCGAGTAAAAAGTTATCTCCTTTGAAAGTTTTTACACTTATTTACCAAATGTTTTTTTGTTTTTGAAAATGTTAACGACATCTCCGTTCTTTTTTTCTACTAAATATTTTTTCAATAAGAGAGATTGATTGAAAATATAAAAAAAAACCTAGATCGGCTCCAATATCTCCTTTATAGTTCTATTGAATTATACCGGACTTAAGTAAAATCAAAATAGTGCGTCAAAAACTTTAAACAGTAAATAAGTGATGTAAACGATGTTATTTGGGTACAAAAATGATTTTCCTTTCGAGGAAAATGCATATTGTTTAATTTGATACGAGCATTTATTTGATATATTATAATATTCGTTTCGATACCCCAGTCAAAAGTTATCTCCGTTGAAAATTGTAACTCATATTTACCAAATGTGTTTTTGATTTTGAAAATTTGAACAACATTCCTCTTCTTTTTCTCTTCTCTATTTTTTTTTGGAATAATAGAGATTGATTGAAAATATAAATAAAGAAAATCTTAGGTCGGCACCAATATCTCCTTTATAGCTCTCTTGAATTAAACCGGAAGTAAGTAAAATGAAAATGGTGCGTCAAAATCTTTAAACACAAAATAAGTGATGTAAACGATGTTATTTGGGTACAAAAACGATTTTTTTCTTACGAGACCAATGCATATTGTGTAATTTGATACGAGCTTCCATTTCATAAATTATAATATTCGTTTCGATACCCGAGTAAAAAGTTATCTCCTTTGAAAGTTTTTATAGTTATTTACCAAATGTTTTTTTGTTTTTGAAAATGTTAACAACATCTCCGTTCTTTTTTTCTACTCAATATTTTTTTCAATAAGAGAGATTGATTGAAAATATAAAAAAACAAACCTAGATCGGCTCCAATATCTCCTTTATAGGTCTATTGGAATAAACCGGACGTAAGTAAAATGAAAATATTGCGTCAAAAACTTTAAACAGTAAATAAGTGATGTAAACGATGTTATTTGGGTACAAAAATGATTTTCCTTTCGAGGAAAATGCATATTGTTTAATTTGATACGAGCATTTATTTGATATATTATAATATTCGTTTCGATACCCCAGTCAAAAGTTATCTCCGTTGAAAATTGTAACTCATATTTACCAGATGTGTTTTTGATTTTGAAAATTTGAACAACATTCCTCTTCTTTTTCTCTTCTCTATTTTTTTTTGGAATAATAGAGATTGATTGAAAATATAAATAAAGAAAATCTTAGGTCGGCACCAATATCTCCTTTATAGCTCTCTTGAATTAAACCGGAAGTAAGTAAAATGAAAATGGTGCGTCAAAATCTTTAAACACAAAATAAGTGATGTAAACGATGTTATTTGGGTACAAAAACGATTTTTTTCTTACGAGACCAATGCATATTGTGTAATTTGATACGAGCTTCCATTTCATAAATTATAATATTCGTTTCGATACCCGAGTAAAAAGTTATCTCCTTTGAAAGTTTTTACAGTTATTTACCAAATGTTTTTTTGTTTTTGAAAATGTTAACAACATCTCCGTTCTTTTTTTCTACTCAATATTTTTTTCAATAAGAGAGATTGATTGAAAATATAAAAAAACAAACCTACATCGGCTCCAATATCTCCTTTATAGGTCTATTGGAATAAACCGGACGTAAGTAAAATGAAAATATTGCGTCAAAAACTTTAAATAGTACCTAAGTGATGTAAACGATGTTATTTGGGTACAAAAATGATTTTCCTTTTGAGGAAAATGCATATTGTTTAATTTGATACGAGCTTTAATTTGATATATTATAATATTCGTTTCGATACCCTAGTCAAAAGTTATCCCCGTTGAAAGTTGTAACTCATATTTACCAGATGTGTTTTTGATTTTGAAAATTTGAACAACATTCCTCTTCTTTTTCTCTTCTCTATTTTTTTTTGGAATAATAGAGATTGATTGAAAATATAAATAAAGAAAACCTTAGGTCGACACCAATATCTCCTTTATAGATCTCTTGAATTAAACCCGAAGTAAGTAAAATGAAAATGGTGCGTCAAAATCTATAAACACAAAATAAGTGATGTAAACGATGTTATTTGGGTACAAAAACGATTTTTTTCTTACGAGACCAATGCATATTGTGTAATTTGATACGAGCTTCCATTTAATAAATTATAATATTAGTTTCGATACAAGAGTAAAAAGTTATCTCCTTTGAAAGTTGTTACTTTTTTTTACCAAATATGTTTTTGTTTTTGAAAATGTTAACAACATCTCCGTTCTTTTTTTCTACTCAATATTTTTTCAATAAGAGAGATTGATTGAAAATATAAAAAACAAACCTTGATCGGCACCAATATCTCCTTTATAGCTCTATTGAATTAAACCGGAAGTAAGTAAAATGAAAATGGTGCGTCAAAAACTTTAAACAGTAAATAAGTGATGTAAACGATGTTATTTGGGTACAAAAATGATTTTCCTTTCGAGGAAAATGCATATTTTTTAATTTGATACAAGCTTTAATTTGATATATTATAATATTGGTTTCGATACCCCAGTCAAAAGTTATCTCCGTTGAAAGTTGTAACTCATATTTACCAAATGTGTTTTCTATTTTGAAAATGTGAACAACATTCATTTTCTTTTTCTCTTCTCTATTTTTTTCAATAAGAGAGATTGATTGAAAATATAAATAAACAAACCTAGGTCGGCACCAATATCTCTTTTATAGCTCTATTAAATTAAACGTGAAGTAAGTAAAATAAAAATGCTACGTCAAAAACTTTAAACAATAAATAAATGATGTAAACAATGTTATTTGGGTACAAAAACGATTTTTTTCTTACATGACCAATGCATATTGTGTAATTTGATACGAGCTTCCATTTAATAAATTATAATATTCGTTTCGATACCCGAGTAAAACGTTATCTCCTTTGGAAGTTTTTACACTTATTTACCAAATATTTTTTTGTTTTTGAAAATGTTAACGACATCTCCGTTCTTTTTTTCTACTCAATATTTTTTCAATAAGAGAGATTGATTGAAAATATAAAAAAAAAACCTAGATCGGCTCCAATATCTCCTTTATAGTTCTATTGAATTAAACTGGACTTAAGTAAAATCAAAATAGTGCGTCAAAAACTTTAAACAGTAAATAAGTGATGTAAACGATGTTATTTGGGTACAAAAATGATTTTCCTTTCGAGGAAAATGCATATTGTTTAATTTGATACGAGCATTTATTTGATATATTATAATATTTGTTTCGATACCCCAGTCAAAAGTTATCTCTGTTGAAAATTGTAACTCATATTTACCAAATGTGTTTTTGATTTTGAAAATTTGAACAACATTCCTCTTCTTTTTCTCTTCTCTATTTTTTTTTGGAATAATAGAGATTGATTGAAAATATAAATAAAGAAAACCTTAGGTCGGCACCAATATCTCCTTTATAGCTCTCTTGAATTAAACCGGGAGTAAGTAAAATGAAAATGGTGCGTCAAAATCTTTAAACACGAAATAAGTGATGTAAACGATGTTATTTGGGTACAAAAACGATTTTTTTCTTACGAGACCAATGCATATTGTGTAATTTGATACGAGCTTCCATTTCATAAATTATAATATTCGTTTCGATACCCGAGTAAAAAGTTATCTCCTTTGAAAGTTTTTACACTTATTTACCAAATGTTTTTTTGTTTTTGAAACTGTTAACAACATCTCCGTTCTTTTTTTCAACTCAATATTTTTTTCAATAAGAGAGATTGATTGAAAATATAAAAAAACAAACCTAGATCGGCTCCAATATCTCCTTTATAGGTCTATTGGAATAAACCGGACGTAAGTAAAATGAAAATATTGCGTCAAAAACTTTAAATAGTAACTAAGTGATGTAAACGATGTTATTTGGGTACAAAAATGATTTTCCTTTTGAGGAAAATGCATATTGTTTAATTTGATACGAGCTTTAATTTGATATATTATAATATTCGTTTCGATACCCTAGTCAAAAGTTATCTCTGTTGAAAGTTGTAACTCATATTTACCAAATGTGTTTTTGATTTTGAAAATTTGAACAACATTCCTCTTCTTTTTCTCTTCTCTATTTTTTTTTGGAATAATAGAGATTGATTGAAAATATAAATAAAGAAAACCTTAAGTCGACACCAATATCTCCTTTATAGATCTCTTGAATTAAACCCGAAGTAAGTAAAATGAAAATGGTGCGTCAAAATCTATAAACACAAAATAAGTGATGTAAACGATGTTATTTGGGTACAAAAACGATTTTTTTCTTACGAGACCAATGCATATTGTGTAATTTGATACGAGCTTCCATTTAATAAATTATAATATTCGTTTCGATACCCGAGTAAAAAGTTATCTCCGTTGAAAGTTGTTACTTTTTTTTACCAAATGTTTTTTTGTTTTTGAAAATGTTAACAACATCTCCGTTCTTTTTTTCTACTCAATATTTTTTCAATAAGAGAGATTGATTGAAAATATAAAAAACAAACCTTGATCGGCACCAATATCTCCTTTATAGCTCTATTGAATTAAACCGGACGTAAGTAAAATGAAAATGGTGCGTCAAAAACTTTAAACAGTAAATAAGTGATGTAAACGAAGTTATTTGGGTACAAAAATGATTTTCCTTTCGAGGAAAATGCATATTTTTTAATTTGATACGAGCTTTAATTTGATATATTATAATATTCGTTTCGATACCCCAGTCAAAAGTTATCTCCGTTGAAAGTTGTAACTCATATTTACCAAATGTGTTTTCTATTTTGAAAATGTGAACAACATTCATTTTCTTTTTCTCTTCTCTATTTTTTTCAATAAGAGAGATTGATTGAAAATATAAATAAACAAACCTAGGTCGGCACCAATATCTCTTTTATAGCTCTATTAAATTAAACGTGAAGTAAGTAAAATAAAAATGCTACGTCAAAAACTTTAAACAATAAATAAATGATGTAAACGATGTTATTTGGGTACAAAAACGATTTTTTTCTTGCATGACTGATGAACGAAAACCGGCATCGCCGATTCCCGCAAATACTTTGGTTTTAATATTTATAAAACTCTCGCAAGTGCACGAATCATTTCGTAGAAAATGATAAGTATACTCCCAAGGTCGATCTAAGGAAGGAATGTATGTGGTTTTTAACTTATTATTCAACCTTTTAAAAACGAAATTAAATCCTAAACATCCTGTCACGATAGTTTGGTTTTTGTGTTCCTAATCTAATAACATAAAATAAAACATATATACAGATTAATTAAATATAATCTAAAATCATAAAAATAAACATAGATACAAATTCAAATAATTATCTAGAAATAAACATATATACGGATTCAATAAATGTTCATGCAAATTTTTATCATTTATATTAGCGGAGTATTTATGGATATAATAACTAAATTAATTATGCTTGCTCATATTAACTAGGTTATTAAAGATATAAATTGACATTTTATTGATTCTCTCTTTTTTATATAAATACCACCTTTGGTGGGGTTAGATATTCTTTGTTAACTAAACAAATCAATTAACACCTATGGGTGGGGTTGATAACTAATATGCTTAATTAAATTAATTCCTTTTTCTAAGAGATTGAAAATGAACCATTTAAATGCCACCTTTGGTGGGGTTAGACAATTTAAACATTATTCAAGGTGTCCAAATTAAACTTAAGAATTTAATTATCCGAGTACTAACTTTCAAGTTTTAAAACCACTATTGAAAACATGTTGTCAATACATTTTCACATAATAATTCTTATAAAAACTTTTGAAATAGAGTTTCACTCTAACTACCGGGCGATTGTACCAACAAATAAAAGAGCACTACTCTAAATTAGACCGGATAACTAAACCTTAAAATCTAATTTTCGGGTTTAAGTTTGTAATGAAAAATAATATATTTCTCTCTAACATTCTTAATATAAAATCTTGAATAAAAAACAAAATCAATTCATTTTAAAGATTTTTACCTATTTAATATTTCGCAAGCATAACAATGTCGTTATTACATCATTTTTACTAAACAGCTAGCATAGTTAAATTTAACCACAGACAAGTTGAATATAACATGTAAGAATAAAGCATAAAAATAACTGTAAAGAAAATAAAATCCTTACAGAACTTCGACGCTATTCCCGTTGCTAGAAAACCTCCGAGCGGAATTTGCACTTCCATATATTGAATCAAAAATCTAAATTATTACAAAAACATTACAAGTTCCTCTCAAAAAGAGAAGAACTCTAAACCTAAGAGAATTGAACTAAAAACTAAGAGAAAAACTAAGAAAAGCTTAGAAACTTAGAAAGAAACTAAGAGAAACTAAAAACTAAGAAATGAGAGAAAGAAAGAAGAGAGAAGTGAGTTTTTGAAGGTGTGATTTGAAGTGAATGGAAGGGGGGTATTTATAGGTGAGGATGGAGAGAAAAAATGAGTAAAAAAATGTTAAAAAAATATTAAAAAATGTAAAAACGCGTATTGGACTTGCTGATGTCATCAATGACGTCAGCATGACGTCACAGGGGCGGCTGCACGTGAAAAATGGGGCGAAAACGCGTTGGGCGCGCGGATGGGCGGCTGCTGGGCGCTGCGCGCAGCTCGGCGCGCGTGAACAGTGCCAGCGCGCTGCGTTGCGCGCAGCTGGGCATGCCAGCGCGCGCGGGATGGGGCACTGGGGCGCGCTGGGGCGCGCGCGGCTGGGCGCTGGGGCGCTGGGCTGCGCGCACGGCCGGGCTGCGACGCGCGATTTCCGTATTTTTGACATTTTTGACCTTTTCGACCCATTTCGTCCGATTTTTCCATGTTTGTTGACCTTTTCTCACTTATTTATTGATATATTTGTGATGTATTGCTTCAAATATTCCTCTTTAAGTCTTTACATTGCGTTTTTAAGCCAAAATACCTGAAAAACAATAAAAATACCCGTGATTCCGAAAAAGACAAATTTATATAAATATATGATAAAACATATAAATATATGTATTTTTAATCAATTACAGTACATAAAATCATGGTTATTTTAGTGCTTTTTGAGCACTCATCACAACCCCCAACCAGCTTCTTGCTAGTCTCTTAGCAAGAGAAGCGATAAAAGCTAAAAATTAAACTATCCTAAATCACTTTCGTGGATTGAAACGGTTGCATTTAGCCTATGCAACAAGCCGTTAAACCCCTAGGTTGCCCTAGTGGACGAGTTTGAGTCTCGTGAGGGTTTTCAGTAATGATACCCACAAACATTGAACTAAATGTAAAGATAAAAACAATCAAATCAAAAATTAAAATTACAACACAATCAAAAATTAATTTAAGAGTAAAAGAACACAACATATCACAAAAATATCTCATACTTTTTAATCTCCTTTAAGATCATAATTAAAATCTCAAGCATAAGTTATTTTAATCTCTTTAAACAATCATGATTTTATTACAATAATTAGTCGAAAATCATTTTCATATTTCATTTCAAAAATGTATCAATTTAATTTTACCCAATTTCAGTGTCATGAATCAGTATTCGCTTCGACTCTATTCCTCACAAGTCAATACTCTCAAAGCACTGAATCCTATGGGTTCAAACACTCATACTAATTTATATGCGAAAGAGTTGATGTATAGAAATGAACTAATATGTTCGCATATGTATAAAGAATAAAGGCTCAAAGTGTTATTTTAACATTGATCTCATGAAAGGAATCGAATGTATAAATTATAAAGATATCAGATACAAAAATTATTTTCATGCATAAATCAAACTCATTAAGAAAGAATTTCAAGATATATGCTTTAACAAATGAAGAAATTGCAATGACTTTTTAGGGAATTACTTCCTATATCTTTCTTTTGTAATTAGCCTTTACTCACAACTTTGTAGGCAATGTGGGTCATAGTATGTAGATGATACTATTTTTTTATCTCTCTATTTTTTTTTTTATTTTTTTTTATATATATATATATATATATATTTTTTTTTTTTTTTTTTTTTAGAGAGTCAACCCATGTACAGATTGTACATTTTTTTGGATTTTGGTGAGTGGTTAATTTTTTTTTGGCTTTTCTGTTTGATCTTGGTTTAAGTAACCCCAGATATGTCTTTTTGTTTTTGTAACAGTCATGCATAAATGAGATATAAGCATATACTATCAATTTCTACTCAAATCATTTAATCTAAGCAAAAAAAATAATAATCAAAAATATATGATACTCTATTAAGATGAGAAAAAAAAAATTCATACATTCAATGCTAATACCTATAGAGATCATCTAAACTTTTTGAATAAATAAGAAATGTGTTTGGAGTAGAAAAAATATATATTTCACTCTGAATAAAAGAAATTAGGCTCAAATTATATCTCACAAGGGTAGTCTCCACTAAAAAAAAAAATTCATAAACACCGATTTTGGGTTTAATATAATTTCCACATTTTATCAAGAAATACTAGTTATGACAAAAACTAACTAATTATCAAAAATAATTACAAAATATTTCATGATATGTTTTCAAAAATTAATCTAACAGTACCAAAGACTTTAACTATTTACTTAAATTTGATTTAAAGATATGATACATTTTTGTGATAAATTTTTTTATATATAGCATGGTAACTTTTCACCACCCCCAACCTAGAACTTACATTGTCCTCAATGTAACAACTGTAAATTAAAGATAAAGAGAAAAGAGGAGAAAGATTACCTATTTCTTGAGAATGTGTAAGTAGTAATGAAGAAATGCAGGTGCATCCATCATATTCATCATTAAAGTGTATACAGACAGATCGCTGTGAACT
The DNA here is from genome assembly GCA_037013495.1 of Hippophae tibetana. Classification (NCBI taxonomy): domain Eukaryota; kingdom Viridiplantae; phylum Streptophyta; class Magnoliopsida; order Rosales; family Elaeagnaceae; genus Hippophae; species Hippophae tibetana. The sequence goes on along the minus strand of CM072808.1, from coordinate 6,983,001 downwards.
TCTAACATCTCAACAAATATTTTAGTTTTAACAATTTTAAAAATTATTCACATACAAGTAAACTAAAATAAACAATAAAATTAAGTAAATAAAACAAATAACAAAAAATTACCTAACATGATGGGTTGCCTCCCATCCAGCGCTTAGTTTAACGTCTTAGCAAGACGTATCTTTTTGGTGCTAAGGGTTACTCAGCCAAATGCAATCCATTTCAGCAATGTTGTTTGGTTCTTCCACATAAGGCTTGACACGATGGCCATTAACTTTGAACGTTTTTTGTGTCTTGGAGTCCAATAGTTCTACTACTCCATGTTCAGATACCTGAACTATTTTGAATGGTCCATCCCATCTTGATCTTAGCTTTCCTGGAAACAATCTCAAACGAGAGTTAAATAAAAGAACTTTCATTCCAGGGTGAAGAGTCTTAGGAACTAGCCTCTTGTCATGATAGCGCTTAGTACGCTCCTTGTATAATTTGGCATTCTCATAGGCTTCATTCCTAATTTCTTCCAACTCATGAAGCTGGAGTACTCGTTTTTCACCTGCTTTATCTAAATCCATGTTTAGCTCTTTAATTGCCCAATAAGCCTTGTGTTCAAGTTCAACTGGAAGGTGGCACGCTTTCCCAAAGATTAACCGGTAAGGGCTCATCCCAATAGGTGTTTTGTAAGCGGTGCGGTATGCCCATAAGGCATCATTTAACTTAAATGCCCAATCCTTCCTTGAAGGACGCACAGTGCGTTCCAGTATTCCCTTGATTTGCCTATTACTTACTTCCACTAATCCGGAAGTTTGAGGATGATATGGAGTAGCTACCTTATGTGTGATGTTGTACTTGTTTAGTACTCCATCAAAGAGTTTGTTACAAAAATGGCTACCTCCATCACTTATTATAGCTCTAGGCGTTCCGAACCTACTGAATATGAAATCTTTCAAGAATTTCACAACAACATTAGCATCATTGGTTTTGGTGGGGATAGCTTCTACCCACTTGGACACATAATCCACAGCAACCAAAATGTATTGAAAACCATTAGATGGGGGAAAAGGACCCATAAAGTCAATCCCCCATACGTCAAAGAGTTCAACAACTAAATTAGATGTCAAAGGCATTTCATCTCTTTTGCTTATGTTTCCTGTTCTTTGACATCTATCACATTGTGCACAAAACATATGAGCATCTTTAAAAAGAGTGGGCCAAAAGAATCCAGACTGTAATATCTTACGGGCTGTCTTTTCTCCTCCAAAATGACCCCCACAATGAAGTTCATGACAAAAAGTCAGAATGCTCTTATGTTCTTCTTCAGGTACACATCTCCGGATGACTTGATCTTGACCAATCTTGTATAAATAAGGGTCATCCCAGAAATAGTCCTTAATAGTTTTGAAAAACCTTTTCTTTTCCTGATATGAAGTGTTAGGTCGCAAAACACCAGTGGCAAGATAGTTTACAATATCAGCGTACCATGGGTTCGGACCTATGAAAAATAACTGTTCATCAGGAAAGGTTTCAACTATATCGTCATTACTCTCATCTTTAAGAGAATTAAAGTCAGAAATCAACCTAGACAAATGGTCAGCTACTAAGTTTTCACTGCCTTTCTTATCCTTGATTTCTAGGTCAAATTCTTGTAAGAGTAAGACCCACCTGATTAACCTTGGCTTGGCATTTGGTTTACTTAATAGGTATCTTAAAGCAGCATGATCAGAATGCACAATCACTTTAGATCCTACTAAATAAGACCGAAATTTGTCTAAAGAGAATACTATAGCCAAGAATTCCTTTTCAGTGGTGGTGTAATTCATCTGGGCATCATTGAGTGTTTTGCTAGCATAGTAGATGACATGTAAACGCTTATCCACTCTTTGTCCCAGGACTGCTCCTATTGCATAATCAGAAGCGTCACACATTATTTCAAAGGGTAAAGACCAGTTTGGTGCCATTATAACAGGGGTAGATGTGAGTTTATCTTTCAAGGTATTAAAGGAAGTAAGGCAGTCATTGTTGAAATCAAAATCAGCATCTTTGGATAGCAAGTTACATAATGGACGACTTATTTTAGAGAAATCTTTAATAAATCGTCTGTAGAATCCTGCATGTCCCAAGAAGCTTCTTATCCCCTTCACAGATGTAGGGGGAGGTAGTTTGGATATCAATTCAACTTTTGCCTTATCAACTTCAATACCCTTGTTTGAAATTATATGTCCTAAAACTATCCCTTGTTGAACCATAAAATGACTTTTCTCCCAACTAAGGGTTAGATTGCATTCAATGCATCTTTCTAAAACCAAAGTCAATTTATGTAAGCAATCATCAAATGAGTTCCCAAAGACAGAGAAATCGTCCATGAAAATCTCAATGAATTTTTCCACCATGTCCGAGAAAATGGATATCATGCATCTCTGGAACGTGGCAGGGGCATTGCATAACCCAAATGGCATTCTGCGAAAAGCAAATGTCCCAAAAGGACATGTAAATGTGGTCTTTTCCTGATCTTCTGGTGCTATGGGTACTTGATAATATCCAGACAGTCCATCCAAAAAACAGTAAAATTCGTGCCCAGCTAATCTTTCCAACATTTGATCAATGAATGGAAGAGGAAAGTGATCCTTTTTCGTATATAAATTTAGTTTCCTAAAATCTATACACATTCTCCATCCAGTGATTATTCTAGTGGGCACTAATTCACTTTTGTCATTCTTAACAACTGTTATCCCAGATTTCTTTGGTACCACATGCACTGGACTAACCCACTTACTATCTGCAATAGGGTAGATAATCCCTTCTTCTAATAATTTAAGAATTTCCTTCTTAACTACCTCTTGCATGTTTGGGTTTAGTCTTCTTTGGGCCTCTCGTACAGGTTTAGCACCGTCCTCCAAGTTGATCTTGTGCATACACATTGTTGGACTAATGCCTCTTATATCCCCTATACTCCAACCTATAGATTTCTTAAACTGTTTAAGCACTTTGATGAGTTCCTTTTCTTGTGGTTTGGTCAAGGTTGAAGAAATTATCACTGGATAAGTTTCCCCTTCTCCCAAAAACACATATTTTAAGTGCTCAGGTAAGTCTTTGAGTTCAAGTTCAGGTGGATTGGCCTCTTTAATAGATGAAGAACTGGGTAGATTTAAAAGTGTACTAGATTTTGTCATCACTTCATTATTGTCTAGTTGTTCAAGGTACCCCTTTATTTCCTCATCTACATCTTCTTCAACCTTTTCAAGTGTAAGAACGGTTTCAAGCTTGTCTTCTATTCTGGTTCGGAAAAAGGTGTTTTGGACAAGATTATCCAAAGGATCAACATCGAATATTTCATCGATGGCAGAAATAGAAGGGAAAGGTGAAGAATCAAAAACTTTAAAATGAACAGTCTCTCCTAAGACTGTCATTGTCAAATTTCCATCTTGGACATCAATAATAGTTTTAGTAGTTGCCATAAATGGTCTACCAAGCAATATTGTGTGCTCTCTGTCCAATGCTGGATTTTCTTGCATATCCAGAACCACAAAGTCAACAGGTATTATCAGTTTGTCTACCTGTACCAAAACATCCTCAACTATTCCCTCTGGATATTTAAGAGATCTATCTGCAAGTTGAAGGGACATAGTTGTGGGTTTTAAATCCCCTAGATGGAGTTGTAAGAATATAGAGTAGGGCATCAAATTTATACTAGCACCTAAATCAAGCATTGCTTTAGCAACCTTCCTATCCCCCATAGTTATGTTTATAATAAAACTTCCAGGGTCTTTCAACTTAGGGGGTAGTTTGTGCTGAAGTACAGCGCTAGAAATTTCTGATACTACTACTCGTTCATTCAGTTCATACCTCCTTTTCTTAGTGTTCAACTCTTTGAAAAATTTGGCATATGAGGGCACATTCATGATCACTTCTAATAATGGTAAATTGATATTTACTTTAGAGAGCATATTAAAAAGATCAGTGAATTGCTTATCTTGTTTGGATTCTTTCAACCGGTGGGGAAAAGGTACTTGTATCTGGTGTGGTTCTGTTGTCTTTTGAATTTTGGGGGTGTCAGATGACCCCCCAATGAGTTTTTCAGAAGGCTTGTTAAGTTTAACACTTGTTTCTCCTTTTTGCGAGATTAGAGTATCGCCTTCTTTGTTACCTGAACTACAAGGTAGATTGTTAGAGATTTCAGGTAAACTGGTATTGACTACCTTACCACTTCGAAGGGTTCTAACATCCTTTGCTTGTTCTGGTTGACTGGGCAACTTTCCTGGTTCTTTCTTTTGCATTTGTTCAGCCAGTTGCCCAACTTTAGATTCAATCCTTTTAACCGAAGCCTCCATGGTGTTCAACCTTTGATTAGTCATCAATTGGTTGTCACGACTAACTTGAATAAAAGCATTCAAGCTATCTTCTAAGGTTGGCTTAAAAGATTGGCTTGGTGGGTAAGGGTGGTTGTTATCTGACCTTAGTGTTGGATATTGGGTGTAGGCTGGGTGATTATAGGTGTTTGGATGATATCTTTGAAAAGATTGAACTTCCTCTATGGCATCGACACTAGAATCACAAGTATTTGAACAATTATGAGTACCATGCCCAATTGAACAACACACTTCACATACCTCTTGATTTGAAATTTGGTGGGAAGTGAGGAATTTCACTTGTTTAGTCAATTCAGCAAGTTGCAAGGTTATCTCATTATCAGAGCCGACTTCATTGACCTTTGCTTTCCTTCTACCACCTCTTTGTTGGGAATTAGAACCCAACAGCTCATAAAGATTATAGGTTTCCTCTGCGGTCTTTTCTCCTACAGCACCTCCAGCAGCATTATCAACCATGTATTGACTCTGTAGTGTCAATCCATCATAAAAGAATTGGTTTTGTAGCTGTAAGGGAAAGCTATGATTTTGACATTGAATGAAAAGGAGTTTGAATCGTTCCCAAGTTTCATGAAAGGGCTCTTCATTCATTTGAGAAAATGTTGCTATCTTTGTTCTTAGATCAACAGTCTTTTGATGGGAATAGAACCTACCCATAAAAATTTCATAGACTGCCTCCCAAGTTTTAAGAGAACCTGACTGTAGAGTAATGAACCATGACCAAGCTTTATCTTTGAGAGTGTAAGGAAAACACCTCATCCTAAGTTGATCTTCATTAATTGCATGTAGTGGAAAGGTTTGGACAATAGCATAGAATTCTCGAATGAAATGCAAAGGGTCTTCATTAGGGATACCGTAAAAGGAAGGCAACAAAGAATAATGAATCTTTTTCAATTCATAATTCCTTGCAGCCTCTTGTAATTGGATACCGGAAGTTACATTGCCAATGATTGGCATTGTATATTCTTTCATCTTTTTCCGCCTATCTTCAGCATCTCTCATGGTTGTTTGTAGTTGAAAATGATCCTCCTCCTATTGTGTATCAACATTTTGCTTTTAGTAGATATCTCTAAGAAATATGTATAACTTGATAAAACGTAAAAGCAAAAAGTGCAAGGAACCTAATATTTTTTTTTTTTTTTTTTTTTTTTTTAAATTTAAGCGAATGGACAGAATTTTTGAAACAAACGAATTTTATTTCATCTGAATTTTTATTACACGCAAACTAAAACAAAGGAAAATACAATAATGGGTGACCTCCCATACAGGACTAAAATTTAGCGTCTTCTAGTAAGACGTTGCTTGGAGATTGCAGAATGAAAAAACTCAATGTCTCCTCTTCATTGAATTAGTCTTTGCCTTTTTGCAAATGTTCAACTAACTGTTCAACTTGAACTTCCACCTTTTTGATAGAAGCTTCCACAGAGTCCAACCGTTGATTGGTTTTAGATTGATTATCCCTACAGACTTGAATAAAAGAATTCAAGTTGTCCTCCAGGGTTGGTTTATTGGGAATGCTTCTTGGAATAGGTGGGTGGAATTGCTGACCTGCCTGGTTTGAGCCTTGAGTGAAAGGAGGGTTGTTTTGCCTCCAAGAGAAATTTGGATGACTTCTCCACCCAGGATTATAGGTATTTGAGTTGGGATCAAACCTTGGTCTCTGTTGATATGCTCCCAACACATTGACCTGTTCAGGTCCAGTTGTTTCTCCTTGATATGGACAGGCTTCAGTACCATGTCCCATGTTGCTATACAAACCATATTGATCATTATTGGTGTTGGTTTGTGTAGCGAGAAGGGCAACTTGCTTAGTCAGTTGAACAAGTTGTTGTTGAACTTCATTACTGGAGTCGATTTCATGAACTCCAGCTTTTCTCACTCGGGAGCTTTTCTGTTGGGAATTAGCACCCAACATCTCAAAGAGGTTATACGTCTCTGAGGCAGTCTTTTCTCCTATTGCTCCTCCTGCAGCGTTGTCGACAATGAACTGACATTGTTGTGTAAGTCCATCGTAAAAGAATTGGTTCTGCAACTGCAGGGGAAAGCTATGATGGGGACACTGAGTGAGAAACATCTTGAACCTATCCCAAGCTTCATGGAATGGTTCTCCATCCATCTGAGAGAAAGTAGCAATCTTTCCTCTCAACTCTGATGTTTTTTGATGGGAATAGAATTTTCCCATGAATTTATTGTAAATGTTACCCCATGTCATCAGAGAACCTGGGGGAAGTGACATCAACCAAGCTTTGGCCTTATCCTTTAGAGTGTAGGGAAAACATCTCATCCTAAGTTGATCCTCGTTTAGAATACCGAGGGGGAATGTTTGGACCGTAGCATAGAAATCTCTCATAAAGGAAAGAGAATCTTCATTAGGTAACCCATAAAAGGAAGGAAGCATAGAAAAATGAATATTTTTAAGGTCATAATTCCGAGCAGCCTCTCCCAACTGGATAGCGGCAGTTGCCGTGCCAATCACCGGTCTTGCAAACTCCTTCATCGTGGTTTCCCTCATAGGTTGGTTTTCCTCCATTTCTTTTGGTTCTAGTAAAGGATTAAGACTTGGTTCTATGTTTGGCTCAAAAACAGGTTGATGGGTAGAATCCAGTTTTGTTGACACTTGTTTAAATTTATGAAATTTATTTACATATGGTGTAAGGGGGTTTCCTAAGGATCTCCTACCACGCATAGACTATTGTAAACGTAAATTTAAAACTCCTGTCAACAAAATAAAAAAATTTAGATAAAATTTACATGTTATTTTATACCAAACACTTAAACAAAACTAGTTAAACCCTAAAAAGAAAATTTTTTTTTATTTTTTATTTTTTATTTTTTTTTTTTTTTGTAACATAATTAGTATTAACCAAGAGTGCTCCCAGGAAAGAATGGTGGTGCAAACGGCACCTTAAATACCATTCTCCTAGCCAGAGCAACGTTCCCAGGAAAGACTAGTGGCACAAAGGCTTCCAAGAACTAGTCTCCTAGACAGAACTCCCTTAGATTTTTACTTTTTATGTTATTTAGTTAATTAGGTATAAATTCAAGTAATGTTTTTTTTTTTTTTTTTTTTTTTTTTTTTTTTTTTTTTTATGAACGGTAATTTTATTTTACTATTCACGCTATATAATGTCTTATTAACTTAAAACTTTTTTTTGAAATTTAAGTTTTTGAAATTTTTTTTTTTTTTTTTTTTTTTTTTTTTTTTTTTTTTTTTATGAACGGTAATTTTATTTTACTATTCACGCTATATTATTTCTTATTAACTTAAAATTTTTTATATTTTGAATTTTGAATTTTTTTTTTTTTTCTTTGTTTTGTTTTTTTTTTTTTTTTTACTATTTATGAACGGTAAATTTTTTTTTACTTCAAATTTCAAATTTCTAAATTATTTTACAAAAAAAAAAAAAAAATTATTATTTTTTTTATTTTTTATTTTTTTATTTTTTATTTTTTATTTTTTTATTTTTTATTTTTTTTTTATTTATTATGAATTTTGAAATTTGATTATTATTAAAATATCACAATTATTTACAGCACAAAAATGTTTTTAAAATTTTGATAAATAATTTAAAAACGCTATTCCTTCCCCGGCAACGGCGCCAAAAACTTGATGAACGAAAACCGGCATCGCCGATTCCCGCAAATACTTTGGTTTTAATATTTATAAAACTCTCGCAAGTGCACGAATCATTTCGTAGAAAATGATAAGTATACTCCCAAGGTCGATCTAAGGAAGGAATGTATGTGGTTTTTAACTTATTATTCAACCTTTTAAAAACGAAATTAAATCCTAAACATCCTGTCACGATAGTTTGGTTTTTGTGTTCCTAATCTAATAACATAAAATAAAACATATATACAGATTAATTAAATATAATCTAAAATCATAAAAATAAACATAGATACAAATTCAAATAATTATCTAGAAATAAACATATATACGGATTCAATAAATGTTCATGCAAATTTTTATCATTTATATTAGCGGAGTATTTATGGATATAATAACTAAATTAATTATGCTTGCTCATATTAACTAGGTTATTAAAGATATAAATTGACATTTTATTGATTCTCTCTTTTTTATATAAATACCACCTTTGGTGGGGTTAGATATTCTTTGTTAACTAAACAAATCAATTAACACCTATGGGTGGGGTTGATAACTAATATGCTTAATTAAATTAATTCCTTTTTCTAAGAGATTGAAAATGAACCATTTAAATGCCACCTTTGGTGGGGTTAGACAATTTAAACATTATTCAAGGTGTCCAAATTAAACTTAAGAATTTAATTATCCGAGTACTAACTTTCAAGTTTTAAAACCACTATTGAAAACATGTTGTCAATACATTTTCACATAATAATTCTTATAAAAACTTTTGAAATAGAGTTTCACTCTAACTACCGGGCGATTGTACCAACAAATAAAAGAGCACTACTCTAAATTAGACCGGATAACTAAACCTTAAAATCTAATTTTCGGGTTTAAGTTTGTAATGAAAAATAATATATTTCTCTCTAACATTCTTAATATAAAATCTTGAATAAAAAACAAAATCAATTCATTTTAAAGATTTTTACCTATTTAATATTTCGCAAGCATAACAATGTCGTTATTACATCATTTTTACTAAACAGCTAGCATAGTTAAATTTAACCACAGACAAGTTGAATATAACATGTAAGAATAAAGCATAAAAATAACTGTAAAGAAAATAAAATCCTTACAGAACTTCGACGCTATTCCCGTTGCTAGAAAACCTCCGAGCGGAATTTGCACTTCCATATATTGAATCAAAAATCTAAATTATTACAAAAACATTACAAGTTCCTCTCAAAAAGAGAAGAACTCTAAACCTAAGAGAATTGAACTAAAAACTAAGAGAAAAACTAAGAAAAGCTTAGAAACTTAGAAAGAAACTAAGAGAAACTAAAAACTAAGAAATGAGAGAAAGAAAGAAGAGAGAAGTGAGTTTTTGAAGGTGTGATTTGAAGTGAATGGAAGGGGGGTATTTATAGGTGAGGATGGAGAGAAAAAATGAGTAAAAAAATGTTAAAAAAATATTAAAAAATGTAAAAACGCGTATTGGACTTGCTGATGTCATCAATGACGTCAGCATGACGTCACAGGGGCGGCTGCACGTGAAAAATGGGGCGAAAACGCGTTGGGCGCGCGGATGGGCGGCTGCTGGGCGCTGCGCGCAGCTCGGCGCGCGTGAACAGTGCCAGCGCGCTGCGTTGCGCGCAGCTGGGCATGCCAGCGCGCGCGGGATGGGGCACTGGGGCGCGCTGGGGCGCGCGCGGCTGGGCGCTGGGGCGCTGGGCTGCGCGCACGGCCGGGCTGCGACGCGCGATTTCCGTCTTTTTGACATTTTTGACCTTTTCGACCCATTTCGTCCGATTTTTCCATGTTTGTTGACCTTTTCTCACTTATTTATTGATATATTTGTGATGTATTGCTTCAAATATTCCTCTTTAAGTCTTTACATTGCGTTTTTAAGCCAAAATACCTGAAAAACAATAAAAATTCCCGTGATTCCGAAAAAGACAAATTTATATAAATATATGATAAAACATATAAATATATGTATTTTTAATCAATTACAGTACATAAAATCATGGTTATTTTAGTGCTTTTTGAGCACTCATCAATGACCAATGCATATTGTGTAATTTGATACGAGCTTCCATTTAATAAATTATAATATTCGTTTCGATACCCGAGTAAAAAGTTATCTCCTTTGGAAGTTTTTACACTTATTTACCAAATATTTTTTTGTTTTTGAAAATGTTAACGACATCTCCGTTCCTTTTTTCTACTCAATATTTTTTCAATAAGAGAGATTGATTGAAAATATAAAAAAAAACCTAGATCGGCTCCAATATCTCCTTTATCGTTCTATTGAATTAAACCGGACTTAAGTAAAATCAAAATAGTGCGTCAAAAACTTTAAACAGTAAATAAGTGATGTAAACGATGTTATTTGGGTACAAAAATGATTTTCCTTTCGAGGAAAATGCATATTGTTTAATTTGATACGAGCATTTATTTGATATATTATAATATTCGTTTCGATACCCCAGTCAAAAGTTATCTCCGTTGAAAATTGTAACTCATATTTTTTGATTTTGAAAATTTGAACAACATTCCTCTTCTTTTTCTCTTCTCTATTTTTTTTTTTGGAATAATAGAGATTGATTGAAAATATAAATAAAGAAAACCTTAGGTCGGCACCAATATCTCCTTTATAGCTCTCTTGAATTAAACCGGAAGTAAGTAAAATGAAAATGGTGCGTCAAAATCTTTAAACACAAAATAAGTGATGTAAACGATGTTATTTGGGTACAAAAACGATTTTTTTCTTACGAGACCAATGCATATTGTGTAATTTGATACGAGCTTCCATTTCATAAATTATAATATTCGTTTCGATACCCGAGTAAAAAGTTATCTCCTTTGAAAGTTTTTACACTTATTTACCAAATTTTTTTTTGTTTTTGAAAATGTTAACAACATCTCCGTTCTTTTTTTCTACTCAATATTTTTTTTAATAAGAGAGATTGATTGAAAATATAAAAAAACAAACCTAGATCGGCTCCAATATCTCCTTTATAGGTCTATTGGAATAAACCGGACGTAAGTAAAATGAAAATATTGCGTCAAAAACTTTAAATAGTAACTAAGTGATGTAAACGATGTTATTTGGGTACAAAAATGATTTTCCTTTTGAGGAAAATGCATATTGTTTAATTTGATACGAGCTTTAATTTGATATATTATAATATTCGTTTCGATACCCTAGTCAAAAGTTATCTCCGTTGAAAGTTGTAAGTCATATTTACCAAATGTGTTTTTGATTTTGAAAATTTGAACAACATTCCTCTTCTTTTTCTCTTCTCTATTTTTTTTGGAATAATAGAGATTGATTGAAAATATAAATAAAGAAAACCTTAGGTCGACACCAATATCTCCTTTATAGCTCTCTTGAATTAAACCAGAAGTAAGTAAAATGAAAATGGTGCGTCAAAATCTATAAACAAAAAATAAGTGATGTAAACGATGTTATTTGGGTACAAAAACGATTTTTTTCTTACGAGACCAATGCATATTGTGTAATTTGATACGAGCTTCCATTTAATAAATTATAATATTAGTTTCGATACAAGAGTAAAAAGTTATCTCCGTTGAAAGTTGTTACTTTTTTTTACCAAATATGTTTTTGTTTTTGAAAATGTTAACAACATCTCCGTTCTTTTTTTCTACTCAATATTTTTTCAATAAGAGAGATTGATTGAAAATATAAAAAACAAACCTTGATCGGCACCAATATCTCCTTTATAGCTCTATTGAATTAAACCGGAAGTAAGTAAAATGAAAATGGTGCTGCAAAAACTTTAAACAGTAAATAAGTGATGTAAACGATGTTATTTGGGTACAAAAATGATTTTCCTTTCGAGGAAAATGCATATTTTTTAATTTGATACAAGCTTTAATTTGATATATTATAATATTGGTTTCGATACCCCAGTCAAAAGTTATCTCCGTTGAAAGTTGTAACTCATATTTACCAAATGTGTTTTCTATTTTGAAAATGTGAACAACATTCATTTTCTTTTTCTCTTCTCTATTTTTTTCAATAAGAGAGATTGATTGAAAATATAAATAAACAAACCTAGGTCGGCACCAATATCTCTTTTATAGCTCTATTAAATTAAACGTGAAGTAAGTAAAATAAAAATGCTACGTCAAAAACTTTAAACAATAAATAAATGATGTAAACAATGTTATTTGGGTACAAAAACGATTTTTTTCTTACATGACCAATGCATATTGTGTAATTTGATACGAGCTTCCATTTAATAAATTATAATATTCGTTTCGATACCCGAGTAAAACGTTATCTCCTTTGGAAGTTTTTACACTTATTTACCAAATATTTTTTTGTTTTTGAAAATGTTAACGACATCTCCGTTCTTTTTTTCTACTCAATATTTTTTCAATAAGAGAGATTGATTGAAAATATAAAAAAAAAACCTAGATCGGCTCCAATATCTCCTTTATAGTTCTATTGAATTAAACTGGACTTAAGTAAAATCAAAATAGTGCGTCAAAAACTTTAAACAGTAAATAAGTGATGTAAACGATGTTATTTGGGTACAAAAATGATTTTCCTTTCGAGGAAAATGCATATTGTTTAATTTGATACGAGCATTTATTTGATATATTATAATATTCGTTTCGATACCCCAGTCAAAAGTTATCTCCGTTGAAAATTGTAACTCATATTTACCAAATGTGTTTTTGATTTTGAAAATTTGAACAACATTCCTCTTCTTTTTCTCTTCTCTATTTTTTTTTGGAATAATAGAGATTGATTGAAAATATAAATAAAGAAAATCTTAGGTCGGCACCAATATCTCCTTTATAGCTCTCTTGAATTAAACCGGAAGTAAGTAAAATGAAAATGGTGCGTCAAAATCTTTAAACACAAAATAAGTGATGTAAACGATGTTATTTGGGTACAAAAACGATTTTTTTCTTACGAGACCAATGCATATTGTGTAATTTGATACGAGCTTCCATTTCATAAATTATAATATTCGTTTCGATACCCGAGTAAAAAGTTATCTCCTTTGAAAGTTTTTACAGTTATTTACCAAATGTTTTTTTGTTTTTGAAAATGTTAACAACATCTCCGTTCTTTTTTTCTACTCAATATTTTTTTCAATAAGAGAGATTGATTGAAAATATAAAAAAACAAACCTAGATCGGCTCCAATATCTCCTTTATAGGTCTATTGGAATAAACCGGACGTAAGTAAAATGAAAATATTGCGTCAAAAACTTTAAATAGTACCTAAGTGATGTAAACGATGTTATTTGGGTACAAAAATGATTTTCCTTTTGAGGAAAATGCATATTGTTTAATTTGATACGAGCTTTAATTTGATATATTATAATATTCGTTTCGATACCCTAGTCAAAAGTTATCCCCGTTGAAAGTTGTAACTCATATTTACCAGATGTGTTTTTGATTTTGAAAATTTGAACAACATTCCTCTTCTTTTTCTCTTCTCTATTTTTTTTTGGAATAATAGAGATTGATTGAAAATATAAATAAAGAAAACCTTAGGTCGACACCAATATCTCCTTTATAGATCTCTTGAATTAAACCCGAAGTAAGTAAAATGAAAATGGTGCGTCAAAATCTATAAACACAAAATAAGTGATGTAAACGATGTTATTTGGGTACAAAAACGATTTTTTTCTTACGAGACCAATGCATATTGTGTAATTTGATACGAGCTTCCATTTAATAAATTATAATATTCGTTTCGATACCCGAGTAAAAAGTTATCTCCTTTGAAAGTTGTTACTTTTTTTTACCAAATGTTTTTTTGTTTTTGAAAATGTTAACAACATCTCCGTTCTTTTTTTCTACTCAATATTTTTTCAATAAGAGAGATTGATTGAAAATATAAAAAACAAAGCTTGATCGGCACCAATATCTCCTTTATATCTCTATTGAATTAAACCGGACGTAAGTAAAATGAAAATGGTGCGTCAAAAACTTTAAACAGTAAATAAGTGATGTAAACGAAGTTATTTGGGTACAAAAATGATTTTCCTTTTGAGGAAAATGCATATTTTTTAATTTGATACGAGCTTTAATTTGATATATTATAATATTCGTTTCGATACCCCAGTCAAAAGTTATCTTCGTTGAAAGTTGTAACTTATATTTACCAAATGTGTTTTCTATTTTGAAAATGTGAACAACATTCATTTTCTTTTTCTCTTCTCTATTTTTTTCAATAAGAGAGATTGATTGAAAATATAAATAAACAAACCTAGGGATGCACCAATATCTCTTTTATAGCTCTATTAAATTAAACGTGAAGTAAGTAAAATAAAAATGCTACGTCAAAAACTTTAAACAATAAATAAATGATGTAAACGATGTTATTTGGGTACAAAAACGATTTTTTTCTTGCATGACCAATGCATATTGTGTAATTTGATACGAGCTTCCATTTAATAAATTATAATATTCGTTTCGATACCTGAGTAAAAAGTTATCTCCTTTGGAAGTTTTTACACTTATTTACCAAATATTGTTTTGTTTTTGAAAATGTTAACGACATCTCCGTTCTTTTTTTCTACTCAATATTTTTTCAATAAGAGAGATTGATTGAAAATATAAAAAAAAAACCTAGATCCGCTCCAATATCTCCTTTATAGTTCTATTGAATTATACCGGACTTAAGTAAAATCAAAATAGTGCGTCAAAAACTTTAAACAGTAAATAAGTGATGTAAACGATGTTATTTGGGTACAAAAATGATTTTCCTTTCGAGGAAAATGCATATTGTTTAATTTGATACGAGCATTTATTTGATATATTATAATATTCGTTTCGATACCCCAGTCAAAAGTTATCTCCGTTGAAAATTGTAACTCATATTTACCAAATGTGTTTTTGATTTTGAAAATTTGAACAACATTCCTCTTCTTTTTCTCTTCTCTATTTTTTTTTGGAATAATAGAGATTGATTGAAAATATAAATAAAGAAAATCTTAGGTCGGCACCAATATCTCCTTTATAGCTCTCTTGAATTAAACCGGAAGTAAGTAAAATGAAAATGGTGCGTCAAAATCTTTAAACACAAAATAAGTGATGTAAACGATGTTATTTGGGTACAAAAACGATTTTTTTCTTACGAGACCAATGCATATTGTGTAATTTGATACGAGCTTCCATTTCATAAATTATAATATTCGTTTCGATACCCGAGTAAAAAGTTATCTCCTTTGAAAGTTTTTACAGTTATTTACCAAATGTTTTTTTGTTTTTGAAAATGTTAACAACATCTCCGTTCTTTTTTTCTACTCAATATTTTTTTCAATAAGAGAGATTGATTGAAAATATAAAAAAACAAACCTAGATCGGCTCCAATATCTCCTTTATAGGTCTATTGGAATAAACCGGACGTAAGTAAAATGAAAATATTGCGTCAAAAACTTTAAATAGTACCTAAGTGATGTAAACGATGTTATTTGGGTACAAAAATGATTTTCCTTTTGAGGAAAATGCATATTGTTTAATTTGATACGAGCTTTAATTTGATATATTATAATATTCGTTTCGATACCCTAGTCAAAAGTTATCCCCGTTGAAAGTTGTAACTCATATTTACCAGATGTGTTTTTGATTTTGAAAATTTGAACAACATTCCTCTTCTTTTTCTCTTCTCTATTTTTTTTTGGAATAATAGAGATTGATTGAAAATATAAATAAAGAAAACCTTAGGTCGACACCAATATCTCCTTTATAGATCTCTTGAATTAAACCCGAAGTAAGTAAAATGAAAATGGTGCGTCAAAATCTATAAACACAAAATAAGTGATGTAAACGATGTTATTTGGGTACAAAAACGATTTTTTTCTTACGAGACCAATGCATATTGTGTAATTTGATACGAGCTTCCATTTAATAAATTATAATATTCGTTTCGATACCCGAGTAAAAAGTTATCTCCTTTGAAAGTTGTTACTTTTTTTTACCAAATGTTTTTTTGTTTTTGAAAATGTTAACAACATCTCCGTTCTTTTTTTCTACTCAATATTTTTTCAATAAGAGAGATTGATTGAAAATATAAAAAACAAAGCTTGATCGGCACCAATATCTCCTTTATATCTCTATTGAATTAAACCGGACGTAAGTAAAATGAAAATGGTGCGTCAAAAACTTTAAACAGTAAATAAGTGATGTAAACGAAGTTATTTGGGTACAAAAATGATTTTCCTTTTGAGGAAAATGCATATTTTTTAATTTGATACGAGCTTTAATTTGATATATTATAATATTCGTTTCGATACCCCAGTCAAAAGTTATCTCCGTTGAAAGTTGTAACTTATATTTACCAAATGTGTTTTCTATTTTGAAAATGTGAACAACATTCATTTTCTTTTTCTCTTCTCTATTTTTTTCAATAAGAGAGATTGATTGAAAATATAAATAAACAAACCTAGGGATGCACCAATATCTCTTTTATAGCTCTATTAAATTAAACGTGAAGTAAGTAAAATAAAAATGCTACGTCAAAAACTTTAAACAATAAATAAATGATGTAAACGATGTTATTTGGGTACAAAAACGATTTTTTTCTTGCATGACCAATGCATATTGTGTAATTTGATACGAGCTTCCATTTAATAAATTATAATATTCGTTTCGATACCTGAGTAAAAAGTTATCTCCTTTGGAAGTTTTTACACTTATTTACCAAATATTGTTTTGTTTTTGAAAATGTTAACGACATCTCCGTTCTTTTTTTCTACTCAATATTTTTTCAATAAGAGAGATTGATTGAAAATATAAAAAAAAAACCTAGATCCGCTCCAATATCTCCTTTATAGTTCTATTGAATTATACCGGACTTAAGTAAAATCAAAATAGTGCGTCAAAAACTTTAAACAGTAAATAAGTGATGTAAACGATGTTATTTGGGTACAAAAATGATTTTCCTTTCGAGGAAAATGCATATTGTTTAATTTGATACGAGCATTTATTTGATATATTATAATATTCGTTTCGATACCCCAGTCAAAAGTTATCTCCGTTGAAAATTGTAACTCATATTTACCAAATGTGTTTTTGATTTTGAAAATTTGAACAACATTCCTCTTCTTTTTCTCTTCTCTATTTTTTTTTTGGAATAATAGAGATTGATTGAAAATATAAATAAAGAAAATCTTAGGTCGGCACCAATATCTCCTTTATAGCTCTCTTGAATTAAACCGGAAGTAAGTAAAATGAAAATGGTGCGTCAAAATCTTTAAACACAAAATAAGTGATGTAAACGATGTTATTTGGGTACAAAAACGATTTTTTTCTTACGAGACCAATGCATATTGTGTAATTTGATACGAGCTTCCATTTCATAAATTATAATATTCGTTTCGATACCCGAGTAAAAAGTTATCTCCTTTGAAAGTTTTTACAGTTATTTACCAAATGTTTTTTTGTTTTTGAAAATGTTAACAACATCTCCGTTCTTTTTTTCTACTCAATATTTTTTTCAATAAGAGAGATTGATTGAAAATATAAAAAAACAAACCTAGATCGGCTCCAATATCTCCTTTATAGGTCTATTGGAATAAACCGGACGTAAGTAAAATGAAAATATTGCGTCAAAAACTTTAAATAGTACCTAAGTGATGTAAACGATGTTATTTGGGTACAAAAATGATTTTCCTTTTGAGGAAAATGCATATTGTTTAATTTGATACGAGCTTTAATTTGATATATTATAATATTCGTTTCGATACCCTAGTCAAAAGTTATCCCCGTTGAAAGTTGTAACTCATATTTACCAGATGTGTTTTTGATTTTGAAAATTTGAACAACATTCCTCTTCTTTTTCTCTTCTCTATTTTTTTTTGGAATAATAGAGATTGATTGAAAATATAAATAAAGAAAACCTTAGGTCGACACCAATATCTCCTTTATAGATCTCTTGAATTAAACCCGAAGTAAGTAAAATGAAAATGGTGCGTCAAAATCTATAAACACAAAATAAGTGATGTAAACGATGTTATTTGGGTACAAAAACGATTTTTTTCTTACGAGACCAATGCATATTGTGTAATTTGATACGAGCTTCCATTTAATAAATTATAATATTCGTTTCGATACCCGAGTAAAAAGTTATCTCCTTTGAAAGTTGTTACTTTTTTTTACCAAATGTTTTTTTGTTTTTGAAAATGTTAACAACATCTCCGTTCTTTTTTTCTACTCAATATTTTTTCAATAAGAGAGATTGATTGAAAATATAAAAAACAAAGCTTGATCGGCACCAATATCTCCTTTATATCTCTATTGAATTAAACCGGACGTAAGTAAAATGAAAATGGTGCGTCAAAAACTTTAAACAGTAAATAAGTGATGTAAACGAAGTTATTTGGGTACAAAAATGATTTTCCTTTTGAGGAAAATGCATATTTTTTAATTTGATACGAGCTTTAATTTGATATATTATAATATTCGTTTCGATACCCCAGTCAAAAGTTATCTCCGTTGAAAGTTGTAACTTATATTTACCAAATGTGTTTTCTATTTTGAAAATGTGAACAACATTCATTTTCTTTTTCTCTTCTCTATTTTTTTCAATAAGAGAGATTGATTGAAAATATAAATAAACAAACCTAGGGATGCACCAATATCTCTTTTATAGCTCTATTAAATTAAACGTGAAGTAAGTAAAATAAAAATGCTACGTCAAAAACTTTAAACAATAAATAAATGATGTAAACGATGTTATTTGGGTACAAAAACGATTTTTTTCTTGCATGACCAATGCATATTGTGTAATTTGATACGAGCTTCCATTTAATAAATTATAATATTCGTTTCGATACCTGAGTAAAAAGTTATCTCCTTTGGAAGTTTTTACACTTATTTACCAAATATTGTTTTGTTTTTGAAAATGTTAACGACATCTCCGTTCTTTTTTTCTACTCAATATTTTTTCAATAAGAGAGATTGATTGAAAATATAAAAAAAAAACCTAGATCCGCTCCAATATCTCCTTTATAGTTCTATTGAATTATACCGGACTTAAGTAAAATCAAAATAGTGCGTCAAAAACTTTAAACAGTAAATAAGTGATGTAAACGATGTTATTTGGGTACAAAAATGATTTTCCTTTCGAGGAAAATGCATATTGTTTAATTTGATACGAGCATTTATTTGATATATTATAATATTCGTTTCGATACCCCAGTCAAAAGTTATCTCCGTTGAAAATTGTAACTCATATTTACCAAATGTGTTTTTGATTTTGAAAATTTGAACAACATTCCTCTTCTTTTTCTCTTCTCTATTTTTTTTGGAATAATAGAGATTGATTGAAAATATAAATAAAGAAAACCTTAGGTCGGCACCAATATCTCCTTTATAGCTCTCTTGAATTAAACCGGAAGTAAGTAAAATGAAAATGGTGCGTCAAAATCTTTAAACACAAAATAAATGATGTAAACGATGTTATTTGGGTACAAAAACGATTTTTTTCTTACGAGACCAATGCATATTGTGTAATTTGATACGAGCTTCCATTTCATAAATTATAATATTCGTTTCGATACCCGAGTAAAAAGTTATCTCCTTTGAAAGTTTTTACACTTATTTACCAAATTTTTTTTTGTTTTTGAAAATGTTAACAACATCTCCGTTCTTTTTTTCTACTCCATATTTTTTTCAATAAGAGAGATTGATTGAAAATATAAAAAAACAAACCTAGATCGGCTCCAATATCTCCTTTATAGGTCTATTGGAATAAACCGGACGTAAGTAAAATGAAAATATTGCGTCAAAAACTTTAAATAGTAACTAAGTGATGTAAACGATGTTATTTGGGTACAAAAATGATTTTCCTTTTGAGGAAAATGCATATTGTTTAATTTGATACGAGCTTTAATTTGATATATTATAATATTCGTTTCGATACCCTAGTCAAAAGTTATCTCCGTTGAAAGTTGTAAGTCATATTTACCAAATGTGTTTTTGATTTTGAAAATTTGAACAACATTCCTCTTCTTTTTCTCTTCTCTATTTTTTTTGGAATAATAGAGATTGATTGAAAATATAAATAAAGAAAACCTTAGGTCGACACCAATATCTCCTTTATAGCTCTCTTGAATTAAACCAGAAGTAAGTAAAATGAAAATGGTGCGTCAAAATCTATAAACAAAAAATAAGTGATGTAAACGATGTTATTTGGGTACAAAAACGATTTTTTTCTTACGAGACCAATGCATATTGTGTAATTTGATACGAGCTTCCATTTAATAAATTATAATATTAGTTTCCATACAAGAGTAAAAAGTTATCTCCGTTGAAAGTTGTTACTTTTTTTTACCATATATGTTTTTGTTTTTGAAAATGTTAACAACATCTCCGTTCTTTTTTTCTACTCAATATTTTTTCAATAAGAGAGATTGATTGAAAATATAAAAAACAAACCTTGATCGGCACCAATATCTCCTTTATAGCTCTATTGAATTAAACCGGAAGTAAGTAAAATGAAAATGGTGCGTCAAACACTTTAAACAGTAAATAAGTGATGTAAACGATGTTATTTGGGTACAAAAATGATTTTCCTTTCGAGGAAAATGCATATTTTTTAATTTGATACAAGCTTTAATTTGATATATTATAATATTGGTTTCGATACCCCAGTCAAAAGTTATATCCGTTGAAAGTTGTAACTCATATTTACCAAATGTGTTTTCTATTTTGAAAATGTGAACAACATTCATTTTCTTTTTCTCTTCTCTATTTTTTTCAATAAGAGAGATTGATTGAAAATATAAATAAACAAACCTAGGTCGGCACCAATATCTCTTTTATAGCTCTATTAAATTAAACGTGAAGTAAGTAAAATGAAAATGCTACGTCAAAAACTTTAAACAATAAATAAATGATGTAAACGATGTTATTTGGGTACAAAAACGATTTTTTTCTTGCATTACCAATGCATATTGTGTAATTTGATACGAGCTTCCATTTAATAAATTATAATATTCGTTTCGATACCCGAGTAAAAAGTTATCTCCTTTGGAAGTTTTTACACTTATTTACCAAATATTTTTTTTGTTTTTGAAAATGTTAACGACATCTCCGTTCTTTTTTTCTACTAAATATTTTTTCAATAAGAGAGATTGATTGAAAATATAATAAAAAAATACCTAGATCGGCTCCAATATCTCCTTTATAGTTCTATTGAATTAAACCGGACGTAAGTAAAATCAAAATAGTGCGTCAAAAACATTAAACAGTAAATAAGTGATGTAAACGATGTTATTTGGGTACAAAAATGATTTTCCTTTCGAGGAAAATGCATATTGTTTAATTTGATACGAGCATTTATTTGATATATTATAATATTTGTTTCGATACCCCAGTCAAAAGTTATCTCTGTTGAAAATTGTAACTCATATTTACCAAATGTGTTTTTGATTTTGAAAATTTGAACAACATTCCTCTTCTTTTTCTCTTCTCTATTTTTTTTTTGGAATAATAGAGATTGATTGAAAATATAAATAAAGAAAACCTTAGGTCGGCACCAATATCTCCTTTATAGCTCTCTTGAATTAAGCCGGGAGTAAGTAAAATGAAAATGGTGCGTCAAAATCTTTAAACACAAAATAAGTGATGTAAACGATGTTATTTGGGTACAAAAACGATTTTTTTCTTACGAGACCAATGCATATTGTGTAATTTGATACGAGCTTCCATTTCATAAATTATAATATTCGTTTCGATACCCGAGTAAAAAGTTATCTCCTTTGAAAGTTTTTACACTTATTTACCAAATGTTTTTTTGTTTTTGAAAATGTTAACAACATCTCCGTTCTTTTTTTCTACTCAATATTTTTTCAATAAGAGAGATTGATTGAAAATATAAAAAAACAAACCTAGATCGGCTCCAATATCTCCTTTATAGGTCTATTGGAATAAACCGGACGTAAGTAAAATGAAAATATTGCGTCAAAAACTTTAAATAGTAACTAAGTGATGTAAACGATGTTATTTGGGTACAAAAATGATTTTCCTTTTGAGGAAAATGCATATTGTTTAATTTGATACGAGCTTTAATTTGATATATTATAATATTCGTTTCGATACCCTAGTCAAAAGTTATCTCTGTTGAAAGTTGTAACTCATATTTACCAAATGTGTTTTTGATTTTGAAAATTTGAACAACATTCCTCTTCTTTTTCTCTTCTCTATTTTTTTTTGGAATAATAGAGATTGATTGAAAATATAAATAAAGAAAACCTTAAGTCGACACCAATATCTCCTTTATAGATCTCTTGAATTAAACCCGAAGTAAGTAAAATGAAAATGGTGCGTCAAAATCTATAAACACAAAATAAGTGATGTAAACGATGTTATTTGGGTACAAAAACGATTTTTTTCTTACGAGACCAATGCATATTGTGTAATTTGATACGAGCTTCCATTTAATAAATTATAATATTCGTTTCGATACCCGAGTAAAAAGTTATCTCCGTTGAAAGTTGTTACTTTTTTTTACCAAATGTTTTTTTGTTTTTGAAAATGTTAACAACATCTCCGTTCTTTTTTTCTACTCAATATTTTTTCAATAAGAGAGATTGATTGAAAATATAAAAAACAAACCTTGATCGGCACCAATATCTCCTTTATAGCTCTATTGAATTAAACCGGACGTAAGTAAAATGAAAATGGTGCGTCAAAAACTTTAAACAGTAAATAAGTGATGTAAACGAAGTTATTTGGGTACAAAAATGATTTTCCTTTCGAGGAAAATGCATATTTTTTTAATTTGATACGAGCTTTAATTTGATATATTATAATATTCGTTTCGATACCCCAGTCAAAAGTTATCTCCGTTGAAAGTTGTAACTCATATTTACCAAATGTGTTTTCTATTTTGAAAATGTGAACAACATTCATTTTCTTTTTCTCTTCTCTATTTTTTTCAATAAGAGAGATTGATTGAAAATATAAATAAACAAACCTAGGTCGGCACCAATATCTCTTTTATAGCTCTATTAAATTAAACGTGAAGTAAGTAAAATAAAAATGCTACGTCAAAAACTTTAAACAATAAATAAATGATGTAAACGATGTTATTTGGGTACAAAAACGATTTTTTTCTTGCATGACCAATGCATATTGTGTAATTTGATACGAGCTTCCATTTAATAAATTATAATATTCGTTTCGATACCCGAGTAAAAAGTTATCTCCTTTGGAAGTTTTTACACTTATTTACCAAATATTTTTTTGTTTTTGAAAATGTTAACGACATCTCCGTTCTTTTTTTCTACTCAATATTTTTTCAATAAGAGAGATTGATTGAAAATATAAAAAAAAACCTAGATCGGCTCCAATATCTCCTTTATCGTTCTATTGAATTAAACCGGACTTAAGTAAAATCAAAATAGTGCGTCAAAAACTTTAAACAGTAAATAAGTGATGTAAACGATGTTATTTGGGTACAAAAATGATTTTCCTTTCGAGGAAAATGCATATTGTTTAATTTGATACGAGCATTTATTTGATATATTATAATATTCGTTTCGATACCCCAGTCAAAAGTTATCTCCGTTGAAAATTGTAACTCATATTTTTTGATTTTGAAAATTTGAACAACATTCCTCTTCTTTTTCTCTTCTCTATTTTTTTTTTGGAATAATAGAGATTGATTGAAAATATAAATAAAGAAAACCTTAGGTCGGCACCAATATCTCCTTTATAGCTCTCTTGAATTAAACCGGAAGTAAGTAAAATGAAAATGGTGCGTCAAAATCTTTAAACACAAAATAAGTGATGTAAACGATGTTATTTGGGTACAAAAACGATTTTTTTCTTACGAGACCAATGCATATTGTGTAATTTGATACGAGCTTCCATTTCATAAATTATAATATTCGTTTCGATACCCGAGTAAAAAGTTATCTCCTTTGAAAGTTTTTACACTTATTTACCAAATGTTTTTTTGTTTTTGAAAATGTTAACGACATCTCCGTTCTTTTTTTCTACTCAATATTTTTTCAATAAGAGAGATTGATTGAAAATATAAAAAAAAACCTAGATCGGCTCCAATATCTCCTTTATAGTTCTATTGAATTATACCGGACTTAAGTAAAATCAAAATAGTGCGTCAAAAACTTTAAACAGTAAATAAGTGATGTAAACGATGTTATTTGGGTACAAAAATGATTTTCCTTTCGAGGAAAATGCATATTGTTTAATTTGATACGAGCATTTATTTGATATATTATAATATTCGTTTCGATACCCCAGTCAAAAGTTATCTCCGTTGAAAATTGTAACTCATATTTACCAAATGTGTTTTTGATTTTGAAAATTTGAACAACATTCCTCTTCTTTTTCTCTTCTCTATTTTTTTTTTGGAATAATAGAGATTGATTGAAAATATAAATAAAGAAAATCTTAGGTCGGCACCAATATCTCCTTTATAGCTCTCTTGAATTAAACCGGAAGTAAGTAAAATGAAAATGGTGCGTCAAAATCTTTAAACACAAAATAAGTGATGTAAACGATGTTATTTGGGTACAAAAACGATTTTTTTCTTACGAGACCAATGCATATTGTGTAATTTGATACGAGCTTCCATTTCATAAATTATAATATTCGTTTCGATACCCGAGTAAAAAGTTATCTCCTTTGAAAGTTTTTACAGTTATTTACCAAATGTTTTTTTGTTTTTGAAAATGTTAACAACATCTCCGTTCTTTTTTTCTACTCAATATTTTTTTCAATAAGAGAGATTGATTGAAAATATAAAAAAACAAACCTAGATCGGCTCCAATATCTCCTTTATAGGTCTATTGGAATAAACCGGACGTAAGTAAAATGAAAATATTGCGTCAAAAACTTTAAATAGTACCTAAGTGATGTAAACGATGTTATTTGGGTACAAAAATGATTTTCCTTTTGAGGAAAATGCATATTGTTTAATTTGATACGAGCTTTAATTTGATATATTATAATATTCGTTTCGATACCCTAGTCAAAAGTTATCCCCGTTGAAAGTTGTAACTCATATTTACCAGATGTGTTTTTGATTTTGAAAATTTGAACAACATTCCTCTTCTTTTTCTCTTCTCTATTTTTTTTTGGAATAATAGAGATTGATTGAAAATATAAATAAAGAAAACCTTAGGTCGACACCAATATCTCCTTTATAGATCTCTTGAATTAAACCCGAAGTAAGTAAAATGAAAATGGTGCGTCAAAATCTATAAACACAAAATAAGTGATGTAAACGATGTTATTTGGGTACAAAAACGATTTTTTTCTTACGAGACCAATGCATATTGTGTAATTTGATACGAGCTTCCATTTAATAAATTATAATATTCGTTTCGATACCCGAGTAAAAAGTTATCTCCTTTGAAAGTTGTTACTTTTTTTTACCAAATGTTTTTTTGTTTTTGAAAATGTTAACAACATCTCCGTTCTTTTTTTCTACTCAATATTTTTTCAATAAGAGAGATTGATTGAAAATATAAAAAACAAAGCTTGATCGGCACCAATATCTCCTTTATATCTCTATTGAATTAAACCGGACGTAAGTAAAATGAAAATGGTGCGTCAAAAACTTTAAACAGTAAATAAGTGATGTAAACGAAGTTATTTGGGTACAAAAATGATTTTCCTTTTGAGGAAAATGCATATTTTTTAATTTGATACGAGCTTTAATTTGATATATTATAATATTCGTTTCGATACCCCAGTCAAAAGTTATCTCCGTTGAAAGTTGTAACTCATATTTACCAAATGTGTTTTCTATTTTGAAAATGTGAACAACATTCATTTTCTTTTTCTCTTCTCTATTTTTTTCAATAAGAGAGATTGATTGAAAATATAAATAAACAAACCTAGGTCGGCACCAATATCTCTTTTATAGCTCTATTAAATTAAACGTGAAGTAAGTAAAATGAAAATGCTACGTCAAAAACTTTAAACAATAAATAAATGATGTAAACGATGTTATTTGGGTACAAAAATGATTTTTTTCTTGCATGACCAATGCATATTGTGTAATTTGATACGAGCTTCCATTTAATAAATTATAATATTCGTTTCGATACCCGAGTAAAAAGTTATCTCCTTTGGAAGTTTTTACACTTATTTACCAAATATTGTTTTGTTTTTGAAAATGTTAACGACATCTCCGTTCTTTTTTTCTACTCAATATTTTTTCAATAAGAGAGATTGATTGAAAATATAAAAAAAAACCTAGATCCGCTCCAAAATCTCCTTTATAGTTCTATTGAATTAAACCGGACGTAAGTAAAATCAAAATAGTGCGTCAAAAACATTAAACAGTAAATAAGTGATGTAAACGATGTTATTTGGGTACAAAAATGATTTTCCTTTCGAGGAAAATGCATATTGTTTAATTTGATACGAGCATTTATTTGATATATTATAATATTCATTTCCATACCCCAGTCAAAAATTATCTCCGTTGAAAATTGTAACTCATATTTACCAAATGTGTTTTTGATTTTGAAAATTTGAACAACATTCCTCTTCTTTTTCTCTTCTCTATTTTTTTTGGAATAATAGAGATTGATTGAAAATATAAATAAAGAAAACCTTAGGTCGGCACCAATATCTCCTTTATAGCTCTCTTGAATTAAACCGGAAGTAAGTAAAATGAAAATGGGGCGTCAAAATCTTTAAACACAAAATAAGTGATGTAAACGATGTTATTTGGGTACAAAAACGATTTTTTTCTTACGAGACCAATGCATATTGTGTAATTTGATACGAGCTTCCATTTAATATATTATAATATTCATTTCGATAACCGAGTAAAAAGTTATCTCCTTTGAAAGTTTTTACACTTATTTACCAAATGTTTTTTTGTTTTTGAAAATGTTAACAACATCTCCGTTCTTTTTTTCTACTCAATATTTTTTCAATAAGAGAGATTGATTGAAAATATAAAAAAACAAACCTAGATCGGCTCCAATATCTCCTTTATAGGTCTATTGGATTAAACCGGACGTAAGTAAAATGAAAATATTGCGTCAAAAACTTTAAATAGTAACTAAGTGATGTAAACTATGTTATTTGGGTACAAAAATGATTTTCCTTTTGAGGAAAATGCATATTGTTTAATTTGATACGAGCTTTAATTTGATATATTATAATAATGGTTTCGATACCCTAGTCAAAAGTTATCTCCGTTGAAAGTGGTAACTCATATTTACCAAATGTGTTTTTGATTTTGAAAATTTGAACAACATTCCTCTTCTTTTTCTCTTCTCTATTTTTTTTGGAATAATAGAGATTGATTGAAAATATAAATAAAGAAAACCTTAGGTCGACACCAATATCTCCTTTATAGCTCTCTTGAATTAAACCCGAAGTAAGTAAAATGAAAATGGTGCGTCAAAATCTATAAACAAAAAATAAGTGATGTAAACGATGTTATTTGGGTACAAAAACGATTTTTTTCTTACGAGACCAATGCATATTGTGTAATTTGATACGAGCTTCCATTTAATAAATTATAATATTCGTTTCGATAACCGAGTAAAAAGTTATCTCCTTTGAAAGTTTTTACACTTATTTACCAAATGTTTTTTTGTTTTTGAAAATGTTAACAACATCTCCTTTCTTTTTTTCTACTCAATATTTTTTCAATAAGAGAGATTGATTGAAAATATAAAAAACAAACCTAGATCGGCACCAATATCTCCTTTATAGGTCTATTGAATGAAACCGGATGTAAGTAAAATGAAAATGGTGCCTCAAAAAATTTAAATAGTAAATAATTGATGTAAACGATGTTATTTGGGTACAAAAATGATTTTCCTTTCGAGGAAAATGCATATTGTTTAATTTGATACGAGCTTTAATTTGATATATTATAATATTCGTTTCGATACCCCAGTCAAAAGTTATATCCGTTGAAAGTTGTAACTCATATTTACCAAATGTGTTTTCTATTTTGAAAATGTGAACAACATTCATTTTCTTTTTCTCTTCTCTATTTTTTTCAATAAGAGAGATTGATTGAAAATATAAATAAAAAAACCTAGGTCAACACCAATATCTCCTTTATAACTCTATTGAATTAAACCTGAAGTAAGTAAAATGAAAATGCTACGTCAAAAACTTTAAACAATAAATAAATGATGTAAACAATGTTATTTGGGTACAAAAACGATTTTTTTCTTGCATTACCAATGCATATTGTGTAATTTGATACGAGCTTCCATTTAATAAATTATAATATTCGTTTCGATACCCGAGTAAAAAGTTATCTCCTTTGGAAGTTTTTACACTTATTTACCAAATATTTTTTTTGTTTTTGAAAATGTTAACGACATCTCCGTTCTTTTTTTCTACTCAATATTTTTTCAATAAGAGAGATTGATTGAAAATATAAAAAAAATACCTAGATCGGCTCCAATATCTCCTTTATAGTTCTATTGAATTAAACCGGACGTAAGTAAAATCAAAATAGTGCGTCAAAAACATTAAACAGTAAATAAGTGATGTAAACGATGTTATTTGGGTACAAAAATGATTTTCCTTTCGAGGAAAATGCATATTGTTTAATTTGATACGAGCATTTATTTGATATATTATAATATTCATTTCCATACCCCAGTCAAAAATTATCTCCGTTGAAAATTGTAACTCATATTTACCAAATGTGTTTTTGATTTTGAAAATTTGAACAACATTCCTCTTCTTTTTCTCTTCTCTATTTTTCTTGGAATAATAGAGATTGATTGAAAATATAAATAAAGAAAACCTTAGGTCGGCACCAATATCTCCTTTATAGCTCTCTTGAATTAAACCGGAAGTAAGTAAAATGAAAATGGGGCGTCAAAATCTTTAAACACAAAATAAGTGATGTAAACGATGTTATTTGGGTACAAAAACGATTTTTTTCTTACGAGACCAATGCATATTGTGTAATTTGATACGAGCTTCCATTTAATATATTATAATATTCATTTCGATAACCGAGTAAAAAGTTATCTCCTTTGAAAGTTTTTACACTTATTTACCAAATGTTTTTTTGTTTTTGAAAATGTTAACAACATCTCCGTTCTTTTTTTCTACTCAATATTTTTTCAATAAGAGAGATTGATTGAAAATATAAAAAAACAAACCTAGATCGGCTCCAATATCTCCTTTATAGGTCTATTGGATTAAACCGGACGTAAGTAAAATGAAAATATTGCGTCAAAAACTTTAAATAGTAACTAAGTGATGTAAACTATGTTATTTGGGTACAAAAATGATTTTCCTTTTGAGGAAAATGCATATTGTTTAATTTGATACGAGCTTTAATTTGATATATTATAATAATGGTTTCGATACCCTAGTCAAAAGTTATCTCCGTTGAAAGTGGTAACTCATATTTACCAAATGTGTTTTTGATTTTGAAAATTTGAACAACATTCCTCTTCTTTTTCTCTTCTCTATTTTTTTTGGAATAATAGAGATTGATTGAAAATATAAATAAAGAAAACCTTAGGTCGACACCAATATCTCCTTTATAGATCTCTTGAATTAAACCCGAAGTAAGTAAAATGAAAATGGTGCGTCAAAATCTATAAACAAAAAATAAGTGATGTAAACGATGTTATTTGGGTACAAAAACGATTTTTTTCTTACGAGACCAATGCATATTGTGTAATTTGATACGAGCTTCCATTTAATAAATTATAATATTCGTTTCGATAACCGAGTAAAAAGTTATCTCCTTTGAAAGTTTTTACACTTATTTACCAAATGTTTTTTTGTTTTTGAAAATGTTAACAACATCTCCTTTCTTTTTTTCTACTCAATATTTTTTCAATAAGAGAGATTGATTGAAACTATAAAAAACAAACCTAGATCGGCACCAATATCTCCTTTATAGGTCTATTGAATGAAACCGGATGTAAGTAAAATGAAAATGGTGCCTCAAAAACTTTAAATAGTAAATAATTGATGTAAACGATGTTATTTGGGTACAAAAATGATTTTCCTTTCGAGGAAAATGCATATTGTTTAATTTGATACGAGCTTTAATTTGATATATTATAATATTCGTTTCGATACCCCAGTCAAAAGTTATCTCCGTTGAAGGTTGTAGCTCATATTTACCAAATGTGTTTTCGATTTTGAAAACGTGAACCA
This sequence comes from Hippophae tibetana, assembly GCA_037013495.1. Lineage (NCBI taxonomy): Eukaryota > Viridiplantae > Streptophyta > Magnoliopsida > Rosales > Elaeagnaceae > Hippophae > Hippophae tibetana. Next base: position 6,952,910 of record CM072808.1, on the reverse strand, counting down.
CATTCATTTTCTTTTTCTCTTCTCTATTTTTTTCAATAAGAGAGATTGATTGAAAATATAAATAAAAAAACCTAGGTCAACACCAATATCTCCTTTATAGCTCTATTGAATTAAACCTGAAGTAAGTAAAATTAAAATGCTACGTCAAAAAATTTAAACACTAAATAAATGATATAAAAGATGTTATTTGGGTACAAAAACGAATTTCCTTTCGAGGAAAATGCATATTGTTTAATTTGATACGAGCATTTATTTGATATATTATAATATTCGTTTCCATACCCCAGAAAAAAGTTATCTCCGTTGAAAGTTGTAACTCATATTTACCAAATGTGCTTTCGATTTTGAAAACGTGAACCACATTCATTTTCTTTTTCTCTTCTCTATTTTTTTCAATAAGAGAGATTGATTGAAAATATAAATAAACAAACCTAGGTCGGCACCAATATCTCCTTTATAGCTCTATTGAATTAAACCTGAAGTAAGTAAAATTAAAATGCTACGTCAAAAAATTTAAACACTAAATAAATGATATAAAAGATGTTATTTGGGTACAAAAACGAATTTTTTCTTGCGAGACCAATGCATATTGTGTAATTTGATACGAGCTTCCATTTAATAAGTTATAATATTCGTTTCGATACCCGAGTAAAAATTTATCTTCGTTGAAAGTTGTTACTCTTATTTACCAAATGTTTTTTTGTTTTTGAAAATGTGAACAACATCTCCATTCGATGTAAACGATGTTATTTGGGTACAAAAACGATTTTTTTCTTGCATGACCAATGCATATTGTGTAATTTGATAAGAGCTTCCATTTAATAAATTATAATATTCGTTTCGATAACCGAGTAAAAAGTTATCTCCTTTGAAAGTTTTTACACTTATTTACCAAATGTTTTTTGTTTTTGAAAATGTTAACAACATCTCCTTTCTTTTTTTCTGCTCAATATTTTTTCAATAAGAGAGATTGATTGAAAATATAAAAAAACAAACCTAGATCGGCTCCAATATCTCCTTTATAGGTCTATTGAATTAAACCGGACGTAAGTAAAATCAAAATAGTGTGTCAAAAACTTTAAACAGTAAATACGTGATGTAAACGATGTTATTTGGGTACAAAAATGATTTTCCTTTCGAGGAAAATGCATATAGTTTAATTTGATACGAGCATTTATTTGATATATTATAATAATCGTTTCCATACCCCAGTAAAAAGTTATCTCCGTTGAAAGTTGTAACTCATATTTACCAAATGTGTTTTTGATTTTGAAAATGTGAACAACATTCATTTTCTTTTTCGCTTCTCTATTTTTTTGAATAAGAGAGATTGATTGAAAATATAAATAAACAAACCTAGGTCAGCACCAATATCTCCTTTATAGCTCTATTGAATTAAACGTGAAGTAAGTAAAATGAAAATGCTGCGTCAAAAACTTTAAACACTAAATAAATGATGTAAACGATTATATTTGGGTACAAAAACGATTTTTTTCTTGCATGACCAATGCATATTGTGTAATTTGATAAGAGCTTCCATTTAATAAATTATAATATTCGTTTCGATAACCGAGTAAAAAGTTATCTCCTTTGAAAGTTTTTACACTTATTTACCAAATGTTTTTTTGTTTTTGAAAATGTTAACAACATCTCCGTTCTTTTTTTCTACTCAATATTTTTTCAATAAGAGAGATTGATTGAAAATATAAAAAACAAACCTAGATCGGCACCAATATCTCCTTTATAGGTCTATTGAATTAAACCGGACGTAAGTAAAATGAAAATGGTGCCTCAAAAACTTTAAATAGTAAATAATTGATGTAAACGATGTTATTTGGGTACAAAAATTATTTTCCTTTCGAGGAAAATGCATATTGTTTAATTTGATACGAGCTTTAATTTGATATATTATAATATTCGTTTCGATACCCTAGTCAAAAGTTATCTCCGTTGAAGGTTGTAGCTCATATTTACCAAATGTGTTTTCGATTTTGAAAACGTGAACCACATTCATTTTCTTTTTCTCTTCTCTATTTTTTTCAATAAGAGAGATTGATTGAAAATATAAATAAAAAAACCTAGGTCAGCACCAATATCTCCTTTATAGCTCTATTGAATTAAACCTGAAGTAAGTAAAATTAAAATGCTACGTCAAAAAATTTAAACACTAAATAAATGATATAAAAGATATTATTTGGGTACAAAAACGAATTTTTTCTTGCGAGACCAATGCATATTGTGTAATTTGATACGAGCTTCCATTTAATAAATTATAATATTCGTTTCGATACCCGAGTAAAAAGTTATCTTCGTTGAAAGTTGTTACTCTTATTTACCAAATGTTTTTTTGTTTTTGAAAATGTGAACAACATCTCCATTCTTTTTTTCTACTCAATATTTTTTCAATAAGAGAGATTGATTGAAAATATAAAAAAACAAACCTAGATCAGCACCAATATCTCCTTTATAGGTCTATGGGATTAAACCGGACGTAAGTAAAATCAAAATAGTGTGTCAAGAACTTTAAACAGTAAATAAGTGATGTAAACGATGTTATTTGGGTACAAAAATGATTTTCCTTTCGAGGAAAATGCATATTGTTTAATTTGATACGAGCATTTATTTGATATATTATAATATTCGTTTCCATACCCCAGTAAAAAGTTATCTCCGTTGAAAGTTGTAACTCATATTTACCAAATGTGTTTTTGATTTTGAAAATGTGAACAACATTCATTTTCTTTTTCTCTTCTCTATTTTTTCAATAAGAGAGATTGATTGAAAATATAAATAAACAAACCTAGGTCGGCACCAACATCTGCTTTATAGCTCTATTGAATTAAACGTGAAGTAAGTAAAATGAAAATGCTGCGTCCAAAACCTTAAACACTAAATAAATGATGTAAACGATGTTATTTGGGTACAAAAACGATTTTTTTCTTGCATGACCAATGCATATTGTGTAATTTGATAAGAGCTTCCATTTAATAAATTATAATATTCGTTTCGATAACCGAGTAAAAAGTTATCTCCTTTGAAAGTTTTTACACTTATTTACCAAATGTTTTTTTGTTTTTGAAAATGTTAACAACATCTCCGTTCTTTTTTTCTACTCAATATTTTTTCAATAAGAGAGATTGATTGAAAATATAAAAAACAAACCTAGATCGGCACAAATATCTCCTTTATAGGTCTATTGAATTAAACCGGACGTAAGTAAAATGAAAATTGTGACTCAAAAACTTTAAATAGTAAATAATTGATGTAAACGATGTTATTTGGGTACAAAAATGATTTTCCTTTCGAGTAAAATGCATATTGTTTAATTTGATATATTATAATATTCGTTTCGATATCCCAGTCAAAAGTTATCTCCGTTGAAGGTTGTAGCTCATATTTACCAAATGTGTTTTCGATTTTGAAAACGTGAACCATATTCATTTTCTTTTTCTCTTCTCTATTTTTTTTAATAAGAGAGATTGATTGAAAATATAAATAAAAAAACCTAGGTCAGCACTAATATCTCCTTTATAGCTCTATTGAATTAAACGTGAAGTAAGTAAAATTAAAATGCTACGTCAAAAAATTTAAACACTAAATAAATGATATAAAAGATGTTATTTGGGTACAAAAACGAATTTTTTCATGCGAGACCAATGCATATTGTGTAATTTGATACGAGCTTCCATTTAATAAGTTATAATATTCGTTTCGATACCCGAGTAAAAAGTTATCTTCGTTGAAAGTTGTTACTCTTATTTACCAAATGTTTTTTTGTTTTTGAAAATGTGAACAACATCTCCATTCGATGTAAACGATGTTATTTGGGTACAAAAACGATTTTTTTCTTGCATGACCAATGCATATTGTGTAATTTGATAAGAGCTTCCATTTAATAAATTATAATATTCGTTTCGATAACCGAGTAAAAAGTTATCTCCTTTGAAAGTTTTTACACTTATTTACCAAATGTTTTTTTGTTTTTGAAAATGTTAACAACATCTCCGTTCTTTTTTTCTACTCAATATTTTTTCAATAAGAGAGATTGATTGAAAATATAAAAAACAAACCTAGATCGGCACCAATATCTCCTTTATAGGTCTATCGAATTAAACCGGACGTAAGTAAAATGAAAATGGTGCCTCAAAAACTTTAAATAGTAAATAATTGATGTAAACGATGTTATTTGGGTACAAAAATGATTTTCCTTTCGAGGAAAATGCATATTGTTTAATTTGATACGAGCTTTAATTTGATATATTATAATATTCGTTTCGATACCCTGGTCAAAAGTTATCTCCGTTGAAGGTTGTAGCTCATATTTACCAAATGTGTTTTCGATTTTGAAAACGTGAACCATATTCATTTTCTTTTTCTCTTCTCTATTTTTTTCAATAAGAGAGATTGATTGAAAATATAAATAAAAAAACCTAGGTCAGCACTAATATCTCCTTTATAGCTCTATTGAATTAAACCTGAAGTAAGTAAAATTAAAATGCTACGTCAAAAAATTTAAACACTAAATAAATGATATAAAAGATGTTATTTGGGTACAAAAACGAATTTTTTCATGCGAGACCAATGCATATTGTGTAATTTGATACGAGCTTCCATTTAATAAGTTATAATATTCGTTTCGATACCCGAGTAAAAAGTTATCTTCGTTGAAAGTTGTTACTCTTATTTACCAAATGTTTTTTTGTTTTTGAAAATGTGAACAACATCTCCATTCGATGTAAACGATGTTATTTGGGTACAAAAACGATTTTTTTCTTGCATGACCAATGCATATTGTGTAATTTGATAAGAGCTTCCATTTAATAAATTATAATATTCGTTTCGATAACCGAGTAAAAAGTTATCTCCTTTGAAAGTTTTTACACTTATTTACCAAATGTTTTTTGTTTTTGAAAATGTTAACAACATCTCCTTTCTTTTTTTCTGCTCAATATTTTTTCAATAAGAGAGATTGATTGAAAATATAAAAAAACAAACCTAGATCGGCTCCAATATCTCCTTTATAGGTCTATTGAATTAAACCGGACGTAAGTAAAATCAAAATAGTGTGTCAAAAACTTTAAACAGTAAATACGTGATGTAAACGATGTTATTTGGGTACAAAAATGATTTTCCTTTCGAGGAAAATGCATATAGTTTAATTTGATACGAGCATTTATTTGATATATTATAATAATCGTTTCCATACCCCAGTAAAAAGTTATCTCCGTTGAAAGTTGTAACTCATATTTACCAAATGTGTTTTTGATTTTGAAAATGTGAACAACATTCATTTTCTTTTTCGCTTCTCTATTTTTTTGAATAAGAGAGATTGATTGAAAATATAAATAAACAAACCTAGGTCAGCACCAATATCTCCTTTATAGCTCTATTGAATTAAACGTGAAGTAAGTAAAATGAAAATGCTGCGTCAAAAACTTTAAACACTAAATAAATGATGTAAACGATTATATTTGGGTACAAAAACGATTTTTTTCTTGCATGACCAATGCATATTGTGTAATTTGATAAGAGCTTCCATTTAATAAATTATAATATTCGTTTCGATAACCGAGTAAAAAGTTATCTCCTTTGAAAGTTTTTACACTTATTTACCAAATGTTTTTTTGTTTTTGAAAATGTTAACAACATCTCCGTTCTTTTTTTCTACTCAATATTTTTTCAATAAGAGAGATTGATTGAAAATATAAAAAAACAAACCTAGATCGGCACCAATATCTCCTTTATAGGTCTATTGAATTAAACCGGACGTAAGTAAAATGAAAATTGTGACTCAAAAACTTTAAATAGTAAATAATTGATGTAAACGATGTTATTTGGGTACAAAAATGATTTTCCTTTCGAGGAAAATGCATATTGTTTAATTTGATACGAGCTTTAATTTGATATATTATAATATTCGTTTCGATATCCCAGTCAAAAGTTATCTCCGTTGAAGGTTGTAGCTCATATTTACCAAATGTGTTTTCGATTTTGAAAACGTGAACCATATTCATTTTCTTTTTCTCTTCTCTATTTTTTTTAATAAGAGAGATTGATTGAAAATATAAATAAAAAAACCTAGGTCAGCACTAATATCTCCTTTATAGCTCTATTGAATTAAACGTGAAGTAAGTAAAATTAAAATGCTACGTCAAAAAATTTAAACACTAAATAAATGATATAAAAGATGTTATTTGGGTACAAAAACGAATTTTTTCATGCGAGACCAATGCATATTGTGTAATTTGATACGAGCTTCCATTTAATAAGTTATAATATTCGTTTCGATACCCGAGTAAAAAGTTATCTTCGTTGAAAGTTGTTACTCTTATTTACCAAATGTTTTTTTGTTTTTGAAAATGTGAACAACATCTCCATTCGATGTAAACGATGTTATTTGGGTACAAAAACGATTTTTTTCTTGCATGACCAATGCATATTGTGTAATTTGATAAGAGCTTCCATTTAATAAATTATAATATTTGTTTCGATAACCGAGTAAAAAGTTATCTCCTTTGAAAGTTTTTACACTTATTTACCAAATGTTTTTTTGTTTTTGAAAATGTTAACAACATCTCCTTTCTTTTTTTCTGCTCAATATTTTTTCAATAAGAGAGATTGATTGAAAATATAAAAAAACAAACCTAGATCGGCTCCAATATCTCCTTTATAGGTCTATTGAATTAAACCGGACGTAAGTAAAATCAAAATAGTGTGTCAAAAACTTTAAACAGTAAATACGTGATGTAAACGATGTTATTTGGGTACAAAAATGATTTTCCTTTCGAGGAAAATGCATATAGTTTAATTTGATACGAGCATTTATTTGATATATTATAATAATCGTTTCCATACCCCAGTAAAAAGTTATCTCCGTTGAAAGTTGTAACTCATATTTACCAAATGTGTTTTTGATTTTGAAAATGTGAACAACATTCATTTTCTTTTTCTCTTCTCTATTTTTTTTAATAAGAGAGATTGATTGAAAATATAAATAAACAAACCTAGGTCAGCACCAATATCTCCTTTATAGCTCTATTGAATTAAACGTGAAGTAAGTAAAATGAAAATGCTGCGTCAAAAACTTTAAACACTAAATAAATGATGTAAACGATTATATTTGGGTACAAAAACGATTTTTTTCTTGCATGACCAATGCATATTGTGTAATTTGATAAGAGCTTCCATTTAATAAATTATAATATTCGTTTCGATAACCGAGTAAAAAGTTATCTCCTTTGAAAGTTTTTACACTTATTTACCAAATGTTTTTTTGTTTTTGAAAATGTTAACAACATCTCCGTTCTTTTTTTCTACTCAATATTTTTTCAATAAGAGAGATTGATTGAAAATATAAAAAACAAACCTAGATCGGCACCAATATCTCCTTTATAGGTCTATTGAATTAAACCGGACGTAAGTAAAATGAAAATGGTGCCTCAAAAACTTTAAATAGTAAATAATTGATGTAAACGATGTTATTTGGGTACAAAAATGATTTTCCTTTCGAGGAAAATGCATATTGTTTAATTTGATACGAGCTTTAATTTGATATATTATAATATTCGTTTCGATACCCCAGTCAAAAGTTATCTCCGTTGAAGGTTGTAGCTCATATTTACCAAATGTGTTTTCGATTTTGAAAACGTGAACCACATTCATTTTCTTTTTCTCTTCTCTATTTTTTTCAATAAGAGAGATTGATTGAAAATATAAATAAAAAAACCTAGGTCAGCACCAATATCTCCTTTATAGCTCTATTGAATTAAACCTGAAGTAAGTAAAATTAAAATGCTACGTCAAAAAATTTAAACACTAAATAAATGATATAAAAGATATTATTTGGGTACAAAAACGAATTTTTTCTTGCGAGACCAATGCATATTCTGTAATTTGATACGAGCTTCCATTTAATAAATTATAATATTCGTTTCGATACCCGAGTAAAAAGTTATCTTCGTTGAAAGTTGTTACTCTTATTTACCAAATGTTTTTTTGTTTTTGAAAATGTGAACAACATCTCCATTCTTTTTTTCTACTCAATATTTTTTCAATAAGAGAGATTGATTGAAAATATAAAAAAACAAACCTAGATCAGCACCAATATCTCCTTTATAGGTCTATTGGATTAAACCGGATGTAAGTAAAATCAAAATAGTGTGTCAAAAACTTTAAACAGTAAATAAGTGATGTAAACGATGTTATTTGGGTACAAAAATGATTTTCCTTTCGAGGAAAATGCATATTGTTTAATTTGATACGAGCATTTATTTGATATATTATAATATTCGTTTCCATACCCCAGTAAAAAGTTATCTCCGTTGAAAGTTGTAACTCATATTTACCAAATGTGTTTTTGATTTTGAAAATGTGAACAACATTCATTTTCTTTTTCTCTTCTCTATTTTTTCAATAAGAGAGATTGATTGAAAATATAAATAAACAAACCTAGTTCGGCACCAATATCTCCTTTATAGCTCTATTGAATTAAACGTGAAGTAAGTAAAATGAAAATGCTGCGTCCAAAACCTTAAACACTAAATAAATGATGTAAACGATGTTATTTGGGTACAAAAACGATTTTTTTCTTGCATGACCAATGCATATTGTGTAATTTGATAAGAGCTTCCATTTAATAAATTATAATATTCGTTTCGATAACCGAGTAAAAAGTTATCTCCTTTGAAAGTTTTTACACTTATTTACCAAATGTTTTTTTGTTTTTGAAAATGTTAACAACATCTCCGTTCTTTTTTTCTACTCAATATTTTTTCAATAAGAGAGATTGATTGAAAATATAAAAAACAAACCTAGATCGGCACCAATATCTCCTTTATAGGTCTATTGAATTAAACCGGACGTAAGTAAAATGAAAATTGTGCCTCAAAAACTTTAAATAGTAAATAATTGATGTAAACGATGTTATTTGGGTACAAAAATGATTTTCCTTTCGAGGAAAATGCATATTGTTTAATTTGATACGAGCTTTAATTTGATATATTATAATATTCGTTTCGATACCCCAGTCAAAAGTTCTCTCCGTTGAAGGTTGTAGCTCATATTTACCAAATGTGTTTTCGATTTTGAAAACGTGAACCACATTCATTTTCTTTTTCTGTTCTCTATTTTTTTCAATAAGAGAGATTGATTGAAAATATAAATAAAAAAACCTAGGTCAGCACCAATATCTCCTTTATAGCTCTATTGAATTAAACCTGAAGTAAGTAAAATTAAAATGCTACGTCAAAAAATTTAAACACTAAATAAATGATATAAAAGATGTTATTTGGGTACAAAAAGGAATTTTTTCATGCGGGCCCAATGCATATTGTGTAATTTGATACGAGCTTCCATTTAATAAATTATAATATTCGTTTCGATACCCGAGTAAAAAGTTATCTTCGTTGAAAGTTGTTACTCTTATTTACCAAATGTTTTTTTGTTTTTGAAAATGTGAACAACATCTCCATTCTTTTTTTCTACTCAATATTTTTTCAATAAGAGAGATTGATTGAAAATATAAAAAAACAAACCTAGATCAGCACCAATATCTCCTTTATAGGTCTATTGGATTAAACCGGACGTAAGTAAAATCAAAATAGTGTGTCAAAAACTTTAAACAGTAAATAAGTGATGTAAACGATGTTATTTGGGTACAAAAATGATTTTCCTTTCGAGGAAAATGCATATTGTTTAATTTGATACGAGCATTTATTTGATATATTATAATATTCGTTTCCATACCCCAGTAAAAAGTTATCTCCGTTGAAAGTTGTAACTCATATTTACCAAATGTGTTTTTGATTTTGAAAATGTGAACAACATTCATTTTCTTTTTCTCTTCTCTATTTTTTCAATAAGAGAGATTGATTGAAAATATAAATAAACAAACCTAGGTCGGCACCAATATCTCTTTTATAGCTCTATTGAATTAAACGTGAAGTAAGTAAAATGAAAATGCTGCGTCCAAAACCTTAAACACTAAATAAATGATGTAAACGATGTTATTTGGGTACAAAAACGATTTTTTTCTTGCATGACCAATGCATATTGTGTAATTTGATAAGAGCTTCCATTTAATAAATTATAATATTCGTTTCGATAACCGAGTAAAAAGTTATCTCCTTTGAAAGTTTTTACACTTATTTACCAAATGTTTTTTTGTTTTTGAAAATGTTAACAACATCTCCGTTCTTTTTTTCTACTCAATATTTTTTCAATAAGAGAGATTGATTGAAAATATAAAAAACAAACCTAGATCGGCACCAATATCTCCTTTATAGGTCTATTGAATTAAACCGGACGTAAGTAAAATGAAAATTGTGCCTCAAAAACTTTAAATAGTAAATAATTGATGTAAACGATGTTATTTGGGTACAAAAATGATTTTCCTTTCGTGGAAAATGTATATTGTTTAATTTGATACGAGCTTTAATTTGATATATTATAATATTCGTTTCGATACCCCAGTCAAAAGTTCTCTCCGTTGAAGGTTGTAGCTCATATTTACCAAATGTGTTTTCGATTTTGAAAACGTGAACCACATTCATTTTCTTTTTCTCTTCTCTATTTTTTTCAATAAGAGAGATTGATTGAAAATATAAATAAAAAAACCTAGGTCAGCACCAATATCTCCTTTATAGCTCTATTGAATTAAACCTGAAGTAAGTAAAATTAAAATGCTACGTCAAAAAATTTAAACACTAAATAAATGATATAAAAGATGTTATTTGGGTACAAAAAGGAATTTTTTCATGCGGGCCCAATGCATATTGTGTAATTTGATACGAGCTTCCATTTAATAAATTATAATATTCGTTTCGATACCCGAGTAAAAAGTTATCTTCGTTGAAAGTTGTTACTCTTATTTACCAAATGTTTTTTTGTTTTTGAAAATGTGAACAACATCTCCATTCTTTTTTTCTACTCAATATTTTTTCAATAAGAGAGATTGATGGAAAATATAAAAAAACAAACCTAGATCAGCACCAATATCTCCTTTATAGGTCTATTGGATTAAACCGGACGTAAGTAAAATCAAAATAGTGTGTCAAAAACTTTAAACAGTAAATAAGTGATGTAAACGATGTTATTTGGGTACAAAAATGATTTTCCTTTCGAGGAAAATGCATATTGTCTAATTTGATACGAGCATTTATTTGATATATTATAATATTCGTTTCCATACCCCAGTAAAAATTTATCTCCGTTGAAAGTTGTAACTCATATTTACCAAATGTGTTTTTGATTTTGAAAATGTGAACAACATTCATTTTCTTTTTCTCTTCTCTATTTTTTCAATAAGAGAGATTAATTGAAAATATAAATAAACAAACCTAGGTCGGCACCAATATCTCCTTTATAGCTCTATTGAATTAAACGTGAAGTAAGTAAAATTAAAATGCTGCGTCCAAAACCTTAAACACTAAATAAATGATGTAAACGATGTTATTTGGGTACAAAAACGATTTTTTTCTTGCATGACCAATGCATATTGTGTAATTTGATAAGAGCTTCCATTTAATAAATTATAATATTCGTTTCGATAACCGAGTAAAAAGTTATCTCCTTTGAAAGTTTTTACACTTATTTACCAAATGTTTTTTTGTTTTTGAAAATGTTAACAACATCTCCGTTCTTTTCTTCTACTCAATATTTTTTCAATAAGAGAGATTGATTGAAAATATAAAAAACAAACCTAGATCGGCACCAATATCTACTTTATAGGTCTATTGAATTAAACCGGACGTAAGTAAAATGAAAATGGTGCCTCAAAAACTTTAAATAGTAAATAATTGATGTAAACGATGTTATTTGGGTACAAAAATGATTTTCCTTTCGAGGAAAATGCATATTGTTTAAATTGATACGAGCTTTAATTTGATATATTATAATATTCGTTTCGATACCCCAGTCAAAAGTTATCTCCGTTGAAGGTTGTAGCTCATATTTACCAAATGTGTTTTCGATTTTGAAAACGTGAACCACATTCATTTTCTTTTTCTCTTCTCTATTTTTTTCAATAAGAGAGATTGATTGAAAATATAAATAAAAAAACCTAGGTCAGCACCAATATCTCCTTTATAGCTCTATTGAATTAAACCTGAAGTAAGTAAAATTAAAATGCTACGTCAAAAAATTTAAACACTAAATAAATGATATAAAAGATGTTATTTGGGTACAAAAACGAATTTTTTCATGCGGGCCCAATGCATATTGTGTAATTTGATACGAGCTTCCATTTAATAAATTATAATATTCGTTTCGATACCCGAGTAAAAAGTTATCTTCGTTGAAAGTTGTTACTCTTATTTACCAAATGTTTTTTTGTTTTTGAAAATGTGAACAACATCTCCATTCTTTTTTTCTACTCAATATTTTTTCAATAAGAGAGATTGATTGAAAATATAAAAAAACAAACCTAGATCAGCACCAATATCTCCTTTATAGGTCTATTGGATTAAACCGGACGTAAGTAAAATGAAAATATTGTGTCAAAAACTTTAAATAGTAACTAAGTGATGTAAACGATGTTATTTGGGTACAAAAATGATTTCCCTTTTGAGGAAAATGCATATTGTTTAATTTGATACGAGCTTTAATTTGATATATTATAATATTCGTTTCGATACCCTAGTCAAAAGTTATCTCCGTTGAAAGTTGTAACTCATATTTACCAAATGTGTTTTTGATTTTGAAAATGTGAACAACATTCATTTTCTTTTTCTCTTCTCTATTTTTTTCAATAAGAGAGATTGATTGAAAATATAAATAAACAAACCTACGTCGGCACCGATATCTCCTTTATAGCTCCATTGAATTAAACGTGAATTAAGTAAAATGAAAATGCTGCGTCAAAAACTTTAAACACTAAATAAATGATGTAAACGATGTTATTTGGGTACAAAAACGATTTTTTTCTTGCATGACCAATGCATATTGTGTAATTTGATACGAGCTTCCATTTAATAAATTATAATATTCGTTTCGATACCCGAGTAAAAAGTTATCTTCGTTGAAAGTTGTTACTCTTATTTACCAAATGTTTTTTTGTTTTTGAAAATGTGAACAACATCTCCATTCTTTTTTTCTACTCAATATTTTTTCAATAAGAGAGATTGATTGAAAATATAAAAAAACAAACCTAGATCAGCACCAATATCTCCTTTATAGGTCTATTGGATTAAACCGGACGTAAGTAAAATGATAATATTGTGTCAAAAACTTTAAATAGTAACTAAGTGATGTAAACGATGTTATTTGGGTACAAAAATGATTTCCCTTTTGAGGAAAATGCATATTGTTTAATTTGATACGAGCTTTAATTTGATATATTATAATATTCGTTTCGATACCCTAGTCAAAAGTTATCTCCATTGAAAGTTGTAACTCATATTTACCAAATGTGTTTTTGATTTTGAAAATGTGAACAACATTCATTTTCTTTTTCTCTTCTCTATTTTTTTCAATAAGAGAGATTGATTGAAAATATAAATAAACAAACCTACGTCGGCACCGATATCTCCTTTATAGCTCTATTGAATTAAACGTGAATTAAGTAAAATGAAAATGCTGCGTCAAAAACTTTAAACACTAAATAAATGATGTAAACGATGTTATTTGGGTACAAAAACGATTTTTTTCTTGCATGACCAATGCATATTGTGTAATTTGATACGAGCTTCCATTTAATAAATTATAATATTCGTTTCGATACCCGAGTAAAAAGTTATCTTCGTTGAAAGTTGTTACTCTTATTTACCAAATGTTTTTTTGTTTTTGAAAATGTGAACATCTCCGTTCTTTTTTTCTACTCAATATTTTTTCAATAAGAGAGATTGATTGAAAATATAAAAAAACAAACCTAGATCAGCACCAATATCTCCTTTATAGGTCTATTGGATTAAACAGGACGTAAGTAAAATGATAATATTGTGTCAAAAACTTTAAATAGTAACTAAGTGATGTAAACGATGTTATTTGGGTACAAAAATGATTTCCCTTTTGAGGAAAATGCATATTGTTTAATTTGATACGAGCTTTAATTTGATATATTCTAATATTCGTTTCGATACCCTAGTCAAAAGTTATCTCCATTGAAAGTTGTAACTCATATTTACCAAATGTGTTTTTGATTTTGAAAATGTGAACAACATTCATTTTCTTTTTCTCTTCTCTATTTTTTTCAATAAGAGAGATTGATTGAAAATATAAATAAACAAACCTACGTCGGCACCGATATCTCCTTTATAGCTCTATTGAATTAAACGTGAATTAAGTAAAATGAAAATGCTGCGTCAAAAACTTTAAACACTAAATAAATGATGTAAACGATGTTATTTGGGTACAAAAACGATTTTTTTCTTGCATGACCAATGCATATTGTGTAATTTGATACGAGCTTCCATTTAATAAATTATAATATTCGTTTCGATACCCGAGTAAAAAGTTATCTCCTTTGGAAGTTTTTACACTTATTTACCAAATGTTTTTTTGTTTTTGAAAATGTTAACGACATCTCCGTTCTTTTTTTCTACTCAATATTTTTTCAATAAGAGAGATTGATTGAAAATATAAAAAAAAACAAACCTAGATCGGCACCAATATCTATTTTATAGGTCTATTTAATTAAGCCGGACGTAAGTAAAATGAAAATATTGCGTCAAAAACTTTAAATAGTAACTAAGTGATGTAAACGATGTTATTTGGGTACAAAAATGATTTTCCTTTTGAGGAAAATGCATATTGTTTAATTTGATACGAGCTTTAATTTGATATATTATAATATTCGTTTCGATACCCCTGTCAAAAGTTATCTCCGTTGAAAATTGTAACTCATATTTACCAAATGTGTTTTTGATTTTGAAAATTTGAACAACATTCCTCTTCTTTTTCTCTTCTCTATTTTTTTTGGAATAATAGAGATTGATTGAAAATATAAATAAAGAAAACCTTAGGTCGGCACCAATATCTCCTTTATAGTTCTCTTGAATTAAACCGGAAGTAAGAAAAATGAAAATGGTGCGTCAAAATCTTTAAACACAAAATAACTGATGTAAACGATGTTATTTGGGTACAAAAACGATTTTTTTTCTTAAGAGACTAATGCCTATTGTGTAATTTGATACGAGCTTCCATTTAATAAATTATAATATTCGTTTCGATACCCGAGTAAAAAGTTATCTTCGTTGAAAGTTGTTACTTTTTTTTACCAAATGTTTTTTTGTTTTTGAAAATGTTAACAACATCTCCGTTCTTTTTTTCTACTCAATATTTTTTCAATAAGAGAGATTGATTGAAAATATAAAAAACAAACCTTGATCGGCACCAATATCTCCTTTATAGCTCTATTGAATTAAACCGGACGTAAGTAAAATGAAAATGGTGCGTCAAAAACTTTAAACAGTAAATAAGTGATGTAAACGATGTTATTTGGGTACAAAAATGATTTTCCTTTCGAGGAAAATGCATATTTTTTAATTTGATACGAGCTTTAATTTGATATATTATAATATTCGTTTCGATACCCCAGTCAAAAGTTATCTCCGTTGAAAGTTGTAACTCATATTTAACAAATGTGTTTTCTATTTTGAAAATGTGAACAACATTCATTTTCTTTTTCTCTTCTCTATTTTTTTCAATAAGAGAGATTTGATTGAAAATATAAATAAACAAACCTAGGTCGGCCCCAATATCTCTTTTATAGCTCTATTGAATTAAACGTGAAGTAAGTAAAATGAAAATGCTACGTCAAAAACTTTAAACACTAAATAAATGATGTTATTTGGGTACAAAAACGATTTTTTTCTTGCATGACCAATGCATATTGTGTAATTTGATACGAGCTTCCATTTAATAAATTATAATATTCGTTTCGATACCCGAGTAAAAATTTATCTCCATTGGAAGTTTTTACACTTATTTACCAAATGTTTTTTTGTTTTTGAAAATGTTAACGACATCTCCGTTCTTTTTTTCTACTCAATATTTTTTCAATAAGAGAGATTGATTGAAAATATAAAAAAAAACAATCCTAGATCGGCACCAATATCTATTTTATAGGTCTATTTAATTAAACCGGACGTAAGTAAAATGAAAATAGTGCGTCAAAAACTTTAAACAGTAAATAAGTGATGTAAACGATGTTATTTGGGTACAAAAATGATTTTCCTTTCGAGGAAAATGCAAATTGTTTAATTTGATACGAGCTTTAATTTGATATATTATAATATTCGCGTCGATACCCCAGTCAAAAGTTATCTACGTTGAAAGTTGTAACTCATATTTACCAAATGTGTTTTATAGCTCTATTGAATTAAACGTGAATTAAGTAAAATGAAAATGCTACGTCAAAAACTTTAAACAATAAATAAATGATGTAAACGATGTTATTTGGGTACAAAAACGATTTTTTTCTTGCATGACCAATGCATATTGTGTAATTTGATACGAGCTTCCATTTAATAAATTATAATATTCGTTTCGATACCCGAGTAAAAAGTTATCTCCTTTGGAAGTTTTTACACTTATTTACCAAATGTTTTTTTGTTTTTGAAAATGTTAACGACACATCCGTTCTTTTTTTCTACTCAATATTTTTTCAATAAGAGAGATTGATTGAAAATATAAAAAAACAAAGCTAGATCGGCACCAATATCTCCTTTATAGGTCTATTGAATTAAACCGGACGTAAGTAAAATGATAATATTGTGTCAAAAACTTTAAATAGTAACTAAGTGATGTAAACGATGTTATTTGGGTACAAAAATGATTTCCCTTTTGAGGAAAATGCATATTGTTTAATTTGATACGAGCTTTAATTTGATATATTATAATATTCGTTTCGATACCCTAGTCAAAAGTTATCTCCGTTGAAAGTTGTAACTCATATTTACCAAATGTGTTTTTGATTTTGAAAATGTGAACAACATTCATTTTCTTTTTCTCTTCTCTATTTTTTTCAATAAGAGAGATTGATTGAAAATATAAATAAACAAACCTACGTCGGCACCGATATCTCCTTTATAGCTCTATTGAATTAAACGTGAATTAAGTAAAATGAAAATGCTGCGTCAAAAACTTTAAACACTAAATAAATGATGTAAACGATGTTATTTGGGTACAAAAACGATTTTTTTCTTGCATGACCAATGCATATTGTGTAATTTGATACGAGCTTCCATTTAATAAATTATAATATTCGTTTCGATACCCGAGTAAAAAGTTATCTTCGTTGAAAGTTGTTACTCTTATTTACCAAATGTTTTTTTGTTTTTGAAAATGTGAACAACATCTCCGTTCTTTTTTTCTACTCAATATTTTTTCAATAAGAGAGATTGATTGAAAATATAAAAAAACAAACCTAGATCAGCACCAATATCTCCTTTATAGGTCTATTGGATTAAACCGGACGTAAGTAAAATGATAATATTGCGTCAAAAACTTTAAACAGTAAATAAGTGATGTAAACGATGTTATTTGGGTACAAAAATGATTTTCCTTTCGAGGAAAATGCATATTGTTTAATTTGATACGAGCATTTATTTGATATATTATAATATTCGTTTCCATACCCCAGTAAAAAGTTATCTCCGTTGAAAGTTGTAACTCATATTTACCAAATGTGTTTTTGATTTTGAAAATGTGAACAACATTCATTTTCTTTTTCTCTTCTCTATTTTTTTCAATAAGAGAGATTGATTGAAAATATAAATAAACAAACCTACGTCGGCACCGATATCTCCTTTATAGCTCTATTGAATTAAACGTGAATTAAGTAAAATGAAAATGCTGCGTCAAAAACTTTAAACACTAAATAAATGATGTAAACGATGTTATTTGGGTACAAAAACGATTTTTTTCTTGCATGACCAATGCATATTGTGTAATTTGATACGAGCTTCTATTTAATAAATTATAATATTCGTTTCGATACCCGAGTAAAAAGTTATCTCCTTTGGAAGTTTTTACACTTATTTACCAAATGTTTTTTTGTTTTTGAAAATGTTAACGATATCTCCGTTCTTTTTTTCTACTCAATATTTTTTCAATAAGAGAGATTGATTGAAAATATAAAAAAAACAAACCTAGATCGGCACCAATATCTATTTTATAGGTCTATTTAATTAAACCGGACGTAAGTAAAATGAAAATAGTGCGTCAAAAACTTTAAACAGTAAATAAGTGATGTAAACGATGTTATTTGGGTACAAAAATGATTTTCCTTTCGAAGAAAATGCATATTGTTTAATTTGATACGAGCTTTAATTTAATATATTATAATATTCGTTTCGATACCCCAGTCAAAAGTTATCTCCGTTGAAAGTTGTAGCTCATATTTACCAAATGTGTTTTCGATTTTGAAAACGTGAACCACATTCATTTTCTTTTTCTCTTCTCTATTTTTTTCAATAAGAGAGATTGATTGAAAATATAAATAAAAACAAACCTAGATCAGCACCAATATCTTCTTTATAGGTCTATTGGATTAAGCCGGACGTAAGTAAAATGAAAATATTGCGTCAAAAACTTTAAATAGTAACTAAGTGATGTAAACGATGTTATTTGGGTACAAAAATGATTTTCCTTTCGAGGAAAATGCATATTGTTTAATTTGATATGAGCTTTAATTTGATATATTATAATATTCGTTTCGATACTCCAGTCAAAAGTTATCTCCGTTGAAAGTTGTAACTCATATTTACCAAATGTGTTTTCTATTTTGAAAATGTGAACCACATTCATTTTCTTTTTTCTCTTCTCTATTTTTTTCAATAAGAGAGATTCATGGAAAATATAAATAAACAAACCTAGGTCGGCACCAATATCTCCTTTATAGCTCTATTAAATTAAACCTGAAGTAAGTAAAATGAAAATGCTGCGTAAAAAACTTTAAACACTAAATAAATGATGTAAACGATGTTATTTGGGTACAAAAACGATTTTTTTCTTGCGTGACCAATGCATATTGTGTAATTTGTTACGAGCATCCATTTAATAAATTATAAAATTCGTTTCGATACCCAAGTAAAACGTTATCTCCGTTGAAAGTTGTTACTCTTATTTACCAAATGTTTTTTTTGTTTTTCAAAATGTGAACAACAACTCCGTTCTTTTTTTCTACTCAATATTTTTTCAATAAGAGAGATTGATTGAAACTATAAAAAAAACAAACCTAGATCGGCACCAATATCTCCTTTATAGCTGTATTGAATTAAACCGGAAGTAAGTAAAATGAAAATGCTGCGTCAAAAACTTTAAATAGTAAATAAGTGATGTAAACGATGTTATTTGGGTACAAAAATGATTTTCCTTTCGAGGAAAATGCATATTGTTTAATTTGATATGAGCTTTAATTTGATATATTATAATATTCGTTTCGATACTCCAGTCAAAAGTTATCTCCGTTGAAAGTTGTAACTCATATTTACCAAATGTGTTTTCTATTTTGAAAATGTGAACCACATTCATTTTCTTTTTTCTCTTCTCTATTTTTTTCAATAAGAGAGATTCATGGAAAATATAAATAAACAAACCTAGGTCGGCACCAATATCTCCTTTATAGCTCTATTAAATTAAACCTGAAGTAAGTAAAATGAAAATGCTGCGTAAAAAACTTTAAACACTAAATAAATGATGTAAACGATGTTATTTGGGTACAAAAACGATTTTTTTCTTGCGTGACCAATGCATATTGTGTAATTTGATACGAGCATCCATTTAATAAATTATAAAATTCGTTTCGATACCCAAGTAAAACGTTATCTCCGTTGAAAGTTGTTACTCTTATTTACCAAATGTTTTTTTTGTTTTTCAAAATGTGAACAACAACTCCGTTCTTTTTTTCTACTCAATATTTTTTCAATAAGAGAGATTGATTGAAACTATAAAAAAAACAAACCTAGATCGGCACCAATATCTCCTTTATAGCTGTATTGAATTAAACCGGAAGTAAGTAAAATGAAAATGCTGCGTCAAAAACTTTAAATAGTAAATAAGTGATGTAAACGATGTTATTTGGGTACAAAAATGATTTTCCTTTCGAGGAAAATGCATATTGTTTAATTTGATATGAGCTTTAATTTGATATATTATAATATTCGTTTCGATACTCCAGTCAAAAGTTATCTCCGTTGAAAGTTGTAACTCATATTTACCAAATGTGTTTTCTATTTTGAAAATGTGAACCACATTCATTTTCTTTTTTCTCTTCTCTATTTTTTTCAATAAGAGAGATTCATGGAAAATATAAATAAACAAACCTAGGTCGGCACCAATATCTCCTTTATAGCTCTATTAAATTAAACCTGAAGTAAGTAAAATGAAAATGCTGCGTAAAAAACTTTAAACACTAAATAAATGATGTAAACGATGTTATTTGGGTACAAAAACGATTTTTTTCTTGCATGACCAATGCATATTGTGTAATTTGATACGAGCTTCTATTTAATAAATTATAATATTCGTTTCGATACCCGAGTAAAAAGTTATCTCCTTTGGAAGTTTTTACACTTATTTACCAAATGTTTTTTTGTTTTTGAAAATGTTAACGATATCTCCGTTCTTTTTTTCTACTCAATATTTTTTCAATAAGAGAGATTGATTGAAAATATAAAAAAAACAAACCTAGATCGGCACCAATATCTATTTTATAGGTCTATTTAATTAAACCGGACGTAAGTAAAATGAAAATAGTGCGTCAAAAACTTTAAACAGTAAATAAGTGATGTAAACGATGTTATTTGGGTACAAAAATGATTTTCCTTTCGAAGAAAATGCATATTGTTTAATTTGATACGAGCTTTAATTTAATATATTATAATATTCGTTTCGATACCACAGTCAAAAGTTATCTCCGTTGAAAGTTGTAGCTCATATTTACCAAATGTGTTTTCGATTTTGAAAACGTGAACCACATTCATTTTCTTTTTCTCTTCTCTATTTTTTTCAATAAGAGAGATTGATTGAAAATATAAATAAAAACAAACCTAGATCAGCACCAATATCTTCTTTATAGGTCTATTGGATTAAGCCGGACGTAAGTAAAATGAAAATATTGCGTCAAAAACTTTAAATAGTAACTAAGTGATGTAAACGATGTTATTTGGGTACAAAAATGATTTTACTTTTGAGGAAAATGCATATTGTTTAATTTGATACGAGCTTTAATTTGATATATTATAATATTCGTTTCGATACCCCTGTCAAAAGTTATCTCCGTTGAAAATTGTAACTCATATTTACCAAATGTGTTTTTGATTTTGAAAATTTGAACAACATTCCTCTTCTTTTTCTCTTCTCTATTTTTTTTGGAATAATAGAGATTGATTGAAAATATAAATAAAGAAAACCTTAGGTCGGCACCAATATCTCCTTTATAGTTCTCTTGAATTAAACCGGAAGTAAGAAAAATGAAAATGGTGCGTCAAAATCTTTAAACACAAAATAACTGATGTAAACGATGTTATTTGGGTACAAAAACGATTTTTTTCTTAAGAGACTAATGCCTATTGTGTAATTTGATACGAGCTTCCATTTAATAAATTATAATATTCGTTTCGATACCCGAGTAAAAAGTTATCTTCGTTGAAAGTTGTTACTTTTTTTTACCAAATGTTTTTTTGTTTTTGAAAATGTTAACAACATCTCCGTTCTTTTTTTCTACTCAATATTTTTTCAATAAGAGAGATTGATTGAAAATATAAAAAACAAACCTTGATCGGCACCAATATCTCCTTTATAGCTCTATTGAATTAAACCGGACGTAAGTAAAATGAAAATGGTGCGTCAAAAACTTTAAACAGTAAATAAGTGATGTAAACGATGTTATTTGGGTACAAAAATGATTTTCCTTTCGAGGAAAATGCATATTTTTTAATTTGATACGAGCTTTAATTTGATATATTATAATATTCGTTTCGATACCCCAGTCAAAAGTTATCTCCGTTGAAAGTTGTAACTCATATTTAACAAATGTGTTTTCTATTTTGAAAATGTGAACAACATTCATTTTCTTTTTCTCTTCTCTATTTTTTTCAATAAGAGAGATTTGATTGAAAATATAAATAAACAAACCTAGGTCGGCCCCAATATCTCTTTTATAGCTCTATTGAATTAAACGTGAAGTAAGTAAAATGAAAATGCTACGTCAAAAACTTTAAACACTAAATAAATGATGTTATTTGGGTACAAAAACGATTTTTTTCTTGCATGACCAATGCATATTGTGTAATTTGATACGAGCTTCCATTTAATAAATTATAATATTCGTTTCGATACCCGAGTAAAAATTTATCTCCATTGGAAGTTTTTACACTTATTTACCAAATGTTTTTTTGTTTTTGAAAATGTTAACGACATCTCCGTTCTTTTTTTCTACTCAATATTTTTTCAATAAGAGAGATTGATTGAAAATATAAAAAAAAACAATCCTAGATCGGCACCAATATCTATTTTATAGGTCTATTTAATTAAACCGGACGTAAGTAAAATGAAAATAGTGCGTCAAAAACTTTAAACAGTAAATAAGTGATGTAAACGATGTTATTTGGGTACAAAAATGATTTTCCTTTCGAGGAAAAAGCAAATTGTTTAATTTGATACGAGCTTTAATTTGATATATTATAATATTCGCGTCGATACCCCAGTCAAAAGTTATCTACGTTGAAAGTTGTAACTCATATTTACCAAATGTGTTTTATAGCTCTATTGAATTAAACGTGAATTAAGTAAAATGAAAATGCTACGTCAAAAACTTTAAACAATAAATAAATGATGTAAACGATGTTATTTGGGTACAAAAACGATTTTTTTCTTGCATGACCAATGCATATTGTGTAATTTGATACGAGCTTCCATTTAATAAATTATAATATTCGTTTCGATACCCGAGTAAAAAGTTATCTCCTTTGGAAGTTTTTACACTTATTTACCAAATGTTTTTTTGTTTTTGAAAATGTTAACGACACATCCGTTCTTTTTTTCTACTCAATATTTTTTCAATAAGAGAGATTGATTGAAAATATAAAAAAACAAAGCTAGATCGGCACCAATATCTCCTTTATAGGTCTATTGAATTAAACCGGACGTAAGTAAAATGAAAATAGTGCGTCAAAAACTTTAAACAGTAAATAAGTGATGTAAACGATGTTATTTGGGTAAAAAAATGATTTTCCTTTCGAGGAAAATGCAAATTGTTTAATTTGATACGAGCTTTAATTTGATATATTATAATATTCGCGTCGATACCCCAGTCAAAAGTTATCTCCGTTGAAAATTGTAACTCATATTTACCAAATGTGTTTTTGATTTTGAAAATTTGAACAACATTCATTTTCTTTTTCTCTTCTCTAATTTTTTCAATAAGAGAGATTGATTGAAAATATCAATAAACAAACCTAGGTCCGCACCAATATCTCCTTTATAGCTCTATTAAATTAAACGTGAAGTAAGTAAAATGAAAATGCTGCGTCAAAAACTTTAAACAATATGATACGAGCTTCCATTTAATAAATTATAATATTCGTTTCGATACTCGAGTAAAAAGTTATCTCCTTTGAAAGTTTTTACACTTATTTACCAAATGTTTTTTTGTGTTTGAAAATTTTAACAACATCTCCGTTCTTTTTTTCTACTCAATATTTTTTCAATAAGAGAGATTGATTGAAAATATAAAAAAAACAAACCTAGATCGGCACCAATATCTCCTTTATAGCTCTCTTGAATTAAACCGGAAGTAAGTAAAATGAAAATGGTGCGTCAAAATCTTTAAACACTAAATAAGTGATGTAAACGATGTTATTAGGGTACAAAAACGATTTTTTTCCTGCGAGACTAATGCATATTGTGTAATTTGATATGAACTTCCATTTAATAAATTATAATATTCATTTCGATACCCGAGTAAAAAGTTATCTCCGTTGAAAGTTGTTATTTTTTTTTACTAAATGTTTTTTTGTTTTTGAAAATGTGAACAAAATCTCCGTTCTTTTTTTCTACTCAATATTTTATCAATAAGAGAGAATGATTGAAAATATAAAAAACAAACCTTGATCGGCACCAATATCTCCTTTATAGCTCTATTGAATTAAACCGGAAGTAAGTAAAATGAAAATGGTGCGTCAAAAACTTTAAACAGTAATTAAGTGATGTAAACGTTGTTATTTGGGTACAAAAATGATTTTCCTTTCTAGGAAAATGCATATTATTTAATTTGATACGAGCTTTAATTTGATATATTATAATATTCGTTTCGATACCCCATTCAAAAGTTATCTCCGTTGAAAGTTGTAACTCATATTTACCAAATGTGTTTTCGATTTTGAAAATGTGAACCACATTCATTTTCTTCTTCTCTTCTCTATTTTTTTCAATAAGAGAGATTGATGGAAAATGAAAATAAACAAACCTAGGTCGGCACCAATATCTCCTTTATAGGTCTATTGAATTAAACATGAAGTAAGTAAAATGAAAATGCTGCGTCAAAAACTTTAAACACTAAATAAATGATGTAAACAATGTTATTTGGGTACAAAAATGACTTTTTTCTTGCGAGACCAATGCATATTGTGTAATTTGATACGAGCTTCCATTTCATAAATTATAATATTCATTTCCATACCCGAGTAAAAAGTAATCTCCGTTGAAAGTTGTTACTCTTATTTACCAAATGTTTTTTTGTTTTTGAAAATGTGAACAACATCTCCGTTCTTTTTTTCTACTCAATATTTTTTCAATAAGAGAGATTGATTGAAAATATAAAAAAAAAACCTTGATGGGCACCAATATCTCCTTTATAGCTCTATTGAATTAAACCGGACGTAAGTAAAATGAAAATAGTGCGTCAAAAACTTTAAACAGTAACTAAGTTATGTAAACGATGTTATTTGGGTACAAAAATGATTTTCCTTTCAAGGAAAATGTATATTGTTTAATTTGATACGAGCTTTAATTTGATATATTATAATATTCGTTTCGATACCCCAATCAAAAGTTATCTCCGTTGAAAGTTGTAACTCATATTTACCAAACGTGTTTTTGATTTTGAAAATTTGAACAACATTCCTCTTCTTTGTCTCTTCTCTATTTTTTTTTGGAATAATAGAGATTGATTGAAAATATAAATAAAGAAAACCCTAGGTCGGCACCAATATCTGCTTTATAGCTCTCTTGAATTAAACCGGAAGTAAGTAAAATGAAAATGGTGCGTCAAAATCTTTAAACACAAAATAAGTGATGTAAACAATGTTATTTGGGTACAAAAACGATTTTTTTCTTGCGAGACCAATGCATATTGTGTAATTTGATACGAGCTTCCATTTAATAAATTATAATATTCGTTTCGATACCCGAGTAAAAAGTAATCTATGTTGAAAGTTGTGACTCTTATTTACCAAATGTTTTTTGTTTTTGAAAATGTGAACAACATCTCCGTTCTTTTTTTCTACTCAATATTTTTTCAATAAGAGAGATTGATTGAATATATAATAAAACAAACCTAGATCGGCACACCAATATCTCCTTTATAGCTCTATTGAATTAAACCGGAAGTAAGTAAAATGAAAATGGTGCGTCAAAAACTTTAACCAGTAAATAAGTGATGTAAACGTTGTTATTTGGGTACAAAAATGATTTTCCTTTCGAGGAAAATGCATATTGTTTAATTTGATACGAGCTTTAATTTGATATATTATAATATTCGTTTTGATACCCCAGTCAAAAGTTATCTCCGTTGAAAGTTTTAACTCATATTTACCAAATATGTTTTTGATTTTGAAAATGTGAACAACATTCCTCTTCTTTTTGTCTTCTCTATTTTTTTTGGAATAATAGAGATTGATTGAAAATATAAATAAAGCAAACCCTAGGTCGACACCAATATCTCCTTTATAGGTCTATTGAATTAAACATGAAGTAAGTAAAATGAAAATGCTGCGTCAAAAACTTTAAACACTAAATAAATGATGTAAACAATGTTATTTGGGTACAAAAACGACTTTTTTCTTGCGAGACCAATGCATATTGTGTAATTTGATACGAGCTTCCATTTTATAAATTATAATATTCGTTTCCATACCCGAGTAAAAAGTAATCTCCGTTGAAAGTTGTTACTCTTGTTTACCAAATTTTTTTTTGTTTTTGAAAATGTGAACAACATCTCCGTTCTTTTATTCTACTCAATATTTTTTCAATAAGAGAGATTGATTGAAAATATAAAAAAACAAACCTTGATCGGCACCAATATCTCCTTTATAGCTATATTGAATTACACCGGACGTAAGTAAAATCAAAATAGTGCCTCAAAAACTTTAAACAGTAACTAAGTTATGTAAACGATGTTATTTGGGTACAAAAATGATTTTCCTTTCGAGGAAAATGCATATTGTTTAATTTGATACGAGCTTTAATTTGATATATTATAATATTCGTTTCGATACCCCATTCAAAAGTTATCTCCGTTGAAAGTTGTAACTCATATTTACCAAATGTGTTTTCGATTTTGAAAATGTGAACCACATTCATTTTCTTCTTCTCTTCTCTATTTTTTTCAATAAGAGAGATTGATGGAAAATGAAAATAAACAAACCTAGGTCGGCACCAATATCTCCTTTATAGGTCTATTGAATTAAACATGAAGTAAGTAAAATGAAAATGCTGCGTCAAAAACTTTAAACACTAAATAAATGATGTAAACAATGTTATTTGGGTACAAAAATGACTTTTTTCTTGCGAGACCAATGCATATTGTGTAATTTGATACGAGCTTCCATTTCATAAATTATAATATTCATTTCCATACCCGAGTAAAAAGTAATCTCCGTTGAAAGTTGTTACTCTTATTTACCAAATGTTTTTTTGTTTTTGAAAATGTGAACAACATCTCCGTTCTTTTTTTCTACTCAATATTTTTTCAATAAGAGAGATTGATTGAAAATATAAAAAAAAAAAACCTTGATGGGCACCAATATCTCCTTTATAGCTCTATTGAATTAAACCGGACGTAAGTAAAATGAAAATAGTGCGTCAAAAACTTTAAACAGTAACTAAGTTATGTAAACGATGTTATTTGGGTACAAAAATGATTTTCCTTTCAAGGAAAATGTATATTGTTTAATTTGATACGAGCTTTAATTTGATATATTATAATATTCGTTTCGATACCCCAATCAAAAGTTATCTCCGTTGAAAGTTGTAACTCATATTTACCAAACGTGTTTTTGATTTTGAAAATTTGAACAACATTCCTCTTCTTTGTCTCTTCTCTATTTTTTTTTGGAATAATAGAGATTGATTGAAAATATAAATAAAGAAAACCCTAGGTCGGCACCAATATCTGCTTTATAGCTCTCTTGAATTAAACCGGAAGTAAGTAAAATGAAAATGGTGCGTCAAAATCTTTAAACACAAAATAAGTGATGTAAACAATGTTATTTGGGTACAAAAACGATTTTTTTCTTGCGAGACCAATGCATATTGTGTAATTTGATACGAGCTTCCATTTAATAAATTATAATATTCGTTTCGATACCCGAGTAAAAAGTAATCTATGTTGAAAGTTGTGACTCTTATTTACCAAATGTTTTTTGTTTTTGAAAATGTGAACAACATCTCCGTTCTTTTTTTCTACTCAATATTTTTTCAATAAGAGAGATTGATTGAATATATAATAAAACAAACCTAGATCGGCACACCAATATCTCCTTTATAGCTCTATTGAATTAAACCGGAAGTAAGTAAAATGAAAATGGTGCGTCAAAAACTTTAAACAGTAAATAAGTGATGTAAACGTTGTTATTTGGGTACAAAAATGATTTTCCTTTCGAGGAAAATGCATATTGTTTAATTTGATACGAGCTTTAATTTGATATATTATAATATTCGTTTTGATACCCCAGTCAAAAGTTATCTCCGTTGAAAGTTTTAACTCATATTTACCAAATATGTTTTTGATTTTGAAAATGTGAACAACATTCCTCTTCTTTTTGTCTTCTCTATTTTTTTTGGAATAATAGAGATTGATTGAAAATATAAATAAAGCAAACCCTAGGTCGACACCAATATCTCCTTTATAGGTCTATTGAATTAAACATGAAGTAAGTAAAATGAAAATGCTGCGTCAAAAACTTTAAACACTAAATAAATGATGTAAACAATGTTATTTGGGTACAAAAACGACTTTTTTCTTGCGAGACCAATGCATATTGTGTAATTTGATACGAGCTTCCATTTTATAAATTATAATATTCGTTTCCATACCCGAGTAAAAAGTAATCTCCGTTGAAAGTTGTTACTCTTGTTTACCAAATTTGTTTTTGTTTTTGAAAATGTGAACAACATCTCCGTTCTTTTATTCTACTCAATATTTTTTCAATAAGAGAGATTGATTGAAAATATAAAAAAACAAACCTTGATCGGCACCAATATCTCCTTTATAGCTATATTGAATTACACCGGACGTAAGTAAAATCAAAATAGTGCCTCAAAAACTTTAAACAGTAACTAAGTTATGTAAACGATGTTATTTGGGTACAAAAATGATTTTCCTTTCGAGGAAAATGCATATTGTTTAATTTGATACGAGCTTTAATTTGATATATTATAATATTCGTTTCGATACCGCAGTCAAAAGTTATCTCCGTTGAAAGTTGTAACTCATATTTACCAAACGTGTTTTTGATTTTGAAAATAAGAACAACATTCCTCTTCTTTTTCTCTTCTCTATTTTTTTTTGGAATAATAGAGATTGATTGAAAATATAAATAAAGAAAACCCAAGGTCGGCACCAATATCTCCTTTATATCTCTCTTGAATTAAACCGGAAGTAAGCAAAATGAAAATGGTGCGTCAAAAACTTTAAACAGTAAATAAGTGATGTAAACGATGTTATTTGGGTACAAAAATGATTTTCCTTTCGAGGAAAATGCATATTGTTTAATTTGATACGAGCTTTAATTTGATATATTATAATATTCGTTTCGATACCGCAGTCAAAAGTTATCTCCGTTGAAAGTTGTAACTCATATTTACCAAACGTGTTTTTGATTTTGAAAATAAGAACAACATTCCTCTTCTTTTTCTCTTCTCTATTTTTTTTGGAATAATAGAGATTGATTGAAAATATAAATAAAGAAAACCCTAGGTCGGCACCAATATCTCCTTTATTGCTCTCTTGAATTAAATCGGAAGTTAGTAAAATGAAAATGATGCGTCAAAATCTTTAAACACTAAATAAGTGACGTAAACGATGTTATTTGGGTACAAAAACGATTTTTTTCTTGCGAGACCAATGCATATTGTGTAATTTGATATGAGCTTCCATTCAAAAAATTATAATATTCGTTTCGATACCCGAGTAAAAGGTTTTCTGCGTTAAAAGTTGTTATTTTTTTTACCAAATGTTTTTTTTGTTTTTGAAAATGTGAACAACATCTCCGTTGTTTTATTCTACTCAATATTTTTTCAATAAGAGAGATTGATTGAAAATATAAAAAAACAAACCTTGATCGGCACCAATATCTCCTTTATAGCTATATTGAATTACACCGGACGTAAGTAAAATGAAAATAGTGCGTCAAAAACTTTAAACAGTAACTAAGTTATGTAAACGATGTTATTTGGGTACAAAAATGATTTTCCTTTCGAGGAAAATGCATATTGTTTAATTTGATACGAGCTTTAATTTGATATATTATAATATTCGTTTCGATACCGCAGTCAAAAGTTATCTCCGTTGAAAGTTGTAACTCATATTTACCAAACGTGTTTTTGATTTTGAAAATAAGAACAACATTCCTCTTCTTTTTCTCTTCTCTATTTTTTTTGGAATAATAGAGATTGATTGAAAATATAAATAAAGAAAACCCTAGGTCGGCACCAATATCTCCTTTATAGCTCTCTTGAATTAAATCGGAAGTTAGTAAAATGAAAATGGTGCGTCAAAATCTTTAAACACTAAATAAGTGACGTAAACGATGTTATTTGGTTACAAAAACGATTTTTTTCTTGCGAGACCAATGCATATTGTGTAATTTGATATGCGCTTCCATTCAAAAAATTATCATATTCGTTTTGATACCCGAGTAAAAGGTTTTCTGCGTTAAAAGTTGTTATTTTTTTTACCAAATGTTTTTTTGTTTTTGAAAATGTGAACAAAATATCCGTTCTTTTTTTCTACTCAATATTTTTTCAATAAAAGAGATTGATTGAAAATATAAAAAAAAAAACCTTGATCGGCACCAATATCTCCTTTATAGCTCTAATGAATTAAACCAGAAGTAAGTAAAATGAAAATGGTGCATCAAAAACTTTAAACAGTAAATAAGTGATGTAAACGTTGTTATTTGGGTACAAAAATGATTTTCCTTTCGAGGAAAATGCATATTGTTTAATTTGATACGAGCTTTAATTTGATATATTATAATATTCGTTTTGATACCCCATTCAAAAGTTATCTCCGTTGAAAGTTGTAACTCATATTTACCAAATGTGTTTTCGATTTTGAAAATGTGAACCACATTCATTTTCTTGTTCTCTTCTCTATTTTTTTCAATAAGAGAGATTGATTGAAAATGAAAATAAACAAACCTATGTCGACACCAATATCTCCTTTATAGGTCTATTGAATTAAACATGAGTAAGTAAAATGAAAATGCTGCGTCAAAAACATTAAACACTAAATAAATGATGTAAACAATGTTATTTGGGTACAAAAACGACTTTTTTCTTGCGAGACCAATGCATATTGTGTAATTTGATACGAGCTTCCATTTCATAAATTATAATATTCGTTTCCATACCCGAGTAAAAAATAATCTCCGTTGAAAGTTGTTACTCTTATTTACCAAATTTTATTTTTGTTTTTGAAAATGTGAACAACATCTCCGTTGTTTTATTCTACTCAATATTTTTTCAATAAGAGAGATTGATTGAAAATATAAAAAAACAAACCTTGATCGGCACCAATATCTCCTTTATAGCTATATTGAATTACACCGGACGTAAGTAAAATGAAAATAGTGCGTCAAAAACTTTAAACAGTAAATAAGTGATGTAAACGATGTTATTTTGGTACAAAAATGATTTTCCTTTTGAGGAAAATGCATATTGTTTAATTTGATACGAGCTTTAATTTGATATATTATAATATTCGTTTCGATACCCCAGTCAAAAGTTATCTCCGTTGAAAGTTTTAACTCATATTTACCAAATGTGTTTTTTGATTTTGAAAATGTGAACAACATTCCTCTTCTTTTTCTCTTCTCCATTTTTTTTGGAATAATAGAGATTGATTGAAAATATAAATAAAGAAAACCCTAGGTCGGCACCAATATCTCCTTTATAGCTCTCTTGAATTAAATCGGAAGTAAGTAAAATGAAAATGGTGCGTCAAAAACTTTAAACACTAAATAAATGATCTAAACAATGTTATTTGGGTACAAAAACGAATTTTTTCTTGCGAGACCAATGCATATTGTGTAATTTGATACGAGCTTCCATTTCATAAATTATAATATTCGTTTCGATACCCGATTAAAAAGTAATCTCCGTTGAAAGTTGTGACTCTTATTTACCAAATGTTTTTTTGTTTTTGAAAATATGAACAAAATATCCGTTCTTTTTTTCTACTCAATATTTTTTCAATAAGAGAGATTGATTGAAAATATAAGAAAACAAACATAGATCGGCACCAATATCTCTTTTATAGCTCTATTGAATTAAACCGGAAGTAAGTAAAATGAAAATGGTGCGTCAAAAACTTTAAACAGTAAATAAGTGATGTAAACGTTGTTATTTGGGTACAAAAATGATTTTCCTTTCGAGGAAAATGCATATTGTTTAATTTGATACGAGCTTTAATTTGATATATTATAATATTCGTTTCGATACCCCATTCAAAAGTTATCTCCGTTGAGAGTTGTAACTCATATTTACCAAATATGTTTTCGATTTTGAAAATGTGAACCACATTCATTTTCTTGTTCTCTTCTCTATTTTTTTCAATAAGAGAGATTGATTGAAAATGAAAATAAACAAACCTAGGTCGGCACCAATATCTCCTTTATAGGTCTATTGAATTAAACATGAAGTAAGTAAAATGAAAATGGTGCGTCAAAAACTTTAAACACTAAATAAATGATGTAAACAATGTTATTTGGGTACAAAACGAATTTTTTCTTGCGAGACCAATGCATATTGTGTAATTTGATACGAGCTTCCATTTCATAAATTATAATATTCGATTCGATACCCGAGTAAAAAGTAATCTCCGTTGAAAGTTGTTACTCTTATTTACCAAATGTTTTTTTGTTTTTGAAAATATGAACAAAATATCCGTTCTTTTTTTCTACTCAATATTTTTTCAATAAGAGAGATTGATTGAAAATATAAGAAAACAAACATAGATCGGCACCAATATCTCCTTTATAGCTCTATTGAATTAAACCGGAAGTAAGTAAAATGAAAATGGTGCGTCAAAAACTTTAAACAGTAAATAAGTGATGTAAACGTTGTTATTTGGGTACAAAAATGATTTTCCTTTCGAGGAAAATGCATATTGTTTAATTTGATACGAGCTTTAATTTGATATATTATAATATTCGTTTCGATACCCCAGTCAAAAGTTATCTCCGTTGAAAGTTGTAACTCATATTTACCAAACGTGTTTTTGATTTTGAAAATGTGAACAACATTCCTCTTCTTTTTCTCTTCTCCATTTTTTTTGTAATAATAGAGATTGATTGAAAATATAAATAAAGAAAACCCTAGGTCGGCACCAATATCTCCTTTATAGCTCTCTTGAATTAAATCGGAAGTTAGTAAAATGAAAATGGTGCGTCAAAATCTTTAAACACTAAATAAGTGACGTAAACGATGTTATTTGGGTACAAAAACGATTTTTTTCTTGCGAGACCAATGCATATTGTGTAATTTGATATGAGCTTTCATTCAATAAATTATAATATTCGTTTCGATACCCGAGTAAAAAGTTTTCTGCGTTGAAAGTTGTTATTTTTTTTACCAAATGTTTTTTTGTTTTTGAAAATGTGAACAAAATATCCGTTCTTTTTTTCTACTCAATATTTTTTCAATAAGAGAGATTGATTGAAAATATAAAAAAAAACCTTGATCGGCACCAATATCTCCTTTATAGCTCTATTGAATTAAACCGGAAGTAAGTAAAATGAAAATGGTGCGTCAAATACTTTAAACAGTAAATAAGTGATGTAAACGTTGTTATTTGGGTACAAAAATGATTTTCCTTTCGAGGAAAATGCATATTGTTTAATTTGATACGAGCTTTAATTTGATATATTATAATATTCGTTTCGATACCCCATTCAAAAGTTATCTCCGTTGAGAGTTGTAACTCATATTTACCAAATATGTTTTCGATTTTGAAAATGTGAACCACATTCATTTTCTTGTTCTCTTCTCTATTTTTTTCAATAAGAGAGATTGATTGAAAATGAAAATAAACAAACCTAGGTCGGCACCAATATCTCCTTTATAGGTCTATTGAATTAAACATGAAGTAAGTAAAATGAAAATGGTGCGTCAAAAACTTTAAACACTAAATAAATGATCTAAACAATGTTATTTGGGTACAAAAACGAATTTTTTCTTGCGAGACCAATGCATATTGTGTAATTTGATACGAGCTTCCATTTCATAAATTATAATATTCGTTTCGATACCCGAGTAAAAAGTAATCTCCGTTGAAAGTTGTGACTCTTATTTACCAAATGTTTTTTTGTTTTTGAAAATATGAACAAAATATCCGTTCTTTTTTTCTACTCAATATTTTTTCAATAAGAGAGATTGATTGAAAATATAAGAAAACAAACATAGATCGGCACCAATATCTCTTTTATAGCTCTATTGAATTAAACCGGAAGTAAGTAAAATGAAAATGGTGCGTCAAAAACTTTAAACAGTAAATAAGTGATGTAAACGTTGTTATTTGGGTACAAAAATGATTTTCCTTTCGAGGAAAATGCATATTGTTTAATTTGATACGAGCTTTAATTTGATATATTATAATATTCGTTTCGATACCCCATTCAAAAGTTATCTCCGTTGAGAGTTGTAACTCATATTTACCAAATATGTTTTCGATTTTGAAAATGTGAACCACATTCATTTTCTTGTTCTCTTCTCTATTTTTTCAATAAGAGAGATTGATTGAAAATGAAAATAAACAAACCTAGGTCGGCACCAATATCACCTTTATAGGTCTATTGAATTAAACATGAAGTAAGTAAAACGAAAATGGTGCGTCAAAAACATTAAACACTAAATAAATGATCTAAACAATGTTATTTGGGTACAAAAACGAATTTTTTCTTGCGAGACCAATGCATATTGTGTAATTTGATACGAGCTTCCATTTCATAAATTATAATATTCGTTTCGATACCCGAGTAAAAAGTAATCTCCGTTGAAAGTTGTGACTCTTATTTACCAAATGTTTTTTTGTTTTTGAAAATATGAACAAAATATCCGTTCTTTTTTTCTACTCAATATTTTTTCAATAAGAGAGATTGATTGAAAATATAAGAAAACAAACATAGATCGGCACCAATATCTCCTTTATAGCTCTATTGAATTAAACCGGAAGTAAGTAAAATGAAAATGGTGCGTCAAAAACTTTAAACAGTAAATAAGTGATGTAAACGTTGTTATTTGGGTACAAAAATGATTTTCCTTTCGAGGAAAATGCATATTGTTTAATTTGATACGAGCTTTAATTTGATATATTATAATATTCGTTTCGATACCCCATTCAAAAGTTATCTCCGTTGAGAGTTTTAACTCATATTTACCAAATATGTTTTCGATTTTGAAAATGTGAACCACATTCATTTTCTTGTTCTCTTCTCTATTTTTTTCAATAAGAGAGATTCATTGAAAATGAAAATAAACAAACCTAGGTCGGCACCAATATCTTCTTTATAGGTCTATTGAATTAAACATGAAGTAAGTAAAACGAAAATGGTGCGTCAAAAACTTTAAACACTAAATAAATGATGTAAACAATGTTATTTGGGTACAAAAACGAATTTTTTCTTGCGAGACCAATGCATATTGTCTAATTTGATACGAGCTTCCATTTCATAAATTATAATATTCGTTTCGATACCCGAGTAAAAATTAATCTCCGTTGAAAGTTGTTACTCTTATTTACCAAATGTTTTTTTGTTTTTGAAAATATGAACAAAATATCCATTCTTTTTTTCTACTCAATATTTTTTCAATAAGAGAGATTGATTGAAAATATAAAAAAACAAACCTAGATCGGCACCAATATCTCCTTTATAGCTCTATTGAATTAAACCGGAAGTAAGTAAAATGAAAATGGTGCATCAAAAACTTTAAACAGTAAATAAGTGATGTAAACGTTGTTATTTGGGTACAAAAATGATTTTCCTTTCGAGGAAAATGCATATTGTTTAATTTGATACGAGCTTTAATTTGATATATTATAATATTCGTTTCGATACCCCATTCAAAAGTTATCTCCGTTGAGAGTTGTAACTCATATTTACCAAATATGTTTTCGATTTTGAAAATGTGAACCACATTCATTTTCTTGTTCTCTTCTCTATTTTTTTCAATAAGAGAGATTGATTGAAAATGAAAATAAACAAACCTAGGTCGGCACCAATATCTCCTTTATAGGTCTATTGAATTAAACATGAAGTAAGTAAAATGAAAATGGTGCGTCAAAAACTTTAAACACTAAATAAATGATCTAAACAATGTTATTTGGGTACAAAAACGAATTTTTTCTTGCGAGACCAATGCATATTGTGTAATTTGATACGAGCTTCCATTTCATAAATTATAATATTCGTTTCGATACCCGAGTAAAAAGTAATCTCCGTTGAAAGTTGTGACTCTTATTTACCAAATGTTTTTTTGTTTTTGAAAATATGAACAAAATATCCGTTCTTTTTTTCTACTCAATATTTTTTCAATAAGAGAGATTGATTGAAAATATAAGAAAACAAACATAGATCGGCACCAATATCTCTTTTATAGCTCTATTGAATTAAACCGGAAGTAAGTAAAATGAAAATGGTGCGTCAAAAACTTTAAACAGTAAATAAGTGATGTAAACGTTGTTATTTGGGTACAAAAATGATTTTCCTTTCGAGGAAAATGCATATTGTTTAATTTGATACGAGCTTTAATTTGATATATTATAATATTCGTTTCGATACCCCATTCAAAAGTTATCTCCGTTGAGAGTTGTAACTCATATTTACCAAATATGTTTTCGATTTTGAAAATGTGAACCACATTCATTTTCTTGTTCTCTTCTCTATTTTTTTCAATAAGAGAGATTGATTGAAAATGAAAATAAACAAACCTAGGTCGGCACCAATATCTCCTTTATAGGTCTATTGAATTAAACATGAAGTAAGTAAAACGAAAATGGTGCGTCAAAAACATTAAACACTAAATAAATGATCTAAACAATGTTATTTGGGTACAAAAACGAATTTTTTCTTGCGAGACCAATGCATATTGTGTAATTAGATACGAGCTTCCATTTCATAAATAATAATATTCGTTTCGATACCCGAGTAAAAAGTAATCTCCGTTGAAAGTTGTGACTCTTATTTACCAAATGTTTTTTTGTTTTTGAAAATATGAACAAAATATCCGTTCTTTTTTTCTACTCAATATTTTTTCAATAAGAGAGATTGATTGAAAATATAAAAAAAAAACCTTGATCGGCACCAATATCTCCTTTATAGCTCTATTGAATTAAACCGGAAGTAAGTAAAATGAAAATGGTGCGTCAAAAACTTTAAACAGTAAATAAGTGATGTAAACGTTGTTATTTGGGTACAAAAATGATTTTCCTTTCGAGGAAAATGCATATTGTTTAATTTGAAACGAGCTTTAATTTGATATATTATAATATTCGTTTCGATACCCCATTCAAAAGTTATCTCCGTTGAGAGTTGTAACTCATATTTACCAAATATGTTTTCGATTTTGAAAATGTGAACCACATTCATTTTCTTGTTCTCTTCTCTATTTTTTTCAATAAGAGAGATTGATTGAAAATGAAAATAAACAAACCTAGGTCGGCACCAATATCTCCTTTATAGGTCTATTGAATTAAACATGAAGTAAGTAAAACGAAAATGGTGCGTCAAAAACTTTAAACACTAAATAAATGATGTAAACAATGTTATTTGGGTACAAAAACGAATTTTTTCTTGCGAGACCAATGCATATTGTCTAATTTGATACGAGCTTCCATTTCATAAATTATAATATTCGATTCGATACCCGAGTAAAAAGTATTCTCCGTTGAAAGTTGTTACTCTTATTTACCAAATTTGTTTTTGTTTTTGAAAATGTGAACAACATCTCCGTTCTTTTATTCTACTCATTATTTTTTCAATAAGAGAGATTGATTGAAAATATAAAAAAACAAACCTTGATCGGCACCAATATCTCCTTTATAGCTATATTGAATTACACCGGACGTAAGTAAAATGAAAATAGTGCGTCAAAAACTTTAAACAGTAACTAAGTTATGTAAACGATGTTATTTGGGTACAAAAATGATTTTCCTTTCGAGGAAAATGCATATTGTTTAATTTGATACGAGCTTTAATTTGATATATTATAATATTCGTTTCGATACCCCATTCAAAAGTTATCTCCGTTGAGAGTTGTAACTCATATTTACCAAATATGTTTTCGATT
This sequence comes from Hippophae tibetana, assembly GCA_037013495.1. NCBI lineage: Eukaryota > Viridiplantae > Streptophyta > Magnoliopsida > Rosales > Elaeagnaceae > Hippophae > Hippophae tibetana. Next base: position 6,915,182 of record CM072808.1, on the reverse strand, counting down.
TTGAAAATGTGAACCACATTCATTTTCTTGTTCTCTTCTCTATTTTTTTCAATAAGAGAGATTGATGGAAAATGAAAATAAACAAACCTAGGTCGGCACCAATATCTCCTTTATAGGTCTATTGAATTAAACATGAAGTAAGTAAAACGAAAATGGTGCGTCAAAAACTTTAAACACTAAATAAATGATGTAAACAATGTTATTTGGGTACAAAAACGAATTTTTTCTTGCGAGACCAATGCATATTGTGTAATTTGATACGAGCTTCCATTTCATAAATTATAATATTCGATTCGATACCCGAGTAAAAAGTAATCTCCGTTGAAAGTTGTTACTCTTATTTACCAAATTTGTTTTTGTTTTTGAAAATGTGAACAACATCTCCGTTCTTTTATTCTACTCATTATTTTTTCAATAAGAGAGATTGATTGAAAATATAAAAAAACAAACCTTGATCGGCACCAATATCTCCTTTATAGCTATATTGAATTACACCGGACGTAAGTAAAATGAAAATAGTGCGTCAAAAATTTTAAACAGTAACTAAGTTATGTAAACGATGTTATTTGGGTACAAAAATGATTTTCCTTTCGAGGAAAATGCATATTGTTTAATTTGATACGAGCTTTAATTTGATATATTATAATATTCGTTTCGATACCCCATTCAAAAGTTATCTCCGTTGAGAGTTGTAACTCATATTTACCAAATATGTTTTCGATTTTGAAAATGTGAACCACATTCATTTTCTTGTTCTCTTCTCTATTTTTTTCAATAAGAGAGATTGATTGAAAATGAAAATAAACAAACCTAGGTCGGCACCAATATCTCCTTTATAGGTCTATTGAATTAAACATGAAGTAAGTAAAATGAAAATGGTGCGTCAAAAACTTTAAACACTAAATAAATGATCTAAACAATGTTATTTGGGTACAAAAACGAATTTTTTCTTGCGAGACCAATGCATATTGTGTAATTTGATACGAGCTTCCATTTCATAAATTATAATATTCGTTTCGATACCCGAGTAAAAAGTAATCTCCGTTGAAAGGTGTGACTCTTATTTACCAAATGTTTTTTTGTTTTTGAAAATATGAACAAAATATCCGTTCTTTTTTTCTACTCAATATTTTTTCAATAAGAGAGAATGATTGAAAATATAAGAAAACAAACATAGATCGGCACCAATATCTCTTTTATAGCTCTATTGAATTAAACCGGAAGTAAGTAAAATGAAAATGGTGCGTCAAAAACTTTAAACAGTAAATAAGTGATGTAAACGATGTTATTTGGGTACAAAAATGATTTTCCTTTCGAGGAAAATGCATATTGTTTAATTTGATACGAGCTTTAATTTGATATATTATAATATTAGTTTCGATACCGCAGTCAAAAGTTATCTCCGTTGAAAGTTGTAACTCATATTTACCAAACGTGTTTTTGATTTTGAAAATAAGACAACATTCCTCTTCTTTTTCTCTTCTCTATTTTTTTTGGAATAATAGAGATTGATTGAAAATATAAATAAAGAAAACCCAAGGTCGGCACCAATATCTCCTTTATAGCTCTCTTGAATTAAACCGGAAGTAAGCAAAATGAAAATGGTGCGTCAAAAACTTTAAACAGTAAATAAGTGATGTAAACTATGTTATTTGGGTACAAAAATGATTTTCATTTTGAGGAAAATGCATATTGTTTAATTTGATACGAGCTTTAATTTGATATATTATAATATTCGTTTCGATACCCCAGTCAAAATTTATCTCCGTTGAAAGTTTTAACTCATATTTACCAAATGTGTTTTTGATTTTGAAAATGTGAACAACATTCCTCTTCTTTTTGTCTTCTCTATTTTTTTTGGAATAATAGAGATTGATTGAAAATATAAATAAAGCAAACCCTAGGTCGGCACCAATATCTCCTTTATAGCTCTCTTGAATTAAACCGGAAGTAAGTAAAATGAAAATGGTGCGTCAAAATTTTTAAACACTAAATAAGTGATGTAAACGATGTTATTTGGGTACAAAAATGATTTTTTTCTTGCGAGACCAATGCATATTGTGTAATTTGATACGAGCTTCCATTTCATAAATTATAATATTCGTTTCCATACCCGAGTAAAAAATAATCTCCGTTGAAAGTTGTTACTCTTATTTACCAAATTTTATTTTTGTTTTTGAAAATGTGAACAACATCTCCGTTGTTTTATTCTACTCAATATTTTTTCAATAAGAGAGATTGATTGAAAATATAAAAAAACAAACCTAGATCGGCTCCAATATCTCCTTTATAGGTCTATTGGATTAAACCGGACGTAAGTAAAATGAAAATATTGCGTCAAAAACTTTAAATAGTAACTAAGTGATGTAAACGATGTTATTTTGGTACAAAAATGATTTTCCTTTTGAGGAAAATGCATATTGTTTAATTTGATACGAGCTTTAATTTGATATATTATAATATTCGTTTCGATACCCCAGTCAAAAGTTATCTCCGTTGAAAGTTTTAACTCATATTTACCAAATGTGTTTTTTGATTTTGAAAATGTGAACAACATTCCTCTTCTTTTTCTCTTCTCCATTATTTTTGGAATAATAGAGATTGATTGAAAATATAAATAAAGAAAACCCTAGGTCGGCACCAATATCTCCTTTATAGCTCTCTTGAATTAAATCGGAAGTTAGTAAAATGAAAATGGTGCGTCAAAATCTTTAAACACTAAATAAGTGACGTAAACGATGTTATTTGGGTACAAAAACGATTTTTTTCTTGCGAGACCAATGCATATTGTGTAATTTGATATGAGCTTCCATTCAATAAATTATAATATTCGTTTCGATACCCGAGTAAAAAGTTTTCTGCGTTGAAAGTTGTTATTTTTTTTACCAAATGTTTTTTTGTTTTTGAAAATGTGAACAAAATATCCGTTCTTTTTTTCTACTCAATATTTTTTCCATAAGAGAGATTGATTGAAAATATATAAAAAAACCTTGATCGGCACCAATATCTCCTTTATAGCTCTAATGAATTAAACTGGAAGTAAGTAAAATGAAAATGGTGCGTCAAAAACTTTAAACAGTAAATAAGTGATGTAAACGTTGTTATTTGGGTACAAAAATGATTTTCCTTTCGAGGAAAATGCATATTGTTTAATTTGATACGAGCTTTAATTTGATATATTATAATATTCGTTTCGATACCCCATTCAAAAGTTATCTCCGTTGAGAGTTGTAACTCATATTTACCAAATATGTTTTCGATTTTGAAAATGTGAACCACATTCATTTTCTTGTTCTCTTCTCTATTTTTTTCAATAAGAGAGATTGATTGAAAATGAAAATAAACAAACCTAGGTCGGCACCAATATCTCCTTTATAGGTCTATTGAATTAAACATGAAGTAAGTAAAATGAAAATGGTGCGTCAAAAACTTTAAACACTAAATAAATGATCTAAACAATGTTATTTGGGTACAAAAACGAATTTTTTCTTGCGAGACCAATGCATATTGTGTAATTTGATACGAGCTTCCATTTCATAAATTATAATATTCGTTTCGATACCCGAGTAAAAAGTAATCTCCGTTGAAAGTTGTGACTCTTATTTACCAAATGTTTTTTTGTTTTTGAAAATATGAACAAAATATCCGTTCTTTTTTTCTACTCAATATTTTTTCAATAAGAGAGATTGATTGAAAATATAAGAAAACAAACATAGATCGGCACCAATATCTCTTTTATAGCTCTATTGAATTAAACCGGAAGTAAGTAAAATGAAAATGGTGCGTCAAAAACTTTAAACAGTAAATAAGTGATGTAAACGTTGTTATTTGGGTACAAAAATGATTTTCCTTTCGAGGAAAATGCATATTGTTTAATTTGATACGAGCTTTAATTTGATATATTATAATATTCGTTTCGATACCCCATTCAAAAGTTATCTCCGTTGAGAGTTGTAACTCATATTTACCAAATATGTTTTCGATTTTGAAAATGTGAACCACATTCATTTTCTTGTTCTCTTCTCTATTTTTTTCAATAAGAGAGATTGATTGAAAATGAAAATAAACAAACCTAGGTCGGCACCAATATCTCCTTTATAGGTCTATTGAATTAAACATGAAGTAAGTAAAACGAAAATGGTGCGTCAAAAACTTTAAACACTAAATAAATGATGTAAACAATGTTATTTGGGTACAAAAACGAATTTTTTCTTGCGAGACCAATGCATATTGTGTAATTTGATACGAGCTTCCATTTCATAAATTATAATATTCGATTCGATACCCGAGTAAAAAGTAATCTCCGTTGAAAGTTGTTACTCTTATTTACCAAATTTGTTTTTGTTTTTGAAAATGTGAACAACATCTCCGTTCTTTTATTCTACTCATTATTTTTTCAATAAGAGAGATTGATTGAAAATATAAAAAAACAAACCTTGATCGGCACCAATATCTCCTTTATAGCTATATTGAATTACACCGGACGTAAGTAAAATGAAAATAGTGCGTCAAAAACTTTAAACAGTAACTAAGTTATGTAAACGATGTTATTTGGGTACAAAAATGATTTTCCTTTCGAGGAAAATGCATATTGTTTAATTTGATACGAGCTTTAATTTGATATATTATAATATTCGTTTCGATACCCCATTCAAAAGTTATCTCCGTTGAGAGTTGTAACTCATATTTACCAAATATGTTTTCGATTTTGAAAATGTGAACCACATTCATTTTCTTGTTCTCTTCTCTATTTTTTTCAATAAGAGAGATTGATTGAAAATGAAAATAAACAAACCTAGGTCGGCACCAATATCTCCTTTATAGGTCTATTGAATTAAACATGAAGTAAGTAAAATGAAAATGGTGCGTCAAAAACTTTAAACACTAAATAAATGATCTAAACAATGTTATTTGGGTACAAAAACGAATTTTTTCTTGCGAGACCAATGCATATTGTGTAATTTGATACGAGCTTCCATTTCATAAATTATAATATTCGTTTCGATACCCGAGTAAAAAGTAATCTCCGTTGAAAGGTGTGACTCTTATTTACCAAATGTTTTTTTGTTTTTGAAAATATGAACAAAATATCCGTTCTTTTTTTCTACTCAATATTTTTTCAATAAGAGAGAATGATTGAAAATATAAGAAAACAAACATAGATCGGCACCAATATCTCTTTTATAGCTCTATTGAATTAAACCGGAAGTAAGTAAAATGAAAATGGTGCGTCAAAAACTTTAAACAGTAAATAAGTGATGTAAACGATGTTATTTGGGTACAAAAATGATTTTCCTTTCGAGGAAAATGCATATTGTTTAATTTGATACGAGCTTTAATTTGATATATTATAATATTAGTTTCGATACCGCAGTCAAAAGTTATCTCCGTTGAAAGTTGTAACTCATATTTACCAAACGTGTTTTTGATTTTGAAAATAAGACAACATTCCTCTTCTTTTTCTCTTCTCTATTTTTTTTGGAATAATAGAGATTGATTGAAAATATAAATAAAGAAAACCCAAGGTCGGCACCAATATCTCCTTTATAGCTCTCTTGAATTAAACCGGAAGTAAGCAAAATGAAAATGGTGCGTCAAAAACTTTAAACAGTAAATAAGTGATGTAAACTATGTTATTTGGGTACAAAAATGATTTTCATTTTGAGGAAAATGCATATTGTTTAATTTGATACGAGCTTTAATTTGATATATTATAATATTCGTTTCGATACCCCAGTCAAAATTTATCTCCGTTGAAAGTTTTAACTCATATTTACCAAATGTGTTTTTGATTTTGAAAATGTGAACAACATTCCTCTTCTTTTTGTCTTCTCTATTTTTTTTGGAATAATAGAGATTGATTGAAAATATAAATAAAGCAAACCCTAGGTCGGCACCAATATCTCCTTTATAGCTCTCTTGAATTAAACCGGAAGTAAGTAAAATGAAAATGGTGCGTCAAAATTTTTAAACACTAAATAAGTGATGTAAACGATGTTATTTGGGTACAAAAATGATTTTTTTCTTGCGAGACCAATGCATATTGTGTAATTTGATACGAGCTTCCATTTCATAAATTATAATATTCGTTTCCATACCCGAGTAAAAAATAATCTCCGTTGAAAGTTGTTACTCTTATTTACCAAATTTTATTTTTGTTTTTGAAAATGTGAACAACATCTCCGTTGTTTTATTCTACTCAATGTTTTTTCAATAAGAGAGATTGATTGAAAATATAAAAAAACAAACCTAGATCGGCTCCAATATCTCCTTTATAGGTCTATTGGATTAAACCGGACGTAAGTAAAATGAAAATATTGCGTCAAAAACTTTAAATAGTAACTAAGTGATGTAAACGATGTTATTTTGGTACAAAAATGATTTTCCTTTTGAGGAAAATGCATATTGTTTAATTTGATACGAGCTTTAATTTGATATATTATAATATTCGTTTCGATACCCCAGTCAAAAGTTATCTCCGTTGAAAGTTTTAACTCATATTTACCAAATGTGTTTTTTGATTTTGAAAATGTGAACAACATTCCTCTTCTTTTTCTCTTCTCCATTATTTTTGGAATAATAGAGATTGATTGAAAATATAAATAAAGAAAACCCTAGGTCGGCACCAATATCTCCTTTATAGCTCTCTTGAATTAAATCGGAAGTTAGTAAAATGAAAATGGTAAGTCAAAATCTTTAAACACTAAATAAGTGACGTAAACGATGTTATTTGGGTACAAAAACGATTTTTTTCTTGCGAGACCAATGCATATTGTGTAATTTGATATGAGCTTCCATTCAATAAATTATAATATTCGTTTCGATACCCGAGTAAAAAGTTTTCTGCGTTGAAAGTTGTTATTTTTTTTACCAAATGTTTTTTTGTTTTTGAAAATGTGAACAAAATATCCGTTCTTTTTTTCTACTCAATATTTTTTCAATAAGAGAGATTGATTGAAAATATATAAAAAAACCTTGATCGGCACCAATATCTCCTTTATAGCTCTATTGAATTAAACTGGAAGTAAGTAAAATGAAAATGGTGCGTCAAAAACTTTAAACAGTAAATAAGTGATGTAAACGTTGTTATTTGGGTACAAAAATGATTTTCCTTTCGAGGAAAATGCATATTGTTTAATTTGATACGAGCTTTAATTTGATATATTATAATATTCGTTTCGATACCCCATTCAAAAGTTATCTCCGTTGAGAGTTGTAACTCATATTTACCAAATATGTTTTCGATTTTGAAAATGTGAACCACATTCATTTTCTTGTTCTCTTCTCTATTTTTTTCAATAAGAGAGATTGATTGAAAATGAAAATAAACAAACCTAGGTCGGCACCAATATCTCCTTTATAGGTCTATTGAATTAAACATGAAGTAAGTAAAATGAAAATGGTGCGTCAAAAACTTTAAACACTAAATAAATGATCTAAACAATGTTATTTGGGTACAAAAACGAATTTTTTCTTGCGAGACCAATGCATATTGTGTAATTTGATACGAGCTTCCATTTCATAAATTATAATATTCGTTTCGATACCCGAGTAAAAAGTAATCTCCGTTGAAAGTTGTGACTCTTATTTACCAAATGTTTTTTTGTTTTTGAAAATATGAACAAAATATCCGTTCTTTTTTTCTACTCAATATTTTTTCAATAAGAGAGATTGATTGAAAATATAAGAAAACAAACATAGATCGGCACCAATATCTCTTTTATAGCTCTATTGAATTAAACCGGAAGTAAGTAAAATGAAAATGGTGCGTCAAAAACTTTAAACAGTAAATAAGTGATGTAAACGTTGTTATTTGGGTACAAAAATGATTTTCCTTTCGAGGAAAATGCATATTGTTTAATTTGATACGAGCTTTAATTTGATATATTATAATATTCGTTTCGATACCCCATTCAAAAGTTATCTCCGTTGAGAGTTGTAACTCATATTTACCAAATATGTTTTCGATTTTGAAAATGTGAACCACATTCATTTTCTTGTTCTCTTCTCTATTTTTTTCAATAAGAGAGATTGATTGAAAATGAAAATAAACAAACCTAGGTCGGCACCAATATCTCCTTTATAGGTCTATTGAATTAAACATGAAGTAAGTAAAACGAAAATGGTGCGTCAAAAACTTTAAACACTAAATAAATGATCTAAACAATGTTATTTGGGTACAAAAACGAATTTTTTCTTGCGAGACCAATGCATATTGTGTAATTTGATACGAGCTTCCATTTCATAAATTATAATATTCGTTTCGATACCCGAGTAAAAAGTAATCTCCGTTGAAAGTTGTGACTCTTATTTACCAAATGTTTTTTTGTTTTTGAAAATATGAACAAAATATCCGTTCTTTTTTTCTACTCAATATTTTTTCAATAAGAGAGATTGATTGAAAATATAAAAAAAAAAACCTTGATCGGCACCAATATCTCCTTTATAGCTCTATTGAATTAAACCGGAAGTAAGTAAAATGAAAATGGTGCGTCAAAAACTTTAAACAGTAAATAAGTGATGTAAACGTTGTTATTTGGGTACAAAAGTGATTTTCCTTTCGAGGAAAATGCATATTGTTTAATTTGATACGAGCTTTAATTTGATATATTATAATATTCGTTTCGATACCCCATTCAAAAGTTATCTCCGTTGAGAGTTGTAACTCATATTTACCAAATATGTTTTCGATTTTGAAAATGTGAACCACATTCATTTTCTTGTTCTCTTCTCTATTTTTTTCAATAAGAGAGATTGATTGAAAATGAAAATAAACAAACCTAGGTCGGCACCAATATCTCCTTTATAGGTCTATTGAATTAAACATGAAGTAAGTAAAATGAAAATGGTGCGTCAAAAACTTTAAACACTAAATAAATGATCTAAACAATGTTATTTGGGTACAAAAACGAATTTTTTCTTGCGAGACCAATGCATATTGTGTAATTTGATACGAGCTTCCATTTCATAAATTATAATATTCGTTTCGATACCCGAGTAAAAAGTAATCTCCGTTGAAAGTTGTGACTCTTATTTACCAAATGTTTTTTTGTTTTTGAAAATATGAACAAAATATCCGTTCTTTTTTTCTACTCAATATTTTTTCAATAAGAGAGATTGATTGAAAATATAAGAAAACAAACATAGATCGGCACCAATATCTCTTTTATAGCTCTATTGAATTAAACCGGAAGTAAGTAAAATGAAAATGGTGCGTCAAAAACTTTAAACAGTAAATAAGTGATGTAAACGTTGTTATTTGGGTACAAAAATGATTTTCCTTTCGAGGAAAATGCATATTGTTTAATTTGATACGAGCTTTAATTTGATATATTATAATATTCGTTTCGATACCCCATTCAAAAGTTATCTCCGTTGAGAGTTGTAACTCATATTTACCAAATATGTTTTCGATTTTGAAAATGTGAACCACATTCATTTTCTTGTTCTCTTCTCTATTTTTTTCAATAAGAGAGATTGATTGAAAATGAAAATAAACAAACCTAGGTCGGCACCAATATCTCCTTTATATGTCTATTGAATTAAACCGGAAGTAAGTAAAATGAAAATGCTGTGTCAAAAACTTTAAACACTAAATAAATGATGTAAACAATGTTATTTGGGTACAAAAACGAATTTTTTCTTGCGAGACCAATGCATATTGTGTAATTTGATACGAGCTTCCATTTCATAAATTATAATATTCGATTCGATACCCGAGTAAAAAGTAATCTCCGTTGAAAGTTGTTACTCTTATTTACCAAATTTGTTTTTGTTTTTGAAAATGTGAACAACATCTCCGTTCTTTTATTCTACTCATTATTTTTTCAATAAGAGAGATTGATTGAAAATATAAAAAAACAAACCTTGATCGGCACCAATATCTCCTTTATAGCTATATTGAATTACACCGGACGTAAGTAAAATGAAAATATTGCGTCAAAAACTTTAAACAGTAACTAAGTTATGTAAACGATGTTATTTGGGTACAAAAATGATTTTCCTTTCGAGGAAAATGCATATTGTTTAATTTGATACGAGCTTTAATTTGATATATTATAATATTCGTTTCGATACCCCATTCAAAAGTTATCTCCGTTGAGAGTTGTAACTCATATTTACCAAATATGTTTTCGATTTTGAAAATGTGAACCACATTCATTTTCTTGTTCTCTTCTCTATTTTTTTCAATAAGAGAGATTGATTGAAAATGAAAATAAACAAACCTAGGTCGGCACCAATATCTCCTTTATAGGTCTATTGAATTAAACATGAAGTAAGTAAAATGAAAATGGTGCGTCAAAAACTTTAAACACTAAATAAATGATCTAAACAATGTTATTTGGGTACAAAAACGAATTTTTTCTTGCGAGACCAATGCATATTGTGTAATTTGATACGAGCTTCCATTTCATAAATTATAATATTCGTTTCGATACCCGAGTAAAAAGTAATCTCCGTTGAAAGTTGTGACTCTTATTTACCAAATGTTTTTTTGTTTTTGAAAATATGAACAAAATATCCGTTCTTTTTTTCTACTCAATATTTTTTCAATAAGAGAGATTGATTGAAAATATAAAAAAAAAACCTTGATCGGCACCAATATCTCCTTTATAGCTCTATTGAATTAAACCGGAAGTAAGTAAAATGAAAATGGTGCGTCAAAAACTTTAAACAGTAAATAAGTGATGTAAACGTTGTTATTTGGGTACAAAAGTGATTTTCCTTTCGAGGAAAATGCATATTGTTTAATTTGATACGAGCTTTAATTTGATATATTATAATATTCGTTTCGATACCCCATTCAAAAGTTATCTCCGTTGAGATTTGTAACTCATATTTACCAAATATGTTTTCGATTTTGAAAATGTGAACCACATTCATTTTCTTGTTCTCTTCTCTATTTTTTTCAATAAGAGAGATTGATTGAAAATGAAAATAAACAAACCTAGGTCGGCACCAATATCTCCTTTATAGGTCTATTGAATTAAACATGAAGTATGTAAAATGAAAATGGTGCGTCAAAAACTTTAAACACTAAATAAATGATCTAAACAATGTTATTTGGGTACAAAAACGAATTTTTTCTTGCGAGACCAATGCATATTGTGTAATTTGATATGAGCTTCCATTTCATAAATTATAATATTCGTTTCGATACCCGAGTAAAAAGTAATCTCCGTTGAAAGTTGTGACTCTTATTTACCAAATGTTTTTTTGTTTTTGAAAATATGAACAAAATATCCGTTCTTTTTTTCTACTCAATATTTTTTCAATAAGAGAGATTGATTGAAAATATAAGAAAACAAACATAGATCGGCACCAATATCTCTTTTATAGCTCTATTGAATTAAACCAGAAGTAAGTAAAATGAAAATGGTGCGTCAAAAACTTTAAACAGTAAATAAGTGATGTAAACGTTGTTATTTGGGTACAAAAATGATTTTCCTTTCGAGGAAAATGCATATTGTTTAATTTGATACGAGCTTTAATTTGATATATTATAATATTCGTTTCGATACCCCATTCAAAAGTTATCTCCGTTGAGAGTTGTAACTCATATTTACCAAATATGTTTTCGATTTTGAAAATGTGAACCACATTCATTTTCTTGTTCTCTTCTCTATTTTTTTCAATAAGAGAGATTGATTGAAAATGAAAATAAACAAACCTAGGTCGGCACCAATATCTCCTTTATAGGTCTATTGAATTAAACATGAAGTAAGTAAAATGAAAATGGTGCGTCAAAAACTTTAAACACTAAATAAATGATCTAAACAATGTTATTTGGGTACAAAAACGAATTTTTTCTTGCGAGACCAATGCATATTGTGTAATTTGATACGAGCTTCCATTTCATAAATTATAATATTCGTTTCGATACCCGAGTAAAAAGTAATCTCCGTTGAAAGTTGTGACTCTTATTTACCAAATGTTTTTTTGTTTTTGAAAATATGAACAAAATATCCGTTCTTTTTTTCTACTCAATATTTTTTCAATAAGAGAGATTGATTGAAAATATAAGAAAACAAACATAGATCGGCACCAATATCTCTTTTATAGCTCTATTGAATTAAACCGGAAGTAAGTAAAATGAAAATGGTGCGTCAAAAACTTTAAACAGTAAATAAGTGATGTAAACGTTGTTATTTGGGTACAAAAATGATTTTCCTTTCGAGGAAAATGCATATTGTTTAATTTGATACGAGCTTTAATTTGATATATTATAATATTCGTTTCGATACCCCATTCAAAAGTTATCTCCGTTGAGAGTTGTAACTCATATTTACCTAATATGTTTTCGATTTTGAAAATGTGAACCACATTCATTTTCTTGTTCTCTTCTCTATTTTTTTCAATAAGAGAGATTGATTGAAAATGAAAATAAACAAACCTAGGTCGGCACCAATATCTCCTTTATAGGTCTATTGAATTAAACATGAAGTAAGTAAAATGAAAATGGTGCGTCAAAAACTTTAAACACTAAATAAATGATCTAAACAATGTTATTTGGGTACAAAAACGAATTTTTTCTTGCGAGACCAATGCATATTGTGTAATTTGATACGAGCTTCCATTTCATAAATTATAATATTCGATTCGATACCCGAGTAAAAAGTAATCTCCGTTGAAAGTTGTTACTCTTATTTACCAAATTTGTTTTTGTTTTTGAAAATGTGAACAACATCTCCGTTCTTTTATTCTACTCATTATTTTTTCAATAAGAGAGATTGATTGAAAATATAAAAAAACAAACCTTGATCGGCACCAATATCTCCTTTATAGCTATATTGAATTACACCGGACGTAAGTAAAATGAAAATAGTGCGTCAAAAACTTTAAACAGTAACTAAGTTATGTAAACGATGTTATTTGGGTACAAAAATGATTTTCCTTTCGAGGAAAATGCATATTGTTTAATTTGATACGAGCTTTAATTTGATATATTATAATATTCGTTTCGATACCCCATTCAAAAGTTATCTCCGTTGAGAGTTGTAACTCATATTTGCCAAATATGTTTTCGATTTTGAAAATGTGAACCACATTCATTTTCTTGTTCTCTTCTCTATTTTTTTCAATAAGAGAGATTGATTGAAAATGAAAATAAACAAACCTAGGTCGGCACCAATATCTCCTTTATAGGTCTATTGAATTAAACATGAAGTAAGTAAAATGAAAATGGTGCGTCAAAAACTTTAAACACTAAATAAATGATCTAAACAATGTTATTTGGGTACAAAAACGAATTTTTTCTTGCGAGACCAATGCATATTGTGTAATTTGATATGAGCTTCCATTTCATAAATTATAATATTCGTTTCTATACCCGAGTAAAAAGTAATCTCCGTTGAAAGTTGTGACTCTTATTTACCAAATGTTTTTTTGTTTTTGAAAATATGAACAAAATATCCGTTCTTTTTTTCTACTCAATATTTTTTCAATAAGAGAGATTGATTGAAAATATAAGAAAACAAACATAGATCGGCACCAATATCTCTTTTATAGCTCTATTGAATTAAACCAGAAGTAAGTAAAATGAAAATGGTGCGTCAAAAACTTTAAACAGTAAATAAGTGATGTAAACGTTGTTATTTGGGTACAAAAATGATTTTCCTTTCGAGGAAAATGCATATTGTTTAATTTGATACGAGCTTTAATTTGATATATTATAATATTCGTTTCGATACCCCATTCAAAAGTTATCTCCGTTGAGAGTTGTAACTCATATTTACCAAATATGTTTTCGATTTTGAAAATGTGAACCACATTCATTTTCTTGTTCTCTTCTCTATTTTTTTCAATAAGAGAGATTGATTGAAAATGAAAATAAACAAACCTAGGTCGGCACCAATATCTCCTTTATAGGTCTATTGAATTAAACATGAAGTAAGTAAAATGAAAATGGTGCGTCCAAAACTTTAAACAATAAATAAATGATGTAAACAATGTTATTTGGGTACAAAAACGAATTTTTTCTTGCGAGACCAATGCATATTGTGTAATTTGATACGAGCTTCCATTTCATAAATTATAATATTCGTTTCGATACCCGAGTAAAAAGTAATCTCCGTTGAAAGTTGTTACTCTTATTTACCAAATTTTTTTTTGTTTTTGAAAATGTGAACAACACCTCCGTTCTTTTATTCTACTCATTATTTTTTCAATAAGAGAGATTGATTGAAAATATAAAAAAACAAACCTTGATCGGCACCAATATCTTATTTATAGCTATATTGAATTACACCGGACGTAAGTAAAATGAAAATAGTGCGTCAAAAAATTTAAACAGTAACTAAGTTATGTAAACGATGTTATTTGGGTACAAAAATGATTTTCCTTTCGAGGAAAATGCATATTGTTTAATTTGATACGAGCTTTAATTTGATATATTATAATATTCGTGTCGATACCGCAGTCAAAAGTTATCTCCGTTGAAAGTTGTAACTCATATTTACCAAACGTGTTTTTGATTTTGAAAATAAGAACAACATTCCTCTTCTTTTTCTCTTCTCTATTTTTTTTGGAATAATAGAGATTGATTGAAAATATAAATAAAGAAAACCCAAGGTCGGCACAAATATCTCCTTTATAGCTCTCTTGAATTAAACCGGAAGTAAGCAAAATGAAAATGGTGCGTCAAAAACTTTAAACAGTAAATAAGTGATGTAAACTATGTTATTTGGGTACAAAAATGATTTTCCTTTTGAGGAAAATGCATATTGTTTAATTTGATACGAGCTTTAATTTGATATATTATAATATTCGTTTCGATACCCCATTCAAAAGTTATCTCCGTTGAGAGTTGTAACTCATATTTACCAAATATGTTTTCGATTTTGAAAATGTGAACCACATTCATTTTCTTGTTCTCTTCTCTATTTTTTTCAATAAGAGAGATTGATTGAAAATGAAAATAAACAAACCTAGGTCGGCACCAATATCTCCTTTATAGGTCTATTGAATTAAACATGAAGTAAGTAAAATGAAAATGGTGCGTCCAAAACTTTAAACAATAAATAAATGATGTAAACAATGTTATTTGGGTACAAAAACGAATTTTTTCTTGCGAGACCAATGCATATTGTGTAATTTGATACGAGCTTCCATTTCATAAATTATAATATTCGTTTCGATACCCGAGTAAAAAGTAATCTCCGTTGAAAGTTGTTACTCTTATTTACCAAATTTTTTTTTGTTTTTGAAAATGTGAACAACACCTCCGTTCTTTTATTCTACTCATTATTTTTTCAATAAGAGAGATTGATTGAAAATATAAAAAAACAAACCTTGATCGGCACCAATATCTTATTTATAGCTATATTGAATTACACCGGACGTAAGTAAAATGAAAATAGTGCGTCAAAAAATTTAAACAGTAACTAAGTTATGTAAACGATGTTATTTGGGTACAAAAATGATTTTCCTTTCGAGGAAAATGCATATTGTTTAATTTGATACGAGCTTTAATTTGATATATTATAATATTCGTGTCGATACCGCAGTCAAAAGTTATCTCCGTTGAAAGTTGTAACTCATATTTACCAAACGTGTTTTTGATTTTGAAAATAAGAACAACATTCCTCTTCTTTTTCTCTTCTCTATTTTTTTTGGAATAATAGAGATTGATTGAAAATATAAATAAAGAAAACCCAAGGTCGGCACAAATATCTCCTTTATAGCTCTCTTGAATTAAACCGGAAGTAAGCAAAATGAAAATGGTGCGTCAAAAACTTTAAACAGTAAATAAGTGATGTAAACTATGTTATTTGGGTACAAAAATGATTTTCCTTTTGAGGAAAATGCATATTGTTTAATTTGATACGAGCTTTAATTTGATATATTATAATATTCGTTTCGATACCCGAGTCAAAAGTTATCTCCGTTGAAAGTTTTAACTCATATTTAACAAATGTGTTTTTGATTTTGAAAATGTGAACAACATTCCGCTTCTTTTTGTCTTCTCTATTTTTTTTGGAATAATAGAGATTAATTGAAAATATAAATAAAGCATACCCTAGGTCGGCACCAATATCTCCTTTATAGCTCTCTTGAATTAAACCGGAAGTAAGTAAAATGAAAATGGTGCGTCAAAATTTTTAAACACTAAATAAGTGATGTAAACGATGTTATTTGGGTACAAAAATGATTTTTTTCTTGCGTGACCAATGCATATTGTGTAATTTGATACGAGCTTCCATTTCATAAATTATAATATTCGTTTCCATACCCGAGTAAAAAGTAATCTCCGTTGAAAGTTGTTACTCTTATTTACCAAATGTTTTTTTGTTTTTGAAAATGTGAACAACATCTCCGTTCTTTTTTTCTACTCATTATTTTTTCAATAAGAGAGATTGATTGAAAATATAAAAAAACAAACCTTGATCGGCACCAATATCTCCTTTATAGCTATATTGAATTACACCGGACGTAAGTAAAATGAAAATAGTGCGTCAAAAACTTTAAACAGTAACTAAGTTATGTAAACGATGTTATTTGGGTACAAAAATGATTTTCCTTTCGATGAAAATGCATATTGTTTAATTTGATACGAGCTTTAATTTGATATATTATAATATTCGTGTCGATACCCCATTCAAAAGTTATCTCCGTTGAGAGTTGTAACTCATATTTACCAAATATGTTTTCGATTTTGAAAATGTGAACCACATTCATTTTCTTGTTCTCTTCTCTATTTTTTTCAATAAGAGAGATTGATTGAAAATGAAAATAAACAAACCTAGGTCGGCACCAATATCTCCTTTATAGGTCTATTGAATTAAACATGAAGTAAGTAAAATGAAAATGCTGCGTCAAAAACTTTAAACACTAAATAAATGATGTAAACAATGTTATTTGGGTACAAAAACGAATTTTTTCTTGCGAGACCAATGCATATTGTGTAATTTGATACGAGCTTCCATTTCATAAATTATAATATTCGTTTCGATACACGAGTAAAAAGTAATCTCCGTTGAAAGTTGTTACTCTTATTTACCAAATTTTTTTTTGTTTTTGAAAATGTGAACAACACCTCCGTTCTTTTATTCTACTCATTATTTTTTCAATAAGAGAGATTGATTGAAAATATAAAAAAAACAAACCTTGATCGGCACCAATATCTCCTTTATAGCTATATTGAATTACACCGGACGTAAGTAAAATGAAAATAGTGCGTCAAAAACTTTAAACAGTAACTAAGTTATGTAAACGATGTTATTTGGGTACAAAAATGATTTTCCTTTCGAGGAAAATGCATATTGTTTAATTTGATACGAGCTTTAATTTGATATATTATAATATTCGTGTCGATACCGCAGTCAAAAGTTATCTCCGTTGAAAGTTGTATCTCATATTTACCAAACGTGTTTTTGATTTTGAAAATAAGAACAACATTCCTCTTCTTTTTCTCTTCTCTATTTTTTTTGGAATAATAGAGATTGATTGAAAATATAAATAAAGAAAACCCAAGGTCGGCACCAATATCTCCTTTATATCTCTCTTGAATTAAACCGGAAGTAAGCAAAATGAAAATGGTGCGTCTAAAACTTTAAACAGTAAATAAGTGATGTAAACGATGTTATTTGGGTACAAAAATGATTTTCCTTTTGAGGAAAATGCATATTGTTTAATTTGATACGAGCTTTAATTTGATATATTATAATATTCGTTTCGATAGCCCAGTCAAAAGTTATCTCCGTTGAATGTTTTAACTCATATTTACCAAATGTCTTTTTGATTTTGAAAATGTGAACAACATTCCTCTTCTTTTTGTCTTCTCTATTTTTTTTGGAATAATAGAGATTGATTGAAAATATAAATAAAGCAAACCCTAGGTCGGCACCAATATCTCCTTTATAGCTCTGTTGAATTAAACCGGAAGTAAGTAAAATGAAAATGGTGCGTCAAAAACTTTAAACAGTAAATAAGTGATGTAAACGTTGTTATTTGGGTACAAAAATGATTTTCCTTTCGAGGAAAATGCATATTGTTTAATTTGATACGAGCTTTAATTTGATATATTATAATATTCGTTTCGATACCCCATTCAAAAGTTATCTCCGTTGAGAGTTTTAACTCATATTTACCAAATATGTTTTCGATTTTGAAAATGTGAACCACATTCATTTTCTTGTTCTCTTCTCTATTTTTTTCAATAAGAGAGATTGATTGAAAATGAAAATAAACAAACCTAGGTCGGCACCAATATCTCCTTTATAGGTCTATTGAATTAAACATGAAGTATGTAAAATGAAAATGCTGCGTCAAAAACTTTAAACACTAAATAAATGATGTAAACAATGTTATTTGGGTACAAAAACGAATTTTTTCTTGCGAGACCAATGCATATTGTGTAATTTGATACGAGCTTCCATTTCATAAATTATAATATTCGTTTCGATACCCGAGTAAAAAGTAATCTCCGTTGAAAGTTGTGACTCTTATTTACCAAATGTTTTTTTGTTTTTGAAAATATGAACAAAATATCCGTTCTTTTTTTCTACTCAATATTTTTTCATTAAGAGAGATTGATTGAAAATATAAAAAAACAAATCTAGATCGGCACCAATATCTCTTTTATAGCTCTATTTAATTAAACCGGAAGTAAGTAAAATGAAAATGGTGCGTCAAAAACTTTAAACAGTAAATAATTGATGTAAACGTTGTTATTTGGGTACAAAAATGATTTTCCTTTCGAGGAAAATGCATATTGTTTAATTTGATACGAGCTTTAATTTGATATATTATAATATTCGTTTTGATACCCTATTCAAAAGTTATCTCCGTTGAAAGTTTTAACTCATATTTACCAAATGTGTTTTTGATTTTGAAAATGTGAACAACATTCCTCTTCTTTTTGTCTTCTCTATTTTTTTTGGAATAATAGAGATTGATTGAAAATATAAATAAAGGAAACCCTAGGTCGGCACCAATATCTTCTTTATAGCTCTCTTGAATTAAACCGGAAGTAAGTAAAATGAAAATGGTGCGTCAAAATTTTTAAACACTAAATAAGTGATGTAAACGATGTTATTTGGGTACAAAAATGATTTTTTTCTTGCGAGACCAATGCATATTGTGTAATTTGATACGAGCTTCCATTTCATAAATTATAATATTCGTTTCGATACCCGAGTAAAAATTAATCTCCGTTGAAAGTTGTGACCCTTATTTACCAAATGTTTTTTTGTTTTTGAAAATATGAACAAAATATCCGTTCTTTTTTCTACTCAATATTTTTTCAATAAGAGAGATTGATTGAAAATGAAAATAAAAAAACCTAGGTCGGCACCAATATCTTCTTTATAGGTCTATTGAATTAAACATGAAGTAAGTAAAACGAAAATGGTGCGTCAAAAACTTTAAACACTAAATAAATGATGTAAACAATGTTATTTGGGTACAAAAACGAATTTTTTCTTGCGAGACCAATGCATATTGTGTAATTTGATACGAGCTTCCATTTCATAAATTATAATATTCGTTTCGATACCCGAGTAAAAATTAATCTCCGTTGAAAGTTGTGACTCTTATTTACCAAATGTTTTTTTGTTTTTGAAAATATGAACAAAATATCCGTTCTTTTTTTCTACTCAATATTTTTTCAATAAGAGAGATTGATTGAAAATGAAAATAAAAAAACCTAGGTCGGCACCAATATCTTCTTTATAGGTCTATTGAATTAAACATGAAGTAAGTAAAACGAAAATGGTGCGTCAAAAACTTTAAACACTAAATAAATGATGTAAACAATGTTATTTGGGTACAAAAACGAATTTTTTCTTGCGAGACCAATGCATATTGTGTAATTTGATACGAGCTTCCATTTCATAAATTATAATATTCGTTTCGATACGCGAGTAAAAAGTAATCTCCGTTGAAAGTTGTTACTCTTATTTACCAAATGTTTTTTTGTTTTTGAAAATATGAACAAAATATCCGTTCTTTTTTTCTACTCAATATTTTTTCAATAAGAGAGATTGATTGAAAATATAAAAAAACAAACCTAGATCGGCACCAATATCTCCTTTATAGCTCTATTGAATTAAATCGGAAGTAAGTAAAATGAAAATGGTGCGTCAAAAACTTTAAACAGTAAATAAGTGATGTAAACGTTGTTATTTGGGTACAAAAATGATTTTCCTTTCGAGGAAAATGCATATTGTTTAATTTGATACGAGCTTTAATTTGATATATTATAATATTCGTTTTGATACCCCATTCAAAAGTTATCTCCGTTGAAAGTTGTAGCTCATATTTACCAAATGTGTTTTCCATTTTTAAAACGTGAACCACAATCATTTTCTTTTTCTCTTCTCTATTTTTTTCAATTAGAGAGATTGATTGAAAATATAAATAAACAAACCTAGGTCAGCACCAATATCTCTTTTATAGCTCTATTGAATTAAACCTGAAGTAAGTAAAATTAAAATGCTACGTCAAAAAAATTAAACACTAAATAAATGATGTAAATGATGTTATTTGGGTACAAAAACGAATTTTTTCTTGCGAGACCAATGCATATTGTGTAATTTGAAACGAGCTTGCATTTAATAAATTATAATATTCATTTCGATACCCGAGTAAAAAGTTATCTTCGTTGAAAGTTGTTACTCTTATTTACCAAATGTTTTTTTGTTTTTGAAAATGTGAACAACATCTCCGTTCTTTTTTTCTACTCAATATTTTTTCAATAAGGGAGATTGATTGAAAATATAAAAAACCAAATCTAGATCGGCACCAATATCTCCTTTATAGGTCTGTTGGATTAAACCGGACGTAAGTAAAATGAAAATAGTGCGTCAAAAACTTTAAACAGTAACTAAGTGATGTAAACGATGTTATTTGGGTACAAAAATGATTTTCCTTTCGAGGAAAATGCATATTGTTTAATTTGATACGAGCTTTAATTTGATATATTATAATATTCGTTTCGATACCCCATTCAAAAGTTATCTCCGTTGAGAGTTGTAACTCATATTTGCCAAATATGTTTTCGATTTTGAAAATGTGAACCACATTCATTTTCTTGTTCTCTTCTCTATTTTTTTCAATAAGAGAGATTGATTGAAAATGAAAATAAACAAACCTAGGTCGGCACCAATATCTCCTTTATAGGTCTATTGAATTAAACATGAAGTAAGTAAAATGAAAATGGTGCATCAAAAACTTTAAACACTAAATAAATGATGTAAACAATGTTATTTGGGTACAAAAACGAATTTTTTCTTGCGAGACCAATGCATATTGTGTAATTTGATACGAGCTTCCATTTCATAAATTATAATATTCGTTTCGATACCCGAGTAAAAAGTAATCTCCGTTGAAAGTTGTTACTCTTATTTACCAAATGTTTTTTTGTTTTTGAAAATATGAACAAAATATCCGTTCTTTTTTTCTACTCAATATTTTTTCAATAAGAGAGATTGATTGAAAATATAAAAAAACAAACCTAGATCGGCACCAATATCTCCTTTATAGCTCTATTGAATTACACCGGAAGTAAGTAAAATGAAAATGGTGCGTCAAAAACTTTAAACAGTAAATAAGTGATGTAAACTTTGTTATTTGGGTACAAAAATGATTTTCCTTTCGAGGAAAATGCATATTGTTTAATTTGATACGAGCTTTAATTTGATATATTATAATATTCGTTTCGATACCCCAGTCAAAAGTTATCTCCGTTGAAAGTTGTAGCTCATATTTACCAAATGTGTTTTCGATTTTGAAAACGTGAACCACAATCATTTTCTTTTTCTCTTCTCTATTTTTTTCAATTAGAGAGATTGATTGAAAATATAAATAAACAAACCTAGGTCGGCACCAATATCTCCTTTATAGCTCTATTGAATTAAACCTGAAGTAAGTAAAATTAAAATGCTACGTCAAAAAAATTAAACACTAAATAAATGATGTAAATGATGTTATTTGGGTACAAAAACGAATTTTTTCTTGCGAGACCAATGCATATTGTGTAATTTGAAACGAGCTTGCATTTAATAAATTATAATATTCATTTCGATACCCGAGTAAAAAGTTATCTTCGTTGAAAGTTGTTACTCTTATTTACCAAATGTTTTTTTGTTTTTGAAATTGTGAACAACATCTCCGTTCTTTTTTTCTACTCAATATTTTTTCAATAAGGGAGATTGATTGGAAATATAAAAAAACAAATCTAGATCGGCACCAATATCTCCTTTATAGGTCTGTTGGATTAAACCGGAGGTAAGTAAAATGAAAATAGTGCGTCAAAAACTTTAAACAGTAACTAAGTGATGTAAACGATGTTATTTGGGTACAAAAATGATTTTCCTTTTGAGGAAAATGAATATTGTTTAATTTGATACGAGCTTTAATTTGATATATTATAATATTCGTTTCGATACCCAGTCAAAAGTTATCTCCGTTGAAAGTTGTAGCTCATATTTACCAAATGTGTTTTCGATTTTGAAAACGTGAACCACATTCATTTTCTTTTTCTCTTCTCTATTTTTTTCAATAAGAGAGATTGATTGAAAATATAAATAAACAAACCTAGGTCAGCACCAATATCTCCTTTATAGCTCTATTGAGTTAAACCTGAAGTAAGTAAAATTAAAATGCTACGTCAAAAAATTTAAACACTAAATAAATGATGTAAACGATGTTATTTGGGTACAAAAACGAATTTTTTCTTGCGAGACCAATGCATATTGTGTAATTTGATACGAGCTTCCATTTAATAAATTATAATATTCATTTCGATACCCGAGTTAAAAGTTATCTTCGTTGAAAGTTGTTACTCTTATTTACCAAATGTTTTTTTGTTTTTGAAAATGTGAACAACATCTCCGTTCTTTTTTTCTACTCAATATTTTTTCAATAAGAGAGATTGATTGAAAATATAAAAAAACAAATCTAGATCGGCACCAATATCTCCTTTATAGGTCTATTGGATTAAACCGGACGTAAGTAAAATGAAAATAGTGCGTCAAAAACTTTAAACAGTAACTAAGTGATGTAAACGATGTTATTTGGGTACAAAAATGATTTTCCTTTTGAGGAAAATGCATATTGTTTAAATTGATACGAGCTTTAATTTGATATATTATAATATTCGTTTCGATACCCCAGTCAAGAGTTATCTCCGTTGAAAGTTGTAACTCATATTTACCAAACGTGTTTTTGATTTTGAAAATTTGAACAACATTCCTCTTCTTTTTCTCTTCTCTATTTTTTTTGGAATAATAGAGATTGATTGAAAATATAAATAAAGAGAACCCTAGGTCGGCACCAATATCTCCTCTATAGCTCTCTTGAATTAAACCGGAAGTAAATAAAATGAAAATGGTGCGTCAAAATCTTTAAACACAAAATAAGTGATGTAAACGATGTTATTTGGGTACAAAAACGATTTTTTTTGTGAGACCAATGCATATTGTGTAATTTGATACGAGCTTCCATTTAATAAATTATAATATTCGTTTCGATACCCGAGTAAAAAGTTATCTCCGTTGAAAGTTGTTACTTTTTTTTACCAAATGTTTTTTTGTTTTTGAAAATGTGAACAAAATCTCCGTTCTTATTTTCTACTCAATATTTTTTCAATAAGAGAGATTGATTGAAAATATAAATAAACAAACCTTGATCGGCACCAATATATCCTTTATAGCTATATTGAATAAAACCGGAAGTAAGTAAAATGAAAATGGTGCGTCAAAAACTTTAAACAGTAAATAATTGATGTAAACGATGTTATTTGGGTACAAAAATGATTTTCCTTTTGAGGAAAATGCATATTGTTTAATTTGATACGAGCTTTAATTTGATATATTATAATATTCGTTTCGATACCCCAGTCAAAAGTTATCTCCGTTGAAAGTTTTAACTCATATTTACCAAATGTGTTTTTGATTTTGAAAATGTGAACAACATTGCTCTTCTTTTTGTCTTCTCTATTTTTTTTTGGAATAATAGAGATTGATTGAAAATATAAATAAAGCAAACCCTAGGTCGGCACCAATATCTCCTTTATAGCTCTCTTGAATTAAACCGGAAGTAAGTAAAATGAAAATGGTGCGTCAAAATTTTTAAACACTAAATAAGTGATGTAAACGATGTTATTTGGGTACAAAAATGATTTTTTTCTTGCGAGACCAATGCATATTGTGTAATTTGATACGAGCTTCCATTTCATAAATTATAATATTCGTTTCCATACCCGAGTAAAAAGTAATCTCCGTTGAAAGTTGTTACTCTTATTTACCAAATGTTTTTTTGTTTTTGAAAATGTGAACAACATCTCCGTTCTTTTTTTCTACTCAATATTTTTCCAATAAGAAAGATTGATTGAAAATATAAAAAAACAGACCTTGATCGGCACTAATATCTCCTTTATAGATCTATTGAATTAAACCGAACGTAAGTAAAATGAAAATAGTGCGTCAAAAACTTTAAACAGTAAATAAGGGATGTAAACGTTGTTATTTGGGTACAAAAATGATTTTCCTTTCGAGGAAAATGCATATTGTTTAATTTGATACGAGCTTTAATTTGATATATTATAATATTCGTTTCGATACCCCATTCAAAAGTTATCTCCGTTGAGAGTTGTAACTCATATTTACCAAATATGTTTTCGATTTTGAAAATGTGAACCACATTCATTTTCTTGTTCTCTTCTCTATTTTTTTCAATAAGAGAGATTGATTGAAAATGAAAATAAACAAACCTAGGTCGGCACCAATATCTCCTTTATAGGTCTATTGAATTAAACATGAAGTAAGTAAAATGAAAATGCTGCGTCAAAAACTTTAAACACTAAATAAATGATGTAAACAATGTTATTTGGGTACAAAAACGAATTTTTTCTTGCGAGACCAATGCATATTGTGTAATTTGATACGAGCTTCCATTTCATAAATTATAATATTCGTTTCGATACCCGAGTAAAAAGTAATCTCTGTTGAAAGTTGTGACTCTTATTTACCAAATGTTTTTTTTTGTTTTTGAAAATATGAACAAAATATCCGTTCTTTTTTTCTACTCAATATTTTTTCAATAAGAGAGATTGATTGAAAATATAAGAAAACAAACATAGATCGGCACCAATATCTCCTTTATAGCTCTATTGAATTAAACCGGAAGTAAGTAAAATGAAAATGGTGCGTCAAAAACTTTAAACAGTAAATAAGTGATGTAAACGTTGTTATTTGGGTACAAAAATGATTTTCCTTTCGAGGAAAATGCATATTGTTTAATTTGATACGAACTTTAATTTGATATATTATAATATTCGTTTTGATACCCCATTCAAAAGTTATCTCCGTTGAAAGTTGTAGCTCATATTTACCAAATGTGTTTTCGATTTTTAAAACGTGAACCACAATCATTTTCTTTTTCTCTTCTCTATTTTTTTCAATTAGAGAGATTGATTGAAAATATAAATAAACAAACCTAGGTCAGCACCAATATCTCTTTTATAGCTCTATTGAATTAAACCTGAAGTAAGTAAAATTAAAATGCTACGTCAAAAAAATTAAACACTAAATAAATGATGTAAACAATGTTATTTGGGTACAAAAACGAATTTTTTCTTGCGAGACCAATGCATATTGTGTAATTTGAAACGAGCTTGCATTTAATAAATTATAATATTCATTTCGATACCCGAGTAAAAAGTTATCTTCGTTGAAAGTTGTTACTCTTATTTACCAAATGTTTTTTTGTTTTTGAAAATGTGAACAACATCTCCGTTCTTTTTTTCTACTCAATATTTTTTCAATAAGGGAGATTGATTGAAAATATAAAAAAACAAATCTAGATCGGCACCAATATCTCCTTTATAGGTCTGTTGGATTAAACCGGACGTAAGTAAAATGAAAATAGTGCGTCAAAAACTTTAAACAGTAACTAAGTGATGTAAACGATGTTATTTGGGTACAAAAATGATTTTCCTTTCAAGGAAAATGCATATTGTTTAATTTGATACGAGCTTTAATTTGATATATTATAATATTCGTTTCGATACCCCATTCAAAAGTTATCTCCGTTGAGAGTTTTAACTCATATTTACCAAATATGTTTTCGATTTTGAAAATGTGAACCACATTCATTTTCTTGTTCTCTTCTCTATTTTTTTCAATAAGAGAGATTGATTGAAAATGAAAATAAACAAACCTAGGTCGGCACCAATATCTCCTTTATAGGTCTATTGAATTAAACATGAAGTAAGTAAAATGAAAATGGTGCGTCAAAAACTTTAAACACTAAATAAATGATGTAAACAATGTTATTTGGGTACAAAAACGAATTTTTTCTTGCGAGACCAATGCATATTGTGTAATTTGATACGAGCTTCCATTTCATAAATTATAATATTCGTTTCGATACCCGAGTAAAAAGTAATCTCCGTTGAAAGTTGTTACTCTTATTTACCAAATGTTTTTTTGTTTTTGAAAATATGAACAAAATATCCGTTCTTTTTTTCTACTCAATATTTTTTCAATAAGAGAGATTGATTGAAAATATAAAAAAACAAACCTAGATCGGCACCAATATCTCCTTTATAGCTCTATTGAATTAAACCGGAAGTAAGTAAAATGAAAATGGTGCGTCAAAAACTTTAAACAGTAAATAAGTGATGTAAACGTTGTTATTTGGGTACAAAAATGATTTTCCTTTCGAGGAAAATGCATATTGTTTAATTTGATACGAGCTTTAATTTGATATATTATAATATTCGTTTTGATACCCCATTCAAAAGTTATCTCCGTTGAAAGTTGTAGCTCATATTTACCAAACGTGTTTTTGATTTTGAAAATAAGAACAACATTCCTCTTCTTTTTCTCTTCTCTATTTTTTTGGAATAATAGAGATTGATTGAAAATATAAATAAAGAAAACCCTAGGTCGGCACCAATATCTCCTTTATAGCTCTCTTGAATAAAACCGGAAGTAAGTAAAATGAAAATGGTGCGTCAAAAACTTTAAACAGTAAATAATTGATGTAAACGATGTTATTTGGGTACAAAAATGATTTTCCTTTTGAGGAAAATGCATATTGTTTAATTTGATACGAGCTTTAATTTGATATATTATAATATTCGTTTCGATACCCCAGTCAAAAGTTATCTCCGTTGAAAGTTTTAACTCATATTTACCAAATGTGTTTTTGATTTTGAAAATGTGAACAACATTCCTCTTCTTTTTGTCTTCTCTATTTTTTTTTTTGGAATAATAGAGATTGATTGAAAATATAAATAAAGCAAACCCTAGGTCGGCACCAATATCTCCTTTATAGCTCTCTTGAATTAAACCGGAAGTAAGTAAAATGAAAATGGTGCGTCAAAATTTTTAAACACTAAATAAGTGATGTAAACGATGTTATTTGGGTACAAAAATGATTTTTTTCTTGCGAGACCAATGCATATTGTGTAATTTGATACGAGCTTCCATTTCATAAATTATAATATTCGTTTCCATACCCGAGTAAAAAGTAATCTCCGTTGAAAGTTGTTACTCTTATTTACCAAATGTTTTTTTGTTTTTGAAAATGTGAACAACATCTCCGTTCTTTTTTTCTACTCAATATTTTTCCAATAAGAACGATTGATTGAAAATATAAAAAAACAAACCTTGATCGGCACTAATATCTCCTTTATAGATCTATTGAATTAAACCGAACGTAAGTAAAATGAAAATAGTGCGTCAAAAACTTTAAACAGTAAATAAGTGATGTAAACGTTGTTATTTGGGTACAAAAATGATTTTCCTTTCGAGGAAAATGCATATTGTTTAATTTGATACGAGCTTTAATTTGATATATTATAATATTCGTTTCGATACCCCATTCAAAAGTTATCTCCGTTGAGAGTTTTAACTCATATATTACCGAATATGTTTTCGATTTTGAAAATGTGAACCACATTCATTTTCTTGTTCTCTTCTCTATTTTTTTCAATAAGAGAGATTGATTGAAAATGAAAATAAACAAACCTAGGTCGGCACCAATATCTCCTTTATAGGTCTATTGAATTAAACATGAAGTAAGTAAAATGAAAATGGTGCGTCAAAAACTTTAAACACTAAATAAATGATGTAAACAATGTTATTTGGGTACAAAAACGAATTTTTTCTTGCGAGACCAATGCATATTGTGTAATTTGATACGAGCTTCCATTTCATAAATTATAATATTCGTTTCGATACCCGAGTAAAAAGTAATCTCCGTTGAAAGTTGTTACTCTTATTTACCAAATGTTTTTTTGTTTTTGAAAATATGAACAAAATATCCGTTCTTTTTTTCTACTCAATATTTTTTCAATAAGAGAGATTGATTGAAAATATAAAAAAACAAACCTAGATCGGCACCAATATCTCCTTTATAGCTCTATTGAATTAAACCGGAAGTAAGTAAAATGAAAATGGTGCGTCAAAAACTTTAAACAGTAAATAAGTGATGTAAACGTTGTTATTTGGGTACAAAAATGATTTTCCTTTCGAGGAAAATGCATATTGTTTAATTTGATACGAGCTTTAATTTGATATATTATAATATTCGTTTTGATACCCCATTCAAAAGTTATCTCCGTTGAAAGTTGTAGCTCATATTTACCAAATGTGTTTTCGATTTTTAAAACGTGAACCACAATCATTTTCTTTTTCTCTTCTCTATTTTTTTCAATTAGAGAATTGATTGAAAATATAAATAAACAAACCTAGGTCAGCACCAATATCTCCTTTATAGCTCTATTGAATTAAACCTGAAGTAAGTAAAATTAAAATGCTACGTCAAAAAAATTAAACACTAAATAAATGATGTAAATGATGTTATTTGGGTACAAAAACGAATTTTTTCTTGCGAGACCAATGCATATTGTGTAATTTGAAACGAGCTTGCATTTAATAAATTATAATATTCATTTCGATACCCGAGTAAAAAGTTATCTTCGTTGAAAGTTGTTACTCTTATTTACCAAATGTTTTTTTGTTTTTGAAAATGTGAACAACATCTCCGTTCTTTTTTTCTACTCAATATTTTTTTAATAAGGGAGATTGATTGAAAATATAAAAAAACAAATCTAGATCGGCACCAATATCTCCTTTATAGGTCTATTGAATTAAACATGAAGTAAGTAAAATGAAAATGCTGCGTCAAAAACTTTAAACACTAAATAAATGATGTAAACAATGTTATTTGGGTACAAAAACGAATTTTTTCTTGCGAGACCAATGCATATTGTGTAATTTGATACGAGCTTCCATTTAATAAATTATAATATTCATTTCGATACCCGAGTAAAAAGTTATCTTCGTTGAAAGTTGTTACTCTTATTTACCAAATGTTTTTTTGTTTTTGAAAATGTGAACAACATCTCCGTTCTTTTTTTCTACTCAATATTTTTTCAATAAGAGAGATTGATTGAAAATATAAAAAAACAAATCTAGATCGGCACCAATATCTCCTTTATAGGTCTATTGGATTAAACCGAACGTAAGTAAAATGAAAATAGTGCGTCAAAAACTTTAAACAGTAACTAGGTGATGTAAACGATGTTATTTGGGTACAAAAATGATTTTCCTTGTGAGGAAAATGCATATTGTTTAAATTGATACGAGCTTTAATTTGATATATTATAATATTCGTTTCGATACCCCAGTCAAGAGTTATATCCGTTGAAAGTTGTAACTCATATTTACCAAACGTGTTTTTGATTTTGAAAATTTGAACAACATTCCTCTTCTTTTTCTCTTCTCTAATTTTTTTTGGAATAATAGAGATTGATTGAAAATATAAATAAAGAGAACCCTAGGTCGGCACCAATATCTCCTCTATAGCTCTCTTGAATTAAACCGGAAGTAAATAAAATGAAAATGGTGCGTCAAAATCTTTAAACACAAAATAAGTGATGTAAACGATGTTATTTGGGTACAAAAACGATTTTTTTTTTTGCGAGACCAATGCATATTGTGTAATTTGATACGAGCTTCCATTTAATAAATTATAATATTCGTTTCGATACCCGAGTAAAAAGTTATCTCCGTTGAAAGTTGTTACTTTTTTTTACCAAATGTTTTTTTGTTTTTGAAAATGTGAACAAAATATCCGTTATTTTTTTCTACTCAATATTTTTTCAATAAGTGAGATTAATTGAAAATATAAATAAACAAACCTTGATCGGCACCAATATCTCCTTTATAGCTCTATTGGATTAAACCGGAAGTAAGTAAAATGAAAATGGTGCGTCAAAAACTTTAAACAGTAAATAAGTGATGTAAACGTTGTTATTTGGGTACAAAAATGATTTTCCTTTCGAGGAAAATGCATATTGTTTAATTTGATACGAGCTTTAATTTGATATATTATAATATTCGTTTCGATACCCCATTCAAAAGTTATCTCCGTTGAGAGTTTCAACACATATTTACCAAATATGTTTTCGATTTTGAAAATGTGAACCACATTCATTTTCTTGTTCTCTTCTCTATTTTTTTCAATAAGAGAGATTGATTGAAAATGAAAATAAACAAACCTAGGTCGGCACCAATATCTCCTTTATAGCTCTATTGAATTAAACCGGAAGTAAGTAAAATGAAAATGGTGCGTCAAAAACTTTAAACAGTAAATAAGTGATGTAAACGTTGTTATTTGGGTACAAAAATGATTTTCCTTTCGAGGAAAATGCATATTGTTTAATTTGATACGAGCTTTAATTTGATATATTATAATATTCGTTTGGTTACCCCATTCAAAAGTTATCTCCGTTGAGAGTTGTAACTCATATTTACCAAATATGTTTTCGATTTTGAAAATGTGAACCACATTCATTTTCTTGTTCTCTTCTCTATTTTTTTCAATAAGAGAGATTGATTGAAAATGAAAATAAACAAACCTAGGTCGGCACCAATATCTTCTTTATAGGTCTATTGAATTAAACATGAAGTAAGTAAAATGAAAATACTGCGTCAAAAACTTTAAACACTAAATAAATGATGTAAACAATGTTATTTGGGTACAAAAACGAATTTTTTCTTGCGAGACCAATGCATATTGTGTAATTTGATACGAGCTTCCATTTCATAAATTATAATATTCGTTTCGATACCCGAGTAAAAAGTAATCTCCGTTGAAAGTTGTTACTCTTATTTACCAAATGTTTTTTTGTTTTGGAAAATATGAACAAAATAACCGTTCTTTTTTTCTACTCAATATTTTTTCAATAAGAGGGATTGATTGAAAATATAAAAAAACAAACCTAGATCGGCACCAATATCTCCTTTATAGCTCTATTGAATTAAACCGGAAGTAAGTAAAATGAAAATGGTGCGTCAAAAACTTTAAACAGTAAATAAGTGATGTAAACGTTGTTATTTGGGTACAAAAATGATTTTCCTTTCGAGGAAAATGCATATTGTTTAATTTGATACGAGCTTTAATTTGATATATTATAATATTCGTTTTGATACCCCATTCAAAAGTTATCTCCGTTGAAAGTTGTAGCTCATATTTACCAAATGTGTTTTCGATTTTTAAAACGTGAACCACAATCATTTTCTTTTTCTCTTCTCTATTTTTTTCAATAAGAGAGATTGATTTAAAATATAAATAAACAAACCTAGATCGGCACCAATATCTCCTTTATATGTCTATTGAATTAAACCGGAAGTAAGTAAAATGAAAATGCTGCGTCAAAAACTTTAAACACTAAATAAATGATGTAAACAATGTTATTTGGGTACAAAAACGAATTTTTTCTTGCGAGACCAATGCATATTGTGTAATTTGATACGAGCTTCCATTTCATAAATTATAATATTCGTTTCGATACCCGAGTAAAAAGTAATCTCCGTTGAAAGTTGTTACTCTTATTTACCAAATGTTTTTTTGTTTTTGAAAATGTGAACAAAATCTCCGTTCTTTTTTTCTACTCAATATTTTTTCAATAAGAGAGATTGATTGAAAATATAAAAAAACAAACCTAGATCCGCACCAATATCTCCTTTATAGGTCTATTGAATTGAACCAGACGTAAGTAAAATGAAAATGGTGCGTCAAAAACTTTAAATAGTAAATAAGTGATGTAAACGATGTTATTTGGGTACAAAAATGATTTTCCTTTTGAGGAAAATGCATATTGTTTAATTTGATATGAGCTTTAATTTTATATATTATAATATTCGTTTCGATACCCAGTCAAAAGTTATCTCCGTTGAAAGTCGTAACTCATATTTACGAAATGTGTTTTTGATTTTGAAAATTTGAACAACATTCCCCTTCTTTTTCTCTTCTCTATTTTTTTTTGGAATAATAGAGATTGATTGAAAATATAAATAAAGAAAACCCTAGGTCGGCACCAATATCTCCTTTATAACTCTCTTGAATTAAACCGGTAGTAAGTAAAATGAAAATGCTGCGTCAAAATCTTTAAACACAAAATAAGCTATGTAAACGATGTTATTTGGGTACAAAAACGAATTTTTTCTTGCGAGACCAATGCATATTGTGTAATTTGATACGAGCTTTAATTTGATATATTATAATATTCGTTTCGATACCCCAGTCAAAAGTTATCTCCGTTGAAAGTTGTAGCTCATATTTACCAAATGTGTTTTCGATTTTGAAAACGTGAACCACATTCATTTTCTTTTTCTCTTCTTTATTTTTTTCAATAAGAGAGATTGATTGAAAATATAAATAAACAAACCAAGATCAGCACCAATATCTCTTTTATATGTCTATTGAATTAAACCGGAAGTAAGTAAAATGAAAATGCTGCGTCAAAAACTTTAAACACTAAATAAATGATGTAAACAATGTTATTTGGGTACAAAAACGAATTTTTTCTTGCGAGACCAATGCATATTGTGTAATTTGATACGAGCTTCCATTTCATAAATTATAATATTCGTTTCGATACCCGAGTAAAAAGTTATCTCCGTTGAAAGTTGTTACTCTTATTTACCAAATGTTTTTTTGTTTTTGAAAATATGAACAAAATATCCGTTCTTTTTTTCTACTCAATATTTTTTCAATAAGAGAGATTGATTGAAAATATAAAAAAACAAACCTAGATCGGCACCAATATCTCCTTTATAGCTCTATTGAATTAAACCGGAAGTAAGTAAAATGAAAATGGTGCGTCAAAAACTTTAAACAGTAAATAAGTGATGCAAACGTTGTTATTTGGGTACAAAAATGATTTTCCTTTCGAGGAAAATGCATATTGTTTAATTTGATACGAGCTTTAATTTGATATATTATAATATTCGTTTCGATACCCCATTCAAAAGTTATCTCCGTTGAGAGTTTTAACTCATATTTACCAAATATGTTTTCGATTTTGAAAATGTGAACCACATTCATTTTCTTGTTCTCTTCTCTATTTTTTTCAATAAGAGAGATTGATTGAAAATGAAAATAAACAAACCTAGGTCGGCACCAATATCCCCTTTATAGCTCTATTGAATTAAACATGAAGTAAGTAAAATGAAAATGGTGCGTCAAAAACTTTAAAACCTAAATAAATTATGTAAACAATGTTATTTGGGTACAAAAACGAATTTTTTCTTGCGAGACCAATGCATATTGTGTAATTTGATACGAGCTTCCATTTCATAAATTATAATATTCGCTTCGATACCCGAGTAAAAAGTAATCTCCGTTGAAAGTTGTTACTCTTATTTACCAAATGTTTTTTTGTTTTTGAAAATATGAACAAAATATCCGTTCTTTTTTTCTACTCAATATTTTTTCAATAAGAGAGATTGATTGAAAATATAAAAAAACAAACCTAGATCGGCACCAATATCTCCTTTATAGCTCTATTGAATTAAACCGGAAGTAAGTAAAATGAAAATGGTGCGTCAAAAACTTTAAACAGTAAATAAGTGATGTAAACGTTGTTATTTGGGTACAAAAATGATTTTCCTTTCGAGGAAAATGCATATTGTTTAATTTGATACGAGCTTTAATTTGATATATTATAATATTCGTTTTGATACCCTATTCAAAAGTTATCTCCGTTGAAAGTTGTAGCTCATATTTACCAAATGTGTTTTCGATTTTTAAAACGTGAACCACAATCATTTTCTTTTTCTCTTCTCTATTTTTTTCAATTAGAGAGATTGATTGAAAATATAAATAAACAAACCTAGGTCAGCACCAATATCTCCTTTATAGCTCTATTGAATTAAACCTGAAGTAAGTAAAATTAAAATGCTACGTCAAAAAAATTAAACACTAAATAAATGATGTAAATGATGTTATTTGGGTACAAAAACGAATTTTTTCTTGCGAGACCAATGCATATTGTGTAATTTGAAACGAGCTTGCATTTAATAAATTATAATATTCATTTCGATACCCGAGTAAAAAGTTATCTTCGTTGAAAGTTGTTACTCTTATTTACCAAATGTTTTTTTGTTTTTGAAAATGTGAACAACATCTCCGTTCTTTTTTTCTACTCAATATTTTTTCAATAAGGGAGATTGATTGAAAATATAAAAAAACAAATCTAGATCGGCACCAATATCTCCTTTATAGGTCTGTTGGATTAAACCGGACGTAAGTAAAATGAAAATAGTGCGTCAAAATCTTTAAACACAAAATAAGCGATGTAAACGATGTTATTTGGGTACAAAAACGAATTTTTTCTTGCGAGACCAATGCATATTGTGTAATTTGATACGAGCTTTAATTTGATATATTATAATATTCGTTTCGATACCCCAGTCAAAAGTTATCTCCGTTGAAAGTTGTAGCTCATATTTACCAAATGTGTTTTCGATTTTGAAAACGTGAACCACATTCATTTTCTTTTTCTCTTCCCTATTTTTTTCAATAAGAGAGATTGATTGAAAATATAAATAAACAAACCTAGGTCAGCACCAATATCTCCTTTATAGCTCTATTGAGTTAAACCTCAAGTAAGTAAAATTAAAATGCTACGTCAAAAAATTTAAACACTAAATAAATGATGTAAACGATGTTATTTGGGTACAAAAACGAATTTTTTCTTGCGAGACCAATGCATATTGTGTAATTTGATACGAGCTTCCATTTAATAAATTATAATATTCATTTCGATACCCGAGTAAAAAGTTATCTTCGTTGAAAGTTGTTACTCTTATTTACCAAATGTTTTTTTGTTTTTGAAAATGTGAACAACATCTCCGTTCTTTTTTTCTACTCAATATTTTTTCAATAAGAGAGATTGATTGAAAATATAAAAAAACAAATCTAGATCGGCACCAATATCTCCTTTATAGGTCTATTGGATTAAACCGGACGTAAGTAAAATGAAAATAGTGCGTCAAAAACTTTAAACAGTAACTAGGTGATGTAAACGATGTTATTTGGGTACAAAAATGATTTTCCTTGTGAGGAAAATGCATATTGTTTAAATTGATACGAGCTTTAATTTGATATATTATAATATTCGTTTCGATACCCCAGTCAAGAGTTATATCCGTTGAAAGTTGTAACTCATATTTACCAAACGTGTTTTTGATTTTGAAAATTTGAACAACATTCCTCTTCTTTTTCTCTTCTCTAATTTTTTTTGGAATAATAGAGATTGATTGAAAATATAAATAAAGAGAACCCTAGGTCGGCACCAATATCTCCTCTATAGCTCTCTTGAATTAAACCGGAAGTAAATAAAATGAAAATGGTGCGTCAAAATCTTTAAACACAAAATAAGTGATGTAAACGATGTTATTTGGGTACAAAAACGATTTTTTTTTTGCGAGACCAATGCATATTGTGTAATTTGATACGAGCTTCCATTTAATAAATTATAATATTCGTTTCGATACCCGAGTAAAAAGTTATCTCCGTTGAAAGTTGTTACTTTTTTTTACCAAATGTTTTTTTGTTTTTGAAAATGTGAACAAAATCTCCGTTCTTATTTTCTACTCAATATTTTTTCAATAAGAGAGATTGATTGAAAATATAAATAAACAAACCTTGATCGGCATCAATATCTCCTTTATAGCTCTATTGGATTAAACCGGAAGTAAGTAAAATGAAAATGTTGCGTCAAAAACTTTAAATAGTAAATAAGTGATGTAAACGTTGTTATTTGGGTACAAAAATGATTTTCCTTTCGAGGAAAATGCATATTGTTTAATTTGATACGAGCTTTAATTTGATATATTATAATATTCGTTTCGATCCCCCATTCCAAAGTTATCTCCGTTGAGAGTTGTAACTCATATTTACCAAATATGTTTTCGATTTTGAAAATGTGAACCACATTCATTTTCTTGTTCTCCTCTCTATTTTTTTCAATAAGAGAGATTGATTGAAAATGAAAATAAACAAACCTAGGTCGGCACCAATATCTCCTTTATAGGTCTATTGAATTAAACATGAAGTAAGTAAAATGAAAATGCTGCGTCAAAATCTTTAAACACAAAATAAGTGATGTAAACGATGTTATTAGGGTACAAAAACGATTTTTTTCTTGCGAGACCAATGCATATTGTGTAATTTGATACGAGCTTCCATTTAATAAATTATAATATTCGTTTGGATACCCGAGTAATAAGTTATCTTCATTGAAAGTGCTTACTCTTTTTTACCAAATGTTTTTTTGTTTTTGAAAATGTGAACAAAATCTCCGTTCTTTTTTTCTACTCAATATTTTTTCAATAAGAGAGATTGATTGAAAATATAAAAAAACAAACCTAGATCCGCACCAATATCTCTTTTATAGGTCTATTGAATTGAACCAGACGTAAGTAAAATGAAAATGGTGCGTCAAAAACTTTAAATAGTAAATAAGTGATGTAAACGATGTTATTTGGGTACAAAAATGATTTTCCTTTTGAGGAAAATGCATATTGTTTAATTTGATATGAGCTTTAATTTTATATATTATAATATTCGTTTCGATACCCAGTCAAAAGTTATCTCCGTTGAAAGTCGTAACTCATATTTACCAAATGTGTTTTTGATTTTGAAAATTTGAACAACATTACCCTTCTTTTTCTCTTCTCTATTTTTTTTTGGAATAATAGAGATTGATTGAAAATATAAATAAAGAAAACCCGAGGTCGGCACCAATTTCTCCTTTATAGCTCTCTTGAATTAAACCGGTAGTAAGTAAAATGAAAATGCTGCGTCAAAATCTTTAAACACAAAATAAGCGATGTAAACGATGTTATTTGGGTACAAAAACGAATTTTTTCTTGCGAGACCAATGCATATTGTGTAATTTGATACGAGCTTTAATTTGATATATTATAATATTCGTTTCGATACCCCAGTCAAAAGTTATCTCCCTTGAAAGTTGTAGCTCATATTTACCAAATGTGTTTTCGATTTTGAAAACGTGAACCACATTCATTTTCTTTTTCTCTTCTCTATTTTTTTTCAATAAGAGAGATTGATTGAAAATATAAATAAACAAACCTAGATCGGCACCAATATCTCCTTTATATGTCTATTGAGTTAAACCTGAAGTAAGTAAAATTAAAATGCTACGTCAAAAAATTTAAACACTAAATAAATGATGTAAATGATGTTATTTGGGTACAAAAACGAATTTTTTCTTGCGAGACCAATGCATATTGTGTAATTTGAAACGAGCTTGCATTTAATAAATTATAATATTCATTTCGATACCCGAGTAAAAAGTTATCTCCGTTGAAAGTTGTTACTCTTATTTACCAAATGTTTTTTTGTTTTTGAAAATGTGAACAACATCTCCGTTCTTTTTTTCTACTGAATATTTTTTCAATAAGGGAGATTGATTGAAAATATAAAAAAACAAATCTAGATCGGCACCAATATCTCCTTTATAGGTCTGTTGGATTAAACCGGACGTAAGTAAAATGAAAATAGTGCATCAAAAACTTTAAACAGTAACTAAGTGATGTAAACGATGTTATTTGGGTACAAAAATGATTTTCCTTTTGAGGAAAATGAATATTGTTTAATTTGATACGAGCTTTAATTTGATATATTATAATATTCGTTTCGATACCCCAGTCAAAAGTTATCTCCGTTGAAAGTTGTAGCTCATATTTACCAAATGTGTTTTCGATTTTGAAAACGTGAACCACATTCATTTTCTTTTTCTCTTCTCTATTTTTTTCAATAAGAGAGATTGATTGAAAATATAAATAAACAAACCTAGGTCAGCACCAATATCTCCTTTATAGCTCTATTGAGTTAAACCTGAAGTAAGTAAAATTAAAATGCTACGTCAAAAAATTTAAACACTAAATAAATTATGTAAACGATGTTATTTGGGTACAAAAACGAATTTTTTCTTGCGAGACCAATGCATATTGTGTAATTTGATACGAGCTTCCATTTAATAAATTATAATATTCATTTCGATACCCGAGTAAAAAGTAATCTCCGTTGAAAGTTGTTACTCTTATTTACCAAATGTTTTTTTGTTTTTGAAAATGTGAACAACATCTCCGTTCTTTTTTTCTACTCAATATTTTTTCAATAAGAGAGATTGATTGAAAATATAAAAAAACAAATCTAGATCGGCACCAATATCTCCTTTATAGCTCTATTGAATTAAACCGGAAGTAAGTAAAATGAAAATGGTGCGTCAAAAACTTTAAACAGTAAATAAGTGATGTAAACGTTGTTATTTGGGTACAAAAATGATTTTCCTTGCTAGGAAAATGCATATTGTTTAAATTGATACGA
The DNA here is from genome assembly GCA_037013495.1 of Hippophae tibetana. Classification (NCBI taxonomy): domain Eukaryota; kingdom Viridiplantae; phylum Streptophyta; class Magnoliopsida; order Rosales; family Elaeagnaceae; genus Hippophae; species Hippophae tibetana. Next base: position 6,876,524 of record CM072808.1, on the reverse strand, counting down.
GCTTTAATTTGATATATTATAATATTCGTTTCGATACCCCATTCAAAAGTTATCTCCGTTGAAAGTTGTAGCTCATATTTACCAAATGTGTTTTCGATTTTTAAAACGTGAACCACAATCATTTTCTTTTTCTCTTCTCTATTTTTTTCAATAAGAGAGATTGATTGAAAATATAAATAAACAAACCTAGATCGGCACCAATATCTCCTTTATAGGTCTGTTGGATTAAACCGGACGTAAGTAAAATGAAAATAGTGCATCAAAAACTTTAAACAGTAACTAAGTGATGTAAACGATGTTATTTGGGTACAAAAATGATTTTCCTTTTGAGGAAAATGAATATTGTTTAATTTGATACGAGCTTTAATTTGATATATTATAATATTCGTTTCGATACCCCAGTCAAAAGTTATCTCCGTTGAAAGTTGTAGCTCATATTTACCAAATGTGTTTTCGATTTTGAAAACGTGAACCACATTCATTTTCTTTTTCTCTTCTCTATTTTTTTCAATAAGAGAGATTGATTGAAAATATAAATAAACAAACCTAGATCGGCACCAATATCTCCTTTATATGTCTATTGAATTAAACCGGAAGTAAGTAAAATGAAAATGCTGTGTCAAAAACTTTAAACACTAAATAAATGATGTAAACAATGTTATTTGGGTACAAAAACGAATTTTTTCTTGCGAGACCAATGCATATTGTGTAATTTGATACGAGCTTCCATTTCATAAATTATAATATTCGTTTCGATACCCGAGTAAAAAGTAATCTCCGTTGAAAGTTGTTACTCTTATTTACCAAATGTTTTTTTGTTTTTGAAAATGTGAACAAAATCTCCGTTCTTTTTTTCTAGTCAATATTTTTTCAATAAGAGAGATTGATTGAAAATATAAAAAAACAAACATAGATCCGCACCAATATCTCCTTTATAGCTCTATTGAATTAAACCGGAAGTAAGTAAAATGAAAATGGTGCGTCAAAAACTTTAAACAGTAAATAAGTGATGTAAACGTTGTTATTTGGGTACAAAAATGATTTTCCTTTCGAGGAAAATGCATATTGTTTAATTTGATACGAGCTTTAATTTGATATATTATAATATTCGTTTTGATACCCCATTCAAAAGTTATCTCCGTTGAAAGTTGTAGCTCATATTTACCAAATGTGTTTTCGATTTTTAAAACGTGAACCACAATCATTTTCTTTTTCTCTTCTCTATTTTTTTCAATAAGAGAGATTGATTGAAAATATAAATAAACAAACCTAGATCGGCACCAATATCTCCTTTATATGTCTATTGAATTAAACCGGAAGTAAGTAAAATGAAAATGCTGCGTCAAAAACTTTAAACAATAAATAAATGATGTAAACAATGTTATTTGGGTACAAAAACGAATTTTTTCTTGCGAGACCAATGCATATTGTGTAATTTGATACGAGCTTCCATTTAATAAATTATAATATTCATTTCGATACCCGAGTAAAAAGTAATCTCCGTTGAAAGTTGTTACTCTTATTTACCAAATGTTTTTTTGTTTTTGAAAATGTGAACAACATCTCCGTTCTTTTTTTCTACTCAATATTTTTTCAATAAGAGAGATTGATTGAAAATATAAAAAAACAAATCTAGATCGGCACCAATATCTCCTTTATAGCTCTATTGAATTAAACCGGAAGTAAGTAAAATGAAAATGGTGCGTCAAAAACTTTAAACAGTAAATAAGTGATGTAAACGTTGTTATTTGGGTACAAAAATGATTTTCCTTGCTAGGAAAATGCATATTGTTTAAATTGATACGAGCTTTAATTTGATATATTATAATATTCGTTTCGATACCCCATTCAAAAGTTATCTCCGTTGAGAGTTGTAACTCATATTTACCAAATATGTTTTCGATTTTGAAAATGTGAACCACATTCATTTTCTTGTTCTCCTCTCTATTTTTTTCAATAAGAGAGATTGATTGAAAATGAAAATAAACAAACCTAGGTCGGCACCAATATCTCCTTTATAGGTCTATTGAATTAAACATGAAGTAAGTAAAATGAAAATGCTGCGTCAAAATCTTTAAACACAAAATAAGTGATGTAAACGATGTTATTAGGGTACAAAAACGATTTTTTTCTTGCGAGACCAATGCATATTGTGTAATTTGATACGAGCTTCCATTTAATAAATTATAATATTCGTTTGGATACCCGAGTAATAAGTTATCTTCATTGAAAGTGCTTACTCTTTTTTACCAAATGTTTTTTTGTTTTTGAAAATGTGAACAAAATCTCCGTTCTTTTTTTCTACTCAATATTTTTTCAATAAGAGAGATTGATTGAAAATATAAAAAAACAAACCTAGATCCGCACCAATATCTCTTTTATAGGTCTATTGAATTGAACCAGACGTAAGTAAAATGAAAATGGTGCGTCAAAAACTTTAAATAGTAAATAAGTGATGTAAACGATGTTATTTGGGTACAAAAATGATTTTCCTTTTGAGGAAAATGCATATTGTTTAATTTGATATGAGCTTTAATTTTATATATTATAATATTCGTTTCGATACCCAGTCAAAAGTTATCTCCGTTGAAAGTCGTAACTCATATTTACCAAATGTGTTTTTGATTTTGAAAATTTGAACAACATTACCCTTCTTTTTCTCTTCTCTATTTTTTTTTGGAATAATAGAGATTGATTGAAAATATAAATAAAGAAAACCCGAGGTCGGCACCAATTTCTCCTTTATAGCTCTCTTGAATTAAACCGGTAGTAAGTAAAATGAAAATGCTGCGTCAAAATCTTTAAACACAAAATAAGCGATGTAAACGATGTTATTTGGGTACAAAAACGAATTTTTTCTTGCGAGACCAATGCATATTGTGTAATTTGATACGAGCTTTAATTTGATATATTATAATATTCGTTTCGATACCCCAGTCAAAAGTTATCTCCCTTGAAAGTTGTAGCTCATATTTACCAAATGTGTTTTCGATTTTGAAAACGTGAACCACATTCATTTTCTTTTTCTCTTCTCTATTTTTTTTCAATAAGAGAGATTGATTGAAAATATAAATAAACAAACCTAGATCGGCACCAATATCTCCTTTATATGTCTATTGAGTTAAACCTGAAGTAAGTAAAATTAAAATGCTACGTCAAAAAATTTAAACACTAAATAAATGATGTAAATGATGTTATTTGGGTACAAAAACGAATTTTTTCTTGCGAGACCAATGCATATTGTGTAATTTGAAACGAGCTTGCATTTAATAAATTATAATATTCATTTCGATACCCGAGTAAAAAGTTATCTCCGTTGAAAGTTGTTACTCTTATTTACCAAATGTTTTTTTGTTTTTGAAAATGTGAACAACATCTCCGTTCTTTTTTTCTACTGAATATTTTTTCAATAAGGGAGATTGATTGAAAATATAAAAAAACAAATCTAGATCGGCACCAATATCTCCTTTATAGGTCTGTTGGATTAAACCGGACGTAAGTAAAATGAAAATAGTGCATCAAAAACTTTAAACAGTAACTAAGTGATGTAAACGATGTTATTTGGGTACAAAAATGATTTTCCTTTTGAGGAAAATGAATATTGTTTAATTTGATACGAGCTTTAATTTGATATATTATAATATTCGTTTCGATACCCCAATCAAAAGTTATCTCCGTTGAAAGTTGTAGCTCATATTTACCAAATGTGTTTTCGATTTTGAAAACGTGAACCACATTCATTTTCTTTTTCTCTTCTCTATTTTTTTCAATAAGAGAGATTGATTGAAAATATAAATAAACAAACCTAGGTCAGCACCAATATCTCCTTTATAGCTCTATTGAGTTAAACCTGAAGTAAGTAAAATTAAAATGCTACGTCAAAAAATTTAAACACTAAATAAATTATGTAAACGATGTTATTTGGGTACAAAAACGAATTTTTTCTTGCGAGACCAATGCATATTGTGTAATTTGATACGAGCTTCCATTTAATAAATTATAATATTCATTTCGATACCCGAGTAAAAAGTAATCTCCGTTGAAAGTTGTTACTCTTATTTACCAAATGTTTTTTTGTTTTTGAAAATGTGAACAACATCTCCGTTCTTTTTTTCTACTCAATATTTTTTCAATAAGAGAGATTGATTGAAAATATAAAAAAACAAATCTAGATCGGCACCAATATCTCCTTTATAGCTCTATTGAATTAAACCGGAAGTAAGTAAAATGAAAATGGTGCGTCAAAAACTTTAAACAGTAAATAAGTGATGTAAACGTTGTTATTTGGGTACAAAAATGATTTTCCTTGCTAGGAAAATGCATATTGTTTAAATTGATACGAGCTTTAATTTGATATATTATAATATTCGTTTCGATACCCCATTCAAAAGTTATCTCCGTTGAAAGTTGTAGCTCATATTTACCAAATGTGTTTTCGATTTTTAAAACGTGAACCACAATCATTTTCTTTTTCTCTTCTCTATTTTTTTCAATAAGAGAGATTGATTGAAAATATAAATAAACAAACCTAGATCGGCACCAATATCTCCTTTATAGGTCTGTTGGATTAAACCGGACGTAAGTAAAATGAAAATAGTGCATCAAAAACTTTAAACAGTAACTAAGTGATGTAAACGATGTTATTTGGGTACAAAAATGATTTTCCTTTTGAGGAAAATGAATATTGTTTAATTTGATACGAGCTTTAATTTGATATATTATAATATTCGTTTCGATACCCCAGTCAAAAGTTATCTCCGTTGAAAGTTGTAGCTCATATTTACCAAATGTGTTTTCGATTTTGAAAACGTGAACCACATTCATTTTCTTTTTCTCTTCTCTATTTTTTTCAATAAGAGAGATTGATTGAAAATATAAATAAACAAACCTAGATCGGCACCAATATCTCCTTTATATGTCTATTGAATTAAACCGGAAGTAAGTAAAATGAAAATGCTGTGTCAAAAACTTTAAACACTAAATAAATGATGTAAACAATGTTATTTGGGTACAAAAACGAATTTTTTCTTGCGAGACCAATGCATATTGTGTAATTTGATACGAGCTTCCATTTCATAAATTATAATATTCGTTTCGATACCCGAGTAAAAAGTAATCTCCGTTGAAAGTTGTTACTCTTATTTACCAAATGTTTTTTTGTTTTTGAAAATGTGAACAAAATCTCCGTTCTTTTTTTCTAGTCAATATTTTTTCAATAAGAGAGATTGATTGAAAATATAAAAAAACAAACATAGATCCGCACCAATATCTCCTTTATAGCTCTATTGAATTAAACCGGAAGTAAGTAAAATGAAAATGGTGCGTCAAAAACTTTAAACAGTAAATAAGTGATGTAAACGTTGTTATTTGGGTACAAAAATGATTTTCCTTTCGAGGAAAATGCATATTGTTTAATTTGATACGAGCTTTAATTTGATATATTATAATATTCGTTTTGATACCCCATTCAAAAGTTATCTCCGTTGAAAGTTGTAGCTCATATTTACCAAATGTGTTTTCGATTTTTAAAACGTGAACCACAATCATTTTCTTTTTCTCTTCTCTATTTTTTTCAATAAGAGAGATTGATTGAAAATATAAATAAACAAACCTAGATCGGCACCAATATCTCCTTTATATGTCTATTGAATTAAACCGGAAGTAAGTAAAATGAAAATGCTGCGTCAAAAACTTTAAACAATAAATAAATGATGTAAACAATGTTATTTGGGTACAAAAACGAATTTTTTCTTGCGAGACCAATGCATATTGTGTAATTTGATACGAGCTTCCATTTAATAAATTATAATATTCATTTCGATACACGAGTAAAAAGTTATCTTCGTTGAAAGTTGTTACTCTTATTTACCAAATGTTTTTTTGTTTTTGAAAATGGGAACAACATCTCCGTTCTTTTTTTCTACTCAATATTTTTTCAATAAGAGAGATTGATTGAAAATATAAAAAAACAAATCTAGATCGGCACCAATATCTCCTTTATAGGTCTGTTGGATTAAACCGGACGTAAGTAAAATGAAAATAGTGCATCAAAAACTTTAAACAGTAACTAAGTGATGTAAACGATGTTATTTGGGTACAAAAATGATTTTCCTTTTGAGGAAAATGAATATTGTTTAATTTGATACGAGCTTTAATTTGATATATTATAATATTCGTTTCGATACCCCAGTCAAAAGTTATCTCCGTTGAAAGTTGTAGCTCATATTTACCAAATGTGTTTTCGATTTTGAAAACGTGAACCACATTCATTTTCTTTTTCTCTTCTCTATTTTTTTCAATAAGAGAGATTGATTGAAAATATAAATAAACAAACCTAGGTCAGCACCAATATCTCCTTTATAGCTCTATTGAGTTAAACCTGAAGTAAGTAAAATTAAAATGCTACGTCAAAAAATTTAAACACTAAATAAATGATGTAAACGATGTTATTTGGGTACAAAAACGAATTTTTTCTTGCGAGACCAATGCATATTGTGTAATTTGATACGAGCTTCCATTTAAAAATTATAATATTCATTTCGATACCCGAGTAAAAAGTTATCTTCGTTGAAAGTTGTTACTCTTATTTACCAAATGTTTTTTTGTTTTTGAAAATGTGAACAACATCTCCGTTCTTTTTTTCTACTCAATATTTTTTCAATAAGAGAGATTGATTGAAAATATAAAAAAACAAATCTAGATCGGCACCAATATCTCCTTTATAGGTCTATTGGATTAAACCGGACGTAAGTAAAATGAAAATAGTGCGTCAAAAACTTTAAACAGTAACTAGGTGATGTAAACGATGTTATTTGGGTACAAAAATGATTTTCCTTGTGAGGAAAATGCATATTGTTTAAATTGATACGAGCTTTAATTTGATATATTATAATATTCGTTTCGATACCCCAGTCAAGAGTTATATCCGTTGAAAGTTGTAACTCATATTTACCAAACGTGTTTTTGATTTTGAAAATTTGAACAACATTCCTCTTCTTTTTCTCTTCTCTAATTTTTTTTGGAATAATAGAGATTGATTGAAAATATAAATAAAGAGAACCCTAGGTCGGCACCAATATCTCCTCTATAGCTCTCTTGAATTAAACCGGAAGTAAATAAAATGAAAATGGTGCGTCAAAATCTTTAAACACAAAATAAGTGATGTAAACGATGTTATTTGGGTACAAAAACGATTTTTTTTGCGAGACCAATGCATATTGTGTAATTTGATACGAGCTTCCATTTAATAAATTATAATATTCGTTTCGATACCCGAGTAAAAAGTTATCTCCGTTGAAAGTTGTTACTTTTTTTTACCAAATGTTTTTTTGTTTTTGAAAATGTGAACAAAATCTCCGTTCTTATTTTCTACTCAATATTTTTTCAATAAGAGAGATTGATTGAAAATATAAATAAACAAACCTTGATCGGCACCAATATCTCCTTTATAGCTCTATTGGATTAAACCGGAAGTAAGTAAAATGAAAATGTTGCGTCAAAAACTTTAAATAGTAAATAAGTGATGTAAACGTTGTTATTTGGGTACAAAAATGATTTTCCTTTCGAGGAAAATGCATATTGTTTAATTTGATACGAGCTTTAATTTGATATATTATAATATTCGTTTCGATACCCCATTCAAAAGTTATCTCCGTTGAGAGTTGTAACTCATATTTACCAAATATGTTTTCGATTTTGAAAATGTGAACCACATTCATTTTCTTGTTCTCCTCTCTATTTTTTTCAATAAGAGAGATTGATTGAAAATGAAAATAAACAAACCTATTTCGGCACCAATATCTCCTTTATAGGTCTATTGAATTAAACATGAAGTAAGTAAAATGAAAATGCTGCGTCAAAATCTTTAAACACAAAATAAGTGATGTAAACGATGTTATTTGGGTACAAAAACGAATTTTTTCTTGCGAGACCAATGCATATTGTGTAATTTGATACGAGCTTTAATTTGATATATTATAATATTCGTTTCGATACCCCAGTCAAAAGTTATCTCCGTTGAAAGTTGTAGCTCATATTTACCAAATGTGTTTTCGATTTTGAAAACGTGAACCACATTCATTTTCTTTTTCTCTTCTCTATTTTTTTTCAATAAGAGAGATTGATTGAAAATATAAATAAACAAACCTAGATCGGCACCAATATCTCCTTTATATGTCTATTGAATTAAACCGGAAGTAAGTAAAATGAAAATGCTGCGTCAAAAACTTTAAACACTAAATAAATGATGTAAACAATGTTATTTGGGTACAAAATCGAATTTTTTCTTGCGAGACCAATGCATATTGTGTAATTTGATACGAGCTTCCATTTAATAAATTATAATATTCTTTTCGATACCCGAGTAAAAAGTTATCTTCGTTGAAAGTTGTTACTCTTATTTACCAAATGTTTTTTTGTTTTTGAAAATGTGAACAACATCTCCGTTCTTTTTTTCTACTCAATATTTTTTCAATAAGAGAGATTGATTGAAAATATAAAAAAACAAATATAGATCGGCACCAATATCTCCTTTATAGGTCTATTGGATTAAACCGGACGTAAGTAAAATGAAAATAGTGCGTCAAAAACTTTAAACAGTAACTAAGTAATGTAAACGATGTTATTTGGGTACAAAAATGATTTTCCTTTCGAGGAAAATGCATATTGTTTAATTTGATACGAGCTTTAATTTGATATATTATAATATTCGTTTTGATACCCCATTCAAAAGATATCTCCGTTGAAAGTTGTAGCTCATATTTACCAAATGTGTTTTCGATTTTTAAAACGTGAACCACAATCATTTTCTTTTTCTCTTCTCTATTTTTTTCAATTAGAGAAATTGATTGAAAATATAAATAAACAAACCTAGGTCAGCACCAATATCTCCTTTATAGCTCTATTGAGTTAAACCTGAAGTAAGTAAAATTAAAATGCTACGTCAAAAAATTTAAACACTAAATAAATGATGTAAATGATGTTATTTGGGTACAAAAACGAATTTTTTCTTGCGAGACCAATGCATATTGTGTAATTTGAAACGAGCTTGCATTTAATAAATTATAATATTCATTTCGATACCCGAGTAAAAAGTTATCTTCGTTGAAAGTTGTTACTCTTATTTACCAAATGTTTTTTTGTTTTTGAAAATGTGAACAACATCTCCGTTCTTTTTTTCTACTCAATATTTTTTCAATAAGGGAGATTGATTGAAAATATAAAAAAACAAATCTAGATCGGCACCAATATCTCCTTTATAGGTCTGTTGGATTAAACCGGACGTAAGTAAAATGAAAATAGTGCATCAAAAACTTTAAACAGTAACTAAGTGATGTAAACGATGTTATTTGGGTACAAAAATGATTTTCCTTTTGAGGAAAATGAATATTGTTTAATTTGATACGAGCTTTAATTTGATATATTATAATATTCATTTCGATACCCCAGTCAAAAGTTATCTCCGTTGAAAGTTGTAGCTCATATTTACCAAATGTGTTTTCGATTTTGAAAACGTGAACCACATTCATTTTCTTTTTCTCTTCTCTATTTTTTTCAATAAGAGAGATTGATTGAAAATATAAATAAACAAACCTAGGTCAGCACCAATATCTCCTTTATAGCTCTATTGAGTTAAACCTGAAGTAAGTAAAATTAAAATGCTACGTCAAAAAATTTAAACACTAAATAAATTATGTAAACGATGTTATTTGGGTACAAAAACGAATTTTTTCTTGCGAGACCAATGCATATTGTGTAATTTGATACGAGCTTCCATTTAATAAATTATAATATTCATTTCGATACCCGAGTAAAAAGTTATCTTCGTTGAAAGTTGTTACTCTTATTTACCAAATGTTTTTTTGTTTTTGAAAATGTGAACAACATCTCCGTTCTTTTTTTCTACTCAATATTTTTTCAATAAGAGAGATTGATTGAAAATATAAAAAAACAAATCTAGATCGGCACCAATATCTCCTTTATAGGTCTATTGGATTAAACCGGGCGTAAGTAAAATGAAAATAGTGCGTCAAAAACTTTAAACAGTAACTAAGTGATGTAAACGATGTTATTTGGGTACAAAAATGATTTTCCTTGCTAGGAAAATGCATATTGTTTAAATTGATACGAGCTTTAATTTGATATATTATAATATTCGTTTCGATACCCCAGTCAAGAGTTATATCCGTTGAAAGTTGTAACTCATATTTACCAAACGTGTTTTTGATTTTGAAAATTTGAACAACATTCCTCTTCTTTTTCTCTTCTCTAATTTTTTTTGGAATAATAGAGATTGATTGAAAATATAAATAAAGAGAACCCTAGGTCGGCACCAATATCTCCTCTATAGCTCTCTTGAATTAAACCGGAAGTAAATAAAATGAAAATGGTGCGTCAAAATCTTTAAACACAAAATAAGTGATGTAAACGATGTTATTTGGGTACAAAAACAATTTTTTTTTTGCGAGACCAATGCATATTGTGTAATTTGATACGAGCTTCCATTTAATAAATTATAATATTCGTTTCGATACCCGAGTAAAAAGTTATCTCCGTTGAAAGTTGTTACTTTTTTTTACCAAATGTTTTTTTGTTTTTGAAAATGTGAACAAAATCTCCGTTCTTATTTTCTACTCAATATTTTTTCAATAAGAGAGATTGATTGAAAATATAAATAAACAAACCTTGATCGGCACCAATATCTCCTTTATAGCTCTATTGGATTAAACCGGAAGTAAGTAAAATGAAAATGTTGCGTCAAAAACTTTAAATAGTAAATAAGTGATGTAAACGTTGTTATTTGGGTACAAAAATGAGTTTCCTTTCGAGGAAAATGCATATTGTTTAATTTGATTCGAGCTTTAATTTGATATATTATAATATTCGTTTCGATACCCCATTCAAAAGTTATCTCCATTGAGAGTTGTAACTCATATTTACCAAATATGTTTTCGATTTTGAAAATGTGAACCACATTCATTTTCTTGTTCTCCTCTCTATTTTTTTCAATAAGAGAGATTGATTGAAAATGAAAATAAACAAACCTAGGTCGGCACCAATATCTCCTTTATAGGTCTATTGAATTAAACATGAAGTAAGTAAAATGAAAATGCTGCGTCAAAATCTTTAAACACAAAATAAGTGATGTAAACGATGTTATTTGGGTACAAAAACGATTTTTTTCTTGCGAGACCAATGCATATTGTGTAATTTGATACGAGCTTCCATTTAATAAATTATAATATTCGTTTGGATACCCGAGTAATAAGTTATCTTCATTGAAAGTGCTTACTCTTTTTTACCAAATGTTTTTTTGTTTTTGAAAATGTGAACAAAATCTCCGTTCTTTTTTTCTACTCAATATTTTTTCAATAAGAGAGATTGATTGAAAATATAAAAAAACAAACCTAGATCCGCAACAATATCTCCTTTATAGGTCTATTGAATTGAACCAGACGTAAGTAAAATGAAAATGGTGCGTCAAAAACTTTAAATAGTAAATAAGTGATGTAAACGATGTTATTTGGGTACAAAAATGATTTTCCTTTTGAGGAAAATGCATATTGTTTAATTTGATATGAGCTTTAATTTTATATATTATAATATTCGTTTCGATACCCAGTCAAAAGTTATCTCCGTTGAAAGTCGTAACTCATATTTACCAAATGTGTTTTTGATTTTTAAAATTTGAACAACATTCCCCTTCTTTTTCTCTTCTCTATTTTTTTTTGGAATAATAGAGATTGATTGAAAATATAAATAAAGAAAACCCTAGGTCGGCACCAATATCTCCTTTATAGCTCTCTTGAATTAAACCGGTAGTAAGTAAAATGAAAATGCTGCGTCAAAATCTTTAAACACAATATAAGCGATGTAAACGATGTTATTTGGGTACAAAAACGAATTTTTTCTTGCGGGACCAATGCATATTGTGTAATTTGATACGAGCTTTAATTTGATATATTATAATATTCGTTTCGATACCCCAGTCAAAAGTTATCTCCGTTGAAAGTTGTAGCTCATATTTACCAAATGTGTTTTCGATTTTGAAAACGTGAACCACATTCATTTTCTTTTTCTCTTCTCTATTTTTTTCAATAAGAGAGATTGATTGAAAATATAAATAAACAAACCTAGATCGGCACCAATATCTCCTTTATATGTCTATTGAATTAAACCGGAAGTAAGTAAAATGAAAATGTTGCGTCAAAAACTTTAAACACTAAATAAATGATGTAAACAATGTTATTTGGGTACAAAAACGAATTTTTTCTTGCGAGACCAATGCATATTGTGTAATTTGATACGAGCTTCCATTTCATAAATTATAATATTCGTTTCGATACCCGAGTAAAAAGTAATCTCCGTTGAAAGTTGTGACTCTTATTTACCAAATGTTTTTTTGTTTTTGAAAATATGAACAAAATATCCGTTCTTTTTTTCTACTCAATATTTTTTCAATAAGAGAGATTGATTGAAAATATAAGAAAACAAACATAGATCGGCACCAATATCTCCTTTATAGCTCTATTGAATTAAACCGGAAGTAAGTAAAATGAAAATGGTGCGTCAAAAACTTTAAACAGTAAATAAGTGATGTAAACGTTGTTATTTGGGTACAAAAATGATTTTCCTTTCGAGGAAAATGCATATTGTTTAATTTGATACGAGCTTTAATTTGATATATTATAATATTCGTTTCGATACCCCATTCAAAAGTTATCTCCGTTGAGAGTTTTAACTCATATTTACCAAATATGTTTTCGATTTTGAAAATGTGAACCACATTCATTTTCTTGTTCTCTTCTCTATTTTTTTCAATAAGAGAGATTGATTGAAAATGAAAATAAACAAACCTAGGTCGGCACCAATATCTCCTTTATAGGTCTATTGAATTAAACATGAAGTAAGTAAAATGAAAATGGTGCGTCAAAAACTTTAAACACTAAATAAATGATGTAAACAATGTTATTTGGGTACAAAAACGAATTTTTTCTTGCGAGACCAATGCATATTGTGTAATTTGATACGAGCTTCCATTTAATAAATTATAATATTCTTTTGGATACCCGAGTAATAAGTTATCTTCATTGAAAGTGCTTACTCTTTTTTACCAAATGTTTTTTTGTTTTTGAAAATGTGAACAAAATCTCCGTTCTTTTTTTCTACTCAATATTTTTTCAATAAGAGAGATTGATTGAAAATATAAAAAAACAAACCTAGATCCGCACCAATATCTCCTTTATAGGTCTATTGAATTGAACCAGACGTAAGTAAAATGAAAATGGTGCGTCAAAAACTTTAAATAGTAAATAAGTGATGTAAACGATGTTATTTGGGTACAAAAATGATTTTCCTTTTGAGGAAAATGCATATTGTTTAATTTGATATGAGCTTTAATTTTATATATTATAATATTCGTTTCGATACCCAGTCAAAAGTTATCTCCGTTGAAAGTCGTAACTCATATTTACCAAATGTGTTTTTGATTTTGAAAATTTGAACAACATTCCCCTTCTTTTTCTCTTCTCTATTTTTTTTTGGAATAATAGAGATTGATTGAAAATATAAATAAAGAAAACCCTAGGTCGGCACCAATTTCTCCTTTATAGCTCTCTTGAATTAAACCGGTAGTAAGTAAAATGAAAATGCTGCGTCAAAATCTTTAAACACAAAATAAGCGATGTAAACGATGTTATTTGGGTACAAAAACGAATTTTTTCTTGCGAGACCAATGCATATTGTGTAATTTGATACGAGCTTTAATTTGATATATTATAATATTCGTTTCGATACCCCAGTCAAAAGTTATCTCCGTTGAAAGTTGTAGCTCATATTTACTAAATGTGTTTTCGATTTTGAAAACGTGAACCACATTCATTTTCTTTTTCTCTTCTCTATTTTTTTTCAATAAGAGAGATTGATTGAAAATATAAATAAACAAACCTAGATCGGCACCAATATCTCCTTTATAGCTCTATTGAGTTAAACCTGAAGTAAGTAAAATTAAAATGCTACGTCAAAAAATTTAAACACTAAATAAATGATGTAAATGATGTTATTTGGGTACAAAAACGAATTTTTTCTTGCGAGACCAATGCATATTGTGTAATTTGAAACGAGCTTGCATTTAATAAATTATAATATTCATTTCGATACCCGAGTAAAAAGTTATCTTCGTTGAAAGTTGTTACTCTTATTTACCAAATGTTTTTTTGTTTTTGAAAATGTGAACAACATCTCCGTTCTTTTTTTCTACTGAATATTTTTTCAATAAGGGAGATTGATTGAAAATATAAAAAAACAAATCTAGATCGGCACCAATATCTCCTTTATAGGTCTGTTGGATTAAACCGGACGTAAGTAAAATGAAAATAGTGCATCAAAAACTTTAAACAGTAACTAAGTGATGTAAACGATGTTATTTGGGTACAAAAATGATTTTCCTTTTGAGGAAAATGAATATTGTTTAATTTGATACGAGCTTTAATTTGATATATTATAATATTCGTTTCGATACCCCAGTCAAAAGTTATCTCCGTTGAAAGTTGTAGCTCATATTTACCAAATGTGTTTTCGATTTTGAAAACGTGAACCACATTCATTTTCTTTTTCTCTTCTCTATTTTTTTCAATAAGAGAGATTGATTGAAAATATAAATAAACAAACCTAGGTCAGCACCAATATCTCCTTTATAGCTCTATTGAGTTAAACCTGAAGTAAGTAAAATTAAAATGCTACGTCAAAACATTTAAACACTAAATAAATGATGTAAACGATGTTATTTGGGTACAAAAACGAATTTTTTCTTGCGAGACCAATGCATATTGTGTAATTTGATACGAGCTTCCATTTAATAAATTATAATATTCATTTCGATACCCGAGTAAAAAGTTATCTTCGTTGAAAGTTGTTACTCTTATTTACCAAATGTTTTTTTGTTTTTGAAAATGTGAACAACATCTCCGTTCTTTTTTTCTACTCAATATTTTTTCAATAAGAGAGATTGATTGAAAATATAAAAAAACAAATCTAGATCGGCACCAATATCTCCTTTATAGGTCTATTGGATTAAACCGGACGTAAGTAAAATGAAAATAGTGCGTCAAAAACTTTAAACAGTAACTAAGTGATGTAAACGATGTTATTTGGGTACAAAAATGATTTTCCTTGCTAGGAAAATGCATATTGTTTAAATTGATACGAGCTTTAATTTGATATATTATAATATTCGTTTCGATACCCCAGTCAAGAGTTATATCCGTTGAAAGTTGTAACTCATATTTACCAAACGTGTTTTTGATTTTGAAAATTTGAACAACATTCCTCTTCTTTTTCTCTTCTCTAATTTTTTTTGGAATAATAGAGATTGATTGAAAATATAAATAAAGAGAACCCTAGGTCGGCACCAATATCTCCTCTATAGCTCTCTTGAATTAAACCGGAAGTAAATAAAATGAAAATGGTGCGTCAAAATCTTTAAACACAATATAAGCGATGTAAACGATGTTATTTGGGTACAAAAACGAATTTTTTCTTGCGAGACCAATGCATATTGTGTAATTTGATACGAGCTTTAATTTGATATATTATAATATTCGTTTCGATACCCCAGTCAAAAGTTATCTCCGTTGAAAGTTGTAGCTCATATTTACCAAATGTGTTTTCGATTTTGAAAACGTGAACCACATTCATTTTCTTTTTCTCTTCTCTATTTTTTTCAATAAGAGAGATTGATTGAAAATATAAATAAACAAACCTAGATCGGCACCAATATCTCCTTTATATGTCTATTGAATTAAACCGGAAGTAAGTAAAATGAAAATGCTGCGTCAAAAACTTTAAACACTAAATAAATCATGTAAACAATGTTATTTGGGTACAAAAACGAATTTTTTCTTGCGAGACCAATGCATATTGTGTAATTTGATACGAGCTTCCATTTCATAAATTATAATATTCGTTTCGATACCCGAGTAAAAAGTAATCTCCGTTGAAAGTTGTGACTCTTATTTACCAAATGTTTTTTTGTTTTTGAAAATATGAACAAAATATCCGTTCTTTTTTTCTACTCAATATTTTTTCAATAAGAGAGATTGATTGAAAATATAAGAAAACAAACATAGATCGGCACCAATATCTCCTTTATAGCTCTATTGAATTAAACCGGAAGTAAGTAAAATGAAAATGGTGCGTCAAAAACTTTAAACAGTAAATAAGTGATGTAAACGTTGTTATTTGGGTACAAAAATGATTTTCCTTTCGAGGAAAATGCATATTGTTTAATTTGATACGAGCTTTAATTTGATATATTATAATATTCGTTTCGATACCCCATTCAAAAGTTATCTCCGTTGAAAGTTGTAACTCATATTTACCAAACGTGTTTTTGATTTTGAAAATTTGAACAACATTCCTCTTCTTTTTCTCTTCTCTAATTTTTTTTGGAATAATAGAGATTGATTGAAAATATAAATAAAGAGAACCCTAGGTCGGCACCAATATCTCCTCTATAGCTCTCTTGAATTAAACCGGAAGTAAATAAAATGAAAATGTTGCGTCAAAATCTTTAAACACAATATAAGCGATGTAAACGATGTTATTTGGGTACAAAAACGAATTTTTTCTTGCGAGACCAATGCATATTGTGTAATTTGATACGAGCTTTAATTTGATATATTATAATATTCGTTTCGATACCCCAGTCAAAAGTTATCTCCGTTGAAAGTTGTAGCTCATATTTACCAAATGTGTTTTCGATTTTGAAAACGTGAACCACATTCATTTTCTTTTTCTCTTCTCTATTTTTTTCAATAAGAGAGATTGATTGAAAATATAAATAAACAAACCTAGATCGGCACCAATATCTCCTTTATATGTCTATTGAATTAAACCGGAAGTAAGTAAAATGAAAATGCTGCGTCAAAAACTTTAAACACTAAATAAATCATGTAAACAATGTTATTTGGGTACAAAAACGAATTTTTTCTTGCGAGACCAATGCATATTGTGTAATTTGATACGAGCTTCCATTTCATAAATTATAATATTCGTTTCGATACCCGAGTAAAAAGTAATCTCCGTTGAAAGTTGTGACTCTTATTTACCAAATGTTTTTTTGTTTTTGAAAATATGAACAAAATATCCGTTCTTTTTTTCTACTCAATATTTTTTCAATAAGAGAGATTGATTGAAAATATAAGAAAACAAACATAGATCGGCACCAATATCTCCTTTATAGCTCTATTGAATTAAACCGGAAGTAAGTAAAATGAAAATGGTGCGTCAAAAACTTTAAACAGTAAATAAGTGATGTAAACGTTGTTATTTGGGTACAAAAATGATTTTCCTTTCGAGGAAAATGCATATTGTTTAATTTGATACGAGCTTTAATTTGATATATTATAATATTCGTTTCGATACCCCATTCAAAAGTTATCTCCGTTGAGAGTTTTAACTCATATTTACCAAATATGTTTTCGATTTTGAAAATGTGAACCACATTCATTTTCTTGTTCTCTTCTCTATTTTTTTCAATAAGAGAGATTCATTGAAAATGAAAATAAACAAACCTAGGTCGGCACCAATATCTCCTTTATGGGTCTATTGAATTAAACATGAAGTAAGTAAAATGAAAATGGTGCGTCAAAAACTTTAAACACTAAATAAATGATGTAAACAATGTTATTTGGGTACAAAAACGAATTTTTTCTTGCGAGACCAATGCATATTGTGTAATTTGATACGAGCTTCCATTTCATAAATTATAATATTCGTTTCGATACCCGAGTAAAAATTAATCTCCGTTGAAAGTTGTTACTCTTATTTACCAAATGTTTTTTTGTTTTTGAAAATATGAACAAAATATCCATTCTTTTTTTCTACTCAATATTTTTTCAATAAGAGAGATTGATTGAAAATATAAAAAAACAAACCTAGATCGGCACCAATATCTCCTTTATAGCTCTATTGAATTAAACCGGAAGTAAGTATAATGAAAATGGTGCATCAAAAACTTTAAACAGTAAATAAGTGATGTAAACGTTGTTATTTGGGTACAAAAATGATTTTCCTTTCGAGGAAAATGCATATTGTTTAATTTGATACGAGCTTTAATTTGATATATTATAATATTCGTTTTGATACCCCATTCAAAAGTTATCTCCGTTGAAAGTTGTAGCTCATATTTACCAAATGTGTTTTCGATTTTTAAAACGTGAACCACAATCATTTTCTTTTTCTCTTCTCTATTTTTTTCAATAAGAGAGATTGATTGAAAATATAAATAAACAAACCTAGATCGGCACCAATATCTCCTTTATATGTCTATTGAATTAAACCGGAAGTAAGTAAAATGAAAATGCTGCGTCAAAAACTTTAAACACTAAATAAATGATGTAAACAATGTTATTTGGGTACAAAAACGAATTTTTTCTTGCGAGACCAATGCATATTGTGTAATTTGATACGAGCTTCCATTTCATAAATTATAATATTCGTTTCGATACCCGAGTAAAAAGTAATCTCCGTTGAAAGTTGTTACTCTTATTTACCAAATGTTTTTTTGTTTTTGAAAATGTGAACAAAATCTCCGTTCTTTTTTTCTAGTCAATATTTTTTCAATAAGAGAGATTGATTGAAAATATAAAAAAACAAACCTAGATCCGCACCAATATCTCCTTTATAGGTCTGTTGGATTAAACCGGACGTAAGTAAAATGAAAATAGTGCATCAAAAACTTTAAACAGTAACTAAGTGATGTAAACGATGTTATTTGGGTACAAAAATGATTTTCCTTTTGAGGAAAATGAATATTGTTTAATTTGATACGAGCTTTAATTTGATATATTATAATATTCGTTTCGATACCCTAGTCAAAAGTTATCTCCGTTGAAAGTTGTAGCTCATATTTACCAAATGTGTTTTCGATTTTGAAAACGTGAACCACATTCATTTTCTTTTTCTCTTCTCTATTTTTTTCAATAAGAGAGATTGATTGAAAATATAAATAAACAAACCTAGGTCAGCACCAATATCTCCTTTATAGCTCTATTGAGTTAAACCTGAAGTAAGTAAAATTAAAATGCTACGTCAAAAAATTTAAACACTAAATAAATGATGTAAACGATTTTATTTGGGTACAAAAACTAATTTTTTCTTGCGAGACCAATGCATATTGTGTAATTTGATACGAGCTTCCATTTAATAAATTATAATATTCGTTTGGATACCCGAGTAATAAGTTATCTCCGTTGAAAGTTGTTACTCTTTTTTACCAAATGTTTTTTTGTTTTTGAAAATGTGAACAAAATCTCCGTTCTTTTTTTCTACTCAATATTTTTTCAATAAGAGAGATTGATTGAAAATATAAAAAAACAAACCTAGATCCGCACCAATATCTCCTTTATAGGTCTATTGAATTGAACCAGACGTAAGTAAAATGAAAATGGTGCGTCAAAATCTTTAAATAGTAACTAAGTGATGTAAACGATGTTATTTGGGTACAAAAATGATTTTCCTTTTGAGGAAAATGCATATTGTTTAATTTGATATGAGCTTTAATTTTATATATTATAATATTCGTTTCGATACCCAGTCAAAAGTTATCTCCGTTGAAAGTCGTAACTCATATTTACCAAATGTGTTTTTGATTTTTAAAATTTGAACAACATTCCCCTTCTTTTTCTCTTCTCTATTTTTTTTTGGAATAATAGAGATTGATTGAAAATATAAATAAAGAAAACCCTAGGTCGGCACCAATATCTCCTTTATAGCTCTCTTGAATTAAACCGGTAGTAAGTAAAATGAAAATGCTGCGTCAAAATCTTTAAACACAATATAAGCGATGTAAACGATGTTATTTGGGTACAAAAACGAATTTTTTCTTGCGAGACCAATGCATATTGTGTAATTTGATACGAGCTTTAATTTGATATATTATAATATTCGTTTCGATACCCCAGTCAAAAGTTATCTCCGTTGAAAGTTGTAGCTCATATTTACCAAATGTGTTTTCGATTTTGAAAACGTGAACCACATTCATTTTCTTTTTCTCTTCTCTATTTTTTTCAATAAGAGAGATTGATTGAAAATATAAATAAACAAACCTAGATCGGCACCAATATCTCCTTTATATGTCTATTGAATTAAACCGGAATTAAGTAAAATGAAAATGTTGCGTCAAAAACTTTAAACACTAAATAAATGATGTAAACAATGTTATTTGGGTACAAAAACGAATTTTTTCTTGCGAGACCAATGCATATTGTGTAATTTGATACGAGCTTCCATTTCATAAATTATAATATTCGTTTCGATACCCGAGTAAAAAGTAATCTCCGTTGAAAGTTGTGACTCTTATTTACCAAATGTTTTTTTGTTTTTGAAAATATGAACAAAATATCCGTTCTTTTTTTCTACTCAATATTTTTTCAATAAGAGAGATTGATTGAAAATATAAGAAAACAAACATAGATCGGCACCAATATCTCCTTTATAGCTCTATTGAATTAAACCGGAAGTAAGTAAAATGAAAATGGTGCGTCAAAAACTTTAAACAGTAAATAAGTGATGTAAACGTTGTTATTTGGGTACAAAAATGATTTTCCTTTCGAGGAAAATGCATATTGTTTAATTTGATACGAGCTTTAATTTGATATATTATAATATTCGTTTCGATACCCCATTCAAAAGTTATCTCCGTTGAGAGTTTTAACTCATATTTACCAAATATGTTTTCGATTTTGAAAATGTGAACCACATTCATTTTCTTGTTCTCTTCTCTATTTTTTTCAATAAGAGAGATTGATTGAAAATGAAAATAAACAAACCTAGGTCGGCACCAATATCTCCTTTATAGGTCTATTGAATTAAACATGAAGTAAGTAAAATGAAAATGGTGCGTCAAAATCTTTAAACACAAAATAAGTGATGTAAACGATGTTATTTGGGTACAAAAACGATTTTTTTCTTGCGAGACCAATGCATATTGTGTAATTTGATACGAGCTTCCATTTAATAAATTATAATATTCGTTTGGATACCCGAGTAATAAGTTATCTCCGTTGAAAGTTGTTACTCTTTTTTACCAAATGTTTTTTTGTTTTTGAAAATGTGAACAAAATCTCCGTTCTTTTTTTCTACTCAATATTTTTTCAATAAGAGAGATTGATTGAAAATATAAAAAAACAAACCTAGATCGGCACCAATATCTCCTTTATAGCTCTATTGAATTAAACCGGAAGTAAGTAAAATGAAAATGGTGCGTCAAAAACTTTAAACAGTAAATAAGTGATGTAAACGTTGTTATTTGGGTACAAAAATGATTTTCCTTTCGAGGAAAATGCATATTGTTTAATTTGATACGAGCTTTAATTTGATATATTATAATATTCGTTTTGATACCCCATTCAAAAGTTATCTCCGTTGAAAGTTGTAGCTCATATTTACCAAATGTGTTTTCGATTTTTAAAACGTGAACCACAATCATTTTCTTTTTCTCTTCTCTATTTTTTTCAATAAGAGAGATTGATTGAAAATATAAATAAACAAACCTAGATCGGCACCAATATCTCCTTTATATGTCTATTGAATTAAACCGGAAGTAAGTAAAATGAAAATGCTGCGTCAAAAACTTTAAACACTAAATAAATGATGTAAACAATGTTATTTGGGTACAAAAACGAATTTTTTCTTGCGAGACCAATGCATATTGTGTAATTTGATACGAGCTTCCATTTCATAAATTATAATATTCGTTTCGATACCCGAGTAAAACGTAATCTCCGTTGAAAGTTGTTACTCTTATTTACCAAATGTTTTTTTGTTTTTGAAAATGTGAACAAAATCTCCGTTCTTTTTTTCTAGTCAATATTTTTTGAATAAGAGAGATTGATTGAAAATATAAAAAAACAAACCTAGATCCGCACCAATATCTCCTTTATAGGTCTATTGAATTGAACCAGACGTAAGTAAAATGAAAATGGTGCGTCAAAATCTTTAAATAGTAAATAAGTGATGTAAACGATGTTATTTGGGTACAAAAATGATTTTCCTTTTAAGGAAAATGAATATTGTTTAATTTGATACGAGCTTTAATTTGATATATTATAATATTCGTTTCGATACCCCAGTCAAAAGTTATCTCCGTTGAAAGTTGTAGCTCATATTTACCAAATGTGTTTTCGATTTTGAAAACGTGAACCACATTCATTTTCTTTTTCTCTTCTCTATTTTTTTCAATAAGAGAGATTGATTGAAAATATAAATAAACAAACCTAGGTCAGCACCAATATCTCCTTTAAAGCTCTATTGAGTTAAACCTGAAGTAAGTAAAATTAAAATGCTACGTCAAAAAATTTAAACACTAAATAAATGATGTAAACGATGTTATTTGGGTACAAAAACGAATTTTTTCTTGCGAGACCAATGCATATTGTGTAATTTGATACGAGCTTCCATTTAATAAATTATAATATTCATTTCGATACCCGAGTAAAAAGTTATCTTCGTTGAAAGTTGTTACTCTTATTTACCAAATGTTTTTTTGTTTTTGAAAATGTGAACAACATCTCCGTTCTTTTTTTCTACTCAATATTTTTTCAATAAGAGAGATTGATTGAAAATATAAAAAACCAAATCTAGATCGGCACCAATATCTCCTTTATAGGTCTATTAGATTAAACCGGACGTAAGTAAAATGAAAATAGTGCGTCAAAAACTTTAAACAGTAACTAAGTGATGTAAACGATGTTATTTGGGTACAAAAATGATTTTCCTTTCTAGGAAAATGCATATTGTTTAAATTGATACGAGCTTTAATTTGATATATTATAATATTCGTTTCGATACCCCAGTCAAGAGTTATATCCGTTGAAAGTTGTAACTCATATTTACCAAACGTGTTTTTGATTTTGAAAATTTGAACAACATTCCTCTTCTTTTTCTCTTCTCTAATTTTTTTTGGAATAATAGAGATTGATTGAAAATATAAATAAAGAGAACCCTAGGGCGGCACCAATATCTCCTCTATAGCTCTCTTGAATTAAACCGGAAGTAAATAAAATGAAAATGGTGCGTCAAAATCTTTAAACACAAAATAAGTGATGTAAACGATGTTATTTGGGTACAAAAACGATTTTTTTTTGCGAGACCAATACATATTGTGTAATTTGATACGAGCTTCCATTTAATCAATTATAATATTCGTTTCGATACCCGAGTAAAAAGTTATCTCCGTTGAAAGTTGTTACTTTTTTTTACCAAATGTTTTTTTGTTTTTGAAAATGTGAACAAAATCTCCGTTCTTATTTTCTACTCAATATTTTTTCAATAAGAGAGATTGATTGAAAATATAAATAAACAAACCTTGATCGGCACCAATATTTCCTTTATAGCTCTATTGGATTAAACCGGAAGTAAGTAAAATGAAAATGTTGCGTCAAAAACTTTAAATAGTAAATAAGTGATGTAAACGTTGTTATTTGGGTACAAAAATGATTTTCCTTTCGAGGAAAATGCATATTGTTTAATTTGATACGAGCTTTAATTTGATATATTATAATATTCGTTTCGATACCCCATTCAAAAGTTATCTCCGTTGAGAGTTGTAACTCATATTTACCAAATATGTTTTCGATTTTGAAAATGTGAACCACATTCATTTTCTTGTTCTCCTCTCTATTTTTTTCAATAAGAGATATTGATTGAAAATGAAAATAAACAAACCTAGGTCGGCACCAATATCTCCTTTATAGGTCTATTGAATTAAACATGAAGTAAGTAAAATGTAAATGCTGCGTCAAAATCTTTAAACACAAAATAAGTGATGTAAACGATGTTATTTGGGTACAAAAACGATTTTTTTCTTGCGAGACCAATGCATATTGTGTAATTTGATACGAGCTTCCATTTAATAAATTATAATATTCGTTTGGATACCCGAGTAATAAGTTATCTCCGTTGAAAGTTGTTACTCTTTTTTACCAAATGTTTTTTTGTTTTTGAAAATGTGAACAAAATCTCCGTTCTTTTTTTCTACTCAATATTTTTTCAATAAGAGAGATTGATTGAAAATATAAAAAAACAAACCTAGATCGGCACCAATATCTCCTTTATAGCTCTATTGAATTAAACCGGAAGTAAGTAAAATGAAAATGGTGCGTCAAAAACTTTAAACAGTAAATAAGTGATGTAAACGTTGTTATTTGGGTACAAAAATGATTTTCCTTTCGAGGAAAATGCATATTGTTTAATTTGATACGAGCTTTAATTTGATATATTATAATATTCGTTTTGATACCCCATTCAAAAGTTATCTCCGTTGAAAGTTGTAGCTCATATTTACCAAATGTGTTTTCGATTTTTAAAACGTGAACCACAATCATTTTCTTTTTCTCTTCTCTATTTTTTTCAATAAGAGAGATTGATTGAAAATATAAATAAACAAACCTAGATCGGCACCAATATCTCCTTTATATGTCTATTGAATTAAACCGGAAGTAAGTAAAATGAAAATGCTGCGTCAAAAACTTTAAACACTAAATAAATGATGTAAACAATGTTATTTGGGTACAAAAACGAATTTTTTCTTGCGAGACCAATGCATATTGTGTAATTTGATACGAGCTTCCATTTCATAAATTATAATATTCGTTTCGATACCCGAGTAAAAAGTAATCTCCGTTGAAAGTTGTTACTCTTATTTACCAAATGTTTTTTTGTTTTTGAAAATGTGAACAAAATCTCCGTTCTTTTTTTCTAGTCAATATTTTTTGAATAAGAGAGATTGATTGAAAATATAAAAAAACAAACCTAGATCCGCACCAATATCTCCTTTATAGGTCTATTGAATTGAACCAGACGTAAGTAAAATGAAAATGGTGCGTCAAAATCTTTAAATAGTAAATAAGTGATGTAAACGATGTTATTTGGGTACAAAAATGATTTTCCTTTTAAGGAAAATGAATATTGTTTAATTTGATACGAGCTTTAATTTGATATATTATAATATTCGTTTCGATACCCCAGTCAAAAGTTATCTCCGTTGAAAGTTGTAGCTCATATTTACCAAATGTGTTTTCGATTTTGAAAACGTGAACCACATTCATTTTCTTTTTCTCTTCTCTATTTTTTTCAATAAGAGAGATTGATTGAAAATATAAATAAACAAACCTAGGTCAGCACCAATATCTCCTTTAAAGCTCTATTGAGTTAAACCTGAAGTAAGTAAAATTAAAATGCTACGTCAAAAAATTTAAACACTAAATAAATGATGTAAACGATGTTATTTGGGTACAAAAACGAATTTTTTCTTGCGAGACCAATGCATATTGTGTAATTTGATACGAGCTTCCATTTAATAAATTATAATATTCATTTCGATACCCGAGTAAAAAGTTATCTTCGTTGAAAGTTGTTACTCTTATTTACCAAATGTTTTTTTGTTTTTGAAAATGTGAACAACATCTCCGTTCTTTTTTTCTACTCAATATTTTTTCAATAAGAGAGATTGATTGAAAATATAAAAAACCAAATCTAGATCGGCACCAATATCTCCTTTATAGGTCTATTAGATTAAACCGGACGTAAGTAAAATGAAAATAGTGCGTCAAAAACTTTAAACAGTAACTAAGTGATGTAAACGATGTTATTTGGGTACAAAAATGATTTTCCTTTCTAGGAAAATGCATATTGTTTAAATTGATACGAGCTTTAATTTGATATATTATAATATTCGTTTCGATACCCCAGTCAAGAGTTATATCCGTTGAAAGTTGTAACTCATATTTACCAAACGTGTTTTTGATTTTGAAAATTTGAACAACATTCCTCTTCTTTTTCTCTTCTCTAATTTTTTTGGAATAATAGAGATTGATTGAAAATATAAATAAAGAGAACCCTAGGGCGGCACCAATATCTCCTCTATAGCTCTCTTGAATTAAACCGGAAGTAAATAAAATGAAAATGGTGCGTCAAAATCTTTAAACACAAAATAAGTGATGTAAACGATGTTATTTGGGTACAAAAACGATTTTTTTTTTGCGAGACCAATGCATATTGTGTAATTTGATACGAGCTTCCATTTAATCAATTATAATATTCGTTTCGATACCCGAGTAAAAAGTTATCTCCGTTGAAAGTTGTTACTTTTTTTTACCAAATGTTTTTTTGTTTTTGAAAATGTGAACAAAATCTCCGTTCTTATTTTCTACTCAATATTTTTTCAATAAGAGAGATTGATTGAAAATATAAATAAACAAACCTTGATCGGCACCAATATCTCCTTTATAGCTCTATTGGATTAAACCGGAAGTAAGTAAAATGAAAATGTTGCGTCAAAAACTTTAAATAGTAAATAAGTGATGTAAACGTTGTTATTTGGGTACAAAAATGATTTTCCTTTCGAGGAAAATGCATATTGTTTAATTTGATACGAGCTTTAATTTGATATATTATAATATTCGTTTCGATACCCCATTCAAAAGTTATCTCCGTTGAGAGTTGTAACTCATATTTACCAAATATGTTTTCGATTTTGAAAATGTGAACCACATTCATTTTCTTGTTCTCCTCTCTATTTTTTTCAATAAGAGAGATTGATTGAAAATGAAAATAAACAAACCTAGGTCGGCACCAATATCTCCTTTATAGGTCTATTGAATTAAACATGAAGTAAGTAAAATGTAAATGCTGCGTCAAAATCTTTAAACACAAAATAAGTGATGTAAACGATGTTATTTGGGTACAAAAACGATTTTTTTCTTGCGAGACCAATGCATATTGTGTAATTTGATACGAGCTTCCATTTAATAAATTATAATATTCGTTTGGATACCCGAGTAATAAGTTATCTCCGTTGAAAGTTGTTACTCTTTTTTACCAAATGTTTTTTTGTTTTTGAAAATGTGAACAAAATCTCCGTTCTTTTTTTCTACTCAATATTTTTTCAATAAGAGAGATTGATTGAAAATATAAAAAAACAAACCTAGATCCGCACCAATATCTCCTTTATAGGTCTATTGAATTGAACCAGACGTAAGTAAAATGAAAATGGTGCGTCAAAATCTTTAAATAGTAAATAAGTGATGTAAACGATGTTATTTGGGTACAAAAATGATTTTCCTTTTGAGGAAAATGCATATTGTTTAATTTGATATGAGCTTTAATTTTATATATTATAATATTCGTTTCGATACCCAGTCAAAAGTTATCTCCGTTGAAAGTCGTAACTCATATTTACCAAATGTGTTTTTGATTTTTAAAATTTGAACAACATTCCCCTTCTTTTTCTCTTCTCTATTTTTTTTTGGAATAATAGAGATTGATTGAAAATATATATAAATAAAACCCTAGGTCGGCACCAATATCTCCTTTATAGCTCTCTTGAATTAAACCGGTAGTAAGTAAAATGAAAATGCTGCGTCAAAATCTTTAAACACAAAATAAGCGATGTAAACGATGTTATTTGGGTACAAAAACGAATTTTTTCTTGCGAGACCAATGCATATTTTGTAATTTGATACGAGCTTTAATTTGATATATTATAATATTCGTTTCGATACCCCACTCAAAAGTTATCTCCGTTGAAAGTTGTAGATCATATTTACCAAATGTGTTTTCGATTTTGAAAACGTGAACCACATTCATTTTCTTTTTCTCTTCTCTATTTTTTTCAATAAGAGAGATTGATTGAAAATATAAATAAACAAACCTAGGTCAGCACCAATATCTCCTTTATAGCTCTATTGAGTTAAACCTGAAGTAAGTAAAATTAAAATGCTACGTCAAAAAATTTAAACACTAAATAAATGATGTAAACGATGTTATTTGGGTACAAAAACGAATTTTTTCTTGCGAGACCAATGCATATTGTGTAATTTGATACGAGCTTCCATTTAATAAATTATAATATTCGTTTGGATACCCGAGTAATAAGTTATCTACGTTGAAAGTTGTTACTCTTTTTTACCAAATGTTTTTTTGTTTTGGAAAATGTGAACAAAATCTCCGTTCTTTTTTTCTACTCAATATTTTTTCAATAAGAGAGATTGATTGAAAATATAAAAAAACAAACCTAGATCCGCACCAATATCTCCTTTATAGGTCTATTGAATTGAACCAGACGTAAGTAAAATGAAAATGGTGCGTCAAAATCTTTAAAAAGTAAATAAGTGATGTAAACGATGTTATTTGGGTACAAAAATGATTTTCCTTTTGAGGAAAATGCATATTGTTTAATTTGATATGAGCTTTAATTTTATATATTATAATATTCGTTTCGATACCGAGTCAAAAGTTATCTCCGTTGAAAGTCGTAACTCATATTTACCAAATGTGTTTTTGATTTTTAAAATTTGAACAACATTCCCCTTCTTTTTCTCTTCTCTATTTTTTTTGGGAATAATAGAGATTGATTGAAAAAATATATAAATAAAACCCTAGGTCGGCACCAATATCTCCTTTATAGCTCTCTTGAATTAAACCGGTAGTAAGTAAAATGAAAATGCTGCGTCAAAATCTTTAAACACAAAATAAGCGATGTAAACGATGTTATTTGGGTACAAAAACGAATTTTTTCTTGCGAGACCAATGCATATTGTGTAATTTGATACGAGCTTTAATTTGATATATTATAATATTCGTTTCGATACCCCAGTCAAAAGTTATCTCCGTTGAAAGTTGTAGCTCATATTTACCAAATGTGTTTTCGATTTTGAAAACGTGAACCACATTCATTTTCTTTTTCTCTTCTCTATTTTTTTCAATAAGAGAGATTGATTGAAAATATAAATAAACAAACCTAGGTCAGCACCAATATCTTTTTTATAGCTCTATTGAGTTAAACCTCAAGTAAGTAAAATTAAAATGCTACGTCAAAAAATTTAAACACTAAATAAATGATGTAAACGATGTTATTTGGGTACAAAAACGAATTTTTTCTTGCGAGACCAATGCATATTGTGTAATTTGATACGAGCTTCCATTTAATAAATTATAATATTCATTTCGATACACGAGTAAAAAGTTATCTTCGTTGAAAGTTGTTACTCTTATTTACCAAATGTTTTTTTGTTTTTGAAAATGGGAACAACATCTCCGTTCTTTTTTTCTACTCAATATTTTTTCAATAAGAGAGATTGATTGAAAATATAAAAAAACAAATCTAGATCGGCACCAATATCTCCTTTATAGGTCTATTGGATTAAACCGGACGTAAGTAAAATGAAAATAGTGCGTCAAAAACTTTAAATAGTAACTAAGTGATGTAAACGATGTTATTTGGGTACAAAAATGATTTTCCTTTTGAGGAAAATGCATATTGTTTAAATTGATACGAGCTTTAATTTGATATATTATAATATTCGTTTCGATACACCAGTCAAGAGTTATCTCCGTTGAAAGTTGTAACTCATATTTACCAAACGTGTTTTTGATTTTGAAAATTTGAACAACATTCCTCTTCTTTTTCTCTTCTCTATTTTTTTTTGGAATAATAGAGATTGATTGAAAATATAAATAAAGAGAACCCTAGGTCGGCACCAATATCTCCTCTATAGCTCTCTTGAATTAAACCGGAAGTAAATAAAATGAAAATGGTGCGTCAAAATCTTTAAACACAAAATAAGTGATGTAAACGATGTTATTTGGGTACAAAAACGATTTTTTTTTTGCGAGACCAATGCATATTGTGTAATTTGATACGAGCTTCCATTTAATAAATTATAATATTCGTTTCGATACCCGAGTAAAAAGTTATCTCCGTTGAAAGTTGTTACTCTTATTTACCAAATGTTTTTTTGTTTTTGAAAATGTGAACAACATCTCCGTTCTTTTTTTCTACTCAATATTTTTTCAATAAGAGAGATTGATTGAAAATATAAAAAAACAAATCTAGATCGGCACCAATATCTCCTTTATAGGTCTGTTGGATTAAACCGGACGTAAGTAAAATGAAAATAGTGCGTCAAAAACTTTAAACAGTAACTAAGTTATGTAAACGATGTTATTTGGATACAAAAATGATTTTCCTTTCGAGGAAAATGCATATTGTTTAATTTGATACGAGCTTTAATTTGATATATTATAATATTCGTTTCGATACCGCAGTCAAAAGTTATCTCCGTTGAAAGTTGTAACTCATATTTACCAAACGTGTTTTTGATTTTGAAAATAAGAACAACATTCCTCTTCTTTTTCTCTTCTCTATTTTTTTGGAATAATAGAGATTGATTGAAAATATAAATAAAGAAAACCCTAGGTCGGCACCAATATCTCCTTTATAGCTCTTTTGAATTAAACCGGAAGTAAGTAAAATGAAAATGGTGCGTCAAAAACTTTAAACAGTAAATAAGTGATGTAAACGATGTTATTTGGGTACAAAAATGATTTTCCTTTTGAGGAAAATGCATATTGTTTAAATTGATACGAGCTTTAATTTGATATATTATAATATTCGTTTCGATACCCCAGTCAAAAGTCATCTCCGTTGAAAGTTGTAACTCATATTTACCAAATGTGTTTTTGATTTTGAAAATGTGAACAACATTCCTCTTCTTTTTGTCTTCTCTATTTTTTTTTGGAATAATAGAGATTGATTGAAAATATAAATAAAGCAAACCCTAGGTCGGCACCAATATCTCCTTTATAGCTCTCTTGAATTAAACCGGAAGTAAGTAAAATGAAAATGGTGCGTCAAAATTTTTAAACACTAAATAAGTGATGTAAACGATGTTATTTGGGTACAAAAATGATTTTTTTCTTGCGAGACCAATGCATATTGTGTAATTTGATACGAGCTTCCATTTCATAAATTATAATATTCGTTTCCATACCCGAGTAAAAAGTAATCTCCGTTGAAAGTTGTTATTCTTATTTACCAAATGTTTTTTGGTTTTTGAAAATGTGAACAACATCTCCGTTCTTTTTTTCTACTCAATATTTTTCCAATAAGAAAGATTGATTGAAAATATAAAAAAACAGACCTTGATCGGCACTAATATCTCCTTTATAGATCTATTGAATTAAACCGAACGTAAGTAAAATGAAAATAGTGCGTCAAAAACTTTAAACAGTAAATAAGTGATGTAAACGTTGTTATTTGGGTACAAAAATGATTTTCCTTTCGAGGAAAATGCATATTGTTAAATTTGATACGAGCTTTAATTTGATATATTATAATATTCGGTTCGATACCCCAGTCAAAAGTTATCTCTGTTGAAAGTTGTAGCTCATATTTACCAAATGTGTTTTCGATTTTGAAAACGTGAACCACATTCATTTTCTTTTTCTCTTCTCTATTTTTTTCAATAAGAGAGATTGATTGAAAATATAAATAAACAAACCTAGGTCAGAACCAATATCTCCTTTATAGCTCTATTGAGTTAAACCTGAAGTAAGTAAAATTAAAATGCTACGTCAAAAAATTTAAACACTAAATAAATGATGTAAACGATGTTATTTGGGTACAAAAACGAATTTTTTCTTGCGAGACCAATGCATATTGTGTAATTTGATACGAGCTTCCATTTAATAAATTATAATATTCATTTCGATACCCGAGTAAAAAGTTATCTTCGTTGAAAGTTGTTACTCTTATTTACCAAATGTTTTTTTGTTTTTGAAAATGTGAACAACATCTCCGTTCTTTTTTTCTACTCAATATTTTTTCAATAAGAGAGATTGATTGAAAATATAAAAAAACAAATCTAGATCGGCACCAATATCTCCTTTATAGGTCTATTGGATTAAACCGGACGTAAGTAAAATGAAAATAGTGCGTCAAAAACTTTAAACAGTAACTAAGTGATGTAAACTATGTTATTTGGGTACAAAAATGATTTTCCTTTTGAGGAAAATGCATATTGTTTAAATTGATACGAGCTTTAATTTGATATATTATAATATTCGTTTCGATACCCCAGTCAAGAGTTATCTCCGTTGAAAGTTGTAACTCATATTTACCAAACGTGTTTTTGATTTTGAAAATTTGAACAACATTCCTCTTCTTTTTCTCTTCCCTATTTTTTTTGGAATAATAGAGATTGATTGAAAATATAAATAAAGAGAACCCTAGGTCGGCACCAATATCTCCTCCATAGCTCTCTTGAATTAAACCGGAAGTAAATAAATAGAAAATGGTGCGTCAAAATCTTTAAACACAAAATAAGTGATGTAAACGATGTTATTTGGGTACAAAAACGATTTTTTTTTGCGAGACCAATGCATATTGTGTAATTTCATACGAGCTTCCATTTAATAAATTATAATATTCGTTTCGATACCCGAGTAAAAAGTTATCTCCGTTGAAAGTTGTTACTGTTTTTTACCAAATGTTTTTTTGTTTTTGAAAATGTGAACAAAATCTCCGTTCTTATTTCTACTCAATATTTTTTCAATAAGAGAGATTGATTGAAAATATAAATAAACAAACCTTGATCGGCACCAATATCTCCTTTATAGCTATATTGAAATACACCGGACGTAAGTAAAATGAAAATAGTGCGTCAAAAACTTTAAACAGTAACTAAGTTATGTAAACGATGTTATTTGGGTACAAAAATGATTTTCCTTTCGAGGAAAATGCATATTGTTTAATTTGATACGAGCTTTAATTTGATATATTATAATATTCGTTTCGATACCGCAGTCAAAAGTTATCTCCGTTCAAAGTTGTAACTCATATTTACCAAACGTGTTTTTGATTTTGAAAATAAGAACAACATTCCTCTTCTTTTTCTCTTCTCTATTTTTTTTGGAATAATAGAGATTGATTGAAAATGAAAATAAACAAACCTAGGTCGGCACCAATATCTCCTTTATAGGTCTATTGAATTAAACATGGAGTAAGTAAAATGAAAATGCTGCGTCAAAAACTTTAAACACTAAATAAATGATGTAAACAATGTTATTTGGGTACAAAAACGAATTTTTTCTTGCGAGACCAATGCATATTGTGTAATTTGATACGAGCTTCCATTTCATAAATTATAATATTCGTTTCGATACCCGAGTAAAAAGTAATCTCCGTTGAAAGTTGTTACTCTTATTTACCAAATGTTTTTTTGTTTTTGAAAATATGAACAAAATATCCGTTCTTTTTTTCTACTCAATATTTTTTCAATAAGAGAGATTGATTGAAAATATAAGAAAACAAACATAGATCGGCACCAATATCTCCTTTATAGCTCTATTGAATTAAACCGGAAGTAAGTAAAATGAAAATGATGCGTCAAAAATTTTAAACAGTAAATAAGTGATGTAAACGTTGTTATTTGGGTACAAAAATGATTTTCCTTTCGAGGAAAATGCATATTGTTTAATTTGATACGAGCTTTAATTTGATATATTATAATATTCGTTTCGATACCCCAGTCAAAAGTTTTCTCCGTTGAAAGTTGTAACTCATATTTACCAAATGTGTTTTTGATTTTGAAAATTTGAACAACATTCCTCTTCTTTTTCTCTTCTCTATTTTTTTTGGAATAATAGAGATTGATTGAAAATATAAATAAAGAAAACCTTAGGTCGGCACCGATATCTCCTTTATAGCTCTATTGAATTAAACGTGAATTAAGTAAAATGAAAATGCTGCATCAAAAACTTTAAACACTAAATAAATGATGTAAACGATGTTATTTGGGTACAAAAACGATTTTTTTCTTGCATGACCAATGCATATTGTGTAATTTGATAAGAGCTTCCATTTCATAAATTATAATATTCGTTTCGATACCCGAGTAAAAAGTAATCTCCTTTGAAAGTTGTTACTCTTATTTACCAAATGTTTTTTTGTTTTTGAAAATATGAACAAAATATCCGTTTTTTTTTTCTACTCAATATTTTTTCAATAAGAGAGATTGATTGAAAATATAAGAAAACAAACATAGATCGGCACCAATATCTCCTTTATAGCTCTATTGAATTAAACCGGAAGTAAGTAAAATGAAAATGGTGCGTCAAAAACTTTAAACAGTAAATAAGTGATGTAAACGTTGTTATTAGGGTACAAAAATGATTTTCCTTTCGAGGAAAATGCATATTGTTTAATTTGATACGAGCTTTAATTTGATATATTATAATATTCGTTTCGATACCCCATTCAAAAGTTATCTCCGTTGAGAGTTTTAACTCATATTTACCAAATATGTTTTCGATTTTGAAAATGAGAGCCACATTCATTTTCTTGTTCTCTTCTCTATTTTTTTCAATAAGAGAGATTGATTGAAAATGAAAATAAACAAACCTAGGTCGGCACCAATATCTACTTTATAGGTCTATTGAATTAAACATGAAGTAAGTAAAATGAAAATGGTGCGTCAAAAACTTTAAACACTAAATAAATGATGTAAACAATGTTATTTGGGTACAAAAACGAATTTTTTCTTGCGAGACCAATGCATATTGTGTAATTTGATACGAGCTTCCATTTCATAAATTATAATATTCGTTTCGATACCCGAGTAAAAAGTTATCTTCGTTGAAAGTTGTTCCTCTTATTTACCAAATGTTTTTTTGTTTTTGAAAATGTGAACAACATCTCCGTTTCTTTTTTCTACTCAATTTTTTTTCAATAAGGGAGATTGATTGAAAATATAAAAAAACAAATCTAGATCGGCACCAATATCTCCTTTATAGGTCTGTTGGATTAAACCGGACGTAAGTAAAATGAAAATAGTGCGTCAAAAACTTTAAACAGTAACTAAGTGATGTAAACGATGTTATTTGGGTACAAAAATGATTTTCCTTTTGAGGAAAATGAATATTGTTTAATTTGATACGAGCTTTAATTTGATATATTATAATATTCGGTTCGATACCCCAGTCAAAAGTTATCTCCGTTGAAAGTTGTAGCTCATATTTACCAAATGTGTTTTCGATTTTGAAAACGTGAACCACATTCATTTTCTTTTTCTCTTCTCTATTTTTTTCAATAAGAGAGATTGATTGAAAATATAAATAAACAAACCTAGGTCAGAACCAATATCTCCTTTATAGCTCTATTGAGTTAAACCTGAAGTAAGTAAAATTAAAATGCTACGTCAAAAAATTTAAACACTAAATAAATGATGTAAACGATGTTATTTGGGTACAAAAACGAATTTTTTCTTGCGAGACCAATGCATATTGTGTAATTTGATACGAGCTTCCATTTAAAAATTATAATATTCATTTCGATACCCGAGTAAAAAGTTATCTTCGTTGAAAGTTGTTACTCTTATTTACCAAATGTTTTTTTGTTTTTGAAAATGTGAACAACATCTCCGTTCTTTTTTTCTACTCAATATTTTTTCAATAAGAGAGATTGATTGAAAATATAAAAAAACAAATCTAGATCGGCACCAATATCTCCTTTATAGGTCTATTGGATTAAACCGGACGTAAGTAAAATTAAAATAATGCGTCAAAAACTTTAAACAGTAACTAAGTGATGTAAACGATGTTATTTGGGTACAAAAATGATTTTCCTTTTGAGGAAAATGCATATTGTTTAAATTGATACGAGCTTTAATTTGATATATTATAATATTCGTTTCGATACCCCAGTCAAGAGTTATCTCCGTTGAAAGTTGTAACTCATATTTACCAAACGTGTTTTTGATTTTGAAAATTTGAACAACATTCCTCTTCTTTTTCTCTTCTCTATTTTTTTTGGAATAATAGAGATTGATTGAAAATATAAATAAAGAGAACCCTAGGTCGGCACCAATATCTCCTCTATAGCTCTCTTGAATTAAACCGGAAGTAAATAAATAGAAAATGGTGCGTCAAAATCTTTAAACACAAAATAAGTGATGTAAACGATGTTATTTGGGTACAAAAACGATTTTTTTTTGCGAGACCAATGCATATTGTGTAATTTCATACGAGCTTCCATTTAATAAATTATAATATTCGTTTCGATACCCGAGTAAAAAGTTATCTCCGTTGAAAGTTGTTACTGTTTTTTACCAAATGTTTTTTTGTTTTTGAAAATGTGAACAAAATCTCCGTTCTTATTTCTACTCAATATTTTTTCAATAAGAGAGATTGATTGAAAATATAAATAAACAAACCTTGATCGGCACCAATATCTCCTTTATAGCTATATTGAAATACACCGGACGTAAGTAAAATGATAATAGTGCGTCAAAAACTTTAAACAGTAACTAAGTTATGTAAACGATGTTATTTGGGTACAAAAATGATTTTCCTTTCGAGGAAAATGCATATTGTTTAATTTGATACGAGCTTTAATTTGATATATTATAATATTCGTTTCGATACCGCAGTCAAAAGTTATCTCCGTTGAAAGTTGTAACTCATATTTACCAAACGTGTTTTTGATTTTGAAAATAGGAACAACATTCCTCTTCTTTTTCTCTTCTCTATTTTTTTTGGAATAATAGAGATTGATTGAAAATGAAAATAAACAAACCTAGGTCGGCACCAATATCTCCTTTATAGGTCTATTGAATTAAACATGGAGTAAGTAAAATGAAAATGCTGCGTCAAAAACTTTAAACACTAAATAAATGATGTAAACAATGTTATTTGGGTACAAAAACGAATTTTTTCTTGCGAGACCAATGCATATTGTGTAATTTGATACGAGCTTCCATTTCATAAATTATAATATTCGTTTCGATACCCGAGTAAAAAGTAATCTCCGTTGAAAGTTGTTACTCTTATTTACCAAATGTTTTTTTGTTTTTGAAAATATGAACAAAATATCCGTTCTTTTTTTCTACTCAATATTTTTTCAATAAGAGAGATTGATTGAAAATATAAGAAAACAAACATAGATCGGCACCAATATCTCCTTTATAGCTCTATTGAATTAAACCGGAAGTAAGTAAAATGAAAATGATGCGTCAAAAATTTTAAACAGTAAATAAGTGATGTAAACGTTGTTATTTGGGTACAAAAATGATTTTCCTTTCGAGGAAAATGCATATTGTTTAATTTGATACGAGCTTTAATTTGATATATTATAATATTCGTTTCGATACCCCAGTCAAAAGTTTTCTCCGTTGAAAGTTGTAACTCATATTTACCAAATGTGTTTTTGATTTTGAAAATTTGAACAACATTCCTCTTCTTTTTCTCTTCTCTATTTTTTTTGGAATAATAGAGATTGATTGAAAATATAAATAAAGAAAACCTTAGGTCGGCACCGATATCTCCTTTATAGCTCTATTGAATTAAACGTGAATTAAGTAAAATGAAAATGCTGCATCAAAAACTTTAAACACTAAATAAATGATGTAAACGATGTTATTTGGGTACAAAAACGATTTTTTTCTTACATGACCAATGCATATTGTGTAATTTGATAAGAGCTTCCATTTCATAAATTATAATATTCGTTTCGATACCCGAGTAAAAAGTAATCTCCTTTGAAAGTTGTTACTCTTATTTACCAAATGTTTTTTTGTTTTTGAAAATATGAACAAAATATCCGTTCTTTTTTTCTACTCAATATTTTTTCAATAAGAGAGATTGATTGAAAATATAAGAAAACAAACATAGATCGGCACCAATATCTCCTTTATAGCTCTGTTGAATTAAACCGGAAGTAAGTAAAATGAAAATGGTGCGTCAAAAACTTTAAACAGTAAATAAGTGATGTAAACGTTGTTATTAGGGTACAAAAATGATTTTCCTTTCGAGGAAAATGCATATTGTTTAATTTGATACGAGCTTTAATTTGATATATTATAATATTCGTTTCGATACCCCATTCAAAAGTTATCTCCGTTGAGAGTTTTAACTCATATTTACCAAATATGTTTTCGATTTTGAAAATGTGAGCCACATTCATTTTCTTGTTCTCTTCTCTATTTTTTTCAATAAGAGAGATTGATTGAAAATGAAAATAAACAAACCTAGGTCGGCACCAATATCTACTTTATAGGTCTATTGAATTAAACATGAAGTAAGTAAAATGAAAATGGTGCGTCAAAAACTTTAAACACTAAATAAATGATGTAAACAATGTTATTTGGGTACAAAAACGAATTTTTTCTTGCGAGACCAATGCATATTGTGTAATTTGATACGAGCTTCCATTTCATAAATTATAATATTCGTTTCGATACCCGAGTAAAAAGTTATCTTCGTTGAAAGTTGTTCCTCTTATTTACCAAATGTTTTTTTGTTTTTGAAAATGTGAACAACATCTCCGTTTCTTTTTTCTACTCAATTTTTTTTCAATAAGGGAGATTGATTGAAAATATAAAAAAACAAATCTAGATCGGCACCAATATCTCCTTTATAGGTCTGTTGGATTAAACCGGACGTAAGTAAAATGAAAATAGTGCGTCAAAAACTTTAAACAGTAACTAAGTGATGTAAACGATGTTATTTGGGTACAAAAATGATTTTCCTTTTGAGGAAAATGAATATTGTTTAATTTGATACGAGCTTTAATTTGATATATTATAATATTCGTTTCGATACCCCAGTCAAAAGTTATCTCCGTTGAAAGTTGTAGCTCATATTTACCAAATGTGTTTTCGATTTTGAAAACGTGAACCACATTCATTTTCTTTTTCTCTTCTCTATTTTTTTCAATAAGAGAGATTGATTGAAAATATAAATAAACAAACCTAGGTCAGCACCAATATCTCCTTTATAGCTCTATTGAGTTAAACCTGAAGTAAGTAAAATTAAAATGCTACGTCAAAAAATTTAAACACTAAATAAATGATGTAAACGATGTTATTTGGGTACAAAAACGAATTTTTTCTTGCGAGACCAATGCATATTGTGTAATTTGATACGAGCTTCCATTTAAAAATTATAATATTCATTTCGATACCCGAGTAAAAAGTTATCTTCGTTGAAAGTTGTTACTCTTATTTACCAAATGTTTTTTTGTTTTTGAAAATGTGAACAACATCTCCGTTCTTTTTTTCTACTCAATATTTTTTCAATAAGAGAGATTGATTGAAAATATAAAAAAAAATCTAGATCGGCACCAATATCTCCTTTATAGGTCTATTGGATTAAACCGGACGTAAGTAAAATTAAAATAATGCGTCAAAAACTTTAAACAGTAACTAAGTGATGTAAACGATGTTATTTGGGTACAAAAATGATTTTCCTTTCCAGGAAAATGCATATTGTTTAAATTGATACGAGCTTTAATTTGATATATTATAATATTCGTTTCGATACCCCAGTCAAGAGTTATCTCCGTTGAAAGTTGTAACTCATATTTACCAAACGTGTTTTTGATTTTGAAAATTTGACAAAACATTCCTCTTCTTTTTCTCTTCTCTATTTTTTTTGGAATAATAGAGATTGATTGAAAATATAAATAAAGAGAACCCTAGGTCGGCACCAATATCTCCTCTATAGCTCTCTTGAATTAAACCGGAAGTAAATAAAATGAAAATGGTGCGTCAAAATCTTTAAACACAAAATAAGTGATGTAAACGATGTTATTTGGGTACAAAAACGATTTTTTTTTGCGAGACCAATGCATATTGTGTAATTTGATACGAGCTTCCATTTAATCAATTATAATATTCGTTTCGATACCCGAGTAAAAAGTTATCTCCGTTGAAAGTTGTTACTTTTTTTTACCAAATGTTTTTTTGTTTTTGAAAATGTGAACAAAATCTCTGTTCTTATTTTCTACTCAATATTTTTTCAATAAGAGAGATTGATTGAAAATATAAATAAACAAACCTTGATCGGCACCAATATCTCCTTTATAGCTCTATTGGATTAAACCGGAAGTAAGTAAAATGAAAATGTTGCGTCAAAAACTTTAAATAGTAAATAAGTGATGTAAACGTTGTTATTTGGGTACAAAAATGATTTTCCTTTCGAGGAAAATGCATATTGTTTAATTTGATACGAGCTTTAATTTGATATATTATAATATTCGTTTCGATACCCCATTCAAAAGTTATCTCCGTTGAGAGTTGTAACTCATATTTACCAAATATGTTTTCGATTTTGAAAATGTGAACCACATTCATTTTCTTGTTCTCCTCTCTATTTTTTTCAATAAGAGAGATTGATTGAAAATGAAAATAAACAAACCTAGGTCGGCACCAATATCTCCTTTATAGGTCTATTGAATTAAACATGAAGTAAGTAAAATGAAAATGCTGCGTCAAAATCTTTAAACACAAAATAAGTGATATAAACGATGTTATTTGGGTACAAAAACGATTTTTTTCTTGCGAGACCAATGCATATTGTGTAATTTGATACGAGCTTCC
Source organism: Hippophae tibetana (assembly GCA_037013495.1). Classification (NCBI taxonomy): domain Eukaryota; kingdom Viridiplantae; phylum Streptophyta; class Magnoliopsida; order Rosales; family Elaeagnaceae; genus Hippophae; species Hippophae tibetana. The sequence goes on along the minus strand of CM072808.1, from coordinate 6,836,310 downwards.
ATTTAATAAATTATAATATTCGTTTGGATACCCGAGTAATAAGTTATCTTCATTGAAAGTGCTTACTCTTTTTTACCAAATGTTTTTTTGTTTTTGAAAATGTGAACAAAATCTCCGTTCTTTTTTTCTACTCAATATTTTTTCAATAAGAGAGATTGATTGAAAATATAAAAAAACAAACCTAGATCCACACCAATATCTCCTTTATAGGTCTATTGAATTGAACCAGACGTAAGTAAAATGAAAATGGTGCGTCAAAAAGTTTAAATAGTAAATAAGTGATGTAAACGATGTTATTTGGGTACAAAAATGATTTTCCTTTTGAGGAAAATGCATATTGTTTAATTTGATATATTATAATATTCGTTTTGATACCCCAGTCAAAAGTTATCTCCGTTGAAAGTCGTAACTCATATTTACCAAATGTGTTTTCGATTTTGAAAACGTGAACCACATTCATTTTCTTTTTCTCTTCTCTATTTTTTTCAATAAGAGAGATTGATTGAAAATATAAATAAACAAACCTAGGTCAGCACCAATATCTCCTTTATAGCTCTATTGAGTTAAACCTGAAGTAAGTAAAATTAAAATGCTACGTCAAAAAATTTAAAAACTAAATAAATGATGTAAACGATGTTATTTGGGTACAAAAACGAATTTTTTCTTGCTAGACCAATGCATATTGTGTAATTTGATACGAGCTTCCATTTAAAAATTATAATATTCATTTCGATACCCGAGTAAAAAGTTATCTTCGTTGAAAGTTGTTACTCTTATTTACCAAATGTTTTTTTGTTTTTGAAAATGTGAACAACATCTCCGTTCTTTTTTTCTACTCAATATTTTTTCAATAAGAGAGATTGATTGAAAATATAAAAAAACAAATCTAGATCGGCACCAATATCTCCTTTATAGGTCTATTGGATTAAACCGGACGTAAGTAAAATGAAAATAGTGCGTCAAAAACTTTAAACAGTAACTAAGTGATGTAAACGATGTTATTTGGGTACAAAAATGATTTTCCTTTCGAGGAAAATGCATATTGTTTAATTTGATACGAGCTTTAATTTGATATATTATAATATTCGTTTCGATACCCCATTCAAAAGTTATCTCCGTTGAAAGTTGTAGCTCATATTTACCAAATGTGTTTTCGATTTTTAAAACGTGAACCACAATCATTTTCTTTTTCTCTTCTCTATTTTTTTCAATTAGAGAGATTGATTGAAAATATAAATAAACAAACCTAGGTCAGCAACAATATCTCCTTTATAGCTCTATTGAATTAAACCTGAAGTAAGTAAAATTAAAATGCTACGTCAAAAACTTTAAACACAAAATAAGTGATGTAAACGATGTTATTTGGGTACAAAAACGAATTTTTTCTTGCGAGACCAATGCATATTGTGTAATTTGAAACGAGCTTGCATTTAATAAATTATAATATTCATTTCGATACCCGAGTAAAAAGTTATCTTCGTTGAAAGTTGTTACTCTTATTTTCCAAATGTTTTTTTGTTTTTGAAAATGTGAACAACATCTCCGTTTTTTTTTCTACTCAATATTTTTTCAATAAGGGAGATTGATTGAAAATATAAAAAAACAAATCTAGATCGGCACCAATATCTCCTTTATAGGTCTGTTGGATTAAACCGGACGTAAGTAAATGAAAATAGTGCGTCAAAAACTTTAAACAGTAACTAAGTGATGTAAACGATGTTATTTGGGTACAAAAATGATTTTCCTTTTGAGGAAAATGAATATTGTTTAATTTGATTCGAGCTTTAATTTGATATATTATAATATTCTTTTCGATACCCTAGTCAAAAGTTATCTCCGTTGAAAGTTGTAGCTCATATTTACCAAATGTGTTTTCGATTTTGAAAACGTGAACCACATTCATTTTCTTTTTCTCTTCTCTATTTTTTTCAATAAGAGAGATTGATTGAAATTATAAATAAACAAACCTAGGTCAGCACCAATATCTCCTTTATAGCTCTATTGAGTTAAACCTGAAGTAAGTAAAATTAAAATGCTACGTCAAAAAATTTAAACACTAAATAAATGATGTAAACGATGTTATTTGGGTACAAAAACGAATTTTTTCTTGCGAGACCAATGCATATTGTGTAATTTGATACGAGCTTCCATTTAATAAATTATAATATTCATTTCGATACCCGAGTAAAAAGTTATCTTCGTTGAAAGTTATTACTCTTATTTACCAAATGTTTTTTTGTTTTTGAAAATGTGAACAACATCTCCGTTCTTTTTTTCTACTCAATATTTTTTCAATAAGAGAGATTGATTGAAAATATAAAAAAACAAATCTAGATCGGCACCAATATCTCCTTTATAGGTCTATTGGATTAAACCGGACGTAAGTAAAATGAAAATAGTGCGTCAAAAACTTTAAACAGTAACTAAGTGATGTAAACGATGTTATTTGGGTACAAAAATGATTTTCCTTTCGAGGAAAATGCATATTGTTTAATTTGATACGAGCTTTAATTTGATATATTATAATATTCGTTTCGATACCCCATTCAAAAGTTATCTCCGTTGAAAGTTGTAGCTCATATTTACCAAATGTGTTTTCGATTTTTAAAACGTGAACCACAATCATTTTCTTTTTCTCTTCTCTATTTTTTTCAATTAGAGAGATTGATTGAAAATATAAATAAACAAACCTAGGTCAGCAACAATATCTCCTTTATAGCTCTATTGAATTAAACCTGAAGTAAGTAAAATTAAAATGCTACGTCAAAAAAATTAAACACTAAATAAATGATGTAAATGATGTTATTTGGGTACAAAAACGAATTTTTTCTTGCGAGACCAATGCATATTGTGTAATTTGAAACGAGCTTGCATTTAATAAATTATAATATTCATTTCGATACCCGAGTAAAAAGTTATCTTCGTTGAAAGTTGTTACTCTTATTTTCCAAATGTTTTTTTGTTTTTGAAAATGTGAACAACATCTCCGTTTTTTTTTCTACTCAATATTTTTTCAATAAGGGAGATTGATTGAAAATATAAAAAAACAAATCTAGATCGGCACCAATATCTCCTTTATAGGTCTGTTGGATTAAACCGGACGTAAGTAAATGAAAATAGTGCGTCAAAAACTTTAAACAGTAACTAAGTGATGTAAACGATGTTATTTGGGTACAAAAATGATTTTCCTTTTGAGGAAAATGAATATTGTTTAATTTGATTCGAGCTTTAATTTGATATATTATAATATTCTTTTCGATACCCTAGTCAAAAGTTATCTCCGTTGAAAGTTGTAGCTCATATTTACCAAATGTGTTTTCGATTTTGAAAACGTGAACCACATTCATTTTCTTTTTCTCTTCTCTATTTTTTTCAATAAGAGAGATTGATTGAAATTATAAATAAACAAACCTAGGTCAGCACCAATATCTCCTTTATAGCTCTATTGAGTTAAACCTGAAGTAAGTAAAATTAAAATGCTACGTCAAAAAATTTAAACACTAAATAAATGATGTAAACGATGTTATTTGGGTACAAAAACGAATTTTTTCTTGCGAGACCAATGCATATTGTGTAATTTGATACGAGCTTCCATTTAATAAATTATAATATTCATTTCGATACCCGAGTAAAAAGTTATCTTCGTTGAAAGTTATTACTCTTATTTACCAAATGTTTTTTTGTTTTTGAAAATGTGAACAACATCTCCGTTCTTTTTTTCTACTCAATATTTTTTCAATAAGAGAGATTGATTGAAAATATAAAAAAACAAACCTAGATCCGCACCAATATCTCCTGTATAGGTCTATTGAATTGAACCAGACGTAAGTAAAATGAAAATGGTGCGTCAAAAACTTTAAATAGTAAATAAGTGATGTAAACGATGTTATTTGGGTACAAAAACGAATTTTTTCTTGCGAGACCAATGCATATTGTGTAATTTGATACGAGCTTCCATTTCATAAATTATAATATTCGTTTCGATACCCGAGTAAAAAGTAATCTCCGTTGAAAGTTGTTACTCTTATTTACCAAATGTTTTTTTGTTTTTGAAAATATGAATAAAATATCCGTTCTTTTTTTCTACTCAATATTTTTTCAATACGAGAGATTGATTGAAAATATAAAAAAACAAACCTAGATCGGCACCAATATCTCCTTTATAGCTCTATTGAATTAAACCGGAAGTAAGTAAAATGAAAATGGTGCGTCAAAAACTTTAAACAGTAAATAAGTGATGTAAACGTTGTTATTTGGGTACAAAAATGATTTTCCTTTCGAGGAAAATGCATATTGTTTAATTTGATACGAGCTTTAATTTGATATATTATAATATTCGTTTTGATACCCCATTCAAAAGTTATCTCCGTTGAAAGTTGTAGCTCATATTTACCAAATGTGTTTTCGATTTTTAAAACGTGAACCACAATCATTTTCTTTTTCTCTTCTCTATTTTTTTCAATTAGAGAGATTGATTGAAAATATAAATAAACAAACCTAGGTCAGCACCAATATCTCCTTTATAGCTCTATTGAATTAAACCTGAAGTAAGTAAAATTAAAATGCTACGTCAAAAAAATTAAACACTAAATAAATGATGTAAATGATGTTATTTGGGTACAAAAACGAATTTTTTCTTGCGAGACCAATGCATATTGTGTAATTTGAAACGAGCTTGCATTTAATAAATTATAATATTCATTTCGATACCCGAGTAAAAAGTTATCTTCGTTGAAAGTTGTTACTCTTATTTACCAAATGTTTTTTTGTTTTTGAAAATGTGAACAACATCTCCGTTCTTTTTTTCTACTCAATATTTTTTCAATAAGGGAGATTGATTGAAAATATAAAAAAACAAATCTAGATCGGCACCAATATCTCCTTTATAGGTCTGTTGGATTAAACCGGACGTAAGTAAAATGAAAATAGTACGTCAAAAACTTTAAACAGTAACTAAGTGATGTAAACGATGTTATTTGGGTACAAAAATGATTTTCCTTTTGAGGAAAATGAATATTGTTTAATTTGATTCGAGCTTTAATTTGATATATTATAATATTCGTTTCGATACCCCAGTCAAAAGTTATCTCCGTTGAAAGTTGTAGCTCATATTTACCAAATGTGTTTTCGATTTTGAAAACGTGAACCACATTCATTTTCTTTTTCTCTGCTCTATTTTTTTCAATAAGAGAGATTGATTGAAATTATAAATAAACAAACCTAGGTCAGCACCAATATCTCCTTTATAGCTCTATTGAGTTAAACCTCAAGTAAGTAAAATTAAAATGCTACGTCAAAAAATTTAAACACTAAATAAATGATGTAAACGATGTTATTTGGGTACAAAAACGAATTTTTTCTTGCGAGACCAATGCATATTGTGTAATTTGATACGAGTTTCCATTTAATAAATTATAATATTCATTTCGATACCCGAGTAAAAAGTTATCTTCGTTGAAAGTTATTACTCTTATTTACCAAATGTTTTTTTGTTTTTGAAAATGTGAACAACATCTCCGTTCTTTTTTTCTACTCAATATTTTTTCAATAAGGGAGATTGATTGAAAATATAAAAAAACAAATCTAGATCGGCACCAATATGTCCTTTATAGGTCTGTTGGATTAAACCGGACGTAAGTAAAATGAAAATAGTGCGTCAAAAACTTTAAACAGTAACTAAGTGATGTAAACGATGTTATTTGGGTACAAAAATGATTTTCCTTTTGAGGAAAATGAATATTGTTTAATTTGATTCGAGCTTTAATTTGATATATTATAATATTCGTTTCGATACCCCAGTCAAAAGTTATCTCCGTTGAAAGTTGTAGCTCATATTTACCAAATGTGTTTTCGATTTTGAAAACGTGAACCACATTCATTTTCTTTTTCTCTTCTCTATTTTTTTCAATAAGAGAGATTGATTGAAATTATAAATAAACAAACCTAGGTCAGCACCAATATCTCCTTTAATGCTCTATTGAGTTAAACCTGAAGTAAGTAAAATTAAAATGCTACGTCAAAAAATTTAAACACTAAATAAATGATGTAAACGATGTTATTTGGGTACAAAAACGAATTTTTTCTTGCGAGACCAATGCATATTGTGTAATTTGATACGAGCTTCCATTTAATAAATTATAATATTCATTTCGATACCCGAGTAAAAAGTTATCTTCGTTGAAAGTTGTTACTCTTATTTACCAAATGTTTTTTTGTTTTTGAAAATGTGAACAACATCTCCGTTCTTTTTTTCTACTCAATATTTTTTCAATAAGGGAGATTGATTGAAAATATAAAAAAACAAATCTAGATCGGCACCAATATCTCCTTTATAGGTCAGTTGGATTAAACCGGACGTAAGTAAAATGAAAATAGTGCGTCAAAAACTTTAAACAGTAACTAAGTGATGTAAACGATGTTATTTGGGTACAAAAATGATTTTCCTTTTGAGGAAAATGAATATTGTTTAATTTGATTCGAGCTTTAATTTGATATATTATAATATTCGTTTCGATACCCCAGTCAAAAGTTATCTCCGTTGAAAGTTGTAGCTCATATTTACCAAATGTGTTTTCGATTTTGAAAACGTGAACCACATTCATTTTCTTTTTCTCTGCTCTATTTTTTTCAATAAGAGAGATTGATTGAAATTATAAATAAACAAACCTAGGTCAGCACCAATATCTCCTTTATAGCTCTATTGAGTTAAACCTCAAGTAAGTAAAATTAAAATGCTACGTCAAAAAATTTAAACACTAAATAAATGATGTAAACGATGTTATTTGGGTACAAAAACGAATTTTTTCTTGCGAGACCAATGCATATTGTGTAATTTGATACGAGTTTCCATTTAATAAATTATAATATTCATTTCGATACCCGAGTAAAAAGTTATCTTCGTTGAAAGTTATTACTCTTATTTACCAAATGTTTTTTTGTTTTTGAAAATGTGAACAACATCTCCGTTCTTTTTTTCTACTCAATATTTTTTCAATAAGGGAGATTGATTGAAAATATAAAAAAACAAATCTAGATCGGCACCAATATGTCCTTTATAGGTCTGTTGGATTAAACCGGACGTAAGTAAAATGAAAATAGTGCGTCAAAAACTTTAAACAGTAACTAAGTGATGTAAACGATGTTATTTGGGTACAAAAATGATTTTCCTTTTGAGGAAAATGAATATTGTTTAATTTGATTCGAGCTTTAATTTGATATATTATAATATTCGTTTCGATACCCCAGTCAAAAGTTATCTCCGTTGAAAGTTGTAGCTCATATTTACCAAATGTGTTTTCGATTTTGAAAACGTGAACCACATTCATTTTCTTTTTCTCTTCTCTATTTTTTTCAATAAGAGAGATTGATTGAAATTATAAATAAACAAACCTAGGTCAGCACCAATATCTCCTTTAATGCTCTATTGAGTTAAACCTGAAGTAAGTAAAATTAAAATGCTACGTCAAAAAATTTAAACACTAAATAAATGATGTAAACGATGTTATTTGGGTACAAAAACGAATTTTTTCTTGCGAGACCAATGCATATTGTGTAATTTGATACGAGCTTCCATTTAATAAATTATAATATTCATTTCGATACCCGAGTAAAAAGTTATCTTCGTTGAAAGTTGTTACTCTTATTTACCAAATGTTTTTTTGTTTTTGAAAATGTGAACAACATCTCCGTTCTTTTTTTCTACTCAATATTTTTTCAATAAGGGAGATTGATTGAAAATATAAAAAAACAAATCTAGATCGGCACCAATATCTCCTTTATAGGTCAGTTGGATTAAACCGGACGTAAGTAAAATGAAAATAGTGCGTCAAAAACTTTAAACAGTAACTAAGTGATGTAAACGATGTTATTTGGGTACAAAAATGATTTTCCTTTTGAGGAAAATGAATATTGTTTAATTTGATTCGAGCTTTAATTTGATATATTATAATATTCGTTTCGATACCCCAGTCAAAAGTTATCTCCGTTGAAAGTTGTAGCTCATATTTACCAAATGTGTTTTCGATTTTGAAAACGTGAACCACATTCATTTTCTTTTTCTCTGCTCTATTTTTTTCAATAAGAGAGATTGATTGAAATTATAAATAAACAAACCTAGGTCAGCACCAATATCTCCTTTATAGCTCTATTGAGTTAAACCTCAAGTAAGTAAAATTAAAATGCTACGTCAAAAAATTTAAACACTAAATAAATGATGTAAACGATGTTATTTGGGTACAAAAACGAATTTTTTCTTGCGAGACCAATGCATATTGTGTAATTTGATACGAGTTTCCATTTAATAAATTATAATATTCATTTCGATACCCGAGTAAAAAGTTATCTTCGTTGAAAGTTATTACTCTTATTTACCAAATGTTTTTTTGTTTTTGAAAATGTGAACAACATCTCCGTTCTTTTTTTCTACTCAATATTTTTTCAATAAGGGAGATTGATTGAAAATATAAAAAAACAAATCTAGATCGGCACCAATATCTCCTTTATAGGTCTGTTGGATTAAACCGGACGTAAGTAAAATGAAAATAGTGCGTCAAAAACTTTAAACAGTAACTAAGTGATGTAAACGATGTTATTTGGGTACAAAAATGATTTTCCTTTTGAGGAAAATGAATATTGTTTAATTTGATTCGAGCTTTAATTTGATATATTATAATATTCGTTTCGATACCCCAGTCAAAAGTTATCTCCGTTGAAAGTTGTAGCTCATATTTACCAAATGTGTTTTCGATTTTGAAAACGTGAACCACATTCATTTTCTTTTTCTCTTCTCTATTTTTTTCAATAAGAGAGATTGATTGAAATTATAAATAAACAAACCTAGGTCAGCACCAATATCTCCTTTAATGCTCTATTGAGTTAAACCTGAAGTAAGTAAAATTAAAATGCTACGTCAAAAAATTTAAACACTAAATAAATGATGTAAACGATGTTATTTGGGTACAAAAACGAATTTTTTCTTGCGAGACCAATGCATATTGTGTAATTTGATACGAGCTTCCATTTAATAAATTATAATATTCATTTCGATACCCGAGTAAAAAGTTATCTTCGTTGAAAGTTGTTACTCTTATTTACCAAATGTTTTTTTGTTTTTGAAAATGTGAACAACATCTCCGTTCTTTTTTTCTACTCAATATTTTTTCAATAAGGGAGATTGATTGAAAATATAAAAAAACAAATCTAGATCGGCACCAATATCTCCTTTATAGGTCTGTTGGATTAAACCGGACGTAAGTAAAATGAAAATAGTGCGTCAAAAACTTTAAACAGTAACTAAGTGATGTAAACGATGTTATTTGGGTACAAAAATGATTTTCCTTTTGAGGAAAATGAATATTGTTTAATTTGATTCGAGCTTTAATTTGATATATTATAATATTCGTTTCGATACCCCAGTCAAAAGTTATCTCCGTTGAAAGTTGTAGCTCATATTTACCAAATGTGTTTTCGATTTTGAAAACGTGAACCACATTCATTTTCTTTTTCTCTGCTCTATTTTTTTCAATAAGAGAGATTGATTGAAATTATAAATAAACAAACCTAGGTCAGCACCAATATCTCCTTTATAGCTCTATTGAGTTAAACCTCAAGTAAGTAAAATTAAAATGCTACGTCAAAAAATTTAAACACTAAATAAATGATGTAAACGATGTTATTTGGGTACAAAAACGAATTTTTTCTTGCGAGACCAATGCATATTGTGTAATTTGATACGAGTTTCCATTTAATAAATTATAATATTCATTTCGATACCCGAGTAAAAAGTTATCTTCGTTGAAAGTTATTACTCTTATTTACCAAATGTTTTTTTGTTTTTGAAAATGTGAACAACATCTCCGTTCTTTTTTTCTACTCAATATTTTTTCAATAAGGGAGATTGATTGAAAATATAAAAAAACAAATCTAGATCGGTGATGAGTGCTCAAAAAGCACTAAAATAACCATGATTTTATGCACATTAATTGATTAAAAATATATATATTTATATGTTTTATCATATATTTATATAAATTTGTCTTTTTCGGAATCACGGGTATTTTTATTGTTTTTCAGGTATTTTGGCTTAAAAACGCAACTTAAAAACTCAAAGAGGAATACTGGAAGCAATACATCACAAATATATTAATAAATAAATACGGAAAGGTCGACAAATATGGAAAAATTGGACAAAATGGGTCAAAAAGGAGAAAAACGCGCCGCCGCGCCGCCCGGCCGCCGCGCCCCACCGCCCGGCACCGCCCCAAGCAGCAGCGCGCGGCACTGTTCATCCACGGGTACTGTTCATCAGACTCGGCACTGTTCATGAGACGCGGCACTGTTCATCAGACTCGGCACTGTTCATCAGACTGGGTACTGTTCATCAGACTCGGAACTGTTCATCAGACGCGGCACTGTTCATCAGACTCGGCACTGTTCATCAGACGCGGCACTGTTCATACCCGGTACTGTGCAGCTGCCCCATGTCATGCTGACGTCATCAAATGACGTCAGCAATCAATAATACGCGTTTTTACATTTTTTTAACATTTTTTTCTCTACTTTTTCTCTCCATCCTCACCTATAAATACCCCCCTTCCCTTCACTTCAAAAACACACCTTAAAAACACACTTCTCTCTTATTTCTTTCTCTCTTTTCTTAGATTTTTAGGATTCTTTAGTTTTTCTTAGTTTTTCTTATGTTTTCTTAGTTTTTAGCTTTTCTTAGTTAATTTCTCTTAGATTTAGAGTTCTTCCCTTTTTGGGAAGAACTAGTTATGTTTTTTGTAATATTTTAGCTCTTTGATTCAATAAATGGGAGTGCAAATTCCGCTTGGAGTTTTTCCAGCAACGGGAATAGCGTCGAAGTTCTGTAAGGATTTTATTTTCTTTACAGTTATTTTTATGCTTTATTCTTACATGTTATATTTAATTTGTCTGTGGTTAAATTTAACTGTGCTGGCTGTTTAGTAAACATGATGTAATAATGATGTTGTTATGCTTGCGAAATATTAAATAGGTAAAAATCTCTAAAATGAATTGATTTTGTTTTTATTCATGATTTTATATTAAGAATGTTAGAGAGAAATATATTATTTTTCATTACAAACTTAAACCTGAAAATTAGATTTTAAGGTTTAGTTATCCGGTCTGATTTAGAGTAGTGCTCTTTTATTTGATGGTACAATCGCCCGGTAGTTAGAGTGAAGCTCTATTTCAAAAGTTTTTATAAGAATTATTATCTGAAAATGTATTGACGACATGTTTTCAGTAGTGGTTTTAAAACTTGAAAGTTAGTACTCGGATAACTAAATTCTTAGGTTTAATTTGGACACCTTGAATAAAGTTTAAACTGTCTAACCCCACCAAAGGTGGCATTTAAATGGTTCATTTTCAATCTCTTAGAAAAAAAGGAATTAATTTAATTAGGCAAATTAGTTATCAACCCCACCCATAGGTGTTAATTGATTTGTTTAGTTAACAAAGAATATCTAACCCCACCAAAGGTGGTATTCATACAAAAAAGGGAGAATCAATAAATATCAATTCATATCTTTAATAACCTAGATAATATGAGCAAGCATAATTAACTTAGTTATTATATCCATAAATACTCCGCCATTATAAATGATAAAATTTGCATGAATGTTTATTGAATCTATGTTTATTTTTATGTAAGTAGATTAAAAACACAAAAACCCCAAAATATCGTGACAGGATGTTTAGGATTTAATTTCGTTTTTAGAAGTTTGAATAATAAATTAAAAACCACATACATTCCTTCCTTAGATCGACCTTGGGAGTATACTTATCATTTTCTTCGAAATGATTCGTGCACTTGCGAGAGTTTTATAAATATTAAAACCAAAGTATTTGCGGGAATCGGCGATGCCGGTTTTCGTTCATCAAGTTTTTGGCGCCGTTGCCGGGGAAGGAATAGGGGTTTTTAAATTATTTATCAAAATTTTAAAAACATTTTTGTGCTGTAAATAATTGTGATTTTTTTTTGTTTTAATAGAAAAAATAATAATCAAATTTCAAATTTCATAAAAAATAAAAAAAAATAAAAAATAAAAATAAAAAAAAATAAAAAAAAATGAATTTTTTTTAATTGTAAAATAATTTAGAAATTTGAAATTTGAAATAAAATTTTTTTACCGTTCATGAATAGTAAAAAAAAAAAAATAAATAAATAAAAAATAAAAAAAAAATTTTAAATTCAAAATTCAAAAAATTTTAAGTTAATAAGAAATAATATAGCGTGAATAGTAAAATAAAATTACCGTTCATGAATAGTAAAAAAAAAATTTAAAAATTAAAAACTTAAAATTTTTTTAATATAGTGTAAATAGTAAAATAAAATTACCGTTCATAAATAGTAAAAAAAAAAAAAAATTTAAAATTTTAAAATAAAAATAAATAAATAATCTAATGTAAATAGTAAAATAAAATTACCGTTCATGAATAGTAAAAAAATTAAAAATTAAAAACTTAAAATTTTTTAATATAGTGTAAATAGTAAAATAAAATTACCGTTCATGAATAGTAAAAAAAAAAATTAAAAAAAAAATAAAGCTTACTTTTTAATTTTCATTTAATTTTAATTTTTATTTAAAATCTTAATTTTATTTTAATAAAAGTAATAATAAAAATGAATAAAAACAAAATAAAAAAAAATCAATTTTTATTCTTATTTTATTTTCCTTTACCTTTTTCAATTTTATTTTATTTTATTTTTATTTTATTTTTGTTTATTTTATTTTATTTTATTTTATTTTACTTTATTTTATTTTATTTTATTTTATTTTATATCAATTTTAATTTAATTTATTTTTATTTTTTATTTTTTTTATTATTATTTTTTTTATTTCTCTCTTAATTTTTATTTAACTTAATTAACTTAGATTTTTCATTAACTTAATTAACTTAGATTTTTAGTTTACTTAACTTAATTAACTTAACTTTTTAATTAACTTATATTTTTTTTAACTTAACTAACTTAGATTTTTAACTTAGCTTTTTAATTAACTAAACTTAATTAACTTGAACTTTTTAATTAACTTTGAGTAACTTAGTTTTTTTTAATTAATTTAGATATTTTTTTTACTTAACCAACTTAGCTTTTTAATTAAATTAGATTTTCATTAACTTAATTAACTTAGATTTTTACTTAACTGAACTTAATTAACTTAATTTTAATAGCATGAAAAGTAAAGATCTAAGGGAGTTCTGTCTAGGAGACTAGTTCTTGGAAGCCTTTGTGCCACTAGTCTTTCCTGGGAACGTTGCTCTGTCTAGGAGGATGGTATTTAAGGAGCCTTTGCCCCACCATTCTTTCCTGGGAGCACTCTTGGTTAATACTAATTATGTTATTTTAAACCTTAAAAAAAAATAAAAAATAAAAAATTTGAAACTATCTCAAAAATTTTAAAGTTTTAATCTCAAGAGTTAGTTTCTTTGCTTGATCTAGGTACAATTGTGTTATGATGCCTTAATTATTTGATTTGCACCTAGATGTGGGTTATCTAAAACCCTCAAGCATGCCCTTAGTTTTTTGTACAGAAAAATTTAAAAGTCAATAGGGCATGTTTGAAACAGTATAGGTAGACAACATTGTCTTACTTGTAGGTATGATTGACTCAATGATGAGGGGACATTGAGTTTACTTAAGAGGCAATCCCCAAGTTACGTCTTGCTAAGACGTTAAACTAAGCGCTGGATGGGAGGCAACCCATCATTTTAGGTAATTTTCTGTTATTTATTTTATTTACTTAATTTGATTGTTCATTTTAGTTTAATAATTTTTAAATTGTTAAAACTAAAAATATTTGTTGAGATGTTAGAAGTTTACAGCGATCTGTCTGTATACACTTTAATAATGAATATGATGGATGCACCTGCATTTCTCCATTACTACTTACACATTCTCAGGAAATAGGTAATCTTTCTTCTCTTTTCTCTTTATCTTTAATTTACAGTTGTTACATTGAGGACAATGTAAGTTCTAGGTTGGGGGTGGTGAAAAGTTACCATGCTTAATTAAAAAAAAAAAAAAGATTTAACAATTTAAAAATAAAAAAAAAAAAAAAAATTTAAATATTTTCTCACAAAAATTTATCATTTCTTTAAATCAAATTTAAGTAAATAATTAAGTCTTTTGTACTGTTAGATTAATTTTTGAAAACATATCATGAAATATTTTGTAATTATTTTTGATAATTAGTTAGTTTTTGTCATAACCAGTATTTCTTGATAAAATGTGGAAATTATATTAAACCCAAAATCGGTGTTTATGAATTTTTTTTTAGTGGAGACTACCCTTGTGAGATATAATTTGAGCCTAAATTCTTTTATTCAGAGTGAAATATATTTTTTTCTACTCCAAACACATTTCTTATTTATTCAAATTTTTAGATGATCTCTATAGGTATTAGCATTGAATGTATGAATTTTTTCTCATCTTAATAGAGTATCATATATTTTTTTATTATTTTTGTTTAGATTAAATGATTTGAGTAGAAATTGATAGTATATGCTTATATCTCATTTATGCATGACTGCTACAAAAACAAAAAGACATATCTGGGGTTACCTAAACCAAGATCAAACAGAAAAGCCACAAAATTAACCACTCACCAAAATCCAAAAAAATGTACAATCTGTACATGGGTTGACTCTCTAAAAAAATACATATATTGAAAAAAAAAAATATATCTTCAGAAAAAAAAATAGAGAGATAAAAAAATTATAGTATCATCTACATACTATGACCTACATTGCCTACAAAGTTGTGAGTAAAGGCTAATTACAAAAGAAATATATAGGAAGTAATTCCCTAAAAAGTCATTGCAATTTCTTCATTTGTAAAAAGCATATATCTTGAAATTCTTTCTTAATGAGTTTGATTTATGCATTAAAATAATTTTTATATATGATATCTTTATAATTTATACATTCGATTCCTTTCATGAGATCAATGTTAAAATAACACTTTGAGCCTTTATTCTTTATACATATGCGAACCTATTAGTTCATTTCTATACATCAACTCTTTCGCATATAAATTAGTATGAGTGTTTGAACCCATAGGATTCAGTGCTTTGAGAGTATTGACTTGTGAGGAATAGAGTCGAAGCGAATTCTGATTCATGACACTGAAATTGGGTAAAATTAAATTGATACATTTTTGAAATAAAATATGAAAATGATTTTCGACTAATTATTATAATAAAATCATGATTGTTTAAAGAGATTAAAATAACTTATGCTTGAGATTTTAATTATGATCTTAAAGGAGATTAAAAAGTATGAGATATTTTTGTGATATGTTGTTTTCTTTTATTCTTAAATTAATTATTGATTGTGTTGTAATTGTAGTTTTTGATTTGATTGTTTTTATAGTTTCTTTTGATTTTTACAGTTAGTTCAATGTTTGTGGGTATCATTACTGAAAACCCTCACGAGACTCAAACTCGTCCACTAGGGCAACCTAGGGGTTTAACGGCTTGTTGCATAGGCTAAATGCAACCGTTTCAATCCACGAAAGTGATTTAGGATAGTTTAATTTTTAGTTTTTATCGCTTCTCTTGCTAAGGGACTAGCAAGAAGCTGGTTGGGGGTTGTGATGAGTGCTCAAAAAGCACTAAAATAACCATGATTTTATGCACATTAATTGATTAAAAATATATATATTTATATGTTTTATCATATATTTATATAAATTTGTCTTTTTCGGAATCACGGGTATTTTTATTGTTTTTCAGGTATTTTGGCTTAAAAACGCAACTTAAAAACTCAAAGAGGAATACTGGAAGCAATACATCACAAATATATTAATAAATAAATACGGAAAGGTCGACAAATATGGAAAAATTGGACAAAATGGGTCAAAAAGGAGAAAAACGCGCCGCCGCGCCGCCCGGCCGCCGCGCCCCACCGCCCGGCACCGCCCCAAGCAGCAGCGCGCGGCACTGTTCATCCACGGGTACTGTTCATCAGACTCGGCACTGTTCATGAGACGCGGCACTGTTCATCAGACTCGGCACTGTTCATCAGACTGGGTACTGTTCATCAGACTCGGAACTGTTCATCAGACGCGGCACTGTTCATCAGACTCGGCACTGTTCATCAGACGCGGCACTGTTCATACCCGGTACTGTGCAGCTGCCCCATGTCATGCTGACGTCATCAAATGACGTCAGCAATCAATAATACGCGTTTTTACATTTTTTTAACATTTTTTTCTCTACTTTTTCTCTCCATCCTCACCTATAAATACCCCCCTTCCCTTCACTTCAAAAACACACCTTAAAAACACACTTCTCTCTTATTTCTTTCTCTCTTTTCTTAGATTTTTAGGATTCTTTAGTTTTTCTTAGTTTTTCTTATGTTTTCTTAGTTTTTAGCTTTTCTTAGTTAATTTCTCTTAGATTTAGAGTTCTTCCCTTTTTGGGAAGAACTAGTTATGTTTTTTGTAATATTTTAGCTCTTTGATTCAATAAATGGGAGTGCAAATTCCGCTTGGAGTTTTTCCAGCAACGGGAATAGCGTCGAAGTTCTGTAAGGATTTTATTTTCTTTACAGTTATTTTTATGCTTTATTCTTACATGTTATATTTAATTTGTCTGTGGTTAAATTTAACTGTGCTGGCTGTTTAGTAAACATGATGTAATAATGATGTTGTTATGCTTGCGAAATATTAAATAGGTAAAAATCTCTAAAATGAATTGATTTTGTTTTTATTCATGATTTTATATTAAGAATGTTAGAGAGAAATATATTATTTTTCATTACAAACTTAAACCTGAAAATTAGATTTTAAGGTTTAGTTATCCGGTCTGATTTAGAGTAGTGCTCTTTTATTTGATGGTACAATCGCCCGGTAGTTAGAGTGAAGCTCTATTTCAAAAGTTTTTATAAGAATTATTATCTGAAAATGTATTGACGACATGTTTTCAGTAGTGGTTTTAAAACTTGAAAGTTAGTACTCGGATAACTAAATTCTTAGGTTTAATTTGGACACCTTGAATAAAGTTTAAACTGTCTAACCCCACCAAAGGTGGCATTTAAATGGTTCATTTTCAATCTCTTAGAAAAAAAGGAATTAATTTAATTAGGCAAATTAGTTATCAACCCCACCCATAGGTGTTAATTGATTTGTTTAGTTAACAAAGAATATCTAACCCCACCAAAGGTGGTATTCATACAAAAAAGGGAGAATCAATAAATATCAATTCATATCTTTAATAACCTAGATAATATGAGCAAGCATAATTAACTTAGTTATTATATCCATAAATACTCCGCCATTATAAATGATAAAATTTGCATGAATGTTTATTGAATCTATGTTTATTTTTATGTAAGTAGATTAAAAACACAAAAACCCCAAAATATCGTGACAGGATGTTTAGGATTTAATTTCGTTTTTAGAAGTTTGAATAATAAATTAAAAACCACATACATTCCTTCCTTAGATCGACCTTGGGAGTATACTTATCATTTTCTTCGAAATGATTCGTGCACTTGCGAGAGTTTTATAAATATTAAAACCAAAGTATTTGCGGGAATCGGCGATGCCGGTTTTCGTTCATCAATCGGCACCAATATCTCCATTATAGGTCTGTTGGATTAAACCGGACGTAAGTAAAATGAAAATAGTGCGTCAAAAACTTTAAACAGTAACTAAGTGATGTAAACGATGTTATTTGGGTACAAAAATGATTTTCCTTTTGAGGAAAATGAATATTGTTTAATTTGATTCGAGCTTTAATTTGATATATTATAATATTCGTTTCGATACCCCAGTCAAAAGTTATCTCCGTTGAAAGTTGTAGCTCATATTTACCAAATGTGTTTTCGATTTTGAAAACGTGAACCACATTCATTTTCTTTTTCTCTTCTCTATTTTTTTCAATAAGAGAGATTGATTGAAATTATAAATAAACAAACCTAGGTCAGCACCAATATCTCCTTTATAGCTCTATTGAGTTAAACCTGAAGTAAGTAAAATTAAAATGCTACGTCAAAAAATTTAAACACTAAATAAATGATGTAAACGATGTTATTTGGGTACAAAAACGAATTTTTTCTTGCGAGACCAATGCATATTGTGTAATTTGATACGAGCTTCCATTTAATAAATTATAATATTCATTTCGATACCCGAGTAAAAAGTTATCTTCGTTGAAAGTTGTTACTCTTATTTACCAAATGTTTTTTTGTTTTTGAAAATGTGAACAACATCTCCGTTCTTTTTTTCTACTCAATATTTTTTCAATAAGAGAGATTGATTGAAAATATAAAAAAACAAACCAAGATCCGCACCAATATCTCCTGTATAGGTCTATTGAATTGAACCAGACGTAAGTAAAATGAAAATGGTGCGTCAAAAACTTTAAATAGTAAATAAGTGATGTAAACGATGTTATTTGGGTACAAAAACGAATTTTTTCTTGCGAGACCAATGGATATTGTGTAATTTGATACGAGCTTCCATTTAATAAATTATAATATTCATTTCGATACCCGAGTAAAAAGTTATCTTCGTTGAAAGTTGTTACTCTTATTTACCAAATGTTTTTTTGTTTTTGAAAATGTGAACAACATCTCCGTTCTTTTTTTCTACTCAATATTTTTTCAATAAGAGAGATTGATTGAAAATATAAAAAAACAAATCTAGATCGGCACCAATATCTCCTTTATAGGTCTATTGGATTAAACCGGACGTAAGTAAAATGAAAATAGTGCGTCAAAAACTTTAAACAGTAACTAAGTGATGTAAACGATGTTATTTGGGTACAAAAATGATTTTCCTTTCGAGGAAAATGCATATTTTTTAAATTGATACGAGCTTTAATTTGATATATTATAATATGCGTTTCGATACCCCAGTCAAGAGTTATCTCCGTTGAAAGTTGTAACTCATATTTACCAAACGTGTTTTTGATTTTGAAAATTTGAACAACATTCCTCTTCTTTTTCTCTTCTCTATTTTTTTTGGAATAATAGAGATTGATTGAAAATATAAATAAAGAGAACCCTAGGTCGGCACCAATTTCTCCTCTATAGCTCTCTTGAATTAAACCGGAAGTAAATAAAATGAAAATGGTGCGTCAAAATCTTTAAACACAAAATAAGTGATGTAAACGATGTTATTTGGGTATAAAAATGATTTTTTTTGCGAGACCAATGCATATTGTGTAATTTGATACGAGCTTCCATTTAATAAATTATAATATTCGTTTCGATACCCGAGTAAAAAGTTATCTCCGTTGAAAGTTGTTACTTTTTTTTACCAAATGTTTTTTTGTTTTTGAAAATGTGAACAAAATCTCCGTTCTTATTTTCTACTCACTATTTTTTCAATAAGAGAGATTGATTGAAAATATAAATAAACAAACCTTGATCGGCACCAATATCTCCTTTATAGCTATATTGAATTACACCGGACGTAAGTAAAATGAAAATAGTGCGTCAAAAACTTTAAACAGTAACTAAGTTATGTAAACGATGTTATTTGGGTACAAAAATGATTTTCCTTTCGAGGAAAATGCATATTGTTTAATTTGATACGAGATTTAATTTGATATATTATAATATTCGTTTCGATACCCCATTCAAAAGTTATCTCCGTTGAGAGTTGTAACTGATATTTACCAAATATGTTTTCGATTTTGAAAATGTGAACCACATTCATTTTCTTGTTCTCCTCTCTATTTTTTTCAATAAGAGAGATTGATTGAAATTATAAATAAACAAACCTAGGTCAGCACCAATATCTCCTTTATAGCTCTATTGAGTTAAACCTCAAGTAAGTAAAATTAAAATGCTACGTCAAAAAATTTAAACACTAAATAAATGATGTAAACGATGTTATTTGGGTACAAAAACGAATTTTTTCTTGCGAGACCAATGCATATTGTGTAATTTGATACGAGTTTCCATTTAATAAATTATAATATTCATTTCGATACCCGAGTAAAAAGTTATCTTCGTTGAAAGTTATTACTCTTATTTACCAAATGTTTTTTTGTTTTTGAAAATGTGAACAACATCTCCGTTCTTTTTTTCTACTCAATATTTTTTCAATAAGGGAGATTGATTGAAAATATAAAAAAACAAATCTAGATCGGCACCAATATGTCCTTTATAGGTCTGTTGGATTAAACCGGACGTAAGTAAAATGAAAATAGTGCGTCAAAAACTTTAAACAGTAACTAAGTGATGTAAACGATGTTATTTGGGTACAAAAATCATTTTCCTTTTGAGGAAAATGAATATTGTTTAATTTGATTCGAGCTTTAATTTGATATATTATAATATTCGTTTCGATACCCCAGTCAAAAGTTATCTCCGTTGAAAGTTGTAGCTCATATTTACCAAATGTGTTTTCGATTTTGAAAACGTGAACCACATTCATTTTCTTTTTCTCTTCTCTATTTTTTTCAATAAGAGAGATTGATTGAAATTATAAATAAACAAACCTAGGTCAGCACCAATATCTCCTTTATAGCTCTATTGAGTTAAACCTGAAGTAAGTAAAATTAAAATGCTACGTCAAAAAATTTAAACACTAAATAAATGATGTAAACGATGTTATTTGGGTACAAAAACGAATTTTTTCTTGCGAGACCAATGCATATTGTGTAATTTGATACGAGCTTCCATTTAATAAATTATAATATTCATTTCGATACCCGAGTAAAAAGTTATCTTCGTTGAAAGTTGTTACTCTTATTTACCAAATGTTTTTTTGTTTTTGAAAATGTGAACAACATCTCCGTTCTTTTTTTCTACTCAATATTTTTTCAATAAGAGAGATTGATTGAAAATATAAAAAAACAAACCTAGATCCGCACCAATATCTCCTGTATAGGTCTATTGAATTGAACCGGACGTAAGTAAAATGAAAATGGTGCGTCAAAAACTTTAAATAGTAAATAAGTGATGTAAACGATGTTATTTGGGTACAAAAACGAATTTTTTCTTGCGAGACCAATGCATATTGTGTAATTTGATACGAGCTTCCATTTAATATATTATAATATTCGTTTCGATACCCCAGTCAAAAGTTATCTCCGTTGAAAGTTGTAGCTCATATTTACCAAATGTTTTTTTGTTTTTGAAAATGTGAACCACATTCATTTTCTTTTTCTCTGCTCTATTTTTTTCAATAAGAGAGATTGATTGAAATTATAAATAAACAAACCTAGGTCAGCACCAATATCTCCTTTATAGCTCTATTGAGTTAAACCTCAAGTAAGTAAAATTAAAATGCTACGTCAAAAAATTTAAACACTAAATAAATGATGTAAACGATGTTATTTGGGTACAAAAACGAATTTTTTCTTGCGAGACCAATGCATATTGTGTAATTTGATACGAGTTTCCATTTAATAAATTATAATATTCATTTCGATACCCGAGTAAAAAGTTATCTTCGTTGAAAGTTATTACTCTTATTTACCAAATGTTTTTTTGTTTTTGAAAATGTGAACAACATCTCCATTCTTTTTTTCTACTCAATATTTTTTCAATAAGGGAGATTGATTGAAAATATAAAAAAACAAATCTAGATCGGCACCAATATCTCCTTTATACGTCTGTTGGATTAAACCGGACGTAAGTAAAATGAAAATAGTGCGTCAAAAACTTTAAACAGTAACTAAGTGATGTAAACGATGTTATTTGGGTACAAAAATGATTTTCCTTTTGAGGAAAATGAATATTGTTTAATTTGATTCGAGCTTTAATTTGATATATTATAATATTCTTTTCGATACCCCAGTCAAAAGTTATCTCCGTTGAAAGTTGTAGCTCATATTTACCAAATGTGTTTTCGATTTTGAAAACGTGAACCACATTCATTTTCTTTTTCTCTTCTCTATTTTTTTCAATAAGAGAGATTGATTGAAATTATAAATAAACAAACCTAGGTCAGCACCAATATCTCCTTTATTGCTCTATTGAGTTAAACCTGAAGTAAGTAAAATTAAAATGCTACGTCAAAAAATTTAAACACTAAATAAATGATGTAAACGATGTTATTTGGGTACAAAAACGAATTTTTTCTTGCGAGACCAATGCATATTGTGTAATTTGATACGAGCTTCCATTTAATAAATTATAATATTCATTTCGATACCCGAGTAAAAATTTATCTTCGTTGAAAGTTGTTACTCTTATTTACCAAATGTTTTTTTGTTTTTGAAAATGTGAACAACATCTCCGTTCTTTTTTTCTACTCAATATTTTTTCAATAAGAGAGATTGATTGAAAATATAAAAAAACAAATCTAGATCGGCACCAATATCTCCTTTATAGGTCTATTGGATTAAACCGGACGTAAGTAAAATGAATATAGTGCGTCAAAAACTTTAAACAGTAACTAAGTGATGTAAACGATGTTATTTGGGTACAAAAATGATTTTCCTTTCGAGGAAAATGCATATTGTTTAAATTGATACGAGCTTTAATTTGATATATTATAATATGCGTTTCGATACCCCAGTCAAGAGTTATCTCCGTTGAAAGTTGTAACTCATATTTACCAAACGTGTTTTTGATTTTGAAAATTTGAACAACATTCCTCTTCTTTTTCTCTTCTCTATTTTTTTTGGAATAATAGAGATTGATTGAAAATATAAATAAAGAGAACCCTAGGTCGGCACCAATTTCTCCTCTATAGCTCTCTTGAATTAAACCGGAAGTAAATAAAATGAAAATGGTGCGTCAAAATCTTTAAACACAAAATAAGTGATGTAAACGATGTTATTTGGGTATAAAAATGATTTTTTTTGCGAGACCAATGCATATTGCGTAATTTGATACGAGCTTCCATTTAATAAATTATAATATTCGTTTCGATACCCGAGTAAAAAGTTATCTCCGTTGAAAGTTGTTACTTTTTTTTACCAAATGTTTTTTTGTTTTTGAAAATGTGAACAAAATCTCCGTTCTTATTTTCTACTCAATATTTTTTCAATAAGAGAGATTGATTGAAAATATAAATAAACAAACCTTGATCGGCACCAATATCTCCTTTATAGCTATATTGAATTACACCGGACGTAAGTAAAATGAAAATAGTGCGTCAAAAACTTTAAACAGTAACTAAGTTATGTAAACGATGTTATTTGGGTACAAAAATGATTTTCCTTTCGAGGAAAATGCATATTGTTTAATTTGATACGAGATTTAATTTGATATATTATAATATTCGTTTCGATACCCCATTCAAAAGTTATCTCCGTTGAGAGTTGTAACTCATATTTACCAAATATGTTTTCGATTTTGAAAATGTGAACCACATTCATTTTCTTGTTCTCCTCTCTATTTTTTTCAATAAGAGAGATTGATTGAAATTATAAATAAACAAACCTAGGTCAGCACCAATATCTCCTTTATAGCTCTATTGAGTTAAACCTCAAGTAAGTAAAATTAAAATGCTACGTCAAAAAATTTAAACACTAAATAAATGATGTAAACGATGTTATTTGGGTACAAAAACGAATTTTTTCTTGCGAGACCAATGCATATTGTGTAATTTGATACGAGTTTCCATTTAATAAATTATAATATTCATTTCGATACCCGAGTAAAAAGTTATCTTCGTTGAAAGTTATTACTCTTATTTACCAAATGTTTTTTTGTTTTTGAAAATGTGAACAACATCTCCGTTCTTTTTTTCTACTCAATATTTTTTCAATAAGGGAGATTGATTGAAAATATAAAAAAACAAATCTAGATCGGCACCAATATGTCCTTTATAGGTCTGTTGGATTAAACCGGACGTAAGTAAAATGAAAATAGTGCGTCAAAAACTTTAAACAGTAACTAAGTGATGTAAACGATGTTATTTGGGTACAAAAATGATTTTCCTTTTGAGGAAAATGAATATTGTTTATTTGATTCGAGCTTTAATTTGATATATTATAATATTCGTTTCGATACCCCAGTCAAAAGTTATCTCCGTTGAAAGTTGTAGCTCATATTTACCAAATGTGTTTTCGATTTTGAAAACGTGAACCACATTCATTTTCTTTTTCTCTTCTCTATTTTTTTCAATAAGAGAGATTGATTGAAATTATAAATAAACAAACCTAGGTCAGCACCAATATCTCCTTTATAGCTCTATTGAGTAAAACCTGAAGTAAGTAAAATTAAAATGCTACGTCAAAAAATTTAAACACTAAATAAATGATGTAAACGATGTTATTTGGGTACAAAAACGAATTTTTTCTTGCGAGACCAATGCATATTGTGTAATTTGATACGAGCTTCCATTTAATAAATTATAATATTCATTTCGATACCCGAGTAAAAAGTTATCTTCGTTGAAAGTTGTTACTCTTATTTACCAAATGTTTTTTTGTTTTTGAAAATGTGAACAACATCTCCGTTCTTTTTTTCTACTCAATATTTTTTCAATAAGGGAGATTGATTGAAAATATAAAAAAACAAATCTAGATCGGCACCAATATCTCCTTTATAGGTCTGTTGGATTAAACCGGACGTAAGTAAAATGAAAATAGTGCGTCAAAAACTTTAAACAGTAACTAAGTGATGTAAACGATGTTATTTGGGTACAAAAATGATTTTCCTTTTGTGGAAAATGAATATTGTTTAATTTGATTCGAGCTTTAATTTGATATATTATAATATTCGTTTCGATACCCCAGTCAAAAGTTATCTCCGTTGAAAGTTGTAGCTCATATTTACCAAATGTGTTTTCGATTTTGAAAACGTGAACCACATTCATTTTCTTTTTCTCTGCTCTATTTTTTTCAATAAGAGAGATTGATTGAAATTATAAATAAACAAACCTAGGTCAGCACCAATATCTCCTTTATAGCTCTATTGAGTTAAACCTCAAGTAAGTAAAATTAAAATGCTACGTCAAAAAATTTAAACACTAAATAAATGATGTAAACGATGTTATTTGGGTACAAAAACGAATTTTTTCTTGCGAGACCAATGCATATTGTGTAATTTGATACGAGTTTCCATTTAATAAATTATAATATTCATTTCGATACCCGAGTAAAAAGTTATCTTCGTTGAAAGTTATTACTCTTATTTACCAAATGTTTTTTTGTTTTTGAAAATGTGAACAACATCTCCATTCTTTTTTTCTACTCAATATTTTTTCAATAAGGGAGATTGATTGAAAATATAAAAAAACAAATCTAGATCGGCACCAATATCTCCTTTATAGGTCTGTTGGATTAAACCGGACGTAAGTAAAATGAAAATAGTGCGTCAAAAACTTTAAACAGTAACTAAGTGATGTAAACGATGTTATTTGGGTACAAAAATGATTTTCCTTTTGAGGAAAATGAATATTGTTTAATTTGATTCGAGCTTTAATTTGATATATTATAATATTCGTTTCGATACCCCAGTCAAAAGTTATCTCCGTTTAAAGTTGTAGCTCATATTTACCAAATGTGTTTTCGATTTTGAAAACGTGAACCACATTCATTTTCTTTTTCTCTTCTCTATTTTTTTCAATAAGAGAGATTGATTGAAATTATAAATAAACAAACCTAGGTCAGCACCAATATCTCCTTTATAGCTCTATTGAGTTAAACCTGAAGTAAGTAAAATTAAAATGCTACGTCAAAAAATTTCAACACTAAATAAATGATGTAAACGATGTTATTTGGGTACAAAAACGAATTTTTTCTTGCGAGACCAATGCATATTGTGTAATTTGATACGAGCTTCCATTTAATAAATTATAATATTCATTTCGATACCCGAGTAAAAAGTTATCTTCGTTGAAAGTTGTTACTCTTATTTACCAAATGTTTTTTTGTTTTTGAAAATGTGAACAACATCTCCGTTCTTTTTTTCTACTCAATATTTTTTCAATAAGGGAGATTGATTGAAAATATAAAAAAACAAATCTAGATCGGCACCAATATCTCCTTTATAGGTCTGTTGGATTAAACCGGACGTAAGTAAAATGAAAATAGTGCGTCAAAAACTTTAAACAGTAACTAAGTGATGTAAACGATGTTATTTGGGTACAAAAATGATTTTCCTTTTGAGGAAAATGAATATTGTTTAATTTGATTCGAGCTTTAATTTGATATATTATAATATTCGTTTCGATACCCCAGTCAAAAGTTATCTCCGTTGAAAGTTGTAGCTCATATTTACCAAATGTGTTTTCGATTTTGAAAACGTGAACCACATTCATTTTCTTTTTCTCTGCTCTATTTTTTTCAATAAGAGAGATTGATTGAAATTATAAATAAACAAACCTAGGTCAGCACCAATATCTCCTTTATAGCTCTATTGAGTTAAACCTCAAGTAAGTAAAATTAAAATGCTACGTCAAAAAATTTAAACACTAAATAAATGATGTAAACGATGTTATTTGGGTACAAAAACGAATTTTTTCTTGCGAGACCAATGCATATTGTGTAATTTGATACGAGTTTCCATTTAATAAATTATAATATTCATTTCGATACCCGAGTAAAAAGTTATCTTCGTTGAAAGTTATTACTCTTATTTACCAAATGTTTTTTTGTTTTTGAAAATGTGAACAACATCTCCGTTCTTTTTTTCTACTCAATATTTTTTCAAGAAGAGAGATTGATTGAAAATATAAAAAAACAAATCTAGATCGGCACCAATATCTCCATTATAGGTCTGTTGGATTAAACCGGACGTAAGTAAAATGAAAATAGTGCGTCAAAAACTTTAAACAGTAACTAAGTGATGTAAACGATGTTATTTGGGTACAAAAATGATTTTCCTTTTGAGGAAAATGAATATTGTTTAATTTGATTCGAGCTTTAATTTGATATATTATAATATTCGTTTCGATACCCCAGTCAAAAGTTATCTCCGTTGAAAGTTGTAGCTCATATTTACCAAATGTGTTTTCGATTTTGAAAACGTGAACCACATTCATTTTCTTTTTCTCTTCTCTATTTTTTTCAATAAGAGAGATTGATTGAAATTATAAATAAACAAACCTAGGTCAGCACCAATATCTCCTTTATAGCTCTATTGAGTTAAACCTGAAGTAAGTAAAATTAAAATGCTACGTCAAAAAATTTCAACACTAAATAAATGATGTAAACGATGTTATTTGGGTACAAAAACGAATTTTTTCTTGCGAGACCAATGCATATTGTGTAATTTGATACGAGCTTCCATTTAATAAATTATAATATTCATTTCGATACCCGAGTAAAAAGTTATCTTCGTTGAAAGTTGTTACTCTTATTTACCAAATGTTTTTTTGTTTTTGAAAATGTGAACAACATCTCCGTTCTTTTTTTCTACTCAATATTTTTTCAATAAGGGAGATTGATTGAAAATATAAAAAAACAAATCTAGATCGGCACCAATATCTCCTTTATAGGTCTGTTGGATTAAACCGGACGTAAGTAAAATGAAAATAGTGCGTCAAAAACTTTAAACAGTAACTAAGTGATGTAAACGATGTTATTTGGGTACAAAAATGATTTTCCTTTTGAGGAAAATGAATATTGTTTAATTTGATTCGAGCTTTAATTTGATATATTATAATATTCGTTTCGATACCCCAGTCAAAAGTTATCT
This sequence comes from Hippophae tibetana, assembly GCA_037013495.1. Taxonomy (NCBI): domain Eukaryota; kingdom Viridiplantae; phylum Streptophyta; class Magnoliopsida; order Rosales; family Elaeagnaceae; genus Hippophae; species Hippophae tibetana. Next base: position 6,808,728 of record CM072808.1, on the reverse strand, counting down.
CCGTTGAAAGTTGTAGCTCATATTTACCAAATGTGTTTTCGATTTTGAAAACGTGAACCACATTCATTTTCTTTTTCTCTGCTCTATTTTTTTCAATAAGAGAGATTGATTGAAATTATAAATAAACAAACCTAGGTCAGCACCAATATCTCCTTTATAGCTCTATTGAGTTAAACCTCAAGTAAGTAAAATTAAAATGCTACGTCAAAAAATTTAAACACTAAATAAATGATGTAAACGATGTTATTTGGGTACAAAAACGAATTTTTTCTTGCGAGACCAATGCATATTGTGTAATTTGATACGAGTTTCCATTTAATAAATTATAATATTCATTTCGATACCCGAGTAAAAAGTTATCTTCGTTGAAAGTTATTACTCTTATTTACCAAATGTTTTTTTGTTTTTGAAAATGTGAACAACATCTCCGTTCTTTTTTTCTACTCAATATTTTTTCAAGAAGAGAGATTGATTGAAAATATAAAAAAACAAATCTAGATCGGCACCAATATCTCCATTATAGGTCTGTTGGATTAAACCGGACGTAAGTAAAATGAAAATAGTGCGTCAAAAACTTTAAACAGTAACTAAGTGATGTAAACGATGTTATTTGGGTACAAAAATGATTTTCCTTTTGAGGAAAATGAATATTGTTTAATTTGATTCGAGCTTTAATTTGATATATTATAATATTCGTTTCGATACCCCAGTCAAAAGTTATCTCCGTTGAAAGTTGTAGCTCATATTTACCAAATGTGCTTTCGATTTTGAAAACGTGAACCACATTCATTTTCTTTTTCTCTTCTCTATTTTTTTCAATAAGAGAGATTGATTGAAATTATAAATAAACAAACCTAGGTCAGCACCAATTTCTCCTTTATAGCTCTATTGAGTTAAACCTGAAGTAAGTAAAATTAAAATGCTACGTCAAAAAATTTAAACACTAAATAAATGATGTAAACGATGTTATTTGGGTACAAAAACGAATTTTTTCTTGCGAGACCAATGCATATTGTGTAATTTGATACGAGCTTCCATTTAATAAATTATAATATTCATTTCGATACCCGAGTAAAAAGTTATCTTCGTTGAAAGTTGTTACTCTTATTTACCAAATGTTTTTTTGTTTTTGAAAATGTGAACAACATCTCCGTTCTTTTTTTCTACTCAATATTTTTTCAATAAGAGAGATTGATTGAAAATATAAAAAAACAAACCTAGATCCGCACCAATATCTCCTGTATAGGTCTATTGAATTGAACCAGACGTAAGTAAAATGAAAATGGTGCGTCAAAAACTTTAAATAGTAAATAAGTGATGTAAACGATGTTATTTGGGTACAAAAACGAATTTTTTCTTGCGAGACCAATGGATATTGTGTAATTTGATACGAGCTTCCATTTAATAAATTATAATATTCATTTCGATACCCGAGTAAAAAGTTATCTTCGTTGAAAGTTGTTACTCTTATTTACCAAATGTTTTTTTGTTTTTGAAAATGTGAACAACATCTCCGTTCTTTTTTTCTACTCAATATTTTTTCAATAAGAGAGATTGATTGAAAATATAAAAAAACAAATCTAGATCGGCACCAATATCTCCTTTATAGGTCTATTGGATTAAACCGGACGTAAGTAAAATGAAAATAGTGCGTCAAAAACTTTAAACAGTAACTAAGTGATGTAAACGATGTTATTTGGGTACAAAAATGATTTTCCTTTCGAGGAAAATGCATATTGTTTAAATTGATACGAGCTTTAATTTGATATATTATAATATGCGTTTCGATACCCCAGTCAAGAGTTATCTCCGTTGAAAGTTGTAACTCATATTTACCAAACGTGTTTTTGATTTTGAAAATTTGAACAACATTCCTCTTCTTTTTCTCTTCTCTATTTTTTTTTGGAATAATAGAGATTGATTGAAAATATAAATAAAGAGAACCCTAGGTCGGCACCAATTTCTCCTCTATAGCTCTCTTGAATTAAACCGGAAGTAAATAAAATGAAAATGGTGCGTCAAAATCTTTAAACACAAAATAAGTGATGTAAACGATGTTATTTGGGTATAAAAATGATTTTTTTTGCGAGACCAATGCATATTGTGTAATTTGATACGAGCTTCCATTTAATAAATTATAATATTCGTTTCGATACCCGAGTAAAAAGTTATCTCCGTTGAAAGTTGTTACTTTTTTTTACCAAATGTTTTTTTGTTTTTGAAAATGTGAACAAAATCTCCGTTCTTATTTTCTACTCACTATTTTTTCAATAAGAGAGATTGATTGAAAATATAAATAAACAAACCTTGATCGGCACCAATATCTCCTTTATAGCTATATTGAATTACACCGGACGTAAGTAAAATGAAAATAGTGCGTCAAAAACTTTAAACAGTAACTAAGTTATGTAAACGATGTTATTTGGGTACAAAAATGATTTTCCTTTCGAGGAAAATGCATATTGTTTAATTTGATACGAGATTTAATTTGATATATTATAATATTCGTTTCGATACCCCATTCAAAAGTTATCTCCGTTGAGAGTTGTAACTCATATTTACCAAATATGTTTTCGATTTTGAAAATGTGAACCACATTCATTTTCTTGTTCTCCTCTCTATTTTTTTCAATAAGAGAGATTGATTGAAATTATAAATAAACAAACCTAGGTCAGCACCAATATCTCCTTTATAGCTCTATTGAGTTAAACCTCAAGTAAGTAAAATTAAAATGCTACGTCAAAAAATTTAAACACTAAATAAATGATGTAAACGTTGTTATTTGGGTACAAAAACGAATTTTTTCTTGCGAGACCAATGCATATTGTGTAATTTGATACGAGTTTCCATTTAATAAATTATAATATTCATTTCGATACCCGAGTAAAAAGTTATCTTCGTTGAAAGTTATTACTCTTATTTACCAAATGTTTTTTTGTTTTTGAAAATGTGAACAACATCTCCGTTCTTTTTTTCTACTCAATATTTTTTCAATAAGGGAGATTGATTGAAAATATAAAAAAACAAATCTAGATCGGCACCAATATGTCCTTTATAGGTCTGTTGGATTAAACCGGACGTAAGTAAAATGAAAATAGTGTGTCAAAAACTTTAAACAGTAACTAAGTGATGTAAACGATGTTATTTGGGTACAAAAATCATTTTCCTTTTGAGGAAAATGAATATTGTTTAATTTGATTCGAGCTTTAATTTGATATATTATAATATTCGTTTCGATACCCCAGTCAAAAGTTATCTCCGTTGAAAGTTGTAGCTCATATTTACCAAATGTGTTTTCGATTTTGAAAACGTGAACCACATTCATTTTCTTTTTCTCTTCTCTATTTTTTTCAATAAGAGAGATTGATTGAAATTATAAATAAACAAACCTAGGTCAGCACCAATATCTCCTTTATAGCTCTATTGAGTTAAACCTGAAGTAAGTAAAATTAAAATGCTACGTCAAAAAATTTAAACACTAAATAAATGATGTAAACGATGTTATTTGGGTACAAAAACGAATTTTTTCTTGCGAGACCAATGCATATTGTGTAATTTGATACGAGCTTCCATTTAATAAATTATAATATTCATTTCGATACCCGAGTAAAAAGTTATCTTCGTTGAAAGTTGTTACTCTTATTTACCAAATGTTTTTTTGTTTTTGAAAATGTGAACAACATCTCCGTTCTTTTTTTCTACTCAATATTTTTTCAATAAGAGAGATTGATTGAAAATATAAAAAAACAAACCTAGATCCGCACCAATATCTCCTGTATAGGTCTATTGAATTGAACCGGACGTAAGTAAAATGAAAATGGTGCGTCAAAAACTTTAAATAGTAAATAAGTGATGTAAACGATGTTATTTGGGTACAAAAACGAATTTTTTCTTGCGAGACCAATGCATATTGTGTAATTTGATACGAGCTTCCATTTAATATATTATAATATTCGTTTCGATACCCCAGTCAAAAGTTATCTCCGTTGAAAGTTGTAGCTCATATTTACCAAATGTGTTTTCGATTTTGAAAACGTGAACCACATTCATTTTCTTTTTCTCTGCTCTATTTTTTTCAATAAGAGAGATTGATTGAAATTATAAATAAACAAACCTAGGTCAGCACCAATATCTCCTTTATAGCTCTATTGAGTTAAACCTCAAGTAAGTAAAATTAAAATGCTACGTCAAAAAATTTAAACACTAAATAAATGATGTAAACGATGTTATTTGGGTACAAAAACGAATTTTTTCTTGCGAGACCAATGCATATTGTGTAATTTGATACGAGTTTCCATTTAATAAATTATAATATTCATTTCGATACCCGAGTAAAAAGTTATCTTCGTTGAAAGTTATTACTCTTATTTACCAAATGTTTTTTTGTTTTTGAAAATGTGAACAACATCTCCGTTCTTTTTTTCTACTCAATATTTTTTCAATAAGGGAGATTGATTGAAAATATAAAAAAACAAATCTAGATCGGCACCAATATCTCCATTATAGGTCTGTTGGATTAAACCGGACGTAAGTAAAATGAAAATAGTGCGTCAAAAACTTTAAACAGTAACTAAGTGATGTAAACGATGTTATTTGGGTACAAAAATGATTTTCCTTTTGAGGAAAATGAATATTGTTTAATTTGATTCGAGCTTTAATTTGATATATTATAATATTCGTTTCGATACCCCAGTCAAAAGTTATCTCCGTTGAAAGTTGTAGCTCATATTTACCAAATGTGTTTTCGATTTTGAAAACGTGAACCACATTCATTTTCTTTTTCTCTTCTCTATTTTTTTCAATAAGAGAGATTGATTGAAATTATAAATAAAGAAAGCTAGGTCAGCACCAATATCTCCTTTATAGCTCTATTGAGTTAAACCTGAAGTAAGTAAAATTAAAATGCTACGTCAAAAAATTTAAACACTAAATAAATGATGTAAACGATGTTATTTGGGTACAAAAACGAATTTTTTCTTGCGAGACCAATGCATATTGTGTAATTTGATACGAGCTTCCATTTAATAAATTATAATATTCATTTCGATACCCGAGTAAAAAGTTATCTTCGTTGAAAGTTGTTACTCTTATTTACCAAATGTTTTTTTGTTTTTGAAAATGTGAACAACATCTCCGTTCTTTTTTTCTACTCAATATTTTTTCAATAAGAGAGATTGATTGAAAATATAAAAAAACAAACCTAGATCCGCACCAATATCTCCTGTATAGGTCTATTGAATTGAACCAGACGTAAGTAAAATGAAAATGGTGCGTCAAAAACTTTAAATAGTAAATAAGTGATGTAAACGATGTTATTTGGGTACAAAAACGAATTTTTTCTTGCGAGACCAATGGATATTGTGTAATTTGATACGAGCTTCCATTTAATAAATTATAATATTCATTTCGATACCCGAGTAAAAAGTTATCTTCGTTGAAAGTTGTTACTCTTATTTACCAAATGTTTTTTTGTTTTTGAAAATGTGAACAACATCTCCGTTCTTTTTTTCTACTCAATATTTTTTCAATAAGAGAGATTGATTGAAAATATAAAAAAACAAATCTAGATCGGCACCAATATCTCCTTTATAGGTCTATTGGATTAAACCGGACGTAAGTAAAATGAAAATAGTGCGTCAAAAACTTTAAACAGTAACTAAGTGATGTAAACGATGTTATTTGGGTACAAAAATGATTTTCCTTTCGAGGAAAATGCATATTGTTTAAATTGATACGAGCTTTAATTTGATATATTATAATATGCGTTTCGATACCCCAGTCAAGAGTTATCTCCGTTGAAAGTTGTAACTCATATTTACCAAACGTGTTTTTGATTTTGAAAATTTGAACAACATTCCTCTTCTTTTTCTCTTCTCTATTTTTTTTGGAATAATAGAGATTGATTGAAAATATAAATAAAGAGAACCCTAGGTCGGCACCAATTTCTCCTCTATAGCTCTCTTGAATTAAACCGGAAGTAAATAAAATGAAAATGGTGCGTCAAAATCTTTAAACACAAAATAAGTGATGTAAACGATGTTATTTGGGTATAAAAATGATTTTTTTTGCGAGACCAATGCATATTGTGTAATTTGATACGAGCTTCCATTTAATAAATTATAATATTCGTTTCGATACCCGAGTAAAAAGTTATCTCCGTTGAAAGTTGTTACTTTTTTTTACCAAATGTTTTTTTGTTTTTGAAAATGTGAACAAAATCTCCGTTCTTATTTTCTACTCACTATTTTTTCAATAAGAGAGATTGATTGAAAATATAAATAAACAAACCTTGATCGGCACCAATATCTCCTTTATAGCTATATTGAATTACACCGGACGTAAGTAAAATGAAAATAGTGCGTCAAAAACTTTAAACAGTAACTAAGTTATGTAAACGATGTTATTTGGGTACAAAAATGATTTTCCTTTCGAGGAAAATGCATATTGTTTAATTTGATACGAGATTTAATTTGATATATTATAATATTCGTTTCGATACCCCATTCAAAAGTTATCTCCGTTGAGAGTTGTAACTGATATTTACCAAATATGTTTTCGATTTTGAAAATGTGAACCACATTCATTTTCTTGTTCTCCTCTCTATTTTTTTCAATAAGAGAGATTGATTGAAATTATAAATAAACAAACCTAGGTCAGCACCAATATCTCCTTTATAGCTCTATTGAGTTAAACCTCAAGTAAGTAAAATTAAAATGCTACGTCAAAAAATTTAAACACTAAATAAATGATGTAAACGTTGTTATTTGGGTACAAAAACGAATTTTTTCTTGCGAGACCAATGCATATTGTGTAATTTGATACGAGTTTCCATTTAATAAATTATAATATTCATTTCGATACCCGAGTAAAAAGTTATCTTCGTTGAAAGTTATTACTCTTATTTACCAAATGTTTTTTTGTTTTTGAAAATGTGAACAACATCTCCGTTCTTTTTTTCTACTCAATATTTTTTCAATAAGGGAGATTGATTGAAAATATAAAAAAACAAATCTAGATCGGCACCAATATGTCCTTTATAGGTCTGTTGGATTAAACCGGACGTAAGTAAAATGAAAATAGTGCGTCAAAAACTTTAAACAGTAACTAAGTGATGTAAACGATGTTATTTGGGTACAAAAATCATTTTCCTTTTGAGGAAAATGAATATTGTTTAATTTGATTCGAGCTTTAATTTGATATATTATAATATTCGTTTCGATACCCCAGTCAAAAGTTATCTCCGTTGAAAGTTGTAGCTCATATTTACCAAATGTGTTTTCGATTTTGAAAACGTGAACCACATTCATTTTCTTTTTCTCTTCTCTATTTTTTTCAATAAGAGAGATTGATTGAAATTATAAATAAACAAACCTAGGTCAGCACCAATATCTCCTTTATAGCTCTATTGAGTTAAACCTGAAGTAAGTAAAATTAAAATGCTACGTCAAAAAATTTAAACACTAAATAAATGATGTAAACGATGTTATTTGGGTACAAAAACGAATTTTTTCTTGCGAGACCAATGCATATTGTGTAATTTGATACGAGCTTCCATTTAATAAATTATAATATTCATTTCGATACCCGAGTAAAAAGTTATCTTCGTTGAAAGTTGTTACTCTTATTTACCAAATGTTTTTTTGTTTTTGAAAATGTGAACAACATCTCCGTTCTTTTTTTCTACTCAATATTTTTTCAATAAGAGAGATTGATTGAAAATATAAAAAAACAAACCTAGATCCGCACCAATATCTCCTGTATAGGTCTATTGAATTGAACCGGACGTAAGTAAAATGAAAATGGTGCGTCAAAAACTTTAAATAGTAAATAAGTGATGTAAACGATGTTATTTGGGTACAAAAACGAATTTTTTCTTGCGAGACCAATGCATATTGTGTAATTTGATACGAGCTTCCATTTAATATATTATAATATTCGTTTCGATACCCCAGTCAAAAGTTATCTCCGTTTAAAGTTGTAGCTCATATTTACCAAATGTTTTTTTGTTTTTGAAAATGTGAACCACATTCATTTTCTTTTTCTCTGCTCTATTTTTTTCAATAAGAGAGATTGATTGAAATTATAAATAAACAAACCTAGGTCAGCACCAATATCTCCTTTATAGCTCTATTGAGTTAAACCTCAAGTAAGTAAAATTAAAATGCTACGTCAAAAAATTTAAACACTAAATAAATGATGTAAACGATGTTATTTGGGTACAAAAACGAATTTTTTCTTGCGAGACCAATGCATATTGTGTAATTTGATACGAGTTTCCATTTAATAAATTATAATATTCATTTCGATACCCGAGTAAAAAGTTATCTTCGTTGAAAGTTATTACTCTTATTTACCAAATGTTTTTTTGTTTTTGAAAATGTGAACAACATCTCCATTCTTTTTTTCTACTCAATATTTTTTCAATAAGGGAGATTGATTGAAAATATAAAAAAACAAATCTAGATCGGCACCAATATCTCCTTTATAGGTCTGTTGGATTAAACCGGACGTAAGTAAAATGAAAATAGTGCGTCAAAAACTTTAAACAGTAACTAAGTGATGTAAACGATGTTATTTGGGTACAAAAATGATTTTCCTTTTGAGGAAAATGAATATTGTTTAATTTGATTCGAGCTTTAATTTGATATATTATAATATTCGTTTCGATACCCCAGTCAAAAGTTATCTCCGTTGAAAGTTGTAGCTCATATTTACCAAATGTGTTTTCGATTTTGAAAACGTGAACCACATTCATTTTCTTTTTCTCTTCTCTATTTTTTTCAATAAGAGAGATTGATTGAAATTATAAATAAACAAACCTAGGTCAGCACCAATATCTCCTTTATTGCTCTATTGAGTTAAACCTGAAGTAAGTAAAATTAAAATGCTACGTCAAAAAATTTAAACACTAAATAAATGATGTAAACGATGTTATTTGGGTACAAAAACGAATTTTTTCTTGCGAGACCAATGCATATTGTGTAATTTGATACGAGCTTCCATTTAATAAATTATAATATTCATTTCGATACCCGAGTAAAAATTTATCTTCGTTGAAAGTTGTTACTCTTATTTACCAAATGTTTTTTTGTTTTTGAAAATGTGAACAACATCTCCGTTCTTTTTTTCTACTCAATATTTTTTCAATAAGAGAGATTGATTGAAAATATAAAAAAACAAATCTAGATCGGCACCAATATCTCCTTTATAGGTCTATTGGATTAAACCGGACGTAAGTAAAATGAAAATAGTGCGTCAAAAACTTTAAACAGTAACTAAGTGATGTAAACGATGTTATTTGGGTACAAAAATGATTTTCCTTTCGAGGAAAATGCATATTGTTTAAATTGATACGAGCTTTAATTTGATATATTATAATATGCGTTTCGATACCCCAGTCAAGAGTTATCTCCGTTGAAAGTTGTAACTCATATTTACCAAACGTGTTTTTGATTTTGAAAATTTGAACAACATTCCTCTTCTTTTTCTCTTCTCTATTTTTTTTGGAATAATAGAGATTGATTGAAAATATAAATAAAGAGAACCCTAGGTCGGCACCAATTTCTCCTCTATAGCTCTCTTGAATTAAACCGGAAGTAAATAAAATGAAAATGGTGCGTCAAAATCTTTAAACACAAAATAAGTGATGTAAACGATGTTATTTGGGTATAAAAATGATTTTTTTTGCGAGACCAATGCATATTGTGTAATTTGATACGAGCTTCCATTTAATAAATTATAATATTCGTTTCGATACCCGAGTAAAAAGTTATCTCCGTTGAAAGTTGTTACTTTTTTTTACCAAATGTTTTTTTGTTTTTGAAAATGTGAACAAAATCTCCGTTCTTATTTTCTACTCAATATTTTTTCAATAAGAGAGATTGATTGAAAATATAAATAAACAAACCTTGATCGGCACCAATATCTCCTTTATAGCTATATTGAATTACACCGGACGTAAGTAAAATGAAAATAGTGCGTCAAAAACTTTAAACAGTAACTAAGTTATGTAAACGATGTTATTTGGGTACAAAAATGATTTTCCTTTCGAGGAAAATGCATATTGTTTAATTTGATACGAGATTTAATTTGATATATTATAATATTCGTTTCGATACCCCATTCAAAAGTTATCTCCGTTGAGAGTTGTAACTCATATTTACCAAATATGTTTTCGATTTTGAAAATGTGAACCACATTCATTTTCTTGTTCTCCTCTCTATTTTTTTCAATAAGAGAGATTGATTGAAATTATAAATAAACAAACCTAGGTCAGCACCAATATCTCCTTTATAGCTCTATTGAGTTAAACCTCAAGTAAGTAAAATTAAAATGCTACGTCAAAAAATTTAAACACTAAATAAATGATGTAAACGATGTTATTTGGGTACAAAAACGAATTTTTTCTTGCGAGACCAATGCATATTGTGTAATTTGATACGAGTTTCCATTTAATAAATTATAATATTCATTTCGATACCCGAGTAAAAAGTTATCTTCGTTGAAAGTTATTACTCTTATTTACCAAATGTTTTTTTGTTTTTGAAAATGTGAACAACATCTCCGTTCTTTTTTTCTACTCAATATTTTTTCAATAAGGGAGATTGATTGAAAATATAAAAAAACAAATCTAGATCGGCACCAATATGTCCTTTATAGGTCTGTTGGATTAAACCGGACGTAAGTAAAATGAAAATAGTGCGTCAAAAACTTTAAACAGTAACTAAGTGATGTAAACGATGTTATTTGGGTACAAAAATGATTTTCCTTTTGAGGAAAATGAATATTGTTTAATTTGATTCGAGCTTTAATTTGATATATTATAATATTCGTTTCGATACCCCAGTCAAAAGTTATCTCCGTTGAAAGTTGTAGCTCATATTTACCAAATGTGTTTTCGATTTTGAAAACGTGAACCACATTCATTTTCTTTTTCTCTTCTCTATTTTTTTCAATAAGAGAGATTGATTGAAATTATAAATAAACAAACCTAGGTCAGCACCAATATCTCCTTTATAGCTCTATTGAGTTAAACCTGAAGTAAGTAAAATTAAAATGCTACGTCAAAAAATTTAAACACTAAATAAATGATGTAAACGATGTTATTTGGGTACAAAAACGAATTTTTTCTTGCGAGACCAATGCATATTGTGTAATTTGATACGAGCTTCCATTTAATAAATTATAATATTCATTTCGATACCCGAGTAAAAAGTTATCTTCGTTGAAAGTTGTTACTCTTATTTACCAAATGTTTTTTTGTTTTTGAAAATGTGAACAACATCTCCGTTCTTTTTTTCTACTCAATATTTTTTCAATAAGGGAGATTGATTGAAAATATAAAAAAACAAATCTAGATCGGCACCAATATCTCCTTTATAGGTCTGTTGGATTAAACCGGACGTAAGTAAAATGAAAATAGTGCGTCAAAAACTTTAAACAGTAACTAAGTGATGTAAACGATGTTATTTGGGTACAAAAATGATTTTCCTTTTGAGGAAAATGAATATTGTTTAATTTGATTCGAGCTTTAATTTGATATATTATAATATTCGTTTCGATACCCCAGTCAAAAGTTATCTCCGTTGAAAGTTGTAGCTCATATTTACCAAATGTGTTTTCGATTTTGAAAACGTGAACCACATTCATTTTCTTTTTCTCTTCTCTATTTTTTTCAATAAGAGAGATTGATTGAAATTATAAATAAACAAACCTAGGTCAGCACCAATATCTCCTTTATAGCTCTATTGAGTTAAACCTGAAGTAAGTAAAATTAAAATGCTACGTCAAAAAATTTAAACACTAAATAAATGATGTAAACGATGTTATTTGGGTACAAAAACGAATTTTTTCTTGCGAGACCAATGCATATTGTGTAATTTGATACGAGCTTCCATTTAATAAATTATAATATTCATTTCGATACCCGAGTAAAAAGTTATCTTCGTTGAAAGTTGTTACTCTTATTTACCAAATGTTTTTTTGTTTTTGAAAATGTGAACAACATCTCCGTTCTTTTTTTCTACGCAATATTTTTTCAATAAGGGAGATTGATTGAAAATATAAAAAAACAAATCTAGATCGGCACCAATATCTCCTTTATAGGTCTGTTGGATTAAACCGGACGTAAGTAAAATGAAAATAGTGCGTCAAAAACTTTAAACAGTAACTAAGTGATGTAAACGATGTTATTTGTGTACAAAAATGATTTTCCTTTTGAGGAAAATGAATATTGTTTAATTTGATTCGAGCTTTAATTTGATATATTATAATATTCGTTTCGATACCCCAGTCAAAAGTTATCTCCGTTGAAAGTTGTAGCTCATATTTACCAAATGTGTTTTCGATTTTGAAAACGTGAACCACATTCATTTTCTTTTTCTCTGCTCTATTTTTTTCAATAAGAGAGATTGATTGAAATTATAAATAAACAAACCTAGGTCAGCACCAATATCTCCTTTATAGCTCTATTGAGTTAAACCTGAAGTAAGTAAAATTAAAATGCTACGTCAAAAATTTTAAACACTAAATAAATGATGTAAACGATGTTATTTGGGTACAAAAACGAATTTTTTCTTGCGAGACCAATGCATATTGTGTAATTTGATACGAGCTTCCATTTAATAAATTATAATATTCATTTCGATACCCGAGTAAAAAGTTATCTTCGTTGAAAGTTGTTACTCTTATTTACCAAATGTTTTTTTGTTTTTGAAAATGTGAACAACATCTCCGTTCTTTTTTTCTACTCAATATTTTTTCAATAAGGGAGATTGATTGAAAATATAAAAAAACAAATCTAGATCGGCACCAATATCTCCTTTATAGGTCTGTTGGATTAAACCGGACGTAAGTAAAATGAAAATAGTGCGTCAAAAACTTTAAACAGTAACTAAGTGATGTAAACGATGTTATTTGGGTACAAAAATGATTTTCCTTTTGAGGAAAATGAATATTGTTTAATTTGATTCGAGCTTTAATTTGATATATTATAATATTCGTTTCGATACCCCAGTCAAAAGTTATCTCCGTTGAAAGTTGTAGCTCATATTTACCAAATGTGTTTTCGATTTTGAAAACGTGAACCACATTCATTTTCTTTTTCTCTGCTGTATTTTTTGCAATAAGAGAGATTGATTGAAATTATAAATAAACAAACCTAGGTCAGCACCAATATCTCCTTTATAGCTCTATTGAGTTAAACCTCAAGTAAGTAAAATTAAAATGCTACGTCAAAAAATTTAAACACTAAATAAATGATGTAAACGATGTTATTTGGGTACAAAAACGAATTTTTTCTTGCGAGACCAATGCATATTGTGTAATTTGATACGAGTTTCCATTTAATAAATTATAATATTCATTTCGATACCCGAGTAAAAAGTTATCTTCGTTGAAAGTTATTACTCTTATTTACCAAATGTTTTTTTGTTTTTGAAAATGTGAACAACATCTCCATTCTTTTTTTCTACTCAATATTTTTTCAATAAGGGAGATTGATTGAAAATATAAAAAAACAAATCTAGATCGGCACCAATATCTCCTTTATAGGTCTGTTGGATTAAACCGGACGTAAGTAAAATGAAAATAGTGCGTCAAAAACTTTAAACAGTAACTAAGTGATGTAAACGATGTTATTTGGGTACAAAAATGATTTTCCTTTTGAGGAAAATGAATATTGTTTAATTTGATTCGAGCTTTAATTTGATATATTATAATATTCGTTTCGATACCCCAGTCAAAAGTTATCTCCGTTGAAAGTTGTAGCTCATATTTACCAAATGTGTTTTCGATTTTGAAAACGTGAACCACATTCATTTTCTTTTTCTCTTCTCTATTTTTTTCAATAAGAGAGATTGATTGAAATTATAAATAAACAAACCTAGGTCAGCACCAATATCTCCTTTATAGCTCTATTGAGTTAAACCTGAAGTAAGTAAAATTAAAATGCTACGTCAAAAAATTTAAACACTAAATAAATGATGTAAACGATGTTATTTGGGTACAAAAACGAATTTTTTCTTGCGAGACCAATGCATATTGTGTAATTTGATACGAGCTTCCATTTAATAAATTATAATATTCATTTCGATACCCGAGTAAAAAGTTATCTTCGTTGAAAGTTGTTACTCTTATTTACCAAATGTTTTTTTGTTTTTGAAAATGTGAACAACATCTCCGTTCTTTTTTTCTACTCAATATTTTTTCAATAAGAGAGATTGATTGAAAATATAAAAAAACAAACCTAGATCCGCACCAATATCTCCTGTATAGGTCTATTGAATTGAACCAGACGTAAGTAAAATGAAAATGGTGCGTCAAAAACTTTAAATAGTAAATAAGTGATGTAAACGATGTTATTTGGGTACAAAAACGAATTTTTTCTTGCGAGACCAATGCATATTGTGTAATTTGATACGAGCTTCCATTTAATAAATTATAATATTCATTTCGATACCCGAGTAAAAAGTTATCTTCGTTGAAAGTTGTTACTCTTATTTACCAAATGTTTTTTTGTTTTTGAAAATGTGAACAACATCTCCGTTCTTTTTTTCTACTCAATATTTTTTCAATAAGAGAGATTGATTGAAAATATAAAAAAACAAATCTAGATCGGCACCAATATCTCCTTTATAGGTCTATTGGATTAAACCGGACGTAAGTAAAATGAAAATAGTGCGTCAAAAAGTTTAAACAGTAACTAAGTGATGTAAACGATGTTATTTGGGTACAAAAATGATTTTCCTTTCGAGGAAAATTGATGAGTGCTCAAAAAGCACTAAAATAACCATGATTTTATGTACCTTAATTGATTAAAAATACATATATTTATATGTTTTATCATATATTTATATAAATTTGTCTTTTTCGGAATCACGGGTATTTTTATTGTTTTTCAGGTATTTTGGCTTAAAAACGCAATGTAAAGACTCAAAGAGGAATATTTGAAGCAATACATCACAAATATATCAACAAATAAGTGAGAAAAGGTCAACAAACATGGAAAAATCGGACGAAATGGGTCGAAAAGGTCAAAAATGTCAAAAAGACGGAAATTGCGCGCCGCAGCCCAGCGCCCCAGCGCCCAGCCGCGCGCGCCCCAGCGCCCATTCCGCGCGCGCTGGCATGCCAAGCTGCGCGCAGCGCAGCGCGCTGTTACTGTTCACGCGCGCCGAGCTGCGCGCAGCGACAGCCCCAGCGCGCGCGCGCAGCGCCCCAGCAGCCCCCCTCCGCGCGCCCAACGCGTTTTCGCCCCATTTTTCACGTGCAGCCGCCCCTGTGACGTCATGCTGACGTCATTGATGACATCAGCAATTCCAATACGCGTTTTTACATTTTTTAATATTTTTTTAACATTTTTTTACTCATTTTTTCTCTCCATCCTCACCTATAAATACCCCCCTTCCATTCACTTCAAAACACACCTTCAAAACTCACTTCTCTCTTCTTTCTTTCTCTCATTTCTTAGTTTTTAGTTTCTCTTAGTTTCTTTCTAAGTTTCTTAGTTTTTCTCTTAGTTTTTAGTTCAATTCTCTTAGGTTTAGTGTTCTTCTCTTTTTGAGAGGAACTTGTAATGTTTTTGTAATAATTTAGATTTTTGATTCAATATATGGAAGTGCAAATTCCGCTCGGAGGTTTTCTAGCTACGGGAATAGCGTCGAAGTTCTGTAAGGATTTTATTTTCTTACAGTTATTTTTATGCTTTATTCTTACATGTTATATTCAACTTGTCTGTGGTTAAATTTAACTATGCTAGCTGTTTAGTAAATATGATGTAATAACGACGTTGTTATGCTTGCGAAATATTAAATAGGTGAAAATTTCTAAAATGAATTGATTTTGTTTTTATTCAAGATTTTATATTAAGAATGTTAGAGAGAAATATATTATTTTTCATTACAAACTTAAAAATGAAAATTAGATTTTAAGGTTTAGTTATCCGGTCTAATTTAGAGTAGTGCTCTTTTATTTGTTGGTACAATCGCCCGGTAGTTAGAGTGAAACTCTATTTCAAAAGTTTTTATAAGAATTATTATGTGAAAATGTATTGACAACATGTTTTCAATAGTGGTTTTAAAACTTGAAAGTTAGTACTCGGATAATTAAATTCTTAGGTTTAATTTGGACACCTTGAATAAAGTTTAAACTGTCTAACCCCACCAAAGGTGGCATTTAAATGGTTCATTTTCAATCTCTTAGAAAAAGGAATTAATTTAATTAAGCATATTAGTTATCAACCCCACCCATAGGTGTTAATTGATTTGTTTAGTTAACAAAGAATATCTAACCCCACCAAAGGTGGTATTTATATAAAAAAGAGAGAATCAATAAAATGTCAATTTATATCTTTAATAACCTAGTTAATATGAGCAAGCATAATTAATTTAGTTATTATATCCATAAATACTCCGCTAATATAAATGATAAAAATTTGCATGAACATTTATTGAATCCGTATATATGTTTATTTCTAGATAATTATTTATTGAATTTGTATCTATGTTTATTTTTATGATTTTAGATTATATTTAATTAATCTGTATATATGTTTTATTTTATGTTATTAGATTAGGAACACACAAAACCAAACTATCGTGACAGGATGTTTAGGATTTAATTTCGTTTTTAAAAGATTGAATAATATGTTAGAAACCACATACATTCCTTCCTTAGATCGACCTTGGGAGTATACTTATCATTTTCTACGAAATGATTCGTGCACTTGCGAGAGTTTTATAAATATTAAAACCAAAGTATTTGCGGAGATCGGCGATGCCGGTTTTCGTTCATCAAGTTTTTGGCGCCGTTGCCGGGGAAGGAATAGCGTTTTTAAATTATTTATCAAAATTTTAAAAACATTTTTGTGCTGTAAATAATTGTGATATTTTAATAATAATCAAATTTCAAAATTCATAATAAATAAAAAAAATAAATAAATAAATAAATAAATAAAAAAATAAAAAATAAAAAAATAAAAAAATAAAAAAATAATTTTTTTAATTGTAAAATAATTTAGAAATTTGAAATTTGAAGTAAAAAATTTTTACCGTTCATGAATAGTAAAAAAAAAAAAAAAAAATTCAAAATTCAAAAAAATTTTAAGTTAATAAGAAATAATATAGCGTGAATAGTAAAATAAAATTACCGTTCATGAATAGTAAAAAAAAAAAAAAAAAATTACTTGAATTTATACTTAATTAACTAAATAACATGAAAAGTAAAAATCTAAGGGAGTTCTGTCTAGGAGACTAGTTCTTGGAAGCCTTTGTGCCACTAGTCTTTCCTGGGAACGTTGCTCTGGCTAGGAGAATGGTATTTAAGGTGCCGTTTGCACCACCATTCTTTCCTGGGAGCACTCTTGGTTAATACTAATTATGTTACAAAAAAATAAAAAAAATATAAAAAAAAAAAAAAAAAAAATTCTTTTTTTTTAGGGTTTAACTAGTTTTGTTTAGTGTTTTGTATAAAATAACATGTAAATTTTATCTAAATTTTTTTTATTTTGTTGACAGGAGTTTTAAATTTACGTTTACAATAGTCTATGCGTGGTAGGAGATCCTTAGGAAACCCCCTTACACCATATGTAAATAAATTTAATAAATTTAAACAAGTGTCAACAAAACTGGATTCTACCCATCAACCTGTTTTTGAGCCAAACATAGAACCAAGTCTTAATCCTTTGCTAGAACCAAAAGAAATGGAGGAAAACCAACATATTAGGGAAACCACAATGAAAGAGTTTGCAAGACCGGTAATAGGCACGGCAACTGCCGCTATCCAGTTGGGGGAGGCTGCTCGGAATTACGACCTTAAAAATATTCATTTTTCTATGCTTCCTTCCTTTTATGGGTTACCTAATGAAGATTCTCTTTCCTTTATGAGAGATTTCTATGCTACGGTCCAAACATTCCCCCTCGGTATTCTAAACGAGGATCAACTTAGGATGAGATGTTTTCCCTACACTCTAAAGGATAAGGCCAAAGCTTGGTTGATGTCACTTCCCCCAGGTTCTCTGATGACATGGGGTAACATTTACAACAAATTCATGGGAAAATTCTATTCCCATCAAAAAACATCAGAGTTGAGAGGAAAGATTGCTACTTTCTCTCAGATGGATGGAGAACCATTCCATGAAGCTTGGGATAGGTTCAAGATGTTTCTCACTCAGTGTCCCCATCATAGCTTTCCCCTGCAGTTGCAGAACCAATTCTTTTACGATGGACTTACACAACAATGTCAGTTCATTGTCGACAACGCTGCAGGAGGAGCAATAGGAGAAAAAACTGCCTCAGAGACGTATAACCTCTTTGAGATGTTGGGTGCTAATTCCCAACAGAAAAGCTCCCGAGTGAGAAAAGCTGGAGTTCATGAAATCGACTCCAGTAATGAAGTTCAACAACAACTTGTTCAACTGACTAAGCAAGTTGCCCTTCTCGCTACACAAACCAACACCAATAATGATCAATATGGTTTGTATAGCAACATGGGACATGGTACTGAAGCCTGTCCATATCAAGGAGAAACAACTGGACCTGAACAGGTCAATGTGTTGGGAGCATATCAACAGAGACCAAGGTTTGATCCCAATTCAAATACCTATAATCCTGGGTGGAGAAGTCATCCAAATTTCTCTTGGAGGCAAAACAACCCTCCTTTCACTCAAAGCTCAAACCAGGCAGGCCAGCAATTCCACCCACCTATTCCAAGAAGCATTCCCAATAAACCAACCTTGGAGGACAACTTGAATTCTTTTATTCAAGTCTGTAGGGATAACCAATCTAAAACCAATCAACGGTTGGACTCTGTGGAAGCTTCTATCAAAAAGGTGGAAGTTCAAGTTGAACAGTTAGTTGAACATTTGCAAAAAGGCAAAGACTAATTTGAAACTTAAATGAATTCAATGAAGAGGAGACATTGAGTTTTTCATTCTGCAATCTCCAAGCAACGTCTAACTAGAAGACGATAAATTTTAGTCCTGTATGGGAGGTCACCCATTATTGTATTTTCCTTTGTTTTAGTTTGCGTGTAATAAAAATTCAGATGAAATAAAATTCGTTTGTTTCAAAAATTCTGTCCATTCGCTTAAAAAAAAAAAAAAAAAAAAAATTTAGGTTCCTTGCACTTTTTGCTTTTAAGTTTTATCAAGTTATAAATATTTCTTAGAGATATCTACTAAAAGCAAAATGTTGATACACAATAGGAGGAGGATCATTTTCAACTACAAACAACCATGGGAGATGCTGAAGATAGGCGGAAAAAGATGAAAGAATATACAATGCCAATCATTGGCAATGTAACTTCCGGTATCCAATTACAAGAGGCTGCAAGGAATTATGAATTGAAAAAGATTCATTATTCTTTGTTACCTTCCTTTTACGGTATCCCTAATGAAGACCCTTTAAATTTCATTCGAGAATTCTATGCTATTGTCCAAACCTTTCCACTACATGCAATTAATGAAGATCAACTTAGGATGAGGTGTTTTCCTTACACTCTCAAAGATAAAGCTTGGTCATGGTTCATTACTCTACAGTCAGGTTCTCTTAAAACTTGGGAGGCAGTCTATGAAATTTTTATGGGTAGGTTCTATTCCCATCAAAAGACTGTTGATCTAAGAAAAAAGATAGCAACATTTTCTCAAAAGTATGAAGAGCCCTTTCATGAAGCTTGGGAACGATTCAAACTCCTTTTCATTCAATGTCAAAATCATAGCTTTCCATTACAGCTACAAAACCAATTCTTTTACGATGGATTGACACTACAGAGTCAATACATGGTTGATAATGCTGCTGGAGGTGCTGTAGGAGAAAAGACCGCAGAGGAAACCTATAATCTTTATGAGCTGTTGGGTTCTAATTCCCAACAAAGAGGTGGTAGAAGGAAAGCAAAGGTCAATGAAGTCGGCTCTGATAATGAGATAACCTTGCAACTTGCTGAATTGACTAAACAAGTGAAATTCCTCACTTCCCACCAAATTTCAAATCAAGAGGTATGTGGAGTGTGTTGTTCAATTGGGCATGGTACTCATAATTGTTCAAATACTTGTGATTCTAGTGTCGATGCCATAGAGGAAGTTCAATCTTTTCAAAGATATCATCCAAACACCTATAATCACCCAGCCTACACCCAATATCCAACACTAAGGTCAGATAACAACCACCCTTACCCACCAAGCCAATCTTTTAAGCCAACCTTAGAAGATAGCTTGAATGCTTTTATTCAAGTTAGTCGTGACAACCAATTGATGACTAATCAAAGGTTGAACACCATGGAGGCTTCGGTTAAAAGGATTGAATCTAAAGTTGGGCAACTGGCTGAACAAATGCAAAAGAAAGAACCAGGAAAGTTGCCCAGTCAACCAGAACAAGCAAAGGATGTTAGAACCCTTCGAAGTGGTAAGGTAGTCAATACTAGTTTACCTGAAATCTCTAACAATCTACCTTGTAGTTCAGGTAACAAAGAAGGCGATACTCTAATCTCGCAAAAAAGGAGAAACAAGTGTTAAACTTAACAAGCCTTCTGAAAAACTCATTGGGGGGTCATCTGACACCCCCAAAATTCAAAAGACAACAGAACCACACCAGATACAAGTACCTTTTCCCCACCGGTTGAAAGAATCCAAACAAGATAAGCAATTCACTGATCTTTTTAATATGCTCTCTAAAGTAAATATCAATTTACCATTATTAGAAGTGATCATGAATGTGCCCTCATATGCCAAGTTTTTCAAAGAGTTGAACACTAAGAAAAGGAGGTATGAACTGAATGAACGAGTAGTAGTATCAGAAATTTCTAGCGCTGTACTTCAGCACAAACTACCCCCTAAGTTGAAAGACCCTGGAAGTTTTATTATAAACATAACTATGGGGGATAGGAAGGTTGCTAAAGCAATGCTTGATTTAGGTGCTAGTATAAATTTGATGCCCTACTCTATATTCTTACAACTCAATCTAGGGGATTTAAAACCCACAACTATGTCCCTTCAACTTGCAGATAGATCTCTTAAATATCCAGAGGGAATAGTTGAGGATGTTTTGGTACAGGTAGACAAACTGATAATACCTGTTGACTTTGTGGTTCTGGATATGCAAGAAAATCCAGCATTGGACAGAGAGCACACAATATTGCTTGGTAGACCATTTATGGCAACTACTAAGACTATTATTGATGTCCAAGATGGAAATTTGACAATGACAGTCTTAGGAGAGACTGTTCATTTTAAAGTTTTTGATTCTTCACCTTTCCCTTCTATTTCTTCCATCGATGAAATATTCGATGTTGATCCCTTGGATAATCTTGTCCAAAACACCTTTTTCCGAACCAGAATAGAAGACAAGCTTGAAACCGTTCTTACACTTGAAAAGGTTGAAGAAGATTTAGATGAAGAAATTAAGGGGTACCTTGAACAACTAGACAATAATGAAGTGATGACAAAATCTAGTACACTTTTAAATCTACCGAGTTCTTCATCTATTAAAGAGGCCAATCCACCTGAACTTGAACTCAAAGTTTTACCTGAGCACTTAAAATATGTGTTTTTGGGAGAGGGAGAAACTTATCCAGTGATAATTTCTTCAACCTTGACCAAACCACAAGAAAAGGAACTCATCAAAGTGCTTAAACAGTTTAAGAAATCTATAGGTTGGAGTATAGGTGATATAAGAGGCATTAGTCCAACAATGTGTATGCACAAGATCAACTTGGAGGACGGTGCTAAACCTGTACGAGAGGCCCAAAGAAGACTAAACCCAAACATGCAAGAGGTAGTTAAGAAGGAAATTCTTAAATTATTAGAAGAAGGGATTATCTACCCTATTGCAGATAGTAAGTGGGTTAGTCCAGTGCATGTGGTACCAAAGAAATCTGGGATAACAGTTGTTAAGAATGACAAAAGTGAATTAGTGCCCACTAGAATAATCACTGGATGGAGAATGTGTATAGATTTTAGGAAACTAAATTTATATACGAAAAAGGATCACTTTCCTCTTCCATTCATTGATCAAATGTTGGAAAGATTAGCTGGGCACGAATTTTACTGTTTTTTGGATGGACTGTCTGGATATTATCAAGTACCCATAGCACCAGAAGATCAGGAAAAGACCACATTTACATGTCCTTTTGGGACATTTGCTTTTCGCAGAATGCCATTTGGGTTATGCAATGCCCCTGCCACGTTCCAGAGATGCATGATATCCATTTTCTCGGACATGGTGGAAAAATTCATTGAGATTTTCATGGACGATTTCTCTGTCTTTGGGAACTCATTTGATGATTGCTTACATAAATTGACTTTGGTTTTAGAAAGATGCATTGAATGCAATCTAACCCTTAGTTGGGAGAAAAGTCATTTTATGGTTCAACAAGGGATAGTTTTAGGACATATAATTTCAAACAAGGGTATTGAAGTTGATAAGGCAAAAGTTGAATTGATATCCAAACTACCTCCCCCTACATCTGTGAAGGGGATAAGAAGCTTCTTGGGACATGCAGGATTCTACAGACGATTTATTAAAGATTTCTCTAAAATAAGTCGTCCATTATGTAACTTGCTATCCAAAGATGCTGATTTTAATTTCAACAATGACTGCCTTACTTCCTTTAATACTTTGAAAGATAAACTCACATCTACCCCTGTTATAATGGCACCAAACTGGTCTTTACCCTTTGAAATAATGTGTGACGCTTCTGATTATGCAATAGGAGCAGTCCTGGGACAAAGAGTGGAAAAGCGTTTACATGTCATCTACTATGCTAGCAAAACACTCAATGATGCCCAGATGAAGTACACCACCACTGAAAAGGAATTCTTGGCTATAGTATTCTCTTTAGACAAATTTCGGTCTTATTTAGTAGGATCTAAAGTGATTGTGCATTCTGATCATGCTGCTTTAAGATACCTATTAAGTAAACCAAATGCCAAGCCAAGGTTAATCAGGTGGGTCTTACTCTTACAAGAATTTGACCTAGAAATCAAGGATAAGAAAGGCAGTGAAAACTTAGTAGCTGACCATTTGTCTAGGTTGATTTCTGACTTTAATTCTCTTAAAGATGAGAGTAATGACGATATAGTTGAAACCTTTCCTGATGAACAGTTATTTTTCATAGGTCCGAACCCATGGTACGCTGATATTGTAAACTATCTTGCCACTGGTGTTTTGCGACCTAACACTTCATATCAGGAAAAGAAAAGGTTTTTTAAAACTATTAAGGACTATTTCTGGGATGACCCTTATTTATACAAGATTGGTCAAGATCAAGTCATCCGGAGATGTGTACCTGAAGAAGAACATAAGAGCATTCTGACTTTTTGTCATGAACTTCATTGTGGGGGTCATTTTGGAGGAGAAAAGACAGCCCGTAAGATATTACAGTCTGGATTCTTTTGGCCCACTCTTTTTAAAGATGCTCATATGTTTTGTGCACAATGTGATAGATGTCAAAGAACAGGAAACATAAGCAAAAGAGATGAAATGCCTTTGACATCTAATTTAGTTGTTGAACTCTTTGACGTATGGGGGATTGACTTTATGGGTCCTTTTCCCCCATCTAATGGTTTTCAATACATTTTGGTTGCTGTGGATTATGTGTCCAAGTGGGTAGAAGCTATCCCCACCAAAACCAATGATGCTAATGTTGTTGTGAAATTCTTGAAAGATTTCATATTCAGTAGGTTCGGAACGCCTAGAGCTATAATAAGTGATGGAGGTAGCCATTTTTGTAACAAACTCTTTGATGGAGTACTAAACAAGTACAACATCACACATAAGGTAGCTACTCCATATCATCCTCAAACTTCCGGATTAGTGGAAGTAAGTAATAGGCAAATCAAGGGAATACTGGAACGCACTGTGCGTCCTTCAAGGAAGGATTGGGCATTTAAGTTAAATGATGCCTTATGGGCATACCGCACCGCTTACAAAACACCTATTGGGATGAGCCCTTACCGGTTAATCTTTGGGAAAGCGTGCCACCTTCCAGTTGAACTTGAACACAAGGCTTATTGGGCAATTAAAGAGCTAAACATGGATTTAGATAAAGCAGGTGAAAAACGAGTACTCCAGCTTCATGAGTTGGAAGAAATTAGGAATGAAGCCTATGAGAATGCCAAATTATACAAGGAGCGTACTAAGCGCTATCATGACAAGAGGCTAGTTCCTAAAACTTTTCACCCTGGAATGAAAGTTCTTTTATTTAACTCTCGTTTGAGATTGTTTCCAGGAAAGCTAAGATCAAGATGGGATGGACCATTCAAAATAGTTCAGGTATCTGAACATGGAGTGGTAGAACTATTGGACTCCAAGACACAAAAAACGTTCAAAGTTAATGGCCATCGTGTCAAGCCTTATGTGGAAGAACCGAACATAATTGCTGAAATGGATTGCATTTGGCTGAGTAACCCTTAGCACCAAAAAGATACGTCTTGCTAAGACGTTAAACTAAGCGCTGGATGGGAGGCAACCCATCATGTTAGGTAATTTTTTTTATTGTTATTTGTTTTATTTACTTAATTTTATTGTTTATTTTAGTTTACTTGTATGTGAATAATTTTTAAATTTGTTAAAACTAAAATATTTGTTGAGATGTTAAGAGTTCACAGCGATCTGTCTGTATACACTTTAATGATGAATATGATGGATGCACCTGCATTTCTTCATTACTACTTACACATTCTCAAGAAATAGGTAATCTTTCTCCTCTTTTCTCTTTATCTTTAATTTGCAGTTGTTACATTGAGGACAATGTAAGTTCTAGGTTGAGGGTGGTGAAAAGTTACCATGCTATATATATAAAAATATAAAAATAAAAAAATTCTCACAAAAATTTATCTTTTCTTTAAATCAAATTTAAGTAAATAGTTAAGTCTTTGGTACTGTTAGATTAATTTTTGAAAACATATCATGAAATATTGTGTAATTATTTTTGATAATTAGTTAGTTTTTGTCATAACTAGTATTTCTTGATAAAATGTGGAAATTAGATTAAACCCAAAATCGGTATTTATGAATTTTGTTTTAGTGGAGACTACGCTTGTGAGATATAATTTGAGCCTAATTTCTTTTATTCAGAGTGAAATATATATTTTTTCTACTCCAAACACATTTCTTATTTATTCAAAAAGTTTAGATGATCTCTATAGGTATTAGCATTGAATGTATGAATTTTTTTCATCTTAATAGAGTATCATATATTTTTTATTATTATTTTTCGTTTAGATTAAACGATTTGAGTAGAAATTGATAGTATATGCTTATATCTCATTCATGCATGACTGCTACAAAAACAAAAAGACATATCTGGGGTTACCTAAACCGAGATCAAACAGAAAAGACACAAAATTAACCACTCACCAAAATCCAAAAAAATGTACAATCTGTACATGGGTTGACTCTCTAAAAAAAAAAAATAATAATAATACATATATTGAAAAATATCTACAGAAAAAAAAAAAAAAAAAAATAGAGAGATAAAAAATAGTATCATCTACATACTATGACCCACATTGCCTACAAAGTTGTGAGTAAAGGCTAATTACAAAAGAAAGATATAGGAAGTAATTCCCTAAAAAGTCATTGCAATTTCTTCATTTGTAAAAGCATATATCTTGAAATTCTTTCTTAATGAGTTTGATTTATGCATGAAAATAATTTTTGTATATGATATCTTTATAATTTATACATTCGATTCCTTTCATGAGATCAATGTTAAAATAACACTTTGAGCCTTTATTCTTTACACATATGCGAACATATTAGTTCATTTCTATACATCAACTCTTTCGCATATAAATTAGTATGAGTGTTTGAACCCATAGGATTCAGTGCTTTGAGAGTATTGACTTGTGAGGAATAGAGTCGAAGCGAATACTGATTCATAACACTGAAATTGGGTAAAATTAAATTGATACATTTTTGAAATGAAATATGAAAATGATTTTCGACTAATTATTATAATAAAATCATGATTGTTTAAAGAGATTAAAATAACTTATGCTTGAGATTTCAATTATGATCTTAAAAGAGATTAAAAAGTATGAGATATTTTTGTGATATGTTGTGTTCTTTTACTCTTAAATTAATTTTTGATTGTGTTGTAATTTTAATTTTTGATTTGATTGTTTTTATCTTTACATTTAGTTCAATGTTTGTGGGTATCATTACTGAAAACCCTCACGAGACTCAAACTCGTCCACTAGAGCAACCTAGGGGTTTAACGGCTTGTTGCATAGGCTAAATGCAACCGTTTCAATCCACGAAAGTGATTTAGGATAGTTTAATTTTTAGCTTTTATCGCTTCTCTTGCTAAGAGACTAGCAAGAAGCTGGTTGGGGGTTGTGATGAGTGCTCAAAAAGCACTAAAATAACCATGATTTTATGTACCTTAATTGATTAAAAATACATATATTTATATGTTTTATCATATATTTATATAAATTTGTCTTTTTCGGAATCACGGGTATTTTTATTGTTTTTCAGGTATTTTGGCGTAAAAACGCAATGTAAAGACTCAAAGAGGAATATTTGAAGCAATACATCACAAATATATCAACAAATAAGTGAGAAAAGGTCAACAAACATGGAAAAATCGGACGAAATGGGTCGAAAAGGTCAAAAATATCAAAAAGACGGAAATTGCGCGCCGCAGCCCAGCCGTGCGCGCAGCCCAGCGCCCAGCCGCGCGCGCCCCAGCGCCCATTCCGCGCGCGCCCGCGCGCGCTGGCATGCCAAGCTGCGCGCAGCGCAGCGCGCTGGCACTGTTCACGCGCGCAGCGACAGCCCCAGCGCGCGCGTGCAGCGCCCCAGCAGCCCCCCTCCGCGCGCCCAACGCGTTTTCGCCCCATTTTTCACGTGCAGCCGCCCCTGTGACGTCATGCTGACGTCATTGATGACATCAGCAATTCCAATACGCGTTTTTACATTTTTTAATATTTTTTTAATATTTTTTTAATATTTTTTTACTCATTTTTTCTCTCCATCCTCACCTATAAATACCCCCCTTCCATTCACTTCAAAACACACCTTCAAAACTCACTTCTCTCTTCTTTCTTTCTCTCATTTCTTAGTTTTTAGTTTCTCTTAGTTTCTTTCTAAGTTTCTAAGCTTTTCTTAGTTTTTCTCTTAGTTTTTAGTTCAATTCTCTTAGGTTTAGTGTTCTTCTCTTTTTGAGAGGAACTTGTAATGTTTTTGTAATAATTTAGATTTTTGATTCAATATATGGAAGTGCAAATTCCGCTCGGAGGTTTTCTAGCTACGGGAATAGCGTCGAAGTTCTGTAAGGATTTTATTTTCTTACAGTTATTTTTATGCTTTATTCTTACATGTTATATTCAACTTGTCTGTGGTTAAATTTAACTATGCTAGCTGTTTAGTAAATATGATGTAATAACGACGTTGTTATGCTTGCGAAATATTAAATAGGTGAAAATTTCTAAAATGAATTGATTTTGTTTTTATTCAAGATTTTATATTAAGAATGTTAGAGAGAAATATATTATTTTTCATTACAAACTTAAAAATGAAAATTAGATTTTAAGGTTTAGTTATCCGGTCTAATTTAGAGTAGTGCTCTTTTATTTGTTGGTACAATCGCCCGGTAGTTAGAGTGAAACTCTATTTCAAAAGTTTTTATAAGAATTATTATGTGAAAATGTATTGACAACATGTTTTCAATAGTGGTTTTAAAACTTGAAAGTTAGTACTCGGATAATTAAATTCTTAGGTTTAATTTGGACACCTTGAATAAAGTTTAAACTGTCTAACCCCACCAAAGGTGGCATTTAAATGGTTCATTTTCAATCTCTTAGAAAAAGGAATTAATTTAATTAAGCATATTAGTTATCAACCCCACCCATAGGTGTTAATTGATTTGTTTAGTTAACAAAGAATATCTAACCCCACCAAAGGTGGTATTTATATAAAAAAGAGAGAATCAATAAAATGTCAATTTATATCTTTAATAACCTAGTTAATATGAGCAAGCATAATTAATTTAGTTATTATATCCATAAATACTCCGCTAATATAAATGATAAAAATTTGCATGAACATTTATTGAATCCGTATATATGTTTATTTCTAGATAATTATTTATTGAATTTGTATCTATGTTTATTTTTATGATTTTAGATTATATTTAATTAATCTGTATATATGTTTTATTTTATGTTATTAGATTAGGAACACACAAAACCAAACTATCGTGACAGGATGTTTAGGATTTAATTTCGTTTTTAAAAGATTGAATAATAAGTTAAAAACCACATACATTCCTTCCTTAGATCGACCTTGGGAGTATACTTATCATTTTCTACGAAATGATTCGTGCACTTGCGAGAGTTTTATAAATATTAAAACCAAAGTATTTGCGGAGATCGGCGATGCCGGTTTTCGTTCATCAAAAATGCATATTGTTTAAATTGATACGAGCTTTAATTTGATATATTATAATATGCGTTTCGATACCCCAGTCAAGAGTTATCTCCGTTGAAAGTTGTAACTCATATTTACCAAACGTGTTTTTGATTTTGAAAATTTGAACAACATTCCTCTTCTTTTTCTCTTCTCTATTTTTTTTTTGGAATAATAGAGATTGATTGAAAATATAAATAAAGAGAACCCTAGGTCGGCACCAATATCTCCTCTATAGCTCTCTTGAATTAAACCGGAAGTAAATAAAATGAAAATGGTGCGTCAAAATCTTTAAACACAAAATAAGTGATGTAAACGATGTTATTTGGGTACAAAAATGATTTTTTTTTTGCGAGACCAATGCATATTGTGTAATTTGATACGAGCTTCCATTTAATAAATTATAATATTCGTTTCGATACCCGAGTAAAAAGTTATCTCCGTTGAAAGTTGTTACTTTTTTTTACCAAATGTTTTTTTGTTTTTGAAAATGTGAACAAAATCTCCGTTCTTATTTTCTACTCAATATTTTTTCAATAAGAGAGATTGATTGAAAATATAAATAAACAAACCTTGATCGGCACCAATATCTCCTTTATAGCTCTATTGGATTAAACCGGAAGTAAGTAAAATGAAAATGTTGCGTCAAAAACTTTAAATAGTAAATAAGTGATGTAAACGTTGTTATTTGGGTACAAAAATGATTTTCCTTTCGAGGAAAATGCATATTGTTTAATTTGATACGAGCTTTAATTTAATATATTATAATATTCGTTTCGATACCCCATTCAAAAGTTATCTCCGTTGAGAGTTGTAACTCATATTTACCAAATATGTTTTCGATTTTGAAAATGTGAACCACATTCATTTTCTTGTTCTCCTCTCTATTTTTTTCAATAAGAGAGATTGATTGAAAATGAAAATAAACAAACCTAGGTCGGCACCAATACCTCCTTTATAGGTCTATTGAATTAAACATGAAGTAAGTAAAATGAAAATGCTGCGTCAAAATCTTTAAACACAAAATAAGTGATGTAAACGATGTTATTTGGGTACAAAAACGAATTTTTTCTTGCGAGACCAATGCATATTGTGTAATTTGATACGAGATTCCATTTAATAAATTATAATATTCATTTCGATACCCGAGTAAAAAGTTATCTTCGTTGAAAGTTGTTACTCTTATTTACCAAATGTTTTTTTGTTTTTGAAAATGTGAACCACATTCATTTTCTTGTTCTCTTCCCTATTTTTTTCAATAAGAGAGATTGATTGAAAATGAAAATAAACAAACCTAGGTCGGCACCAATATCTCCTTTATAGGTCTATTGAATTAAACATGAAGTAAGTAAAATGAAAATGCTGCGTCAAAATCTTTAAACACAAAATAAGTGATGTAAACGATGTTATTTGGGTACAAAAACGATTTTTTTCTTGCGAGACCAATGCATATTATGTAATTTGATACGAGCTTCCTTTTAATAAATTATAATATTCGTTTCGATACCCGAGTAAAAAGTTATCTCCGTTGAAAGTTGTTACTTTTTTTTACCAAATGTTTTTTTGTTTTTGAAAATGTGAACAAAATCTCCGTTCTTTTTTCTACTCAATATTTTTTCAATAAGGGAGATTGATTGAAAATATAAAAAAACAAATCTAGATCGGCACCAATATCTCCTTTATAGGTCTATTGGATTAAACCGGACGTAAGTAAAATGAAAATAGTGCGTCAAAAACTTTAAACAGTAACTAAGTGATGTAAACGATGTTATTTGGGTACAAAAATGATTTTCCTTTCGAGGAAAATGCATATTGTTTAATTTGAAACGAGCTTTAATTTGATATATTATAATATTCGTTTTGATACCCTATTCAAAAGTTATCTCCGTTGAAAGTTGTAGCTCATATTTACCAAATGTGTTTTCGATTTTTAAAACGTGAACCACAATCATTTTCTTTTTCTCTTCTCTATTTTTTTCAATTAGAGAGATTGATTGAAAATATAAATAAACAAACCTAGGTCAGCACCAATATCTCCTTTATAGCTCTATTGAATTAAACCTGAGTAAGTAAAATTAAAATGCTACGTCAAAAAAATTAAACACTAAATAAATGATGTAAATGATGTTATTTGGGTACAAAAACGAATTTTTTCTTGCGAGACCAATGCATATTGTGTAATTTGAAACGAGCTTGCATTTAATAAATTATAATATTCATTTCGATACCCGAGTAAAAAGTTATCTTCGTTGAAAGTTGTTACTCTTATTTACCAAATGTTTTTTTGTTTTTGAAAATGTGAACAACATCTCCGTGCTTTTTTTCTACTCAATATTTTTTCAATAAGGGAGATTGATTGAAAATATAAAAAAACAAATCTAGATCGGCACCAATTTCTCCTTTATAGGTCTGTTGGATTAAACCGGACGTAAGTAAAATGAAAATGGTGCGTCAAAAACTTCAAATAGTAAATAAGTGATGTAAACGATGTTATTTAGGTACAAAAACGAATTTTTTCTTGCGAGACCAATGCATATTGTGTAATTTGATACGAGCTTCCATTTAATAAATTATAATATTCATTTCGATACCCGAGTAAAAAGTTATCTTCGTTGAAAGTTGTTACTCTTATTTACCAAATGTTTTTTTGTTTTTGAAAATGTGAACAACATCTCCGTTCTTTTTTTCTACTCAATATTTTTTCAATAAGAGAGATTGATTGAAAATATAAAAAAACAAACCTAGATCCGCACCAATATCTCCTGTATAGGTCTATTGAATTGAACCAGACGTAAGTAAAATGAAAATGGTGCGTCAAAAACTTTAAATAGTAAATAAGTGATGTAAACGATGTTATTTGGGTACAAAAACGAATTTTTTCTTGCGAGACCAATGCATATTGTGTAATTTGATACGAGCTTCCATTTAATAAATTATAATATTCATTTCGATACCCGAGTAAAAAGTTATCTTCGTTGAAAGTTGTTACTCTTATTTACCAAATGTTTTTTTGTTTTTGAAAATTTGAACAACATCTCCGTTCTTTTTTTCTACTCAATATTTTTTCAATAAGAGAGATTGATTGAAAATATAAAAAACACAAATCTAGATCGGCACCAATATCTCCTTTATA
Source organism: Hippophae tibetana (assembly GCA_037013495.1). Taxonomy (NCBI): domain Eukaryota; kingdom Viridiplantae; phylum Streptophyta; class Magnoliopsida; order Rosales; family Elaeagnaceae; genus Hippophae; species Hippophae tibetana. The sequence continues at coordinate 6,777,189 of CM072808.1, read as the reverse complement.
GGTCTATTGGATTAAACCGGACGTAAGTAAAATGAAAATAGTGCGTCAAAAACTTTAAACAGTAACTAAGTGATGTAAACGATGTTATTTGGGTACAAAAATGATTTTCCTTTCGAGGAAAATGCATATTGTTTAAATTGATACGAGCTTTAATTTGATATATTATAATATGCGTTTCGATACCCCAGTCAAGAGTTATCTCCGTTGAAAGTTGTAACTCATATTTACCAAACGTGTTTTTGATTTTGAAAATTTGAACAACATTCCTCTTCTTTTTCTCTTCTCTATTTTTTTTTGGAATAATAGAGATTGATTGAAAATATAAATAAAGAGACCCCTAGGTCGGCACCAATATCTCCTCTATAGCTCTCTTGAATTAAACCGGAAGTAAATAAAATGAAAATGGTGCGTCAAAATCTTTAAGCACAAAATAAGTGATGTAAACGATGTTATTTGGGTACAAAAATGATTTTTTTTTTGCGAGACCAATGCATATTGTGTAATTTGATACGAGCTTCCATTTAATAAATTATAATATTCGTTTCGATACCCGAGTAAAAAGTTATCTCCGTTGAAAGTTGTTACTTTTTTTTACCAAATGTTTTTTTGTTTTTGAAAATGTGAACAAAATCTCCGTTCTTATTTTCTACTCAATATTTTTTCAATAAGAGAGATTGATTGAAAATATAAATAAACAAACCTTGATCGGCACCAATATCTCCTTTATAGCTCTATTGGATTAAACCGGAAGTAAGTAAAATGAAAATGTTGCGTCAAAAACTTTAAATAGTAAATAAGTGATGTAAACGTTGTTATTTGGGTACAAAAATGATTTTCCTTTCGAGAAAAATGCATATTGTTTAATTTGATACGAGCTTTAATTTGATATATTATAATATTCGTTTCGATACCCCATTCAAAAGTTATCTCCGTTGAGAGTTGTAACTCATATTTACCAAATATGTTTTCGATTTTGAAAATGTGAACCACATTCATTTTCTTGTTCTCCTCTCTATTTTTTTCAATAAGAGAGATTGATTGAAAATGAAAATAAACAAACCTAGGTCGGCACCAATACCTCCTTTATAGGTCTATTGAATTAAACATGAAGTAAGTAAAATGAAAATGCTACGTCAAAATCTTTAAACACAAAATAAGTGATGTAAACGATGTTATTTGGGTACAAAAACGATTTTTTTCTTGCGAGACCAATGCATATTATGTAATTTGATACGAGCTTCCTTTTAATAAATTATAATATTCGTTTCGATACCCGAGTAAAAAGTTATCTCCGTTGAAAGTTGTTACTTTTTTTTACCAAATGTTTTTTTGTTTTTGAAAATGTGAACAAAATCTCCGTTCTTTTTTCTACTCAATATTTTTTCAATAAGGGAGATTGATTGAAAATATAAAAAAACAAATCTAGATCGGCAACAATATCTCCTTTATAGGTCTGTTGGATTAAACCGGACGTAAGTAAAATGAAAATAGTGCGTCAAAAACTTTAAGTAGTAACTAAGTGATGTAAACGATGTTATTTGGGTACAAAAATGATTTTCCTTTGGAGGAAAATGCATATTGTTTAATTTGATACGAGGTGTAATTTGATATATTTTAATATTCGTTTCGATACCCCAGTCAAAAGTTATCTCCGTTGAAAGTTGTAGCTCATATTTACCAAATGTGTTTTCGATTTTGAAAACGTGAACCACATTCATTTTCTTTTTCTCTTCTCTATTTTTTTCAATAAGAGAGATTGATTGAAAATATAAATAAACAAACCTAGGTCAGCACCAATATCTCCTTTATAGCTCTATTGAATTAAACCTGAAGTAAGTAAAATTAAAATGCTACGTCAAAAAATTTAAACACTAAATAAATGATGTAAACGATGTTATTTGGGTACAAAAACGAATTTTTTCTTGCGAGACCAATGCATATTGTGTAATTTGATACGAGCTTCCATTTAATAAATTATAATATTCATTTCGATACCCGAGTAAAAAGTTATCTTCGTTGAAAGTTGTGACTCTTATTTACCAAATGTTTTTTTGTTTTTGAAAATGTGAACAACATCTCCGTTCTTTTTTCTACTCAATATTTTTTCAATAAGAGAGATTGATTGAAAATATAAAAAACACAAATCTAGATCGGCACCAATATCTCCTTTATAGGTCTATTGGATTAAACCGGACGTAAGTAAAATGAAAATAGTGCGTCAAAAACTTTAAACAGTAACTAAGTGATGTAAACGATGTTATTTGGGTACAAAAATGATTTTCCTTTCGAGGAAAATGCATATTGTTTAAATTGATACGAGCTTTAATTTGATATATTATAATATGCGTTTCGATACCCCAGTCAAGAGTTATCTCCGTTGAAAGTTGTAACTCATATTTACCAAACGTGTTTTTGATTTTGAAAATTTGAACAACATTCCTCTTCTTTTTCTCTTCTCTATTTTTTTTTGGAATAATAGAGATTGATTAAAAATATAAATAAAGAGACCCCTAGGTCGGCACCAATATCTCCTCTATAGCTCTCTTGAATTAAACCGGAAGTAAATAAAATGAAAATGGTGCGTCAAAATCTTTAAGCACAAAATAAGTGATGTAAACGATGTTATTTGGGTACAAAAATGATTTTTTTTTTGCGAGACCAATGCATATTGTGTAATTTGATACGAGCTTCCATTTAATAAATTATAATATTCGTTTCGATACCCGAGTAAAAAGTTATCTCCGTTGAAAGTTGTTACTTTTTTTTACCAAATGTTTTTTTGTTTTTGAAAATGTGAACAAAATCTCCGTTCTTATTTTCTACTCAATATTTTTTCAATAAGAGAGATTGATTGAAAATATAAATAAACAAACCTTGATCGGCACCAATATCTCCTTTATAGCTCTATTGGATTAAACCGGAAGTAAGTAAAATGAAAATGTTGCGTCAAAAACTTTAAATAGTAAATAAGTGATGTAAACGTTGTTATTTGGGTACAAAAATGATTTTCCTTTCGAGGAAAATGCATATTGTTTAATTTGATACGAGCTTTAATTTGATATATTATAATATTCGTTTCGATACCCCATTCAAAAGTTATCTCCGTTGAGAGTTGTAACTCATATTTACCAAATATGTTTTCGATTTTGAAAATGTGAACCACATTCATTTTCTTGTTCTCCTCTCTATTTTTTTCAATAAGAGAGATTGATTGAAAATGAAAATAAACAAACCTAGGTCGGCACCAATACCTCCTTTATAGGTCTATTGAATTAAACATGAAGTAAGTAAAATGAAAATGCTGCGTCAAAATCTTTAAACACAAAATAAGTGATGTAAACCATGTTATTTGGGTACAAAAACGATTTTTTTCTTGCAAGACCAATGCATATTGTGTAATTTGAGACGAGCTTCCATTTAATAAATTATAATATTCGTTTCGATACCCGAGTAAAAAGTTATCTCCGTTGAAAGTTACTTTTTTTTACCAAATGTTTTTTTGTTTTTGAAAATGTGAACAAAATCTCCGTTCTTTTTTTCTACTAAATATTTTTTCAATAAGAGAGATTGATTGAAAATATAAATAAACAAACCTTGATTGGCACCAATATCTCCTTTATAGCTCTATTGAATTAAACCGGAAGTAAGTAAAATGAAAATGGTGCGTCAAAAACTTTAAACAGTAAATAAGTGATGTAAACGTTGTTATTTGGGTACAAAAATGATTTTCCTTTCGAGGAAAATGCATATTGTTTAATTTGATATATTATAATATTCGTTTCGATACCCCATTCAAAAGTTATCTCCGTTGAAAGTTGTAGCTCATATTTAACAAATGTGTTTTCGATTTTGAAAACGTGAACCACATTCATTTTCTTTTTCTCTTCTCTATTTTTTTCAATTAGAGCGATTGATTGAAAATATAAATAAACAAACCTAGGTCAACACCAATATCTCATTTATAGCTCTATTAAATTAAACCTGAAATAAGTAAAATTAAAATGCTACGTCAAAAAAATTAAACACTAAATAAATGATGTAAACGATGTTATTTGGGTACAAAAACGAATTTTTTCTTGCGAGACCAATGCATATTGTGTAATTTGATACGAGCTTCCATTTAATAAATTATAATATTCATTTCGATACCCGAGTAAAAAGTTATCTTCGTTGAAAGTTGTTACTCTTATTTACCAAATGTTTTTTTGTTTTTGAAAATGTGAACCACATTCATTTTCTTGTTCTCTTCCCTATTTTTTTCAATAAGAGAGATTGATTGAAAATGAAAATAAACAAACCTAGGTCGGCACCAATATCTCCTTTATAGGTCTATTGAATTAAACATGAAGTAAGTAAAATGAAAATGCTGCGTCAAAATCTTTAAACACAAAATAAGTGATGTAAACGATGTTATTTGGGTACAAAAACGATTTTTTTCTTGCGAGACCAATGCATATTATGTAATTTGATACGAGCTTCCTTTTAATAAATTATAATATTCGTTTCGATACCCGAGTAAAAAGTTATCTCCGTTGAAAGTTGTTACTTTTTTTTACCAAATGTTTTTTTGTTTTTGAAAATGTGAACAAAATCTCCGTTCTTTTTTCTACTCAATATTTTTTCAATAAGGGAGATTGATTGAAAATATAAAAAAACAAATCTAGATCGGCAACAATATCTCCTTTATAGGTCTGTTGGATTAAACCGGACGTAAGTAAAATGAAAATAGTGCGTCAAAAACTTTAAGTAGTAACTAAGTGATGTAAACGATGTTATTTGGGTACAAAAATGATTTTCCTTTGGAGGAAAATGCATATTGTTTAATTTGATACGAGCTTTAATTTGATATATTTTAATATTCGTTTCGATACCCCAGTCAAAAGTTATCTCCGTTGAAAGTTGTAGCTCATATTTACCAAATGTGTTTTCGATTTTGAAAACGTGAACCACATTCATTTTCTTTTTCTCTTCTCTATTTTTTTCAATAAGAGAGATTGATTGAAAATATAAATAAACAAACCTAGGTCAGCACCAATATCTCCTTTATAGCACTATTGAATTAAACCTGAAGTAAGTAAAATTAAAATGCTACGTCAAAAAATTTAAACACTAAATAAATGATGTAAACGATGTTATTTGGGTACAAAAACGAATTTTTTCTTGCGAGACCAATGCATATTGTGTAATTTGATACGAGCTTCCATTTAATAAATTATAATATTTATTTCGATACCCGAGTAAAAAGTTATCTTCGTTGAAAGTTGTTACTCTTATTTACCAAATGTTTTTTTGTTTTTGAAAATGTGAACAACATCTCCGTTCTTTTTTCTACTCAATATTTTTTCAATAAGAGAGATTGATTGAAAATATAAAAAACACAAATCTAGATCGGCACCAATATCTCCTTTATAGGTCTATTGGATTAAACCGGGCGTAAGTAAAATGAAAATAGTGCGTCAAAAACTTTAAACAGTAACTAAGTGATGTAAACGATGTTATTTGGGTACAAAAATGATTTTCCTTTCGAGGAAAATGCATATTGTTTAAATTGATATGAGCTTTAATTTGATATATTATAATATTCGTTTCGATACCCCAGTCAAGAGTTATCTCCGTTGAAAGTTGTAACTCATATTTACCAAACGTGTTTTTGATGAACGAAAACCGGCATCGCCGATTCCCGCAAATACTTTGGTTTTAATATTTATAAAACTCTCGCAAGTGCACGAATCATTTCGAAGAAAATGATAAGTATACTCCCAAGGTCGATCTAAGGAAGGCATGTATGTGGTTTTTAATTTATTATTAAAACTTTTTAAAAACGAAATTAAATCCTAAACATCCTGTCACGATAGTTTGGTTTTTTTGTGTTCCTAATCTAATAACATAAAATAAACATATATACAGATTAATTAAATATAATCTAATAACATAAAAATAAACATAGATACAAATTCAATAAATAATTATCTAAAAATAAACATATATACGGATTCAATAAATATTCATGCAAATTTTTATCCTTTATATTAGCGGAGTATTTATGGATATAATAACTAAATTAATTATGCTTGCTCATATTAACTAGGTTATTAAAGATATAAATAGATATTTGATTGATTCTCTCTTTTTTTATATAAATACCACCTTTGGTGGGGTTAGATATTCTTTGTTAACTAAACAAATCAATTAACACCTATGGGTGGGGTTGATAACTAATATGCTTAATTAAATTAATTCCTTTTTCTAAGAGATTGAAAATGAACCATTTAAATGCCACCTTTGGTGGGGTTAGACAATTTAAACATTATTCAAGGTGTCCAAATTAAACTTAAGAATTTAATTATCCGAGTACTAACTTTCAAGTTTTAAAACCACTATTGAAAACATGTTGTCAATATATTTTCACATAATAATTCTTATAAAAACTTTTGAAATAGAGTTTCACTCTAACTACCGGGCGATTGTACCAACAAATAAAAGAGCACTACTCTAAATTAGACCGGATAACTAAACCTTAAAATCTAATTTTCGAGTTTAAGTTTGTAATGAAAAATAATATATTTCTCTCTAACATTCTTAATATAAAATCTTGAATAAAAACAAAATCAATTCATTTTAAAGATTTTTACCTATTTAATATTTTGCAAGCATAACAACTTCGTTATTACATCATTTTTACTAAACAGCTAGCATAGTTAAATTTAACCACAGACAAGTTGAATATAACATGTAAGAATAAAGCATAAAAATAACTGTAAAGAAAATAAAATCCTTACAGAACTTCGACGCTATTCCCGTTGCTAGAAAACCTCCGAGCGGAATTTGCACTTCCATATATTGAATCAAAAATCTAAATTATTACAAAAACATTACAAGTTCCTCTCAAAAAGAGAAGAACTTTAAACCTAAGAGAATTGAACTAAAAACTAAGAGAAAAACTAAGAAAAGCTTAGAAACTAAGAAAGAAACTAAGAGAAACTAAAAACTAAGAAATGAGAGAAAGAAAGAAGAGAGAAGTGAGTTTTGAAGGTGTGATTTGAAGTGAAGGGAAGGGGGGTATTTATAGGTGAGGATGGAGAGAAAAAATGAGTAAAAAAATGTTAAAAAAATATTAAAAAAATGTAAAAACGCGTATTGGAATTGCTGATGTCATCAATGACGTCAGCATGACGTCATAGGGGCGGCTGCACGTGAAAAATGGGGCGAAAACGCGTTGGGCACGCGGAGGGGGGCTGCTGGGGCGCTGCGCGCAGCTCGGCGCGCGTGAACAGTGCTTTTTGAGCACTCATCAGTTTTTGATTTTGAAAATTTGAACAACATTCCTCTTCTTTTTCTCTTCTCTATTTTTTTTGGAATAATAGAGATTGATTGAAAATATAAATAAAGAGAACCCTACGTCGGCACCAATATCTCCTCTATAGCTCTCTTGAATTAAACCGGAAGTAAGTAAAATGAAAATGGTGCGTCAAAATCTTTAAACACAAAATAAGTGATGTAAACGATGTTATTTGGGTACAAAAACGATTTTTTTCTTGCGAGACCAATGCATATTGTGTAATTTGATACGAGCTTCCATTTAATAAATTATAATATTCGTTTCGATACCCGAGTAAAAAGTTATCTTCGTTGAAAGTTGTTACTCTTATTTACCAAATGTTTTTTTGTTTTTGAAAATGTGAACAACATCTCCATTCTTGTTTTCTACTCTATATTTTTTCAATAAGGGAGATTGATTGAAAATATAAAAAAACAAATCTAGATCGGCAACAATATCTCCTTTATAGGTCTGTTGGATTAAACCGGACGTAAGTAAAATGAAAATAGTGCGTCAAAAACTTTAAGTAGTAACTAAGTGATGTAAACGATGTTATTTGGGTACAAAAATGATTTTCCTTTTGAGGAAAATGCATATTGTTTAATTTGATACGAGCTTTAATTTGATATATTATAATATTCGTTTCGATACCCAGTCAAAAGTTATCTCCGTTGAAAGTTGTAACTCATATTTACCAAACGTGTTTTTGATTTTGAAAATTTGAACAACATTCCTCTTCTTTTTCTCTTCTCTATTTTTTTCAATAAGAGAGATTGATTGAAAATATAAATAAACAAACCTAGGTCAGCACCAATATCTCCTTTATAGCTCTATTGAATTAAACCAGAAGTAAGTAAAATGAAAATGCTACGTCAAAAAATTTAAACACTAAATAAATGATGTAAACGATGTTATTTGGGTACAAAAACGAATTTTTTCTTGCGAGACCAATGCATATTGTGTAATTTGATACGAGCTTGAATTTAATAAATTATAATATTCATTTCGATACCCGAGTAAAAAGTTATCTTCGTTGAAAGTTGTTACTCTTATTTACCAAATGTTTTTTTGTTTTTGAAAATGTCAACAACATCTCCGTTCTTTTTTTCTACTCAATATTTTTTCAATAAGAGAGATTGATTGAAAATATAAAAAAAAACAAATCTAGATCGGCACCAATATCTCCTTTATAGGTCTATTGGATTAAACCGGACGTAAGTAAAATGAAAATAGTGCGTCAAAAACTTTAAATAGTAACTAAGTGATGTAAACGATGTTATTTGGGTACAAAAATGATTTTCCTTTCGAGGAAAATGCATATTGTTTAAATTGATACGAGCTTTAATTTGATATATTATAATATTCGTTTCGATACCCCAGTCAAGAGTTATCTCCGTTGAAAGTTGTAACTCATATTTACCAAACGTGTTTTGGATTTTGAAAATTTGAACAACATTCCTCTTCTTTTTCTCTTCTCTATTTTTTTTGGAATAATAGAGATTGATTGAAAATATAAATAAAAAGAACCCTAGGTCGGCACCAATATCTCCTCTATAGCTCTCTTGAATTAAACCGGAAGTAAGTAAAATGAAAATGGTGCGTCAAAATCTTTAAACACAAAATAAGTGATGTAAACGATGTTATTTGGGTACAAAAACGATTTTTTTCTTGCGAGACCAATGCATATTGTGTAATTTGATACGAGCTTCTATTTAATAAATTATAATATTAGTTTCGATACCCGAGTAAAAAGTTATCTTCGTTGAAAGTTGTTACTTTTTTTTACCAAATGTTTTTTTGTTTTTGAAAATGTGAACAAAATCTCCGTTCTTTTTTTCTACTCAATATTTTTTCAATAAGAGAGATTGATTGAAAATATAAATAAACAAACCTTGATCGGCACCAATATCTCCTTTATAGGTCTGTTGGATTAAACCGGACGTAAGTAAAATGAAAATAGTGCGTCAAAAACTTTAAGTAGTAACTAAGTGATGTAAACGATGTTATTTGGGTACAAAAATGATTTTCCTTTTGAGGAAAATGCATATTGTTTAATTTGATACGAGCTTTAATTCGATATATTATAATATTCGTTTCGATACCCCATTTAAAAGTTATCTCCGTTGAGAGTTGTAACTCATATTTACCAAATATGTTTTCGATTTTGTAAATGTGAACCACATTCATTTTCTTGGTCTCTTCTCTATTTTTTTCAATAAGAGAGATTGATTGAAAATGAAAATAAACAAACCTAGGTCGGCACCAATATCTCCTTTATAGGTCTATTGAATTAAACATGAAGTAAGTAAAATGAAAATGCTGCGTCAAAATCTTTAAACACAAAATAAGTGATGTAAACGATGTTATTTGGGTACAAAAACGATTTTTTTCTTGCGAGACCAATGCATATTGTGTAATTTGATACGAGCTTCCATTTAATACATTATAATATTCGTTTCGATACCCGAGTAAAAAGTTATCTCCGTTGAAAGTTGTTACTTTTTTTTACCAAATGTTTTTTTGTTTTTGAAAATGTGAACAAAATCTCCGTTCTTTTTTTCTACTAAATATTTTTTCAATAAGAGAGATTGATTGAAAATATAAATAAACAAACCTTGATCGGCACCAATATCTCCTTTATAGCTCTATTGGATTAAACCGGAAGTAAGTAAAATGAAAATGTTGCGTCAAAAACTTTAAATAGTAAATAAGTGATGTAAACGTTGTTATTTGGGTACAAAAATGATTTTCCTTTCGAGGAAAATGCATATTGTTTAATTTGATACGAGCTTTAATTTGATATATTATAATATTCGTTTCGATACCCCATTTAAAAGTTATCTCCGTTGAGAGTTGTAACTCATATTTACCAAATATGTTTTCGATTTTGAAAATGTGAACCACATTCATTTTCTTGTTCTCCTCTCTATTTTTTTCAATAAGAGAGATTGATTGAAAATGAAAATAAACAAACCTAGGTCGGCACCAATATCTCCTTTATAGGTCTATTGAATTAAACATGAAGTAAGTAAAATGAAAATGCTGCGTCAAAATCTTTAAACACAAAATAAGTGATGTAAACGATGTTATTTGGTTACAAAAACGATTTTTTTCTTGCGAGACCAATGCATATTGTGTAATTTGATACGAGCTTCCATTTAATAAATTATAATATTCGTTTGGATACCCGAGTAATAAGTTATCTTCATTGAAAGTGCTTACTCTTTTTTACCAAATGTTTTTTTGTTTTTGAAAATGTGAACAAAATCTCCGTTCTTTTTTTCTACTCAATATTTTTTCAATAAGAGAGTTTGATTGAAAATATAAAAAAACAAACCTAGATCCGCACCAATATCTCCTTTATAGGTCTATTGAATTGAACCAGACGTAAGTAAAATGAAAATGGTGCGTCAAAAACTTTAAATAGTAAATAAGTGATGTAAACGATGTTATTTGGGTACAAAAATGATTTTCCTTTTGAGGAAAATGCATATTGTTTAATTTGATATGAGCTTTAATTTTATATATTATAATATTCGTTTCGATACCCCAGTCAAAAGTTATCTCCGTTGAAAGTCGTAACTCATATTTACCAAATGTGTTTTTGATTTTGAAAATTTGAACAACATTCCCCTTCTTTTTCTCTTCTCTATTTTTTTTTGGAATAATAGAGATTGATTGAAAATATAAATAAAGAAAACCCTAGGTCGGCACCAATATCTCCTTTATAGCTCTCTTGAATTAAACCGGTAGTAAGTAAAATGAAAATGCTGCGTCAAAATCTTTAAACACAAAATAAGCGATGTAAACGATGTTATTTGGGTACAAAAACGAATTTTTTCTTGCGAGACCAATGCATATTGTGTAATTTGATACGAGCTTTAATTTGATATATTATAATATTCGTTTCGATACCCCAGTCAAAAGTTATCTCCGTTGAATGTTGTAGCTCATATTTACCAAATGTGTTTTCGATTTTGAAAACGTGAACCACATTCATTTTCTTTTTCTCTTCTCTATTTTTTTCAATAAGAGAGATTGATTGAAAATATAAATAAACAAACCTAGGTCAGCACCAATATCTCCTTTATAGCTCTATTGAGTTAAACCTGAAGAAAGTAAAATTAAAATGCTACTTCAAAAAATTTAAACACTAAATAAATGATGTAAACGATGTTATTTGGGTACAAAAACGAATTTTTTCTTGCGAGACCAATGCATATTGTGTAATTTGATACGAGCTTCCATTTAATAAATTATAATATTCATTTCGATACCCGAGTAAAAAGTTATCTTCGTTGAAAGTTGTTACTCTTATTTACCAAATGTTTTTTTGTTTTTGAAAATGTGAACAACATCTACGTTCTTTTTTTCTACTCAATATTTTTTCAATAAGAGAGATTGATTGAAAATATAAAAAAACAAATCTAGATCGGCACCAATATCTCCTTTATAGGTCTGTTGGATTAAACCGGACGTAAGTAAAATGAAAATAGTGCGTCAAAAACTTTAAACAGTAACTAAGTGATGTAAACGATGTTATTTGGGTACAAAAATGATTTTCTTTTTGAGGAAAATGAATATTATTTAATTTGATTCGAGCTTTAATTTGATATATTATAATATTCGTTTCGATACCCCAGTCAAAAGTTATCTCCGTTGAAAGTTGTAGCTCATATTTACCAAATGTGTTTTCGGTTTTGAAAACGTGAACCACATTCATTTTCTTTTTCTCTTCTCTATTTTTTTCAATAAGAGAGATTGAATTAAAATATAAATAAACAAACCTAGGTCAGCACCAATATCTCCTTTATAGCTCTATTGAGTTAAACCTGAAGTAAGTAAAATTAAAATGCTACGTCAAAAAATTTAAACACTAAATAAATGATGTAAACGATATTATTTGGGTACAAAAACGAATTTTTTCTTGCGAGACCAATGCATATTGTGTAATTTGATACGAGCTTCCATTTAATAAATTATAATATTCATTTCGATACCCGAGTAAAAAGTTATCTTCGTTGAAAGTTGTTACTCTTATTTACCAAATGTTTTTTTGTTTTTGAAAATGTGAACAACATCTCCGTTCTTTTTTTCTACTCAATATTTTTTCAATAAGACAGATTGATTGAAAATATAAAAAAACAAATCTAGATCGGCACCAATATCTCCTTTATAGGTCTATTGGATTAAACCGGACGTAAGTAAAATGAAAATAGTGCGTCAAAAACTTTAAACAGTAACTAAGTGATGTAAACGATGTTATTTGGGTACAAAAATGATTTTCCTTTCGGGGAAAATGCATATTGTTTAATTTGATACGAGCTTTAATTTGATATATTATAATATTCGTTTCGATACCCCATTCAAAAGTTATCTCCGTTGAAAGTTGTAGCTCATATTTACGAAATGTGTTTTCGATTTTTAAAACGTGAACCACAATCATTTTCTTTTTCTCTTCTCTATTTTTTTCAATTAGAGAGATTGATTGAAAATATAAATAAACAAACCTAGGTCAGCACCAATATCTCCTTTATTGCTCTATTGAATTAAACCTGAAGTAAGTAAAATTAAAATGCTACGTCAAAAAAATTAAACACTAAATAAATGATGTAAACGATGTTATTTGGGTACAAAAACGAATTTTTTCTTGCGAGACCAATGCATATTGTGTAATTTGATACGAGCTTCCATTTAATAAATTATAATATTCATTTCGATACCCGAGTAAAAAGTTATCTTCGTTGAAAGTTGTTACTCTTATTTACCAAATGTTTTTTTGTTTTTGAAAATGTGAACAACATCTCCGTTCTTTTTTTCTACTCAATATTTTTTCAATAAGGGAGATTGATTGAAAATATAAAAAAACAAATCTAGATCGGCACCAATATCTCCTTTATAGGTCTATTGGATTAAACCGGACGTAAGTAAAATGAAAATAGTGCGTCAAAAACTTTAAACAGTAACTAAGTGATGTAAACGATGTTATTTGGGTACAAAAATGATTTTCCTTTCGGGGAAAATGCATATTGTTTAATTTGATACGAGCTTTAATTTGATATATTATAATATTCGTTTCGATACCCCATTCAAAAGTTATCTCCGTTGAAAGTTGTAGCTCATATTTACGAAATGTGTTTTCGATTTTTAAAACGTGAACCACAATCATTTTCTTTTTCTCTTCTCTATTTTTTTCAATTAGAGAGATTGATTGAAAATATAAATAAACAAACCTAGGTCAGCACCAATATCTCCTTTATTGCTCTATTGAATTAAACCTGAAGTAAGTAAAATTAAAATGCTACGTCAAAAAAATTAAACACTAAATAAATGATGTAAACGATGTTATTTGTGTACAAAAACGAATTTTTTCTTGCGAGACCAATGCATATTGTGTAATTTGAAACGAGCTTGCATTTAATAAATTATAATATTCATTTCGATACCCGAGTATAGAGTTATCTTCGTTGAAAGTTGTTACTCTTATTTACCAAATGTTTTTTTGTTTTTGAAAATGTGAACAACATCTCCGTTCTTTTTTTCTACTCAATATTTTTTCAATAAGGGAGATTGATTGAAAATATAAAAAAACAAATCTACATCGGCACCAATATCTCCTTTATAGGTCTGTTGGATTAAACCGGACGTAAGTAAAATGAAAATAGTGCGTCAAAAACTTTAAACAGTAACTAAGTGATGTAAACGATGTTATTTGGGTACAAAAATGATTTTCTTTTTGAGGAAAATGAATATTATTTAATTTGATTCGAGCTTTAATTTGATATATTATAATATTCGTTTCGATACCCCAGTCAAAAGTTATCTCCGTTGAAAGTTGTAGCTCATATTTACCAAATGTGTTTTCGATTTTGAAAACGTGAACCACATTCATTTTCTTTTTCTCTTCTCTATTTTTTTCAATAAGAGAGATTGATTGAAAATATAAATAAACAAACCTAGGTCAGCACCAATATCTCCTTTATAGCTCTATTGAGTTAAACCTGAAGTAAGTAAAATTAAAATGCTACGTCAAAAAATTTAAACACTAAATAAATGATGTAAACGATATTATTTGGGTACAAAAACGAATTTTTTCTTGCGAGACCAATGCATATTGTGTAATTTGATACGAGCTTCCATTTAATAAATTATAATATTCATTTCGATACCCGAGTAAAAAGTTATCTTCGTTGAAAGTTGTTACTCTTATTTACCAAATGTTTTTTTTGTTTTTGAAAATGTGAACAACATCTCCGTTCTTTTTTTCTACTCAATATTTTATCAATAAGAGAGATTGATTGAAAATATAAAAAAACAAATCTAGATCGGCACCAATATCTCCTTTATAGGTCTATTGGATTAAACCGGACGTAAGTAAAATGAAAATAGTGCGTCAAAAACTTTAAACAGTAACTAAGTGATGTAAACGATGTTATTTGGGTACAAAAATGATTTTCCTTTCGGGGAAAATGCATATTGTTTAATTTGATACGAGCTTTAATTTGATATATTATAATATTCGTTTCGATACCCCAGTCAAAAGTTATCTCCGTTGAAAGTTGTAGCTCATATTTACGAAATGTGTTTTCGATTTTTAAAACGTGAACCACAATCATTTTCTTTTTCTCTTCTCTATTTTTTTCAATAAGAGAGATTGATTGAAAATATAAATAAACAAACCTAGGTCAGCACCAATATCTCCTTTATAGCTCTATTGAGTTAAACCTGAAGTAAGTAAAATTAAAATGCTACGTCAAAAAATTTAAACACTAAATAAATGATGTAAACGATATTATTTGGGTACAAAAACGAATTTTTTCTTGCGAGACCAATGCATATTGTGTAATTTGATACGAGCTTCCATTTAATAAATTATAATATTCATTTCGATACCCGAGTAAAAAGTTATCTTCGTTGAAAGTTGTTACTCTTATTTACCAAATGTTTTTTTTGTTTTTGAAAATGTGAACAACATCTCCGTTCTTTTTTTCTACTCAATATTTTATCAATAAGAGAGATTGATTGAAAATATAAAAAAACAAATCTAGATCGGCACCAATATCTCCTTTATAGGTCTATTGGATTAAACCGGACGTAAGTAAAATGAAAATAGTGCGTCAAAAACTTTAAACAGTAACTAAGTGATGTAAACGATGTTATTTGGGTACAAAAATGATTTTCCTTTCGGGGAAAATGCATATTGTTTAATTTGATACGAGCTTTAATTTGATATATTATAATATTCGTTTTGATACCCCATTCAAAAGTTATCTGCGTTGAAAGTTGTAGCTCATATTTACGAAATGTGTTTTCGATTTTTAAAACGTGAACCACAATCATTTTCTTTTTCTCTTCTCTATTTTTTTCAATTAGAGAGATTGATTGAAAATATAAATAAACAAACCTAGGTCAGCACCAATATCTCCTTTATAGCTCTATTGAATTAAACCTGAAGTAAGTAAAATTAAAATGCTACGTCAAAAAAATTAAACACTAAATAAATGATGTAAACGATGTTATTTGGGTACAAAAACGAATTTTTTCTTGCGAGACCAATGCATATTGTGTAATTTGATACGAGCTTCCATTTAATAAATTATAATATTCATTTCGATACCCGAGTAAAAAGTTATCTTCGTTGAAAGTTGTTACTCTTATTTACCAAATGTTTTTTTGTTTTTGAAAATGTGAACAACATCTCCGTTCTTTTTTTCTACTCAATATTTTTTCAATAAGGGAGATTGATTGAAAATATAAAAAAACAAATCTAGATCGGCACCAATATCTCCTTTATAGGTCTATTGGATTAAACCGGACGTAAGTAAAATGAAAATAGTGCGTCAAAAACTTTAAACAGTAACTAAGTGATGTAAACGATGTTATTTGGGTACAAAAATGATTTTCCTTTTGAGGAAAATGAATATTGTTTAATTTGATTCGAGCTTTAATTTGATATATTATAATATTCGTTTCGATACCTCAGTCAAAAGTTATCTCCGTTGAAAGTTGTAGCTCATATTTACCAAATGTGTTTTCGATTTTGAAAACGTGAACCACAATCATTTTCTTTTTCTCTTCTCTATTTTTTTCAATTAGAGAGATTGATTGAAAATATAAATAAACAAACCTAGGTCAGCACCAATATCTCCTTTATAGCTCTATTGAGTTAAACCTGAAGTAAGTAAAATTAAAATGCTACGTCAAAAAATTTAAACACTAAATAAATGATGTAAACGATATTATTTGGGTACAAAAACGAATTTTTTCTTGCGAGACCAATGCATATTGTGTAATTTGATACGAGCTTCCATTTAATAAATTATAATATTCATTTCGATACCCGAGTAAAAAGTTATCTTCGTTGAAAGTTGTTACTCTTATTTACCAAATGTTTTTTTGTTTTTGAAAATGTGAACAACATCTCCGTTCTTTTTTTCTACTCAATATTTTTTCAATAAGGGAGATTGATTGAAAATATAAAAAAACAAATCTAGATCGGCACCAATATCTCCTTTATAGGTCTATTGGATTAAACCGGACGTAAGTAAAATGAAAATAGTGCGTCAAAAACTTTAAACAGTAACTAAGTGATGTAAACGATGTTATTTGGGTACAAAAATGATTTTCCTTTTGAGGAAAATGAATATTGTTTAATTTGATTCGAGCTTTAATTTGATATATTATAATATTCGTTTCGATACCTCAGTCAAAAGTTATCTCCGTTGAAAGTTGTAGCTCATATTTACCAAATGTGTTTTCGATTTTGAAAACGTGAACCACAATCATTTTCTTTTTCTCTTCTCTATTTTTTTCAATTAGAGAGATTGATTGAAAATATAAATAAACAAACCTAGGTCAGCACCAATATCTCCTTTATAGCTCTATTGAGTTAAACCTGAAGTAAGTAAAATTAAAATGCTACGTCAAAAAATTTAAACACTAAATAAATGATGTAAACGATATTATTTGGGTACAAAAACGAATTTTTTCTTGCGAGACCAATGCATATTGTGTAATTTGATACGAGCTTCCATTTAATAAATTATAATATTCATTTCGATACCCGAGTAAAAAGTTATCTTCGTTGAAAGTTGTTACTCTTATTTACCAAATGTTTTTTTTGTTTTTGAAAATGTGAACAACATCTCCGTTCTTTTTTTCTACTCAATATTTTATCAATAAGAGAGATTGATTGAAAATATAAAAAAACAAATCTAGATCGGCACCAATATCTCCTTTATAGGTCTATTGGATTAAACCGGACGTAAGTAAAATGAAAATAGTGCGTCAAAAACTTTAAACAGTAACTAAGTGATGTAAACGATGTTATTTGGGTACAAAAATGATTTTCCTTTCGGGGAAAATGCATATTGTTTAATTTGATACGAGCTTTAATTTGATATATTATAATATTCGTTTTGATACCCCATTCAAAAGTTATCTCCGTTGAAAGTTGTAGCTCATATTTACGAAATGTGTTTTCGATTTTTAAAACGTGAACCACAATCATTTTCTTTTTCTCTTCTCTATTTTTTTCAATTAGAGAGATTGATTGAAAATATAAATAAACAAACCTAGGTCAGCACCAATATCTCCTTTATAGCTCTATTGAATTAAACCTGAAGTAAGTAAAATTAAAATGCTACGTCAAAAAAATTAAACACTAAATAAATGATGTAAACGATGTTATTTGGGTACAAAAACGAATTTTTTCTTGCGAGACCAATGCATATTGTGTAATTTGATACGAGCTTCCATTTAATAAATTATAATATTCATTTCGATACCCGAGTAAAAAGTTATCTTCGTTGAAAGTTGTTACTCTTATTTACCAAATGTTTTTTTGTTTTTGAAAATGTGAACAACATCTCCGTTCTTTTTTTCTACTCAATATTTTTTCAA
Organism: Hippophae tibetana; assembly: GCA_037013495.1. Classification (NCBI taxonomy): domain Eukaryota; kingdom Viridiplantae; phylum Streptophyta; class Magnoliopsida; order Rosales; family Elaeagnaceae; genus Hippophae; species Hippophae tibetana. The sequence continues at coordinate 6,758,969 of CM072808.1, read as the reverse complement.
TAAGTGAGATTGATTGAAAATATTAAAAAACAAATCTAGATCGGCACCAATATCTCCTTTATAGGTCTATTGGATTAAACCGGACGTAAGTAAAATGAAAATAGTGCGTCAAAAACTTTAAACAGTAACTAAGTGATGTAAACGATGTTATTTGGGTACAAAAATGATTTTCCTTTCGGGGAAAATGCATATTGTTTAATTTGATACGAGCTTTAATTTGATATATTATAATATTCGTTTTGATACCCCATTCAAAAGTTATCTCCGTTGAAAGTTGTAGCTCATATTTACGAAATGTGTTTTCGATTTTTAAAACGTGAACCACAATCATTTTCTTTTTCTCTTCTCTATTTTTTTCAATTAGAGAGATTGATTGAAAATATAAATAAACAAACCTAGGTCAGCACCAATATCTCCTTTATAGCTCTATTGAATTAAACCTGAAGTAAGTAAAATTAAAATGCTACGTCAAAAAAATTAAACACTAAATAAATGATGTAAATGATGTAATTTGGGTACAAAAACGAATTTTTTCTTGCGAGACCAATGCATATTGTGTAATTTGAAACGAGCTTGCATTTAATAAATTATAATATTCATTTCGAAACCCGAGTAAAAAGTTATCTTCGTTGAAAGTTGTTACTCTTATTTACCAAATGTTTTTTTGTTTTTGAAAATGTGAACAACATCTCCGTTCTTTTTTTCTACTCAATATTTTTTCAATAAGGGAGATTGATTGAAAATATAAAAAAACAAATCTAGATCGGCACCAATATCTCCTTTATAGGTCTGTTGGATTAAACCGGACGTAAGTAAAATGAAAATAGTGCGTCAAAAACTTTAAACAGTAACTAAGTGATGTAAACGATGTTATTTGGGTACAAAAATGATTTTCTTTTTGAGGAAAACGAACATTGTTTAATTTGATTCGAGCTTTAATTTGATATATTATAATATTCGTTTCGATAATTCAGTCAAAAGTTATCTCCGTTGAAAGTTGTAGCTCAAATTTACCAAATGTGTTTTCGATTTTGAAAACGTGAACCACATTCATTTTCTTTTTCTCTTCTCTATTTTTTTCAATAAGAGAGATTGATTGAAAATATAAATAAACAAACCTAGGTCAGCACCAATATATCCTTTATAGCTCTATTGAATTAAACCTGAAGTAAGTAAAATTAAAATGCTACGTCAAAAAAATTAAACACTAAATAAATGATGTAAACGATGTTATTTGGGTACAAAAACGAATTTTTTCTTGCGAGACCAATGCATATTGTGTAATTTGATACGAGCTTCCATTTAATAAATTATAATATTCATTTCGATACCCGAGTAAAAAGTTATCTTCGTTGAAAGTTGTTACTCTTATTTACCAAATGTTTTTTTGTTTTCGAAAATGTGAACAACATCTCCGTTCTTTTTTTCTACTCAATATTTTTTCAATAAGGGAGATTGATTGAAAATATAAAAAAACAAATCTACATCGGCACCAATATCTCCTTTATAGGTCTGTTGGATTAAACCGGACGTAAGTAAAATGAAAATAGTGCGTCAAAAACTTTAAACAGTAACTAAGTGATGTAAACGATGTTATTTGGGTACAAAAATGATTTTCTTTTTGAGGAAAATGAATATTATTTAATTTGATTCGAGCTTTAATTTGATATATTATAATATTCGTTTCGATACCCCAGTCAAAAGTTATCTCCGTTGAAAGTTGTAGCTCATATTTACCAAATGTGTTTTCGATTTTGAAAACGTGAACCACATTCATTTTCTTTTTCTCTTCTCTATTTTTTTCAATAAGAGAGATTGATTGAAAATATAAATAAACAAACCTAGGTCAGCACCAATATCTCCTTTATAGCTCTATTGAGTTAAACCTGAAGTAAGTAAAATTAAAATGCTACGTCAAAAAATTTAAACACTAAATAAATGATGTAAACGATATTATTTGGGTACAAAAACGAATTTTTTCTTGCGAGACCAATGCATATTGTGTAATTTGATACGAGCTTCCATTTAATAAATTATAATATTCATTTCGATACCCGAGTAAAAAGTTATCTTCGTTGAAAGTTGTTACTCTTATTTACCAAATGTTTTTTTTGTTTTTGAAAATGTGAACAACATCTCCGTTCTTTTTTTCTACTCAATATTTTATCAATAAGAGAGATTGATTGAAAATATAAAAAAACAAATCTAGATCGGCACCAATATCTCCTTTATAGGTCTATTGGATTAAACCGGACGTAAGTAAAATGAAAATAGTGCGTCAAAAACTTTAAACAGTAACTAAGTGATGTAAACGATGTTATTTGGGTACAAAAATGATTTTCCTTTCGGGGAAAATGCATATTGTTTAATTTGATACGAGCTTTAATTTGATATATTATAATATTCGTTTTGATACCCCATTCAAAAGTTATCTCCGTTGAAAGTTGTAGCTCATATTTACGAAATGTGTTTTCGATTTTTAAAACGTGAACCACAATCATTTTCTTTTTCTCTTCTCTATTTTTTTCAATTAGAGAGATTGATTGAAAATATATATAAACAAACCTAGGTCAGCACCAATATCTCCTTTATAGCTCTATTGAATTAAACCTGAAGTAAGTAAAATTAAAATGCTACGTCAAAAAAATTAAACACTAAATAAATGATGTAAACGATGTTATTTGGGTACAAAAACGAATTTTTTCTTGCGAGACCAATGCATATTGTGTAATTTGATACGAGCTTCCATTTAATAAATTATAATATTCATTTCGATACCCGAGTAAAAAGTTATCTTCGTTGAAAGTTGTTACTCTTATTTACCAAATGTTTTTTTGTTTTTGAAAATGTGAACAACATCTCCGTTCTTTTTTTCTACTCAATATTTTTTCAATAAGTGAGATTGATTGAAAATATTAAAAAACAAATCTAGATCGGCACCAATATCTCCTTTATAGGTCTATTGGATTAAACCGGACGTAAGTAAAATGAAAATAGTGCGTCAAAAACTTTAAACAGTAACTAAGTGATGTAAACGATGTTATTTGGGTACAAAAATGATTTTCCTTTCGGGGAAAATGCATATTGTTTAATTTGATACGAGCTTTAATTTGATATATTATAATATTCGTTTTGATACCCCATTCAAAAGTTATCTCCGTTGAAAGTTGTAGCTCATATTTACGAAATGTGTTTTCGATTTTTAAAACGTGAACCACAATCATTTTCTTTTTCTCTTCTCTATTTTTTTCAATTAGAGAGATTGATTGAAAATATAAATAAACAAACCTAGGTCAGCACCAATATCTCCTTTATAGCTCTATTGAATTAAACCTGAAGTAAGTAAAATTAAAATGCTACGTCAAAAAAATTAAACACTAAATAAATGATGTAAATGATGTTATTTGGGTACAAAAACGAATTTTTTCTTGCGAGACCAATGCATATTGTGTAATTTGAAACGAGCTTGCATTTAATAAATTATAATATTCATTTCGAAACCCGAGTAAAAAGTTATCTTCGTTGAAAGTTGTTACTCTTATTTACCAAATGTTTTTTTGTTTTTGAAAATGTGAACAACATCTCCGTTCTTTTTTTCTACTCAATATTTTTTCAATAAGGGAGATTGATTGAAAATATAAAAAAACAAATCTAGATCGGCACCAATATCTCCTTTATATGTCTATTGAATTAAACTGGAAGTAAGTAAAATGAAAATGTTGCGTCAAAAACTTTAAACAGTAAATAAGTGATGTAAACGTTGTTATTTGGGTACAAAAATGATTTTCCTTTCGAGGAAAATGCATATTGTTTAATTTGATACGAGCTTTAATTTGATATATTATAATATTTTTTTCGATACCCCATTCAAAAGTTATCTCCGTTGAGAGTTGTAACTCATATTTACCAAATATGTTTTCGATTTTGAAAATGTGAACCACATTCATTTTCTTGTTCTCTTCTCTATTTTTTTCAATAAGAGAGATTGATTGAAAATGAAAATAAACAAACCTAGGTCGGCACCAATATCTCCTTTATAGGTCTATTGAATTAAACATGGAGTAAGTAAAATGAAAATGCTGCGTCAAAATATTTAAACACAAAATAAGTGATGTAAACGATGTTATTTGGGTACAAAAACGAATTTTTTCTTGCGAGACCAATGCATATTGTGTAATTTGATACGAGCTTCCATTTAATAAATTATAATATTCATTTCGATACCCGAGTAAAAAGTTATCTTCGTTGAAAGTTGTTACTCTTATTTACCAAATGTTTTTTTGTTTTCGAAAATGTGAACAACATCTTCGTTCTTTTTTTCTACTCAATATTTTTTCAATAAGAGAGATTGATTGAAAATATAAAAAAACAAATCTAGATCGGCACCAATATCTCCTTTATAGGTCTATTGGATTAAACTGGACGTAAGTAAAATGAAAATAGTGCGTCAAAAACTTTAAACAGTAACTAAGTGATGTAAACGATGTTATTTGGGTACAAAAATGATTTTCCTTTTGAGGAAAATGCATATTGTTTAATTTGATATGAGCTTTAATTTTATATATTATAATATTCGTTTCGATACCCCAGTCAAAAGTTATCTCCGTTGAAAGTCGTAACTCATATTTACCAAATGTGTTTTTGATTTTGAAAATTTGAACAACATTCCGCTTCTTTTTCTCTTCTCGATTTTTTTTGGAATAATAGAGATTGATTGAAAATATAAATAAAGAAAACCCTAGGTCGGCACCAATATCTCTTTTATAGCTCTCTTGAATTAAACCGGTAGTAAGTAAAATGAAAATGCTGCGTCAAAATCTTTAAACACAAAATAAGTGATGTAAACGATGTTATTTGGGTACAAAAACGAATTTTTTCTTGCGAGACCAATGCATATTGTGTAATTTGATACGAGCTTCCATTTAATAAATTATAATATTCATTTCGATACCCGAGTAAAAAGTTATCTTCGTTGAAAGTTGTTACTCTTATTTACCAAATGTTTTTTTGTTTTTGAAAATGTGAACAACATCTCCGTTCTTTTTTTCTACTCAATATTTTTTCAATAAGAGAATTGATTGAAAATATAAAAAAACAAATCTAGATCGGAACCAATATCTCCTTTATAGGTCTATTGGATTAAACCGGACGTAAGTAAAATGAAAATAGTGCGTCAAAAACTTTAAACAGTAACTAAGTGATGTAAACGATGTTATTTGGGTACAAAAATGATTTTCCTTTCGAGGAAAATGCATATTGTTTAAATTGATACGAGCTTTAATTTGATATATTATAATATGCGTTTCGATACCCCAATCAAGAGTTATCTCCGTTGAAAGTTGTAACTCATATTTACCAAACTTGTTTTGGATTCTGAAAATTTGAACAACATTCCTCTTCTTTTTCTCTTCTCTATTTTTTTTTGGAATAATAGAGATTGATTGAAAATATAAATAAAGAGAACCCTAGGTCGGCACCAATATCTCCTCTATAGCTCTCTTGAATTAAACCGGAAGTAAATAAAATGAAAATGGTGCGTCAAAATCTTTAAACACAAAATAAGTGATGTAAACGATGTTATTTGGGTACAAAAACGATTTTTTTTTACGAGACCAATGCATATTGTGTAATTTGATACAAGCTTCCATTTAATAAATTATAATATTCGTTTCGATACCCGAGTAAAAAGTTATCTTCGTTGAAAGTTGTTACTCTTATTTACCAAATGTTTTTTTGTTTTCGAAAATGTGAACAACATCTTCGTTCTTTTTTTCTACTCAATATTTTTTCAATAAGAGAGATTGATTGAAAATATAAAAAAACAAATCTAGATCGGCACCAATATCTCCTTTATAGGTCTATTGGATTAAACTGGACGTAAGTAAAATGAAAATAGTGCGTCAAAAACTTTAAACAGTAACTAAGTGATGTAAACGATGTTATTTGGGTACAAAAATGATTTTCCTTTTGAGGAAAATGCATATTGTTTAATTTGATATGAGCTTTAATTTTATATATTATAATATTCGTTTCGATACCCCAGTCAAAAGTTATCTCCGTTGAAAGTCGTAACTCATATTTACCAAATGTGTTTTTGATTTTGAAAATTTGAACAACATTCCGCTTCTTTTTCTCTTCTCTATTTTTTTTGGAATAATAGAGATTGATTGAAAATATAAATAAAGAAAACCCTAGGTCGGCACCAATATCTCTTTTATAGCTCTCTTGAATTAAACCGGTAGTAAGTAAAATGAAAATGCTGCGTCAAAATCTTTAAACACAAAATAAGTGATGTAAACGATGTTATTTGGGTACAAAAACGAATTTTTTCTTGCGAGACCAATGCATATTGTGTAATTTGATACGAGCTTCCATTTAATAAATTATAATATTCATTTCGATACCCGAGTAAAAAGTTATCTCCGTTGAAAGTTGTTACTCTTATTTACCAAATGTTTTTTTGTTTTTGAAAATGTGAACAACATCTCCGTTCTTTTTTTCTACTCAATATTTTTTCAATAAGAGAGATTGATTGAAAATATAAATAAACAAACCTTGATCGGCACCAATATCTCCTTTATAGCTCTATTGGATTAAACCGGAAGTAAGTAAAATGAAAATGTTGCGTCAAAAACTTTAAATAGTAAATAAGTGATGTAAACGTTGTTATTTGGGTACAAAAATGATTTTCCTTTCGAGGAAAATGCATATTGTTTAATTTGATACGAGCTTTAATTTGATATATTATAATATTCGTTTCGATACCCCATTCAAAAGTTATCTCCGTTGAGAGTTGTAAGTCATATTTACCAAATATGTTTTCGATTTTGAAAATATGAACCACATTCATTTTCTTGTTCTCCTCTCTATTTTTTTCAATAAGAGAGAATGATTGAAAATGAAAATAAACAAACCTAGGTCGGCACCAATATCTCCTTTATAGGTCTATTGAATTAAACATGAAGTAAGTAAAATGAAAATGCTGCGTCAAAATCTTTAAACACAAAATAAGTGATGTAAACGATGTTATTTGGGTACAAAAACGATTTTTTTCTTGCGAGACCAATGTATATTGTGTAATTTGATACGAGCTTCCATTTAATACATTATAATATTCGTTTCGATACCCGAGTAAAAAGTTATCTCCGTTGAAAGTTGTTACTTTTTTTTACCAAATGTTTTTTTGTTTTTGAAAATGTGAACAAAATCTCCATTCTTTTTTTCTACTCAATATTTTTTCAATAAGATAGATTGATTGAAAATATAAATAAACAAACCTTGATTGGCACCAATATCTCCTTTATAGCTCTATTGAATTAAACCGGAAGTAAGTAAAATGAAAATGGTGCGTCAAAAACTTTAAACAGTAAATAAGTGATGTAAACGTTGTTATTTGGGTACAAAAATGATTTTCCTTTCGAGGAAAATGCATATTGTTTAATTTGATATATTATAATATTCGTTTCGATACCCCAGTCAAAAGTTATCTCCGTTGAAAGTCGTAACTCATATTTACCAAATGTGTTTTTGATTTTGAAAATTTGAACAACATTCCGCTTCTTTTTCTCTTCTCTATTTTTTTTGGAATAATAGAGATTGATTGAAAATATAAATAAAGAAAACCCTAGGTCGGCACCAATATCTCTTTTATAGCTCTCTTGAATTAAACCGGTAGTAAGTAAAATGAAAATGCTGCGTCAAAATCTTTAAACACAAAATAAGTGATGTAAACGATGTTATTTGGGTACAAAAACGAATTTTTTCTTGCGAGACCAATGCATATTGTGTAATTTGATACGAGCTTCCATTTAATAAATTATAATATTCATTTCGATACCCGAGTAAAAAGTTATCTCCGTTGAAAGTTGTTACTCTTATTTACCAAATGTTTTTTTGTTTTTGAAAATGTGAACAACATCTCCGTTCTTTTTTTCTACTCAATATTTTTTCAATAAGAGAGATTGATTGAAAATATAAATAAACAAACCTTGATCGGCACCAATATCTCCTTTATAGCTCTATTGGATTAAACCGGAAGTAAGTAAAATGAAAATGTTGCGTCAAAAACTTTAAATAGTAAATAAGTGATGTAAACGTTGTTATTTGGGTACAAAAATGATTTTCCTTTCGAGGAAAATGCATATTGTTTAATTTGATACGAGCTTTAATTTGATATATTATAATATTCGTTTCGATACCCCATTCAAAAGTTATCTCCGTTGAGAGTTGTAAGTCATATTTACCAAATATGTTTTCGATTTTGAAAATATGAACCACATTCATTTTCTTGTTCTCCTCTCTATTTTTTTCAATAAGAGAGAATGATTGAAAATGAAAATAAACAAACCTAGGTCGGCACCAATATCTCCTTTATAGGTCTATTGAATTAAACATGAAGTAAGTAAAATGAAAATGCTGCGTCAAAATCTTTAAACACAAAATAAGTGATGTAAACGATGTTATTTGGGTACAAAAACGATTTTTTTCTTGCGAGACCAATGTATATTGTGTAATTTGATACGAGCTTCCATTTAATACATTATAATATTCGTTTCGATACCCGAGTAAAAAGTTATCTCCGTTGAAAGTTGTTACTTTTTTTTACCAAATGTTTTTTTGTTTTTGAAAATGTGAACAAAATCTCCATTCTTTTTTTCTACTCAATATTTTTTCAATAAGATAGATTGATTGAAAATATAAATAAACAAACCTTGATTGGCACCAATATCTCCTTTATAGCTCTATTGAATTAAACCGGAAGTAAGTAAAATGAAAATGGTGCGTCAAAAACTTTAAACAGTAAATAAGTGATGTAAACGTTGTTATTTGGGTACAAAAATGATTTTCCTTTCGAGGAAAATGCATATTGTTTAATTTGATATATTATAATATTCGTTTCGATACCCCATTCAAAAGTTATCTCCGTTGAAAGTTGTAGCTCATATTTAACAAATGTGTTTTCGATTTTGAAAACGTGAACCACATTCATTTTCTTTTTCTCTTCTCTATTTTTTTCAATTAGAGCGATTGATTGAAAATATAAATAAACAAACCTAGGTCAGCACCAATATCTCCTTTATAGCTCTATTAAATTAAACCTGAAGTAAGTAAAATTAAAATGCTACGTCAAAAAAATTAAACACTAAACAAATGATGTAAACGATGTTATTTGGGTACAAAAACGAATTTTTTCTTGCGAGACCAATGCATATTGTGTAATTTGATACGAGCTTCCATTTAATAAATTATAATATTCATTTTGATACCCGAGTAAAAAGTTATCTTCGTTGAAAGTTGTTACTCTTATTTACCAAATGTTTTTTTGTTTTTGAAAATGTGAACCACATTCATTTTCTTGTTCTCTTCCCTATTTTTTTCAATAAGAGAGATTGATTGAAAATGAAAATAAACAAACCTAGGTCGGCACCAATATCTCCTTTATAGGTCTATTGAATTAAACATGAAGTAAGTAAAATGAAAATGCTGCGTCAAAATCTTTAAACACAAAATAAGTGATGTAAACGATGTTATTTGGGTACAAAAATGATTTTTTTCTTGCGAAACCAATGCATATTATGTAATTTGATACGAGCTTCCTTTTAATAAATTATAATATTCGTTTCGATACCCGAGTAAAAAGTTATCTCCGTTGAAAGTTGTTACTTTTTTTTACCAAATGTTTTTTTGTTTTTGAAAATGTGAACAAAATCTCCGTTCTTTTTTCTACTCAATATTTTTTCAATAAGAGAGATTGATTGAAAATATAAAAAAACAAATCTAGATCGGCAACAATATCTCCTTTATAGGTCTGTTGGATTAAACCGGACGTAAGTAAAATGAAAATAGTGCGTCAAAAACTTTAAGTAGTAACTAAGTGATGTAAACGATGTTATTTGGGTACAAAAATGATTTTCCTTTGGAGGAAAATGCATATTGTTTAATTTGATACGAGCTTTAATTTGATATATTTTAATATTCGTTTCGATACCCCAGTCAAAAGTTATCTCCGTTGAAAGTTGTAGCTCATATTTACCAAATGTGTTTTCGATTTTGAAAACGTGAACCACATTCATTTTCTTTTTCTCTTCTCTATTTTTTTCAATAAGAGAGATTGATTGAAAATATAAATAAACAAACCTAGGTCAGCACTAATATCTCCTTTATAGCTCTATTGAATTAAACCTGAAGTAAGTAAAATTAAAATGCTACGTCAAAAAATTTAAACACTAAATAAATGATGTAAACGATGTTATTTGGGTACAAAAACGATTTTTTTTTCTTGCGAGACCAATGCATATTGTGTAATTTGATACGAGCTTCTATTTAATAAATTATAATATTCGTTTCGATACCCGAGTAAAAAGTTATCTTCGTTGAAAGTTGTTACTTTGTTTTACCAAATGTTTTTTTGTTTTTGAAAATGTGAACAAAATCTCCGTTCTTTTTTTCTACTCAATATTTTTTCAATAAGAGAGATTGATTGAAAATATAAATAAACAAACCTTGATCGGCACCAATATCTCCTTTATAGCTCTATTGAATTAAACCGGAAGTAAGTAAAATGAAAATGGTGCGTCAAAAACTTTAAACAGTAAATAAGTGATGTAAACGTTGTTATTTGGGTACAAAAATGATTTTCCTTTCGAGGAAAATGCATATTGTTTAATTTGATACGAGCTTTAATTTGATATATTATAATATTCGTTTCGATACCCCATTTAAAAGTTATCTCCGTTGAGAGTTGTAACTCATATTTACCAAATATGTTTTCGATTTTGTAAATGTGAACCACATTCATTTTCTTGTTCCCTTCTCTATTTTTTTCAATAAGAGAGATTGATTGAAAATGAAAATAAACAAACCTAGGTCGGCACCAATATCTCCTTTATAGGTCTATTGAATTAAACATAAAGTAAGTAAAATGAAAATGTTGCGTCAAAAACTTTAAACACTAAATAAATGATATAAACAATGTTATTTGGGTACAAAAACGACTTTTTTCTTGCGAGACCAATGCATAGTGTGTAATTTGATACGAGCTTCCATTTCATAAATTATAATATTCGTTTCGATACCCGAGTAAAAAGTAATCTCCGTTGAAAGTTGTTACTCTTATTTACCAAATGTTTTTTTGTTTTTGAAAATGTGAACAACATCTCCGTTCTTTTTTTCTACTCAATATTTTTTTGGAATAATAGAGATTGATTGAAAATATAAAAAAACAAACCTAGATCGGCACCAATATCTCCTTTATAGGTCTATTGAATTAAACCGGACGTAAGTAAAATGAAAATAATGCGTCAAAAACTTTAAACAGTAAATAAGTGATATAAATGATGTTATTTGGGTACAAAAATGATTTTCCTTTCGAGGAAAATGCATATTGTTTAATTTGATACGAGCTTTAATTTAATATATTATAATATTCATTTCGATACCCCAGTCAAAAGTTATCTCCGTTGAAAGTTGTAGCTCATATTTACCAAATGTGTTTTCGATTTTGAAAACGTGAACCACATTCATTTTCTTTTTCTCTTCTCTATTTTTTTCAATAAGAGAGATTGATTGAAAATATAAATAAACAAACCTAGATCGGCACCAATATCTCCTTTATATGTCTATTGAATTAAACTGGAAGTAAGTAAAATGAAAATGTTGCGTCAAAAACTTTAAACAGTAAATAAGTGATGTAAACGTTGTTATTTGGGTACAAAAATGATTTTCCTTTCGAGGAAAATGCATATTGTTTAATTTGATACGAGCTTTAATTTGATATATTATAATATTTTTTTCGATACCCCATTCAAAAGTTATCTCCGTTGAGAGTTGTAACTCATATTTACCAAATATGTTTTCGATTTTGAAAATGTGAACCACATTCATTTTCTTGTTCTCTTCTCTATTTTTTTCAATAAGAGAGATTGATTGAAAATGAAAATAAACAAACCTAGGTCGGCACCAATATCTCCTTTATAGGTCTATTGAATTAAACATGGAGTAAGTAAAATGAAAATGCTGCGTCAAAATATTTAAACACAAAATAAGTGATGTAAACGATGTTATTTGGGTACAAAAACGATTTTTTTCTTGCGAGACCAATGCATATTGTGTAATTTGATACGAGCTTCCATTTAATAAATTATAATATTCATTTCGATACCCGAGTAAAAAGTTATCTTCGTTGAAAGTTGTTACTCTTATTTACCAAATGTTTTTTTGTTTTTGAAAATGTGAACAAAATCTCCGTTCTTTTTTTCTACTCAATATTTTTTCAATAAGGGAGATTGATTGAAAATATAAATAAACAAACCTTGATCGGCACCAATATCTCCTTTATAGCTCTATTGGATTAAACCGGACGTAAGTAAAATGAAAATAGTGCGTCAAAAACTTTAAATAGTAACTAAGTGATGTAAACGATGTTATTTGGGTACAAAAATGATTTTCCTTTCGACTAAAATGCATATTGTTTAAATTGATACGAGCTTTAATTTGATATATTATAATATTCGTTTCGATACCCCAGTCAAGAGTTATCTCCGTTGAAAGTTGTAACTCATATTTACCAAACGTGTTTTTGATTTTGAAAATTTGAACAACATTCCTCTTCCTTTTCTCTTCTCTATTTTTTTTTGGAATAATAGAGATTGATTGAAAATATAAATAAAGAGAATCCTAGGTCGGCACCAATATCTCCTCTATAGCTCTCTTGAATTAAACCGAAAGTAAATAAAATGAAAATGGTGCGTCAAAATCTTTAAACACAAAATAAGTGATGTAAACGATGTTATTTTGGTACAAAAACGATTTTTTTCTTGCAAGACCAATGCATATTGTGTAATTTGATACGATCTTCCATTTAATAAATTATAATATTCGTTTCGATACCCGAGTAAAAAGTTATCTCCGTTGAAAGTTGTTACTTTTTTTTACCAAATGTTTTTTTGTTTTTGAAAATGTGAACAAAATCTCCGTTCTTTTTTTCTACTCAATATTTTTTCAATAAGAGAGATTGATTGAAAATATAAATAAACAAACCTTGATCGGCACCAATATCTCCTTTATAGCTCTATTGAATTAAACCGGAAGTAAGTAAAATGAAAATGGTGCGTCAAAAACTTTAAACAGTAAATAAGTGATGTAAACGTTGTTATTTGGGTACAAAAATGATTTTCCTTTCGAGGAAAATGCATATTGTTTAATTTGATATGTTATAATATTCGTTTCGATACCCCATTCAAAAGTTATCTCCGTTGAAAGTTGTAGCTCATATTTACCAAATGTGTTTTCGATTTTGAAAACGTGAACCACATTCATTTTCTTTTTCTCTTCTCTATTTTTTTCAATTAGAGCGATTGATTGAAAATATAAATAAACAAACCTAGGTCAGCAATAATATCTCCTTTATAGCTCTATTAAATTAAACCTGAAGTAAGTAAAATTAAAATGCTACGTCAAAAAAATTAAACACTAAATAAATGATGTAAACGATGTTATTTGGGTACAAAAACGAATTTTTTCTTGCGAGACCAATGCATATTGTGTAATTTGATACGAGCTTCCATTTAATAAATTATAATATTCGTTTCGATACCCGAGTAAAAAGTTATGTCCGTTGAAAGTTGTTACTTTTTTTTACCAAATGTTTTTTTGTTTTTGAAAATGTGAACAAAATCTCCGTTCTTTTTTTCTACTCAATATTTTTTCAATAAGAGAGATTGATTGAAAATATAAATAAACAAACCTTGATCGGCACCAATATCTTCTTTATAGCTCTATTGAATTAAACCGGAAGTAAGTAAAATGAAAATGGGGCGTCAAAAACTTTAAACAGTAAATAAGTGATGTAAACGTTGTTATTTGGGTACAAAAATGATTTTCCTTCCGAGGAAAAAGCATATTGTTTAATTTGATATGTTATAATATTCGTTTCGATACCCCATTCAAAAGTTATCTCCGTTGAAAGCTGTAGCTCATATTTACCAAATGTGTTTTCGATTTTGAAAACGTGAACCACATTCATTTTCTTTTTCTCTTCTCTATTTTTTTCAATTAGAGCGATTGATTGAAAATATAAATAAACAAACCTAGGTCAGCACCAATATCTCCTTTATAGCTCTATTAAATTAAACCTGAAGTAAGTAAAATTAAAATGCTACGTCAAAAAAATTAAACACTAAATAAATGATGTAAACTATGTTATTTGGGTACAAAAACGAATTTTTTCTTTCGAGACCAATGCATATTGTGTAATTTGATACGAGCTTCCATTTAATAAATTATAATATTCATTTCGATACCCGAGTAAAAAGTTATCTTCGTTGAAAGTTGTTACTCTTATTTACCAAATGTTTTTTTGTTTTTGAAAATGTGAACAACATCTCTGTTCTTTTTTCTACTCAATATTTTTTCAATAAGGGAGATTGATTGAAAATATAAAAAAACAAATCTAGATCGGCAACAATATCTCCTTTATAGGTCTGTTGGATTAAACCGGACGTAAGTAAAATGAAAATAGTGCGTCAAAAACTTTAAGTAGTAACTAAGTGATGTAAACGATGTTATTTGGGTACAAAAATGATTTTCCTTTGGAGGAAAATGCATATTGTTTAATTTGATACGAGCTTTAATTTGATATATTATAATATTCGTTTCGATACCCCAGTCAAAAGTTATCTCCGTTGAAAGTTGTAGCTCATATTTACCAAATGTGTTTTCGATTTTGAAAACGTGAACCACATTCATTTTCTTTTTATCTTCTCTATTTTTTTCAATAAGAGAGATTGATTGAAAATATAAATAAACAAACCTAGGTCAGCACCAATATCTCCTTTATAGCTCTATTGAATTAAACCTGAAGTAAGTAAAATTAAAATGCTACGTCAAAAAATTTAAGCACTAAATAAATGATGTAAACGATGTTATTTGGGTACAAAAACGAATTTTTTCTTACGAGACCAATGCATATTGTGTAATTTGATACGAGCTTCCATTTAATAAATTATAATATTCATTTCGATACCCGAGTAAAAAGTTATCTTCGTTGAAAGTTGTTACTCTTATTTACCAAATGTTTTTTTGTTTTTGAAAATGTGAACAACATCTCCGTTCTTTTTTTCTACTCAATATTTTTTCAATAAGAGAGATTGATTGAAAATATAAAAAAAACAAATCTAGATCGGCACCAATATCTCCTTTATAGGTCTATTGGATTAAATCGGACGTAAGTAAAATGAAAATAGTGCGTCAAAAACTTTAAACAGTAACTAAGTGATGTAAACGATGTTATTTGGGTACAAAAATGATTTTCCTTTCGAGGAAAATGCATATTGTTTAAATTGATACGAGCTTTAATTTGATATATTATAATATTCGTTTCGATACCCCAGTCAAGAGTTATCTCCGTTGAAAGTTGTAACTCATATTTACCAAACGTGTTTTTGATTTTGAAAATTTGTACAACATTCCTCTTCTTTTTCTCTTCTCTATTTTTTTTTGGAATAATAGAGATTGATTGAAAATATAAATAAAGAGAACCCTAGGTCGGCACCAATATCTCCTCTATAGCTCTCTTGAATTAAACCGGAAGTAAGTAAAATGAAAATGGTGCGTCAAAATCTTTAAACACAAAATAAGTGATGTAAACGATGTTATTTGGGTACAAAAACGATTTTTTTCTTGCGAGACCAATGCATATTGTGTAATTTGATACGAGCTTCTATTTAATAAATTATAATATTCGTTTCGATACCCGAGTAAAAAGTTATCTCCGTTGAAAGTTGTTACTTTTTTTTACCAAATGTTTTTTTGTTTTTGAAAATGTGAACAAAATCTCCGTTCTTTTTTTCTACTCAATATTTTTTCAATAAGAGAGATTGATTGAAAATATAAATAAACAAACCTTGATCGGCACCAATATCTCCTTTATAGCTCTATTGAATTAAACCGGAAGTAAGTCAAATGAAAATGGTGCGTCAAAAACTTTAAACAGTAAATAAGTGATGTAAACGTTGTTGTTTGGGTACAAAAATGATTTTCCTTTCGAGGAAAATGCATATTGTTTAATTTGATATGTTATAATATTCGTTTCGATACCCCATTTAAAAGTTATCTCCGTTGAGAGTTGTAACTCATATTTACCAAATATGTTATCGATTTTGTAAATGTGAACCACATTCATTTTCTTGTTCTCTTCTCTATTTTTTTCAATAAGAGAGATTGATTGAAAATGAAAATAAATAAACCTAGGTCGGCACCAATATCTCCTTTATAGGTCTATTGAATTAAACATGAAGTAAATAAAATGAAAATGCTGCGTCAAAAACTTTAAACACTAAATAAATGATGTAAACAATGTTATTTGGGTACAAAAACGACTTTTTTCTTGCGACCCCAATGCATATTGTGTAATTTGATACGAGCTTCCATTTCATAAATTATAATATTCGTTTCGATACCCGAGTAAAAAGTAATCTCCGTTGAAAGTTGTTACTCTTATTTACCAAATGTTTTTTTGTTTTTGAAAATGTGAACAACATCTCCGTTCTTTTTTTCTACTCAATATTTTCTCAATAAGAGAGATTGATTGAAAATATAAAAAAACAAACCTAGATCGGCACCAATATCTCCTTTATAGGTCTATTGAATTGGTCTATTGAATTAAACCGGACGTAAGTAAAATGAAAATAATGCGTCAAAAACTTTAAACAGGAAATAAGTGATGTAAATGATGTTATTTGGGTACAAAAATGATTTTCCTTTTGAGGAAAATGCATATTGTTTAATTTGATACGAGCTTTAATTTAATATATTATAATATTCGTTTCGATACCCCAGTCAAAAGTTATCTCCGTTGAAAGTTGTAGCTCATATTTACCAAATGTGTTTTCGATTTTGAAAACGTGAACCACATTCATTTTCTTTTTCTCTTCTCTATTTTTTTTCAATAAGAGAGATTGATTGAAAATATAAATAAACAAACCTAGGTCAGCACCAATATCTCCTTTATAGCTCTATTGAATTAAACCGGACGTAAGTAAAATGAAAATGGTGCGTCAAAAACTTTAAACAGTAAATAAGTGATGTAAACGTTGTTGTTTGGGTACAAAAATGATTTTCCTTTCGAGGAAAATGCATATTGTTTAATTTGATATGTTATAATATTCGTTTCGATACCCCATTTAAAAGTTATCTCCGTTGAGAGTTGTAACTCATATTTACCAAATATGTTATCGATTTTGTAAATGTGAACCACATTCATTTTCTTGTTCTCTTCTCTATTTTTTTCAATAAGAGAGATTGATTGAAAATATAGATAAAGAGAACCCTAGGTCGGTAAAAATATCTCCTTTATAGCTCTCTTGAATTAAACCGGAAGTAAGTAAAATGAAAATGGTGCGTCAAAATCTTTAAACACAAAATAAGTGATGTAAATGATGTTATTTGGGTACAAAAACGATTTTTTTCTTGCGAGACCAATGCATATTGGGTAATTTGATACAAGCTTCCTTTTAATAAATTATAATATTCGTTTCGATACCCGAGTAAAAAGTTATCTCCGTTGAAAGTTGTTACTTTTTTTTACCAAATGTTTTTTTGTTTTTGAAAATGTGAACAAAATCTCCGTTCTTTTTTTCTACTCAATATTTTTTCAATAAGAGAGATTGATTGAAAATATAAATAAACAAACCTTGATCGGCACCAATATCTCCTTTATAGCTCTATTGAATTAAACCGGAAGTATGTAAAATGAAAATGGTGCGTCAAAAACTTTAAACAGTAAATAAGTGATGTAAACGTTGTTATTTGGGTACAAAAATGATTTTCCTATCGAGGAAAATGCATATTGTTTAATTTGATACGAGCTTTAATTTGATATATTATAATATTCGTTTCGATACCCCATTTAAAAGTTATCTCCGTTGAGAGTTGTAACTCATATTTACCAAATATGTTTTCGATTTTGTAAATGTGAACCACATTCATTTTCTTGTTCTCTTCTCTATTTTTTTCAATAAGAGAGATTGATTGAAAATGAAAATAAACAAACCTAGTTTGGCACCAATATCTCCTTTATAGGTCTATTGAATTAAACATGAAGTAAGTAAAATGAAAATGGTGCGTCAAAAACTTTAAACACTAAATAAATGATGTAAACAATGTTATTTGGGTACAAAAACCACTTTTTTCTTGCGACCCCAATGCATATTGTGTAATTTGATACGAGTTTCCATTACATAAATTATAATATTCGTTTCGATACCCGAGTAAAAAGTTATCTCCATTGAAAGTTGTTACTCTTATTTACCAAATGTTTTTTTGTTTTTGAAAATGTGAACAAAATCTCCGTTCTTTTTTTCTACTCAATATTTTTTCAATAAGAGAGATTGATTGAAAATATAAAAAAACAAACCTTGATCGGCACCAATATCTCCTTTATAGGTCTATTGAATTAAACCGGACGTAAGTAAAATGAAAATAATGCGTCAAAAAGTTTAAATAGTAAATAAGTGATGTAAATGATGTTATTTGGGTACAAAAATGATTTTCCTTTCGAGGAAAATGCATATTGTTTAATTTGATACGAGCTTTAATTTAATATATTATAATATTCGTTTCGATACCCCAGTCAAAAGTTATCTCCGTTGAAAGTTGTAGCTCATATTTACCAAATGTGTTTTCGATTTTGAAAACGTGAACCACATTCATTTTCTTTTTCTCTTCTCTATTTTTTTCAATAAGAGAGATTGATTGAAAATATAAATAAACAAACCTAGGTCAGCACCAATATCTCCTTTATAGCTCTATTGAATTAAACCGGACGTAAGTAAAATGAAAATAGTGCGTCAAAAACTTTAAACAATAACTAAGTGATGTAAACGATGTTATTTGGGTACAAAAATGATTTTCCTTTCGAGTAAAATGCATATTGTTTAATTTGATACAAGCTTTAATTTGATATATTATAATATTCGTTTCGATACCCCAGTCAAAAGTTATCTCCGTTGAAAGTTGTAACTCATATTTACCAAACGTGTTTTTGATTTTGAAAATTTGAACAACATTCCTCTTCTTTTTCTCTTCTCTATTTTTTTTTTTGAATAATAGAGATTGATTGAAAATATAAATTAAGAGAACCCTAGGTCTGTAAAACTATCTCCTTTATAGCTCTCTTGATTTAAACCGGAAGTAAGTAAAATGAAAATGGTGCGTCAAAATCTTTAAACACAAAATAAGTGATGTAAATGATGTTATTTGGGTACAAAAACGATTTTTTTTCTTGCGAGACCAATGCATATTGTGTAATATGATACGAGCTTCCATTTAATAAATTATAATATTCGTTTCGATACCCGAGTAAAAATTTATCTCCGTTGAAAGTTGTTACTTTTTTTTACCAAATGTTTTTTTGTTTTTGAAAATGTGAACAAAATCTCCGTTCTTTTTTTCTACTCAATATTTTTCCAATAAGAAAGATTGATTGAAAATATAAAAAAAACAAATCTTGATCTGCACCAATATCTCCTTTATAGGTCTATTGGATTAAACTGGACGTAAGTAAAATGAAAATAGTGCGTCAAAAACTTTAAACAGTAACTAAGTGATGTAAACGATGTTATTTGGGTACAAAAATGATTTTCCTTTCGAGGAAAATGCATATTGTTTAAATTGATACGAGCTTTAATTTGATATATTATAATATTCGTTTCGATACCCCAGTCAAGAGTTATCTCCGTTGAAAGTTGTAATTCATATTTACCAAACGTGTTTTTGATTTTGAAAATTTGAACAACATTCCTCTTCTTTTTCTCTTCTCTATTTTTTTTTTTGGAATAATAGAGATTGATTGAAAATATAAATTAAGAGAACCCTAGGTCTGTAAAACTATCTCCTTTATAGCTCTCTTGATTTAAACCGGAAGTAAGTAAAATGAAAATGGTGCGTCAAAATCTTTAAACACAAAATAAGTGATGTAAATGATGTTATTTGGGTACAAAAACGATTTTTTTTCTTGCGAGACCAATGCATATTGTGTAATATGATACGAGCTTCCATTTAATAAATTATAATATTCGTTTCGATACCCGAGTAAAAAGTTATCTCCGTTGAAAGTTGTTACTTTTTTTTACCAAATGTTTTTTTGTTTTTGAAAATGTGAACAAAATCTCCGTTCTTTTTTTCTACTCAATATTTTTCCAATAAGAGAGATTGATTGAAAATATAAAAAAAACAAATCTTGATCGGCACCAATATCTCCTTTATAGGTCTATTGGATTAAACTGGACGTAAGTAAAATGAAAATAGTGCGTCAAAAACTTTAAACAGTAACTAAGTGATGTAAACGATGTTATTTGGGTACAAAAATGATTTTCCTTTCGAGGAAAATGCATATTGTTTAAATTGATACGAGCTTTAATTTGATATATTATAATATTCGTTTCGATACCCCAGTCAAGAGTTATCTCCGTTGAAAGTTGTAATTCATATTTACCAAACGTGTTTTTGATTTTGAAAATTTGAACAACATTCCTCTTCTTTTTCTCTTCTCTATTTTTTTTTTTGGAATAATCTAGATTGATTGAAAATATAAATAAAGAGAACCCTAGGTCGGTAAAAATATCTCCTTTATAGCTCTCTTGAATTAAACCGGAAGTAAGTAAAATGTAAATGGTGCGTCAAAATCTTTGAACACAAAATAAGTGATGTAGATGATGTTATTTGGGTACAAAAACGATTTTTTTTCTTGCGAGACCAATGCATATTGTGTAATATGATACGAGCTTCCATTTAATAAATTATAATATTCGTTTCGATACCCGAGTAAAAAGTTATCTCCGTTGAAAGTTGTTACTCTTATATACCAAATGTTTTTTTGTTTTTGAAAATGTGAACAACATTTCCGTTCTTTTTTTCTACTCAATATTTTTTCAATAAGAGAGATTGATTGAAAATATAAAAAAACAAACCTAGATCGGCACCAATATCTCCTTTATAGGTCTATTGAATTAAACCGGACGTAAGTAAAATGAAAATAATGCGTCAAAAACTTTAAACAGTAAATAAGTGATGTAAATGATGTTATTTGGGTACAAAAATGATTTTCCTTTCGAGGAAAATGCATATTGTTTGATTTGATACGAGCTTTAATTTAATATAGTATAATATTCGTTTCGATACCCCAGTCAAAAGTTATCTCCGTTGAAAGTTGTAGCTCATATTTACCAAATGTGTTTTCGATTTTGAAAACGTGAACCACATTCATTTTCTTTTTCTCTTCTCTATTTTTTTCAATAAGAGAGATTGATTGAAAATATAAATAAACAAACCTAGATCGGCACCAATATCTCCTTTATATGTCTATTGAATTAAACCGGAAGTAAGTAAAATGAAAATGTTGCGTCAAAAACTTTAAACAGTAAATAAGTGATGTAAACGTTGTTATTTGGGTACAAAAATGATTTTCCTTTCGAGGAAAATGCATATTGTTTAATTTGATACGAGCTTTAATTTGATATATTATAATATTCGTTTCGATACCCCATTCAAAAGTTATCTCCGTTGAGAGTTGTAACTCATATTTACCAACTATGTTTTCGATTTTGAAAATGTGAACCACATCATTTTCTTGTTCTCTTCCCTATTTTTTTTTGGAATAAGAGAGATTGATTGAAAATGAAAATAAAGAGAATCCTAGGTCGGCACCAATATCTCCTTTATAGGTCTATTGAATTAAACATGAAGTAAGTAAAATGAAAATGCTGCGTCAAAATCTTTAAACACAAAATAAGTGATGTAAACGATGTTATTTGGGTACAAAAACGATTTTTTTCTTGCGAGGCCAATGCAGATTGTGTAATTTGATACGAGCTTCCTTTTAATAAATTATAATATTCGTTTCGATACCCGAGTAAAAAGTTATCTTCGTTGAAAGTTGTTACTTTTTTTTACCAAATGTTTTTTTGTTTTTGAAAATGTGAACAAAATCTCCGTTCTTTTTTTCTACTCAATATTTTTTCAATAAGAGAGATTGACTGAAAATATAAATAAACAAACCTTGATCGGCACCAATATCTCCTTTATAGCTCTATTGAATTAAACCGGAAGTAAGTAAAATGAAAATGGTGCGTCAAAAACTTTAAACAGTAAATAAGTGATGTAAACGTTGTTATTTGGGTACAAAAATGATTTTCCTTTCGAGGAAAATGCATATTGTTTAATTTGATATATTATAATATTCGTTTCGATACCCCATTCAAAAGTTATCTCCGTTGAAAGTTGTAGCTCATATTTACCAAATGTGTTTTCGATTTTGAAAACGTGAACCACATTCATTTTATTTTTCTCTTCTCTATTTTTTTCAATTAGAGCGATTGATTGAAAATATAAATAAACAAACCTAGGTCAGCACCAATATCTCCTTTATAGCTCTATTAAATTAAACCTGAAGTAAGTAAAATTAAAATGCTACAGCAAAAAAATTAAACACTAAATAAATGATGTAAACGATGTTATTTGGGTACAAAAACGAATTTTTTCTTGCGAGACCAATGCATATTGTGTAATTTGATACGAGCTTCCATTTAATAAATTATAATATTCATTTCGATACCCGAGTAAAAAGTTATCTTCGTTGAAAGTTGTTACTCTTATTTACCAAATGTTTTTTTGTTTTTGAAAATGTGAACAACATCTCCGTTCTTTTTTTCTACTCTATATTTTTTCAATAAGGGAGATTGATTGAAAATATAAAAAAACAAATCTAGATCGGCAACAATATCTCCTTTATAGGTCTATTGGATTAAACCGGACGTAAGTAAAATGAAAATAGTGCGTCAAAAACTTTAAGTAGTAACTAAGTGATGTAAACGGTGTTATTTGGGTACAAAAATGATTTTCCTTTGGAGGAAAATGCATATTGTTTAAATTGATACGAGCTTTAATTTGATATATTATAATATTCGTTTCGATACCCTAGTCAAGAGTTATCTCCGTTGAAAGTTGTAACTCATATTTACCAAACGTGTTTTTGATTTTGAAAATTTGAACAACATTCCTCTTCTTTTTCTCTTCTCTATTTTTTTTTGGAATAATAGAGATTGATTGAAAATATAAATAAAGAGAACCCTAGGTCGGCACCAATATCTCCTCTATAGCTCTCTTGAATTAAACCGGAAGTAAGTAAAATGAAAATGGTGCGTCAAAATCTTTAAACACAAAATAAGTGATGTAAACGATGTTATTTGGGTACAAAAACGATTTTTTTCTTGCGAGACCAATGCGTATTGTGTAATTTGATACGAGCTTCTATTTAATAAATTATAATATTCGTTTCGATACCCGAGTAAAAAGTTATCTCCGTTGAAAGTTGTTACTTTTTTTTACCAAATGTTTTTTTTTTTTTGAAAATGTGAACAAAATCTCCGTTCTTTTTTCCTACTCAATATTTTTTCAATAAGAGAGATTGATTGAAAATATAAATAAACAAACCTTGATCGGCACCAATATCTCCTTTATAGCTCTATTGAATTAAACCGGAAGTAAGTAAAATGAAAATGGTGAGTCAAAAACTTTAAACAGTAAATAAGTGATGTAAACGTTGTTATTTGGGTACAAAAATGATTTTCCTTTCGAGGAAAATGCATATTGTTTAATTTGATACGAGCTTTAATTTGATATATTATAATATTCGTTTCGATACCCCATTTAAAAGTTATCTCCGTTGAGAGTTGTAACTCATATTTACCAAATATGTTTTCGATTTTGTAAATGTGAACCACATTCATTTTCTTGTTCTCTTCTCTATTTTTTTCAATAAGAGAGATTGATTGAAAATGAAAATAAACAAACCTAGGTCGGCACCAATATCTCCTTTATAGGTCTATTGAATTAAACATGAAGTAAGTAAAATGAAAATGCTACGTCAAAAACTTTAAACACTAAATAAATGATGTAAACAATGTTATTTGGGTACAAAACCCACTTTTTTCTTGCGACCCCAATGCATATTGTGTAATTTGATACGAGCTTCCATTTCATAAATTATAATATTCGTTTCGATACCCGAGTAAAAAGTAATCTCCGTTGAAAGTTGTTACTCCTATTTACCAAATGTTTTTTTGTTTTTGAAAATGTGAACAACATCTCCGTTCTTATTTTCTACTCAATATTTTTTCAATAAGAGAGATTGATTGAAAATATAAAAAAACAAACCTAGATCGGCACCAATATCTCCTTTATAGGTCAATTGAATTAAACCAGACGTAAGTAAAATGAAAATAATGCATCAAAAACTTTAAAGAGTAAATAAGTGATGTAAATGATGTTATTTAAGTACAAAAATGATTTTCCTTTCGAGGAAAATGCATATTGTTTAATTTGATATGAGCTTTAATTTAATATATTATAATATTCGTTTCGATACCCCAGACAAAAGTTATCTCCGTTGAAAGTTGTAGCTTATATTTACCAAATGTGTTTTCGATTTTGAAAATGTGAACCACATTCATTTTCTTTTTCTCTTCTCTATTTTTTTCAATAAGAGAGATTGATTGAAAATATAAATAAACAAACCTAGATCGGCACCAATATCTCCTTTATATGTCTATTGAATTAAACCGGAAGTAAGTAAAATGAAAATGTTGCGTCAAAAACTTTAAACAGTAAATAAGTGATGTAAACGATGTTATTTGGGTACAAAAATGATTTTCCTTTCGAGGAAAATGCATATTGTTTAAATTGATACGAGGTTGAATTTGATATATTATAATATTCATTTCGATACTCTAGTCAAGAGTTATCTCCGTTGAAAGTTGTAACTCATATTTACCAAACGTGTTTTTGATTTTGAAAATTTGAACAACATTCCTCTTCTTTTTCTCTTCTCTATTTTTTTTTGGAATAATAGAGATTGATTGAAAATATAAATAAAGAGAACCCTAGGTCGGCACCAAGATCTCCTCTATAGCTCTCTTGAATTAAACCGGAAGTAAGTAAAATGAAAATGGTGCGTCAAAATCTTTAAACACAAAATAAGTGATGTAAACGATGATATTTGGGTACAAAAACGATTTTTTTCTTGCGAGACCAATGCATATTGTGTAATTTGATACGAGCTTTAATTTGATATATTATAATATTCGTTTCGATACACCAGTCAAGAGTTATCTCCGTTGAAAGTTGTAACTCATATTTACCAAACGTGTTTTTGATTTTGAAAATTTGAACAACATTCCTCTTCTTTTTCTCTTCTCTATTTTTTTTTGGAATAATAGAGATTGATTGAAAATATAAATAAAGAGAACCCTAGGTCTGCACCAATATCTCCTCTATAGCTCTCTTGAATTAAACCGGAAGTAAGTAAAATGAAAATGGTGCGTCAAAATCTTTAAACACAAAATAAGTGATGTAAACGATGTTATTTAGGTACAAAAACGATTTTTTTCTTGCGAGACCAATGCATATTGTGTAATTTGATACGAGCTTCTATTTAATAAATTATAATATTCGTTTCGATACCCGAGTAAAAAGTTATCTCCGTTGAAAGTTGTTACTTTTTTTTACCAAATGTTTTTTTGTTTTTGAAAATGTGAACAAAATCTCCGTTCTTTTTTTCTACTCAATATTTTTTCAATAAGAGAGATTGATTGAAAATATAAATAAACAAACCTTGATCGGCACCAATATCTCCTTTATAGCTCTATTGAATTAAACCGGAAGTAAGTAAAATGAAAATGGTGAGTCAAAAACTTTAAATAGTAAATAAGTGATGTAAACGTTGTTATTTGGGTACAAAAATGATTTTCCTTTCGAGGAAAATGCATATTGTTTAATTTTATACGAGCTTTAATTTGATATATTATAATATTCATTTCGATACCCCATTTAAAAGTTATCTCCGTTGAGAGTTGTAACTCATATTTACCAAATATGTTTTCGATTTTGTAAATGTGAACCACATTCATTTTCTTGTTCTCTTCTCTATTTTTTTCAATAAGAGAGATTGATTGAAAATGAAAATAAACAAACCTAGGTCGGCACCAATATCTCCTTTATAGGTCTATTGAATTAAACATGAAGTAAGTAAAATGAAAATGCTGCGTCAAAAACTTTAAACACTAAATAAATGATGTAAACAATGTTATTTGGGTACAAAAAGACTTTTTTCTTGCGACCCCAATGCATATTGTGTAATTTGATATGAGCTTCCATTTCATAAATTATAATATTCGTTTCGATACCCGAGTAAAAATTAATCTCCGTTGAAAGTTGTTACTCTTATTTACCAAATGTTTTTTTGTTTTTGAAAATGTGAACAACATCTCCGTTCTTTTTTTCTACTCAATATTTTTTCAATAAGAGAGATTGATTGAAAATATAAAAAAACAAACCTAGATCGGCACCAATATCTCCTTTATAGGTCTATTGAATTAAACCGGACGTAAGTAAAATGAAAATAATGCGTCAAAAACTTTAAACAGTAAATAAGTGATGTAAATGATGTTATTTGGGTACAAAAATGATTTTCCTTTCGAGGAAAATGCATATTGTTTAATTTGATACGAGCTTTAATTTAATATATTATAATATTCCTTTCGATACCCCAGTCAAAAGTTATCTCCGTTGAAAGTTGTAGCTCATATTTACCAAATGTGTTTTCGATTTTGAAAACGTGAACCACATTCATTTTCTTTTTCTCTTCTCTATTTTTTTCAATAAGAGAGATTGATTGAAAATATAAATAAACAAACCTAGGTCAGCACCAATATCTCCTTTATAGCTCTATTGAATTAAACCGGACATAAGTAAAATGAAAATAGTGCGTCAAAAACATTAAACAGTAACTAAGTGATGTAAACGATGTTATTTGGGTACAAAAATGATTTTCCTTTCGAGGAAAATGCATATTGTTTAATTTGATACAAGCTTTAATTTGATATATTATAATATTCGTTTCGATACCCCAGTCAAAAGTTATCTCCGTTGAAAGTTGTAACTCATATTTACCAAACGTGTTTTTGATTTTGAAAATTTGAACAACATTCCTCTTCTTTTTCTCTTCTCTATTTTTTTTTTGAATAATAGAGATTGATTGAAAATATAAATTAAGAGAACCCTAGGTCTGTAAAACTATCTCCTTTATAGCTCTCTTGATTTAAACCGGAAGTCAGTAAAATGAAAATGGTGCGTCAAAATCTTTAAACACAAAATAAGTGATGTAAATGATGTTATTTGGGTACAAAAACGATTTTTTTTCTTGCGAGACCAATGCATATTGTGTAATATGATACGAGCTTCCATTTAATAAATTATAATATTCGTTTCGATACCCGAGTAAAAAGTTATCTCCGTTGAAAGTTGTTACTTTTTTTTACCAAATGTTTTTTTGTTTTTGAAAATGTGAACAAAATCTCCGTTCTTTTTTTCTACTCAATATTTTTCCAATAAGAAAGATTGATTGAAAATATAAAAAAAACAAATCTTGATCGGCACCAATATCTCCTTTATAGGTCTATTGGATTAAACTGGACGTAAGTAAAATGAAAATAGTGCGTCAAAAACTTTAAACAGTAACTAAGTGATGTAAACGATGTTATTTGGGTACAAAAATGATTTTCCTTTCGAGGAAAATGCATATTGTTTAAATTGATACGAGCTTTAATTTGATATATTATAATATTCGTTTCGATACCCCAGTCAAGAGTTATCTCCGTTGAAAGTTGTAATTCATATTTACCAAACGTGTTTTTGATTTTGAAAATTTGAACAACATTCCTCTTCTTTTTCTCTTCTCTATTTTTTTTTTGGAATAATAGAGATTGATTGAAAATATAAATAAAGAGAACCCTAGGTCGGTAAAAATATCTCCTTTATAGCTCTCTTGAATTAAACCGGAAGTAAGTAAAATGAAAATGGTGCGTCAAAATCTTTAAACACAAAATAAGTGATGTAAACGATGTTATTTGGGTACAAAAACGATTTTTTTCTTGCGAGACCAATGCATATTGTGTAATTTGATACGAGCTTCTATTTAATAAATTATAATATTCGTTTCGATACCCGAGTAAAAAGTTATCTCCGTTGAAAGTTGTTACTTTTTTTTACCAAATTTTTTTTTGTTTTTGAAAATGTGAACAAAATCTCCGTTCTTTTTTTCTACTCAATATTTTTTCAATAAGAGAGATTGATTGAAAATATAAAAAAAACAAATCTTGATCGGCACCAATATCTCCTTTATAGGTCTATTGAATTAAACCGGACGTAAGTAAAATGAAAATAATGCGTCAAAAAGTTTAAATAGTAAATAAGTGATGTAAATGATGTTATTTGGGTACAAAAATGATTTTCCTTTCGAGGAAAATGCATATTGTTTAATTTGATACGAGCTTTAATTTAATATATTATAATATTCGTTTCGATACCCCAGTCAAAAGTTATCTCCGTTGAAAGTTGTAGCTCATATTTACCAAATGTGTTTTCGATTTTGAAAACGTGAACCACATTCATTTTCTTTTTCTCTTCTCTATTTTTTTCAATAAGAGAGATTGATTGAAAATATAAATAAACAAACCTAGGTCAGCACCAATATCTCCTTTATAGCTCTATTGAATTAAACCGGACGTAAGTAAAATGAAAATAGTGCGTCAAAAACTTTAAACAGTAACTAAGTGATGTAAACGATGTTATTTGGGTACAAAAATGATTTTCCTTTCGAGGAAAATGCATATTGTTTAATTTGATACAAGCTTTAATTTGATATATTATAATATTCGTTTCGATACCCCAGTCAAAAGTTATCTCCGTTGAAAGTTGTAACTCATATTTACCAAACGTGTTTTTGATTTTGAAAATTTGAACAACATTCCTCTTCTTTTTCTCTTCTCTATTTTTTTTTGAATAATAGAGATTGATTGAAAATATAAATTAAGAGAACCCTAGGTCTGTAAAACTATCTCCTTTATAGCTCTCTTGATTTAAACCGGAAGTAAGTAAAATGAAAATAGTGCGTCAAAATCTTTAAACACAAAATAAGTGATGTAAATGATGTTATTTGGGTACAAAAACGATTTTTTTTCTTGCGAGACCAATGCATATTGTGTAATATGATACGAGCTTCCATTTAATAAATTATAATATTCGTTTCGATACCCGAGTAAAAAGTTATCTCCGTTGAAAGTTGTTACTTTTTTTTACCAAATGTTTTTTTGTTTTTGAAAATGTGAACAAAATCTCCGTTCTTTTTTTCTACTCAATATTTTTCCAATAAGAAAGATTGATTGAAAATATAAAAAAAACAAATCTTGATCGGCACCAATATCTCCTTTATAGGTCTATTGGATTAAACTGGACGTAAGTAAAATGAAAATAGTGCGTCAAAAACTTTAAACAGTAACTAAGTGATGTAAACGATGTTATTTGGGTACAAAAATGATTTTCCTTTCGAGGAAAATGCATATTGTTTAAATTGATACGAGCTTTAATTTGATATATTATAATATTCGTTTCGATACCCCAGTCAAGAGTTATCTCCGTTGAAAGTTGTAATTCATATTTACCAAACGTGTTTTTGATTTTGAAAATTTGAACAACATTCCTCTTCTTTTTCTCTTCTCTATTTTTTTTTTTGGAATAATAGAGATTGATTGAAAATATAAATAAAGAGAACCCTAGGTCGGTAAAAATATCTCCTTTATAGCTCTCTTGAATTAAACCGGAAGTAAGTAAAATGAAAATGGTGCGTCAAAATCTTTAAACACAAAATAAGTGATGTAAACGATGTTATTTGGGTACAAAAACGATTTTTTTCTTGCGAGACCAATGCATATTGTGTAATTTGATACGAGCTTCTATTTAATAAATTATAATATTCGTTTCGATACCCGAGTAAAAAGTTATCTCCGTTGAAAGTTGTTACTTTTTTTTACCAAATGTTTTTTTGTTTTTGAAAATGTGAACAAAATCTCCGTTCTTTTTTTCTACTCAATATTTTTTCAATAAGAGAGATTGATTGAAAATATAAAAAAACAAACCTTGATCGGCACCAATATCTCCTTTATAGGTCTATTGAATTAAACCGGACGTAAGTAAAATGAAAATAATGCGTCAAAAATTTTAAATAGTAAATAAGTGATGTAAATGATGTTATTTGGGTACAAAAATGATTTTCCTTTCGAGAAAAATGCATATTGTTTAATTTGATACGAGCTTTAATTTAATATATTATAATATTCGTTTCGATACCCCAGTCAAAAGTTATCTCCGTTGAAAGTTGTAGCTCATATTTACCAAATGTGTTTTCGATTTTGAAAACGTGAACCACATTCATTTTCTTTTTCTCTTCTCTATTTTTTTCAATAAGAGAGATTGATTGAAAATATAAATAAACAAACCTAGGTCAGCACCAATATCTCCTTTATAGCTCTATTGAATTAAACCGGACGTAAGTAAAATGAAAATAGTGCGTCAAAAACTTTAAACAGTAACTAAGTGATGTAAACGATGTTATTTGGGTACAAAAATGATTTTCCTTTTGAGGAAAATGCATATTGTTTAATTTGATACAAGCTTTAATTTGATATATTATAATATTCGTTTCGATACCCCAGTCAAAAGTTATCTCCGTTGAAAGTTGTAACTCATATTTACCAAACGTGTTTTTGATTTTGAAAATTTGAACAACATTCCTCTTCTTTTTCTCTTCTCTATTTTTTTTTTTGAATAATAGAGATTGATTGAAAATATAAATTAAGAGAACCCTAGGTCTGTAAAACTATCTCCTTTATAGCTCTCTTGATTTAAACCGGAAGTAAGTAAAATGAAAATGGTGCGTCAAAATCTTTAAACACAAAATAAGTGATGTAAATGATGTTATTTGGGTACAAAAACGATTTTTTTTCTTGCGAGACCAATGCATATTGTGTAATATGATACGAGCTTCCATTTAATAAATTATAATATTCGTTTCGATACCCGAGTAAAAAGTTATCTCCGTTGAAAGTTGTTACTTTTTTTTACCAAATGTTTTTTTGTTTTTGAAAATGTGAACAAAATCTCCGTTCTTTTTTTCTACTCCATATTTTTTCAATAAGAGAGATTGATTGAAAATATAAAAAAAACAAATCTTGATCGGCACCAATATCTCCTTTATAGGTCTATTGGATTAAACTGGACGTAAGTAAAATGAAAATAGTGCGTCAAAAACTTTAAACAGTAACTAAGTGATGTAAACGATGTTATTTGGGTACAAAAATGATTTTCCTTTCGAGGAAAATGCATATTGTTTAAATTGATACGAGCTTTAATTTGATATATTATAATATTCGTTTCGATACCCCAGTCAAGAGTTATCTCCGTTGAAAGTTGTAATTCATATTTACCAAACGTGTTTTTGATTTTGAAAATTTGAACAACATTCCTCTTCTTTTTCTCTTCTCTATTTTTTTTTTGGAATAATAGAGATTGATTGAAAATATAAATAAAGAGAACCCTAGGTCGGTAAAAATATCTCCTTTATAGCTCTCTTGAATTAAACCGGAAGTAAGTAAAATGAAAATGGTGCGTCAAAATCTTTAAACACAAAATAAGTGATGTAAACGATGTTATTTGGGTACAAAAACGATTTTTTTCTTGCGAGACCAATGCATATTGTGTAATTTGATACGAGCTTCTATTTAATAAATTATAATATTCGTTTCGATACCCGAGTAAAAAGTTATCTCCGTTGAAAGTTGTTACTTTTTTTTACCAAATGTTTTTTTGTTTTTGAAAATGTGAACAAAATCTCCGTTCTTTTTTTCTACTCAATATTTTTTCAATAAGAGAGATTGATTGAAAATATAAAAAAACAAACCTTGATCGGCACCAATATCTCCTTTATAGGTCTATTGAATTAAACCGGACGTAAGTAAAATGAAAATAATGCGTCAAAAATTTTAAATAGTAAATAAGTGATGTAAATGATGTTATTTGGGTACAAAAATGATTTTCCTTTCGAGGAAAATGCATATTGTTTAATTTGATACGAGCTTTAATTTAATATATTATAATATTCGTTTCGATACCCCAGTCAAAAGTTATCTCCGTTGAAAGTTGTAGCTCATATTTACCAAATGTGTTTTCGATTTTGAAAACGTGAACCACATTCATTTTCTTTTTCTCTTCTCTATTTTTTTCAATAAGAGAGATTGATTGAAAATATAAATAAACAAACCTAGGTCAGCACCAATATCTCCTTTATAGCTCTATTGAATTAAACCGGACGTAAGTAAAATGAAAATAGTGCGTCAAAAACTTTAAACAGTAACTAAGTGATGTAAACGATGTTATTTGGGTACAAAAATGATTTTCCTTTTGAGGAAAATGCATATTGTTTAATTTGATACAAGCTTTAATTTGATATATTATAATATTCGTTTCGATACCCCAGTCAAAAGTTATCTCCGTTGAAAGTTGTAACTCATATTTACCAAACGTGTTTTTGATTTTGAAAATTTGAACAACATTCCTCTTCTTTTTCTCTTCTCTATTTTTTTTTTGAATAATAGAGATTGATTGAAAATATAAATTAAGAGAACCCTAGGTCTGTAAAACTATCTCCTTTATAGCTCTCTTGATTTAAACCGGAAGTAAGTAAAATGAAAATGGTGCGTCAAAATCTTTAAACACAAAATAAGTGATGTAAATGATGTTATTTGGGTACAAAAACGATTTTTTTTCTTGCGAGACCAATGCATCTTGTGTAATATGATACGAGCTTCCATTTAATAAATTATAATATTCGTTTCGATACCCGAGTAAAAAGTTATCTACGTTGAAAGTTGTTACTTTTTTTTACCAAATGTTTTTTTGTTTTTGAAAATGTGAACAAAATCTCCGTTCTTTTTTTCTACTCCATATTTTTTCAATAAGAGAGATTGATTGAAAATATAAAAAAAACAAATCTTGATCGGCACCAATATCTCCTTTATAGGTCTATTGGATTAAACCGGACGTAAGTAAAATGAAAATAGTGCGTCAAAAACTTTAAACAGTAACTAAGTGATGTAAACGATGTTATTTGGGTACAAAAATGATTTTCCTTTCGAGGAAAATGCATATTGTTTAAATTGATACGAGCTTTAATTTGATATATTATAATATTCGTTTCGATACCCCAGTCAAGAGTTATCTCCGTTGAAAGTTGTAATTCATATTTACCAAACGTGTTTTTGATTTTGAAAATTTGAACAACATTCCTCTTCTTTTTCTCTTCTCTATTTTTTTTTGGAATAATAGAGATTGATTGAAAATATAAATAAAGAGAACCCTAGGTCGGTAAAAATATCTCCTTTATAGCTCTCTTGAATTAAACCGGAAGTAAGTAAAATGAAAATGGTGCGTCAAAATCTTTAAACACAAAATAAGTGATGTAAATGATGTTATTTGGGTACAAAAACGATTTTTTTTCTTGCGAGACCAATGCATATTGTGTAATATGATACGAGCTTCCATTTAATAAATTATAATATTCGTTTCGATACCGGAGTAAAAAGTTATCTCCGTTGAAAGTTGTTACTTTTTTTACCATATGTTTTTTTTGTTTTTGAAAATGTGAACAAAATCTCCGTTCTTTTTTTCTACTCAATATTTTTTCAATAAGAGAGATTGATTGAAAATATAAATAAACAAACCTTGATCGGTGATGAGCGAAAACCGACATCGTCGATTCTTGCCAATACTTTGGTTTTAATATTTATAAAACTCTCGCAAGTGCACGAATCATTTCATAGAAAATGATAAGTATACTCCCAAGGTCGATCTAAGGAAGGAATGTATGTGGTTTTTAATTTATTATTCAAACTTTTAAAAACGAAATTAAATCCTAAACATCCTGTCACGATAGTTTGGTTTTTGTGTTCCTAATCTAATAACATAAAATAAACATATATACAGATTAATTAAATATAATCTAATAACATAAAAAAAATAAACATAGATACAAATTCAATAAATATTTATCTAAAAATAAATACAAATACAGATTTAATAAATATTTATGCAAATTTTATCATTTATATTAGTGGAGTATTTATGGATATAATAACTAAATTAATTATGCTTGCTCATATTATCTAGGTTATTAAAGATATAAATTGATATTTTATTGATTCTCTCTTTTTTATATAAATACCACATTTGGTGGGGTTAGATATTCTTTGTTAACTAAACAAATCAATTAACACCTATGGGTGGGGTTGATAACTAATATGCTTAATTAAATTAATTCGTTTTTCTAAGAGATTGAAAATGAACCATTTAAATGCCACCTTTGGTGGGGTTAGACAATTTAAACATTATTCAAGGTTTCCAAATTAAACGTAAGAATTTAATTATCCGAGTACTAACTTTCAAGTTTTAAAACCACTATTGAAAACATATTGTCAGTACATTTTCACATAATAATTCTTATAAAAACTTTTGAAATAGAGTTTCATTCTAACTACCGGGCGATTGTACCAACAAATAAAAGAGCACTACTCTAAATTAGACCGGATAACTAAACCTTAAAATCTAATTTTTAGGTTTAAGTTTGTAATGAAAAATAATATATTTCTCTCTAACATTCTTAATATAAAATCTTGAATAAAAACAAAATCAATTCATTTTAAAGATTTTTACCTATTTAATATTTCGCAAGCATAACAACGTCATTATTACATCATGTTTACTAAACAGCCAGCATAGTTAAATTTAACCACAGACAAATAAAATATAACATGTAAGAATAAAGCATAAAAATAACTGTAAACAAAATAAAATCCTTAGAGAACTTCGACGCTATTCCCGTAGCTAGAAAACCTCCAAGCGGAATTTGCACTCCCATTTATTGAATCAAAGATCTAAATTATTACAAAAACATTACAAGTTCCTCTCAAAAAGAGAAGAACTCTACAACTAAGAGAATTGAACTAAAAACTAAGAGAAAAATTAAGAAAAGCTTAGAAACTAAGAAAGAAACTAAGAAAAACTTAAAAACTAAGAAATGAGAGAAAGAAAGAAGAGAGAAGTGTGTTTTGAAGTGAAAGGAAGGGGGGTATTTATAGGTGAGGATGGAGAGAAAAAATGAGTAAAAAAATGTTAAAAAAATATTAAAAAATGTAAAAACGCGTAATGGAAATGCTAAGGTTATTAATGACATCAGCATGACGTCACGGGGGGATGCACGTGAAAAATGGGGCGAAAAGGCGTTGGGCGCGCGGAGGGGGGCTGCTGGGCGCTGGGCTGCGCGCGCGGCTGGGCTGCGGGGCGCGATTTCCGTCGTTTTGACATTTTTGACCTTTTCGACCCATTTTGTCCAATTTTTCCATGTTTGTTGACCTTTTCCCACTTATTTATTAATATATTTGTGATGTATTGCTTCAAGTATTCCTCTTTGAGTCTTTAAATTGCGTTTTTAAGCCAAAATACCTGAAAAACAATAAAAATACCCGTGATTCCGAAAAAGAAAATTTATATAAATATATGATAAAACATATAAATATATGTATTTTTAATCAATTAATGTACATAAAATCATGGTTATTTTAGTGCTTTTGAGCACTCATCACAACCCCCAACCAGCTTCTTGCTAGTCCCTTAGCAAGAGAAGCGATAAAAACTAAAAATTAAACTATTCTAAATCACTTTCGTGGATTGAAACAGTTGCATTTAGCCTATGCAACAAGCCGTTAAACCCCTAGGTTGCCCTAGTGGACGAGTTTGAGTCTCGTGAGGGTTTTCAGTAATGATACCAACAAACATTGAACTAACTAAAAAGAAACTATAAAAACAATCACAACACAATCAAAAATTAATTTAAGAATAAAAGAAAACAACATATCACAAAAATATCTCATACTTTTTAATCTCCTTTAAGATCATAATTAAAATCTCAAGCATAAGTTATTTTAATCTCTTTAAACAATCATGATTTTATTATAATAATTAGTCGAAAATCATTTTCATATTTCATTTCAAAAATGTATCAATTTAATTTTACCCAATTTCAGTGTCATGAATCAGAATTCGCTTCGACTCTATTCCTCACAAGTCAATACTCTCAAAGCACTGAATCCTATGGGTTCAAACACTCATACTAATTTATATGCAAAAGAGTTTATGTATAGAAATGAACTAATATGTTCGCATATGTATAAAGAATAAAGGCTCAAAGTGTTATTTTGATATTGATCTCATGAAAGGAATCGAATGTATAAATTATAAAGATATCATATAAAAATTATTTTCATGCATAAATCAAACTCATTAAGAAAGAATTTCAAGATATATACTTTTTACAAATGAAGAAATTGTAATGACTTTTTAGGGAATTATTTCCTATATCTTTCTTTTTGTAATTAGCCTGTACTCACAACTTTGTAGGGAATGTGGGTCATAGTATGAAGATGATACTATATTTTTTTATCTCTCTATTTTTTTTTTTCAATATATGTATATTTTAGAGAGTCAACCCATGTATAGATTGTACATTTTTTATGGATTTTGGTGAGTGGTTAATTTTGTGGCTTTTCTGTTTGATCTTGGTTTAGGTAAACCCAGATATGTCTTTTTGTTTTTGTAGCAGTCATGCATGAATGAGATATAAGCATATACTATCAATTTCTACTTAAATCGTTTAATCTAAACAAAAATAATAATAAAAAATATATGATACTCTATTATGATGAGAAAAAAATTCATACATTCAATGCTATTACCTATAGAGATCATCTAAAAATTTGAATAAATAAGAAATGTGTTTGGAGTAGAAAAAATATATATTTCACTCTGAATAAAAGAAATTAGGCTCAAATTATATCTCACAAGGGTAGTCTCCACTAAAAAAAATTCATAAACACCGATTTTGGGTTTAATATAATTTCCACATTTTATCAAGAAATACTAGTTATGACAAAAACTAACTAATTATCAAAAATAATTACAAAATATTTCATGATATGTTTTCAAAAATTAATCTAACAGTACCAAAGACTTAACTATTTACTTAAATTTGATTTAAAGAAATGATAAATTTTTGTGAAAATTTTTTTATTTATTTTTTATTAAGCATGGTAACTTTTCACAACCCCCAACCTAGAACTTACATTGTCCTCAATGTAACAACTGCAAATTAAAGATAAAGAGAAAAGAGGAGAAAGATTACCTATTTCTTGAGAATGTGTAAGTAGTAATGAAAAAATGCAGGGGCATCCATCATATTCATCATTAAAGTGTATACAGACAGATCGCTGTGAACTTCTAACATCTCAACAAATATTTTAGTTTTAACAATTTTAAAAATTATTCACATACAAGTAAACTAAAATAAACAATAAAATTAAGTAAATAAAACAAATAACAAAAAATTACCTAACATGATGGGTTGCCTCCCATCCAGCGCTTAGTTTAACGTCTTAGCAAGACGTATCTTTTTGGTGCTAAGGATTACTCAGCCAAATGCAATCTATTTCAGCAATGTTGTTTGGTTCTTCTAAATAAGGCTTGACACGATGGCCATTAACTTTGAACGTTTTTTGTGTCTTGGAGTCCAATAGTTCTACCACTCCATGTTCAAATACCTGAACTATTTTGAATGGTCCATCCCATCTTGATCTCAGCTTTCCTGGAAACAATCTCAAACGAGAGTTAAATAAAAGAACTTTCATTCCAGGGTGAAAAGTCTTAGGAACTAGCCTCTTGTCATGATAGCGCTTAGTACGCTCTTTGTATAATTTGGCATTCTCATAAGCTTCATTCCTAATTTCTTCCAACTCATGAAGCTGGAGTAATCGTTTTTCACCTGCTTTATCTAAATCCATGTTTAGCTCTTTAATTGCTCAGTAAGCCTTATGTTCAAGTTCAACTGGAAGGTGGCACGCTTTCCCAAAGATTAACCGGTAAGGGCTCATCCCAATAGGTGTTTTGTAAGCGGTGCGGTCAATCCTTCCTTGAAGGACGCACAGTGCGTTCCAATATTCCCTTAATTTGCCTATTACTTACTTCCACTAAACCGGAAGTTTGAGGATGATATGGAGTAGCTACCTTATGTGTGATGTTGTACTTGTTTAGTACTCCATCAAAGAGTTTGTTACAAAAATGGCTACCTCCATCACTTATTATAGCTCTAGGCGTTCCGAACCTACTGATCTTTCAAGAATTTCACAACAACATTAGCATCATTGGTTTTGGTGGGGATAGCTTCTACCCACTTGGACACATAATCCACAGCAACCAAAATGTATTGAAAACCATTAGATGGGGGAAAAGGACCCATAAAGTCAATCCCCCATACATCAAAGAGTTCAACAACTAAATTAGATGTCAAAGGCATTTCATCTCTTTTGCTTATGTTTCCTGTTCTTTGACATCTATCACATTGTGCACAAAACATATGAGCATCTTTAAAAAGAGTGGGCCAAAAGAATCCAGACTGTAATATCTTACGGGCTGTCTTTTGACCTCCAAAATGACCCCCACAATGAAGTTCATGACAAAAAGTTAGAATGCTCTTATGTTCTTCTTCAGGTACACATCTCCGGATGACTTGATCTTGACCAATCTTGTATAAATAAGGGTCATCCCAGAAATAGTCCTTAATAGTTTTAAAAAACCTTTTCTTGTCCTGATATGAAGTGTTAGGTCGCAAAACACCAGTGGCAAGATAGTTTACAATATCAGCATACCATGGGTTTGGACCTATGAAAAATAACTGTTCATCAGGAAAGGTTTCAACTATATCTTCATTACTCTCATCTTTAAGAGAATTGAAGTCAGAAATCAACCTAGACAAATGGTCAGCTACTAAGTTTTCACTGGCTTTCTTATCCTTGATTTCTAGGTCAAATTCTTGTAAGAGTAAGACCCACCTGATTAATCTTGGCTTGGCATTTGGTTTACTTAATAGGTATCTTAAAGCAGCATGATCAGAATGCACAATCACTTTAGATCCTACTAAATAAGACCGAAATTTGTCTAAAGAGAATACTATAGCCAAGAATTCCTTTTCAGTGGTGGTGTAATTCATTTGGGCATCATTGAGTGTTTTGCTAGCGTAGTAGATGACATGCAAACGCTTATCCACTCTTTGTCCCAAGACTGCTCCTATTGCATAATCAGAAGCGTCACACATTATTTCAAAAGGTAAAGACCAGTTTGGTGCCATAATAACAGGGGTAGATGTTAGTTTATCTTTCAAGGTATTAAAGGAAGTAAGGCAGTCATTGTTGAAATCAAAATCAGCATCTTTGGATAGCAAGTTACATAAGGGACGACTTATTTTAGAGAAATCTTTAATAAATCGTCTGTAAAATCCTGCATGTCCCAAGAAGCTTCTTATCCCCTTCACAGATGTAGGGGGAGGTAGTTTGGATATCAATTCAACTTTTGCCTTGTCAACTTCAATACCCTTGTTTGAAATTATATGTCCTAAAACTATCCCTTGTTGAACCATAAAATGACTTTTCTCCCAACTAAGGGTTAGATTGCATTCAATGCATCTTTCTAAAACCAAAGTCAATTTATGTAAGCAATCATCAAATGAGTTCCCAAAGACAGAGAAATCGTCCATGAAAATCTCAATGAATTTTTCCACCATGTCCGAGAAAATAGATATCATGCATCTCTGGAAAGTGGCAGGGGCATTGCATAACCCAAATGGCATTCTGCGAAAAGCAAATGTCCCAAAAGGACATGTAAATGTGGTCTTTTCCTGATCTTCTGGTGCTATGGGTACTTGATAATATACGGACAATCCATCCAAAAAACAGTAAAATTCGTGCCTAGCTAATCTTTCCAACATTTGATCAATGAATGGAAGAGGAAAGTGATCCTTTTTCGTATATAAATTTAGTTTCCTAAAATCTATACACATTCTCCATCCAGTGATTATTCTAGTGGGCACTAATTCACTTTTGTCATTTTTAACAACTGTTATCCCAGATTTCTTTGGTACCACATGCACTGGACTAACCCACTTACTATCCGCAATAGGATAGATAATCCCTTCTTCTAATAATTTAAGAATTTCCTTTTTAACTACCTCTTGCATGTTTGGGTTTAGTCTTCTTTGGGCCTCTCGTACAGGTTTAGCACCATCCTCCAAGTTGATCTTGTGCATACACATTGTTGGACTAATGCCTCTTATATCCCCTATACTCCAACCTATAGATTTCTTAAACTGTTTAAGCACTTTGATGAGTTCCTTTTCTTGTGGTTTGGTCAAGGTTGAAGAAATTATCACTGGATAAGTTTCTCCTTCTCCCAAAAACACATATTTTAAGTGATCAGGTAAGACTTTGAGTTCAAGTTCAGGTGGATTGGCCTCTTTACTAGATGAAGAACTGGGTAGATTTAAAAGTGTACTAGATTTTGTCATCACTTCCTCATTGTCTAGTTGTTTAAGGTACCCATTAATTTCCTCATCTAAATCTTCTTCAACCTTTTCAAGTGTAAGAACGGTTTCAAGCTTGTCTTCTATTCTGGTTTGTAAAAAGGTGCTTTGGATAAGATTATCCAAAGGATCAACTTCGAATATTTCATCGATGGCAGAAATAGAAGGAAAAGGTGAAGAATCAAAAACTTTAAAATGAACAGTCTCTCCTAAGACTGTCATTGTCAAATTTCCATCTTGGACATCAATAATAGTTTTAGTAGTTGCCATAAATGGTCTACCAAGCAATATTGTGTGCTCTCTGTCCAATGCTGGATTTTCTTGCATATCCAGAACCACAAAGTCAACAGGTATTATCAGTTTGTCTACCTGTACCAAAACATCCTCAACTATTCCCTCTGGATATTTAAGAGATCTATCTGCAAGTTGAAGGGACATAGTTGTGGGTTTTAAATCCCCTAGGTTGAGCTGTAAGAATATAGAGTAGGGCATCAAATTTATACTAGTACCTAAATCAAGCATTGCTTTAGCAACCTTCCTATCCCCCATAGTTATGTTTATAATAAAACTTCCAGGGTCTTTCAACTTAGGGGGTAGTTTGTGCTGAAGTACAGCGCTAGAAATTTCTGATACTACTACTCGTTCATTCAGTTCATACCTCCTTTTCTTAGTGTTCAACTCTTTGAAAAACTTGGCATATGAGGGCACATTCATGATCACTTCTAATAATGGTAAATTGATATTTACTTTAGATAACATATTAAAAAGATCATTGAATTGCTTATCTTGTTTGGATTCTTTTAACCGGTGGGGAAAAGGTACTTGCATCTGGTGTGGTTCTGTTGTCTTTTGAATTTTGGGAGTGTCAGATGACCCCCCAATGAGTTTTTCAGAAGGCTTGTTAAGTTTAACACTTGTTTCTTCTTTTTGCGAGATTAGAATATCGCCTTCTTTGTTACTTGAACTACAAGGTAGATTGTTAGAGATTTCAGGTAAACTGGTATTGACTACCTTACCACTTCGAAGGGTTCTTACATCCTTTGCTTGTTCTGGTTGACTGGGCAACTTTCCTGGTTCTTTCTTTTGCATTTGTTCAGCCAATTGCCCAACTTTAGATTCAATCCTTTTAACCGAAGCCTCCATGGTGTTCAACCTTTGATTAGTCATCAATTGGTTGTCACGACTAACTTGAATAAAAGCATTCAAGCTATCTTCTAAGGTTGGCTTAAAAGATTGGCTTGGTGGGTAAGGGTGGTTGTTAACCGACCTTAGTTTTGGATATTGGGTGTAGGCTGGGTGATTATACGTGTTTGGATGATACCTTTGAAAAGATTGGACTTCCTCTATGGCATCGACACTAGAATCACAAGTATTTGAACAATTATGAGTACCATGCCCAATTGAACAACACACTTCACATACCTCCTGATTTGAAATTTGGTGGGTAGTGAGGAATTGCACTTGTTTAGTCAATTCAGCAAGTTGCAAGGTTATCTCATTATCAGAGCCAACTTCATTGACCCTTGCTTTCCTTCTACCACCTCTTTGTTGGGAATTAGAACCCAATAGCTCATAAAGATTATAGGTCTCCTCTGCGGTCTTTTCTCCTACAGCACCTCCAGCAGCATTATCAACCATGTATTGACTCTATAGTGTCAATCCATCATAAAAGAATTGGTTTTGTAGCTGTAATGGAAAGCTATGATTTTGACATTGAATGAAAAGGAGTTTGAATCGTTCCCAAGCTTCATGAAAGGGCTCTTCATACATTTGAGAAAATGTTGCTATCTTTGTTCTTATATCAACAGTCTTTTGATGGGAATAGAACCTACCCATAAAAATTTCATAGACTGCCTCCCAAGTTTTAAGAGAACCTGACTGTAGAGTAATGAACCATGACCAAGCTCTATCTTTGAGAGTGTAAGGAAAACACCTCATCCTAAGTTGATCTTCATTAATTGCATGTAGTGGAAAGGTTTGGACAATAGCATAGAATTCTCGAATGAAATTTAAAGGGTCTTCATTAGGGATACCGTAAAAGGAAGGCAACAAAGAATAATGAATCTTTTTCAATTCATAATTCCTTGCAGCCTCTTGTAATTGTATGCCGGAAGTTACATTGCCAATGATTGGCATTGTATAGTCTTTCATCTTTTTCTGCCTATCTTCAGCATCTCCCATGGTTGTTTGTAGTTGAAAATGATCCTCCTCCTATTGTGTATCAACATTTTGCTCTTAAAAAACAATAGTAGATATCTCTAAGAAACATTTTTTTTTAATTTTAATTTTAACGAATGGACACAATTTTTGAAACAAACAAATTTATTTTATTTGAATTTTATTACACGCAAACTAAAACAAAGGAAAATACAACAATGGGTGACCTCCCATACAGGACTAAAATTTATCGTCTTCTAGTAAGACGTTGCTTGGAGATTGCAGAATGAAAAACTCAATGTCTCCTCTTCATTGAATTCATTTAAGTATCAAATTAGTCTTTGCTCTTTTGCAAATGTTCAACTAACTGTTCTACTTGAACTTCCACCTTTTTGATAGAAGCTTCCACAGAGTCCAACCGTTGATTGGTTTTAGATTGGTTATCCCTACAAACTTGAATAAAAGAATTCAAGTTGTCCTCCAGGGTTGGTTTATTGGGAATGCTTCTTGGAATAGGTGGGTGGAATTGCTGGCCTGGCTGGTTTGAGCTTTGAGTGAAAGGAGGGTTGTTTTGCCTCCAGGAGAAATTTGGATGACTTCTCCACCCAGGATTATAGGTATTTGAATTGGGATCAAACCTTGGTCTCTGTTGATATGCTCCCAACACATTAACCTGTTCAGGTCCAGTTGTTTCTCCTTGATATGGACAGGCTTCAGTACCATGTCCCATGTTGCTATACAAACCATATTGTTCATTATTGGTGTTGGTTTGTGTAGCGAGAAGGGCAACTTGCTTAGTCAGTTGAACAAGTTGTTGTTGAACTTCATTACTGGAGTCGATTTCATGAACTCCAGCTTTTCTCACTCGGGAGCTTTTCTGTTGGGAATTAGCACCCAACATCTCAAAGAGGTTATACGTCTCTGAGGCAGTCTTTTCTCCTATTGCTCCTCCTGCAGCGTTGTCGACAATGAACTGACATTGTTGTGTAAGTCCATCGTAAAAGAATTGGTTCTACAACTGTAGGGGAAAGCTATGATGGGGACATTGAGTGAGAAACATTTTGAACCTATCCCAAGCTTCATGGAATGGTTCTCCTTCCATCTGAGAGAAAGTAGCAATCTTTCCTCTCAACTCTGATGTTTTTTTATGGG
Source organism: Hippophae tibetana (assembly GCA_037013495.1). NCBI lineage: Eukaryota > Viridiplantae > Streptophyta > Magnoliopsida > Rosales > Elaeagnaceae > Hippophae > Hippophae tibetana. The sequence goes on along the minus strand of CM072808.1, from coordinate 6,715,258 downwards.
AATAGAATTTTCCCATGAATTTATTGTAAATGTTACCCCATGTCATCAGAGAACCTGGGGGAAGTGACATCAACCAAGCTTTGGCCTTATCCTTTAAAGTGTAGGGAAAACATCTCATCCTAAGTTGATCCTCGTTTAGAATACCGAGGGGGAATGTTTGGACCGTAGCATAGAAATCTCTCATGAAGGAAAGAGAATCTTCATTAGGTAGCCCATAAAAAGAAGGAAGCATAGAAAAATGAATATTTTTAAGGTCATAATTCCGAGCAGCCTCACCCAACTGGATAGCGGCAGTTGCCGTGCCTATTACCGGTCTTGCAAACTCCTTCATCGTGGTTTCCCTAACATGTTGGTTTTCCTCCATTTCTTTTGGTTCTAGTAAAGGATTAAGTCTTGGTTCTATGTTTGGCTCAAAAACAGGTTGATGGGTGGAATCCAGTGTTGTTGACACTTGTTTAAATTTATGAATATTATTTACATATGGTGTAAGGGGGTTTCCTAAGGATCTCCTACCACGCATAGACTATTGTACACGTAAATTTAAAACTCCTGTCAACAAAAATAACAAATTTAGAGAAAATTTACATGGTATTTAATACAAAACTAGTTAAACCCTAATTTTGTTTTTTTAATTTTTAATTTTTTTTTATTTTTTCTAATTTTTTATATATATATATTTTTTTTATTTTTAAATAACATAATCAGTATTAACCAAGAGTGTTCCCAGGAAAGAATGGTGGTGCAACGGCTCCTTAAAAACCATTCTCCTAGCCAGAACAACGTTCCCAGTAAATACTAGTGGCACAAAGACTTCCAAGAACTAGTCTCCTAGACAGAACTCCCTTAGATTTTTACTTTTCATGCTATTTAGTTAATTATGTATAAATTCAAGTAATGTTTTTTTTACTATTCATGAACGGTAATTTTATTTTACTATTCACGCTCTATTATTTCTTATTAACTTAAAATTTTTTTTTATTTTTTTTTATTTTTTTTTATTTTTTTATTTTTTTTACTATTCATGAACGGTAAAAAAATTTTACTTCAAATTTCAAATTTCTAAATTATTTTTCAATTAAAAAAAAATATTTATTTTTTTATTTTTTATTATTATTTTTTATTATTTTTTTATTTTTTTTATTTCTTATGAATTTTGAAATTTGATTATTTAAAATATCACAATTATTTACAGCACAAAAATGTTTTTAAAATTTTGATAAATAATTTAAAAAAAACGCTATTCCTTCCCCGGCAACGGCGCCAAAAACTTGATGAGCGAAAACCGACATCGTCGATTCTTGCCAATACTTTGTTTTTAATATTTATAAAACTCTCGCAAGTGCACGAATCATTTCGTAGAAAATGATAAGTATACTCCCAAGGTCGATCTAAGGAAGGAATGTATGTGGTTTTTAATTTATTATTCAAACTTTTAAAAACGAAATTAAATCCTAAACATCCTATCACGATAGTTTGGTTTTTGTGTTCCTAATCTAATAACATAAAATAAACATATATACAGATTAATTAAATATAATCTAATAACATAAAAAAAATAAACATAGATACAAATTCAATAAATATTTATCTAAAAATAAATACAAATACAGATTCAATAAATATTTATGCAAATTTTATCATTTATATTAGTGGAGTATTTATGGATATAATAACTAAATTAATTATGCTTGCTCATATTATCTAGGTTATTAAAGATATAAATTGATATTTTATTGATTCTCTCTTTTTTATATAAATACCACATTTGGTGGGGTTAGATATTCTTTGTTAACTAAACAAATCAATTAACACCTATGGGTGGGGTTGATAACTAATATGCTTAATTAAATTAATTCGTTTTTCTAAGAGATTGAAAATGAACCATTTAAATGCCACCTTTGGTGGGGTTAGACAATTTAAACATTATTCAAGGTGTCCAAATTAAACATAAGAATTTAATTATCCGAGTACTAACTTTCAAGTTTTAAAACCACTATTGAAAACATGTTGTCAATACATTTTCACATAATAATTCTTATAAAAACTTTTGAAATAGAGTTTCACTCTAACTACCGGGCGATTGTACCAACAAATAAAAGAGCACTACTCTAAATTAGACCGGATAACTAAACCTTAAAATCTAATTTTCAGGTTTAAGTTTGTAATGAAAAATAATATATTTCTCTCTAACATTCTTAATATAAAATCTTGAATAAAAACAAAATCAATTCATTTTAAAGATTTTTACCTATTTAATATTTCGCAAGCATAACAACGTCATTATTACATCATGTTTACTAAACAGCCAACATAGTTAAATTTAACCACAGACAAATTAAATAGAACATGTAAGAATAAAGCATAAAAATAACTGTAAAGAAAATAAAATCCTTAGAGAACTTCGACGCTATTCCCGTAGCTCGAAAACCTCCAAGTGGAATTTGCACTCCCATTTATTGAATCAAAGATCTAAATTATTACAAAAACATTACAAGTTCCTCTGAAAAAGAGAAGAACTCTACAACTAAGAGAATTGAACTAAAAACTAAGAGAAAAACTAAGAAAAGCTTAGAAACTAAGAAAGAAACTAAGAAAAACTTAAAAACTAAGAAATGAGAGAAATAAAGAAGAGAGAAGTGTGTTTTGAAGGTGTGTTTTGAAGTGAAAGGAAGGGGGTATTTATAGGTGAGGATGGAGAGAAAAAATGAGTAAAAAAAAAGTTAAAAAAATATTAAAAAATGTAAAAACGCGTAATGGAAATGCTGAGGTCATTAATGACGTCAGCATGACGTCACGGGGGGATGCACGTGAAAAATGGGGCGAAAAGGCGTTGGGCGCGCGGAGGGGGGCTACTGGGCGCTGGGCTGCGCGCGCGGCTGGGCTGCGGGGCGCGATTTCTGTCATTTTGAAATTTTTGACCTTTTCGACCCATTTTGTCCAATTTTTCCATGTTTGTTGACCTTTTCCCACTTATTTATTAATATATTTGTGATGTATTGCTTCAAGCATTCCTCTTTGAGTCTTTAAATTGGGTTTTTAAGCCAAAATACCTCAAAAAACAATAAAAATACCCGTGATTCCGAAAAAGACAAATTTATATAAATATATGATAAAACATATAAATATATGTATTTTTAATCAATTAATGTACATAAAATCATGATTATTTTAGTGCTTTTTGAGCACTCATCAATCGGCACCAATATCTCCTTCATAGCTCTATTGAATTAAACCGGAAGTAAGTAAAATGAAAATGGTGCGTCAAAAACTTTAAACAGTAAATAAGTGATGTAAACATTGTTATTTGGGTACAAAAATGATTTTCCTTTCGAGGAAAATGCATATTGTTTAATTTGATACGAGCTTTAATTTGATATATTATAATATTCGTTTCGATACACCATTCAAAAGTTATCTCCGTTGAAAGTTTAACTCATATTTACCAAATATGTTTTCGATTTTGAAAATGTGAACCACATTCATTTTCTTGTTCTCTTCACTATTTTTTTCAATAAGAGAGATTGATTGAAAATGAAAATAAACAAACCTAGTTCGGCACCAATATCTCCTTTATAGGTCTATTGAATTAAACATGAAGTAAGTAAAATGAAAATGCTGCGTCAAAAACTTTAAACACTAATTAAATGATGTAAACAATGTTATTTGGGTACAAAAACGACTTTTTTCTTGTGAGACCAATGCATATTGTGTAATTTGATACGAGCTTCCATTTCATAAATTATAATATTCGTTTCGATACCCGAGTAAAACGTAATCTCCGTTAAAAGTTGTTACTCTTATTTACCAAATCTTTTTTTGTTTTTGAAAATGTGAACAACATCTCCGTTCTTTTTTTCTACTCAATATTTTTTCAATAAGAGAGATAGATTGAAAATATAAAAAAACAAACCTAGATCGGCACCAATATCTCCTTTATATGTCTCTTGAATTAAACTAGAAGTAAGTAAAATAAAAAATGTGCGTCAAAAACTTTAAACAGGAAATAAGTGATGTAAACGATGTTATTTGGGTACAAAAATGATTTTCCTTTCGAGGAAAATGCATATTGTTTAATTTGATATGAGCTTTAATTTGATATATTATAATATTCGTTTCGATACCCCAGTCAAAAGTTATCTCCGTTGAAAGTTGTAACTCATATTTACCAAATGTGTTTTCGATTTTGAAAACGTGAACCACATTCATTTTCTTTTTCTCCTCTCTATTTTTTCCAATAAGAGAGATTGATTGAAAATATAAATGAACAACCTAGGTCAGCACCAATATCTCCTTTATAGCTCTATTGAATTAAACCTGAAGTAAGTAAAATTAAAATGCTACGTCAAAATATTTAAACAATAAATAAGTGATGTAAACGATGTTATTTGGGTACAAAAACGATTTTTTTCATGCGATACCAATGCATATTATGTAATTTGATACGAGCTTCCATTTAATAAATTATAATATTTATTTCGATACCCGAGTAAAAAGTTATCTTCGTTAAAAGTTATTACTCTTATTTACCAAATGTTTTTTTTGTTTTTGAAAATGTGAACAACATCTCCGTTCTTTTTTTCTACTCAATATTTTTTCAATAAGAGAGATTGATTGAAAATATAAAAAAACAAATCTAGATCGGCACCAATATCTCCTTTATAGGTCTATTGGATTAAACCGGACGTAAGTAAAATGAAAATAGTGCGTCAAAAACTTTAAACAGTAACTAGGTGATGTAAACGATGTTATTTGGGTAAAAAAATGATTTTCCTTTCGAGGAAAATGCATATTGTTTAATTTGATATGAGCTTTAATTTGATATATTATAATATTCGTTTCGATACCCCAGTCAAAAGTTATCTCCGTTGAAAGTTGTAACTCATATTTACGAAATGTGTTTTCGATTTTGAAAACGTGAACCACATTCATTTTCTTTTTCTCCTCTCTATTTTTTCCAATAAGAGAGATTGATTGAAAATATAAATGAACAACCTAGGTCAGCACCAATATCTCCTTTATAGCTCTATTGAATTAAACCTGAAGTAAGTAAAATTAAAATGCTACGTCAAAATATTTAAACACTAAATAAGTGATGTAAACGATGTTATTTGGGTACAAAAACGATTTTTTTCTTGCGATACCAATGCATATTATGTAATTTGATACGAGCTTCCATTTAATAAATTATAATATTCATTTTGATACCCGAGTAAAAAGTTATCTTCGTTAAAAGTTATTAGTCTTATTTACCAAATGTTTTTTTTGTTTTTGAAAATGTGAACAACATCTCCGTTCTTTTTTTCTACTCAATATTTTTTCAATAAGAGAGATTGATTGAAAATATAAAAAAACAAATCTAGATCGGCACCAATATCTCCTTTATAGGTCTATTGGATTAAACCGGACGTAAGTAAAATGAAAATAGTGCGTCAAAAACTTTAAACAATAACTAAGTGATGTAAACGATGTTATTTGGGTAAAAAAATGATTTTCCTTTCGAGGAAAATGCATATTGTTTAATTTGATATGAGCTTTAATTTGATATATTATAATATTCGTTTCGATACCCCAGTCAAAAGTTATCTCCGTTGAAAGTTGTAACTCATATTTACCAAATGTGTTTTCGATTTTGAAAACGTGAACCACATTCATTTTCTTTTTCTCCTCTCTATTTTTTCCAATAAGAGAGATTGATTGAAAATATAAATGAACAACCTAGGTCAGCACCAATATCTCCTTTATAGCTTTATTGAATTAAACCTGAAGTAAGTAAAATTAAAATGCTACGTCAAAATATTTAAACACTAAATAAGTGATGTAAACGATGTTATTTGGGTACAAAAGCGATTTTTTTCTTGCGATACCAATGCATATTATGTAATTTGATACGAGCTTCCATTTAATAAATTATAATATTCATTTCGATACCCGAGTAAAAAGTTATCTTCGTTAAAAGTTGTTACTCTTATTTACCAAATGTTTTTTTTGTTTTTGAAAATGTGAACAACATCTCCGTTCTTTTTTTCTACTCAATATTTTTTCAATAAGAGAGATTAATTGAAAATATAAAAAAACAAATCTAGATCTGCACCAATATCTCTTTTATAGGTCTAATGTATTAAACCGGACGTAAGTAAAATGAAAATAGTGCGTCAAAAACTTTAAACAGTAACTAAGTGATGTAAACGATGTTATTTGGGTAAAAAAATGATTTTCCTTTCGAGGAAAATGCATATTGTTTAATTTGATAAGAGCTTTAATTTGATATATAATATATTCGTTTCGATACCCCAGTCAAAAGTTATCTCCGTTGAAAGTTGTAGCTCATATTTACCAAATGTGTTTTCGATTTTGAAAACGTGAACCACATTCATTTTCTTTTTCTCCTCTCTATTTTTTCCAATAAGAGAGATTGATTGAAAATATAAATGAACAACCTAGGTCAGCACCAATATCTCCTTTATAGCTCTATTGAATTAAACCTGAAGTAAGTAAAATTAAAATGCTACGTCAAAATATTTAAACACTAAATAAGTGATGTAAACGATGTTATTTGGGTACAAAAACGATTTTTTTCATGCGATACCAATGCATATTATGTAATTTGATACGAGCTTCCATTTAATAAATTATAATATTCATTTCGATACCCGAGTAAAAAGTTATCTTCGTTAAAAGTTGTTACTGTTATTTACCAAATGTTTTTTTTGTTTTTGAAAATGTGAACAACATCTCCGTTCTTTTTTTCTACTCAATATTTTTTCAATAAGAGAGATTGATTGAAAATATAAAAAAACAAATCTAGATCGGCACCAATATCTCCTTTATAGGTCTATTGGATTAAACCGGACGTAAGTAAAATGAAAATAGTGCGTCAAAAACATTAAACAGTAACTAAGTGATGTAAACGATGTTATTTGGGTAAAAAAATGATTTTCCTTTCGAGGAAAATGCATATTGTTTAATTTGATAAGAGCTTTAATTTGATATATTATAATATTCGTTTCGATACCCCAGTCAAAACTTATCTCCGTTGAAAGTTGTAGCTCATATTTACCAAATGTGTTTTCGATTTTGAAAACGTGAACCACATTCATTTTCTTTTTCTCCTCTCTATTTTTTCCAATAAGAGAGATTGATTGAAAATATAAATGAACAACCTAGGTCAGCACCAATATCTCCTTTATAGCTCTATTGAATTAAACCTGAAGTAAGTAAAATTAAAATGCTACGTCAAAATATTTAAACACTAAATAAGTGATGTAAACGATGTTATTTGGGTACAAAAACGATTTTTTTCATGCGATACCAATGCATATTATGTAATTTGATACGAGCTTCCATTTAATAAATTATAATATTCATTTCGATACCCGAGTAAAAAGTTATCTTCGTTAAAAGTTGTTACTCTTATTTACCAAATGTTTTTTTTGTTTTTGAAAATGTGAACAACATCTCCGTTCTTTTTTTCTACTCAATATTTTTTCAATAAGAGAGATTGATTGAAAATATAAAAAAACAAATCTAGATCGGCACCAATATCTCCTTTATAGGTCTATTGGATTAAACCGGACGTAAGTAAAATGAAAATAGTGCGTCAAAAACATTAAACAGTAACTAAGTGATGTAAACGATGTTATTTGGGTAAAAAAATGATTTTCCTTTCGAGGAAAATGCATATTGTTTAATTTGATAAGAGCTTTAATTTGATATATTATAATATTCGTTTCGATACCCCAGTCAAAACTTATCTCCGTTGAAAGTTGTAGCTCATATTTACCAAATGTGTTTTCGATTTTGAAAACGTGAACCACATTCATTTTCTTTTTCTCCTCTCTATTTTTTCCAATAAGAGAGATTGATTGAAAATATAAATGAACAACCTAGGTCAGCACCAATATCTCCTTTATAGCTCTATTGAATTAAACCTGAAGTAAGTAAAATTAAAATGCTACGTCAAAATATTTAAACACTAAATAAGTGATGTAAACGATGTTATTTGGGTACAAAAACGATTTTTTTCATGCGATACCAATGCATATTATGTAATTTGATACGAGCTTCCATTTAATAAATTATAATATTCATTTCGATACCCGAGTAAAAAGTTATCTTCGTTAAAAGTTGTTACTCTTATTTACCAAATGTTTTTTTTGTTTTTGAAAATGTGAACAACATCTCCGTTCTTTTTTTCTACTCAATATTTTTTCAATAAGAGAGATTGATTGAAAATATAAAAAAACAAATCTAGATCGGCACCAATATCTCCTTTATAGGTCTATTGGATTAAACCGGACGTAAGTAAAATGAAAATAGTGCGTCAAAAACATTAAACAGTAACTAAGTGATGTAAACGATGTTATTTGGGTAAAAAAATGATTTTCCTTTCGAGGAAAATGCATATTGTTTAATTTGATAAGAGCTTTAATTTGATATATTATAATATTCGTTTCGATACCCCAGTCAAAACTTATCTCCGTTGAAAGTTGTAGCTCATATTTACCAAATGTGTTTTCGATTTTGAAAACGTGAACCACATTCATTTTCTTTTTCTCCTCTCTATTTTTTCCAATAAGAGAGATTGATTGAAAATATAAATGAACAACCTAGGTCAGCACCAATATCTCCTTTATAGCTCTATTGAATTAAACCTGAAGTAAGTAAAATTAAAATGCTACGTCAAAATATTTAAACACTAAATAAGTGATGTAAACGATGTTATTTGGGTACAAAAACGATTTTTTTCATGCGATACCAATGCATATTATGTAATTTGATACGAGCTTCCATTTAATAAATTATAATATTCATTTCGATACCCGAGTAAAAAGTTATCTTCGTTAAAAGTTGTTACTCTTATTTACCAAATGTTTTTTTTGTTTTTGAAAATGTGAACAACATCTCCGTTCTTTTTTTCTACTCAATATTTTTTCAATAAGAGAGATTGATTGAAAATATAAAAAAACAAATCTAGATCGGCACCAATATCTCCTTTATAGGTCTATTGGATTAAACCGGACGTAAGTAAAATGAAAATAGTGCGTCAAAAACATTAAACAGTAACTAAGTGATGTAAACGATGTTATTTGGGTAAAAAAATGATTTTCCTTTCGAGGAAAATGCATATTGTTTAATTTGATAAGAGCTTTAATTTGATATATTATAATATTCGTTTCGATACCCCAGTCAAAAGTTATCTCCGTTGAAAGTTGTAGCTCATATTTACCAAATGTGTTTTCCATTTTGAAAACGTGAACCACATTCATTTTCTTTTTCTCCTCTCTATTTTTTCCAATAAGAGAGATTGATTGAAAATATAAATGAACAACTGATGAACGAAAACCGGCATCGCCGATTCCCGCAAATACTTTGGTTTTAATATTTATAAAACTCTCGCAAGTGCACGAATCATTTCGAAGAAAATGATAAGTATACTCCCAAGGTCGATCTAAGGAAGGAATGTGTGTGGTTTTTAATTTATTATTCAAACTTCTAAAAACGAAATTAAATCCTAAACATCCTGTCACGATATTTTGGGGTTTTTGTGTTTTTAATCTACTTACATAAAAATAAACATAGATTCAATAAACATTCATGCAAATTTTATCATTTATAATGACGGAGTATTTATGGATATAATAACTAAGTTAATTATGCTTGCTCATATTATCTAGGTTATTAAAGATATGAATTGATATTTATTGATTCTCCCTTTTTTTGTATGAATACCACCTTTGGTGGGGTTAGATATTCTTTGTTAACTAAACAAATCAATTAACACCTATGGGTGGGGTTGATAACTAATTTGCCTAATTAAATTAATTCCTTTTTCTAAGAGATTGAAAATGAACCATTTAAATGCCACCTTTGGTGGGGTTAGACAGTTTAAACTTTATTCAAGGTGTCCAAATTAAACCCAAGAATTTAGTTATCCGAGTACTAACTTTCAAGTTTTAAAACCACTACCGAAAACATGTTGTCAATACATTTTCAGATAATAATTCTTATAAAAACTTTTGAAATAGAGCTTCACTCTAACTACCGGGCGATTGTACCATCAAATAAAAGAGCACTACTCTAAATCAGACCGGATAACTAAACCTTAAAATCTAATTTTCAGGTTTAAGTTTGTAATGAAAAATAATATATTTCTCTCTAACATTCTTAATATAAAATCATGAATAAAAATAAAATCAATTCATTTTAGAGATTTTTACTTATTTAATATTTCGCAAGCATATCAACGTTATTATTACATCATGTTTACTAAATAGCCAGCACAGTTAAATTTAACCACAGACAAATTAAATATAACATGTAAGAATAAAGCATAAAAATAACTGTAAAGAAAATAAAATCCTTACAGAACTTCGACGCTATTCCCGTTGCTGGAAAAACTCCAAGCGGAATTTGCACTCCCATTTATTGAATCGAAAAGCTAAAATATTACAAAAACATAACTAGTTCTTCCCAAAAAGGGAAGAACTCTTAAAACTAAGAGAAATTAACTAAAAACTAAGAAAAACTAAAAAAACCTAAAAATCTAAGAAAAGAGAGAAAGAAATAAGAGAGAAGTGTGTTTTTAAGGTGTATTTTGAAGTGAAGGGAAGGGGGGTATTTATAGGTGAGGATGGAGAGAAAAAGTAGAGAAAAAAATGTTAAAAAAATGTAAAAACGCGGATTATTGATTGCTGACGTCATTTGATGACGTCAGCATGACATGAGGCGGCTGCACAGTACCGGGTATGAACAGTGCCGAGTCTGATGAACAGTACCGGGGTATGAACAGTGCCGAGTCTGATGAACAGTTCCCGCGGATGAACAGTGCCGAGTCTGATGAACAGTACCGGGGTATGAACAGTGCCGAGTCTGATGAACAGTACCCGCGGATGAACAGTGCCGCGCGCTGCTGCCTGGGGCGGCGCGGCGGCGCGTTTTTCTCCTTTTTGACATTTTTGACCTTTTTGACCCATTTTGTCCAATTTTTCCATATTTGTCGACCTTTCCGCATTTATTTATTAATATATTTGTGATGTATTGCTTCCAGTATTCCTCTTTGAGTTTTTAAGTTGCGTTTTTAAGCCAAAATACCTGAAAAACAATAAAAATACCCGTGATTCCGAAAAAGACAAATTTATATAAATATATGATAAAACATATAAATATATATATTTTTAATCAATTAATGTGCATAAAATCATGGTTATTTTAGTGCTTTTTGAGCACTCATCAACAACCTAGGTCAGCACCAATATCTCCTTTATAGCTCTATTGAATTAAACCTGAAGTAAGTAAAATTAAAATGCTACGTCAAAATATTTAAACACTAAATAAGTGATGTAAACGATGTTATTTGGGTACAAAAACGATTTTTTTCATGCGATACCAATGCATATTATGTAATTTGATACGAGCTTCCATTTAATAAATTATAATATTCATTTCGATACCCGAGTAAAAAGTTATCTTCGTTAAAAGTTGTTACTCTTATTTACCAAATGTTTTTTTTGTTTTTGAAAATGTGAACAACATTCCCCGTCTTTTTCTCTTCTCTATATATTTTTGGAATAATAGAGATTGATTGAAAATATAAATAAAGAAAACCTAGGTCGGCACCAATATCTCTTTTATAGCTCTCTTGACCGAAACCGGACGTAAGTAAAATGAAAATAGTGTGTCAAAAACTTTAAACAGTAACTAAGTGATATAAACGATGTTATTTGGGTACAAAAATGATTTTCCTTTCGAGGAAAATGCATATTGTTTAATTTGATAAGAGCTTTAATTTGATATATTATAATATTCGTTTCGATACCCCAGTCAAAAGTTATCTCCGTTGAAAGTTGTAACTCATATTTACCAAATATGTTTTCGATTTTGAAAACGTGAACCACATTCATTTTCTTGTTCTCTTCTCTATTTTTTTCAATAAGAGAGATTGATTGAAAATGAAAATAAACAAACCTAGTTCGGCACCAATATCTCCTTTATAGGTCTATTGAATTAAACATGAAGTAAGTAAAATGAAAATGCTGCGTCAAAAACTTTAAACACTAATTAAATGATGTAAACAATGTTATTTGGGTACAAAAACGACTTTTTTCTTGCGAGACCAATGCATATTGTGTAATTTGATACGAGCTTCCATTTCATAAATTATAATATTCGTTTCGATACCCGAGTAAAAAGTAATCTCCGTTAAAAGTTGTTACTCTTATTTTCCAAATCTTTTTTTGTTTTTGAAAATGTGAACAACATCTCCGTTCTTTTTTTCTACTCAATATTTTTTCAATAAGAGAGATAGATTGAAAATATAAAAAAACAAACCTAGATCGGCACCAATACCTCCTTTATAGGTCTATTGAATTAAACCGGACGTAAGTAAAATGAAAATAGTGCGTCAAAATCTTTAAACACTAAATAAGTGATATAAACGATGTTATTTGGGTACAAAAATGATTTTCCTTTCGAGGAAAATGCATATTGTTTAATTTGATAAGAGCTTTAATTTGATATATTATAATATTCGTTTCGATACCCCAGTCAAAAGTTATCTCCGTTGAAAGTTGTAGCTCATATTTAATAAATGTGTTTTCGATTTTGAAAACGTGAACCACATTCATTTTCTTTTTCTCCTCTCTATTTTTTCTAATAAGAGAGATTGATTGAAAATATAAATGAACAAACCTAGGTCAGCACCAATATCTCCTTTATAGCTCTATTGAATTAAACCAGAAGTAAGTAAAATTAAAATGCTACGTCAAAATATTTAAACACTAAATAAGTGATGTAAACGATGTTATTTGGGTACAAAAACGATTTTTTTCATGCGATACCAATGCATATTATGTAATTTGATACGAGCTTCCATTTAATAAATTATAATATTCATTTCGATACCCGAGTAAAAAGTTATCTTCGTTAAAAGTTGTTACTCTTATTTACCAAATGTTTTTTTTGTTTTTGAAAATGTGAACAACATTCCCCGTCTTTTTCTCTTCTCTATATATTTTTGGAATAATAGAGATTGATTGAAAATATAAATAAAGAAAACCCTAGGTCGGCACCAATATCTCTTTTATAGCTCTCTTGACCGAAACCGGACGTAAGTAAAATGAAAATAGTGCGTCAAAAACTTTAAACAGTAACTAAGTGATGTAAACGATGTTATTTGGGTACAAAAATGATATTCCTTTCGAGGAAAATGCATATTGTTTAATTTGAAAAGAGCTTTAATTTGATGTATTATAATATTCGTTTCGATACCCGAGTCAAAAGTTATCTCCGTTGAAAGTTGTAGCTCATATTTAATAAATGTGTTTTCGATTTTGAAAATGTGAACCACATTCATTTTCTTTTTCTCCTCTCTATTTTTTCCAATAAGAGAGATTGATTGAAAATATAAATGAACAAACCTAGGTCAGCACCAATATCTCCTTTATAGCTCTATTGAATTAAACCTGAAGTAAGTAAAATTAAAATGCTACGTCAAAAAATTGAAACACTAAATTAATAATGTAAACGATGTTATTTGGGTATAAAAACGAATTTTTTCTTGCGAGACCAATGCATATTGTGTAATTTGATACGAGCTTCCATTTAATAAATTATAATATTCGTTTCGATACCCGAGTAAAAACTAATCTCCTTTGAAAGTTTTTACACTTATTTACCAAATGTTTTTTTTGTTTTTGAAAATGTGAACAACATTCCCCGTCTTTTTCTCTTCTCTATATCTTTTTGGAATAATAGAGATTGATTGAAAATATAAATAAAGAAAACCCAAGGTCGGCACCAATATCTCTTTTATAGCTCTCTTGACCGAAACCGGACGTAAGTAAAATGAAAATAGTGCGTCAAAAACTTTAAACAGTAACTAAGTGATGTAAACGATGTTATTTGGGTAAAAAAATGATTTTCCTTTCGAGGAAAATGCATATTGTTTAATTTGATAAGAGCTTTAATTTGATATATTATAATATTCGTTTCGATACCCCAGTCAAAAGTTATCTCCGTTGAAAGTTGTAGCTCATATTTACCAAATGTGTTTTCGATTTTGAAAACGTGAACCACATTCATTTTCTTTTTCTCCTCTCCACTTTTTCCAATAAGAGAGATTGATTGAAAATATAAATGAACAAACCTAGGTCAGCACCAATATCTCCTTTATAGCTCTATTGAATTAAACCTGAAGTAAGTAAAATTAAAATGCTACGTCAAAAAATTGAAACACTAAATAAATGATGTAAACGATGTTATTTGGGTACAAAAACGAATTTTTTCTTGCGAGACCAATGCATATTGTGTAATTTGATACGAGCTTCCATTTAATAAATTATAATATTCGTTTCGATACCCGAGTAAAGAGTAATCTCCTTTGAAAGTTTTTACACTTATTTACCAAATGTTTTTTTGTTTTTGAAAATGTTAACAACATCTCCGTTCTTTTTTTCTACTCAATATTTTTTCAATAAGAGAGATTGATTGAAAATATAAAAAAAAACAAACCTAGATCGGCACCAATACCTCCTTTATAGGTCTATTGAATTAAACCGGACGTAAGTAAAATGAAAATAGTGCGTCAAAATCTTTAAACACTAAATAAGTGATATAAACGATGTTATTTGGGTACAAAAATGATTTTCCTTTCGAGGAAAATGCATATTGTTTAATTTGATAAGAGCTTTAATTTGATATATTATAATATTCGTTTCGATACCCCAGTCAAAAGTTATCTCCGTTGAAAGTTGTAACTCATATTTACCAAATATGTTTTCGATTTTGAAAATGTGAACCACATTCATTTTCTTGTTCTCTTCTCTATTTTTTTCAATAAGAGAGATTGATTGAAAATGAAAATAAACAAACCTAGTTCGGCACCAATATCTCCTTTATAGGTCTATTGAATTAAACATGAAGTAAGTAAAATGAAAATGCTGCGTCAAAAACTTTAAACACTAATTAAATGATGTAAACAATGTTATTTGGGTACAAAAACGACTTTTTTCTTGCGAGACCAATGCATATTGTGTAATTTGATACGAGCTTCCATTTCATAAATTATAATATTCGTTTCGATACCCGAGTAAAAAGTAATCTCCGTTAAAAGTTGTTACTCTTATTTACCAAATCTTTTTTTGTTTTTGAAAATGTGAAAACATCTCCGTTCTTTTTTTCTACACAATATTTTTTCAATAAGAGAGATAGATTGAAAATATAAAAAAACAAACCTAGATCGGCACCAATATCTCCTTTATATGTCTATTGAATTAAACCGGAAGTAAGTAAAATGAAAAATATGCGTCAAAAACTTTAAACAAGAAATAAGTGATGGAAACGATGTTATTTGGGTACAAAAATGATTTTCCTTTCGAGGAAAATGTATATTGTTTAATTTGATATGAGCATTAATTTGATATATTATAATATTCGTTTCGATACCCCAGTCAAAAGTTATCTCCGTTGAAAGTTGTAACTCATATTTACCATATGTGTTTTCGATTTTGAAAACGTGAACCACATTCATTTTCTTTTTCTCCTCTCTATTTTTTCCAATAAGAGAGATTGATTGAAAATATAAATGAACAAACCTAGGTCAGCACCAATATCTCCTTTATAGCTCTATTGAATTAAACCTGAAGTAAGTAAAATTAAAATGCTACGTCAAAATATTTAAACACTAAATAAATGATGTAAACGATGTTATTTGGGTACAAAAACGATTTTTTTCT
Source organism: Hippophae tibetana (assembly GCA_037013495.1). Lineage (NCBI taxonomy): Eukaryota > Viridiplantae > Streptophyta > Magnoliopsida > Rosales > Elaeagnaceae > Hippophae > Hippophae tibetana. The sequence goes on along the minus strand of CM072808.1, from coordinate 6,699,527 downwards.
TGCGATACCAATGCATATTATGTAATTTGATACGAGCTTCCATTTAATAAATTATAATATTCATTTCGATACCCGAGTAAAAAGTTATCTTCGTTGAAAGTTGTTACTCTTATTTACCAAATGTTTTTTTTTGTTTTTGAAAATGTGAACAACATCTCCGTTCTTTTTTTCTACTCAATATTTTTTCAATAAGAGAGATTGATTGAAAATATAAATAAACAAATCTAGATCGGCACCAATATCTCCTTTATAGGTCTATTGGATTAAACCGGAGGTAAGTAAAATGAAAATAGTGCGTCAAAAACTTTAAACAGTAACTAAGTGATGTAAACGATGTTATTTGGGTACAAAAATGATATTCCTTTCGAGGAAAATGCATATTGTTTAATTTGATAAGAGCTTTAATTTGATGTATTATAATATTCGTTTCGATACCCCAGTCAAAAGTTATCTCCGTTGAAAGTTGTAGCTCATATTTAATAAATGTGGTTTCGATTTTGAAAACGTGAACCACATTCATTTTCTTTTTCTCCTCTCTATTTTTTCCAATAAGAGAGATTGATTGAAAATATAAATGAACAAACCTAGGTCAGCACCAATATCTCCTTTATAGCTCTATTGAATTAAACCTGAAGTAAGTAAAATTAAAATGCTACGTCAAAAAATTGAAACACTAAATAAATGATGTAAACGATGTTATTTGGGTACAAAAACGAATTTTTTCTTGCGAGACCAATGCATATTGTGTAATTTGATACGAGCTTCCATTTAATAAATTATAATATTCATTTCGAGACCCGAGTAAAAAGTTATCTTCATTGAAAGTTGTTACTCTTATTTACCAAATGTTTTTTTTGTTTTTGAAAATGTGAACAACATTCCCCTTCTTTTTCTCTTCTCTATTTATTTTTGTAATAATAGAGATTGATTGAAAATATAAATAAAGAAAACCCTAGGTCGGCACCAATATCTCCTTTATAGCTCTCTTGAACTAAACCGGACGTAAGTAAAATGAAAATAGTGCGTCAAAAACTTTAAACAGTAACTAAGTGATGTAAACGATGTTATTTGGGTAAAAAAATGATTTTCCTTTCGAGGAAAATGCATATTGTTTAATTTGATAAGAGCTTTAATTTGATATATTATAATATTCGTTTCGATACCCCAGTCAAAAGTTATCTCCGTTGAAAGTTGTAGCTCATATTTACCAAATGTGTTTTCGATTTTGAAAACGTGAACCACATTCATTTTCTTTTTCTCCTCTCCACTTTTTCCAATAAGAGAGATTGATTGAAAATATAAATGAACAAACCTAGGTCAGCACCAATATCTCCTTTATAGCTCTATTGAATTAAACCTGAAGTAAGTAAAATTAAAATGCTACGTCAAAAAATTGAAACACTAAATAAATGATGTAAACGATGTTATTTGGGTACAAAAACGAATTTTTTCTTGCGAGACCAATGCATATTGTGTAATTTGATACGAGCTTCCATTTAATAAATTATAATATTCGTTTCGATACCCGAGTAAAGAGTAATCTCCTTTGAAAGTTTTTACACTTATTTACCAAATGTTTTTTTGTTTTTGAAAATGTTAACAACATCTCCGTTCTTTTTTTCTACTCAATATTTTTTCAATAAGAGAGATTGATTGAAAATATAAAAAAAAACAAACCTAGATCGGCACCAATACCTCCTTTATAGGTCTATTGAATTAAACCGGACGTAAGTAAAATGAAAATAGTGCGTCAAAATCTTTAAACACTAAATAAGTGATATAAACGATGTTATTTGGGTACAAAAATGATTTTCCTTTCGAGGAAAATGCATATTGTTTAATTTGATAAGAGCTTTAATTTGATATATTATAATATTCGTTTCGATACCCCAGTCAAAAGTTATCTCCGTTGAAAGTTGTAACTCATATTTACCAAATATGTTTTCGATTTTGAAAATGTGAACCACATTCATTTTCTTGTTCTCTTCTCTATTTTTTTCAATAAGAGAGATTGATTGAAAATGAAAATAAACAAACCTAGTTCGGCACCAATATCTCCTTTATAGGTCTATTGAATTAAACATGAAGTAAGTAAAATGAAAATGCTGCGTCAAAAACTTTAAACACTAATTAAATGATGTAAACAATGTTATTTGGGTACAAAAACGACTTTTTTCTTGCGAGACCAATGCATATTGTGTAATTTGATACGAGCTTCCATTTCATAAATTATAATATTCGTTTCGATACCCGAGTAAAAAGTAATCTCCGTTAAAAGTTGTTACTCTTATTTACCAAATCTTTTTTTGTTTTTGAAAATGTGAAAACATCTCCGTTCTTTTTTTCTACACAATATTTTTTCAATAAGAGAGATAGATTGAAAATATAAAAAAACAAACCTAGATCGGCACCAATATCTCCTTTATATGTCTATTGAATTAAACCGGAAGTAAGTAAAATGAAAAATATGCGTCAAAAACTTTAAACAAGAAATAAGTGATGGAAACGATGTTATTTGGGTACAAAAATGATTTTCCTTTCGAGGAAAATGTATATTGTTTAATTTGATATGAGCATTAATTTGATATATTATAATATTCGTTTCGATACCCCAGTCAAAAGTTATCTCCGTTGAAAGTTGTAACTCATATTTACCATATGTGTTTTCGATTTTGAAAACGTGAACCACATTCATTTTCTTTTTCTCCTCTCTATTTTTTCCAATAAGAGAGATTGATTGAAAATATAAATGAACAAACCTAGGTCAGCACCAATATCTCCTTTATAGCTCTATTGAATTAAACCTGAAGTAAGTAAAATTAAAATGCTACGTCAAAATATTTAAACACTAAATAAATGATGTAAACGATGTTATTTGGGTACAAAAACGATTTTTTTCTTGCGATACCAATGCATATTATGTAATTTGATACGAGCTTCCATTTAATAAATTATAATATTCATTTCGATACCCGAGTAAAAAGTTATCTTCGTTGAAAGTTGTTACTCTTATTTACCAAATGTTTTTTTTTGTTTTTGAAAATGTGAACAACATCTCCGTTCTTTTTTTCTACTCAATATTTTTTCAATAAGAGAGATTGATTGAAAATATAAATAAACAAATCTAGATCGGCACCAATATCTCCTTTATAGGTCTATTGGATTAAACCGGAGGTAAGTAAAATGAAAATAGTGCGTCAAAAACTTTAAACAGTAACTAAGTGATGTAAACGATGTTATTTGGGTACAAAAATGATATTCCTTTCGAGGAAAATGCATATTGTTTAATTTGATAAGAGCTTTAATTTGATGTATTATAATATTCGTTTCGATACCCCAGTCAAAAGTTATCTCCGTTGAAAGTTGTAGCTCATATTTAATAAATGTGGTTTCGATTTTGAAAACGTGAACCACATTCATTTTCTTTTTCTCCTCTCTATTTTTTCCAATAAGAGAGATTGATTGAAAATATAAATGAACAAACCTAGGTCAGCACCAATATCTCCTTTATAGCTCTATTGAATTAAACCTGAAGTAAGTAAAATTAAAATGCTACGTCAAAAAATTGAAACACTAAATAAATGATGTAAACGATGTTATTTGGGTACAAAAACGAATTTTTTCTTGCGAGACCAATGCATATTGTGTAATTTGATACGAGCTTCCATTTAATAAATTATAATATTCATTTCGAGACCCGAGTAAAAAGTTATCTTCATTGAAAGTTGTTACTCTTATTTACCAAATGTTTTTTTTGTTTTTGAAAATGTGAACAACATTCCCCTTCTTTTTCTCTTCTCTATTTATTTTTGTAATAATAGAGATTGATTGAAAATATAAATAAAGAAAACCCTAGGTCGGCACCAATATCTCCTTTATAGCTCTCTTGAACTAAACCGGACGTAAGTAAAATGAAAATAGTGCGTCAAAAACTTTAAACAGTAACTAAGTGATGTAAACGATGTTATTTGGGTAAAAAAATGATTTTCCTTTCGAGGAAAATGCATATTGTTTAATTTGATAAGAGCTTTAATTTGATATATTATAATATTCGTTTCGATACCCCAGTCAAAAGTTATCTCCGTTGAAAGTTGTAGCTCATATTTACCAAATGTGTTTTCCATTTTGAAAACGTGAACCACATTCATTTTCTTTTTCTCCTCTCTATTTTTTCCAATAAGAGAGATTGATTGAAAATATAAATGAACAAACCTAGGTCAGCACCAATATCTCCTTTATAGCTCTATTGAATTAAACCTGAAGTAAGTAAAATTAAAATGCTACGTCAAAAAAATGAAACACTAAATTAATGATGTAAACGATGTTATTTGGGTATAAAAACGAATTTTTTCTTTCGAGACCAATGCATATTGTGTAATTTGATACGAGCTTCCATTTAATAAATTATAATATTCGTTTCGATACCCGAGTAAAAAGTAATCTCCTTTGAAAGTTTTTACACTTATTTACCAAATGTTTTTTTGTTTTTGAAAATGTTAACAACATCTCCGTTCTTTTTTTCTACTCAATATTTTTTCAATAAGAGAGATTGATTGAAAATATAAAAAAAAACAAACCTAGATCGGCACCAATACCTCCTTTATAGGTCTATTGAATTAAACCGGACGTAAGTAAAATGAAAATAGTGCGTCAAAATCTTTAAACACTAAATAAGTGATATAAACGATGTTATTTGGGTACAAAAATGATTTTCCTTTCGAGGAAAATGCATATTGTTTAATTTGATAAGAGCTTTAATTTGATATATTATAATATTCGTTTCGATACCCCAGTCAAAAGTTATCTCCGTTGAAAGTTGTAACTCATATTTACCAAATATGTTTTCGATTTTGAAAATGTGAACCACATTCATTTTCTTGTTCTCTTCTCTATTTTTTTCAATAAGAGAGATTGATTGAAAATGAAAATAAACAAACCTAGTTCGGCACCAATATCTCCTTTATAGGTCTATTGAATTAAACATGAAGTAAGTAAAATGAAAATGCTGCGTCAAAAACTTTAAACACTAATTAAATGATGTAAACAATGTTATTTGGGTACAAAAACGACTTTTTTCTTGCGAGACCAATGCATATTGTGTAATTTGATACGAGCTTCCATTTAATAAATTATAATATTCGTTTCGATACCCGAGTAAAAAGTAATCTCCTTTGAAAGTTTTTACACTTATTTACCAAATGTTTTTTTGTTTTTGAAAATGTTAACAACATCTCCGTTCTTTTTTTCTACTCAATATTTTTTCAATAAGAGAGATTGATTGAAAATATAAAAAAAAACAAACCTAGATCGGCACCAATACCTCCTTTATAGGTCTATTGAATTAAACCGGACGTAAGTAAAATGAAAATAGTGCGTCAAAATCTTTAAACACTAAATAAGTGATATAAACGATGTTATTTGGGTACAAAAATGATTTTCCTTTCGAGGAAAATGCATATTGTTTAATTTGATAAGAGCTTTAATTTGATATATTATAATATTCGTTTCGATACCCCAGTCAAAAGTTATCTCCGTTGAAAGTTGTAGCTCATATTTACCAAATGTGTTTTCGATTTTGAAAACGTGAACCACATTCATTTTCTTTTTCTCCTCTCTATTTTTTCCAATAAGAGAGATTGATTGAAAATATAAATGAACAAACCTAGGTCAGCACCAATATCTCCTTTATAGCTCTATTGAATTAAACCTGAAGTAAGTAAAATTAAAATGCTACGTCAAAAAATTGAAACACTAAATTAATGATGTAAACGATGTTATTTGGGTATAAAAACGAATTTTTTCTTGCGAGACCAATGCATATTGTGTAATTTGATACGAGCTTCCATTTAATAAATTATAATATTCGTTTCGATACCCGAGTAAAAAGTAATCTCCTTTGAAAGTTTTTACACTTATTTACCAAATGTTTTTTTGTTTTTGAAAATGTTAACAACATCTCCGTTCTTTTTTTCTACTCAATATTTTTTCAATAAGAGAGATTGATTGAAAATATAAAAAAAAAACAAACCTAGATCGGCACCAATACCTCCTTTATAGGTCTATTGAATTAAACCGGACGTAAGTAAAATGAAAATAGTGCGTCAAAATCTTTAAACACTAAATAAGTGATATAAACGATGTTATTTGGGTACAAAAATGATTTTCCTTTCGAGGAAAATGCATATTGTTTAATTTGATAAGAGCTTTAATTTGATATATTATAATATTCGTTTCGATACCCCAGTCAAAAGTTATCTCCGTTGAAAGTTGTAACTCATATTTACCAAATATGTTTTCGATTTTGAAAATGTGAACCACATTCATTTTCTTGTTCTCTTCTCTATTTTTTTCAATAAGAGAGATTGATTGAAAATGAAAATAAACAAACCTAGTTCGGCACCAATATCTCCTTTATAGGTCTATTGAATTAAACATGAAGTAAGTAAAATGAAAATGCTGCGTCAAAAACTTTAAACACTAATTAAATGATGTAAACAATGTTATTTGGGTACAAAAACGACTTTTTTCTTGCGAGACCAATGCATATTGTGTAATTTGATACGAGCTTCCATTTAATAAATTATAATATTCGTTTCGATACCCGAGTAAAAAGTAATCTCCTTTGAAAGTTTTTACACTTATTTACCAAATGTTTTTTTGTTTTTGAAAATGTTAACAACATCTCCGTTCTTTTTTTCTACTCAATATTTTTTCAATAAGAGAGATTGATTGAAAATATAAAAAAAAACAAACCTAGATCGGCACCAATACCTCCTTTATAGGTCTATTGAATTAAACCGGACGTAAGTAAAATGAAAATAGTGCGTCAAAATCTTTAAACACTAAATAAGTGATATAAACGATGTTATTTGGGTACAAAAATGATTTTCCTTTCGAGGAAAATGCATATTGTTTAATTTGATAAGAGCTTTAATTTGATATATTATAATATTCGTTTCGATACCCCAGTCAAAAGTTATCTCCGTTGAAAGTTGTAGCTCATATTTACCAAATGTGTTTTCGATTTTGAAAACGTGAACCACATTCATTTTCTTTTTCTCCTCTCTATTTTTTCCAATAAGAGAGATTGATTGAAAATATAAATGAACAAACCTAGGTCAGCACCAATATCTCCTTTATAGCTCTATTGAATTAAACCTGAAGTAAGTAAAATTAAAATGCTACGTCAAAAAATTGAAACACTAAATTAATGATGTAAACGATGTTATTTGGGTATAAAAACGAATTTTTTCTTGCGAGACCAATGCATATTGTGTAATTTGATACGAGCTTCCATTTAATAAATTATAATATTCGTTTCGATACCCGAGTAAAAAGTAATCTCCTTTGAAAGTTTTTACACTTATTTACCAAATGTTTTTTTGTTTTTGAAAATGTTAACAACATCTCCGTTCTTTTTTTCTACTCAATATTTTTTCAATAAGAGAGATTGATTGAAAATATAAAAAAAAACAAACCTAGATCGGCACCAATACCTCCTTTATAGGTCTATTGAATTAAACCGGACGTAAGTAAAATGAAAATAGTGCGTCAAAATCTTTAAACACTAAATAAGTGATATAAACGATGTTATTTGGGTACAAAAATGATTTTCCTTTCGAGGAAAATGCATATTGTTTAATTTGATAAGAGCTTTAATTTGATATATTATAATATTCGTTTCGATACCCCAGTCAAAAGTTATCTCCGTTGAAAGTTGTAGCTCATATTTACCAAATGTGTTTTCGATTTTGAAAACGTGAACCACATTCATTTTCTTTTTCTCCTCTCTATTTTTTCCAATAAGAGAGATTGATTGAAAATATAAATGAACAAACCTAGGTCAGCACCAATATCTCCTTTATAGCTCTATTGAATTAAACCTGAAGTAAGTAAAATTAAAATGCTACGTCAAAAAATTGAAACACTAAATTAATGATGTAAACGATGTTATTTGGGTATAAAAACGAATTTTTTCTTGCGAGACCAATGCATATTGTGTAATTTGATACGAGCTTCCATTTAATAAATTATAATATTCGTTTCGATACCCGAGTAAAAAGTAATCTCCTTTGAAAGTTTTTACACTTATTTACCAAATGTTTTTTTGTTTTTGAAAATGTTAACAACATCTCCGTTCTTTTTTTCTACTCAATATTTTTTCAATAAGAGAGATTGATTGAAAATATAAAAAAAAACAAACCTAGATCGGCACCAATACCTCCTTTATAGGTCTATTGAATTAAACCGGACGTAAGTAAAATGAAAATAGTGCGTCAAAATCTTTAAACACTAAATAAGTGATATAAACGATGTTATTTGGGTACAAAAATGATTTTCCTTTCGAGGAAAATGCATATTGTTTAATTTGATAAGAGCTTTAATTTGATATATTATAATATTCGTTTCGATACCCCAGTCAAAAGTTATCTCCGTTGAAAGTTGTAACTCATATTTACCAAATATGTTTTCGATTTTGAAAATGTGAACCACATTCATTTTCTTGTTCTCTTCTCTATTTTTTTCAATAAGAGAGATTGATTGAAAATGAAAATAAACAAACCTAGTTCGGCACCAATATCTCCTTTATAGGTCTATTGAATTAAACATGAAGTAAGTAAAATGAAAATGCTGCGTCAAAAACTTTAAACACTAATTAAATGATGTAAACAATGTTATTTGGGTACAAAAACGACTTTTTTCTTGCGAGACCAATGCATATTGTGTAATTTGATACGAGCTTCCATTTCATAAATTATAATATTCGTTTCGATACCCGAGTAAAAAGTAATCTCCTTTGAAAGTTTTTACACTTATTTACCAAATGTTTTTTTGTTTTTGAAAATGTTAACAACATCTCCGTTCTTTTTTTCTACTCAATATTTTTTCAATAAGAGAGATTGATTGAAAATATAAAAAAAAACAAACCTAGATCGGCACCAATACCTCCTTTATAGGTCTATTGAATTAAACCGGACGTAAGTAAAATGAAAATAGTGCGTCAAAATCTTTAAACACTAAATAAGTGATATAAACGATGTTATTTGGGTACAAAAATGATTTTCCTTTCGAGGAAAATGTATATTGTTTAATTTGATATAAGCTTTAATTTGATATATTATAATATTCGTTTCGATACCCCAGTCAAAAGTTATCTCCGTTGAAAGTTGTAACTCATATTTACCAAATGTGTTTTCGATTTTGAAAACGTGAACCACATTCATTTTCTTTTTCTCCTCTCTATTTTTTCCAATAAGAGAGATTGATTGAAAATATAAATGAACAAACCTAGGTCAGCACCAATATCTCCTTTATAGCTCTATTGAATTAAACCTGAAGTAAGTAAAATTAAAATGCTACGTCAAAATATTTAAACACTAAATAAGTGATGTAAACGATGTTATTTGGGTACAAAAACGATTTATTTCTTGCGATACCAATGCATATTATGTAATTTGATACGAGCTTCCATTTAATAAATTATAATATTCATTTCGATACCCGGGTAAAAAGTTATCTTCGTTGAAAGTTGTTACTCTTATTTACCAAATGTTTTTTTTTGTTTTTGAAAATGTGAACAACATCTCCGTTCTTTTTTTCTACTCAATATTTTTTCAATAAGAGAGATTGATTGAAAATTTAATAAACAAATCTAGATCGGCACCAATATCTCCTTTATAGGTCTATTGGATTAAACTGGAGGTAAGTAAAATGAAAATAGTGCGTCAAAAACTTTAAACAGTAACTAAGTGATGTAAACGATGTTATTTGGGTACAAAAATGATATTCCTTTCGAGGAAAATGCATATTGTTTAATTTGATAAGAGCTTTAATTTGATGTATTATAATATTCGTTTCGATACCCCAGTCAAAAGTTATCTCCGTTGAAAGTTGTAGCTCATATTTAATAAATGTGTTTTCGATTTTGAAAACGTGAACCACATTCATTTTCTTTTTCTCCTCTCTATTTTTTCCAATAAGAGAGATTGATTGAAAATATAAATGAACAAACCTAGGTCAGCACCAATATCTCCTTTATAGCTCTATTGAATTAAACCTGAAATAAGTAAAATTAAAATGCTACGTCAAAAAATTGAAACACTAAATAAATGATGTAAACGATGTTATTTGGGTACAAAAACGAATTTTTTCTTGCGAGACCAATGCATATTGTGTAATTTGATACGAGCTTCCATTTAATAAATTATAATATTCATTTCGATACCCGAGTAAAAAGTTATCTTCATTGAAAGTTGTTACTCTTATTTACCAAATGTTTTTTTGTTTTTGAAAATGTGAACAACATTCCCCTTCTTTTTCTCTTCTCTATTTATTTTTGTAATAATAGAGATTGATTGAAAATATAAATAAAGAAAACCCTAGGTCGGCACCAATATCTCCTTTATAGCTCTCTTGAACTAAACCGGACGTAAGTAAAATGAAAATAGTGCGTCAAGAACTTTAAACAGTAACTAAGTGATGTAAACGATGTTATTTGGGTAAAAAATGATTTTCCTTTCGAAGAAAATGCATATTGTTTAAATTGATACGAGCTTTAATTTGATATATTATAATATTCGTTTCGATACAATAGTCAAAATTTATCTCCGTTGAAAGTTGTAACTCATATTTACCAAATGTGTTTTTGATTTTGAAAATGTGAACAACTTTCATTTTCTTTTTCTCTCCTCTATTTTTTTCAATAAGGGAGATTGATTGAAATTATAAATAAAAAAACCTAGGTTGGCACCAATATCTCCTTTATAGCTCTATTGAATTAAACGTGAAGTAAGTAAAATGAAAATGCTACGTCAAAAACTTTAAACACTAAATAAATGATGTAAACGATGTTATTTGAAACAAAAACGATTTTTTTCTTGCATGACCAATGCATATTGTGTAATTTGATACGAGCTTCCATTTAATAAATTATAATATTCGTTTCGATACCCGAGTAAAAAGTTATCTCCTTTGGAAGTTTTTACACTTATTTACCAAATGTTTTTTTTGTTTTTGAAAATGTTAACAACATCTCCGTTCTTTCTTTCTACTCAATATTTTTTCAATAAGAGAGATTGATTGAAAATATAAAAAAACAAATCTAGATCGGCACCAATATCTCATTTATAGGTCTGTTGGATTAAACCGGACGTAAGTAAAATGAAAATAGTGCGTCAAAAACTTTAAACAGTAACTAAGTGATGTAAACGATGTTATTTGGGTACAAAAATGATTTTCCTTTCGAGGAAAATGCATATTGTTTAATTTGATACGAGCTTTAATTTGATATATTATAATATTCGTTTCGATACAACAGTCAAAAGTTATCTCCGTTGAAAGTTGTAACTCATATTTACCAAATGTGTTTTTGATTTTGAAAATTTGAACAACATTCCCCTTCTTTTTCTCTTCTCTATTTTTTTTGGAATAATAGAGATTGATTGAAAATATAAATAAAGAAAACCCTAGGTCGGCACCAATATCTCCTTTATAGCTCTCTTGAATTAAACCGGAAGTAAGTAAAATGAAAATGGTGCGTCAAAATATTTAAACACTAAATAAGTGATGTAAACGATGTTATTTGGGTACAAAAACGATTTTCATTTCGAGGAAAATTCATATTGTTTAATTTGATACGAGCTTTAATATGATATATTATAATATTCGTTTCGATACTCCAGGCAAAAGTTATCTCCGTTGAAAGTTGTAACTTATATTTACCAAATGAGTTTTCTATTTTGAAAATGTGAACCACATTCATTTTCTTTTTCTCTTCTCTATTTTTTTCAATAAGAGAGATTGAGTGAAAATATAAATAAACAAATCTAGGTCGGCACCAATATCTCTTTTATAGCTCTATTGAATTAAACCGGAAGTAAGTAAAATGAAAATATTGCGTCAAAAACTTTAAAGAGTAAATAAGTGATGTAAACGATGTTATTTGGGTACAAAAATGATTTTCCTTTTGAGGAAAATGCATATTGTTTAATTTGATACGAGCTTTAATTTGATATATTATAACATTGGTTTCGATACCACAGTCAAAAGTTATCTCTTTTGAAAGTTGTTACTCATATTTACCAAATGTGATTTCGATTTTGAAAATATGAACCAAATTCATTTTCTTTTTCTCTTCTCTCTCTTTTTTAATAAGAGAGATTGATTGAAAATATAAATAAACAAACCTAGGTCGGCACCAATATCTCCTTTATAGCTCTCTTGAATTAAACCTGAAGTAAGTAAAATGAAAATGCTACGTCAAAAACTTTAAACAATAAATAAATGATGTAATCAATGTTATTTGGGTACAAAAACGACTTTTTCTTGCGAGACCAATGCATATTGTGTAATTTGATACGAGCTTCCATTTAATAAATTATAATATTCGTTTCGATACTCGAGTAAAAAGTTATCTCCTTTGAAAGTTGTTACTCTTATTTACCAAATGTTTTTTTATTTTTTAAAATGTGAACAACATCTCCGTTCTTTTTTTCTACTCAATATTTTTTCAATAAGAGAGATTGATTGAAAATATAAAAAAACAAACCTAGATCGGCACCAATATCTCCTCTATAGGTCTATTTAATTGAACCGGACGTAAGTAAAATGAAAATGGTGCGTCAAAAACTTTAAATAGTAAATAAGTGATGTAAACGATGTTATTTGGGTACAAAAATGATTTTCCTTTTGAGGAAAATGCATATTGTTTAATTTGATATGAGCTTTAATTTTATATATTATAATATTCGTTTCGATACCCCAGTCAAAAGTTATCTCCGTTGAAAGTCATAACTCATATTTACCAAATGTGTTTTTGATTTTGAAAATTTGATCAACATTCCCCTTCTTTTTCTCTTCTCTATTTTTTTTGGAATAATAGAGATTGATTGAAAATATAAGTAAAGAAAACCCTACGTCGGCACCAATATGTCCTTTATAGCACTCTTGAATTAAACCGGAAGTAAGTAAAATGAAATGGTCCGTCAAAATCTTTAAACACTAAATAAGTGATGTAAACGATGTTATTTGGGTACAAAAATGATTTTTTTTCTTGCGAGACCAATGCATATTGTGTAATTTGATACGAGCTTCCATTTAATAAATTATAATATTCGTTTGGATACCCGAGTAAAAAGTTATCTTCATTGAAAGTGATTACTCTTTTTTACCAAATGGTTTTTTTGTTTTTGAAAATGTGAACAAAATCTCCGTTCTTTTTTTCTACTCAATATTTTTTCAATAAGAGAGAATGATTGAAAATATAAAAAAAACAAACCTAGATCCGCACCAATATCTCCTTTATAGGTCTATTGAATTAAACCGGAAATAAGTAAAATGAAAATGGTGCGTCAAAAACTTTAAACAGTAAATAAGTGATGTAAACGATGTTATTTGGGTACAAAAATGATTTTCCTTTTGAGGAAAATGCATATTGTTTAATTTGATATGAGCTTTAATTTTATATATTATAATATTCGTTTCGATACCCCAGTCAAAAGTTATCTCCGTTGAAAGTCGTAACTCATATTTACCAAATGGGTTTTTGATTTTGAAAATTTGGACAACATTCCCCTTCCTTTTCTCATCTCTATTTTTTTTTGGAATAATAGAGATTGATTGAAAATATAAATAAAGAAAACCCTACGTCGGCACCAATATGTCCTTTATAGCTCTCTTGAATTAAACCGGAAGTAAGTAAAATGAAAATGGTCCGTCAAAATCTTTAAACACTAAATAAGTGATGTAAACGATGTTATTTGGGTACAAAAATGATTTTCCTTTCGAGGAAAATGCATATTGTTTAATTGGATACGAGCTTTAATTTGATATATTATAATATTCGTTTCGATACCCCAGTCAAAAGTTATCTCCGTTGAAAGTCGTAACTCATATTTACCAAATGTGTTTTTCATTTTGAAAATTTGAACAACATTCCCCTTCTTTTTCTCTTCTCTATTTTTTTTGGAATAATAGAGATTGATTAAAAATATAAATAAAGAAAACCCTACGTCGGCACCAATATCTCCTTTATAGCTCTCTTGAATTAAACCGGAAGTAAGTAAAATGAAAATGGTGCGTCAAAATCTTTCAACACTAAATAAGTGATGTAAACGATATTATTTGTGTACAAAAACGATTTTTTTCTTGTGAGACCAATTCATATTGTGTAATTTGATACGAGCTTACATTTAATAAATTATAATATTCGTTTCGATACTCGAGTAATAAGTTATCTCCGTTGAAAGTTGTTACTCTTTTTTACCAAATGTTTTTTTGTTTTTGAAAATGTGAACAAAATCTCCGTTCTTTTTTTCTACTCAATATTTTTTCAATAAGAGAGATTGATTGAATATATAAATAAATAAACCTTGATCGGCACCAATATATCCTCTATAGCTCTATTGCATTAAACCGGAAGTAAGTAAAATTAAAAAGGTGCGTCAAAAACTTTAAACAGGAAATAAGTGATGTAAAGGATGTTATTAGGGTACAAAAATGATTTTCCTTTCGAGGAAAATGCATATTGTTTAATTTGATATGAGCTTTAATTTGATATATTATAATATTCGTTTCGATACCCCAGTCAAAGGTTATCTCCGTTGAAAGTTGTAACTCATATTTACCAAATGTGTTTTTCATTTTGAAAATTTGAACAACATTCCCCTTCTTTTTCTCTTCTCTATTTTTTTTGGAATAATAGAGATTGATTAAAAATATAAATAAAGAAAACCCAAGGTCGGCACCAATATCTATTTTATAGCTCTCTTGAATTAAACCGGTAGTAAGTAAAATGAAAATGGTGCGTCAAAATATTTAAACACCAAATAAGTGATGTAAACGATGTTATTTGGGTATAAAAACGATTTTTTTTCTTGCGATACCAATGCATATTGTGTAATTTGATACGAGCTTCCATTTAATAAATTATAATATTCGTTTGGATACCCGAGTAAAAATTTATATCCGTTGAAAGTTGTTACTCTTTTTTACCAAATGTTTTTTTGTTTTTGAAAATGTGAACAAAATCTCCGTTCATTTTTTCTACTCAATATTTTTTCAATAACAGAGATTGATTGAAAATATAAAAAAACAAACCTAGATCCGCACCAATATCTCCTTTATAGGTCTATTGAATTGAACCGGACGTAAGTAAAATGAAAATGGTGCGTCAAAAACTTTAAATAGTAAATAAGTGATGTAAACGATGTTATTTGGGTACAAAAATGATTTTCCTTTTGAGGAAAATGCATATTGTTTAATTTGATATGAGCTTTAATTTTATATATTATAATATTCGTTTCGATACCCCAGTCAAAAGTTATCTCCGTTGAAAGTCGTAACTCATATTTACCAAATGGGTTTTTGATTTTGAAAATTTGAACAACATTCCCCTTCTTTTTCTCTTCTCTATTTTTTTTGGAATAATAGAGATTGATTGAAAATATAAATAAAGAAAACCCTACGTTGGCACCAATATGTCCTTTATAGCTCTCTTGAATTAAACCGGAAGTAAGTAAAATGAAAATGGTCCGTCAAAATCTTTAAACACTAAATAAGTGATGTAAACGATGTTATTTGGGTACAAAAATGATTTTCCTTTCGAGGAAAATGCATATTGTTTAATTTGATACGAGCTTAATTTGATATATTATTATATTCGTTTCGATACCCCAGTCAAAAGTTATCTCCGTTGAAAGTTGTAACTCATATTTACCAATTGTGTTTTTCATTTTGAAAATTTGAACAACATTCCCCTTCTTTTTCTCTTCTCTATTTTTTTTGGAATAATAGAGATTGATTAAAAATATAAATAAAGAAAACCCTAGGTCGGCACCAATATCTCCTTTATAGCTCTCTTGAATTAAACCAGCAGTAAGTAAAATGAAAATGGTGCGTCAAAATATTTAAACACTAAATAAGTGATGTAAACGATGTTATTTGGGTATAAAAACGATTTTTTTCTTGCGATACCAATGCATATTGTGTAATTTGATACGAGCTTCCATTTAATAAATTATAATATTCGTTTGGATACCCGAGTAAAAATTTATCTCCGTTGAAAGTTGTTACTCTTTTTTACCAAATGTTTTTTTGTTTTTGAAAATGTGAACAAAATCTCCGTTCTTTTTTTCTACTCAATATTTTTTCAATAAGAGAGATTGATTGAAAATATAAAAAAACAAACCTAGATCCGCACCAATATCTCCTTTATAG
The DNA here is from genome assembly GCA_037013495.1 of Hippophae tibetana. Lineage (NCBI taxonomy): Eukaryota > Viridiplantae > Streptophyta > Magnoliopsida > Rosales > Elaeagnaceae > Hippophae > Hippophae tibetana. Next base: position 6,683,312 of record CM072808.1, on the reverse strand, counting down.
GTCTATTGAATTGAACCAGACGTAAGTAAAATGAAAATGGTGCGTCAAAAACTTTAAATAGTAAATAAGTGATGTAAACGATGTTATTTGGGTACAAAAATGATTTTCCTTTTGAGGAAAATGCATATTGTTTAATTTGATATGAGCTTTAATTTTATATATTATAATATTCGTTTCGATACCCCAGTCAAAAGTTATCTCCGTTGAAAGTCATAACTCATATTTACCAAATGTGTTTTTGATTTTGAAAATTTGATCAACATTCCCCTTCTTTTTCTCTTCTCTATTTTTTTTGGAATAATAGAGATTGATTGAAAATATAAGGAAAGAAAACCCTACGTCGGCACCAATATGTCCTTTATAGCACTCTTGAATTAAACCAGAAGTAAGTAAAATGAAATGGTCCGTCAAAATCTTTAAACACTAAATAAGTGATGTAAACGATGTTATTTGGGTACAAAAATGATTTTTTTTCTTGCGAGACCAATGCATATTGTGTAATTTGATACGAGCTTCCATTTAATAAATTATAATATTCGTTTGGATACCCGAGTAAAAATTAATATCCGTTGAAAGTTGTTACTCTTTTTTACCAAATGTTTTTTTGTTTTTGAAAATGTGAACAAAATCTCCGTTCTTTTTTTCTACTCAATATTTTTTCAATAAGAGAGATTGATTGAAAATATAAAAAAACAAACCTAGATCCGCACCAATATCTCCTCTATAGGTCTATTGAATTGAACCAGACGTAAGTAAAATGAAAATGGTGCGTCAAAAACTTTAAATAGTAAATAAGTGATGTAAACGATGTTATTTGGGTACAAAAATGATTTTCCTTTTGAGGAAAATGCATATTGTTTAATTTGATATGAGCTTTAATTTTATATATTATAATATTCGTTTCGATACACCAGTCAAAAGTTATCTCCGTTGAAAGTCGTAACTCATATTTACCAAATGTGTTTTTCTCTTCTCTATTTTTTTTTGGAATAATAGAGATTGATTGAAAATATAAATAAAGAAAACCCTACGTCGGCACCAATATGTCCTTTATAGATCCCTTGAATTAAACCGGAAGTAAGTAAAATGAAAATGGTGCGTCAAAATCTTTCAACACTAAATAAGTGATGTAAACGATATTATTTGTGTACAAAAACGATTTTTTTCTTGTGAGACCAATTCATATTGTGTAATTTGATACGAGCTTCCATTTAATAAATTATAATATTCGTTTCGATACCCGAGTAATAAGTTATCTCGGTTGAAAGTTGTTACTCTTTTTTACCAAATGTTTTTTTGTTTTTGAAAATGTGAACAAAATCTCCGTTCATTTTTTCTACTCAATATTTTTTCAATAAGAGAGATTAATTGAAAATATAAAAAAACAAACCTAGATCCGCACCAATATCTCCTTTATAGATCTATTGAATTGAACCAGACGTAAGTAAAATGAAAATGGTGCGTCAAAAACTTTAAATAGTAAATAAGTGATGTAAACGATGTTATTTGGGTACAAAAATGATTTTCCTTTTGAGGAAAATGCATATTGTTTAATTTGATATGAGCTTTAATTTTATATATTATAATATTCGTTTCGATACCCCAGTCAAAAGTTATCTCCGTTGAAAGTCGTAACTCATATTTACCAAATGTGTTTTTGATTTTGAATATTTGAACAACATTCCCCTTCTTTTTCTCTTCTCTATTTTTTTTTTGGAATAATAGAGATTGATTGAAAATATAAATAAAGAAAACCCTACGTCGGCACCAATATGTCCTTTATAGCACTCTTGAATTAAACCAGAAGTAAGTAAAATGAAAATGGTCCGTCAAAATCTTTAAACACTAAATAAGTGATGTAAACGATGTTATTTGGGTACAAAAACGATTTTTTTCTTGCGAGACCAATGCATATTGTGTAATTTGATACGAGTTTCCATTTAATAAATTATAATATTCGTTTGGATACCCGAGTAATAAGTTATCTTCATTGAAAGTGCTTATTCTTTTTTACCAAATGTTTTTTTTTTGAAAATGTGAACAAAATCTCCGTTCTTTTTTTATACTCAATATTTTTTCAATAAGAGAGATTGATTGAAAATATAAAAAAACAAACCTAGATCGGCACCAATATCTCCTTTATAGGTCTACTGAATTGAACCGGACGTAAGTAAAATGAAAATGGTGCGTCAAAAACATTAAATAGTAAATAAGTGATGTAAACGATGTTATTTGGGTACAAAAATGATTTTCCTTTTGAGGAAAATGCATATTGTTTAATTTGATATGAGCTTTAATTTTATATATTATAATATTCGTTTCGATACACCAGTCAAAAGTTATCTCCGTTGAAAGTCGTAACTCATATTTACCAAATGTGTTTTTCTCTTCTCTATTTTTTTTTGGAATAATAGAGATTGATTGAAAATATAAATAAAGAAAACCCTACGTCGGCACCAATATGTCCTTTATAGATCCCTTGAATTAAACCGGAAGTAAAATGAAAATGGTGCGTCAAAATCTTTCAACACTAAATAAGTGATGTAAACGATATTATTTGTGTACAAAAACGATTTTTTTCTTGTGAGACCAATTCATATTGTGTAATTTGATACGAGCTTCCATTTAATAAATTATAATATTCGTTTCGATACCCGAGTAATAAGTTATCTCGGTTGAAAGTTGTTACTCTTTTTTACCAAATGTTTTTTTGTTTTTGAAAATGTGAACAAAATCTCCGTTCATTTTTTCTACTCAATATTTTTTCAATAAGAGAGATTAATTGAAAATATAAAAAAACAAACCTAGATCCGCACCAATATCTCCTTTATAGGTCTATTGAATTGAACCGGACGTAAGTAAAATGAAAATGGTGCGTCAAAAACTTTAAATAGGAAATAAGTGATGTAAACGATGTTATTTGGGTACAAAAATGATTTTCCTTTTGAGGAAAATGTATATTGTTTAATTTGATATGAGCTTTAATTTTATATATTATAATATTCGTTTCGATACCCCAGTCAAAAGTTATCTCCGTTGAAAGTCGTAACTCATATTTACCAAATGGGTTTTTGATTTTGAAAATTTGAACAACATTCCCCTTCTTTTTCTCTTTATTTTTTTTGGAATAATAGAGATTGATTGAAAATATAAATAAAGAAAACCCTACGTTGGCACCAATATGTCCTTTATAGCTCTCTTGAATTAAACCGGAAGAAAGTAAAATGAAAATGGTCCGTCAAAATCTTTAAACACTAAATAAGTGATGTAAACGATGTTATTTGGGTACAAAAATGATTTTCCTTTCGAGGAAAATGCATATTGTTTAATTTGATACGAGCTTTAATTTGATATATTATAATATTCGTTTCGATACCCCAGTCAAAAAGTTATCTCCGTTGAAAGTTGTAACTCATATTTACCAATTGTGTTTTTCATTTTGAAAATTTGAACAACATTCCCCTTCTTTTTCTCTTCTCTATTTTTTTTTGGAATAATAGAGATTGATTAAAAATATAAATAAAGAAAACCCGAGGTCGGCACCAATATCTCCTTTATAGCTCTCTTGAATTAAACCAGCAGTAAGTAAAATGAAAATGGTGCGTCAAAATATTTAAACACTAAATAAGTGATGTAAACGATGTTATTTGGGTATAAAAACAATTTTTTTCTTGCGATACCAATGCATATTGTGTAATTTGATACGAGCTTCCATTTAATAAATTATAATATTCGTTTGGATACCCGAGTAAAAATTTATCTCCGTTGAAAGTTGTTACTCTTTTTTACCAAATGTTTTTTTGTTTTTGAAATTGTGAACAAAATCTCCGTTCTTTTTTTCTACTCAATATTTTTTCAATAAGAGAGATTGATTGAAAATATAAAAAAACAAACCTAGATCCGCACCAATATCTCCTTTATAGGTCTATTGAATTGAACCAGACGTAAGTAAAATGAAAATGGTGCGTCAAAAACTTTAAATAGTAAATAAGTGATGTAAACGATGTTATTTGGGTACAAAAATGATTTTCCTTTTGAGGAAAATGCATATTGTTTAATTTGATATGAGCTTTAATTTTATATATTATAATATTCGTTTCGATACCCCAGTCAAAAGTTATCTCCGTTGAAAGTCGTAACTCATATTTACCAAATGTGTTTTTGATTTTGAAAATTTGGACAACATTCCCCTTCTTTTTCTCTTCTCTATTTTTTTTGGAATAATATAGATTGATTAAAAATATAAATAAAGAAAACCCTACGTCGGCACCAATATGTCCTTTATAGCACTCTTGAATTAAACCAGAAGAAAGTAAAATGAAAATGGTCCGTCAAAATCTTTAAACACTAAATAAGTGATGTAAACGATGTTATTTGGGTACAAAAACGATTTTTTTTCTTGCGAGACCTATGCATATTGTGTAATTTGATACGAGCTTCCATTTAATAAATTATAATATTCGTTTGGATACCCGAGTAATAAGTTATCTTCATTGAAAGTGCTTACTCTTTTTTACCAAATGTTTTTTTGTTTTTGAAAATGTGAACAAAATCTCCGTTCTTTTTTTCTACTCAATATTTTTTCAATAAGAGAGATTGATTGAAAATATAAAAAAACAAACCTAGATCCGCACCCATATCTCCTTTATAGGTCTATTGAATTGAACCAGACGTAAGTAAAATGAAAATGGTGCGTCAAAAACTTTAAATAGTAAATAAGTGATGTAAACGATGTTATTTGGGTACAAAAATGATTTTCCTTTTGAGGAAAATGCATATTGTTTAATTTGATATGAGCTTTAATTTTATATATTATTATATTCGTTTCGATACCCCAGTCAAAAGTTATCTCCGTTGAAAGTCGTAACTCATATTTACCAAATGTGTTTTTGATTTTGAAAATTTGGACAACATTCCCCTTCTTTTTCTCTTCTCTATTTTTTTTTGGAATAATATAGATTGATTAAAAATATAAATAAAGAAAACCCTACGTCGGCACCAATATGTCCTTTATAGCACTCTTGAATTAAACCAGAAGAAAGTAAAATGAAAATGGTCCGTCAAAATCTTTAAACACTAAATAAGTGATGTAAACGATGTTATTTGGGTACAAAAATGATTTTTTTTCTTGCGAGACCAATGCATATTGTGTAATTTGATACGAGCTTCCATTTAATAAATTATAATATTCGTTTGGATACCCGAGTAAAAATTAATATCCGTTGAAAGTTGTTACTCTTTTTTACCAAATGTTTTTTTGTTTTTGAAAATGTGAACAAAATCTCCGTTCTTTTTTTCTACTCAATATTTTTTCAATAAGAGAGATTGATTGAAAATATAAAAAAACAAACCTAGATCCGCACCAATATCTCCTTTATAGATCTATTGAATTGAACCAGACGTAAGTAAAATGAAAATGGTGCGTCAAAAACTTTAAATAGTAAATAAGTGATGTAAACGATGTTATTTGGGTACAAAAATGATTTTCCTTTTGAGGAAAATGCATATTGTTTAATTTGATATGAGCTTTAATTTTATATATTATAATATTCGTTTCGATACCCCAGTCAAAAGTTATCTCCGTTGAAAGTCGTAACTCATATTTACCAAATGTGTTTTTGATTTTGAAAATTTGAACAACATTCCCCTTCTTTTTCTCTTCTCTATTTTTTTTTTGGAATAATAGAGATTGATTGAAAATATAAATAAAGAAAACCCTACGTCGGCACCAATATGTCCTTTATAGCACTCTTGAATTAAACCAAAAGTAAGTAAAATGAAAATGGTCCGTCAAAATCTTTAAACACTAAATAAGTGATGTAAACGATGTTATTTGGGTACAAAAACGATTTTTTTCTTGCGAGACCAATGCATATTGTGTAATTTGATACGAGCTTCCATTTAATAAATTATAATATTCGTTTGGATACCCGAGTAATAAGTTATCTTCATTGAAAGTGCTTATTCTTTTTTACCAAATGTTTTTTTTTTGAAAATGTGAACAAAATCTCCGTTCTTTTTTTATACTCAATATTTTTTCAATAAGAGAGATTGATTGAAAATATAAAAAAACAAACCTAGATCGGCACCAATATCTCCTTTATAGGTCTATTGAATTGAACCGGACGTAAGTAAAATGAAAATGGTGCGTCAAATACATTAAATAGTAAATAAGTGATGTAAACGATGTTATTTGGGTACAAAAATGATTTTCCTTTTGAGGAAAATGCATATTGTTTAATTTGATATGAGCTTTAATTTTATATATTATAATATTCGTTTCGATACACCAGTCAAAAGTTATCTCCGTTGAAAGTCGTAACTCATATTTACCAAATGTGTTTTTCTCTTCTCTATTTTTTTTTGGAATAATAGAGATTGATTGAAAATATAAATAAAGAAAACCCTACGTCGGCACCAATATGTCCTTTATAGATCCCTTGAATTAAACCGGAAGTAAGTAAAATGAAAATGGTGCGTCAAAATCTTTCAACACTAAATAAGTGATGTAAACGATATTATTTGTGTACAAAAACGATTTTTTTCTTGTGAGACCAATTCATATTGTGTAATTTGATACGAGCTTCCATTTAATAAATTATAATATTCGTTTCGATACCCGAGTAATAAGTTATCTCGGTTGAAAGTTGTTACTCTTTTTTACCAAATGTTTTTTTGTTTTTGAAAATGTGAACAAAATCTCCGTTCATTTTTTCTACTCAATATTTTTTCAATAAGAGAGATTAATTGAAAATATAAAAAAACAAACCTAGATCCGCACCAATATCTCCTTTATAGATCTATTGAATTGAACCAGACGTAAGTAAAATGAAAATGGTGCGTCAAAAACTTTAAATAGTAAATAAGTGATGTAAACGATGTTATTTGGGTACAAAAATGATTTTCCTTTTGAGGAAAATGCATATTGTTTAATTTGATATGAGCTTTAATTTTATATATTATAATATTCGTTTCGATACCCCAGTCAAAAGTTATCTCCGTTGAAAGTCGTAACTCATATTTACCAAATGTGTTTTTGATTTTGAATATTTGAACAACATTCCCCTTCTTTTTCTCTTCTCTATTTTTTTTTTGGAATAATAGAGATTGATTGAAAATATAAATAAAGAAAACCCTACGTCGGCACCAATATGTCCTTTATAGCACTCTTGAATTAAAACAGAAGTAAGTAAAATGAAAATGGTCCGTCAAAATCTTTAAACACTAAATAAGTGATGTAAACGATGTTATTTGGGTACAAAAACGATATTTTTCTTGCGAGACCAATGCATATTGTGTAATTTGATACGAGCTTCCATTTAATAAATTATAATATTCGTTTGGATACCCGAGTAATAAGTTATCTTCATTGAAAGTGCTTATTCTTTTTTACCAAATGTTTTTTTTTTGAAAATGTGAACAAAATCTCCGTTCTTTTTTTATACTCAATATTTTTTCAATAAGAGAGATTGATTGAAAATATAAAAAAACAAACCTAGATCGGCACCAATATCTCTTTTATAGGTCTACTGAATTGAACCGGACGTAAGTAAAATGAAAATGGTGCGTCAAAAACATTAAATAGTAAATAAGTGATGTAAACGATGTTATTTGGGTACAAAAATGATTTTCCTTTTGAGGAAAATGCATATTGTTTAATTTGATATGAGCTTTAATTTTATATATTATAATATTCGTTTCGATACACCAGTCAAAAGTTATCTCCGTTGAAAGTCGTAACTCATATTTACCAAATGTGTTTTTCTCTTCTCTATTTTTTTTTGGAATAATAGAGATTGATTGAAAATATAAATAAAGAAAACCCTACGTCGGCACCAATATGTCCTTTATAGATCCCTTGAATTAAACCGGAAGTAAAATGAAAATGGTGCGTCAAAATCTTTCAACACTAAATAAGTGATGTAAACGATATTATTTGTGTACAAAAACGATTTTTTTCTTGTGAGACCAATTCATATTGTGTAATTTGATACGAGCTTCCATTTAATAAATTATAATATTCGTTTCGATACCCGAGTAATAAGTTATCTCGGTTGAAAGTTGTTACTCTTTTTTACCAAATGTTTTTTTGTTTTTGAAAATGTGAACAAAATCTCCGTTCATTTTTTCTACTCAATATTTTTTCAATAAGAGAGATTAATTGAAAATATAAATAAAGAAAACCCGAGGTCGGCACCAATATCTCCTTTATAGCTCTCTTGAATTAAACCAGCAGTAAGTAAAATGAAAATGGTGCGTCAAAATATTTAAACACTAAATAAGTGATGTAAACGATGTTATTTGGGTATAAAAACAATTTTTTTCTTGCGATACCAATGCATATTGTGTAATTTGATACGAGCTTCCATTTAATAAATTATAATATTCGTTTGGATACCCGAGTAAAAATTTATCTCCGTTGAAAGTTGTTACTCTTTTTTACCAAATGTTTTTTTGTTTTTGAAATTGTGAACAAAATCTCCGTTCTTTTTTTCTACTCAATATTTTTTCAATAAGAGAGATTGATTGAAAATATAAAAAAACAAACCTAGATCCGCACCAATATCTCCTTTATAGGTCTATTGAATTGAACCAGACGTAAGTAAAATGAAAATGGTGCGTCAAAAACTTTAAATAGTAAATAAGTGATGTAAACGATGTTATTTGGGTACAAAAATGATTTTCCTTTTGAGGAAAATGCATATTGTTTAATTTGATATGAGCTTTAATTTTATATATTATAATATTCGTTTCGATACCCCAGTCAAAAGTTATCTCCGTTGAAAGTCGTAACTCATATTTACCAAATGTGTTTTTGATTTTGAAAATTTGGACAACATTCCCCTTCTTTTTCTCTTCTCTATTTTTTTTTGGAATAATATAGATTGATTAAAAATATAAATAAAGAAAACCCTACGTCGGCACCAATATGTCCTTTATAGCACTCTTGAATTAAACCAGAAGAAAGTAAAATGAAAATGGTCCGTCAAAATCTTTAAACACTAAATAAGTGATGTAAACGATGTTATTTGGGTACAAAAACGATTTTTTTTCTTGCGAGACCTATGCATATTGTGTAATTTGATACGAGCTTCCATTTAATAAATTATAATATTCGTTTGGATACCCGAGTAATAAGTTATCTTCATTGAAAGTGCTTACTCTTTTTTACCAAATGTTTTTTTGTTTTTGAAAATGTGAACAAAATCTCCGTTCTTTTTTTCTACTCAATATTTTTTCAATAAGAGAGATTGATTGAAAATATAAAAAAACAAACCTAGATCCGCACCAATATCTCCTTTATAGGTCTATTGAATTGAACCAGACGTAAGTAAAATGAAAATGGTGCGTCAAAAACTTTAAATAGTAAATAAGTGATGTAAACGATGTTATTTGGGTACAAAAATGATTTTCCTTTTGAGGAAAATGCATATTGTTTAATTTGATATGAGCTTTAATTTTATATATTATAATATTCGTTTCGATACCCCAGTCAAAAGTTATCTCCGTTGAAAGTCGTAACTCATATTTACCAATTGTGTTTTTGATTTTGAAAATTTGGACAACATTCCCCTTCTTTTTCTCTTCTCTATTTTTTTTTTGGAATAATATAGATTGATTAAAAATATAAATAAAGAAAACCCTACGTCGGCACCAATATGTCCTTTATAGCACTCTTGAATTAAACCAGAAGAAAGTAAAATGAAAATGGTCCGTCAAAATCTTTAAACACTAAATAAGTGATGTAAACGATGTTATTTGGGTACAAAAACGATTTTTTTTCTTGCGAGACCTATGCATATTGTGTAATTTGATACGAGCTTCCATTTAATAAATTATAATATTCGTTTCGATACCCGAGTAATAAGTTATCTCGGTTGAAAGTTGTTACTCTTTTTTACCAAATGTTTTTTTGTTTTTGAAAATGTGAACAAAATCTCCGTTCATTTTTTCTACTCAATATTTTTTCAATAAGAGAGATTAATTGAAAATATAAAAAAACAAACCTAGATCCGCACCAATATCTCCTTTATAGGTCTATTGAATTGAACCGGACGTAAGTAAAATGAAAATGGTGCGTCAAAAACTTTAAATAGTAAATAAGTGATGTAAACGATGTTATTTGGGTACAAAAATGATTTTCCTTTTGAGGAAAATGTATATTGTTTAATTTGATATGAGCTTTAATTTTATATATTATAATATTCGTTTCGATACCCCAGTCAAAAGTTATCTCCGTTGAAAGTCGTAACTCATATTTACCAAATGGGTTTTTGATTTTGAAAATTTGAACAACATTCCCCTTCTTTTTCTCTTTATTTTTTTTGGAATAATAGAGATTGATTGAAAATATAAATAAAGAAAACCCTACGTTGGCACCAATATGTCCTTTATAGCTCTCTTGAATTAAACCGGAAGAAAGTAAAATGAAAATGGTCCGTCAAAATCTTTAAACCCTAAATAAGTGATGTAAACGATGTTATTTGGGTACAAAAATGATTTTCCTTTCGAGGAAAATGCATATTGTTTAATTTGATACAAGCTTTAATTTGATATATTATAATATTCGTTTCGATACCCCAGTCAAAAAGTTATCTCCGTTGAAAGTTGTAACTCATATTTACCAATTGTGTTTTTCATTTTGAAAATTTGAACAACATTCCCCTTCTTTTTCTCTTCTCTATTTTTTTTTGGAATAATAGAGATTGATTAAAAATATAAATAAAGAAAACCCGAGGTCGGCACCAATATCTCCTTTATAGCTCTCTTGAATTAAACCAGCAGTAAGTAAAATGAAAATGGTGCGTCAAAATATTTAAACACTAAATAAGTGATGTAAACGATGTTATTTGGGTATAAAAACAATTTTTTTCTTGCGATACCAATGCATATTGTGTAATTTGATACGAGCTTCCATTTAATAAATTATAATATTCGTTTGGATACCCGAGTAAAAATTTATCTCCGTTGAAAGTTGTTACTCTTTTTTACCAAATGTTTTTTTGTTTTTGAAAATGTGAACAAAATCTCCGTTCTTTTTTTCTACTCAATATTTTTTCAATAAGAGAGATTGATTGAAAATATAAAAAAACAAACCTAGATCTGCACCAATATCTCCTTTATAGCACTCTTGAATTAAACCAGAAGTAAGTAAAATGAAAATGGTCCGTCAAAATCTTTAAACACTAAATAAGTGATGTAAACGATGTTATTTGGGTACAAAAACGATTTTTTTTCTTACGAGACCAATGCATATTGTGTAATTTGATACGAGCTTCCATTTAATAAATTATAATATTCGTTTGGATACCCGACTAATAAGTTATCTTCATTGAAAGTGCTTATTCTTTTTTACCAAATGTTTTTTTGTTTTTGAAAATGTGAGCAAAATCTCCGTTCTTTTTTTCTACTCAATATTTTTTCAATAAGAGAGATTGATTGAAAATATAAAAAAACAAACCTAGATCGGCACCAATATCTCCTTTATAGGTCTATTGAATTGAACTAGACGTAAGTAAAATGAAAATGGTGCATCAAAAACTTTAAATAGTAAATAAGTGATGTAAACGATGTTATTTGGGTACAAAAATGATTTTCCTTTTGAGGAAAATGCATATTGTGTAATTTGATACGAGCTTCCATTTAATAAATTATAATATTCATTTGGATACCCGAGTAAAAATTTATCTCCGTTGAAAGTGCTTACTCTTTTTTACCAAATGTTTTTTTGTTTTTGAAAATGTGAACAAAATCTCCGTTCTTTTTTTCTACTCAATATTTTTTCAATAAGAGAGATTGATTGAATATATAAATAAACAAACCTTGATCGGCACCAATATACCCATTATAGCTCTATTGAATTAAACCGGAAGTAAGTAAAATGAAAAAGGTGCGTCAAAAACTTTAAACAGGAAATAAGTGATGTAAACGATGTTATTTGGGTACAAAAATGATTTTCCTTTTGAGGAAAATGCATATTGTTTAATTTGATATGAGCTTTAATTTTATATATTATAATATTCGTTTCGATACCCCAGTCAAAAGTTATCTCCGTTGAAAGTCGTAACTCATATTTACCAAATGGGTTGAAAATATAAATAAAGAAAACCCTACGTCGGCACCAATATGTCCTTTATAGCTCTCTTGAATTAAACCGGAAGTAAGTAAAATGAAAATGGTCCGTTAAAATCTTTAAACACTAAATAAGTGATGTAAACGATGTTATTTGGGTACAAAAACGATTTTTTTCTTGCGAGACCAATGCATATTGTGTAATTTGATACGAGCTTCCATTTAATAAATTATAATATTCGTTTGGATACCCGAGTAAAAATTTATCTCCGTTGAAAGTTGTTACTCTTTTTTACCAAATGATTTTTTGTTTTTGAAAATGTGAACAAAATCTCCGTGCTTTTTTTCTACTCAATATTTTTTAAATAAGAGAGATTGATTGAAAATATAAATAAACAAACCTTGATCGGCACCAATATACCCTTTATAGCTCTATTGAATTAAACCGGAAGTAAGTAAAATGAAAAAGGTGCGTCAAAAACTTTAAACAGGAAATAAGTGATGTAAACGATGTTATTTGGGTACAAAAATGATTTTCCTTTCGAGGAAAATGCATATTGTTTAATTTGATATGAGCTTTAATTTGATATATTATAATATTCGTTTCGATACCCCAGTCAAAAGTTATCTCAGTTGAAAGTTGTAACTCATATTTACCAAATGTGTTTTTGATTTTGAAAATTTGAACAACATTCCCCTTCTTTTTCTCTTCTCTATTTTTTTTGGAATAATAGAGATTGATTGAAAATATAAATAAAGAAAACCCTACGTCGGCACCAATATGTCCTTTATAGCTCTCTTGAATTAAACCGGAAGTAAGTAAAATGAAAATGGTCCGTCAAAATCTTTAAACACTAAATAAGTGATGGAAACGATGTTATTTGGGTACAAAAACGATTTTTTTCTTGCGAGACCAATGCATATTGTGTAATTTGATACGAGCTTCCATTTAATAAATTATAATATTCGTTTGGATACCCGAGTAAAAAGTTATCTTCATTGAAAGTGATTACTCTTTTTTACCAAATGGTTTTTTTGTTTTTGAAAATGTGAACAAAATCTCCGTTCTTTTTTTCTACTCAATATTTTTTCAATAAGAGAGATTGATTGAAAATATAAAAAAACAAACCTAGATCCGCACCAATATCTCCTTTATATGTCTATTGAATTGAACCGGACGTAAGTAAAATAAAAATGGTGCGTCAAAAACTTTAAATAGTAAATAAGTGATGTAAACGATGTTATTTGGGTACAAAAATGATTTTCCTTTTGAGGAAAATGCATATTGTTTAATTTGATATAAGCTTTAATTTTATATATTATAATATTCGTTTCGATACCCCAGTCAAAAGTTATCTCCGTTGAAAGTCGTAACTCATATTTACCAAATGTGTTTTTGATTTTGAAAATTTGAACAACATTCCCCTTCTTTTTCTCTTCTCTATTTTTTTTTGGAATAATAGAGATTGATTGAAAATATAAATAAAGAAAACCCTACGTCGGCACCAATATGTCCTTTATAGATCTCTTGAATTAAACCGGAAGTAAGTAAAATGAAAATGGTCCGTCAAAATCTTTAAACACTAAATAAGTGATGTAAACGATGTTATTTGGGTACAAAAATGATTTTCCTTTCGAGGAAAATGCATATTGTTTAATTTGATACGAGCTTTAATTTGATATATTATAGTATTCGTTTCGATACCCCAGTCAAAAGTTATCTCCGTTGAAAGTTGTAACTCATATTTACCAAATGTGTTTTTCATTTTGAAAATTTGAACAACATTCCCCTTCTTTTTCTCTTCTCTATTTTTTTTGGAATAATAGAGATTGATTAAAAATATAAATAAAGAAAACCCTAGGTCGGCACCAATATCTCCTTTATAGCTCTCTTGAATTAAACCAGCAGTAAGTAAAATGAAAATGGTGCGTCAAAATATTTAAACACTAAATAAGTGATGTAAACGATGTTATTTGGGTATAAAAACGATTTTTTTCTTGCGATACCAATGCATATTGTGTAATTTGATACGAGCTTCCATTTAATAAATTATAATATTCGTTTGGATACCCGAGTAAAAATTTATCTCCGTTGAAAGTTGTTACTCTTTTTTACCAAATGATTTTTTGTTTTTGAAAATGTGAACAAAATCTCCGTGCTTTTTTTCTACTCAATATTTTTTAAATAAGAGAGATTGATTGAAAATATAAATAAACAAACCTTGATCGGCACCAATATACCCTTTATAGCTCTATTGAATTAAACCGGAAGTAAGTAAAATGAAAAAGGTGCGTCAAAAACTTTAAACAGGAAATAAGTGATGTAAACGATGTTATTTGGGTACAAAAATGATTTTCCTTTCGAGGAAAATGCATATTGTTTAATTTGATATGAGCTTTAATTTGATATATTATAATATTCGTTTCGATACCCCAGTCAAAAGTTATCTCAGTTGAAAGTTGTAACTCATATTTACCAAATGTGTTTTTGATTTTGAAAATTTGAACAACATTCCCCTTCTTTTTCTCTTCTCTATTTTTTTTGGAATAATAGAGATTGATTGAAAATATAAATAAAGAAAACCCTACGTCGGCACCAATATGTCCTTTATAGCTCTCTTGAATTAAACCGGAAGTAAGTAAAATGAAAATGGTCCGTCAAAATCTTTAAACACTAAATAAGTGATGGAAACGATGTTATTTGGGTACAAAAACGATTTTTTTCTTGCGAGACCAATGCATATTGTGTAATTTGATACGAGCTTCCATTTAATAAATTATAATATTCGTTTGGATACCCGAGTAAAAAGTTATCTTCATTGAAAGTGATTACTCTTTTTTACCAAATGGTTTTTTTGTTTTTGAAAATGTGAACAAAATCTCCGTTCTTTTTTTCTACTCAATATTTTTTCAATAAGAGAGATTGATTGAAAATATAAAAAAACAAACCTAGATCCGCACCAATATCTCCTTTATATGTCTATTGAATTGAACCGAACGTAAGTAAAATAAAAATGGTGCGTCAAAAACTTTAAATAGTAAATAAGTGATGTAAACGATGTTATTTGGGTACAAAAATGATTTTCCTTTCAAAGAAAATGCATATTGTTTAATTTGATACGAGCATTAATTTGATATATTATAGTATTCGTTTCGATACCCCAGTCAAAAGTTATCTCCGTTGAAAGTTGTAACTCATATTTACCAAATGTGTTTTTCATTTTGAAAATTTGAACAACATTCCCCTTCTTTTTCTCTTCTCTATTTTTTTTGGAATAATAGAGATTGATTAAAAATATAAATAAAGAAAACCCTAGGTCGGCACCAATATGTCCTTTATAGCTCTCTTGAATTAAACCAGCAGTAAGTAAAATGAAAATGGTGCGTCAAAATATTTAAACACTAAATAAGTGATGTAAACGATGTTATTTGGGTATAAAAACGATTTTTTTCTTGCGATACCAATGCATATTGTGTAATTTGATACGAGCTTCCATTTAATAAATTATAATATTCGTTTGGATACCCGAGTAAAAATTTATCTCCGTTGAAAGTTGTTACTCTTTTTTACCAAATGATTTTTTGTTTTTGAAAATGTGAACAAAATCTCCGTTCTTTTTTTCTACTCAATATTTTTTAAATAAGAGAGATTGATTGAAAATATAAAAAAACAAACCTAGATCCGCACCAATATCTCCTTTATAGGTCTATTGAATTGAACCAGACGTAAGTAAAATGAAAATGGTGCGTCAAAAACTTTAAATAGTAAATAAGTGATGTAAACGATGTTATTTGGGTACAAAAATGATTTTCCTTTTGAGGAAAATGCATATTGTTTAATTTGATACGAGCTTTAATTTGATATATTATAGTATTCGTTTCGATACCCCAGTCAAAAGTTATCTCCGTTGAAAGTTGTAACTCATATTTACCAATTGTGTTTTTCATTTTGAAAATTTGAACAACATTCCCCTTCTTTTTCTCTTCTCTATTTTTTTTGGAATAATAGAGATTGATTAAAAATATAAATAAAGACAACCCTAGGTCGGCACCAATATGTCCTTTATAGCTCTCTTGAATTAAACCGGCAGTAAGTAAAATGAAAATGGTGCGTCAAAATATTTAAACACTAAATAAGTGATGTTAACGATGTTATTTGGGTACAAAAACGATTTTTTTCTTGCGATACCAATGCATATTGTGTAATTTGATACGAGCTTCCATTTAATAAATTATAATATTCGTTTGGATACCCGAGTAAAAATTTATCTCCATTGAAAGTGCTTACTCTTTTTTACCAAATGTTTTTTTGTTTTTGAAAATGTGAACAAAATCTCCGTTCTTTTTTTCTACTCAATATTTTTTCAATAAGAGAGATTGATTGAAAATATAAAAAAACAAACCTAGATCCGCACCAATATCTCCTTTATAGGTCTATTGAATTGAACCGGACGTAAGTAAAATGAAAATGGTGCGTCAAAAACATTAAATAGTAAATAAGTGATGTAAACGATGTTATTTGGTTACAAAAATGATTTTCCTTTTGAGGAAAATGCATATTGTTTAATTTGATATGAGCTTTAATTTTATATATTATAATATTCGTTTCGATACCCCAGTCAAAAGTTATCTCCGTTGAAAGTCGTAACTCATATTTACCAAATGTGTTTTTGATTTTGAAAATTTGAACATTCCCCTTCTTTTTCTCTTCTCTATTTTTTTTTGGAATAATAGAGATTGATTGAAAATATAAATAAAGAAAACCCTACGTCGGCACCAATATGTCCTTTATAGCTCTCTTTAATTAAACCAGAAGTAAGTAAAATGAAAATGGTCCGTCAAAATCTTTAAACACTAAATAAGTGATGTAAACGATGTTATTTGGGTACAAAAACGATTTTTTTCTTGCGAGACCAATGCATATTGTGTAATTTGATACGAGCTTCCATTTAATAAATTATAATATTCGTTTGGATACCCGAGTAATAAGTTATCTTCATTGAAAGTGGTTACTCTTTTTTACCAAATGTTTTTTTGTTTTTGAAAATGTGAACAAAATCTCCATTCTTTTTTTCTACTCAATATTTTTTCAATAAGAGAGATTGATTGAAAATATAAAAAAAAAAACCTATATCGGCACCAATATCTCCTTTATAGGTCTATTGAATTGAACCGGACGTAAGTAAAATGAAAATGGTGCGTCAAAAACTTTAAACAGGAAATAAGTGATGTAAAGGATGTTATTTGGGTACAAAAATGATTTTCCTTTTGAGGAAAATGCATATTGTTTAATTTGATATGAGCTTTAATTTTATATATTATAATATTCGTTTCGATACACCAGTCAAAAGTTATCTCCGTTGAAAGTCGTAACTCATATTTACCAAATGTATTTTTCATTTTGAAAATTTGAACAACATTCCCCTTCTTTTTCTCTTCTCTATTTTTTTTTGGAATAATAGAGATTGATTAAATATATAAATAAAGAAAACCCTAGGTCGGCACCAATATGTCCTTTATAGCTCTCTTGAATTAAACCGGCAGTAAGTAAAATGAAAATGGTGCGTCAAAATATTTAAACAATAAATAAGTGATGTAAACGATGTTATTTGGGTATAAAAACGATTTTTTTCTTGCGATACCAATGCATATTGTGTAATTTGATACGAGCTTCCATTTAATAAATTATAATATTCATTTGGATAACCGAGTAAAAATTTATCTCCGTTGAAAATGCTTACTCTTTTTTACCAAATGTTTTTTTGTTTTTGAAAATGTGAACAAAATCTCCGTTCTTTTTTTCTACTCAATATTTTTTCAATAAGAGAGATTGATTGAAAATATAAAAAAACAAACCTAGATCGGCACCAATATACCCTTTATAGCTCTATTGAATTAAACCGGAAGTAAGTAAAATGAAAATGGTGCGTCAAAAACTCTAAATAGTAAATAAGTGATGTAAACGATGTTATTTGGGTACAAAAATGATTTTCCTTTTGAGGAAAATGCATATTGTTTAATTTGATATGAGCTTTAATTTTATATATTATAATATTCGTTTCGATACCCCAGTCAAAAGTTATCTCCGTTGAAATTCGTAACTCATATTTACCAAATGTGTTTTTGATTTTGAAAATTTGAACAACATTCCCCTTCTTTTTCTCTTCTCTATTTTTTTTTGGAATAATAGAGATTGATTGAAAATATAAATAAAGAAAACCCTACGTCGGCACCAATATGTCCTTTATAGCTCTCTTGAATTAAACCAGAAGTAAGTAAAATGAAAATGGTGCGTAAAAATATTTAAACACTAAATAAGTGATGTAAACGATGTTATTTGGGTACAAAAACGATTTTTTTCTTACGAGACCAATGCATATTGTGTAATTTGATACGAGCTTCCATTTAATAAATTATAATATTCGTTTGGATACCCGAGTAATAAGTTATCTTCATTGAAAGTGCTTACTCTTTTTTACCAAATGTTTTTTTGTTTTTGAAAATGTGAACAAAATCTCCGTTCTTTTTTTCTACTCAATATTTTTTCAATAAGAGAGATTGATTGAAAATATAAAAAAAAACAAACCTAGATCGGCACCAATATCTTATTTATAGGTCTATTGAATTGAACCGGACGTAAGTAAAATGAAAATGGTTTGTCAAAAACTTTAAATAGTAAATAAGTGATGTAAACGATGTTATTTGGGTACAAAAATGATTTTCCTTTTGAGGAAAATGCATATTGTTTAATTTGATATGAGCTTTAATTTTATATATTATAATATTCGTTTCGATACACCGGTCAAAATTTATCTCCGTTGAAAGTCGTAACTCATATTTACCAAATGTGTTTTTCTCTTCTCTATTTTTTTTGGAATAATAGAGATTGATTGAAAATATAAATAAAGAAAACCCTACGTCGGCACCAATATGTCCTTTATAGCTCTATTGAATTAAACCAGAAGTAAGTAAAATGAAAATGGTCCGTTAAAATCTTTAAACACTAAATAAGTGATGTAAACGATGTTATTTGGGTACAAAAACGATTTTTTTCTTACGAGACCAATGCATATTGTGTAATTTGATACGAGCTTCCATTTAATAAATTATAATATTCGTTTGGATACCCGAGTAATAAGTTATCTTCATTGAAAGTGCTTACTCTTTTTTACCAAATGTTTTTTTGTTTTTGAAAATGTGAACAAAATCTCCGTTCTTTTTTTCTACTCAATATTTTTTCAATAAGAGAGATTGATTGAAAATATAAAAAAAAACAAACCTAGATCGGCACCAATATCTTATTTATAGGTCTATTGAATTGAACCGGACGTAAGTAAAATGAAAATGGTTTGTCAAAAACTTTAAATAGTAAATAAGTGATGTAAACGATGTTATTTGGGTACAAAAATGATTTTCCTTTTGAGGAAAATGCATATTGTTTAATTTGATATGAGCTTTAATTTTATATATTATAATATTCGTTTCGATACACCAGTCAAAATTTATCTCCGTTGAAAGTCGTAACTCATATTTACCAAATGTGTTTTTCTCTTCTGTATTTTTTTTGGAATAATAGAGATTGATTGAAAATATAAATAAAGAAAACCCTACGTCGGCACCAATATGTCCTTTATAGCTCTATTGAATTAAACCAGAAGTAAGTAAAATGAAAATGGTCCGTTAAAATCTTTAAACACTAAATAAGTGATGTAAACGATGTTATTTGGGTACAAAAACGATTTTTTTCTTGCGAGACCAATGCATATTGTGTAATTTGATACGAGCTTCCATTTAATAAATTGTAATATTTATTTGGATACCCGAGTAAAAATTTATCTCCGTTGAAAGTGCTTACTCTTTTTTAGCAAATGTTTTTTTGTTTTTGAAAATGTGAACAAAATCTCCGTTCTTTTTTTCTACTCAATATTTTTTCAATAAGAGAGATTGATTGAATATATATATAAACAAACATTGATCGGCACCAATATACCCTTTATAGCTCTATTGAATTAAACCGGAAGTAAGTAAAATGAAAAAGGTGCGTCAAAAACTTTAAACAGGAAATAAGTGATGTAAACGATGTTATTTGGGTACAAAAATGATTTTCCTTTTAAGGAAAATGCATATTGTTTAATTTGATATGATCTTTAATTTTATATATTATAATATTCGTTTCGATACACCAGTCAAAAGTTATCTCCGTTGAAAGTCGTAACTCATATTTACCAAATGTGTTTTTCATTTTGAAAATTTGAACAACATTCCCCGTCTTTTTCTCTTCTCTATTTTTTTTGGAATAATAGAGATGATTAAAAATATAAATAAAGAAAACCCTAGGTCGGCACCAATATGTCCTTTATAGCTCTCTTGAATTAAACCGGCAGTAAGTAAAATGAAAATGGTGCATCAAAATATTTAAACACTAAATAAGTGATGTAAACGATGTTATTTGGGTATAAAAACGATTTTCCTTTTGAGGGAAATGCATATTGTTTAATTTGATATGAGCTTTAATTTTATATATTATAATATTCGTTTCGATACCCCAGTCAAAAGTTATCTCCGTTGAAAGTCGTAACTCATATTTACCAAATGGGTTTTTGATTTTGAAATTTTGAACAACATTCCCCTTCTTTTTCTCTTCTCTATTTTTTTTGGAATAATAGAGATTGATTGAAAATATAAATAAAGAAAACCCTACGTCGGCACCAATATGTCCTTTATAGCTCTCTTGAATTAAACCGGAAGTAAGTAAAATGAAAATGGTCCGTCAAAATCTTTAAACACTAAATAAGTGATGTAAACGATGTTATTTGGGTACAAAATGATTTTCCTTTCAAAGAAAATGCATATTGTTTAATTTGATACGAGCATTAATTTGATATATTATAATATTCGATTCGATACCCCAGTCAAAAGTTATCTCCGTTGAAAGTTGTAACTCATATTTACCAATTGTGTTTTTCATTTTGAAAATTTGAACAACATTCCCCTTCTTTTTCTCTTCTCTATTTTTTTTGGAATAATAGAGATTGATTAAAAATATAAATAAAGAAAACCCTAGGTCGGCACCAATATCTCCTTTATAGCTCTCTTGAATTAAACCAGCAGTAAGTAAAATGAAAATGGTACGTAAAAATATTTAAACACTAAATAAGTGATGTAAACGATGTTATTTGGGTATAAAAACGATTTTTTTCTTGCGATACCAATGCATATTGTGTAATTTGATACGAGCTTCCATTTAATAAATTATAATATTCGTTTGGATACCCGAGTAAAAATTTATCTCCGTTGAAAGTTGTTACTCTTTTTTACCAAATGTTTTTTTGTTTTTGAAAATGTGAACAAAATCTCCGTTCTTTTTTTCTACTCAATATTTTTTCAATAAGAGAGATTGATTGAAAATATAAAAAAACAAACCTAGATCCGCACCAATATCTCCTTTATAGGTCTATTGAATTGAACCAGACGTAAGTAAAATGAAAATGGTGCGTCAAAAACTTTAAATAGTAAATAAGTGATGTAAACGATGTTATTTGGGTACAAAAATGATTTTCCTTTTGAGGAAAATGCATATTGTTTAATTTGATATGAGCTTTAATTTTATATATTATAATATTCGTTTCCATACCACAGTCAAAAGTTATCTTCGTTGAAAGTCGTAACTCATATTTACCAAATGTGTTTTTGATTTTGAAAATTTGAACATTCCTCTTCTTTTTCTCTTCTCTATTTTTTTTTGGAATAATAGAGATTAATTGAAAATATAAATAAAGAAAACCCTACGTCGGCACCAATATGTCCTTTATAGCTCTCTTGAATTAAACCAGAAGTAAGTAAAATGAAAATGGTCCGTCAAAATCTTTAAACACTAAATAAGTGATGTAAACGATGTTATTTGGGTACAAAAACGATTTTTTTCTTGCGAGACCAATGCATATTGTGTAATTTGATACGAGCTTCCATTTAATAAATTATAATATTCGTTTGGATACCCTAGTAATAAGTTATCTTCATTGAAAGTGCTTACTCTTTTTTACCAAATGTTTTTTTGTTTTTGAAAATGTGAACAAAATCTCCGTTCTTTTTTTCTACTCAATATTTTTTCAATAAGAGAGATTGATTGAAAATATAAAAAAACAAACCTAGATCGGCACCAATATCTTATTTATAGGTCTATTGAATTGAACCGGACGTAAGTAAAATGAAAATGGTGCGTCAAAAACTTTAAATAGTAAATAAGTGATGTAAACGATGTTATTTGGGTACAAAAATGATTTTCCTTTTGAGGAAAATGCATATTGTTTAATTTGATATGAGCTTTAATTTTATATATTATAATATTCGTTTCGATACACCAGTCAAAATTTATCTCCGTTGAAAGTCGTAACTCATATTTACCAAATGTGTTTTTCTCTTCTCTATTTTTTTTGGAATAATAGAGATTGATTGAAAATATAAATAAAGAAAACCCTACGTCGGCACCAATATGTCCTTTATAGCTCTCTTGAATTAAACCAGAAGTAAGTAAAATGAAAATGGTCCGTCAAAATCTTTAAACACTAAATAAGTGATGTAAACGATGTTATTTGGGTACAAAAACGATTTGTTTCTTGCGAGACCAATGCATATTGTTTAATTTGATACGAGCTTCCATTTAATAAATTATAATATTCGTTTGGATACCCGAGTAATAAGTTATCTTCATTGAAAGTGGTTACTCTTTTTTACCAAATGTTTTTTTGTTTTTGAAAATGTGAACAAAATCTCCGTTCTTTTTTTCTACTCAATATTTTTTCAATAAGAGAGATTGATTGAAAATATAAAAAAACAAACCTATATCGGCACCAATATCTCCTTTATAGGTCTATTGAATTGAACCGGACGTAAGTAAAATGAAAATGGTGCGTCAAAAACTTTAAATAGTAAATAAGTGATGTAAACGATGTTATTTGGGTACAAAAATGATTTTCCTTTTGAGGAAAATGCATATTGTTTAATTTGATATGAGCTTTAATTTTATATATTATAATATTCATTTCGATACACCAGTCAAAAGTTATCTCCGTTGAAAGTCGTAACTCATATTTACCAAATGTGTTTTTCATTTTGAAAATTTGAACAACATTCCCCTTCTTTTTCTCTTCTCTATTTTTTTTGGAATAATAGAGATTGATTAAAAATATAAATAAAGAAAACCCTAGGTCGGCACCAATATGTCCTTTATAGCTCTCTTGAATTAAACCGGCAGTAAGTAAAATGAAAATGGTGCGTCAAAATATTTAAACAATAAATAAGTGATGTAAACGATGTTATTTGGGTATAAAAACGATTTTCCTTTTGAGGGAAATGCATATTGTTTAATTTGATATGAGCTTTAATTTTATATATTATAATATTCGTTTCGATACCCCAGTCAAAAGTTATCTCCGTTGAAAGTCGTAACTCATATTTACCAAATGGGTTTTTGATTTTGAAAATTTGAACAACATTCCCCTTCTTTTTCTCTTCTCTATTTTTTTTTGGAATAATAGAGATTGATTGAAAATATAAATAAAGAAAACCCTAGGTCGGCACCAATATGTCCTTTATAGCTCTCTTGAATTAAACCGGCAGTAAGTAAAATGAAAATGGTGCTTCAAAATATTTAAACACTAAATAAGTGATGTAAACGATGTTATTTGGGTATAAAAACGATTTTCCTTTTGAGGGAAATGCATATTGTTTAATTTGATATGAGCTTTAATTTTATATATTATAATATTCGTTTCGATACCCCAGTCAAAAGTTATCTCCGTTGAAAGTCGTAACTCATATTTACCAAATGGGTTTTTGATTTTGAAATTTTGAACAACATTCCCCTTCTTTTTCTCTTCTCTATTTTTTTTTGGAATAATAGAGATTGATTGAAAATATAAATAAAGAAAACCCTACGTCGGCACCAATATGTCCTTTATAGCTCTCTTGAATTAAACCGGAAGTAAGTAAAATGAAAATGGTCCGTCAAAATCTTTAAACACTAAATAAGTGATGTAAACGATGTTATTTGGGTACAAAAATGATTTTCCTTTCAAAGAAAATGCATATTGTTTAATTTGATACGAGCATTAATTTGATATATTATAATATTCGATTCGATACCCCAGTCAAAAGTTATCTCCGTTGAAAGTTGTAACTCATATTTACCAATTGTGTTTTTCATTTTGAAAATTTGAACAACATTCCCCTTCTTTTTCTCTTCTCTATTTTTTTTGGAATAATAGAGATTGATTAAAAATATAAATAAAGAAAACCCTAGGTCGGCACCAATATCTCCTTTATAGCTCTCTTGAATTAAACCAGCAGTAAGTAAAATGAAAATGGTACGTAAAAATATTTAAACACTAAATAAGTGATGTAAACGATGTTATTTGGGTATAAAAACGATTTTTTTCTTGCGATACCAATGCATATTGTGTAATTTGATACGAGCTTCCATTTAATAAATTATAATATTCGTTTGGATACCCGAGTAAAAATTTATCTCCGTTGAAAGTTGTTACTCTTTTTTACCAAATGTTTTTTTGTTTTTGAAAATGTGAACAAAATCTCCGTTCTTTTTTTCTACTCAATATTTTTTCAATAAGAGAGATTGATTGAAAATATAAAAAAACAAACCTAGATCCGCACCAATATCTCCTTTATAGGTCTATTGAATTGAACCAGACGTAAGTAAAATGAAAATGGTGCGTCAAAAACTTTAAATAGTAAATAAGTGATGTAAACGATGTTATTTGGGTACAAAAATGATTTTCCTTTTGAGGAAAATGCATATTGTTTAATTTGATATGAGCTTTAATTTTATATATTATAATATTCGTTTCCATACCACAGTCAAAAGGTATCTTCGTTGAAAGTCGTAACTCATATTTACCAAATGTGTTTTTGATTTTGAAAATTTGAACATTCCTCTTCTTTTTCTCTTCTCTATTTTTTTTTGGAATAATAGAGATTGATTGAAAATATAAATAAAGAAAACCCTACGTCAGCACCAATATGTCCTTTATAGCTCTCTTGAATTAAACCAGAAGTAAGTAAAATGAAAATGGTCCGTCAAAATCTTTAAACACTAAATAAGTGATGTAAACGATGTTATTTGGGTACAAAAACGATTTTTTTCTTGCGAGACCAATGCATATTGTGTAATTTGATACGAGCTTCCATTTAATAAATTATAATATTCGTTTGGATACCCGAGTAATAAGTTATCTTCATTGAAAGTGCTTACTCTTTTTTACCAAATGTTTTTTTGTTTTTGAAAATGTGAACAAAATCTCCGTTCTTTTTTTCTACTCAATATTTTTTCAATAAGAGAGATTGATTGAAAATATAAAAAAACAAACCTAGATCGGCACCAATATCTTATTTATAGGTCTATTGAATTGAACCGGACGTAAGTAAAATGAAAATGGTGCGTCAAAAACTTTAAATAGTAAATAAGTGATGTAAACGATGTTATTTGGGTACAAAAATGATTTTCCTTTTGAGGAAAATGCATATTGTTTAATTTGATATGAGCTTTAATTTTATATATTATAATATTCGTTTTGATACATCAGTCAAAATTTATCTCCGTTGAAAGTCGTAACTCATATTTACCAAATGTGTTTTTCTCTTCTCTATTTTTTTTGGAATAATAGAGATTGATTGAAAATATAAATAAAGAAAACCCTACGTCGGCACCAATATGTCCTTTATAGCTCTCTTGAATTAAACCAGAAGTAAGTAAAATGAAAATGGTCCGTCAAAATCTTTAAACACTAAATAAGTGATGTAAACGATGTTATTTGGGTACAAAAACGATTTGTTTCTTGCGAGACCAATGCATATTGTGTAATTTGATACGAGCTTCCATTTAATAAATTGTAATATTCTTTGGATACCCGAGTAAAAATTTATCTCCGTTGAAAGTGCTTACTCTTTTTTAGCAAATGTTTTTTTGTTTTTAAAAATGTGAACAAAATCTCCGTTCTTTTTTTCTACTCAATATTTTTTCAATAAGAGAGATTGATTGAATATATAAATAAACAAACATTGATCGGCACCAATATACCCTTTATAGCTCTATTGAATTAAACCGGAAGTAAGTAAAATGAAAAAGGTGCGTCAAAAACTTTAAACAGGAAATAAGTGATGTAAACGATGTTATTTGGGTACAAAAATGATTTTCCTTTTAAGGAAAATGCATATTGTTTAATTTGATATGATCTTTAATTTTATATATTATAATATTCGTTTCGATACACCAGTCAAAAGTTATCTCCGTTGAAAGTCGTAACTCATATTTACCAAATGTGTTTTTCATTTTGAAAATTTGAACAACATTCCCCTTCTTTTTCTCTTCTCTATTTTTTTTGGAATAATAGAGATGATTAAAAATATAAATAAAGAAAACCCTAGGTCGGCACCAATATGTCCTTTATAGCTCTCTTGAATTAAACCGGCAGTAAGTAAAATGAAAATGGTGCATCAAAATATTTAAACACTAAATAAGTGATGTAAACGATGTTATTTGGGTATAAAAACGATTTTCCTTTTGAGGGAAATGCATATTGTTTAATTTGATATGAGCTTTAATTTTATATATTATAATATTCGTTTCGATACCCCAGTCAAAAGTTATCTCCGTTGAAAGTTGTAACTCATATTTACCAATTGTGTTTTTCATTTTGAAAAATTTGAACAACATTCCCCTTCTTTTTCTCTTCTCTATTTTTTTTGGAATAATAGAGATTGATTAAAAATATAAATAAAGAAAACCCTAGGTCGGCACCAATATCTCCTTTATAGCTCTCTTGAATTAAACCAGCAGTAAGTAAAATGAAAATGGTACGTAAAAATATTTAAACACTAAATAAGTGATGTAAACGATGTTATTTGGGTATAAAAACGATTTTTTTCTTGCGATACCAATGCATATTGTGTAATTTGATACGAGCTTCCATTTAATAAATTATAATATTCGTTTGGATACCCGAGTAAAAATTTATCTCCGTTGAAAGTTGTTACTCTTTTTTACCAAATGTTTTTTTGTTTTTGAAAATGTGAACAAAATCTCCGTTCTTTTTTTCTACTCAATATTTTTTCAATAAGAGAGATTGATTGAAAATATAAAAAAACAAACCTAGATCCGCACCAATATCTCCTTTATAGGTCTATTGAATTGAACCAGACGTAAGTAAAATGAAAATGGTGC
Organism: Hippophae tibetana; assembly: GCA_037013495.1. Taxonomy (NCBI): domain Eukaryota; kingdom Viridiplantae; phylum Streptophyta; class Magnoliopsida; order Rosales; family Elaeagnaceae; genus Hippophae; species Hippophae tibetana. Next base: position 6,656,002 of record CM072808.1, on the reverse strand, counting down.
GTCAAAAACTTTAAATAGTAAATAAGTGATGTAAACGATGTTATTTGGGTACAAAAATGATTTTCCTTTTGAGGAAAATGCATATTGTTTAATTTGATATGAGCTTTAATTTTATATATTATAATATTCGTTTCCATACCACAGTCAAAAGTTATCTTCGTTGAAAGTCGTAACTCATATTTACCAAATGTGTTTTTGATTTTGAAAATTTGAACATTCCTCTTCTTTTTCTCTTCTCTATTTTTTTTTTGGAATAATAGAGATTGATTGAAAATATAAATAAAGAAAACCCTACGTCGGCACCAATATGTCCTTTATAGCTCTCTTGAATTAAACCAGAAGTAAGTAAAATGAAAATGGTCCGTCAAAATCTTTAAACACTAAATAAGTGATGTAAACGATGTTATTTGGGTACAAAAACGATTTTTTTCTTGCGAGACCAATGCATATTGTGTAATTTGATACGAGCTTCCATTTAATAAATTATAATATTCGTTTGGATACCCGAGTAATAAGTTATCTTCATTGAAAGTGCTTACTCTTTTTTACCAAATGTTTTTTTGTTTTTGAAAATGTGAACAAAATCTCCGTTCTTTTTTTCTACTCAATATTTTTTCAATAAGAGAGATTGATTGAAAATATAAAAAAACAAACCTAGATCGGCACCAATATCTTATTTATAGGTCTATTGAATTGAACCGGACGTAAGTAAAATGAAAATGGTGCGTCAAAAACTTTAAATAGTAAATAAGTGATGTAAACGATGTTATTTGGGTACAAAAATGATTTTCCTTTTGAGGAAAATGCATATTGTTTAATTTGATATGAGCTTTAATTTTATATATTATAATATTCGTTTTGATACACCAGTCAAAATTTATCTCCGTTGAAAGTCGTAACTCATATTTACCAAATGTGTTTTTCTCTTCTGTATTTTTTTTGGAATAATAGAGATTGATTGAAAATATAAATAAAGAAAACCCTACGTCGGCACCAATATGTCCTTTATAGCTCTCTTGAATTAAACCAGAAGTAAGTAAAATGAAAATGGTCCGTCAAAATCTTTAAACACTAAATAAGTGATGTAAACGATGTTATTTGGGTACAAAAACGATTTGTTTCTTGCGAGACCAATGCATATTGTGTAATTTGATACGAGCTTCCATTTAATAAATTGTAATATTCTTTGGATACCCGAGTAAAAATTTATCTCCGTTGAAAGTGCTTACTCTTTTTTAGCAAATGTTTTTTTGTTTTTGAAAATGTGAACAAAATCTCCGTTCTTTTTTTCTACTCAATATTTTTTCAATAAGAGAGATTGATTGAATATATAAATAAACAAACATTGATCGGCACCAATATACCCTTTATAGCTCTATTGAATTAAACCGGAAGTAAGTAAAATGAAAAAGGTGCGTCAAAAACTTTAAACAGGAAATAAGTGATGTAAACGATGTTATTTGGGTACAAAAATGATTTTCCTTTTAAGGAAAATGCATATTGTTTAATTTGATATGATCTTTAATTTTATATATTATAATATTCGTTTCGATACACCAGTCAAAAGTTATCTCCGTTGAAAGTCGTAACTCATATTTACCAAATGTGTTTTTCATTTTGAAAATTTGAACAACATTCCCCTTCTTTTTCTCTTCTCTATTTTTTTTGGAATAATAGAGATGATTAAAAATATAAATAAAGAAAACCCTAGGTCGGCACCAATATGTCCTTTATAGCTCTATTGAATTAAACCGGCAGTAAGTAAAATGAAAATGGTGCATCAAAATATTTAAACACTAAATAAGTGATGTAAACGATGTTATTTGGGTATAAAAACGATTTTCCTTTTGAGGGAAATGCATATTGTTTAATTTGATATGAGCTTTAATTTTATATATTATAATATTCGTTTCGATACCCCAGTCAAAAGTTATCTCCGTTGAAAGTCGTAACTCATATTTACCAAATGGGTTTTTGATTTTGAAATTTTGAACAACATTCCCCTTCTTTTTCTCTTCTCTATTTTTTTTTGGAATAATAGAGATTGATTGAAAATATAAATAAAGAAAACCCTACGTCGGCACCAATATGTCCTTTATAGCTCTCTTGAATTAAACCGGAAGTAAGTAAAATGAAAATGGTCCGTCAAAATCTTTAAACACTAAATAAGTGATGTAAACGATGTTATTTGGGTACAAAAATGATTTTCCTTTCAAAGAAAATGCATATTGTTTAATTTGATACGAGCATTAATTTGATATATTATAATATTCGATTCGATACCCCAGTCAAAAGTTATCTCCGTTGAAAGTTGTAACTCATATTTACCAATTGTGTTTTTCATTTTGAAAATTTGAACAACATTCCCCTTCTTTTTCTCTTCTCTATTTTTTTTGGAATAATAGAGATTGATTGAAAATACAAATAAAGAAAACCCTACGTCGGCACCAATATGTCCTTTATAGCTCTCTTGAATTAAACCGGAAGTAAGTAAAATGAAAATGGTCCGTCAAAATCTTTAAACACTAAATAAGTGATGTAAACGATTGTATTTGGGTATAAAAACGATTTTTTTCTTGCGATACCAATGCATATTGTGTAATTTGATACGAGCTTCCATTTAATAAATTATAATATTCGTTTGGATACCCGAGTAAAAATTTATCTCCGTTGAAAGTTGTCACTCTTTTTTACCAAATGATTTTTTGTTTTTGAAAATGTGAACAAAATCTCCGTTCTTTTTTTCTACTCAATATTTTTTCAATAAGAGAGATTGATTGAAAATATAAAAAAACAAACCTAGATCCGCACCAATATCTCCGTTATAGGTCTATTGAATTGAACCAGACGTAAGTAAAATGAAAATGGTGCGTCAAAAACTTTAAATAGTAAATAAGTGATGTAAACGATGTTATTTGGGTACAAAAATGATTTTCCTTTTGAGGAAAATGCATATTGTTTAATTTGATAAGAGCTTTAATTTTATATATTATAATATTCGTTTCGATACCCCAGTCAAAATTTATCTCCGTTGAAAGTCGTAACTCATATTTACCGAATGTGTTTTTGATTTTGAAAATTTGAACAACAGTCCCCTTCTTTTTCTCTTCTCTATTTTTTTTGGAATAATAGAGATTGATTGAAAATACAAATAAAGAAAACCCTACGTCGGCACCAATATGTCCTTTATAGCTCTCTTGAATTAAACCAGAAGTAAGTAAAATGAAAATGGTCCGTCAAAATCTTTAAACACTAAATAAGTGATGTAAACGATGTTTTTTGGGTACAAAAACGATTTTTTTCTTGCGAGACAAATGCATATTGTGTAATTTGATACGAGCTTCCATTTAATAAATTATAATATTCGTTTGGATACCCGAGTAATAAGTTATCTTCATTGAAAGTGCTTACTCTTTTTTACCAAATGTTTTTTTGTTTTTGAAAATGTGAACAAAATCTCCGTTCTTTTTTTCTACTCAATATTTTTTCAATAAGAGAGATTGATTGAAAATATAAAAAAACAAACCTAGATCGGCACCAATATCTTATTTATAGGTCTATTGAATTGAACCGGACGTAAGTAAAATGAAAATGGTGCGTCAAAAACTTTAAATAGTAAATAAGTGATGTAAACGATGTTATTTGGGTACAAAAATGATTTTCCTTTTGAGGAAAATGCATATTGTTTAATTTGATATGAGCTTTAATTTTATATATTATAATATTCGTTTCGATACACCAGTCAAAATTTATCTCCGTTGAAAGTCGTAACTCATATTTACCAAATGTGTTTTTCTCTTCTCTATTTTTTTTGGAATAATAGAGATTGATTGAAAATATAAATAAAGAAAACCCTACGTCGGCACCAATATGTCCTTTATAGCTCTCTTGAATTAAACCAGAAGTAAGTAAAATGAAAATGGTCCGTCAAAATCTTTAAACACTAAATAAGTGATGTAAACGATGTTATTTGGGTACAAAAACGATTTGTTTCTTGCGAGACCAATGCATATTGTGTAATTTGATACGAGCTTCCATTTAATAAATTATAATATTCGTTTGGATACCCGAGTAATAAGTTATCTTCATTGAAAGTGGTTACTCTTTTTTACCAAATGTTTTTTTGTTTTTGAAAATGTGAACAAAATCTCTGTTCTTTTTTTCTACTCAATATTTTTTCAATAAGAGAGATTGATTGAAAATATAAAAAAACAAACCTATATCGGCACCAATATCTCCTTTATAGGTCTATTGAATTGAACCGGACGTAAGTAAAATGAAAATGGTGCGTCAAAAACTTTAAATAGTAAATAAGTGATGTAAACGATGTTATTTGGGTACAAAAATGATTTTCCTTTTGAGGAAAATGCATATTGTTTAATTTGATATGAACTTTAATTTTATATATTATAATATTCATTTCGATACACCAGTCAAAAGTTATCTCCGTTGAAAGTCGTAACTCATATTTACCAAATGTGTTTTTCATTTTGAAAATTTGAACAACACTGCCCTTCTTTTTCTCTTCTCTATTTTTTTTGGAATAATAGAGATTGATTAAAAATATAAATAAAGAAAACCCTAGGTCGGCACCAATATGTCCTTTATAGCTCTCTTGAATTAAACCGGCAGTAAGTAAAATGAAAATGCTGCGTCAAAATATTTAAACAATAAATAAGTGATGTAAACGATGTTATTTGGGTATAAAAACGATTTTCCTTTTGAGGGAAATGCATATTGTTTAATTTGATATGAGCTTTAATTTTATATATTATAATATTCGTTTCGATACCCCAGTCAAAAGTTATCTCCGTTGAAAGTCGTAACTCATATTTACCAAATGGGTTTTTGATTTTGAAAATTTGAACAACATTCCCCTTCTTTTTCTCTTCTCTATTTTTTTTTGGAATAATAGAGATTGATTGAAAATATAAATAAAGAAAACCCTACGTCGGCACCAATATGTCCTTTATAGCTCTCTTGAATTAAACCGGAAGTAAGTAAAATGAAAATGGTCCGTCAAAATCTTTAAACACTAAATAAGTGATGTAAACGATGTTATTTGGGTACAAAAATGATTTTCCTTTCGAGGAAAATGCATATTGTTTAATTTGATACGAGCATTAATTTGATATATTATAATATTCGTTTCGATACCCCAGTCAAAAGTTATCTCCGTTGAAAGTTGTAACTCATATTTACCAATTGTGTTTATCATTTTGAAAATTTGAACAACATTCCCCTTCTTTTTCTCTTCTCTATTTTTTTTGGAATAATAGAGATTGATTAAAAATATAAATAAAGAAAACCCTAGGTCGGCACCAATATCTCCTTTATAGCTCTCTTGAATTAAACCAGCAGTAAGTAAAATGAAAATGGTGCGTAAAAATATTTAAACACTAAATAAGTGATGTAAACGATGTTATTTGGGTATAAAAACGATTTTTTTCTTGCGATACCAATGCATATTGTGTAATTTGATACGAGCTTCTATTTAATAAATTATAATATTCGTTTGGATACCCTAGTAAAAATTTATCTCCGTTGAAAGTTGTTACTCTTTTTTACCAAATGTTTTTTGTTTTTGAAAATGTGAACAAAATCTCCGTTCTTTTTTTCTACTCAATATTTTTTCAATAAGAGAGATTGATTGAAAATATAAAAAAACAAACCTAGATCCGCACCAATATCTCCTTTATAGGTCTATTGAATTGAACCAGACGTAAGTAAAATGAAAATGGTGCGTCAAAAACTTTAAATAGTAAATAAGTGATGTAAACGATGTTATTTGGGTACAAAAATGATTTTCCTTTTGAGGAAAATGCATATTGTTTAATTTGATATGAGCTTTAATTTTATATATTATAATATTCGTTTCCATACCACAGTCAAAAGTTATCTCCGTTGAAAGTCGTAACTCATATTTACCAAATGTGTTTTTGATTTTGAAAATTTGAACATTCCTCTTCTTTTTCTCTTCTCTATTTTTTTTTGGAATAATAGAGATTGATTGAAAATATAAATAAAGAAAACCCTACGTCGGCACCAATATGTCCTTTATAGCTCTCTTGAATTAAACCAGAAGTAAGTAAAATGAAAATGGTCCGTGAAAATCTTTAAACACTAAATAAGTGATGTAAACGATGTTATTTGGGTACAAAAACGATTTTTTTCTTGCGAGACCAATGCATATTGTGTAATTTGATACGAGCTTCCATTTAATAAATTATAATATTCGTTTGGATACCCTAGTAATAAGTTATCTTCATTGAAAGTGCTTACTCTTTTTTAACAAATGTTTTTTTGTTTTTGAAAATGTGAACAAAATCTCCGTTCTTTTTTTCTACTCAATATTTTTTCAATAAGAGAGATTGATTGAAAATATAAAAAAACAAACCTAGATCGGCACCAATATCTTATTTATAGGTCTATTGAATTGAACCGGACGTAAGTAAAATGAAAATGGTGTGTCAAAAACTTTAAATAGTAAATAAGTGATGTAAACGATGTTATTTGGGTACAAAAATGATTTTCCTTTTAAGGAAAATGCATATTGTTTAATTTGATATGAGCTTTAATTTTATATATTATAATATTCGTTTCGATACACTAGTCAAAAGTTATCTCCGTTGAAAGTCGTAACTCATATTTACCAAATGTGTTTCTCTCTTCTCTATTTCTTTTGGAATAATAGAGATTGATTGAAAATATAAATAAAGAAAACCCTACGTCGGCACCAATATGTCCTTTATAGCTCTCTTGAATTAAACCAGAAGTAAGTAAAATGAAAATGGTCCGTCAAAATCTTTAAACACTAAATAAGTGATGTAAACGATGTTATTTGGGTACAAAAACGATTTTTTTCTTGCGAGACCAATGCATATTGTGTAATTTGATACGAGCTTCCATTTAATAAATTATAATATTCGTTTGGATACCCGAGTAATAGGTTATCTTGATTGAAAGTGCTTAGTCTTTTTTACCAAATGTTTTTTTGTTTTTGAAAATGTGAACAAAATCTCCGTTCTTTTTTTCTACTCAATATTTTTTCAATAAGAGAGATTGATTGAAAATATAAAAAAACAAACCTAGATCGGCACCAATATCTCCTTTATAGGTCTATTGAATTGAACCGGACGTAAGTAAAATGAAAATGGTGCGTCAAAAACTTTAAACAGGAAATAAGTGATGTAAACGATGTTATTTGGGTACAAAAATGATTTTCCTTTTGAGGAAAATGCATATTGTTTAATTTGATATGAGCTTTAATTTTATATATTATAATATTCTTTTCGATACACCAGTCAAAAGTTATCTCCGTTGAAAGTCGTAACTCATATTTACCAAATGTATTTTTCATTTTGAAAATTTGAACAACATTCCCCTTCTTTTTCTCTTCTCTATTTTTTTTGGAATAATAGAGATTGATTAAAAATACAAATAAAGAAAACCCTAGGTCGGCACCAATATGTCCTTTATAGCTCTCTTGAATTAAACCGGCAGTAAGTAAAATGAAAATGGTGCGTCAAAATATTTAAACAATAAATAAGTGATGTAAACGATGTTATTTGGGTATAAAAACGATTTTTTTCTTGCGATACCAATGCATATTGTGTAATTTGATACGAGCTTCCATTTAATAAATTATAATATTCATTTGGATACCCGAGTAAAAATTTATCTCCGTTGAAAGTGCTTACTCTTTTTTACCAAATGTTTTTTTGTTTTTAAAAATGTGAACAAAATCTCCGTTCTTTTTTTCTACTCAATATTTTTTCAATAAGAGAGATTGATAGAAAATATAAAAAAGCAAACCTAGATCGGCACCAATATACCCTTTATAGCTCTATTGAATTAAACCGGAAGTAAGTAAAATGAAAATGGTGCGTCAAAAACTTTAAATAGTAAATAAGTGATGTAAACGATGTTATTTGGGTACAAAAATGATTTTCCTTTTGAGGAAAATGCATATTGTTTAATTTGATATGAGCTTTAATTTTATATATTATAATATTCGTTTCGATACCCCAGTCAAAAGTTATCTCCGTTGAAAGTCGTAACTCATATTTACCAAATGTGTTTTTGATTTTGAAAATTTGAACAACATTCCCCTTCTTTTTCTCTTCTCTATTTTTTTTTGGAATAATAGAGGTTGATTGAAAATATAAATAAAGAAAACCCTACGTCGGCACCAATATGTCCTTTATAGCTCTCTTGAATTAAACCAGAAGTAAGTAAAATGAAAATGGTCCGTCAAAATCTTTAAACACTAAATAAGTGATGTAAACGATGTTATTTGTGTACAAAAACGATTTTTTTCTTGCGAGACCAATGCATATTGTGTAATTTGATACGAGCTTCCATTTAATAAATTATAATATTCGTTTGGATACCCGAGTAATAGGTTATCTTGATTGAAAGTGCTTAGTCTTTTTTACCAAATGTTTTTTTGTTTTTGAAAATGTGAACAAAATCTCCGTTCTTTTTTTCTACTCAATATTTTTTCAATAAGAGAGATTGATTGAAAATATAAAAAAACAAACCTAGATCGGCACCAATATCTCCTTTATAGGTCTATTGAATTGAACCAGACGTAAGTAAAATGAAAATGGTGCGTCAAAAACTTTAAACAGGAAATAAGTGATGTAAACGATGTTATTTGGGTACAAAAATGATTTTCCTTTTGAGGAAAATGCATATTGTTTAATTTGATATGAGCTATAATTTTATATATTATAATATTCTTTTCGATACACCAGTCAAAAGTTATCTCCGTTGAAAGTCGTAACTCATATTTACCAAATGTATTTTTCATTTTGAAAATTTGAACAACATTCCCCTTCTTTTTCTCTTCTCTATTTTTTTTGGCATAATAGAGATTGATTAAAAATATAAATAAAGAAAACCCTAGGTCGGCACCAATATGTCCTTTATAGCTCTCTTGAATTAAACCGGCAGTAAGTAAAATGAAAATGGTGCGTCAAAATATTTAAACAATAAATAAGTGATGTAAACGATGTTATTTGGGTATAAAAACGATTTTTTTCTTGCGATACCAATGCATATTGTGTAATTTGATACGAGCTTCTATTTAATAAATTATAATATTCGTTTGGATACCCGAGTAAAAATTTATCTCCGTTGAAAGTGCTTACTCTTTTTTACCAAATGTTTTTTTGTTTTTGAAAATGTGAACAAAATCTCCGTTCTTTTTTTCGACTCAATATTTTTTCAATAAGAGAGATTGATTGAATATATAAATAAACAAACCTTGATCGGCACCAATATACCGTTTATAGCTCTATTGAATTAAACCGGAAGTAAGTAAAATGAAAAAGGTGCGTCAAAAACTTTAAACAGGAAATAAGTGATGTAAACGATGTTATTTGGGTACAAAAATGATTTTCCTTTTGAGGAAAATGCATATTGTTTTATTTGATATGAGCTTAAATTTTATATATTATAATATTCGTTTCGATACCCCAGTCCAAAGTAATCTCCGTTGAAAGTCGTAACTCAAATTTACCAAATGTGTTTTTGATTTTGAAAATTTGAACAACATTCCCCTTCTTTTTCTCTTCTCTATTTTTTTTTGGAATAATAGAGATTGATTGAAAATATAAATAAATAAAACCCTACGTCGGCACCAATATGTCCTTTATAGCTCTCTTGAATTAAACCAGAAGTAAAATGAAAATGGTCCGTCAAAATCTTTAAACACTAAATAAGTGATGTAAACGATGTTATTTGGGTACAAAAACGATTTTTTTCTTGCGAGACCAATGCATATTGTGTAATTTGATACGAGCTTCCATTTAATAAATTATAATATTCGTTTGGATACCCGAGTAAAAATTTATCTCCGTTGAAAGTACTTACTCTTTTTTACCAAATGTTTTTTTGTTTTTGAAAATGTGAACAAAATCTCCGTTCTTTTTTTCTACTCAATATTTTTTCAATAAGAGAGATTGATTGAAAATATAAAAAAAAAACCTAGATCCGCACCAATATCTCCTTTATAGGTCTATTGAATTGAAGCGGACGTAAGTAAAATGAAAATGGTTCGTCAAAAACTTTAAATAGTAAATAAGTGATGTAAACGATGTTATTTGGGTACAAAAATGATTTTCCTTTTGAGGAAAATGCATATTGTTTAATTTGATATGAGCTATAATTTTATATATTATAATATTCATTTCGATACCCCAGTCAAAAGTTATCTCCGTTGAAAGTCGTAACTCATATTTACCAAATGTGTTTTTGATTTTGAAAATTTGAAAAACATTCCCCTTCTTTTTCTCTTCTCTATTTCTTTTTGGAATAATAGAGACTGATTGAAAATATAAATAAAGAAAACCCTACATCGGCACCAATATGTCCTTTATAGCTCTCTTTAATTAAACCGGAAGTAAGTAAAATGAAAATGGTCCGTCAAAATCTTTAAACACTAAATAAGTGATGTAAACGATGTTATTTGGGTACAAAAATGATTTTCCTTTCGAGGAAAATGCATATTGTTTAATTTGATACGAGCTTTAATTTGATATATTATAATATTCGTTTCGATACCCCAGTCAAAAGTTATCTCCGTTGAAAGTTGTAATTCATATTTACCAAATGTGTTTTTCATTTTGAAAATTTGAACAACATTCCCCTTCTTTTTCTCTTCTCTATTTTTTTTTGGAATAATAGAGATTGATTGAAAATATAAATAAAGAAAACCCTACGTCGGCACCAATATGTCCTTTATAGCTCTCTTGAATTAAACCAGAAGTAAAATGAAAATGGTCCGTCAAAAACTTTAAACAGGAAATAAGTGATGTAAACGATGTTATTTGGGTACAAAAATGATTTTCCTTTCGAGGAAAATGCATATTGTTTAATTTGATATGAGCTTTAATTTGATATATTATAATATTCGTTTCGATACCCCAGTCAAAAGTTATCTCCGTTGAAAGTTGTAACTCATATTTACCAAATGTGTTTTTCATTTTGAAAATTTGAACAACATTCCCCTTCTTTTTCTCTTCTCTATTTTTTTTGGAATAATAGAGATTGATTAAAAATATAAATAAAGAAAACCCTAGGTCGGCACCAATATGTCCTTTATAGCTCTCTTGAATTAAACCGGCAGTAAGTAAAATGAAAATGGTGCGTCAAAATATTTAAACACTAAATAAGTGATGTAAACGATGTTATTTGGGCACAAAAACGATTTTTTTCTTGCGATACCAATGCATATTGTGTAATTTGATACGAGCTTCCATTTAATAAATTATAATATTCGTTTGGATACCCGAGTAAAAATTTATCTCCGTTGAAAGTGCTTACTCTTTTTTACCAAATGTTTTTTTGTTTTTGAAAATGTGAACAAAATCTCCGTTCTTTTTTTCTACTCAATATTTTTTCAATAAGAGAGATTGATTGAAAATATAAAAAAACAAACCTAGATCGGCACCAATATCTCCTTTATAGGTCTATTGAATTGAACCGGACGTAAGTAAAATGAAAATGGTGCGTCAAAAACTTTAAACAGGAAATAAGTGATGTAAACGATGTTATTTGGGTACAAAAATGATTTTCCTTTTGAGGAAAATGCATATTGTTTAATTTGATATGAGCTATAATTTTATATATTATAATATTCTTTTCGATACACCAGTCAAAAGTTATCTCCGTTGAAAGTCGTAACTCATATTTACCAAATGTATTTTTCATTTTGAAAATTTGAACAACATTCCCCTTCTTTTTCTCTTCTCTATTTTTTTTGGAATAATAGAGATTGATTAAAAATATAAATAAAGAAAACCCTAGGTCGGCACCAATATGTCCTTTATAGCTCTCTTGAATTAAACCGGCAGTAAGTAAAATGAAAATGGTGCGTCAAAATATTTAAACAATAAATAAGTGATGTAAACGATGTTATTTGGGTATAAAAACGATTTTTTTCTTGCGATACCAATGCATATTGTGTAATTTGATACGAGCTTCTATTTAATAAATTATAATATTCGTTTGGATACCCGAGTAAAAATTTATCTCCGTTGAAAGTGCTTACTCTTTTTTACCAAATGTTTTTTTGTTTTTGAAAATGTGAACAAAATCTCCGTTCTTTTTTTCGACTCAATATTTTTTCAATAAGAGAGATTGATTGAATATATAAATAAACAAACCTTTATCGGCACCAATATACCGTTTATAGCTCTATTGAATTAAACCGGAAGTAAGTAAAATGAAAAAGGTGCGTCAAAAACTTTAAACAGGAAATAAGTGATGTAAACGATGTTATTTGGGTACAAAAATGATTTTCCTTTTGAGGAAAATGCATATTGTTTAATTTGATATGAGCTTAAATTTTATATATTATAATATTCGTTTCGATACCCCAGTCCAAAGTAATCTCCGTTGAAAGTCGTAACTCAAATTTACCAAATGTGTTTTTGATTTTGAAAATTTGAACAACATTCCCCTTCTTTTTCTCTTCTCTATTTTTTTTGGAATAATAGAGATTGATTGAAAATATAAATAAATAAAACCCTACGTCGGCACCAATATGTCCTTTATAGCTCTCTTGAATTAAACCAGAAGTAAAATGAAAATGGTCCGTCAAAATCTTTAAACACTAAATAAGTGATGTAAACGATGTTATTTGGGTACAAAAACGATTTTTTTCTTGCGAGACCAATGCATATTGTGTAATTTGATACGAGCTTCCATTTAATAAATTATAATATTCGTTTGGATACCCGAGTAAAAATTTCTCTCCGTTGAAAGTGCTTACTCTTTTTTACCAAATGTTTTTTTGTTTTTGAAAATGTGAACAAAATCTCCGTTCTTTTTTTCTACTCAATATTTTTTCAATAAGAGAGATTGATTGAAAATATAAAAAAACAAACCTAGATCGGCACCAATATCTTATTTATAGGTCTATTGAATTGAACCGGACGTAAGTAAAATGAAAATGGTCCGTCAAAAACTTTAAACAGGAAATAAGTGATGTAAACGATGTTATTTGGGTACAAAAAGGATTTTCCTTTCGAGGAAAATGCATATTGTTTAATTTGATATGAGCTTTAATTTGATATATAATAATATTCGTTTCGATACCCCTGTCAAAAGTTATCTCCGTTGAAAGTTGTAACTCATATTTACCAAATGTGTTTTTCATTTTGAAAATTTGAACAACATTCCCCTTCTTTTTCTCTTCTCTATTTTTTTTGGAATAATAGAGATTGATTAAAAATATAAATAAAGAAAACCCTAGGTCGGCACCAATATGTCCTTTATAGCTCTCTTGAATTAAACCGGCAGTAAGTAAAATGAAAATGGTGCGTCAAAACATTTAAACACTAAATAAGTGATGTAAACGATGTTATTTGGGCACAAAAACGATTTTTTTCTTGCGATACCAATGCATATTGTGTAATTTGATACGAGCTTCCATTTAATAAATTATAATATTCGTTTGGATACCCGAGTAAAAATTTATCTCCGTTGAAAGTGCTTACTCTTTTTTACCAAATGTTTTTTTGTTTTTGAAAATGTGAACAAAATCTCCGTTCTTTTTTTCTACTCAATATTTTTTCAATAAGAGAGATTGATTGAAAATATAAAAAAAAAACCTAGATCCGCACCAATATCTCCTTTATAGGTCTATTGAATTGAACCGGACGTAAGTAAAATGAAAATGGTTCGTCAAAAACTTTAAATAGTAAATAAGTGATGTAAACGATGTTATTTGGGTACAAAAATGATTTTCCTTTTGAGGAAAATGCATATTGTTTAATTTGATATGAGCTATAATTTTATATATTATAATATTCATTTCGATACCCCAGTCAAAAGTTATCTCCGTTGAAAGTCGTAACTCATATTTACCAAATGTGTTTTTGATTTTGAAAATTTGAAAAACATTCCCCTTCTTTTTCTCTTCTCTATTTCTTTTTGGAATAATAGAGACTGATTGAAAATATAAATAAAGAAAACCCTACGTCGGCACCAATATGTCCTTTATAGCTCTCTTGAATTAAACCGGCAGTAAGTAAAATGAAAATGGTGCGTCAAAATATTTAAACACTAAATAAGTGATGTAAACGATGTTATTTGGGCACAAAAACGATTTTTTTCTTGCGATACCAATGCATATTGTGTAATTTGATACGAGCTTCCATTTAATAAATTATAATATTCGTTTGGATACCCGAGTAAAAATTTATCTCCGTTGAAAGTACTTACTCTTTTTTACCAAATGTTTTTTTGTTTTTGAAAATGTGAACAAAATCTCCGTTCTTTTTTTCTACTCAATATTTTTTCAATAAGAGAGATTGATTGAAAATATAAAAAAACAAACCTAGATTCGCACCAATATCTCCTTTATAGGTCTATTGAATTGAACCAGACGTAAGTAAAATGAAAATGGTGCGTCAAAAACTTTAAATAGTAAATAAGTGATGTAAACGATGTTATTTGGGTACAAAAATGATTTTCCTTTTGAGGAAAATGCATATTGTTTAATTTGATATGAGCTTTAATTTTATATATTATAATATTCGTTTCGATACCCCAGTCAAAAGTTATCTCCGTTGAAAGCCGTAACTCAAATTTACCAAATGTGTTTTTGATTTTGAAAATTTGAACAACATTCCCCTTCTTTTTCTCTTCTCTATTTTTTTTTGGAATAATAGAGATTGATTGAAAATATAAATAAAGAAAACCCTACGTCGGCACCAATATGTCCTTTATAGCTCTCTTGAATTAAACCAGAAGTAAAATGAAAATGGTCCGTCAAAATCTTTAAACACTAAATAAGTGATGTAAACGATGTTATTTGGGTACAAAAACGATTTTTTTCTTGCGAGACCAATGCATATTGTGTAATTTGATACGAGCTTCCATTTAATAAATTATAATATTCGTTTGGATACCCGAGTAAAAAGTTATCTTCATTGAAAGTGCTTACTATTTTTTACCAAATGTTTTTTTGTTTTTGAAAATGTGAGCAAAATCTACGTTCTTTTTTTCTACTCAATATTTTTTCAATAAGAGAGATTGATTGAAAATATAAAAAAACAAACCTAGATCCGCACCAATATCTCCTTTATAGGTCTATTGAATTGAACCGGACGTAAGTAAAATGAAAATGGTTCGTCAAAAACTTTAAATAGTAAATAAGTGATGTAAACGATGTTATTTGGGTACAAAAATGATTTTCCTTTTGAGGAAAATGCATATTGTTTAATTTGATATGAGCTTTAATTTTATATATTATAATATTCGTTTCGATACCCCAGTCAAAAGTTATCTCGGTTGAAAGTCGTAACTCATATTTACCAAATGTGTTTTTGATTTTGAAAATTTGAACAACATTCCCCTTCTTTTTCTCTTCTCTATTTATTTTTGGAATAATAGAGATTGATTGAAAATATAAATAAAGAAAACCCTACGTCGGCACCAATATGTCCTTTATAGCTCTCTTGAATTAAACCGGAAGTAAGTAAAATGAAAATGGTCCGTCAAAATCTTTAAACACTAAATAAGTGATGTAAACGATGTTATTTGGGTACAAAAATGATTTTCCTTTCGAGGAAAATGCATATTGTTTAATTTGATACGAGCTTTAATTTGATATATTATAATATTCGTTTCGATACCCGAGTCAAAAGTTATCTCCGTTGAAAGTTGTAACTCATATTTACCAAATGTGTTTTTGATTTTGAAAATTTGAACAACATTCCCCTTCTTTTTCTCTTCTCTATTTTTTTTTTGGAATAATAGAGATTGATTGAAAATATAAATAAAGAAAACCCTACGTCGGCACCAATATGTTTTTTATAGCTCTCTTGAATTAAACCAGAAGTAAAATGAAAATGGTCCGTCAAAAACTTTAAACAGGAAATAAGTGATGTAAACGATGTTATTTGGGTACAAAAAGGATTTTCCTTTCGAGGAAAATGCATATTGTTTAATTTGATATGAGCTTTAATTTGATATATAATAATATTCGTTTCGATACCCCTGTCAAAAGTTATCTCCGTTGAAAGTTGTAACTCATATTTACCAAATGTGTTTTTCATTTTGAAAATTTGAACAACATTCCCCTTCTTTTTCTCTTCTCTATTTTTTTTGGAATAATAGAGATTGATTAAAAATATAAATAAAGAAAACCCTAGGTCGGCACCAATATGTCCTTTATAGCTCTCTTGAATTAAACCGGCAGTAAGTAAAATGAAAATGGTACGTCAAAACATTTAAACACTAAATAAGTGATGTAAACGATGTTATTTGGGCACAAAAACGATTTTTTTTCTTGCGATACCAATGCATATTGTGTAATTTGATACGAGCTTCCATTTAATAAATTATAATATTCGTTTGGATACCCGAGTAAAAATTTATCTCCGTTGAAAGTGCTTACTCTTTTTTACCAAATGTTTTTTTGTTTTTGAAAATGTGAACAAAATCTCCGTTCTTTTTTTCTACTCAATATTTTTTCAATAAGAGAGATTGATTGAAAATATAAAAAAACAAACCTAGATCCGCACCAATATCTCCTTTATAGGTCTATTGAATTGAACCAGACGTAAGTAAAATGAAAATGGTGCGTCAAAAACTTTAAATAGTAAATAAGTGATGTAAACAATGTTATTTGGGTACAAAAATGATTTTCCTTTTGAGGAAAATGCATATTGTTTAATTTGATATGAGCTTTAATTTTATATATTATAATATTCGTTTCGATACCCCAGTCAAAATTTATCTCCGTTGAAAGTCGTAACTCAAATTTACCAAATGTGTTTTTGATTTTGAAAATTTGAACAACATTCCCCTTCTTTTTCTCTTCTCTATTTTTTTTTGGAATAAAAGAGATTGATTGAAAATATAAATAAAGAAAACCCTGCATCGGCACCAATATGTCCTTTATAGCTCTCTTGAATTAAACCAGAAGTAAAATGAAAATGGTCCGTCAAAATCTTTAAACACTAAATAAGTGATGTAAACGATGTTATTTGGGTACAAAAATGATTTTCCTTTCGAGGAAAATGCATATTGTTTAATTTGATATATTATAATATTCGTTTCGATACCCCAGTCAAAAGTTATCTCCGTTGAAAGTTGTAACTCATATTTACCAAATGTGTTTTTGATTTTGAAAATTTGAACAACATTCCCCTTCTTTTTCTCTACTCTATTTTTTTTTGGAATAATAGAGATTGATTGAAAATATAAATAAATAAAACCCTACGTCGGCACCAATATGTCCTTTATAGCTCTCTTGAATTAAACCAGAAGTAAAATGAAAATGGTCCGTCAAAATCTTTAAACACTAAATAAGTGATGTAAACGATGTTATTTGGGTACAAAAACGATTTTTTTCTTGCGAGACCAATTCATATTGTGTAATTTGATACGAGCTTCCATTTAATAAATTATAATATTCGTTTGGATACCCGAGTAAAAAGTTATCTTCATTGAAAGTGCTTACTATTTTTTACCAAATGTTTTTTTGTTTTTGAAAATGTGAGCAAAATCTACGTTCTTTTTTTCTACTCAATATTTTTTCAATAAGAGAGATTGATTGAAAATATAAAAAAACAAACCTAGATCCGCACCAATATCTCCTTTATAGGTCTATTGAATTGAACCGGACGTAAGTAAAATGAAAATGGTTCGTCAAAAACTTTAAATAGTAAATAAGTGATGTAAACGATGTTATTTGGGTACAAAAATGATTTTCCTTTTGAGGAAAATGCATATTGTTTAATTTGATATGAGCTTTAATTTTATATATTATAATATTCGTTTCGATACCCCAGTCAAAAGTTATCTCGGTTGAAAGTCGTAACTCATATTTACCAAATGTGTTTTTGATTTTGAAAATTTGAACAACATTCCCCTTCTTTTTCTCTTCTCTATTTCTTTTTGGAATAATAGAGATTGATTGAAAATATAAATAAAGAAAACCCTACGTCGGCACCAATATGTCCTTTATAGCTCTCTTGAATTAAACCGGAAGTAAGTAAAATGAAAATGGTCCGTCAAAATCTTTAAACACTAAATAAGTGATGTAAACGATGTTATTTGGGTACAAAAATGATTTTCCTTTCGAGGAAAATGCATATTGTTTAATTTGATACGAGCTTTAATTTGATATATTATAATATTCGTTTCGATACCCGAGTCAAAAGTTATCTCCGTTGAAAGTTGTAACTCATATTTACCAAATGTGTTTTTCATTTTGAAAATTTGAACAACATTCCCCTTCTTTTTCTCTTCTCTATTTTTTTTTTGGAATAATAGAGATTGATTGAAAATATAAATAAAGAAAACCCTACGTCGGCACCAATATGTTTTTTATAGCTCTCTTGAATTAAACCAGAAGTAAAATGAAAATGGTCCGTCAAAAACTTTAAACAGGAAATAAGTGATGTAAACGATGTTATTTGGGTACAAAAAGGATTTTCCTTTCGAGGAAAATGCATATTGTTTAATTTGATATGAGCTTTAATTTGATATATAATAATATTCGTTTCGATACCCCTGTCAAAAGTTATCTCCGTTGAAAGTTGTAACTCATATTTAGCAAATGTGTTTTTCATTTTGAAAATTTGAACAACATTCCCCTTCTTTTTCTCTTCTCTATTTTTTTTGGAATAATAGAGATTGATTAAAAATATAAATAAAGAAAACCCTAGGTCGGCACCAATATGTCCTTTATAGCTCTCTTGAATTAAACCGGCAGTAAGTAAAATGAAAATGGTGCGTCAAAACATTTAAACACTAAATAAGTGATGTAAACGATGTTATTTGGGCACAAAAACGATTTTTTTCTTGCGATACCAATGCATATTGTGTAATTTGATACGAGCTTCCATTTAATAAATTATAATATTCGTTTGGATACCCGAGTAAAAATTTATCTCCGTTGAAAGTGCTTACTCTTTTTTACCAAATGTTTTTTTGTTTTTGAAAATGTGAACAAAATCTCCGTTCTTTTTTTCTACTCAATATTTTTTCAATAAGAGAGATTGATTGAAAATATAAAAAAACAAACCTAGATCCGCACCAATATCTCCTTTATAGGTCTATTGAATTGAACCGGACGTAAGTAAAATGAAAATGGTTCGTCAAAAACTTTAAATAGTAAATAAGTGATGTAAACGATGTTATTTGGGTACAAAAATGATTTTCCTTTTGAGGAAAATGCATATTGTTTAATTTGATATGAGCTTTAATTTTATATATTATAATATTCGTTTCGATACCCCAGTCAAAAGTTATCTCGGTTGAAAGTCGTAACTCATATTTACCAAATGTGTTTTTGATTTTGAAAATTTGAACAACATTCCCCTTCTTTTTCTCTTCTCTATTTCTTTTTGGAATAATAGAGATTGATTGAAAATATAAATAAAGAAAACCCTACGTCGGCACCAATATGTCCTTTATAGCTCTCTTGAATTAAACCGGAAGTAAGTAAAATGAAAATGGTCCGTCAAAATCTTTAAACACTAAATAAGTGATGTAAACGATGTTTATTTGGGTACAAAAATGATTTTCCTTTTGAGGAAAATGCATATTGTTTAATTTGATATGAGCTTTAATTTTATATATTATAATATTCGTTTCGATACCCCAGTCAAAATTTCTCTCCGTTGAAAGTCGTAACTCAAATTTACCAAATGTGTTTTTGATTTTGAAAATTTGAACAACATTCCCCTTCTTTTTCTCTTCTCTATTTTTTTTTGGAATAAAAGAGATTGATTGAAAATATAAATAAAGAAAACCCTGCATCGGCACCAATATGTCCTTTATAGCTCTCTTGAATTAAACCAGAAGTAAAATGAAAATGGTCCGTCAAAATCTTTAAACACTAAATAAGTGATGTAAACGATGTTATTTGGGTACAAAAACGATTTTTTTCTTGCGAGACCAATGCATATTGTGTAATTTGATACGAGCTTCCATTTAATAAATTATAATATTCGTTTGGATACCCGAGTAAAAAGTTATCTTCATTGAAAGTGCTTACTATTTTTTACCAAATGTTTTTTTGTTTTTGAAAATGTGAACAAAATCTCCGTTCTTTTTTTCTACTCAATATTTTTTCAATAAGAGAGATTGATTGAAAATATAAAAAAACAAACCTAGATCCGCACCAATATCTCCTTTATAGGTCTATTGAATTGAACCGGACGTAAGTAAAATGAAAATGGTTCGTCAAAAACTTTAAATAGTAAATAAGTGATGTAAACGATGTTATTTGGGTACAAAAATGATTTTCCTTTTGAGGAAAATGCATATTGTTTAATTTGATATGAGCTTTAATTTTATATATTATAATATTCGTTTCGATACCCCAGTCAAAAGTTATCTCGGTTGAAAGTCGTAACTCATATTTACCAAATGTGTTTTTGATTTTGAAAATTTGAACAACATTCCCCTTCTTTTTCTCTTCTCTATTTCTTTTTGGAATAATAGAGATTGATTGAAAATATAAATAAAGAAAACCCTACGTCGGCACCAATATGTCCTTTATAGCTCTCTTGAATTAAACCGGAAGTAAGTAAAATGAAAATGGTCCGTCAAAATCTTTAAACACTAAATAAGTGATGTAAACGATGTTATTTGGGTACAAAAATGATTTTCCTTTCGAGGAAAATGCATATTGTTTAATTTGATACGAGCTTTAATTTGATATATTATAATATTCGTTTCGATACCCGAGTCAAAAGTTATCTCCGTTGAAAGTTGTAACTCATATTTACCAAATGTGTTTTTCATTTTGAAAATTTGAACAACATTCCCCTTCTTTTTCTCTTCTCTATTTTGTTTTTGGAATAATAGAGATTGATTGAAAATATAAATAAAGAAAACCCTACGTCGGCACCAATATGTTTTTTATAGCTCTCTTGAATTAAACCAGAAGTAAAATGAAAATGGTCCGTCAAAAACTTTAAACAGGAAATAAGTGATGTAAACGATGTTATTTGGGTACAAAAAGGATTTTCCTTTCGAGGAAAATGCATATTGTTTAATTTGATATGAGCTTTAATTTGATATATAATAATATTCGTTTCGATACCCCTGTCAAAAGTTATCTCCGTTGAAAGTTGTAACTCATATTTACCAAATGTGTTTTTCATTTTGAAAATTTGAACAACATTCCCCTTCTTTTTCTCTTCTCTATTTTTTTTGGAATAATAGAGATTGATTAAAAATATAAATAAAGAAAACCCTAGGTCGGCACCAATATGTCCTTTATAGCTCTCTTGAATTAAACCGGCAGTAAGTAAAATGAAAATGGTACGTCAAAACATTTAAACACTAAATAAGTGATGTAAACGATGTTATTTGGGCACAAAAACGATTTTTTTCTTGCGATACCAATGCATATTGTGTAATTTGATACGAGCTTCCATTTAATAAATTATAATATTCGTTTGGATACCCGAGTAAAAATTTATCTCCGTTGAAAGTGCTTACTCTTTTTTACCAAATGTTTTTTTGTTTTTGAAAATGTGAACAAAATCTCCGTTCTTTTTTTCTACTCAATATTTTTTCAATAAGAGAGATTGATTGAAAATATAAAAAAACAAACCTAGATCCGCACCAATATCTCCTTTATAGGTCTATTGAATTGAACCAGACGTAAGTAAAATGAAAATGGTGCGTCAAAAACTTTAAATAGTAAATAAGTGATGTAAACAATGTTATTTGGGTACAAAAATGATTTTCCTTTTGAGGAAAATGCATATTGTTTAATTTGATATGAGCTTTAATTTTATATATTATAATATTCGTTTCGATACCCCAGTCAAAATTTATCTCCGTTGAAAGTCGTAACTCAAATTTACCAAATGTGTTTTTGATTTTGAAAATTTGAACAACATTCCCCTTCTTTTTCTCTTCTCTATTTTTTTTTGGAATAAAAGAGATTGATTGAAAATATAAATAAAGAAAACCCTGCATCGGCACCAATATGTCCTTTATAGCTCTCTTGAATTAAACCAGAAGTAAAATGAAAATGGTCCGTCAAAATCTTTAAACACTAAATAAGTGATGTAAACGATGTTATTTGGGTACAAAAACGATTTTTTTCTTGCGAGACCAATGCATATTGTGTAATTTGATACGAGCTTCCATTTAATAAATTATAATATTCGTTTGGATACCCGAGTAAAAAGTTATCTTCATTGAAAGTGCTTACTATTTTTTACCAAATGTTTTTTTGTTTTTGAAAATGTGAACAAAATCTCCGTTCTTTTTTTCTACTCAATATTTTTTCAATAAGAGAGATTGATTGAAAATATAAAAAAACAAACCTAGATCCGCACCAATATCTCCTTTATAGGTCTATTGAATTGAACCGGACGTAAGTAAAATGAAAATGGTTCGTCAAAAACTTTAAATAGTAAATAAGTGATGTAAACGATGTTATTTGGGTACAAAAATGATTTTCCTTTTGAGGAAAATGCATATTGTTTAATTTGATATGAGCTTTAATTTTATATATTATAATATTCGTTTCGATACCCCAGTCAAAAGTTATCTCCGTTGAAAGTCGTAACTCATATTTACCAAATGTGTTTTTGATTTTGAAAATTTGAACAACATTCCCCTTCTTTTTCTCTTCTCTATTTTTTTTTTGAATAATAGAGATTGATTGAAAATATAAATAAAGAAAACCCTACGTCGGCACCAATATGTCCTTTATAGCTCTCTTGAATTAAACCGGAAGTAAGTAAAATGAAAATGGTCCGTCAAAATCTTTAAACACTAAATAAGTGATGTAAACGATGTTATTTGGGTACAAAAATGATTTTCCTTTCGAGGAAAATGCATATTGTTTAATTTGATATATTATAATATTCGTTTCGATACCCCAGTCAAAAGTTATCTCCGTTGAAAGTTGTAACTCATATTTACCAAATGTGTTTTTGATTTTGAAAATTTGAACAACATTCCCCTTCTTTTTCTCTACTCTATTTTTTTTTGGAATAATAGAGATTGATTGAAAATATAAATAAAGAAAACCCTACGTCGGCACCAATATGTCCTTTATAGCTCTCTTGAATTAAACCAGAAGTAAAATGAAAATGGTCCGTCAAAATCTTTAAACACTAAATAAGTGATGTAAACGATGTTATTTGGGTACAAAAACGATTTTTTTCTTGCGAGACCAATTCATATTGTGTAATTTGATACGAGCTTCCATTTAATAAATTATAATATTCGTTTGGATACCCGAGTAAAAAGTTATCTTCATTGAAAGTGCTTACTATTTTTTACCAAATGTTTTTTTGTTTTTGAAAATGTGAGCAAAATCTACGTTCTTTTTTTCTACTCAATATTTTTTCAATAAGAGAGATTGATTGAAAATATAAAAAAACAAACCTAGATCCGCACCAATATCTCCTTTATAGGTCTATTGAATTGAACCGGACGTAAGTAAAATGAAAATGGTGCGTCAAAAACTTTAAATAGTAAATAAGTGATGTAAACGATGTTATTTGGGTACAAAAATGATTTTCCTTTTGAGGAAAATGCATATTGTTTAATTTGATATGAGCTTTAATTTTATATATTATAATATTCATTTCGATACCCCAGTCAAAATTTATCTCCGTTGAAAGTCGTAACTCAAATTTACCAAATGTGTTTTTGATTTTGAAAATTTGAACAACATTCCCCTTCTTTTTCTCTTCTCTATTTTTTTTTGGAATAAAAGAGATTGATTGAAAATATAAATAAAGAAAACCCTGCATCGGCACCAATATGTCCTTTATAGCTCTCTTGAATTAAACCAGAAGTAAAATGAAAATGGTCCGTCAAAATCTTTAAACACTAAATAAGTGATGTAAAGGATGTTATTTGGGTACAAAAACGATTTTTTTCTTGCGAGACCAATGCATATTGTGTAATTTGATACGAGCTTCCATTTAATAAATTATAATATTCGTTTGGATACCCGAGTAAAAAGTTATCTTCATTGAAAGTGCTTACTATTTTTTACCAAATGTTTTTTTGTTTTTGAAAATGTGAACAAAATCTCCGTTCTTTTTTTCTACTCAATATTTTTTCAATAAGAGAGATTGATTGAAAATATAAAAAAACAAACCTAGATCCGCACCAATATCTCCTTTATAGGTCTATTGAATTGAACCGGACGTAAGTAAAATGAAAATGGTTCGTCAAAAACTTTAAATAGTAAATAAGTGATGTAAACGATGTTATTTGGGTACAAAAATGATTTTCCTTTTGAGGAAAATGCATATTGTTTAATTTGATATGAGCTTTAATTTTATATATTATAATATTCGTTTCGATACCCCAGTCAAAAGTTATCTCCGTTGAAAGTCGTAACTCATATTTACCAAATGTGTTTTTGATTTTGAAAATTTGAACAACATTCCCCTTCTTTTTCTCTTCTCTATTTTTTTTTTGAATAATAGAGATTGATTGAAAATATAAATAAAGAAAACCCTACGTCGGCACCAATATGTCCTTTATAGCTCTCTTGAATTAAACCGGAAGTAAGTAAAATGAAAATGGTCCGTCAAAATCTTTAAACACTAAATAAGTGATGTAAACGATGTTATTTGGGTACAAAAATGATTTTCCTTTCGAGGAAAATGCATATTGTTTAATTTGATATATTATAATATTCGTTTCGATACACCAGTCAAAAGTTATCTCCGTTGAAAGTTGTAACTCATATTTACCAAATGTGTTTTTGATTTTGAAAATTTGAACAACATTCCCCTTCTTTTTCTCTACTCTATTTTTTTTTGGAATAATAGAGATTGATTGAAAATATAAATAAAGAAAACCCTACGTCGGCACCAATATGTCCTTTATAGCTCTCTTGAATTAAACCAGAAGTAAAATGAAAATGGTCCGTCAAAATCTTTAAACACTAAATAAGTGATGTAAACGATGTTATTTGGGTACAAAAACGATTTTTTTCTTGCGAGACCAATTCATATTGTGTAATTTGATACGAGCTTCCATTTAATAAATTATAATATTCGTTTGGATACCCGAGTAAAAAGTTATCTTCATTGAAAGTGCTTACTATTTTTTACCAAATGTTTTTTTGTTTTTGAAAATGTGAGCAAAATCTACGTTCTTTTTTTCTACTCAATATTTTTTCAATAAGAGAGATTGATTGAAAATATAAAAAAACAAACCTAGATCCGCACCAATATCTCCTTTATAGGTCTATTGAATTGAACCGGACGTAAGTAAAATGAAAATGGTTCGTCAAAAACTTTAAATAGTAAATAAGTGATGTAAACGATGTTATTTGGGTACAAAAATGATTTTCCTTTTGAGGAAAATGCATATTGTTTAATTTGATATGAGCTTTAATTTTATATATTATAATATTCGTTTCGATACCCCAGTCAAAAGTTATCTCGGTTGAAAGTCGTAACTCATATTTACCAAATGTGTTTTTGATTTTGAAAATTTGAACAACATTCCCCTTCTTTTTCTCTTCTCTATTTCTTTTTGGAATAATAGAGATTGATTGAAAATATAAATAAAGAAAACCCTACGTCGGCACCAATATGTCCTTTATAGCTCTCTTGAATTAAACCGGAAGTAAGTAAAATGAAAATGGTCCGTCAAAATCTTTAAACACTAAATAAGTGATGTAAACGATGTTATTTGGGTACAAAAATGATTTTCCTTTCGAGGAAAATGCATATTGTTTAATTTGATACGAGCTTTAATTTGATATATTATAATATTCGTTTCGATACCCGAGTCAAAAGTTATCTCCGTTGAAAGTTGTAACTCATATTTACCAAATGTGTTTTTCATTTTGAAAATTTGAACAACATTCCCCTTCTTTTTCTCTTCTCTATTTTTTTTTTGGAATAATAGAGATTGATTGAAAATATAAATAAAGAAAACCCTACGTCGGCACCAATATGTTTTTTATAGCTCTCTTGAATTAAACCAGAAGTAAAATGAAAATGGTCCGTCAAAAACTTTAAACAGGAAATAAGTGATGTAAACGATGTTATTTGGGTACAAAAAGGATTTTCCTTTCGAGGAAAATGCATATTGTTTAATTTGATATGAGCTTTAATTTGATATATAATAATATTCGTTTCGATACCCCTGTCAAAAGTTATCTCCGTTGAAAGTTGTAACTCATATTTACCAAATGTGTTTTTCATTTTGAAAATTTGAACAACATTCCCCTTCTTTTTCTCTTCTCTATTTTTTTTGGAATAATAGAGATTGATTAAAAATATAAATAAAGAAAACCCTAGGTCGGCACCAATATGTCCTTTATAGCTCTCTTGAATTAAACCGGCAGTAAGTAAAATGAAAATGGTGCGTCAAAACATTTAAACACTAAATAAGTGATGTAAACGATGTTATTTGGGCACAAAAACGATTTTTTTCTTGCGATACCAATGCATATTGTGTAATTTGATACGAGCTTCCATTTAATAAATTATAATATTCGTTTGGATACCCGAGTAAAAATTTATCTCCGTTGAAAGTGCTTACTCTTTTTTACCAAATGTTTTTTTGTTTTTGAAAATGTGAACAAAATCTCCGTTCTTTTTTTCTACTCAATATTTTTTCAATAAGAGAGATTGATTGAAAATATAAAAAAACAAACCTAGATCCGCACCAATATCTCCTTTATAGGTCTATTGAATTGAACCGGACGTAAGTAAAATGAAAATGGTTCGTCAAAAACTTTAAATAGTAAATAAGTGATGTAAACGATGTTATTTGGGTACAAAAATGATTTTCCTTTTGAGGAAAATGCATATTGTTTAATTTGATATGAGCTTTAATTTTATATATTATAATATTCGTTTCGATACCCCAGTCAAAAGTTATCTCGGTTGAAAGTCGTAACTCATATTTACCAAATGTGTTTTTGATTTTGAAAATTTGAACAACATTCCCCTTCTTTTTCTCTTCTCTATTTCTTTTTGGAATAATAGAGATTGATTGAAAATATAAATAAAGAAAACCCTACGTCGGCACCAATATGTCCTTTATAGCTCTCTTGAATTAAACCGGAAGTAAGTAAAATGAAAATGGTCCGTCAAAATCTTTAAACACTAAATAAGTGATGTAAACGATGTTATTTGGGTACAAAAATGATTTTCCTTTCGAGGAAAATGCATATTGTTTAATTTGATACGAGCTTTAATTTGATATATTATAATATTCGTTTCGATACCCGAGTCAAAAGTTATCTCCGTTGAAAGTTGTAACTCATATTTACCAAATGTGTTTTTCATTTTGAAAATTTGAACAACATTCCCCTTCTTTTTCTCTTCTCTATTTTTTTTTTGAATAATAGAGATTGATTGAAAATATAAATAAAGAAAACCCTACGTCGGCACCAATATGTCCTTTATAGCTCTCTTGAATTAAACCGGAAGTAAGTAAAATGAAAATGGTCCGTCAAAATCTTTAAACACTAAATAAGTGATGTAAACGATGTTATTTGGGTACAAAAATGATTTTCCTTTCGAGGAAAATGCATATTGTTTAATTTGATATATTATAATATTCGTTTCGATACCCCAGTCAAAAGTTATCTCCGTTGAAAGTTGTAACTCATATTTACCAAATGTGTTTTTGATTTTGAAAATTTGAACAACATTCCCCTTCTTTTTCTCTACTCTATTTTTTTTTGGAATAATAGAGATTGATTGAAAATATAAATAAAGAAAACCCTACGTCGGCACCAATATGTCCTTTATAGCTCTCTTGAATTAAACCAGAAGTAAAATGAAAATGGTCCGTCAAAATCTTTAAACACTAAATAAGTGATGTAAACGATGTTATTTGGGTACAAAAACGATTTTTTTCTTGCGAGACCAATTCATATTGTGTAATTTGATACGAGCTTCCATTTAATAAATTATAATATTCGTTTGGATACCCGAGTAAAAAGTTATCTTCATTGAAAGTGCTTACTATTTTTTACCAAATGTTTTTTTGTTTTTGAAAATGTGAGCAAAATCTACGTTCTTTTTTTCTACTCAATATTTTTTCAATAAGAGAGATTGATTGAAAATATAAAAAAACAAACCTAGATCCGCACCAATATCTCCTTTATAGGTCTATTGAATTGAACCGGACGTAAGTAAAATGAAAATGGTGCGTCAAAAACTTTAAATAGTAAATAAGTGATGTAAACGATGTTATTTGGGTACAAAAATGATTTTCCTTTTGAGGAAAATGCATATTGTTTAATTTGATATGAGCTTTAATTTTATATATTATAATATTCATTTCGATACCCCAGTCAAAATTTATCTCCGTTGAAAGTCGTAACTCAAATTTACCAAATGTGTTTTTGATTTTGAAAATTTGAACAACATTCCCCTTCTTTTTCTCTTCTCTATTTTTTTTTGGAATAAAAGAGATTGATTGAAAATATAAATAAAGAAAACCCTGCATCGGCACCAATATGTCCTTTATAGCTCTCTTGAATTAAACCAGAAGTAAAATGAAAATGGTCCGTCAAAATCTTTAAACACTAAATAAGTGATGTAAAGGATGTTATTTGGGTACAAAAACGATTTTTTTCTTGCGAGACCAATGCATATTGTGTAATTTGATACGAGCTTCCATTTAATAAATTATAATATTCGTTTGGATACCCGAGTAAAAAGTTATCTTCATTGAAAGTGCTTACTATTTTTTACCAAATGTTTTTTTGTTTTTGAAAATGTGAACAAAATCTCCGTTCTTTTTTTCTACTCAATATTTTTTCAATAAGAGAGATTGATTGAAAATATAAAAAAACAAACCTAGATCCGCACCAATATCTCCTTTATAGGTCTATTGAATTGAACCGGACGTAAGTAAAATGAAAATGGTTCGTCAAAAACTTTAAATAGTAAATAAGTGATGTAAACGATGTTATTTGGGTACAAAAATGATTTTCCTTTTGAGGAAAATGCATATTGTTTAATTTGATATGAGCTTTAATTTTATATATTATAATATTCGTTTCGATACCCCAGTCAAAAGTTATCTCCGTTGAAAGTCGTAACTCATATTTACCAAATGTGTTTTTGATTTTGAAAATTTGAACAACATTCCCCTTCTTTTTCTCTTCTCTATTTTTTTTTTGAATAATAGAGATTGATTGAAAATATAAATAAAGAAAACCCTACGTCGGCACCAATATGTCCTTTATAGCTCTCTTGAATTAAACCGGAAGTAAGTAAAATGAAAATGGTCCGTCAAAATCTTTAAACACTAAATAAGTGATGTAAACGATGTTATTTGGGTACAAAAATGATTTTCCTTTCGAGGAAAATGCATATTGTTTAATTTGATATATTATAATATTCGTTTCGATACACCAGTCAAAAGTTATCTCCGTTGAAAGTTGTAACTCATATTTACCAAATGTGTTTTTGATTTTGAAAATTTGAACAACATTCCCCTTCTTTTTCTCTACTCTATTTTTTTTTGGAATAATAGAGATTGATTGAAAATATAAATAAAGAAAACCCTACGTCGGCACCAATATGTCCTTTATAGCTCTCTTGAATTAAACCAGAAGTAAAATGAAAATGGTCCGTCAAAATCTTTAAACACTAAATAAGTGATGTAAACGATGTTATTTGGGTACAAAAACGATTTTTTTCTTGCGAGACCAATTCATATTGTGTAATTTGATACGAGCTTCCATTTAATAAATTATAATATTCGTTTGGATACCCGAGTAAAAAGTTATCTTCATTGAAAGTGCTTACTATTTTTTACCAAATGTTTTTTTGTTTTTGAAAATGTGAGCAAAATCTACGTTCTTTTTTTCTACTCAATATTTTTTCAATAAGAGAGATTGATTGAAAATATAAAAAAACAAACCTAGATCCGCACCAATATCTCCTTTATAGGTCTATTGAATTGAACCGGACGTAAGTAAAATGAAAATGGTTCGTCAAAAACTTTAAATAGTAAATAAGTGATGTAAACGATGTTATTTGGGTACAAAAATGATTTTCCTTTTGAGGAAAATGCATATTGTTTAATTTGATATGAGCTTTAATTTTATATATTATAATATTCGTTTCGATACCCCAGTCAAAAGTTATCTCGGTTGAAAGTCGTAACTCATATTTACCAAATGTGTTTTTGATTTTGAAAATTTGAACAACATTCCCCTTCTTTTTCTCTTCTCTATTTCTTTTTGGAATAATAGAGATTGATTGAAAATATAAATAAAGAAAACCCTACGTCGGCACCAATATGTCCTTTATAGCTCTCTTGAATTAAACCGGAAGTAAGTAAAATGAAAATGGTCCGTCAAAATCTTTAAACACTAAATAAGTGATGTAAACGATGTTATTTGGGTACAAAAATGATTTTCCTTTCGAGGAAAATGCATATTGTTTAATTTGATACGAGCTTTAATTTGATATATTATAATATTCGTTTCGATACCCGAGTCAAAAGTTATCTCCGTTGAAAGTTGTAACTCATATTTACCAAATGTGTTTTTCATTTTGAAAATTTGAACAACATTCCCCTTCTTTTTCTCTTCTCTATTTTTTTTTTGGAATAATAGAGATTGATTGAAAATATAAATAAAGAAAACCCTACGTCGGCACCAATATGTTTTTTATAGCTCTCTTGAATTAAACCAGAAGTAAAATGAAAATGGTCCGTCAAAAACTTTAAACAGGAAATAAGTGATGTAAACGATGTTATTTGGGTACAAAAAGGATTTTCCTTTCGAGGAAAATGCATATTGTTTAATTTGATATGAGCTTTAATTTGATATATAATAATATTCGTTTCGATACCCCTGTCAAAAGTTATCTCCGTTGAAAGTTGTAACTCATATTTACCAAATGTGTTTTTCATTTTGAAAATTTGAACAACATTCCCCTTCTTTTTCTCTTCTCTATTTTTTTTGGAATAATAGAGATTGATTAAAAATATAAATAAAGAAAACCCTAGGTCGGCACCAATATGTCCTTTATAGCTCTCTTGAATTAAACCGGCAGTAAGTAAAATGAAAATGGTGCGTCAAAACATTTAAACACTAAATAAGTGATGTAAACGATGTTATTTGGGCACAAAAACGATTTTTTTTCTTGCGATACCAATGCATATTGTGTAATTTGATACGAGCTTCCATTTAATAAATTATAATATTCGTTTGGATACCCGAGTAAAAATTTATCTCCGTTGAAAGTGCTTACTCTTTTTTACCAAATGTTTTTTTGTTTTTGAAAATGTGAACAAAATCTCCGTTCTTTTTTTCTACTCAATATTTTTTCAATAAGAGAGATTGATTGAAAATATAAAAAAACAAACCTAGATCCGCACCAATATCTCCTTTATAGGTCTATTGAATTGAACCGGACGTAAGTAAAATGAAAATGGTTCGTCAAAAACTTTAAATAGTAAATAAGTGATGTAAACGATGTTATTTGGGTACAAAAATGATTTTCCTTTTGAGGAAAATGCATATTGTTTAATTTGATATGAGCTTTAATTTTATATATTATAATATTCGTTTCGATACCCCAGTCAAAAGTTATCTCGGTTGAAAGTCGTAACTCATATTTACCAAATGTGTTTTTGATTTTGAAAATTTGAACAACATTCCCCTTCTTTTTCTCTTCTCTATTTCTTTTTGGAATAATAGAGATTGATTGAAAATATAAATAAAGAAAACCCTACGTCGGCACCAATATGTCCTTTATAGCTCTCTTGAATTAAACCGGAAGTAAGTAAAATGAAAATGGTCCGTCAAAATCTTTAAACACTAAATAAGTGATGTAAACGATGTTATTTGGGTACAAAAATGATTTTCCTTTCGAAGAAAATGCATATTGTTTAATTTGATACGAGCTTTAATTTGATATATTATAATATTCGTTTCGATACCCGAGTCAAAAGTTATCTCCGTTGAAAGTTGTAACTCATATTTACCAAATGTGTTTTTCATTTTGAAAATTTGAACAACATTCCCCTTCTTTTTCTCTTCTCTATTTTTTTTTTGGAATAATAGAGATTGATTGAAAATATAAATAAAGAAAACCCTACGTCGGCACCAATATGTCCTTTATAGCTCTCTTGAATTAAACCAGAAGTAAAATGAAAATGGTCCGTCAAAATCTTTAAACACTAAATAAGTGATGTAAACGATGTTATTTGGGTACAAAAACGATTTTTTTCTTGCGAGACCAATGCATATTGTGTAATTTGATACGAGCTTCCATTTAATAAATTATAATATTCGTTTGGATACCCGAGTAAAAAGTTATCTTCATTGAAAGTGCTTACTATTTTTTACCAAATGTTTTTTTGTTTTTGAAAATGTGAACAAAATCTCCGTTCTTTTTTTCTACTCAATATTTTTTCAATAAGAGAGATTGATTGAAAATATAAAAAAACAAACCTAGATCCGCACCAATATCTCCTTTATAGGTCTATTGAATTGAACCGGACGTAAGTAAAATGAAAATGGTTCGTCAAAAACTTTAAATAGTAAATAAGTGATGTAAACGATGTTATTTGGGTACAAAAATGATTTTCCTTTTGAGGAAAATGCATATTGTTTAATTTGATATGAGCTTTAATTTTATATATTATAATATTCGTTTCGATACCCCAGTCAAAAGTTATCTCCGTTGAAAGTCGTAACTCATATTTACCAAATGTGTTTTTGATTTTGAAAATTTGAACAACATTCCCCTTCTTTTTCTCTTCTCTATTTTTTTTTGGAATAATAGAGATTGATTGAAAATATAAATAAAGAAAACCCTACGTCGGCACCAATATGTCCTTTATAGCTCTCTTGAATTAAACCGGAAGTAAGTAAAATGAAAATGGTCCGTCAAAATCTTTAAACACTAAATAAGTGATGTAAACGATGTTATTTGGGTACAAAAATGATTTTCCTTTCGAGGAAAATGCATATTGTTTAATTTGATACGTGCTTTAATTTGATATATAATATTCGTTTCGATACCCCAGTCAAAAGTTATCTCCGTTGAAATTTGTAACGCATATTTACCAAATGTGTTTTTCATTTTGAAAATTTGAACAACATTCCCCTTCTTTTTCTCTTCTCTATTTTTTTTGGAATAATAGAGATTGATTGAAAATATAAATAAAGAAAACCCTACGTCGGCACCAATATGTCCTTTATAGCTCTCTTGAATTAAACCAGAAGTAAAATGAAAATGGTGCGTCAAAATATTTAAACACTAAATAAGTGATGTAAACGATGTTATTTGGGTATAAAAACGATTTTTTTCTTGCGATACCAATGCATATTGTGTAATTTGATACGAGCTTCCATTTAATAAATTATAATATTCGTTTGGATACCCGAGTAAAAATTTATCTCCGTTGAAAGTTGTTACTCTTTTTTACCAAATGTTTTTTTGTTTTTGAAAATGTCAACAAAATCTCGGTTCTTTTTTTCTACTCAATATTTTTTCAATAAGAGAGATTGATTGAAAATATAAAAAAACAAACCTAAATCCGCACCAATATCTCCTTTATAGGTCTATTGAATTGAACCAGACGTAAGTAAAATGAAAATGGTGCGTCAAAAACTTTAAATAGTAAATAAGTGATCTAAACGATGTTATTTGGGTACAAAAATGATTTTCCTTTTGAGGAAAATGCATATTGTTTAATTTGATATGAGCTTTAATTTCATATATTATAATATTCGTTTCGATACCCCAGTCAAAAGTTATCTCCGTTAAAGTCGTAACTCATATTTTCCAAATATGTTTTTGATTTTGAAAATTTGAACAACATTCCCCTTCTTTTTCTCTTCTCTATTTTTTTGGAATAATAGAGATTGATTAAAAATATAAATAAAGAAAACCCTAGGTCGGCACCAATATGTCCTTTATAGCTCTCTTGAATTAAACCGGCAGTAAGTAAAATGAAAATGGTCCGTCAAAATATTTAAACACTAAATAAGTGATGTAAACGATGTTATTTGGGTACAAAAACGATTTTTTTCTTGCGAGACCAATGCATATTGTGTAATTTGATACGAGCTTCCATTTAATAAATTATAATATTCGTTTGGATACCCGAGTAATAAGTTATCTTCATTGAAAGTGCTTACTCTTTTTTACCAAATGTTTTTTTGTTTTTGAAAATGTGAACAAAATCTCCGTTCTTTTTTTCTACTCAATATTTTTTCAATAAGAGAGATTGATTGAAAATATAAAAAAACAAACCTAGATCGGCACCAATATCTCCTTTATAGGTCTATTGAATTGAACCGGACGTAAGTAAAATGAAAATGGTGCATCAAAAACTTTAAATAGTAAATAAGTGATGTAAACGATGTTATTTGGGTACAAAAATGATTTTCCTTTTGAGGAAAATGCATATTGTTTAATTTGATATGAGCTTTAATTTTATATATTATAATATTCGTTTCGATACACCAGTCAAAAGTTACCTCCGTTGAAAGTCGTAACTCATATTTACCAAATGTGTTTTTCATTTTGAAAATTTGAACAACATTCCCCTTCTTTTTCTCTTCTCTATTTTTTTTGGAATAATAGAGATTGATTAAAAATATAAATAAAGAAATCCCTAGGTCGGCACCAATATGTCCTTTATAGCTCTCTTGAATTAAACCGGCAGTAAGTAAAATGAAAATGGTCCGTCAAAATATTTAAACACTAAATAAGTGATGTAAACGATGTTATTTGGGTACAAAAACGATTTTTTTTCTTGCAATACCAATGCATATTGTGTAATTTGATACGAGCTTCCATTTAATAAATTATAATATTCGTTTGGATACCCGAGTAAAAATTTATCTCCGTTGAAGGTGCTTACTCTTTTTTACCAAATGTTTTTTTGTTTTTGAAAATGTGAACAAAATCTCCGTTCTTTTTTTCTACTCAATATTTTTTCAATAAGAGAGATTGATTGAATATATAAATAAAAAAACCTTGATCGGAACCAATATACCCTTTATAGCTCTATTGAATTAAACCGGAAGTAAGTAAAATGAAAAAGGTGCGTCAAAAACTTTAAACAGGAAATAAGTGATGTAAACGATGTTATTTGGGTACAAAAATGATTTTCCTTTCGAGGAAAATGCATATTGTTTAATTTGATATATTATAATATTCGTTTCGATACCCCAGTCAAAAGTTATCTCCGTTGAAAGTTGTAACTCATATTTACCAAATGTGTTTTTGATTTTGAAAATTTGAACAACATTCCCCTTCTTTTTCTCTTCTCTATTTTTTTTTGGAATAATAGAGATTGATTGAAAATATAAATAAAGAAAACCCTACGTCGGCACCAATATGTCCTTTATAGCTCTCTTGAATTAAACCAGAAGTAAAATGAAAATGGTGTGTCAAAATCTTTAAACACTAAATAAGTGATGTAAACGATGTTATTTGGGTACAAAAACGATTTTTTTCTTGCGAGACCAATTCATATTGTGTAATTTGATACGAGCTTCCATTTAATAAATTATAATATTCGTTTGGATACCCGAGTAAAAAGTTTTCTTCATTGAAAGTGCTTACTCTTTTTTACCAAATGTTTTTTTGTTTTTGAAAATGTGAACAAAATCTCCGTTCTTTTTTTCTACTCAATATTTTTTCAATAAGAGAGATTGATTGAAAATATAAAAAAACAAACCTAGATCCGCACCAATATCTCCTTTATAGGTCTATTGAATTGAACCGGACGTAAGTAAAATGAAAATGGTGCGTCAAAAACTTTAAATAGTAAATAAGTGATGTAAACGATGTTATTTGGGTACAAAAATGATTTTCCTTTTGAGGAAAATGCATATTGTTTAATTTGATATGAGCTTTAATTTTATATATTATAATATTCGTTTCGATACCTCAGTCAAAAGTTATCTCCGTTGAAAGTCGTAACTCATATTTACCAAATGTGTTTTTGATTTTGAAAATTTGAACAACATTCTCCTTCTTTTTCTCTTCTCTATTTTTTTCTGGAATAATAGAGATTGATTGAAAATATAAATAAAGAAAACCCTACGTCGGCACCAATATGTCCTTTATAGCTCTCTTGAATTAAACCGGAAGTTAGTAAAATGAAAATGGTCCGTCAAAATCTTTAAACACTAAATAAGTGATGTAAACGATGTTATTTGGGTACAAAAATGATTTTCCTTTCGATGAAAATGCATATTGTTTAATTTGTTACGAGCTTTAATTTGATATATTATAATATTCGTTTCGATACCCCAGTCAAAAGTTATCTCCGTTGAAAGTTGTAACTCATATTTACCAAATGTGTTTTTCATTTTGAAAATTTGAACAACATTCCCCTTCTTTTTCTCTTCTCTATTTTTTTTGGAATAATAGAGATTGATTAAAAATATAAATAAAGAAAACCCTAGGTCGGCACCAATATCTCCTTTATAGCTCTCTTGAATTAAACCAGCACTAAGTAAAATGAAAATGGTGCGTCAAAATATTTAAACACTAAATAAGTGATGTAAACGATGTTATTTGGGCACAAAAACGATTTTTTTCTTGCGATACCAATGCATATTGTGTAATTTGATACGAGCTTCCATTTAATAAATTATAATATTCGTTTCGATACCCGAGTAAAAATTTATCTCCGTTGAAAGTTGTTACTCTTTTTTACCAAATGATTTTTTGTTTTTGAAAATGTGAACAAAATCTCCGTTCTTTTTTTCTACTCAATATTTTTTCAATAAGAGAGATTCATTGAAAATATAAAAAAACAAACCTAGATCCGCACCAATATCTCCTTTATAGGTCTATTGAATTGAACCAGACGTAAGTAAAATGAAAATGGTGCGTCAAAAACTTTAAATAGTAAATAAGTGATGTAAACAATGTTATTTGGGTACAAAAATGATTTTCCTTTTGAGGAAAATGCATATTGTTTAATTTGATATGAGCTTTAATTTTATATATTATAATATTCGTTTCGATACCCCAGTCAAAATTTATCTCCGTTGAAAGTCGTAACTCAAATTTACCAAATGTGTTTTTGATTTTGAAAATTTGAACAACATTCCCCTTCTTTTTCTCTTCTCTATTTTTTTTGGAATAAAAGAGATTGATTGAAAATATAAATAAAGAAAACCCTGCATCGGCACCAATATGTCCTTTATAGCTCTCTTGAATTAAACCAGAAGTAAAATGAAAATGGTCCGTCAAAATCTTTAAACACTAAATAAGTGATGTAAACGATGTTATTTGGGTACAAAAACGATTTTTTTCTTGCGAGACCAATGCATATTGTGTAATTTGATACGAGCTTCCATTTAATAAATTATAATATTCGTTTGGATACCCGAGTAAAAAGTTATCTTCATTGAAAGTGCTTACTATTTTTTACCAAATGTTTTTTTGTTTTTGAAAATGTGAACAAAATCTCCGTTCTTTTTTTCTACTCAATATTTTTTCAATAAGAGAGATTGATTGAAAATATAAAAAAACAAACCTAGATCCGCACCAATATCTCCTTTATAGGTCTATTGAATTGAACCGGACGTAAGTAAAATGAAAATGGTTCGTCAAAAACTTTAAATAGTAAATAAGTGATGTAAACGATGTTATTTGGGTACAAAAATGATTTTCCTTTTGAGGAAAATGCATATTGTTTAATTTGATATGAGCTTTAATTTTATATATTATAATATTCGTTTCGATACCCCAGTCAAAAGTTATCTCCGTTGAAAGTCGTAACTCATATTTACCAAATGTGTTTTTGATTTTGAAAATTTGAACAACATTCCCCTTCTTTTTCTCTTCCCTATTTTTTTTTGGAATAATAGAGATTGATTGAAAATATAAATAAAGAAAACCCTACGTCGGCACCAATATGTCCTTTATAGCTCTCTTGAATTAAACCGGAAGTAAGTAAAATGAAAATGGTCCGTCAAAATCTTTAAACACTAAATAAGTGATGTAAACGATGTTATTTGGGTACAAAAATGATTTTCCTTTCGAGGAAAATGCATATTGTTTAATTTGATACGTGCTTTAATTTGATATATTATAATATTCGTTTCGATACCCCAGTCAAAAGTTATCTCCGTTGAAATTTGTAACGCATATTTACCAAATGTGTTTTTCATTTTGAAAATTTGAACAACATTCCCCTTCTTTTTCTCTTCTCTATTTTTTTTGGAATAATAGAGATTGATTGAAAATATAAATAAAGAAAACCCTACGTCGGCACCAATATGTCCTTTATAGCTCTCTTGAATTAAACCAGAAGTAAAATGAAAATGGTGCGTCAAAATATTTAAACACTAAATAAGTGATGTAAACGATGTTATTTGGGTATAAAAACGATTTTTTTCTTGCGATACCAATGCATATTGTGTAATTTGATACGAGCTTCCATTTAATAAATTATAATATTCGTTTGGATACCCGAGTAAAAATTTATCTCCGTTGAAAGTTGTTACTCTT
This sequence comes from Hippophae tibetana, assembly GCA_037013495.1. Lineage (NCBI taxonomy): Eukaryota > Viridiplantae > Streptophyta > Magnoliopsida > Rosales > Elaeagnaceae > Hippophae > Hippophae tibetana. Next base: position 6,617,546 of record CM072808.1, on the reverse strand, counting down.
TTTTACCAAATGTTTTTTTGTTTTTGAAAATGTGAACAAAATCTCGGTTCTTTTTTTCTACTCAATATTTTTCAATAAGAGAGATTGATTGAAAATATAAAAAAACAAACCTAAATCCGCACCAATATCTCCTTTATAGGTCTATTGAATTGAACCAGACGTAAGTAAAATGAAAATGGTGCGTCAAAAACTTTAAATAGTAAATAAGTGATGTAAACGATGTTATTTGGGTACAAAAATGATTTTCCTTTTGAGGAAAATGCATATTGTTTAATTTGATATGAGCTTTAATTTCATATATTATAATATTCGTTTCGATACCCCAGTCAAAAGTTATCTCCGTTGAAAGTCGTAACTCATATTTACCAAATATGTTTTTGATTTTGAAAATTTGAACAACATTCCCCTTCTTTTTCTCTTCTCTATTTTTTTGGAATAATAGAGATTGATTAAAAATATAAATAAAGAAAACCCTAGGTCGGCACCAATATGTCCTTTATAGCACTCTTGAATTAAACCAAAAGTAAGTAAAATGAAAATGGTCCGTCAAAATCTTTAAACACTAAATAAGTGATGTAAACGATGTTATTTGGGTACAAAAACGATTTTTTTCTTGCGAGACCAATGCATATTGTGTAATTTGATACGAGCTTCCATTTAATAAATTATAATATTCGTTTGGATACCCGAGTAATAAGTTATCTTCATTGAAAGTGCTTACTCTTTTTTACCAAATGTTTTTTTGTTTTTGAAAATGTGAACAAAATCTCCGTTCTTTTATTCTACTCAATATTTTTTCAATAAGAGAGATTGATTGAAAATATAAAAAAACAAACCTAGATCGGCACCAATATCTCCTTTATAGGTCTATTGAATTGAACCGGACGTAAGTAAAATGAAAATGGTGCATCAAAAACTTTAAATAGTAAATAAGTGATGTAAACGATGTTATTTGGGTACAAAAATGATTTTCCTTTTGAGGAAAATGCATATTGTTTAATTTGATATGAGCTTTAATTTTATATATTATAATATTCTTTTCGATACACCAGTCAAAAGTTACCTCCGTTGAAAGTCGTAACTCATATTTACCAAATGTGTTTTTCATTTTGAAAATTTGAACAACATTCCCCTTCTTTTTCTCTTCTCTATTTTTTTTGGAATAATAGAGATTGATTAAAAATATAAATAAAGAAATCCCTAGGTCGGCACCAATATGTCCTTTATAGCTCTCTTGAATTAAACCGGCAGTAAGTAAAATGAAAATGGTCCGTCAAAATATTTAAACACTAAATAAGTGATGTAAACATTGTTATTTGGGTAAAAAAACGATTTTTTTTCTTGCAATACCAATGCATATTGTGTAATTTGATACGAGCTTCCATTTAATAAATTATAATATTCGTTTGGATACCCGAGTAAAACTTTATCTCCGTTGAAGGTGCTTACTCTTTTTTACCAAATGTTTTTTTGTTTTTGAAAATGTGAACAAAATCTCCGTTCTTTTTTTCTACTCAATATTTTTTCAATAAGAGAGATTGATTGAATATATAAATAAAAAAACCTTGATCGGAACCAATATACCCTTTATAGCTCTATTGAATTAAACCGGAAGTAAGTAAAATGAAAAAGGTGCGTCAAAAACTTTAAACAGGAAATAAGTGATGTAAACGATGTTATTTGGGTACAAAAATGATTTTCCTTTCGAGGAAAATGCATATTGTTTAATTTGATATATTATAATATTCGTTTCGATACCCCAGTCAAAAGTTATCTCCGTTGAAAGTCGTAACTCATATTTACCAAATGTGTTTTTGATTTTGAAAATTTGAACAACATTCCCCTTCTTTTTCTCTTCTCTATTTTTTTTTTGGAATAATAGAGATTGATTGAAAATATAAATAAAGAAAACCCTACGTCGGCACCAATATGTCCTTTATAGCTCTCTTGAATTAAACCAGAAGTAAAATGAAAATGGTGTGTCAAAATCTTTAAACACTAAATAAGTGATGTAAACGATGTTATTTGGGTACAAAAACGATTTTTTTCTTGCGAGACCAATTCATATTGTGTAATTTGATACGAGCTTCCATTTAATAAATTATAATATTCGTTTGGATACCCGAGTAAAAAGTTATCTTCATTGAAAGTGCTTACTCTTTTTTACCAAATGTTTTTTTGTTTTTGAAAATGTGAACAAAATCTCCGTTCTTTTTTTCTACTCAATATTTTTTCAATAAGAGAGATTGATTGAAAATATAAAAAAACAAACCTAGATCGGCACCAATATCTCCTTTATAGGTCTATTGAATTGAACCGGACGTAAGTAAAATGAAAATGGTGCATCAAAAACTTTAAATAGTAAATAAGTGATGTAAACGATGTTATTTGGGTACAAAAATGATTTTCCTTTTGAGGAAAATGCATATTGTTTAATTTGATATGAGCTTTAATTTTATATATTATAATATTCGTTTCGATACACCAGTCAAAAGTTACCTCCGTTGAAAGTCGTAACTCATATTTACCAAATGTGTTTTTCATTTTGAAAATTTGAACAACATTCCCCTTCTTTTTCTCTTCTCTATTTTTTTTGGAATAATAGAGATTGATTAAAAATATAAATAAAGAAATCCCTAGGTCGGCACCAATATGTCCTTTATAGCTCTCTTGAATTAAACCGGCAGTAAGTAAAATGAAAATGGTCCGTCAAAATATTTAAACACTAAATAAGTGATGTAAACGATGTTATTTGGGTACAAAAACGATTTTTTTTCTTGCAATACCAATGCATATTGTGTAATTTGATACGAGCTTCCATTTAATAAATTATAATATTCGTTTGGATACCCGAGTAAAAATTTATCTCCGTTGAAGGTGCTTACTCTTTTTTACCAAATGTTTTTTTGTTTTTGAAAATGTGAACAAAATCTCCGTTCTTTTTTTCTACTCAATATTTTTTCAATAAGAGAGATTGATTGAATATATAAATAAAAAAACCTTGATCGGAACCAATATACCCTTTATAGCTCTATTGAATTAAACCGGAAGTAAGTAAAATGAAAAAGGTGCGTCAAAAACTTTAAACAGGAAATAAGTGATGTAAACGATGTTATTTGGGTACAAAAATGATTTTCCTTTCGAGGAAAATGCATATTGTTTAATTTGATATATTATAATATTCGTTTCGATACCCCAGTCAAAAGTTATCTCCGTTGAAAGTTGTAACTCATATTTACCAAATGTGTTTTTGATTTTGAAAATTTGAACAACATTCCCCTTCTTTTTCTCTTCTCTATTTTTTTTTTGGAATAATAGAGATTGATTGAAAATATAAATAAAGAAAACCCTACGTCGGCACCAATATGTCCTTTATAGCTCTCTTGAATTAAACCAGAAGTAAAATGAAAATGGTGTGTCAAAATCTTTAAACACTAAATAAGTGATGTAAACGATGTTATTTGGGTACAAAAACGATTTTTTTCTTGCGAGACCAATTCATATTGTGTAATTTGATACGAGCTTCCATTTAATAAATTATAATATTCGTTTGGATACCCGAGTAAAAAGTTATCTTCATTGAAAGTGCTTACTCTTTTTTACCAAATGTTTTTTTGTTTTTGAAAATGTGAACAAAATCTCCGTTCTTTTTTTCTACTCAATATTTTTTCAATAAGAGAGATTGATTGAAAATATAAAAAAACAAACCTAGATCCGCACCAATATCTCCTTTATAGGTCTATTGAATTGAACCGGACGTAAGTAAAATGAAAATGGTGCGTCAAAAACTTTAAATAGTAAATAAGTGATGTAAACGATGTTATTTGGGTACAAAAATGATTTTCCTTTTGAGGAAAATGCATATTGTTTAATTTGATATGAGCTTTAATTTTATATATTATAATATTCGTTTCGATACCCCAGTCAAAAGTTATCTCCGTTGAAAGTCGTAACTCATATTTACCAAATGTGTTTTTGATTTTGAAAATTTGAACAACATTCTCCTTCTTTTTCTCTTCTCTATTTTTTTCTGGAATAATAGAGATTGATTGAAAATATAAATAAAGAAAACCCTACGTCGGCACCAATATGTCCTTTATAGCTCTCTTGAATTAAACCGGAAGTAAGTAAAATGAAAATGGTCCGTCAAAATCTTTAAACACTAAATAAGTGATGTAAACGATGTTATTTGGGTACAAAAATGATTTTCCTTTCGATGAAAATGCATATTGTTTAATTTGTTACGAGCTTTAATTTGATATATTATAATATTCGTTTCGATACCCCAGTCAAAAGTTATCTCCGTTGAAAGTTGTAACTCATATTTACCAAATGTGTTTTTCATTTTGAAAATTTGAACAACATTCCCCTTCTTTTTCTCTTCTCTATTTTTTTTGGAATAATAGAGATTGATTAAATATATAAATAAAGAAAACCCTAGGTTGGCACCAATATCTCCTTTATAGCTCTCTTGAATTAAACCAGCACTAAGTAAAATGAAAATGGTGCGTCAAAATATTTAAACACTAAATAAGTGATGTAAACGATGTTATTTGGGTATAAAAACGATTTTTTTCTTGCGATACCAATGCATATTGTGTAATTTGATACGAGCTTCCATTTAATAAATTATAATATTCGTTTCGATACCCGAGTAAAAATTTATCTCCGTTGAAAGTTGTTACTCTTTTTTACCAAATGATTTTTTGTTTTTGAAAATGTGAACAAAATCTCCGTTCTTTTTTTCTACTCAATATTTTTTCAATAAGAGAGATTCATTGAAAATATAAAAAAACAAACCTAGATCCGCACCAATATCTCCGTTATAGGTCTATTGAATTGAACCAGACGTAAGTAAAATGAAAATGGTGCGTCAAAAACTTTAAATAGTAAATAAGTGATGTAAACGATGTTATTTGGGTACAAAAATGATTTTCCTTTTGAGGAAAATGCATATTGTTTAATTTGATATGAGCTTTAATTTTATATATTATAATATTCGTTTCGATACCCCAGTCAAAAGTTATCTCCGTTGAAAGTCGTAACTCATATTTACCGAATGTGTTTTTGATTTTGAAAATTTGAACAACATTCCCCTTCTTTTTCTCTTCTCTATTTTTTTTTGGAATAATAGAGATTGATTGAAAATACAAATAAAGAAAACCCTACGTCGGCACCAATATGTCCTTTATAGCTCTCTTGAATTAAACCGGAAGTAAGTAAAATGAAAATGGTCCGGCAAAATCTTTAAACACTAAATAAGTGATGTAAACGATGTTATTTGGGTATAAAAACGATTTTTTTCTTGCGATACCAATGCATATTGTGTAATTTGATACGAGCTTCCATTTAATAAATTATAATATTAGTTTGGATACCCGAGTAAAAATTTATCTCCGTTGAAAGTTGTTACTCTTTTTTACCAAATGATTTTTTGTTTTTGAAAATGTGAACAAAATCTCCGTTCTTTTTTTCTACTCAATATTTTTTCAATAAGAGAGATTCATTGAAAATATAAAAAAACAAACCTAGATCCGCACCAATATCTCCGTTATAGGTCTATTGAATTGAACCAGACGTAAGTAAAATGAAAATGGTGCGTCAAAAACTTTAAATAGTAAATAAGTGATGTAAACGATGTTATTTGGGTACAAAAATGATTTTCCTTTTGAGGAAAATGCATATTGTTTAATTTGATATGAGCTTTAATTTTATATATTATAATATTCGTTTCAATACCCCAGTCAAAATTTATCTCCGTTGAAAGTCGTAACTCATATTTACCGAATGTGTTTTTGATTTTGAAAATTTGAACAACAGTCCCCTTCTTTTTCTCTTCTCTATTTTTTTTGGAATAATAGAGATTGATTAAAAATATAAATAAAGAAAACCCTAGGTCGGCACCAATATGTCCTTTATAGCTCTCTTGAATTATACCGGCAGTAAGTAAAATGAAAATGGTGCGTCAAAATATTTAAACACTAAATAAGTGATGTAAACGATGTTATTTGGGTATAAAAACGATTTTTTTCTTGCGATACCAATGCATATTGTGTAATTCGATACGAGCTTCCATTTAATAAATTATAATATTCGTTTGGATACCCGAGTAAAAATTTATCTCCGTTGAAGGTGCTTACTCTTTTTTACCAAATGTTTTTTTGTTTTTGAAAATGTGAACAAAATCTCCGTTCTTTTTTTCTACTCAATATTTTTTCAATAAGATAGATTGATTGAATATATAAATAAAAAAACCTTGATCGGAACCAATATACCCTTTATAGCTCTATTGAATTAAACCGGAAGTAAGTAAAATGAAAAAGGTGCGTCAAAAATTTAAACAGGAAATAAGTGATGTAAACGATGTTATTTGGGTACAAAAATGATTTTCCTTTCGAGGAAAATGCATATTGTTTAATTTGATATATTATAATATTCGTTTCGATACCCCAGTCAAAAGTTATCTCCGTTGAAAGTTGTAACTCATATTTACCAAATGTGTTTTTGATTTTGAAAATTTGAACAACATTCCCCTTCTTTTTCTCTACTCTATTTTTTTTTTGGAATAATAGAGATTGATTGAAAATATAAATAAAGAAAACCCTACGTCGGCACCAATATGTCCTTTATAGCTCTCTTGAATTAAACCAGAAGTAAAATGAAAATGGTCCGTCAAAATCTTTAAACACTAAATAAGTGATGTAAACGATGTTATTTGGGTACAAAAACGATTTTTTTCTTGCGAGACCAATTCATATTGTGTAATTTGATACGAGCTTCCATTTAATAAATTATAATATTCGTTTGGATACCCGAGTAAAAAGTTATCTTCATTGAAAGTGCTTACTCTTTTTTACCAAATGTTTTTTTGTTTTTGAAAATGTGAACAAAATCTCCATTCTTTTTTTCTACTCAATATTTTTTCAATAAGAGAGATTGATTGAAAATATAAAAAAAACAAACCTAGATCGGCACCAATATCTCCTTTATAGGTCTATTGAATTGAACCGGACGTAAGTAAAATGAAAATGGTGCGTCAAAAACTTTAAATAGTAAATGAGTGATGTAAACGATGTTATTTGGGTACAAAAATGATTTTCCTTTTGAGGAAAATGCATATTGTTTAATTTGATATGAGCTTTAATTTTATATATTATAATATTCGTTTCGATACACCAGTTAAAAGTTATCTCCGTTGAAAGTCGTAACTCATATTTACCAAATGTGTTTTTCATTTTGAAAATTTGAACAACATTCCCCTTCTTTTTCTCTTCTCTATTTTTTTTGGAATAATAGAGATTGATTAAAAATATAAATAAAGAAATCCCTAGGTCGGCACCAATATGTCCTTTATAGCTCTCTTGAATTATACCGGCAGTAAGTAAAATGAAAATGGTCCGTCAAAATATTTAAACACTAAATAAGTGATGTAAACGATGTTATTTGGGTACAAAAACGATTTTTTTTCTTGCAATACCAATGCATATTGTGTAATTTGATACGAGCTTCCATTTAATAAATTATAATATTCGTTTGGATACCCGAGTAAAAATTTATCTCCGTTGAAGGTGCTTACTCTTTTTTACCAAATGTTTTTTTGTTTTTGAAAATGTGAACAAAATCTCTGTTCTTTTTTTCTACTCAATATTTTTTCAATAAGAGAGATTGATTGAATATATAAATAAAAAAACCTTGATCGGAACCAATATACCCTTTATAGCTCTATTGAATTAAACCGGTAGTAAGTAAAATGAAAAAGGTGCGTCAAAAACTTTAAACAGGAAATAAGTGATGTAAACGATGTTATTTGGGTACAAAAATGATTTTCCTTTCGAGGAAAATGCATATTGTTTAATTTGATATATTATAATATTCGTTTCGATACCCCAGTCAAAAGTTATCTCCGTTGAAAGTTGTAACTCATATTTACCAAATGTGTTTTTGATTTTGAAAATTTGAACAACATTCCCCTTCTTTTTCTCTTCTCTATTTTTTTTTGGAATAATAGAGATTGATTGAAAATATAAATAAAGAAAACCCTACGTCGGCACCAATATGTCCTTTATAGCTCTCTTGAATTAAACCAGAAGTAAAATGAAAATGGTGTGTCAAAATCTTTAAACACTAAATAAGTGATGTAAACGATGTTATTTGGGTACAAAAACGATTTTTTTCTTGCGAGACCAATTCATATTGTGTAATTTGATACGAGCTTCCATTTAATAAATTATAATATTCGTTTGGATACCCGAGTAAAAAGTTATCTTCATTGAAAGTGCTTACTCTTTTTTACCAAATGTTTTTTTGTTTTTGAAAATGTGAACAAAATCTCCGTTCTTTTTTTCTACTCAATATTTTTTCAATAAGAGAGATTGATTGAAAATATAAAAAAACAAACCTAGATCCGCACCAATATCTCCTTTATAGGTCTATTGAATTGAACCGGACGTAAGTAAAATGAAAATGGTGCGTCAAAAACTTTAAATAGTAAATAAGTGATGTAAACGATGTTATTTGGGTACAAAAATGATTTTCCTTTTGATGAAAATGCATATTGTTTAATTTGTTACGAGCTTTAATTTTATATATTATAATATTCGTTTCGATACCCCAGTCAAAAGTTATCTCCGTTGAAAGTCGTAACTCATATTTACCAAATGTGTTTTTGATTTTGAAAATTTGAACAACATTCCCCTTCTTTTTCTCTTCTCTATTTTTTTTGGAATAATAGAGATTGATTGAAAATAAAAATAAAGAAAACCCTACGTCGGCACCAATATGTCCTTTATAGCTCTCTTGAATTAAAGCAGCAGTAAGTAAAATGAAAATGGTGCGTCAAAATATTTAAAATACTAAATAAGTGATGTAAACGATGTTATTTGGGTATAAAAACGATTTTTTTCTTGCGATACCAATGCATATTGTGTAATTTGATACGAGCTTTCATTTAATAAATTATAATATTCGTTTGGATACCCGAGTAAAAATTTATCTCCGTTGAAAGTTGTTACTCTTTTTTACCAAATTATTTTTTGTTTTTGAAAATGTGAACAAAATCTCCGTTCTTTTTTTCTACTCAATATTTTTTCAATAAGAGAGATTGATTGAAAATATAAAAAAACAAACCTAGATCCGCACCAATATCTCCGTTATAGGTCTATTGAATTGAACCAGACGTAAGTAAAATGAAAATGGTGCGTCAAAAACTTTAAATAGTAAATAAGTGATGTAAACGATGTTATTTGGGTACAAAAATGATTTTCCTTTTGAGGAAAATGCATATTGTTTAATTTGATATGAGCTTTAATTTTATATATTATAATATTCGTTTCGATACCCCAGTCAAAAGTTATCTCCGTTGAAAGTCGTAACTCATATTTACCGAATGTGTTTTTGATTTTGAAAATTTGAACAACAGTCCCCTTCTTTTTCTCTTCTCTATTTTTTTTGGAATAATAGAGATTGATTGAAAATACAAATAAAGAAAACCCTACATCGGCACCAATATGTCCTTTATAGGTCTCTTGAATTAAACCAGAAGTAAGTAAAATGAAAATGGTCCGTCAAAATCTTTAAACACTAAATAAGTGATGTAAACATAGTTTTTTGGGTACAAAAACGATTTTTTTCTTGCGAGACAAATGCATATTGTGTAATTTGATACGAGCTTCCATTTAATAAATTATAATATTCGTTTGGATACCCGAGTAATAAGTTATCTTCATTGAAAGTGCTTACTCTTTTTTACCAAATGTTTTTTTGTTTTTGAAAATGTGAACAAAATCTCCATTCTTTTTTTCTACTCAATATTTTTTCAATAAGAGAGATTGATTGAAAATATAAAAAAACAAACCTAGATCGGCACCAATATCTCCTTTATAGGTCTATTGAATTGAACAGGACGTAAGTAAAATGAAAATGGTGCGTCAAAAACTTTAAATAGTAAATAAGTGATGTAAACGATGTTATTTGGGTACAAAAATGATTTTCCTTTTGAGGAAAATGCATATTGTTTAATTTGATATGAGCTTTAATTTTATATATTATAATATTCGTTTCGATACACCAGTTAAAAGTTATCTCCGTTGAAAGTCGTAACTCATATTTACCAAATGTGTTTTTCATTTTGAAAATTTGAACAACATTCCCCTTCTTTTTCTCTTCTCTATTTTTTTTGGAATAATAGAGATTGATTAAAAATATAAATAAAGAAAACCCTAGGTCGGCACCAATATGTCCTTTATAGCTCTCTTGAATTATACCGGCAGTAAGTAAAATGAAAATTGTGCGTCAAAATATTTAAACACTAAATAAGTGATGTAAACGATGTTATTTGGGTATAAAATCGATTTTTTTCATGCGATACCAATGCATATTGTGTAATTCGATACGAGCTTCCATTTAATAAATTATAATATTCGTTTGGATACCCGAGTAAAAATTTATCTCCGTTGAAGGTGCTTACTCTTTTTTACCAAATGTTTTTTTGTTTTTGAAAATGTGAACAAAATCTCCGTTCTTTTTTTCTACTCAATATTTTTTCAATAAGATAGATTGATTGAATATATAAATAAAAAAACCTTGATCGGAACCAATATACCCTTTATAGCTCTATTGAATTAAACCGGAAGTAAGTAAAATGAAAAAGGTGCGTCAAAAATTTAAACAGGAAATAAGTGATGTAAACGATGTTATTTGGGTACAAAAATGATTTTCCTTTCGAGGAAAATGCATATTGTTTAATTTGATATATTATAATATTCGTTTCGATACCCCAGTCAAAAGTTATCTCCGTTGAAAGTTGTAACTCATATTTACCAAATGTGTTTTTGATTTTGAAAATTTGAACAACATTCCCCTTCTTTTTCTCTTCTCTATTTTTTTGGAATAATAGAGATTGATTGAAAATATAAATAAAGAAAACCCTAGGTCGGCACCAATATGTCCTTTATAGCTCTCTTGAATTATACCGGCAGTAAGTAAAATGAAAATAGTGCGTCAAAATATTTAAACACTAAATAAGTGATGTAAACGATGTTATTTGGGTATAAAAACGATTTTTTTCTTGCGATACCAATTCATATTGTGTAATTCGATACGAGCTTCCATTTAATAAATTATAATATTCGTTTGGATACCCGAGTAAAAATTTATCTCCGTTGAAGATGCTTACTCTTTTTTACCAAATGTTTTTTTGTTTTTGAAAATGTGAACAAAATCTCCGTTCTTTTTTTCTACTCAATATTTTTTCAATAAGAGAGATTGATTGAAAATATAAAAAAACAAACCTAGATCCGCACCAATATCTCCTTTATAGGTATATTGAATTGAACCGGACGTAAGTAAAATGAAAATGGTGCGTCAAAAACTTTAAATAGTAAATAAGTGATGTAAACGATGTTATTTGGGTACAAAAATGATTTTCCTTTTGAGGAAAATGCATATTGTTTAATTTGATATGAGCTTTAATTTTATATATTATAATATTCGTTTCGATACCCCAGTCAAAAGTTATCTCCGTTGAAAGTCGTAACTCATATTTACCAAATGTGTTTTTGATTTTGAAAATTTGAACAACATTCCCCTTCTTTTTCTCTTCTCTATTTTTTTTGGAATAATAGAGATTGATTGAAAATATAAATAAAGAAAACCCTACGTCGGCACCAATATGTCCTTTATAGCTCTCTTGAATTAAACCGGAAGTAAGTAAAATGAAAATAGTCCGTCAAAATATTTAAACACTAAATAAGTGATGTAAACGATGTTATTTGGGTACAAAAATGATTTTCCTTTCGATGAAAATGCATATTGTTTAATTTGTTACGAGCTTTAATTTGATATATTATAATATTCGTTTCGATACCCCAGTCAAAAGTTATCTCCGTTGAAAGTTGTAACTCATATTTACCAAATGTGTTTTTCATTTTGAAAATTTGAACAACATTCCCCTTCTTTTTCTCTTCTCTATTTTTTTTGGAATAATAGAGATTGATTAAAAATATAAATAAAGAAAACCCTAGGTCGGCACCAATATCTCCTTTATAGCTCTCTTGAATTAAACCAGCAGTAAGTAAAATGAAAATGGTGCGTCAAAATATTTAAAAACTAAATAAGTGATGTAAACGATGTTATTTGGGTATAAAAACGATTTTTTTCTTGCGATACCAATGCATATTGTGTAATTTGATACGAGCTTCCATTTAATAAATTATAATATTCGTTTGGATACCCGAATAAAAATTTATCTCCGTTGAAAGTTGTTACTCTTTTTTACCAAATTATTTTTTGTTTTTGAAAATGTGAACAAAATCTCCGTTCTTTTTTTCTACTCAATATTTTTTCAATAAGAGAGATTGATTGAAAATATAAAAAAACAAACCTAGATCCGCACCAATATCTCCGTTATAGGTCTATTGAATTGAACCAGACGTAAGTAAAATGAAAATGGTGCGTCAAAAACTTTAAATAGTAAATAAGTGATGTAAACGATGTTATTTGGGTACAAAAATGATTTTCCTTTTGAGGAAAATGCATATTGTTTAATTTGATATGAGCTTTAATTTTATATATTATAATATTCGTTTCGATACCCCAGTCAAAAGTTATCTCCGTTGAAAGTCGTAACTCATATTTACCGAATGTGTTTTTGATTTTGAAAATTTGAACAACATTCCCCTTCTTTTTCTCTTCTCTATTTTTTTTGGAATAATAGAGATTGATTGAAAATACAAATAAAGAAAAACCTACATCGGCACCAATATGTCCTTTATAGCTCTCTTGAATTAAACCAGAAGTAAGTCAAATGAAAATGGTCCGTCAAAATCTTTAAACACTAAATAAGTGATGTAAACGATGTTTTTTCGGTACAAAAACGATTTTTTTCTTGCGAGACCAATGCATATTGTGTAATTTGATACGAGCTTCCATTTAATAAATTATAATATTCGTTTGGATACCCGAGTAATAAGTTATCTTCATTGAAAGTGCTTACTCTTTTTTACCAAATGTTTTTTTGTTTTTGAAAATGTGAACAAAATCTCCGTTCTTTTTTTCTACTCAATATTTTTTCAATAAGAGAGATTGATTGAAAATATAAAAAATCAAACCTAGATCGGCACCAATATCTCCTTTATAGGTCTATTGAATTGAACCGGACGTAAGTAAAATGAAAATGGTGCGTCAAAAACTTTAAATAGTAAATAAGTGATGTAAACGATGTTATTTGGGTACAAAAATGATTTTCCTTTTGAGGAAAATGCATATTGTTTAATTTGATATGAGCTTTAATTTTATATATTATAGTATTCGTTTCGATACCCCAGTCAAAAGTTATCTCCGTTGAAAGTTGTAACTCATATTTACCAAATGTGTTTTTGATTTTGAAAATTTGAACAACATTCCCCTTCTTTTTCTCTTCTCTATTTTTTTTTGGAATAATAGAGATTGACTGAAAATATAAATAAAGAAAACCCTACGTCGGCACCAATATGTCCTTTATAGCTCTCTTGAATTAAACCGGAAGTAAGTAAAATGAAAATGGTCCGTCAAAATCTTTAAACACTAAATAAGTGATGTAAACGATGTTATTTGGGTATAAAAACGATTTTTTTCTTGCGATACCAATGCATATTGTGTAATTTGATACGAGCTTTCATTTAATAAATTATAATATTCGTTTGGATACCCGAGTAAAAATTTATCTCCGTTGAAAGTTGTTACTCTTTTTTACCAAATTATTTTTTGTTTTTGAAAATGTGAACAAAATCTCCGTTCTTTTTTTCTACTCAATATTTTTTCAATAAGAGAGATTGATTGAAAATATAAAAAAACAAACCTAGATCCGCACCAATATCTCCGTTATAGGTCTATTGAATTGAACCAGACGTAAGTAAAATGAAAATGGTGCGTCAAAAACTTTAAATAGTAAATAAGTGATGTAAACGATGTTATTTGGGTACAAAAATGATTTTCCTTTTGAGGAAAATGCATATTGTTTAATTTGATATGAGCTTTAATTTTATATATTATAATATTCGTTTCGATACCCCAGTCAAAAGTTATCTCCGTTGAAAGTCGTAACTCATATTTACCTAATGTGTTTTTGATTTTGAAAATTTGAACAACATTCCCCTTCTTTCTCTCTTCTCTATTTTTTTTGGAATAATAGAGATTGATTGAAAATACAAATAAAGAAAACCCTACGTCGGCACCAACATGTCCTTTATAGGTCTCTTGAATTAAACCAGAAGTAAGTAAAATGAAAATGGTCCGTCAAAATCTTTAAACACTAAATAAGTGATGTAAACGATGTTTTTTCGGTACAAAAACGATTTTTTTCTTGCGAGACCAATGCATATTGTGTAATTTGATACGAGCTTCCATTTAATAAATTATAATATTCGTTTGGATACCCGAGTAATAAGTTATCTTCATTGAAAGTGCTTACTCTTTTTTACCAAATGTTTTTTTGTTTTTGAAAATGTGAACAAAATCTCCATTTTTTTTTTCTACTCAATATTTTTTCAATAAGAGAGATTGATTGAAAATATAAAAAAACAAACCTAGATCGGCACCAATATCTCCTTTATAGGTCTATTGAATTGAACCGGACGTAAGTAAAATGAAAATGGTGCGTCAAAAACTTTAAATAGTAAATAAGTGATGTAAACGATGTTATTTGGGTACAAAAATGATTTTCCTTTTGAGGAAAATGCATATTGTTTAATTTGATATGAGCTTTAATTTTATATATTATAATATTCGTTTCGATACACCAGTTAAAAGTTATCTCCGTTGAAAGTCGTAACTCATATTTACCAAATGTGTTTTTCATTTTGAAAATTTGAACAACATTCCCCTTCTTTTTCTCTTCTCTATTTTTTTGGAATAATAGAGATTGATTAAAAATATAAATAAAGAAAACCCTAGGTCGGCACCAATATGTCCTTTATAGCTCTCTTGAATTATACCGGCAGTAAGTAAAATGAAAATAGTGCGTCAAAATATTTAAACACTAAATAAGTGATGTAAACGATGTTATTTGGGTATAAAAACGATTTTTTTCTTGCGATACCAATTCATATTGTGTAATTCGATACGAGCTTCCATTTAATAAATTATAATATTCGTTTGGATACCCGAGTAAAAATTTATCTCCGTTGAAGATGCTTACTCTTTTTTACCAAATGTTTTTTTGTTTTTGAAAATGTGAACAAAATCTCCGTTCTTTTTTTCTACTCAATATTTTTTCAATAAGAGAGATTGATTGAAAATATAAAAAAACAAACCTAGATCCGCACCAATATCTCCTTTATAGGTATTTTGAATTGAACCGGACGTAAGTAAAATGAAAATGGTGCGTCAAAAACTTTAAATAGTAAATAAGTGATGTAAACGATGTTATTTGGGTACAAAAATGATTTTCCTTTTGAGGAAAATGCATATTGTTTAATTTGATATGAGCTTTAATTTTATATATTATAATATTCGTTTCGATACCCCAGTCAAAAGTTATCTCCGTTGAAAGTCGTAACTCATATTTACCAAATGTGTTTTTGATTTTGAAAATTTGAACAACATTCCCCTTCTTTTTCTCTTCTCTATTTTTTTTGGAATAATAGAGATTGATTGAAAATATAAATAAAGAAAACCCTACGTCGGCACCAATATGTCCTTTATAGCTCTCTTGAATTAAACCGGAAGTAAGTAAAATGAAAATAGTCCGTCAAAATATTTAAACACTAAATAAGTGATGTAAACGATGTTATTTGGGTACAAAAATGATTTTCCTTTCGATGAAAATGCATATTGTTTAATTTGTTACGAGCTTTAATTTGATATATTATAATATTCGTTTCGATACCCCAGTCAAAAGTTATCTCCGTTGAAAGTTGTAACTCATATTTACCAAATGTGTTTTTCATTTTGAAAATTTGAACAACATTCCCCTTCTTTTTCTCTTCTCTATTTTTTTGGAATAATAGAGATTGATTAAAAATATAAATAAAGAAAACCCTAGGTCGGCACCAATATCTCCTTTATAGCTCTCTTGAATTAAACCAGCAGTAAGTAAAATGAAAATGGTGCGTCAAAATATTTAAAAACTAAATAAGTGATGTAAACGATGTTATTTGGGTATAAAAACGATTTTTTTCTTGCGATACCAATGCATATTGTGTAATTTGATACGAGCTTCCATTTAATAAATTATAATATTCGTTTGGATACCCGAGTAAAAATTTATCTCCGTTGAAAGTTGTTACTCTTTTTTACCAAATTATTTTTTGTTTTTGAAAATGTGAACAAAATCTCCGTTCTTTTTTTCTACTCAATATTTTTTCAATAAGAGAGATTGATTGAAAATATAAAAAAACAAACCTAGATCCGCACCAATATCTCCGTTATAGGTCTATTGAATTGAACCAGACGTAAGTAAAATGAAAATGGTGCGTCAAAAACTTTAAATAGTAAATAAGTGATGTAAACGATGTTATTTGGGTACAAAAATGATTTTCCTTTTGAGGAAAATGCATATTGTTTAATTTGATATGAGCTTTAATTTTATATATTATAATATTCGTTTCGATACCCCAGTCAAAAGTTATCTCCGTTGAAAGTCGTAACTCATATTTACCGAATGTGTTTTTGATTTTGAAAATTTGAACAACATTCCCCTTCTTTTTCTCTTCTCTATTTTTTTTGGAATAATAGAGATTGATTGAAAATACAAATAAAGAAAAACCTACATCGGCACCAATATGTCCTTTATAGCTCTCTTGAATTAAACCAGAAGTAAGTCAAATGAAAATGGTCCGTCAAAATCTTTAAACACTAAATAAGTGATGTAAACGATGTTTTTTCGGTACAAAAACGATTTTTTTCTTGCGAGACCAATGCATATTGTGTAATTTGATACGAGCTTCCATTTAATAAATTATAATATTCGTTTGGATACCCGAGTAATAAGTTATCTTCATTGAAAGTGCTTACTCTTTTTTACCAAATGTTTTTTTGTTTTTGAAAATGTGAACAAAATCTCCATTCTTTTTTTCTACTCAATATTTTTTCAATAAGAGAGATTGATTGAAAATATAAAAAAACAAACCTAGATCGGCACCAATATCTCCTTTATAGGTCTATTGAATTGAACCGGACGTAAGTAAAATGAAAATGGTGCGTCAAAAACTTTAAATAGTAAATAAGTGATGTAAACGATGTTATTTGGGTACAAAAATGATTTTCCTTTTGAGGAAAATGCATATTGTTTAATTTGATATGAGCTTTAATTTTATATATTATAATATTCGTTTCGATACACCAGTTAAAAGTTATCTCCGTTGAAAGTCGTAACTCATATTTACCAAATGTGTTTTTGATTTTGAAAATTTGAACAACATTCCCCTTCTTTTTCTCTTCTCTATTTTTTATGGAATAATAGAGATTGATTAAAAATATAAATAAAGAAAACCCTAGGTCGCCACCAATATGTCCTTTATAGCTCTCTTGAATTATACCGGCAGTAAGTAAAATGAAAATGGTGCGTCAAAATATTTAAACACTAAATAAGTGATGTAAACGATGTTATTTGGGTATAAAAACGATTTTTTTCTTGCGATACCAATGCATATTGTGTAATTTGATACGAGCTTCCATTTAATAAATTATAATATTCGTTTGGATACCCGAGTAAAAATTTATCTCCGTTGAAAGTGCTTACTCTTTTTTACCAAATGTTTTTTTGTTTTTGAAAATGTGAACAAAATCTCCGTTCTTTTTTTCTACTCAATATTTTTTCAATAAGAGAGATTGATTGAAAATATAAATAAACAAACCTAGATCGGCACCAATATCTCCTTTATAGGTCTATTGAATTGAACCGGACGTAAGTAAAATGAAAATGGTGCGTCAAAAACTTTAAAGAGTAAATAAGTGATGTAAACGATGTTATTTGGGTACAAAAATGATTTTCCCATCGAGGAAAATGCATATTGTTTAATTTGATACGAGCTTTAATTTGATATATTATAATATTCGTTTCGATACCCCAGTCAAAAGTTATCTCCGTTGAAAGTTGTAACTCATATTTACCAAATGTTTTTTCTATTTTGAAAATGTGAACCACATTCATTTCCTTTTTCTCTTCTCTATTTTTTCTGAATAATAGAGATTGAATGAAAATATAAATTAAGAAAACCCTATGTCGGCACCAATATCTCCTTTATAGCTCCCTTGAATTAGACCGGAAGTAAGTAAAATGAAAATGGTGGGTCAAAATCTTTCAACACTAAATAAGTGATGTAAACGATATTATTTGTGTACAAAAACGATTTTTTTCTTGTGAGACCAATTCATATTGTGTAATTTGATACGAGCTTCCATTTAATAAATTATAATATTCGTTTCGATACCCGAGTAAAAAGTTATCTCCGTTGAAAGTTGTTACTCTTTTTTACCAAATGTTTTTTTGTTTTTGAAAATGTGAACAAAATCTCCGTTCTTTTTTTCTACTCAATATTTTTTCAATAAGAGAGATTGATTGAATATATAAATAAAGAAACCTTGACCGGCACCAATATACCCTCTATAGCTCTATTGAATTAAACCGGAAGTAAGTAAAATGAAAAAGGTGCGTCAAAAACTTTAAACAGGAAATAAGTGATGTAAACAATGTTATTTGGGTACAAAAATGATTTTCCTTTCGAGGAAAATGCATATTGTTTAATTTGATATGTGGTTTAATTTGATATATTATAATATTCGTTTCGATACCCCAGTCAAAAGTTATCTCCGTTGAAAGTTGTAACTCATATTTACCAAATGGGATTTTCATTTTGAAAATTTGAACAACATTCCCCTTCTTTTTCTCTTCTCTATTTTTTTTGGAATAATAGAGATTGATTAAAAATATAAATAAAGAAAACCCTAGGTCGGCACCAATATCTCCTTTATAGCTCTCTTGAATTAAACCGGGAGTAAGTAAAATGAAAATGGTGCGTCAAAATATTTAAACACTAAATAAGTGATGTAAACGATGTTATTTGGGTATAAAAATGATTTTTTTCTTGCGATACCAATGTATATTGTGTAATTTGATACGAGCTTCCATTTAATAAATTATAATATTCGTTTGGATACCCGAGTAAAACTTTATCTCCGTTGAAAGTTGTTAATCTTATTTACCAAATGTTTTTTTTGTTTTTTAAAATGTGAACAACATCTCCGTTCTTTTTTTCTACTCAATATTTTTTCAATAAGAGAGATTGATTGAAAATATAAATAAACAAACCTAGATCGGCACCAATATCTCCTCTATAGGTCTATTTAATTGAACCGAACGTAAGTAAAATGAAAATAGTGGGTCAAAAACATTAAACAGTAAATAAGTGATGTAAATGATGTTATTTGGGTACAAAAATGATTTTCCTATCGAAGAAAATGCATATTGTTTAATTTGATACGAGCTCTAATTTGATATATTATAATATTCGTTTCGATACCCCAGTCAAAAGTTATCTCCGTTGAAAGTTGTAACTCATATTTACCAAATGTTTTTTCTATTTTGAAAATGTGAACCACATTCATTTCCTTTTTCTCTTCTCTATTTTTTCTGAATAATAGAGATTGAATGAAAATATAAATTAATAAAACCCTACGTCGGCACCAATATCTCCTTTATAGCTCCCTTGAATTAAACCGGAAGTAAGTAAAATGAAAATGGTGGGTCAAAATCTTTCAACACTAAATAAGTGATGTAAACGATATTATTTGTGTGCAAAAACGATTTTTTTCTTGTGAGACCAATTCATATTGTGTAATTTGATACGAGCTTCCATTTAATAAATTATAATATTCGTTTCGATACCCGAGTAAAAAGTTATCTCCGTTGAAAGTTGTTACTCTTTTTTACGAAATGTTTTTTTGTTTTTGAAAATGTGAACAAAATCTCCGTTCTTTTTTTCTACTCAATATTTTTTCAATAAGAGAGATTGATTGAATATATAAATAAACAAAACTTGATCGGCACCAATATACCCTCTATAGCTCTATTGAATTAAACCGGAAGTAAGTAAAATGAAAAAGGTGCGTCAAAAACTTTAAACAGGAAATAAGTGATGTAAACGATGTTATTTGGGTACAAAAATGATTTTCCTTTTGAGGAAAATGCATATTGTTTAATTTGATATGAGCTTTAATTTTATATATTATAATATTCGTTTCGATACACCAGTTAAAAGTTATCTCCGTTGAAAGTCGTAACTCATATTTACCAAATGTGTTTTTCATTTTGAAAATTTGAACAACATTCCCCTTCTTTTTCTCTTCTCTATTTTTTTTGGAATAATAGAGATTGATTAAAAATATAAATAAAGAAAACCCTAGGTCGGCACCAATATGTCTTTTATAGCTCTCTTGAATTATACCGGCAGTAAGTAAAATGAAAATGGTGCGTCAAAATATTTAAACACTAAATAAGTGATGTAAACGATGTTATTTGGGTATAAAAACGATTTTTTTCTTGCGATACCAATGCATATTGTGTAATTTGATACGAGCTTCCATTTAATAAATTATAATATTCGTTTGGATACCCGAGTAAAACTTTATCTCCGTTGAAAGTTGTTAATCTTATTTACCAAATGTTTTTTTTGTTTTTTAAAATGTGAACAACATCTCCGTTCTTTTTTTCTACTCAATATTTTTTCAATAGGAGAGATTGATTGAAAATATAAATAAACAAACCTAGATCGGCACCAATATCTCCTCTATAGGTCTATTTAATTGAACCGAACGTAAGTAAAATGAAAATAGTGGGTCAAAAACATTAAACAGTAAATAAGTGATGTAAATGATGTTATTTGGGTACAAAAATGATTTTCCTATCGAAGAAAATGCATATTGTTTAATTTGATACGAGCTTTAATTTGATATATTATAATATTCGTTTCGATACCCCAGTCAAAAGTTATCTCCGTTGAAAGTTGTAACTCATATTTACCAAATGTTTTTTCTATTTTGAAAATGTGAACCACATTCATTTCCTTTTTCTCTTCACTATTTTTTCTGAATAATAGAGATTGAATGAAAATATAAATTAATAAAACCCTACGTCGGCACCAATATCTCCTTTATAGCTCCCTTGAATTAAACCGGAAGTAAGTAAAATGAAAATGGTGGGTCAAAATCTTTCAACACTAAATAAGTGATGTAAATGATATTATTTGTGTGCAAAAACGATTTTTTTCTTGTGAGACCAATTCATATTGTGTAATTTGATACGAGCTTCCATTTAATAAATTATAATATTCGTTTCGATACCCGAGTAAAAAGTTATCTCCGTTGAAAGTTGTTACTGTTTTTTACGAAATGTTTTTTTGTTTTTGAAAATGTGAACAAAATCTCCGTTCTTTTTTTCTACTCAATATTTTTTCAATAAGAGAGATTGATTGAATATATAAATAAACAAACCTAGATCGGCACCAATATCTCCTCTATAGGTCTATTTAATTGAACCGAACGTAAGTAAAATGAAAATAGTGCGTCAAAAACTTTAAACAGTAAATAAGTGATGTAAACGATGTTATTTGGGTACAAAAACGATTTTCCTATCGAGGAAAATGCATATTGTTTAATTTGATATGAGCTTTAATTTGATATATTATAATATTCGTTTCGATACCCCAGTCAAAAGTTATCTCCGTTGAAAGTTGTAACTCATATTTACCAAATGTGTTTTTCATTTTGAAAATTTGAACAACATTCCCCTTCTTTTTCTCTTCTCTATTTATTTTGGAATAATAGAGATTGATTAAAAATATAAATAAAGAAAACCCTAGGTCGGCACCAATATCTCCTTTATAGCTCTCTTGAATTAAACCGGCAGTAGGTAAAATGAAAATGGTGCGTCAAAATATTTAAACACTAAATAAGTGATGTAAACGATGTTATTTGGGTATAAAAACGATTTTTTTCTTGCGATACCAATGCATATTGTGTAATTTGATACGAGCTTCCATTTAATAAATTATAATATTCGTTTGGATACCCGAGTAAAAATTTATCTCCGTTGAAAGTTGTTACTCTTATTTACCAAATGTTTTTTTTGTTTTTTAAAATGTGAACAACATCTCCGTTCTTTTTTTCTACTCAATATTTTTTCAATAAGAGAGATTGATTGAAAATATAAAAAAACAAACCTAGATCGGCACCAATATCTCCTCTATAGGTCTATTTAATTGAACCGAACGTAAGTAAAATGAAAATAGTGCATCAAAAACTTTAAACAGTAAATAAGTGATGTAAACGATGTTATTTGGGTACAAAAACGATTTTCCTATCGAGGAAAATGCATATTGTTTAATTTGATATGAGCTTTAATTTGATATATTATAATATTCGTTTCGATACCCCAGTCAAAAGTTATCTCCGTTGAAAGTTGTAACTCATATTTACCAAATGTTTTTTCTATTTTGAAAATGTGAACCACATTCATTTTCTTTTTCTCTTCTCTATTTTTTTAGAATAATAGAGATTGAAAGAAAATATAAATTAAGAAAACCCTACGTCGGCACCAATATCTCCTTTATAGCTCCCTTGAATTAAACCGGATGTAAGTAAAATGAAAATGGTGCGTCAAAATCTTTCAACAGTAAATACGTGATGTAAACGATATTATTTGTGTACAAAAACGATTTTTTTCTTGTGAGACCAATTCATATTGTGTAATTTGATACGAGCTTCCATTTAATAAATTATAATATTCGTTTCGATACCCGAGTAAAAAGTTATCTCCGTTGAAAGTTGTTACTCTTTTTTACCAAATGTTTTTTTGTTTTTGAAAATGTGAACAAAATCTCCGTTCTTTTTTTCTACTCAATATTTTTTCAATAAGAGAGATTGATTGAAAATATAAATAAATAAACCTTGATCGGCACCAATATATCCTCTATAGCTCTATTGAATTAAATCGGAAGTAAGTAAAATGAAAAAGGTGCGTCAAAAACTTTAAACAGGAAATAAGTGATGTAAATGATGTTATTTGGGTACAAAAATGATTTTCCTTTTGAGGAAAATGCATATTGTTTAATTTGATATGAGCTTTAATTTGATATATTATAATATTCGTTTCGATACCCCAGTCAAAAGTTATCTCCGTTGAAAGTTGTAACTCATATTTACCAAAAGGGATTTTCATTTTGAAAATTTGAACAACATTCCCCTTCTTTTTCTCTTCTCTATTTTTTTTGGAATAATAGAGATTGATTAAAAATATAAATAAAGAAAACCCTAGGTCGGCACCAATATCTCCTTTATAGCTCTCTTGAATTAAACCGGCAGTAGGTAAAATGAAAATGGTGCGTCAAAATATTTAAACACTAAATAAGTGATGTAAACGATGTTATTTGGGTATAAAAACGATTTTTTTCTTGCCATACCAATGCATATTGTGTAATTTGATACGAGCTTCCATTTAATAAATTATAATATTCGTTTGGATACCCGAGTAAAAATTTATCTCCGTTGAAAGTTGTTACTCTTATTTACCAAATGTTTTTTTTGTTTTTTAAAATGTGAACAACATCTCCGTTCTTTTTTTCTACTCAATATTTTTTCAATAAGAGAGATTGATTGAAAATATAAAAAAACAAACCTAGATCGGCACCAATATCTCCTCTATAGGTCTATTTAATTGAACCGAACGTAAGTAAAATGAAAATAGTGCGTCAAAAACTTTAAACAGTAAATAAGTGATGTAAACGATGTTATTTGGGTACAAAAACGATTTTCCTATCGAGGAAAATGCATATTGTTTAATTTGATATGAGCTTTAATTTGATATATTATAATATTCGTTTCGATACCCCAGTCAAAAGTCATCTCCGTTGAAAGTTGTAACTCATATTTACCAAATGTGTTTTTCATTTTGAAAATTTGAACAACATTCCCCTTCTTTTTCTCTTCTCTATTTTTTTTGGAATAATAGAGATTGATTAAAAATATAAATAAAGAAAACCCTAGGTCGGCACCAATATCTCCTTTATAGCTCTCTTGAATTAAACCGGCAGTAGGTAAAATGAAAATGGTGCGTCAAAATATTTAAACACTAAATAAGTGATGTAAACGATGTTATTTGGGTATAAAAACGATTTTTTTCTTGCGATACCAATGCATATTGTGTAATTTGATATGAGCTTCCATTTAATAAATTATAATATTCGTTTGGATACCCGAGTAAAAATTTAACTCCGTTGAAAGTTGTTACTCTTATTTACCAAATGTTTTTTTTGTTTTTTAAAATGTGAACAACATCTCCGTTCTTTTTTTCTACTCAATATTTTTTCAATAAGAGAGATTGATTGAAAATATAAAAAAACAAACCTAGATCGGCACCAATATCTCCTCTATAGGTCTATTTAATTGAACCGAACGTAAGTAAAATGAAAATAGTGCGTCAAAAACTTTAAACAGTAAATAAGTGATGTAAACGATGTTATTTGGGTACAAAAATGATTTTCCTATCGAGGAAAATGCATATTGTTTAATTTGATATGAGCTTTAATTTGATATATTATAATATTCGTTTCGATACCCCAGTCAAAAGTTATCTCCGTTGAAAGTTGTAACTCATATTTACCAAATGTTTTTTCTATTTTGAAAATGTGAACCACATTCATTTTCTTTTTCTCTTCTCTATTTTTTTAGAATAATAGAGATTGAAAGAAAATATAAATTAAGGAAACCCTACGTCGGCACCAATATCTCCTTTATAGCTCCCTTGAATTAAACCGGATGTAAGTAAAATGAAAATGGTGCGTCAAAATCTTTCAACAGTAAATACGTGATGTAAACGATATTATTTGTGTACAAAAACGATTTTTTTCTTGTGAGACCAATTCATATTGTGTAATTTGATACGAGCTTCCATTTAATAAATTATAATATTCGTTTCGATACCCGAGTAAAAAGTTATCTCCGTTGAAAGTTGTTACTCTTTTTTACCAAATGTTTTTTTGTTTTTGAAAATGTGAACAAAATCTCCGTTCTTTTTTTCTACTCAATATTTTTTCAATAAGAGAGATTGATTGAAAATATAAATAAATAAACCTTGATCGGCACCAATATATCCTCTATAGCTCTATTGAATTAAATCGGAAGTAAGTAAAATGAAAAAGGTGCGTCAAAAACTTTAAACAGGAAATAAGTGATGTAAACGATGTTATTTGGGTACAAAAATGATTTTCCTTTTGAGGAAAATGCATATTGTTTAATTTGATATGAGCTTTAATTTGATATATTATAATATTCGTTTCGATACCCCAGTCAAAAGTTATCTTCGTTGAAAGTTGTAACTCATATTTACCAAATGGGATTTTCATTTTGAAAATTTGAACAACATTCCCCTTCTTTTTCTCTTCTCTATTTTTTTTGGAATAATAGAGATTGATTAAAAATATAAATAAAGAAAACCCTAGGTCGGCACCAATATCTCCTTTATAGCTCTCTTGAATTAAACCGGCAGTAGGTAAAATGAAAATGGTGCGTCAAAATATTTAAACACTAAATAAGTGATGTAAACGATGTTATTTGGGTATAAAAACGATTTTTTTCTTGCGATACCAATGCATATTGTGTAATTTGATATGAGCTTCCATTTAATAAATTATAATATTCGTTTGGATACCCGAGTAAAAATTTAACTCCGTTGAAAGTTGTTACTCTTATTTACCAAATGTTTTTTTTGTTTTTTAAAATGTGAACAACATCTCCGTTCTTTTTTTCTACTCAATATTTTTTCAATAAGAGAGATTGATTGAAAATATAAAAAAACAAACCTAGATCGGCACCAATATCTCCTCTATAGGTCTATTTAATTGAACCGAACGTAAGTAAAATGAAAATAGTGCGTCAAAAACTTTAAACAGTAAATAAGTGATGTAAACGATGTTATTTGGGTACAAAAATGATTTTCCTATCGAGGAAAATGCATATTGTTTAATTTGATACGAGCTTTAATTTGATATATTATAATATTCGTTTCGATACCCCAGTCAAAAGTTATCTCCGTTGAAAGTTGTAACTCATATTTACCAAATGTTTTTTCTATTTTGAAAATGTGAACCACATTCATTTTCTTTTTCTCTTCTCTATTTTTTTAGAATAATAGAGATTGAATGAAAATATAAATTAAGAAAACCCTACGTCGGCACCAATATCTCCTTTATAGCTCCCTTGAATTAAACCGGAAGTAAGTAAAATGAAAATGGTGCGTCAAAATCTTTCAACAGTAAATAAGTGATGTAAACGATATTATTTGTGTACAAAAACGATTTTTTTCTTGTGAGGCCAATTCATATTGTGTAATTTGATACGAGCTTCCATTTAATAAATTATAATATTCGTTTCGATACCCGAGTAAAAAGTTATCTCCGTTGAAAGTTGTTACTCTTTTTTACCAAATGTTTTTTTGTTTTTGAAAATGTGAACAAAATCTCCGTTCTTTTTTTCTATTCAATATTTTTTCAAAAAGAGAGATTGATTGAAAATATAAATAAATAAACCTTGATCGGAACCAATATATCCTCTATAACTCTATTGAATTAAATCGGAAGTAAGTAAAATGAAAAAGGTGCGTCAAAAACTTTAAACAGGAAATAAGTGATGTAAACGATGTTATTTGGGGACAAAAATGATTTTCCTTTTGAGGAAAATGCATATTATTTAATTTGATATGAGCTTTAATTTGATATATTATAATATTCGTTTCGATACCCCAGTCAAAATTTATCTCCGTTGAAAGTTGTAACTCATATTTACCAAATGGGATTTTCATTTTGAAAATTTGAACAACATTCCCCTTCTTTTTCTCTTCTCTATTTTTTTTGGAATAATAGAGATTGATTAAAAATATAAATAAAGAAAACCCTAGGTCGGCACCAATATCTCCTTTATAGCTCTCTTGAATTAAACCGGCAGTAGGTAAAATGAAAATGGTGCGTCAAAATATTTAAACACTAAATAAGTGATGTAAACGATGTTATTTGGGTATAAAAACGATTTTTTTCTTGTGATACCAATGCATATTGTGTAATTTGATACGAGCTTCCATTTAATAAATTATAATATTCGTTTGGATACCCGAGTAAAAATTTATCTCCGTTGAAAGTTGTTACTCTTATTTACCAAATGTTTTTTTTGTTTTTTAAAATGTGAACAACATCTCCGTTCTTTTTTTTCTACTCAATATTTTTTCAATAAGAGAGATTGATTGAAAATATAAAAAAACAAACCTAGATCGGCACCAATATCTCCTCTATAGGTCTATTTAATTGAACCGAACGTAAGTAAAATGAAAATAGTGCGTCAAAAACTTTAAACAGTAAATAAGTGATGTAAACGATGTTATTTGGGTACAAAAATGATTTTCCTATTGAGGAAAATGCATATTGTTTAATTTGATACGAGCTTTAATTTGATATATTATAATATTCGTTTCGATACCCCAGTCAAAAGTTATCTCCGTTGAAAGTTGTAACTCATATTTACCAAATGTTTTTTCTATTTTGAAAATGTGAACCACATTCATTTTCTTTTTCTCTTCTCTATTTTTTTTGAATAATAGAGATTGAATGAAAATATAAATTAAGAAAACCCTACGTCGGCACCAATATCTCCTTTATAGCTCCCTTGAATTAAACCGGAAGTAAGTAAAATGAAAATGGTGGGTCAAAATCTTTCAACACTAAATAAGTGATGTAAACGATATTATTTGTGTACAAAAACGACTTTTTTCTTGTGAGACCAATTCATATTGTGTAATTTGATACGAGCTTCCATTTAATAAATTATAATATTCGTTTCGATACCCGAGTAAAAAGTTATCTCCGTTGAAAGTTGTTACTCTTTTTTACCAACTGTTTTTTTGTTTTTGAAAATGTGAACAAAATCTCCGTTCTTTTTTTCTACTCAATATTTTTTCAATAAGAGAGATTGATTGAAAATATAAATAAATAAACCTTGATCGGCACCAATATATCCTCTATAGCTCTATTGAATTAAATCGGAAGTAAGTAAAATGAAAAAGTTGCGTCAAAAACTTTAAACAGGAAATAAGTGATGTAAACGATGTTATTTGGGTACAAAAATGATTTTCCTTTTGAGGAAAATGCATATTGTTTAATTTGATATGAGCTTTAATTTGATATATTATAATATTCGTTTCGATACCCCAGTCAAAAGTTATCTCCGTTGAAAGTTGTAACTCATATTTACCAAATGGGATTTTCATTTTGAAAATTTGAACAACATTCCCCTTCTTTTTCTCTTCTCTATTTTTTTTGGAATAATAGAGATTGATTAAAAATATAAATAAAGAAAACCCTAGGTCGGCACCAATATCTCCTTTATAGCTCTCTTGAATTAAACCGGCAGTAAGTAAAATGAAAATGGTGCGTCAAAATATTTAAACACTAAATAAGTGATGTAAACGATGTTATTTGGGTATAAAAACGATTTTTTTCTTGGGATACCAATGCATATTGTGTAATTTGATACGAGCTTCCATTTAATAAATTATAATATTCGTTTGGATACCCGAGTAAAAAATTTTCTCCGTTGAAAGTTGTTACTCTTATTTACCAAATGTTTTTTTTGTTTTTTAAAATGTGAACAACATCTCCGTTCTTTTTTTCTACTCAATATTTTTTCAATAAGAGAGATTGATTGAAAATATAAAAAAACAAACCTAGATCGGCACCAATATCTCCTCTATAGGTCTATTTAATTGAACCGAACGTAAGTAAAATGAAAATAGTGCGTCAAAAACTTTAAACAGTAAATAACTGATGTAAACGATGTTATTTGGGTACAAAAATGATTTTCCCATCGAGGAAAATGCATATTGTTTAATTTGATACGAGCTTTAATTTGATATATTATAATATTCGTTTCGATACCCCAGTCAAAAGTTATCTCCGTTGAAAGTTGTAACTAATATTTACCAAATGTTTTTTCTATTTTGAAAATGTGAACCACATTCATTTTCTTTTTCTCTTCTCTATTTTTTTTGAATAATAGAGATTGAATGAAAATATAAATTAAGAAAACCCTACGTCGGCACCAATATCTCCTTTATAGCTCCCTTGAATTAAACCGGAAGTAAGTAAAATGAAAATGGTGCGTCAAAATCTTTCAACAGTAAATAAGTGATGTAAACGATATTATTTGTGTACAAAAACGACTTTTTTCTTGTGAGACCAATTCATATTGTGTAATTTAATACGAGCTTCCATTTAATAAATTATAATATTCGTTTCGATACCCGAGTAAAAAGTTATCTCCGTTGAAAGTTGTTACTCTTTTTTACTAAATGTTTTTTTGTTTTTGAAAATGTGAACAAAATCTCCGTTCTTTTTTTCAACTCAATATATTTTCAATAAGAGAGATTGATTGAAAATATAAATAAATAAACCTTGATCGGCACCAATATATCCTCTATAGCTCTATTGAATTAAATCGGAAGTAAGTAAAATGAAAAAGGTGCGTCAAAAACATTAAACAGGAAATAAGTGATGTAAACGATGTTATTTGGGTACAAAAATGATTTTCCTTTTGAGGAAAATGCATATTGTTTAATTTGATATGAGCTTTAATTTGATATATTATAATATTCGTTTCGATACCCCAGTCAAAAGTTATCTCCGTTGAAAGTTGTAATTCATATTTACCAAATGGGATTTTCATTTTGAAAATTTGAACAACATTCCCCTTCTTTTTCTCTTCTCTATTTTTTTTGGAATAATAGAGATTGATTAAAAATATAAATAAAGAAAACCCTAGGTCGGCACCAATATCTCCGTTATAGCTCTATTGAATTAAACCGGCAGTAAGTAAAATGAAAATGGTGCGTCAAAATATTTAAACACTAAATAAGTGATCTAAACGATGTTATTTGGGTATAAAAACGATTTTTTTCTTGCGATACCAATGCATATTGTGTAATTTGATACGAGCTTCCATTTAATAAATTATAATATTCGTTTGGATACCCGAGTAAAAATTTATCTCCGTTGAAAGTTGTTACTCTTTTTTACCAAATGTTTTTTTGTTTTTGAAAATGTGAACAAAATCTCCGTTCATTTTTTCAACTCAATATTTTTTCAATAAAAGAGATTGATTGAAAATATAAAAAAACAAACCTAGATCCGCACCAATATCTCCTTTATAGGTCTATTGAATTGAACCGGACGTAAGTAAAATGAAAATGGTGCATCAAAAACTTTAAACAGTAAATAAGTGATGTAAACGATGTTATTTGGGTAGAAAAATGATTTTCTTATCGAGGAAAATGCATATTGTTTAATTTGATACGAGCTTTAATTTGATATATTATAATATTCGTTTCGATACCCCAGTCAAAAGTTATCTCCGTTGAAAGTTGTAACTCATATTTACCAAATGTTTTTTCTATTTTGAAAATGTGAACCACATTCATTTTCTTTTTCTCTTCTCTATTTTTTTAGAATAATAGAGATTGAATGAAAATATAAATTAAGAAAACCCTACGTCGGCACCAATATCTCCTTTATAGCTCCCTTGAATTAAACCGGAAGTAAGTAAAATGAAAATGGTGCGTCAAAATCTTTCAACAGTAAATAAGTGATGTAAACGATATTATTTGTGTACAAAAACGATTTTTTTCTTGTGAGGCCAATTCATATTGTGTAATTTGATACGAGCTTCCATTTAATAAATTATAATATTCGTTTCGATACCCGAGTAAAAAGTTATCTCCGTTGAAAGTTGTTACTCTTTTTTACCAAATGTTTTTTTGTTTTTGAAAATGTGAACAAAATCTCCGTTCTTTTTTTCTATTCAATATTTTTTCAATAAGAGAGATTGATTGAAAATATAAATAAATAAACCTTGATCGGCACCAATATATCCTCTATAGCTCTATTGAATTAAATCGGAAGTAAGTAAAATGAAAAAGGTGCGTCAAAAACTTTAAACAGGAAATAAGTGATGTAAACGATGTTATTTGGGTACAAAAATGATTTTCCTTTTGAGGAAAATGCATATTGTTTAATTTGATATGAGCTTTAATTTGATATATTATAATATTCGTTTCGATACCCCAGTCAAAAGTTATCTTCGTTGAAAGTTGTAACTCATATTTACCAAATGGGATTTTCATTTTGAAAATTTGAACAACATTCCCCTTCTTTTTCTCTTCTCTATTTTTTTTGGAATAATAGAGATTGATTAAAAATATAAATAAAGAAAACCCTAGGTCGGCACCAATATCTCCTTTATAGCTCTCTTGAATTAAACCGGCAGTAGGTAAAATGAAAATGGTGCGTCAAAATATTTAAACACTAAATAAGTGATGTAAACGATGTTATTTGGGTATAAAAACGATTTTTTTCTTGCGATACCAATGCATATTGTGTAATTTGATATGAGCTTCCATTTAATAAATTATAATATTCGTTTGGATACCCGAGTAAAAATTTAACTCCGTTGAAAGTTGTTACTCTTATTTACCAAATGTTTTTTTTGTTTTTTAAAATGTGAACAACATCTCCGTTCTTTTTTTCTACTCAATATTTTTTCAATAAGAGAGATTGATTGAAAATATAAAAAAACAAACCTAGATCGGCACCAATATCTCCTCTATAGGTCTATTTAATTGAACCGAACGTAAGTAAAATGAAAATAGTGCGTCAAAAACTTTAAACAGTAAATAAGTGATGTAAACGATGTTATTTGGGTACAAAAATGATTTTCCTATCGAGGAAAATGCATATTGTTTAATTTGATACGAGCTTTAATTTGATATATTATAATATTCGTTTCGATACCCCAGTCAAAAGTTATCTCCGTTGAAAGTTGTAACTCATATTTACCAAATGTTTTTTCTATTTTGAAAATGTGAACCACATTCATTTTCTTTTTCTCTTCTCTATTTTTTTAGAATAATAGAGATTGAATGAAAATATAAATTAAGAAAACCCTACGTCGGCACCAATATCTCCTTTATAGCTCCCTTGAATTAAACCGGAAGTAAGTAAAATGAAAATGGTGCGTCAAAATCTTTCAACAGTAAATAAGTGATGTAAACGATATTATTTGTGTACAAAAACGATTTTTTTCTTGTGAGGCCAATTCATATTGTGTAATTTGATACGAGCTTCCATTTAATAAATTATAATATTCGTTTCGATACCCGAGTAAAAAGTTATCTCCGTTGAAAGTTGTTACTCTTTTTTACCAAATGTTTTTTTGTTTTTGAAAATGTGAACAAAATCTCCGTTCTTTTTTTCTATTCAATATTTTTTCAATAAGAGAGATTGATTGAAAATATAAATAAATAAACCTTGATCGGAACCAATATATCCTCTATAACTCTATTGAATTAAATCGGAAGTAAGTAAAATGAAAAAGGTGCGTCAAAAACTTTAAACAGGAAATAAGTGATGTAAACGATGTTATTTGGGGACAAAAATGATTTTCCTTTTGAGGAAAATGCATATTATTTAATTTGATATGAGCTTTAATTTGATATATTATAATATTCGTTTCGATACCCCAGTCAAAATTTATCTCCGTTGAAAGTTGTAACTCATATTTACCAAATGGGATTTTCATTTTGAAAATTTGAACAACATTCCCCTTCTTTTTCTCTTCTCTATTTTTTTTGGAATAATAGAGATTGATTAAAAATATAAATAAAGAAAACCCTAGGTCGGCACCAATATCTCCTTTATAGCTCTCTTGAATTAAACCGGCAGTAGGTAAAATGAAAATGGTGCGTCAAAATATTTAAACACTAAATAAGTGATGTAAACGATGTTATTTGGGTATAAAAACGATTTTTTTCTTGTGATACCAATGCATATTGTGTAATTTGATACGAGCTTCCATTTAATAAATTATAATATTCGTTTGGATACCCGAGTAAAAATTTATCTCCGTTGAAAGTTGTTACTCTTATTTACCAAATGTTTTTTTTGTTTTTTAAAATGTGAACAACATCTCCGTTCTTTTTTTTCTACTCAATATTTTTTCAATAAGAGAGATTGATTGAAAATATAAAAAAACAAACCTAGATCGGCACCAATATCTCCTCTATAGGTCTATTTAATTGAACCGAACGTAAGTAAAATGAAAATAGTGCGTCAAAAACTTTAAACAGTAAATAAGTGATGTAAACGATGTTATTTGGGTACAAAAATGATTTTCCTATTGAGGAAAATGCATATTGTTTAATTTGATACGAGCTTTAATTTGATATATTATAATATTCGTTTCGATACCCCAGTCAAAAGTTATCTCCGTTGAAAGTTGTAACTCATATTTACCAAATGTTTTTTCTATTTTGAAAATGTGAACCACATTCATTTTCTTTTTCTCTTCTCTATTTTTTTTGAATAATAGAGATTGAATGAAAATATAAATTAAGAAAACCCTACGTCGGCACCAATATCTCCTTTATAGCTCCCTTGAATTAAACCGGAAGTAAGTAAAATGAAAATGGTGGGTCAAAATCTTTCAACACTAAATAAGTGATGTAAACGATATTATTTGTGTACAAAAACGACTTTTTTCTTGTGAGACCAATTCATATTGTGTAATTTGATACGAGCTTCCATTTAATAAATTATAATATTCGTTTCGATACCCGAGTAAAAAGTTATCTCCGTTGAAAGTTGTTACTCTTTTTTACCAACTGTTTTTTTGTTTTTGAAAATGTGAACAAAATCTCCGTTCTTTTTTTCTACTCAATATTTTTTCAATAAGAGAGATTGATTGAAAATATAAATAAATAAACCTTGATCGGCACCAATATATCCTCTATAGCTCTATTGAATTAAATCGGAAGTAAGTAAAATGAAAAAGTTGCGTCAAAAACTTTAAACAGGAAATAAGTGATGTAAACGATGTTATTTGGGTACAAAAATGATTTTCCTTTTGAGGAAAATGCATATTGTTTAATTTGATATGAGCTTTAATTTGATATATTATAATATTCGTTTCGATACCCCAGTCAAAAGTTATCTCCGTTGAAAGTTGTAACTCATATTTACCAAATGGGATTTTCATTTTGAAAATTTGAACAACATTCCCCTTCTTTTTCTCTTCTCTATTTTTTTTGGAATAATAGAGATTGATTAAAAATATAAATAAAGAAAACCCTAGGTCGGCACCAATATCTCCTTTATAGCTCTCTTGAATTAAACCGGCAGTAAGTAAAATGAAAATGGTGCGTCAAAATATTTAAACACTAAATAAGTGATGTAAACGATGTTATTTGGGTATAAAAACGATTTTTTTCTTGGGATACCAATGCATATTGTGTAATTTGATACGAGCTTCCATTTAATAAATTATAATATTCGTTTGGATACCCGAGTAAAAAATTTTCTCCGTTGAAAGTTGTTACTCTTATTTACCAAATGTTTTTTTTGTTTTTTAAAATGTGAACAACATCTCCGTTCTTTTTTTCTACTCAATATTTTTTCAATAAGAGAGATTGATTGAAAATATAAAAAAACAAACCTAGATCGGCACCAATATCTCCTCTATAGGTCTATTTAATTGAACCGAACGTAAGTAAAATGAAAATAGTGCGTCAAAAACTTTAAACAGTAAATAACTGATGTAAACGATGTTATTTGGGTACAAAAATGATTTTCCCATCGAGGAAAATGCATATTGTTTAATTTGATACGAGCTTTAATTTGATATATTATAATATTCGTTTCGATACCCCAGTCAAAAGTTATCTCCGTTGAAAGTTGTAACTAATATTTACCAAATGTTTTTTCTATTTTGAAAATGTGAACCACATTCATTTTCTTTTTCTCTTCTCTATTTTTTTTGAATAATAGAGATTGAATGAAAATATAAATTAAGAAAACCCTACGTCGGCACCAATATCTCCTTTATAGCTCCCTTGAATTAAACCGGAAGTAAGTAAAATGAAAATGGTGCGTCAAAATCTTTCAACAGTAAATAAGTGATGTAAACGATATTATTTGTGTACAAAAACGACTTTTTTCTTGTGAGACCAATTCATATTGTGTAATTTAATACGAGCTTCCATTTAATAAATTATAATATTCGTTTCGATACCCGAGTAAAAAGTTATCTCCGTTGAAAGTTGTTACTCTTTTTTACTAAATGTTTTTTTGTTTTTGAAAATGTGAACAAAATCTCCGTTCTTTTTTTCAACTCAATATATTTTCAATAAGAGAGATTGATTGAAAATATAAATAAATAAACCTTGATCGGCACCAATATATCCTCTATAGCTCTATTGAATTAAATCGGAAGTAAGTAAAATGAAAAAGGTGCGTCAAAAACTTTAAACAGGAAATAAGTGATGTAAACGATGTTATTTGGGTACAAAAATGATTTTCCTTTTGAGGAAAATGCATATTGTTTAATTTGATATGAGCTTTAATTTGATATATTATAATATTCGTTTCGATACCCCAGTCAAAAGTTATCTCCGTTGAAAGTTGTAATTCATATTTACCAAATGGGATTTTCATTTTGAAAATTTGAACAACATTCCCCTTCTTTTTCTCTTCTCTATTTTTTTTGGAATAATAGAGATTGATTAAAAATATAAATAAAGAAAACCCTAGGTCGGCACCAATATCTCCTTTATAGCTCTATTGAATTAAACCGGCAGTAAGTAAAATGAAAATGGTGCGTCAAAATATTTAAACACTAAATAAGTGATCTAAACGATGTTATTTGGGTATAAAAACGATTTTTTTCTTGCGATACCAATGCATATTGTGTAATTTGATACGAGCTTCCATTTAATAAATTATAATATTCGTTTGGATACCCGAGTAAAAATTTATCTCCGTTGAAAGTTGTTACTCTTTTTTACCAAATGTTTTTTTGTTTTTGAAAATGTGAACAAAATCTCCGTTCATTTTTTCAACTCAATATTTTTTCAATAAAAGAGATTGATTGAAAATATAAAAAAACAAACCTAGATCCGCACCAATATCTCCTTTATAGGTCTATTGAATTGAACCGGACGTAAGTAAAATGAAAATGGTGCATCAAAAACTTTAAACAGTAAATAAGTGATGTAAACGATGTTATTTGGGTAGAAAAATGATTTTCTTATCGAGGAAAATGCATATTGTTTAATTTGATACGAGCTTTAATTTGATATATTATAATATTCGTTTCGATACCCCAGTCAAAAGTTATCTCCGTTGAAAGTTGTAACTCATATTTACCAAATGTTTTTTCTATTTTGAAAATGTGAACCACATTCATTTTCTTTATCTCTTCTCTTTTTTTTTTGAATAATAGAGATTGAATGAAAATATAAATTAAGAAAACCCTACGTCGGCACCAATATCTCCTTTATAGCTCCCTTGAATTAAACCGGAAGTAAGTAAAATGAAAATGGTGCGTCAAAATCTTTCAACACTAAATAAGTGATGTAAACGATATTATTTGTGTACAAAAACGATTTTTTTCTTGTGAGACCAATTCATATTGTGTAATTTGATACGAGCTTCCATTTAATAAATTATAATATTCGTTTGGATACCCGAGTAAAAAGTTATCTTCATTGA
Source organism: Hippophae tibetana (assembly GCA_037013495.1). NCBI lineage: Eukaryota > Viridiplantae > Streptophyta > Magnoliopsida > Rosales > Elaeagnaceae > Hippophae > Hippophae tibetana. The sequence continues at coordinate 6,580,938 of CM072808.1, read as the reverse complement.
AAGTGCTTACTCTTTTTTACCAAATGTTTTTTTGTTTTTGAAAATGTGAACAAAATCTCCGTTCTTTTTTTCTACTCAATATTTTTTCAATAAGACAGATTGATTGAAAATATAAATAAACAAACCTTGATCGGCACCAATATCTCCTTTATAGCTCTATTGAATTAAACCGGAAGTAAGTAAAATGAAAATGGTGCGTCAAAAACTTTAAACAGTAAATAAGTGATGTAAACGATGTTATTTGGGTACAAAAATGATTTTCCTATCGAGGAAAATGCATATTGTTTAATTTGATACGAGCTTTAATTTGATATATTATAATATTCGTTTCGATACCCCAGTCAAAAGTTATCTCCGTTGAAAGTTGTAACTCATATTTACCAAATGTTTTTTCTATTTTGAAAATGTGAACCACATTCATTTTCTTTTTCTCTTCTCTATTTTTTTTGAATAATAGAGATTGAATGAAAATATAAATTAAGAAAACTCTACGTCGGCACCAATATCTCCTTTATAACTCCTTTGAATTAAACCGAAAGTAAGTAAAATGAAAATGGTGCGTCATAATCTTTCAACACTAAATAAGTGATGTAAACGATATTATTTGTGTACAAAAACGATTTTTTTCTTGTGAGACCAATTCATATTGTGTAATTTGATACGAGCTTCCATTTAATAAATTATAATATTCGTTTGGATACCCGAGTAAAAAGTTATCTCCGTTGAAAGTTGTTACTCTTTTTTACCAAATGTTTTTTTGTTTTTGAAAATGTGAACAAAATCTCCGTTTTTTTTTCTACTCAATATTTTTTCAATAAGAGAGATTGATTGAAAATATAAATAAACAAACCTTGACCGGCACCAATATATCCTCTATAGCTCTATTGAATTAAACCGGAAGTAAGTAAAATGAAAAAGGTGCGTCAAAAACTTTAAACAGGAAATAAGTGATGTAAACGATGTTATTTGGGTACAAAAATGATTTTCCTTTTGAGGAAAATGCATATTGTTTAATTTGATATGAGCTTTAATTTGATATATTATAATATTCGTTTCGATACCCCAGTCAAAAGTTATCTCCGTTGAAAGTTGTAACTCATATTTACCAAATGTGTTTTTCATTTTGAAAATTTGAACAACATTCCCCTTCTTTTTCTCTTCTCTATTTTTTTTGGAATAATAGAGATTGATTAAAAATATAAATAAAGAAAACCCTAGGTCGGTACCAATATCTCCTTTATAGCTCTCTTTAATTAAACCGGCAGTAAGTAAAATGAAAATGGTGCGTCAAAATATTTAAACACTAAATAAGTGATCTAAACGATGTTATTTGGGTATAAAAACGATTTTTTTCTTGCGATACCAATGCATATTGTGTAATTTGATACGAGCTTCCATTTAATAAATTATAATATTCGTTTGGATACCCGAGTAAAAATTTATCTCCGTTGAAAGTTGTTACTCTTTTTTACCAAATGTTTTTTTGTTTTTGAAAATGTGAACAAAATCTCCGTTCATTTTTTCTACTCAATATTTTTTCAATAAGAGAGATTGATTGAAAATATAAATAAACAAACCTTGATCGGCACCAATATCTCCTTTATAGCTCTATTGAATTAAACCGGAAGTAAGTAAAATGAAAATGGTGCGTCAAAAACTTTAAACAGTAAATAAGTGATGTAAACGATGTTATTTGGGTACAAAAATGATTTTCCTTTTGAGGAAAATGCATATTGTTTAATTTGATATGAGCTTTAATTTGATATATTATAATATTCGTTTCAATACCCCAGTCAAAAGTTATCTCCGTTGAAAGTTGTAACTCATATTTACCAAATGGGATTTTCATTTTGAAAATTTGAACAACATTCACCTTCTTTTTCTCTTCTCTATTTTTTTTGGAATAATAGAGATTGATTAAAAATATAAATAAAGAAAACCCTAGGTCGGCACCAATATCTCCTTTATAGCTCTATTGAATTAAACCGGCAGTAAGTAAAATGAAAATGGTGCGTCAAAATATTTAAACACTAAATAAGTGATCTAAACGATGTTATTTGGGTATAAAAACGATTTTTTTCTTGCGATACCAATGCATATTGTGTAATTTGATACGAGCTTCCATTTAATAAATTATAATATTCGTTTGGATACCCGAGTAAAAATTTATCTCCGTTGAAAGTTGTTACTCTTTTTTACCAAATGTTTTTTTGTTTTTGAAAATGTGAACAAAATCTCCGTTCATTTTTTCTACTCAATATTTTTTCAATAAAAGAGATTGATTGAAAATATAAAAAAACAAACCTAGATCCGCACCAATATCTCCTTTATAGGTCTATTGAATTGAACCGGACGTAAGTAAAATGAAAATGGTGCATCAAAAACTTTAAACAGTAAATAAGTGATGTAAACGATGTTATTTGGGTACAAAAATGATTTTCTTATCGAGGAAAATGCATATTGTTTAATTTGATACGAGCTTTAATTTAATATATTATAATATTCGTTTCGATACCCCAGTCAAAAGTTATCTCCGTTGAAAGTTGTAACTCATATTTACCAAATGTTTTTTCTATTTTGAAAATGTGAACCACATTCATTTTCTTTTTCTCTTCTCTTTTTTTTTTTGAATAATAGAGATTGAATGAAAATATAAATTAAGAAAACCCTACGTCGGCACCAATATCTCCTTTATAGCTCCCTTGAATTAAACCGGAAGTAAGTAAAATGAAAATGGTGCGTCAAAATCTTTCAACACTAAATAAGTGATGTAAACGATATTATTTGTGTACAAAAACGATTTTTTTCTTGTGAGACCAATTCATATTGTGTAATTTGATACGAGCTTCCATTTAATAAATTATAATATTCGTTTGGATACCCGAGTAAAAAGTTATCTTCATTGAAAGTGCTTACTCTTTTTTACCAAATGTTTTTTTGTTTTTGAAAATGTGAACAAAATCTCCGTTCTTTTTTTCTACTCAATATTTTTTCAATAAGACAGATTGATTGAAAATATAAATAAACAAACCTTGATCGGCACCAATATCTCCTTTATAGCTCTACTGAATTAAACCGGAATTAAGTAAAATGAAAATGGTGCGTCAAAAACTTTAAACAGTAAATAAGTGATGTAAACGATGTTATTTGGGTACAAAAATGATTTTCCTATCGAGGAAAATGCATATTGTTTAATTTGATACGAGCTTTAATTTGATATATTATAATATTCGTTTCGATACCCCAGTCAAAAGTTATCTCCGTTGAAAGTTGTAACTCATATTTACCAAATGTTTTTTCTATTTTTTAATTTGATATATTATAATATTCGTTTCGATAACTCAGTCAAAAGTTATCTCCGTTGAAAGTTGTAACTCATATTCACCAAATGTTTTTTCTATTTTGAAAATGTGAACCACATTCATTTTCTTTTTCTCTTCTCTATTTTTTTTGAATAATAGAGATTGAATGAAAATATAAATTAAGAAAACCCTACGTCGGCACCAATATCTCCTTTATAGCTCCCTTGAATTAAACCGGAAGTAAGTAAAATGAAAATGGTGCGTCAAAATCTTTCAACACTAAATAAGTGATGTAAACGATATTATTTGTGTACAAAAACGATTTTTTTCTTGTGAGACCAATTCATATTGTGTAATTTGATACGAGCTTCCATTTAATAAATTATAATATTCGTTTCAATACCCGAGTAAAAAGTTATCTCCGTTGAAAGTTGTTACTCTTTTTTACCAAATGTTTTTTTGTTTTTGAAAATGTGAACAAAATCTCCGTTTTTTTTTCTACTCTATATTTTTTCAATAAGAGAGATTGATTGAAAATATAAATAAACAAACCTTGACCGGCACCAATATATCATTTATAGCTCTATTGAATTAAACCGGAAGTAAGTAAAATGAAAAAGGTGCGTCAAAAACTTTAAAGAGGAAATAAGTGATGTAAACGATGTTATTTGGGTACAAAAATGATTTTCCTTTCGAGGAAAATGCATATTGTTTAATTTGATATGAGCTTTAATTTGATATATTATAATATTCGTTTCGATACCCCAGTCAAAAGTTATCTCCGTTGAAAGTTGTAACTCATATTTACCAAATGTGTTTTTCATTTTGAAAATTTGAACAACATTCCCCTTCTTTTTCTCTTCTCTATTTTTTTTGGAATAATAGAGATTGATTAAAAATATAAATAAAGAAAACCCTAGGTCGGTACCAATATCTCCTTTATAGCTCTCTTGAATTAAACCGGCAGTAAGTAAAATAAAAATGGTGCGTCAAAATATTTAAACACTAAATAAGTGATCTAAACGATGTTATTTGGGTATAAAAACGATTTTTTTCTTGCGATACCAATGCATATTGTGTAATTTGATACGAGCTTCCATTTAATAAATTATAATATTCGTTTGGATACCCGAGTAAAAATTTATCTCCGTTGAAAGTTGTTACTCTTTTTTACCAAATGTTTTTTTGTTTTTGAAAATGTGAACAAAATCTCCGTTCATTTTTTCTACTCAATATTTTTTCAATAAGAGAGATTGATTGAAAATATAAATAAACAAACCTTGATTGGCTCCAATATCTCCTTTATAGCTCTATTGAATTAAACCGGAAGTAAGTAAAATGAAAATGGTGCGTCAAAAACTTTAAACAGTAAATAAGTGATGTAAACGTTGTTATTTGGGTACAAAAATGATTTTTCTTTCGAGGAAAATGCATATTGTTTAATTTGATACGAGCTTTAATTTGATATATTATAATATTCGTTTCAATACCCCAGTCAAAAGTTATCTCCGTTGAAAGTTGTAACTCATATTCACCAAATGTTTTTTCTATTTTGAAAATTTGAACCACATTCATTTTCTTTTTCTCTTCTCTATTTTTTTTGAATAATAGAGATTGAATGAAAATATAAATTAAGAAAACCCTACGTCGGCACCAATATCTCCTTTATAGCTCCCTTGAATTAAACCGGAAGTAAGTAAAATGAAAATGGTCGGTTAAAATCTTTCAACACTAAATAAGTGATGGAAACGATGTTATTTGGGTACAAAAACGATTTTTTTCTTGCGAGACCAATGCATATTGTGTAATTTGATACGAGCTTCCATTTAATAAATTATAATATTCGTTTGGATACCCGAGTAAAAAGTTATCTTCATTGAAAGTGCTTACTCTTTTTTACCAAATGTTTTTTTGTTTTTGAAAATGTGAACAAAATCTCTGTTCTTTTTTTCTACTCAATATTTTTTCAATAAGAGAGATTGATTGAAAATATAAATAAACAAACCTTGATCGGCACCAATATCTCCTTTATAGCTCTATTGAATTAAACCGGAAGTAAGTAAAATGAAAATGGTGCGTCAAAAACTTTAAACAGTAAATAAGTGATGTAAACGATGTTATTTGGGTACAAAAATGATTTTCCTTTTGAGGAAAATGCATATTGTTTAATTTGATATGAGCTTTAATTTGATATATTATAATATTCGTTTCGATACCCCAGTCAAAAGTTATCTCCGTTGAAAGTTGTAACTCATATTTACCAAATGGGATTTTCATTTTGAAAATTTGAACAACATTCACCTTCTTTTTCTCTTCTCTATTTTTTTTGGAATAATAGAGATTGATTAAAAATATAAATAAAGAAAACCCTAGGTCGGCACCAATATCTCCTTTATAGCTCTATTGAATTAAACCGGCAGTAAGTAAAATGAAAATGGTGCGTCAAAATATTTAAACACTAAATAAGTGATCTAAACGATGTTATTTGGGTATAAAAACGATTTTTTTCTTGCGATACCAATGCATATTGTGTAATTTGATACGAGCTTCCATTTAATAAATTATAATATTCGTTTGGATACCCGAGTAAAAATTTATCTCCGTTGAAAGTTGTTACTCTTTTTTACCAAATGTTTTTTTGTTTTTGAAAATGTGAACAAAATCTCCGTTCATTTTTTCTACTCAATATTTTTTCAATAAAAGAGATTGATTGAAAATATAAAAAAACAAACCTAGATCCGCACCAATATCTCCTTTATAGGTCTATTGAATTGAACCGGACGTAAGTAAAATGAAAATGGTGCATCAAAAACTTTAAACAGTAAATAAGTGATGTAAACGATGTTATTTGGGTACAAAAATGATTTTCTTATCGAGGAAAATGCATATTGTTTAATTTGATACGAGCTTTAATTTAATATATTATAATATTCGTTTCGATACCCCAGTCAAAAGTTATCTCCGTTGAAAGTTGTAACTCATATTTACCAAATGTTTTTTCTATTTTGAAAATGTGAACCACATTCATTTTCTTTTTCTCTTCTCTTTTTTTTTTTGAATAATAGAGATTGAATGAAAATATAAATTAAGAAAACCCTACGTCGGCACCAATATCTCCTTTATAGCTCCCTTGAATTAAACCGGAAGTAAGTAAAATGAAAATGGTGCGTCAAAATCTTTCAACACTAAATAAGTGATGTAAACGATATTATTTGTGTACAAAAACGATTTTTTTCTTGTGAGACCAATTCATATTGTGTAATTTGATACGAGCTTCCATTTAATAAATTATAATATTCGTTTGGATACCCGAGTAAAAAGTTATCTTCATTGAAAGTGCTTACTCTTTTTTACCAAATGTTTTTTTGTTTTTGAAAATGTGAACAAAATCTCCGTTCTTTTTTTCTACTCAATATTTTTTCAATAAGACAGATTGATTGAAAATATAAATAAACAAACCTTGATCGGCACCAATATCTCCTTTATAGCTCTACTGAATTAAACCGGAATTAAGTAAAATGAAAATGGTGCGTCAAAAACTTTAAACAGTAAATAAGTGATGTAAACGATGTTATTTGGGTACAAAAATGATTTTCCTATCGAGGAAAATGCATATTGTTTAATTTGATACGAGCTTTAATTTGATATATTATAATATTCGTTTCGATACCCCAGTCAAAAGTTATCTCCGTTGAAAGTTGTAACTCATATTTACCAAATGTTTTTTCTATTTTTTAATTTGATATATTATAATATTCGTTTCGATAACTCAGTCAAAAGTTATCTCCGTTGAAAGTTGTAACTCATATTCACCAAATGTTTTTTCTATTTTGAAAATGTGAACCACATTCATTTTCTTTTTCTCTTCTCTATTTTTTTTGAATAATAGAGATTGAATGAAAATATAAATTAAGAAAACCCTACGTCGGCACCAATATCTCCTTTATAGCTCCCTTGAATTAAACCGGAAGTAAGTAAAATGAAAATGGTGCGTCAAAATCTTTCAACACTAAATAAGTGATGTAAACGATATTATTTGTGTACAAAAACGATTTTTTTCTTGTGAGACCAATTCATATTGTGTAATTTGATACGAGCTTCCATTTAATAAATTATAATATTCGTTTCAATACCCGAGTAAAAAGTTATCTCCGTTGAAAGTTGTTACTCTTTTTTACCAAATGTTTTTTTGTTTTTGAAAATGTGAACAAAATCTCCGTTTTTTTTTCTACTCTATATTTTTTCAATAAGAGAGATTGATTGAAAATATAAATAAACAAACCTTGACCGGCACCAATATATCATTTATAGCTCTATTGAATTAAACCGGAAGTAAGTAAAATGAAAAAGGTGCGTCAAAAACTTTAAAGAGGAAATAAGTGATGTAAACGATGTTATTTGGGTACAAAAATGATTTTCCTTTCGAGGAAAATGCATATTGTTTAATTTGATATGAGCTTTAATTTGATATATTATAATATTCGTTTCGATACCCCAGTCAAAAGTTATCTCCGTTGAAAGTTGTAACTCATATTTACCAAATGTGTTTTTCATTTTGAAAATTTGAACAACATTCCCCTTCTTTTTCTCTTCTCTATTTTTTTTGGAATAATAGAGATTGATTAAAAATATAAATAAAGAAAACCCTAGGTCGGTACCAATATCTCCTTTATAGCTCTCTTGAATTAAACCGGCAGTAAGTAAAATAAAAATGGTGCGTCAAAATATTTAAACACTAAATAAGTGATCTAAACGATGTTATTTGGGTATAAAAACGATTTTTTTCTTGCGATACCAATGCATATTGTGTAATTTGATACGAGCTTCCATTTAATAAATTATAATATTCGTTTGGATACCCGAGTAAAAATTTATCTCCGTTGAAAGTTGTTACTCTTTTTTACCAAATGTTTTTTTGTTTTTGAAAATGTGAACAAAATCTCCGTTCATTTTTTCTACTCAATATTTTTTCAATAAGAGAGATTGATTGAAAATATAAATAAACAAACCTTGATTGGCTCCAATATCTCCTTTATAGCTCTATTGAATTAAACCGGAAGTAAGTAAAATGAAAATGGTGCGTCAAAAACTTTAAAAAGTAAATAAGTGATGTAAACGTTGTTATTTGGGTACAAAAATGATTTTTCTTTCGAGGAAAATGCATATTGTTTAATTTGATACGAGCTTTAATTTGATATATTATAATATTCGTTTCAATACCCCAGTCAAAAGTTATCTCCGTTGAAAGTCGTAACTCATATTTACCAAATGTGTTTTTGATTTTGAAAATTTGAATAACATTCGCCTTCTTTTTCTCTTCTCTATTTTTTTTTGGAATAATAGAGATTGATTGAAAATATAAATAAAGAAAACCCTACGTCGGCAACAATATGTCCTTTATAGCTCTCTTGAATTAAACCGGAAGTAAGTAAAATGAAAATGGTCGGTTAAAATCTTTAAACACTAAATAAGTGATGGAAACGATGTTATTTGGGTACAAAAACGATTTTTTTCTTGCGAGACCAATGCATATTGTGTAATTTGATACGAGCTTCCATTTAATAAATTATAATATTCGTTTGGATACCCGAGTAAAAAGTTATCTTCATTGAAAGTGCTTACTCTTTTTTACCAAATGTTTTTTTGTTTTTGAAAATGTGAACAAAATCTCTGTTCTTTTTTTCTACTCAATATTTTTTCAATAAGAGAGATTGATTGAAAATATAAATAAACAAACCTTGATCGGCACCAATATCTCCTTTATAGCTCTATTGAATTAAACCGGAAGTAAGTAAAATGAAAATGGTGCGTCAAAAACTTTAAACAGTAAATAAGTGATGTAAACGATGTTATTTGGGTACAAAAATGATTTTCCTTTTGAGGAAAATGCATATTGTTTAATTTGATATGAGCTTTAATTTGATATATTATAATATTCGTTTCGATACCCCAGTCAAAAGTTATCTCCGTTGAAAGTTGTAACTCATATTTACCAAATGGGATTTTCATTTTGAAAATTTGAACAACATTCACCTTCTTTTTCTCTTCTCTATTTTTTTTGGAATAATAGAGATTGATTAAAAATATAAATAAAGAAAACCCTAGGTCGGCACCAATATCTCCTTTATAGCTCTATTGAATTAAACCGGCAGTAAGTAAAATGAAAATGGTGCGTCAAAATATTTAAACACTAAATAAGTGATCTAAACGATGTTATTTGGGTATAAAAACGATTTTTTTCTTGCGATACCAATGCATATTGTGTAATTTGATACGAGCTTCCATTTAATAAATTATAATATTCGTTTGGATACCCGAGTAAAAATTTATCTCCGTTGAAAGTTGTTACTCTTTTTTACCAAATGTTTTTTTGTTTTTGAAAATGTGAACAAAATCTCCGTTCATTTTTTCTACTCAATATTTTTTCAATAAAAGAGATTGATTGAAAATATAAAAAAACAAACCTAGATCCGCACCAATATCTCCTTTATAGGTCTATTGAATTGAACCGGACGTAAGTAAAATGAAAATGGTGCATCAAAAACTTTAAACAGTAAATAAGTGATGTAAACGATGTTATTTGGGTACAAAAATGATTTTCTTATCGAGGAAAATGCATATTGTTTAATTTGATACGAGCTTTAATTTAATATATTATAATATTCGTTTCGATACCCCAGTCAAAAGTTATCTCCGTTGAAAGTTGTAAATCATATTTACCAAATGTTTTTTCTATTTTGAAAATGTGAACCACATTCATTTTCTTTTTCTCTTCTCTTTTTTTTTTTGAATAATAGAGATTGAATGAAAATATAAATTAAGAAAACCCTACGTCGGCACCAATATCTCCTTTATAGCTCCCTTGAATTAAACCGGAAGTAAGTAAAATGAAAATGGTGCGTCAAAATCTTTCAACACTAAATAAGTGATGTAAACGATATTATTTGTGTACAAAAACGATTTTTTTCTTGTGAGACCAATTCATATTGTGTAATTTGATACGAGCTTCCATTTAATAAATTATAATATTCGTTTGGATACCCGAGTAAAAAGTTATCTTCATTGAAAGTGCTTACTCTTTTTTACCAAATGTTTTTTTGTTTTTGAAAATGTGAACAAAATCTCCGTTCTTTTTTTCTACTCAATATTTTTTCAATAAGACAGATTGATTGAAAATATAAATAAACAAACCTTGATCGGCACCAATATCTCCTTTATAGCTCTACTGAATTAAACCGGAATTAAGTAAAATGAAAATGGTGCGTCAAAAACTTTAAACAGTAAATAAGTGATGTAAACGATGTTATTTGGGTACAAAAATGATTTTCCTATCGAGGAAAATGCATATTGTTTAATTTGATACGAGCTTTAATTTGATATATTATAATATTCGTTTCGATACCCCAGTCAAAAGTTATCTCCGTTGAAAGTTGTAACTCATATTTACCAAATGTTTTTTCTATTTTTTAATTTGATATATTATAATATTCGTTTCGATAACTCAGTCAAAAGTTATCTCCGTTGAAAGTTGTAACTCATATTCACCAAATGTTTTTTCTATTTTGAAAATGTGAACCACATTCATTTTCTTTTTCTCTTCTCTATTTTTTTTGAATAATAGAGATTGAATGAAAATATAAATTAAGAAAACCCTACGTCGGCACCAATATCTCCTTTATAGCTCCCTTGAATTAAACCGGAAGTAAGTAAAATGAAAATGGTGCGTCAAAATCTTTCAACACTAAATAAGTGATGTAAACGATATTATTTGTGTACAAAAACGATTTTTTTCTTGTGAGACCAATTCATATTGTGTAATTTGATACGAGCTTCCATTTAATAAATTATAATATTCGTTTCGATACCCGAGTAAAAAGTTATCTCCGTTGAAAGTTGTTACTCTTTTTTACCAAATGTTTTTTTGTTTTTGAAAATGTGAACAAAATCTCCGTTTTTTTTTCTACTCAATATTTTTTCAATAAGAGAGATTGATTGAAAATATAAATAAACAAACCTTGACCGGCACCAATATATCATTTATAGCTCTATTGAATTAAACCGGAAGTAAGTAAAATGAAAAAGGTGCGTCAAAAATTTTAAAGAGGAAATAAGTGATGTAAACGATGTTATTTGGGTACAAAAATGATTTTCCTATCGAGGAAAATGCATATTGTTTAATTTGATACGAGCTTTAATTTGATATATTATAATATTCGTTTCGATACCTCAGTCAAAAGTTATCTCCGTTGAAAGTTGTAACTCATATTTACCAAATGTTTTTTTCTATTTTGAAAATGTGAACCACATTCATTTTCTTTTTCTCTTCTCTATTTTTTTTGAATAATAGAGATTGAATGAAAATATAAATTAAGAGAACCCTACGTCGGCACCAATATCTCCTTTATAGCTCCCTTGAATTAAACCGGAAGTAAGTAAAATGAAAATGGTGCGTCAAAATCTTTCAACACTAAATAAGTGATGTAAACGATATTATTTGTGTACAAAAACGATTTTTTTTCTTGTGAGACCAATTCATATTGTGTAATTTGATACGAGCTTCCATTTAATAAATTATAATATTCGTTTCAATACCCGAGTAAAAAGTTATCTCCGTTGAAAGTTGTTACTCTTTTTTACCAAATGTTTTTTTGTTTTTGAAAATGTGAACAAAATCTCCGTTTTTTTTTCTACTCTATATTTTTTCAATAAGAGAGATTGATTGAAAATATAAATAAACAAACCTTGACCGGCACCAATATATCATTTATAGCTCTATTGAATTAAACCGGAAGTAAGTAAAATGAAAAAGGTGCGTCAAAAACTTTAAAGAGGAAATAAGTGATGTAAACGATGTTATTTGGGTACAAAAATGATTTTCCTTTCGAGGAAAATGCATATTGTTTAATTTGATATGAGCTTTAATTTGATATATTATAATATTCGTTTCGATACCCCAGTCAAAAGTTATCTCCGTTGAAAGTTGTAACTCATATTTACCAAATGTGTTTTTCATTTTGAAAATTTGAACAACATTCCCCTTCTTTTTCTCTTCTCTATTTTTTTTGGAATAATAGAGATTGATTAAAAATATAAATAAAGAAAACCCTAGGTCGGTACCAATATCTCCTTTATAGCTCTCTTGAATTAAACCGGCAGTAAGTAAAATAAAAATGGTGCGTCAAAATATTTAAACACTAAATAAGTGATCTAAACGATGTTATTTGGGTATAAAAACGATTTTTTTCTTGCGATACCAATGCATATTGTGTAATTTGATACGAGCTTCCATTTAATAAATTATAATATTCGTTTGGATACCCGAGTAAAAATTTATCTCCGTTGAAAGTTGTTACTCTTTTTTACCAAATGTTTTTTTGTTTTTGAAAATGTGAACAAAATCTCCGTTCATTTTTTCTACTCAATATTTTTTCAATAAGAGAGATTGATTGAAAATATAAATAAACAAACCTTGATTGGCTCCAATATCTCCTTTATAGCTCTATTGAATTAAACCGGAAGTAAGTAAAATGAAAATGGTGCGTCAAAAACTTTAAACAGTAAATAAGTGATGTAAACGTTGTTATTTGGGTACAAAAATGATTTTTCTTTCGAGGAAAATGCATATTGTTTAATTTGATACGAGCTTTAATTTGATATATTATAATATTCGTTTCAATACCCCAGTCAAAAGTTATCTCCGTTGAAAGTCGTAACTCATATTTACCAAATGTGTTTTTGATTTTGAAAATTTGAATAACATTCGCCTTCTTTTTCTCTTCTCTATTTTTTTTTGGAATAATAGAGATTGATTGAAAATATAAATAAAGAAAACCCTACGTCGGCAACAATATGTCCTTTATAGCTCTCTTGAATTAAACCGGAAGTAAGTAAAATGAAAATGGTCGGTTAAAATCTTTAAACACTAAATAAGTGATGGAAACGATGTTATTTGGGTACAAAAACGATTTTTTTCTTGCGAGACCAATGCATATTGTGTAATTTGATACGAGCTTCCATTTAATAAATTATAATATTCGTTTGGATACCCGAGTAAAAAGTTATCTTCATTGAAAGTGCTTACTCTTTTTTACCAAATGTTTTTTTGTTTTTGAAAATGTGAACAAAATCTCTGTTCTTTTTTTCTACTCAATATTTTTTCAATAAGAGAGATTGATTGAAAATATAAATAAACAAACCTTGATCGGCACCAATATCTCCTTTATAGCTCTATTGAATTAAACCGGAAGTAAGTAAAATGAAAATGGTGCGTCAAAAACTTTAAATAGTAAATAAGTGATGTAAACGATGTTATTTGGGTACAAAAATGATTTTCCTATCGAGGAAAATGCATATTGTTTAATTTGATACGAGCTTTAATTTGATATATTATAATATTCTTTTCGATACCTCAGTCAAAAGTTATCTCCGTTGAAAGTTGTAACTCATATTTACCAAATGTTTTTTTCTATTTTGAAAATGTGAACCACATTCATTTTCTTTTTCTCTTCTCTATTTTTTTTGAATAATAGAGATTGAATGAAAATATAAATTAAGAAAACCCTACGTCGGCACCAATATCTCCTTTATAGCTCCCTTGAATTAAACCGGAAGTAAGTAAAATGAAAATGGTGCGTCAAAATCTTTCAACACTAAATAAGTGATGTAAACGATATTATTTGTGTACAAAAACGATTTTTTTTCTTGTGAGACCAATTCATATTGTATAATTTGATACGAGCTTCCATTTAATAAATTATAATATTCGTTTCGATACCCGAGTAAAAAGTTATCTCCGTTGAATGTTGTTACTCTTTTTTACCAAATGTTTTTTTGTTTTTGAAAATGTGAACAAAATCTCCGTTTTTTTTTTCTACTCAATATTTTTTCAATAAGAGAGATTGATTGAAAATATAAATAAACAAACCTTGACCGGCACCAATATATCATTTATAGCTCTATTGAATTAAACCGGAAGTAAGTAAAATGAAAAAGGTGCGTCAAAAACATTAAAGAGGAAATAAGTGATGTAAACGATGTTATTTGGGTACAAAAATGATTTTCCTTTCGAGGAAAATGCATATTGTTTAATTTGATATGAGCTTTAATTTGATATATTATAATATTCGTTTCGATACCCCAGTCAAAAGTTATCTCCGTTGAAAGTTGTAACTCATATTTACCAAATGTGTTTTTCATTTTGAAAATTTGAACAACATTCCCCTTCTTTTTGTCTTCTCTATTTTTTTTGGAATAATATAGATTGATTAAAAATATAAATAAAGAAAACCCTAGGTCGGCACCAATATCTCCTTTATAGCTCTCTTGAATTAAACCGGAAGTAAGTAAAATGAAAATGGTGCGTCAAAATATTTAAACACTAAATAAGTGATGTAAACGATGTTATATGGGTACAAAAATGATTTTTTTCTTGCGATACCAATGCATATTGTGTAATTTGATACGAGCTTCCATTTAATAAATTATAATATTCGTTTGGATACCCGAGTAAAAAGTTATCTCCGTTGAAAGTTGTTACTCTTTTTTACCAAATGTTTTTTTGTTTTTGAAAATGTGAACAAAATCTCCGTTTTTTTTTCTACTCTATATTTTTTCAATAAGAGAGATTGATTGAAAATATAAATAAACAAACCTTGACCGGCACCAATATATCATTTATAGCTCTATTGAATTAAACCGGAAGTAAGTAAAATGAAAAAGGTGCGTCAAAAACTTTAAAGAGGAAATAAGTGATGTAAACGATGTTATTTGGGTACAAAAATGATTTTCCTTTCGAGGAAAATGCATATTGTTTAATTTGATATGAGCTTTAATTTGATATATTATAATATTCGTTTCGATACCCCAGTCAAAAGTTATCTCCGTTGAAAGTTGTAACTCATATTTACCAAATGTGTTTTTCATTTTGAAAATTTGAACAACATTCCCCTTCTTTTTCTCTTCTCTATTTTTTTTGGAATAATAGAGATTGATTAAAAATATAAATAAAGAAAACCCTAGGTCGGTACCAATATCTCCTTTATAGCTCTCTTGAATTAAACCGGCAGTAAGTAAAATAAAAATGGTGCGTCAAAATATTTAAACACTAAATAAGTGATCTAAACGATGTTATTTGGGTATAAAAACGATTTTTTTCTTGCGATACCAATGCATATTGTGTAATTTGATACGAGCTTCCATTTAATAAATTATAATATTCGTTTGGATACCCGAGTAAAAATTTATCTCCGTTGAAAGTTGTTACTCTTTTTTACCAAATGTTTTTTTGTTTTTGAAAATGTGAACAAAATCTCCGTTCATTTTTTCTACTCAATATTTTTTCAATAAGAGAGATTGATTGAAAATATAAATAAACAAACCTTGATTGGCTCCAATATCTCCTTTATAGCTCTATTGAATTAAACCGGAAGTAAGTAAAATGAAAATGGTGCGTCAAAAACTTTAAACAGTAAATAAGTGATGTAAACGTTGTTATTTGGGTACAAAAATGATTTTTCTTTCGAGGAAAATGCATATTGTTTAATTTGATACGAGCTTTAATTTGATATATTATAATATTCGTTTCAATACCCCAGTCAAAAGTTATCTCCGTTGAAAGTCGTAACTCATATTTACCAAATGTGTTTTTGATTTTGAAAATTTGAATAACATTCGCCTTCTTTTTCTCTTCTCTATTTTTTTTTGGAATAATAGAGATTGATTGAAAATATAAATAAAGAAAACCCTACGTCGGCAACAATATGTCCTTTATAGCTCTCTTGAATTAAACCGGAAGTAAGTAAAATGAAAATGGTCGGTTAAAATCTTTAAACACTAAATAAGTGATGGAAACGATGTTATTTGGGTACAAAAACGATTTTTTTCTTGCGAGACCAATGCATATTGTGTAATTTGATACGAGCTTCCATTTAATAAATTATAATATTCGTTTGGATACCCGAGTAAAAAGTTATCTTCATTGAAAGTGCTTACTCTTTTTTACCAAATGTTTTTTTGTTTTTGAAAATGTGAACAAAATCTCTGTTCTTTTTTTCTACTCAATATTTTTTCAATAAGAGAGATTGATTGAAAATATAAATAAACAAACCTTGATCGGCACCAATATCTCCTTTATAGCTCTATTGAATTAAACCGGAAGTAAGTAAAATGAAAATGGTGCGTCAAAAACTTTAAATAGTAAATAAGTGATGTAAACGATGTTATTTGGGTACAAAAATGATTTTCCTATCGAGGAAAATGCATATTGTTTAATTTGATACGAGCTTTAATTTGATATATTATAATATTCTTTTCGATACCTCAGTCAAAAGTTATCTCCGTTGAAAGTTGTAACTCATATTTACCAAATGTTTTTTTCTATTTTGAAAATGTGAACCACATTCATTTTCTTTTTCTCTTCTCTATTTTTTTTGAATAATAGAGATTGAATGAAAATATAAATTAAGAAAACCCTACGTCGGCACCAATATCTCCTTTATAGCTCCCTTGAATTAAACCGGAAGTAAGTAAAATGAAAATGGTGCGTCAAAATCTTTCAACACTAAATAAGTGATGTAAACGATATTATTTGTGTACAAAAACGATTTTTTTTCTTGTGAGACCAATTCATATTGTATAATTTGATACGAGCTTCCATTTAATAAATTATAATATTCGTTTCGATACCCGAGTAAAAAGTTATCTCCGTTGAATGTTGTTACTCTTTTTTACCAAATGTTTTTTTGTTTTTGAAAATGTGAACAAAATCTCCGTTTTTTTTTTCTACTCAATATTTTTTCAATAAGAGAGATTGATTGAAAATATAAATAAACAAACCTTGACCGGCACCAATATATCATTTATAGCTCTATTGAATTAAACCGGAAGTAAGTAAAATGAAAAAGGTGCGTCAAAAACATTAAAGAGGAAATAAGTGATGTAAACGATGTTATTTGGGTACAAAAATGATTTTCCTTTCGAGGAAAATGCATATTGTTTAATTTGATATGAGCTTTAATTTGATATATTATAATATTCGTTTCGATACCCCAGTCAAAAGTTATCTCCGTTGAAAGTTGTAACTCATATTTACCAAATGTGTTTTTCATTTTGAAAATTTGAACAACATTCCCCTTCTTTTTGTCTTCTCTATTTTTTTTGGAATAATATAGATTGATTAAAAATATAAATAAAGAAAACCCTAGGTCGGCACCAATATCTCCTTTATAGCTCTCTTGAATTAAACCGGAAGTAAGTAAAATGAAAATGGTGCGTCAAAATATTTAAACACTAAATAAGTGATGTAAACGATGTTATATGGGTACAAAAATGATTTTTTTCTTGCGATACCAATGCATATTGTGTAATTTGATACGAGCTTCCATTTAATAAATTATAATATTCGTTTGGATACCCGAGTAAAAATTTATCTCCGTTGAAAGTTGTTACTCTTTTTTACCAAATGTTTTTTTGTTTTTGAAAATGTGAACAAAATCTCCGTTCATTTTTTCTACTCAATATTTTTTCAATAAGAGAGATTGATTTAAAATATAAATAAACAAACCTTGATCGGCACCAATATCTCCTTTATAGCTCTATTGAATTAAACCAGAAGTAAGTAAAATGAAAATGGTCCGTCAAAATCTTTAAACACTAAATAAGTGATGTAAACGATGTTATTTGGGTACAAAAACGATTTTTTTCTTGCGAGACCAATGCATATTGTGTAATTTGATACGAGCTTCCATTTAATAAATTATAATATTCGTTTGGATACCCGAGTAATAAGTTATCTTCATTGAAAGTGCTTATTCTTTTTTACCAAATGTTTTTTTTTTTGAAAATGTGAACAAAATCTCCGTTCTTTTTTTATACTCAATATTTTTTCAATAAGAGAGATTGATTGAAAATATAAAAAAACAAACCTAGATCGGCACCAATATCTCCTTTATAGGTCTATTGAATTGAACCGGACGTAAGTAAAATGAAAATGGTGCGTCAAAAACATTAAATAGTAAATAAGTGATGTAAACGATGTTATTTGGGTACAAAAATGATTTTCCTTTTGAGGAAAATGCATATTGTTTAATTTGATATGAGCTTTAATTTTATATATTATTATATTCGTTTCGATACCCCAGTCAAAAGTTATCTCCGTTGAAAGTCGTAACTCATATTTACCAAATGTGTTTTTCATTTTGAAAATTTGAACAACATTCCCCTTCTTTTTGTCTTCTCTATTTTTTTTGGAATAATATAGATTGATTAAAAATATAAATAAAGAAAACCCTAGGTCGGCACCAATATCTCCTTTATAGCTCTCTTGAATTAAACCGGAAGTAAGTAAAATGAAAATGGTGCGTCAAAATATTTAAACACTAAATAAGTGATGTAAACGATGTTATATGGGTACAAAAATGATTTTTTTCTTGCGATACCAATGCATATTGTGTAATTTGATACGAGCTTCCATTTAATAAATTATAATATTCGTTTGGATACCCGAGTAAAAATTTATCTCCGTTGAAAGTTGTTACTCTTTTTTACCAAATGTTTTTTTGTTTTTGAAAATGTGAACAAAATCTCCGTTCATTTTTTCTACTCAATATTTTTTCAATAAGAGAGATTGATTGAAAATATAAAAAGACAAACCTAGATCGGCACCAATATCTCCTTTATAGGTCTATTGAATTGAACCGGACGTAAGTAAAATGAAAATGGTACGTCTAAAACTTTAAATAGTAAATAAGTGATGTAAACGATGTTATTTGGGTACAAAAATGATTTGCCTTTTGAGGAAAATGCATATTGTTTAATTTGATACGAGCTTTAATTTGATATATTATAATATTCGTTTCGATACCCCAGTCAAAAGTTATCTCCGTTGAAAGTCGTAACTCATATTAACCAAATGTGTTTTTGATTTTGAAAATTTGAACAACATTCCCCTTCTTTTTCTCTTCTCTATTTTTTTTTGGAATAATAGAGATTGATTGAAAATATAAATAAAGAAAACCCCACGTCGGCACCAATATGTCCTTTATAGCTCTGTTGAATTAAACCAGAAGTAAGTAAAATGAAAATGGTCCGTCAAAATCTTTAAACACTAAATAAGTGATGTAAACGATGTTATTTGGGTACAAAAATGATTTGTTTCTTGCGAGACCAATGCATATTGTGTAATTTGATACGAGCTTCCATTTAATAAATTATAATATTCGTTTGGATACCCGAGTAAAAAGTTATCTCTATTGAAAGTGGTTACTCTTTTTTACCAAATGTTTTTTTGTTTTTGAAAATGTGAACAAAATCTCCGTTCTTTTTTTCTACTCAATATTTTTTCAATAAGAGAGATTGATTGAAAATATAAATAAACAAACCTTGATCGGCACCAATATCTCCTTTATAGCTCTATTGAATTAAACCAGAAGTAAGTAAAATGAAAATGGTGCGTCAAAAACTTTAAACAGTAAATAAGTGATGTAAACGATGTTATTTGTGTACAAAAATGATTTTCCTATCCAGGAATATGCATATTGTTTAATTTGATACGAGCTTTAATTTGATATATTATAATATTCGTTTCGATACCCAAAGCAAAAGTTATCTCCAATGAAAGTTGTATCTCATATTTACCAAATATGTTTTCTATTTTGCAAAAGTGAACCACATTCATTTTCTTTTTCTCTCCTCTATTTTTTTTGAATAATAGAAATTGATTGAAACTATAAATAAAGAAAACCCTACGTCGGCACCAATATCTCCTTTATAGCTCTCTTGAATTAAACCGGAAGTAAGTAAAATGAAAATGGTGCATCAAAATCTTTAAACACTAAATAAGTGATGTAAACGATGTTATTTGGGAACAAAAACGATTTTTTTCTTGCGAGACCAATGCATATTGTGTAATTTGATACGAGCTTCCATTTAATAAATTATAATATTCGTTTCGATACTTGAGTAAAAAGTTATCTCCATTGAAAGTTGTTACTCTTTTTTATCAAATGTTTTTTTGTTTTTGAAAATGTGAACAAAATCTCTGTTCTTTTTTTCTACTCAATATTTTTTCAATAAGAGAGATTGATTGAAAATATAAATAAACAAACCTCGATCGGCACCGATATCTCCTTTATAGCTCTATTGAATTAAACTGGAAGTAAGTAAAATGAAAATGGTGCGTCAAAAACTTTAAACAGTAAATAAGTGATGTAAACGATGTTATTTGTGTACAAAAACGATTTTTTTCTTGCGAGACCAATGCATATTGTGTAATTTAATAAGAGCTTCCATTTAATAAACTATAATAGTCGTTTCGATACCCGAGTAAAAAGTTATCTCCGTTGAAAGTTGTTACTATTATTTACCAAATGTTTTTTCGTTTTTGAAAATGTGAACAAAATCTCTGTTCTTTTTTTCTACTCAATATTTTTTCAATAAGAGAGATTGATTGAAAATATAAATAAACAAACCTTGATTGGCTCCAATATCTCCTTTATAGCTCTATTGAATTAAACCGGAAGTAAGTAAAATGAAAATGGTGCGTCAAAAACTTTAAACAGTAAATAAGTGATGTAAACGTTGTTATTTGGGTACAAAAATGATTTTTCTTTCGAGGAAAATGCATATTGTTTAATTTGATACGAGCTTTAATTTGATATATTTTAATATTCGTTTCGATAACCCAGTCAAAAGTTATCTCTGTTAAAAGTTGTTACTCATATTTACCAAATGTGTTTTTGATTTTGAAAATGTGAACAACATTCATTTTCTTTTTCTCCTCCCTATTTTTTTCAATAAGAGTGATTGATTGAAAATATAAATAAACAAACCTAGGTCGGCACCAATATCTCCTTTATAGCTCTATTGAATTAAACCTGAAGTAAGTAAAATGAAAATGCTGGGTCAAAAACTTTAAACACTAAATAAATAATGTAAACAATGTTATTTGGGTACAAAAACGATTTTTTTCTTGCGTGACCAATGCATATTGTGTAATAAATTATAATATTCGTTTCGATACCTGAGTAAAAAGTTATCTCCGTTGAAAGTGGTTACTCTTTTTCACCAAATGTTTTTTTGTTTTTGAAAATGTGAACAAAATCTCCGTTCTTTTTTTCTACTCAATATTTTTTCAATAAGAGAGATTGATTGAAAATATAAATAAACAAACCTTGATCGGCACCAATATCTCCTTTATAGCTCTATTGAATTAAACCGGAAGTAAGTAAAATGAAAATGGTGCGTCAAAATCTTTAAACACTAAATAAGTGATCTAAACGATGTTATTTGCGTACAAAAACGATTTTTTTCTTGCGAGACCAATGCATATTGTGTAATTTTATACGAGTTTCCATTTAATAAATTATAATATTCGATTGGATACCCGAGTAAAAAGTTATCTCCATTGAAAGTGGTTACTCTTTTTTACCAAATGTTTTTTTGTTTT
Organism: Hippophae tibetana; assembly: GCA_037013495.1. NCBI lineage: Eukaryota > Viridiplantae > Streptophyta > Magnoliopsida > Rosales > Elaeagnaceae > Hippophae > Hippophae tibetana. The sequence continues at coordinate 6,559,194 of CM072808.1, read as the reverse complement.
TGAAAATTTGAACAAAATCTCCGTTCTTTTTTTGTACTCAATATTTTTTCAATAAGAGAGATTGATTGAAAATATAAATAAACAAACCTTGATCGGTACCAATATCTATTTTATAGCTCTATTGAATTAAACCTGAAGTAAGTAAAATGAAAATGCTAGGTCAAAAACTTTAAACACTAAATAAATAATGTAAACAATGTTATTTGGGTACAAAAACGATTTTTTTCTTGCGTGACCAATGCATATTGTGTAATAAATTATAATATTCGTTTCGATACCTGAGTAAAAAGTTATCTCCGTTGAAAGTGGTTACTCTTTTTCACCAAATGTTTTTTTGTTTTTGAAAATGTGAACAAAATCTCCGTTCTTTTTTTCTACTCAATATTTTTTCAATAAGAGAGATTGATTGAAAATATAAATAAACAAACCTTGATCGGCACCAATATCTCCTTTATAGCTCAATTGAATTAAACCGGAAGTAAGTAAAATGAAAATGGTGCGTCAAAATCTTTAAACACTAAATAAGTGATCTAAACGATGTTATTTGCGTACAAAAACGATTTTTTTCTTGCGAGACCAATGCATATTGTGTAATTTTATACGAGCTTCCATTTAATAAATTATAATATTCGGTTGGATACCCGAGTAAAAAGTTATCTCCATTGAAAGTGGTTACTCTTTTTTACCAAATGTTTTTTTGTTTTTGAAAATTTGAACAAAATCTCTGTTCTTTTTTTGTACTCAATATTTTTTCAATAAGAGAGATTGATTGAAAATATAAATAAACAAACCTTGATCGGTACCAATATCTATTTTATAGCTCTATTGAATTAAACCGGAAGTAAGTAAAATGAAAATGGTGCGTCAAAAACTTTAAACAGTAAATAAGTGATGTAAACGATGTTATTTGGGTACAAAAATGATTTTCCTATCAAGGAAAATGCATATTGTTTAATTTGATAAGAGCTTTAATTTGATATATTATAATATTCGTTTCGATACCCCAGTCAAAAGTTATCTCCGGTGAAAGTTGTATCTCATATTTACCAAATGTGTTTTCTATTTTGAAAAGGTGAACCACATTCATTTTCTTTTTCTCCTCCCTATTTTTTTCAATAAGAGAGATTGATTGAAAATATAAATAAACAAACCTAGGTCGGCACCAATATCTCCTTTATAGCTCTATTGAATTAAACCTGAAGTAAGTAAAATGAAAATGTTGGGTCAAAAACTTTAAACACTAAATAAATAATGTAAACAATGTTATTTGGGTACAAAAATGATTTTTTTCTTGCGTGACCAATGCATATTGTGTAATTTGATATGAGCTTCCATTTAATAAATTGTAATATTCATTTCGATACCCGTGTAAAAAGTTATCTCCTTTGAAAGTTTTTACACTTATTTACCAAATGTTTTTTTTGTTTTTGAAAATGTGAACAACATCTCCGTTCTTTTTTTCTACTCAATATTTTTTCAATAAGAAAGATTGATTGAAAATATAAATAAAGAAAACCCTAGGTCGGCACCAATATGTCCTTTATAGATCTCTTGAATTAAACCGGAAGTAAGTAAAATGAAAATGGTGCGTCAAAATCTTTAAACACTAAATAAGTGATGTAAACGATGTTATTTGCGTACAAAAACGATTTTTTTCTTGCGATACCAATGCATATTGTGTAATTTGATACGAGCTTCCATTGAATAAATTATAATATTCGTATGGATACCCGAGTAAAAAGTTATCTCCATTGAAAGTGGTTACTCTTTTTTACCAAATGTTTTTTTGTTTTTGAAAATGTGAACAAAAGCTCCGTTCTTTTTTTCTACTCAATATTTTTTCAATAAGAGAGATTGATTGAAAATATAAATAAACAAACCTTGATCGGTACCAATATCTATTTTATAGCTCTATTGAATTAAACCGGAAGTAAGTAAAATGAAAATGGTGCGTCAAAAACTTTAAACAGTAAATAAGTGATGTAAACGATGTTATTTGGGTACAAAAATGATTTTCCTATCAAGGAAAATGCATATTGTTTAATTTGATACGAGCTTTAATTTGATATATTATAATATTCGTTTCGATACCCCAGTCAAAAGTTATCTCCAGTGAAAGTTGTATCTCATATTTACCAAATGTGTTTTCTATTTTGAAAAGGTGAACCACATTCATTTTCTTTTTCTCTTCTCTATTTTTTTGAATAATAGAGATTGATTGAAAATATAAATAAAGAAAACCCTACGTCGGCACCAATATCTCCTTTATAGCTTTCTTATATTAAACCGGAAGTAAGTAAAATGAAAATGGTGCATCAAAATCTTTAAACACTAAATAAGTGATGTAAACGATGTTATTTGGGTACAAAAACGATTTTTTTCTTGCGAGACCAATGCATATTGTGTAATTTGATATGAGCTTCCATTTAATAAATTATAATATTCGTTTCGATACCTGAGTAAAAAGTTATCTCCGTTGAAAGTGATTACTCTTTTCACCAAATGTGTTTTTTTTTTTAAAATGTGAACAAAATCTATGTTCCTTTTTCCTACTCAATATTTTTTCAATAAGAGAGATTGATTGAAAATATAAATAAACAAACCTTGATCGGCACCAATATCTCCTTTATAGCTCTATTGAATTAAACCGGAAGTAACGAAAATGAAAATGGTGCATCAAAAGCTTTAAACAGTAAATAAGTGATGTAAACGATGTTATTTGGGTACAAAAATAATTTTCCTTTCGAGGAAAATGCATATTGTTTAATTTGATACAAGCTTTAATTTGATATATTATAATATTCATTTCGATACCCGAGTTAAAATTTATCTCCGTTGAAAGTTGTAACTCATATTTACCAAATGTGTTTTCTATTTTGAAAATATGAACCACATTCATTTTCTTTTTCTCTTCTCTATTTTTTTCAATAAGAGAGACTGATTGAAAATATAAATAAACAAACCTTGATCGGCACCAATATCTCCTTTATTGCTCTATTGAATTAAACCGTAAGTAAGTAAAATGAAAATGGTGCGTCAAAAACTTTAAACAGTAAATAAGTGATGTAAACGATTTTATTTGTGTACAAAAATGATTTTTCTATCGAGGAAAATGCATATTTTTTAATTTGATACGGGCTTTAATTTGATATATTATAATATTCGTTTCGATACCCCAGTCAAAATTTATCTTCGTTGAAAGTTGAAACTCAAATTTACGAAATGTGTTTTCTATTTTGAAAATGTGAACCACATTCATTTTTTTTTCTCTTCTCTATTTGTTTCAATAAGAGAGATTGATTAAAAATATAAATAAACAAACCTAGGTCGGCATCAATATCTCCTTTATAGCTCTATTGAATTAAACCGGAAGTAAGTAAAATGAAAATCTTGCGTCAAAAACTTTAAATATTAAATAAGTGATGTAAACGATGTTATTTCGGTACAAAAATGATTTTACTTTTGAGGAAAATGCATATTGTTTAATTTGATACGAGCTTTAATTTGATATATTATAATATTCGTTTCGATACCTCAGTCAAAATTTCTCTCCGTTGAAAGTTGTAACCCATATTTACCAAATGTGTTTTCTATTTTGAAAATGTGAACCACATTCATTTTCCTTTTCTCATCTCTATTTGTTTCAATAAGAGAGATTGATTAAAAATATAAATAAACAATCCTATGTCGACATCAATATCTCTTTTATAGCTCTAGTGAATTAAACCTGAAGTTAGTAAAATGAAAATGTTGCATAAAAAACTTTAAATAGTAAATAAGTGATGTAAACGATGTTATTTGGGTAAAAAAACGATTTTTGTCATGCGAGACCAATGCATATTGTGTAATTTGATAAGAGCTTCCAATTAATAAATTATAATATTCGTATGGATACCCGAGTAAAAAGTTATATCCGTTGAAAGTTGTTACTCTTTTTTACCAAATGTTTTTTTGTTTTTGAAAATGTGAACAAAATCTCCGTTCTTTTTTTCTACTCAATATTTTTTCAATAAGAGAGATTGATTGAAAATATAAATAAACAAACCTCGATCGGCACCAATATCTCCTTTATAGCTCTATTGAATTAAACTGGAAGTAAGTAAAATAAAAATGGTGCGTCAAAACCTTTAAACAGTAAATAAGTGATGTAAACGATGTTATTTGGGTACAAAAACGATTTTCCTTTCGAGGAAAATGCATATTATTTAATTTGATACGAGCTTTAATTTGATATATTTTAATATTCATTTCGATACCCCAGTCAAAAGTTATCTCTATTGAAAGTTGTTACTCATATTTACAAAATGTGTTTTTGATTTTGAAAATGTGAACAACATTCATTTTCTTTTTCTCCTCCCTATTTTTTTCAATAAGAGAGATTGATTGAAAATATAAATAAACAAACCTAGGTCGGCACCAATATCTCCTTTATAGCTCTATTGAATTAAACCTGAAGTAAGTAAAATGAAAATGCTGGGTCAAAAACTTTAAACACTAAATAAATAATGTAAACAATGTTATTTGGGTACAAAAATGAGTTTCCTATCGAGGAAAATGCACATTGTTTAATTTGATACGAGCTTTAATTTGATATATTATAATATTCGTTTCGATACCCCAGTGAAAAGTTATCTCCGTTGAAAGTTGTAACTCATATTTACCAAATATGTTTTCTATTTTGAAAAAGTGAACCACATTCATTTTCTTTTTCTCTCCTCTATTTTTTTTGAATAATAGAAATTGATAGAAAATGTAAATAAAGAAAACCATACGTCAGCACCAATATCTCCTTTATAGCTCTCTTGAATTAAACCGGAAGTCAGTAAAATGAAAATGGTGCATCAAAATCTTTAAACACTAAATAAGTGATGTAAACGATGTTATTTGGGTACAAAAACGATTTTTTTCTTGCGAGACCAATGCATATTGTGTAATTTGATACGAGCTTACATTTAATAAATTATAATATTCGTTTCGATACCTGAGTAAAAAGTTATATCCGTTGAAAGTTGTTACTCTTTTTTACCAAATGTTTTTTTGTTTTTGAAAATGTGAACAAAATCTCCGTTCTTTTTTTCTACTCAATATTTTTTCAATAAGAGAGATTGATTGAAAATATAAATAAAAAATCCTCAATCGGCACCAATATCTCCTTTATAGCTCTATTGAATTAAACTGGAAGTAAGTAAAATAAAAATGGTGCGTCAAAAACTTTAAACAGTAAATAAGTGATGTAAACGATGTTATTTGTGTACAAAAACGATTTTTTTCTTGCGAGACCAATGCATATTGTGTAATTTAATAAGAGATTCCATTTAATAAACTATAATAGTCGTTTCGATACCCGAGTAAAAAGTTATCTCCGTTGAAAGTTGTTACTCTTATTTACCAAATGTTTTTTTGTTTTTGAAAATGTGAACAAAATCTCCGTTCTTTTTTTCTACTCAATATTTTTTCAATAAGAGAGATTGATTGAAAATATAAATAAACAAACCTTGATCGGCTCCAATATCTCCTTTATACCTCTATTGAATTAAACCGGAAGTAAGTAAAATGAAAATGCTGGGTCAAAAACTTTAAACACTAAATAAATAATGTAAACAATGTTATTTGGGTACAAAAACGATTTTTTTCTTGCGTGACCAATGCATATTGTGTAATTTGATATGAGCTTCCATTTAATAAATTATAATATTCGTTTCGATACCCGTGTAAAGAGTTATCTCCTTTGAAAGTTTTTACACTTATTTACCAAATGTTTTTTTTGTTTTTTAAAATGTGAACAACATCTCCGTTCTTTTTTTCTACTCAATATTTTTTCAATAAGAAAGATTGATTGAAAATATAAATAAAGAAAACCCTAGGTCGGCACCAATATGTCCTTTATAGATCTCTTGAATTAAACTGGAAGTAAGTAAAATGAAAATGGTGCGTCAAAATCTTTAAACACTAAATAAGTGATGTAAACGATGTTATTTGCGTACAAAAACGATTTTTTTCTTGCGAGACCAATGCATATTGTGTAATTTGATACGAGCTTCCATTTAATAAATTATAATATTCGTTTGGATACCCGAGTAAAAAGTTATCTCCATTGAAAGTGGTTACTCTTTTTTACCAAATGTTTTTTTGTTTTTGAAAATGTGAACAAAATCTCCGTTCTTTTTTTCTACTCAATATTTTTTCAATAAGAAAGATTGATTGAAAATATCAATAAAGAAAACCCTAGGTCGGCACCAATATCTCCTTTATAGCTCTCTTGAATTAAATCGGAAGTAAGTAAAATGAAAATGGTGCGTCAAAATCTTTAAACACTAAAAAAGTGATGTAAACGATGTTATTTGGGTACAAAAACGATTTTTTTCTTGCGAGACCAATGCATATTGTGTAATTTGATACGAGCTTCCATTTAATAAATTATAATATTCGTTTGGATACCCGAGTAAAAAGTTATCTCCATTGAAAGTGGTTACTCTTTTTTACCAAATGTTTTTTTGTTTTTGAAAATGTGAACAAAATCTCCGTTCTTTTTTTCTACTCAATATTTTTTCAAAAAGAGAGATTTATTTAAAATATAAATAAACAAACCTTGATCGGCACCAATATCTCCTTTATAGCTCTATTGAATTAAACCGGAAGTAAGTAAAATGAAAATGCTGCGTCAAAAACTTTAAACAGTAAATAAGTGATGTAAACGATGTTATTTGGGTACAAAAATGATTTTTTTCTTGCGAGACCAATGCATATTGTGTAATTTGATAAGAGCTTCCATTTAATAAACTATAATAGTCGTTTCGATACCCGAGTAAGAAGTTATCTCCATTGAAAGTTGTTACTCTTATTTACCAAATGTTTTTTTGTTTTTGAAAATGTGAACAAAATCTCCGTTTTTTTTTTCTACTCAATATTTTTTCAATAAGAGAGATTGATTGCAAATATAAATAAACAAACCTTGATCGGCACCAATATCTCCTTTATAGCTCTATTTAATTAAACCGGAAGTAAGTAAAATGAAAATGGTGCGTCAAAAAATTTAAACAGTAAATAAGTGATGTAAATGATGTTATTTGGGTACAAAAATAATTTTCATATTGAGGAAAATGCATATTGTTTAATTTGATACGAGCTTTAATTTGATATATTATAATATTCGTTTCGATACCCCAGTCAAAAGTTATCTCCGTTGAAAGTTGTAACTCATATTTACCAAATGTGTTTTTGATTTTGAAAATGTGAACAACATTCATTTTCTTTTTCTCCTCCCTATTTTTTTCAATAAGAGAGATTGATTGAAAATATAAATAAACAAGCCTAGGTCGGCACCAATATCTCCTTTATAGCTCTCTTGAATTAAATCGGAAGTAAGTAAAATGAAAATGGTGCGTCAAAATCTTTAAACACTAAATAAGTGATGTAAACGATGTTATTTGGGTACAAAAACGATTTTTTTCTTGCGAGACCAATGCATATTGTGTAATTTGATAAGAGCTTCCATTTAATAAATTATAATATTCGTATGGATACCCGAGTAAAAAGTTATATCCGTTGAAAGTTGTTACTCTTTTTTACCAAATGTTTTTTTGTTTTTGAAAATGTGAACAAAATCTCCGTTCTTTTTTTCTACTCAATATTTTTTCAATAAGAGAGATTGATTGAAAATATAAATAAACAAACCTTGATCGGCTCCAATATCTCCTTTATACCACTATTGAATTAAACCGGAAGTAAGTAAAATGAAAATGGTGCGTCAAAACCTTTAAACAGTAAATAAGTGATGTAAACGTTGTTATTTGGGTACAAAAATGATTTTCCTTTCGAGGAAAATGCATATTGTTTAATTTGATACGAGCTTTAATTTGATATATTTTAATATTCCTTTCGATACCCCAGTCAAAAGTTATCTCTGTTGAAAGTTGTTACTCATATTTACCAAATGTGTTTTTGATTTTGAAAATGTGAACAACATTCATTTTCTTTTTCTCCTCCCTATTTTTTTCAATAAGAGAGATTGATTGAAAATATAAATAAACAAGCCTAGGTCGGCACCAATATCTCCTTTATAGCTCTATTGAATTAAACCTGAAGTAAGTAAAATGAAAATGTTGGGTCAAAAACTTTAAACACTAAATATATAATGTAAACAATGTTATTTGGGTACAAAAACGATTTTCTTCTTGTGTGAGCAATGCATATTGTGTAATTTGATATGAGCTTCCATTTAATAAATTATAATATTCGTTTCGATACCCGTGTAAAAAGTTATCTCCTTTGAAAGTTTTTACACTTATTTACCAAATGTTTTTTTTGTTTTTGAAAATGTGAACAACATCTCCGTTCTTTTTTTCTACTCAATATTTTTTCAATAAGAAAGATTGATTGAAAATATAAATAAAGAAAACCCTAGGTCGGCACCAATATCTCCTTTATAGCTCTCTTGAATTAAACCGGAAGTAAGTAAAATGAAAATGGTGCGTCAAAATCTTTAAACACTAAATAAGTGATGTAAACGATGTTATCTGTGTACAAAAACGATTTTTTTTCTTGCGAGACCAATGCATATTGTGTAATTTGATACGAGCTTCCATTTAATAAATTATAATATTCGTTTGGATACCCGAGTAAAAAGTTATCTCCATTGAAAGTGGTTACTCTTTTTTACCAAATGTTTTTTTGTTTTTGAAAATGTGAACAAAATCTCCGTTCTTTTTTTCTACTCAATATTTTTTCAAAAAGAGAGATTGATTTAAAATATAAATAAACAAACCTTGATCGGCACCAATATCTCCTTTATAGCTCTATTGAATTAAACCGGAAGTAAGTAAAATGAAAATGGTGCATCAAAAACTTTAAACAGTAAATAAGTGATGTAAACGATATTATTTGGGTACAAAAACGATTTTTTTCTTGCGAGACCAATGCATATTGTGTAATTTGATACGAGCTTCCATTTAATAAATTATAATATTCGTTTGGATACCCGAGTAAAAAGTTATCTCCATTGAAAGTGGTTACTCTTTTTTACCAAATGTTTTTTTGTTTTTGAAAATGTGAACAAAATCTCCGTTCTTTTTTTCTACTCAATATTTTTTCAATAAGAAAGATTGATTGAAAATATAAATAAAGAAAACCCTAGGTCGGCACCAAAATCTCCTTTATAGCTCTCTTGAATTAAATCGGAAGTAAGTAAAATGAAAATGGTGCGTCAAAATCTTTAAACACTAAATAAGTGATGTAAACGATGTTATTTGGGTACAAAAACGATTTTTTTCTTGCGAGACCAATGCATATTGTGTAATTTGATACGAGCTTCCATTTAATAAATTATAATATTCGTTTGGATACCCGAGTAAAAAGTTATCTCCATTGAAAGTGGTTACTCTTTTTTACCAAATGTTTTTTTGTTTTTGAAAATGTGAACAAAATCTCCGTTCTTTTTTTCTACTCAATATTTTTTCAAAAAGAGAGATTGATTTAAAATATAAATAAATAAACCTTGATCGGCACCAATATCTCTTTTATAGCTCTATTGAATTAAACCGGAAGTAAGTAAAATGAAAATGGTGCGTCAAAATCTTTAAACACTAAATAAGTGATGTAAACGATGTTATTTGGGTACAAAAACGATTTTTTTCTTGCGAGACCAATGCATATTGTGTAATTTGATAAGAGCTTCCATTTAATAAATTATAATATTCGTATGGATACCCGAGTAAAAAGTTATCTCCATTGAAAGTGGTTACTCTTTTTTACCAAATGTTTTTTTGTTTTTGAAAATGTGAACAAAATCTCCGTTCTTTTTTTCTACTCAATATTTTTTCAATAAGAAAGATTGATTGAAAATATCAATAAAGAAAACCCTAGGTCGGCACCAATATCTCCTTTATAGCTCTCTTGAATTAAATCGGAAGTAAGTAAAATGAAAATGGTGCGTCAAAATCTTTAAACACTAAAAAAGTGATGTAAACGATGTTATTTGGGTACAAAAACGATTTTTTTCTTGCGAGACCAATGCATATTGTGTAATTTGATACGAGCTTCCATTTAATAAATTATAATATTCGTTTGGATACCCGAGTAAAAAGTTATCTCCATTGAAAGTGGTTACTCTTTTTTACCAAATGTTTTTTTGTTTTTGAAAATGTGAACAAAATCTCCGTTCTTTTTTTCTACTCAATATTTTTTCAAAAAGAGAGATTTATTTAAAATATAAATAAACAAACCTTGATCGGCACCAATATCTCCTTTATAGCTCTATTGAATTAAACCGGAAGTAAGTAAAATGAAAATGCTGCGTCAAAAACTTTAAACAGTAAATAAGTGATGTAAACGATGTTATTTGGGTACAAAAATGATTTTTTTCTTGCGAGACCAATGCATATTGTGTAATTTGATAAGAGCTTCCATTTAATAAACTATAATAGTCGTTTCGATACCCGAGTAAGAAGTTATCTCCATTGAAAGTTGTTACTCTTATTTACCAAATGTTTTTTTGTTTTTGAAAATGTGAACAAAATCTCCGTTTTTTTTTCTACTCAATATTTTTTCAATAAGAGAGATTGATTGCAAATATAAATAAACAAACCTTGATCGGCACCAATATCTCCTTTATAGCTCTATTTAATTAAACCGGAAGTAAGTAAAATGAAAATGGTGCGTCAAAAAATTTAAACAGTAAATAAGTGATGTAAATGATGTTATTTGGGTACAAAAATAATTTTCATATTGAGGAAAATGCATATTGTTTAATTTGATACGAGCTTTAATTTGATATATTATAATATTCGTTTCGATACCCCAGTCAAAAGTTATCTCCGTTGAAAGTTGTAACTCATATTTACCAAATGTGTTTTTGATTTTGAAAATGTGAACAACATTCATTTTCTTTTTCTCCTCCCTATTTTTTTCAATAAGAGAGATTGATTGAAAATATAAATAAACAAGCCTAGGTCGGCACCAATATCTCCTTTATAGCTCTCTTGAATTAAATCGGAAGTAAGTAAAATGAAAATGGTGCGTCAAAATCTTTAAACACTAAATAAGTGATGTAAACGATGTTATTTGGGTACAAAAACGATTTTTTTCTTGCGAGACCAATGCATATTGTGTAATTTGATAAGAGCTTCCATTTAATAAATTATAATATTCGTATGGATACCCGAGTAAAAAGTTATATCCGTTGAAAGTTGTTACTCTTTTTTACCAAATGTTTTTTTGTTTTTGAAAATGTGAACAAAATCTCCGTTCTTTTTTTCTACTCAATATTTTTTCAATAAGAGAGATTGATTGAAAATATAAATAAACAAACCTTGATCGGCTCCAATATCTCCTTTATACCACTATTGAATTAAACCGGAAGTAAGTAAAATGAAAATGGTGCGTCAAAACCTTTAAACAGTAAATAAGTGATGTAAACGTTGTTATTTGGGTACAAAAATGATTTTCCTTTCGAGGAAAATGCATATTGTTTAATTTGATACGAGCTTTAATTTGATATATTTTAATATTCCTTTCGATACCCCAGTCAAAAGTTATCTCTGTTGAAAGTTGTTACTCATATTTACCAAATGTGTTTTTGATTTTGAAAATGTGAACAACATTCATTTTCTTTTTCTCCTCCCTATTTTTTTCAATAAGAGAGATTGATTGAAAATATAAATAAACAAGCCTAGGTCGGCACCAATATCTCCTTTATAGCTCTATTGAATTAAACCTGAAGTAAGTAAAATGAAAATGTTGGGTCAAAAACTTTAAACACTAAATATATAATGTAAACAATGTTATTTGGGTACAAAAACGATTTTCTTCTTGTGTGAGCAATGCATATTGTGTAATTTGATATGAGCTTCCATTTAATAAATTATAATATTCGTTTCGATACCCGTGTAAAAAGTTATCTCCTTTGAAAGTTTTTACACTTATTTACCAAATGTTTTTTTTGTTTTTGAAAATGTGAACAACATCTCCGTTCTTTTTTTCTACTCAATATTTTTTCAATAAGAAAGATTGATTGAAAATATAAATAAAGAAAACCCTAGGTCGGCACCAATATCTCCTTTATAGCTCTCTTGAATTAAACCGGAAGTAAGTAAAATGAAAATGGTGCGTCAAAATCTTTAAACACTAAATAAGTGATGTAAACGATGTTATCTGTGTACAAAAACGATTTTTTTCTTGCGAGACCAATGCATATTGTGTAATTTGATACGAGCTTCCATTTAATAAATTATAATATTCGTTTGGATACCCGAGTAAAAAGTTATCTCCATTGAAAGTGGTTACTCTTTTTTACCAAATGTTTTTTTGTTTTTGAAAATGTGAACAAAATCTCCGTTCTTTTTTTCTACTCAATATTTTTTCAAAAAGAGAGATTGATTTAAAATATAAATAAACAAACCTTGATCGGCACCAATATCTCCTTTATAGCTCTATTGAATTAAACCGGAAGTAAGTAAAATGAAAATGGTGCATCAAAAACTTTAAACAGTAAATAAGTGATGTAAACGATATTATTTGGGTACAAAAACGATTTTTTTCTTGCGAGACCAATGCATATTGTGTAATTTGATACGAGCTTCCATTTAATAAATTATAATATTCGTTTGGATACCCGAGTAAAAAGTTATCTCCATTGAAAGTGGTTACTCTTTTTTACCAAATGTTTTTTTGTTTTTGAAAATGTGAACAAAATCTCCGTTCTTTTTTTCTACTCAATATTTTTTCAATAAGAAAGATTGATTGAAAATATAAATAAAGAAAACCCTAGGTCGGCACCAAAATCTCCTTTATAGCTCTCTTGAATTAAATCGGAAGTAAGTAAAATGAAAATGGTGCGTCAAAATCTTTAAACACTAAATAAGTGATGTAAACGATGTTATTTGGGTACAAAAACGATTTTTTTCTTGCGAGACCAATGCATATTGTGTAATTTGATACGAGCTTCCATTTAATAAATTATAATATTCGTTTGGATACCCGAGTAAAAAGTTATCTCCATTGAAAGTGGTTACTCTTTTTTACCAAATGTTTTTTTGTTTTTGAAAATGTGAACAAAATCTCCGTTCTTTTTTTCTACTCAATATTTTTTCAAAAAGAGAGATTGATTTAAAATATAAATAAATAAACCTTGATCGGCACCAATATCTCTTTTATAGCTCTATTGAATTATACCGGAAGTAAGTAAAATGAAAATGCTGCGTCAAAAACTTTAAACAGTAAATAAGTGATGTAAACGATGTTATTTGGGTACAAAAACGATTTTTTTCTTGCGAGACCAATGCATATTGTGTAATTTGATACGAGCTTCCATTTAATAAATATTAATATTCGTTTGGATACCCGAGTAAAAAGTTATCTCCATTGAAAGTGGTTACTCTTTTTTACCAAATGTTTTTTTGTTTTTGAAAATGTGAACAAAATCTCCGTTCTTTTTTTCTACTCAATATTTTTTCAATAAGAGAGATTCATTGAAAATATAAATAAACAAACCTTGATCGGCTCCAATATCTCCTTTATACCACTATTGAATTAAACCGGAAGTAAGTAAAATGAAAATGGTGCGTCAAAAACTTTAAACAGTAAATAAGTGATGTAAACGTTGTTATTTGGGTACAAAAATGATTTTTCTTTCGAGGAAAATGCATATTGTTTAATTTGATACGAGCTTTAATTTGATATATTTTAATATTCCTTTCGATACCCCAGTCAAAAGTTATCTCTGTTGAAAGTTGTTACTCATATTTACCAAATGTGTTTTTGATTTTGAAAATGTGAACAACATTCATTTTCTTTTTCTCCTCCCTATTTTTTTCAATAAGAGAGATTGATTGAAAATATAAATAAACAAACCTAGGTCGGCACCAATATCTCCTTTATAGCTCTATTGAATTAAACCTGAAGTAAGTAAAATGAAAATGCTGGGTCAAAAACTTTAAACACTAAATAAATAATGTAAACAATGTTATTTGGGTACAAAAACGATTTTCTTCTTGTGTGAGCAATGCATATTGTGTAATTTGATATGCGCTTCCATTTAATAAATTATAATATTCGTTTCGATACCCGTGTAAAAAGTTATCTCCATTGAAAGTGGTTACTCTTTTTTACCAAATGTTTTTTTGTTTTTGAAAATGTGAACAAAATCTCCGTTCTTTTTTTCTACTCAATATTTTTTCAATAAGAAAGATTGATTGAAAATATAAATAAAGAAAACCCTAGGTCGGCACCAATATCTCCTTTATAGCTCTCTTGAATTAAATCGGAAGTAAGTAAAATGAAAATGGTGCGTCAAAATCTTTAAACACTAAATAAGTGATGTAAACGATGTTATTTGGGTACAAAAACGATTTTTTTCTTGCGAGACCCATGCATATTGTGTAATTTGATACGAGCTTCCATTTAATAAATTATAATATTCGTTTGGATACCCGAGTAAAAAGTTATCTCCATTGAAAGTGGTTACTCTTTTTTACCAAATGTTTTTTTGTTTTTGAAAATGTGAACAAAATCTCCGTTCTTTTTTTCTACTCAATATTTTTTCAAAAAGAGAGATTGATTTAAAATATAAATAAACAAACCTTGATCGGCACCAATATCTCCTTTATAGCTCTATTGAATTAAACCGGAAGTAAGTAAAATGAAAATGGTGCGTCAAAAACTTTAAACAGTAAATAAGTGATGTAAACGATATTATTTGGGTACAAAAACGATTTTTTTCTTGCGAGACCAATGCATATTGTGTAATTTGATACGAGCTTCCATTTAATAAATTATAATATTCGTTTGGATACCCGAGTAAAAAGTTATCTCCATTGAAAGTGGTTACTCTTTTTTACCAAATGTTTTTTTGTTTTTGAAAATGTGAACAAAATCTCCGTTCTTTTTTTCTACTCAATATTTTTTCAATAAGAAAGATTGATTGAAAATATAAATAAAGAAAACCCTAGGTCGGCACCAATATCTCCTTTATAGCTCTCTTGAATTAAATCGGAAGTAAGTAAAATGAAAATGGTGCGTCAAAATCTTTAAACACTAAATAAGTGATGTAAACGATGTTATTTGGGTACAAAAACGATTTTTTTCTTGCGAGACCAATGCATATTGTGTAATTTGATACGAGCTTCCATTTAATAAATTATAATATTCGTTTGGATACCCGAGTAAAAAGTTATCTCCATTGAAAGTGGTTACTCTTTTTTACCAAATGTTTTTTTGTTTTTGAAAATGTGAACAAAATCTCCGTTCTTTTTTTCTACTCAATATTTTTTCAAAAAGAGAGATTGATTTAAAATATAAATAAACAAACCTTGATCGGCACCAATATCTCTTTTATAGCTCTATTGAATTAAACCGGAAGTAAGTAAAATGAAAATGCTGCGTCAAAAACTTTAAACAGTAAATAAGTGATGTAAACGATGTTATTTGGGTACAAAAACGATTTTTTTCTTGCGAGACCAATGCATATTGTGTAATTTGATACGAGCTTCCATTTAATAAATTATAATATTCGTTTGGATACCCGAGTAAAAAGTTATCTCCATTGAAAGTGGTTACTCTTGTTTACCAAATGTTTTTTTGTTTTTGAAAATGTGAACAAAATCTCCGTTCTTTTTTTCTACTCAATATTTTTTCAATAAGAGAGATTGATTGAAAATATAAATAAACAAACCTTGATCGGCTCCAATATCTCCTTTATACCACTATTGAATTAAACCGGAAGTAAGTAAAATGAAAATGGTGCGTCAAAAACTTTAAACAGTAAATAAGTGATGTAAACGTTGTTATTTGGGTACAAAAATGAGTTTCCTTTCGAGGAAAATGCATATTGTTTAATTTGATACGAGCTTTAATTTGATATATTTTAATATTCCTTTCGATACCCCAGTCAAAAGTTATCTCTGTTGAAAGTTGTTACTCATATTTACCAAATGTGTTTTTGATTTTGAAAATGTGAACAAAATCTCCATTCTTTTTTTCTACTCAATATTTTTTCAAAAAGAGAGATTGATTTAAAATTTAAATAAACAAACCTTGATCGGCACCAATATCTCCTTTATAGCTCTATTGAATTAAACCGGAAGTAAGTAAAATGAAAATGGTGCGTCAAAAACTTTAAACAGTAAATAAGTGATGTAAACGATATTATTTGGGTACAAAAACGATTTTTTTCTTGCGAGACCAATGCATATTGTGTAATTTGATACGAGCTTCCATTTAATAAATTATAATATTCGTTTGGATACCCGAGTAAAAAGTTATCTCCATTGAAAGTGGTTACTCTTTTTTACCAAATGTTTTTTTGTTTTTGAAAATGTGAACAAAATCTCCGTTCTTTTTTTCTACTCAATATTTTTTCAATAAGAAAGATTGATTGAAAATATAAATAAAGAAAACCCTAGGTCGGCACCAATATCTCCTTTATTGCTCTCTTGAATTAAATCGGAAGTAAGTAAAATGAAAATGGTGCGTCAAAATCTTTAAACACTAAATAAGTGATGTAAACGATGTTATTTGGGTACAAAAACGATTTTTTTCTTGCGAGACCAATGCATATTGTGTAATTTGATACGAGCTTCCATTTAATAAATTATAATATTCGTTTGGATACCCGAGTAAAAAGTTATCTCCATTGAAAGTGGTTACTCTTTTTTACCAAATGTTTTTTTGTTTTTGAAAATGTGAACAAAATCTCCGTTCTTTTTTTCTACTCAATATTTTTTCAAAAAGAGAGATTGATTTAAAATATAAATAAACAAACCTTGATCGGCACCAATATCTCTTTTATAGCTCTATTGAATTAAACCGGAAGTAAGTAAAATGAAAATGCTGCGTCAAAAACTTTAAACAGTAAATAAGTGATGTAAACGATGTTATTTGGGTACAAAAACGATTTTTTTCTTGCGAGACCAATGCATATTGTGTAATTTGATACGAGCTTCCATTTAATAAATTATAATATTCGTTTGGATACCCGAGTAAAAAGTTATCTCCATTGAAAGTGGTTACTCTTTTTTACCAAATGTTTTTTTGTTTTTGAAAATGTGAACAAAATCTCCGTTCTTTTTTTCTACTCAATATTTTTTCAATAAGAGAGATTGATTGAAAATATAAATAAACAAACCTTGATCGGCTCCAATATCTCCTTTATACCACTATTGAATTAAACCGGAAGTAAGTAAAATGAAAATGGTGCGTCAAAAACTTTAAACAGTAAATAAGTGATGTAAACGTTGTTATTTGGGTACAAAAATGAGTTTCCTTTCGAGGAAAATGCATATTGTTTAATTTGATACGAGCTTTAATTTGATATATTTTAATATTCCTTTCGATACCCCAGTCAAAAGTTATCTCTGTTGAAAGTTGTTACTCATATTTACCAAATGTGTTTTTGATTTTGAAAATGTGAACAAAATCTCCATTCTTTTTTTCTACTCAATATTTTTTCAAAAAGAGAAATTGATTTAAAATTTAAATAAACAAACCTTGATCGGCACCAATATCTCCTTTATAGCTCTATTGAATTAAACCGGAAGTAAGTAAAATGAAAATGGTGCGTCAAAAACTTTAAACAGTAAATAAGTGATGTAAACGATATTATTTGGGTACAAAAACGATTTTTTTCTTGCGAGACCAATGCATATTGTGTAATTTGATACGAGCTTCCATTTAATAAATTATAATATTCGTTTGGATACCCGAGTAAAAAGTTATCTCCATTGAAAGTGGTTACTCTTTTTTACCAAATGTTTTTTTGTTTTTGAAAATGTGAACAAAATCTCCGTTCTTTTTTTCTACTCAATATTTTTTCAATAAGAAAGATTGATTGAAAATATAAATAAAGAAAACCCTAGGTCGGCACCAATATCTCCTTTATAGCTCTCTTGAATTAAATCGGAAGTAAGTAAAATGAAAATGGTGCGTCAAAATCTTTAAACACTAAATAAGTGATGTAAACGATGTTATTTGGGTACAAAAACGATTTTTTTCTTGCGAGACCAATGCATATTGTGTAATTTGATACGAGCTTCCATTTAATAAATTATAATATTCGTTTGGATACCCGAGTAAAAAGTTATCTCCATTGAAAGTGGTTACTCTTTTTTACCAAATGTTTTTTTGTTTTTGAAAATGTGAACAAAATCTCCGTTCTTTTTTTCTACTCAATATTTTTTCAAAAAGAGAGATTGATTTAAAATATAAATAAACAAACCTTGATCGGCACCAATATCTCCTTTATAGCTCTATTGAATTAAACCGGAAGTAAGTAAAATGAAAATGGTGCGTCAAAAACTTTAAACAGTAAATAAGTGATGTAAACGATATTATTTGGGTACAAAAACGATTTTTTTCTTGCGAGACCAATGCATATTGTGTAATTTGATACGAGCTTCCATTTAATAAATTATAATATTCGTTTGGATACCCGAGTAAAAAGTTATCTCCATTGAAAGTGGTTACTCTTTTTTACCAAATGTTTTTTTGTTTTTGAAAATGTGAACAAAATCTCCGTTCTTTTTTTCTACTCAATATTTTTTCAATAAGAAAGATTGATTGAAAATATAAATAAAGAAAACCCTAGGTCGGCACCAATATCTCCTTTATAGCTCTCTTGAATTAAATCGGAAGTAAGTAAAATGAAAATGGTGCGTCAAAATCTTTAAACACTAAATAAGTGATGTAAACGATGTTATTTGGGTACAAAAACGATTTTTTTCTTGCGAGACCAATGCATATTGTGTAATTTGATACGAGCTTCCATTTAATAAATTATAATATTCGTTTGGATACCCGAGTAAAAAGTTATCTCCATTGAAAGTGGTTACTCTTTTTTACCAAATGTTTTTTTGTTTTTGAAAATGTGAACAAAATCTCCGTTCTTTTTTTCTACTCAATATTTTTTCAAAAAGAGAGATTGATTTAAAATATAAATAAACAAACCTTGATCGGCACCAATATCTCTTTTATAGCTCTATTGAATTAAACCGGAAGTAAGTAAAATGAAAATGCTGCGTCAAAAACTTTAAACAGTAAATAAGTGATGTAAACGATGTTATTTGGGTACAAAAACGATTTTTTTCTTGCGAGACCAATGCATATTGTGTAATTTGATACGAGCTTCCATTTAATAAATTATAATATTCGTTTGGATACCCGAGTAAAAAGTTATCTCCATTGAAAGTGGTTACTCTTTTTTACCAAATGTTTTTTTGTTTTTGAAAATGTGAACAAAATCTCCGTTCTTTTTTTCTACTCAATATTTTTTCAATAAGAGAGATTGATTGAAAATATAAATAAACAAACCTTGATCGGCTCCAATATCTCCTTTATACCACTATTGAATTAAACCGGAAGTAAGTAAAATGAAAATGGTGCGTCAAAAACTTTAAACAGTAAATAAGTGATGTAAACGTTGTTATTTGGGTACAA
Organism: Hippophae tibetana; assembly: GCA_037013495.1. Taxonomy (NCBI): domain Eukaryota; kingdom Viridiplantae; phylum Streptophyta; class Magnoliopsida; order Rosales; family Elaeagnaceae; genus Hippophae; species Hippophae tibetana. The sequence continues at coordinate 6,539,772 of CM072808.1, read as the reverse complement.
AAATGAGTTTCCTTTCGAGGAAAATGCATATTGTTTAATTTGATACGAGCTTTAATTTGATATATTTTAATATTCCTTTCGATACCCCAGTCAAAAGTTATCTCTGTTGAAAGTTGTTACTCATATTTACCAAATGTGTTTTTGATTTTGAAAATGTGAACAAAATCTCCATTCTTTTTTTCTACTCAATATTTTTTCAAAAAGAGAGATTGATTTAAAATTTAAATAAACAAACCTTGATCGGCACCAATATCTCCTTTATAGCTCTATTGATCTAAACCGGAAGTAAGTAAAATGAAAATGGTGCGTCAAAAACTTTAAACAGTAAATAAGTGATGTAAACGATATTATTTGGGTACAAAAACGATTTTTTTCTTGCGAGACCAATGCATATTGTGTAATTTGATACGAGCTTCCATTTAATAAATTATAATATTCGTTTGGATACCCGAGTAAAAAGTTATCTCCATTGAAAGTGGTTACTCTTTTTTACCAAATGTTTTTTTGTTTTTGAAAATGTGAACAAAATCTCCGTTCTTTTTTTCTACTCAATATTTTTTCAAAAAGAGAGATTGATTTAAAATATAAATAAACAAACCTTGATCGGCACCAATATCTCCTTTATAGCTCTATTGAATTAAACCGGAAGTAAGTAAAATGAAAATGGTGCGTCAAAAACTTTAAACAGTAAATAAGTGATGTAAACGATATTATTTGGGTACAAAAACGATTTTTTTCTTGCGAGACCAATGCATATTGTGTAATTTGATACGAGCTTCCATTTAATAAATTATAATATTCGTTTGGATACCCGAGTAAAAAGTTATCTCCATTGAAAGTGGTTACTCTTTTTTACCAAATGTTTTTTTGTTTTTGAAAATGTGAACAAAATCTCCGTTCTTTTTTTCTACTCAATATTTTTTCAATAAGAAAGATTGATTGAAAATATAAATAAAGAAAACCCTAGGTCGGCACCAATATCTCCTTTATAGCTCTCTTGAATTAAATCGGAAGTAAGTAAAATGAAAATGGTGCGTCAAAATCTTTAAACACTAAATAAGTGATGTAAACGATGTTATTTGGGTACAAAAACGATTTTTTTCTTGCGAGACCAATGCATATTGTGTAATTTGATACGAGCTTCCATTTAATAAATTATAATATTCGTTTGGATACCCGAGTAAAAAGTTATCTCCATTGAAAGTGGTTACTCTTTTTTACCAAATGTTTTTTTGTTTTTGAAAATGTGAACAAAATCTCCGTTCTTTTTTTCTACTCAATATTTTTTCAAAAAGAGAGATTGATTTAAAATATAAATAAACAAACCTTGATCGGCACCAATATCTCTTTTATAGCTCTATTGAATTAAACCGGAAGTAAGTAAAATGAAAATGCTGCGTCAAAAACTTTAAACAGTAAATAAGTGATGTAAACGATGTTATTTGGGTACAATAACGATTTTTTTCTTGCGAGACCAATGCATATTGTGTAATTTGATACGAGCTTCCATTTAATAAATTATAATATTCGTTTGGATACCCGAGTAAAAAGTTATCTCCATTGAAAGTGGTTACTCTTTTTTAACAAATGTTTTTTTGTTTTTGAAAATGTGAACAAAATCTCCGTTCTTTTTTTCTACTCAATATTTTTTCAATAAGAGAGATTGATTGAAAATATAAATAAACAAACCTTGATCGGCTCCAATATCTCCTTTATACCACTATTGAATTAAACCGGAAGTAAGTAAAATGAAAATGGTGCGTCAAAAACTTTAAACAGTAAATAAGTGATGTAAACGTTGTTATTTGGGTACAAAAATGAGTTTCCTTTCGAGGAAAATGCATATTTTTTAATTTGATACGAGCTTTAATTTGATATATTTTAATATTCCTTTCGATACCCCAGTCAAAAGTTATCTCTGTTGAAAGTTGTTACTCATATTTACCAAATGTGTTTTTGATTTTGAAAATGTGAACAAAATCTCCATTCTTTTTTTCTACTCAATATTTTTTCAAAAAGAGAGATTGATTTAAAATTTAAATAAACAAACCTTGATCGGCACCAATATCTCCTTTATAGCTCTATTGAATTAAACCGGAAGTAAGTAAAATGAAAATGGTGCGTCAAAAACTTTAAACAGTAAATAAGTGATGTAAACGATATTATTTGGGTACAAAAACGATTTTTTTCTTGCGAGACCAATGCATATTGTGTAATTTGATACGAGCTTCCATTTAATAAATTATAATATTCGTTTGGATACCCGAGTAAAAAGTTATCTCCATTGAAAGTGGTTACTCTTTTTTACCAAATGTTTTTTTGTTTTTGAAAATGTGAACAAAATCTCCGTTCTTTTTTTCTACTCAATATTTTTTCAATAAGAAAGATTGATTGAAAATATAAATAAAGAAAACCCTAGGTCGGCACCAATATCTCCTTTATAGCTCTATTGAATTAAACCGGAAGTAAGTAAAATGAAAATGGTGCGTCAAAATCTTTAAACACTAAATAAGTGATGTAAACGATGTTATTTGGGTACAAAAACGATTTTTTTCTTGCGAGACCAATGCATATTGTGTAATTTGATACGAGCTTCCATTTAATAAATTATAATATTCGTTTGGATACCCGAGTAAAAAGTTATCTCCATTGAAAGTGGTTACTCTTTTTTACCAAATGTTTTTTTGTTTTTGAAAATGTGAACAAAATCTCCGTTCTTTTTTTCTACTCAATATTTTTTCAAAAAGAGAGATTGATTTAAAATATAAATAAACAAACCTTGATCGGCACCAATATCTCCTTTATAGCTCTATTGAATTAAACCGGAAGTAAGTAAAATGAAAATGGTGCGTCAAAAACTTTAAACAGTAAATAAGTGATGTAAACGATATTATTTGGGTACAAAAACGATTTTTTTCTTGCGAGACCAATGCATATTGTGTAATTTGATACGAGCTTCCATTTAATAAATTATAATATTCGTTTGGATACCCGAGTAAAAAGTTATCTCCATTGAAAGTGGTTACTCTTTTTTACCAAATGTTTTTTTGTTTTTGAAAATGTGAACAAAATCTCCGTTCTTTTTTTCTACTCAATATTTTTTCAATAAGAAAGATTGATTGAAAATATAAATAAAGAAAACCCTAGGTCGGCACCAATATCTCCTTTATAGCTCTCTTGAATTAAATCGGAAGTAAGTAAAATGAAAATGGTGCGTCAAAATCTTTAAACACTAAATAAGTGATGTAAACGATGTTATTTGGGTACAAAAACGATTTTTTTCTTGCGAGACCAATGCATATTGTGTAATTTGATACGAGCTTCCATTTAATAAATTATAATATTCGTTTGGATACCCGAGTAAAAAGTTATCTCCATTGAAAGTGGTTACTCTTTTTTACCAAATGTTTTTTTGTTTTTGAAAATGTGAACAAAATCTCCGTTCTTTTTTTCTACTCAATATTTTTTCAAAAAGAGAGATTGATTTAAAATATAAATAAACAAACCTTGATCGGCACCAATATCTCTTTTATAGCTCTATTGAATTAAACCGGAAGTAAGTAAAATGAAAATGCTGCGTCAAAAACTTTAAACAGTAAATAAGTGATGTAAACGATGTTATTTGGGTACAATAACGATTTTTTTCTTGCGAGACCAATGCATATTGTGTAATTTGATACGAGCTTCCATTTAATAAATTATAATATTCGTTTGGATACCCGAGTAAAAAGTTATCTCCATTGAAAGTGGTTACTCTTTTTTAACAAATGTTTTTTTGTTTTTGAAAATGTGAACAAAATCTCCGTTCTTTTTTTCTACTCAATATTTTTTCAATAAGAGAGATTGATTGAAAATATAAATAAACAAACCTTGATCGGCTCCAATATCTCCTTTATACCACTATTGAATTAAACCGGAAGTAAGTAAAATGAAAATGGTGCGTCAAAAACTTTAAACAGTAAATAAGTGATGTAAACGTTGTTATTTGGGTACAAAAATGAGTTTCCTTTCGAGGAAAATGCATATTGTTTAATTTGATACGAGCTTTAATTTGATATATTTTAATATTCCTTTCGATACCCCAGTCAAAAGTTATCTCTGTTGAAAGTTGTTACTCATATTTACCAAATGTGTTTTTGATTTTGAAAATGTGAACAAAATCTCCATTCTTTTTTTCTACTCAATATTTTTTCAAAAAGAGAGATTGATTTAAAATTTAAATAAACAAACCTTGATCGGCACCAATATCTCCTTTATAGCTCTATTGAATTAAACCGGAAGTAAGTAAAATGAAAATGGTGCGTCAAAAACTTTAAACAGTAAATAAGTGATGTAAACGATATTATTTGGGTACAAAAACGATTTTTTTCTTGTGAGACCAATGCATATTGTGTAATTTGATACGAGCTTCCATTTAATAAATTATAATATTCGTTTGGATACCCGAGTAAAAAGTTATCTCCATTGAAAGTGGTTACTCTTTTTTACCAAATGTTTTTTTGTTTTTGAAAATGTGAACAAAATCTCCGTTCTTTTTTTCTACTCAATATTTTTTCAATAAGAAAGATTGATTGAAAATATAAATAAAGAAAACCCTAGGTCGGCACCAATATCTCCTTTATAGCTCTCTTGAATTAAATCGGAAGTAAGTAAAATGAAAATGGTGCGTCAAAATCTTTAAACACTAAATAAGTGATGTAAACGATGTTATTTGGGTACAAAAACGATTTTTTTCTTGCGAGACCAATGCATATTGTGTAATTTGATACGAGCTTCCATTTAATAAATTATAATATTCGTTTGGATACCCGAGTAAAAAGTTATCTCCATTGAAAGTGGTTACTCTTTTTTACCAAATGTTTTTTTGTTTTTGAAAATGTGAACAAAATCTCCGTTCTTTTTTTCTACTCAATATTTTTTCAAAAAGAGAGATTGATTTAAAATATAAATAAACAAACCTTGATCGGCACCAATATCTCTTTTATAGCTCTATTGAATTAAACCGGAAGTAAGTAAAATGAAAATGGTGCGTCAAAAACTTTAAACAGTAAATAAGTGATGTAAACGATGTTATTTGGGTACAAAAACGATTTTTTTCTTGCGAGACCAATGCATATTGTGTAATTTGATACGAGCTTCCATTTAATAAATTATAATATTCGTTTGGATACCCGAGTAAAAAGTTATCTCCATCGAAAGTGGTTACTCTTTTTTACCAAATGTTTTTTTGTTTTTGAAAATGTGAACAAAATCTCCGTTCTTTTTTTCTACTCAATATTTTTTCAATAAGAAAGATTGATTGAAAATATAAATAAAGAAAACCCTAGGTCGGCACCAATATCTCCTTTATAGCTCTCTTGAATTAAATCGGAAGTAAGTAAAATGAAAATGGTGCGTCAAAATCTTTAAACACTAAATAAGTGATGTAAACGATGTTATTTGGGTACAAAAACGATTTTTTTCTTGCGAGACCAATGCATATTGTGTAATTTGATACGAGCTTCCATTTAATAAATTATAATATTCGTTTGGATACCCGAGTAAAAAGTTATCTCCATTGAAAGTGGTTACTCTTTTTTACCAAATGTTTTTTTGTTTTTGAAAATGTGAACAAAATCTCCGTTCTTTTTTTCTACTCAATATTTTTTCAAAAAGAGAGATTGATTTAAAATATAAATAAACAAACCTTGATCGGCACCAATATCTCTTTTATAGCTCTATTGAATTAAACCGGAAGTAAGTAAAATGAAAATGCTGCGTCAAAAACTTTAAACAGTAAATAAGTGATGTAAACGATGTTATTTGGGTACAAAAACGATTTTTTTCTTGCGAGACCAATGCATATTGTGTAATTTGATACGAGCTTCCATTTAATAAATTATAATATTCGTTTGGATACCCGACTAAAAAGTTATCTCCATTGAAAGTGGTTACTCTTTTTTACCAAATGTTTTTTTGTTTTTGAAAATGTGAACAAAATCTCCGTTCTTTTTTTCTACTCAATATTTTTTCAATAAGAGAGATTCATTGAAAATATAAATAAACAAACCTTGATCGGCTCCAATATCTCCTTTATACCACTATTGAATTAAACCGGAAGTAAGTAAAATGAAAATGGTGCGTCAAAAACTTTAAACAGTAAATAAGTGATGTAAACGTTGTTATTTGGGTACAAAAATGATTTTTCTTTCGAGGAAAATGCATATTGTTTAATTTGATACGAGCTTTAATTTGATATATTTTAATATTCCTTTCGATACCCCAGTCAAAAGTTATCTCTGTTGAAAGTTGTTACTCATATTTACCAAATGTGTTTTTGATTTTGAAAATGTGAACAACATTCATTTTCTTTTTCTCCTCCCTATTTTTTTCAATAAGAGAGATTGATTGAAAATATAAATAAACAAACCTAGGTTGGCACCAATATCTCCTTTATAGCTCTATTGAATTAAACCTGAAGTAAGTAAAATGAAAATGCTGGGTCAAAAACTTTAAACACTAAATAAATAATGTAAACAATGTTATTTGGGTACAAAAACGATTTTCTTCTTGTGTGAACAATGCATATTGTGTAATTTGATATGAGCTTCCATTTAATAAATTATAATATTCGTTTTGATACCCGTGTAAAAAGTTATCTCCTTTGAAAGTTTTTACACTTATTTACCAAATGTTTTTTTTGTTTTTGAAAATGTGAACAACATCTCCGTTCTTTTTTTCTACTCAATATTTTTTCAATAAGAAAGATTGATTGAAAATATAAATAAAGAAAACCCTAGGTCGGCACCAATATCTCCTTTATAGCTCTCTTGAATTAAACCGGAAGTAAGTAAAATGAAAATGGTGCGTCAAAATCTTTAAACACTAAATAAGTGATGTAAACGATGTTATCTGTGTACAAAAACGATTTTTTTCTTGCGAGACCAATGCATATTGTGTAATTTGATACGAGCTTCCATTTAATAAATTATAATATTCGTTTGGATACCCGAGTAAAAAGTTATCTCCATTGAAAGTGGTTACTCTTTTTTACCAAATGTTTTTTTGTTTTTGAAAATGTGAACAAAATCTCCGTTCTTTTTTTCTACTCAATATTTTTTCAAAAAGAGAGATTGATTTAAAATATAAATAGACAAACCTTGATCGGCACCAATATCTCTTTTATAGCTCTATTGAATTAAACCGGAAGTAAGTAAAATGAAAATGCTGCGTCAAAAACTTTAAACAGTAAATAAGTGATGTAAACGATGTTATTTGGGTACAAAAACGATTTTTTTCTTGCGAGACCAATGCATATTGTGTAATTTGATACGAGCTTCCATTTAATAAATTATAATATTCGTTTGGATACCCGAGTAAAAAGTTATCTCCCTTGAAAGTGGTTACTCTTTTTTACCAAATGTTTTTTTGTTTTTGAAAATGTGAACCAAATCTCCGTTCTTTTTTTCTACTCAATATTTTTTCAAAAAGAGAGATTGATTGAAAATATAAATAAACAAACCTTGATCGGCACCAATATCTCCTTTATAGCTCTATTGAATTAAACCGGAAGTAAGTAAAATGAAAATGGTGCGTCAAAAACTTTAAACAGTAAATAAGTGATGTAAACGATGTTATTTGGGTACAAAAATGATTTTCCTATCGAGGAAAATGCATATTGTTTAATTTGATACGAGCTTTAATTTGATATATTATAATAATCGTTTCGATACCTCAGTCAAAATTTATCTTCGTTGAAAGTTGTAACTCATATTTACGAAATGTGTTTTCTATTTTGAAAATGTGAACCACATTCATTTTCTTTTTCTCTTCTCTATTTGTTTCAATAAGAGAGATTGATTAAAAATATAAATAAACAAACCTAGGTCGGCATCAATATCTCCTTTATAGCTCTATTGAATTTAACCGGAAGTAAGTAAAATGAAAATGTTGCGTTAAAAACTTTAAATATTAAATAAGTGATGTAAACGATGTTATTTCGGTACAAAAATGATTTTACTTTTGAGGAAAATGCATATTGTTTAATTTGATACGAGCTTTAATTTGATATATTATAATATTCGTTTCGATACCTCAGTCAAAATTTATCTCCGTTGAAAGTTGTAACCCATATTTACCAAATGTGTTTTCTATTTTGAAAATGTGAACCACATTCATTTTCCTTTTCTCATCTCTATTTGTTTCAATAAGAGAGATTGATTAAAAATATAAATAAACAATCCTAGGTCGACATCAATATCTCTTTTATAGCTCTATTGAATTAAACCGGAAGTAAGTAAAATGAAAATGTTGCATAAAAAACTTTAAATAGTAAATAAGTGATGCAAACGATGTTATTTGGGTACAAAAACGATTTTTGTCTTGTGAGACCAATGCATATTGTGTAATTTGATAAGAGCTTCCATTTAATAAACTATAATAGTCGTCTCGATACCCGAGTAAAAAGTTATCTCCATTGAAAGTGGTTACTCTTTTTTACCAAATGTTTTTTTGTTTTTGAAAATGTGAACAAAATCTCCGTTCTTTTTTTCTACTCAATATTTTTTCAAAAAGAGAGATTGATTTAAAATATAAATAAACAAACCTTGATCGGCACCAATATCTCCTTTATAGCTCTATTGAATTAAACCGGAAGTAAGTAAAATGAAAATGGTGCGTCAAAAACTTGTAACAATAAATAAGTGATGTAAACGATGTTATTTGGGTACAAAAATGATTTTCCTATCGAGGAAAATGCATATTGTTTAATTTGATACAAGCTTTAATTTGATATATTATAATAATCGTTTCGATACCTCAGTCAAAATTTATCTTCGTTGAAAGTTGTAACTCATATTTACGAAATGTGTTTTCTATTTTGAAAATGTGAACCACATTCATTTTCTTTTTCTCTTCTCTATTTGTTTCAATAAGAGAGATTGATTAAAAATATAAATAAACAAACCTAGGTCGGCATCAATATCTCCTTTATAGCTCTATTGAATTTAACCGGAAGTAAGTAAAATGAAAATGTTGCGTCAAAAACTTTAAATATTAAATAAGTGATGTAAACGATGTTATTTCGGTACAAAAATGATTTCACTTTTGAGGAAAATGCATATTGTTTAATTTGATACGAGCTTTAATTTGATATATTATAATATTCGTTTCGATACCTCAGTCAAAATTTATCTCCGTTGAAATTTGTAACCCATATTTACCAAATGTGTTTTCTATTTTGAAAATGTGAACCACATTCATTTTCCTTTTCTCATCTCTATTTGTTTCAATAAGAGAGATTGATTAAAAATATAAATAAACAATCCTACGTCGACATCAATATCTCTTTTATAGCTCTATTGAATTAAACCGGAAGTAAGTAAAATGAAAATGTTGCATAAAAAACTTTAAATAGTAAATAAGTGATGTAAACGATGTTATTTGGGTACAAAAACGATTTTTGTCTTGCGAGACCAATGCATATTGTGTAATTTGATAAGAGCTTCCATTTAATAAATTATAATATTCGTATGGATACCGGAGTAAAAAGTTATCTCCATTGAAAGTGGTTACTCTTTTTTAGCAAATGTTTTTTTGTTTTTGAAAATGTGAACAAAATCTCCGTTCTTTTTTTCTACTCAATATTTTTTCAATAAGAGAGATTGATTGAAAATATAAATAAAAAAACCTTGATCGGCACCAATATCTCCTTTATAGCTCTATTGAATTAAACCTGAAGTAAGTAAAATGAAAATGCTGGGTCAAAAACTTTAAACACTAAATAAATAATGTAAACAATGTTATTTGGGTACAAAAACGATTTTTTTCTTGTGTGAGCAATGCATATTGTGTAATTTGATATGAGCTTCCATTTAATAAATTATAATATTCGTTTCGATACCCGTGTAAAAAGTTATCTCCTTTGAAAGTTTTTACACTTATTTACCAAATGTTTTTTTTGTTTTTGAAAATGTGAACAACATCTCCGTTCTTTTTTTCTACTCAATATTTTTTCAATAAGAAAGATTGATTGAAAATATAAATAAAGAAAACCCTAGGTCGGCACCAATATCTCCTTTATAGCTCTCTTGAATTAAACCGGAAGTAAGTAAAATGAAAATGGTGTGTCAAAATCTTTAAACACTAAATAAGTGATGTAAACGATGTTATTTGGGTACAAAAACGATTTTTTTCTTGCGAGACCAATGCATATTGTGTAATTTGATACGAGCTTCCATTTAATAAATTATAATATTCGTTTGGATACCCGAGTAAAAAGTTATCTCCATTGAAAGTGGTTACTCTTTTTTACCAAATGTTTTTTTGTTTTTGAAAATGTGAACAAAATCTCCGTTCTTTTTTTCTACTCAATATTTTTTCAATAAGAGAGATTGATTGAAAATATAAATAAACAAACCTTGATCGGCTCCAATATCTCCTTTATAGCACTATTGAATTAAACCGGAAGTAAGTAAAATGAAAATGGTGCGTCAAAAACTTTAAACAGTAAATAAGTGATGTAAACGTTGTTATTTGGGTACAAAAATGAGTTTCCTTTCGAGGAAAATGCATATTGTTTAATTTGATACGAGCTTTAATTTGATATATTTTAATATTCCTTTCGATACCCCAGTCAAAAGTTATCTCTGTTGAAAGTTGTTACTCATATTTACCAAATGTGTTTTTGATTTTGAAAATGTGAACAAAATCTCCGTTCTTTTTTTCTACTCAATATTTTTTCAAAAAGAGAGATTGATTTAAAATATAAATAAACAAACCTTGATCGGCACCAATATCTCCTTTATAGCTCTATTGAATTAAACCGGAAGTAAGTAAAATGAAAATGGTGCGTCAAAAACTTTAAACAGTAAATAAGTGATGTAAACGATATTATTTGGGTACAAAAACGATTTTTTTCTTGCGAGACCAATGCATATTGTGTAATTTGATACGAGCTTCCATTTAACAAATTATAATATTCGTTTGGATACCCGAGTAAAAAGTTATCTCCATTGAAAGTGGTTACTCTTTTTTACCAAATGTTTTTTTGTTTTTGAAAATGTGAACAAAATCTCCGTTCTTTTTTTCTACTCAATATTTTTTCAATAAGAAAGATTGATTGAAAATATAAATAAAGAAAACCCTAGGTCGGCACCAATATCTCCTTTATACCTCTCTTGAATTAAATCGGAAGTAAGTAAAATGAAAATGGTGCGTCAAAATCTTTAAACACTAAATAAGTGATGTAAACGATGTTATTTGGGTACAAAAACGATTTTTTTCTTGCGAGACCAATGCATATTGTGTAATTTGATACGAGCTTCCATTTAATAAATTATAATATTCGTTTGGATACCCGAGTAAAAAGTTATCTCCATTGAAAGTGGTTACTCTTTTTTACCAAATGTTTTTTTGTTTTTGAAAATGTGAACAAAATCTCCGTTCTTTTTTTCTACTCCATATTTTTTCAAAAAGAGAGATTGATTTAAAATATAAATAGACAAACCTTGATCGGCACCAATATCTCTTTTATAGCTCTATTGAATTAAACCGGAAGTAAGTAAAATGAAAATGCTGCGTCAAAAACTTTAAATAGTAAATAAGTGATGTAAACGATGTTATTTGGGTACAAAAACGATTTTTTTCTTGCGAGACCAATGCATATTGTGTAATTTGATACCAGCTTCCATTTAATAAATTATAATATTCGTTTGGATACCCGAGTAAAAAGTTATCTCCCTTGAAAGTGGTTACTCTTTTTTACCAAATGTTTTTTTGTTTTTGAAAATGTGAACAAAATCTCCGTTCTTTTTTTCTACTCAATATTTTTTCAAAAAGAGAGATTGATTGAAAATATAAATAAACAAACCTTGATCGGCACCAATATCTCCTTTATAGCTCTATTGAATTAAACCGGAAGTAAGTAAAATGAAAATGGTGCGTCAAAAACTTTAAACAGTAAATAAGTGATGTAAACGATGTTATTTGGGTACAAAAATGATTTTCCTATCGAGGAAAATGCATATTGTTTAATTTGATACGAGCTTTAATTTGATATATTATAATAATCGTTTCGATACCTCAGTCAAAATTTATCTTCGTTGAAAGTTGTAACTCATATTTACGAAATGTGTTTTCTATTTTGAAAATGTGAACCACATTCATTTTCTTTTTCTCTTCTCTATTTGTTTCAATAAGAGAGATTGATTAAAAATATAAATAAACAAACCTAGGTCGGCATCAATATCTCCTTTATAGCTCTATTGAATTTAACCGGAAGTAAGTAAAATGAAAATGTTGCGTTAAAAACTTTAAATATTAAATAAGTGATATAAACGATGTTATTTCGGTACAAAAATGATTTTACTTTTGAGGAAAATGCATATTGTTTAATTTGATACGAGCTTTAATTTGATATATTATAATATTCGTTTCGATACCTCAGTCAAAATTTATCTCCGTTGAAAGTTGTAACCCATATTTACCAAATGTGTTTTCTATTTTGAAAATGTGAACCACATTCATTTTCCTTTTCTCATCTCTATTTGTTTCAATAAGAGAGATTGATTAAAAATATAAATAAACAATCCTAGGTCGACATCAATATCTCTTTTATAGCTCTATTGAATTAAACCGGAAGTAAGTAAAATGAAAATGTTGCATAAAAAACTTTAAATAGTAAATAAGTGATGCAAACGATGTTATTTGGGTACAAAAACGATTTTTGTCTTGTGAGACCAATGCATATTGTGTAATTTGATAAGAGCTTCCATTTAATAAACTATAATAGTCGTCTCGATACCCGAGTAAAAAGTTATCTCCATTGAAAGTGGTTACTCTTTTTTACCAAATGTTTTTTTGTTTTTGAAAATGTGAACAAAATCTCCGTTCTTTTTTTCTAGTCAATATTTTTTCAAAAAGAGAGATTGATTTAAAATATAAATAAACAAACCTTGATCGGCACCAATATCTCCTTTATAGCTCTATTGAATTAAACCGGAAGTAAGTAAAATGAAAATGGTGCGTCAAAAACTTGTAACAATAAATAAGTGATGTAAACGATGTTATTTGGGTACAAAAATGATTTTCCTATCGAGGAAAATGCATATTGTTTAATTTGATACAAGCTTTAATTTGATATATTATAATAATCGTTTCGATACCTCAGTCAAAATTTATCTTCGTTGAAAGTTGTAACTCATATTTACGAAATGTGTTTTCTATTTTGAAAATGTGAACCACATTCATTTTCTTTTTCTCTTCTCTATTTGTTTCAATAAGAGAGATTGATTAAAAATATAAATAAACAAACCTAGGTCGGCATCAATATCTCCTTTATAGCTCTATTGAATTTAACCGGAAGTAAGTAAAATGAAAATGTTGCGTCAAAAACTTTAAATATTAAATAAGTGATGTAAACGATGTTATTTCGGTACAAAAATGATTTTACTTTTGAGGAAAATGCATATTGTTTAATTTGATACGAGCTTTAATTTGATATATTATAATATTCGTTTCGATACCTCAGTCAAAATTTATCTCCGTTGAAATTTGTAACCCATATTTACCAAATGTGTTTTCTATTTTGAAAATGTGAACCACATTCATTTTCCTTTTCTCATCTCTATTTGTTTCAATAAGAGAGATTGATTAAAAATATAAATAAACAATCCTACGTCGACATCAATATCTCTTTTATAGCTCTATTGAATTAAACCGGAAGTAAGTAAAATGAAAATGTTGCATAAAAAACTTTAAATAGTAAATAAGTGATGTAAACGATGTTATTTGGGTACAAAAACGATTTTTGTCTTGCGAGACCAATGCATATTGTGTAATTTGATAAGAGCTTCCATTTAATAAATTATAATATTCGTATGGATACCGGAGTAAAAAGTTATCTCCATTGAAAGTGGTTACTCTTTTTTAGCAAATGTTTTTTTGTTTTTGAAAATGTGAACAAAATCTCCGTTCTTTTTTTCTACTCAATATTTTTTCAATAAGAGAGATTGATTGAAAATATAAATAAAAAAACCTTGATCGGCACCAATATCTCCTTTATAGCTCTATTGAATTAAACCTGAAGTAAGTAAAATGAAAATGCTGCGTCAAAAACTTTAAATAGTAAATAAGTGATGTAAACGATGTTATTTGGGTACAAAAACGATTTTTTTCTTGCGAGACCAATGCATATTGTGTAATTTGATACCAGCTTCCATTTAATAAATTATAATATTCGTTTGGATACCCGAGTAAAAAGTTATCTCCCTTGAAAGTGGTTACTCTTTTTTACCAAATGTTTTTTTGTTTTTGAAAATGTGAACAAAATCTCCGTTCTTTTTTTCTACTCCATATTTTTTCAAAAAGAGAGATTGATTTAAAATATAAATAGACAAACCTTGATCGGCACCAATATCTCTTTTATAGCTCTATTGAATTAAACCGGAAGTAAGTAAAATGAAAATGCTGCGTCAAAAACTTTAAATAGTAAATAAGTGATGTAAACGATGTTATTTGGGTACAAAAACGATTTTTTTCTTGCGAGACCAATGCATATTGTGTAATTTGATACCAGCTTCCATTTAATAAATTATAATATTCGTTTGGATACCCGAGTAAAAAGTTATCTCCCTTGAAAGTGGTTACTCTTTTTTACCAAATGTTTTTTTGTTTTTGAAAATGTGAACAAAATCTCCGTTCTTTTTTTCTACTCAATATTTTTTCAAAAAGAGAGATTGATTGAAAATATAAATAAACAAACCTTGATCGGCACCAATATCTCCTTTATAGCTCTATTGAATTAAACCGGAAGTAAGTAAAATGAAAATGGTGCGTCAAAAACTTTAAACAGTAAATAAGTGATGTAAACGATGTTATTTGGGTACAAAAATGATTTTCCTATCGAGGAAAATGCATATTGTTTAATTTGATACGAGCTTTAATTTGATATATTATAATAATCGTTTCGATACCTCAGTCAAAATTTATCTTCGTTGAAAGTTGTAACTCATATTTACGAAATGTGTTTTCTATTTTGAAAATGTGAACCACATTCATTTTCTTTTTCTCTTCTCTATTTGTTTCAATAAGAGAGATTGATTAAAAATATAAATAAACAAACCTAGGTCGGCATCAATATCTCCTTTATAGCTCTATTGAATTTAACCGGAAGTAAGTAAAATGAAAATGTTGCGTTAAAAACTTTAAATATTAAATAAGTGATATAAACGATGTTATTTCGGTACAAAAATGATTTTACTTTTGAGGAAAATGCATATTGTTTAATTTGATACGAGCTTTAATTTGATATATTATAATATTCGTTTCGATACCTCAGTCAAAATTTATCTCCGTTGAAAGTTGTAACCCATATTTACCAAATGTGTTTTCTATTTTGAAAATGTGAACCACATTCATTTTCCTTTTCTCATCTCTATTTGTTTCAATAAGAGAGATTGATTAAAAATATAAATAAACAATCCTAGGTCGACATCAATATCTCTTTTATAGCTCTATTGAATTAAACCGGAAGTAAGTAAAATGAAAATGTTGCATAAAAAACTTTAAATAGTAAATAAGTGATGCAAACGATGTTATTTGGGTACAAAAACGATTTTTGTCTTGTGAGACCAATGCATATTGTGTAATTTGATAAGAGCTTCCATTTAATAAACTATAATAGTCGTCTCGATACCCGAGTAAAAAGTTATCTCCATTGAAAGTGGTTACTCTTTTTTACCAAATGTTTTTTTGTTTTTGAAAATGTGAACAAAATCTCCGTTCTTTTTTTCTACTCAATATTTTTTCAAAAAGAGAGATTGATTTAAAATATAAATAAACAAACCTTGATCGGCACCAATATCTCCTTTATAGCTCTATTGAATTAAACCGGAAGTAAGTAAAATGAAAATGGTGCGTCAAAAACTTGTAACAATAAATAAGTGATGTAAACGATGTTATTTGGGTACAAAAATGATTTTCCTATCGAGGAAAATGCATATTGTTTAATTTGATACAAGCTTTAATTTGATATATTATAATAATCGTTTCGATACCTCAGTCAAAATTTATCTTCGTTGAAAGTTGTAACTCATATTTACGAAATGTGTTTTCTATTTTGAAAATGTGAACCACATTCATTTTCTTTTTCTCTTCTCTATTTGTTTCAATAAGAGAGATTGATTAAAAATATAAATAAACAAACCTAGGTCGGCATCAATATCTCCTTTATAGCTCTATTGAATTTAACCGGAAGTAAGTAAAATGAAAATGTTGCGTCAAAAACTTTAAATATTAAATAAGTGATGTAAACGATGTTATTTCGGTACAAAAATGATTTTACTTTTGAGGAAAATGCATATTGTTTAATTTGATACGAGCTTTAATTTGATATATTATAATATTCGTTTCGATACCTCAGTCAAAATTTATCTCCGTTGAAATTTGTAACCCATATTTACCAAATGTGTTTTCTATTTTGAAAATGTGAACCACATTCATTTTCCTTTTCTCATCTCTATTTGTTTCAATAAGAGAGATTGATTAAAAATATAAATAAACAATCCTACGTCGACATCAATATCTCTTTTATAGCTCTATTGAATTAAACCGGAAGTAAGTAAAATGAAAATGTTGCATAAAAAACTTTAAATAGTAAATAAGTGATGTAAACGATGTTATTTGGGTACAAAAACGATTTTTGTCTTGCGAGACCAATGCATATTGTGTAATTTGATAAGAGCTTTCATTTAATAAATTATAATATTCGTATGGATACCGGAGTAAAAAGTTATCTCCATTGAAAGTGGTTACTCTTTTTTAGCAAATGTTTTTTTGTTTTTGAAAATGTGAACAAAATCTCCGTTCTTTTTTTCTACTCAATATTTTTTCAATAAGAGAGATTGATTGAAAATATAAATAAAAAAACCTTGATCGGCACCAATATCTCCTTTATAGCTCTATTGAATTAAACCTGAAGTAAGTAAAATGAAAATGCTTGGTCAAAAACTTTAAACACTAAATAAATAATGTAAACAATGTTATTTGGGTACAAAAACGATTTTTTTCTTGTGTGAGCAATGCATATTGTGTAATTTGATATGAGCTTCCATTTAATAAATTATAATATTCGTTTCGATACCCGTGTAAAAAGTTATCTCCTTTGAAAGTTTTTACACTTATTTACCAAATGTTTTTTTTGTTTTTGAAAATGTGAACAACATCTCCGTTCTTTTTTTCTACTCAATATTTTTTCAATAAGAAAGATTGATTGAAAATATAAATAAAGAAAACCCTAGGTCGGCACCAATATCTCCTTTATAGCTCTCTTGAATTAAACCGGAAGTAAGTAAAATGAAAATGGTGTGTCAAAATCTTTAAACACTAAATAAGTGATGTAAACGATGTTATTTGGGTACAAAAACGATTTTTTTCTTGCGAGACCAATGCATATTGTGTAATTTGATACGAGCTTCCATTTAATAAATTATAATATTCGTTTGGATACCCGAGTAAAAAGTTATCTCCATTGAAAGTGGTTACTCTTTTTTACCAAATGTTTTTTTGTTTTTGAAAATGTGAACAAAATCTCCGTTCTTTTTTTCTACTCAATATTTTTTCAATAAGAGAGATTGATTGAAAATATAAATAAACAAACCTTGATCGGCTCCAATATCTCCTTTATAGCACTATTGAATTAAACCGGAAGTAAGTAAAATGAAAATGGTGCGTCAAAAACTTTAAACAGTAAATAAGTGATGTAAACGTTGTTATTTGGGTACAAAAATGAGTTTCCTTTCGAGGAAAATGCATATTGTTTAATTTGATACGAGCTTTAATTTGATATATTTTAATATTCCTTTCGATACCCCAGTCAAAAGTTATCTCTGTTGAAAGTTGTTACTCATATTTACCAAATGTGTTTTTGATTTTGAAAATGTGAACAAAATCTCCGTTCTTTTTTTCTACTCAATATTTTTTCAAAAAGAGAGATTGATTTAAAATATAAATAAACAAACCTTGATCGGCACCAATATCTCCTTTATAGCTCTATTGAATTAAACCGAAAGTAAGTAAAATGAAAATGGTGCGTCAAAAACTTTAAACAGTAAATAAGTGATGTAAACGATATTATTTGGGTACAAAAACGATTTTTTTCTTGCGAGACCAATGCATATTGTGTAATTTGATACGAGCTTCCATTTAATAAATTATAATATTCGTTTGGATACCCGAGTAAAAAGTTATCTCCATTGAAAGTGGTTACTCTTTTTTACCAAATGTTTTTTTGTTTTTGAAAATGTGAACAAAATCTCCGTTCTTTTTTTCTACTCAATATTTTTTCAATAAGAAAGATTGATTGAAAATATAAATAAAGAAAACCCTAGGTCGGCACCAATATCTCCTTTATAGCTCTCTTGAATTAAATCGGAAGTAAGTAAAATGAAAATGGTGCGTCAAAATCTTTAAACACTAAATAAGTGATGTAAACGATGTTATTTGGGTACAAAAACGATTTTTTTCTTGCGAGACCAATGCATATTGTGTAATTTGTACGAGCTTCCATTTAATAAATTATAATATTCGTTTGGATACCCGAGTAAAAAGTTATCTCCATTGAAAGTGGTTACTCTTTTTTACCAAATTTTTTTTGTTTTTGAAAATGTGAACAAAATCTCCGTTCTTTTTTTCTACTCAATATTTTTTCAAAAAGAGAGATTGATTTAAAATATAAATAAACAAACCTTGATCGGCACCAATATCTCTTTTATAGCTCTATTGAATTAAACCGGAAGTAAGTAAAATGAAAATGCTGCGTCAAAAACTTTAAACAGTAAATAAGTGATGTAAACGATGTTATTTGGGTACAAAAACGATTTTTTTCTTGCGAGACCAATGCATATTGTGTAATTTGATACGAGCTTCCATTTAATAAATTATAATATTCGTTTGGATACCCGAGTAAAAAGTTATCTCCATTGAAAGTGGTTACTCTTTTTTACCAAATGTTTTTTTGTTTTTGAAAATGTGAACAAAATCTCCGTTCTTTTTTTCTACTCAATATTTTTTCAATAAGAGAGATTCATTGAAAATATAAATAAACAAACCTTGATCGGCTCCAATATCTCCTTTATACCACTATTGAATTAAACCGGAAGTAAGTAAAATGAAAATGGTGCGTCAAAAACTTTAAACAGTAAATAAGTGATGTAAACGTTGTTATTTGGGTACAAAAATGATTTTTCTTTCGAGGAAAATGCATATTGTTTAATTTGATACGAGCTTTAATTTGATATATTTTAATATTCCTTTCGATACCCCAGTCAAAAGTTATCTGTGTTGAAAGTTGTTACTCATATTTACCAAATGTGTTTTTGATTTTGAAAATGTGAACAACATTCATTTTCTTTTTCTCCTCCCTATTTTTTTCAATAAGAGAGATTGATTGAAAATATAAATAAACAAACCTAGGTCGGCACCAATATCTCTTTTATAGCTCTATTGAATTAAACCGAAAGTAAGTAAAATGAAAATGCTGCGTCAAAAACTTTAAACAGTAAATAAGTGATGTAAACGATGTTATTTGGGTACAAAAACGATTTTTTTCTTGCGTGACCAATGCATATTGTGTAATTTGATACGAGCTTCCATTTAATAAATTATAATATTCGTTTGGATACCCGAGTAAAAAGTTATCTCCATTGAAAGTGGTTACTCTTTTTTACCAAATGTTTTTTTGTTTTTGAAAATGTGAACAAAATCTCCGTTCTTTTTTTCTACTCAATATTTTTTCAATAAGAAAGATTGATTGAAAATATAAATAAAGAAAACCCTAGGTCGGCACCAATATCTCCTTTATAGCTCTCTTGAATTAAATCGGAAGTAAGTAAAATGAAAATGGTGCGTCAAAATCTTTAAACACTAAATAAGTGATGTAAACGATGTTATTTGGGTACAAAAACGATTTTTTTCTTGCGAGACCAATGCATATTGTGTAATTTGATACGAGCTTCCATTTAATAAATTATAATATTCGTTTGGATACCCGAGTAAAAAGTTATCTCCATTGAAAGTGGTTACTCTTTTTTACCAAATTTTTTTTTGTTTTTGAAAATGTGAACAAAATCTCCGTTCTTTTTTTCTACTCAATATTTTTTCAAAAAGAGAGATTGATTTAAAATATAAATAAACAAACCTTTATCGGCACCAATATCTCTTTTATAGCTCTATTGAATTAAACCGGAAGTAAGTAAAATGAAAATGGTGCGTCAAAAACTTTAAACAGTAAATAAGTGATGTAAACGATGTTATTTGGGTACAAAAACGATTTTTTTCTTGCGAGACCAATGCATATTGTGTTATTTGATACGAGCTTCCATTTAATAAATTATAATATTCGTTTGGATACCCGAGTAAAAAGTTATCTACATCGAAAGTGGTTACTCTTTTTTACCAAATGTTTTTTTGTTTTTGAAAATGTGAACAAAATCTCCGTTCTTTTTTTCTACTCAATATTTTTTCAATAAGAAAGATTGATTGAAAATATAAATAAAGAAAACCCTAGGTCGGCACCAATATCTCTTTTATAGCTCTCTTGAATTAAATCGGAAGTAAGTAAAATGAAAATGGTGCGTCAAAATCTTTAAACACTAAATAAGTGATGTAAACGATGTTATTTGGGTACAAAAACGATTTTTTTCTTGCGAGACCAATGCATATTGTGTAATTTGATACGAGCTTCCATTTAATAAATTATAATATTCGTTTGGATACCCGAGTAAAAAGTTATCTCCATTGAAAGTGGTTACTCTTTTTTACCAAATGTTTTTTTGTTTTTGAAAATGTGAACAAAATCTCCGTTCTTTTTTTCTACTCAATATTTTTTCAAAAAGAGAGATTGATTTAAAATATAAATAAACAAACCTTGATCGGCACCAATATCTCTTTTATAGCTTTATTGAATTAAACCGGAAGTAAGTAAAATGAAAATGCTGCGTCAAAAACTTTAAACAGTAAATAAGTGATGTAAACGATGTTATTTGGGTACAAAAACGATTTTTTTCTTGCGAGACCAATGCATATTGTGTAATTTGATACGAGCTTCCATTTAATAAATTATAATATTCGTTTGGATACCCGAGTAAAAAGTTATCTCCATTGAAAGTGGTTACTCTTTTTTACCAAATGTTTTTTTGTTTTTGAAAATGTGAACAAAATCTCCGTTCTTTTTTTCTACTCAATATTTTTTCAATAAGAGAGATTCATTGAAAATATAAATAAACAAACCTTGATCGGCTCCAATATCTCCTTTATACCACTATTGAATTAAACCGGAAGTAAGTAAAATGAAAATGGTGCGTCAAAAACTTTAAACAGTAAATAAGTGATGTAAACGTTGTTATTTGGGTACAAAAATGATTTTTCTTTCGAGGAAAATGCATATTGTTTAATTTAATACGAGCTTTAATTTGATATATTTTAATATTCCTTTCGATACCCCAGTCAAAAGTTATCTCTGTTGAAAGTTGTTACTCATATTTACCAAATTTGTTTTTGATTTTGAAAATGTGAACAACATTCATTTTCTTTTTCTCCTCCCTATTTTTTTCAATAAGAGAGATTGATTGAAAATATAAATAAACAAACCTAGGTCGGCACCAATATCTCCTTTATAGCTCTATTGAATTAAACCTGAAGTAAGTAAAATGAAAATGCTAGGTCAAAAACTTTAAACACTAAATAAATAATGTAAACAATGTTATTTGGGTACAAAAACGATTTTCTTCTTGTGTGAGCAATGCATATTGTGTAATTTGATATGAGCTTCCATTTAATAAATTATAATATTCGTTTCGATACCCGTGTAAAAAGTTATCTCCTTTGAAAGTTTTTACACTTATTTACCAAATGTTTTTTTTGTTTTTGAAAATGTGAACAACATCTCCGTTCTTTTTTTCTACTCAATATTTTTTCAATAAGAAAGATTGATTGAAAATATAAATAAAGAAAACCCTAGGTCGGCACCAATATCTCCTTTATAGCTCTCTTGAATTAAACCGGAAGTAAGTAAAATGAAAATGGTGCGTCAAAATCTTTAAACACTAAATAAGTGATGTAAACGATGTTATCTGTGTACAAAAACGATTTTTTTCTTGCGAGACCAATGCATATTGTGTAATTTGATACGAGCTTCCATTTAATAAATTATAATATTCGTTTGGATACCCGAGTAAAAAGTTATCTCCATTGAAAGTGGTTACTCTTTTTTACCAAATGTTTTTTTGTTTTTGAAAATGTGAACAAAATCTCCGTTCTTTTTTTCTACTCAATATTTTTTCAAAAAGAGAGATTGATTTAAAATATAAATAAACAAACCTTGATCGGCACCAATATCTCCTTTATAGCTCTATTGAATTAAACCGGAAGTAAGTAAAATGAAAATGGTGCGTCAAAAACTTTAAACAGTAAATAAGTGATGTAAACGATGTTATTTGGGTACAAAAACGATTTTTTTCTTGCGAGACCAATGCATATTGTGTAATTTGATACAAGCTTCCATTTAATAAATTATAATATTCGTTTGGATACCCGAGTAAAAAGTTATCTCCATCGAAAGTGGTTAATCTTTTTTACCAAATGTTTTTTTGTTTTTGAAAATGTGAACAAAATCTCCGTTCTTTTTTTCTACTCAATATTTTTTCAATAAGAAAGATTGATTGAAAATATAAATAAAGAAAACCCTAGGTCGGCACCAATATCTCCTTTATACCTCTCTTGAATTAAATCGGAAGTAAGTAAAATGAAAATGGTGCGTCAAAATCTTTAAACACTAAAAAAGTGATGTAAACGATGTTATTTGGGTACAAAAACGATTTTTTTCTTGCGAGACCAATGCATATTGTGTAATTTGATACGAGCTTCCATTTAATAAATTATAATATTCGTTTGGATACCCGAGTAAAAAGTTATCTCCATTGAAAGTGGTTACTCTTTTTTACCAAATGTTTTTTTGTTTTTGAAAATGTGAACAAAATCTCCGTTCTTTTTTTCTACTCAATATTTTTTCAAAAAGAGAGATTGATTTAAAATATAAATAGACAAACCTTGATCGGCACCAATATCTCTTTTATAGCTCTATTGAATTAAACCGGAAGTAAGTAAAATGAAAATGCTGCGTCAAAAACTTTAAACAGTAAATAAGTGATGTAAACGATGTTATTTGGGTACAAAAACGATTTTTTTCTTGCGAGACCAATGCATATTGTGTAATTTGATACGAGCTTCCATTTAATAAATTATAATATTCGTTTGGATACCCGAGTAAAAAGTTATCTCCCTTGAAAGTGGTTACTCTTTTTTACCAAATGTTTTTTTGTTTTTGAAAATGTGAACAAAATCTCCGTTCTTTTTTTCTACTCAATATTTTTTCAAAAAGAGAGATTGATTGAAAATATAAATAAACAAACCTTGATCGGCACCAATATCTCCTTTATAGCTCTATTGAATTAAACCGGAAGTAAGTAAAATGAAAATGGTGCGTCAAAAACTTTAAACAGTAAATAAGTGATGTAAACGATGTTATTTGGGTACAAAAATGATTTTCCTATCGAGGAAAATGCATATTGTTTAATTTGATATATTATAATAATCGTTTCGATACCTCAGTCAAAATTTATCTTCGTTGAAAGTTGTAACTCATATTTACGAAATGTGTTTTCTATTTTGAAAATGTGAACCACATTCATTTTCTTTTTCTCTTCTCTATTTGTTTCAATAAGAGAGATTGATTAAAAATATAAATAAACAAACCTAGGTCGGCATCAATATCTCCTTTATAGCTCTATTGAATTTAACCGGAAGTAAGTAAAATGAAAATGTTGCGTTAAAAACTTTAAATATTAAATAAGTGATGTAAACGATGTTATTTCGGTACAAAAATGATTTTACTTTTGAGGAAAATGCATATTGTTTAATTTGATACGAGCTTTAATTTGATATATTATAATATTCGTTTCGATACCTCAGTCAAAATTTATCTCCGTTGAAAGTTGTAACCCATATTTACCAAATGTGTTTTCTATTTTGAAAATGTGAACCACATTCATTTTCCTTTTCTCATCTCTATTTGTTTCAATAAGAGAGATTGATTAAAAATATAAATAAACAATCCTAGGTCGACATCAATATCTCTTTTATAGCTCTATTGAATTAAACCGGAAGTAAGTAAAATGAAAATGTTGCATAAAAAACTTTAAATAGTAAATAAGTGATGCAAACGATGTTATTTGGGTACAAAAACGATTTTTGTCTTGTGAGACCAATGCATATTGTGTAATTTGATAAGAGCTTCCATTTAATAAACTATAATAGTCGTTTCGATACCCGAGTAAAAAGTTATCTCCATTGAAAGTGGTTACTCTTTTTTACCAAATGTTTTTTTGTTTTTGAAAATGTGAACAAAATCTCCGTTCTTTTTTTCTACTCAATATTTTTTCAAAAAGAGAGATTGATTTAAAATATAAATAAACAAACCTTGATCGGCACCAATATCTCCTTTATAGCTCTATTGAAATAAACCGGAAGTAAGTAAAATGAAAATGGTGCGTCAAAAACTTTAAACAATAAATAAGTGATGTAAACGATGTTATTTGGGTACAAAAATGATTTTCCTATCGAGGAAAATGCATATTGTTTAATTTGATACAAGCTTTAATTTGATATATTATAATAATCGTTTCGATACCTCAGTCAAAATTTATCTTCGTTGAAAGTTGTAACTCATATTTACGAAATGTGTTTTCTATTTTGAAAATGTGAACCACATTCATTTTCTTTTTCTCTTCTCTATTTGTTTCAATAAGAGAGATTGATTAAAAATATAAATAAACAAACCTAGGTCGGCATCAATATCTCCTTTATAGCTCTATTGAATTTAACCGGAAGTAAGTAAAATGAAAATGTTGCGTCAAAAACTTTAAATATTAAATAAGTGATGTAAATGATGTTATTTCGGTACAAAAATGATTTTACTTTTGAGGAAAATGCATATTGTTTAATTTGATACGAGCTTTAATTTGATATATTATAATATTCGTTTCGATACCTCAGTCAAAATTTATCTCCGTTGAAATTTGTAACCCATATTTACCAAATGTGTTTTCTATTTTGAAAATGTGAACCACATTCATTTTCCTTTTCTCATCTCTATTTGTTTCAATAAGAGAGATTGATTAAAAATATAAATAAACAATCCTACGTCGACATCAATATCTCTTTTATAGCTCTATTAAATTAAACCGGAAGTAAGTAAAATGAAAATGTTGCATAAAAAACTTTAAATAGTAAATAAGTGATGTAAACGATGTTATTTGGGTACAAAAACGATTTTTGTCTTGCGAGACCAATGCATATTGTGTAATTTGATAAGAGCTTCCATTTAATAAATTATAATATTCGTATGGATACCGGAGTAAAAAGTTATCTCCATTGAAAGTGGTTACTCTTTTTTAGCAAATGTTTTTTTGTTTTTGAAAATGTGAACAAAATCTCCGTTCTTTTTTTCTACTCAATATTTTTTCAATAAGAGAGATTGATTGAAAATATAAATAAAAAAACCTTGATCGGCACCAATATCTCCTTTATATCTCTATTGAATTAAACCGGAAGTAAGTAAAATGAAAATGGTGCGTCAAAATCTTTAAACACTAAATAAGTGATGTAAACGATGTTATTTGCGTACAAAAACGATTGTTTTCTTGCGAGACCAATGCATATTGTGTAATTGGATACGAGCTTCCATTTAATAAATTATAATATTCGTTTGGATAACCGAGTAAAAAGTTATCTCCATTGAAAGTGGTTACTTTTTTTTACCAAATATTTTTTTTGTTTTTGAAAATGTGAACAAAATCTCCGTTCTTTTTTTCTACTCAATATTTTTTCAATAAGAGAGATTCATTGAAAATATAAATAAACAAACCTTGATCGGCTCCAATATCTCCTTTATACCACTATTGAATTAAACCGGAAGTAAGTAAAATGAAAATGGTGTGTCAAAATCTTTAAACACTAAATAAGTGATGTAAACGATGTTATTTGGGTACAAAAACGATTTTTTTCTTGCGAGACCAATGCATATTGTGTAATTTGATACGAGCTTCCATTTAATAAATTATAATATTCGTTTGGATACCCGAGTAAAAAGTTATCTCCATTGAAAGTGGTTACTCTTTTTTACCAAATGTTTTTTTGTTTTTGAAAATGTGAACAAAATCTCCGTTCTTTTTTTCTGCTCAATATTTTTTCAAAAAGAGAGATTGATTTAAAATATAAATAAACAAACCTTGATCGGCACCAATATCTCCTTTATAGCTCTATTGAATTAAACCGGAAGTAAGTAAAATGAAAATGGTGCGTCAAAAACTTTAAACAGTAAATAAGTGATGTAAACGATGTTATTTGGGTACAAAAACTATTTTTTTCTTGCGAGACCAATGCATATTGTGTAATTTGATACGAGCTTCCATTTAATAAATTATAATATTCATTTGGATACCCGAGTAAAAAGTTATCTCCATCGAAAGTGGTTACTCTTTTTTACCAAATGTTTTTTTGTTTTTGAAAATGTGAACAAAATCTCCGTTCTTTTTTTCTACTCAATATTTTTTCAATAAGAAAGATTGATTGAAAATATAAATAAAGAAACCCCTAGGTCGGCACCAATATCTCCTTTATACCTCTCTTGAATTAAATCGGAAGTAAGTAAAATGAAAATGGTGCGTCAAAATCTTTAAACACTAAATAAGTGATGTAAACGATGTTATTTGGGTACAAAAACGATTTTTTTCTTGCGAGACCAATGCATATTGTGTAATTTGATACGAGCTTCCATTTAATAAATTATAATATTCGTTTGGATACACGAGTAAAAAGTTATCTCCATTGAAAGTGGTTACTCTTTTTTACCAAATGTTTTTTTGTTTTTGAAAATGTGAACAAAATCTCCGTTCTTTTTTTCTACTCAATATTTTTTCAAAAAGAGAGATTGATTTAAAATATAAATAGACAAACCTTGATCGGCACCAATATCTCTTTTATAGCTCTATTGAATTAAACCGGAAGTAAGTAAAATGAAAATGCTGCGTCAAAAACTTTAAACAGTAAATAAGTGATGTAAACGATGTTATTTGGGTACAAAAACGATTTTTTTCTTGCGAGACCAATGCATATTGTGTAATTTGATACGAGCTTCCATTTAATAAATTATAATATTCGTTTGGATACCCGAGTAAAAAGTTATCTCCATTGAAAGTGGTTACTCTTTTTTACCAAATGTTTTTTTGTTTTTGAAAATGTGAACAAAATCTCCGTTCTTTTTTTCTACTCAATATTTTTTCAAAAAGAGAGATTGATTGAAAATATAAATAAACAAACCTTGATCGGCACCAATATCTCCTTTATAGCTCTATTGAATTAAACCGGAAGTAAGTAAAATGAAAATGGTGCGTCAAAAACTTTAAACAGTAAATAAGTGATGTAAACGATGTTATTTGGGTACAAAAATGATTTTCCTATCGAGGAAAATGCATATTGTTTAATTTGATACGAGCTTTAATTTGATATATTATAATAATCGTTTCGATACCTCAGTCAAAATTTATCTTCGTTGAAAGTTGTAACTCATATTTACGAAATGTGTTTTCTATTTTGAAAATGTGAACCACATTCATTTTCTTTTTCTCTTCTCTATTTGTTTCAATAAGAGAGATTGATTAAAAATATAAATAAACAAACCTAGGTCGGCATCAATATCTCCTTTATAGCTCTATTGAATTTAACCGGAAGTAAGTAAAATGAAAATGTTGCGTTAAAAACTTTAAATATTAAATAAGTGATGTAAACGATGTTATTTCGGTACAAAAATGATTTTACTTTTGAGGAAAATGCATATTGTTTAATTTGATACGAGCTTTAATTTGATATATTATAATATTCGTTTCGATACCTCAGTCAAAATTTATCTCCGTTGAAAGTTGTAACCCATATTTACCAAATGTGTTTTCTATTTTGAAAATGTGAACCACATTCATTTTCCTTTTCTCATCTCTAGTTGTTTCAATAAGAGAGATTGATTAAAAATATAAATAAACAATCCTAGGTCGACATCAATATCTCTTTTATAGCTCTATTGAATTAAACCGGAAGTAAGTAAAATGAAAATGTTGCATAAAAAACTTTAAATAGTAAATAAGTGATGCAAACGATGTTATTTGGGTACAAAAACGATTTTTGTCTTGTGAGACCAATGCATATTGTGTAATTTGATAAGAGCTTCCATTTAATAAACTATAATAGTCGTTTCGATACCCGAGTAAAAAGTTATCTCCATTGAAAGTGGTTACTCTTTTTTACCAAATGTTTTTTTGTTTTTGAAAATGTGAACAAAATCTCCGTTCTTTTTTTTCTACTCAATATTTTTTCAAAAAGAGAGATTGATTTAAAATATAAATAAACAAACCTTGATCGGCACCAATATCTCCTTTATAGCTCTATTGAATTAAACCGGAAGTAAGTAAAATGAAAATGGTCCGTCAAAAACATTAAACAATAAATAAGTGATGTAAACGATGTTATTTGGGTACAAAAATGATTTTCCTATCGAGGAAAATGCATATTGTTTAATTTGATACAAGCTTTAATTTGATATATTATAATAATCGTTTCGATACCTCAGTCAAAATTTATCTTCGTTGAAAGTTGTAACTCATATTTACGAAATGTGTTTTCTATTTTGAAAATGTGAACCACATTCATTTTCTTTTTCTCTTCTCTATTTGTTTCAATAAGAGAGATTGATTAAAAATATAAATAAACAAACCTAGGTCGGCATCAATATCTCCTTTATAGCTCTATTGAATTTAACCGGAAGTAAGTAAAATGAAAATGTTGCGTCAAAAACTTTAAATATTAAATAAGTGATGTAAACGATGTTATTTCGGTACAAAAATGATTTTACTTTTGAGGAAAATGCATATTGTTTAATTTGATACGAGCTTTAATTTGATATATTATAATATTCGTTTCGATACCTCAGTCAAAATTTATCTCCGTTGAAATTTGTAACCCATATTTACCAAATGTGTTTTCTATTTTGAAAATGTGAACCACATTCATTTTCCTTTTCTCATCTCTATTTGTTTCAATAAGAGAGATTGATTAAAAATATAAATAAACAATCCTACGTCGACATCAATATCTCTTTTATAGCTCTATTAAATTAAACCGGAAGTAAGTAAAATGAAAATGTTGCATAAAAAACTTTAAATAGTAAATAAGTGATGTAAACGATGTTATTTGGGTACAAAAACGATTTTTGTCTTGCGAGACCAATGCATATTGTGTAATTTGATAAGAGCTTCCATTTAATAAATTATAATATTCGTATGGATACCGGAGTAAAAAGTTATCTCCATTGAAAGTGGTTACTCTTTTTTAGCAAATGTTTTTTTGTTTTTGAAAATGTGAACAAAATCTCCGTTCTTTTTTTCTACTCAATATTTTTTCAATAAGAGAGATTGATTGAAAATATAAATAAAAAAACCTTGATCGGCACCAATATCTCCTTTATATCTCTATTGAATTAAACCGGAAGTAAGTAAAATGAAAATGGTGCGTCAAAATCTTTAAACACTAAATAAGTGATGTAAACGATGTTATTTGCGTACAAAAACGATTGTTTTCTTGCGAGACCAATGCATATTGTGTAATTGGATACGAGCTTCCATTTAATAAATTATAATATTCGTTTGGATAACCGAGTAAAAAGTTATCTCCATTGAAAGTGGTTACTTTTTTTTACCAAATGTTTTTTTGTTTTTGAAAATGTGAACAAAATCTCCGTTCTTTTTTTCTACTCAATATTTTTTCAATAAGAGAGATTCATTGAAAATATAAATAAACAAACCTTGATCGGCTCCAATATCTCCTTTATACCACTATTGAATTAAACCGGAAGTAAGTAAAATGAAAATGGTGCGTCAAAAACTTTAAACAGTAAATAAGTGATGTAAACGTTGTTATTTGGGTACAAAAATGATTTTCCTTTCGAGGAAAATGCATATTGTTTAATTTGATACGAGCTTTAATTTGATATATTTTAATATTCCTTTCGATACCCCAGTCAAAAGTTATCTCTGTTGAAAGTTGTTACTCATATTTACCAAATGTGTTTTTGATTTTGAAAATGTGAACAACATTCATTTTCTTTTTCTCCTCCCAATTTTTTTCAATAAGAGAGATTGATTGAAAATATAAATAAACAAACCTAGGTCGGCACCAATATCTCCTTTATAGCTCTATTGAATTAAACCTGAAGTAAGTAAAATGAAAATGCTGGGTCAAAAACTTTAAACACTAAATAAATAATGTAAACAATGTTATTTGGGTACAAAAACGATTTTTTTCTTGTGTGAGCAATGCATATTGTGTAATTTGATATGAGCTTCCATTTAATAAATTATAATATTCGTTTCGATACCCGTGTAAAAAGTTATCTCCTTTGAAAGTTTTTACACTTATTTACCAAATGTTTTTTTTGTTTTTGAAAATGTGAACAACATCTCCGTTCTTTTTTTCTACTCAATATTTTTTCAATAAGAAAGATTGATTGAAAATATAATAAAAGAAAACCCTAGGTCGGCACCAATATCTCCTTTATAGCTCTCTTGAATTAAACCGGAAGTAAGTAAAATGAAAATGGTGTGTCAAAATCTTTAAACACTAAATAAGTGATGTAAACGATGTTATTTGGGTACAAAAACGATTTTTTTCTTGCGAGACCAATGCATATTGTGTAATTTGATACGAGCTTCCATTTAATAAATTATAATATTCGTTTGGATACCCGAGTAAAAAGTTATCTCCATTGAAAGTGGTTACTCTTTTTTACCAAATGTTTTTTTGTTTTTGAAAATGTGAACAAAATCTCCGTTCTTTTTTTCTACTCAATATTTTTTTCAAAAAGAGAGATTGATTTAAAATATAAATAAACAAACCTTGATCGGCACCAATATCTCCTTTATAGCTCTATTGAATTAAACCGGAAGTAAGTAAAATGAAAATGGTGCGTCAAAAACTTTAAACAGTAAATAAGTGATGTAAACGATGTTATTTGGGTACAAAAATGATTTTCCCATCGAGGAAAATGCATATTGTTTAATTTGATACGAGCTTTAATTTGATATATTATAATAATCGTTTCGATACCTCAGTCAAAATTTATCTTCGTTGAAAGTTGTAACTCATATTTACGAAATGTGTTTTCTATTTTGAAAATGTGAACCACATTCATTTTCTTTTTCTCATCTCTATTTGTTTCAATAAGAGAGATTGATTAAAAATATAAATAAACAAACCTAGGTCGGCATCAATATCTCCTTTATAGCTCTATTGAATTTAACCGGAAGTAAGTAAAATGAAAATGTTGCGTCAAAAACTTTAAATATTAAATAAGTGATGTAAACGATGTTATTTCGGTACAAAAATGATTTTACTTTTGAGGAAAATGCATATTGTTTAATTTGATACGAGCTTTAATTTGATATATTATAATATTCGTTTCGATACCTCAGTCAAAATTTATCTCCGTTGAAAGTTGTAACCCATATTTACCAAATGTGTTTTCTATTTTGAAAATGTGAACCACATTCATTTTCCTTTTCTCATCTCTATTTGTTTCAATAAGAGAGATTGATTAAAAATATAAATAAACAATCCTAGGTCGACATCAATATCTCTTTTATAGCTATATTGAATTAAACCGGAAGTAAGTAAAATGAAAATGTTGCATAAAAAACTTTAAATAGTAAATAAGTGATGTAAACGATGTTATTTGGGTACAAAAACGATTTTTGTCTTGCGAGACCAATGCATATTGTGTAATTTGATAAGAGTTTCCTTTTAATAAACTATAATAGTCGTTTCGATACCCGAGTAAAAAGTTATCTCCATTGAAAGTGGTTACTCTTTTTTACCAAATGTTTTTTTGTTTTTGAAAATATGAACAAAATCTCCGTTCTTTTTTTCTACTCAATATTTTTTCAAAAAGAGAGATTGATTTAAAATATAAATAAACAAACCTTGATCGGCACCAATATCTCCTTTATAGCTCTATTGAATTAAACCGGAAGTAAGTAAAACGAAAATGGTGCGTCAAAAACTTTAAACAATAAATAAGTGATGTAAACGATGTTATTTGGGTACAAAAATGATTTTCCTATCGAGGAAAATGCATATTGTTTAATTTGATACGAGCTTTAATTTGATATATTATAATAATCGTTTCGATACCTCAGTCAAAATTTATCTTCGTTGAAAGTTGTAACTCATATTTACGAAATGTGTTTTCTATTTTGAAAATGTGAACCACATTCATTTTCTTTTTCTCTTCTCTATTTGTTTCAATAAGAGAGATTGATTAAAAATATAAATAAACAAACCTAGGTCGGCATTAATATCTCCTTTATAGCTCTATTGAATTTAACCGGAAGTAAGTAAAATGAAAATGTTGCGTCAAAAACTTTAAATATTAAATAAGTGATGTAAACGATGTTATTTCGGTACAAAAATGATTTTACTTTTGAGGAAAATGCATATTGTTTAATTTGATACGAGCTTTAATTTGATATATTATAATATTCGTTTCGATACCTCAGTCAAAATTTATCTCCGTTGAAATTTGTAACCCATATTTACCAAATGTGTTTTCTATTTTGAAAATGTGAACCACATTCATTTTCCTTTTCTCATCTCTATTTGTTTCAATAAGAGAGATTGATTAAAAATATAAATAAACAATCCTAGGTCGACATCAATATCTCTTTTATAGCTCTATTGAATTAAACCGGAAGTAAGTAAAATGAAAATGTTGCATAAAAAACTTTGAATAGTAAATAAGTGATGTAAACGATGTTATTTGGGTACAAAAACGATTTTTGTCTTGCGAGACCAATGCATATTGTGTAATTTGATAAGAGCTTCCATTTAATAAACTATAATAGTCGTTTCGATACCCGAGTAAAAAGTTATCTCCATTGAAAGTGGTTACTCTTTTTTACCAAATGTTTTTTTGTTTTTGAAAATGTGAACAAAATCTCCGTTCTTTTTTTCTACTCAATATTTTTTCAATAAGAGAGATTCATTGAAAATATAAATAAACAAACCTTGATCGGCTCCAATATCTCCTTTGTACCACTATTGAATTAAACCGGAAGTAAGTAAAATGAAAATGGTGCGTCAAAAACTTTAAACAGTAAATAAGTGATGTAAACGTTGTTATTTGGGTACAAAAATGATTTTCCTTTCGAGGAAAATGCATATTGTTTAATTTGATACGAGCTTTAATTTGATATATTTTAATATTCCTTTCGATACCCCAGTCAAAAGTTATCTCTGTTGAAAGTTGTTACTCATATTTACCAAATGTGTTTTTGATTTTGAAAATGTGAACAACATTCATTTTCTTTTTCTCCTCCCTATTTTTTTCAATAAGAGAGATTGATTGAAAATATAAATAAACAAACCTAGGTCGGCACCAATATCTCCTTTATAGCTCTATTGAATTAAACCTGAAGTAAGTAAAACGAAAATGCTGGGTCAAAAACTTTAAACACTAAATAAATAATGTAAACAATGTTATTTGGGTACAAAAACGATTTTTTTCTTGTGTGAGCAATGCATATTGTGTAATTTGATATGAGCTTCCATTTAATAAATTATAATATTCGTTTCGATACCCGTGTAAAAATTATCTCCTTTGAAAGTTTTTACACTTATTTACCAAATGTTTTTTTTGTTTTTGAAAATGTGAACAACATCTCCGTTCTTTTTTTCTACTCAATATTTTTTCAATAAGAAAGATTGATTGAAAATATAAATAAAGAAAACCCTAGGTCGGCACCAATATCTCCTTTATAGCTCTCTTGAATTAAACCGGAAGTAAGTAAAATGAAAATGGTGTGTCAAAATCTTTAAACACTAAATAAGTGATGTAAACGATGTTATTTGGGTACAAAAACGATTTTTTTCTTTCGGGACCAATGCATATTGTGTAATTTGATACGAGCTTCCATTTAATAAATTATAATATTCGTTTGGATACCCGAGTAAAAAGTTATCTCCATTGAAAGTGGTTACTCTTTTTTACCAAATGTTTTTTTGTTTTTGAAAATGTGAACAAAATCTCCGTTCTTTTTTTCTACTCAATATTTTTTTCAAAAAGAGAGATTGATTTAAAATATAAATAAACAAACCTTGATCGGCACCAATATCTCCTTTATAGCTCTATTGAATTAAACCGGAAGTAAGTAAAATGAAAATGGTGCGTCAAAAACTTTAAACAATAAATAAGTGATGTAAACGATGTTATTTGGGTACAAAAATGATTTTCCTATCGAGGAAAATGCATATTGTTTAATTTGATACGAGCTTTAATTTGATATATTATAATAATCGTTTCGATACCTCAGTCAAAATTTATCTTCGTTGAAAGTTGTAACTCATATTTACGAAATGTGTTTTCTATTTTGAAAATGTGAACCACATTCATTTTCTTTTTCTCTTCTCTATTTGTTTCAATAAGAGAGATTGATTAAAAATATAAATAAACAAACCTAGGTCGGCATTAATATCTCCTTTATAGCTCTATTGAATTTAACCGGAAGTAAGTAAAATGAAAATGTTGCGTCAAAAACTTTAAATATTAAATAAGTGATGTAAACGATGTTATTTCGGTACAAAAATGATTTTACTTTTGAGGAAAATGCATATTGTTTAATTTGATACGAGCTTTAATTTGATATATTATAATATTCGTTTCGATACCTCAGTCAAAATTTATCTCCGTTGAAATTTGTAACCCATATTTACCAAATGTGTTTTCTATTTTGAAAATGTGAACCACATTCATTTTCCTTTTCTCATCTCTATTTGTTTCAATAAGAGAGATTGATTAAAAATATAAATAAACAATCCTAGGTCGACATCAATATCTCTTTTATAGCTCTATTGAATTAAACCGGAAGTAAGTAAAATGAAAATGTTGCATAAAAAACTTTGAATAGTAAATAAGTGATGTAAACGATGTTATTTGGGTACAAAAACGATTTTTGTCTTGCGAGACCAATGCATATTGTGTAATTTGATAAGAGCTTCCATTTAATAAACTATAATAGTCGTTTCGATACCCGAGTAAAAAGTTATCTCCATTGAAAGTGGTTACTCTTTTTTACCAAATGTTTTTTTGTTTTTGAAAATGTGAACAAAATCTCCGTTCTTTTTTTCTACTCAATATTTTCTCAATAAGAGAGATTCATTGAAAATATAAATAAACAAACCTTGATCGGCTCCAATATCTCCTTTATACCACTATTGAATTAAACCGGAAGTAAGTAAAATGAAAATGGTGCGTCAAAAACTTTAAACAGTAAATAAGTGATGTAAACGTTGTTATTTGGGTACAAAAATGATTTTCCTTTCGAGGAAAATGCATATTGTTTAATTTGATACGAGCTTTAATTTGATATATTATAATAATCGTTTCGATACCTCAGTCAAAATTTATCTTCGTTGAAAGTTGTAACTCATATTTACGAAATGTGTTTTCTATTTTGAAAATGTGAACCACATTCATTTTCTTTTTCTCTTCTCTATTTGTTTCAATAAGAGAGATTGATTAAAAATATAAATAAACAAACCTAGGTCGGCATCAATATCTCCTTTATAGCTCTATTGAATTAAACCGGAAGTAAGTAAAATGAAAATGTTGCGTCAAAAACTTTAAATATTAAATAAGTGATGTAAACGATGTTATTTCGGTACAAAAATGATTTTACTTTTGAGGAAAATGCATATTGTTTAATTTGATACGAGCTTTAATTTGATATATTATAATATTCGTTTCGATACCTCAGTCAAAATTTATCTCCGTTGAAAGTTGTAACCCATATTTACCAAATGTGTTTTCTATTTTGAAAATGTGAACCACATTCATTTTCCTTTTCTCATCTCTATTTGTTTCAATAAGAGAGATTGATTAAAAATATAAATAAACAATCCTAGGTCGACATCAATATCTCTTTTATAGCTCTATTGAATTAAACCGGAAGTAAGTAAAATGAAAATGTTGCATAAAAAACTTTAAATAGTAAATAAGTGATGTAAACGATGTTATTTGGGTACAAAAACGATTTTTGTCTTGCGAGACCAATGCATATTGTGTAATTTGATAAGAGCTTCCATTTAATAAACTATAATAGTCGTTTCGATACCCGAGTAAAAAGTTATCTCCATTGAAAGTGGTTACTCTTTTTTACCAAATGTTTTTTTGTTTTTGAAAATGTGAACAAAATCTCCGTTCTTTTTTTCTACTCAATATTTTTTCAAAAAGAGAGATTGATTTAAAATATAAATAAACAAACCTTGATCGGCACCAATATCTCCTTTATAGCTCTATTGAATTAAACCGGAAGTAAGTAAAATGAAAATGGTGCGTCAAAAACTTTAAACAATAAATAAGTGATGTAAACGATGTTATTTGGGTACAAAAATGATTTTCCTATCGAGGAAAATGCATATTGTTTAATTTGATACGAGCTTTAATTTGATATATTATAATAATCGTTTCGATACCTCAGTCAAAATTTATCTTCGTTGAAAGTTGTAACTCATATTTACGAAATGTGTTTTCTATTTTGAAAATGTGAACCACATTCATTTTCTTTTTCTCTTCTCTATTTGTTTCAATAAGAGAGATTGATTAAAAATATAAATAAACAAACCTAGGTCGGCATTAATATCTCCTTTATAGCTCTATTGAATTTAACCGGAAGTAAGTAAAATGAAAATGTTGCGTCAAAAACTTTAAATATTAAATAAGTGATGTAAACGATGTTATTTCGGTACAAAAATGATTTTACTTTTGAGGAAAATGCATATTGTTTAATTTGATACGAGCTTTAATTTGATATATTATAATATTCGTTTCGATACCTCAGTCAAAATTTATCTCCGTTGAAATTTGTAACCCATATTTACCAAATGTGTTTTCTATTTTGAAAATGTGAACCACATTCATTTTCCTTTTCTCATCTCTATTTGTTTCAATAAGAGAGATTGATTAAAAATATAAATAAACAATCCTAGGTCGACATCAATATCTCTTTTATAGCTCTATTGAATTAAACCGGAAGTAAGTAAAATGAAAATGTTGCATAAAAAACTTTGAATAGTAAATAAGTGATGTAAACGATGTTATTTGGGTACAAAAACGATTTTTGTCTTGCGAGACCAATGCATATTGTGTAATTTGATAAGAGCTTCCATTTAATAAACTATAATAGTCGTTTCGATACCCGAGTAAAAAGTTATCTCCATTGAAAGTGGTTACTCTTTTTTACCAAATGTTTTTTTGTTTTTGAAAATGTGAACAAAATCTCCGTTCTTTTTTTCTACTCAATATTTTCTCAATAAGAGAGATTCATTGAAAATATAAATAAACAAACCTTGATCGGCTCCAATATCTCCTTTATACCACTATTGAATTAAACCGGAAGTAAGTAAAATGAAAATGGTGCGTCAAAAACTTTAAACAGTAAATAAGTGATGTAAACGTTGTTATTTGGGTACAAAAATGATTTTCCTTTCGAGGAAAATGCATATTGTTTAATTTGATACGAGCTTTAATTTGATATATTTTAATATTCCTTTCGATACCCCAGTCAAAAGTTATCTCTGTTGAAAGTTGTAACTCATATTTACCAAATGTGTTTTTGATTTTGAAAATTTGAACAACATTCATTTTCTTTTTCTCCTCCCTATTTTTTTCAATAAGAGAGATTGATTGAAAATATAAATAAACAAACCTAGGTCGGCACCAATATCTCCTTTATAGCTCTATTGAATTAAACCTGAAGTAAGTAAAAGGAAAATGCTGGGTCAAAAACTTTAAACACTAAATAAATAATGTAAACAATGTTATTTGGTTACAAAAACGATTTTTTTCTTGTGTGAGCAATGCATATTGTGTAATTTGATATGAGCTTCCATTTAATAAATTATAATATTCGTTTCGATACCCGTGTAAAAAGTTATCTCCTTTGAAAGTTTTTACACTTATTTACCAAATGTTTTTTTTGTTTTTGAAAATGTGAACAACATCTCCGTTCTTTTTTTCTACTCAATATTTTTTCAATAAGAAAGATTGATTGAAAATATAAATAAAGAAAACCCTAGGTCGGCACCAATATCTCCTTTATAGCTCTCTTGAATTAAACCGGAAGTAAGTAAAATGAAAATGGTGTGTCAAAATCTTTAAACACTAAATAAGTGATGTAAACGATGTTATTTGGGTACAAAAACGATTTTTTTCTTGCGAGACCAATGCATATTGTGTAATTTGATACGAGCTTCCATTTAATAAATTATAATATTCGTTTGGATACCCGAGTAAAAAGTTATCTCCATTGAAAGTGGTTACTCTTTTTTACCAAATGTTTTTTTGTTTTTGAAAATGTGAACAAAATCTCCGTTCTTTTTTTCTACTCAATATTTTTTCAATAAGAGAGATTGATTGAAAATATAAATAAACAAACCTTGATCGGCTCCAATATCTCCTTTATAGCACTATTGAATTAAACCGGAAGTAAGTAAAATGAAAATGGTGCGTCAAAAACTTTAAACAGTAAATAAGTGATGTAAACGTTGTTATTTGGGTACAAAAATGAGTTTCCTTTTGAGGAAAATGCATATTGTTTAATTTGATACGAGCTTTAATTTGATATATTTTAATATTCCTTTCGATACCCCAGTCAAAAGTTATCTCTGTTGAAAGTTGTTACTCATATTTACCAAATGTGTTTTTGATTTTGAAAATGTGAACAACATTCATTTTCTTTTTCTCCTCCCTATTTTTTTCAATAAGAGAGATTGATTGAAAATATAAATAAACAAACCTAGGTCGGCACCAATATCTCCTTTATAGCTCTATTGAATTAAACCTGAAGTAAGTAAAATGAAAATGCTGGGTCAAAAACTTTAAACACTAAATAAATATTGTAAACAATGTTATTTGGGTACAAAAACGATTTTTTTCTTGCGAGACCAATGCATATTGTGTAATTTGATACGAGCTTCCATTTAATAAATTATAATATTCTTTTGGATACCCGAGTAAAAAGTTATCTCCATTGAAAGTGGTTACTCTTTTTTACCAAATGTTTTTTTGTTTTTGAAAATGTGAACAAAATCTCCGTTCTTTTTTTCTACTCAATATTTTTTCAAAAAGAGAGATTGATTTAAAATATAAATAAACAAACCTTGAACGGCACCAATATCTCTTTTATAGCTCTATTGAATTAAACCGGAAGTAAGTAAAATGAAAATGGTGCGTCAAAAACTTTAAACAATAAATAAGTGATGTAAACGATGTTATTTGGGTACAAAAATGATTTTCCTATCGAGGAAAATGCATATTGTTTAATTTGATACGAGCTTTAATTTGATATATTATAATAATCGTTTCTATACCTCAGTCAAAATTTATCTTCGTTGAAAGTTGTAACTCATATTTACGAAATGTGTTTTCTATTTTGAAAATGTGAACCACATTCATTTTCTTTTTCTCTTCTCTATTTGTTTCAATAAGAGAGATTGATTAAAAATATAAATAAACAAACCTAGGTCGGCATTAATATCTCCTTTATAGCTCTATTGAATTTAACCGGAAGTAAGTAAAATGAAAATGTTGCGTCAAAAACTTTAAATATTAAATAAGTGATGTAAACGATGTTATTTCGGTACAAAAATGATTTTACTTTTGAGGAAAATGCATATTGTTTAATTTGATACGAGCTTTAATTTGATATATTATAATATTCGTTTCGATACCTCAGTCAAAATTTATCTCCGTTGAAAGTTGTAACCCATATTTACCAAATGTGTTTTCTATTTTGAAAATGTGAACCACATTCATTTTCCTTTTCTCATCTCTATTTGTTTCAATAAGAGAGATTGATTAAAAATATAAATAAACAATCCTAGGTCGACATCAATATCTCTTTTATAGCTCTATTGAATTAAACCGGAAGTAAGTAAAATGAAAATGTTGCATAAAAAACTTTAAATAGTAAATAAGTGATGTAAACGATGTTATTTGGGTACAAAAACGATTTTTGTCTTGCGAGACCAATGCATATTGTGTAATTTGATAAGAGTTTCCATTTAATAAACTATAATAGTCGTTTCGATACCCGAGTAAAAAGTTATCTCCATTGAAAGTGGTTACTCTTTTTTACCAAATGTTTTTTTGTTTTTGAAAATGTGAACAAAATCTCCGTTCTTTTTTTCTACTCAATATTTTTTCAAAAAGAGAGATTGATTTAAAATATAAATAAACAAACCTTGAACGGCACCAATATCTCTTTTATAGCTCTATTGAATTAAACCGGAAGTAAGTAAAATGAAAATGGTGCGTCAAAAACTTTAAACAATAAATAAGTGATGTAAACGATGTTATTTGGGTACAAAAATGATTTTCCTATCGAGGAAAATGCATATTGTTTAATTTGATACGAGCTTTAATTTGATATATTATAATAATCGTTTCGATACCTCAGTCAAAATTTATCTTCGTTGAAAGTTGTAACTCATATTTACGAAATGTGTTTTCTATTTTGAAAATGTGAACCACATTCATTTTCTTTTTCTCTTCTCTATTTGTTTCAATAAGAGAGATTGATTAAAAATATAAATAAACAAACCTAGGTCGGCATTAATATCTCCTTTATAGCTATATTGAATTTAACCGGAAGTAAGTAAAATGAAAATGTTGCGTCAAAAACTTTAAATATTAAATAAGTTATGTAAACGATGTTATTTCGGTACAAAAATGATTTTACTTTTGAGGAAAATGCATATTGTTTAATTTGATACGAGCTTTAATTTGATATATTATAATATTCGTTTCGATACCTCAGTCAAAATTTATCTCCGTTGAAATTTGTAACCCAT
Organism: Hippophae tibetana; assembly: GCA_037013495.1. Taxonomy (NCBI): domain Eukaryota; kingdom Viridiplantae; phylum Streptophyta; class Magnoliopsida; order Rosales; family Elaeagnaceae; genus Hippophae; species Hippophae tibetana. The sequence continues at coordinate 6,498,732 of CM072808.1, read as the reverse complement.
ATTTACCAAATGTGTTTTCTATTTTGAAAATGTGAACCACATTCATTTTCCTTTTCTCATCTCTATTTGTTTCTATAAGAGAGATTGATTAAAAATATAAATAAACAATCCTAGGTCGACATCAATATCTCTTTTATAGCTCTATTGAATTAAACCGGAAGTAAGTAAAATGAAAATGTTGCATAAAAAACTTTGAATAGTAAATAAGTGATGTAAACGATGTTATTTGGGTACAAAAACGATTTTTGTCTTGCGAGACCAATGCATATTGTGTAATTTGATAAGAGCTTCCATTTAATAAACTATAATAGTCGTTTCGATACCCGAGTAAAAAGTTATCTCCATTGAAAGTGCTTACTCTTTTTTACCAAATGTTTTTTTGTTTTTGAAAATGTGAACAAAATCTCCGTTCTTTTTTTCTACTCAATATTTTTTCAAAAAGAGAGATTGATTTAAAATATAAATAAACAAACCTTGATCGGCACCAATATCTCCTTTATAGCTCTATTGAATTAAACCGGAAGTAAGTAAAATGAAAATGGTGTGTCAAAAACTTTAAACAATAAATAAGTGATGTAAACGATGTTATTTGGGTACAAAAATGATTTTCCTTTCGAGGAAAATGCATATTGTTTAATTTGATACGAGCTTTAATTTGATATATTTTAATATTCCTTTCGATACCCCAGTCAAAAGTTATCTCTGTTGAAAGTTGTTACTCATATTTACCAAATGTGTTTTTGATTTTGAAAATGTGAACAACATTCATTTTCTTTTTCTCCTCCCTATTTTTTTCAATAAGAGAGATTGATTGAAAATATAAATAAACAAACCTAGGTCGGCACCAATATCTCCTTTATAGCTCTATTGAATTAAACCTGAAGTAAGTAAAATGAAAATGCTGGGTCAAAAACTTTAAACATTAAATAAATAATGTAAACAATGTTATTTGGGTACAAAAACGATTTTTTTCTTGTGTGAGCAATGCATATTGTGTAATTTGATATGAGCTTCCATTTAATAAATTATAATATTCGTTTCGATACCCGTGTAAAAAGTTATCTCCTTTGAAAGTTTTTACACTTATTTACCAAATGTTTTTTTTGTTTTTGAAAATGTGAACAACATCTCCGTTCTTTTTTTCTACTCAATATTTTTTCAATAAGAAAGATTGATTGAAAATATAAATAAAGAAAACCCTAGGTCGGCACCAATATCTCCTTTATAGCTCTCTTGAATTAAACTGTAAGTAAGTAAAATGAAAATGGTGCGTCAAAATCTTTGAACACTAAATAAGTGATGTAAACGATGTTATTTGGGTACAAAAACGATTTTTTTCTTGCGAGACCAATGCATATTGTGTAATTTGATACGAGCTTCCATTTAATAAATTATAATATTCGTTTGGATACCCGAGTAAAAAGTTATCTCCATTGAAAGTGGTTACTCTTTTTTACCAAATGTTTTTTTGTTTTTGAAAATGTGAACAAAATCTCCGTTCTTTTTTTCTACTCAATATTTTTTCAATAAGAGAGATTCATTGAAAATATAAATAAACAAACCTTGATCGGCTCCAATATCTCCTTTATACCACTATTGAATTAAACCGGAAGTAAGTAAAATGAAAATGGTGCGTCAAAAACTTTAAACAGTAAATAAGTGATGTAAACGTTGTTATTTGGGTACAAAAATGATTTTCCTTTCGAGGAAAATGCATATTGTTTAATTTGATACGAGCTTTAATTTGATATATTTTAATATTCCTTTCGATACCCCAGTCAAAAGTTATCTCTGTTGAAAGTTGTTACTCATATTTACCAAATGTGTTTTTGATTTTGAAAATGTGAACAACATTCATTTTCTTTTTCTCCTCCCTATTTTTTTCAATAAGAGAGATTGATTGAAAATATAAATAAACAAACCTAGGTCGGCACCAATATCTCCTTTATAGCTCTATTGAATTAAACCTGAAGTAAGTAAAATGAAAATGCTGGGTCAAAAACTTTAAACACTAAATAAATAATGTAAACAATGTTATTTGGGTACAAAAACGATTTTTTTCTTGTGTGAGCAATGCATATTGTGTAATTTGATATGAGCTTCCATTTAATAAATTATAATATTCGTTTCGATACCCGTGTAAAAAGTTATCTCCTTTGAAAGTTTTTACACTTATTTACCAAATGTTTTTTTTGTTTTTGAAAATGTGAACAACATCTCCGTTCTTTTTTTCTACTCAATATTTTTTCAATAAGAAAGATTGATTGAAAATATAAATAAAGAAAACCCTAGGTCGGCACCAATATCTCCTTTATAGCTCTCTTGAATTAAACCGGAAGTAAGTAAAATGAAAATGGTGTGTCAAAATCTTTAAACACTAAATAAGTGATGTAAACGATGTTATTTGGGTACAAAAACGATTTTTTTCTTGCGAGACCAATGCATATTGTGTAATTTGATACGAGCTTCCATTTAATAAATTATAATATTCGTTTGGATACCCGAGTAAAAAGTTATCTCCATTGAAAGTGGTTACTCTTTTTTACCAAATGTTTTTTTGTTTTTGAAAATGTGAACAAAATCTCCGTTCTTTTTTTCTACTCAATATTTTTTTCAAAAAGAGAGATTGATTTAAAATATAAATAAACAAACCTTGATCGGCACCAATATCTCCTTTATAGCTCTATTGAATTAAACCGGAAGTAAGTAAAATGAAAATGGTGCGTCAAAAACTTTAAACAGTAAATAAGTGATGTAAACGATGTTATTTGGGTACAAAAATGATTTTCCCATCGAGGAAAATGCATATTGTTTAATTTGATACGAGCTTTAATTTGATATATTATAATAATCGTTTCGATACCTCAGTCAAAATTTATCTTCGTTGAAAGTTGTAACTCATATTTACGAAATGTGTTTTCTATTTTGAAAATGTGAACCACATTCATTTTCTTTTTCTCTTCTCTATTTGTTTCAATAAGAGAGATTGATTAAAAATATAAATAAACAAACCTAGGTCGGCATTAATATCTCCTTTATAGCTCTATTGAATTTAACCGGAAGTAAGTAAAATGAAAATGTTGCGTCAAAAACTTTAAATATTAAATAAGTGATGTAAACGATGTTATTTCGGTACAAAAATGATTTTACTTTTGAGGAAAATGCATATTGTTTAATTTGATACGAGCTTTAATTTGATATATTATAATATTCGTTTCGATACCTCAGTCAAAATTTATCTCCGTTGAAATTTGTAACCCATATTTACCAAATGTGTTTTCTATTTTGAAAATGTGAACCACATTCATTTTCCTTTTCTCATCTCTATTTGTTTCAATAAGAGAGATTGATTAAAAATATAAATAAACAATCCTAGGTCGACATCAATATCTCTTTTATAGCTCTATTGAATTAAACCGGAAGTAAGTAAAATGAAAATGTTGCATAAAAAACTTTGAATAGTAAATAAGTGATGTAAACGATGTTATTTGGGTACAAAAACGATTTTTGTCTTGCGAGACCAATGCATATTGTGTAATTTGATAAGAGCTTCCATTTAATAAACTATAATAGTCGTTTCGATACCCGAGTAAAAAGTTATCTCCATTGAAAGTGGTTACTCTTTTTTACCAAATGTTTTTTTGTTTTTGAAAATGTGAACAAAATCTCCGTTCTTTTTTTCTACTCAATATTTTTTCAAAAAGAGAGATTGATTTAAAATATAAATAAACAAACCTTGATCGGCACCAATATCTCCTTTATAGCTCTATTGAATTAAACCGGAAGTAAGTAAAATGAAAATGGTGTGTCAAAAACTTTAAACAATAAATAAGTGATGTAAACGATGTTATTTGGGTACAAAAATGATTTTCCTTTCGAGGAAAATGCATATTGTTTAATTTGATACGAGCTTTAATTTGATATATTTTAATATTCCTTTCGATACCCCAGTCAAAAGTTATCTCTGTTGAAAGTTGTTACTCATATTTACCAAATGTGTTTTTGATTTTGAAAATGTGAACAACATTCATTTTCTTTTTCTCCTCCCTATTTTTTTCAATAAGAGAGATTGATTGAAAATATAAATAAACAAACCTAGGTCGGCACCAATATCTCCTTTATAGCTCTATTGAATTAAATCTGAAGTAAGTAAAATGAAAATGCTGGGTCAAAAACTTTAAACATTAAATAAATAATGTAAACAATGTTATTTGGGTACAAAAACGATTTTTTTCTTGTGTGAGCAATGCATATTGTGTAATTTGATATGAGCTTCCATTTAATAAATTATAATATTCGTTTCGATACCCGTGTAAAAAGTTATCTCCTTTGAAAGTTTTTACACTTATTTACCAAATGTTTTTTTTGTTTTTGAAAATGTGAACAACATCTCCGTTCTTTTTTTCTACTCAATATTTTTTCAATAAGAAAGATTGATTGAAAATATAAATAAAGAAAACCCTAGGTCGGCACTAATATCTCCTTTATAGCTCTCTTGAATTAAACTGTAAGTAAGTAAAATGAAAATGGTGCGTCAAAATCTTTAAACACTAAATAAGTGATGTAAACGATGTTATTTGGGTACAAAAACGATTTTTTTCTTGCGAGACCAATGCATATTGTGTAATTTGATACGAGCTTCCATTTAATAAATTATAATATTCGTTTGGATACCCGAGTAAAAAGTTATCTCCATTGAAAGTGGTTACTCTTTTTTACCAAATGTTTTTTTGTTTTTGAAAATGTGAACAAAATCTCCGTTCTTTTTTTCTACTCAATATTTTTTCAATAAGAGAGATTCATTGAAAATATAAATAAACAAACCTTGATCGGCTCCAATATCTCCTTTATACCACTATTGAATTAAACCGGAAGTAAGTAAAATGAAAATGGTGCGTCAAAAACTTTAAACAGTAAATAAGTGATGTAAACGTTGTTATTTGGGTACAAAAATGATTTTCCTTTCGAGGAAAATGCATATTGTTTAATTTGATACGAGCTTTAATTTGATATATTTTAATATTCCTTTCGATACCCCAGTCAAAAGTTATCTCTGTTGAAAGTTGTTACTCATATTTACCAAATGTGTTTTTGATTTTGAAAATGTGAACAACATTCATTTTCTTTTTCTCCTCCCTATTTTTTTCAATAAGAGAGATTGATTGAAAATATAAATAAACAAACCTAGGTCGGCACCAATATCTCCTTTATAGCTCTATTGAATTAAACCTGAAGTAAGTAAAATGAAAATGCTGGGTCAAAAACTTTAAACACTAAATAAATAATGTAAACAATGTTATTTGGGTACAAAAACGATTTTTTCTTGTGTGAGCAATGCATATTGTGTAATTTGATATGAGCTTCCATTTAATAAATTATAATATTCGTTTCGATACCCGTGTAAAAAGTTATCTCCTTTGAAAGTTTTTACACTTATTTACCAAATGTTTTTTTTGTTTTTGAAAATGTGAACAACATCTCCGTTCTTTTTTTCTACTCAATATTTTTTCAATAAGAAAGATTGATTGAAAATATAAATAAAGAAAACCCTAGGTCGGCACCAATATCTCCTTTATAGCTCTCTGGAATTAAACCGGAAGTAAGTAAAATGAAAATGGTGTGTCAAAATCTTTAAACACTAAATAAGTGATGTAAACGATGTTATTTGGGTACAAAAACGATTTTTTTCTTGCGAGACCAATGCATATTGTGTAATTTGATAAGAGCTTCCATTTAATAAACTATAATAGTCGTTTCGATACCCGAGTAAAAAGTTATCTCCATTGAAAGTGGTTACTCTTTTTTACCAAATGTTTTTTTGTTTTTGAAAATGTGAACAAAATCTCCGTTCTTTTTTTCTACTCAATATTTTTTCAAAAAGAGAGATTGATTTAAAATATAAATAAACAAACCTTGATCGGCACCAATATCTCCTTTATAGCTCTATTGAATTAAACCGGAAGTAAGTAAAATGAAAATGGTGTGTCAAAAACTTTAAACAATAAATAAGTGATGTAAACGATGTTATTTGGGTACAAAAATGATTTTCCTATCGAGGAAAATGCATATTGTTTAATTTGATACGAGCTTTAATTTGATATATTTTAATATTCCTTTCGATACCCCAGTCAAAAGTTATCTCTGTTGAAAGTTGTTACTCATATTTACCAAATGTGTTTTTGATTTTGAAAATGTGAACAACATTCATTTTCTTTTTCTCCTCCCTATTTTTTTCAATAAGAGAGATTGATTGAAAATATAAATAAACAAACCTAGGTCGGCACCAATATCTCCTTTATAGCTCTATTGAATTAAACCTGAAGTAAGTAAAATGAAAATGCTGGGTCAAAAACTTTAAACACTAAATAAATAATGTAAACAATGTTATTTGGGTACAAAAACGATTTTTTTCTTGTGTGAGCAATGCATATTGTGTAATTTGATATGAGCTTCCATTTAATAAATTATAATATTCGTTTCGATACCCGTGTAAAAAGTTATCTCCTTTGAAAGTTTTTACACTTATTTACAAAATGTTTTTTTTGTTTTTGAAAATGTGAACAACATCTCCGTTCTTTTTTTCTACTCAATATTTTTTCAATAAGAAAGATTGATTGAAAATATAAATAAAGAAAACCCTAGGTCGGCACCAATATCTCCTTTATAGCTCTATTGAATTAAACCGGAAGTAAGTAAAATGAAAATGGTGCGTCAAAAACTTTAAACAATAAATAAGTGATGTAAACGATGTTATTTGGGTACAAAAATGATTTTCCTATCGAGGAAAATGCATATTGTTTAATTTGATACGAGCTTTAATTTGATATATTTTAATATTCCTTTCGATACCCCAGTCAAAAGTTATCTCTGTTGAAAGTTGTTACTCATATTTACCAAATGTGTTTTTGATTTTGAAAATGTGAACAACATTCATTTTCTTTTTCTCCTCCCTATTTTTTTCAATAAGAGAGATTGATTGAAAATATAAATAAACAAACCTAGGTCGGCACCAATATCTCCTTTATAGCTCTATTGAATTAAACCTGAAGTAAGTAAAATGAAAATGCTGGGTCAAAAACTTTAAACACTAAATAAATAATGTAAACAATGTTATTTGGGTACAAAAACGATTTTTTTCTTGTGTGAGCAATGCATATTGTGTAATTTGATATGAGCTTCCATTTAATAAATTATAATATTCGTTTCGATACCCGTGTAAAAAGTTATCTCCTTTGAAAGTTTTTACACTTATTTACCAAATGTTTTTTTTGTTTTTGAAAATGTGAACAACATCTCCGTTCTTTTTTTCTACTCAATATTTTTTCAATAAGAAAGATTGATTGAAAATATAAATAAAGAAAACCCTAGGTCGGCACCAATATCTCCTTTATAGCTCTCTTGAATTAAACTGTAAGTAAGTAAAATGAAAATGGTGCGTCAAAATCTTTAAACACTAAATAAGTGATGTAAACGATGTTATTTGGGTACAAAAACGATTTTTGTCTTGCGAGACCAATGCATATTGTGTAATTTGATAAGAGCTTCCATTTAATAAACTATAATAGTCGTTTCGATACCCGAGTAAAAAGTTATCTCCATTGAAAGTGGTTACTCTTTTTTACAAAATGTTTTTTTGTTTTTGAAAATGTGAACAAAATCTCCGTTCTTTTTTTCTACTCAATATTTTTTCAAAAAGAGAGATTGATTTAAAATATAAATAAACAAACCTTGATCGGCACCAATATCTCCTTTATAGCTCTATTGAATTAAACCGGAAGTAAGTAAAATGAAAATGGTGTGTCAAAAACTTTAAACAATAAATAAGTGATGTAAACGATGTTATTTGGGTACAAAAATGATTTTCCTATCGAGGAAAATGCATATTGTTTAATTTGATACGAGCTTTAATTTGATATATTATAATAATCGTTTCGATACCTCAGTCAAAATTTATCTTCGTTGAAATTTGTAACCCATATTTACCAAATGTGTTTTCTATTTTGAAAATGTGAACCACATTCATTTTCCTTTTCTCATCTCTATTTGTTTCAATAAGAGAGATTGATTAAAAATATAAATAAACAATCCTAGGTCGACATCAATATCTCTTTTATAGCTCTATTGAATTAAACCGGAAGTAAGTAAAATGAAAATGTTGCATAAAAAACTTTGAATAGTAAATAAGTGATGTAAACGATGTTATTTGGGTACAAAAACGATTTTTGTCTTGCGAGACCAATGCATATTGTGTAATTTGATAAGAGCTTCCATTTAATAAACTATAATAGTCGTTTCGATACCCGAGTAAAAAGTTATCTCCATTGAAAGTGGTTACTCTTTTTTACCAAATGTTTTTTTGTTTTTGAAAATGTGAACAAAATCTCCGTTCTTTTTTTCTACTCAATATTTTTTCAAAAAGAGAGATTGATTTAAAATATAAATAAACAAACCTTGATCGGCACCAATATCTCCTTTATAGCTCTATTGAATTAAACCGGAAGTAAGTAAAATGAAAATGGTGTGTCAAAAACTTTAAACAATAAATAAGTGATGTAAACGATGTAAACGATGTTATTTGGGTACAAAAATGATTTTCCTTTCGAGGAAAATGCATATTGTTTAATTTGATACGAGCTTTAATTTGATATATTTTAATATTCCTTTCGATACCCCAGTCAAACGTTATCTCTGTTGAAAGTTGTTAATCATATTTACCAAATGTGTTTTTGATTTTGAAAATGTGAACAACATTCATTTTCTTTTTCTCCTCCCTATTTTTTTCAATAAGAGAGATTGATTGAAAATATAAATAAACAAACCTAGGTCGGCACCAATATCTCCTTTATAGCTCTATTGAATTAAACCTGAAGTAAGTAAAATGAAAATGCTGGGTCAAAAACTTTAAACATTAAATAAATAATGTAAACAATGTTATTTGGGTACAAAAACGATTTTTTTCTTGTGTGAGCAATGCATATTGTGTAATTTGATATGAGCTTCCATTTAATAAATTATAATATTCGTTTCGATACCCGTGTAAAAAGTTATCTCCTTTGAAAGTTTTTACACTTATTTACCAAATGTTTTTTTTGTTTTTGAAAATGTGAACAACATCTCCGTTCTTTTTTTCTACTCAATATTTTTTCAATAAGAAAGATTGATTGAAAATATAAATAAAGAAAACCCTAGGTCGGCACCAATATCTCCTTTATAGCTCTATTGAATTAAACCTGAAGTAAGTAAAATGAAAATGCTGGGTCAAAAACTTTAAACACTAAATAAATAATGTAAACAATGTTATTTGGGTACAAAAACGATTTTTTTCTTGTGTGAGCAATGCATATTGTGTAATTTGATATGAGCTTCCATTTAATAAATTATAATATTCGTTTCGATACCCGTGTAAAAAGTTATCTCCTTTGAAAGTTTTTACACTTATTTACCAAATGTTTTTTTTGTTTTTGAAAATGTGAACAACATCTCCGTTCTTTTTTTCTACTCAATATTTTTTCAATAAGAAAGATTGATTGAAAATATAAATAAAGAAAACCCTAGGTCGGCACCAATATCTCCTTTATAGCTCTATTGAATTAAACCGGAAGTAAGTAAAATGAAAATGGTGCGTCAAAAACTTTAAACAATAAATAAGTGATGTAAACGATGTTATTTGGGTACAAAAATGATTTTCCTATCGAGGAAAATGCATATTGTTTAATTTGATACGAGCTTTAATTTGATATATTTTAATATTCCTTTCGATACCCCAGTCAAAAGTTATCTCTGTTGAAAGTTGTTACTCATATTTACCAAATGTGTTTTTGATTTTGAAAATGTGAACAACATTCATTTTCTTTTTCTCCTCCCTATTTTTTTCAATAAGAGAGATTGATTGAAAATATAAATAAACAAACCTAGGTCGGCACCAATATCTCCTTTATAGCTCTATTGAATTAAACCTGAAGTAAGTAAAATGAAAATGCTGGGTCAAAAACTTTAAACACTAAATAAATAATGTAAACAATGTTATTTGGGTACAAAAACGATTTTTTTCTTGTGTGAGCAATGCATATTGTGTAATTTGATATGAGCTTCCATTTAATAAATTATAATATTCGTTTCGATACCCGTGTAAAAAGTTATCTCCTTTGAAAGTTTTTACACTTATTTACCAAATGTTTTTTTTGTTTTTGAAAATGTGAACAACATCTCCGTTCTTTTTTTCTACTCAATATTTTTTCAATAAGAAAGATTGATTGAAAATATAAATAAAGAAAACCCTAGGTCGGCACCAATATCACCTTTATAGCTCTCTGGAATTAAACCGGAAGTAAGTAAAATGAAAATGGTGTGTCAAAATCTTTAAACACTAAATAAGTGATGTAAACGATGTTATTTGGGTACAAAAACGATTTTTTTCTTGCGAGACCAATGCATATTGTGTAATTTGATAAGAGCTTCCATTTAATAAACTATAATAGTCGTTTCGATACCCGAGTAAAAAGTTATCTCCATTGAAAGTGGTTACTCTTTTTTACCAAATGTTTTTTTGTTTTTGAAAATGTGAACAAAATCTCCGTTCTTTTTTTCTACTCAATATTTTTTCAAAAAGAGAGATTGATTTAAAATATAAATAAACAAACCTTGATCGGCACCAATATCTCCTTTATAGCTCTATTGAATTAAACCGGAAGTAAGTAAAATGAAAATGGTGTGTCAAAAACTTTAAACAATAAATAAGTGATGTAAACGATGTTATTTGGGTACAAAAATGATTTTCCTATCGAGGAAAATGCATATTGTTTAATTTGATACGAGCTTTAATTTGATATATTTTAATATTCCTTTCGATACCCCAGTCAAAAGTTATCTCTGTTGAAAGTTGTTACTCATATTTACCAAATGTGTTTTTGATTTTGAAAATGTGAACAACATTCATTTTCTTTTTCTCCTCCCTATTTTTTTCAATAAGAGAGATTGATTGAAAATATAAATAAACAAACCTAGGTCGGCACCAATATCTCCTTTATAGCTCTATTGAATTAAACCTGAAGTAAGTAAAATGAAAATGCTGGGTCAAAAACTTTAAACACTAAATAAATAATGTAAACAATGTTATTTGGGTACAAAAACGATTTTTTTCTTGTGTGAGCAATGCATATTGTGTAATTTGATATGAGCTTCCATTTAATAAATTATAATATTCGTTTCGATACCCGTGTAAAAAGTTATCTCCTTTGAAAGTTTTTACACTTATTTACCAAATGTTTTTTTTGTTTTTGAAAATGTGAACAACATCTCCGTTCTTTTTTTCTACTCAATATTTTTTCAAAAAGAGAGATTGATTTAAAATATAAATAAACAAACCTTGATCGGCACCAATATCTCCTTTATAGCTCTATTGAATTAAACCGGAAGTAAGTAAAATGAAAATGGTGCGTCAAAAACTTTAAACAATAAATAAGTGATGTAAACGATGTTATTTGGGTACAAAAATGATTTTCCTATCGAGGAAAATGCATATTGTTTAATTTGATACGAGCTTTAATTTGATATATTTTAATATTCCTTTCGATACCCCAGTCAAAAGTTATCTCTGTTGAAAGTTGTTACTCATATTTACCAAATGTGTTTTTGATTTTGAAAATGTGAACAACATTCATTTTCTTTTTCTCCTCCCTATTTTTTTCAATAAGAGAGATTGATTGAAAATATAAATAAACAAACCTAGGTCAGCACCAATATCTCCTTTATAGCTCTATTGAATTAAACCTGAAGTAAGTAAAATGAAAATGCTGGGTCAAAAACTTTAAACACTAAATAAATAATGTAAACAATGTTATTTGGGTACAAAAACGATTTTTTTCTTGTGTGAGCAATGCATATTGTGTAATTTGATATGAGCTTCCATTTAATAAATTATAATATTCGTTTCGATACCCGTGTAAAAAGTTATCTCCTTTGAAAGTTTTTACACTTATTTACCAAATGTTTTTTTTGTTTTTGAAAATGTGAACAACATCTCCGTTCTTTTTTTCTACTCAATATTTTTTCAATAAGAAAGATTGATTGAAAATATAAATAAGGAAAACCCTAGGTCGGCACCAATATCTCCTTTATAGCTCTCTTGAATTAAACTGTAAGTAAGTAAAATGAAAATGGTGCGTCAAAATCTTTAAACACTAAATAAGTGATGTAAACGATGTTATTTGGGTACAAAAACGATTTTTGTCTTGCGAGACCAATGCATATTGTGTAATTTGATAAGAGCTTCCATTTAATAAACTATAATAGTCGTTTCGATACCCGAGTAAAAAGTTATCTCCATTGAAAGTGGTTACTCTTTTTTACCAAATGTTTTTTTGTTTTTGAAAATGTGAACAAAATCTCCGTTCTTTTTTTCTACTCAATATTTTTTCAAAAAGAGAGATTGATTTAAAATATAAATAAACAAACCTTGATCGGCACCAATATCTCCTTTATAGCTCTATTGAATTAAACCGGAAGTAAGTAAAATGAAAATGGTGTGTCAAAAACTTTAAACAATAAATAAGTGATGTAAACGATGTTATTTGGGTACAAAAATGATTTTCCTATCGAGGAAAATGCATATTGTTTAATTTGATACGAGCTTTAATTTGATATATTATAATAATCGTTTCGATACCTCAGTCAAAATTTATCTTCGTTGAAAGTTGTAACTCATATTTACGAAATGTGTTTTCTATTTTGAAAATGTGAACCACATTCATTTTCTTTTTCTCTTCTCTATTTGTTTCAATAAGAGAGATTGATTAAAAATATAAATAAACAATCCTAGGTCGACATCAATATCTCTTTTATAGCTCTATTGAATTAAACCGGAAGTAAGTAAAATGAAAATGTTGCATAAAAAACTTTGAATAGTAAATAAGTGATGTAAACGATGTTATTTGGGTACAAAAACGATTTTTGTCTTGCGAGACCAATGCATATTGTGTAATTTGATAAGAGCTTCCATTTAATAAACTATAATAGTCGTTTCGATACCCGAGTAAAAAGTTATCTCCATTGAAAGTGGTTACTCTTTTTTACCAAATGTTTTTTTGTTTTTGAAAATGTGAACAAAATCTCCGTTCTTTTTTTCTACTCAATATTTTTTCAAAAAGAGAGATTGATTTAAAATATAAATAAACAAACCTTGATCGGCACCAATATCTCCTTTATAGCTCTATTGAATTAAACCGGAAGTAAGTAAAATGAAAATGGTGTGTCAAAAACTTTAAACAATAAATAAGTGATGTAAACGATGTTATTTGGGTACAAAAATGATTTTCCTATCGAGGAAAATGCATATTGTTTAATTTGATACGAGCTTTAATTTGATATATTATAATAATCGTTTCGATACCTCAGTCAAAATTTATCTTCGTTGAAAGTTGTAACTCATATTTACGAAATGTGTTTTCTATTTTGAAAATGTGAACCACATTCATTTTCTTTTTCTCTTCTCTATTTGTTTCAATAAGAGAGATTGATTAAAAATATAAATAAACAAACCTAGGTCGGCATCAATATCTCCTTTATAGCTGTATTGAATTTAACCGGAAGTAAGTAAAATGAAAATGTTGCGTCAAAAACTTTAAATATTAAATAAGTGATGTAAACGATGTTATTTCGGTACAAAAATGATTTTACTTTTGAGGAAAATGCATATTGTTTAATTTGATACGAGCTTAAATTTGATATATTATAATATTCGTTTAGATACCTCAGTCAAAATTTATCTCCGTTGAAAGTTGTAACCCATATTTACCAAATGTGTTTTCTATTTTGAAAATGTGAACCACATTCATTTTCCTTTTCTCATCTCTATTTGTTCCAATAAGAGAGATTGATTAAAAATATAAATAAACAATCCTAGGTCGACATCAATATCTCTTTTATAGCTCTATTGAATTAAACCGGAAGTAAGTAAAATGAAAATGTTGCATAAAAAACTTTAAATAGTAAATAAGTGATGTAAACGATGTTATTTGGGTACCAAAACGATTTTTGTCTTGCGAGACCAATGCATATTGTGTAATTTGATAAGAGCTTCGATTTAATAAACTATAATAGTCGTTTCGATACCCGAGTAAAAAGTTATCTCCATTGAAAGTGGTTACTCTTTTTTACCAAATGTTTTTTTGTTTTTGAAAATGTGAACAAAATCTCCGTTCTTTTTTTCTACTCAATATTTTTTTGAAAAAGAGAGATTGATTTAAAATATAAATAAACAAACCTTGATCGGCACCAATATCTCCTTTATAGCTCTATTCAATTTAACCGGAAGTAAGTAAAATGAAAATGTTGCGTCAAAAACTTTAAATATTAAATAAGTTATGTAAACGATGTTATTTCGGTACAAAAATGATTTTCCTATCGAGGAAAATGCATATTGTTTAATTTGATACGAGCTTTAATTTGATATATTATAATAATCGTTTCGATACCTCAGTCAAAATTTATCTTCGTTGAAAGTTGTAACTCATATTTACGAAATGTGTTTTCTATTTTGAAAATGTGAACCACATTCATTTTCTTTTTCTCTTCTCTATTTGTTTCAATAAGAGAGATTGATTAAAAATATAAATAAACAAACCTAGGTCGGCATCAATATCTCCTTTATAGCTCTATTGAATTTAACCGGAAGTAAGTAAAATGAAAATGTTGCGTCAAAAACTTTAAATATTAAATAAGTGATGTAAACGATGTTATTTCGGTACAAAAATGATTTTACTTTTGAGGAAAATGCATATTGTTTAATTTGATACGAGCTTTAATTTGATATATTATAATATTCGTTTCGATACCTCAGTCAAAATTTATCTCCGTTGAAATTTGTAACCCATATTTACCAAATGTGTTTTCTATTTTGAAAATGTGAACCACATTCATTTTCCTTTTCTCATCTCTATTTGTTTCAATAAGAGAGATTGATTAAAAATATAAATAAACAATCCTAGGTCGACATCAATATCTCTTTTATAGCTATATTGAATTAAACCGGAAGTAAGTAAAATGAAAATGTTGCATAAAAAACTTTAAATAGTAAATAAGTGATGTAAACGATGTTATTTGGGTACAAAAACGATTTTTGTCTTGCGAGACCAATGCATATTGTGTAATTTGATAAGAGCTTCCATTTAATAAACTATAATAGTCGTTTCGACACCCGAGTAAAAAGTTATCTCCATTGAAAGTGGTTACTCTTTTTTACCAAATGTTTTTTTGTTTTTGAAAATGTGAACAAAATCTCCGTTCTTTTTTTCTACTCAATATTTTTTCAAAAAGAGAGATTGATTTAAAATATAAATAAACAAACCTTGATCGGCACCAATATCTCCTTTATAGCTCTATTGAATTAAACCGGAAGTAAGTAAAATGAAAATGGTGTGTCAAAAACTTTAAACAATAAATAAGTGATGTAAACGATGTTATTTGGGTACAAAAATGATTTTCCTATCGAGGAAAATGCATATTGTTTAATTTGATACGAGCTTTAATTTGATATATTATAATAATCGTTTCGATACCTCAGTCAAAATTTATCTTCGTTGAAAGTTGTAACTCATATTTACGAAATGTGTTTTCTATTTTGAAAATGTGAACCACATTCATTTTCCTTTTCTCTTCTCTATTTGTTTCAATAAGAGAGATTGATTAAAAATATAAATAAACAAACCTAGGTCGGCATCAATATCTCCTTTATAGCTGTATTGAATTTAACCGGAAGTAAGTAAAATGAAAATGTTGCGTCAAAAACTTTAAATATTAAATAAGTGATGTAAACGATATTATTTCGGTACAAAAATGATTTTACTATGCATATTGTTTAATTTGATACGAGCTTTAATTTGATATATTATAATATTCGTTTCGATACCTCAGTCAAAATTTATCCCCGTTGAAAGTTGTAACCCATATTTACCAAATGTGTTTTCTATTTTGAAAATGTGAACCACATTCATTTTCCTTTTCTCATCTCTATTTGTTTCAATAAGAGAGATTGATTAAAAATATAAATAAACAATCCTAGGTCGACATCAATATCTCTTTTATAGCTCTATTGAATTAAACCGGAAGTAAGTAAAATGAAAATGTTGCATAAAAAACTTTAAATAGTAAATAAGTGATGTAAACGATGTTATTTGGGTACAAAAACGATTTTTGTCTTGCGAGACCAATGCATATTGTGTAATTTGATAAGAGCTTCCATTTAATAAACTATAATAGTCGTTTCGATACCCGAGTAAAAAGTTATCTCCATTGAAAGTGGTTACTCTTTTTTACCAAATGTTTTTTTGTTTTTGAAAATGTGAACAAAATCTCCGTTCTTTTTTTCTACTCAATATTTTTTCAAAAAGAGAGATTGATTTAAAATATAAATAAACAAACCTTGATCGGCACCAATATCTCCTTTATAGCTCTATTGAATTAAACCGGAAGTAAGTAAAATGAAAATGGTGTGTCAAAAACTTTAAACAATAAATAAGTGATGTAAACGATGTTATTTGGGTACAAAAATGATTTTCCTATCGAGGAAAATGCATATTGTTTAATTTGATACGAGCTTTAATTTGATATATTATAATAATCGTTTCGATACCTCAGTCAAAATTTATCTTCGTTGAAAGTTGTAACTCATATTTACGAAATGTGTTTTCTATTTTGAAAATGTGAACCACATTCATTTTCCTTTTCTCATCTCTATTTGTTTCAATAAGAGAGATTGATTAAAAATATAAATAAACAATCCTAGGTCGACATCAATATCTCTTTTATAGCTCTATTGAATTTAACCGGAAGTAAGTAAAATGAAAATGTTGCGTCAAAAACTTTAAATATTAAATAAGTGATGTAAACGATGTTATTTCGGTACAAAAATGATTTTACTTTTGAGGAAAATGCATATTGTTTAATTTGATACGAGCTTTAATTTGATATATTATAATATTCGTTTCGATACCTCAGTCAAAATTTATCTCCGTTGAAAGTTGTAACCCATATTTACCAAATGTGTTTTCTATTTTGAAAATGTGAACCACATTCATTTTCCTTTTCTCATCTCTATTTGTTTCAATAAGAGAGATTGATTAAAAATATAAATAAACAATCCTAGGTCGACATCAATATCTCTTTTATAGCTCTATTGAATTAAACCGGAAGTAAGTAAAATGAAAATGTTGCATAAAAAACTTTAAATAGTAAATAAGTGATGTAAACGATGTTATTTGGGTACAAAAACGATTTTTGTCTTGCGAGACCAATGCATATTGTGTAATTTGATAAGAGCTTCCATTTAATAAACTATAATAGTCGTTTCGATACCCGAGTAAAAAGTTATCTCCATTGAAAGTGGTTACTCTTTTTTACCAAATGTTTTTTTGTTTTTGAAAATGTGAACAAAATCTCCGTTCTTTTTTTCTACTCAATATTTTTTCAAAAAGAGAGATTGATTTAAAATATAAATAAACAAACCTTGATCGGCACCAATATCTCCTTTATAGCTCTATTGAATTAAACCGGAAGTAAGTAAAATGAAAATGGTGCGTCAAAAACTTTAAACAATAAATAAGTGATGTAAACGATGTTATTTGGGTACAAAAATGATTTTCCTATCGAGGAAAATGCATATTGTTTAATTTGATACGAGCTTTAATTTGATATATTATAATAATCGTTTCGATACCTCAGTCAAAATTTATCTTCGTTGAAAGTTGTAACTCATATTTACGAAATGTGTTTTCTATTTTGAAAATGTGAACCACATTCATTTTCTTTTTCTCTTCTCTATTTGTTTCAATAAGAGAGATTGATTAAAAATATAAATAAACAAACCTAGGTCGGCATCAATATCTCATTTATAGCTCTATTGAATTTAACCGGAAGTAAGTAAAATGAAAATGTTGCGTCAAAAACTTTAAATATTAAATAAGTGATGTAAACGATGTTATTTCGGTACAAAAATGATTTTACTTTTGAGGAAAATGCATATTGTTTAATTTGATACGAGCTTTAATTTGATATATTATAATATTCGTTTCGATACCTCAGTCAAAATTTATCTCCGTTGAAAGTTGTAACCCATATTTACCAAATGTGTTTTCTATTTTGAAAATGTGAACCACATTCATTTTCCTTTTCTCATCTCTATTTGTTTCAATAAGACAGATTGATTAAAAATATAAATAAACAATCCTAGGTCGACATCAATATCTCTTTTATAGCTCTATTGAATTAAACCGGAAGTAAGTAAAATGAAAATGTTGCATAAAAAACTTTAAATAGTAAATAAGTGATGTAAACGATGTTATTTGGGTACAAAAACGATTTTTGTCTTGCGAGACCAATGCATATTGTGTAATTTGATAAGAGCTTCCATTTAATAAACTATAATACTCGTTTCGATACCCGAGTAAAAAGTTATCTCCATTGAAAGTGGTTACTCTTTTTTACCAAATGTTTTTTTGTTTTTGAAAATGTGAACAAAATCTCCGTTCTTTTTTTCTACTCAATATTTTTTCAAAAAGAGAGATTGATTTAAAATATAAATAAACAAACCTTGATCGGCACCAATATCTCCTTTATAGCTCTATTGAATTAAACCGGAAGTAAGTAAAATGAAAATGGTGCGTCAAAAACTTTAAACAATAAATAAGTGATGTAAACGATGTTATTTGGGTACAAAAATGATTTTCCTATCGAGGAAAATGCATATTTTTTAATTTGATACGAGCTTTAATTTGATATATTATAATAATCGTTTCGATACCTCAGTCAAAATTTATCTTCGTTGAAAGTTGTGACTCATATTTACGAAATGTGTTTTCTATTTTGAAAATGTGAACCACATTCATTTTCTTTTTCTCTTCTCTATTTGTTTCAATAAGAGAGATTGATTAAAAATATAAATAAACAAACCTAGGTCGGCATCAATATCTCATTTATAGCTCTATTGAATTTAACCGGAAGTAAGTAAAATGAAAATGTTGCGTCAAAAACTTTAAATATTAAATAAGTGATGTAAACGATGTTATTTTGGTACAAAAATGATTTTACTTTTGAGGAAAATGCATATTGTTTAATTTGATACGAGCTTTAATTTGATATATTATAATATTCGTTTCGATACCTCAGTCAAAATTTATCTCCGTTGAAAGTTGTAACCCATATTTACCAAATGTGTTTTCTATTTTGAAAATGTGAACCACATTCATTTTCCTTTTCTCATCTCTATTTGTTTCAATAAGACAGATTGATTAAAAATATAAATAAACAATCCTAGGTCGACATCAATATCTCTTTTATAGCTCTATTGAATTAAACCGGAAGTAAGTAAAATGAAAATGTTGCATAAAAAACTTTAAATAGTAAATAAGTGATGTAAACGATGTTATTTGGGTACAAAAACGATTTTTGTCTTGCGAGACCAATGCATATTGTGTAATTTGATAAGAGCTTCCATTTAATAAACTATAATAGTCGTTTCGATACCCGAGTAAAAAGTTATCTCCATTGAAAGTGGTTACTCTTTTTTACCAAATGTTTTTTTGTTTTTGAAAATGTGAACAAAATCTCCGTTCTTTTTTTCTACTCAATATTTTTTCAAAAAGAGAGATTGATTTAAAATATAAATAAACAAACCTTGATCGGCACCAATATCTCCTTTATAGCTCTATTGAATTAAACCGGAAGTAAGTAAAATGAAAATGGTGCGTCAAAAACTTTAAACAATAAATAAGTGATGTAAACGATGTTATTTGGGTACAAAAATGATTTTCCTATCGAGGAAAATGCATATTTTTTAATTTGATACGAGCTTTAATTTGATATATTATAATAATCGTTTCGATACCTCAGTCAAAATTTATCTTCGTTGAAAGTTGTGACTCATATTTACGAAATGTGTTTTCTATTTTGAAAATGTGAACCACATTCATTTTCTTTTTCTCTTCTCTATTTGTTTCAATAAGAGAGATTGATTAAAAATATAAATAAACAAACCTAGGTCGGCATCAATATCTCCTTTATAGCTCTATTGAATTTAACCGGAATTAAGTAAAATGAAAATGTTGCGTCAAAAACTTTAAATATTAAATAAGTGATGTAAACGATGTTATTTCGGTACAAAAATGATTTTACTTTTGAGGAAAATGCATATTGTTTAATTTGATACGAGCTTTAATTTGATATATTATAATATTCGTTTCGATACCTCAGTCAAAATTTATCTCCGTTGAAATTTGTAACCCATATTTACCAAATGTGTTTTCTATTTTGAAAATGTGAACCACATTCATTTTCCTTTTCTCATCTCTATTTGTTTCAATAAGAGAGATTGATTAAAAATATAAATAAACAATCCTAGGTCGACATCAATATCTCTTTTATAGCTCTATTGAATTAAACCGGAAGTAAGTAAAATGAAAATGTTGCATAAAAAACTTTGAATAGTAAATAAGTGATGTAAACGATGTTATTTGGGTACAAAAACGATTTTTGTCTTGCGAGACCAATGCATTTTGTGTAATTTGATAAGAGCTTCCATTTAATAAACTATAATAGTCGTTTCGATACCCGAGTAAAAAGTTATCTCCATTGAAAGTGGTTACTCTTTTTTACCAAATGTTTTTTTGTTTTTGAAAATGTGAACAAAATCTCCGTTCTTTTTTTCTACTCAATATTTTTTCAAAAAGAGAGATTGATTTAAAATATAAATAAACAAACCTTGATCGGCACCAATATCTCCTTTATAGCTCTATTGAATTAAACCGGAAGTAAGTAAAATGAAAATGGTGTGTCAAAAACTTTAAACAATAAATAAGTGATGTAAACGATGTTATTTGGGTACAAAAATGATTTTCCTATCGAGGAAAATGCATATTGTTTAATTTGATACGAACTTTAATTTGATATATTATAATAATCGTTTCGATACCTCAGTCAAAATTTATCTTCGTTGAAAGTTGTAACTCATATTTACGAAATGTGTTTTCTATTTTGAAAATGTGAACCACATTCATTTTCTTTTTCTCTTCTCTATTTGTTTCAATAAGAGAGATTGATTAAAAATATAAATAAACAAACCTAGGTCGGCAGCAATATCTCCTTTATAGCTCTATTGAATTTAACCGGAAGTAAGTAAAATGAAAATGTTGCGTCAAAAACTTTAAATATTAAATAAGTGATGTAAACGATGTTATTTCGGTACAAAAATGATTTTACTTTTGAGGAAAATGCATATTGTTTAATTTGATACGAGCTTTAATTTGATATATTATAATATTCGTTTCGATACCTCAGTCAAAATTTATCTCCGTTGAAATTTGTAACCCATATTTACCAAATGTGTTTTCTATTTTGAAAATGTGAACCACATTCATTTTCCTTTTTCTCATCTCTATTTGTTTCAATAAGAGAGATTGATTAAAAATATAAATAAACAATCCTAGGTCGACATCAATATCTCTTTTATAGCTCTATTGAATTAAACCGGAAGTAAGTAAAATGAAAATGTTGCATAAAAAACTTTAAATAGTAAATAAGTGATGTAAACGATGTTATTTGGGTACAAAAACGATTTTTGTCTTGCGAGACCAATGCATATTGTGTAATTTGATAAGAGCTTCCATTTAATAAACTATAATAGTTGTTTCGATACCCGAGTAAAAAGTTATCTCCATTGAAAGTGGTTACTCTTTTTTACCAAATGTTTTTTTGTTTTGAAAATGTGAACAAAATCTCCGTTTTTTTTTTCTACTCAATATTTTTTTCAAAAAGAGAGATTGATTTAAAATATAAATAAACAAACCTTGATCGGCACCAATATCTCCTTTATAGCTCTATTGAATTAAACCGGAAGTAAGTAAAATGAAAATGGTGTGTCAAAAACTTTTAAACCAATAAATAAGTGATGTAAACGATGTTATTTGGGTACAAAAATGATTTTCCTATCGAGGAAAAATGCATATTGTTTAATTTGATACGTGCTTTAATTTGATATATTATAATAATCGTTTCGATACCTCAGTCAAAATTTATATTCGTTGAAAGTTGTAACTCATATTTACGAAATGTGTTTTCTATTTTGAAAATGTGAACCACATTCATTTTCTTTTTCTCTTCTCTATTTGTTTCAATAAGAGAGATTGATTAAAAATATAAATAAACAAACCTAGGTCGGCATCAATATCTCCTTTATAGCTGTATTGAATTTAACCGGAAGTAAGTAAAATGAAAATGTTGCGTCAAAAACTTTAAATATTAAATAAGTGATGTAAACGATGTTATTTCGGTACAAAAATGATTTTACTTTTGAGGAAAATGCATATTGTTTAATTTGATACGAGCTTTAATTTGATATATTATAATATTCGTTTCGATACCTCAGTCAAAATTTATCTCCGTTGAAGTTGTAACCCATATTTACCAAATGTGTTTTTCTATTTTGAAAATGTGAACCACATTCATTTTCCTTTTCTCATCTCTATTTGTTCCAATAAGAGAGATTGATTAAAAATATAAATAAACAATCCTAGTCGACATCAATATCTCTTTTATAGCTCTATTGAATTAAACCGGAAGTAAGTAAAATGAAAATGTTGCATAAAAAACTTTAAATAGTAAATAAGTGATGTAAACGATGTTATTTGGGTACCAAAACGATTTTTGTCTTGCGAGACCAATGCATATTGTGTAATTTGATAAGAGCTTCGATTTAATAAACTATAATAGTCGTTTCGATACCCGAGTAAAAAGTTATCTCCATGAAAGTGGTTACTATTTTTTACCAAATGTTTTTTTGTTTTTTGAAAATGTGAACAAAATCTCCGTTCTTTTTTTCTACTCAATATTTTTTTTGAAAAAAAGAGATTGATTTAAAATATAAATAAACAAACCTTGATCGGCACCAATATCTCCTTTATAGCTCTATTCAATTTAACCGGAAGTAAGTAAAATGAAAATGTTGCGTCAAAAACTTTAAATATTAAATAAGTGATGTAAACGATGTTATTTCGGTACAAAAATGATTTTCCTATCGAGGAAAATGCATATTGTTTTAATTTGATACGAGCTTTAATTTGATATATTATAATATTCGTTTCGATACCTCAGTCAAAATTTATCTCCGTTGAAATTTGTAACCCATATTTACCAAATGTGTTTTCTATTTTGAAAATGTGAACCACATTCATTTTCCTTTTCTCATCTCTATTTGTTTCAATAAGAGAGATTGATTAAAAATATAAATAAACAATCCTACGTCGACATCAATATCTCTTTTATAGCTCTATTGAATTAAACCGGAAGTAAGTAAAATGAAAATGTTGCGTCAAGAACTTTAAATATTAAATAAGTGATGTAAACGATGTTATTTCGGTACAAAAATGATTTTACTTTTGAGGAAAATGCATATTGTTTAATTTGATACGAGCTTTAATTTGATATATTATAATATTCGTTTCGATACCTCAGTCAAAATTTATCTCCGTTGAAATTTGTAACCCATATTTACCAAATGTGTTTTCTATTTTGAAAATGTGAACCACATTCATTTTCCTTTTCTCATCTCTATTTGTTTCAATAAGAGAGATTGATTAAAAATATAAATAAACAATCCTAGGTCGACATCAATATCTCTTTTATAGCTATATTGAATTAAACCGGAAGTAAGTAAAATGAAAATGTTGCATAAAAAACTTTAAATAGTAAATAAGTGATGTAAACGATGTTATTTGGGTACAAAAACGATTTTTGTCTTGCGAGACCAATGCATATTGTGTAATTTGATAAGAGCTTCCATTTAATAAATTATAATATTCGTATGGATACCGGAGTAAAAAGTTATCTCCATTGAAAGTGGTTACTCTTTTTTAGCAAATGTTTTTTTGTTTTTGAAAATGTGAACAAAATCTCCGTTCTTTTTTTCTACTCAATATTTTTTCAATAAGAGAGATTGATTGAAAATATAAATAAAAAAACCTTGATCGGCACCAATATCTCCTTTATAGCTCTATTGAATTAAACCGGAAGTAAGTAAAATGAAAATGATGCGTCAAAATCTTTAAACACTAAATAAGTGATGTAAACGATGTTATTTGCGTACAAAAACGATTGTTTTCTTGCGAGACCAATGCATATTGTGTAATTGGATACGAGCTTCCATTTAATAAATTATAATATTCGTTTGGATACCCGAGTAAAAAGTTATCTCCATTGAAAGTGGTTACTCTTTTTTACCAAATGTTTTTTTGTTTTTGAAAATGTGAACAAAATCTCCGTTCTTTTTTTTCTACTCAATATTTTTTCAATAAGAGAGATTAATTGAAAATATAAATAAACAAATCTTGATCGGCACCAATATCTCCTTTATAGCTCTATTGAATTAAACCGGAAGTAAGTAAAATGAAAATGGTGTGTCAAAAACTTTAAACAATAAATAAGTGATGTAAACGATGTTATTTGGGTAAAAAAAATGATTTTCCTATCGAGGAAAATGCATATTGTTTAATTTGATACGAGCTTTAATTTGATATATTATAATAATCGTTTCGATACCTCAGTCAAAATTTATCTTCGTTGAAAGTTGTAACTCATATTTACGAAATGTGTTTTCTATTTTGAAAATGTGAACCACATTCATTTTCTTTTTCTCTTCTCTATTTGTTTCAATAAGAGAGATTGATTAAAAATATAAATAAACAAACCTAGGTCGGCATCAATATCTCTTTTATAGCTGTATTGAATTAAACCGGAAGTAAGTAAAATGAAAATGTTGCATAAAAAACTTTAAATAGTAAATAAGTGATGTAAACGATGTTATTTGGGTACAAAAACGATTTTTGTCTTGTGAGACCAATGCATATTGTGTAATTTGATAAGAGCTTCCATTTAATAAACTATAATAGTCGTTTCGATACCCGAGTAAAAAGTTATCTCCATTGAAAGTGGTTACTCTTTTTTACCAAATGTTTTTTTGTTTTTGAAAATGTGAACAAAATCTCCGTTCTTTTTTTCTACTCAATATTTTTTCAAAAAGAGAGATTGATTTAAAATATAAATAAACAAACCTTGATCGGCACCAATATCTCCTTTATAGCTCTATTGAATTAAACCGGAAGTAAGTAAAATGAAAATGGTGTGTCAAAAACTTTAAACAATAAATAAGTGATGTAAACGATGTTATTTGGGTACAAAAATGATTTCCCTATCGAGGAAAATGCATATTGTTTAATTTGATACGAGCTTTAATTTGATATATTATAATAATCGTTTCGATACCTCAGTCAAAATTTATCTTCGTTGAAAGTTGTAACTCATATTTACGAAATGTGTTTTCTATTTTGAAAATGTGAACCACATTCATTTTCTTTTTCTCTTCTCTATTTGTTTCAATAAGAGAGATTGATTAAAAATATAAATAAACAAACCTAGGTCGGCATCAATATCTCTTTTATAGCTGTATTGAATTAAACCGGAAGTAAGTAAAATGAAAATGTTGCATAAAAAACTTTAAATAGTAAATAAGTGATGTAAACGATGTTATTTGGGTACAAAAACGATTTTTGTCTTGCGAGACCAATGCATATTGTGTAATTTGATAAGAGCTTCCATTTAATAAACTATAATAGTCGTTTCGATACCCGAGTAAAAAGTTATCTCCATTGAAAGTGGTTACTCTTTTTTACCAAATGTTTTTTTGTTTTTGAAAATGTGAACAAAATCTCCGTTCTTTTTTTCTACTCAATATTTTTTCAAAAAGAGAGATTGATTTAAAATATAAATAAACAAACCTTGATCGGCACCAATATCTCCTTTATAGCTCTATTGAATTAAACCGGAAGTAAGTAAAATGAAAATGGTGTGTCAAAAACTTTAAACAATAAATAAGTGATGTAAACGATGTTATTTGGGTACAAAAATGATTTTCCAATCGAGGAAAATGCATATTGTTTAATTTGATACGAGCTTTAATTTGATATATTATAATAATCGTTTCGATACCTCAGTCAAAATTTATCTTCGTTGAAAGTTGTAACTCATATTTACGAAATGTGTTTTCTATTTTGAAAATGTGAACCACATTCATTTTCTTTTTCTCTTCTCTATTTGTTTCAATAAGAGAGATTGATTAAAAATATAAATAAACAATCCTAGGTCGACATCAATATCTCTTTTATAGCTCTATTGAATTAAACCGGAAGTAAGTAAAATGAAAATGTTGCATAAAAAAATTTAAATAGTAAATAAGTGATGTAAACGATGTTATTTGGGTACAAAAACGATTTTTGTCTTGCGAGACCAATGCATATTGTGTAATTTGATAAGAGCTTCCATTTAATAAACTATAATACTCGTTTCGATACCCGAGTAAAAAGTTATCTCCATTGAAAGTGGTTACTCTTTTTTACCAAATGTTTTTTTGTTTTTGAAAATGTGAACAAAATCTCCGTTCTTTTTTTCTACTCAATATTTTTTCAAAAAGAGAGATTGATTTAAAATATAAATAAACAAACCTTGATCGGCACCAATATCTCCTTTATAGCTCTATTGAATTAAACCGGAAGTAAGTAAAATGAAAATGGTGCGTCAAAAACTTTAAACAATAAATAAGTGATGTCAACGATGTTATTTGGGTACAAAAATGATTTTCCTATCGAGGAAAATGCATATTGTTTAATTTGATACGAGCTTTAATTTGATATATTATAATAATCGTTTCGATACCTCAGTCAAAATTTATCTTCGTTGAAAGTTGTAACTCATATTTACGAAATGTGTTTTCTATTTTGAAAATGTGAACCACATTCATTTTCTTTTTCTCTTCTCTATTTGTTTCAATAAGAGAGATTGATTAAAAATATAAATAAACAAACCTAGGTCGGTAGCAATATCTCCTTTATAGCTCTATTGAATTTAACCGGAAGTAAGTAAAATGAAAATGTTGCGTCAAAAACTTTAAATATTAAATAAGTGATGTAAACGATGTTATTTCGGTACAAAAATGATTTTACTTTTGAGGAAAATGCATATTGTTTAATTTGATACGAGCTTTAATTTGATATATTATAATATTCGTTTCGATACCTCAGTCAAAATTTATCTCCGTTGAAATTTGTAACCCATATTTACCAAATGTGTTTTCTATTTTGAAAATGTGAACCACATTCATTTTCCTTTTCTCATCTCTATTTGTTTCAATAAGAGAGATTGATTAAAAATATAAATAAACAATCCTAGGTCGACATCAATATCTCTTTTATAGCTATATTGAATTAAACCGGAAGTAAGTAAAATGAAAATGTTGCATAAAAAACTTTAAATAGTAAATAAGTGATGTAAACGATGTTATTTGGGTACAAAAACGATTTTTGTCTTGCGAGACCAATGCATATTGTGTAATTTGATAAGAGCTTCCATTTAATAAATTATAATATTCGTATGGATACCGGAGTAAAAAGTTATCTCCATTGAAAGTGGTTACTCTTTTTTAGCAAATGTTTTTTTGTTTTTGAAAATGTGAACAAAATCTCCGTTCTTTTTTTCTACTCAATATTTTTTCAATAAGAGAGATTGATTGAAAATATAAATAAAAAAACCTTGATCGGCACCAATATCTCCTTTATAGCTCTATTGAATTAAACCGGAAGTAAGTAAAATGAAAATGATGCGTCAAAATCTTTAAACACTAAATAAGTGATGTAAACGATGTTATTTGCGTACAAAAACGATTGTTTTCTTGCGAGACCAATGCATATTGTGTAATTGGATACGAGCTTCCATTTAATAAATTATAATATTCGTTTGGATACCCGAGTAAAAAGTTATCTCCATTGAAAGTGGTTACTCTTTTTTACCAAATGTTTTTTTGTTTTTGAAAATGTGAACAAAATCTCCGTTCTTTTTTTTCTACTCAATATTTTTTCAATAAGAGAGATTAATTGAAAATATAAATAAACAAATCTTGATCGGCACCAATATCTCCTTTATAGCTCTATTGAATTAAACCGGAAGTAAGTAAAATGAAAATGGTGTGTCAAAAACTTTAAACAATAAATAAGTGATGTAAACGATGTTATTTGGGTAAAAAAATGATTTTCCTATCGAGGAAAATGCATATTGTTTAATTTGATACGAGCTTTAATTTGATATATTATAATAATCGTTTCGATACCTCAGTCAAAATTTATCTTCGTTGAAAGTTGTAACTCATATTTACGAAATGTGTTTTCTATTTTGAAAATGTGAACCACATTCATTTTCTTTTTCTCTTCTCTATTTGTTTCAATAAGAGAGATTGATTAAAAATATAAATAAACAAACCTAGGTCGGCATCAATATCTCTTTTATAGCTGTATTGAATTAAACCGGAAGTAAGTAAAATGAAAATGTTGCATAAAAAACTTTAAATAGTAAATAAGTGATGTAAACGATGTTATTTGGGTACAAAAACGATTTTTGTCTTGTGAGACAAATGCATATTGTGTAATTTGATAAGAGCTTCCATTTAATAAACTATAATAGTCGTTTCGATACCCGAGTAAAAAGTTATCTCCATTGAAAGTGGTTACTCTTTTTTACCAAATGTTTTTTTGTTTTTGAAAATGTGAACAAAATCTCCGTTCTTTTTTTCTACTCAATATTTTTTCAAAAAGAGAGATTGATTTAAAATATAAATAAACAAACCTTGATCGGCACCAATATCTCCTTTATAGCTCTATTGAATTAAACCGGAAGTAAGTAAAATGAAAATGGTGTGTCAAAAACTTTAAACAATAAATAAGTGATGTAAACGATGTTATTTGGGTACAAAAATGATTTCCCTATCGAGGAAAATGCATATTGTTTAATTTGATACGAGCTTTAATTTGATATATTATAATAATCGTTTCGATACCTCAGTCAAAATTTATCTTCGTTGAAAGTTGTAACTCATATTTACGAAATGTGTTTTCTATTTTGAAAATGTGAACCACATTCATTTTCTTTTTCTCTTCTCTATTTGTTTCAATAAGAGAGATTGATTAAAAATATAAATAAACAAACCTAGGTCGGCATCAATATCTCTTTTATAGCTGTATTGAATTAAACCGGAAGTAAGTAAAATGAAAATGTTGCATAAAAAACTTTAAATAGTAAATAAGTGATGTAAACGATGTTATTTGGGTACAAAAACGATTTTTGTCTTGCGAGACCAATGCATATTGTGTAATTTGATAAGAGCTTCCATTTAATAAACTATAATAGTCGTTTCGATACCCGAGTAAAAAGTTATCTCCATTGAAAGTGGTTACTCTTTTTTACCAAATGTTTTTTTGTTTTTGAAAATGTGAACAAAATCTCCGTTCTTTTTTTCTACTCAATATTTTTTCAAAAAGAGAGATTGATTTAAAATATAAATAAACAAACCTTGATCGGCACCAATATCTCCTTTATAGCTCTATTGAATTAAACCGGAAGTAAGTAAAATGAAAATGGTGTGTCAAAAACTTTAAACAATAAATAAGTGATGTAAACGATGTTATTTGGGTACAAAAATGATTTTCCAATCGAGGAAAATGCATATTGTTTAATTTGATACGAGCTTTAATTTGATATATTATAATAATCGTTTCGATACCTCAGTCAAAATTTATCTTCGTTGAAAGTTGTAACTCATATTTACGAAATGTGTTTTCTATTTTGAAAATGTGAACCACATTCATTTTCTTTTTCTCTTCTCTATTTGTTTCAATAAGAGAGATTGATTAAAAATATAAATAAACAATCCTAGGTCGACATCAATATCTCTTTTATAGCTCTATTGAATTAAACCGGAAGTAAGTAAAATGAAAATGTTGCATAAAAAAATTTAAATAGTAAATAAGTGATGTAAACGATGTTATTTGGGTACAAAAACGATTTTTGTCTTGCGAGACCAATGCATATTGTGTAATTTGATAAGAGCTTCCATTTAATAAACTATAATACTCGTTTCGATACCCGAGTAAAAAGTTATCTCCATTGAAAGTGGTTACTCTTTTTTACCAAATGTTTTTTTGTTTTTGAAAATGTGAACAAAATCTCCGTTCTTTTTTTCTACTCAATATTTTTTCAAAAAGAGAGATTGATTTAAAATATAAATAAACAAACCTTGATCGGCACCAATATCTCCTTTATAGCTCTATTGAATTAAACCGGAAGTAAGTAAAATGAAAATGGTGCGTCAAAAACTTTAAACAATAAATAAGTGATGTCAACGATGTTATTTGGGTACAAAAATGATTTTCCTATCGAGGAAAATGCATATTGTTTAATTTGATACGAGCTTTAATTTGATATATTATAATAATCGTTTCGATACCTCAGTCAAAATTTATCTTCGTTGAAAGTTGTAACTCATATTTACGAAATGTGTTTTCTATTTTGAAAATGTGAACCACATTCATTTTCTTTTTCTCTTCTCTATTTGTTTCAATAAGAGAGATTGATTAAAAATATAAATAAACAAACCTAGGTCGGTAGCAATATCTCCTTTATAGCTCTATTGAATTTAACCGGAAGTAAGTAAA
The DNA here is from genome assembly GCA_037013495.1 of Hippophae tibetana. Lineage (NCBI taxonomy): Eukaryota > Viridiplantae > Streptophyta > Magnoliopsida > Rosales > Elaeagnaceae > Hippophae > Hippophae tibetana. Next base: position 6,468,160 of record CM072808.1, on the reverse strand, counting down.
ATGAAAATGTTGCGTCAAAAACTTTAAATATTAAATAAGTGATGTAAACGATGTTATTTCGGTACAAAAATGATTTTACTTTTGAGGAAAATGCATATTGTTTAATTTGATACGAGCTTTAATTTGATATATTATAATATTCGTTTCGATACCTCAGTCAAAATTTATCTCCGTTGAAATTTGTAACCCATATTTACCAAATGTGTTTTCTATTTTGAAAATGTGAACCACATTCATTTTCCTTTTCTCATCTCTATTTGTTTCAATAAGAGAGATTGATTAAAAATATAAATAAACAATCCTAGGTCGACATCAATATCTCTTTTATAGCTCTATTGAATTAAACCGGAAGTAAGTAAAATGAAAATGTTGCATAAAAAACTTTAAATAGTAAATAAGTTATGTAAACGATGTTATTTGGGTACAAAAACGATTTTTGTCTTGCGAGACCAATGCATATTGTGTAATTTGATAAGAGCTTCCATTTAATAAACTATAATAGTCGTTTCGATACCCGAGTAAAAAGTTATCTCCATTGAAAGTGGTTACTCTTTTTTACCAAATGTTTTTTTGTTTTTGAAAATGTGAACAAAATCTCCGTTCTTTTTTTCTACTCAATATTTTTTCAAAAAGAGAGATTGATTTAAAATATAAATAAACAAACCTTGATCGGCACCAATATCTCCTTTATAGCTCTATTGAATTAAACCGGAAGTAAGTAAAATGAAAATGGTGCGTCAAAAACTTTAAACAATAAATAAGTGATGTAAACGATGTTATTTGGGTACAAAAATGATTTTCCTATCGAGGAAAATGCATATTGTTTAATTTGATACCAGCTTTAATTTGATATATTATAATAATCGTTTCGATACCTCAGTCAAAATTTATCTTCGTTGAAAGTTGTAACTCATATTTACGAAATGTGTTTTCTATTTTGAAAATGTGAACCACATTCATTTTCTTTTTCTCTTCTCTATTTGTTTCAATAAGAGAGATTGATTAAAAATATAAATAAACAAACCTAGGTCGGCATCAATATCTCCTTTATAGCTGTATTGAATTTAACCGGAAGTAAGTAAAATGAAAATGTTGCGTCAAAAACTTTAAATATTAAATAAGTGATGTAAACGATGTTATTTCGGTACAAAAATGATTTTACTTTTGAGGAAAATGCATATTGTTTAATTTGATACGAGCTTTAATTTGATATATTATAATATTCGTTTCGATACCTCAGTCAAAATTTATCTCCGTTGAAAGTTGTAACCCATATTTACCAAATGTGTTTTCTATTTTGAAAATGTGAACCACATTCATTTTCCTTTTCTCATCTCTATTTGTTCCAATAAGAGAGATTGATTAAAAATATAAATAAACAATCCTAGGTCGACATCAATATCTCTTTTATAGCTCTATTGAATTAAACCGGAAGTAAGTAAAATGAAAATGTTGCATAAAAAACTTTAAATAGTAAATAAGTGATGTAAACGATGTTATTTGGGTACAAAAACGAGTTTTGTCTTGCGAGACCAATGCATATTGTGTAATTTGATAAGAGCTTCGATTTAATAAACTATAATAGTCGTTTCGATACCCGAGTAAAAAGTTATCTCCATTGAAAGTGGTTACTCTTTTTTACCAAATGTTTTTTTGTTTTTGAAAATGTGAACAAAATCTCCGTTCTTTTTTTCTACTCAATATTTTTTTGAAAAAGAGAGATTGATTTAAAATATAAATAAACAAACCTTGATCGGCACCAATATCTCCTTTATAGCTCTATTCAATTTAACCGGAAGTAAGTAAAATGAAAATGTTGCGTCAAAAACTTTAAATATTAAATAAGTGATGTAAACGATGTTATTTCGGTACAAAAATGATTTTCCTATCGAGGAAAATGCATATTGTATAATTTGATACGAGCTTTAATTTGATATATTATAATATTCGTTTCGATACCTTAGTCAAAATTTATCTCCGTTGAAATTTGTAACCCATATTTACCAAATGTGTTTTCTATTTTGAAAATGTGAACCACATTCATTTTCCTTTTCTCATCTCTATTTGTTTCAATAAGAGAGATTGATTAAAAATATAAATAAACAATCCTACGTCGACATCAATATCTCTTTTATAGCTCTATTGAATTAAACCGGAAGTAAGTAAAATGAAAATGTTGCATAAAAAACTTTAAATAGTAAATAAGTGATGTAAACGATGTTATTTGGGTACAAAAACGATTTTTGTCTTGCGAGACCAATGCATATTGTGTAATTTGATAAGAGCTTCCATTTAATAAATTATAATATTCGTATGGATACCGGAGTAAAAAGTTATCTCCATTGAAAGTGGTTACTCTTTTTTAGCAAATGTTTTTTTGTTTTTGAAAATGTGAACAAAATCTCCGTTCTTTTTTTCTACTCAATATTTTTTCAATAAGAGAGATTGATTGAAAATATAAATAAAAAAACCTTGATCGGCACCAATATCTCCTTTATAGCTCTATTGAATTAAACCGGAAGTAAGTAAAATGAAAATGATGCGTCAAAATCTTTAAACACTAAATAAGTGATGTAAACGATGTTATTTGCGTACAAAAACGATTGTTTTCTTGCGAGACCAATGCATATTGTGTAATTGGATACGAGCTTCCATTTAATAAATTATAATATTCGTTTGGATACCCGAGTAAAAAGTTATCTCCATTGAAAGTGGTTACTCTTTTTTACCAAATGTTTTTTTGTTTTTGAAAATGTGAACAAAATCTCCGTTCTTTTTTTCTACTCAATATTTTTTCAATAAGAGAGATTAATTGAAAATATAAATAAACAAACCTTGATCGGCACCAATATCTCCTTTATAGCTCTATTGAATTAAACCGGAAGTAAGTAAAATGAAAATGGTGTGTCAAAAACTTTAAACAATAAATAAGTGATGTAAACGATGTTATTTGGGTACAAAAATGATTTTCCTATCGAGGAAAATGCATATTGTTTAATTTGATACGAGCTTTAATTTGATATATTATAATAATCGTTTCGATACCTCAGTCAAAATTTATCTTCGTTGAAAGTTGTAACTCATATTTACGAAATGTGTTTTCTATTTTGAAAATGTGAACCACATTCATTTTCTTTTTCTCTTCTCTATTTGTTTCAATAAGAGAGATTGATTAAAAATATAAATAAACAAACCTAGGTCGGCATCAATATCTCCTTTATAGCTGTATTGAATTAAACCGGAAGTAAGTAAAATGAAAATGTTGCATAAAAAACTTTAAATAGTAAATAAGTGATGTAAACGATGTTATTTGGGTACAAAAACGATTTTTGTCTTGTTAGACCAATGCATATTGTGTAATTTGATAAGAGCTTCCATTTAATAAACTATAATACTCGTTTCGATACCCGAGTAAAAAGTTATCTCCAATGAAAGTGGTTACTCTTTTTTACCAAATGTTTTTTTGTTTTTGAAAATGTGAACAAAATCTCCGTTCTTTTTTTCTACTCAATATTTTTTCAAAAAGAGAGATTGATTTAAAATATAAATAAACAAACCTTGATCGGCACCAATATCTCCTTTATAGCTCTATTGAATTAAACCGGAAGTAAGTAAAATGAAAATGGTGCGTCAAAAACTTTAAACAATAAATAAGTGATGTCAACGATGTTATTTGGGTACAAAAATGATTTTCCTATCGAGGAAAATGCATATTGTTTAATTTGATACGAGCTTTAATTTGATATATTATAATAATCGTTTCGATACCTCAGTCAAAATTTATCTTCGTTGAAAGTTGTAACTCATATTTACGAAATGTGTTTTCTATTTTGAAAATGTGAACCACATTCATTTTCTTTTTCTCTTCTCTATTTGTTTCAATAAGAGAGATTGATTAAAAATATAAATAAACAAACCTTGATCGGCACCAATATCTCCTTTATAGCTATATTGAATTAAACCGGAAGTAAGTAAAATGAAAATGGTGCGTCAAAAACTTTAAACAATAAATAAGTGATGTCAACGATGTTATTTGGGTTCAAAAATGATTTTCCTATCGAGGAAAATGCATATTGTTTAATTTGATACGAGCTTTAATTTGATATATTATAATAATCGTTTCGATACCTCAGTCAAAATTTATCTTCGTTGAAAGTTGTAACTCATATTTACGAAATGTGTTTTCTATTTTGAAAATGTGAACCACATTCATTTTCTTTTTCTCTTCTCTATTTGTTTCAATAAGAGAGATTGATTAAAAATATAAATAAACAAACCTAGGTCGGCAGCAATATCTCCTTTATAGCTCTATTGAATTTAACCGGAAGTAAGTAAAATGAAAATGTTGCGTCAAAAACTTTAAATATTAAATAAGTGATGTAAACGATGTTATTTCGGTACAAAAATGATTTTACTTTTGAGGAAAATGCATATTGTTTAATTTGATACGAGCTTTAATTTGATATATTATAATATTCGTTTCGATACCTCAGTCAAAATTTATCTCTGTTGAAATTTGTAACCCATATTTACCAAATGTGTTTTCTATTTTGAAAATGTGAACCACATTCATTTTCCTTTTCTCATCTCTATTTGTTTCAATAAGAGAGATTGATTAAAAATATAAATAAACAATCCTAGGTCGACATCAATATCTCTTTTATAGCTCTATTGAATTAAACCGGAAGTAAGTAAAATGAAAATGTTGCATAAAAAACTTTAAATAGTAAATAAGTGATGTAAACGATGTTATTTGGGTACAAAAACGATTTTTGTCTTGCGAGACCAATGCATATTGTGTAATTTGATAAGAGCTTCCATTTAATAAACTATAATAGTCGTTTCGATACCCGAGTAAAAAGTTATCTCCATTGAAAGTGGTTACTCTTTTTTACCAAATGTTTTTTTGTTTTTGAAAATGTGAACAAAATCTCCGTTCTTTTTTTCTACTCAATATTTTTTCAAAAAGAGAGATTGATTTAAAATATAAATCAACAAACCTTGATCGGCACCAATATCTCCTTTATAGCTCTATTGAATTAAACCGGAAGAAGGTAAAATGAAAATGGTGTGTCAAAAACTTTAAACAATAAATAAGTGATGTAAACGATGTTATTTGGGTACAAAAATGATTTTCCTATCGAGGAAAATGCATATTGTTTAATTTGATACGAGCTTTAATTTGATATATTATAATAATCGTTTCGATACCTCAGTCAAAATTTATCTTCGTTGAAAGTTGTAACTCATATTTACGAAATGTGTTTTCTATTTTGAAAATGTGAACCACATTCATTTTCTTTTTCTCTTCTCTATTTGTTTCAATAAGAGAGATTGATTAAAAATATAAATAAACAAACCTAGGTCGGCATCAATATCTCCTTTATAGCTGTATTGAATTTAACCGGAAGTAAGTAAAATGAAAATGTTGCGTCAAAAACTTTAAATATTAAATAAGTGATGTAAACGATGTTATTTCGGTACAAAAATGATTTTACTTTTGAGGAAAATGCATATTGTTTAATATGATACGAGCTTTAATTTGATATATTATAATATTCGTTTCGATACCTCAGTCAAAATTTATCTCCGTTGAAAGTTGTAACCCATATTTACCAAATGTGTTTTCTATTTTGAAAATGTCAACCACATTCATTTTCCTTTTCTCATCTCTATTTGTTCCAATAAGAGAGATTGATTAAAAATATAAATAAACAATCCTAGGTCGACATCAATATCTCTTTTATAGCTCTATTGAATTAAACCGGAAGTAAGTAAAATGAAAATGTTGCATAAAAAACTTTAAATAGTAAATAAGTGATGTAAACGATGTTATTTGGGTACAAAAACGATTTTTGTCTTGCGAGACCAATGCATATTGTGTAATTTGATAAGAGCTTCGATTTAATAAACTATAATAGTCGTTTCGATACCCGAGTAAAAAGTTATCTCCATTGAAAGTGGTTACTCTTTTTTACCAAATGTTTTTTTGTTTTTGAAAATGTGAACAAAATCTCCGTTCTTTTTTTCTACTCAATATTTTTTTGAAAAAGAGAGATTGATTTAAAATATAAATAAACAAACCTTGATCGGCACCAATATCTCCTTTATAGCTCTATTCAATTTAACCGGAAGTAAGTAAAATGAAAATGTTGCGTCAAAAACTTTAAATATTAAATAAGTGATGTAAACGATGTTATTTCGGTACAAAAATGATTTTCCTATCGAGGAAAATGCATATTGTTTAATTTGATACGAGCTTTAATTTGATATATTATAATATTCGTTTCGATACCTCAGTCAAAATTTATCTCCGTTGAAATTTGTAACCCATATTTACCAAATGTGTTTTCTATTTTGAAAATGTGAACCACATTCATTTTCCTTTTCTCATCTCTATTTGTTTCAATAAGAGAGATTGATTAAAAATATAAATAAACAATCCTACGTCGACATCAATATCTCTTTTATAGCTCTATTGAATTAAACCGGAAGTAAGTAAAATGAAAATGTTGCATAAAAAACTTTAAATAGTAAATAAGTGATGTAAACGATGTTATTTGGGTACAAAAACGATTTTTGTCTTGCGAGACCAATGCATATTGTGTAATTTGATAAGAGCTTCCATTTAATAAATTATAATATTCGTATGGATACCGGAGTAAAAAGTTATCTCCATTGAAAGTGGTTATTCTTTTTTAGCAAATGTTTTTTTGTTTTTGAAAATGTGAACAAAATCTCCGTTCTTTTTTTCTACTCAATATTTTTTCAATAAGAGAGATTGATTGAAAATATAAATAAAAAAACCTTGATCGGCACCAATATCTCCTTTATAGCTCTATTGAATTAAACCGGAAGTAAGTAAAATGAAAATGATGCGTCAAAATCTTTAAACACTAAATAAGTGATGTAAACGATGTTATTTGCGTACAAAAACGATTGTTTTCTTGCGAGACCAATGCATATTGTGTAATTGGATACGAGCTTCCATTTAATAAATTATAATATTCGTTTGGATACCCGAGTAAAAAGTTATCTCCATTGAAAGTGGTTACTCTTTTTTACCAAATGTTTTTTTGTTTTTGAAAATGTGAACAAAATCTCCGTTCTTTTTTTCTACTCAATATTTTTTCAATAAGAGAGATTAATTGAAATATAAATAAACAAACCTTGATCGGCACCAATATCTCCTTTATAGCTCTATTGAATTAAACCGGAAGTAAGTAAAATGAAAATGGTGTGTCAAAAACTTTAAACAATAAATAAGTGATGTAAACGATGTTATTTGGGTACAAAAATGATTTTCCTATCGAGGAAAATGCATATTGTTTAATTTGATACGAGCTTTAATTTGATATATTATAATAATCGTTTCGATACCTCAGTCAAAATTTATCTTCGTTGAAAGTTGTAACTCATATTTACGAAATGTGTTTTCTATTTTGAAAATGTGAACCACATTCATTTTCTTTTTCTCTTCTCTATTTGTTTCAATAAGAGAGATTGATTAAAAATATAAATAAACAAACCTTGATCGGCACCAATATCTCCTTTATAGCTCTATTGAATTAAACCGGAAGTAAGTAAAATGAAAATGGTGCGTCAAAAACTTTAAACAATAAATAAGTGATGTCAACGATGTTATTTGGGTACAAAAATGATTTTCCTATCGAGGAAAATGCATATTGTTTAATTTGATACGAGCTTTAATTTGATATATTATAATAATCGTTTCGATACCTCAGTCAAAATTTATCTTCGTTGAAAGTTGTAACTCATATTTACGAAATGTGTTTTCTATTTTGAAAATGTGAACCACATTCATTTTCTTTTTCTCTTCTCTATTTGTTTCAATAAGAGAGATTGATTAAAAATATAAATAAACAAACCTAGGTCGGCAGCAATATCTCCTTTATAGCTCTATTGAATTTAACCGGAAGTAAGTAAAATGAAAATGTTGCGTCAAAAACTTTAAATATTAAATAAGTGATGTAAACGATGTTATTTCGGTACAAAAATGATTTTACTTTTGAGGAAAATGCATATTGTTTAATTTGATACGAGCTTTAATTTGATATATTATAATATTCGTTTCGATACCTCAGTCAAAATTTATCTCCGTTGAAATTTGTAACCCATATTTACCAAATGTGTTTTCTATTTTGAAAATGTGAACCACATTCATTTTCCTTTTCTCATCTCTATTTGTTTCAATAAGAGAGATTGATTAAAAATATAAATAAACAATCCTAGGTCGACATCAATATCCCTTTTATAGCTCTATTGAATTAAACCGGAAGTAAGTAAAATGAAAATGTTGCATAAAAAACTTTAAATAGTAAATAAGTGATGTAAACGATGTTATTTGGGTACAAAAACGATTTTTGTCTTGCGAGACCAATGCATATTGTGTAATTTGATAAGAGCTTCCATTTAATAAACTATAATAGTCGTTTCGATACCCGAGTAAAAAGTTATCTCCATTGAAAGTGGTTACTCTTTTTTACCAAATGTTTTTTTGTTTTTGAAAATGTGAACAAAATCTCCGCTCTTTTTTTCTACTCAATATTTTTTCAAAAAGAGAGATTGATTTAAAATATAAATAAACAAACCTTGATCGGCACCAATATCTCCTTTATAGCTCTATTGAATTAAACCGGAAGTAAGTAAAATGAAAATGGTGTGTCAAAAACTTTAAACAATAAATAAGTGATGTAAACGATGTTATTTGGGTACAAAAATGATTTTCCTATCGAGGAAAATGCATATTGTTTAATTTGATACGAGCTTTAATTTGATATATTATAATAATCGTTTCGATACCTCAGTCAAAATTTATCTTCGTTGAAAGTTGTAACTCATATTTACGAAATGTGTTTTCTATTTTGAAAATGTGAACCACATTCATTTTCTTTTTCTCTTCTCTATTTGTTTCAATAAGAGAGATTGATTAAAAATATAAATAAACAAACCTAGGTCGGCATCAATATCTCCTTTATAGCTGTATTGAATTTAACCGGAAGTAAGTAAAATGAAAATGTTGCGTCAAAAACTTTAAATATTAAATAAGTGATGTAAACGATGTTATTTCGGTACAAAAATGATTTTACTTTTGAGGAAAATGCATATTGTTTAATTTGATACGAGCTTTAATTTGATATATTATAATATTCGTTTCGATACCTCAGTCAAAATTTATCTCCGTTGAAATTTGTAACCCATATTTACCAAATGTGTTTTCTATTTTGAAAATGTGAACCACATTCATTTTCCTTTTCTCATCTCTATTTGTTTCAATAAGACAGATTGATTAAAAATATAAATAAACAATCCTAGGTCGACATCAATATCTCTTTTATAGCTCTATTGAATTAAACCGGAAGTAAGTAAAATGAAAATGTTGCATAAAAAACTTTAAATAGTAAATAAGTGATGTAAACGATGTTATTTGGGTACAAAAACGATTTTTGTCTTGCGAGACCAATGCATATTGTGTAATTTGATAAGAGCTTCCATTTAATAAACTATAATAGTCGTTTCGATACCCGAGTAAAAAGTTATCTCCATTGAAAGTGGTTACTCTTTTTTACCAAATGTTTTTTTGTTTTTGAAAATGTGAACAAAATCTCCGTTCTTTTTTTCTACTCAATATTTTTTCAAAAAGAGAGATTGATTTAAAATATAAATAAACAAACCTTGATCGGCACCAATATCTCCTTTATAGCTCTATTGAATTAAACCGGAAGTAAGTAAAATGAAAATGGTGTGTCAAAAACTTTAAACAATAAATAAGTGATGTAAACGATGTTATTTGGGTACAAAAATGATTTTCCTATCGAGGAAAATGCATATTGTTTAATTTGATACGAGCTTTAATTTGATATATTATAATAATCGTTTCGATACCTCAGTCAAAATTTATATTCGTTGAAAGTTGTAACTCATATTTACGAAATGTGTTTTCTATTTTGAAAATGTGAACCACATTCATTTTCTTTTTCTCTTCTCTATTTGTTTCAATAAGAGAGATTGATTAAAAATATAAATAAACAAACCTAGGTCGGCATCAATATCTCCTTTATAGCTGTATTGAATATAACCGGAAGTAAGTAAAATGAAAATGTTGCGTCAAAAACTTTAAATATTAAATAAGTGATGTAAACGATGTTATTTCGTTACAAAAATGATTTTACTTTTGAGGAAAATGCATATTGTTTAATTTGATACGAGCTTTAATTTGATATATTATAATATTCGTTTCGATACCTCAGTCAAAATTTATCTCCGTTGAAAGTTGTAACCCATATTTACCAAATGTGTTTTCTATTTTGAAAATGTCAACCACATTCATTTTCCTTTTCTCATCTCTATTTGTTCCAATAAGAGAGATTGATTAAAAATATAAATAAACAATCCTAGGTCGACATCAATATCTCTTTTATAGCTCTATTGAATTAAACCGGAAGTAAGTAAAATGAAAATGTTGCATAAAAAACTTTAAATAGTAAATAAGTGATGTAAACGATGTTATTTGGGTACAAAAACGATTTTTGTCTTGCGAGACCAATGCATATTGTGTAATTTGATAAGAGCTTCGATTTAATAAACTATAATAGTCGTTTCGATACCCGAGTAAAAAGTTATCTCCATTGAAAGTGGTTACTCTTTTTTACCAAATGTTTTTTTGTTTTTGAAAATGTGAACAAAATCTCCGTTCTTTTTTTCTACTCAATATTTTTTTGAAAAAGAGAGATTGATTTAAAATATAAATAAACAAACCTTGATCGGCACCAATATCTCCTTTATAGCTCTATTCAATTTAACCGGAAGTAAGTAAAATGAAAATGTTGCGTCAAAAACTTTAAATATTAAATAAGTGATGTAAACGATGTTATTTCGGTACAAAAATGATTTTCCTATCGAGGAAAATGCATATTGTTTAATTTGATACGAGCTTTAATTTGATATATTATAATATTCGTTTCGATACCTCAGTCAAAATTTATCTCCGTTGAAATTTGTAACCCATATTTACCAAATGTGTTTTCTATTTTGAAAATGTGAACCACATTCATTTTCCTTTTCTCATCTCTATTTGTTTCAATAAGAGAGATTGATTAAAAATATAAATAAACAATCCTAGGTCGACATCAATATCTCTTTTATAGCTCTATTGAATTAAACCGGAAGTAAGTAAAATGAAAATGTTGCATAAAAAACTTTAAATAGTAAATAAGTGATGTAAACGATGTTATTTGGGTACAAAAACGATTTTTGTCTTGCGAGACCAATGCATATTGTGTAATTTGATAAGAGCTTCCATTTAATAAACTATAATAGTCGTTTCGATACCCGAGTAAAAAGTTATCTCCATTGAAAGTGGTTACTCTTTTTTACCAAATGTTTTTTTGTTTTTGAAAATGTGAACAAAATCTCCGTTCTTTTTTTCTACTCAATATTTTTTCAAAAAGAGAGATTGATTTAAAATATAAATAAACAAACCTTGATCGGCACCAATATCTCCTTTATAGCTCTATTGAATTAAACCGGAAGTAAGTAAAATGAAAATGGTGCGTCAAAAACTTTAAACAATAAATAAGTGATGTCAACGATGTTATTTGGGTACAAAAATGATTTTCCTATCGAGGAAAATGCATATTGTTTAATTTGATACGAGCTTTAATTTGATATATTATAATAATCGTTTCGATACCTCAGTCAAAATTTATCTTCGTTGAAAGTTGTAACTCATATTTACGAAATGTGTTTTCTATTTTGAAAATGTGAACCACATTCATTTTCTTTTTCTCTTCTCTATTTGTTTCAATAAGAGAGATTGATTAAAAATATAAATAAACAAACCTAGGTCGGCATCAATATCTCCTTTATAGCTCTATTGAATTTAACCGGAAGTAAGTAAAATGAAAATGTTGCGTCAAAAACTTTAAATATTAAATAAGTGATGTAAACGATGTTATTTCGGTACAAAAATGATTTTACTTTTGAGGAAAATGCATATTGTTTAATTTGATACGAGCTTTAATTTGATATATTATAATATTCGTTTCGATACCTCAGTCAAAATTTATCTCCGTTGAAATTTGTAACCCATATTTACCAAATGTGTTTTCTATTTTGAAAATGTGAACCACATTCATTTTCCTTTTCTCATCTCTATTTGTTTCAATAAGAGAGATTGATTAAAAATATAAATAAACAATCCTAGGTCGACATCAATATCCCTTTTATAGCTCTATTGAATTAAACCGGAAGTAAGTAAAATGAAAATGTTGCATAAAAAACTTTAAATAGTAAATAAGTGATGTAAACGATGTTATTTGGGTACAAAAACGATTTTTGTCTTGCGAGACCAATGCATATTGTGTAATTTGATAAGAGCTTCCATTTAATAAACTATAATAGTCGTTTCGATACCCGAGTAAAAAGTTATCTCCATTGAAAGTGGTTACTCTTTTTTACCAAATGTTTTTTTGTTTTTGAAAATGTGAACAAAATCTCCGCTCTTTTTTTCTACTCAATATTTTTTCAAAAAGAGAGATTGATTTAAAATATAAATAAACAAACCTTGATCGGCACCAATATCTCCTTTATAGCTCTATTGAATTAAACCGGAAGTAAGTAAAATGAAAATGGTGTGTCAAAAACTTTAAACAATAAATAAGTGATGTAAACGATGTTATTTGGGTACAAAAATGATTTTCCTATCGAGGAAAATGCATATTGTTTAATTTGATACGAGCTTTAATTTGATATATTATAATAATCGTTTCGATACCTCAGTCAAAATTTATCTTCGTTGAAAGTTGTAACTCATATTTACGAAATGTGTTTTCTATTTTGAAAATGTGAACCACATTCATTTTCTTTTTCTCTTCTCTATTTGTTTCAATAAGAGAGATTGATTAAAAATATAAATAAACAAACCTAGGTCGGCATCAATATCTCCTTTATAGCTGTATTGAATTTAACCGGAAGTAAGTAAAATGAAAATGTTGCGTCAAAAACTTTAAATATTAAATAAGTGATGTAAACGATGTTATTTCGGTACAAAAATGATTTTACTTTTGAGGAAAATGCATATTGTTTAATTTGATACGAGCTTTAATTTGATATATTATAATATTCGTTTCGATACCTCAGTCAAAATTTATCTCCGTTGAAAGTTGTAACCCATATTTACCAAATGTGTTTTCTATTTTGAAAATGTGAACCACATTCATTTTCCTTTTCTCATCTCTATTTGTTCCAATAAGAGAGATTGATTAAAAATATAAATAAACAATCCTAGGTCGACATCAATATCTCTTTTATAGCTCTATTGAATTAAACCGGAAGTAAGTAAAATGAAAATGTTGCATAAAAAACTTTAAATAGTAAATAAGTGATGTAAACGATGTTATTTGGGTACAAAAACGATTTTTGTCTTGCGAGACCAATGCATATTGTGTAATTTGATAAGAGCTTCCATTTAATAAACTATAATAGTCGTTTCGATACCCGAGTAAAAAGTTATCTCCATTGAAAGTGGTTACTCTTTTTTACCAAATGTTTTTTTGTTTTTGAAAATGTGAACAAAATCTCCGTTCTTTTTTTCTACTCAATATTTTTTTGAAAAAGAGAGATTGATTTAAAATATAAATAAACAAACCTTGATCGGCACCAATATCTCCTTTATAGCTCTATTCAATTTAACCGGAAGTAAGTAAAATGAAAATGTTGCGTCAAAAACTTTAAATATTAAATAAGTGATGTAAACGATGTTATTTCGGTACAAAAATGATTTTCCTATCGAGGAAAATGCATATTGTTTAATTTGATACGAGCTTTAATTTGATATATTATAATATTCGTTTCGATACCTCAGTCAAAATTTATCTCCGTTGAAATTTGTAACCCATATTTACCAAATGTGTTTTCTATTTTGAAAATGTGAACCACATTCATTTTCCTTTTCTCATCTCTATTTGTTTCAATAAGAGAGATTGATTAAAAATATAAATAAACAATCCTACGTCGACATCAATATCTCCTTTATAGCTCTATTGAATTTAACCGGAAGTAAGTAAAATGAAAATGTTGCGTCAAAAACTTTAAATATTAAATAAGTGATGTAAACGATGTTATTTCGGTACAAAAATGATTTTACTTTTGAGGAAAATGCATATTGTTTAATTTGATACGAGCTTTAATTTGATATATTATAATATTCGTTTCGATACCTCAGTCAAAATTTATCTCCGTTGAAATTTGTAACCCATATTTACCAAATGTGTTTTCTATTTTGAAAATGTGAACCACATTCATTTTCCTTTTCTCATCTCTATTTGTTTCAATAAGAGAGATTGATTAAAAATATAAATAAACAATCCTAGGTCGACATCAATATCTCTTTTATAGCTCTATTGAATTAAACCGGAAGTAAGTAAAATGAAAATGTTGCATAAAAAACTTTAAATAGTAAATAAGTGATGTAAACGATGTTATTTGGGTACAAAAACGATTTTTGTCTTGCGAGACCAATGCATATTGTGTAATTTGATAAGAGCTTCCATTTAATAAACTATAATAGTCGTTTCGATACCCGAGTAAAAAGTTATCTCCATTGAAAGTGGTTACTCTTTTTTACCAAATGTTTTTTTGTTTTTGAAAATGTGAACAAAATCTCCGTTCTTTTTTTCTACTCAATATTTTTTCAAAAAGAGAGATTGATTTAAAATATAAATAAACAAACCTTGATCGGCACCAATATCTCCTTTATAGCTCTATTGAATTAAACCGGAAGTAAGTAAAATGAAAATGGTGTGTCAAAAACTTTAAACAATAAATAAGTGATGTAAACGATGTTATTTGGGTACAAAAATGATTTTCCTATCGAGGAAAATGCATATTGTTTAATTTGATACGAGCTTTAATTTGATATATTATAATAATCGTTTCGATACCTCAGTCAAAATTTATCTTCGTTGAAAGTTGTAACTCATATTTACGAAATGTGTTTTCTATTTTGAAAATGTGAACCACATTCATTTTCTTTTTCTCTTCTCTATTTGTTTCAATAAGAGAGATTGATTAAAAATATAAATAAACAAACCTAGGTCGGCATCAATATCTCCTTTATAGCTGTATTGAATTTAACCGGAAGTAAGTAAAATGAAAATGTTGCGTCAAAAACTTTAAATATTAAATAAGTGATGTAAACGATGTTATTTCGGTACAAAAATGATTTTACTTTTGAGGAAAATGCATATTGTTTAATTTGATACGAGCTTTAATTTGATATATTATAATATTCGTTTCGATACCTCAGTCAAAATTTATCTCCGTTGAAAGTTGTAACCCATATTTACCAAATGTGTTTTCTATTTTGAAAATGTCAACCACATTCATTTTCCTTTTCTCATCTCTATTTGTTCCAATAAGAGAGATTGATTAAAAATATAAATAAACAATCCTAGGTCGACATCAATATCTCTTTTATAGCTCTATTGAATTAAACCGGAAGTAAGTAAAATGAAAATGTTGCATAAAAAACTTTAAATAGTAAATAAGTGATGTAAACGATGTTATTTGGGTACAAAAACGATTTTTGTCTTGCGAGACCAATGCATATTGTGTAATTTGATAAGAGCTTCGATTTAATAAACTATAATAGTCGTTTCGATACCCGAGTAAAAAGTTATCTCCATTGAAAGTGGTTACTCTTTTTTACCAAATGTTTTTTTGTTTTTGAAAATGTGAACAAAATCTCCGTTCTTTTTTTCTACTCAATATTTTTTTGAAAGAGAGAGATTGATTTAAAATATAAATAAACAAACCTTGATCGGCACCAATATCTCCTTTATAGCTCTATTCAATTTAACCGGAAGTAAGTAAAATGAAAATGTTGCGTCAAAAACTTTAAATATTAAATAAGTGATGTAAACGATGTTATTTCCGTACAAAAATGATTTTCCTATCGAGGAAAATGCATATTGTTTAATTTGATACGAGCTTTAATTTGATATATTATAATATTCGTTTCGATACCTCAGTCAAAATTTATCTCCGTTGAAATTTGTAACCCATATTTACCAAATGTGTTTTCTATTTTGAAAATGTGAACCACATTCATTTTCCTTTTCTCATCTCTATTTGTTTCAATAAGAGAGATTGATTAAAAATATAAATAAACAATCCTACGTCGACATCAATATCTCTTTTATAGCTCTATTGAATTAAACCGGAAGTAAGTAAAATGAAAATGTTGCATAAAAAACTTTAAATAGTAAATAAGTGATGTAAACGATGTTATTTGGGTACAAAAACGATTTTTGTCTTGCGAGACCAATGCATATTGTGTAATTTGATAAGAGCTTCCATTTAATAAATTATAATATTCGTATGGATACCGGAGTAAAAAGTTATCTCCATTGAAAGTGGTTACTCTTTTTTAGCAAATGTTTTTTTGTTTTTGAAAATGTGAACAAAATCTCCGTTCTTTTTTTCTACTCAATATTTTTTCAATAAGAGAGATTGATTGAAAATATAAATAAAAAAACCTTGATCGGCACCAATATCACCTTTATAGCTCTATTGAATTAAACCGGAAGTAAGTAAAATGAAAATGATGCGTCAAAATCTTTAAACACTAAATAAGTGATGTAAACGATGTTATTTGCGTACAAAAACGATTGTTTTCTTGCGAGACCAATGCATATTGTGTAATTGGATACGAGCTTCCATTTAATAAATTATAATATTCGTTTGGATACCCGAGTAAAAAGTTATCTCCATTGAAAGTGGTTACTCTTTTTTACCAAATGTTTTTTTGTTTTTGAAAATGTGAACAAAATCTCCGTTCTTTTTTTCTACTCAATATTTTTTCAATAAGAGAGATTAATTGAAATATAAATAAACAAACCTTGATCGGCACCAATATCTCCTTTATAGCTCTATTGAATTAAACCGGAAGTAAGTAAAATGAAAATGGTGTGTCAAAAACTTTAAACAATAAATAAGTGATGTAAACGATGTTATTTGGGTACAAAAATGATTTTCCTATCGAGGAAAATGCATATTGTTTAATTTGATACGAGCTTTAATTTGATATATTATAATAATCGTTTCGATACCTCAGTCAAAATTTATCTTCGTTGAAAGTTGTAACTCATATTTACGAAATGTGTTTTCTATTTTGAAAATGTGAACCACATTCATTTTCTTTTTCTCTTCTCTATTTGTTTCAATAAGAGAGATTGATTAAAAATATAAATAAACAAACCTAGGTCGGCATCAATATCTCCTTTATAGCTGTATTGAATTAAACCGGAAGTAAGTAAAATGAAAATGTTGCATAAAAAACTTTAAATAGTAAATAAGTGATGTAAACGATGTTATTTGGGTACAAAAACGATTTTTGTCTTGCGAGACCAATGCATATTGTGTAATTTGATAAGAGCTTCCATTTAATAAACTATAATAGTCGTTTCGATACCCGAGTAAAAAGTTATCTCCATTGAAAGTGGTTACTCTTTTTTACCAAATGTTTTTTTGTTTTTGAAAATGTGAACAAAATCTCCGTTCTTTTTTTCTACTCAATATTTTTTCAAAAAGAGAGATTGATTTAAAATATAAATAAACAAACCTTGATCGGCACCAATATCTCCTTTATAGCTCTATTGAATTAAACCGGAAGTAAGTAAAATGAAAATGGTGTGTCAAAAACTTTAAACAATAAATAAGTGATGTAAACGATGTTATTTGGGTACAAAAATGATTTTCCTATAGAGGAAAATGCATATTGTTTAATTTGATACGAGCTTTAATTTGATATATTATAATAATCGTTTCGATACCTCAGTCAAAATTTATCTTCGTTGAAAGTTGTAACTCATATTTACGAAATGTGTTTTCTATTTTGAAAATGTGAACCACATTCATTTTCTTTTTCTCTTCTCTATTTGTTTCAATAAGAGAGATTGATTAAAAATATAAATAAACAAACCTAGGTCGGCATCAATATCTCCTTTATAGCTGTATTGAATTTAACCGGAAGTGAGTAAAATGAAAATGTTGCGTCAAAAACTTTAAATATTAAATAAGTGATGTAAACGATGTTATTTCGGTACAAAAATGATTTTACTTTTGAGGAAAATGCATATTGTTTAATTTGATACGAGCTTTAATTTGATATATTATAATATTCGTTTCGATACCTCAGTCAAAATTTATCTCCGTTGAAAGTTGTAACCCATATTTACCAAATGTGTTTTCTATTTTGAAAATGTGAACCACATTCATTTTCCTTTTCTCATCTCTATTTGTTCCAATAAGAGAGATTGATTAAAAATATAAATAAACAATCCTAGGTCGACATCAATATCTCTTTTATAGCTCTATTGAATTAAACCGGAAGTAAGTAAAATGAAAATGTTGAATAAAAAACTTTAAATAGTAAATAAGTGATGTAAACGATGTTATTTGGGTACAAAAACGATTTTTGTCTTGCGAGACCAATGCATATTGTGTAATTTGATAAGAGCTTCCATTTAATAAACTATAATAGTCGTTTCGATACCCGAGTAAAAATTTATCTCCATTGAAAGTGGTTACTCTTTTTTACCAAATGTTTTTTTGTTTTTGAAAATGTGAACAAAATCTCCGTTCTTTTTTTCTACTCAATATTTTTTTGAAAAAGAGAGATTGATTTAAAATATAAATAAACAAACCTTGATCGGCACCAATATCTCCTTTATAGCTCTATTGAATTTAACCGGAAGTAAGTAAAATGAAAATGTTGCGTCAAAAACTTTAAATATTAAATAAGTGATGTAAACGATGTTATTTCGGTACAAAAATGATTTTCCTATCGAGGAAAATGCATATTGTTTAATTTGATACGAGCTTTAATTTGATATATTATAATATTCGTTTCGATACCTCAGTCAAAATTTATCTCCGTTGAAATTTGTAACCCATATTTACCAAATGTGTTTTCTATTTTGAAAATGTGAACCACATTCATTTTCCTTTTCTCATCTCTATTTGTTTCAATAAGAGAGATTGATTAAAAATATAAATAAACAATCCTACGTCGACATCAATATCTCTTTTATAGCTCTATTGAATTAAACCGAAAGTAAGTAAAATGAAAATGTTGCATAAAAAACTTTAAATAGTAAATAAGTGATGTAAACGATGTTATTTGGGTACAAAAACGATTTTTGTCTTGCGAGACCAATGCATATTGTGTAATTTGATAAGAGCTTCCATTTAATAAATTATAATATTCGTATGGTTACCGGAGTAAAAAGTTATCTCCATTGAAAGTGGTTACTCTTTTTTAGCAAATGTTTTTTTGTTTTTGAAAATGTGAACAAAATCTCCGTTCTTTTTTTCTACTCAATATTTTTTCAATAAGAGAGATTGATTGAAAATATAAATAAAAAAACCTTGATCGGCACCAATATCTCCTTTATAGCTCTATTGAATTAAACCGGAAGTAAGTAAAATGAAAATGATGCGTCAAAATCTTTAAACACTAAATAAGTGATGTAAACGATGTTATTTGCGTACAAAAACGATTGTTTTCTTGCGAGACCAATGCATATTGTGTAATTGGATACGAGCTTCCATTTAATAAATTATAATATTCGTTTGGATACCCGAGTAAAAAGTTATCTCCATTGAAAGTGGTTACTCTTTTTTACCAAATGTTTTTTTGTTTTTGAAAATGTGAACAAAATCTCCGTTCTTTTTTTCTACTCAATATTTTTTCAATAAGAGAGATTAATTGAAAATATAAATAAACAAACCTTGATCGGCACCAATATCTCCTTTATAGCTCTATTGAATTAAACCGGAAGTAAGTAAAATGAAAATGGTGCGTCAAAAACTTTAAACAATAAATAAGTGATGTAAACGATGTTATTTGGGTACAAAAATGATTTTCCTTTCCAGGAAAATGCATATTGTTTAATTTGATACGAGCTTTAATTTGATATATTTTAATATTCCTTTCGATACCCCAGTCAAAAGTTATCTCTGTTGAAAGTTGTTACTCATATTTACCAAATGTGTTTTTGATTTTGAAAATGTGAACAACATTCATTTTCTTTTTCTCCTCCCTATTTTTTTCAATAAGAGAGATTGATTGAAAATATAAATAAACAAACCTAGGTCGGCACCAATATCTCCTTTATAGCTCTATTGAATTAAACCTGAAGTAAGTAAAATGAAAATGCGGGGCAAAAACTTTAAACACTAAATAAATAATGTAAACAATGTTATTTGGGTACAAAAACGATTTTTTTCTTGTGTGAGCAATGCATATTGTGTAATTTGATATGAGCTTCCATTTAATAAATTATAATATTCGTTTCGATACCCGTGTAAAAAGTTATCTCCTTTGAAAGTTTTTACACTTATTTACCAAATGTTTTTTTTGTTTTTGAAAATGTCAACAACATCTCCGTTCTTTTTTTCTACTCAATATTTTTTCAATAAGAAAGATTGATTGAAAATATAAATAAAGAAAACCCTAGGTCGGCACCAATATCTCCTTTATAGCTCTCTTGAATTAAACCGGAAGTAAGTAAAATGAAAATGGTGCGTCAAAATCTTTAAACACTAAATAAGTGATGTAAACGATGTTATTTGGGTACAAAAACGATTTTTTTCTTGCGAGACCAATGCATATTGTGTAATTTGATACGAGCTTCCATTTAATAAATTATAATATTCGTTTGGATACCCGAGTAAAAAGTTATCTCCATTGAAAGTGGTTACTCTTTTTTACCAAATGTTTTTTTGTTTTTGAAAATGTGAACAAAATCTCCGTTCTTTTTTTCTACTCAATATTTTTTCAATAAGAGAGATTAATTGAAAATATAAATAAACAAACCTTGATCGGCACCAATATCTCCTTTATAGCTCTATTGAATTAAACCGGAAGTAAGTAAAATGAAAATGGTGCGTCAAAAACTTTAAACAATAAATAAGTGATGTAAACGATGTTATTTGGGTACAAAAATGATTTTCCTTTCCAGGAAAATGCATATTGTTTAATTTGATACGAGCTTTAATTTGATATATTTTAATATTCCTTTCGATACCCCAGTCAAAAGTTATCTCTGTTGAAAGTTGTTACTCATATTTACCAAATGTGTTTTTGATTTTGAAAATGTGAACAACATTCATTTTCTTTTTCTCCTCCCTATTTTTTTCAATAAGAGAGATTGATTGAAAATATAAATAAACAAACCTAGGTCGGCACCAATATCTCCTTTATAGCTCTATTGAATTAAACCTGAAGTAAGTAAAATGAAAATGCGGGGCAAAAACTTTAAACACTAAATAAATAATGTAAACAATGTTATTTGGGTACAAAAACGATTTTTTTCTTGTGTGAGCAATGCATATTGTGTAATTTGATATGAGCTTCCATTTAATAAATTATAATATTCGTTTCGATACCCGTGTAAAAAGTTATCTCCTTTGAAAGTTTTTACACTTATTTACCAAATGTTTTTTTTGTTTTTGAAAATGTCAACAACATCTCCGTTCTTTTTTTCTACTCAATATTTTTTCAATAAGAAAGATTGATTGAAAATATAAATAAAGAAAACCCTAGGTCGGCACCAATATCTCCTTTATAGCTCTCTTGAATTAAACCGGAAGTAAGTAAAATGAAAATGGTGCGTCAAAATCTTTAAACACTAAATAAGTGATGTAAACGATGTTATTTGGGTACAAAAACGATTTTTTTCTTGCGAGACCAATGCATATTGTGTAATTTGATACGAGCTTCCATTTAATAAATTATAATATTCGTTTGGATACCCGAGTAAAAAGTTATCTCCATTGAAAGTGGTTACTCTTTTTTACCAAATGTTTTTTTGTTTTTGAAAATGTGAACAAAATCTCCGTTCTTTTTTTCTACTCAATATTTTTTCAAAAAGAGAGATTGATTTAAAATATAAATAAACAAACCTTGATCGGCACCAATATCTCCTTTATAGCTCTATTGAATTAAACCGGAAGTAAGTAAAATGAAAAATGGTGCGTCAAAAACTTTAAACAGTAAATAAGTGATGTAAACGATGTTATTTGGGTACAATAATGATTTTCCTATCGAGGAAAATGCATATTGTTTAATTTGATACGAGCTTTAATGTGATATATTATAATAATCGTTTCGATACCTCAGTCAAAATTTATCTTCGTTGAAAGTTGTAACTCATATTTACGAAATGTGTTTTCTATTTTGAAAATGTGAACCACATTCATTTTCTTTTTCTCTTCTCTATTTGTTTCAATAAGAGAGATTGATTAAAAATATAAATAAACAAACCTAGGTCGGCATCAATATCTCCTTTATAGCTGTATTGAATTTAACCGGAAGTAAGTAAAATGAAAATGTTGCGTCAAAAACTTTAAATATTAAATAAGTGATGTAAACGATGTTATTTCGGTACAAAAATGATTTTACTTTTGAGGAAAATGCATATTGTTTAATTTGATACGAGCTTTAATTTGATATATTATAATATTCGTTTCGATACCTCAGTCAAAATTTATCTCCGTTGAAAGTTGTAACCCATATTTACCAAATGTGTTTTCTATTTGGAAAATGTGAACCACATTCATTTTCCTTTTCTCATCTCTATTTGTTTCAATAAGAGAGATTGATTAAAAATATAAATAAACAATCCTAGGTCGACATCAATATCTCTTTGATAGCTCTATTGAATTAAACCGGAAGTAAGTAAAATGAAAATGTTGCATAAAAAACTTTAAATAGTAAATAAGTGATGTAAACGATGTTATTTGGGTACAAAAACGATTTTTGTCTTGCGAGACCAATGCATATTGTGTAATTTGATAAGAGCTTCCATTTAATAAACTATAATAGTCGTTTCGATACCCGAGTAAAAAGTTATCTCCATTGAAAGTGGTTACTCTTTTTTACCAAATGTTTTTTTGTTTTTGAAAATGTGAACAAAATCTCCGTTCTTTTTTTCTACTCAATATTTTTTCAAAAAGAGAGATTGATTTAAAATATAAATAAACAAACCTTGATCGGCACCAATATCTCCTTTATAGCTCTATTGAATTAAACCGGAAGTAAGTAAAATGAAAATGGAGCGTCAAAAACTTTAAACAATAAATAAGTGATGTAAACGATGTTATTTGGGTACAAAAATGATTTTCCTATCGAGGAAAATGCATATTGTTTAATTTGGTACGAGCTTTAATTTGATATATTATAATAATCGTTTCGATACCTCAGTCAAAATTTATCTTCGTTGAAAGTTGTAACTCATATTTACGAAATGTGTTTTCTATTTTGAAAATGTGAACCACATTCATTTTCTTTTTCTCTTCTCTATTTGTTTCAATAAGAGAGATTGATTAAAAATATAAATAAACAATCTTACGTCGACATCAATATCTCTTTTATAGCTCTATTTAATTAAACCGGAAGTAAGTAAAATGAAAATGTTGCATAAAAAACTTTAAATAGTAAATAAGTGATGTAAACGATGTTATTTGGGTACAAAAACGATTTTTGTCTTGCGAGACCAATGCATATTGTGTAATTTGATAAGAGCTTCCATTTAATAAATTATAATATTCGTATGGATACCGGAGTAAAAAGTTATCTCCATTGAAAGTGGTTACTCTTTTTTAGCAAATGTTTTTTTGTTTTTGAAAATGTGAACAAAATCTCCGTTCTTTTTTTCTACTCAATATTTTTTCAATAAGAGAGATTGATTGAAAATATAAATAAAAAAACCTTGATCGGAACCAATATCTCCTTTATAGCTCTATTGAATTAAACCGGAAGTAAGTAAAATGAAAATGGTGCGTCAAAATCTTTAAACACTAAATAAGTGATGTAAACGAAGTTATTTGCGTACAAAAACGATTGTTTTCTTGCGAGACCAATGCATATTGTGTAATTGGATACGAGCTTCCATTTAATAAATTATAATATTCGTTTGGATACCCGAGTAAAAAGTTATCTCCATTGAAAGTGGTTACTCTTTTTTACCAAATGATTTTTTGTTTTTGAAAATGTGAACAAAATCTCCGTTCTTTTTTTCTACTCAATATTTTTTCAATAAGAGAGATTAATTGAAAATATAAATAAACAAACCTTGATCGGCACCAATATCTCCTTTATACCACTATTGAATTAAACCGGAAGTAAGTAAAATGAAAATGGTGCGTCAAAAACTTTAAACAGTAAATAAGTGATGTAAACGTTGTTATTTGGGTACAAAAATGATTTTCCTTTCCAGGAAAATGCATATTGTTTAATTTGATACGAGCTTTAATTTGATATATTTTAATATTCCTTTCGATACCCCAGTCAAAAGTTATCTCTGTTGAAAGTTGTTACTCATATTTACCAAATGTGTTTTTGATTTTGAAAATGTGAACAACATTCATTTTCTTTTTCTCCTCCCTATTTTTTTCAATAAGAGAGATTGATTGAAAATATAAATAAACAAACCTAGGTCGGCACCAATATCTCCTTTATAGCTCTATTGAATTAAACCTGAAGTAAGTAAAATGAAAATGCTGGGGCAAAAACTTTAAACACTAAATAAATAATGTAAACAATGTTATTTGGGTACAAAAACGATTTTTTTCTTGTGTGAGCAATGCATATTGTGTAATTTGATATGAGCTTCCATTTAATAAATTATAATATTCGTTTCGATACCCGTGTAAAAAGTTATCTCCTTTGAAAGTTTTTACACTTATTTACCAAATGTTTTTTTTGTTTTTGAAAATGTCAACAACATCTCCGTTCTTTTTTTCTACTCAATATTTTTTCAATAAGAAAGATTGATTGAAAATATAAATAAAGAAAACCCTAGGTCGGCACCAATATCTCCTTTATAGCTCTCTTGAATTAAACCGGAAGTAAGTAAAATGAAAATGGTGCGTCAAAATCTTTAAACACTAAATAAGTGATGTAAACGATGTTATTTGGGTACAAAAACGATTTTTTTCTTGCGAGACCAATGCATATTGTGTAATTTGATACGAGCTTCCATTTAATAAATTATAATATTCGTTTGGATACCCGAGTAAAAAGTTATCTCCATTGAAAGTGGTTACTCTTTTTTACCAAATGTTTTTTTGTTTTTGAAAATGTGAACAAAATCTCCGTTCTTTTTTTCTACTCAATATTTTTTCAAAAAGAGAGATTGATTTAAAATATAAATAAACAAACCTTGATCGGCACCAATATCTCCTTTATAGCTCTATTGAATTAAAGCGGAAGTAAGTAAAATGAAAATGGTGCGTCAAAAACTTTAAACTGTAAATAAGTGATGTAAACGATGTTATTTGGGTACAATAATGATTTTCCTATCGAGGAAAATGCATATTGTTTAATTTGATACGAGCTTTAATTTGATATATTATAATAATCGTTTCGATACCTCAGTCAAAATTTATCTTCGTTGAAAGTTGTAACTCATATTTACGAAATGTGTTTTCTATTTTGAAAATGTGAACCACATTCATTTTCTTTTTCTCTTCTCTATTTGTTTCAATAAGAGAGATTGATTAAAAATATAAATAAACAAACCTAGGTCGGCATCAATATCTCCTTTATAGCTGTATTGAATTTAACCGGAAGTAAGTAAAATGAAAATGTTGCGTCAAAAACTTTAAATATTAAATAAGTGATGTAAACGATGTTATTTCGGTACAAAAATGATTTTACTTTTGAGGAAAATGCATATTGTTTAATTTGATACGAGCTTTAATTTGATATATTATAATATTCCTTTCGATACCTCAGTCAAAATTTATCTCCGTTGAAAGTTGTAACCCATATTTACCAAATGTGTTTTCTATTTTGAAAATGTGAACCACATTCATTTTCCTTTTCTCATCTCTATTTGTTTCAATAAGAGAGATTGATTAAAAATATAAATAAACAATCCTAGGTCGACATCAATATCTCTTTTATAGCTCTATTGAATTAAACCGGAAGTAAGTAAAATGAAAATGTTGCATAAAAAACTTTAAATAGTAAATAAGTGATGTAAACGATGTTATTTGGGTACAAAAACGATTTTTGTCTTGCGAGACCAATGCATATTGTGTAATTTGATAAGAGCTTCCATTTAATAAACTATAATAGTCGTTTCGATACCCGAGTAAAAAGTTATCTCCATTGAAAGTGGTTACTCTTTTTTACCAAATGTTTTTTTGTTTTTGAAAATGTGAACAAAATCTCCGTTCTTTTTTTCTACTCAATATTTTTTCAAAAAGAGAGATTGATTTAAAATATAAATAAAAAAACCTTGATCGGCACCAATATCTCCTTTATAGCTCTATTGAATTAAACCGGAAGTAAGTAAAATGAAAATGGTGCGTCAAAAACTTTAAACAATAAATAAGTGATGTAAACGATGTTATTTGGGTACAAAAATGATTTTCCTATCGAGGAAAATGCATATTGTTTAATTTGGTACGAGCTTTAATTTGATATATTATAATAATCGTTTCGATACCTCAGTCAAAATTTATCTTCGTTGAAAGTTGTAACTCATATTTACGAAATGTGTTTTCTATTTTGAAAATGTGAACCACATTCATTTTCTTTTTCTCTTCTCTATTTGTTTCAATAAGAGAGATTGATTAAAAATATAAATAAACAATCCTACGTCGACATCAATATCTCTTTTATAGCTCTATTGAATTAAACCGGAAGTAAGTAAAATGAAAATGTTACATAAAAAACTTTAAATAGTAAATAAGTGATGTAAACGATGTTATTTGGGTACAAAAACGATTTTTGTCTTGCGAGACCAATGCATATTGTGTAATTTGATAAGAGCTTCCATTTAATAAATTATAATATTCGTATGGATACCGGAGTAAAAAGTTATCTCCATTGAAAGTGGTTACTCTTTTTTAGCAAATGTTTTTTTGTTTTTGAAAATGTGAACAAAATCTCCGTTCTTTTTTTCTACTCAATATTTTTTCAATAAGAGAGATTGATTGAAAATATAAATAAAAAAACCTTGATCGGCACCAATATCTCCTTTATAGCTCTATTGAATTAAACCGGAAGTAAGTAAAATGAAAATGGTGCGTCAAAATCTTTAAACACTAAATAAGTGATGTAAACGAAGTTATTTGCGTACAAAAACGATTGTTTTCTTGCGAGACCAATGCATATTGTGTAATTGGATACGAGCTTCCATTTAATAAATTATAATATTCGTTTGGATACCCGAGTAAAAAGTTATCTCCATTGAAAGTGGTTACTCTTTTTTACCAAATGTTTTTTTGTTTTTGAAAATGTGAACAAAATCTCCGTTCTTTTTTTCTACTCAATATTTTTTCAATAAGAGAGATTAATTGAAAATATAAATAAACAAACCTTGATCGGCTCCAATATCTCCTTTATACCACTATTGAATTAAACCGGAAGTAAGTAAAATGAAAATGGTGCGTCAAAAACTTTAAACAGTAAATAAGTGATGTAAACGTTGTTATTTGGGTACAAAAATGATTTTCCTTTCCAGGAAAATGCATATTGTTTAATTTGATACGAGCTTTAATTTGATATATTTTAATATTCCTTTCGATACCCCAGTCAAAAGTTATCTCTGTTGAAAGTTGTTACTCATATTTACAAAATGTGTTTTTGATTTTGAAAATGTGAACAACATTCATTTTCTTTTTCTCCTCCCTATTTTTTTCAATAAGAGAGATTGATTGAAAATATAAATAAACAAACCTAGGTCGGCACCAATATCTCCTTTATAGCTCTATTGAATTAAACCTGAAGTAAGTAAAATGAAAATGCGGGGCAAAAACTTTAAACACTAAATAAATAATGTAAACGATGTTATTTGGGTACAAAAACGATTTTTTTCTTGTGTGAGCAATGCATATTGTGTAATTTGATATGAGCTTCCATTTAATAAATTATAATATTCGTTTCGATACCCGTGTAAAAAGTTATCTCCTTTGAAAGTTTTTACACTTATTTACCAAATGTTTTTTTTGTTTTTGAAAATGTCAACAACATCTCCGTTCTTTTTTTCTACTCAATATTTTTTCAATAAGAAAGATTGATTGAAAATATAAATAAAGAAAACCCTAGGTCGGCACCAATATCTCCTTTATAGCTCTCTTGAATTAAACCGGAAGTAAGTAAAATGAAAATGGTGCGTCAAAATCTTTAAACACTAAATAAGTGATGTAAACGATGTTATTTGGGTACAAAAACGATTTTTTTCTTGCGAGACCAATGCATATTGTGTAATTTGATACGAGCTTCCATTTAATAAATTATAATATTCGTTTGGATACCCGAGTAAAAAGTTATCTCCATTGAAAGTGGTTACTCTTTTTTACCAAATGTTTTTTTGTTTTTGAAAATGTGAACAAAATCTCCGTTCTTTTTTTCTACTCAATATTTTTTCAAAAAGAGAGATTGATTTAAAATATAAATAAACAAACCTTGATCGGCACCAATATCTCCTTTATAGCTCTATTGAATTAAAGCGGAAGTAAGTAAAATGAAAATGGTGCGTCAAAAACTTTAAACTGTAAATAAGTGATGTAAACGATGTTATTTGGGTACAATAATGATTTTCCTATCGAGGAAAATGCATATTGTTTAATTTGATACGAGCTTTAATTTGATATATTATAATAATCGTTTCGATACCTCAGTCAAAATTTATCTTCGTTGAAAGTTGTAACTCATATTTACGAAATGTGTTTTCTATTTTGAAAATGTGAACCACATTCATTTTCTTTTTCTCTTCTCTATTTGTTTCAATAAGAGAGATTGATTAAAAATATAAATAAACAAACCTAGGTCGGCATCAATATCTCCTTTATAGCTGTATTGAATTTAACCGGAAGTAAGTAAAATGAAAATGTTGCGTCAAAAACTTTAAATATTAAATAAGTGATGTAAACGATGTTATTTCGGTACAAAAATGATTTTACTTTTGAGGAAAATGCATATTGTTTAATTTGATACGAGCTTTAATTTGATATATTATAATATTCCTTTCGATACCTCAGTCAAAATTTATCTCCGTTGAAAGTTGTAACCCATATTTACCAAATGTGTTTTCTATTTTGAAAATGTGAACCACATTCATTTTCCTTTTCTCATCTCTATTTGTTTCAATAAGAGAGATTGATTAAAAATATAAATAAACAATCCTAGGTCGACATCAATATCTCTTTTATAGCTCTATTGAATTAAACCGGAAGTAAGTAAAATGAAAATGTTGCATAAAAAACTTTAAATAGTAAATAAGTGATGTAAACGATGTTATTTGGGTACAAAAACGATTTTTGTCTTGCGAGACCAATGCATATTGTGTAATTTGATAAGAGCTTCCATTTAATAAACTATAATAGTCGTTTCGATACCCGAGTAAAAAGTTATCTCCATTGAAAGTGGTTACTCTTTTTTACCAAATGTTTTTTTGTTTTTGAAAATGTGAACAAAATCTCCGTTCTTTTTTTCTACTCAATATTTTTTCAAAAAGAGAGATTGATTTAAAATATAAATAAAAAAACCTTGATCGGCACCAATATCTCCTTTATAGCTCTATTGAATTAAACCGGAAGTAAGTAAAATGAAAATGGTGCGTCAAAAACTTTAAACAATAAATAAGTGATGTAAACGATGTTATTTGGGTACAAAAATGATTTTCCTATCGAGGAAAATGCATATTGTTTAATTTGGTACGAGCTTTAATTTGATATATTATAATAATCGTTTCGATACCTCAGTCAAAATTTATCTTCGTTGAAAGTTGTAACTCATATTTACGAAATGTGTTTTCTATTTTGAAAATGTGAACCACATTCATTTTCTTTTTCTCTTCTCTATTTGTTTCAATAAGAGAGATTGATTAAAAATATAAATAAACAATCCTACGTCGACATCAATATCTCTTTTATAGCTCTATTGAATTAAACCGGAAGTAAGTAAAATGAAAATGTTACATAAAAAACTTTAAATAGTAAATAAGTGATGTAAACGATGTTATTTGGGTACAAAAACGATTTTTGTCTTGCGAGACCAATGCATATTGTGTAATTTGATAAGAGCTTCCATTTAATAAATTATAATATTCGTATGGATACCGGAGTAAAAAGTTATCTCCATTGAAAGTGGTTACTCTTTTTTAGCAAATGTTTTTTTGTTTTTGAAAATGTGAACAAAATCTCCGTTCTTTTTTTCTACTCAATATTTTTTCAATAAGAGAGATTGATTGAAAATATAAATAAAAAAACCTTGATCGGCACCAATATCTCCTTTATAGCTCTATTGAATTAAACCGGAAGTAAGTAAAATGAAAATGGTGCGTCAAAATCTTTAAACACTAAATAAGTGATGTAAACGAAGTTATTTGCGTACAAAAACGATTGTTTTCTTGCGAGACCAATGCATATTGTGTAATTGGATACGAGCTTCCATTTAATAAATTATAATATTCGTTTGGATACCCGAGTAAAAAGTTATCTCCATTGAAAGTGGTTACTCTTTTTTACCAAATGTTTTTTTGTTTTTGAAAATGTGAACAAAATCTCCGTTCTTTTTTTCTACTCAATATTTTTTCAATAAGAGAGATTAATTGAAAATATAAATAAACAAACCTTGATCGGCTCCAATATCTCCTTTATACCACTATTGAATTAAACCGGAAGTAAGTAAAATGAAAATGGTGCGTCAAAAACTTTAAACAGTAAATAAGTGATGTAAACGTTGTTATTTGGGTACAAAAATGATTTTCCTTTCCAGGAAAATGCATATTGTTTAATTTGATACGAGCTTTAATTTGATATATTTTAATATTCCTTTCGATACCCCAGTCAAAAGTTATCTCTGTTGAAAGTTGTTACTCATATTTACAAAATGTGTTTTTGATTTTGAAAATGTGAACAACATTCATTTTCTTTTTCTCCTCCCTATTTTTTTCAATAAGAGAGATTGATTGAAAATATAAATAAACAAACCTAGGTCGGCACCAATATCTCCTTTATAGCTCTATTGAATTAAACCTGAAGTAAGTAAAATGAAAATGCGGGGCAAAAACTTTAAACACTAAATAAATAATGTAAACGATGTTATTTGGGTACAAAAACGATTTTTTTCTTGTGTGAGCAATGCATATTGTGTAATTTGATATGAGCTTCCATTTAATAAATTATAATATTCGTTTCGATACCCGTGTAAAAAGTTATCTCCTTTGAAAGTTTTTACACTTATTTACCAAATGTTTTTTTTTGTTTTTGAAAATGTCAACAACATCTCCGTTCTTTTTTCCTACTCAATATTTTTTCAATAAGAAAGATTGATTGAAAATATAAATAAAGAAAACCCTAGGTCGGCACCAATATCTCCTTTATAGCTCTCTTGAATTAAACCGGAAGTAAGTAAAATGAAAATGGTGCGTCAAAATCTTTAAACACTAAATAAGTGATGTAAACGATGTTATTTGGGTACAAAAACGATTTTTTTCTTGCGAGACCAATGCATATTGTGTAATTTGATACGAGCTTCCATTTAATAAATTATAATATTCGTTTGGATACCCGAGTAAAAAGTTATCTCCATTGAAAGTGGTTACTCTTTTTTACCAAATGTTTTTTTGTTTTTGAAAATGTGAACAAAATCTCCGTTCTTTTTTTCTACTCAATATTTTTTCAAAAAGAGAGATTGATTTAAAATATAAATAAACAAACCTTGATCGGCACCAATATCTCCTTTATAGCTCTATTGAATTAAACCGGAAGTAAGTAAAATGAAAATGGTGCGTCAAAAACTTTAAACAGTAAATAAGTGATGTAAACGATGTTATTTGGGTACAAAAATGATTTTCCTATCGAGGAAAATGCATATTGTTTAATTTGATACGAGCTTTAATTTGATATATTATAATAATCGTTTCGATACCTCAGTCAAAATTTATCTTCGTTGAAAGTTGTAACTCATATTTACGAAATGTGTTTTCTATTTTGAAAATGTGAACCACATTCATTTTCTTTTTCTCTTCTCTATTTGTTTCAATAAGAGAGATTGATTAAAAATATAAATAAACAAACCTAGGTCGGCATCAATATCTCCTTTATAGCTGTATTGAATTTAACCGGAAGTAAGTAAAATGAAAATGTTGCGTCAAAAACTTTAAATATTAAATAAGTGATGTAAACGATGTTATTTCGGTACAAAAATGATTTTACTTTTGAGGAAAATGCATATTGTTTAATTTGATACGAGCTTTAATTTGATATATTATAATATTCCTTTCGATACCTCAGTCAAAATTTATCTCCGTTGAAAGTTGTAACCCATATTTACCAAATGTGTTTTCTATTTTGAAAATGTGAACCACATTCATTTTCCTTTTCTCATCTCTATTTGTTTCAATAAGAGAGATTGATTAAAAATATAAATAAACAATCCTAGGTCGACATCAATATCTCTTTTATAGCTCTATTGAATTAAACCGGAAGTAAGTAAAATGAAAATGTTGCATAAAAAACTTTAAATAGTAAATAAGTGATGTAAACGATGTTATTTGGGTACAAAAACGATTTTTGTCTTGCGAGACCAATGCATATTGTGTAATTTGATAAGAGCTTCCATTTAATAAACTATAATAGTCATTTCGATACCCGAGTAAAAAGTTATCTCCATTGAAAGTGGTTACTCTTTTTTACCAAATGTTTTTTTGTTTTTGAAAATGTGAACAAAATCTCCGTTCTTTTTTTCTACTCAATATTTTTTCAATAAGAAAGATTGATTGAAAATATAAATAAAGAAAACCCTAGGTCGGCACCAATATCTCCTTTATAGCTCTCTTGAATTAAACCGGAAGTAAGTAAAATGAAAATGGTGCGTCAAAATCTTTAAACACTAAATAAGTGATGTAAACGATGTTATTTGGGTACAAAAACGATTTTTTTCTTGCGAGACCAATGCATATTGTGTAATTTGATACGAGCTTCCATTTAATAAATTATAATATTCGTTTGGATACCCGAGTAAAAAGTTATCTCCATTGAAAGTGGTTACTCTTTTTTACCAAATGTTTTTTTGTTTTTGAAAATGTGAACAAAATCTCCGTTCTTTTTTTCTACTCAATATTTTTTCAAAAAGAGAGATTGATTTAAAATATAAATAAACAAACCTTGATCGGCACCAATATCTCCTTTATAGCTCTATTGAATTAAACCGGAAGTAAGTAAAATGAAAATGGTGCGTCAAAAACTTTAAACAATAAATAAGTGATGTAAACGATGTTATTTGGGTACAAAAATGATTTTCCTATCGAGGAAAATGCATATTGTTTAATTTGGTACGAGCTTTAATTTGATATATTATAATAATCGTTTCGATACCTCAGTCAAAATTTATCTTCGTTGAAAGTTGTAACTCATATTTACGAAATGTGTTTTCTATTTTGAAAATGTGAACCACATTCATTTTCTTTTTCTCTTCTCTATTTGTTTCAATAAGAGAGATTGATTAAAAATATAAATAAACAATCCTACGTCGACATCAATATCTCTTTTATAGCTCTATTGAATTAAACCGGAAGTAAGTAAAATGAAAATGTTACATAAAAAACTTTAAATAGTAAATAAGTGATGTAAACGATGTTATTTGGGTACAAAAACGATTTTTGTCTTGCGAGACCAATGCATATTGTGTAATTTGATAAGAGCTTCCATTTAATAAATTATAATATTCGTATGGATACCGGAGTAAAAAGTTATCTCCATTGAAAGTGGTTACTCTTTTTTAGCAAATGTTTTTTTGTTTTTGAAAATGTGAACAAAATCTCCGTTCTTTTTTTCTACTCAATATTTTTTCAATAAGAGAGATTGATTGAAAATATAAATAAAAAAACCTTGATCGGCACCAATATCTCCTTTATAGCTCTATTGAATTAAACCGGAAGTAAGTAAAATGAAAATGGTGCGTCAAAATCTTTAAACACTAAATAAGTGATGTAAACGAAGTTATTTGCGTACAAAAACGATTGTTTTCTTGCGAGACCAATGCATATTGTGTAATTGGATACGAGCTTCCATTTAATAAATTATAATATTCGTTTGGATACCCGAGTAAAAAGTTATCTCTATTGAAAGTGGTTACTCTTTTTTACCAAATGTTTTTTTGTTTTTGAAAATGTGAACAAAATCTCCGTTCTTTTTTTCTACTCAATATTTTTTCAATAAGAGAGATTAATTGAAAATATAAATAAACAAACCTTGATCGGCTCCAATATCTCCTTTATACCACTATTGAATTAAACCGGAAGTAAGTAAAATGAAAATGGTGCGTCAAAAACTTTAAACAGTAAATAAGTGATGTAAACGTTGTTATTTGGGTACAAAAATGATTTTCCTTTCCAGGAAAATGCATATTGTTTAATTTGATACGAGCTTTAATTTGATATATTTTAATATTCCTTTCGATACCCCAGTCAAAAGTTATCTCTGTTGAAAGTTGTTACTCATATTTACAAAATGTGTTTTTGATTTTGAAAATGTGAACAACATTCATTTTCTTTTTCTCCTCCCTATTTTTTTCAATAAGAGAGATTGATTGAAAATATAAATAAACAAACCTAGGTCGGCACCAATATCTCCTTTATAGCTCTATTGAATTAAACCTGAAGTAAGTAAAATGAAAATGCGGGGCAAAAACTTTAAACACTAAATAAATAATGTAAACGATGTTATTTGGGTACAAAAACGATTTTTTTCTTGTGTGAGCAATGCATATTGTGTAATTTGATATGAGCTTCCATTTAATAAATTATAATATTCGTTTCGATACCCGTGTAAAAAGTTATCTCCTTTGAAAGTTTTTACACTTATTTACCAAATGTTTTTTTTTGTTTTTGAAAATGTCAACAACATCTCCGTTCTTTTTTCCTACTCAATATTTTTTCAATAAGAAAGATTGATTGAAAATATAAATAAAGAAAACCCTTGGTCGGCACCAATATCTCCTTTATAGCTCTCTTGAATTAAACCGGAAGTAAGTAAAATGAAAATGGTGCGTCAAAATCTTTAAACACTAAATAAGTGATGTAAACGATGTTATTTGGGTACAAAAACGATTTTTTTCTTGCGAGACCAATGCATATTGTGTAATTTGATACGAGCTTCCATTTAATAAATTATAATATTCGTTTGGATACCCGAGTAAAAAGTTATCTCCATTGAAAGTGGTTACTCTTTTTTACCAAATGTTTTTTTGTTTTTGAAAATGTGAACAAAATCTCCGTTCTTTTTTTCTACTCAATATTTTTTCAAAAAGAGAGATTGATTTAAAATATAAATAAACAAACCTTGATCGGCACCAATATCTCCTTTATAGCTCTATTGAATTAAACCGGAAGTAAGTAAAATGAAAATGGTGCGTCAAAAACTTTAAACAGTAAATAAGTGATGTAAACGATGTTATTTGGGTACAAAAATGATTTTCCTATCGAGGAAAATGCATATTGTTTAATTTGATACGAGCTTTAATTTGATATATTATAATAATCGTTTCGATACCTCAGTCAAAATTTATCTTCGTTGAAAGTTGTAACTCATATTTACGAAATGTGTTTTCTATTTTGAAAATGTGAACCACATTCATTTTCTTTTTCTCTTCTCTATTTGTTTCAATAAGAGAGATTGATTAAAAATATAAATAAACAAACCTAGGTCGGCATCAATATCTCCTTTATAGCTGTATTGAATTTAACCGGAAGTAAGTAAAATGAAAATGTTGCGTCAAAAACTTTAAATATTAAATAAGTGATGTAAACGATGTTATTTCGGTACAAAAATGATTTTACTTTTGAGGAAAATGCATATTGTTTAATTTGATACGAGCTTTAATTTGATATATTATAATATTCGTTTCGATACCTCAGTCAAAATTTATCTCCGTTGAAATTTGTAACCCATATTTACGAAATGTGTTTTCTATTTTGAAAATGTGAACCACATTCATTTTCCTTTTCTCATCTCTATTTGTTTCAATAAGAGAGATTGATTGAAAATATAAATAAAAAAACCTTGATCGGCACCAATATCTCCTTTATAGCTCTATTGAATTAAACCGGAAGTAAGTAAAATGAAAATGGTGCGTCAAAATCTTTAAACACTAAATAAGTGATGTAAACGATGTTATTTGCGTACAAAAATGATTGTTTTCTTGCGAGACCAATGCATATTGTGTAATTGGATACGAGCTTCCATTTAATAAAT
Organism: Hippophae tibetana; assembly: GCA_037013495.1. Lineage (NCBI taxonomy): Eukaryota > Viridiplantae > Streptophyta > Magnoliopsida > Rosales > Elaeagnaceae > Hippophae > Hippophae tibetana. The sequence goes on along the minus strand of CM072808.1, from coordinate 6,431,860 downwards.
TATAATATTCGTTTGGATACCCGAGTAAAAAGTTATCTCCATTGAAAGTGGTTACTCTTTTTTACCAAATGTTTTTTTGTTTTTGAAAATGTGAACAAAATCTCCGTTCTTTTTTTCTACTCAATATTGTTTCAAAAAGAGAGATTGATTTAAAATATAAATAAACAAACCTTGATCGGCACCAATATCTCCTTTATAGCTCTATTGAATTAAACCGGAAGTAAGTAAAATGAAAATGGTGCGTCAAAAACTTTAAACAATAAATAAGTGATGTAAACGATGTTATTTGGGTACAAAAATGATTTTCCTATCGAGGAAAATGCATATTGTTTAATTTGGTACGAGCTTTAATTTGATATATTATAATAATCGTTTCGATACCTCAGTCAAAATTTATCTTCGTTGAAAGTTGTAACTCATATTTACGAAATGTGTTTTCTATTTTGAAAATGTGAACCACATTCATTTTCTTTTTCTCTTCTCTATTTGTTTCAATAAGAGAGATTGATTAAAAATATAAATAAACAATCCTACGTCGACATCAATATCTCTTTTATAGCTCTATTGAATTAAACCGGAAGTAAGTAAAATGAAAATGTTGCATAAAAAACTTTAAATAGTAAATAAGTGATGTAAACGATGTTATTTGGGTACAAAAACGATTTTTGTCTTGCGAGACCAATGCATATTGTGTAATTTGATAAGAGCTTCCATTTAATAAATTATAATATTCGTATGGATACCGGAGTAAAAAGTTATCTCCATTGAAAGTGGTTACTCTTTTTTAGCAAATGTTTTTTTGTTTTTGAAATTGTGAACAAAATCTCCGTTCTTTTTTTCTACTCAATATTTTTTCAATAAGAGAGATTGATTGAAAATATAAATAAAAAAACCTTGATCGGCACCAATATCTCCTTTATAGCTCTATTGAATTAAACCGGAAGTAAGTAAAATGAAAATGGTGCGTCAAAATCTTTAAACACTAAATAAGTGATGTAAACGATGTTATTTGCGTACAAAAATGATTGTTTTCTTGCGAGACCAATGCATATTGTGTAATTGGATACGAGCTTCCATTTAATAAATTATAATATTCGTTTGGATACCCGAGTAAAAAGTTATCTCCATTGAAAGTGGTTACTCTTTTTTACCAAATGTTTTTTTGTTTTTGAAAATGTGAACAAAATCTCCGTTCTTTTTTTCTACTCAATATTTTTTCAATAAGAGAGATTAATTGAAAATATAAATAAACAAACCTTGATCGGCTCCAATATCTCCTTTATACCACTATTGAATTAAACCGGAAGTAAGTAAAATGAAAATGGTGCATCAAAAACTTTAAACAGTAAATAAGTGATGTAAACGTTGTTATTTGGGTACAAAAATGATTTTCCTTTCCAGGAAAATGCATATTGTTTAATTTGATACGAGCTTTAATTTGATATATTTTAATATTCCTTTCGATACCCCAGTCAAAAGTTATCTCTGTTGAAAGTTGTTACTCATATTTACCAAATGTGTTTTTGATTTTGAAAATGTGAACAACATTCATTTTCTTTTTCTCCTCCCTATTTTTTTCAATAAGAGAGATTGATTGAAAATATAAATAAACAAACCTAGGTCGGCACCAATATCTCCTTTATAGCTCTATTGAATTAAACCTGAAGTAAGTAAAATGAAAATGCTGGGTCAAAAACTTTAAACACTAAATAAATAATGTAAACAATGTTATTTGGGTACAAAAACGATTTTTTTCTTGTGTGAGCAATGCATATTGTGTAATTTGATATGAGCTTCCATTTAATAAATTATAATATTCGTTTCGATACCCGTGTAAAAAGTTATCTCCTTTGAAAGTGGTTACTCTTTTTTAGCAAATGTTTTTTTGTTTTTGAAAATGTGAACAAAATCTCCGTTCTTTTTTTCTACTCAATATTTTTTCAATAAGAGAGATTGATTGAAAATATAAATAAAAAAACCCTAGGTCGGCACCAATATCTCCTTTATAGCTCTCTTGAATTAAACCGGAAGTAAGTAAAATGAAAATGGTGCGTCAAAATCTTTAAACACTAAATAAGTGATGTAAACGATGTTATTTGGGTACAAAAACGATTTTTTTCTTGCGAGACCAATGCATATTGTGTAATTTGATACGAGCTTCCATTTAATAAATTATAATATTCGTTTGGATACCCGAGTAAAAAGTTATCTCCATTGAAAGTGGTTACTCTTTTTTACCAAATGTTTTTTTGTTTTTGAAAATGTGAACAAAATCTCCGTTCTTTTTTTCTACTCAATATTTTTTCAAAAAGAGAGATTGATTTAAAATATAAATAAACAAACCTTGATCGGCACCAATATCTCCTTTATAGCTCTATTGAATTAAACCGGAAGTAAGTAAAATGAAAATGGTGCGTCAAAAACTTTAAACAGTAAATAAGTGATGTAAACGATGTTATTTGGGTACAAAAATGATTTTCCTATCGAGGAAAATGCATATTGTTTAATTTGATACGAGCTTTAATTTGATATATTATAATAATCGTTTCGATACCTCAGTCAAAATTTATCTTCGTTGAAAGTTGTAACTCATATTTACGAAATGTGTTTTCTATTTTGAAAATGTGAACCACATTCATTTTCTTTTTCTCTTCTCTATTTGTTTCAATAAGAGAGATTGATTAAAAATATAAATAAACAAACCTAGGTCGGCATTAATATCTCCTTTATAGCTCTATTGAATTTAACCGAAAGTAAGTAAAATGAAAATGTTGCGTCAAGAACTTTAAATATTAAATAAGTGATGTAAACGATGTTATTTCGGTACAAAAATGATTTTACTTTTGAGGAAAATGCATATTGTTTAATTTGATACGAGCTTTAATTTGATATATTATAATATTCGTTTCGATACCTCAGTCAAAATTTATCTCCGTTGAAATTTGTAACCCATATTTACGAAATGTGTTTTCTATTTTGAAAATGTGAACCACATTCATTTTCCTTTTCTCATCTCTATTTGTTTCAATAAGAGAGATTGATTAAAAATATAAATAAACAATCCTAGGTCGACATCAATATCTCTTTTATAGCTCTATTGAATTAAACCGGAAGTAAGTAAAATGAAAATGTTGCATAAAAAACTTTAAATAGTAAATAAGTGATGTAAACGATGTTATTTGGGTACAAAAACGATTTTTGTCTTGCGAGACCAATGCATATTGTGTAATTTGATAAGAGCTTCCATTTAATAAACTATAATAGTCGTTTCGATACCCGAGTAAAAAGTTATCTCCATTGAAAGTGGTTACTCTTTTTTACCAAATGTTTTTTTGTTTTTGAAAATGTGAACAAAATCTCCGTTCTTTTTTTCTACTCAATATTTTTTCAAAAAGAGAGATTGATTTAAAATATAAATAAACAAACCTTGATCGGCACCAATATCTCCTTTATAGCTCTATTGAATTAAACCGGAAGTAAGTAAAATGAAAATGTTGCGTCAAAAACTTTAAACAATAAATAAGTGATGTAAACGATGTTATTTGGGTACAAAAATGATTTTCCTATCGAGGAAAATGCATATTGTTTAATTTGATACGAGCTTTAATTTGATATATTATAATAATCGTTTCGATACCTCAGTCAAAATTTATCTCCGGTGAAATTTGTAACCCATATTTACCAAATGTGTTTTCTATTTTGAAAATGTGAACCACATTCATTTTCCTTTTCTCATCTCTATTTGTTTCAATAGGAGAGATTGATTAAAAATATAAATAAACAATCCTAGGTCGACATCAATATCTCTTTTATAGCTCTATTGAATTAAACCGGAAGTAAGTAAAATGAAAATGTTGCATAAAAAACTTTAAATAGTAAATAAGTGATGTAAACGATATTATTTGGGTACAAAAACGATTTTTGTCTTGCGAGACCAATGCATATTGTGTAATTTGATAAGAGCTTCCATTTAATAAACTATAATAGTCGTTTCGATACCCGAGTAAAAAGTTATCTCCATTGAAAGTGGTTACTCTTTTTTACCAAATGTTTTTTGGTTTTTGAAAATGTGAACAAAATCTCCGTTCTTTTTTTTCTACTCAATATTTTTTCAAAAAGAGAGATTGATTGAAAATATAAATAAAAAAACCTTGATCGGCACCAATATCTCCTTTATAGCTCTATTGAATTAAACCGGAAGTAAGTAAAATGAAAATGGTGCGTCAAAATCTTTAAACACTAAATAAGTGATGTAAACGATGTTATTTGCGTACAAAAACGATTGTTTTCTTGCGAGACCAATGCATATTGTGTAATTGGATACGAGCTTCCATTTAATAAATTATAATATTCGTTTGGATACCCGAGTAAAAAGTTATCTCCATTGAAAGTGGTTACTCTTTTTTACCAAATGTTTTTTTGTTTTTGAAAATGTGAACAAAATCTCCGTTCTTTTTTTCTACTCAATATTTTTTCAATAAGAGAGATTAATTGAAAATATAAATAAACAAACCTTGATCGGCTCCAATATCTCCTTTATACCACTATTGAATTAAACCGGAAGTAAGTAAAATGAAAATGGTGCGTCAAAAACTTTAAACAGTAAATAAGTGATGTAAACGTTGTTATTTGGGTACAAAAATGATTTTCCTTTCCAGGAAAATGCATATTGTTTAATTTGATACGAGCTTTAATTTGATATATTTTAATATTCCTTTCGATACCCCAGTCAAAAGTTATCTCTGTTGAAAGTTGTTACTCATATTTACCAAATGTGTTTTTGAGTTTGAAAATGTGAACAACATTCATTTTCTTTTTCTCCTCCCTATTTTTTTCAATAAGAGAGATTGATTGAAAATATAAATAAACAAACCTAGGTCGGCACCAATATCTCCTTTATAGCTCTATTGAATTAAACCTGAAGTAAGTAAAATGAAAATGCGGGGCAAAAACTTTAAAAACTAAATAAATAATGTAAACGATGTTATTTGGGTACAAAAACGATTTTTTTCTTGTGTGAGCAATGCATATTGTGTAATTTGATATGAGCTTCCATTTAATAAATTATAATATTCGTTTCGATACCCGTGTAAAAAGTTATCTCCTTTGAAAGTTTTTACACTTATTTACCAAATGTTTTTTTTTGTTTTTGAAAATGTCAACAACATCTCCGTTCTTTTTTCCTACTCAATATTTTTTCAATAAGAAAGATTGATTGAAAATATAAATAAAGAAAACCCTAGGTCGGCACCAATATCTCCTTTATAGCTCTCTTGAATTAAACCGGAAGTAAGTAAAATGAAAATGGTCCGTCAAAATCTTTAAACACTAAATAAGTGATGTAAACGATGTTATTTGGGTACAAAAACGATTTTTTTCTTGCGAGACCAATGCATATTGTGTAATTTGATACGAGCTTCCATTTAATAAATTATAATATTCGTTTGGATACCCGAGTAAAAAGTTATCTCCATTGAAAGTGGTTACTCTTTTTTACCAAATGTTTTTTTGTTTTTGAAAATGTGAACAAAATCTCCGTTCTTTTTTTCTACTCAATATTTTTTCAAAAAGAGAGATTGATTTAAAATATAAATAAACAAACCTTGATCGGCACCAATATCTCCTTTATAGCTCTATTGAATTAAACCGGAAGTAAGTAAAATGAAAATGGTGCGTCAAAAACTTTAAACAGTAAATAAGTGATGTAAACGATGTTATTTGGGTACAAAAATGATTTTCCTATCGAGGAAAATGCATATTGTTTAATTTGATACGAGCTTTAATTTGATATATTATAATAATCGTTTCGATACCTCAGTCAAAATTTATCTTCGTTGAAAGTTGTAACTCATATTTACGAAATGTGTTTTCTATTTTGAAAATGTGAACCACATTCATTTTCTTTTTCTCTTCTCTATTTGTTTCAATAAGAGAGATTGATTAAAAATATAAATAAACAAACCTAGGTCGGCATCAATATCTCCTTTATAGCTCTATTGAATTTAACCGGAAGTAAGTAAAACGAAAATGGTGCGTCAAAAACTTTAAATATTAAATAAGTGATGTAAACGATGTTATTTCGGTACAAAAATGATTTTACTTTTGAGGAAAATGCATATTGTTTAATTTGATAGGAGCTTTAATTTGATATATTATAATATTCGTTTCGATACCTCAGTCAAAATTTATCTCCGTTGAAATTTGTAACCCATATTTACGAAATGTGTTTTCTATTTTGAAAATGTGAACCACACTCATTTTCCTTTTCTCATCTCTATTTGTTTCAATAAGAGAGATTGATTAAAAATATAAATAAACAATCCTAGGTCGACATCAATATCTCTTTTATAGCTCTATTGAATTAAACCGGAAGTAAGTAAAATGAAAATGTTGCATAAAAAACTTTAAATAGTAAATAAGTGATGTAAACGATGTTATTTGGGTACAAAAACAATTTTTGTCTTGCGAGACCAATGCATATTGTGTAATTTGATAAGAGCTTCCATTTAATAAACTATAATAGTCGTTTCGATACCCGAGTAAAAAGTTATCTCCATTGAAAGTGGTTACTCTTTTTTACCAAATGTTTTTTTGTTTTTGAAAATGTGAACAAAATCTCCGTTCTTTTTTTCTACTCAATATTTTTTCAAAAAGAGAGATTGATTTAAAATATAAATAAACAAACCTTGATCGGCACCAATATCTCCTTTATAGCTCTATTGAATTAAACCGGAAGTAAGTAAAATGAAAATGTTGCGTCAAAAACTTTAAACAATAAATAAGTGATGTAAACGATGTTATTTGGGTACAAAAATGATTTTCCTATCGAGGAAAATGCATATTGTTTAATTTGATACGAGCTTTAATTTGATATATTATAATAATCGTTTCGATACCTCAGTCAAAATTTATCTCCGGTGAAATTTGTAACCCATATTTACCAAATGTGTTTTCTATTTTGAAAATGTGAACCACATTCATTTTCCTTTTCTCATCTCTATTTGTTTCAATAGGAGAGATTGATTAAAAATATAAATAAACAATCCTAGGTCGACATCAATATCTCTTTTATAGCTCTATTGAATTAAACCGGAAGTAAGTAAAATGAAAATGTTGCATAAAAAACTTTAAATAGTAAATAAGTGATGTAAACGATATTATTTGGGTACAAAAATGATTTTTGTCTTGCGAGACCAATGCATATTGTGTAATTTGATAAGAGCTTCCATTTAATAAACTATAATAGTCGTTTCGATACCCGAGTAAAAAGTTATCTCCATTGAAAGTGGTTACTCTTTTTTACCAAATGTTTTTTGGTTTTTGAAAATGTGAACAAAATCTCCGTTCTTTTTTTTCTACTCAATATTTTTTCAAAAAGAGAGATTGATTGAAAATATAAATAAAAAAACCTTGATCGGCACCAATATCTCCTTTATAGCTCTATTGAATTAAACCGGAAGTAAGTAAAATGAAAATGGTGCGTCAAAATCTTTAAACACTAAATAAGTGATGTAAACGATGTTATTTGCGTACAAAAACGATTGTTTTCTTGCGAGACCAATGCATATTGTGTAATTGGATACGAGCTTCCATTTAATAAATTATAATATTCGTTTGGATACCCGAGTAAAAAGTTATCTCCATTGAAAGTGGTTACTCTTTTTTACCAAATGTTTTTTTGTTTTTGAAAATGTGAACAAAATCTCCGTTCTTTTTTTCTACTCAATATTTTTTCAATAAGAGAGATTAATTGAAAATATAAATAAACAAACCTTGATCGGCTCCAATATCTCCTTTATACCACTATTGAATTAAACCGGAAGTAAGTAAAATGAAAATGGTGCGTCAAAAACTTTAAACAGTAAATAAGTGATGTAAACGTTGTTATTTGGGTACAAAAATGATTTTCCTTTCCAGGAGGAAAATGCATATTGTTTAATTTGATACGAGCTTTAATTTGATATATTTTAATATTCCTTTCGATACCCCAGTCAAAAGTTATCTCTGTTGAAAGTTGTTACTCATATTTACCAAATGTGTTTTTGAGTTTGAAAATGTGAACAACATTCATTTTCTTTTTCTCCTCCCTATTTTTTTCAATAAGAGAGATTGATTGAAAATATAAATAAACAAACCTAGGTCGGCACCAATATCTCCTTTATAGCTCTATTGAATTAAACCTGAAGTAAGTAAAATGAAAATGCGGGGCAAAAACTTTAAAAACTAAATAAATAATGTAAACGATGTTATTTGGGTACAAAAACGATTTTTTTCTTGTGTGAGCAATGCATATTGTGTAATTTGATATGAGCTTCCATTTAATAAATTATAATATTCGTTTCGATACCCGTGTAAAAAGTTATCTCCTTTGAAAGTTTTTACACTTATTTACCAAATGTTTTTTTTTGTTTTTGAAAATGTCAACAACATCTCCGTTCTTTTTTCCTACTCAATATTTTTTCAATAAGAAAGATTGATTGAAAATATAAATAAAGAAAACCCTAGGTCGGCACCAATATCTCCTTTATAGCTCTCTTGAATTAAACCGGAAGTAAGTAAAATGAAAATGGTGCGTCAAAATCTTTAAACACTAAATAAGTGATGTAAACGATGTTATTTGGGTACAAAAACGATTTTTTTCTTGCGAGACCAATGCATATTGTGTAATTTGATACGAGCTTCCATTTAATAAATTATAATATTCGTTTGGATACCCGAGTAAAAAGTTATCTCCATTGAAAGTGGTTACTCTTTTTTACCAAATGTTTTTTTGTTTTTGAAAATGTGAACAAAATCTCCGTTCTATTTTTCTACTCAATATTTTTTCAAAAAGAGAGATTGATTTAAAATATAAATAAACAAACCTTGATCGGCACCAATATCTCCTTTATAGCTCTATTGAATTAAACCGGAAGTAAGTAAAATGAAAATGGTGCGTCAAAAACTTTAAACAATAAATAAGTGATGTAAACGATGTTATTTGGGTACAAAAATGATTTTCCTATCGAGGAAAATGCATATTGTTTAATTTGGTACGAGCTTTAATTTGATATATTATAATAATCGTTTCGATACCTCAGTCAAAATTTATCTTCGTTGAAAGTTGTAACTCATATTTACGAAATGTGTTTTCTATTTTGAAAATGTGAACCACATTCATTTTCTTTTTCTCTTCTCTATTTGTTTCAATAAGAGAGATTGATTAAAAATATAAATAAACAAACCTAGGTCGGCATCAATATCTCCTTTATAGCTGTATTGAATTTAACCGGAAGTAAGTAAAATGAAAATGTTGCGTCAAAAACTTTAAATATTAAATAAGTGATGTAAACGATGTTATTTCGGTACAAAAATGATTTTACTTTTGAGGAAAATGCATATTGTTTAATTTGATACGAGCTTTAATTTGATATATTATAATATTCGTTTCGATACCTCAGTCAAAATTTATCTCCGTTGAAAGTTGTAACCCATATTTACCAAATGTGTTTTCTATTTTGAAAATGTGAACCACATTCATTTTCCTTTTCTCATCTCTATTTGTTTCAATAAGAGAGATTGATTAAAAATATAAATAAACAATCCTAGGTCGACATCAATATCTCTTTTATAGCTCTATTGAATTAAACCGGAAGTAAGTAAAATGAAAATGTTGCATAAAAAACTTTAAATAGTAAATAAGTGATGTAAACGATGTTATTTGGGTACAAAAACAATTTTTGTCTTGCGAGACCAATGCATATTGTGTAATTTGATAAGAGCTTCCATTTAATAAACTATAATAGTCGTTTCGATACCCGAGTAAAAAGTTATCTCCATTGAAAGTGGTTACTCTTTTTTACCAAATGTTTTTTTGTTTTTGAAAATGTGAACAAAATCTCCGTTCTTTTTTTCTACTCAATATTTTTTCAAAAAGAGAGATTGATTTAAAATATAAATAAACAAACCTTGATCGGCACCAATATCTCCTTTATAGCTCTATTGAATTAAACCGGAAGTAAGTAAAATGAAAATGGTGCGTCAAAAACTTTAAACAATAAATAAGTGATGTAAACGATGTTATTTGGGTACAAAAATGATTTTCCTATCGAAGAAAATGCATATTGTTTAATTTCGTACGAGCTTTAATTTGATATATTATAATAATCGTTTCGATACCTCAGTCAAAATTTATCTTCGTTGAAAGTTGTAACTCATATTTACGAAATGTGTTTTCTATTTTGAAAATGTGAACCACATTCATTTTCTTTTTCTCTTCTCTATTTGTTTCAATAAGAGAGATTGATTAAAAATATAAATAAACAATCCTACGTCGACATCAATATCTCTTTTATAGCTCTATTGAATTAAACCGGAAGTAAGTAAAATGAAAATGTTGCATAAAAAACTTTAAATAGTAAATAAGTGATGTAAACGATGTTATTTGGGTACAAAAACGATTTTTGTCTTGCGAGACCAATGCATATTGTGTAATTTGATAAGAGCTTCCATTTAATAAATTATAATATTCGTATGGATACCGGAGTAAAAAGTTATCTCCATTGAAAGTGGTTACTCTTTTTTAGCAAATGTTTTTTTGTTTTTGAAATTGTGAACAAAATCTCCGTTCTTTTTTTCTACTCAATATTTTTTCAATAAGAGAGATTGATTGAAAATATAAATAAAAAAACCTTGATCGGCACCAATATCTCCTTTATAGCTCTATTGAATTAAACCGGAAGTAAGTAAAATGAAAATGGTGCGTCAAAATCTTTAAACACTAAATAAGTGATGTAAACGATGTTATTTGCGTACAAAAATGATTGTTTTCTTGCGAGACCAATGCATATTGTGTAATTGGATACGAGCTTCCATTTAATAAATTATAATATTCGTTTGGATACCCGAGTAAAAAGTTATCTCCATTGAAAGTGGTTACTCTTTTTTACCAAATGTTTTTTTGTTTTTGAAAATGTGAACAAAATCTCCGTTCTTTTTTTCTACTCAATATTTTTTCAATAAGAGAGATTAATTGAAAATATAAATAAACAAACCTTGATCGGCTCCAATATCTCCTTTATACCACTATTGAATTAAACCGGAAGTAAGTAAAATGAAAATGGTGCATCAAAAACTTTAAACAGTAAATAAGTGATGTAAACGTTGTTATTTGGGTACAAAAATGATTTTCCTTTCCAGGAAAATGCATATTGTTTAATTTGATACGAGCTTTAATTTGATATATTTTAATATTCCTTTCGATACCCCAGTCAAAAGTTATCTCTGTTGAAAGTTGTTACTCATATTTACCAAATGTGTTTTTGATTTTGAAAATGTGAACAACATTCATTTTCTTTTTCTCCTCCCTATTTTTTTCAATAAGAGAGATTGATTGAAAATATAAATAAACAAACCTAGGTCGGCACCAATATCTCCTTTATAGCTCTATTGAATTAAACCTGAAGTAAGTAAAATGAAAATGCTGGGTCAAAAACTTTAAACACTAAATAAATAATGTAAACAATGTTATTTGGGTACAAAAACGATTTTTTTCTTGTGTGAGCAATGCATATTGTGTAATTTGATATGAGCTTCCATTTAATAAATTATAATATTCGTTTCGATACCCGTGTAAAAAGTTATCTCCTTTGAAAGTGGTTACTCTTTTTTAGCAAATGTTTTTTTGTTTTTGAAAATGTGAACAAAATCTCCGTTCTTTTTTTCTACTCAATATTTTTTCAATAAGAGAGATTGATTGAAAATATAAATAAAAAAACCCTAGGTCGGCACCAATATCTCCTTTATAGATCTCTTGAATTAAACCGGAAGTAAGTAAAATGAAAATGGTGCGTCAAAATCTTTAAACACTAAATAAGTGATGTAAACGATGTTATTTGGGTACAAAAACGATTTTTTTCTTGCGAGACCAATGCATATTGTGTAATTTGATACGAGCTTCCATTTAATAAATTATAATATTCGTTTGGATACCCGAGTAAAAAGTTATCTCCATTGAAAGTGGTTACTCTTTTTTACCAAATGTTTTTTTGTTTTTGAAAATGTGAACAAAATCTCCGTTCTTTTTTTCTACTCAATATTTTTTCAAAAAGAGAGATTGATTTAAAATATAAATAAACAAACCTTGATCGGCACCAATATCTCCTTTATAGCTCTATTGAATTAAACCGGAAGTAAGTAAAATGAAAATGGTGCGTCAAAAACTTTAAACAGTAAATAAGTGATGTAAACGATGTTATTTGGGTACAAAAATGATTTTCCTATCGAGGAAAATGCATATTGTTTAATTTGATACGAGCTTTAATTTGATATATTATAATAATCGTTTCGATACCTCAGTCAAAATTTATCTTCGTTGAAAGTTGTAACTCATATTTACGAAATGTGTTTTCTATTTTGAAAATGTGAACCACATTCATTTTCTTTTTCTCTTCTCTATTTGTTTCAATAAGAGAGATTGATTAAAAATATAAATAAACAAACCTAGGTCGGCATCAATATCTCCTTTATAGCTCTATTGAATTTAACCGGAAGTAAGTAAAATGAAAATGTTGCGTCAAAAACTTTAAATATTAAATAAGTGATGTAAACGATGTTATTTCGGTACAAAAATGATTTTACTTTTGAGGAAAATGCATATTGTTTAATTTGATACGAGCTTTAATTTGATATATTATAATATTCGTTTCGATACCTCAGTCAAAATTTATCTCCGTTGAAATTTATAACCCATATTTACGAAATGTGTTTTCTATTTTGAAAATGTGAACCACATTCATTTTCCTTTTCTCATCTCTATTTGTTTCAATAAGAGAGATTGATTAAAAATATAAATAAACAATCCTAGGTCGACACCAATATCTCTTTTATAGCTCTATTGAATTAAACCGGAAGTAAGTAAAATGAAAATGTTGCATAAAAAACTTTAAATAGTAAATAAGTGATGTAAACGATGTTATTTGGGTACAAAAACGATTTTTGTCTTGCGAGACCAATGCATATTGTGTAATTTGATAAGAGCTTCCATTTAATAAACTATAATAGTCGTTTCGATACCCGAGTAAAAAGTTATCTCCATTGAAAGTGGTTACTCTTTTTTACCAAATGTTTTTTTGTTTTTGAAAATGTGAACAAAATCTCCGTTCTTTTTTTCTACTCAATATTTTTTCAAAAAGAGAGATTGATTTAAAATATAAATAAACAAACCTTGATCGGCACCAATATCTCCTTTATAGCTCTATTGAATTAAACCGGAAGTAAGTAAAATGAAAATGTTGCGTCAAAAACTTTAAACAATAAATAAGTGATGTAAACGATGTTATTTGGGTACAAAAATGATTTTCCTATCGAGGAAAATGCATATTGTTTAATTTGATACGAGCTTTAATTTGATATATTATAATATTCGTTTCGATACCTCAGTCAAAATTTATCTCCGTTGAAATTTGTAACCCATATTTACCAAATGTGTTTTCTATTTTGAAAATGTGAACCACATTCATTTTCCTTTTCTCATCTCTATTTGTTTCAATAAGAGAGATTGATTAAAAATATAAATAAACAATCCTAGGTCGACATCAATATCTCTTTTATAGCTCTATTGAATTAAACCGGAAGTAAGTAAAATGAAAATGTTGCATAAAAAACTTTAAATAGTAAATAAGTGATGTAAACGATGTTATTTGGGTACCAAAACGATTTTTGTCTTGCGAGACCAATGCATATTGTGTAATTTGATAAGAGCTTCCATTTAATAAACTATAATAGTCGTTTCGATACCCGAGTAAAAAGTTATCTCCATTGAAAGTGGTTACTCTTTTTTACCAAATGTTTTTTTGTTTTTGAAAATGTGAACAAAATCTCCGTTCTTTTTTTCTACTCAATATTTTTTCAAAAAGAGAGATTGATTTAAAATATAAATAAACAAACCTTGATCGGCACCAATATCTCCTTTATAGCTCTATTGAATTAAACCGGAAGTAAGTAAAATGAAAATGTTGCGTCAAAAACTTTAAACAATAAATAAGTGATGTAAACGATGTTATTTGGGTACAAAAATGATTTTCCTATCGAGGAAAATGCATATTGTTTAATTTGATACGAGCTTTAATTTGATATATTATAATATTCGTTTCGATACCTCAGTCAAAATTTATCTCCGTTGAAATTTGTAACCCATATTTACCAAATGTGTTTTCTATTTTGAAAATGTGAACCACATTCATTTTCCTTTTCTCATCTCTATTTGTTTCAATAAGAGAGATTGATTAAAAATATAAATAAACAATCCTAGGTCGACATCAATATCTCTTTTATAGCTCTATTGAATTAAACCGGAAGTAAGTAAAATGAAAATGTTGCATAAAAAACTTTAAATAGTAAATAAGTGATGTAAACGATGTTATTTGGGTACCAAAACGATTTTTGTCTTGCGAGACCAATGCATATTGTGTAATTTGATAAGAGCTTCCATTTAATAAACTATAATAGTCGTTTCGATACCCGAGTAAAAAGTTATCTCCATTGAAAGTGGTTACTCTTTTTTACCAAATGTTTTTTTGTTTTTGAAAATGTGAACAAAATCTCCGTTCTTTTTTTTCTACTCAATATTTTTTCAAAAAGAGAGATTGATTTAAAATATAAATAAACAAACCTTGATCGGCACCAATATCTCCTTTATAGCTCTATTGAATTAAACCGGAAGTAAGTAAAATGAAAATGGTGTGTCAAAAACTTTAAACAATAAATAAGTGATGTAAACGATGTTATTTGGGTACAAAAATGATTTTCCTATCGAGGAAAATGCATATTGTTTAATTTGATACGAGCTTTAATTTGATATATTATAATAATCGTTTCGATTGCTCAGTCAAAATTTATCTTCGTTGAAAGTTGTAACTCATATTTATGAAATGTGTTTTCTATTTTGAAAATGTGAACCACATTCATTTTCTTTTTCTCTTCTATATTTGTTTCAATAAGAGAGATTGATTAAAAATATAAATAAACAAACCTAGGTCGGCAGCAATATCTCCTTTATAGCTCTATTGAATTTAACCGGAAGTAAGTAAAATGAAAATGTTGCGTCAAAAACTTTAAATATTAAATAAGTGATGTAAACGATGTTATTTCGGTACAAAAATGATTTTACTTTTGAGGAAAATGCATATTGTTTAATTTGATACGAGCTTTAATTTGATATATTATAATATTCGTTTCGATACCTCAGTCAAAATTTATCTCCGTTGAAATTTGTAACCCATATTTACCAAATGTGTTTTCTATTTTGAAAATGTGAACCACATTCATTTTCCTTTTCTCATCTCTATTTGTTTCAATAAGAGAGATTGATTAAAAATATAAATAAACAATCCTAGGTCGACATCAATATCTCTTTTATAGCTCTATTGAATTAAACCAGAAGTAAGTAAAATGAAAATGTTGCATAAAAAACTTTAAATAGTAAATAAGTGATGTAAACGAAGTTATTTGGGTACAAAAACGATTTTTGTCTTGCGAGACCAATGCATATTGTGTAATTTGATAAGAGCTTCCATTTAATAAACTATAATAGTCGTTTCGATACCCGAGTAAAAAGTTATCTCCATTGAAAGTGGTTACTCTTTTTTACCAAATGTTTTTTTGTTTTTGAAAATGTGAACAAAATCTCCGTTCTTTTTTTCTACTCAATATTTTTTCAAAAAGAGAGATTGATTTAAAATATAAATAAACAAACCTTGATCGGCACCAATATCTCCTTTATAGCTCTATTGAATTAAACCGGAAGTGAGTAAAATGAAAATGGTGTGTCAAAAACTTTAAACAATAAATAAGTGATGTAAACGATGTTATTTGGGTACAAAAATGATTTTCCTATCGAGGAAAATGCATATTGTTTAATTTGATACGAGCTTTAATTTGATATATTATAATAATCGTTTCGATACCTCAGTCAAAATTTATCTTCGTTGAAAGTTGTAACTCATATTTACGAAATGTGTTTTCTATTTTGAAAATGTGAACCACATTCATTTTCTTTTTCTCTTCTCTATTTGTTTCAATAAGAGAGATTGATTAAAAATATAAATAAACAAACCTAGGTCGGCATCAATATCTCCTTTATAGCTGTATTGAATTTAACCGGAAGTAAGTAAAATGAAAATGTTGCGTCAAAAACTTTAAATATTAAATAAGTGATGTAAACGATGTTATTTCGGTACAAAAATGATTTTACTTTTGAGGAAAATGCATATTGTTTAATTTGATACGAGCTTTAATTTGATATATTATAATATTCGTTTCGATACCTCAGTCAAAATTTATCTCCGTTGAAATTTGTAACCCATATTTACCAAATGTGTTTTCTATTTTGAAAATGTGAACCACATTCATTTTCCTTTTCTCATCTCTATTTGTTTCAATAAGAGAGATTGATTAAAAATATAAATAAACAATCCTAGGTCGACATCAATATCTCTTTTATAGCTCTATTGAATTAAACCGGAAGTAAGTAAAATGAAAATGTTGCATAAAAAACTTTAAATAGTAAATAAGTGATGTAAACGATGTTATTTGGGTACAAAAACGATTTTTGTCTTGCGAGACCAATGCATATTGTGTAATTTGATAAGAGCTTCCATTTAATAAACTATAATAGTCGTTTCGATACCCGAGTAAAAAGTTATCTCCATTGAAAGTGGTTACTATTTTTTACCAAATGTTTTTTTGTTTTTGAAAATGTGAACAAAATCTCCGTTCTTTTTTTCTACTCAATATTTTTTCAAAAAGAGAGATTGATTTAAAATATAAATAAACAAACCTTGATCGGCACCAATATCTCCTTTATAGCTCTATTGAATTAAACCGGAAGTAAGTAAAATGAAAATGGTGCGTCAAAAACTTTAAACAATAAATAAGTGATGTAAACGATGTTATTTGGGTACAAAAATGATTTTCCTATCGAGGAAAATGCATATTGTTTAATTTGATACGAGCTTTAATTTGATATATTATAATAATCGTTTCGATACCTCAGTCAAAATTTATCTTCGTTGAAAGTTGTAACTCATATTTACAAAATGTGTTTTCTATTTTGAAAATGTGAACCACATTCATTTTCTTTTTCTCTTCTCTATTTGTTTCAATAAGAGAGATTGATTAAAAATATAAATAAACAAACCTAGGTCGGCATCAATATCTCCTTTATAGCTCTATTGAATTTAACCGGAAGTAAGTAAAATGAAAATGTTGCGTCAAAAACTTTAAATATTAAATAAGTGATGTAAACGATGTTATTTCGGTACAAAAATGATTTTACTTTTGAGGAAAATGCATATTGTTTAATTTGATACGAGCTTTAATTTGATATATTATAATATTCGTTTCGATACCTCAGTCAAAATTTATCTCCGTTGAAATTTGTAACCCATATTTACCAAATGTGTTTTCTATTTTGAAAATGTGAACCACATTCATTTTCCTTTTCTCATCTCTATTTGTTTCAATAAGAGAGATTGATTAAAAATATAAATAAACAATCCTAGGTCGACATCAATATCTCTTTTATAGCTCTATTGAATTAAACCGGAAGTAAGTAAAATGAAAATGTTGCATAAAAAACTTTAAATAGTAAATAAGTGATGTAAACGATGTTATTTGGGTACAAAAACGATTTTTGTCTTGCGAGACCAATGCATATTGTGTAATTTGATAAGAGCTTCCATTTATTAAACTATAATAGTCGTTTCGATACCCGAGTAAAAAGTTATCTCCATTGAAAGTGGTTACTCTTTTTTACCAAATGTTTTTTTGTTTTTGAAAATGTGAACAAAATCTCCGTTCTTTTTTTCTACTCAATATTTTTTCAAAAAGAGAGATTGAATTAAAATATAAATAAACAAACCTTGATCGGCACCAATATCTCCTTTATAGCTCTATTGAATTAAACCGGAAGTAAGTAAAATGAAAATGGTGTGTCAAAAACGTTAAACAATAAATAAGTGATGTAAACGATGTTATTTGGGTACAAAAATGATTTTCCTATCGAGGAAAATGCATATTGTTTAATTTGTTACGAGCTTTAATTTGATATATTATAATAATCGTTTCGATACCTCAGTCAAAATTTATCTTCGTTGAAAGTTGTAACTCATATTTATGAAATGTGTTTTCTATTTTGAAAATGTGAACCACATTCATTTTCTTTTTCTCTTCTCTATTTGTTTCAATAAGAGAGATTGATTAAAAATATAAATAAACAAACCTAGGTCGGCATCAATATCTCCTTTATAGCTCTATTGAATTTAACCGGAAGTAAGTAAAATGAAAATGTTGCGTCAAAAACTTTAAATATTAAATAAGTGATGTAAACGATGTTATTTCGGTACAAAAATGATTTTACTTTTGAGGAAAATGCATATTGTTTAATTTGATACGAGCTTTAATTTGATATATTATAATATTCGT
Source organism: Hippophae tibetana (assembly GCA_037013495.1). Taxonomy (NCBI): domain Eukaryota; kingdom Viridiplantae; phylum Streptophyta; class Magnoliopsida; order Rosales; family Elaeagnaceae; genus Hippophae; species Hippophae tibetana. Next base: position 6,413,398 of record CM072808.1, on the reverse strand, counting down.
TTCGATACCTCAGTCAAAATTTATCTCCGTTGAAATTTGTAACCCATATTTACCAAATGTGTTTTCTATTTTGAAAATGTGAACCACATTCATTTTCCTTTTCTCATCTCTATTTGTTTCAATAAGAGAGATTGATTAAAAATATAAATAAACAATCCTAGGTCGACATCAATATCTCTTTTATAGCTCTATTGAATTAAACCGGAAGTAAGTAAAATGAAAATGTTGCATAAAAAACTTTAAATAGTAAATAAGTGATGTAAACGATGTTATTTGGGTACAAAAATGATTTTTGTCTTGCGAGACCAATGCATATTGTGTAATTTGATAAGAGCTTCCATTTATTAAACTATAATAGTCGTTTCGATACCCGAGTAAAAAGTTATCTCCATTGAAAGTGGTTACTCTTTTTTACCAAATGTTTTTTTGTTTTTGAAAATGTGAACAAAATCTCCGTTCTTTTTTTCTACTCAATATTTTTTCAAAAAGAGAGATTGATTTAAAATATAAATAAACAAACCTTGATCGGCACCAATATCTCCTTTATAGCTCTATTGAATTAAACCGGAAGTAAGTAAAATGAAAATGGTGTGTCAAAAACGTTAAACAATAAATAAGTGATGTAAACGATGTTATTTGGGTACAAAAATGATTTTCCTATCGAGGAAAATGCATATTGTTTAATTTGTTACGAGCTTTAATTTGATATATTATAATAATCGTTTCGATACCTCAGTCAAAATTTATCTTCGTTGAAAGTTGTAACTCATATTTATGAAATGTGTTTTCTATTTTGAAAATGTGAACCACATTCATTTTCTTTTTCTCTTCTCTATTTGTTTCAATAAGAGAGATTGATTAAAAATATAAATAAACAAACCTAGGTCGGCATCAATATCTCCTTTATAGCTCTATTGAATTTAACCGGAAGTAAGTAAAATGAAAATGTTGCGTCAAAAACTTTAAATATTAAATAAGTGATGTAAACGATGTTATTTCGGTACAAAAATGATTTTACTTTTGAGGAAAATGCATATTGTTTAATTTGATACAAGCTTTAATTTGATATATTATAATATTCGTTTCGATACCTCAGTCAAAATTTATCTCCGTTGAAATTTGTAACCCATATTTACCAAATGTGTTTTCTATTTTGAAAATGTGAACCACATTCATTTTCCTTTTCTCATCTCTATTTGTTTCAATAAGAGAGATTGATTAAAAATATAAATAAACAATCCTACGTCGACATCAATATCTCTTTTATAGCTCTATTGAATTAAACCGGAAGTAAGTAAAATGAAAATGTTGCATAAAAAACTTTAAATAGTAAATAAGTGATGTAAACGATGTTATTTGGGTACAAAAACGATTTTTGTCTTGCAAGACCAATGCATATTGTGTAATTTGATAAGAGCTTCCATTTAATAAACTATAATAGTCGTTTCGATACCGGAGTAAAAAGTTATCTCCATTGAAAGTGGTTACTCTTTTTTAGCAAATGTTTTTTTGTTTTTGAAAATGTGAACAAAATCTCCGTTCTTTTTTTCTACTCAATATTTTTTCAATAAGAGAGATTGATTGAAAATATAAATAAAAAAACCTTGATCGGCACCAATATCTCCTTTATAGCTCTATTGAATTAAACCGGAAGTAAGTAAAATGAAAATGGTGCGTCAAAATCTTTAAACACTAAATAAGTGATGTAAACGATGTTATTTGCGTACAAAAACGATTGTTTTCTTGCGAGACCAATGCATATTGTGTAATTGGATACGAGCTTCCATTTAATAAATTATAATATTCGTTTGGATACCCGAGTAAAAAGTTATCTCCATTGAAAGTGGTTACTCTTTTTTACCAAATGTTTTTTTGTTTTTGAAAATGTGAACAAAATCTCCGTTCTTTTTTTCTACTCAATATTTTTTCAATAAGAGAGATTAATTGAAAATATAAATAAACAAACCTTGATCGGCTCCAATATCTCCTTTATACCACTATTGAATTAAACCGGAAGTAAGTAAAATGAAAATGGTGCGTCAAAAACTTTAAACAGTAAATAAGTGATGTAAACGTTGTTATTTGGGTACAAAAATGATTTTCCTTTCGAGGAAAATGCATATTGTTTAATTTGATACGAGCTTTAATTTGATATATTTTAATATTCCTTTCGATACCCCAGTCAAAAGTTATCTCTGTTGAAAGTTGTTACTCATATTTACCAAATGTGTTTTTGATTTTGAAAATGTGAACAACATTCATTTTCTTTTTCTCCTCCCTATTTTTTTCAATAAGAGAGATTGATTGAAAATATAAATAAACAAACCTAGGTCGGCACCAATATCTCCTTTATAGCTCTATTGAATTTAACCGGAAGTAAGTAAAATGAAAATGTTGGGTCAAAAACTTTAAATATTAAATAAGTGATGTAAACGATGTTATTTCGGTACAAAAATGATTTTACTTTTGAGGAAAATGCATATTGTTTAATTTGATACAAGCTTTAATTTGATATATTATAATAATCGTTTCGATACCTCAGTCAAAATTTATCTCCGTTGAAATTTGTAACCCATATTTACCAAATGTGTTTTCTATTTTGAAAATGTGAACCACATTCATTTTCCTTTTCTCATCTCTATTTGTTTCAATAAGAGAGATTGATTAAAAATATAAATAAACAATCCTACGTCGACATCAATATCTTTTTTATAGCTCTATTGAATTAAACCGGAAGTAAGTAAAATGAAAATGTTGCATAAAAAACTTTAAATAGTAAATAAGTGATGTAAACGATGTTATTTGGGTACAAAAACGATTTTTGTCTTGCGAGACCAATGCATATTGTGTAATTTGATAAGAGCTTCCATTTAATAAATTATAATAGTCGTTTCGATACCGGAGTAAAAAGTTATCTCCATTGAAAGTGGTTACTCTTTTTTAGCAAATGTTTTTTTGTTATTGAAAATGTGAACAAAATCTCCGTTCTTTTTTTCTACTCAATATTTTTTCAATAAGAGAGATTGATTGAAAATATAAATAAAAAAACCTTGATCGGCACCAATATCTTCTTTATAGCTCTATTGAATTAAACCGGAAGTAAGTAAAATGAAAATGGTGCGTCAAAATCTTTAAACACTAAATAAGTGATGTAAACAATGTTATTTGCGTACAAAAACGATTGTTTTCTTGCGAGACCAATGCATATTGTGTAATTGGATACGAGCTTCCATTTAATAAATTATAATATTCGTTTGGATACCCGAGTAAAAAGTTATCTCCATTGAAAGTGGTTACTCTTTTTTACCAAATGTTTTTTTGTTTTTGAAAATGTGAACAAAATCTCCGTTCTTTTTTTCTACTCAATATTTTTTCAATAAGAGAGATTAATTGAAAATATAAATAAACAAACCTTGATCGGCTCCAATATCTCCTTTATACCACTATTGAATTAAACCGGAAGTAAGTAAAATGAAAATGGTGCGTCAAAAACTTTAAACAGTAAATAAGTGATGTAAACGTTGTTATTTGGGTACAAAAATGATTTTCCTTTCGAGGAAAATGCATATTGTTTAATTTGATACGAGCTTTAATTTGATATATTTTAATATTCCTTTCGATACCCCAGTCAAAAGTTATCTCTGTTGAAAGTTGTTACTCATATTTACCAAATGTGTTTTTGATTTTGAAAATGTGAACAACATTCATTTTCTTTTTCTCCTCCCTATTTTTTTCAATAAGAGAGATTGATTGAAAATATAAATAAACAAACCTAGGTCGGCACCAATATCTCCTTTATAGCTCTATTGAATTAAACCTGAAGTAAGTAAAATGAAAATGCTGGGTCAAAAACTTTAAACACTAAATAAATAATGTAAACAATGTTATTTGGGTACAAAAACGATTTTTTTCTTGTGTGAGCAATGCATATTGTGTAATTTGATATGAGCTTCCATTTAATAAATTATAATATTCGTTTCGATACCCGTGTAAAAAGTTATCTCCTTTGAAAGTTTTTACACTTATTTACCAAATGTTTTTTTTGTTTTTGAAAATGTGAACAACATCTCCGTTCTTTTTTTCTACTCAATATTTTTTCAATAAGAAAGATTGATTGAAAATATAAATAAAGAAAACCCTAGGTCGGCACCAATATCTCCTTTATAGCTCTCTTGAATTAAACCGGAAGTAAGTAAAATGAAAATGGTGCGTCAAAATCTTTAAACACTAAATAAGTGATGTAAACGATGTTATTTGGGTACAAAAATGATTTTTTTCTTGCGAGACCAATGCATATTGTGTAATTTGATACGAGCTTCCATTTAATAAATTATAATATTCGTTTGGATACCCGAGTAAAAAGTTATCTCCATTGAAAGTGGTAACTCTTTTTTACCAAATGTTTTTTTGTTTTTGAAAATGTGAACAAAATCTCCGTTCTTTTTTTCTACTCAATATTTTTTCAAAAAGAGAGATTGATTTAAAATATAAACAAACAAACCTTGATCGGCACCAATATCTCCTTTATAGCTCTATTGAATTAAACCGGAAGTAAGTAAAATGAAAATGGTGCGTCAAAAACTTTAAACAGTAAATAAGTGATGTAAACGATGTTATTTGGGTACAAAAATGATTTTCCTATCGAGGAAAATGCATATGGTTTAATTTGATACGAGCTTTAATTTGATATATTATAATAATCGTTTCGATACCTCAGTCAAAATTTATCTTCGTTGAAAGTTGTAACTCATATTTACGAAATGTGTTTTCTATTTTGAAAATGTGAACCACATTCATTTTCTTTTTCTCTTCTCTATTTGTTTCAATAAGAGAGATTGATTAAAAATATAAATAAACAAACCTAGGTCGGCATCAATATCTCCTTTATAGCTGTATTGAATTTAACCGGAAGTAAGTAAAATGAAAATGTTGCGTCAAAAACTTTAAATATTAAATAAGTGATGTAAACGATGTTATTTCGGTACAAAAATGATTTTACTTTTGAGGAAAATCCATATTGTTTAATTTGATACGAGCTTTAATTTGATATATTATAATATTCGTTTCGATACCTCAGTCAAAATTTATCTCCGTTGAAAGTTGTAACCCATATTTACCAAATGTGTTTTCTATTTTGAAAATGTGAACCACATTCATTTTCCTTTTCTCATCTCTATTTGTTTCAATAAGAGAGATTGATTAAAAATATAAATAAACAATCCTAGGTCGACATCAATATCTCTTTTATAGCTCTATTGAATTAAACCGGAAGTAAGTAAAATGAAAATGTTGCATAAAAAACTTTAAATAGTAAATAAGTGATGTAAACGATGTTATTTGGGTACAAAAACGATTTTTGTCTTGCGAGACCAATGCATATTGTGTAATTTGATAAGAGCTTCCATTTAATAAACTATAATAGTCGTTTCGATACCCGAGTAAAAAGTTATCTCCATTGAAAGTGGTTACTATTTTTTACCAAATGTTTTTTTGTTTTTGAAAATGTGAACAAAATCTCCGTTCTTTTTTTCTACTCAATATTTTTTCAAAAAGAGAGATTGATTTAAAATATAAATAAACAAACCTTGATCGGCACCAATATCTCCTTTATAGCTCTATTGAATTAAACCGGAAGTAAGTAAAATGAAAATGGTGCGTCAAAAACTTTAAACAATAAATAAGTGATGTAAACGATGTTATTTGGGTACAAAAATGATTTTCCTATCGAGGAAAATGCATATTGTTTAATTTGATACGAGCTTTAATTTGATATATTATAATAATCGTTTCGATACCTCAGTCAAAATTTATCTTCGTTGAAAGTTGTAACTCATATTTACAAAATGTGTTTTCTATTTTGAAAATGTGAACCACATTCATTTTCTTTTTCTCTTCTCTATTTGTTTCAATAAGAGAGATTGATTAAAAATATAAATAAACAAACCTAGGTCGGCATCAATATCTCCTTTATAGCTCTATTGAATTTAACCGGAAGTAAGTAAAATGAAAATGTTGCGTCAAAAACTTTAAATATTAAATAAGTGATGTAAACGATGTTATTTCGGTACAAAAATGATTTTACTTTTGAGGAAAATGCATATTGTTTAATTTGATACGAGCTTTAATTTGATATATTATAATATTCGTTTCGATACCTCAATCAAAATTTATCTCCGTTGAAATTTGTAACCCATATTTACCAAATGTGTTTTCTATTTTGAAAATGTGAACCACATTCATTTTCCTTTTCTCATCTCTATTTGTTTCAATAAGAGAGATTGATTAAAAATATAAATAAACAATCCTAGGTCGACATCAATATCTCTTTTATAGCTCTATTGAATTAAACCGGAAGTAAGTAAAATGAAAATGTTGCATAAAAAACTTTAAATAGTAAATAAGTGATGTAAACGATGTTATTTGGGTACAAAAACGATTTTTGTCTTGTGAGACCAATGCATATTGTGTAATTTGATAAGAGCTTCCATTTAATAAACTATAATAGTCGTTTCGATACCCGAGTAAAAAGTTATCTCCATTGAAAGTGGTTATTCTTTTTTACCAAATGTTTTTTTGTTTTTGAAAATGTGAACAAAATCTCCGTTCTTTTTTTCTACTCAATATTTTTTCAAAAAGAGAGATTGATTTAAAATATAAATAAACAAACCTTGATCGGCACCAATATCTCCTTTATAGCTCTATTGAATTAAACCGGAAGTAAGTAAAATGAAAATGTTGCGTCAAAAACTTTAAACAATAAATAAGTGATGTAAACGATGTTATTTGGGTACAAAAATGATTTTCCTATCGAGGAAAATGCATATTGTTTAATTTGATACGAGCTTTAATTTGATATATTATAATAATCGTTTCGATACCTCAGTCAAATTTATCTCCGTTGAAATTTGTAACCCATATTTACCAAATGTGTTTTCTATTTTGAAAATGTGAACCACATTCATTTTCCTTTTCTCATCTCTATTTGTTTCAATAAGAGAGATTGATTAAAAATATAAATAAACAATCCTAGGTCGACATCAATATCTCTTTTATAGCTCTATTGAATTAAACCGGAAGTAAGTAAAATGAAAATGTTGCATAAAAAACTTTAAATAGTAAATAAGTGATGTAAACGATGTTATTTGGGTACAAAAACGATTTTTGTCTTGCGAGACCAATGCATATTGTGTAATTTGATAAGAGCTTCCATTTAATAAACTATAATAGTCGTTTCGATACCCGAGTAAAAAGTTATCTCCATTGAAAGTGGTTACTCTTTTTTACCAAATGTTTTTTTGTTTTTGAAAATGTGAACAAAATCTCCATTCTTTTTTTTCTACTCAATATTTTTTCAAAAAGAGAGATTGATTTAAAATATAAATAAACAAACCTTGATCGGCACCAATATCTCCTTTATAGCTCTATTGAATTAAACCGGAAGTAAGTAAAATGAAAATGGTGTGTCAAAAATTTTAAACAATAAATAAGTGATGTAAACGATGTTATTTGGGTACAAAAATGATTTTCCTATCGAGGAAAATGCATATTGTTTAATTTGATACGAGCTTTAATTTGATATATTATAATAATCGTTTCGATACCTCAGTCAAAATTTATCTTCGTTGAAAGTTGTAACTCATATTTACGAAATGTGTTTTCTATTTTGAAAATGTGAACCACATTCATTTTCTTTTTCTCTTCTCTATTTGTTTCAATAAGAGAGATTGATTAAAAATATAAATAAACAAACCTAGGTCGGCATCAATATCTCCTTTATAGCTCTATTGAATTTAACCGGAAGTAAGTAAAATGAAAATGTTGCGTCAAAAACTTTAAATATTAAATAAGTGATGTAAACGATGTTATTTCGGTACAAAAATGATTTTACTTTTGAGGAAAATGCATATTGTTTAATTTGATACGAGCTTTAATTTGATATATTTTAATATTCCTTTCGATACCCCAGTCGAAAGTTATCTCCGTTGAAATTTGTAACCCATATTTACCAAATGTGTTTTCTATTTTGAAAATGTGAACGACATTCATTTTCTTTTTCTCATCTCTATTTGTTTCAATAAGAGAGATTGATTAAAAATATAAATAAACAATCCTACGTCGACATCAATATCTCTTTTATAGCTCTATTGAATTAAACCGGAAGTAAGTAAAATGAAAATGTTGCATAAAAAACTTTAAATAGTAAATAAGTGATGTAAACGATGTTATTTGGGTACAAAAACGATTTTTGTCTTGCGAGACCAATGCATATTGTGTAATTTGATAAGAGCTTCCATTTAATAAATTATAATATTCGTATGGATACCGGAGTCAAAAGTTATCTCCATTGAAAGTGGTTACTCTTTTTTAGCAAATGTTTTTTTGTTTTTGAAAATGTGAACAAAATCTCCGTTCTTTTTTTCTACTCAATATTTTTTCAATAAGAGAGATAGATTGAAAATATAAATAAAAAAACCTTGATCGGCACCAATATCTCCTTTATAGCTCTATTGAATTAAACCGGAAGTAAGTAAAATGAAAATGGTGCGTCAAAATCTTTAAACACTAAATAAGTGATGTAAACGATGTTATTTGCGTACAAAAACGATTGTTTTCTTGCGAGACCAATGCATATTGTGTAATTGGATACGAGCTTCCATTTAATAAATTATAATATTCGTTTGGATACCTGAGTAAAAAGTTATCTCCATTGAAAGTGGTTACTCTTTTTTACCAAATGTTTTTTTGTTTTTGAAAATGTGAACAAAATCTCCGTTCTTTTTTTCTACTCAATATTTTTTCAAAAAGAGAGATTGATTTAAAATATAAATAAACAAACCTTGATCGGCACCAATATCTCCTTTATAGCTCTATTGAATTAAACCGGAAGTAAGTAAAATGAAAATGGTGCGTCAAAAACTTTAAACAATAAATAAGTGATGTAAACGATGTTATTTGGGTACAAAAATGATTTTCCTATCGAGGAAAATGCATATTGTTTAATTTGATACGAGCTTTAATTTGATATATTATAATAATCGTTTCGATACCTCAGTCAAAATTTATCTTCGTTGAAAGTTGTAACTCATATTTACGAAATGTGTTTTCTATTTTGAAAATGTGAACCACATTCATTTTCTTTTTCTCTTCTCTATTTGTTTCAATAAGAGAGATTGATTAAAAATATAAATAAACAAACCTAGGTCGGCATCAATATCTCCTTTATAGCTCTATTGAATTTAACCGGAAGTAAGTAAAATGAAAATGTTGCGTCAAAAACTTTAAATATTAAATAAGTGATGTAAACGATGTTATTTCGGTACAAAAATGATTTTACTTTTGAGGAAAATGCATATTGTTTAATTTGATACGAGCTTTAATTTGATATATTTTAATATTCCTTTCGATACCCCAGTCAAAAGTTATCTCCGTTGAAATTTGTAACCCATATTTACCAAATGTGTTTTCTATTTTGAAAATGTGAACCACATTCATTTTCTTTTTCTCATCTCTATTTGTTTCAATAAGAGAGATTGATTAAAAATATAAATAAACAATCCTACGTCGACATCAATATCTCTTTTATAGCTCTATTGAATTAAACCGGAAGTAAGTAAAATGAAAATGTTGCATAAAAAACTTTAAATAGTAAATAAGTGATGTAAACGATGTTATTTGGGTACAAAAACGATTTTTGTCTTGCGCGACCAATGCATATTGTGTAATTTGATAAGAGCTTCCATTTAATAAATTATAATATTCGTATGGATACCGGAGTCAAAAGTTATCTCCATTGAAAGTGGTTACTCTTTTTTAGCAAATGTTTTTTTGTTTTTGAAAATGTGAACAAAATCTCCGTTCTTTTTTTCTACTCAATATTTTTTCAATAAGAGAGATTGATTGAAAATATAAATAAAAAAACCTTGATCGGCACCAATATCTCCTTTATAGCTCTATTGAATTAAACCGGAAGTAAGTAAAATGAAAATGGTGCGTCAAAATCTTTAAACACTAAATAAGTGATGTAAACGATGTTATTTGCGTACAAAAACGATTGTTTTCTTGCGAAACCAATGCATATTGTGTAATTGGATACGAGCTTCCATTTAATAAATTATAATATTCGTTTGGATACCTGAGTAAAAAGTTATCTCCATTGAAAGTGGTTACTCTTTTTTACCAAATGTTTTTTTGTTTTTGAAAATGTGAACAAAATCTCCGTTCTTTTTTTCTACTCAATATTTTTTCAATAAGAGAGATTAATTGAAAATATAAATAAACAAACCTTGATCGGCCCCAATATCTCCTTTATAGCTCTATTGAATTAAACCGGAAGTAAGTAAAATGAAAATGGTGCGTCAAAAACTTTAAACAGTAAATAAGTGATGTAAACGATGTTATTTGGGTACAAAAATGATTTTCCTATCGAGGAAAATGCATATTGTTTAATTTGATACGAGCTTTAATTTGATATATTATAATAATCGTTTCGATACCTCAGTCAAAATTTATCTTCGTTGAAAGTTGTAACTCATATTTACGAAATGTGTTTTCTATTTTGAAAATGTGAACCACATTCATTTTCTTTTTCTCTTCTCTATTTGTTTCAATAAGAGAGATTGATTAAAAATATAAATAAACAAACCTAGGTCGGCATCAATATCTCCTTTATAGCTCTATTGAATTTAACCGGAAGTAAGTAAAATGAAAATGTTGCGTCAAAAACTTTAAATATTAAATAAGTGATGTAAACGATGTTATTTCGGTACAAAAATGATTTTACTTTTGAGGAAAATGCATATTGTTTAATTTGATACAAGCTTTAATTTGATATATTATAATATTCGTTTCGATACCTCAGTCAAAATTTATCTCCGTTGAAAGTTGTAACCCATATTTACCAAATGTGTTTTCTATTTTGAAAATGTGAACCACATTCATTTTCCTTTTCTCATCTCTATTTGTTTCAATTAGAGAGATTGATTAAAAATATAAATAAACAATCCTAGGTCGACATCAATATCTCTTTTATAGCTCTATTGAATTAAACCGGAAGTAAGTAAAATGAAAATGTTGCATAAAAAACTTTAAATAGTAAATAAGTGATGTAAACGATGTTATTTGGGTACAAAAACGATTTTTGTCTTGCGAGACCAATGCATATTGTGTAATTTGATAAGAGCTTCCATTTAATAAACTATAATAGTCGTTTCGATACCCGAGTAAAAAGTTATCTCCATTGAAAGTGGTTACTCTTTTTTACCAAATGTTTTTTTGTTTTTGAAAATGTGAACAAAATCTCCGTTCTTTTTTTCTACTCAATATTTTTTCAATAAGAGAGATTAATTGAAAATATAAATAAACAAACCTTGATCGGCCCCAATATCTCCTTTATAGCTCTATTGAATTAAACCGGAAGTAAGTAAAATGAAAATGGTGCGTCAAAAACTTTAAACAGTAAATAAGTGATGTAAACGATGTTATTTGGGTACAAAAATGATTTTCCTATCGAGGAAAATGCATATTGTTTAATTTGATACGAGCTTTAATTTGATATATTATAATAATCGTTTCGATACCTCAGTCAAAATTTATCTTCGTTAAAAGTTGTAACTCATATTTACGAAATGTGTTTTCTATTTTGAAAATGTGAACCACATTCATTTTCTTTTTCTCTTCTCTATTTGTTTCAATAAGAGAGATTGATTAAAAATATAAATAAACAAACCTAGGTCGGCATCAATATCTCCTTTATAGCTCTATTGAATTTAACCGGAAGTAAGTAAAATGAAAATGTTGCGTCAAAAACTTTAAATATTAAATAAGTGATGTAAACGATGTTATTTCGGTACAAAAATGATTTTACTTTTGAGGAAAATGCATATTGTTTAATTTGATACAAGCTTTAATTTGATATATTATAATATTCGTTTCGATACCTCAGTCAAAATTTATCTCCGTTGAAAGTTGTAACCCATATTTACCAAATGTGTTTTCTATTTTGAAAATGTGAACCACATTCATTTTCCTTTTCTCATCTCTATTTGTTTCAATTAGAGAGATTGATTAAAAATATAAATAAACAATCCTAGGTCGACATCAATATCTCTTTTATAGCTCTATTGAATTAAACCGGAAGTAAGTAAAATGAAAATGTTGCATAAAAAACTTTAAATAGTAAATAAGTGATGTAAACGATGTTATTTGGGTACAAAAACGATTTTTGTCTTGCGAGACCAATGCATATTGTGTAATTTGATAAGAGCTTCCATTTAATAAACTATAATAGTCGTTTCGATACCCGAGTAAAAAGTTATCTCCATTGAAAGTGGTTACTCTTTTTTACCAAATGTTTTTTTGTTTTTGAAAATGTGAACAAAATCTCCGTTCTTTTTTTTCTACTCAATATTTTTTCAAAAAGAGAGATTGATTTAAAATATAAATAAACAAACCTTGATCGGCACCAATATCTCCTTTATAGCTCTATTGAATTAAACCGGAAGTAAGTAAAATGAAAATGGTGTGTCAAAAACTTTAAACAATAAATAAGTGATGTAAACGATGTTATTTGGGTACAAAAATGATTTTCCTATCGAGGAAAATGCATATTGTTTAATTTGATACGAGCTTTAATTTGATATATTATAATAATCGTTTCGATACCTCAGTCAAAATTTATCTTCGTTGAAAGTTGTAACTCATATTTATGAAATGTGTTTTCTATTTTGAAAATGTGAACCACATTCATTTTCTTTTTCTCTTCTCTATTTGTTTCAATAAGAGAGATTGATTAAAAATATAAATAAACAAACCTAGGTCGGCATCAATATCTCCTTTATAGCTCTATTGAATTTAACCGGAAGTAAGTAAAATGAAAATGTTGCGTCAAAAACTTTAAATATTAAATAAGTGATGTAAACGATGTTATTTCGGTACAAAAATGATTTTACTTTTGAGGAAAATGCATATTGTTTAATTTGATACGAGCTTTAATTTGATATATTATAATATTCGTTTCGATACCTCAGTCAAAATTTATCTCCGTTGAAATTTGTAACCCATATTTACCAAATGTGTTTTCTATTTTGAAAATGTGAACCACATTCATTTTCCTTTTCTCATCTCTATTTGTTTCAATAAGAGAGATTGATTAAAAATATAAATAAACAATCCGACGTTGACATCAATATCTCTTTTATAGCTCTATTGAATTAAACCGGAAGTAAGTAAAATGAAAATGTTGCATAAAAAACTTTAAAAGTAAATAAGTGATGTAAACGATGTTATTTAGGTACAAAAACGATTTTTGTCTTGCGAGACCAATGCATATTGTGTAATTTGATAAGAGCTTCCATTTAATAAATTATAATATTCGTATGGATACCGGAGTAAAACGTTATCTCCATTGAAAGTGGTTACTCTTTTTTAGCAAATGTTTTTTTGTTTTTGAAAATGTGAACAAAATCTCCGTTCTTTTTTTCTACTCAATATTTTTTCAATAAGAGAGATTGATTGAAAATATAAATAAAAAAACCTTGATCGGCAACAATATCTCCTTTATAGCTCTATTGAATTAAACCGGAAGTAAGTAAAATGAAAATGGTGCGTCAAAATCTTTAAACACTAAATAAGTGATGTAAACGATGTTATTTGCGTACAAAAACGATTGTTTTCTTGCGAGACCAATGCATATTGTGTAATTGGATACGAGCTTCCATTTAATAAATTATAATATTCGTTTGGATACCCGAGTAAAAAGTTATCTCCATTGAAAGTGGTTACTCTTTTTTACCAAATGTTTTTTTGTTTTTGAAAATGTGAACAAAATCTCCGTTCTTTTTTTCTACTCAATATTTTTTCAATAAGAGAGATTAATTGAAAATATAAATAAACAAACCTTGATCGGCTCCAATATCTCCTTTATACCACTATTGAATTAAACCGGAAGTAAGTAAAATGAAAATGGTGCGTCAAAAACTTTAAACAGTAAATAAGTGATGTAAACGTTGTTATTTGGGTACAAAAATGATTTTCCTTCCGAGGAAAATGCATATTGTTTAATTTGATACGAGCTTTAATTTGATATATTTTAATATTCCTTTCGATACCCCAGTCAAAAGTTATCTCCGTTGAAATTTGTAACCCATATTTACCAAATGTGTTTTCTATTTTGAAAATGTGAACCACATTCATTTTCCTTTTCTCATCTCTATTTGTTTCAATAAGAGAGACTGATTAAAAATATAAATAAACAATCCTACGTCGACATCAATATCTCTTTTATAGCTCTATTGAATTAAACCGGAAGTAAGTAAAATGAAAATGTTGCATAAAAAACTTTAAATAGTAAATAAGTGATGTAAACGATGTTATTTGGGTACAAAAACGATTTTTGTCTTGCGAGACCAATGCATATTGTGTAATTTGATAAGAGCTTCCATTTAATAAATTATAATATTCGTATGGATACCGGAGTAAAAAGTTATCTCCATTGAAAGTGGTTACTCTTTTTTAGCAAATGTTTTTTTGTTTTTGAAAATGTGAACAAAATCTCCGTTCTTTTTTTCTACTCAATATTTTTTCAATAAGAGAGATTGATTGAAAATATAAATAAAAAAACCTTCATCGGCACCAATATCTCCTTTATAGTTCTATTGAATTAAACCGGAAGTAAGTAAAATGAAAATGGTGCATCAAAATCTTTAAACACTAAATAAGTGATGTAAACGATGTTATTTGCGTACAAAAACGATTGTTTTCTTGCGAGACCAATGCATATTGTGTAATTGGATACGAGCTTCTATTTAATAAATTATAATATTCGTTTGGATACCCGAGTAAAAAGTTATCTCCATTGAAAGTGGTTACTCTTTTTTACCAAATGTTTTTTTGTTTTTGAAAATGTGAACAAAATCTCCGTTCTTTTTTTCTACTCAATATTTTTTCAATAAGAGAGATTAATTGAAAATATAAATAAACAAACCTTGATCGGCTCCAATATCTCCTTTATACCACTATTGAATTAAACCGGAAGTAAGTAAAATGAAAATGGTGCGTCAAAAACTTTAAACAGTAAATAAGTGATGTAAACGTTGTTATTTGGGTACAAAAATGATTTTCCTTCCGAGGAAAATGCATATTGTTTAATTTGATACGAGCTTTAATTTGATATATTTTAATATTCCTTTCGATACCCCAGTCAAAAGTTATCTCCGTTGAAATTTGTAACCCATATTTACCAAATGTGTTTTCTATTTTGAAAATGTGAACCACATTCATTTTCCTTTTCTCATCTCTATTTGTTTCAATAAGAGAGACTGATTAAAAATATAAATAAACAATCCTACGTCGACATCAATATCTCTTTTATAGCTCTATTGAATTAAACCGGAAGTAAGTAAAATGAAAATGTTGCATAAAAAACTTTAAATAGTAAATAAGTGATGTAAACGATGTTATTTGGGTACAAAAACGATTTTTGTCTTGCGAGACCAATGCATATTGTGTAATTTGATAAGAGCTTCCATTTAATAAATTATAATATTCGTATGGATACCGGAGTAAAAAGTTATCTCCATTGAAAGTGGTTACTCTTTTTTAGCAAATGTTTTTTTGTTTTTGAAAATGTGAACAAAATCTCCGTTCTTTTTTTCTACTCAATATTTTTTCAATAAGAGAGATTGATTGAAAATATAAATAAAAAAACCTTCATCGGCACCAATATCTCCTTTATAGTTCTATTGAATTAAACCGGAAGTAAGTAAAATGAAAATGGTGCATCAAAATCTTTAAACACTAAATAAGTGATGTAAACGATGTTATTTGCGTACAAAAACGATTGTTTTCTTGTGAGACCAATGCATATTGTGTAATTGGATACGAGCTTCTATTTAATAAATTATAATATTCGTTTGGATACCCGAGTAAAAAGTTATCTCCATTGAAAGTGGTTACTCTTTTTTACCAAATGTTTTTTTGTTTTTGAAAATGTGAACAAAATCTCCGTTCTTTTTTTCTACTCAATATTTTTTCAATAAGAGAGATTAATTGAAAATATAAATAAACAAACCTTGATCGGCTCCAATATCTCCTTTATACCACTATTAAATTAAACCGGAAGTAAGTAAAATGAAAATGGTGCGTCAAAAACTTTAAACAGTAAATAAGTGATGTAAACGTTGTTATTTGGGTACAAAAATGATTTTCCTTTCGAGGAAAATGCATATTGTTTAATTTGATACGAGCTTTAATTTGATATATTATAATATTCGTTTCGATATCTCAATCAAAATTTATCTCCGTTGAAATTTGTAACCCATATTTACCAAATGTGTTTTCTATTTTGAAAATGTGAACCACATTCATTTTCCTTTTCTCATCTCTATTTGTTTCAATAAGAGAGATTGATTAAAAATATAAATAAACAATCCTAGGTCGACATCAATATCTCTTTTATAGCTCTATTGAATTAAACCGGAAGTAAGTAAAATGAAAATGTTGCATAAAAAACTTTAAATAGTAAATAAGTGATGTAAACGATGTTATTTGGGTACAAAAACGATTTTTGTCTTGCGAGACCAATGCATATTGTGTAATTTGATAAGAGCTTCCATTTAATAAACTATAATAGTCGTTTCGATACCCGAGTAAAAAGTTATCTCCATTGAAAGTGGTTATTCTTTTTTACCAAATGTTTTTTTGTTTTTGAAAATGTGAACAAAATCTCCGTTCTTTTTTTCTACTCAATATTTTTTCAAAAAGAGAGATTGATTTAAAATATAAATAAACAAACCTTGATCGGCACCAATATCTCCTTTATAGCTCTATTGAATTAAACCGGAAGTAAGTAAAATGAAAATGTTGCGTCAAAAACTTTAAACAATAAATAAGTGATGTAAACGATGTTATTTGGGTACAAAAATGATTTTCCTATCGAGGAAAATGCATATTGTTTAATTTGATACGAGCTTTAATTTGATATATTATAATAATCGTTTCGATACCTCAGTCAAAATTTATCTCCGTTGAAATTTGTAACCCATATTTACCAAATGTGTTTTCTATTTTGAAAATGTGAAACACATTCATTTTCCTTTTCTCATCTCTATTTGTTTCAATAAGAGAGATTGATTAAAAATATAAATAAACAATCCTATGTCGACATCAATATCTCTTTTATAGCTCTATTGAATTAAACCGGAAGTAAGTAAAATGAAAATGTTGCATAAAAAACTTTAAATAGTAAATAAGTGATGTAAACGATGTTATTTGGGTACAAAAACGATTTTTGTCTTGCGAGACCAATGCATATTGTGTAATTTGATAAGAGCTTCCATTTAATAAACTATAATAGTCGTTTCGATACCCGAGTAAAAAGTTATCTCCATTGAAAGTGGTTACACTTTTTTACCAAATGTTTTTTTGTTTTTGAAAATGTGAACAAAATCTCCGTTCTTTTTTTCTACTCAATATTTTTTCAAAAAGAGAGATTGATTTAAAATATAAATAAACAAACCTTGATCGGCACCAATATCTCCTTTATAGCTCTATTAAATTAAACCGGAAGTAAGTAAAATGAAAATGGTGTGTCAAAAACTTTAAACAATAAATAAGTGATGTAAACGATGTTATTTGGGTACAAAAATGATTTTCCTATCGAGGAAAATGCATATTGTTTAATTTGATACGAGCTTTAATTTGATATATTATAATAATCGTTTCGATACCTCAGTCAAAATTTATCTTCGTTGAAAGTTGTAACTCCTATTTACGAAATGTGTTTTCTATTTTGAAAATGTGAACCACATTCATTTTCTTTTTCTCTTCTCTATTTGTTTCAATAAGAGAGATTGATTAAAAATATAAATAAACAAACCTAGGTCGGCATCAATATCTCCTTTATAGCTCTATTGAATTTAACCGGAAGTAAGTAAAATGAAAATGTTGCGTCAAAAACTTTAAATATTAAATAAGTGATGTAAACGATGTTATTTCGGTACAAAAATGATTTTACTTTTGAGGAAAATGCATATTGTTTAATTTGATACGAGCTTTAATTTGATATATTTTAATATTCCTTTCGATACCCCAGTCAAAAGTTATCTCCGTTGAAATTTGTAACCCATATTTACCAAATGTGTTTTCTATTTTGAAAATGTGAACCACATTCATTTTCTTTTTCTCATCTCTATTTTTTTCAATAAGAGAGATTGATTAAAAATATAAATAAACAATCCTACGTCGACATCAATATCTCTTTTATAGCTCTATTGAATTAAACCGGAAGTAAGTAAAATGAAAATGTTGCATAAAAAACTTTAAATAGTAAATAAGTGATGTAAACGATGTTATTTGGGTACAAAAACGATTTTTGTCTTGCGAGACCAATGCATATTGTGTAATTTGATAAGAGCTTCCATTTAATAAATTATAATATTCGTATGGATACCGGAGTCAAAAGTTATCTCCATTGAAAGTGGTTACTCTTTTTTAGCAAATGTTTTTTTTGTTTTTGAAAATGTGAACAAAATCTCCGTTCTTTTTTTCTACTCAATATTTTTTCAATAAGAGAGATTGATTGAAAATATAAATAAAAAAACCTTGATCGGCACCAATATCTCCTTTATAGCTCTATTGAATTAAACCGGAAGTAAGTAAAATGAAAATGGTGCGTCAAAATCTTTAAACACTAAATAAGTGATGTAAACGATGTTATTTGCGTACAAAAACGATTGTTTTCTTGCGAGACCAATGCATATTGTGTAATTGGATACGAGCTTCCATTTAATAAATTATAATATTCGTTTGGATACCTAAGTAAAAAGTTATCTCCATTGAAAGTGGTTACTCTTTTTTACCAAATGTTTTTTTGTTTTTGAAAATGTGAACAAAATCTCCGTTCTTTTTTTCTACTCAATATTTTTTCAATAAGAGAGATTAATTGAAAATATAAATAAACAAACCTTGATCGGCCCCAATATCTCCTTTATACCACTATTGAATTAAACCGGAAGTAAGTAAAATGAAAATGGTGCGTCAAAAACTTTAAACAGTAAATAAGTGATGTAAACGTTGTTATTTGGGTACAAAAATGATTTTCCTTTCGAGGAAAATGCATATTGTTTACTTTGATACGAGCTTTAATTTGATATATTTTAATATTCCTTTCGATACCCCAGTCAAAAGTTATCTCTGTTGAAAGTTGTTACTCATATTTACCAAATGTGTTTTTGATTTTGAAAATGTGAACAACATTCATTTTCTTTTTCTCCTCCCTATTTTTTTCAATAAGAGAGATTGATTGAAAATATAAATAAACAAACCTAGGTCGGCACCAATATCTCCTTTATAGCTCTATTGAATTAAACCTGAAGTAAGTAAAATGAAAATGCTGGGTCAAAAACTTTAAACACTAAATAAATAATGTAAACAATGTTATTTGGGTACAAAAACGATTTTTTTCTTGTGTGAGCAATGCATATTGTGTAATTTGATATGAGCTTCCATTTAATAAATTATAATATTCGTTTCGATACCCGTGTAAAAAGTTATCTCCTTTGAAAGTTTTTACACTTATTTACCAAATGTTTTTTTTGTTTTTGAAAATGTGAACAACATCTCCGTTCTTTTTTTCTACTCAATATTTTTTCAATAAGAAAGATTGATTGAAAATATAAATAAAGAAAACCCTAGGTCGGCACCAATATCTCCTTTATAGCTCTCTTGAATTAAACCGGAAGTAAGTAAAATGAAAATGGTGCGTCAAAATCTTTAAACACTAAATAAGTGATGTAAACGATGTTATTTGGGTACAAAAACGATTTTTTTCTTGCGAGACCAATGCATATTGTGTAATTTGATACGAGCTTCCATTTAATAAATTATAATATTCGCTTGGATACCCGAGTAAAAAGTTATCTCCATTGAAAGTGGTTACTCTTTTTTACCAAATGTTTTTTTGTTTTTGAAAATGTGAACAAAATCTCCGTTCTTTTTTTCTACTCAATATTTTTTCAAAAAGAGAGATTGATTTAAAATATAAATAAACAAACCTTGATCGGCACCAATATCTCCTTTATAGCTCTATTGAATTAAACCGGAAGTAAGTAAAATGAAAATGGTGCGTCAAAAACTTTAAACAGTAAATAAGTGATGTAAACGATGTTATTTGGGTACAAAAATGATTTTCCTATCGAGGAAAATGCATATTGTTTAATTTGATACGAGCTTTAATTTGATATATTATAATAATCGTTTCGATACCTCAGTCAAAATTTATCTTCGTTGAAAGTTGTAACTCATATTTACGAAATGTGTTTTCTATTTTGAAAATGTGAACCACATTCATTTTCTTTTTCTCTTCTCTATTTGTTTCAATAAGAGAGATTGATTAAAAATATAAATAAACAAACCTAGGTCGGCATCAATATCTCCTTTATAGCTCTATTGAATTTAACCGGAAGTAAGTAAAATGAAAATGTTGCGTCAAAAACTTTAAATATTAAATAAGTGATGTAAACGATGTTATTTCGGTACAAAAATGATTTTACTTTTGAGGAAAATGCATATTGTTTAATTTGATACGAGCTTTAATTTGATATATTATAATATTCGTTTCGATACCTCAGTCAAAATTTATCTCCGTTGAAATTTGTAACCCATATTTACCAAATGTGTTTTCTATTTTGAAAATGTGAACCACATTCATTTTCCTTTTCTCATCTCTATTTGTTTCAATAAGAGAGATTGATTAAAAATATAAATAAACAATCCTACGTCGACATCAATATCTCTTTTATAGCTCTATTGAATTAAACCGGAAGTAAGTAAAATGAAAATGTTGCATAAAAAACTTTAAATAGTAAATAAGTGATGTAAACGATGTTATTTGGGTACAAAAACGATTTTTGTCTTGCGAGACCAATGCATATTGTGTAATTTGATAAGAGCTTCCATTTAATAAATTATAATATTCGTATGGATACCGGAGTCAAAAGTTATCTCCATTGAAAGTGGTTACTCTTTTTTAGCAAATGTTTTTTTTGTTTTTGAAAATGTGAACAAAATCTCCGTTCTTTTTTTCTACTCAATATTTTTTCAATAAGAGAGATTGATTGAAAATATAAATAAAAAAACCTTGATCGGCACCAATATCTCCTTTATAGCTCTATTGAATTAAACCGGAAGTAAGTAAAATGAAAATGGTGCGTCAAAATCTTTAAACACTAAATAAGTGATGTAAACGATGTTATTTGCGTACAAAAACGATTGTTTTCTTGCGAGACCAATGCATATTGTGTAATTGGATACGAGCTTCCATTTAATAAATTATAATATTCGTTTGGATACCTAAGTAAAAAGTTATCTCCATTGAAAGTGGTTACTCTTTTTTACCAAATGTTTTTTTGTTTTTGAAAATGTGAACAAAATCTCCGTTCTTTTTTTCTACTCAATATTTTTTCAATAAGAGAGATTAATTGAAAATATAAATAAACAAACCTTGATCGGCCCCAATATCTCCTTTATACCACTATTGAATTAAACCGGAAGTAAGTAAAATGAAAATGGTGCGTCAAAAACTTTAAACAGTAAATAAGTGATGTAAACGTTGTTATTTGGGTACAAAAATGATTTTCCTTTCGAGGAAAATGCATATTGTTTACTTTGATACGAGCTTTAATTTGATATATTTTAATATTCCTTTCGATACCCCAGTCAAAAGTTATCTCTGTTGAAAGTTGTTACTCATATTTACCAAATGTGTTTTTGATTTTGAAAATGTGAACAACATTCATTTTCTTTTTCTCCTCCCTATTTTTTTCAATAAGAGAGATTGATTGAAAATATAAATAAACAAACCTAGGTCGGCACCAATATCTCCTTTATAGCTCTATTGAATTAAACCTGAAGTAAGTAAAATGAAAATGCTGGGTCAAAAACTTTAAACACTAAATAAATAATGTAAACAATGTTATTTGGGTACAAAAACGATTTTTTTCTTGTGTGAGCAATGCATATTGTGTAATTTGATATGAGCTTCCATTTAATAAATTATAATATTCGTTTCGATACCCGTGTAAAAAGTTATCTCCTTTGAAAGTTTTTACACTTATTTACCAAATGTTTTTTTTGTTTTTGAAAATGTGAACAACATCTCCGTTCTTTTTTTCTACTCAATATTTTTTCAATAAGAAAGATTGATTGAAAATATAAATAAAGAAAACCCTAGGTCGGCACCAATATCTCCTTTATAGCTCTCTTGAATTAAACCGGAAGTAAGTAAAATGAAAATGGTGCGTCAAAATCTTTAAACACTAAATAAGTGATGTAAACGATGTTATTTGGGTACAAAAACGATTTTTTTCTTGCGAGACCAATGCATATTGTGTAATTTGATACGAGCTTCCATTTAATAAATTATAATATTCGCTTGGATACCCGAGTAAAAAGTTATCTCCATTGAAAGTGGTTACTCTTTTTTACCAAATGTTTTTTTGTTTTTGAAAATGTGAACAAAATCTCCGTTCTTTTTTTCTACTCAATATTTTTTCAAAAAGAGAGATTGATTTAAAATATAAATAAACAAACCTTGATCGGCACCAATATCTCCTTTATAGCTCTATTGAATTAAACCGGAAGTAAGTAAAATGAAAATGGTGCGTCAAAAACTTTAAACAGTAAATAAGTGATGTAAACGATGTTATTTGGGTACAAAAATGATTTTCCTATCGAGGAAAATGCATATTGTTTAATTTGATACGAGCTTTAATTTGATATATTATAATAATCGTTTCGATACCTCAGTCAAAATTTATCTTCGTTGAAAGTTGTAACTCATATTTACGAAATGTGTTTTCTATTTTGAAAATGTGAACCACATTCATTTTCTTTTTCTCTTCTCTATTTGTTTCAATAAGAGAGATTGATTAAAAATATAAATAAACAAACCTAGGTCGGCATCAATATCTCCTTTATAGCTCTATTGAATTTAACCGGAAGTAAGTAAAATGAAAATGTTGCGTCAAAAACTTTAAATATTAAATAAGTGATGTAAACGATGTTATTTCGGTACAAAAATGATTTTACTTTTGAGGAAAATGCATAATTTTTAATTTGATACGAGCTTTAATTTGATATATTATAATATTCGTTTCGATACCTCAGTCAAAATTTATCTCCGTTGAAATTTGTAACCCATATTTACCAAATGTGTTTTCTATTTTGAAAATGTGAACCACATTCATTTTCCTTTTCTCATCTCTATTTGTTTCAATAAGAGAGATTGATTAAAAATATAAATAAACAATCCTAGGTCGACATCAATATCTCTTTTATAGCTCTATTGAATTAAACCGGAAGTAAGTAAAATGAAAATGTTGCATAAAAAACTTTAAATAGTAAATAAGTGATGTAAACGATGTTATTTGGGTACAAAAACGATTTTTGTCTTGCGAGACCAATGCATATTGTGTAATTTGATAAGAGCTTCCATTTAATAAACTATAATAGTCGTTTCGATACCCGAGTAAAAAGTTATCTCCATTGAAAGTGGTTACACTTTTTTACCAAATGTTTTTTTGTTTTTGAAAATGTGAACAAAATCTCCGTTCTTTTTTTCTACTCAATATTTTTTCAAAAAGAGAGATTGATTTAAAATATAAATAAACAAACCTTGATCGGCACCAATATCTCCTTTATAGCTCTATTAAATTAAACCGGAAGTAAGTAAAATGAAAATGGTGTGTCAAAAACTTTAAACAATAAATAAGTGATGTAAACGATGTTATTTGGGTACAAAAATGATTTTCCTATCGAGGAAAATGCATATTGTTTAATTTGATACGAGCTTTAATTTGATATATTATAATAATCGTTTCGATACCTCAGTCAAAATTTATCTTCGTTGAAAGTTGTAACTCATATTTACGAAATGTGTTTTCTATTTTGAAAATGTGAACCACATTCATTTTCTTTTTCTCTTCTCTATTTGTTTCAATAAGAGAGATTGATTAAAAATATAAATAAACAAACCTAGGTCGGCATCAATATCTCCTTTATAGCTCTATTGAATTTAACCGGAAGTAAGTAAAATGAAAATGTTGCGTCAAAAACTTTAAATATTAAATAAGTGATGTAAACGATGTTATTTCGGTACAAAAATGATTTTACTTTTGAGGAAAATGCATATTGTTTAATTTGATACGAGCTTTAATTTGATATATTTTAATATTCCTTTCGATACCCCAGTCAAAAGTTATCTCCGTTGAAATTTGTAACCCATATTTACCAAATGTGTTTTCTATTTTGAAAATGTGAACCACATTCATTTTCTTTTTCTCATCTCTATTTTTTTCAATAAGAGAGATTGATTAAAAATATAAATAAACAATCCTACGTCGACATCAATATCTCTTTTATAGCTCTATTGAATTAAACCGGAAGTAAGTAAAATGAAAATGTTGCATAAAAAACTTTAAATAGTAAATAAGTGATGTAAACGATGTTATTTGGGTACAAAAACGATTTTTGTCTTGCGAGACCAATGCATATTGTGTAATTTGATAAGAGCTTCCATTTAATAAATTATAATATTCGTATGGATACCGGAGTCAAAAGTTATCTCCATTGAAAGTGGTTACTCTTTTTTAGCAAATGTTTTTTTTGTTTTTGAAAATGTGAACAAAATCTCCGTTCTTTTTTTCTACTCAATATTTTTTCAATAAGAGAGATTGATTGAAAATATAAATAAAAAAACCTTGATCGGCACCAATATCTCCTTTATAGCTCTATTGAATTAAACCGGAAGTAAGTAAAATGAAAATGGTGCGTCAAAATCTTTAAACACTAAATAAGTGATGTAAACGATGTTATTTGCGTACAAAAACGATTGTTTTCTTGCGAGACCAATGCATATTGTGTAATTGGATACGAGCTTCCATTTAATAAATTATAATATTCGTTTGGATACCTAAGTAAAAAGTTATCTCCATTGAAAGTGGTTACTCTTTTTTACCAAATGTTTTTTTGTTTTTGAAAATGTGAACAAAATCTCCGTTCTTTTTTTCTACTCAATATTTTTTCAATAAGAGAGATTAATTGAAAATATAAATAAACAAACCTTGATCGGCCCCAATATCTCCTTTATACCACTATTGAATTAAACCGGAAGTAAGTAAAATGAAAATGGTGCGTCAAAAACTTTAAACAGTAAATAAGTGATGTAAACGTTGTTATTTGGGTACAAAAATGATTTTCCTTTCGAGGAAAATGCATATTGTTTACTTTGATACGAGCTTTAATTTGATATATTTTAATATTCCTTTCGATACCCCAGTCAAAAGTTATCTCTGTTGAAAGTTGTTACTCATATTTACCAAATGTGTTTTTGATTTTGAAAATGTGAACAACATTCATTTTCTTTTTCTCCTCCCTATTTTTTTCAATAAGAGAGATTGATTGAAAATATAAATAAACAAACCTAGGTCGGCACCAATATCTCCTTTATAGCTCTATTGAATTAAACCTGAAGTAAGTAAAATGAAAATGCTGGGTCAAAAACTTTAAACACTAAATAAATAATGTAAACAATGTTATTTGGGTACAAAAACGATTTTTTTCTTGTGTGAGCAATGCATATTGTGTAATTTGATATGAGCTTCCATTTAATAAATTATAATATTCGTTTCGATACCCGTGTAAAAAGTTATCTCCTTTGAAAGTTTTTACACTTATTTACCAAATGTTTTTTTTGTTTTTGAAAATGTGAACAACATCTCCGTTCTTTTTTTCTACTCAATATTTTTTCAATAAGAAAGATTGATTGAAAATATAAATAAAGAAAACCCTAGGTCGGCACCAATATCTCCTTTATAGCTCTCTTGAATTAAACCGGAAGTAAGTAAAATGAAAATGGTGCGTCAAAATCTTTAAACACTAAATAAGTGATGTAAACGATGTTATTTGGGTACAAAAACGATTTTTTTCTTGCGAGACCAATGCATATTGTGTAATTTGATACGAGCTTCCATTTAATAAATTATAATATTCGCTTGGATACCCGAGTAAAAAGTTATCTCCATTGAAAGTGGTTACTCTTTTTTACCAAATGTTTTTTTGTTTTTGAAAATGTGAACAAAATCTCCGTTCTTTTTTTCTACTCAATATTTTTTCAAAAAGAGAGATTGATTTAAAATATAAATAAACAAACCTTGATCGGCACCAATATCTCCTTTATAGCTCTATTGAATTAAACCGGAAGTAAGTAAAATGAAAATGGTGCGTCAAAAACTTTAAACAGTAAATAAGTGATGTAAACGATGTTATTTGGGTACAAAAATGATTTTCCTATCGAGGAAAATGCATATTGTTTAATTTGATACGAGCTTTAATTTGATATATTATAATAATCGTTTCGATACCTCAGTCAAAATTTATCTTCGTTGAAAGTTGTAACTCATATTTACGAAATGTGTTTTCTATTTTGAAAATGTGAACCACATTCATTTTCTTTTTCTCTTCTCTATTTGTTTCAATAAGAGAGATTGATTAAAAATATAAATAAACAAACCTAGGTCGGCATCAATATCTCCTTTATAGCTCTATTGAATTTAACCGGAAGTAAGTAAAATGAAAATGTTGCGTCAAAAACTTTAAATATTAAATAAGTGATGTAAACGATGTTATTTCGGTACAAAAATGATTTTACTTTTGAGGAAAATGCATATTGTTTAATTTGATACGAGCTTTAATTTGATATATTATAATATTCGTTTCGATACCTCAGTCAAAATTTATCTCCGTTGAAATTTGTAACCCATATTTACCAAATGTGTTTTCTATTTTGAAAATGTGAACCACATTCATTTTCCTTTTCTCATCTCTATTTGTTTCAATAAGAGAGATTGATTAAAAATATAAATAAACAATCCTAGGTCGACATCAATATCTCTTTTATAGCTCTATTGAATTAAACCGGAAGTAAGTAAAATGAAAATGTTGCATAAAAAACTTTAAATAGTAAATAAGTGATGTAAACGATGTTATTTGGGTACAAAAACGATTTTTGTCTTGCGAGACCAATGCATATTGTGTAATTTGATAAGAGCTTCCATTTAATAAACTATAATAGTCGTTTCGATACCCGAGTAAAAAGTTATCTCCATTGAAAGTGGTTACACTTTTTTACCAAATGTTTTTTTGTTTTTGAAAATGTGAACAAAATCTCCGTTCTTTTTTTCTACTCAATATTTTTTCAAAAAGAGAGATTGATTTAAAATATAAATAAACAAACCTTGATCGGCACCAATATCTCCTTTATAGCTCTATTGAATTAAACTGGAAGTAAGTAAAATGAAAATGGTGCGTCAAAAACTTTAAACAGTAAATAAGTGATGTAAACGATGTTATTTGGGTACAAAAATGATTTTCCTATCGAGGAAAATGCATATTGTTTAATTTGATACGAGCTTTAATTTGATATATTATAATATTCGTTTCGATACCTCAGTCAAAATTTATCTCCGTTGAAATTTGTAACCCATATTTACCAAATGTGTTTTCTATTTTGAAATTGTGAACCACATTCATTTTCTTTTTCTCTTCTCTATTTGTTTCAATAAGAGAGATTGATTAAAAATATAAATAAACAAACCTAGGTCGGCATCAATATCTCCTTTATAGCTGTATTGAATTTAACCGGAAGTAAGTAAAATGAAAATGTTGCGTTAAAAACTTTAAATATTAAATAAGTGATGTAAACGATGTTATTTCGGTACAAAAATGATTTTACTTTTGAGGAAAATGCATATTGTTTAATTTGATACGAGCTTTAATTTGATATATTATAATATTCGTTTCGATACCTCAGTCAAAATTTATCTCCATTGAAAGTTGTAACCCATATTTACCAAATGTGTTTTCTATTTTGAAAATGTGAACCACATTCATTTTCCTTTTCTCATCTCTATTTGTTTCAATAAGAGAGATTGATTAAAAATATAAATAAACAATCCTAGGTCGACATCAATATCTCTTTTATAGCTCTATTGAATTAAACCGGAAGTAAGTAAAATGAAAATGTTGCATAAAAAACTTTAAATAGTAAATAAGTGATGTAAACGATGTTATTTGGGTACAAAAACGATTTTTGTCTTGCGAGACCAATGCATATTGTGTAATTTGATAAGAGCTTCCATTTAATAAACTATAATAGTCGTTTCGATACCCGAGTAAAAAGTTATCTCCATTGAAAGTGGTTACTCTTTTTTACCAAATGTTTTTTTGTTTTTGAAAATGTGAACAAAATCTCCGTTCTTTTTTTCTACTCAATATTTTTTCAAAAAGAGAGATTGATTTAATATATAAATAAACAAACCTTGATCGGCACCAATATCTCCTTTATAGCTCTATTGAATTAAACCGGAGGTAAGTAAAATGAAAATGGTGCGTCAAAAACTTTAAACAATAAATAAGTGATGTAAACGATGTTATTTGGGTACAAAAATGATTTTCCTATCGAGGAAAATGCATATTGTTTAATTTGGTACGAGCTTTAATTTGATATATTATAATAATCGTTTCGATACCTCAGTCAAAATTTATCTTCGTTGAAAGTTGTAACTCATATTTACGAAATGTGTTTTCTATTTTGAAATTGTGAACCACATTCATTTTCTTTTTCTCTTGTCTATTTGTTTCAATAAGAGAGATTGATTAAAAATATAAATAAACAAACCTAGGTCGGCATCAATATCTCCTTTATAGCTCTATTGAATTTAACCGGAAGTAAGTAAAATGAAAATGTTGCGTCAAAAACTTTAAATATTAAATAAGTGATGTAAACGATGTTATTTCGGTACAAAAATGATTTTACTTTTGAGGAAAATGCATATTGTTTAATTTGATACGAGCTTTAATTTGATATATTATAATATTCGTTTCGATACCTCAGTCAAAATTTATCTCCGTTGAAATTTGTAACCCATATTTACCAAATGTGTTTTCTATTTTGAAAATGTGAACCACATTCATTTTTCTTTTCTCATCTCTATTTGTTTCAATAAGAGAGATTGATTAAAAATATAAATAAACAATCCTAGGTCGACATCAATATCTCTTTTATAGCTCTATTGAATTAAACCGGAAGTAAGTAAAATGAAAATGTTGCATAAAAAACTTTAAATAGTAAATAAGTGATGTAAACGATGTTATTTGGGTACAAAAACGATTTTTGTCTTGCGAGACCAATGCATATTGTGTAATTTGATAAGAGCTTCCATTTAATAAATTATAATATTCGTATGGATACCGGAGTAAAAAGTTATCTCCATTGAAAGTGGTTACTCTTTTTTAGCAAATGTTTTTTTGTTTTTGAAAATGTGAACAAAATCTCCGTTCTTTTTTTCTACTCAATATTTTTTCAATAAGAGAGATTGATTGAAAATATAAATAAAAAAACCTTGATCGGCACCAATATCTCCTTTATAGTTCTATTGAATTAAACCGGAAGTAAGTAAAATGAAAATGGTGCGTCAAAAACTTTAAACAGTAAATAAGTGATGTAAACGTTGTTATTTGGGTACAAAAATGATTTTCCTTTCGAGGAAAATGCATATTGTTTAATTTGATACGAGCTTTAATTTGATATATTTTAATATTCCTTTCGATACCCCAGTCAAAAGTTATCTCTGTTGAAAGTTGTTACTCATATTTACCAAATGTGTTTTTGATTTTGAAAATGTGAACAACATTCATTTTCTTTTTCTCCTCAATATTTTTTTCAATAAGAGAGATTGATTGAAAATATAAATAAACAAACCTAGGTCGGCACCAATATCTCCTTTATAGCTCTATTGAATTAAACCTGAAGTAAGTAAAATGAAAATGCTGGGTCAAAAACTTTAAACACTAAATAAATAATGTAAACAATGTTATTTGGGTACAAAAACGATTTTTGTCTTGCGAGACCAATGCATATTGTGTAATTTGATAAGAGCTTCCATTTAATAAATTATAATATTCGTATGGATACCGGAGTAAAAAGTTATCTCCATTGAAAGTGGTTACTCTTTTTTAGCAAATGTTTTTTTGTTTTTGAAAATGTGAACAAAATCTCCGTTCTTTTTTTCTACTCAATATTTTTTCAATAAGAGAGATTGATTGAAAATATAAATAAAAAAACCTTGATCGGCACCAATATCTCCTTTATAGTTCTATTGAATTAAACCGGAAGTAAGTAAAATGAAAATGGTGCGTCAAAATCTTTAAACACTAAATAAGTGATGTAAACGATGTTATTTGCGTACAAAAACGATTGTTTTCTTGCGAGACCAAAGCATATTGTGTAATTGGATACGAGCTTCTATTTAATAAATTATAATATTCGTTTGGATACCCGAGTAAAAAGTTATCTCCATTGAAAGTGGTTACTCTTTTTTACCAAATGTTTTTTTGTTTTTGAAAATGTGAACAAAATCTCCGTTCTTTTTTTCTACTCAATATTTTTTCAATAAGAGAGATTAATTGAAAATATAAATAAACAAACCTTGATCGGCTCCAATATCTCCTTTATACCACTATTGAATTAAACCGGAAGTAAGTAAAATGAAAATGGTGCGTCAAAAACTTTAAACAGTAAATAAGTGATGTAAACGTTGTTATTTGGGTACAAAAATGATTTTCCTTTCGAGGAAAATGCATATTGTTTAATTTGATACGAGCTTTAATTTGATATATTATAATAATCGTTTCGATACCTCAGTCAAAATTTATCTTCGTTGAAAGTTGTAACTCATATTTACGAAATGTGTTTTCTATTTTGAAAATGTGAACCACATTCATTTTCTTTTTCTCTTCTCTATTTGTTTCAATAAGAGAGATTGATTAAAAATATAAATAAACAAACCTAGGTCGGCATCAATATCTCCTTTATAGCTCTATTGAATTTAACCGGAAGTAAGTAAAATGAAAATGTTGCGTCAAAAACTTTAAATATTAAATAAGTGATGTAAACGATGTTATTTCGGTACAAAAATGATTTTACTTTTGAAGAAAATGCATATTGTTTAATTTGATACGAGCTTTAATTTGATATATTATAATATTCGTTTCGATACCTCAATCAAAATTTATCTCCGTTGAAATTTGTAACCCATATTTACCAAATGTGTTTTCTATTTTGAAAATGTGAACCACATTCATTTTCCTTTTCTCATCTCTATTTGTTTCAATAAGAGAGATTGATTAAAAATATAAATAAACAATCCTAGGTCGACATCAATATCTCTTTTATAGCTCTATTGAATTAAACCGGAAGTAAGTAAAATGAAAATGTTGCATAAAAAACTTTAAATAGTAAATAAGTGATGTAAACGATGTTATTTGGGTACAAAAACGATTTTTGTCTTGCGAGACCAATGCATATTGTGTAATTTGATAAGAGCTTCCATTTAATAAACTATAATAGTCGTTTCGATACCCGAGTAAAAAGTTATCTCCATTGAAAGTGGTTATTCTTTTTTACCAAATGTTTTCTTGTTTTTGAAAATGTGAACAAAATCTCCGTTCTTTTTTTCTACTCAATATTTTTTCAAAAAGAGAGATTGATTTAAAATATAAATAAACAAACCTTGATCGGCACCAATATCTCCTTTATAGCTCTATTGAATTAAACCGGAAGTAAGTAAAATGAAAATGTTGCGTCAAAAACTTTAAACAATAAATAAGTGATGTAAACGATGTTATTTCGGTACAAAAATGATTTTCCTATCGAGGAAAATGCATATTGTTTAATTTGATACGAGCTTTAATTTGATATATTATAATAATCGTTTCGATTCCTCAGTCAAAATTTATCTCCGTTGAAATTTGTAACCCATATTTACCAAATGTGTTTTCTATTTTGAAAATGTGAACCACATTCATTTTCCTTTTCTCATCTCTATTTGTTTCAATAAGAGAGATTGATTAAAAATATAAATAAACAATCCTAGGTCGACATCAATATCTCTTTTATAGCTCTATTGAATTAAACCGGAAGTAAGTAAAATGAAAATGTTGCATAAAAAACTTTAAATAGTAAATAAGTGATGTAAACGATGTTATTTGGGTACAAAAACGATTTTTGTCTTGCGAGACCAATGCATATTGTGTAATTTGATAAGAGCTTCCATTTAATAAACTATAATAGTCGTTTCGATACCCGAGTAAAAAGTTATCTCCATTGAAAGTGGTTACTCTTTTTTACCAAATGTTTTTTTGTTTTTGAAAATGTGAACAAAATCTCCGTTCTTTTTTTTCTACTCAATATTTTTTCAAAAAGAGAGATTGATTTAAAATATAAATAAACAAACCTTGATCGGCACCAATATCTCCTTTATAGCTCTATTGAATTAAACCGGAAGTAAGTAAAATGAAAATGGTGCGTCAAAATCTTTAAACACTAAATAAGTGATGTAAACGATGTTATTTGCGTACAAAAACGATTGTTTTCTTGCGACACCAATGTATATTGTGTAATTGGATACGAGCTTCTATTTAATAAATTATAATATTCGTTTGGATACCCGAGTAAAAAGTTATCTCCATTGAAAGTGGTTACTCTTTTTTAGCAAATGTTTTTTTGTTTTTGAAAATGTGAACAAAATCTCCGTTCTTTTTTTCTACTCAATATTTTTTCAATAAGAGAGATTAATTGAAAATATAAATAAACAAACCTAGGTCGGCATCAATATCTCCTTTATAGCTCTATTGAATTTAACCGGAAGTAAGTAAAATGAAAATGTTGCGTCAAAAACTTTAAATATTAAATAAGTGATGTAAACGATGTTATTTCGGTACAAAAATGATTTTACTTTTGAGGAAAATGCATATTGTTTAATTTGATACAAGCTTTAATTTGATATATTATAATATTCGTTTCGATACCTCAGTCAAAATTTATCTCCGTTGAAATTTGTAACCCATATTTACCAAATGTGTTTTCTATTTTGAAAATGTGAACCACATTCATTTTCCTTTTCTCATCTCTATTTGTTTCAATAAGAGAGATTGATTAAAAATATAAATAAACAATCCGACGTTGACATCAATATCTCTTTTATAGCTCTATTGAATTAAACCGGAAGTAAGTAAAATGAAAATGTTGCATAAAAAACTTTAAAAGTAAATAAGTGATGTAAACGTTGTTATTTGGGTACAAAAACGATTTTTGTCTTGCGAGACCAATGCATATTGTGTAATTTGATAAGAGCTTCCATTTAATAAATTATAATATTCGTATGGATACCGGAGTAAAAAGTTATCTCCATTGAAAGTGGTTACTCTTTTTTAGCAAATGTTTTTTTGTTTTTGAAAATGTGAACAAAATCTCCGTTCTTTTTTTCTACTCAATATTTTTTCAATAAGAGAGATTGATTGAAAATATAAATAAAAAAACCTTGATCGGCACCAATATCTCCTTTATAGCTCTATTGAATTAAACCGGAAGTAAGTAAAATGAAAATGGTGCGTCAAAATCTTTAAACACTAAATAAGTGATATAAACGATGTTATTTGCGTACAAAAACGATTGTTTTCTTGCGAGACCAATGCATATTGTGTAATTGGATACGAGCTTCTATTTAATAAATTATAATATTCGTTTGGATACCCGAGTAAAAAGTTATCTCCATTGAAAGTGGTTACTCTTTTTTACCAAATGTTTTTTTGTTTTTGAAAATGTGAACAAAATCTCCGTTCTTTTTTTCTACTCAATATTTTTTCAATAAGAGAGATTAATTGAAAATATAAATAAACAAACCTTGATCGGCTCCAATATCTCCTTTATACCACTATTGAATTAAACCGGAAGTAAGTAAAATGAAAATGGTGCGTCAAAAACTTTAAACAGTAAATAAGTGATGTAAACGTTGTTATTTGGGTACAAAAATGATTTTCCTTTCGAGGAAAATGCATATTGTTTAATTTGATACGAGCTTTAATTTGATATATTTTAATATTCCTTTCGATACCCCAGTCAAAAGTTATCTCTGTTGAAAGTTGTTACTCATATTTACCAAATGTGTTTTTGATTTTGAAAATGTGAACAACATTCATTTTCTTTTTCTCCTCCCTATTTTTTTCAATAAGAGAGATTGATTGAAAATATAAATAAACAAACCTAGCTCGGCATCAATATCTCCTTTATAGCTCTATTGAATTTAACCGGAAGTAAGTAAAATGAAAATGTTGCGTCAAAAACTTTAAATATTAAATAAGTGATGTAAACGATGTTATTTCGGTACAAAAATGATTTTACTTTTGAGGAAAATGCATATTGTTTAATTTGATACGAGCTTTAATTTGATATATTATAATATTCGTTTCGATACCTCAATCAAAATTTATCTCCGTTGAAATTTGTAACCCATATTTACCAAATGTGTTTTCTATTTTGAAAATGTGAACCACATTCATTTTCCTTTTCTCATCTCTATTTGTTTCAATAAGAGAGATTGATTAAAAATATAAATAAACAATCCTAGGTCGACATCAGTATCTCTTTTATAGCTCTATTGAATTAAACCGGAAGTAAGTAAAATGAAAATGTTGCATAAAAAACTTTAAATAGTAAATAAGTGATGTAAACGATGTTATTTGGGTACAAAAACGATTTTTGTCTTGCGAGACCAATGCATATTGTGTAATTTGATAAGAGCTTCCATTTAATAAATTATAATATTCGTATGGATACCGGAGTAAAAAGTTATCTCCATTGAAAGTGGTTACTCTTTTTTAGCAAATGTTTTTTTGTTTTTGAAAATGTGAACAAAATCTCCGTTCTTTTTTTCTACTCAATATTTTTTCAATAAGAGAGATTGATTGAAAATATAAATAAAAAAACCTTGATCGGCACCAATATCTCCTTTATAGTTCTATTGAATTAAACCGGAAGTAAGTAAAATGAAAATGGTGCGTCAAAATCTTTAAACACTAAATAAGTGATGTAAACGATGTTATTTGCGTACAAAAACGATTGTATTCTTGCGAGACCAATGCATATTGTGTAATTGGATACGAGCTTCTATTTAATAAATTATAATATTCGTTTGGATACCCGAGTAAAAAGTTATCTCCATTGAAAGTGGTTACTCTTTTTTACCAAATGTTTTTTTGTTTTTGAAAATGTGAACAAAATCTCCGTTCTTTTTTTCTACTCAATATTTTTTCAATAAGAGAGATTAATTGAAAATATAAATAAACAAACCTAGGTCGGCATCAATATCTCCTT
The DNA here is from genome assembly GCA_037013495.1 of Hippophae tibetana. Taxonomy (NCBI): domain Eukaryota; kingdom Viridiplantae; phylum Streptophyta; class Magnoliopsida; order Rosales; family Elaeagnaceae; genus Hippophae; species Hippophae tibetana. The sequence continues at coordinate 6,378,135 of CM072808.1, read as the reverse complement.
TATAGCTCTATTGAATTTAACCGGAAGTAAGTAAAATGAAAATGTTGCGTCAAAAACTTTAAATATTAAATAAGTGATGTAAACGATGTTATTTGGGTACAAAAACGATTTTTGTCTTGCGAGACCAATGCATATTGTGTAATTTGATAAGAGCTTCCATTTAATAAATTATAATATTCGTATGGATACCGGAGTAAAAAGTTATCTCCATTGAAAGTGGTTACTCTTTTTTAGCAAATGTTTTTTTGTTTTTGAAAATGTGAACAAAATCTCCGTTCTTTTTTTCTACTCAATATTTTTTCAATAAGAGAGATTGATTGAAAATATAAATAAAAAAACCTTGATCGGCACCAATATCTCCTTTATAGCTCTATTGAATTAAACCGGAAGTAAGTAAAATGAAAATGGTGCGTCAAAATCTTTAAACCCTAAATAAGTGATGTAAACGATGTTATTTGCGTACAAAAACGATTGTTTTCTTGCGAGACCAATGCATATTGTGTAATTGGATACGAGCTTCTATTTAATAAATTATAATATTCGTTTGGATACCCGAGTAAAAAGTTATCTCCATTGAAAGTGGTTACTCTTTTTTACCAAATGTTTTTTTGTTTTTGAAAATGTGAACAAAATCTCCGTTCTTTTTTTCTACTCAATATTTTTTCAATAAGAGAGATTAATTGAAAATATAAATAAACAAACCTTGATCGGCTCCAATATCTCCTTTATACCACTATTGAATTAAACCGGAAGTAAGTAAAATGAAAATGGTGCGTCAAAAACTTTAAACAGTAAATAAGTGATGTAAACGTTGTTATTTGGGTACAAAAATGATTTTCCTTTCGAGGAAAATGCATATTGTTTAATTTGATACGAGCTTTAATTTGATATATTTTAATATTCCTTTCGATACCCCAGTCAAAAGTTATCTCTGTTGAAAGTTGTTACTCATATTTACCAAATGTGTTTTTGATTTTGAAAATGTGAACAACATTCATTTTCTTTTTCTCCTCCCTATTTTTTTCAATAAGAGAGATTGATTGAAAATATAAATAAACAAACCTAGCTCGGCATCAATATCTCCTTTATAGCTCTATTGAATTTAACCGGAAGTAAGTAAAATGAAAATGTTGCGTCAAAAACTTTAAATATTAAATAAGTGATGTAAACGATGTTATTTCGGTACAAAAATGATTTTACTTTTGAGGAAAATGCATATTGTTTAATTTGATACGAGCTTTAATTTGATATATTATAATATTCGTTTCGATACCTCAATCAAAATTTATCTCCGTTGAAATTTGTAACCCATATTTACCAAATGTGTTTTCTATTTTGAAAATGTGAACCACATTCATTTTCCTTTTCTCATCTCTATTTGTTTCAATAAGAGAGATTGATTAAAAATATAAATAAACAATCCTAGGTCGACATCAGTATCTCTTTTATAGCTCTATTGAATTAAACCGGAAGTAAGTAAAATGAAAATGTTGCATAAAAAACTTTAAATAGTAAATAAGTGATGTAAACGATGTTATTTGGGTACAAAAACGATTTTTGTCTTGCGAGACCAATGCATATTGTGTAATTTGATAAGAGCTTCCATTTAATAAACTATAATAGTCGTTTCGATACCCGAGTAAAAAGTTATCTCCATTGAAAGTGGTTATTCTTTTTTACCAAATGTTTTTTTGTTTTTGAAAATGTGAACAAAATCTCCGTTCTTTTTTTCTACTCAATATTTTTTCAAAAAGAGAGATTGATTTAAAATATAAATAAACAAACCTTGATCGGCACCAATATCTCCTTTATAGCTCTATTGAATTAAACCGGAAGTAAGTAAAATGAAAATGTTGCGTCAAAAACTTTAAACAATAAATAAGTGATGTAAACGATGTTATTTGGGTACAAAAATGATTTTCCTATCGAGGAAAATGCATATTGTTTAATTTGATACGAGCTTTAATTTGATATATTATAATAATCGTTTCGAAACCTCAGTCAAAATTTATCTCCGTTGAAATTTGTAACCCATATTTACCAAATGTGTTTTCTATTTTGAAAATGTGAACCACATTCATTTTCCTTTTCTCATCTCTATTTGTTTCAATAAGAGAGATTGATTAAAAATATAAATAAACAATCCTAGGTCGACATCAATATCTCTTTTATAGCTCTATTGAATTAAACCGGAAGTAAGTAAAATGAAAATGTTGCATAAAAAACTTTAAATAGTAAATAAGTGATGTAAACGATGTTATTTGGGTACAAAAACGATTTTTGTCTTGCGAGACCAATGCATATTGTGTAATTTGATAAGAGCTTCCATTTAATAAACTATAATAGTCGTTTCGATACCCGAGTAAAAAGTTATCTCCATTGAAAGTGGTTACTCTTTTTTACCAAATGTTTTTTTGTTTTTGAAAATGTGAACAAAATCTCCGTTCTTTTTTTCTACTCAATATTTTTTCAAAAAGAGAGATTGATTTAAAATATAAATAAACAAACCTTGATCGGCACCAATATCTCCTTTATAGCTCTATTGAATTAAACCGGAAGTAAGTAAAATGAAAATGGTGTGTCAAAAACTTTAAACAATAAATAAGTGATGTAAACGATGTTATTTGGGTACAAAAATGATTTTCCTATCGAGGAAAATGCATATTGTTTAATTTGATACGAGCTTTAATTTGATATATTATAATAATCGTTTCGATACCTCAGTCAAAATTTATCTTCGTTGAAAGTTGTAACTCATATTTACGAAATGTGTTTTCTATTTTGAAAATGTGAACCACATTCATTTTCTTTTTCTCTTCTCTATTTGTTTCAATAAGAGAGATTGATTAAAAATATAAATAAACAAACCTAGGTCGGCATCAATATCTCCTTTATAGCTCTATTGAATTTAACCGGAAGTAAGTAAAATGAAAATGTTGCGTCAAAAACTTTAAATATTAAATAAGTGATGTAAACGATGTTATTTCGGTACAAAAATGATTTTACTTTTGAGGAAAATGCATATTGTTTAATTTGATACGAGCTTTAATTTGATATATTATAATATTCGTTTCGATACCTCAGTCAAAATTTATCTCCGTTGAAATTTGTAACCCATATTTACCAAATGTGTTTTCTATTTTGAAAATGTGAACCACATTCATTTTCCTTTTCTCATCTCTATTTGTTTCAATAAGAGAAATTGATTAAAAATATAAATAAACAATCCTAGGTCGACATCAATATCTCTTTTATAGCTCTATTGAATTAAACCGGAAGTAAGTAAAATGAAAATGTTGCATAAAAAACTTTAAATAGTAAATAAGTGATGTAAACGATGTTATTTGGGTACAAAAACGATTTTTGTCTTGCGAGACCAATGCATATTGTGTAATTTGATAAGAGCTTCCATTTAATAAATTATAATATTCGTATGGATATCGGAGTAAAAAGTTATCTCCATTGAAAGTGGTTACTCTTTTTTAGCAAATGTTTTTTTGTTTTTGAAAATGTGAACAAAATCTCCGTTCTTTTTTTCTACTCAATATTTTTTCAATAAGAGAGATTGATTGAAAATATAAATAAAAAAACCTTGATCGGCACCAATATCTCCTTTATAGCTCTATTGAATTAAACCGGAAGTAAGTAAAATGAAAATGGTGCGTCAAAATCTTTAAACACTAAATAAGTGATGTAAACGATGTTATTTGCGTACAAAAACGATTGTTTTCTTGCGAGACCAATGCATATTGTGTAATTGGATACGAGCTTCTATTTAATAAATTATAATATTCGTTTGGATACCCGAGTAAAAAGTTATCTCCATTGAAAGTGGTTACTCTTTTTTACCAAATGTTTTTTTGTTTTTGAAAATGTGAACAAAATCTCCGTTCTTTTTTTCTACTCAATATTTTTTCAATAAGAGAGATTAATTGAAAATATAAATAAACAAACCTTGATCGGCTCCAATATCTCCTTTATACCACTATTGAATTAAACCGGAAGTAAGTAAAATGAAAATGGTGCGTCAAAAACTTTAAACAGTAAATAAGTGATGTAAACGTTGTTATTTGGGTACAAAAATGATTTTCCTTTCGAGGAAAATGCATATTGTTTAATTTGATACGAGCTTTAATTTGATATATTTTAATATTCCTTTCGATACCCCAGTCAAAAGTTATCTCTGTTGAAAGTTGTTACTCATATTTACCAAATGTGTTTTTGATTTTGAAAATGTGAACAACATTCATTTTCTTTTTCTCATCTCTATTTGTTTCAATAAGAGAGATTGATTAAAAATATAAATAAACAATCCTACGTCGACATCAATATCTCTTTTATAGCTCTATTGAATTAAACCGGAAGTAAGTAAAATGAAAATGTTGCATAAAAAACTTTAAATAGTAAATAAGTGATGTAAACGATGTTATTTGGGTACAAAAACGATTTTTGTCTTGCGAGACCAATGCATATTGTGTAATTTGATAAGAGCTTCCATTTAATAAATTATAATATTCGTATGGATACCGGAGTAAAAAGTTATCTCCATTGAAAGTGGTTACTCTTTTTTAGCAAATGTTTTTTTGTTTTTGAAAATGTGAACAAAATCTCCGTTCTTTTTTTCTACTCAATATTTTTTCAATAAGAGAGATTAATTGAAAATATAAATAAACAAACCTAGGTCGGCATCAATATCTCCTTTATAGCTCTATTGAATTTAACCGGAAGTAAGTAAAATGAAAATGTTGCGTCAAAAACTTTAAATATTAAATAAGTGATGTAAACGATGTTATTTCTGTACAAAAATGATTTTACTTTTGAGGAAAATGCATATTGTTTAATTTGATACGAGCTTTAATTTGATATATTTTAATATTCCTTTCGATACCCCAGTCAAAAGTTATCTCCGTTGAAATTTGTAACCCATATTTACCAAATGTGTTTTCTATTTTGAAAATGTGAACCACATTCATTTTCTTTTTCTCATCTCTATTTGTTTCAATAAGAGAGATTGATTAAAAATATAAATAAACAATCCTACGTCGACATCAATATCTCTTTTATAGCTCTATTGAATTAAACCGGAAGTAAGTAAAATGAAAATGTTGCATAAAAAACTTTAAATAGTAAATAAGTGATGTAAACGATGTTATTTGGGTACAAAAACGATTTTTGTCTTGCGAGACCAATGCATATTGTGTAATTTGATAAGAGCTTCCATTTAATAAATTATAATATTCGTATGGATACCGGAGTAAAAAGTTATCTCCATTGAAAGTGGTTACTCTTTTTTAGCAAATGTTTTTTTGTTTTTGAAAATGTGAACAAAATCTCCGTTCTTTTTTTCTACTCAATATTTTTTCAATAAGAGAGATTGATTGAAAATATAAATAAAAAAACCTTAATCGGCACCAATATCTCCTTTATAGCTCTATTGAATTAAACCGGAAGTAAGTAAAATGAAAATGGTGCGTCAAAATCTTTAAACACTAAATAAGTGATGTAAACGATGTTATTTGCGTACAAAAACGATTGTTTTCTTGCGAGACCAATGCATATTGTGTAATTGGATACGAGCTTCTATTTAATAAATTATAATATTCGTTTGGATACCCGAGTAAAAAGTTATCTCCATTGAAAGTGGTTACTCTTTTTTACCAAATGTTTTTTTGTTTTTGAAAATGTGAACAAAATCTCCGTTCTTTTTTTCTACTCAATATTTTTTCAATAAGAGAGATTAATTGAAAATATAAATAAACAAACCTTGATCGGCTCCAATATCTCCTTTATACCACTATTGAATTAAACCGGAAGTAAGTAAAATGAAAATGGTGCGTCAAAAACTTTAAACAGTAAATAAGTGATGTAAACGTTGTTATTTGGGTACAAAAATGATTTTCCTTTCGAGGAAAATGCATATTGTTTAATTTGATACGAGCTTTAATTTGATATATTTTAATATTCCTTTCGATACCCCAGTCAAAAGTTATCTCTGTTGAAAGTTGTTACTCATATTTACCAAATGTGTTTTTGATTTTGAAAATGTGAACAACATTCATTTTCTTTTTCTCATCTCTATTTGTTTCAATAAGAGAGATTGATTAAAAATATAAATAAACAATCCTACGTCGACATCAATATCTCTTTTATAGCTCTATTGAATTAAACCGGAAGTAAGTAAAATGAAAATGTTGCATAAAAAACTTTAAATAGTAAATAAGTGATGTAAACGATGTTATTTGGGTACAAAAACGATTTTTGTCTTGCGAGACCAATGCATATTGTGTAATTTGATAAGAGCTTCCATTTAATAAATTATAATATTCGTATGGATACCGGAGTAAAAAGTTATCTCCATTGAAAGTGGTTACTCTTTTTTAGCAAATGTTTTTTTGTTTTTGAAAATGTGAACAAAATCTCCGTTGTTTTTTTCTACTCAATATTTTTTCAATAAGAGAGATTAATTGAAAATATAAATAAACAAACCTAGGTCGGCATCAATATCTCCTTTATAGCTCTATTGAATTTAACCGGAAGTAAGTAAAATGAAAATGTTGCGTCAAAAACTTTAAATATTAAATAAGTGATGTAAACGATGTTATTTCTGTACAAAAATGATTTTACTTTTGAGGAAAATGCATATTGTTTAATTTGATACGAGCTTTAATTTGATATATTTTAATATTCCTTTCGATACCCCAGTCAAAAGTTATCTCCGTTGAAATTTGTAACCCATATTTACCAAATGTGTTTTCTATTTTGAAAATGTGAACCACATTCATTTTCTTTTTCTCATCTCTATTTGTTTCAATAAGAGAGATTGATTAAAAATATAAATAAACAATCCTACGTCGACATCAATATCTCTTTTATAGCTCTATTGAATTAAACCGGAAGTAAGTAAAATGAAAATGTTGCATAAAAAACTTTAAATAGTAAATAAGTGATGTAAACGATGTTATTTGGGTACAAAAACGATTTTTGTCTTGCGAGACCAATGCATATTGTGTAATTTGATAAGAGCTTCCATTTAATAAATTATAATATTCGTATGGATACCGGAGTAAAAAGTTATCTCCATTGAAAGTGGTTACTCTTTTTTAGCAAATGTTTTTTTGTTTTTGAAAATGTGAACAAAATCTCCGTTCTTTTTTTCTACTCAATATTTTTTCAATAAGAGAGATTGATTGAAAATATAAATAAAAAAACCTTAATCGGCACCAATATCTCCTTTATAGCTCTATTGAATTAAACCGGAAGTAAGTAAAATGAAAATGGTGCGTCAAAATCTTTAAACACTAAATAAGTGATGTAAACGATGTTATTTGCGTACAAAAACGATTGTTTTCTTGCGAGACCAATGCATATTGTGTAATTGGATACGAGCTTCCATTTAATAAATTATAATATTCGTTTGGATACCTGAGTAAAAAGTTATCTCCATTGAAAGTGGTTACTCTTTTTTACCAAATGTTTTTTTGTTTTTGAAAATGTGAACAAAATCTCCGTTCTTTTTTTCTACTCAATATTTTTTCAATAAGAGAGATTAATTGAAAATATAAATAAACAAACCTTGATCGGCCCCAATATCTCCTTTATACCACTATTGAATTAAACCGGAAGTAAGTAAAATGAAAATGGTGCGTCAAAAACTTTAAACAGTAAATAAGTGATGTAAACGTTGTTATTTGGGTACAAAAATGATTTTCCTTTCGAGGAAAATGCATATTGTTTAGTTTGATACGAGCTTTAATTTGATATATTTTAATATTCCTTTCGATACCCCAGTCAAAAGTTATCTCTGTTGAAAGTTGTTACTCATATTTACCAAATGTGTTTTTGATTTTGAAAATGTGAACAACATTCATTTTCTTTTTCTCCTCCCTATTTTTTTCAATAAGAGAGATTGATTGAAAATATAAATAAACAAACCTAGGTCGGCACCAATATCTCCTTTATAGCTCTATTGAATTAAACCTGAAGTAAGTAAAATGAAAATGCTGGGTCAAAAACTTTAAACACTAAATAAATAATGTAAACAATGTTATTTGGGTACAAAAATGATTTTTTTCTTGTGTGAGCAATGCATATTGTGTAATTTGATATGAGCTTCCATTTAATAAATTATAATATTCGTTTCGATACCCGTGTAAAAAGTTATCTCCTTTGAAAGTTTTTACACTTATTTACCAAATGTTTTTTTTGTTTTTGAAAATGTGAACAACATCTCCGTTCTTTTTTTCTACTCAATATTTTTTCAATAAGAAAGATTGATTGAAAATATAAATAAAGAAAACCCTAGGTCGGCACCAATATCTCCTTTATAGCTCTCTTGAATTAAACCGGAAGTAAGTAAAATGAAAATGGTGCGTCAAAATCTTTAAACACTAAATAAGTGATGTAAACGATGTTATTTGGGTACAAAAACGATTTTTTTCTTGCGAGACCAATGCATATTGTGTAATTTGATACGAGCTTCCATTTAATAAATTATAATATTCGTTTGGATACCCGAGTAAAAAGTTATCTCCATTGAAAGTGGTTACTCTTTTTTACCAAATGTTTTTTTGTTTTTGAAAATGTGAACAAAATCTCGGTTCTTTTTTTCTACTCAATATTTTTTCAAAAAGAGAGATTGATTTAAAATATAAATAAACAAACCTTGATCGGCACCAATATCTCCTTTATAGCTCTATTGAATTAAACCGGAAGTAAGTAAAATGAAAATGGTGCGTCAAAAACTTTAAACAGTAAATAAGTGATGTAAACGATGTTATTTGGGTACAAAAATGATTTTCCTATCGAGGAAAATGCATATTGTTTAATTTGATACGAGCTTTAATTTGATATATTATAATAATCGTTTCGATACCTCAGTCAAAATTTATCTTCGTTGAAAGTTGTAACTCATATTTACGAAATGTGTTTTCTATTTTGAAAATGTGAACCACATTCATTTTCTTTTTCTCTTCTCTATTTGTTTCAATAAGAGAGATTGATTAAAAATATAAATAAACAAACCTAGGTCGGCATCAATATCTCCTTTATAGCTCTATTGAATTTAACCGGAAGTAAGTAAAATGAAAATGTTGCGTCAAAAACTTTAAATATTAAATAAGTGATGTAAACGATGTTATTTCGGTACAAAAATGATTTTACTTTTGAGGAAAATGCATATTTTTTAATTTGATACGAGCTTTAATTTGATATATTATAATATTCGTTTCGATACCTCAGTCAAAATTTATCTCCGTTGAAATTTGTAACCCATATTTACCAAATGTGTTTTCTATTTTGAAAATGTGAACCACATTCATTTTCCTTTTCTCATCTCTATTTGTTTCAATAAGAGAGATTGATTAAAAATATAAATAAACAATCCTAGGTCGACATCAATATCTCTTTTATAGCTCTATTGAATTAAACCGGAAGTAAGTAAAATGAAAATGTTGCATAAAAAACTTTAAATAGTAAATAAGTGATGTAAACGATGTTATTTGGGTACAAAAACGATTTTTGTCATGCGAGACCAATGCATATTGTGTAATTTGATAAGAGCTTCCATTTAATAAACTATAATAGTCGTTTCGATACCCGAGTAAAAAGTTATCTCCATTGAAAGTGGTTACTCTTTTTTACCAAATGTTTTTTTGTTTTTGAAAATGTGAACAAAATCTCCGTTCTTTTTTTCTACTAAATATTTTTTCAAAAAGAGAGATTGATTTAAAATATAAATAAACAAACCTTGATCGGCACCAATATCTCCTTTATAGCTCTATTGAATTAAACCGGAAGTAAGTAAAATGAAAATGGTGAGTCAAAAACTTTAAACAATAAATAAGTGATGTAAACGATGTTATTTGGGTACAAAAATGATTTTCCTATCGAGGAAAATGCATATTGTTTAATTTGATACGAGCTTTAATTTGATATATTATAATAATCGTTTCGATACCTCAGTCAAAATTTATCTTCGTTGAAAGTTGTAACTCATATTTATGAAATGTGTTTTCTATTTTGAAAATGTGAACCACATTCATTTTCTTTTTCTCTTCTCTATTTGTTTCAATAAGAGAGATTGATTAAAAATATAAATAAACAAACCTAGGTCGGCAGCAATATCTCCTTTATAGCTCTATTGAATTTAACCGGAAGTAAGTAAAATGAAAATGTTGCGTCAAAAACTTTAAATATTAAATAAGTGATGTAAACGATGTTATTTCGGTACAAAAATGATTTTACTTTTGAGGAAAATGCATATTGTTTAATTTGATACGAGCTTTAATTTGATATATTATAATATTCGTTTCGATACCTCAGTCAAAATTTATCTCCGTTGAAATTTGTAACCCATATTTACCAAATGTGTTTTCTATTTTGAAAATGTGAACCACATTCATTTTCCTTTTCTCATCTCTATTTGTTTCAATAAGAGAGATTGATTAAAAATATAAATAAACAATCCTAGGTCGACATCAATATCTCTTTTATAGCTCTATTGAATTAAACCGGAAGTAAGTAAAATGAAAATGTTGCATAAAAAACTTTAAATAGTAAATAAGTGATGTAAACGATGTTATTTGGGTACAAAAACGATTTTTGTCTTGCAAGACCAATGCATATTGTGTAATTTGATAAGAGCTTCCATTTAATAAACTATAATAGTCGTTTCGATACCCGAGTAAAAAGTTATCTCCATTGAAAGTGGTTACTCTTTTTTACCAAATGTTTTTTTGTTTTTGAAAATGTGAACAAAATCTCCGTTCTTTTTTTCTACTCAATATTTTTTCAAAAAGAGAGATTGATTTAAAATATAAATAAACAAACCTTGATCGGCACCAATATCTCCTTTATAGCTCTATTGAATTAAACCGGAAGTAAGTAAAATGAAAATGGTGAGTCAAAAACTTTAAACAATAAATAAGTGATGTAAACGATGTTATTTGGGTACAAAAATGATTTTCCTATCGAGGAAAATGCATATTGTTTAATTTGATACGAGCTTTAATTTGATATATTATAATAATCGTTTCGATACCTCAGTCAAAATTTATCTTCGTTGAAAGTTGTAACTCATATTTATGAAATGTGTTTTCTATTTTGAAAATGTGAACCACATTCATTTTCTTTTTCTCTTCTCTATTTGTTTCAATAAGAGAGATTGATTAAAAATATAAATAAACAAACCTAGGTCGGCATCAATATCTCCTTTATAGCTCTATTGAATTTAACCGGAAGTAAGTAAAATGAAAATGTTGCGTCAAAAACTTTAAATATTAAATAAGTGATGTAAACGATGTTATTTCGGTACAAAAATGATTTTACTTTTGAGGAAAATGCATATTGTTTAATTTGATACGAGCTTTAATTTGATATATTATAATATTCGTTTCGATACCTCAGTCAAAATTTATCTCCGTTGAAATTTGTAACCCATATTTACCAAATGTGTTTTCTATTTTGAAAATGTGAACCACATTCATTTTCCTTTTCTCATCTCTATTTGTTTCAATAAGAGAGATTGATTAAAAATATAAATAAACAATCCTACGTCGACATCAATATCTCTTTTATAGCTCTATTGAATTAAACCGGAAGTAAGTAAAATGAAAATGTTGCATAAAAAACTTTAAATAGTAAATAAGTGATGTAAACGATGTTATTTGGGTACAAAAACGATTTTTGTCTTGCTAGACCAATGCATATTGTGTAATTTGATAAGAGCTTCCATTTAATAAATTATAATATTCGTATGGATACCGGAGTAAAAAGTTATCTCCATTGAAAGTGGTTACTCTTTTTTAGCAAATGTTTTTTTGTTTTTGAAAATGTGAACAAAATCTCCGTTCTTTTTTTCTACTCAATATTTTTTCAATAAGAGAGATTGATTGAAAATATAAATAAAAAAACCTTGATCGGCACCAATATCTCCTTTATAGCTCTATTGAATTAAACCGGAAGTAAGTAAAATGAAAATGGTGCGTCAAAATCTTTAAACACTAAATAAGTGATGTAAACGATGTTATTTGCGTACAAAAACGATTGTTTTCTTGCGAGACCAATGCATATTGTGTAATTGGATACGAGCTTCCATTTAATAAATTATAATATTCGTTTGGATACCCGAGTAAAAAGTTATCTCCATTGAAAGTGGTTACTCTTTTTTACCAAATGTTTTTTTGTTTTTGAAAATGTGAACAAAATCTCCGTTCTTATTTTCTACTCAATATTTTTTCAATACGAGAGATTAATTGAAAATATAAATAAAAAAACCTTGATCGGCTCCAATATCTCCTTTATACCACTATTGAATTAAACCGGAAGTAAGTAAAATGAAATTGGTGCGTCAAAAACTTTAAACAGTAAATAAGTGATGTAAACGTTGTTATTTGGGTACAAAAATGATGATCCTTTCGAGGAAAATGCATATTGTTTAATTTGATACGAGCTTTAATTTGATATATTTTAATATTCCTTTCGATACCCCAGTCAAAAGTTATCTCTCTTGAAAGTTGTTACTCATATTTACCAAATGTGTTTTTGATTTTGAAAATGTGAACAACATTCATTTTCTTTTTCTCCTCCCTATTTTTTTCAATAAGAGTGTTTGATTGAAAATATAAATAAACAAACCTAGGTCGGCATCAATATCTCCTTTATAGCTCTATTGAATTTAACCGGAAGTAAGTAAAATGAAAATGTTGCGTCAAAAACTTTAAATATTAAATAAGTGATGTAAACGATGTTATTTCGGTACAAAAATGATTTTACTTTTGAGGAAAATGCATATTGTTTAATTTGATACGAGCTTTAATTTGATATATTATAATATTCGTTTCGATACCTCAATCAAAATTTATCTCCGTTGAAATTTGTAACCCATATTTACCAAATGTGTTTTCTATTTTGAAAATGTGAACCACATTCATTTTCCTTTTCTCATCTCTATTTGTTTCAATAAGAGAGATTGATTAAAAATATAAATAAACAATCCTAGGTCGACATCAATATCTCTTTTATAGCTCTATTGAATTAAACCGGAAGTAAGTAAAATGAAAATGTTGCATAAAAAACTTTAAATAGTAAATAAGTGATGTAAACGATGTTATTTGGGTACAAAAACGATTTTTGTCTTGCGAGACCAATGCATATTGTGTAATTTGATAAGAGCTTCCATTTAATAAACTATAATAGTCGTTTCGATACCCGAGTAAAAAGTTATCTCCATTGAAAGTGGTTATTCTTTTTTACCAAATGTTTTTTTGTTTTTGAAAATGTGAACAAAATCTCCGTTCTTTTTTTCTACTCAATATTTTTTCAAAAAGAGAGATTGATTTAAAATATAAATAAACAAACCTTGATCGGCACCAATATCTCCTTTATAGCTCTATTGAATTAAACCGGAAGTAAGTAAAATGAAAATGTTACGTCAAAAACTTTAAACAATAAATAAGTGATGTAAACGATGTTATTTGGGTACAAAAATGATTTTCCTATCGAGGAAAATGCATATTGTTTAATTTGATACGAGCTTTAATTTGATATATTATAATAATCGTTTCGATACCTCAGTCAAAATTTATCTCCGTTGAAATTTGTAACCCATATTTACCAAATGTGTTTTCTATTTTGAAAATGTGAACCACATTCATTTTCCTTTTCTCATCTCTATTTGTTTCAATAAGAGAGATTGATTAAAAATATAAATAAACAATCCTAGGTCGACATCAATATCTCTTTTATAGCTCTATTGAATTAAACCGGAAGTAAGTAAAATGAAAATGTTGCATAAAAAATTTTAAATAGTAAATAAGTGATGTAAACGATGTTATTTGGGTACAAAAACGATTTTTGTCTTGCGAGACCAATGCATATTGTGTAATTTGATAAGAGCTTCCATTTAATAAACTATAATAGTCGTTTCGATACCCGAGTAAAAAGTTATCTCCATTGAAAGTGGTTACTCTTTTTTACCAAATGTTTTTTTGTTTTTGAAAATGTGAACAAAATCTCCGTTCTTTTTTTCTACTCAATATTTTTTCAAAAAGAGAGATTGATTTAAAATATAAATAAACGAACCTTGATCGGCACCAATATCTCCTTTATAGCTCTATTGAATTAAACCGGAAGTAAGTAAAATGAAAATGGTGTGTCAAAAACTTTAAACAATAAATAAGTGATGTAAACGATGTTATTTGGGTACAAAAATGATTTTCCTATCGAGGAAAATGCATATTGTTTAATTTGATACGAGCTTTAATTTGATATATTATAATAATCGTTTCGATACCTCAGTCAAAATTTATCTTCGTTGAAAGTTGTAACTCATATTTACGAAATGTGTTTTCTATTTTGAAAATGTGAACCACATTCATTTTCTTTTTCTCTTCTCTATTTGTTTAAATAAGAGAGATTGATTAAAAATATAAATAAACAAACCTAGGTCGGCATCAATATCTCCTTTATAGCTCTATTGAATTTAACCGGAAGTAAGTAAAATGAAAATGTTGCGTCAAAAACTTTAAATATTAAATAAGTGATGTAAACGATGTTATTTCGGTACAAAAATGATTTTACTTTTGAGGAAAATGCATATTGTTTAATTTGATACGAGCTTTAATTTGATATATTTTAATATTCCTTTCGATACCCCAGTCAAAAGTTATCTCCGTTGAAATTTGTAACCCATATTTACCAAATGTGTTTTCTATTTTGAAAATGTGAACCACATTCATTTTCTTTTTCTCATCTCTATTTGTTTCAATAAGAGAGATTGATTAAAAATATAAATAAACAATCCTACGTCGACATCAATATCTCTTTTATAGCTCTATTGAATTAAACCGGAAGTAAGTAAAATGAAAATGTTGCATAAAAAACTTTAAATAGTAAATAAGTGATGTAAACGATGTTATTTGGGTACAAAAACGATTTTTGTCTTGCGAGACCAATGCATATTGTGTAATTTGATAAGAGCTTCCATTTAATAAATTATAATATTCGTATGGATACCGGAGTAAAAAGTTATCTCCATTGAAAGTGGTTACTCTTTTTTAGCAAATGTTTTTTTGTTTTTGAAAATGTGAACAAAATCTCCGTTCTTTTTTTCTACTCAATATTTTTTCAATAAGAGAGATTGATTGAAAATATAAATAAAAAAACCTTGATCGGCACCAATATCTCCTTTATAGCTCTATTGAATTAAACCGGAAGTAAGTAAAATGAAAATGGTGCGTCAAAATCTTTAAACACTAAATAAGTGATGTAAACGATGTTATTTGCGTACAAAAACGATTGTTTTCTTGCGAGACCAATGCATATTGTGTAATTGGATACGAGCTTCCATTTAATAAATTATAATATTCGTTTGGATACCTGAGTAAAAAGTTATCTCCATTGAAAGTGGTTACTCTTTTTTACCAAATGTTTTTTTGTTTTTGAAAATGTGAACAAAATCTCCGTTCTTTTTTTCTACTCAATATTTTTTCAATAAGAGAGATTAATTGAAAATATAAATAAACAAACCTTGATCGGCCCCAATATCTCCTTTATACCACTATTGAATTAAACCGGAAGTAAGTAAAATGAAAATGGTGCGTCAAAAACTTTAAACAGTAAATAAGTGATGTAAACGTTGTTATTTGGGTACAAAAATGATTTTCCTTTCGAGGAAAATGCATATTGTTTACTTTGATACGAGCTTTAATTTGATATATTTTAATATTCCTTTCGATACCCCAGTCAAAAGTTATCTCTATTGAAAGTTGTTACTCATATTTACCAAATGTGTTTTTGATTTTGAAAATGTGAACAACATTCATTTTCTTTTTCTCCTCCCTATTTTTTTCAATAAGAGAGATTGATTGAAAATATAAATAAACAAACCTAGGTCGGCACCAATATCTCCTTTATAGCTCTATTGAATTAAACCTGAAGTAAGTAAAATGAAAATGCTGGGTCAAAAACTTTAAACACTAAATAAATAATGTAAACAATGTTATTTGGATACAAAAACGATTTTTTTCTTGTGTGAGCAATGCATATTGTGTAATTTGATATGAGCTTCCATTTAATAAATTATAATATTCGTTTCGATACCCGTGTAAAAAGTTATCTCCTTTGAAAGTTTTTACACTTATTTACCAAATGTTTTTTTTGTTTTTGAAAATGTGAACAACATCTCCGTTCTTTTTTTCTACTCAATATTTTTTCAATAAGAAAGATTGATTGAAAATATAAATAAAGAAAACCCTAGGTCGGCACCAATATCTCCTTTATAGCTCTCTTGAATTAAACCGGAAGTAAGTAAAATGAAAATGGTGCGTCAAAATCTTTAAACACTAAATAAGTGATGTAAAGGATGTTATTTGGGTACAAAAACGATTTTTTTCTTGCGAGACCAATGCATATTGTGTAATTTGATACGAGCTTCCATTTAATAAATTATAATATTCGTTTGGATACCCGAGTAAAAAGTTATCTCCATTGAAAGTGGTTACTCTTTTTTACCAAATGTTTTTTTGTTTTTGAAAATGTGAACAAAATCTCCGTTCTTTTTTTCTACTCAATATTTTTTCAAAAAGAGAGATTGATTTAAAATATAAATAAACAAACCTTGATCGGCACCAATATCTCCTTTATAGCTCTATTGAATTAAACCAGAAGTAAGTAAAATGAAAATGGTGCGTCAAAAACTTTAAACAGTAAATAAGTGATGTAAACGATGTTATTTGGGTACAAAAATGATTTTCCTATCGAGGAAAATGCATATTGTTTAATTTGATACGAGCTTTAATTTGATATATTATAATAATCGTTTCGATACCTCAGTCAAAATTTATCTTCGTTGAAAGTTGTAACTCATATTTAGGAAATGTGTTTTCTATTTTGAAAATGTGAACCACATTCATTTTCTTTTTCTCTTCTCTATTTGTTTCAATAAGAGAGATTGATTAAAAATATAAATAAACAAACCTAGGTCGGCATCAATATCTCCTTTATAGCTCTATTGAATTTAACCGGAAGTAAGTAAAATGAAAATGTTGCGTCAAAAACTTTAAATATTAAATAAGTGATGTAAACGATGTTATTTCGGTACAAAAATGATTTTACTTTTGAGGAAAATGCATATTGTTTAATTTGATACGAGCTTTAATTTGATATATTATAATATTCGTTTCGATACCTCAGTCAAAATTTATCTCCGTTGAAATTTGTAACCCATATTTACCAAATGTGTTTTCTATTTTGAAAATGTGAACCACATTCATTTTCCTTTTCTCATCTCTATTTGTTTCAATAAGAGAGATTGATTAAAAATATAAATAAACAATCCTAGGTCGACATCAATATCTCTTTTATAGCTCTATTGAATTAAACCGGAAGTAAGTAAAATGAAAATGTTGCATAAAAAACTTTAAATAGTAAATAAGTGATGTAAACGATGTTATTTGGGTACAAAAACGATTTTTGTCTTGCGAGACCAATGCATATTGTGTAATTTGATAAGAGCTTCCATTTAATAAACTATAATAGTCGTTTCGATACCCGAGTAAAAAGTTATCTCCATTGAAAGTGGTTACTCTTTTTTACCAAATGTTTTTTTGTTTTTGAAAATGTGAACAAAATCTCCGTTCTTTTTTTCTACTCAATATTTTTTCAAAAAGAGAGATTGATTTAAAATATAAATAAACAAACCTTGATCGGCACCAATATCTACTTTATAGCTCTATTGAATTAAACCGGAAGTAAGTAAAATGAAAATGGTGAGTCAAAAACTTTAAACAATAAATAAGTGATGTAAACGATGTTATTTGGGTACAAAAATGATTTTCCAATCGAGGAAAATGCATATTGTTTAATTTGATACGAGCTTTAATTTGATATATTATAATAATCGTTTCGATACCTCAGTCAAAATTTATCTTCGTTGAAAGTTGTAACTCATATTTATGAAATGTGTTTTCTATTTTGAAAATGTGAACCACATTCATTTTCTTTTTCTCTTCTCTATTTGTTTCAATAAGAGAGATTGATTAAAACTATAAATAAACAAACCTAGGTCGGCATCAATATCTCCTTTATAGCTCTATTGAATTTAACCGGAAGTAAGTAAAATGAAAATGTTGCGTCAAAAACTTTAAATATTAAATAAGTGATGTAAACGATGTTATTTCGGTACAAAAATGATTTTACTTTTGAGGAAAATGCATATTGTTTAATTTGATACGAGCTTTAATTTGATATATTATAATATTCGTTTCGATACCTCAGTCAAAATTTATCTCCGTTGAAATTTGTAACCCATATTTACCAAATGTGTTTTCTATTTTGAAAATGTGAACCACATTCATTTTCCTTTTCTCATCTCTATTTGTTTCAATAAGAGAGATTGATTAAAAATATAAATAAACAATCCTACGTCGACATCAATATCTCTTTTATAGCTCTATTGAATTAAACCGGAAGTAAGTAAAATGAAAATGTTGCATAAAAAACTTTAAATAGTAAATAAGTGATGTAAACGATGTTATTTGGGTACAAAAACGATTTTTGTCTTGCGAGACCAATGCATATTGTGTAATTTGATAAGAGCTTCCATTTAATAAATTATAATATTCGTATGGATACCGGAGTAAAAAGTTATCTCCATTGAAAGTGGTTACTCTTTTTTAGCAAATGTTTTTTTGTTTTTGAAAATGTGAACAAAATCTCCGTTCTTTTTTTCTACTCAATATTTTTTCAATAAGAGAGATTGATTGAAAATATAAATAAAAAAACCTTGATCGGCACCAATATCTCCTTTATAGCTCTATTGAATTAAACCGGAAGTAAGTAAAATGAAAATGGTGCGTCAAAATCTTTAAACACTAAATAAGTGATGTAAACGATGTTATTTGGGTACAAAAACGATTTTTGTCTTGCGAGACCAATGCATATTGTGTAATTTGATATGAGCTTCCATTTAATAAATTATAATATTCGTTTCGATACCCGTGTAAAAAGTTATCTCCTTTGAAAGTTTTTACACTTATTTACCAAATGTTTTTTTTGTTTTTGAAAATGTGAACAACATCTCCGTTCTTTTTTTCTACTCAATATTTTTTCAATAAGATAGATTGATTGAAAATATAAATAAAGAAAACCCTAGGTCGGCACCAATATCTCCTTTATAGCTCTCTTGAATTAAACCGGAAGTAAGTAAAATGAAAATGGTGCGTCAAAATCTTTAAACACTAAATAAGTGATGTAAACGATGTTATTTGGGTACAAAAACGATTTTTTTCTTGCGAGACCAATGCATATTGTGTAATTTGATACGAGCTTCCATTTAATAAATTATAATATTCGTTTGGATACCCGAGTAAAAAGTTATCTCCATTGAAAGTGGTTACTCTTTTTTACCAAATGTTTTTTTGTTTTTGAAAATGTGAACAAAATCTCCGTTCTTTTTTTCTACTCAATATTTTTTCAATACGAGAGATTAATTGAAAATATAAATAAACAAACCTTGATCGGCTCCAATATCTCCTTTATACCACTATTGAATTAAACCGGAAGTAAGTAAAATGAAATTGGTGCGTCAAAAACTTTAAACAGTAAATAAGTGATGTAAACGTTGTTATTTGGGTACAAAAATGATTTTCCTTTCGAGGAAAATGCATATTGTTTAATTTGATACGAGCTTTAATTTGATATATTTTAATATTCCTTTCGATACCCCAGTCAAAAGTTATCTCTCTTGAAAGTTGTTACTCATATTTACCAAATGTGTTTTTGATTTTGAAAATGTGAACAACATTCATTTTCTTTTTCTCCTCCCTATTTTTTTCAATAAGAGAGATTGATTGAAAATATAAATAAACAAACCTAGGTCGGCATCAATATCTCCTTTATAGCTCTATTGAATTTAACCGGAAGTAAGTAAAATGAAAATGTTGCGTCAAAAACTTTAAATATTAAATAAGTGATGTAAACGATGTTATTTCGGTACAAAAATGATTTTACTTTTGAGGAAAATGCATATTGTTTAATTTGATACGAGCTTTAATTTGATATATTATAATATTCGTTTCGATACCTCAGTCAAAATTTATCTCCGTTGAAAGTTGTAACCCATATTTACCAAATGTGTTTTCTATTTTGAAAATGTGAACCACATTCATTTTCCTTTTCTCATCTCTATTTGTTTCAATAAGAGAGATTGATTAAAAATATAAATAAACAATCCTAGGTCGACATCAATATCTCTTTTATAGCTCTATTGAATTAAACCGGAAGTAAGTAAAATGAAAATGTTGCATAAAAAACTTTAAATAGTAAATAAGTGATGTAAACGATGTTATTTGGGTACAAAAACGATTTTTGTCTTGCGAGACCAATGCATATTGTGTAATTTGATAAGAGCTTCCATTTAATAAACTATAATAGTCGTTTCGATACCCGAGTAAAAAGTTATCTCCATTGAAAGTGGTTACTCTTTTTTACCAAATGTTTTTTTGTTTTTGAAAATGTGAACAAAATCTCCGTTCTTTTTTTCTACTCAATATTTTTTCAAAAAGAGAGATTGATTTAAAATATAAATAAACAAACCTTGATCGGCACCAATATCTCCTTTATAGCTCTATTGAATTAAACCGGAAGTAAGTAAAATGAAAATGGTGCGTCAAAAATTTAAACAATAAATAAGTGATGTAAACGATGTTATTTGGGTACAAAAATGATTTTCCTATCGAGGAAAATGCATATTGTTTAATTTGATACGAGCTTTAATTTGATATATTATAATAATCGTTTCGATACCTCAGTCAAAATTTATCTTCGTTGAAAGTTGTAACTCATATTTACGAAATGTGTTTTCTATTTTGAAAATGTGAACCACATTCATTTTCTTTTTCTCTTCTCTATTTGTTTCAATAAGAGAGATTGATTAAAAATATAAATAAACAAACCTAGGTCGGCATCAATATCTCCTTTATAGCTCTATTGAATTTAACCGGAAGTAAGTAAAATGAAAATGTTGCGTCAAAAACTTTAAATATTAAATAAGTGATGTAAACGATGTTATTTCGGTACAAAAATGATTTTACTTTTGAGGAAAATGCATATTGTTTAATTTGATACGAGCTTTAATTTGATATATTATAATATTCGTTTCGATACCTCAGTCAAAATTTATCTCCGTTGAAATTTGTAACCCATATTTACCAAATGTGTTTTCTATTTTGAAAATGTGAACCACATTCATTTTCCTTTTCTCATCTCTATTTGTATCAATAAGAGAGATTGATTAAAAATATAAATAAACAATCCTACGTCGACATCAATATATCTTTTATAGCTCTATTGAATTAAACCGGAAGTAAGTAAAATGAAAATGTTGCATAAAAAACTTTAAATAGTAAATAAGTGATGTAAACGATGTTATTTGGGTACAAAAACGATTTTTGTCTTGCGAGACCAATGCATATTGTGTAATTTGATAAGATCTTCCATTTAATAAATTATAATATTCGTATGGATACCGGAGTAAAAAGTTATCTCCATTGAAAGTGGTTACTCTTTTTTAGCAAATGTTTTTTTGTTTTGAAAATGTGAACAAAATCTCCGTTCTTTTTTTCTACTCAATATTTTTTCAAAAAGAGAGATTGATTTAAAATATAAATAAACAAACCTTGATCGGCACCAATATCTACTTTATAGCTCTATTGAATTAAACCGGAAGTAAGTAAAATGAAAATGGTGAGTCAAAAACTTTAAACAATAAATAAGTGATGTAAACGATGTTATTTGGGTACAAAAATGATTTTCCAATCGAGGAAAATGCATATTGTTTAATTTGATACGAGCTTTAATTTGATATATTATAATAATCGTTTCGATACCTCAGTCAAAATTT
This sequence comes from Hippophae tibetana, assembly GCA_037013495.1. NCBI lineage: Eukaryota > Viridiplantae > Streptophyta > Magnoliopsida > Rosales > Elaeagnaceae > Hippophae > Hippophae tibetana. The sequence continues at coordinate 6,356,237 of CM072808.1, read as the reverse complement.
ATCTTCGTTGAAAGTTGTAACTCATATTTATGAAATGTGTTTTCTATTTTGAAAATGTGAACCACATTCATTTTCTTTTTCTCTTCTCTATTTGTTTCAATAAGAGAGATTGATTAAAAATATAAATAAACAAACCTAGGTCGGCATCAATATCTCCTTTATAGCTCTATTGAATTTAACCGGAAGTAAGTAAAATGAAAATGTTGCGTCAAAAACTTTAAATATTAAATAAGTGATGTAAACGATGTTATTTCGGTACAAAAATGATTTTACTTTTGAGGAAAATGCATATTGTTTAATTTGATACGAGCTTTAATTTGATATATTATAATATTCGTTTCGATACCTCAGTCAAAATTTATCTCCGTTGAAATTTGTAACCCATATTTACCAAATGTGTTTTCTATTTTGAAAATGTGAACCACATTCATTTTCCTTTTCTCATCTCTATTTGTTTCAATAAGAGAGATTGATTAAAAATATAAATAAACAATCCTACGTCGACATCAATATCTCTTTTATAGCTCTATTGAATTAAACCGGAAGTAAGTAAAATGAAAATGTTGCATAAAAAACTTTAAATAGTAAATAAGTGATGTAAACGATGTTATTTGGGTACAAAAACGATTTTTGTCTTGCGAGACCAATGCATATTGTGTAATTTGATAAGAGCTTCCATTTAATAAATTATAATATTCGTATGGATACCGGAGTAAAAAGTTATCTCCATTGAAAGTGGTTACTCTTTTTTAGCAAATGTTTTTTTGTTTTTGAAAATGTGAACAAAATCTCCGTTCTTTTTTTCTACTCAATATTTTTTCAATAAGAGAGATTGATTGAAAATATAAATAAAAAAACCTTGATCGGCACCAATATCTCCTTTATAGCTCTATTGAATTAAACCGGAAGTAAGTAAAATGAAAATGGTGCGTCAAAATCTTTAAACACTAAATAAGTGATGTAAACGATGTTATTTGGGTACAAAAACGATTTTTGTCTTGCGAGACCAATGCATATTGTGTAATTTGATATGAGCTTCCATTTAATAAATTATAATATTCGTTTCGATACCCGTGTAAAAAGTTATCTCCTTTGAAAGTTTTTACACTTATTTACCAAATGTTTTTTTTGTTTTTGAAAATGTGAACAACATCTCCGTTCTTTTTTTCTACTCAATATTTTTTCAATAAGATAGATTGATTGAAAATATAAATAAAGAAAACCCTAGGTCGGCACCAATATCTCCTTTATAGCTCTCTTGAATTAAACCGGAAGTAAGTAAAATGAAAATGGTGCGTCAAAATCTTTAAACACTAAATAAGTGATGTAAACGATGTTATTTGGGTACAAAAACGATTTTTTTCTTGCGAGACCAATGCATATTGTGTAATTTGATACGAGCTTCCATTTAATAAATTATAATATTCGTTTGGATACCCGAGTAAAAAGTTATCTCCATTGAAAGTGGTTACTCTTTTTTACCAAATGTTTTTTTGTTTTTGAAAATGTGAACAAAATCTCCGTTCTTTTTTTCTACTCAATATTTTTTCAATACGAGAGATTAATTGAAAATATAAATAAACAAACCTTGATCGGCTCCAATATCTCCTTTATACCACTATTGAATTAAACCGGAAGTAAGTAAAATGAAATTGGTGCGTCAAAAACTTTAAACAGTAAATAAGTGATGTAAACGTTGTTATTTGGGTACAAAAATGATTTTCCTTTCGAGGAAAATGCATATTGTTTAATTTGATACGAGCTTTAATTTGATATATTTTAATATTCCTTTCGATACCCCAGTCAAAAGTTATCTCTCTTGAAAGTTGTTACTCATATTTACCAAATGTGTTTTTGATTTTGAAAATGTGAACAACATTCATTTTCTTTTTCTCCTCCCTATTTTTTTCAATAAGAGAGATTGATTGAAAATATAAATAAACAAACCTAGGTCGGCATCAATATCTCCTTTATAGCTCTATTGAATTTAACCGGAAGTAAGTAAAATGAAAATGTTGCGTCAAAAACTTTAAATATTAAATAAGTGATGTAAACGATGTTATTTCGGTACAAAAATGATTTTACTTTTGAGGAAAATGCATATTGTTTAATTTGATACGAGCTTTAATTTGATATATTATAATATTCGTTTCGATACCTCAGTCAAAATTTATCTCCGTTGAAAGTTGTAACCCATATTTACCAAATGTGTTTTCTATTTTGAAAATGTGAACCACATTCATTTTCCTTTTCTCATCTCTATTTGTTTCAATAAGAGAGATTGATTAAAAATATAAATAAACAATCCTAGGTCGACATCAATATCTCTTTTATAGCTCTATTGAATTAAACCGGAAGTAAGTAAAATGAAAATGTTGCATAAAAAACTTTAAATAGTAAATAAGTGATGTAAACGATGTTATTTGGGTACAAAAACGATTTTTGTCTTGCGAGACCAATGCATATTGTGTAATTTGATAAGAGCTTCCATTTAATAAACTATAATAGTCGTTTCGATACCCGAGTAAAAAGTTATCTCCATTGAAAGTGGTTACTCTTTTTTACCAAATGTTTTTTTGTTTTTGAAAATGTGAACAAAATCTCCGTTCTTTTTTTCTACTCAATATTTTTTCAAAAAGAGAGATTGATTTAAAATATAAATAAACAAACCTTGATCGGCACCAATATCTCCTTTATAGCTCTATTGAATTAAACCGGAAGTAAGTAAAATGAAAATGGTGCGTCAAAAATTTAAACAATAAATAAGTGATGTAAACGATGTTATTTGGGTACAAAAATGATTTTCCTATCGAGGAAAATGCATATTGTTTAATTTGATACGAGCTTTAATTTGATATATTATAATAATCGTTTCGATACCTCAGTCAAAATTTATCTTCGTTGAAAGTTGTAACTCATATTTACGAAATGTGTTTTCTATTTTGAAAATGTGAACCACATTCATTTTCTTTTTCTCTTCTCTATTTGTTTCAATAAGAGAGATTGATTAAAAATATAAATAAACAAACCTAGGTCGGCATCAATATCTCCTTTATAGCTCTATTGAATTTAACCGGAAGTAAGTAAAATGAAAATGTTGCGTCAAAAACTTTAAATATTAAATAAGTGATGTAAACGATGTTATTTCGGTACAAAAATGATTTTACTTTTGAGGAAAATGCATATTGTTTAATTTGATACGAGCTTTAATTTGATATATTATAATATTCGTTTCGATACCTCAGTCAAAATTTATCTCCGTTGAAATTTGTAACCCATATTTACCAAATGTGTTTTCTATTTTGAAAATGTGAACCACATTCATTTTCCTTTTCTCATCTCTATTTGTATCAATAAGAGAGATTGATTAAAAATATAAATAAACAATCCTACGTCGACATCAATATATCTTTTATAGCTCTATTGAATTAAACCGGAAGTAAGTAAAATGAAAATGTTGCATAAAAAACTTTAAATAGTAAATAAGTGATGTAAACGATGTTATTTGGGTACAAAAACGATTTTTGTCTTGCGAGACCAATGCATATTGTGTAATTTGATAAGATCTTCCATTTAATAAATTATAATATTCGTATGGATACCGGAGTAAAAAGTTATCTCCATTGAAAGTGGTTACTCTTTTTTAGCAAATGTTTTTTTGTTTTGAAAATGTGAACAAAATCTCCGTTCTTTTTTTCTACTCAATATTTTTTCAATAAGAGAGATTGATTGAAAATATAAATAAAAAAACCTTGATCGGCACCAATATCTCCTTTATAGCTCTATTGAATTAAACCGGAAGTAAGTAAAATGAAAATGGTGCGTCAAAATCTTTAAACACTAAATAAGTGATGTAAACGATGTTATTTGCGTACAAAAACGATTGTTTTCTTGCGAGACCAATGCATATTGTGTAATTGGATACGAGCTTCCATTTAATAAATTATAATATTCGTTTGGATACCCGAGTAAAAAGTTATCTCTATTGAAAGTGGTTACTCTTTTTTACCAAATGTTTTTTTGTTTTTGAAAATGTGAACAAAATCTCCGTTCTTATTTTCTACTCAATATTTTTTCAATACGAGAGATTAATTGAAAATATAAATAAACAAACCTTGATCGGCTCCAATATCTCCTTTATACCACTGTTGAATTAAACCGGAAGTAAGTAAAATGAAATTGGTGCGTCAAAAACTTTAAACAGTAAATAAGTGATGTAAACGTTGTTATTTGGGTACAAAAATGATTTTCCTTTCGAGGAAAATGCATATTGTTTAATTTGATACGAGCTTTAATTTGATATATTTTAATATTCCTTTCGATACCCCAGTCAAAAGTTATCTCTCTTGAAAGTTGTTACTCATATTTACCAAATGTGTTTTTGATTTTGAAAATGTGAACAACATTCATTTTCTTTTTCTCCTCCCTATTTTTTTCAATAAGAGAGATTGATTGAAAATATAAATAAACAAACCTAGGTCGGCACCAATATCTCCTTTATAGCTCTATTGAATTAAACCTGAAGTAAGTAAAATGAAAATGCTGGGTCAAAAACTTTAAACACTAAATAAATAATGTAAACAATGTTATTTGGGTACAAAAACGATTTTTTTCTTATGTGAGCAATGCATATTGTGTAATTTGATATGAGCTTCCATTTAATAAATTATAATATTCGTTTCGATACCCGTGTAAAAAGTTATCTCGTTTGAAAGTTTTTACACTTATTTACCAAATGTTTTTTTTGTTTTTGAAAATGTGAACAACATCTCCGTTCTTTTTTTCTACTCAATATTTTTTCAATAAGATAGATTGATTGAAAATATAAATAAAGAAAACCCTAGGTCGGCACCAATATCTCCTTTATAGCTCTCTTGAATTAAACCGGAAGTAAGTAAAATGAAAATGGTGCGTCAAAATCTTTAAACATTAAATAAGTGATGTAAACGATGTTATTTGGGTACAAAAACAATTTTTTTCTTGCGAGACCAATGCATATTGTGTAATTTGATACGAGCTTCCATTTAATAAATTATAATATTCGTTTGGATACCCGAGTAAAAAGTTATCTCCATTGAAAGTGGTTACTCTTTTTTACCAAATGTTGTTTTGTTTTTGAAAATGTGAACAAAATCTCCGTTCTTTTTTTCTACTCAATATTTATTCAAAAAGAGAGATTGATTAAAAATATAAATAAACAATCCTAGGTCGACATCAATATCTCTTTTATAGCTCTATTGAATTAAACCGGAAGTAAGTAAAATGAAAATGTTGCATAAAAAACTTTAAATAGTAAATAAGTGTTGTAAACGATGTAATTTGGGTACAAAAACGATTTTTGTCTTGCGAGAAAAATGCATATTGTGTAATTTGATAAGAGCTTCCATTTAATAAACTATAATAGTCGTTTCGATACCCGAGTAAAAAGTTATCTCCATTGAAAGTGGTTACTCTTTTTTACCAAATGTTTTTTTTGTTTTTGAAAATGTGAACAAAATCTCCGTTATTTTTTTCTACTCAATATTTTTTCAAAAAGAGAGATTGATTTAAAATATAAATAAACAAACCTTGATCGGCACCAATATCTCCTTTATAGCTCTATTGAATTAAACCGGAAGTAAGTAAAATGAAAATGGTGCGTCAAAAACTTTAAACAGTAAATAAGTGATGTAAACGATGTTATTTGGGTACAAAAATGATTTTCCTATCGAGGAAAATGCATATTGTTTAATTTGATACGAGCTTTAATTTGATATATTATAATAATCGTTTCGATACCTCAGTCAAAATTTATCTTCGTTGAAAGTTGTAACTCATATTTACGAAATGTGTTTTCTATTTTGAAAATGTGAACCACATTCATTTTCTTTTTCTCTTCTCTATTTGTTTCAATAAGAGAGATTGATTAAAAATATAAATAAACAAACCTAGGTCGGCATCAATATCTCCTTTATAGCTCTATTGAATTTAACCGGAAGTAAGTAAAATGAAAATGTTGCGTCAAAAACTTTAAATATTAAATAAGTGATGTAAACGATGTTATTTCGGTACAAAAATGATTTTACTTTTGAGGAAAATGCATATTGTTTAATTTGATACGAGCTTTAATTTGATATATTATAATATTCGTTTCGATACCTCAGTCAAAATTTATCTCCGTTGAAATTTGTAACCCATATTTACCAAATGTGTTTTCTATTTTGAAAATGTGAACCACATTCATTTTCCTTTTCTCATCTCTATTTGTTTCAATAAGAGAGATTGATTAAAAATATAAATAAACAATCCTAGGTCGACATCAATATCTCTTTTATAGCTCAATTGAATTAAACCGGAAGTAAGTAAAATGAAAATGTTGCATAAAAAACTTTAAATAGTAAATAAGTGATGTAAACGATGTTATTTGGGTACAAAAACGATTTTTGTCTTGCGAGACCAATGCATATTGTGTAATTTGATAAGATCTTCCATTTAATAAATTATAATATTCGTATGGATACCGGAGTAAAAAGTTATCTCCATTGAAAGTGGTTACTCTTTTTTAGCAAATGTTTTTTTGTTTTTGAAAATGTGAACAAAATCTCCGTTCTTTTTTTCTACTCAATATTTTTTCAATAAGAGAGATTGATTGAAAATATAAATAAAAAAACCTTGATCGGCACCAATATCTCCTTTATAGCTCTATTGAATTAAACCGGAAGTAAGTAAAATGAAAATGGTGTGTCAAAAACTTTAAACACTAAATAAGTGATGTAAACGATGTTATTTGGGTACAAAAATGATTTTCCTATCGAGGAAAATGCATATTGTTTAATTTGATACGAGCTTTAATTTGATATATTATAATAATCGTTTCGATACCTCAGTCAAAATTTATCTTCGTTGAAAGTTGTAACTCATATTTACGAAATGTGTTTTCTATTTTGAAAATGTGAACCACATTCATTTTCTTTTTCTCTTCTCTATTTGTTTCAATAAGAGAGATTGATTAAAAATATAAATAAACAAACCTAGGTCGGCATCAATATCTCCTTTATAGCTCTATTGAATTTAACCGGAAGTAAGTAAAATGAAAATGTTGCGTCAAAAACTTTAAATATTAAATAAGTGATGTAAACGATGTTATTTCGGTACAAAAATGATTTTACTTTTGAGGAAAATGCATATTGTTTAATTTGATACGAGCTTTAATTTGATATATTATAATATTCGTTTCGATACCTCAGTCAAAATTTATCTCCGTTGAAATTTGTAACCCATATTTACCAAATGTGTTTTCTATTTTGAAAATGTGAACCACATTCATTTTCCTTTTCTCATCTCTATTTGTTTCAATAAGAGAGATTGATTAAAAATATAAATAAACAATCCTACGTCGACATCAATATCTCTTTTATAGCTCTATTGAATTAAACCGGAAGTAAGTAAAATGAAAATGTTACATAAAAAACTTTAAATAGTAAATAAGTGATGTAAACGATGTTATTTGGGTACAAAAACGATTTTTGTCTTGCGAGACCAATGCATATTGTGTAATTTGATAAGATCTTCCATTTAATAAATTATAATATTCGTATGGATACCGGAGTAAAAAGTTATCTCCATTGAAAGTGGTTACTCTTTTTTAGCAAATTTTTTTTTGTTTTTGAAAATGTGAACAAAATCTCCGTTCTTTTTTTCTACTCAATATTTTTTCAATAAGAAAGATTGATTGAAAATATAAATAAAAAAACCTTGATCGGCACCAATATCTCCTTTATAGCTCTATTGAATTAAACCGGAAGTAAGTAAAATGAAAATGGTGCGTCAAAATCTTTAAACACTAAATAAGTGATGTAAACGATGTTATTTGCGTACAAAAACGATTGTTTTCTTGCGAGACCAATGCATATTGTGTAATTGGATACGAGCTTCCATTTAATAAATTATAATATTCGTTTGGATACCCGAGTAAAAAGTTACCTCCATTGAAAGTGGTTACTCTTTTTTACCAAATGTTTTTTTGTTTTTGAAAATGTGAACAAAATCTCCGTTCTTATTTTCTACTCAATATTTTTTCAATACGAGAGATTAATTGAAAATATAAATAAACAAACCTTGATCGGCTCCAATATCTCCTTTATACCACTATTGAATTAAACCGGAAGTAAGTAAAATGAAATTGGTGCGTCAAAAACTTTAAACAGTAAATAAGTGATGTAAACGTTGTTATTTGGGTACAAAAATGATTTTCCTTTCGAGGAAAATGCATATTTTTTAATTTGATACGAGCTTTAATTTGATATATTTTAATATTCCTTTCGATACCCCAGTCAAAAGTTATCTCTCTTGAAAGTTGTTACTCATATTTACCAAATGTGTTTTTGATTTTGAAAATGTGAACAACATTCATTTTCTTTTTCTCCTCCCTATTTTTTTCAATAAGAGAGATTGATTGAAAATATAAATAAACAAACCTAGGTCGGCACCAATATCTCCTTTATAGCTCTATTGAATTAAACCTGAAGTAAGTAAAATGAAAATGCTGGGTCAAAAACTTTAAACACTAAATAAATAATGTAAACAATGTTATTTGGGTACAAAAACGATTTTTTTCTTGTGTGAGCAATGCATATTGTGTAATTTGATATGAGCTTCCATTTAATAAATTATAATATTCGTTTCGATACCCGTGTAAAAAGTTATCTCCTTTGAAAGTTTTTACACTTATTTACCAAATGTTTTTTTTGTTTTTGAAAATGTGAACAACATCTCCGTTCTTTTTTTCTACTCAATATTTTTTCAATAAGATAGATTGATTGAAAATATAAATAAAGAAAACCCTAGGTCGGCACCAATATCTCCTTTATAGCTCTCTTGAATTAAACCGGAAGTAAGTAAAATGAAAATGGTGCGTCAAAATCTTTAAACACTAAATAAGTGATGTAAACGATGTTATTTGGGTACAAAAACGATTTTTTTCTTGCGAGACCAATGCATATTGTGTAATTTGATACGAGCTTCCATTTAATAAATTATAATATTCGTTTGGATACCCGAGTAAAAAGTTATCTCCATTGAAAGTGGTTACTCTTTTTTACCAAATGTTTTTTTGTTGTTGAAAATGTGAACAAAATCTCCGTTCTTTTTTTCTACTCAATATTTTTTCAAAAAGAGAGATTGATTTAAAATATAAATAAACAAACCTTGATGGGCACCAATATCTCCTTTATAGCTCTATTGAATTAAACCGGAAGTAAGTAAAATGAAAATGGTGCGTCAAAAACTTTAAACAGTAAATAAGTGATGTAAACGATGTTATTTGGGTACAAAAATGATTTTCCTATCGAGGAAAATGCATATTGTTTAATTTGATACGAGCTTTAATTTGATATATTATAATAATCGTTTCGATACCTCAGTCAAAATTTATCTTCGTTGAAAGTTGGAACTCATATTTACGAAATGTGTTTTCTATTTTGAAAATGTGAACCACATTCATTTTCTTTTTCTCTTCTCTATTTGTTTCAATAAGAGAGATTGATTAAAAATATAAATAAACAAACCTAGGTCGGCATCAATATCTCCTTTATAGCTCTATTGAATTTAACCGGAAGTAAGTAAAATGAAAATGTTGCGTCAAAAACTTTAAATATTAAATAAGTGATGTAAACGATGTTATTTCGGTACAAAAATGATTTTACTTTTGAGGAAAATGCATATTGTTTAATTTGATACGAGCTTTAATTTGATATATTATAATATTCGTTTCGATACCTCAGTCAAAATTTATCTCCGTTGAAAGTTGTAACCCATATTTACCAAATGTGTTTTCTATTTTGAAAATGTGAACCACATTCATTTTCCTTTTCGCATCTCTATTTGTTTCAATAAGAGAGATTGATTAAAAATATAAATAAACAATCCTAGGTCGACATCAATATCTCTTTTATAGCTCTATTGAATTAAACCGGAAGTAAGTAAAATGAAAATGTTGCATAAAAAACTTTAAATAGTAAATAAGTGATGTAAACGATGTTATTTGGGTACAAAAACGATTTTTGTCTTGCGAGACCAATGCATATTGTGTAATTTGATAAGAGCTTCCATTTAATAAACTATAATAGTCGTTTCGATACCCGAGTAAAAAGTTATCTCCATTGAAAGTGGTTACTCTTTTTTACCAAATTTTTTTTTGTTTTTGAAAATGTGAACAAAATCTCCGTTCTTTTTTTCTACTCAATATTTTTTCAAAAAGAGAGATTGATTTAAAATATAAATAAACAAACCTTGATCGGCACCAATATCTCCTTTATAGCTCTATTGAATTAAACCGGAAGTAAGTAAAATGAAAATGGTGCGTCAAAAACTTTAAACAATAAATAAGTGATGTAAACGATGTTATTTGGGTACAAAAATGATTTTCTTATCGAGGAAAATGCATATTGTTTAATTTGATACGAGCTTTAATTTGATATATTATAATAATCGTTTCGATACCTCAGTCAAAATTTATCTTCGTTGAAAGTTGTAACTCATATTTACGAAATGTGTTTTCTATTTTGAAAATGTGAACCACATTCATTTTCTTTTTCTCTTCTCTATTTGTTTCAATAAGAGAGATTGATTAAAAATATAAATAAACAAACCTAGGTCGGCATCAATATCTCCTTTATAGCTCTATTGAATTTAACCGGAAGTAAGTAAAATGAAAATGTTGCGTCAAAAACTTTAAATATTAAATAAGTGATGTAAACGATGTTATTTCGGTACAAAAATGATTTTACTTTTGAGGAAAATGCATATTGTTTAATTTGATACGAGCTTTAATTTGATATATTATAATATTCGTTTCGATACCTCAGTCAAAATTTATCTCCGTTGAAATTTGTAACCCATATTTACCAAATGTGTTTTCTATTTTGAAAATGCGAACCACATTCATTTTCCTTTTCTCATCTCTATTTGTTTCAATAAGAGAGATTGATTAAAAATATAAATAAACAATCCTACGTCGACATCAATATCTCTTTTATAGCTCTATTGAATTAAACCGGAAGTAAGTAAAATGAAAATGTTGCATAAAAAACTTTAAATAGTAAATAAGTGATGTAAACGATGTTATTTGGGTACAAAAACGATTTTTGTCTTGCGAGACCAATGCATATTGTGTAATTTGATAAGATCTTCCATTTAATAAATTATAATATTCGTATGGATACTGGAGTAAAAAGTTATCTCCATTGAAAGTGGTTACTCTTTTTTAGCAAATGTTTTTTTGTTTTGAAAATGTGAACAAAATCGCCGTTCTTTTTTTCTACTCAATATTTTTTCAATAAGAGAGATTGATTGAAAATATAAATAAAAAAACCTTGATCGGCACCAATATCTCCTTTATAGCTCTATTGAATTAAACCGGAAGTAAGTAAAATGAAAATGGTGCGTCAAAATCTTTAAACACTAAATAAGTGATGTAAACGATGTTATTTGCGTACAAAAACGATTGTTTTCTTGCGAGACCAATGCATATTGTGTAATTGGATACGAGCTTCCATTTAATAAATTATAATATTCGTTTGGATACCCGAGTAAAAAGTTATTTCTATTGAAAGTGGTTACTCTTTTTTACCAAATGTTTTTTTGTTTTTGAAAATGTGAACAAAATCTCCGTTCTTATTTTCTACTCAATATTTTTTCAATACGAGAGATTAATTGAAAATATAAATAAACAAACCTTGATCGGCTCCAATATCTCCTTTATACCACTATTGAATTAAACCGGAAGTAAGTAAAATGAAATTGGTGCGTCAAAAACTTTAAACAGTAAATAAGTGATGTAAACGTTGTTATTTGGGTACAAAAATGATTTTCCTTTCGAGGAAAATGCATATTGTTTAATTTGATACGAGCTTTAATTTGATATATTTTAATAATCGTTTCGATACCTCAGTCAAAATTTATCTTCGTTGAAAGTTGTAACTCATATTTACGAAATGTGTTTTCTATTTTGAAAATGTGAACCACATTCATTTTCTTTTTCTCTTCTCTATTTGTTTCAATAAGAGAGATTGATTAAAAATATAAATAAACAAACCTAGGTCGGCAACAATATCTCCTTTATAGCTCTATTGAATTTAACCGGAAGTAAGTAAAATGAAAATGTTGCGTCACAAACTTTAAATATTAAATAAGTGATGTAAACGATGTTATTTCGGTACAAAAATGATTTTACTTTTGAGGAAAATGCATATTGTTTAATTTGATACGAGCTTTAATTTGATATATTATAATATTCGTTTCGATACCTCAGTCAAAATTTATCTCCGTTGAAAGTTGTAACCCATATTTACCAAATGTGTTTTTTATTTTGAAAATGTGAACCACATTCATTTTCCTTTTCTCATCTCTATTTGTTTCAATAAGAGAGATTGATTAAAAATATAAATAAACAATCCTAGGTTGACATCAATATCTCTTTTATAGCTCTATTGAATTAAACCGGAAGTAAGTAAAATGAAAATGTTGCATAAAAAACTTTAAATAGTAAATAAGTGATGTAAACGATGTTATTTGGGTACAAAAACGATTTTTGTCTTGCGAGACCAATGCATATTGTGTAATTTGATAAGAGCTTCCATTTAATAAACTATAATAGTCGTTTCGATACCTGAGTAAAAAGTTATCTCCATTGAAAGTGGTTACTCTTTTTTACCAAATGTTTTTTTGTTTTTGAAAATGTGAACAAAATCTCCGTTCTTTTTTTCTACTCAATATTTTTTCAAAAAGAGAGATTGATTTAAAATATAAATAAACAAACCTTGATCGGCACCAATATCTCCTTTATAGCACTATTGAATTAAACCGGAAGTAAGTAAAATGAAAATGGTGCGTCAAAAACTTTATACAATAAATAAGTGATGTAAAGGATGTTATTTGGGCACAAAAATGATTTTCCTATCGAGGAAAATGCATATTGTTTAATTTGATACGAGCTTTAATTTGATATATTATAATAATCGTTTCGATACCTCAGTCAAAATTTATCTTCGTTGAAAGTTGTAACTCATATTTACGAAATGTGTTTTCTATTTTGAAAATGTGAACCACATTCATTTTCTTTTTCTCTTCTCTATTTGTTTCAATAAGAGAGATTGATTAAAAATATAAATAAACAAACCTAGGTCGGCATCAATATCTCCTTTATAGCTCTATTGAATTTAACCGGAAGTAAGTAAAATGAAAATGTTGCGTCAAAAACTTTAAATATTAAATAAGTGATGTAAACGATGTTATTTCGGTACAAAAATGATTTTACTTTTGAGGAAAATGCATATTGTTTAATTTGATACGAGCTTTAATTTGATATATTATAATATTCGTTTCGATACCTCAGTCAAAATTTATCTCCGTTGAAAGTTGTAACCCATATTTACCAAATGTGTTTTCTATTTTGAAAATGTGAACCACATTCATTTTCCTTTTCGCATCTCTATTTGTTTCAATAAGAGAGATTGATTAAAAATATAAATAAACAATCCTAGGTCGACATCAATATCTCTTTTATAGCTCTATTGAATTAAACCGGAAGTAAGTAAAATGAAAATGTTGCATAAAAAACTTTAAATAGTAAATAAGTGATGTAAACGATGTTATTTGGGTACAAAAACGATTTTTGTCTTGCGAGACCAATGCATATTGTGTAATTTGATAAGAGCTTCCATTTAATAAACTATAATAGTCGTTTCGATACCCGAGTAAAAAGTTATCTCCATTGAAAGTGGTTACTCTTTTTTACCAAATTTTTTTTTGTTTTTGAAAATGTGAACAAAATCTCCGTTCTTTTTTTCTACTCAATATTTTTTCAAAAAGAGAGATTGATTTAAAATATAAATAAACAAACCTTGATCGGCACCAATATCTCCTTTATAGCTCTATTGAATTAAACCGGAAGTAAGTAAAATGAAAATGGTGCGTCAAAAACTTTAAACAATAAATAAGTGATGTAAACGATGTTATTTGGGTACAAAAATGATTTTCTTATCGAGGAAAATGCATATTGTTTAATTTGATACGAGCTTTAATTTGATATATTATAATAATCGTTTCGATACCTCAGTCAAAATTTATCTTCGTTGAAAGTTGTAACTCATATTTACGAAATGTGTTTTCTATTTTGAAAATGTGAACCACATTCATTTTCTTTTTCTCTTCTCTATTTGTTTCAATAAGAGAGATTGATTAAAAATATAAATAAACAAACCTAGGTCGGCATCAATATCTCCTTTATAGCTCTATTGAATTTAACCGGAAGTAAGTAAAATGAAAATGTTGCGTCAAAAACTTTAAATATTAAATAAGTGATGTAAACGATGTTATTTCGGTACAAAAATGATTTTACTTTTGAGGAAAATGCATATTGTTTAATTTGATACGAGCTTTAATTTGATATATTATAATATTCGTTTCGATACCTCAGTCAAAATTTATCTCCGTTGAAATTTGTAACCCATATTTACCAAATGTGTTTTCTATTTTGAAAATGCGAACCACATTCATTTTCCTTTTCTCATCTCTATTTGTTTCAATAAGAGAGATTGATTAAAAATATAAATAAACAATCCTACGTCGACATCAATATCTCTTTTATAGCTCTATTGAATTAAACCGGAAGTAAGTAAAATGAAAATGTTGCATAAAAAACTTTAAATAGTAAATAAGTGATGTAAACGATGTTATTTGGGTACAAAAACGATTTTTGTCTTGCGAGACCAATGCATATTGTGTAATTTGATAAGATCTTCCATTTAATAAATTATAATATTCGTATGGATACTGGAGTAAAAAGTTATCTCCATTGAAAGTGGTTACTCTTTTTTAGCAAATGTTTTTTTGTTTTGAAAATGTGAACAAAATCGCCGTTCTTTTTTTCTACTCAATATTTTTTCAATAAGAGAGATTGATTGAAAATATAAATAAAAAAACCTTGATCGGCACCAATATCTCCTTTATAGCTCTATTGAATTAAACCGGAAGTAAGTAAAATGAAAATGGTGCGTCAAAATCTTTAAACACTAAATAAGTGATGTAAACGATGTTATTTGCGTACAAAAACGATTGTTTTCTTGCGAGACCAATGCATATTGTGTAATTGGATACGAGCTTCCATTTAATAAATTATAATATTCGTTTGGATACCCGAGTAAAAAGTTATTTCTATTGAAAGTGGTTACTCTTTTTTACCAAATGTTTTTTTGTTTTTGAAAATGTGAACAAAATCTCCGTTCTTATTTTCTACTCAATATTTTTTCAATACGAGAGATTAATTGAAAATATAAATAAACAAACCTTGATCGGCTCCAATATCTCCTTTATACCACTATTGAATTAAACCGGAAGTAAGTAAAATGAAATTGGTGCGTCAAAAACTTTAAACAGTAAATAAGTGATGTAAACGTTGTTATTTGGGTACAAAAATGATTTTCCTTTCGAGGAAAATGCATATTGTTTAATTTGATACGAGCTTTAATTTGATATATTTTAATAATCGTTTCGATACCTCAGTCAAAATTTATCTTCGTTGAAAGTTGTAACTCATATTTACGAAATGTGTTTTCTATTTTGAAAATGTGAACCACATTCATTTTCTTTTTCTCTTCTCTATTTGTTTCAATAAGAGAGATTGATTAAAAATATAAATAAACAAACCTAGGTCGGCAACAATATCTCCTTTATAGCTCTATTGAATTTAACCGGAAGTAAGTAAAATGAAAATGTTGCGTCAAAAACTTTAAATATTAAATAAGTGATGTAAACGATGTTATTTCGGTACAAAAATGATTTTACTTTTGAGGAAAATGCATATTGTTTAATTTGATACGAGCTTTAATTTGATATATTATAATAATCGTTTCGATACCTCAGTCAAAATTTATCTTCGTTGAAAGTTGTAACTCATATTTACGAAATGTGTTTTCTATTTTGAAAATGTGAACCACATTCATTTTCTTTTTCTCTTCTCTATTTGTTTCAATAAGAGAGATTGATTAAAAATATAAATAAACAAACCTAGGTCGGCATCAATATCTCCTTTATAGCTCTATTGAATTTAACCGGAAGTAAGTAAAATGAAAATGTTGCGTCAAAAACTTTAAATATTAAATAAGTGATGTGAACGATGTTATTTTTGGTACAAAAATGATTTTACTTTTGAGGAAAATGCATATTGTTTAATTTGATACGAGCTTTAATTTGATATATTATAATATTCGTTTCGATACCTCAGTCAAAATTTATCTCCGTTGAAAGTTGTAACCCATATTTACCAAATGTGTTTTTTATTTTGAAAATGTGAACCACATTCATTTTCCTTTTCTCATCTCTATTTGTTTCAATAAGAGAGATTGATTAAAAATATAAATAAACAATCCTAGGTTGACATCAATATCTCTTTTATAGCTCTATTGAATTAAACCGGAAGTAAGTAAAATGAAAATGTTGCATAAAAAACTTTAAATAGTAAATAAGTGATGTAAACGATGTTATTTGGGTACAAAAACGATTTTTGTCTTGCGAGACCAATGCATATTGTGTAATTTGATAAGAGCTTCCATTTAATAAACTATAATAGTCGTTTCGATACCTGAGTAAAAAGTTATCTCCATTGAAAGTGGTTACTCTTTTTTACCAAATGTTTTTTTGTTTTTGAAAATGTGAACAAAATCTCCGTTCTTTTTTTCTACTCAATATTTTTTCAAAAAGAGAGATTGATTTAAAATATAAATAAACAAACCTTGATCGGCACCAATATCTCCTTTATAGCACTATTGAATTAAACCGGAAGTAAGTAAAATGAAAATGGTGCGTCAAAAACTTTATACAATAAATAAGTGATGTAAAGGATGTTATTTGGGCACAAAAATGATTTTCCTATCGAGGAAAATGCATATTGTTTAATTTGATACGAGCTTTAATTTGATATATTATAATAATCGTTTCGATACCTCAGTCAAAATTTATCTTCGTTGAAAGTTGTAACTCATATTTACGAAATGTGTTTTCTATTTTGAAAATGTGAACCACATTCATTTTCTTTTTCTCTTCTCTATTTGTTTCAATAAGAGAGATTGATTAAAAATATAAATAAACAAACCTAGGTCGGCATCAATATCTCCTTTATAGCTCTATTGAATTTAACCGGAAGTAAGTAAAATGAAAATGTTGCGTCAAAAACTTTAAATATTAAATAAGTGATGTAAACGATGTTATTTCGGTACAAAAATGATTTTACTTTTGAGGAAAATGCATATTGTTTAATTTGATACGAGCTTTAATTTGATATATTATAATATTCGTTTCGATACCTCAGTCAAAATTTATCTCCGTTGAAATTTGTAACCCATATTTACCAAATGTGTTTTCTATTTTGAAAATGTGAACCACATTCATTTTCCTTTTCTCATCTCTATTTGTTTCAATAAGAGAGATTGATTAAAAATATAAATAAACAATCCTAGGTCGACATCAATATCTCTTTTATAGCTCTATTGAATTAAACCGGAAGTAAGTAAAATGAAAATGTTGCATAAAAAACTTTAAATAGTAAATAAGTGATGTAAACGATGTTATTTGGGTACAAAAACGATTTTTGTCTTGCGAGACCAATGCATATTGTGTAATTTGATAAGAGCTTCCATTTAATAAACTATAATAGTCGTTTCGATACCCGAGTAAAAAGTTATCTCCATTGAAAGTGGTTACTCTTTTTTACCAAATGTTTTTTTGTTTTTGAAAATGTGAACAAAATCTCCGTTCTTTTTTTCTACTCAATATTTTTTCAAAAAGAGAGATTGATTTAAAATATAAATAAACAAACCTTGATCGGCACCAATATATCCTTTATAGCTCTATTGAATTAAACCGGAAGTAAGTAAAATGAAAATGGTGTGTCAAAAACTTTAAACAATAAATAAGTGATGTAAACGATGTTATTTGGGTACAAAAATGATTTTCCTATCGAAGAAAATGCATATTGTTTAATTTGATACGAGCTTTAATTTGATATATTATAATAATCGTTTCGATACCTCAGTCAAAATTTATCTTCGTTGAAAGTTGTAACTCATATTTACGAAATGTGTTTTCTATTTTGAAAATGTGAACCACATTCATTTTCTTTTTCTCTTCTCTATTTGTTTCAATAAGAGAGATTGATTAAAAATATAAATAAACAAACCTAGGTCGGCATCAATATCTCCTTTATAGCTCTATTGAATTTAACCGGAAGTAAGTAAAATGAAAATGTTGCGTCAAAAACTTTAAATATTAAATAAGTGATGTAAACGATGTTATTTCGGTACAAAAATGATTTTACTTTTGAGGAAAATGCATATTGTTTAATTTGATACGAGCTTTAATTTGATATATTATAATATTCGTTTCGATACCTCAGTCAAAATTTATCTCCGTTGAAATTTGTAACCCATATTTACCAAATGTGTTTTCTATTTTGAAAATGTGAACCACATTCATTTTCCTTTTCTCATCTCTATTTGTTTCAATAAGAGAGATTGATTAAAAATATAAATAAACAATCCTACGTCGACATCAATATCTCTTTTATAGCTCTATTGAATTAAACCGGAAGTAAGTAAAATGAAAATGTTGCATAAAAAACTTTAAATAGTAAATAAGTGATGTAAACGATGTTATTTGGGTACAAAAACGATTTTTGTCTTGCGAGACCAATGCATATTGTGTAATTTGATAAGAGCTTACATTTAATAAACTATAATAGTCGTTTCGATACCCGAGTAAAAAGTTATCTCCATTGAAAGTGGTTACTCTTTTTTACCAAATGTTTTTTTGTTTTTGAAAATGTGAACAAAATCTCCGTTCTTTTTTTCTACTCAATATTTTTTCAAAAAGAGAGATTGATTTAAAATATAAATAAACAAACCTTGATCGGCACCAATATCTCCTTTATAGCACTATTGAATTAAACCGGAAGTAAGTAAAATGAAAATGGTGCGTCAAAAACTTTAAACAATAAATAAGTGATGTAAAGGATGTTATTTGGGTACAAAAATGATTTTCCTATCGAGGAAAATGCATATTGTTTAATTTGATACGAGCTTTAATTTGATATATTATAATAATCGTTTCGATACCTCAGTCAAAATTTATCTTCGTTGAAAGTTGTAACTCATATTTACGAAATGTGTTTTCTATTTTGAAAATGTGAACCACATTCATTTTCTTTTTCTCTTCTCTATTTGTTTCAATAAGAGAGATTGATTAAAAATATAAATAAACAAACCTAGGTCGGCATCAATATCTCCTTTATAGCTCTATTGAATTTAACCGGAAGTAAGTAAAATGAAAATGTTGCGTCAAAAACTTTAAATATTAAATAAGTGATGTAAACGATGTTATTTCGGTACAAAAATGATTTTACTTTTGAGGAAAATGCATATTGTTTAATTTGATACGAGCTTTAATTTGATATATTATAATATTCGTTTCGATACCTCAGTCAAAATTTATCTCCGTTGAAATTTGTAACCCATATTTACCAAATGTGTTTTCTATTTTGAAAATGTGAACCACATTCATTTTACTTTTCTCATCTCTATTTGTTTCAGTAAGAGAGATTGATTAAAAATATAAATAAACAATCCTAGGTCGACATCAATATCTCTTTTATAGCTCTATTGAATTAAACCGGAAGTAAGTAAAATGAAAATGTTGCATAAAAAACTTTAAATAGTAAATAAGTGATGTAAACGATGTTATTTGGGTACAAAAACGATTTTTGTCTTGCGAGACCAATGCATATTGTGTAATTTGATAAGAGCTTCCATTTAATAAACTATAATAGTCGTTTCGATACCCGAGTAAAAAGTTATCTCCATTGAAAGTGGTTACTCTTTTTTACCAAATGTTTTTTTGTTTTTGAAAATGTGAACAAAATCTCCCTTCTTTTTTTCTACTCAATATTTTTTCAAAAAGAGAGATTGATTTAAAATATAAATAAACAAACCTTGATCGGCACCAATATCTCCTTTATAGCTCTATTGAATTAAACCGGAAGTAAGTAAAATGAAAATGGTGTGTCAAAAACTTTAAACAATAAATAAGTGATGTAAACGATGTTATTTGGGTGCAAAAATGATTTTCCTATCGAGGAAAATGCATATTGTTTAATTTGATACGAGCTTTAATTTGATATATTATAATAATCGTTTCGATACCTCAATCAAAATTTATCTTCGTTGAAAGTTGTAACTCATATTTAGGAAATGTGTTTTCTATTTTGAAAATGTGAACCACATTCATTTTCTTTTTCTCTTCTCTATTTGTTTCAATAAGAGAGATTGATTAAAAATATAAATAAACAAACCTAGGTCGGCATCAATATCTCCTTTATAGCTCTATTGAATTTAACCGGAAGTAAGTAAAATGAAAATGTTGCGTCAAAAACTTTAAATATTAAATAAGTGATGTAAACGATGTTATTTCGGTACAAAAATGATTTTACTTTTGAGGAAAATGCATATTGTTTAATTTGATACGAGCTTTAATTTGATATATTATAATATTCGTTTCGATACCTCAGTCAAAATTTATCTCCGTTGAAAGTTGTAACCCATATTTACCAAATGTGTTTTTTATTTTGAAAATGTGAACCACATTCATTTTCCTTTTCTCATCTCTATTTGTTTCAATAAGAGAGATTGATTAAAAATATAAATAAACAATCCTAGGTCGACATCAATATCTCTTTTATAGCTCTATTGAATTAAACCGGAAGTAAGTAAAATGAAAATGTTGCATAAAAAACTTTAAATAGTAAATAAGTGATGTAAACGATGTTATTTGGGTACAAAAACGATTTTTGTCTTGCGAGACCAATGCATATTGTGTAATTTGATAAGAGCTTCCATTTAATAAACTATAATAGTCGTTTCGATACCCGAGTAAAAAGTTATCTCCATTGAAAGTGGTTACTCTTTTTTACCAAATGTTTTTTTGTTTTTGAAAATGTGAACAAAATCTCCGTTCTTTTTTTCTACTCAATATTTTTTCAAAAAGAGAGATTGATTTAAAATATAAATAAACAAACCTTGATCGGCACCAATATCTCCTTTATAGCTCTATTGAATTAAACCGGAAGTAAGTAAAATGAAAATGGTGCGTCAAAAACTTTAAACAGTAAATAAGTGATGTAAAGGATGTTATTTGGGTACAAAAATGATTTTCCTATCGAGGAAAATGCATATTGTTTAATTTGATACGAGCTTTAATTTGATATATTATAATAATCGTTTCGATACCTCAGTCAAAATTTATCTTCGTTGAAAGTTGTAACTCATATTTACGAAATGTGTTTTCTATTTTGAAAATGTGAACCACATTCATTTTCTTTTTCTCTTCTCTATTTGTTTCAATAAGAGAGATTGATTAAAAATATAAATAAACAAACCAAGGTCGGCATCAATATCTCCTTTATAGCTCTATTGAATTTAACCGGAAGTAAGTAAAATGAAAATGTTGCGTCAAAAACTTTAAATATTAAATAAGTGATGTAAACGATGTTATTTCGGTACAAAAATGATTTTACTTTTGAGGAAAATGCATATTGTTTAATTTGATACGAGCTTTAATTTGATATATTATAATAATCGTTTCGATACCTCAGTCAAAATTTATCTTCGTTGAAAGTTGTAACTCATATTTACGAAATGTGTTTTCTATTTTGAAAATGTGAACCACATTCATTTTCTTTTTCTCTTCTCTATTTGTTTCAATAAGAGAGATTGATTAAAAATATAAATAAACAAACCTAGGTCGGCATCAATATCTCCTTTATAGCTCTATTGAATTTAACCGGAAGTAAGTAAAATGAAAATGTTGCGTCAAAAACTTTAAATATTAAATAAGTGATGTGAACGATGTTATTTCGGTACAAAAATGATTTTACTTTTGAGGAAAATGCATATTGTTTAATTTGATACGAGCTTTAATTTGATATATTATAATATTCGTTTCGATACCTCAGTCAAAATTTATCTCCGTTGAAATTTGTAACCCATATTTACCAAATGTGTTTTCTATTTTGAAAATGTGAACCACATTCATTTTTCTTTTCTCATCTCTATTTGTTTCAATAAGAGAGATTGATTAAAAATATAAATAAACAATCCTACGTCGACATCAATATCTCTTTTATAGCTCTATTGAATTAAACCGGAAGTAAGTAAAATGAAAATGTTGCATAAAAAACTTTAAATAGTAAATAAGTGATGTAAACGATGTTATTTGGGTACAAAAACGATTTTTGTCTTGCGAGACCAATGCATATTGTGTAATTTGATAAGAGCTTCCATTTAATAAACTATAATAGTCGTTTCGATACCCGAGTAAAAAGTTATCTCCATTGAAAGTGGTTACTCTTTTTTACCAAATGTTTTTTTGTTTTTGAAAATGTGAACAAAATCTCCCTTCTTTTTTTCTACTCAATATTTTTTCAAAAAGAGAGATTGATTTAAAATATAAATAAACAAACCTTGATCGGCACCAATATCTCCTTTATAGCTCTATTGAATTAAACCGGAAGTAAGTAAAATGAAAATGGTGTGTCAAAAACTTTAAACAATAAATAAGTGATGTAAAGGATGTTATTTGGGTACAAAAATGATTTTCCTATCGAGGAAAATGCATATTGTTTAATTTGATACGAGCTTTAATTTGATATATTATAATAATCGTTTCGATACCTCAGTCAAAATTTATCTTCGTTGAAAGTTGTAACTCATATTTACGAAATGTGTTTTCTATTTTGAAAATGTGAACCACATTCATTTTCTTTTTCTCTTCTCTATTTGTTTCAATAAGAGAGATTGATTAAAAATATAAATAAACAAACCAAGGTCGGCATCAATATCTCCTTTATAGCTCTATTGAATTTAACCGGAAGTAAGTAAAATGAAAATGTTGCGTCAAAAACTTTAAATATTAAATAAGTGATGTAAACGATGTTATTTCGGTACAAAAATGATTTTACTTTTGAGGAAAATGCATATTGTTTAATTTGATACGAGCTTTAATTTGATATATTATAATAATCGTTTCGATACCTCAGTCAAAATTTATCTTCGTTGAAAGTTGTAACTCATATTTACGAAATGTGTTTTCTATTTTGAAAATGTGAACCACATTCATTTTCTTTTTCTCTTCTCTATTTGTTTCAATAAGAGAGATTGATTAAAAATATAAATAAACAAACCTAGGTCGGCATCAATATCTCCTTTATAGCTCTATTGAATTTAACCGGAAGTAAGTAAAATGAAAATGTTGCGTCAAAAACTTTAAATATTAAATAAGTGATGTAAACGATGTTATTTCGGTACAAAAATGATTTTACTTTTGAGGAAAATGCATATTGTTTAATTTGATACGAGCTTTAATTTGATATATTATAATATTCGTTTCGATACCTCAGTCAAAATTTATCTCCGTTGAAAGTTGTAACCCATATTTACCAAATGTGTTTTTTATTTTGAAAATGTGAACCACATTCATTTTCCTTTTCTCATCTCTATTTGTTTCAATAAGAGAGATTGATTAAAAATATAAATAAACAATCCTAGGTCGACATCAATATCTCTTTTATAGCTCTATTGAATTAAACCGGAAGTAAGTAAAATGAAAATGTTGCATAAAAAACTTTAAATAGTAAATAAGTGATGTAAACGATGTTATTTGGGTACAAAAACGATTTTTGTCTTGCGAGACCAATGCATATTGTGTAATTTGATAAGAGCTTCCATTTAATAAACTATAATAGTCGTTTCGATACCCGAGTAAAAAGTTATCTCCATTGAAAGTGGTTACTCTTTTTTACCAAATGTTTTTTTGTTTTTGAAAATGTGAACAAAATCTCCATTCTTTTTTTCTACTCAATATTTTTTCAAAAAGAGAGATTGATTTAAAATATAAATAAACAAACCTTGATCGGCACCAATATCTCCTTTATAGCTCTATTGAATTAAACCGGAAGTAAGTAAAATGAAAATGGTGCGTCAAAAACTTTAAACAGTAAATAAGTGATGTAAAGGATGTTATTTGGGTACAAAAATGATTTTCCTATCGAGGAAAATGCATATTGTTTAATTTGATACGAGCTTTAATTTGATATATTATAATAATCGTTTCGATACCTCAGTCAAAATTTATCTTCGTTGAAAGTTGTAACTCATATTTACGAAATGTGTTTTCTATTTTGAAAATGTGAACCACATTCATTTTCTTTTTCTCTTCTCTATTTGTTTCAATAAGAGAGATTGATTAAAAATATAAATAAACAAACCAAGGTCGGCATCAATATCTCCTTTATAGCTCTATTGAATTTAACCGGAAGTAAGTAAAATGAAAATGTTGCGTCAAAAACTTTAAATATTAAATAAGTGATGTAAACGATGTTATTTCGGTACAAAAATGATTTTACTTTTGAGGAAAATGCATATTGTTTAATTTGATACGAGCTTTAATTTGATATATTATAATAATCGTTTCGATACCTCAGTCAAAATTTATCTTCGTTGAAAGTTGTAACTCATATTTACGAAATGTGTTTTCTATTTTGAAAATGTGAACCACATTCATTTTCTTTTTCTCTTCTCTATTTGTTTCAATAAGAGAGATTGATTAAAAATATAAATAAACAAACCTAGGTCGGCATCAATATCTCCTTTATAGCTCTATTGAATTTAACCGGAAGTAAGTAAAATGAAAATGTTGCGTCAAAAACTTTAAATATTAAATAAGTGATGTGAACGATGTTATTTTTGGTACAAAAATGATTTTACTTTTGAGGAAAATGCATATTGTTTAATTTGATACGAGCTTTAATTTGATATATTATAATATTCGTTTCGATACCTCAGTCAAAATTTATCTCCGTTGAAATTTGTAACCCATATTTACCAAATGTGTTTTCTATTTTGAAAATGTGAACCACATTCATTTTTCTTTTCTCATCTCTATTTGTTTCAATAAGAGAGATTGATTAAAAATATAAATAAACAATCCTACGTCGACATCAATATCTCTTTTATAGCTCTATTGAATTAAACCGGAAGTAAGTAAAATGAAAATGTTGCATAAAAAACTTTAAATAGTAAATAAGTGATGTAAACGATGTTATTTGGGTACAAAAACGATTTTTGTCTTGCGAGACCAATGCATATTGTGTAATTTGATAAGAGCTTCCATTTAATAAACTATAATAGTCGTTTCGATACCCGAGTAAAAAGTTATCTCCATTGAAAGTGGTTACTCTTTTTTACCAAATGTTTTTTTGTTTTTGAAAATGTGAACAAAATCTCCGTTCTTTTTTTCTACTCAATATTTTTTCAAAAAGAGAGATTGATTTAAAATATAAATAAACAAACCTTGATCGGCACCAATATCTCCTTTATAGCTCTATTGAATTAAACCGGAAGTAAGTAAAATGAAAATGTTGCGTCAAAAACTTTAAATATTAAATAAGTGATGTGAACGATGTTATTTTTGGTACAAAAATGATTTTACTTTTGAGGAAAATGCATATTGTTTAATTTGATACGAGCTTTAATTTGATATATTATAATATTCGTTTCGATACCTCAGTCAAAATTTATCTCCGTTGAAATTTGTAACCCATATTTACCAAATGTGTTTTCTATTTTGAAAATGTGAACCACATTCATTTTTCTTTTCTCATCTCTATTTGTTTCAATAAGAGAGATTGATTAAAAATATAAATAAACAATCCTACGTCGACATCAATATCTCTTTTATAGCTCTATTGAATTAAACCGGAAGTAAGTAAAATGAAAATGTTGCATAAAAAACTTTAAATAGTAAATAAGTGATGTAAACGATGTTATTTGGGTACAAAAACGATTTTTGTCTTGCGAGACCAATGCATATTGTGTAATTTGATAAGAGCTTCCATTTAATAAACTATAATAGTCGTTTCGATACCCGAGTAAAAAGTTATCTCCATTGAAAGTGGTTACTCTTTTTTACCAAATGTTTTTTTGTTTTTGAAAATGTGAACAAAATCTCCGTTCTTTTTTTCTACTCAATATTTTTTCAAAAAGAGAGATTGATTTAAAATATAAATAAACAAACCTTGATCGGCACCAATATCTCCTTTATAGCTCTATTGAATTAAACCGGAAGTAAGTAAAATGAAAATGGTGTGTCAAAAACTTTAAACAATAAATAAGTGATGTAAAGGATGTTATTTGGGTACAAAAATGATTTTCCTATCGAGGAAAATGCATATTGTTTAATTTGATACGAGCTTTAATTTGATATATTATAATAATCGTTTCGATACCTCAGTCAAAATTTATCTTCGTTGAAATTTGTAACTCATATTTACGAAATGTGTTTTCTATTTTGAAAATGTGAACCACATTCATTTTCTTTTTCTCTTCTCTATTTGTTTCAATAAGAGAGATTGATTAAAAATATAAATAAACAAACCTAGGTCGGCATCAATATCTCCTTTATAGCTCTATTGAATTTAACCGGAAGTAAGTAAAATGAAAATGTTGCGTCAAAAACTTTAAATATTAAATAAGTGATGTGAACGATGTTATTTCGGTACAAAAATGATTTTACTTTTGAGGAAAATGCATATTGTTTAATTTGATACGAGCTTTAATTTGATATATTATAATATTCGTTTCGATACCTCAGTCAAAATTTATCTCCGTTGAAAGTTGTAACCCATATTTACCAAATGTGTTTTCTATTTTGAAAATGTGAACCACATTCATTTTCCTTTTCTCATCTCTATTTGTTTCAATAAGAGAGATTGATTAAAAATATAAATAAACAATCCTACGTCGACATCAATATCTCTTTTATAGCTCTATTGAATTAAACCGGAAGTAAGTAAAATGAAAATGTTGCATAAAAAACTTTAAATAGTAAATAAGTGATGTAAACGATGTTATTTGGGTACAAAAACGATTTTTGTCTTGCGAGACCAATGCATATTGTGTAATTTGATAAGAGCTTCCATTTAATAAACTATAATAGTCGTTTCGATACCCGAGTAAAAAGTTATCTCCATTGAAAGTGGTTACTCTTTTTTACCAAATGTTTTTTTGTTTTTGAAAATGTGAACAAAATCTCCGTTCTTTTTTTCAACTCAATATTTTTTCAAAAAGAGAGATTGATTTAAAATATAAATAAACAAACCTTGATCGGCACCAATATCTCCTTTATAGCTCTATTGAATTAAACCGGAAGTAAGTAAAATGAAAATGGTGCGTCAAAACCTTTAAACAATAAATAAGTGATGTAAAGGATGTTATTTGGGTACAAAAATGATTTTCCTATCGAGGAAAATGCATATTGTTTAATTTGATACGAGCTTTAATTTGATATATTATAATAATCGTTTCGATACCTCAGTCAAAATTTATCTTCGTTGAAAGTTGTAACTCATATTTACGAAATGTGTTTTCTATTTTGAAAATGTGAACCACATTCATTTTCTTTTTCTCTTCTCTATTTGTTTCAATAAGAGAGATTGATTAAAAATATAAATAAACAAACCTAGGTCGGCATCAATATCTCCTTTATAGCTCTATTGAATTTAACCGGAAGTAAGTAAAATGAAAATGTTGCGTCAAAAACTTTAAATATTAAATAAGTGATGTGAACGATGTTATTTCGGTACAAAAATGATTTTACTTTTGAGGAAAATGCATATTGTTTAATTTGATACGAGCTTTAATTTGATATATTATAATATTCGTTTCGATACCTCAGTCAAAATTTATCTCCGTTGAAAGTTGTAACCCATATTTACCAAATGTGTTTTCTATTTTGAAAATGTGAACCACATTCATTTTCCTTTTCTCATCTCTATTTGTTTCAATAAGAGAGATTGATTAAAAATATAAATAAACAATCCTAGGTCGACATCAATATCTCTTTTATAGCTCTATTGAATTAAACCGGAAGTAAGTAAAATGAAAATGTTGCATAAAAAACTCTAAATAGTAAATAAGTGATGTAAACGATGTTATTTGGGTACAAAAACGATTTTTGTCTTGCGAGACCAATGCATATTGTGTAATTTGATAAGAGCTTCCATTTAATAAACTATAATAGTCGTTTCGATACCCGAGTAAAAAGTTATCTCCATTGAAAGTGGTTACTCTTTTTTACCAAATGTTTTTTTGTTTTTGAAAATGTGAACAAAATCTCCGTTCTTTTTTTCTACTCAATATTTTTTCAAAAAGAGAGATTGATTTAAAATATAAATAAACAAACCTTGATCGGCACCAATATCTCCTTTATAGCTCTATTGAATTAAACCGGAAGTAAGTAAAATGAAAATGGTGCGTCAAAAACTTTAAACAATAAATAAGTGATGTAAACGATGTTATTTGGGTACAAAAATGATTTTCCTATCGAGGAAAATGCATATTGTTTAATTTGATACGAGCTTTAATTTGATATATTATAATAATCGTTTCGATACCTCAGTCAAAATTTATCTTCGTTGAAAGTTGTAACTCATATTTACGAAATGTGTTTTCTATTTTGAAAATGTGAACCACATTCATTTTCTTTTTCTCTTCTCTATTTGTTTCAATAAGAGAGATTGATTAAAAATATAAATAAACAAACCTAGGTCGGCATCAATATCTCCTTTATAGCTCTATTGAATTTAACCGGAAGTAAGTAAAATGAAAATGTTGCGTCAAAAACTTTAAATATTAAATAAGTGATGTGAACGATGTTATTTCGGTACAAAAATGATTTTACTTTTGAGGAAAATGCATATTGTTTAATTTGATACGAGCTTTAATTTGATATATTATAATATTCGTTTCGATACCTCAGTCAAAATTTATCTCCGTTGAAAGTTGTAACCCATATTTACCAAATGTGTTTTCTATTTTGAAAATGTGAACCACATTCATTTTCCTTTTCTCATCTCTATTTGTTTCAATAAGAGAGATTGATTAAAAATATAAATAAACAATCCTAGGTCGACATCAATATCTCTTTTATAGCTCTATTGAATTAAACCGGAAGTAAGTAAAATGAAAATGTTGCATAAAAAACTCTAAATAGTAAATAAGTGATGTAAACGATGTTATTTGGGTACAAAAACGATTTTTGTCTTGCGAGACCAATGCATATTGTGTAATTTGATAAGAGCTTCCATTTAATAAACTATAATAGTCGTTTCGATACCCGAGTAAAAAGTTATCTCCATTGAAAGTGGTTACTCTTTTTTACCAAATGTTTTTTTGTTTTTGAAAATGTGAACAAAATCTCCGTTCTTTTTTTCTACTCAATATTTTTTCAAAAAGAGAGATTGATTTAAAATATAAATAAACAAACCTTGATCGGCACCAATATCTCCTTTATAGCTCTATTGAATTAAACCGGAAGTAAGTAAAATGAAAATGGTGCGTCAAAAACTTTAAACAATAAATAAGTGATGTAAACGATGTTATTTGGGTACAAAAATGATTTTCCTATCGAGGAAAATGCATATTGTTTAATTTGATACGAGCTTTAATTTGATATATTATAATAATCGTTTCGATACCTCAGTCAAAATTTATCTTCGTTGAAAGTTGTAACTCATATTTACGAAATGTGTTTTCTATTTTGAAAATGTGAACCACATTCATTTTCTTTTTCTCTTCTCTATTTGTTTCAATAAGAGAGATTGATTAAAAATATAAATAAACAAACCTAGGTCGGCATCAATATCTCCTTTATAGCTCTATTGAATTTAACCGGAAGTAAGTAAAATGAAAATGTTGCGTCAAAAACTTTAAATATTAAATAAGTGATGTGAACGATGTTATTTCGGTACAAAAATGATTTTACTTTTGAGGAAAATGCATATTGTTTAATTTGATATGAGCTTTAATTTGATATATTATAATATTCGTTTCGATACCTCAGTCAAAATTTATCTCCGTTGAAATTTGTAACCCATATTTACCAAATGTGTTTTCTATTTTGAAAATGTGAACCACATTCATTTTCCTTTTCTCATCTCTATTTGTTTCAATAAGAGAGATTGATTAAAAATATAAATAAACAATCCTAGGTCGACATCAATATCTCTTTTATAGCTCTATTGAATTAAACCGGAAGTAAGTAAAATGAAAATGTTGCATAAAAAACTTTAAATAGTAAATAAGTGATGTAAACGATGTTATTTGGGTACAAAAACGATTTTTGTCTTGCGAGACCAATGCATATTGTGTAATTTGATAAGAGCTTCCATTTAATAAACTATAATAGTCGTTTCGATACCCGAGTAAAATGTTATCTCCATTGAAAGTGGTTACTCTTTTTTACCAAATGTTTTTTTGTTTTTGAAAATGTGAACAAAATCTCCGTTCTTTTTTTCAACTCAATATTTTTTCAAAAAGAGAGATTGATTTAAAATATAAATAAACAAACCTTGATCGGCACCAATATCTCCTTTATAGCTCTATTGAATTAAACCGGAAGTAAGTAAAATGAAAATGGTGCGTCAAAAACTTTAAACAATAAATAAGTGATGTAAACGATGTTATTTGGGTACAAAAATGATTTTCCTATCGAGGAAAATGCATATTGTTTAATTTGATACGAGCTTTAATTTGATATATTATAATAATCGTTTCGATACCTCAGTCAAAATTTATCTTCGTTGAAAGTTGTAACTCATATTTACGAAATGTGTTTTCTATTTTGAAAATGTGAACCACATTCATTTTCTTTTTCTCTTCTCTATTTGTTTCAATAAGAGAGATTGATTAAAAATATAAATAAACAAACCTAGGTCGGCATCAATATCTCCTTTATAGCTCTATTGAATTTAACCGGAAGTAAGTAAAATGAAAATGTTGCGTCAAAAACTTTAAATATTAAATAAGTGATGTGAACGATGTTATTTCGGTACAAAAATGATTTTACTTTTGAGGAAAATGCATATTGTTTAATTTGATACGAGCTTTAATTTGATATATTATAATATTCGTTTCGATACCTCAGTCAAAATTTATCTCCGTTGAAATTTGTAACCCATATTTACCAAATGTGTTTTCTATTTTGAAAATGTGAACCACATTCATTTTTCTTTTCTCATCTCTATTTGTTTCAATAAGAGAGATTGATTAAAAATATAAATAAACAATCCTACGTCGACATCAATATCTCTTTTATAGCTCTATTGAATTAAACCGGAAGTAAGTAAAATGAAAATGTTGCATAAAAAACTTTAAATAGTAAATAAGTGATGTAAACGATGTTATTTGGGTACAAAACGATTTTTGTCTTGCGAGACCAATGCATATTGTGTAATTTGATAAGAGCTTCCATTTAATAAACTATAATAGTCGTTTCGATACCCGAGTAAAAAGTTATCTCCATTGAAAGTGGTTACTCTTTTTTACCAAATGTTTTTTTGTTTTTGAAAATGTGAACAAAATCTCCGTTCTTTTTTTCTACTCAATATTTTTTCAAAAAGAGAGATTGATTTAAAATATAAATAAACAAACCTTGATCGGCACCAATATCTCCTTTATAGCTCTATTGAATTAAACCGGAAGTAAGTAAAATGAAAATGGTGCGTCAAAAACTTTAAACAATAAATAAGTGATGTAAACGATGTTATTTGGGTACAAAAATGATTTTCCTATCGAGGAAAATGCATATTGTTTAATTTGATACGAGCTTTAATTTGATATATTATAATAATCGTTTCGATACCTCAGTCAAAATTTATCTTCGTTGAAAGTTGTAACTCATATTTACGAAATGTGTTTTCTATTTTGAAAATGTGAACCACATTCATTTTCTTTTTCTCTTCTCTATTTGTTTCAATAAGAGAGATTGATTAAAAATATAAATAAACAAACCTAGGTCGGCATCAATATCTCCTTTATAGCTCTATTGAATTTAACCGGAAGTAAGTAAAATGAAAATGTTGCGTCAAAAACTTTAAATATTAAATAAGTGATGTGAACGATGTTATTTCGGTACAAAAATGATTTTACTTTTGAGGAAAATGCATATTGTTTAATTTGATATGAGCTTTAATTTGATATATTATAATATTCGTTTCGATACCTCAGTCAAAATTTATCTCCGTTGAAATTTGTAACCCATATTTACCAAATGTG
Source organism: Hippophae tibetana (assembly GCA_037013495.1). Classification (NCBI taxonomy): domain Eukaryota; kingdom Viridiplantae; phylum Streptophyta; class Magnoliopsida; order Rosales; family Elaeagnaceae; genus Hippophae; species Hippophae tibetana. Next base: position 6,324,045 of record CM072808.1, on the reverse strand, counting down.
TTTTCTATTTTGAAAATGTGAACCACATTCATTTTCCTTTTCTCATCTCTATTTGTTTCAATAAGAGAGATTGATTAAAAATATAAATAAACAATCCTAGGTCGACATCAATATCTCTTTTATAGCTCTATTGAATTAAACCGGAAGTAAGTAAAATGAAAATGTTGCATAAAAAACTTTAAATAGTAAATAAGTGATGTAAACGATGTTATTTGGGTACAAAAACGATTTTTGTCTTGCGAGACCAATGCATATTGTGTAATTTGATAAGAGCTTCCATTTAATAAACTATAATAGTCGTTTCGATACCCGAGTAAAATGTTATCTCCATTGAAAGTGGTTACTCTTTTTTACCAAATGTTTTTTTGTTTTTGAAAATGTGAACAAAATCTCCGTTCTTTTTTTCAACTCAATATTTTTTCAAAAAGAGAGATTGATTTAAAATATAAATAAACAAACCTTGATCGGCACCAATATCTCCTTTATAGCTCTATTGAATTAAACCGGAAGTAAGTAAAATGAAAATGGTGCGTCAAAAACTTTAAACAATAAATAAGTGATGTAAACGATGTTATTTGGGTACAAAAATGATTTTCCTATCGAGGAAAATGCATATTGTTTAATTTGATACGAGCTTTAATTTGATATATTATAATAATCGTTTCGATACCTCAGTCAAAATTTATCTTCGTTGAAAGTTGTAACTCATATTTACGAAATGTGTTTTCTATTTTGAAAATGTGAACCACATTCATTTTCTTTTTCTCTTCTCTATTTGTTTCAATAAGAGAGATTGATTAAAAATATAAATAAACAAACCTAGGTCGGCATCAATATCTCCTTTATAGCTCTATTGAATTTAACCGGAAGTAAGTAAAATGAAAATGTTGCGTCAAAAACTTTAAATATTAAATAAGTGATGTGAACGATGTTATTTCGGTACAAAAATGATTTTACTTTTGAGGAAAATGCATATTGTTTAATTTGATACGAGCTTTAATTTGATATATTATAATATTCGTTTCGATACCTCAGTCAAAATTTATCTCCGTTGAAATTTGTAACCCATATTTACCAAATGTGTTTTCTATTTTGAAAATGTGAACCACATTCATTTTTCTTTTCTCATCTCTATTTGTTTCAATAAGAGAGATTGATTAAAAATATAAATAAACAATCCTACGTCGACATCAATATCTCTTTTATAGCTCTATTGAATTAAACCGGAAGTAAGTAAAATGAAAATGTTGCATAAAAAACTTTAAATAGTAAATAAGTGATGTAAACGATGTTATTTGGGTACAAAACGATTTTTGTCTTGCGAGACCAATGCATATTGTGTAATTTGATAAGAGCTTCCATTTAATAAACTATAATAGTCGTTTCGATACCCGAGTAAAAAGTTATCTCCATTGAAAGTGGTTACTCTTTTTTACCAAATGTTTTTTTGTTTTTGAAAATGTGAACAAAATCTCCGTTCTTTTTTTCTACTCAATATTTTTTCAAAAAGAGAGATTGATTTAAAATATAAATAAACAATCCTTGATCGGCACCAATATCTCCTTTATAGCTCTATTGAATTAAACCGGAAGTAAGTAAAATGAAAATGGTGCGTCAAAAACTTTAAACAATAAATAAGTGATGTAAAGGATGTTATTTGGGTACAAAAATGATTTTCCTATCGAGGAAAATGCATATTGTTTAATTTGATACGAGCTTTAATTTGATATATTATAATAATCGTTTCGATACCTCAGTCAAAATTTATCTTCGTTGAAAGTTGTAACTCATATTTACGAAATGTGTTTTCTATTTTGAAAATGTGAACCACATTCATTTTCTTTTTCTCTTCTCTATTTGTTTCAATAAGAGAGATTGATTAAAAATATAAATAAACAAACCTAGGTCGGCATCAATATCTCCTTTATAGCTCTATTGAATTTAACCGGAAGTAAGTAAAATGAAAATGTTGCGTCAAAAACTTTAAATATTAAATAAGTGATGTGAACGATGTTATTTCGGTACAAAATTGATTTTACTTTTGAGGAAAATGCATATTGTTTAATTTGATACGAGCTTTAATTTGATATATTATAATATTCGTTTCGATACCTCAGTCAAAATTTATCTCCGTTGAAAGTTGTAACCCATATTTACCAAATGTGTTTTCTATTTTGAAAATGTGAACCACATTCATTTTCCTTTTCTCATCTCTATTTGTTTCAATAAGAGAGATTGATTAAAAATATAAATAAACAATCCTAGGTCGACATCAATATCTCTTTTATAGCTCTATTGAATTAAACCGGAAGTAAGTAAAATGAAAATGTTGCATAAAAAACTTTAAATAGTAAATAAGTGATGTAAACGATGTTATTTGGGTACAAAAACGATTTTTGTCTTGCGAGACCAATGCATATTGTGTAATTTGATAAGAGCTTCCATTTAATAAACTATAATAGTCGTTTCGATACCCGAGTAAAAAGTTATCTCCATTGAAAGTGGTTACTCTTTTTTACCAAATGTTTTTTTGTTTTTGAAAATGTGAACAAAATCTCCGTTCTTTTTTTCTACTCAATATTTTTTCAAAAAGAGAGATTGATTTAAAATATAAATAAACAAACCTTGATCGGCACCAATATCTCCTTTATAGCTCTATTGAATTAAACCAGAAGTAAGTAAAATGAAAATGGTGCGTCAAAATCTTTAAACACTAAATAAGTGATGTAAACGATGTTATTTGCGTACAAAAACGATTGTTTTCTTGCGAGACCAATGCATATTGTGTAATTGGATACGAGCATCCATTTAATAAATTATAATATTCGTTTGGATGCCCGAGTAAAAAGTTATCTCCATTGAAAGTGGTTATTCTTTTTTACCAAATGTTTTTTTGTTTTTGAAAATGTGAACAAAATCTCCGTTCTTTTTTTCTACTCAATATTTTTTCAATAAGAGAGATTAATTGAAAATATAAATAAACAAACCTTGATCGGCACCAATATCTCCTTTATAGCTCTATTGAATTAAATCGGAAGTAAGTAAAATGAAAATGGTGCGTCAAAAACTTTAAACAGTAAATAAGTGATGTAAACGATGTTATTTGGGTACAAAAATGATTTTCCTTTCGAGGAAAATGCATATTGTTTAATTTGATACGAGCTTTAATTTGATATATTATAATATTCGTTTCGATACCCCAGTCAAAATTTATCTCCGGTGAAAGTTGTAACTCATATTTACCAAATGTGTTTTCTATTTTGAAAAAGTGAACCACATTCATTTTCTTTTTCTCATCTCTATTTGTTTCAATAAGAGAGATTGATTAAAAATATAAATAAACAAACCTAGGTCGGCATCAATATCTCTTTTATAGCTCTATTGAATTAAACCGGAAGTAAGTAAAATGAAAATGTTGCGTAAAAAACTTTAAATAGTAGATAAGTGATGTAAACGATGTTATTTGGGTACAAAAATGATTTTTCTCTCAAGGAAAATGCATATTGTTTAATTTGATACGAGCCTTAATTTGATATGTTATAATATTCGTTTCGATACCCCAATCAAAAGTTATCTCTCTTGAAAGTTGTAACTCATATTTACCAAATGTGTTTTTGATTTTGAAAATGTGAACAACATTCATTTTCTTTTTCTCCTCCATATTTTTTTCAATAAGAGAGATTGATTGAAAATATAAATAAACCAACCTAGTTCGGCACCAATATCTCCTTTATTGCTCTATTGAATTAAACCTGAAATAAGTAAAATGAAAATGCTGCGTCAAAAACTTTAAACACCAAATAAATGATGTAAATAATGTTATTTCGGTACAAGAACGACTTTTTTCTTGCGAGACCAATGCATATTGTGTAATTTGATACGAGCTTCCATTTCATAAATTATAATATTCGTTTCGATACCCGAGTAAAACATTATCTCCGTTGAAATTTGTTTCTCTTATTTACCAAATGTTTTTTTTGTTTTTTAAAATGTGAACAACACCTCCGTTCTTTTTTTCTACTCAATATTTTTTCAATAAGAGAGATTGATTGAAAATATATAAAAACAAACCTAGATCGGCACCAATATCTCGTTTATAGCTCTATTGAATTAAACCGGAAGTAAGTAAAATGAAAATGTTGCGTCAAAAACTTTAAATATTAAATAAGTGATGTAAACGATATTATTTCGGTACAAAAATGATTTTACTTTCGAGGAAAATGCATATTGTTTAATTTGATACGAGCTTTAATTTGATATATTATAATATTCGTTTCGATACCTCAGTCAAAATTTATCTCCGTTGAAAGTTGTAACCCATATTTACCAAATGTGTTTTCTCTTTTGAAAATGTGAACCACATTCATTTTCTTTTTCTCATCTCTATTTGTTTCAATAAGAGAGATTGATTAAAAATATAAATAAACAAACCTAGGTCGGCATCAATATCTCTTTTATAGCTCTATTGAATTAAACCGGAAGTAAGTAAAATGAAAATGTTGCGTAAAAAACTTTAAATAGTAAATAAGTGATGTAAACGATGTTATTTGGGTACAAAAATGATTTTTCTCTCAAGGAAAATGCATATTGTTTAATTTGATACGAGCCTTAATTTGATATGTTATAATATTCGTTTCGATACCCCAATCAAAAGTTATCTCTCTTGAAAGTTGTAACTCATATTTACCAAATGTGTTTTTGATTTTGAAAATGTGAACATTCATTCATTTTCTTTTTCTCCTCCATATTTTTTTCAATAAGAGAGATTGATTGAAAATATAAATAAACAAACCTAGTTCGGCACCAATATCTCCTTTATAGCTCTATTGAATTAAACCTGAAGTAAGTAAAATGAAAATGCTGCGTCAAAAACTTTAAACACCAAATAAATGATGTAAACAATGTTATTTGGGTACAAGAACGACTTTTTTCTTGCGAGACCAATGCATATTGTGTAATTTGATACGAGCTTCCATTTCATAAATTATAATATTCGTTTCGATACCCGAGTAAAACATTATCTCCGTTGAAATTTGTAACTCATATTTACCAAATGTGTTTTTGATTTTGATAATGTGAACAACATTCATTTTCTTTTTTCTCTTCTCAATTTGTTTCAATAAGAGAGATTCATTGAAAATATAAATAAACAAACCTAGGTCGGCACCAATATCTCCTTTATAGCTCTATTGAATTAAACTTGAAGTAAGTAAAATGAAAATGCTGCGTAAAAAACTTTAAACACTAAATAAATGATGTAAACGATGTTAATTGGGTACAAAAACGATTTTTTTCTTGTGAGACCAATACATATTGTGTAATTTGATATGAGATTCCATTTAATAAATTATAATATTTGTTTCGATACCCCAGTCAAAAGTCATCTCCATTCCAAGTTGTAACTCATATTTACCGAATGTGTTTTTGATTTTGAAAATGTGAACAACATTCATTTTCTTTTTTCTCTTCTCTATTTTTTTCAATAAGAGAGATTCATTGAAAATATAAATAAACAAACCTAGGTCGGCACCAATATCTCCTTTATAGCTCTATTGAATTAAACTTGAAGTAAGTAAATGAAAATGCTGTGTAAAAAACTTTAAACACTAAATAAATGATGTAAACGATGTTATTTGGGTACAAAAACGATTTTTTTCTTGTGAGACCAATACATATTGTGTAATTTGATATGAGATTCCATTTAATAAATTATAATAGTCGTTTCGATACCCGAGTAACAAGATATCTCCGTTGAAAGTTGTTACTCTTATTTACGAAATGTTTTTTTGTTTTTGAAAATATGAACAAAATCTCCGTTCTTTTTTTCTACTCAATATTTTTTCAATAAGAGAGATTGATTGAAAATATAAAAAAATAAAACCTTGATTGGCACCAATATCTCCTTTATAGCTCTATTGAATTAAGCCGGAGGTAAGTAAAATGAAAATGGTACGTCAAAAAATTTAAACAGTAAATAAGTGATGGAAACGATGTTATTTGTGTACAAAAATGATTTTCCTTTCGAGGAAAATGCATATTGTTTAATTTGATACGAGCTTTAATTTGATATATTATAATAATCGTTTTGATACCTCAGTCAAAATTTATCTCCGTTGAAAGTTGTAACTCATATTTACCAAATGTGTTTTCGATTCTGAAAATATGAACCTAATTCATTTTCTTTTTCTCTTCTCTATTTTTTTCAATAAGAGAGATTGATTGAAAATATAAATAAACAAACCTAGGTCGGCACCAATATCTCCTTTATAGCTCTATTGAATTAAATCTAAAGTAAGTAAAATGAAAATGCTGCGTCAAAAACTTTAAACACTAATTAAATGATGTAAACAATGTTATTTGGGTACAAAAACGACTTTTTTCTGGCAAGACCAATGCATATTGTGTAATTTGATACGAGCTTCAATTTCATAAATTATAATATTCGTTTCGATACCCGAGTAAAAACTTATCTCCGTTGAAAGTTGTTACTCTTTTTTACCAAATGTTTTTTGTTCTTGAAAATGTGAACAAAATCTCCGTTCTTTTTTTCTACTCAATATTTTTTCAATAAGAGAGATTGATTGAAAATATAAATAAAAAAACCTTGATCGGCACCAATATCTCCTTTATAGCTCTATTGGATTAAACCGGAATTAAGTAAAATGAAAATGGTGAGTCAAAAACTTTAAACAGTAAATAAGTGATGTAAACGATGTTATTTGGGTACAAAAATGATTTTCCTGTCGAGGAAAATGATAATTGTTTAATTTGATACGAGCTTTAATTTGAAATATTATAATAATCGTTTCGATACCTCAGTCAAAATTTATCTCCGTTGAAAGTTGTAACTCATATTTACCAAATGTGTTTTTGATTTTGAAAATGTGAACAGCATTCATTTTCTTTTTTCTCTTCTCTATTTTTTTCAATAAGAGAGATTGATTGAAAATATAAATAAACAAACCTAGGTCGGCACCAATATCTCCTTTATAGCTCCATTGAATTACACCTGAAGTAAGCAAAATGAAAATGCTGCGTAAAAAACTTTAAACACTAAATAAATGATGTAAACGATGTTATTTGGCTACAAAAACGATTTTTTTCTTGCGTGACCAATGCATATTGTGTAATTTGTTACGAGCATCCATTTAATAAATTATAAAATTCGTTTCGATACCCGAGGAAAACGTTATCTCCGTTGAAAGTTGTTACTCTTATTTACCAAATGTTTTTTTTTGTTTTTGAAAATGTTAACGACATCTCCGTTCTTTTTTTCTACTCAATATTTTTTCAATAAGAGAGATTGATTGAAAATATAAAAAACCAAACCTAGATCGGCACCAATATCTACTCTATAGGTCTATTGAATTACACCGGACGTAAGTAAAATGAAAAGGGTGCGTCAAAAACTTTAAATAGTAAATAAGTGATGTAAACTATGTTATTTGGGTACAAAAATGATTTTCCTTTCGAGGAAAATGCATATTGTTTAATTTGATACGAGCAATAATTTGATATATCATAATATTCGTTTCGATACCCCAGTCAAAAGTCATCTCCGTTGAAAATTGTAACTCATATTTACCAAATGTGTTTTTGATTTTGAAAATGTGAACAGCATTCATTTTCTTTTTTCTCTTCTCTATTTTTTTCAATAAGAGAGATTGATTGAAAATATAAATAAACAAACCTAGGTCGGCACCAATATCTCCTTTATAGCTCCATTGAATTAAACCTGAAGTAAGCAAAATGAAAATGCTGCGTAAAAAACTTTAAACACTAAATAAATGATGTAAACGATGTTATTTGGCTACAAAAACGATTTTTTTCTTGCGTGACCAATGCATATTGTGTAATTTGTTACGAGCATCCATTTAATAAATTATAAAATTCGTTTCGATACCCGAGTAAAACGTTATCTCCGTTGAAAGTTGTTACTCTTATTTACCAAATGTTTTTTTTGTTTTTTAAAATGTGAACAACATCTCCATTCTTTTTTTCTACTCAATATTTTTTCAATAAGAGAGATTGATTGAAAATATAAAAAAACAAACCTAGATCGGCACCAATATCTTCTCTATAGGTCTATTGAATTACACCGGACGTAAGTAAAATGAAAAGGGTGCGTCAAAAACTTTAAATAGTAAATAAGTGATGTAAACTATGTTATTTGGGTACAAAAATGATTTTCCTTTCGAGGAAAATGCATATTGTTTAATTTGATACGAGCAATAATTTGATATATCATAATATTCGTTTCGATACCCCAGTCAAAAGTCATCTCCGTTGAAAATTGTAACTCATATTTACCAAATGTGTTTTTGATTTTGAAAATGTGAACAGCATTCATTTTCTTTTTTCTCTTCTCTATTTTTTTCAATAAGAGAGATTGATTGAAAATATAAATAAACAAACCTAGGTCGGCACCAATATCTCCTTTATAGCTCCATTGAATTAAACCTGAAGTAAGCAAAATGAAAATGCTGCGTAAAAAACTTTAAACACTAAATAAATGATGTAAACGATGTTATTTGGCTACAAAAACGATTTTTTTCTTGCGTGACCAATGCATATTGTGTAATTTGTTACGAGCATCCATTTAATAAATTATAAAATTCGTTTCGATACCCGAGTAAAACGTTATCTCCGTTGAAAGTTGTTACTCTTATTTACCAAATGTTTTTTTTGTTTTTTAAAATGTGAACAACATCTCCATTCTTTTTTTCTACTCAATATTTTTTCAATAAGAGAGATTGATTGAAAATATAAAAAAACAAACCTAGATCGGCACCAATATCTTCTCTATAGGTCTATTGAATTACACCGGACGTAAGTAAAATGAAAAGGGTGCGTCAAAAACTTTAAATAGTAAATAAGTGATGTAAACTATGTTATTTGGGTACAAAAATGATTTTCCTTTCGAGGAAAATGCATATTGTTTAATTTGATACGAACAATAATTTGATATATTATAATATTCGTTTCGATACCCCAGTCAAAATTCATCTCCGTTGAAAGTTGTAACTCATATTTACCAAATGTGTTTTTGATTTTGAAAATTTGAACAGCATTCATTTTCTTTTTTCTCTTCTCTATTTTTTTCAATAAGAGAGATTGATTGAAAATATAAATAAACAAACCTAGGTCGGCACCAATATCTCCTTTATAGCTCCATTGAATTAAAACTGAAGTAAGCAAAATGAAAATGCTGCGTAAAAAACTTTAAACACTAAATAAATGATGTAAACGATGTTATTTGGCTACAAAAACGATTTTTTTCTTGCGTGACCAATGCATATTGTGTAATTTGTTACGAGCATCCATTTAATAAATTATAAAATTCGTTTCGATACCCGAGGAAAACGTTATCTCCGTTGAAAGTTGTTACTGTTATTTACCAAATGTTTTTTTTTGTTTTTGAAAATGTTAACGACATCTCCGTTCTTTTTTTCTACTCAATATTTTTTCAATAAGAGAGATTGATTGAAAATATAAAAAACCAAACCTAGATCGGTACCAATATCTCCTTTATAGCTCTATTGAATTAAACCATACGTACGTAAAATGAAAATAGTGCGTCAAAAACTATAAATAGTAAATAAGTGATGTAAACGATGTTATTTATGTACAAAAATGATTTTCCTTTCGAGGAAAATGCATATTGTTTAATTTGATATATTATAATATTCGTTTCGATACCCCAGTCAAAAGTCATCTCCGGTGAAAGTTGTAACTCATATTTACCAAATGTGTTTTTGATTTTGAAAATGTGAACAACATTCATTTTCTTTTTTCCCTTCTCCATTTTTTTCAATAAGAGAGATTCATTGAAAATATAAATAAACAAACCTAAGTCGGCACCAATATCTCCTTTATAGCTCTATTGAATTAAACTTGAAGTAAGTAAAATGAAAATGCTGCGTCAAAAACTTTAAACACTAAATAAATGATGTAAACGATGTTATTTGGGTACAAAAACGATTTTTTTCTTGTAAGACCAATACATATTGTGTAATTTGATATGAGATTCCATTTAATAAATTATAATAGTCCTTTCGATACCCTAGTCAAAAGTCATCTCCTTCGAAAGTTGTAACTCATATTTACCAAATGTGTTTTTGATTTTGAAAATAGGATCAACATTCATTTTCTTTTTTCTCTTCTCTATTTTTTTCAATAAGAGAGATTGATTGAAAATATAAACAAATAAACCTAGGTCTTCACCAATATCTCCTTTATAGCTCTCTTGAATTAAACCGGAACTAAGTAAAATGAAAATGGTGCGTCAAAATCATTAAACAATAAATAAGTTATGTAAACGATGTTATTTGGGTACAAAAGAGATTTTTCTCTTGCGAGACCAATACATATTGTGTAATTTGATATGAGATTCCATTTAATAAATTATAATAGTCGTTTCGATACCCGAGTAAAAAGATATCTCCGTTGAAAGTTATTACTCTTATTTACCAAATGTTTTTTTGTTTTTGAAAATGTGAACAACATCTCCGTTCTTTTTTCTACACAATATTTTTTCAATAAGAGAGATTGATTGAAAATATAAAAAAACAAACCTAGATCGGCACCAATATCTCCTTTATAGGTCTATTGAATTAAACCGGAAGTAAGTAAAATGAAAATGGTGCGTCAAAATCTTTAAACACTAAATAAGTGATATAAACGATGTTATTTGGGTACAAAAACGATTTTTTTCTTGCGAGACCAAAGCATATTGTCTAACTTGTTACGAGCTTCCATTTAATAAATTATAATATTCGTTTCGATACCCGAGTAAAAAGTTATCTCCGTTGAAAGTTGTTACTCTTTTTTACCAAATGTTTTTTGTTCTTGAAAATGTGAACAAAATCTCCGTTCTTTTTTTCTACTCAATATTTTTTCAATAAGAGAGATTGATTGAAAATATAAATAAACAAACCTTGATCGGCACCAATATCTCCTTTATAGCTCTATTGAATTAAATCGGAAGTAAGTAAAATGAAAATGGTGCGTCAAAATCTTTAAACACTCAATAAGTGATGTAAACGATGTTATTTGGGTACAAAAACGATTTTTTTCTTGCGAGACCAATGCATATTGTCTAATTTGATACGAGCTTCCATTTTATAAATTATAATATTCATTTCGATACCCGAGTAAAAAGTTATCTCCGTTGAAAGTTGTTACTCTTATTTACCAAATGTTTTTTGTTTTTTAAAATGTGAACAACATCTCCGTTCTTTTTTTCTACTTAATATTTTTTGAATAAGAGAGATTGATTGAAAATATAAATAAAAAAACCTAGGTCGGCATCAATATCTCCTTTATAGCTCTATTGAATTAAATCGGAAGTAAGTAAAATGAAAATGGTGCGTCAAAATCTTTAAACACTAAATAAGTGATGTAAACGATGTTATTTGGGTACAAAAACGATTTTTTTCTTGCGAGACCAATGCATATTGTCTAATTTGATACGAGCTTCCATTTTATAAATTATAATATTCATTTCGATACCCGAGTAAAAAGTTATCTCCGTTGAAAGTTGTTACTCTTATTTACCAAATGTTTTTTTTTTTTAAAATGTGAACAACATCTCCGTTCTTTTTTTCTACTTAATATTTTTTCAATAAGAGAGATGGATTGAAAATATAAAAAAACAAACCTAGATTGGCACCAATATCTCCTTTATAGGTCTATTGAATTAAACCGGACGTAAGTAAAATGAAAATAGTGCGTCAAAAACATTAAATAGTAAATAAGTGATGTAAACGATGTTATTTGGGTACAAAAATGATTTTCCTTTCGAGGAAAATGCATATTGTTTAATTTGATAGGAGCATTAATTCGATATATTATAAGATTCATTTCGATACCCCAGTCAAAAGGCATCTCCGTTGAAAGTTGTAACTCATATTTACCAAATGTGTTTTTGATTTTGAAAATGTGAACAACATTCATTTTCTTTCTTCTCTTCTCTATTTTTTTCAATTAGAGAGATTCATTGAAAATATAAATAAACAAACCTAGGTCAGCAACAATATCTCCTTTATAGCTCTATTGAATTAAACTTGAAGTAAGTAAAATGAAAATGCTCCGTAAAAAACTTTAAACACTAAATAAATGATGTAAACGATGTTATTTGGGTACAAAAACGATTTTTTTCTTGTAAGACCAATACATATTGTGTAATTTGATATGAGATTCCATTTAATAAATTATAATAGTCGTTTCGATACCCGAGAAAAAAGTTATCTTCGTTGAAAGTTGTTACACTTTTTTACCAAATGTTTTTTGTTCTTGAAAATGTGAACAAAATATCCGTTCTTTTTTTCTACTCAATATTTTTTCAATAAGAGAGATTGATTGAAAATATAAATAAACAAACCTTGATCGGCACCAATATCTCCTTTATAGCTCTATTGAATTAAACCGGAAGTAAGTAAAATGAAAATGGTGAGTCAAAAACTTTAAACAGTAAATAAGTTATGTAAACGATGTTATTTGGGTACAAAAATGATTTTCCCATCGAGGAAAATGATAATTGTTTAATTTGATACGAGCTTTAATTTGATATATTATAATAATCGTTTCGATACCTCAGTGAAAATTTATCTCCGTTGAAAGTTGTAACTCATATTTACCAAATGTGTTTTCGATTTTGAAATTGTGAACCTAATTCATTTTCTTTTTCTCTTCTGTATTTTTTTCAATAAGAGAGATTGATTGAAAATATAAATAAACAAACCTAGGTCGGCACCAATATCTCCTTTATAGCTCTATTGAATTAAACCTAAAGTAAGTAAAATGAAAATGATGCGTCAAAAACTTTAAACACTAATTAAATGATGTAAAAAATGTTATTTGGGTACAAAAACGACTTTTCTCTTGCGATACAAATGCATATTGTGTAATTTGATACGAGCTTCAATTTCATAAATTATAATATTCGTGTCGATACCCGAGTAAAAAGTATTCTCCGTTGAAAGTTGTTACTCTTATTTACCAAATGTTTTTTTGTTTTTGAAAATTTGAACAACATCTCCGTTCTTTTTTTCTACACAATATTTTTTCAATAAGAGAGATTGATTGAAAATATAAAAAAACAAACCTAGATCGGCACCAATATCTCCTTTATAGGTCTATTTAATTAAACTGGAAGTAAGTAAAATGAAAATGGTGCGTCAAAATCTTTAAACACTAAATAAGTGATATAAACGATGTTATTTGGGTACAAAAACGATTTTTTTCTTGCGAGACCAAAGCATATTGTCTAATTTGTTACGAGCTTCCATTTAATAAATTATAATATTCGTTTCGATACCCGAGTAAAAAGTTATCTCCGTTGAAAGTTGTTATTCTTTTTTACCAAATGTTTTTTGTTCTTGAAAATGTGAAACAAATCTCCGTTCTTTTTTTCTACTCAATATTTTTTCAATAAGAGAGATTGATTGAAAATATAAATAAACAAACCTTGATCGGCACCAATATCTCCTTTATAGCTGTATTGAATTAAACGGGAAGTAAGTAAAATGAAAATGGTGAGTCAAAAACTTTAAACAGTAAATAAGTGATGTAAACGATGTTATTTGGGTACAAAAATGATTTTCCTTTCGAGGAAAATGCATATTGTTTAATTTGATACGAGCATTAATTCGATATATTATAAGATTCGTTTCGATACCCCAGTCAAAAGTCATCTCCGTTGAAAGTTGTAACTCATATTTACCAAATGTGTTTTTGATTTTGAAAATGTGAACAGCATTCATTTTCTTTTTTCTCTTCTCTATTTTTTTCAATAAGAGAGATTGATTGAAAATATAAATAAACAAACCTAGGTCGGCACCAATATCTCCTTTATAGCTCCATTGAATTAAACCTGAAGTAAGCAAAATGAAAATGCTGCGTAAAAAACTTTAAACACTAAATAAATGATGTAAACGATGTTATTTGGCTACAAAAACGATTTTTTTCTTGCGTGACCAATGCATATTGTGTAATTTGTTACGAGCATCCATTTAATAAATTATAAAATTCGTTTCGATACCCGAGGAAAACGTTATCTCCGTTGAAAGTTGTTACTCTTATTTACCAAATGTTTTTTTTTGTTTTTGAAAATGTTAACGACATCTCCGTTCTTTTTTTCTACTCAATATTTTTTCAATAAGAGAGATTGATTGAAAATATAAAAAACCAAACCTAGATCGGCACCAATATCTACTCTATAGGTCTATTGAATTACACCGGACGTAAGTAAAATGAAAAGGGTGCGTCAAAAACTTTAAATAGTAAATAAGTGATGTAAACTATGTTATTTGGGTACAAAAATGATTTTCCTTTCGAGGAAAATGCATATTGTTTAATTTGATACGAGCAATAATTTGATATATCATAATATTCGTTTCGATACCCCAGTCAAAAGTCATCTCCGTTGAAAATTGTAACTCATATTTACCAAATGTGTTTTTGATTTTGAAAATGTGAACAGCATTCATTTTCTTTTTTCTCTTCTCTATTTTTTTCAATAAGAGAGATTGATTGAAAATATAAATAAACAAACCTAGGTCGGCACCAATATCTCCTTTATAGCTCCATTGAATTAAACCTGAAGTAAGCAAAATGAAAATGCTGCGTAAAAAACTTTAAACACTAAATAAATGATGTAAACGATGTTATTTGGCTACAAAAACGATTTTTTTCTTGCGTGACCAATGCATATTGTGTAATTTGTTACGAGCATCCATTTAATAAATTATAAAATTCGTTTCGATACCCGAGTAAAACGTTATCTCCGTTGAAAGTTGTTACTCTTATTTACCAAATGTTTTTTTTTGTTTTTTAAAATGTGAACAACATCTCCATTCTTTTTTTCTACTCAATATTTTTTCAATAAGAGAGATTGATTGAAAATATAAAAAAACAAACCTAGATCGGCACCAATATCTTCTCTATAGGTCTATTGAATTACACCGGACGTAAGTAAAATGAAAAGGGTGCGTCAAAAACTTTAAATAGTAAATAAGTGATGTAAACTATGTTATTTGGGTACAAAAATGATTTTCCTTTCGAGGAAAATGCATATTGTTTAATTTGATACGAACAATAATTTGATATATTATAATATTCGTTTCGATACCCCAGTCAAAATTCATCTCCGTTGAAAGTTGTAACTCATATTTACCAAATGTGTTTTTGATTTTGAAAATTTGAACAGCATTCATTTTCTTTTTTCTCTTCTCTATTTTTTTCAATAAGAGAGATTGATTGAAAATATAAATAAACAAACCTAGGTCGGCACCAATATCTCCTTTATAGCTCCATTGAATTAAAACTGAAGTAAGCAAAATGAAAATGCTGCGTAAAAAACTTTAAACACTAAATAAATGATGTAAACGATGTTATTTGGCTACAAAAACGATTTTTTTCTTGCGTGACCAATGCATATTGTGTAATTTGTTACGAGCATCCATTTAATAAATTATAAAATTCGTTTCGATACCCGAGGAAAACGTTATCTCCGTTGAAAGTTGTTACTGTTATTTACCAAATGTTTTTTTTTGTTTTTGAAAATGTTAACGACATCTCCGTTCTTTTTTTCTACTCAATATTTTTTCAATAAGAGAGATTGATTGAAAATATAAAAAACCAAACCTAGATCGGTACCAATATCTCCTTTATAGCTCTATTGAATTAAACCATACGTACGTAAAATGAAAATAGTGCGTCAAAAACTATAAATAGTAAATAAGTGATGTAAACGATGTTATTTATGTACAAAAATGATTTTCCTTTCGAGGAAAATGCATATTGTTTAATTTGATATATTATAATATTCGTTTCGATACCCCAGTCAAAAGTCATCTCCGGTGAAAGTTGTAACTCATATTTACCAAATGTGTTTTTGATTTTGAAAATGTGAACAACATTCATTTTCTTTTTTCCCTTCTCCATTTTTTTCAATAAGAGAGATTCATTGAAAATATAAATAAACAAACCTAAGTCGGCACCAATATCTCCTTTATAGCTCTATTGAATTAAACTTGAAGTAAGTAAAATGAAAATGCTGCGTCAAAAACTTTAAACACTAAATAAATGATGTAAACGATGTTATTTGGGTACAAAAACGATTTTTTTCTTGTAAGACCAATACATATTGTGTAATTTGATATGAGATTCCATTTAATAAATTATAATAGTCCTTTCGATACCCTAGTCAAAAGTCATCTCCTTCGAAAGTTGTAACTCATATTTACCAAATGTGTTTTTGATTTTGAAAATAGGATCAACATTCATTTTCTTTTTTCTCTTCTCTATTTTTTTCAATAAGAGAGATTGATTGAAAATATAAACAAATAAACCTAGGTCTTCACCAATATCTCCTTTATAGCTCTCTTGAATTAAACCGGAACTAAGTAAAATGAAAATGGTGCGTCAAAATCATTAAACAATAAATAAGTTATGTAAACGATGTTATTTGGGTACAAAAGAGATTTTTCTCTTGCGAGACCAATACATATTGTGTAATTTGATATGAGATTCCATTTAATAAATTATAATAGTCGTTTCGATACCCGAGTAAAAAGATATCTCCGTTGAAAGTTATTACTCTTATTTACCAAATGTTTTTTTGTTTTTGAAAATGTGAACAACATCTCCGTTCTTTTTTCTACACAATATTTTTTCAATAAGAGAGATTGATTGAAAATATAAAAAAACAAACCTAGATCGGCACCAATATCTCCTTTATAGGTCTATTGAATTAAACCGGAAGTAAGTAAAATGAAAATGGTGCGTCAAAATCTTTAAACACTAAATAAGTGATATAAACGATGTTATTTGGGTACAAAAACGATTTTTTTCTTGCGAGACCAAAGCATATTGTCTAACTTGTTACGAGCTTCCATTTAATAAATTATAATATTCGTTTCGATACCCGAGTAAAAAGTTATCTCCGTTGAAAGTTGTTACTCTTTTTTACCAAATGTTTTTTGTTCTTGAAAATGTGAACAAAATCTCCGTTCTTTTTTTCTACTCAATATTTTTTCAATAAGAGAGATTGATTGAAAATATAAATAAACAAACCTTGATCGGCACCAATATCTCCTTTATAGCTCTATTGAATTAAATCGGAAGTAAGTAAAATGAAAATGGTGCGTCAAAATCTTTAAACACTCAATAAGTGATGTAAACGATGTTATTTGGGTACAAAAACGATTTTTTTCTTGCGAGACCAATGCATATTGTCTAATTTGATACGAGCTTCCATTTTATAAATTATAATATTCATTTCGATACCCGAGTAAAAAGTTATCTCCGTTGAAAGTTGTTACTCTTATTTACCAAATGTTTTTTGTTTTTTAAAATGTGAACAACATCTCCGTTCTTTTTTTCTACTTAATATTTTTTGAATAAGAGAGATTGATTGAAAATATAAATAAAAAAACCTAGGTCGGCATCAATATCTCCTTTATAGCTCTATTGAATTAAATCGGAAGTAAGTAAAATGAAAATGGTGCGTCAAAATCTTTAAACACTAAATAAGTGATGTAAACGATGTTATTTGGGTACAAAAACGATTTTTTTCTTGCGAGACCAATGCATATTGTCTAATTTGATACGAGCTTCCATTTTATAAATTATAATATTCATTTCGATACCCGAGTAAAAAGTTATCTCCGTTGAAAGTTGTTACTCTTATTTACCAAATGTTTTTTTTTTTTAAAATGTGAACAACATCTCCGTTCTTTTTTTCTACTTAATATTTTTTCAATAAGAGAGATTGATTGAAAATATAAAAAAACAAACCTAGATTGGCACCAATATCTCCTTTATAGGTCTATTGAATTAAACCGGACGTAAGTAAAATGAAAATAGTGCGTCAAAAACATTAAATAGTAAATAAGTGATGTAAACGATGTTATTTGGGTACAAAAATGATTTTCCTTTCGAGGAAAATGCATATTGTTTAATTTGATAGGAGCATTAATTCGATATATTATAAGATTCATTTCGATACCCCAGTCAAAAGGCATCTCCGTTGAAAGTTGTAACTCATATTTACCAAATGTGTTTTTGATTTTGAAAATGTGAACAACATTCATTTTCTTTCTTCTCTTCTCTATTTTTTTCAATTAGAGAGATTCATTGAAAATATAAATAAACAAACCTAGGTCAGCAACAATATCTCCTTTATAGCTCTATTGAATTAAACTTGAAGTAAGTAAAATGAAAATGCTCCGTAAAAAACTTTAAACACTAAATAAATGATGTAAACGATGTTATTTGGGTACAAAAACGATTTTTTTCTTGTAAGACCAATACATATTGTGTAATTTGATATGAGATTCCATTTAATAAATTATAATAGTCGTTTCGATACCCGAGAAAAAAGTTATCTTCGTTGAAAGTTGTTACACTTTTTTACCAAATGTTTTTTGTTCTTGAAAATGTGAACAAAATATCCGTTCTTTTTTTCTACTCAATATTTTTTCAATAAGAGAGATTGATTGAAAATATAAATAAACAAACCTTGATCGGCACCAATATCTCCTTTATAGCTCTATTGAATTAAACCGGAAGTAAGTAAAATGAAAATGGTGAGTCAAAAACTTTAAACAGTAAATAAGTTATGTAAACGATGTTATTTGGGTACAAAAATGATTTTCCCATCGAGGAAAATGATAATTGTTTAATTTGATACGAGCTTTAATTTGATATATTATAATAATCGTTTCGATACCTCAGTGAAAATTTATCTCCGTTGAAAGTTGTAACTCATATTTACCAAATGTGTTTTCGATTTTGAAATTGTGAACCTAATTCATTTTCTTTTTCTCTTCTGTATTTTTTTCAATAAGAGAGATTGATTGAAAATATAAATAAACAAACCTAGGTCGGCACCAATATCTCCTTTATAGCTCTATTGAATTAAACCTAAAGTAAGTAAAATGAAAATGATGCGTCAAAAACTTTAAACACTAATTAAATGATGTAAAAAATGTTATTTGGGTACAAAAACGACTTTTCTCTTGCGATACAAATGCATATTGTGTAATTTGATACGAGCTTCAATTTCATAAATTATAATATTCGTGTCGATACCCGAGTAAAAAGTATTCTCCGTTGAAAGTTGTTACTCTTATTTACCAAATGTTTTTTTGTTTTTGAAAATTTGAACAACATCTCCGTTCTTTTTTTCTACACAATATTTTTTCAATAAGAGAGATTGATTGAAAATATAAAAAAACAAACCTAGATCGGCACCAATATCTCCTTTATAGGTCTATTTAATTAAACTGGAAGTAAGTAAAATGAAAATGGTGCGTCAAAATCTTTAAACACTAAATAAGTGATATAAACGATGTTATTTGGGTACAAAAACGATTTTTTTCTTGCGAGACCAAAGCATATTGTCTAATTTGTTACGAGCTTCCATTTAATAAATTATAATATTCGTTTCGATACCCGAGTAAAAAGTTATCTCCGTTGAAAGTTGTTATTCTTTTTTACCAAATGTTTTTTGTTCTTGAAAATGTGAAACAAATCTCCGTTCTTTTTTTCTACTCAATATTTTTTCAATAAGAGAGATTGATTGAAAATATAAATAAACAAACCTTGATCGGCACCAATATCTCCTTTATAGCTGTATTGAATTAAACGGGAAGTAAGTAAAATGAAAATGGTGAGTCAAAAACTTTAAACAGTAAATAAGTGATGTAAACGATGTTATTTGGGTACAAAAATGATTTTCCTTTCGAGGAAAATGCATATTGTTTAATTTGATACGAGCATTAATTCGATATATTATAAGATTCGTTTCGATACCCCAGTCAAAAGTCATCTCCGTTGAAAGTTGTAACTCATATTTACCAAATGTGTTTTTGATTTTGAAAATGTGAACAGCATTCATTTTCTTTTTTCTCTTCTCTATTTTTTTCAATAAGAGAGATTGATTGAAAATATAAATAAACAAACCTAGGTCGGCACCAATATCTCCTTTATAGCTCCATTGAATTAAACCTGAAGTAAGCAAAATGAAAATGCTGCGTAAAAAACTTTAAACACTAAATAAATGATGTAAACGATGTTATTTGGCTACAAAAACGATTTTTTTCTTGCGTGACCAATGCATATTGTGTAATTTGTTACGAGCATCCATTTAATAAATTATAAAATTCGTTTCGATACCCGAGGAAAACGTTATCTCCGTTGAAAGTTGTTACTCTTATTTACCAAATGTTTTTTTTTGTTTTTGAAAATGTTAACGACATCTCCGTTCTTTTTTTCTACTCAATATTTTTTCAATAAGAGAGATTGATTGAAAATATAAAAAACCAAACCTAGATCGGCACCAATATCTACTCTATAGGTCTATTGAATTACACCGGACGTAAGTAAAATGAAAAGGGTGCGTCAAAAACTTTAAATAGTAAATAAGTGATGTAAACTATGTTATTTGGGTACAAAAATGATTTTCCTTTCGAGGAAAATGCATATTGTTTAATTTGATACGAGCAATAATTTGATATATCATAATATTCGTTTCGATACCCCAGTCAAAAGTCATCTCCGTTGAAAATTGTAACTCATATTTACCAAATGTGTTTTTGATTTTGAAAATGTGAACAGCATTCATTTTCTTTTTTCTCTTCTCTATTTTTTTCAATAAGAGAGATTGATTGAAAATATAAATAAACAAACCTAGGTCGGCACCAATATCTCCTTTATAGCTCCATTGAATTAAACCTGAAGTAAGCAAAATGAAAATGCTGCGTAAAAAACTTTAAACACTAAATAAATGATGTAAACGATGTTATTTGGCTACAAAAACGATTTTTTTCTTGCGTGACCAATGCATATTGTGTAATTTGTTACGAGCATCCATTTAATAAATTATAAAATTCGTTTCGATACCCGAGTAAAACGTTATCTCCGTTGAAAGTTGTTACTCTTATTTACCAAATGTTTTTTTTTGTTTTTTAAAATGTGAACAACATCTCCATTCTTTTTTTCTACTCAATATTTTTTCAATAAGAGAGATTGATTGAAAATATAAAAAAACAAACCTAGATCGGCACCAATATCTTCTCTATAGGTCTATTGAATTACACCGGACGTAAGTAAAATGAAAAGGGTGCGTCAAAAACTTTAAATAGTAAATAAGTGATGTAAACTATGTTATTTGGGTACAAAAATGATTTTCCTTTCGAGGAAAATGCATATTGTTTAATTTGATACGAACAATAATTTGATATATTATAATATTCGTTTCGATACCCCAGTCAAAATTCATCTCCGTTGAAAGTTGTAACTCATATTTACCAAATGTGTTTTTGATTTTGAAAATTTGAACAGCATTCATTTTCTTTTTTCTCTTCTCTATTTTTTTCAATAAGAGAGATTGATTGAAAATATAAATAAACAAACCTAGGTCGGCACCAATATCTCCTTTATAGCTCCATTGAATTAAAACTGAAGTAAGCAAAATGAAAATGCTGCGTAAAAAACTTTAAACACTAAATAAATGATGTAAACGATGTTATTTGGCTACAAAAACGATTTTTTTCTTGCGTGACCAATGCATATTGTGTAATTTGTTACGAGCATCCATTTAATAAATTATAAAATTCGTTTCGATACCCGAGGAAAACGTTATCTCCGTTGAAAGTTGTTACTGTTATTTACCAAATGTTTTTTTTTGTTTTTGAAAATGTTAACGACATCTCCGTTCTTTTTTTCTACTCAATATTTTTTCAATAAGAGAGATTGATTGAAAATATAAAAAACCAAACCTAGATCGGTACCAATATCTCCTTTATAGCTCTATTGAATTAAACCATACGTACGTAAAATGAAAATAGTGCGTCAAAAACTATAAATAGTAAATAAGTGATGTAAACGATGTTATTTATGTACAAAAATGATTTTCCTTTCGAGGAAAATGCATATTGCTTAATTTGATATATTATAATATTCGTTTCGATACCCCAGTCAAAAGTCATCTCCGGTGAAAGTTGTAACTCATATTTACCAAATGTGTTTTTGATTTTGAAAATGTGAACAACATTCATTTTCTTTTTTCCCTTCTCCATTTTTTTCAATAAGAGAGATTCATTGAAAATATAAATAAACAAACCTAAGTCGGCACCAATATCTCCTTTATAGCTCTATTGAATTAAACTTGAAGTAAGTAAAATGAAAATGCTGCGTCAAAAACTTTAAACACTAAATAAATGATGTAAACGATGTTATTTGGGTACAAAAACGATTTTTTTCTTGTAAGACCAATACATATTGTGTAATTTGATATGAGATTCCATTTAATAAATTATAATAGTCCTTTCGATACCCTAGTCAAAAGTCATCTCCTTCGAAAGTTGTAACTCATATTTACCAAATGTGTTTTTGATTTTGAAAATAGGATCAACATTCATTTTCTTTTTTCTCTTCTCTATTTTTTTCAATAAGAGAGATTGATTGAAAATATAAACAAATAAACCTAGGTCTTCACCAATATCTCCTTTATAGCTCTCTTGAATTAAACCGGAACTAAGTAAAATGAAAATGGTGCGTCAAAATCATTAAACAATAAATAAGTTATGTAAACGATGTTATTTGGGTACAAAAGAGATTTTTCTCTTGCGAGACCAATACATATTGTGTAATTTGATATGAGATTCCATTTAATAAATTATAATAGTCGTTTCGATACCCGAGTAAAAAGATATCTCCGTTGAAAGTTATTACTCTTATTTACCAAATGTTTTTTTGTTTTTGAAAATGTGAACAACATCTCCGTTCTTTTTTCTACACAATATTTTTTCAATAAGAGAGATTGATTGAAAATATAAAAAAACAAACCTAGATCGGCACCAATATCTCCTTTATAGGTCTATTGAATTAAACCGGAAGTAAGTAAAATGAAAATGGTGCGTCAAAATCTTTAAACACTAAATAAGTGATATAAACGATGTTATTTGGGTACAAAAACGATTTTTTTCTTGCGAGACCAAAGCATATTGTCTAACTTGTTACGAGCTTCCATTAAATAAATTATAATATTCGTTTCGATACCCGAGTAAAAAGTTATCTCCGTTGAAAGTTGTTACTCTTTTTTACCAAATGTTTTTTGTTCTTGAAAATGTGAACAAAATCTCCGTTCTTTTTTTCTACTCAATATTTTTTCAATAAGAGAGATTGATTGAAAATATAAATAAACAAACCTTGATCGGCACCAATATCTCCTTTATAGCTCTATTGAATTAAATCGGAAGTAAGTAAAATGAAAATGGTGCGTCAAAATCTTTAAACACTCAATAAGTGATGTAAACGATGTTATTTGGGTACAAAAACGATTTTTTTCTTGCGAGACCAATGCATATTGTCTAATTTGATACGAGCTTCCATTTTATAAATTATAATATTCATTTCGATACCCGAGTAAAAAGTTATCTCCGTTGAAAGTTGTTACTCTTATTTACCAAATGTTTTTTGTTTTTTAAAATGTGAACAACATCTCCGTTCTTTTTTTCTACTTAATATTTTTTGAATAAGAGAGATTGATTGAAAATATAAATAAAAAAACCTAGGTCGGCATCAATATCTCCTTTATAGCTCTATTGAATTAAATCGGAAGTAAGTAAAATGAAAATGGTGCGTCAAAATCTTTAAACACTAAATAAGTGATGTAAACGATGTTATTTGGGTACAAAAACGATTTTTTTCTTGCGAGACCAATGCATATTGTCTAATTTGATACGAGCTTCCATTTTATAAATTATAATATTCATTTCGATACCCGAGTAAAAAGTTATCTCCGTTGAAAGTTGTTACTCTTATTTACCAAATGTTTTTTTTTTTTAAAATGTGAACAACATCTCCGTTCTTTTTTTCTACTTAATATTTTTTCAATAAGAGAGATTGATTGAAAATATAAAAAAACAAACCTAGATTGGCACCAATATCTCCTTTATAGGTCTATTGAATTAAACCGGACGTAAGTAAAATGAAAATAGTGCGTCAAAAACATTAAATAGTAAATAAGTGATGTAAACGATGTTATTTGGGTACAAAAATGATTTTCCTTTCGAGGAAAATGCATATTGTTTAATTTGATAGGAGCATTAATTCGATATATTATAAGATTCATTTCGATACCCCAGTCAAAAGTCATCTCCGTTGAAAGTTGTAACTCATATTTACCAAATGTGTTTTTGATTTTGAAAATGTGAACAACATTCATTTTCTTTCTTCTCTTCTCTATTTTTTTCAATTAGAGAGATTCATTGAAAATATAAATAAACAAACCTAGGTCAGCAACAATATCTCCTTTATAGCTCTATTGAATTAAACTTGAAGTAAGTAAAATGAAAATGCTCCGTAAAAAACTTTAAACACTAAATAAATGATGTAAACGATGTTATTTGGGTACAAAAACGATTTTTTTCTTGTAAGACCAATACATATTGTGTAATTTGATATGAGATTCCATTTAATAAATTATAATAGTCGTTTCGATACCCGAGAAAAAAGTTATCTCCGTTGAAAGTTGTTACACTTTTTTACCAAATGTTTTTTGTTCTTGAAAATGTGAACAAAATATCCGTTCTTTTTTTCTACTCAATATTTTTTCAATAAGAGAGATTGATTGAAAATATAAATAAACAAACCTTGATCGGCACCAATATCTCCTTTATAGCTCTATTGAATTAAACCGGAAGTAAGTAAAATGAAAATGGTGAGTCAAAAACTTTAAACAGTAAATAAGTTATGTAAACGATGTTATTTGGGTACAAAAATGATTTTCCCATCGAGGAAAATGATAATTGTTTAATTTGATACGAGCTTTAATTTGATATATTATAATAATCGTTTCGATACCTCAGTGAAAATTTATCTCCGTTGAAAGTTGTAACTCATATTTACCAAATGTGTTTTCGATTTTGAAAATGTGAACCTAATTCATTTTCTTTTTCTCTTCTGTATTTTTTTCAATAAGAGAGATTGATTGAAAATATAAATAAACAAACCTAGGTCGGCACCAATATCTCCTTTATAGCTCTATTGAATTAAACCTAAAGTAAGTAAAATGAAAATGATGCGTCAAAAACTTTAAACACTAATTAAATGATGTAAAAAATGTTATTTGGGTACAAAAACGACTTTTCTCTTGGGATACAAATGCATATTGTGTAATTTGATACGAGCTTCAATTTCATAAATTATAATATTCGTGTCGATACCCGAGTAAAAAGTATTCTCCGTTGAAAGTTGTTACTCTTATTTACCAAATGTTTTTTTGTTTTTGAAAATTTGAACAACATCTCCGTTCTTTTTTTCTACACAATATTTTTTCAATAAGAGAGATTGATTGAAAATATAAAAAAACAAACCTAGATCGGCACCAATATCTCCTTTATAGGTCTATTTAATTAAACTGGAAGTAAGTAAAATGAAAATGGTGCGTCAAAATCTTTAAACACTAAATAAGTGATATAAACGATGTTATTTGGGTACAAAAACGATTTTTTTCTTGCGAGACCAAAGCATATTGTCTAATTTGTTACGAGCTTCCATTTAATAAATTATAATATTCGTTTCGATACCCGAGTAAAAAGTTATCTCCGTTGAAAGTTGTTATTCTTTTTTACCAAATGTTTTTTGTTCTTGAAAATGTGAAACAAATCTCCGTTCTTTTTTTCTACTCAATATTTTTTCAATAAGAGAGATTGATTGAAAATATAAATAAACAAACCTTGATCGGCACCAATATCTCCTTTATAGCTGTATTGAATTAAACGGGAAGTAAGTAAAATGAAAATGGTGAGTCAAAAACTTTAAACAGTAAATAAGTGATGTAAACGATGTTATTTGGGTACAAAAATGATTTTCCTTTCGAGGAAAATGCATATTGTTTAATTTGATACGAGCATTAATTCGATATATTATAAGATTCGTTTCGATACCCCAGTCAAAAGTCATCTCCGTTGAAAGTTGTAACTCATATTTACCAAATGTGTTTTTGATTTTGAAAATGTGAACAACATTCATTTTCTTTCTTCTCTTCTCTATTTTTTTCAATAAGAGAGATTGATTGAAAATATAAATAAGCAAACCTAGGTCGGCACCAATATCTCCTTTATAGCTCTATTGAATTAAACCTAAAGTAAGTAAAATGAAAATGCTGCGTCAAAAACTTTAAACACTAATTAAATGATGTAAACAATGTTATTTGGGTACAAAAACGACTTTTCTCTTGCGAGACAAATGCATATTGTGTAATTTGATACGAGCTTCAATTTCATAAATTATAATATTCGTTTCGATACCCGAGTAAAAAGTTATCTCCGTTGAAAGTTGTTACTCTTATTTACCAAATTTTTTTGTTCTTGAAAAATGTGAACAAAATATCCGTTCTTTTTTTCTACTCAATATTTTTTCAATAAGAGAGATTGATTGAAAATATAAATAAACAAACCTTGATCAGCACCAATATCTCCTTTATAGCTCTATTGAATTAAACCGGAAGTAAGTAAAATGAAAATGGTGAGTCAAAAACTTTAAACAGTAAATAAGTTATGTAAACGATGTTATTTGGGTACAAAAATGATTTTCCCATCGAGGAAAATGACAATTGTTTAATTCGATACGAGCATTAATTCGATATATTATAAGATTCGTTTCGATACCCCAGTCAAAAGTCATCTCCGTTGAAAGTTGTAACTCATATTTACCAAATGTGTTTTTGATTTTGAAAATGTGAACAACATTCATTTTCTTTCTTCTCTTCTCTATTTTTTTCAATAAGAGAGATTGATTGAAAATATAAATAAACAAACCTAGGTCGGCACCAATATCTCCTTTATAGCTCTATTGAATTAAACCTAAAGTAAGTAAAATGAAAATGCTGCGTCAAAAACTTTAAACACTAATTAAATGATGTAAACAATGTTATTTGGGTACAAAAACGACTTTTCTCTTGCGAGACAAATGCATATTGTGTAATTTGATACGAGCTTCAATTTCATAAATTATAATATTCGTTTCGATACCCGAGTAAAAAGTTATCTCCGTTGAAAGTTGTTACTCTTATTTACCAAATGTTTTTTGTTCTTGAAAAATGTGAACAAAATATCCGTTCTTTTTTTCTACTCAATATTTTTTCAATAAGAGAGATTGATTGAAAATATAAATAAACAAACCTTGATCAGCACCAATATCTCCTTTATAGCTCTATTGAATTAAACCGGAAGTAAGTAAAATGAAAATGGTGAGTAAAAAACTTTAAACAGTAAATAAGTTATGTAAACGATGTTATTTGGGTACAAAAATGATTTTCCCATCGAGGAAAATGACAATTGTTTAATTCGATACGAGCATTAATTCGATATATTATAAGATTCGTTTCGATACCCCAGTCAAAAGTCATCTCCGTTGAAAGTTGTAACTCATATTTACCAAATGTGTTTTTGATTTTGAAAATGTGAACAACATTCATTTTCTTTCTTCTCTTCTCTATTTTTTTCAATAAGAGAGATTGATTGAAAATATAAATAAACAAACCTAGGTCGGCACCAATATCTCCTTTATAGCTCTATTGAATTAAACCTAAAGTAAGTAAAATGAAAATGCTGCGTCAAAAACTTTAAACACTAATTAAATGATGTAAACAATGTTATTTGGGTACAAAAACGACTTTTCTCTTGCGAGACAAATGCATATTGTGTAATTTGATACGAGCTTCAATTTCATAAATTATAATATTCGTTTCGATACCCGAGTAAAAAGTTATCTCCGTTGAAAGTTGTTACTCTTATTTACCAAATGTTTTTTTTGTTTTTGAAAATTTGAACAACATCTCCGTTCTTTTTTTCTACACAATATTTTTTCAATAAGAGAGATTGATTGAAAATATAAAAAAACAAACCTAGATCGGCACCAATATCTCCTTTATAGGTCTATTGAATTAAACCGGAAGTAAGTACTATGAAAATGGTGCGTCAAAATCTTTAAACACTAAATAAGTGATATAAACGATGTTATTTGGGTACAAAAACGATTTTTTTCTTGCGAGACCAAAGCATATTGTCTAATTTGTTACGAGCTTCCATTTAATAAATTATAATATTCGTTTCGATACCCGAGTAAAAAGTTATCTCCGTTGAAAGTTGTTATTCTTTTTTACCAAATGTTTTTTGTTCTTGAAAATGTGAAACAAATCTCCGTTCTTTTTTTCTACTCAATATTTTTTCAATAAGAGAGATTGATTGAAAATATAAATAAACAAACCTTGATCGGCACCAATATCTCCTTTATAGCTCTATTGAATTAAACCGGAAGTAAGTAAAATGAAAATGGTGAGTCAAAAACTTTAAACAGTAAATAAGTGATGTAAACGATGTTATTTGGGTACAAAAATGATTTTCCTTTCGAGGAAAATGCATATTGTTTAATTTGATACGAGCATTAATTCGATATATTATAAGATTCGTTTCGATACCCCAGTCAAAAGTCATCTCCGTTGAAAGTTGTAACTCATATTTACCAAATGTGTTTTTGATTTTGAAAATGTGAACCACATTCATTTTCTTTTTCTCTTCTCTATTTTTTTTCAATAAGAGAGATTGATTGAAAATATAAATAAAAAAACCTAGGTCGGCATCAATATCTCCTTTATAGCTCTATTGAATTAAATCGGAAGTAAGTAAAATGAAAATGGTGCGTCAAAATCTTTAAACACTCAATAAGTGATGTAAACGATGTTATTTGGGTACAAAAACGATTTTTTTCTTGCCAGACCAATGCATATTGTCTAATTTGATACGAGCTTCCATTTAATAAATTATAATATTCATTTCGATACCCGAGTAAAAAGTTATCTCCGTTGAAAGTTGTTACTCTTATTTACCAAATGTTTTTTTGTTTTTGAAAATTTGAATAACATTCATTTTCTTTTTCTCTTCTCTATTTTTTTCAATAAGAGAGATTGATTGAAAATATAAATAAAAAAACCTAGGTCGGCATCAATATCTCCTTTATAGCTCTATTGAATTAAACCTAAAGTAAGTAAAATGAAAATGCTGCGTCAAAAACATTAAACACTAATTAAATGATGTAAACAATGTTATTTGGGTACAAAAACGACTTTTCTCTTGCGAGACCAATGCGTATTGTGTAATTTGATACGAGCTTCAATTTCATAAATTATAATATTCGTTTCGATACTCGAGTAAAAAGTTATCTCCATTGAAAGTTGTTACTCTTATTTACCAAATGTTTTTTGTTCTTGAAAATGTGAACAAAATATCCGTTCTTTTTTTCTACTCAATATTTTTTCAATATAAGAGATTGATTGAAAATATAAATAAACAAACCTTGATCGGCACCAATATCTCCTTTATAGCTCTATTGAATTAAACCGGAAGTAAGTAAAATGAAAATGGTGAGTCAAAAACTTTAAACAGTAAATAAGTTATGTAAACGATGTTATTTGGGTACAAAAATGATTTTCCCATCGAGGAAAATGATAATTGTTTAATTTGATACGAGCTTTAATTTGATATATTATAATAATCGTTTCGATACCTCAGTGAAAATTTATCTCCGTTGAAAGTTGTAACTCATATTTACCAAATGTGTTTTCGATTTTGAAAATGTGAACCTAATTTATTTTCTTTTTCTCTTCTCTATTTTTTTCAATAAGAGAGATTGATTGAAAATATAAATAAACAAACCTAGGTCGGCACCAATATCTCCTTTATAGCTCTATTGAATTAAACCAAAAGTAAGTAAAATGAAAATGCTGCGTCAAAAACTTTAAACACTAATTAAATGATGTAAACAATGTTATTAGGGTACAAAAACGACTTTTCTCTTGCGAGACAAATGCATATTGTGTAATTTGATGCGAGCTTCAATTTCATAAATTATAATATTCGTTTCGATACCCGAGTAAAAAGTATTCTCCGTTGAAAGTTGTTACTCTTATTTACCAAATGTTTTTTTGTTTTTGAAAATTTGAACAACATCTCCGTTCTTTTTTTCTACACAATATTTTTTCAATAAGAGAGATTGATTGAAAATATAAAAAAACAAACCTAGATCGGCACCAATATCTCCTTTATAGGTCTATTGAATTAAACTGGAAGTAAGTAAAATGAAAATGGTGCGTCAAAATCTTTAAACACTAAATAAGTGATATAAACGATGTTATTTGGGTACAAAAACGATTTTTTTCTTGCGAGACCAAAGCATATTGTCTAATTTGTTACGAGCTTCCATTTAATAAATTATAATATTCGTTTCGATACCCGAGTAAAAAGTTATCTCCGTTGAAAGTTGTTACTCTTTTTTACCAAATGTTTTTTGTTCTTGAAAATGTGAACAAAATCTCCGTTCTTTTTTTCTACTCAATATTTTTTCAATAAGAGAGATTGATTGAAAATATAAATAAACAAACCTTGATCGGCACCAATATCTCCTTTATAGCTGTATTGAATTAAACCGGAAGTAAGTAAAATGAAAATGGTGAGTCAAAAACTTTAAACAGTAAATAAGTGATATAAACGATATTATTTGGGTACAAAAATGATTTTCCTATCGAGGAAAATGATAATTGTTTAATTTGATACGAGCTTTAATTTGATATATTATAATAATCGTTTCGACACCTCAGTCAAAATTTATCTCCATTGAAAGTTGTAACTCACATTTACCAAATGTGTTTTCTATTTTGAAAATGTGAACCACATTCATTTTCTTTTTCTCTTCTCTATTTTTTTCAATAAGAGAGATTGATTGAAAATATAAATAAAAAAACCTAGGTCGGCATCAATATCTCCTTTATAGCTCTATTGAATTAAATCGGAAGTAAGTAAAATGAAAATGGTGCGTCAAAATCTTTAAACACTAAATAAGTGATGTAAACGATGTTAGTTGGGTACAAAAACGATTTTTTTCTTGCGAGACCAATGCATATTGTCTAATTTGATACGAGCTTCCATTTTATAAATTATAATATTCATTTCGATACCCGAGTAAAAAGTTATCTCCGTTGAAAGTTGTTACTCTTATTTACCAAATGTTTTTTGTTTTTTAAAATGTGAACAACATCTCCGTTCTTTTTTTCTACTTAATATTTTTTGAATAAGAGAGATTGATTGAAAATATAAATAAAAAAACCTAGGTCGGCATCAATATCTCCTTTATAGCTCTATTGAATTAAATCGGAAGTAAGTAAAATGAAAATGGTGCGTCAAAATCTTTAAACACTAAATAAGTGATGTAAACGATGTTATTTGGGTACAAAAACGATTTTTTTCTTGCGACACCAATGCATATTGTCTAATTTGATACGAGCTTCCATTTTATAAATTATAATATTCATTTCGATACCCGAGTAAAAAGTTATCTCCGTTGAAAGTTGTTACTCTTATTTACCAAATGTTTTTGTTTTTTAAAATGTGAACAACATCTCCGTTCTTTTTTTCTACTTAATATTTTTTCAATAAGAGAGATTGATTGAAAATATAAAAAAACAAACCTAGATCGGCACCAATATCTCCTTTATAGGTCTATTGAATTAAACAGGACGTAAGTAAAATGAAAATAGTGCGTCAAAAACTTTAAATAGTAAATAAGTGATGTAAACGATGTTATTTGGGTACAAAAATGATTTTCCTTTTGAGGAAAATGCATATTGTTTAATTCGATACGAGCATTAATTCGATATATTATAAGATTCGTTTCGATACCCCAGTCAAAAGTCATCTCCGTTGAAAGTTGTAACTCATATTTACCAAATGTGTTTTTGATTTTGAAAATGTGAACAACATTCATTTTCTTTCTTCTCTTCTCTATTTTTTTCAATAAGAGAGATTCATTGAAAATATAAATAAACAAACCTAGGTCAGCACCAATATCTCCTTTATAGCTCTATTGAATTAAACTTGAAGTAAGTAAAATGAAAATGCTGCGTAAAAAACTTTAAACACTAAATAAATGATGTAAACGATGTTATTTGGGTACAAAAACGATTTTTTTCTTGTAAGACCAATACATATTGTGTAATTTGATATGAGATTCCATTTAATAAATTATAATAGTCGTTTCGATACCCGAGTAAATAGTTATCTCCGTTGAAAGTTGTTACTCTTTTTTACCAAATGTTTTTTGTTCTTGAAAAATGTGAACAAAATATCCGTTCTTTTTTTCTACTCAATATTTTTTCAATAAGAGAGATTGATTGAAAATATAAATAAACAAACCTTGATCAGCACCAATATCTCCTTTATAGCTCTATTGAATTAAACCGGAAGTAAGTAAAATGAAAATGGTGAGTTAAAAACTTTAAACAGTAAATAAGTTATGTAAACGATGTTATTTGGGTACAAAAATGATTTTCCCATCGAGGAAAATGACAATTGTTTAATTCGATACGAGCATTAATTCGATATATTATAAGATTCGTTTCGATACCCCAGTCAAAAGTCATCTCCGTTGAAAGTTGTAACTCATATTTACCAAATGTGTTTTCGATTTTGAAAATGTGAACAACATTCATTTTCTTTCTTCTCTTCTCTATTTTTTTCAATAAAAGAGATTTATTGAAAATATAAAAAACAAACCTTGATCGGCTCCAATATCTCCTTTATAGCTCTATTGAATTAAACCGGACGTAAGTAAAATGAAAATGGTACGTCAAAAACTTTATACAGTAAATAAGTGATGTAAACGATGTTATTTGGGTATAAAAATGATTTTCCTTTCGAGGAAAATGCATACGGTTTAATTTGATACGAGCTTTAATTTGATATATTATAATAATCGTTTTGATACCTCAGTCAAAATTTATCTCCGTTAAAAGTTGTAACTCATATTTACCAAATGTGTTTTCGATTTTGAAAATGTGAACCTAATTCATTTTCTTTTTCTCTTCTCTATTTTTTTCAATAAGAGAGATTGATTGAAAATATAAATAAACAAACCTAGGTCGGCACCAATATCTCCTTTATAGCTCTATTGAATTAAACCTAAAGTAAGTAAAATGAAAATGCTGCGTCAAAAACTTTAAACACTAATTAAATGATGTAAACAATGTTATTTGGGTACAAAAACGACTTTTCTCTTGCGAGACAAATGCATATTGTGTAATTTGATACGAGCTTCAATTTCATAAATTATAATATTCGTTTCGATACCCGAGTAAAAAGTTATCTCCGTTGAAAGTTGTTACTCTTATTTACCAAATGTTTTTTTTGTTTTTGAAAATTTGAACAACATCTCCGTTCTTTTTTTCTACACAATATTTTTTCAATAAGAGAGATTGATTGAAAATATAAAAAAACAAACCTAGATCGGCACCAATATCTCCTTTATAGGTCTATTGAATTAAACCGGAAGTAAGTACTATGAAAATGGTGCGTCAAAATCTTTAAACACTAAATAAGTGATATAAACGATGTTATTTGGGTACAAAAACGATTTTTTTCTTGCGAGACCAAAGCATATTGTCTAATTTGTTACGAGCTTCCATTTAATAAATTATAATATTCGTTTCGATACCCGAGTAAAAAGTTATCTCCGTTGAAAGTTGTTATTCTTTTTTACCAAATGTTTTTTGTTCTTGAAAATGTGAAACAAATCTCCGTTCTTTTTTTCTACTTAATATTTTTTGAATAAGAGAGATTGATTGAAAATATAAATAAAAAAACCTAGGTCGGCATCAATATCTCCTTTATAGCTCTATTGAATTAAATCGGAAGTAAGTAAAATGAAAATGGTGCGTCAAAATCTTTAAACACTAAATAAGTGATGTAAACGATGTTATTTGGGTACAAAAACAATTTTTTTCTTGCGAGACCAATGCATATTGTCTAATTTGATACGAGCTTCCATTTTATAAATTATAATATTCATTTCGATACCCGAGTAAAAAGTTATCTCCGTTGAAAGTTGTTACTCTTATTTACCAAATGTTTTTGTTTTTTAAAATGTGAACAACATCTCCGTTCTTTTTTTCTACTTAATATTTTTTCAATAAGAGAGATTGATTGAAAATATAAAAAAACAAACCCAGATCGGCACCAATATCTCCTTTATAGGTCTATTGAATTAAACAGGACGTAAGTAAAATGAAAATAGTGCGTCCAAAACTTTAAATAGTAAATAAGTGATGTAAACGATGTTATTTGGGTACAAAAATGATTTTCCTTTCGAGGAAAATGCATATTGTTTAATTCGATACGAGCATTAATTCGATATATTATAAGATTCGTTTCGATACCCCAGTCAAAAGTCATCTCCGTTGAAAGTTGTAACTCATATTTACCAAATGTGTTTTTGATTTTGAAAATGTGAACAACATTCATTTTCTTTCTTCTCTTCTCTATTTTTTTCAATAAGAGAGATTCATTGAAAATATAAATAAACAAACCTAGGTCAGCACCAATATCTCCTTTATAGCTCTATTGAATTAAACTTGAAGTAAGTAAAATGAAAATGCTGCGTAAAAAACTTTAAACACTAAATAAATGATGTAAACGATGTTATTTGGGTACAAAAACGATTTTTTTCTTGTAAGACCAATACATATTGTGTAATTTGATATGAGATTCCATTTAATAAATTATAATAGTCGTTTCGATACCCGAGTAAAAAGTTATCTCCGTTGAAAGTTGTTACTCTTTTTTACCAAATGTTTTTTGTTCTTGAAAAATGTGAACAAAATATCCGTTCTTTTTTTCTACTCAATATTTTTTCAATAAGAGAGATTGATTGAAAATATAAATAAACAAACCTTGATCAGCACCAATATCTCCTTTATAGCTCTATTGAATTAAACCGGAAGTAAGTAAAATGAAAATGGTGAGTCAAAAACTTTAAACAGTAAATAAGTTATGTAAACGATGTTATTTGGGTACAAAAATGATTTTCCCATCGAGGAAAATGACAATTGTTTAATTCGATACGAGCATTAATTCGATATATTATAAGATTCGTTTCGATACCCCAGTCAAAAGTCATCTCCGTTGAAAGTTGTAACTCATATTTACCAAATGTGTTTTTGATTTTGAAAATGTGAACAACATTCATTTTCTTTCTTCTCTTCTCTATTTTTTTCAATAAGAGAGATTGATTGAAAATATAAATAAACAAACCTTGGTCGGCACCAATATCTCCTTTATAGCTCTATTGAATTAAACCTAAAGTAAGTAAAATGAAAATGCTGCGTCAAAAACTTTAAACACTAATTAAATGATGTAAACAATGTTATTTGGGTACAAAAACGACTTTTCTCTTGCGAGACAAATGCATATTGTGTAATTTGATACGAGCTTCAATTTCATAAATTATAATATTCGTTTCGATACCCGAGTAAAAAGTTATCTCCGTTGAAAGTTGTTACTCTTATTTACCAAATGTTTTTTTTGTTTTTGAAAATTTGAACAACATCTCCGTTCTTTTTTTCTACACAATATTTTTTCAATAAGAGAGATTGATTGAAAATATAAAAAAACAAACCTAGATCGGCACCAATATCTCCTTTATAGGTCTATTGAATTAAACCGGAAGTAAGTACTATGAAAATGGTGCGTCAAAATCTTTAAACACTAAATAAGTGATATAAACGATGTTATTTGGGTACAAAAACGATTTTTTTCTTGCGAGACCAAAGCATATTGTCTAATTTGTTACGAGCTTCCATTTAATAAATTATAATATTCGTTTCGATACCCGAGTAAAAAGTTATCTCCGTTGAAAGTTGTTATTCTTTTTTACCAAATGTTTTTTGTTCTTGAAAATGTGAAACAAATCTCCGTTCTTTTTTTCTACTCAATATTTTTTCAATAAGAGAGATTGATTGAAAATATAAATAAACAAACCTTGATCGGCACCAATATCTCCTTTATAGCTGTATTGAATTAAACCGGAAGTAAGTAAAATGAAAATGGTGAGTCAAAAACTTTAAACAGTAAATAAGTGATGTAAACGATGTTGTTTGGGTACAAAAATGATTTTCCCATCGAGGAAAATGATAATTGTTTAATTTGATACGAGCTTTAATTTGATATATTATAATAATCGTTTCGATACCTCAGTCAAAATTTATCTCCATTGAAAGTTGTAACTCATATTTACCAAATGTGTTTTCTATTTTGAAAATGTGACCCACATTCATTTTCACTTTCTCTTCTCTATTTTTTTCAATAAGAGAGATTGATTGAAAATATAAATAAACAAACCTAGGTCAGCACCAATATCTCCTTTATAGCTCTATTGAATTAAACTTGAAGTAAGTAAAATGAAAATGCTGCGTAAAAAACTTTAAACACTAAATAAGAGATGTAAACGATGTTATTTGGGTACAAAAACGATTTTTTTCTTGTAAGACCAATACATATGGTGTAATTTGATATGAGATTCCATTTAATAAATTATAATAGTCGTTTCGATACCCGAGTAAAAAGTTATCTCCGTTGAAAGTTGTTACTCTTATTTACCAAATGTTTTTTTGTTTTTGAAAATTTGAACCACATTCATTTTCTTTTTCTCTTCTATATTTTTTTCAATAAGAGAGATTGATTGAAAATATAAATAAAAAAACCTAGGTCGGCATCAATATCTCCTTTATAGCTCTATTGAATTAAATCGGAATTAAGTAAAATGAGAATGGTGCGTCAAAATCTTTAAACACTCAATAAATGATGTAAACAATGTTATTTGGGTACAAAAACGACTTTTCTCTTGCGAGACCAATGCGTATTGTGTAATTTGATACGAGCTTCAATTTCATAAATTATAATATTCGTTTCGATACCCGAGTAAAAAGTTATCTCCGTTGAAAGTTGTTACTCTTATTTACCAAATGTTTTTTTGTTTTTGAAAATTTGAACAACATCTCCGTTCTTTTTTTCTACACAATATTTTTTCAATAAGAGAGATTGATTGAAAATATAAACAAACAAACCTAGGTCGGCAGCAATATCTCCTTTATAGCTCTCTTGAATTAAACCGGAAGTAAGTAAAATGAAAATGGTGCGTCAAAATCTTTAAACACTAAATAAGTGATGTAAACGATGTTATTTGGGTACAAAAACGATTTTTTTCTTGTGAGACCAATACATATTGTGTAATTTGATATGAGATTCCATTTAATAAATTATAATATTCGTTTCGATACCCGAGTAAAAAGATATCTCTGTTGAAAGTTGTTACTCTTATTTACCAAATGTTTTTTGTTCTTGAAAATGTGAACAAAATCTCCGTTCTTTTTTTCTACTCAATATTTTTTCAATAATAGAGATTGATTGAAAATATAAATAAACAAACCTTGATCGGCACCAATATCTCCTTTATAGCTGTATTGAATTAAACCGGAAGTAAGTAAAATGAAAATGGTGAGTCAAAAACTTTAAACAGTAAATAAGTGATGTAAACGATGTTGTTTGGGTACAAAAATGATTTTCCCATCGAGGAAAATGATAATTGTTTAATTTGATACGAGCTTTAATTTGATATATTATAATAATCGTTTCGATACCTCAGTCAAAATTTATCTCCATTGAAAGTTGTAACTCATATTTACCAAATGTGTTTTCTATTTTGAAAATGTGACCCACATTCATTTTCACTTTCTCTTCTCTATTTTTTTCAATAAGAGAGATTGATTGAAAATATAAATAAAAAAACCTAGGTCGGCATCAATATCTCCTTTATAGCTCTATTGAATTAAATCGGAAGTAAGTAAAATGAAAATGATGCGTCAAAATCTTTAAACACTAAATAAGTGATGTAAACGATGTTAGTTGGGTACAAAAACGATTTTTTTCTTGCGAGACCAATGCATATTGTCTAATTTGATACGAGCTTCCATTTTATAAATTATAATATTCATTTCGATACCCGAGTAAAAAGTTATCTCCGTTGAAAGTTGTTACTCTTATTTACCAAATGTTTTTTGTTTTTTAAAATGTGAACAACATCTCCGTTCTTTTTTTCTACTTAATATTTTTTCAATAAGAGAGATGGATTGAAAATATAAAAAAACAAACCTAGATCGGCACCAATATCTCCTTTATAGGTCTATTGAATTAAACCGGACGTAAGTAAAATGAAAATAGTGCGTCAAAAACTTTAAATAGTAAATAAGTGATGTAAACGATGTTATTTGGGTACAAAAATGATTTTCCTATCGAGGAAAATGCATATTGTTTAATTTGATACAAGCATTAATTCGATATATTATAAGATTCGTTTCGATACTCAGTCAAAAGTCATCTCCGTTGAAAGTTGTAACTCATATTTACCAAATGTGTTTTTGATTTTGAAAATGTGAACAACATTCATTTTCTTTCTTCTCTTCTCTATTTTTTTCAATAAGAGAGATTCATTGAAAATATAAATAAACAAACCTAGGTCAGCAACAATATCTCCTTTATAGCTCTATTGAATTAAACTTGAAGTAAGTAAAATGAAAATGCTCCGTAAAAAACTTTAAACACTAAATAAATGATGTAAACGATGTTATTTGGGTACAAAAACGATTTTTTTCTTGTAAGACCAATACATATTGTGTAATTTGATATGAGATTCCATTTAATAAATTATAATAGTCGTTTCGATACCCGAGTAAAAAGTTATCTCCGTTGAAAGTTGTTACTCTTTTTTACCAAATGTTTTTTGTTCTTGAAAATGTGAACAAAATATCCGTTCTTTTTTTCTACTCAATATTTTTTCAATAAGAGAGATTGATTGAAAATATAAATAAACAAACCTTGATCGGCACCAATATCTCCTTTATAGCTCTATTGAATTAAACCGGAAGTAAGTAAAATGAAAATGGTGAGTCAAAAACTTTAAACAGTAAATAAGTTATGTAAACGATATAATTTGGGTACAAAAATGATTTTCCTATCGAGGAAAATGATAATTGTTTAATTTGATACGAGCTTTAATTTGATATATTATAATAATCGTTTCGATACCTCAGTGAAAATTTATCTCCGTTGAAAGTTGTAACTCATATTTACCAAATGTGTTTTCAATTTTGAAAATGTGAACCTAATTCATTTTCTTTTTCTCTTCTCTATTTTTTCCAATAAGAGAGATTGATTGAAAATATAAATAAACAAACCTAGGTCGGCACCAATATCTCCTTTATAGGTCTATTGAATTAAACCGGAAGTAAGTAAAATGAAAATGGTGCGTCAAAATCTTTAAACACTAAATAAGTGATATAAACGATGTTATTTGGGTACAAAAGCGATTTTTTTCTTGCGAGACCAAAGCATATAGTCTAATTTGTTACGAGCTTCCATTTAATAAATTATAATATTCGTTTCGATACCCGAGTAAAAAGTTATCTCCGTTGAAAGTTGTTACTCTTTTTTACCAAATGTTTTTTGTTCTTGAAAATGTGAACAAAATCTCCGTTCTTTTTTTCTACTCAATATTTTTTCAATAAGAGAGATTGATTGAAAATATAAATAAATAAACCTTGATCGGCACCAATATCTCCTTTATAGCTCTATTGAATTAAACCGGAAGTAAGTAAAATGAAAATGGTGAGTAAAAAACTTTAAACAGTAAATAAGTGATGTAAACGATGTTATTTGGATACAAAAATGATTTTCCTATCGAGGAAAATGATAATTGTTTAATTTGATAAGAGCTTTAATTTGATATATTATAATAATCGTTTCGATACCTCAGTCAAAATCTATCTCTATTGAAAGTTGTAACTCATATTTACCAAATGTGTTTTCTATTTTGAAAATGTGAACCACATTCATTTTCTTTTTGTCTTCTCTATTTTTTTCAATAAGAGAGATTGATTGAAAATATAAATAAAAAAACCTAGGTCGGCATCAATATCTCCTTTATAGCTCTATTGAATTAAATCGGAAGTAAGTAAAATGAAAATGGTGCGTCAAAATCTTTAAACACTAAATAAGTGATGTAAACGATGTTATTTGGGTACAAAAACGATTTTTTTTTTGCGAGACCAATGCATATTGTCTAATTTGATACGAACTTCCATTTAATAAATTATAATATTCATTTCGATACCCGCGGAAAAAGTTATCTCCGTTGAAAGTTGTTACTCTTATTTACCAAATGTTTTTTGTTTTTTAAAATGTGAACAACATCTCCGTTCTTTTTTTCAACTTAATATTTTTTCAATAAGAGAGATTGAATGAAAATATAAAAAAACAAACCTATATCGGCACCAATATCTCCTTTATAGGTCTATTGAATTAAACCGGACGTAAGTAAAATGAAAATAGTGCGTCAAAAACTTTAAATAGTAAATAAGTGATGTAAACGATGTTATTTCGGTACAAAAATGATTTTCCTTTCGAGGAAAATGCATATTGTTTAATTTGATACGAGCATTAATTCGATATATTATAAGATTCGTTTCGATACCCCAGTCAAAAGTCATCTCCGTTGAAAGTTGTAACTCATATTTACCAAATGTGTTTTCTATTTTGAAAATGTGAACCACATTCATTTTCTTTTTCTCTTCTCTATTTTTTTCAATAAGAGAGATTGATTGAAAATATAAATAAAAAACCTAGGTCGGCATCAATATCTCCTTTATAGCTCTATTGAATTAAATCGGAAGTAAGTAAAATGAAAATGGTGCGTCAAAATCTTTAAACACTAAATAAGTGATGTAAACGATGTTAGTTGGGTACAAAAACGATTTTTTTCTTGCGAGACCAATGCATATTGTCTAATTTGATACGAGCTTCCATTTTATAAATTATAATATTCATTTCGATACCCGAGTAAAAAGTTATCTCCGTTGAAAGTTGTTACTCTTATTTACCAAATGTTTTTTGTTTTTTAAAATGTGAACATCTCCGTTCTTTTTTTCTACTTAATATTTTTTCAATAAGAGAGATTGATTGAAAATATAAATAAAAAAACCTAGGTCGGCATCAATATCTCCTTTATAGCTCTATTGAATTAAATCGGAAGTAAGTAAAATGAAAATGGTGCGTCAAAATCTTTAAACACTAAATAAGTGATGTAAACGATGTTATTTGGGTACAAAAACGATTTTTTTCTTGTGAGACCAATGCATATTTTCTAATTTGATACGAGCTTCCATTTTATAAATTATAATATTCATTTCGATACCCGAGTAAAAAGTTATCTCCGTTGAAAGTTGTTACTCTTATTTACCAAATGTTTTTTGTTTTTTAAAATGTGAACAACATCTCCGTTCTTTTTTTCTACTTAATATTTTTTCAATAAGAGAGATGGATTGAAAATATAAAAAAACAAACCTAGATCGGCACCAATATCTCCTTTATAGGTCTATTGAATTAAACCGGACGTAAGTAAAATGAAAATAGTGCGTCAAAAACTTTAATTAGTAAATAAGTGATGTAAACGATGTTATTTGGGTACAAAAATGATTTTCCTTTCGAGGAAAATGCATATTGTTTAATTTGATACGAGCATTAATTCGATATATTATAAGATTCGTTTCGATACCCCAGTCAAAAGTCATCTCCGTTGAAAGTTGTAACTCATATTTACCAAATGTGTTTTTGATTTTGAAAATGTGAACAACATTCATTTTCTTTCTTCTCTTCTCTATTTTTTTTCAATAAGAGAGATTCATTGAAAATATAAATAAACAAACCTAGGTCAGCAACAATATCTCCTTTATAGCTCTATTGAATTAAACTTGAAGTAAGTAAAATGAAAATGCTCCGTAAAAAACTTTAAACACTAAATAAGAGATGTAAACGATGTGATTTGGGTACAAAAACGATTTTTTTCTTGTAAGACCAATACATATGGTGTAATTTGATATGAGATTCCATTTAATAAATTATAATAGTCGTTTCGATACCCGAGTAAAACGTTATCTCCGTTGAAAGTTGTTACTCTTATTTACCAAATGTTTTTTTGTTCTTGAAAATTTGAACAATATCTCCGTTCTTTTTTTCTACACAATATATTTTCAATAAGAGAGATTGATTGAAAATATAAAAAAACAAACCTAGATCGGCACCCATATCTCCTTTATAGGTCTATTGAATTAAATTGGAAGTAAGTAAAATGAATATGGTGCGTCAAAATCTTTAAACACTAAATAAGTGATATAAACGATGTTATTTGGGTACAAAAACGATTTTTTTCTTGTGAGACCAATACATATTGTGTAATTTGATATGAGATTCCATTTAATAAATTATAATATTCGTTTTGATACCCGAGTAAAAAGATATCTCTGTTGAAAGTTGTTACTCTTATTTACCAAATGTTTTTTGTTCTTGAAAATGTGAACAAAATCTCCGTTCTTTTTTTCTACTCAATATTTTTTCAATAATAGAGATTGATTGAAAATATAAATAAACAAACCTTGATCGGCACCAATATCTCCATTATAGCTCTATTGAATTAAACCGGAAGTAAGTAAAATGAAAATGGTGAGTCAAAAACTTTAAACAGTAAATAAGTGATGTAAACGATGTTATTTGGGTACAAAAATGATTTTCCTATTGAGGAAAATGATAATTGTTTAATTTGATAAGAGCTTTAATTTGATATATTATAATAATCGTTTCGATACCTCAGTCAAAATTTATCTCCATTGAAAGTTGTAACTCATATTTACCAAATGTGTTTTCTATTTTTAAAATGTGAACCACATTCATTTTCTTTTTGTCTTCTCTATTTTTTTCAATAAGAGAGATTGATTGAAAATATAAATAAAAAAACCTAGGTCGGCATCAATATCTCGTTTATAGCTCTATTGAATTAAATCGGAAGTAAGTAAAATGAAAATGGTGCGTCAAAATCTTTAAACACTAAATAAGTGATGTAAACGATGTTATTTGGGTACAAAAACGATTTTTTTCTTGCGAGATCAATGCATATTGTCTAATTTGATACGAACTTCCATTTAATAAATTATAATATTCATTTCGATACCCGAGTAAAAAGTTATCTCCGTTGAAAGTTGTTACTCTTTTTTAAAAAATGTTTTTTGTTCTTTAAAATGTGAACAAAATCTCCGTTCTTTTTTTCTACTCAATATTTTTTTCAATAAGAGAGATTGATTGAAAATATAAATAAACAAACCTTGATCGGCACCAATATCTCCATTATAGCTCTATTGAATTAAACCGGAAGTAAGTAAAATGAAAATGGTGAGTCAAAAACTTTAAACAGTAAATAAGTGATGTAAACGATGTTATTTGGATACAAAAATGATTTTCCTATCGAGGAAAATGATAATTGTTTAATTTGATAAGAGCTTTAATTTGATATATTATAATAATCGTTTCGATACCTCAGTCAAAATTTATCTCCATTGAAAGTTGTAACTCATATTTACCAAATGTGTTTTCTATTTTTAAAATGTGAACCACATTCATTTTCTTTTTGTCTTCTCTATTTTTTTCAATAAGAGAGATTGATTGAAAATATAAATAAAAAAACCTAGGTCGGCATCAATATCTCGTTTATAGCTCTATTGAATTAAATCGGAAGTAAGTAAAATGAAAATGGTGCGTCAAAATCTTTAAACACTAAATAAGTGATGTAAACGATGTTATTTGGGTACAAAAACGATTTTTTTCTTGCGAGATCAATGCATATTGTCTAATTTGATACGAACTTCCATTTAATAAATTATAATATTCATTTCGATACCCGAGTAAAAAGTTATCTCCGTTGAAAGTTGTTACTCTTATTTACCAAATGTTTTTTGTTTTTTAAAATGTGAACAACATCTCCGTTCTTTTTTTCTACTTAATATTTTTTCAATAAGAGAGATTGATTGAAAATATAAAAAAACAAACCTATATCGGCACCAATATCTCCTTTATAGGTCTATTGAATTAAACCGGACGTAAGTAAAATGAAAATAGTGCGTCAAAAACTTTAAATAGTAAATAAGTGATGTAAACGATGTTATTTGGGTACAAAAATGATTTTCCTTTCGAGGAAAATGCATAT
This sequence comes from Hippophae tibetana, assembly GCA_037013495.1. Lineage (NCBI taxonomy): Eukaryota > Viridiplantae > Streptophyta > Magnoliopsida > Rosales > Elaeagnaceae > Hippophae > Hippophae tibetana. The sequence continues at coordinate 6,280,065 of CM072808.1, read as the reverse complement.
TGTTTAATTTGATACGAGCATTAATTCGATATATTATAAGATTCGTTTCGATACCCCAGTCAAAAGTCATCTCCGTTGAAAGTTGTAACTCATATTTACCAAATGTGTTTTCTATTTTGAAAATGTGAACCACATTCATTTTCTTTTTCTCTTCTCTATTTTTTTCAATAAGAGAGATTGATTGAAAATATAAATAAAAAACCTAGGTCGGCATCAATATCTCCTTTATAGCTCTATTGAATTAAATCGGAAGTAAGTAAAATGAAAATGGTGCGTCAAAATCTTTAAACACTAAATAAGTGATGTAAACGATGTTAGTTGGGTACAAAAACGATTTTTTTCTTGCGAGACCAATGCATATTGTCTAATTTGATACGAGCTTCCATTTTATAAATTATAATATTCATTTCGATACCCGAGTAAAAAGTTATCTCCGTTGAAAGTTGTTACTCTTATTTACCAAATGTTTTTTGTTTTTTAAAATGTGAACATCTCCGTTCTTTTTTTCTACTTAATATTTTTTCAATAAGAGAGATTGATTGAAAATATAAATAAAAAAACCTAGGTCGGCATCAATATCTCCTTTATAGCTCTATTGAATTAAATCGGAAGTAAGTAAAATGAAAATGGTGCGTCAAAATCTTTAAACACTAAATAAGTGATGTAAACGATGTTATTTGGGTACAAAAACGATTTTTTTCTTGTGAGACCAATGCATATTTTCTAATTTGATACGAGCTTCCATTTTATAAATTATAATATTCATTTCGATACCCGAGTAAAAAGTTATCTCCGTTGAAAGTTGTTACTCTTATTTACCAAATGTTTTTTGTTTTTTAAAATGTGAACAACATCTCCGTTCTTTTTTTCTACTTAATATTTTTTCAATAAGAGAGATGGATTGAAAATATAAAAAAACAAACCTAGATCGGCACCAATATCTCCTTTATAGGTCTATTGAATTAAACCGGACGTAAGTAAAATGAAAATAGTGCGTCAAAAACTTTAATTAGTAAATAAGTGATGTAAACGATGTTATTTGGGTACAAAAATGATTTTCCTTTCGAGGAAAATGCATATTGTTTAATTTGATACGAGCATTAATTCGATATATTATAAGATTCGTTTCGATACCCCAGTCAAAAGTCATCTCCGTTGAAAGTTGTAACTCATATTTACCAAATGTGTTTTTGATTTTGAAAATGTGAACAACATTCATTTTCTTTCTTCTCTTCTCTATTTTTTTTCAATAAGAGAGATTCATTGAAAATATAAATAAACAAACCTAGGTCAGCAACAATATCTCCTTTATAGCTCTATTGAATTAAACTTGAAGTAAGTAAAATGAAAATGCTCCGTAAAAAACTTTAAACACTAAATAAGAGATGTAAACGATGTGATTTGGGTACAAAAACGATTTTTTTCTTGTAAGACCAATACATATGGTGTAATTTGATATGAGATTCCATTTAATAAATTATAATAGTCGTTTCGATACCCGAGTAAAACGTTATCTCCGTTGAAAGTTGTTACTCTTATTTACCAAATGTTTTTTTGTTCTTGAAAATTTGAACAATATCTCCGTTCTTTTTTTCTACACAATATATTTTCAATAAGAGAGATTGATTGAAAATATAAAAAAACAAACCTAGATCGGCACCCATATCTCCTTTATAGGTCTATTGAATTAAATTGGAAGTAAGTAAAATGAATATGGTGCGTCAAAATCTTTAAACACTAAATAAGTGATATAAACGATGTTATTTGGGTACAAAAACGATTTTTTTCTTGTGAGACCAATACATATTGTGTAATTTGATATGAGATTCCATTTAATAAATTATAATATTCGTTTTGATACCCGAGTAAAAAGATATCTCTGTTGAAAGTTGTTACTCTTATTTACCAAATGTTTTTTGTTCTTGAAAATGTGAACAAAATCTCCGTTCTTTTTTTCTACTCAATATTTTTTCAATAATAGAGATTGATTGAAAATATAAATAAACAAACCTTGATCGGCACCAATATCTCCATTATAGCTCTATTGAATTAAACCGGAAGTAAGTAAAATGAAAATGGTGAGTCAAAAACTTTAAACAGTAAATAAGTGATGTAAACGATGTTATTTGGGTACAAAAATGATTTTCCTATTGAGGAAAATGATAATTGTTTAATTTGATAAGAGCTTTAATTTGATATATTATAATAATCGTTTCGATACCTCAGTCAAAATTTATCTCCATTGAAAGTTGTAACTCATATTTACCAAATGTGTTTTCTATTTTGAAAATGTGAACCACATTCATTTTCTTTTTCTCTTCTCTATTTTTTTTAATAAGAGAGATTGATTGAAAATATAAATAAAAAAACCTAGGTCGGCATCAATATCTCCTTTATAGCTCTATTGAATTAAATCGGAAGTAAGTAAAATGAAAATGGTGCGTCAAAATCTTTAAACACTAAATAAGTGATGTAAACGATGTTATTTGGGTACAAAAACGATTTTTTTCTTGCGAGATCAATGCATATTGTCTAATTTGATACGAACTTCCATTTAATAAATTATAATATTCATTTCGATACCCGAGTAAAAAGTTATCTCCGTTGAAAGTTGTTACTCTTTTTTAAAAAATGTTTTTTGTTCTTTAAAATGTGAACAAAATCTCCGTTCTTTTTTTCTACTCAATATTTTTTTCAATAAGAGAGATTGATTGAAAATATAAATAAACAAACCTTGATCGGCACCAATATCTCCATTATAGCTCTATTGAATTAAACCGGAAGTAAGTAAAATGAAAATGGTGAGTCAAAAACTTTAAACAGTAAATAAGTGATGTAAACGATGTTATTTGGGTACAAAAATGATTTTCCTATTGAGGAAAATGATAATTGTTTAATTTGATAAGAGCTTTAATTTGATATATTATAATAATCGTTTCGATACCTCAGTCAAAATTTATCTCCATTGAAAGTTGTAACTCATATTTACCAAATGTGTTTTCTATTTTTAAAATGTGAACCACATTCATTTTCTTTTTGTCTTCTCTATTTTTTTCAATAAGAGAGATTGATTGAAAATATAAATAAAAAAACCTAGGTCGGCATCAATATCTCGTTTATAGCTCTATTGAATTAAATCGGAAGTAAGTAAAATGAAAATGGTGCGTCAAAATCTTTAAACACTAAATAAGTGATGTAAACGATGTTATTTGGGTACAAAAACGATTTTTTTCTTGCGAGATCAATGCATATTGTCTAATTTGATACGAACTTCCATTTAATAAATTATAATATTCATTTCGATACCCGAGTAAAAAGTTATCTCCGTTGAAAGTTGTTACTCTTATTTACCAAATGTTTTTTGTTTTTTAAAATGTGAACAACATCTCCGTTCTTTTTTTCTACTTAATATTTTTTCAATAAGAGAGATTGATTGAAAATATAAAAAAACAAACCTATATCGGCACCAATATCTCCTTTATAGGTCTATTGAATTAAACCGGACGTAAGTAAAATGAAAATAGTGCGTCAAAAACTTTAAATAGTAAATAAGTGATGTAAACGATGTTATTTGGGTACAAAAATGATTTTCCTTTCGAGGAAAATGCATATTGTTTAATTTGATACGAGCATTAATTCGATATATTATAAGATTCGTTTCGATACCCCAGTCAAAAGTCATCTCCGTTGAAAGTTGTAACTCATATTTACCAAATGTGTTTTCTATTTTGAAAATGTGAACCACATTCATTTTCTTTTTCTCTTCTCTATTTTTTTCAATAAGAGAGATTGATTGAAAATATAAATAAAAAACCTAGGTCGGCATCAATATCTCCTTTATAGCTCTATTGAATTAAATCGGAAGTAAGTAAAATGAAAATGGTGCGTCAAAATCTTTAAACACTAAATAAGTGATGTAAACGATGTTAGTTGGGTACAAAAACGATTTTTTTCTTGCGAGACCAATGCATATTGTCTAATTTGATACGAGCTTCCATTTTATAAATTATAATATTCATTTCGATACCCGAGTAAAAAGTTATCTCCGTTGAAAGTTGTTACTCTTATTTACCAAATTTTTTTGTTTTTTAAAATGTGAACAACATCTCCGTTCTTTTTTTCTACTTAATATTTTTTCAATAAGAGAGATTGATTGAAAATATAAATAAAAAAACCTAGGTCGGCATCAATATCTCCTTTATAGGTCTATTGAATTAAACCGGACGTAAGTAAAATGAAAATAGTGCGTCAAAAACTTTAAATAGTAAATAAGTGATGTAAACGATGTTATTTGAGTACAAAAATGATTTTCCTTTCGAGGAAAATTCTTATTGTTTAATTTGATACGAGCATTAATTCGATATATTATAAGATTCGTTTCGATACCCCAGTCAAAAGTCATCTCCGTTGAAAGTTGTAACTCATATTTACCAAATGTGTTTTTGATTTTGAAAATGTGAACAACATTCATTTTCTTTCTTCTCTTCTCTATTTTTTTCAATAAGAGAGATTCATTGAAAATATAAATAAACAAACCTAGGTCAGCACCAATATCTCCTTTATAGCTCTATTGAATTAAACTTGAAGTAAGTAAAATGAAAATGCTGCGTAAAAAACTTTAAACACTAAATAAGAGATGTAAACGATGTTATTTGGGTACAAAAACGATTTTTTTCTTGTAAGACCAATACATATGGTGTAATTTGATATGAGATTCCATTTAATAAATTATAATAGTCGTTTCGATACCCGAGTAAAAAGTTATCTCCGTTAAAATTTGTTACTCTTATTTACCAAATGTTTTTTTGTTTTTGAAAATTTGAACAACATCTCCGTTCTTTTTTTCTACACAATATTTTTTCAATAAGAGAGATTGATTGAAAATATAAAAAAACAAACCTAGATCGGCACCCATATCTCCTTTATAGGTCTATTGAATTAAACCGGAAGTAAGTAAAATGAAAATGGTTCGTCAAAAACTTTAAATAGTAAATAAGTGATGTAAACGATGTTATTTGGGTACAAAAACGATTTTTTTCTTGCGAGACCAAAGCATATTGTCTAATTTGTTACGAGCTTCCATTTAATAAATTATAATATTCGTTTCGATACCCGAGTAAAAAGTTATCTCCGTTGAAAGTTGTTACTCTTTTTTACCAAATGTTTTTTGTTCTTGAAAATGTGAACAAAATCTCCGTTCTTTTTTTCTACTCAATATTTTTTCAATGAGAGAGATTGATTGAAAATATAAAAAAACAAACCTAGATCGGCACCAATATCTCCTTTATAGGTCTATTGAATTAAACCGGACGTAAGTAAAATGAAAATAGGGCATCAAAAACTTTAAATAGTAAATAAGTGATGTAAACGATGTTATTTGGGTACAAAAATGATTTTCCTTTCGAGGAAAATGCATATTGTTTAATTTGATACGAGCATTAATTCGATATATTATAAGATTCGTTTCGATACCCCAGTCAAAAGTCATCTCCGTTGAAAGTTGTAACTCATATTTACCAAATGTGTTTTTGATTTTGAAAATGTGAACAACATTCATTTTCTTTCTTCTCTTTTCTATTTTTTTCAATAAGAGAGATTCATTGAAAATATAAATAAACAAACCTAGGTCAGCAACAATATCTCCTTTATAGCTCTATTGAATTAAACTTGAAGTAAGTAAAATGAAAATGCTCCGTAAAAAACTTTAAACACTAAATAAATGATGTAAACGATGTTATTTGGGTACAAAAACGATTTTTTTCTTGTAAGACCAATACATATTGTGTAATTTGATATGAGATTCCATTTAATTAATTATAATAGTCGGTTCGATACCCGAGTAAAAAGTTATCTCCGTTGAAAGTTGTTACTCTTTTTTACCAAATGTTTTTTGTTCTTGAAAATGTGAACAAAATATCCGTTCTTTTTTTCTACTCAATATTTTTTCAATAAGAGAGATTGATTGAAAATATAAATAAACAAACCTTGATCGGCACCAATATCTCCTTTATAGCTCTATTGAATTAAACCGGAGGTAAGTAAAATGAAAATGGTGAGTCAAAAACTTTAAACAGTAAATAAGTTATGTAAACGATATAATTTGGGTACAAAAATGATTTTCCTATCGAGGAAAATGATAATTGTTTAATTTGATACGAGCTTTAATTTGATATATTATAATAATCGTTTCGATACCTCAGTGAAAATTTATCTCCGTTGAAAGTTGTAACTCATATTTACCAAATGTGTTTTCGATTTTGAAAATGTGAACCTAATTCATTTTCTTTTTCTCTTCTCTATTTTTTTCAATAAGAGAGATTGATTGAAAATATAAATAAACAAACCTAGGTCGGCACCAATATCTCCTTTATAGGTCTATTGAATTAAACCGGAAGTAAGTAAAATGAAAATGGTGCGTCAAAATCTTTAAACACTAAATAAGTGATATAAACGATGTTATTTGGGTACAAAAACGATTTTCTTCTTGCGAGACCAAAGCATATAGTCTAATTTGTTACGAGCTTCCATTTAATAAATTATAATATTCGTTTCGATACCCGAGTAAAAAGTTATCTCCGTTGAAAGTTGTTACTCTTTTTTACCAAATGTTTTTTGTTCTTGAAAATGTGAACAAAATCTCCGTTCTTTTTTTCTACTCAATATTTTTTCAATAAGAGAGATTGATTGAAAATATAAATAAACAAACCTTGATCGGCACCAATATCTCCTTTATAGCTCTATTGAATTAAACCGGAAGTAAGTAAAATGAAAATGGTGAGTCAAAAACTTTAAACAGTAAATAGGTGATGTAAACGATGTTATTTGGGTACAAAAATGATTTTCCTTTCGAGGAAAATGATAATTGTTTAATTTGATAAGAGCTTTAATTTGATATATTATAATAATCGTTTCGATACCTCAGTCAAAATTTAACTCCATTGAAAGTTGTAACTCATATTTACCAAATGTGTTTTCGATTTTGAAAATGTGAACCACATTCATTTTCTTTTTGTCTTCTCTATTTTTTTCAATAAGAGAGATTGATTGAAAATATAAATAAAAAAACCTAGGTCGGCATCAATATCTCCTTTATAGCTCTATTGAATTAAATCGGAAGTAAGTAAAATGAAAATGGTGCGTCAAAATCTTTAAACACTAAATAAGTGATATAAACGATGTTATTTGGGTACAAAAACGATTTTCTTCTTGCGAGACCAAAGCATATAGTCTAATTTGTTACGAGCTTCCATTTAATAACTTATAATATTCGTTTCGACACCCGAGTCAAAAGTTATCTCCGTTGAAAGTTGTTACTCTTTTTTACCAAATGTTTTTTGTTTTTTAAAATGTGAACAACATCTCCGTTCTTTTTTTCTACTTAATATTTTTTCAATAAGAGAGATGGATTGAAAATATAAAAAAACAAACCTAGATCGGCACCAATATCTCCTTTATAGGTCTATTGAATTAAACCGGACGTAAGTAAAATGAAAATAGGGCGTCAAAAACTTTAAATAGTAAATAAGTGATGTAAACGATGTTATTTGGGTACAAAAATGATTTTCCTTTCGAGGAAAATGCATATTGTTTAATTTGATACGAGCATTAATTCGATATATTATAAGATTCGTTTCGATACCCCAGTCAAAAGTCATCTCCGTTGAAAGTTGTAACTCATATTTACCAAATGTGTTTTTGATTTTGAAAATGTGAACAACATTCATTTTCTTTCTTCTCTTCTCTATTTTTTTCAATAAGAGAGATTCATTGAAAATATAAATAAACAAACCTAGGTCAGCAACAATATCTCCTTTATAGCTCTATTGAATTAAACTTGAAGTAAGTAAAATGAAAATGCTCCGTAAAAAACTTTAAACACTAAATAAATGATGTAAACGATGTTATTTGGGTACAAAAACGATTTTTTTCTTGTAAGACCAATACATATTGTGTAATTTGATATGAGATTCCATTTAATAAATTATAATAGTCGTTTCGATACCCGAGTAAAAAGTTATCTCCGTTGAAAGTTGTTACTCTTTTTTACCAAATGTTTTTTGTTCTTGAAAATGTGAACAAAATATCCGTTCTTTTTTTCTACTCAATATTTTTTCAATAAGAGAGATTGATTGAAAATATAAATAAACAAACCTTGATCGGCACCAATATCTCCTTTATAGCTCTATTGAATTAAGCCGGAAGTAAGTAAAATGAAAATGGTGAGTCAAAAACTTTAAACAGTAAATAAGTTATGTAAACGATATAATTTGGGTACAAAAATGATTTTCCTATCGAGGAAAATGATAATTGTTTAATTTGATACGAGCTTTAATTTGATATATTATAATAATCGTTTCGATACCTCAGTGAAAATTTATCTCCGTTGAAAGTTGTAACTCATATTTACCAAATGTGTTTTCGATTTTGAAAATGTGAACCTAATTCATTTTCTTTTTCTCTTCTCTATTTTTTTCAATAAGAGAGATTGATTGAAAATATAAATAAACAAACCTAGGTCGGCACCAATATCTCCTTTATAGGTCTATTGAATTAAACCGGAAGTAAGTAAAATGAAAATGGTGCGTCAAAATCTTTAAACACTAAATAAGTGATATAAACGATGTTATTTGGGTACAAAACGATTTTCTTCTTGCGAGACCAAAGCATATAGTCTAATTTGTTACGAGCTACCATTTAATAAATTATAATATTCGTTTCGATACCCGAGTAAAAAGTTATCTCCGTTGAAAGTTGTTACTCTTTTTTACCAAATGTTTTTTGTTCTTGAAAATGTGAACAAAATCTCCGTTCTTTTTTTCTACTCAATATTTTTTCAATAAGAGAGATTGATTGAAAATATAAATAAACAAACCTTGATCGGCACCAATATCTCCTTTATAGCTCTATTGAATTAAACCGGAAGTAAGTAAAATGAAAATGGTGAGTCAAAAACTTTAAACAGTAAATAGGTGATGTAAACGATGTTATTTGGGTACAAAAATGATTTTCCTATCGAGGAAAATGATAATTGTTTAATTTGATAAGAGCTTTAATTTGATATATTATAATAATCGTTTCGATACCTCAGTCAAAATTTAACTCCATTGAAAGTTGTAACTCATATTTACCAAATGTGTTTTCGATTTTGAAAATGTGAACCACATTCATTTTCTTTTTGTCTTCTCTATTTTTTTCAATAAGAGAGATTGATTGAAAATATAAATAAAAAAACCTAGGTCGGCATCAATATCTCCTTTATAGCTCTATTGAATTAAATCGGAAGTAAGTAAAATGAAAATGGTGCGTCAAAATCTTTAAACACTAAATAAGTGATATAAACGATGTTATTTGGGTACAAAAACGATTTTCTTCTTGCGAGACCAAAGCATATAGTCTAATTTGTTACGAGCTTCCATTTAATAACTTATAATATTCGTTTCGACACCCGAGTCAAAAGTTATCTCCGTTGAAAGTTGTTACTCTTTTTTACCAAATGTTTTTTGTTTTTTAAAATGTGAACAAAATCTCCGTTCTTTTTTTCTACTCAATATTTTTTCAATAAGAGAGATGGATTGAAAATATAAAAAAACAAACCTAGATCGGCACCAATATCTCCTTTATAGGTCTATTGAATTAAACCGGACGTAAGTAAAATGAAAATAGGGCGTCAAAAACTTTAAATAGTAAATAAGTGATGTAAACGATGTTATTTGGGAACAAAAATGATTTTCCTTTCGAGGAAAATGCATATTGTTTAATTTGATACGAGCATTAATTCGATATATTATAAGATTCGTTTCGATACCCCAGTCAAAAGTCATCTCCGTTGAAAGTTGTAACTCATATTTACCAAATGTGTTTTTGATTTTGAAAATGTGAACAACATTCATTTTCTTTCTTCTCTTCTCTATTTTTTTCAATAAGAGAGATTCATTGAAAATATAAATAAACAAACCTAGGTCAGCAACAATATCTCCTTTATAGCTCTATTGAATTAAACTTGAAGTAAGTAAAATGAAAATGCTCCGTAAAAAACTTTAAACACTAAATAAATGATGTAAACGATGTTATTTGGGTACAAAAACGATTTTTTTCTTGTAAGACCAATACATATTGTGTAATTTGATATGAGATTCCATTTAATAAATTATAATAGTCGGTTCGATACCCGAGTAAAAAGTTATCTCCGTTGAAAGTTGTTACTCTCTTTTACCAAATGTTTTTTGTTCTTGAAAATGTGAACAAAATATCCGTTCTTTTTTTCTACTCAATATTTTTTCAATAAGAGAGATTGATTGAAAATATAAATAAACAAACCTTGATCGGCACCAATATCTCCTTTATAGCTCTATTGAATTAAACCGGAAGTAAGTAAAATGAAAATGGTGAGTCAAAAACTTTAAACAGTAAATAAGTTATGTAAACGATATAATTTGGGTACAAAAATGATTTTCCTATCGAGGAAAATGATAATTGTTTAATTTGATACGAGCTTTAATTTGATATATTATAATAATCGTTTCGATACCTCAGTGAAAATTTATCTCCGTTGAAAGTTGTAACTCATATTTACCAAATGTGTTTTCGATTTTGAAAATGTGAACCTAATTCATTTTCTTTTTCTCTTCTCTATTTTTTTCAATAAGAGAGATTGATTGAAAATATAAATAAACAAACCTAGGTCGGCACCAATATCTCCTTTATAGGTCTATTGAATTAAACCGGAAGTAAGTAAAATGAAAATGGTGCGTCAAAATCTTTAAATAGTAAATAAGTGATGTAAACGATGTTATTTGGGTACAAAAATGATTTTCCTTTCGAGGAAAATGCATATTGTTTAATTTGATACGAGCATTAATTCGATATATTATAAGATTCGTTTCGATACCCCAGTCAAAAGTCATCTCCGTTGAAAGTTGTAACTCATATTTACCAAATGTGTTTTTGATTTTGAAAATGTGAACAACATTCATTTTCTTTCTTCTCTTCTCTATTTTTTTCAATAAGAGAGATTCATTGAAAATATAAATAAACAAACCTAGGTCAGCAACAATATCTCCTTTATAGCTCTATTGAATTAAACTTGAAGTAAGTAAAATGAAAATGCTCCGTAAAAAACTTTAAACACTAAATAAATGATGTAAACGATGTTATTTGGGTACAAAAACGATTTTTTTCTTGTAAGACCAATACATATTGTGTAATTTGATATGAGATTCCATTTAATAAATTATAATAGTCGTTTCGATACCCGAGTAAAAAGTTATCTCCGTTGAAAGTTGTTACTCTTTTTTACCAAATGTTTTTTGTTCTTGAAAATGTGAACAAAATCTCCGTTCTTTTTTTCTACTCAATATTTTTTCAATAAGAGAGATTGATTGAAAATATAAATAAACAAACCTTGATCGGCACCAATATCTCCTTTATAGCTCTATTGAATTAAACCGGAAGTAAGTAAAATGAAAATGGTGAGTCAAAAACTTTAAACCGTAAATAGGTGATGTAAACGATGTTATTTGGGTACAAAAATGATTTTCCTATCGAGGAAAATGATAATTGTTTAATTTGATAAGAGCTTTAATTTGATATATTATAATAATCGTTTCGATACCTCAGTCAAAATTTAACTCCATTGAAAGTTGTAACTCATATTTACCAAATGTGTTTTCGATTTTGAAAATGTGAACCACATTCATTTTCTTTTTGTCTTCTCTATTTTTTTCAATAAGAGAGATTGATTGAAAATATAAATAAAAAAACCTAGGTCGGCATCAATATCTCCTTTATAGGTCTATTGAATTAAACCGGAAGTAAGTAAAATGAAAATGGTGCGTCAAAATCTTTAAACACTAAATAAGTGATATAAACGATGTTATTTGGGTACAAAAACGATTTTCTTCTTGCGAGACCAAAGCATATAGTCTAATTTGTTACGAGCTTCCATTTAATAACTTATAATATTCGTTTCGACACCCGAGTCAAAAGTTATCTCCGTTGAAAGTTGTTACTCTTTTTTACCAAATGTTTTTTGTTCTTGAAAATGTGAACAAAATCTCCGTTCTTTTTTTCTACTCAATATTTTTTCAATAAGAGAGATTGATTGAAAATATAAATAAACAAACCTTGATCGGCACCAATATCTCCTTTATAGCTCTATTGAATTAAACCGGAAGTAAGTAAAATGAAAATGGTGAGTCAAAAACTTTAAACAGTAAATAAGTGATGTAAACGATGTTATTTGGGTACAAAAATGATTTTCCTATCGAGGAAAATGATAATTGTTTAATTTGATAAGAGCTTTAATTTTGATATATTATAATAATCGTTTCGATACCTCAGTCAAAATTTATCTCCATTGAAAGTTGTAACTCATATTTACCAAATGTGTTTTCTATTTTGAAAATGTGAACCACATTCATTTTCTTTTTGTCTTCTCTATTTTTTTCAATAAGAGAGATTGATTGAAAATATAAATAAAAAAACCTAGGTCGGCATCAATATCTCCTTTATAGCTCTATTGAATTAAATCGGAAGTAAGTAAAATGAAAATGGTGCGTCAAAATCTTTAAACACTAAATAAGTGATGTAAACGATGTTATTTGGGTACAAAAACGATTTTCTTCTTGCGAGACCAATGCATATTGTCTAATTTGATACGAGCTTCCATTTAATAAATTATAATATTCGTTTCGACACCCGAGTCAAAAGTTATCTCCGTTGAAAGTTGTTACTCTTTTTTACCAAATGTTTTTTGTTTTTTAAAATGTGAACAACATCTCCGTTCTTTTTTTCTACTTAATATTTTTTCAATAAGAGAGATGGATTGAAAATATAAAAAAACAAACCTAGATCGGCACCAATATCTCCTTTATAGGTCTATTGAATTAAACCGGACGTAAGTAAAATGAAAATAGGGCGTCAAAAACTTTAAATAGTAAATAAGTGATGTAAACGATGTTATTTGGGTACAAAAATGATTTTCCTTTCGAGGAAAATGCATATTGTTTAATTTGATACGAGCATTAATTCGATATATTATAAGATTCGTTTCGATACCCCAGTCAAAAGTCATCTCCGTTGAAAGTTGTAACTCATATTTACCAAATGTGTTTTCGATTTTGAAAATGTGAACCTAATTCATTTTCTTTTTCTCTTCTCTATTTTTTTCAATAAGAGAGATTGATTGAAAATATAAATAAACAAACCTAGGTCGGCACCAATATCTCCTTTATAGGTCTATTGAATTAAACCGGAAGTAAGTAAAATGAAAATGGTGCGTCAAAATCTTTAAACACTAAATAAGTGATATAAACGATGTTATTTGGGTACAAAAACGATTTTCTTCTTGCGAGACCAAAGCATATAGTCTAATTTGTTACGAGCTTCCATTTAATAAATTATAATATTCGTTTCGATACCCGAGTAAAAAGTTATCTCCGTTGAAAGTTGTTACTCTTTTTTACCAAATGTTTTTTGTTCTTGAAAATGTGAACAAAATATCCGTTCTTTTTTTCTACTCAATATTTTTTCAATAAGAGAGATTGATTGAAAATATAAATAAAGAAACCTTGATCGGCACCAATATCTCCTTTATAGCTCTATTGAATTAAACCGGAAGTAAGTAAAATGAAAATGGTGAGTCAAAAACTTTAAACAGTAAATAAGTTATGTAAACGATATAATTTGGGTACAAAAATGATTTTCCTATCGAGGAAAATGATAATTGTTTAATTTGATACGAGCTTTAATTTGATATATTATAATAATCGTTTCGATACCTCAGTGAAAATTTATCTCCGTTGAAAGTTCTAACTCATATTTACCAAATGTGTTTTCGATTTTGAAAATGTGAACCTAATTCATTTTCTTTTTCTCTTCTCTATTTTTTTCAATAAGAGAGATTGATTGAAAATATAAATAAACAAACCTAGGTCGGCACCAATATCTCCTTTATAGGTCTATTGAATTAAACCGGAAGTAAGTAAAATGAAAATGGTGCGTCAAAATCTTTAAACACTAAATAAGTGATATAAACGATGTTATTTGGGTACAAAAACGATTTTCTTCTTGCGAGACCAAAGCATATAGTCTAATTTGTTACGAGCTTCCATTTTATAAATTATAATATTCGTTTCGATACCCGAGTAAAAAGTTATCTCCGTTGAAAGTTGTTACTCTTATTTACCAAATGTTTTTTGTTTTTTAAAATGTGAACAACATCTCCGTTCTTTTTTTCTACTTAATATTTTTTCAATAAGAGAGATTGATTGAAAATATAAATAAAAAAACCTAGGTCGGCATCAATATCTCCTTTACAGCTCTATTGAATTAAATCGGAAGTAAGTAAAATGAAAATGGTGCGTCAAAATCTTTAAACACTAAATAAGTGATGTAAACGATGTTATTTGGGTACAAAAATGATTTTTTTCTTGCGAGACCAATGCATATTGTCTAATTTGATACGAGCTTCCATTTTATAAATTATAATATTCATTTTGATACCCGAGTAAAAAGTTATCTCCGTTGAAAGTTGTTACTCTTATTTACCAAATGTTTTTTGTTTTTTAAAATGTGAACAACATCTCCGTTCTTTTTTTCTATTTAATATTTTTTCAATAAGAGAGATGGATTGAAAATATAAAAAAACAAACCTAGATCGGCACCAATATCTCCTTTATAGGTCTATTGAATTAAACCGGACGTAAGTAAAATGAAAATAGTGCGTCAAAAACTTTAAATAGTAAATAAGTGATGTAAACGATGTTATTTGGGTACAAAAATGATTTTCCTTTCGAGGAAAATGCATATTGTTTAATTCGATACGAGCATTAATTCGATATATTATAAGATTCGTTTCGATACCCCAGTCAAAAGTCATCTCCGTTGAAAGTTGTAACTCATATTTACCAAATGTGTTTTTGATTTTGAAAATGTGAACAACATTCATTTTCTTTCTTCTCTTCTCTATTTTTTTCAATAAGAGAGATTCATTGAAAATATAAATAAACAAACCTAGGTCAGCACCAATATCTCCTTTATAGCTCTATTGAATTAAACTTGAAGTAAGTAAAATGAAAATGCTGCGTAAAAAACTTTAAACACTAAATAAGAGATGTAAACGATGTTATTTGGGTACAAAAACGACTTTTCTCTTGCGAGACCAATACGTATTGTGTAATTTGATATGAGATTCCATTTAATAAATTATAATAGTCGTTTCGATACCCGAGTAAAAAGTTATCTCCGTTGAAAGTTGTTACTCTTATTTACCAAATCTTTTTTTGTTTTTGAAAATTTGAACAACAACTGCGTTCTTTTTTTCTACACAATATTTTTTCAATAAGAGAGATTGATTGAAAATATAAAAAAAACAAACCTAGATCGGCACCCATATCTCCTTTATAGGTCTATTGAATTAAACTGGAAGTAAGTAAAATGAAAATGGTGCGTCAAAATCTTTAAACACTAAATAAGTGATATAAACGATGTTATTTGGGTACAAAAACGATTTTTTTCTTGCGAGACCAAAGCATATTGTCTAATTTGTTACGAGCTTCCATTTAATAAATTATAATATTCGTTTCGATACCCGAGTAAAAAGTTATCTCCGTTGAAAGTTGTTACTCTTTTTTACCAAATGTTTTTTGTTCTTGAAAATGTGAACAAAATCTCCGTTCTTTTTTTCTACTCAATATTTTTTCAATAAGAGAGATTGATTGAAAATATAAATAAACAAACCTTGATCGGCACCAAGATCTCCTTTATAGCTCTATTGAATTAAACCGGAAGTAAGTAAAATGAAAATGGTGAGTCAAAAACTTTAAACAGTAAATAAGTGATGTAAACGATGTTATTTGGGTACAAAAATGATTTTCCTATCGAGGAAAATGGTAATTGTTTAATTTGATACGAGCTTTAATTTGATATATTATAATAATCGTTTCGATACCTCAGTCAAAATTTATCTCCATTGAAAGTTGTAACTCATATTTACCAAATGTGTTTTCTATTTTGAAAAGGTGAACCACATTCATTTTCTTTTTCTCTTCTCTATTTTTTTCAATAAGAGAGATTGATTGAAAATATAAATAAAAAAACCTAGGTCGGCATCAATATCTCCTTTATAGCTCTATTGAATTAAATCGGAAGTAAGTAAAATGAAAATGGTGCGTCAAAATCTTTAAACACTAAATAAGTGATGCAAACGATGTTAGTTGGGTACAAAAACGATTTTTTTCTTGCGAGACCAATGCATATTGTCTAATTTGATACGAGCTTCCATTTTATAAATTATAATATTCATTTCGATACCCGAGGAAAAAGTTATCTCCGTTGAAAGTTGTTAATCTTATTTACCAAATGTTTTTTGTTTTTTAAAATGTGAACAACATCTCCGTTCTTTTTTTCTACTTAATATTTTTTGAATAAGAGAGATTGATTGAAAATATAAATAAAAAAACCAAGGTCGGCATCAATATCTCCTTTATAGCTCTATTGAATTAAATCGGAAGTAAGTAAAATGAAAATGGTGCGTCAAAATCTTTAAACACTAAATAAGTGATGTAAACGATGTTATTTGGGTACAAAAACGATTTTTTTCTTGCGAGACCAATGCATATTGTCTAATTTGATACGAGCTTCCATTTAATAAATTATAATATTCATTTCGATACCCGAGTAAAAAGTTATCTCCGTTGAAAGTTGTTACTCTTTTTTACCAAATGTTTTTTGTTCTTGAAAATGTGAACAAAATCTCCGTTCTTTTTTTCTACTCAATATTTTTTCAATAAGAGAGATTGATTGAAAATATAAAAAAACAAACCTAGATCGGCACCCATATCTCCTTTATAGGTCTATTGAATTAAACTGGAAGTAAGTAAAATGAAAATGGTGCGTCAAAATCTTTAAACACTAAATAAGTGATATAAACGATGTTATTTGGGTACAAAAACGATTTTTTTCTTGCGAGACCAAAGCATATTGTCTAATTTGTTACGAGCTTCCATTTAATAAATTATAATATTCGTTTCGATACCCGAGTAAAAAGTTATCTCCGTTGAAAGTTGTTACTCTTTTTTACCAAATGTTTTTTGTTCTTGAAAATGTGAACAAAATCTCCGTTCTTTTTTTCTACTCAATATTTTTTCAATAAGAGAGATTGATTGAAAATATAAATAAACAAACCTTGATCGGCACCAATATCTCCTTTATAGCTGTATTGAATTAAACCGGAAGTAAGTAAAATGAAAATAGTGAGTCAAAAACTTTAAACAGTAAATAAGTGATGTAAACGATGTTATTTGGGTACAAAAATGATTTTCCTATCGAGGAAAATGATAATTGTTTAATTTGATACGAGCTTAAATTTGATATATTATAATAATCGTTTCGATACCTCAGTCAAAATTTATCTCCATTGAAAGTTGTAACTCATATTTACCAAATGTGTTTTCTATTTTGAAAATGTGAACCACATTCATTTTCTTTTTCTCTTCTCTATTTTTTTCAATAAGAGAGATTGATTGAAAATATAAATAAAAAAACCTAGGTCGGCATCAATATCTCCTTTATAGCTCTATTGAATTAAATCGGAAGTAAGTAAAATGAAAATGGTGCGTCAAAATCTTTAAACACTAAATAAGTGATGCAAACGATGTTAGTTGGGTACAAAAACGATTTTTTTCTTGCGAGACCAATGCATATTGTCTAATTTGATACGAGCTTCCATTTTATAAATTATAATATTCATTTCGATACCCGAGGAAAAATTTATCTCCGTTGAAAGTTGTTACTCTTATTTACCAAATGTTTTTTGTTTTTTAAAATGTGAACATGATGAACGAAAACCGGCATCGCCGATCTTCGCAAATACTTTGGTTTTAATATTTATAAAACTCTCGCAAGTGCACGAATCATTTCGAAGAAAATGATAAGTATACTCCCAAGGTCGATCTAAGGAAGGAATGTATGTGGTTTTATTCAAACTTTTAAAAACGAAATTAAATCCTAAACATCCTGTCACGATAGTTTGGTTTTTGTGTTCCTAATCTAATAACATAAAATAAACATATATACAGATTAATTAAATATAATCTAATAACATAAAAATAAACATAGATACAAATTCAATAAATAATTATCTAAAAATAAACATATATACAGATTCAATAAATATTCATGCAAATTTTATCATTTATATTAGCGGAGTATTTATGGATATAATAACTAAATTAATTATGCTTGCTCATATTATCTAGGTTATTAAAGATATAAATTGATATTTTATTGATTCTCTCTTTTTTTATATAAATACCACCTTTGGTGGGGTTAGATATTCTTTGTTAACTAAACAAATCAATTAACACCTATGGGTGGGGTTGATAACTAATATGCTTAATTAAATTAATTCCTTTTTCTAAGAGATTGAAAATGAATCATTTAAATGCCACCTTTGGTGGGGTTAGACAGTTTAAACTTTATTCAAGGTGTCCAAATTAAACATAAGAATTTAATTATCCGAGTACTAACTTTCAAGTTTTAAAACCACTATTGAAAACATGTTGTCAATACATTTTCACATAATAATTCTTATAAAAACTTTTGAAATAGAGTTTCACTCTAACTACCGGGCGATTGTACCAACAAATAAAAGAGCACTACTCTAAATTAGACCGGATAACTAAACCTTAAAATCTAATTTTCAGTTTTAAGTTTGTAATGAAAAATAATATGTTTCTCTCTAACATTCTTAATATAAAATCTTGAATAAAAACAAAATCAATTCATTTTAGAAATTTTCACCTATTTAATATTTCGCAAGCATAACAACGTTATTATTATATCATGTTTATAAACAGCTAGCAGAGTTAAATTTAATCATAGACAAATTAAATATAACATGTAAGAATAAAGCATAAAAATAACTGTAAAGAAAATAAAATCCTTACAGAACTTCGACGCTATTCCCGTTGCTAGAAAACCTCCGAGCGGAATTTGCACTTCCATATATTGAATCAAAAACTAAATTATTACAAAAACATTACAAGTTCCTCTCAAAAAGAGAAGAACACTAAAACTAAGAGAATTGAACTAAAAACTAAGAAGGAAACTAAGAAAAACTTAGAAACTAAGAAAGAAACTAAGGAAAACTCAAAAAAAACTAAGAAATGAGAGAAAGAAAGAAGAGAGAAGTGTGGTTTGAAGGTGTGATTTGAAGTGAATGGAAGGGGGGTATTTATAGGTGAGGATGGAGAGAAAAAATGAGTAAAAAAATGTTAAAAAAATATTAAAAAATGTAAAAACGCGTATTGGAATTGCTGATGTCATCAATGACGTCAGCATGACGTCACAGGGGCGGCTGCACGTGAAAAATGGGGCGAAAACGCGTTGGGCGCGCGGAGTGGGGCGCTGGGGCGCGCGCGGCTGGGCGCTGGGGCGCTGGGGCGCTGGGCTGCGCGCACGGCTGGGCTGCGGCGCGCGATTTCCGTCTTTTTGACATTTTTGACCTTTTCGACCCATTTCGTCCGATTTTTCCATGTTTGTTGACCTTTTCTCACTTATTTATTGATATATTTGTGATGTATTGCTTCAAATATTCCTCTTTGAGTCTTTACATTGCGTTTTTAAGCCAAAATACCTGAAAAACAATAAAAATACCCGTGATTCCGAAAAAGACAAATTTATATAAATATATGATAAAACATATAAATATATGTATTTTTAATCAATTAAGGTACATAAAATCATGGTTATTTTAGTGCTTTTTGAGCACTCATCAGAACAACATCTCCGTTCTTTTTTTCTACTTAATATTTTTTGAATAAGAGAGATTGATTGAAAATATAAATAAAAAAACCAAGGTCGGCATCAATATCTCCTTTATAGCTCTATTGAATTAAATCGGAAGTAAGTAAAATGAAAATGGTGCGTCAAAATCTTTAAACACTAAATAAGTGATGTAAACGATGTTATTTGGGTACAAAAACGATTTTTTTCTTGCGAGACCAATGCATATTGTCTAATTTGATACGAGCTTCCATTTTATAAATTATAATATTCATTTCGATACCCGAGTAAAAAGTTATCTCCGTTGAAAGTTGTTACTCTTATTTACCAAATGTTTTTTGTTTCTTAAAATGTGAACAACATCTCCATTCTTTTTTTCTACTTAATATTTTTTCAATAAGAGAGATTGATTGAAAATATAAAAAAACAAACCTAGATCGGCACCAATATCTCCTTTATAGGTCTATTGAATTAAACCGGACGTAAGTAAAATGAAAATAGTGCGTCAAAAACTTTAAATAGTAAATAAGTGATGTAAACGATGTTATTTGGGTACAAAAATGATTTTCCTTTCGAGGAAAATGCATATTGTTTAATTTGATACGAGCATTAATTCGATATATTATAAGATTCGTTTCGATACCCCAGTCAAAAGTCATCTCCGTTGAAAGTTGTAACTCATATTTACCAAATGTGTTTTTGATTTTGAAAATGTGAACAACATTCATTTTCTTTCTTCTCTTCTCTATTTTTTTCAATAAGAGAGATTCATTGAAAATATAAATAAACAAACCTAGGTCAGCACCAATATCTCCTTTATAGCTCTATTGAATTAAACTTGAAGTAAGTAAAATGAAAATGCTGCGTAAAAAACTTTAAACACTAAATAAATGATGTAAACGATGTTATTTGGGTACAAAAACGATTTTTTTCTTGTAAGACCAATACATATTGTGTAATTTGATATGAGATTCCATTTAATAAATTATAATAGTCGTTTCGATACCCGAGTAAAAAGTTATCTCCGTTGAAAGTTGTTACTCTTTTTTACCAAATGTTTTTTGTTCTTGAAAATGTGAACAAAATATCCGTTCTTTTTTTCTACTCAATATTTTTTCAATAAGAGAGATTGATTGAAAATATAAATAAACAAACCTTGATCGGCACCAATATCTCCTTTATAGCTCTATTGAATTAAACCGGAAGTAAGTAAAATGAAAATGGTGAGTCAAAAACTTTAAACAGTAAATAAGTTATGTAAACGATGTTATTTGGGTACAAAAATGATTTTCCTATTGAGGAAAATTATAATTGTTTAATTTGATACGAGCTTTAATTTGATATATTATAATAATCGTTTCGATACCTCAGTGAAAATTTATCTCCGTTGAAAGTTGTAACTCATATTTATCAAATGTGTTTTCGATTTTGAAAATGTGAACCTAATTCATTTTCTTTTTCTCTTCTCTATTTTTTTCAATAAGAGAGATTGATTGAAATTATAAATAAACAAACCTAGGTCGGCACCAATATCTCCTTTATAGCTCTATTGAATTAAACCTAAAGTAAGTAAAATGAAAATGCTGCGTCAAAAACTTTAAACACTAATTAAATGATGTAAACAATGTTATTTGGGTACAAAAACGAATTTTCTCTTGCGAGACCAATGCGTATTGTGTAATTTGATACGAGCTTCAATTTCATAAATTATAATATTCGTTTCGATACCCGAGTAAAAGGTTATCTCCGTTGAAAGTTGTTACTCTTATTTACCAAATGTTTTTTTGTTTTTGAAAATTTCAACAACATCTCCGTTCTTTTTTTCTACACAATATTTTTTCAATAAGAGAGATTGATTGAAAATATAAAAAAACAAACCTAGATCGGCACCAATATCTCCTTTATAGGTCTATTGAATTAAACCGGAAGTAAGTAAAATGAAAATGGTGCGTCAAAATCTTTAAACACTAAATAAGTGATATAAACGATGTTATTTGGGTACAAAAACGATTTTTTTCTTGCGAGACCAAAGCATATTGTCTAATTTGTTATGAGCTTCCATTTAATAAATTATAATATTCGTTTCGATACCCGAGTAAAAAGTTATCTCCGTTGAAAGTTGTTACTCTTTTTTACCGAATGTTTTTTGTTCTTGAAAATGTGAACAAAATCTCCGTTCTTTTTTTCTACTCAATATTTTTTCAATAAGAGAGATTGATTGAAAATATAAATAAACAAACCTTGATCGGCACCAAGATCTCCTTTATAGCTCTATTGAAATAAACCGGAAGTAAGTAAAATGAAAATGGTGAGTCAAAAACTTTAAACAGTAAATAAGTGATGTAAACGATGTTATTTGGGTACAAAAATGTTTTTCCTATCAAGGAAAATGATAATTGTTTAATTTGATACGAGCTTTAATTTGATATATTATAATAATCGTTTCGATACCTCAGTCAAAATTTGTCTCCATTGAAAGTTGTAACTCATATTTACCAAATGTGTTTTCTATTTTGAAAATGTGAACCACATTCATTTTCTTTTTCTCTGCTCTATTTTTTTCAATAAGAGAGATTGATTGAAAATATAAATAAAAAAACCTAGGTCGGCATCAATATCTCCTTTATAGATCTATTGAATTAAATCGGAAGTAAAATGAAAATGGTGCGTCAAAATCTTTAAACACTAAATAAGTGATGTAAACGATGTTATTTGAATACAAAAACGATTTTTTTCTTGCAAGACCAATGCATATTGTCTAATTTGATACGAGCTTCCATTTAATAAATTATAATATTCATTTCGATACCCGAGTAAAAAGTTATCTCCGTTGAAAGTTGTTACTCTTATTTACCAAATGTTTTTTTGTTTTTTAAAATGTGAACAACATCTCCGTTCTTTTTTTCTACTTAATATTTTTTCAATAAGAGAGATTGATTGAAAATATAAAAAAACAAACCTAGATCGGCACCAATATCTCCTTTATAGGTCTATTGAATTAAACCGGACGTAAGTAAAATGAAAATAGTGCGTCAAAAACTTTAAATAGTAAATAAGTGATGTAAACGATGTTATTTGGGTACAAAAATGATTTTCCTTTCGAGGAAAATGCATATTGTTTAATTTGATACGAGCATTAATTCGATATATTATAAGATTCGTTTCGATACCCCAGTCAAATGTCATCTCCGTTGAAAGTTGTAACTCATATTTACCAAATGTGTTTTTGATTTTGAAAATGTGAACCACATTCATTTTCTTTTTCTCTTCTCTATTTTTTTAATAAGAGAGATTGATTGAAAATATAAATAAAAAAACCTAGGTCGGCATCAATATCTCCTTTATAGCTCTATTGAATTAAATCGGAAGTAAGTAAAATGAAAATGGTGCGTCAAAATCTTTAAACACTCAATAAGTGATGTAAACGATGTTATTTGGGTACAAAAACGATTTTTTTCTTGCGAGACCAATGCATATTGTCTAATTTGATACGAGCTTCCATTTAATAAATTATAATATTCATTTCGATACCCGAGTAAAAAGTTATCTCCGTTGAAAGTTGTTACTCTTATTTACCAAATGTTTTTTTGTTTTTGAAAATTTGAATAACATTCATTTTCTTTTTCTCTTCTCTATTTTTTTCAATAAGAGAGATTGATTGAAAATATAAATAAAAAAACCTAAGTCGGCATCAATATCTTCTTTATAGCTCTATTGAATTAAATCGGAAGTAAGTAAAATGAAAATGCTGCGTCAAAAACATTAAACACTAATTAAATGATGTAAACAATGTTATTTGGGTACAAAAATGATTTTTTTCTTGCGAGACCAAAGCATATTGTCTAATTTGATACGAGCCTCCATTTAATAAATTATAATATTCATTTCGATACCCGAGTAAAAAGTTATCTCCGTTGAAAGTTGTTAATCTTATTTACCAAATGTTTTTTGTTTTTTAAAATGTGAACAACATCTCCGTTCTTTTTTTCTACTTAATATTTTTTCAATAAGAGAGATTGATTGAAAATATAAAAAAACAAACCTAGATCGGCACCAATATCTCCTTTATAGGTCTATTGAATTAAACCGGACGTAAGTAAAATGAAAATAGTGCGTCAAAAACTTTAAATAGTAAATAAGTGATGTAAACGATGTTATTTGGGTACAAAAATGATTTTCCTTTCGAGGAAAATGCATATTGTTTAATTTGATACGAGCATTAATTCGATATATTATAAGATTCGTTTCGATACCCCAGTCAAAAGTCATCTCCGTTAAAAGTTGTAACTCATATTTACCAAATGTGTTTTTGATTTTGAAAATGTGAACCACATTCATTTTCTTTCTTCTCTTCTCTATTTTTTTCAATAAGAGAGATTCATTGAAAATATAAATAAACAAACCTAGGTCGGCACCAATATCTCCTTTATAGTTCTATTGAATTAAACTTGAAGTAAGTAAAATGAAAATGCTGCGTAAAAAACTTTAAACACTAAATAAATGATGTAAACGATGTTATATGGGTACAAAAACGATTTTTTTCTTGTAAGACCAATACATATTGTGTAATTTGATATGAGATTCCATTTAATAAATTATAATATTTGTTTCGATACCCCAGTCGAAAGTCATCTCCGTTGAAAGTTGTAACACATATTTACCAAATGTGTTTTTGATTTTGAAAATGTGAGCAACATTCATTTTCATTTTTCTCTTCTCTATTTTTTTCAATAAGTGAGTTTGATTGAAAATATAAACAAACAAACCTAGGTCGGCACCAATATCTCCTTTATAGCTCTCTTGAATTAAACCGGAAGTAAGTAAAATGAAAATGGTGCGTCAAAATCTTTAAAGACTAAATAAGTGATGTAAACGATGTTATTTGGGTACAAAAACGATTTTTTTCTTGTGAGACCAATACATATTGTGTAATTTGATATGAGATTCCATTTAATAAATTATAATTGTCGTTTCGATACCCGAGTAAAAAGACATCTCTGTTGAAAGTTGTTACTCTTATTTACCAAATGTTTTTTTGTGTTTGAAAATGTGAACAAAATCTCCGTTCTTTTTTTCTACTCAACATTTTTTCAATAAGAGAGATTGATTGAAAATATAAAAAACAAACCTTGATCGGCACCAATATCTCCTTTATAGCTCTATTGAATTAAGCCGGAAGTAAGTAAAATGAAAATGGTACGTCAAAAACTTTAAACAGTAAATAAGTGATGTAAACGATGTTATTTGGGTACAAAAATGATTTTCCTTTTGAGGAAAATGCATATGGTTTAATTTGATACGAGCTTTCATTTGATATATTATAATAATCGTTTTGATACCTCAGTCAAAATTTATCTCCGTTGAAAGTTGTAACTCATATTCACCAAATGTGTTTTCGATTTTGAAAATGTGAACCTAATTCATTTTCTTTTTCTCTTCTCTATTTTTTTCAATAAGAGAGATTGATTGAAAATATAAATAAACAAACCTAGGTCGGCACCAATATCTCCTTTATAGCTCTATTGAATTAAATCGGAAGTAAGTAAAATGAAAATGGTGCGTCAAAATCTTTAAACACTAAATAAGTGATGTAAACGATGTTATTTGGGTAGAAAAACTATTTTTTTCTTGCGAGACCAATGCATATTGTCTAATTTGATACGAGCTTCCATTTTATAAATTATAATATTCATTTCGATACCCGAGTAAAAAGTTATCTCCGTTGAAAGTTGTTACTCTTATTTACCAAATGTTTTTTTTTCTTAAAATGTGAACAACATCTCCATTCTTTTTTTCTACTTAATATTTTTTCAATAAGAGAGATTGATTGAAAATATAAAAAAACAAACCTAGATCGGCACCAATATCTCCTTTATAGGTCTATTGAATTAAACCGGACGTAAGTAAAATGAAAATAGTGCGTCAAAAACTTTAAATAGTAAATAAGTGATGTAAACGATGTTATTTGGGTACAAAAATGATTTTCCTTTCGAGGAAAATGCATATTGTTTAATTTGATACGAGCATTAATTCGATATATTATAAGATTCGTTTCGATACCCCAGTCAAAAGTCATCTCCGTTGAAAGTTGTAACTCATATTTACCAAATGTGTTTTTGATTTTGAAAATGTGAACAACATTCATTTTCTTTCTTCTCTTCTCTATTTTTTTCAATAAGAGAGATTCATTGAAAATATAAATAAACAAACCTAGGTCAGCACCAATATCTCCTTTATAGCTCTATTGAATTAAACTTGAATTAAGTAAAATGAAAATGCTGCGTAAAAAACTTTAAACACTAAATAAATGATGTAAACGATGTTATTTGGGTACAAAAACGATTTTTTTCTTGTAAGACCAATACATATTGTGTAATTTGATATGAGATTCCATTTAATAAATTATAATAGTCGTTTCGATACCCGAGTAAAAAGTTATCTCCGTTGAAAGTTGTTACTCTTTTTTACCAAATGTTTTTTGTTCTTGAAAATGTGAACAAAATATCCGTTCTTTTTTTCTACTCAATATTTTTTCAATAAGAGAGATTGATTGAAAATATAAATAAACAAACCTTGATCGGCACCAATATCTCCTTTATAGCTCTATTGAATTAAACCGGAAGTAAGTAAAATGAAAATGGTGAGTCAAAAACTTTAAACAGTAAATAAGTTATGTAAACGATGTTATTTGGGTACAAAAATGATTTTCCCATTGAGGAAAATGATAATTGTTTAATTTGATACGAGCTTTAATTTGATATATTATAATAATCGTTTCGATACCTCAGTGAAAATTTATCTCCGTTGAAAGTTGTAACTCATATTTACCAAATGTGTTTTCGATTTTGAAAATGTGAACCACATTCATTTTCTTTTTCTCTTCTCTATTTTTTTCAATAAGAGAGATTGATTGAAAATATAAATAAAAAAACCTAGGTCGGCATCAATATCTCCTTTATAGCTCTATTGAATTAAACCTAAAGTAAGTAAAATGAAAATGCTGTGTCAAAAACTTTAAACACTAATTAAATGATGTAAACAATGTTATTTGGGTACAAAAACGACTTTTCTCTTGCGAGACCAATGCGTATTGTGTAATTTGATACGAACTTCAATTTCATAAATTATAATATTCGTTTCGATACCCGAGTAAAAAGTTATCTCCGTTGAAAGTTGTTACTCTTATTTACCAAATGTTTTTTTGTTTTTGAAAATTTGAACAACATCTCCGTTCTTTTTTTCTACACAATATTTTTTCAATAAGAGAGATTGATTGAAAATATAAACAAACAAACCTAGGTCGGCACCAATATCTCATTTATAGCTCTCTTGAATTAAACAGGAAGTAAGTAAAATGAAAATGGTGCGTCAAAATTTTTAAACACTAAATAAGTGATGTAAACGATGTTATTTGGGTACAAAAACGATTTTTTTCTTGTGAGACCAATACATATTGTGTAATTTGATATGAGATTCCATTTAATAAATTATAATATTCGTTTCGATACCCGAGTAAAAAGATATCTCTGTTGAAAGTTGTTACTCTTATTTACCAAATATTTTTTTGTTTTTGAAAATGTGAACAAAATCTCCGTTCTTTTTTTCTACTCAATATTTTTTCAATAAGAGAGATTGATTGAAAATATAAAAAACAAACCTTCATCGGCACCAATATCTCCTTTATAGTTCTATTGAATTAAGCCGGAAGTAAGTAAAATGAAAATGGTACGTCAAAAACTTTAAACAGTAAATAAGTGATGTAAACGATGTTATTTGGGTACAAAAATAATTTTCCTTTTGAGGAAAATGCATATGGTTTAATTTGATACGATCTTTAATTTGATATATTATAATAATCGTTTTGATACCTCAGTCAAAATTTATCTCCGTTGAAAGTTGTAACTCATATTTACCAAATGTGTTTTCGATTTTGAAAATGTGAACCACATTCATTTTCTTTTTCTCTTCTCTATTTTTTTCAATAAGAGAGATTGATTGAAAATATAAATAAAAAAACCTAGGTCGGCATCAATATCTCCTTTATAGCTCTATTGAATTAAACCTAAACTAAGTAAAATGAAAATGCTGCGTCAAAAACTTTAAACACTAATTAAATGATGTAAACAATGTTATTTGGGTACAAAAACGACTTTTCCCTTGCGAGACCAATGCGTATTGTGTAATTTGATACGAGCTTCAATTTCATAAATTATAATATTCGTTTCGATACCCGAGTAAAAAGTTATCTCCGTTGAAAGTTGTTACTCTTATTTACCAAATGTTTTTTTGTTCTTGAAAATTTGAACAACATCTCCTTTCTTTTTTTGTACACAATATTTTTTCAATAAGAGAGATTGATTGAAAATATAAAAAAACAAACCTAGATCGGCACCAATATCTCCTTTATAGGTCTATTGAATTAAACCGGAAGTAAGTAAAATGAAAATGGTGCGTCAAAATCTTTAAACACTAAATAAGTGATATAAACGATGTTATTTGGGTAAAAAACGATTTTTTTCTTGCGAGACCAAAGCATATTGTCTAATTTGTTACGAGCTTCCATTTAATAAATTATAATATTCGTTTCGATACCCGAGTAAAAAGTTATCTCCGTTGAAAGTTGTTACTCTTTTTTACCAAATGTTTTTTGTTCTTGAAAATGTGAAGAAAATCTCCGTTCTTTTTTTCTACTCAATATTTTTTCAATAAGAGAGATTGATTGAAAATATAAAAAAACAAACCTAGATCGGCACCAATATCTACTTTATAGGTCTATTGAATTAAACCGGAAGTAAGTAAAATGAAAATGGTGCGTCAAAATCTTCAAACACTAAATAAGTGATATAAACGATGTTATTTGGGTACAAAAACGATTTTTTTCTTGCGAGACCAAAGTATATTGTCTAATTTGTTACGAGCTTCCATTTAATAAATTATAATATTCGTTTCGATACCCGAGTAAAAAGTTATCTCCGTTGATAGTTGTTACTCTTTTTTACCAAATGTTTTTTGTTATTGAAAATGTGAACAAAATCTCCGTTCTTCTTTTCTACTCAATATTTTTTCAATAACAGAGATTGATTGAAAATATAAATAAACAAACCTTGATCGGCACCAAGATCTCCTTTATAGCTCTATTGAATTAAACCGGAAGTAAGTAAAATGAAAATGGTGAGTCAAAAACTTTAAAAGTAAATAAGTGATGTAAACGATGTTATTTGGGTACAAAAATGATTTTCCTATCGAGGAAAATGGTAGTTGTTTAATTTGATACGAGCTTTAATTTGATATATTATAATAATCGTTTCGATACCTCAGTCAAAATTTATCTCCATTGAAAGTTGTAACTCATATTTACCAAATGTGTTTTCTATTTTGAAAAGGTGAACCACATTCATTTTCTTTTTCTCTTCTCTATTTTTTTCAATAAGAGAGATTGATTGAAAATATAAATAAAAAAACCTAGGTCGGCATCAATATCTCCTTTATAGCTCTATTGAATTAAATCGGAAGTAAAATGAAAATGGTGCGTCAAAATCTTTAAACACTAAATAAGTGATGTAAACGATGTTATTTGGGTACAAAAATGATTTTTTTCTTGCGAGACCAATGCATATTGTCTAATTTGATACGAGCCTCCATTTAATAAGTTATAATATTCATTTCGATACCCGAGTAAAAAGTTATCTTCGTTGAAAGTTGTTAATCTTATTTACCAAATGTTTTTTGTTTTTTAAAATGTGAACAACATCTCCGTTCTTTTTTTCTACTTAATATTTTTTCAATAAGAGAGATTGATTGAAAATATAAAAAAACAAACCTAGATCGGCACCAATATCTCCTTTATAGGTCTATTGAATTAAACCGGACGTAAGTAAAATGAAAATAGTGCGTCAAAAACTTTAAATAGTAAATAAGTGATGTAAACGATGTTATTTGGGTACAAAAATGATTTTCCTTTCGAGGAAAATGCATATTGTTTAATTTGATACGAGCATTAATTCGATATATTATAAGATTCGTTTCGATACCCCAGTCAAAAGTCATCTCCGTTAAAAGTTGTAACTCATATTTACCAAATGTGTTTTTGATTTTGAAAATGTGAACCACATTCATTTTCTTTCTTCTCTTCTCTACTTTTTTCAATAAGAGAGATTCATTGAAAATATAAATAAACAAACCTAGGTCGGCACCAATATCTCCTTTATAGTTCTATTGAATTAAACTTGAAGTAAGTAAAATGAAAATGCTGCGTAAAAAACTTTAAACACTAAATAAATGATGTAAACGATGTTATATGGGTACAAAAACGATTTTTTTCTTGTAAGACCAATACATATTGTGTAATTTGATATGAGATTCCATTTAATAAATTATAATATTTGTTTCGATACCCCAGTCGAAAGTCATCTCCGTTGAAAGTTGTAACACATATTTACCAAATGTGTTTTTGATTTTGAAAATGTGAACAACATTCATTTTCATTTTTCTCTTCTCTATTTTTTTCAATAAGTGAGATTGATTGAAAATATAAACAAACAAACCTAGGTCGGCACCAATATCTCCTCTATAGCTCTCTTGAATTAAACCGGAAGTAAGTAAAATGAAAATGGTGCGTCAAAATCTTTAAAGACTAAATAAGTGATGTAAACGATGTTATTTAAAAACGATTTTTTTCTTGTGAGACCAATACATATTGTGTAATTTGATATGAGATTCCATTTAATAAATTATAATTGTCGTTTCGATACCCGAGTAAAAAGATATCTCTGTTGAAAGTTGTTACTCTTATTTACCAAATGTTTTTTTGTGTTTGAAAATGTGAACAAAATCTCCGTTCTTTTTTTCTACTCAACATTTTTTCAATAAGAGAGATTGATTGAAAATATAAAAAACAAACCTTGATCGGCACCAATATCTCCTTTATAGCTCTATTGAATTAAGCCGGAAGTAAGTAAAATGAAAATGGTACGTCAAAAACTTTAAACAGTAAATAAGTGATGTAAACGATGTTATTTGGGTACAAAAATGATTTTCCTTTTGAGGAAAATGCATATGGTTTAATTTGATACGAGCTTTCATTTGATATATTATAATAATCGTTTTGATACCTCAGTCAAAATTTATCTCCGTTGAAAGTTGTAACTCATATTTACCAAATGTGTTTTCGATTTTGAAAATGTGAACCTAATTCATTTTCTTTTTCTCTTCTCTATTTTTTTCAATAAGAGAGATTGATTGAAAATATAAATAAACAAACCTAGGTCGGCACCAATATCTCCTTTATAGCTCTATTGAATTAAACCTAAAGTAAGTAAAATGAATATGCTGCGTCAAAAACTTTAAACACTAATTAAATGATGTAAACAATGTTATTTGGGTACAAAACGACTTTTCTCTTGCGAGACCAATGCATATTGTGTAATTTGATACGAGCTTCAATTTCATAAATTATAATATTCGTTTCGATACCCGAGTAAAAAGTTATCTCCGTTGAAAGTTGTTACTCTTATTTACCAAATGTTTTTTTGTTTTTGAAAATTTGAACAACATCTCCGTTCTTTTTTTCTACACAATATTTTTTCAATAAGAGAGATTGATTGAAAATATAAAAAAACAAACCTAGATCGGCACCAATATCTCCTTTATAGGTCTATTGAATTAAACCGGACGTAAGTAAAATTAAAATAGTGTGTCAAAAACATTAAATAGTAAATAAGTGATGTAAACGATGTTATTTGGGTACAAAAATGATTTTCCTTTCGAGGAAAATGCATATTGTTTAATTTGATACGAGCATTAATTCGATATATTATAAGATTCGTTTCGATACCCCAGTCAAAAGTCATCTCCGTTGAAAGTTGTAACTCATATTTACCAAATGTGTTTTTGATTTTGAAAATGTGAACAACATTCATTTTCTTTCTTCTCTTCTCTATTTTTTTCAATAAGAGAGATTCATTGAAAATATAAATAAACAAACCTAGGTCGGCACCAATATCTCCTTTATAGCTCTATTGAATTAAACTTGAAGTAAGTAAAATGAAAATGCTGCGTAAAAAACTTTAAACACTAAATAAATGATGTAAACGATGTTATTTAGGTACAAAAAGGATTTTTTTCTTGTAAGACCAATACATATTGTGTAATTTGATATGAGATTCCATTTAATAAATTATAATATTTGTTTCGAAACCCTAGTCAAAAGTCATCTCCGTTGAAAGTTGTAACGCATATTTACCAAATGTGTTTTTGATTTGGAAAATGTGAACAACATTCATTTTCTTTTTTCTCTTCTCTATTTTTTTCAATAAGAGAGATTGATTGAAAATATAAACAAACAAACCTAGGTCAGCACCAATATCTCCTTTATAGCTCTCTTGAATTAAACCGGAAGTAAGTAAAATGAAAATGTTGCGTCAAAATCTTTAAACACTAAATAAGTGATGTAAACGATGTTATTTGGGTACAAAAACGATTTTTTTCTTGTGAGACCAATACATATTGTGTAATTTGATATGAGATTCTATTTAATAAATTATAATTGTCGTTTCGATACCCGAGTAAAAAGATATCTCTATTGAAAGTTGTTACTCTTATTTACCAAATGTTTTTTTGTTTTTGAAAATGTGAACAAAATCTCTGTTCTTTTTTTCTACTCAATGTTTTTTCAATAACAGAGATTGATTGAAAATATAAAAAACAAACCTTGATCGGCTCCAATATCTCCTTTATAGCTCTATTGAATTAAACCGGACGTAAGTAAAATGAAAATGGTACGTCAAAAACTTTATACAGTAAATAAGTGATGTAAACGATGTTATTTGGGTATAAAAATGATTTTCCTTTCGAGGAAAATGCATATGGTTTAATTTGATACGAGCTTTAATTTGATATATTATAATAATCGTTTTGATACCTCAGTCAAAATTTATCTCCGTTAAAAGTTGTAACTCATATTTACCAAATGTGTTTTCGATTTTGAAAATGTGAACCTAATTCATTTTCTTTTTCTCTTCTCTATTTTTTTCAATAAGAGAGATTGATTGAAAATATAAATAAACAAACCTAGGTCGGCACCAATATCTCCTTTATAGCTCTATTGAATTAAACCTAAAGTAAGTAAAATGAAAATGCTGCGTCAAAAACTTTAAACACTAATTAAATGATGTAAACAATGTTATTTGGGTACAAAAACGACTTTTCTCTTGCGAGACAAATGCATATTGTGTAATTTGATACGAGCTTCAATTTCATAAATTATAATATTCGTTTCGATACCCGAGTAAAAAGTTATCTCCGTTGAAAGTTGTTACTCTTATTTACCAAATGTTTTTTTGTTTTTGAAAATTTGAACAACATCTCCGTTCTTTTTTTCTACACAATATTTTTTCAATAAGAGAGATTGATTGAAAATATAAAAAAACAAACCTAGATCGGCACCAATATCTCCTTTATAGGTCTATTGAATTAAACCGGAAGTAAGTAAAATGAAAATGGTGCGTCAAAATCTTTAAACACTAAATAAGTGATATAAACGATGTTATTTGGGTACAAAAACGATTTTTTTCTTGCGAGACCAAAGCATATTGTCTAATTTGTTACGAGCTTCCATTTAATTAATTATAATATTCGTTTCGATACCCGAGTAAAAAGTTATCTCCGTTGAAAGTTGTTACTCTTTTTTACCAAATGTTTTTTGTTCTTGAAAATGTGAACAAAATCTCCGTTCTTTTTTTCTACTCAATATTTTTTCAATAAGAGAGATTGATTGAAAATATAAATAAACAAACCTTGATCGGCACCAATATCTCCTTTATAGCTCTATTGAATTAAACCGGAAGTAAGTAAAATGAAAATGGTGAGTCAAAAACTTTAAACAGTAAATAAGTGATGTAAACGATGTTATTTGGGTACAAAAATGATTTTCCTATCGAGGAAAATGATAATTGTTTAATTTGGTACGAGCTTTAATTTGATATATTATAATAATCATTTCGATACCTCAGTCAAAATTTATCTCCATTGAAAGTTGTAACTCATATTTACCAAATGTGTTTTCTATTTTGAAAATGTGAACAACATTCATTTTCTTTCTTCTCTTCTCTATTTTTTTCAATAAGAGAGATTCATTGAAAATATAAATAAACAAACCTAGGTCGGCACCAATATCTCCTTTATAGCTCTATTGAATTAAACTTGAAGTAAGTAAAATGAAAATGCTGCGTAAAAAACTTTAAACACTAAATAAATGATGTAAACGATGTTATTTAGGTACAAAAAGGATTTTTTTCTTGTAAGACCAATACATATTGTGTAATTTGATATGAGATTCCATTTAATAAATTATAATATTTGTTTCGAAACCCTAGTCAAAAGTCATCTCCGTTGAAAGTTGTAACGCATATTTACCAAATGTGTTTTTGATTTGGAAAATGTGAACAACATTCATTTTCTTTTTTCTCTTCTCTATTTTTTTCAATAAGAGAGATTGATTGAAAATATAAACAAACAAACCTAGGTCAGCACCAATATCTCCTTTATAGCTCTCTTGAATTAAACCGGAAGTAAGTAAAATGAAAATGGTGCGTCAAAATCTTTAAACACTAAATAAGTGATGTAAACGATGTTATTTGGGTACAAAAACGATTTTTTTCTTGTGAGACCAATACATATTGTGTAATTTGATATGAGATTCTATTTAATAAATTATAATTGTCGTTTCGATACCCGAGTAAAAAGATATCTCTATTGAAAGTTGTTACTCTTATTTACCAAATGTTTTTTTGTTTTTGAAAATGTGAACAAAATCTCTGTTCTTTTTTTCTACTCAATGTTTTTTCAATAACAGAGATTGATTGAAAATATAAAAAACAAACCTTGATCGGCTCCAATATCTCCTTTATAGCTCTATTGAATTAAACCGGACGTAAGTAAAATGAAAATGGTACGTCAAAAACTTTATACAGTAAATAAGTGATGTAAACGATGTTATTTGGGTATAAAAATGATTTTCCTTTCGAGGAAAATGCATATGGTTTAATTTGATACGAGCTTTAATTTGATATATTATAATAATCGTTTTGATACCTCAGTCAAAATTTATCTCCGTTAAAAGTTGTAACTCATATTTACCAAATGTGTTTTCGATTTTGAAAATGTGAACCTAATTCATTTTCTTTTTCTCTTCTCTATTTTTTTCAATAAGAGAGATTGATTGAAAATATAAATAAACAAACCTAGGTCGGCACCAATATCTCCTTTATAGCTCTATTGAATTAAACCTAAAGTAAGTAAAATGAAAATGCTGCGTCAAAAACTTTAAACACTAATTAAATGATGTAAACAATGTTATTTGGGTACAAAAACGACTTTTCTCTTGCGAGACAAATGCATATTGTGTAATTTGATACGAGCTTCAATTTCATAAATTATAATATTCGTTTCGATACCCGAGTAAAAAGTTATCTCCGTTGAAAGTTGTTACTCTTATTTACCAAATGTTTTTTTGTTTTTGAAAATTTGAACAACATCTCCGTTCTTTTTTTCTACACAATATTTTTTCAATAAGAGAGATTGATTGAAAATATAAAAAAACAAACCTAGATCGGCACCAATATCTCCTTTATAGGTCTATTGAATTAAACCGGAAGTAAGTAAAATGAAAATGGTGCGTCAAAATCTTTAAACACTAAATAAGTGATATAAACGATGTTATTTGGGTACAAAAACGATTTTTTTCTTGCGAGACCAAAGCATATTGTCTAATTTGTTACGAGCTTCCATTTAATTAATTATAATATTCGTTTCGATACCCGAGTAAAAAGTTATCTCCGTTGAAAGTTGTTACTCTTTTTTACCAAATGTTTTTTGTTCTTGAAAATGTGAACAAAATCTCCGTTCTTTTTTTCTACTCAATATTTTTTCAATAAGAGAGATTGATTGAAAATATAAATAAACAAACCTTGATCGGCACCAATATCTCCTTTATAGCTCTATTGAATTAAACCGGAAGTAAGTAAAATGAAAATGGTGAGTCAAAAACTTTAAACAGTA
This sequence comes from Hippophae tibetana, assembly GCA_037013495.1. Classification (NCBI taxonomy): domain Eukaryota; kingdom Viridiplantae; phylum Streptophyta; class Magnoliopsida; order Rosales; family Elaeagnaceae; genus Hippophae; species Hippophae tibetana. The sequence goes on along the minus strand of CM072808.1, from coordinate 6,244,224 downwards.
AATAAGTGATGTAAACGATGTTATTTGGGTACAAAAATGATTTTCCTATCGAGGAAAATGATAATTGTTTAATTTGGTACGAGCTTTAATTTGATATATTATAATAATCATTTCGATACCTCAGTCAAAATTTATCTCCATTGAAAGTTGTAACTCATATTTACCAAATCTGTTTTCTATTTTGAAAAGGTGAACCACATTCATTTTCTTTTTCTCTTCTCTATTTTTTTCAATAAGAGAGATTGATTGAAAATATAAATAAAAAAACCTAGGTCCGCATCAATATCTCCTTTATAGCTCTATTGAATTAAATCGGAAGTAAAATGAAAATGGTACGTCAAAATCTTTAAACACTAAATAAGTGATGTAAACGATGTTATTTGGGTACAAAAATGATTTTTTTCTTGCGAGACCAATGCATATTGTCTAATTTGATACGAGCCTCCATTTAATAAATTATAATATTCATTTCGATACCCGAGTAAAAAGTTATCTCCGTTGAAAGTTGTTAATCTTATTTACCAAATGTTTTTTGTTTTTTAAAATGTGAACAACATCTCCGTTCTTTTTTTCTACTTAATATTTTTTCAATAAGAGAGATTGATTGAAAATATAAAAAAACAAACCTAGATCGGCACCAATATCTCCTTTATAGGTCTATTGAATTAAACCGGACGTAAGTAAAATGAAAATAGTGCGTCAAAAACTTTAAATAGTAAATAAGTGATGTAAACGATGTTATTTGGGTACAAAAATGATTTTCCTTTCGAGGAAAATGCATATTGTTTAATTTGATACGAGCATTCATTCGATATATTATAAGATTCGTTTCGATACCCCAGTCAAAAGTCATCTCCGTTAAAAGTTGTAACTCATATTTACCAAATGTGTTTTTGATTTTGAAAATGTGAACCACATTCATTTTCTTTCTTCTCTTCTCTATTTTTTTCAATAAGAGAGATTCATTGAAAATATAAATAAACAAACCTAGGTCGGCACCAATATCTCCTTTATAGTTCTATTGAATTAAACTTGAAGTAAGTAAAATGAAAATGCTGCGTAAAAAACTTTAAACACTAAATAAATGATGTAAACGATGTTATATGGGTACAAAAACGATTTTTTTCTTGTAAGACCAATACATATTGTGTAATTTGATATGAGATTCCATTTAATAAATTATAATATTTGTTTCGATACCCCAGTCGAAAGTCATCTCCGTTGAAAGTTGTAACACATATTTACCAAATGTGTTTTTGATTTTGAAAATGTGAACAACATTCATTTTCATTTTTCTCTTCTCTATTTTTTTCAATAAGTGAGATTGATTGAAAATATAAACAAACAAACCTAGGTCGGAACCAATATCTCCTTTATAGCTCTCTTGAATTAAACCGGAAGTAAGTAAAATGAAAATGGTGCGTCAAAATCTTTAAAGACTAAATAAGTGATGTAAACGATGTTATTTGGGTACAAAAACGATTTTTTTTCTTGTGAGACCAATACATATTGTGTAATTTGATATGAGATTCCATTTAATAAATTATAATTGTCGTTTCGATACCCGAGTAAAAAGATATCTCTGTTGAAAGTTGTTACTCTTATTTACCAAATGTTTTTTTGTGTTTGAAAATGTGAACAAAATCTCCGTTCTTTTTTTCTACTCAACATTTTTTCAATAAGAGAGATTGATTGAAAATATAAAAAACAAACCTTGATCGGCACCAATATCTCCTTTATAGCTCTATTGAATTAAGCCGGAAGTAAGTAAAATGAAAATGGTACGTCAAAAACTTTAAACAGTAAATAAGTGATGTAAACGATGTTATTTGGGTACAAAAATGATTTTCCTTTTGAGGAAAATGCATATGGTTTAATTTGATACGAGCTTTCATTTGATATATTATAATAATCGTTTTGATACCTCAGTCAAAATTTATCTCCGTTGAAAGTTGTAACTCATATTTACCAAATGTGTTTTCGATTTTGAAAATGTGAACCTAATTCATTTTCTTTTTCTCTTCTCTATTTTTTTCAATAAGAGAGATTGATTGAAAATATAAATAAACAAACCTAGGTCGGCACCAATATCTCCTTTATAGCTCTATTGAATTAAACCTAAAGTAAGTAAAATGAAAATGCTGCGTCAAAAACTTTAAACACTAATTAAATGATGTAAACAATGTTATTTGGGTACAAAAACGACTTTTCTCTTGCGAGACAAATGCATATTGTGTAATTTGATACGAGCTTCAATTTCATAAATTATAATATTCGTTTCGATACCCGAGTAAAAAGTTATCTCCGTTGAATGTTGTTACTCTTATTTACCAAATGTTTTTTTGTTTTTGAAAATTTGAAAAACATCTCCGTTCTTTCTTTCTACACAATATTTTTTCAATAAGAGAGATTGATTGAAAATATAAAAAAACAAACCTAGATCGGCACCAATATCTCCTTTATAGGTCTATTGAATTAAACCGGAAGTAAGTAAAATGAAAATGGTGCGTCAAAATCTTTAAACACTAAATAAGTGATATAAACGATGTTATTTGGGTACAAAAACGATTTTTTTCTTGCGAGACCAAAGCATATTGTCTAATTTGTTACGAGCTTCCATTTAATTAATTATAATATTCGTTTCGATACCCGAGTAAAAAGTTATCTCCGTTGAAAGTTGTTACTCTTATTTACCAAATGTTTTTTGTTCTTGAAAATGTGAACAAAATCTCCGTTCTTTTTTTCTACTCAATATTTTTTCAATAAGAGAGATTGATTGAAAATATAAATAAACAAACCTTGATCGGCACCAATATCTCCTTTATAGCTCTATTGAATTAAACCGGAAGTAAGTAAAATGAAAATGGTGAGTCAAAAACTTTAAACAGTAAATAAGTGATGTAAACGATGTTATTTGGGTACAAAAATGATTTTCCTATCGAGGAAAATGATAATTGTTTAATTTGGTACGAGCTTTAATTTGATATATTATAATAATCATTTCGATACCTCAGTCAAAATTTATCTCCATTGAAAGTTGTAACTCATATTTACCAAATCTGTTTTCTATTTTGAAAAGGTGAACCACATTCATTTTCTTTTTCTCTTCTCTATTTTTTTCAATAAGAGAGATTGATTGAAAATATAAATAAAAAAACCTAGGTCCGCATCAATATCTCCTTTATAGCTCTATTGAATTAAATCGGAAGTAAAATGAAAATGGTACGTCAAAATCTTTAAACACTAAATAAGTGATGTAAACGATGTTATTTGGGTACAAAAATGATTTTTTTCTTGCGAGACCAATGCATATTGTCTAATTTGATACGAGCCTCCATTTAATAAATTATAATATTCATTTCGATACCCGAGTAAAAAGTTATCTCCGTTGAAAGTTGTTAATCTTATTTACCAAATGTTTTTTGTTTTTTAAAATGTGAACAACATCTCCGTTCTTTTTTTCTACTTAATATTTTTTCAATAAGAGAGATTGATTGAAAATATAAAAAAACAAACCTAGATCGGCACCAATATCTCCTTTATAGGTCTATTGAATTAAACCGGACGTAAGTAAAATGAAAATAGTGCGTCAAAAACTTTAAATAGTAAATAAGTGATGTAAACGATGTTATTTGGGTACAAAAATGATTTTCCTTTCGAGGAAAATGCATATTGTTTAATTTGATACGAGCATTCATTCGATATATTATAAGATTCGTTTCGATACCCCAGTCAAAAGTCATCTCCGTTAAAAGTTGTAACTCATATTTACCAAATGTGTTTTTGATTTTGAAAATGTGAACCACATTCATTTTCTTTCTTCTCTTCTCTATTTTTTTCAATAAGAGAGATTAATTGAAAATATAAATAAACAAACCTAGGTCGGCACCAATATCTCCTTTATAGTTCTATTGAATTAAACTTGAAGTAAGTAAAATGAAAATGCTGCGTAAAAAACTTTAAACACTAAATAAATGATGTAAACGATGTTATATGGGTACAAAAACGATTTTTTTCTTGTAAGACCAATACATATTGTGTAATTTGATATGAGATTCCATTTAATAAATTATAATATTTGTTTCGATACCCCAGTCGAAAGTCATCTCCGTTGAAAGTTGTAACACATATTTACCAAATGTGTTTTTGATTTTGAAAATGTGAACAACATTCATTTTCATTTTTCTCTTCTCCATTTTTTTCAATAAGTGAGATTGATTGAAAATATAAACAAACAAACCTAGGTCGGAACCAATATCTCCTTTATAGCTCTCTTGAATTAAACCGGAAGTAAGTAAAATGAAAATGGTGCGTCAAAATCTTTAAAGACTAAATAAGTGATGTAAACGATGTTATTTGGGTACAAAAACGATTTTTTTTCTTGTGAGACCAATACATATTGTGTAATTTGATATGAGATTCCATTTAATAAATTATAATTGTCGTTTCGATACCCGAGTAAAAAGATATCTCTGTTGAAAGTTGTTACTCTTATTTACCAAATGTTTTTTTGTGTTTGAAAATGTGAACAAAATCTCCGTTCTTTTTTTCTACTCAACATTTTTTCAATAAGAGAGATTGATTGAAAATATAAAAAACAAACCTTGATCGGCACCAATATCTCCTTTATAGCTCTATTGAATTAAGCCGGAAGTAAGTAAAATGAAAATGGTACGTCAAAAACTTTAAACAGTAAATAAGTGATGTAAACGATGTTATTTGGGTACAAAAATGATTTTCCTTTTGAGGAAAATGCATATGGTTTAATTTGATACGAGCTTTCATTTGATATATTATAATAATCGTTTTGATACCTCAGTCAAAATTTATCTCCGTTGAAAGTTGTAACTCATATTTACCAAATGTGTTTTCGATTTTGAAAATGTGAACCTAATTCATTTTCTTTTTCTCTTCTCTATTTTTTTCAATAAGAGAGATTGATTGAAAATATAAATAAACAAACCTAGGTCGGCACCAATATCTCCTTTATAGCTCTATTGAATTAAACCTAAAGTAAGTAAAATGAAAATGCTGCGTCAAAAACTTTAAACACTAATTAAATGATGTAAACAATGTTATTTGGGTACAAAAACGACTTTTCTCTTGCGAGACAAATGCATATTGTGTAATTTGATACGAGCTTCAATTTCATAAATTATAATATTCGTTTCGATACCCGAGTAAAAAGTTATCTCCGTTGAATGTTGTTACTCTTATTTACCAAATGTTTTTTTGTTTTTGAAAATTTGAAAAACATCTCCGTTCTTTCTTTCTACACAATATTTTTTCAATAAGAGAGATTGATTGAAAATATAAAAAAACAAACCTAGATCGGCACCAATATCTCCTTTATAGGTCTATTGAATTAAACCGGAAGTAAGTAAAATGAAAATGGTGCGTCAAAATCTTTAAACACTAAATAAGTGATATAAACGATGTTATTTGGGTACAAAAACGATTTTTTTCTTGCGAGACCAAAGCATATTGTCTAATTTGTTACGAGCTTCCATTTAATTAATTATAATATTCGTTTCGATACCCGAGTAAAAAGTTATCTCCGTTGAAAGTTGTTACTCTTTTTTACCAAATGTTTTTTGTTCTTGAAAATGTGAACAAAATCTCCGTTCTTTTTTTCTACTCAATATTTTTTCAATAAGAGAGATTGATTGAAAATATAAATAAACAAACCTTGATCGGCACCAATATCTCCTTTATAGCTCTATTGAATTAAACCGGAAGTAAGTAAAATGAAAATGGTGAGTCAAAAACTTTAAACAGTAAATAAGTGATGTAAACGATGTTATTTGGGTACAAAAATGATTTTCCTATCGAGGAAAATGATAATTGTTTAATTTGGTACGAGCTTTAATTTGATATATTATAATAATCATTTCGATACCTCAGTCAAAATTTATCTCCATTGAAAGTTGTAACTCATATTTACCAAATGTGTTTTCTATTTTGAAAAGGTGAACCACATTCATTTTCTTTTTCTCTTCTCTATTTTTTTCAATAAGAGAGATTGATTGAAAATATAAATAAAAAAACCTAGGTCCGCATCAATATCTCCTTCATAGCTCTATTGAATTAAATCGGAAGTAAAATGAAAATGGTACGTCAAAATCTTTAAACACTAAATAAGTGATGTAAACGATGTTATTTGGGTACAAAAATGATTTTTTTCTTGCGAGACCAATGCATATTGTCTAATTTGATACGAGCCTCCATTTAATAAATTATAATATTCATTTCGATACCCGAGTAAAAAGTTATCTCCGTTGAAAGTTGTTAATCTTATTTACCAAATGTTTTTTGTTTTTTAAAATGTGAACAACATCTCCGTTCTTTTTTTCTACTTAATATTTTTTCAATAAGAGAGATTGATTGAAAATATAAAAAAACAAACCTAGATCGGCACCAATATCTCCTTTATAGGTCTATTGAATTAAACCGGACGTAAGTAAAATGAAAATAGTGCGTCAAAAACTTTAAATAGTAAATAAGTGATGTAAACGATGTTATTTGGGTACAAAAATGATTTTCCTTTCGAGGAAAATGCATATTGTTTAATTTGATACGAGCATTCATTCGATATATTATAAGATTCGTTTCGATACCCCAGTCAAAAGTCATCTCCGTTAAAAGTTGTAACTCATATTTACCAAATGTGTTTTTGATTTTGAAAATGTGAACCACATTCATTTTCTTTCTTCTCTTCTCTATTTTTTTCAATAAGAGAGATTCATTGAAAATATAAATAAACAAACCTAGGTCGGCACCAATATCTCCTTTATAGTTCTATTGAATTAAACTTGAAGTAAGTAAAATGAAAATGCTGCGTAAAAAACTTTAAACACTAAATAAATGATGTAAACGATGTTATATGGGTACAAAAACGATTTTTTTCTTGTAAGACCAATACATATTGTGTAATTTGATATGAGATTCCATTTAATAAATTATAATATTTGTTTCGATACCCCAGTCGAAAGTCATCTCCGTTGAAAGTTGTAACACATATTTACCAAATGTGTTTTTGATTTTGAAAATGTGAACAACATTCATTTTCATTTTTCTCTTCTCTATTTTTTTCAATAAGTGAGATTGATTGAAAATATAAACAAACAAACCTAGGTCGGCACCAATATCTCCTTTATAGCTCTCTTGAATTAAACCGGAAGTAAGTAAAATGAAAATGGTGCGTCAAAATCTTTAAAGACTAAATAAGTGATGTAAACGATGTTATTTGGGTACAAAAACGATTTTTTTCTTGTGAGACCAATACATATTGTGTAATTTGATATGAGATTCCATTTAATAAATTATAATTGTCGTTTCGATACCCGAGTAAAAAGATATCTCTGTTGAAAGTTGTTACTCTTATTTACCAAATGTTTTTTTGTGTTTGAAAATGTGAACAAAATCTCCGTTCTTTTTTTCTACTCAACATTTTTTCAATAAGAGAGATTGATTGAAAATATAAAAAACAAACCTTGATCGGCACCAATATCTCCTTTATAGCTCTATTGAATTAAGCCGGAAGTAAGTAAAATGAAAATGGTACGTCAAAAACTTTAAACAGTAAATAAGTGATGTAAACGATGTTATTTGGGTACAAAAATGATTTTCCTTTTGAGGAAAATGCATATGGTTTAATTTGATACGAGCTTTCATTTGATATATTATAATAATCGTTTTGATACCTCAGTCAAAATTTATCTCCGTTGAAAGTTGTAACTCATATTTACCAAATGTGTTTTCGATTTTGAAAATGTGAACCTAATTCATTTTCTTTTTCTCTTCTCTATTTTTTTCAATAAGAGAGATTGATTGAAAATATAAATAAACAAACCTAGGTCGGCACCAATATCTCCTTTATAGCTCTATTGAATTAAACCTAAAGTAAGTAAAATGAATATGCTGCGTCAAAAACTTTAAACACTAATTAAATGATGTAAACAATGTTATTTGGGTACAAAACGACTTTTCTCTTGCGAGACCAATGCATATTGTGTAATTTGATACGAGCTTCAATTTCATAAATTATAATATTCGTTTCGATACCCGAGTAAAAAGTTATCTCCGTTGAAAGTTGTTACTCTTATTTACCAAATGTTTTTTTGTTTTTGAAAATTTGAACAACATCTCCGTTCTTTTTTTCTACACAATATTTTTTCAATAAGAGAGATTGATTGAAAATATAAAAAAACAAACCTAGATCGGCACCAATATCTCCTTTATAGGTCTATTAAATTAAACCGGAAGTAAGTAAAATGAAAATGGTGCGTCAAAATCTTTAAACACTAAATAAGTGATATAAACGATGTTATTTGGGTACAAAAACGATTTTTTTCTTGCGAGACCAAAGCATATTGTCTAATTTGTTACGAGCTTCCATTTAATTAATTATAATATTCGTTTCGATACCCGAGTAAAAAGTTATCTCCGTTGAAAGTTGTTACTCTTTTTTACCAAATGTTTTTTGTTCTTGAAAATGTGAACAAAATCTCCGTTCTTTTTTTCTACTCAATATTTTTTCAATAAGAGAGATTGATTGAAAATATAAATAAACAAACCTTGATCGGCACCAATATCTCCTTTATAGCTCTATTGAATTAAACCGGAAGTAAGTAAAATGAAAATGGTGAGTCAAAAACTTTAAACAGTAAATAAGTGATGTAAACGATGTTATTTGGGTACAAAAATGATTTTCCTATCGAGGAAAATGATAATTGTTTAATTTGGTACGAGCTTTAATTTGATATATTATAATAATCATTTCGATACCTCAGTCAAAATTTATCTCCATTGAAAGTTGTAACTCATATTTACCAAATGTGTTTACTATTTTGAAAATGTGAACCACATTCATTTTCTTTTTCTTTTCTCTATTTTTTTCAATAAGAGAGATTGATTGAAAATATAAATAAAAAAACCTAGGTCGGCATCAATATCTCCTTTATAGCTCTATTGAATTAAATCGGAAGTAAGTAAAATGAAAATGGTGCGTCAAAATCTTTAAACACTAAATAAGTGATGTAAACGATGTTATTTGGGTACAAAAACGATTTTTTTCTTGCGAGACCAATGCATATTGTCTAATTTGATACGAGCTTCCATTTAATAAATTATAATATTCATTTCGATACCCGAGTAAAAAGTTATCTCCGTTGAAAGTTGTTACTCTTATTTACCAAATGTTTTTTTTGTTTTTGAAAATGTGAACAAAATCTCTGTTCTTTTTTTCTACTCAATATTTTTTCAATAAGAGAGATTGATTGAAAATATAAAAAACAAACCTTGATCGGCTCCAATATCTCCTTTATAGCTCTATTGAATTAAACCGGACGTAAGTAAAATGAAAATGGTACGTCAAAAACTTTATACAGTAAATAAGTGATGTAAACGATGTTATTTGGGTATAAAAATGATTTTCCTTTCGAGGAAAATGCATATTGTTTAATTTGATACGAGCTTTAATTTGATATATTATAATAATTGTTTTGATACCTCAGTCAAAATTTATCTCCGTTGAAAGTTGTAACTCATATTTACCAAATGTGTTTTCGATTTTGAAAATGTGAACCTAATTCATTTTCTTTTTCTCTTCTCTATTTTTTTCAATAAGAGAGATTGATTGAAAATATAAATAAACAAACCTAGGTCGGTACCAATATCTCCTTTATAGCTCTATTGAATTAAACCTAAAGTAAGTAAAATGAAAATGCTGCGTCAAAAACTTTAAACACTAATTAAATGATGTAAACAATGTTATTTGGGTACAAAAACGACTTTTCTCTTGCGAGACCAATGCATATTGTGTAATTTGATACGAGCTTCAATTTCATAAATTATAATATTCGTTTCGATACCCGAGTAAAAAGTTATCTCCGTTGAAAGTTGTTACTCTTATTTACCAAATGTTTTTTTGTTTTTGAAAATTTGAACAACATCTCCGTTCTTTTTTTCTACACAATATTTTTTCAATAAGAGAGATTGATTGAAAATATAAAAAAACAAACCTAGATCGGCACCAATATCTCCTTTATAGGTCTATTGAATTAAACCGGAAGTAAGTAAAATGAAAATGGTGCGTCAAAATCTTTAAACACTAAATAAGTGATATAAACGATGTTATTTGGGTACAAAAACGATTTTTTTCTTGCGAGACCAAAGCATATTGTCTAATTTGTTACGAGCTTCCATTTAATTAATTATAATATTCGTTTCGATACCCGAGTAAAAAGTTATCTCCGTTGAAAGTTGTTACTCTTTTTTACCAAATGTTTTTTGTTCTTGAAAATGTGAACAAAATCTCCGTTCTTTTTTTCGACTCAATATTTTTTCAATAACAGAGATTGATTGAAAATATAAATAAACAAACCTTGATCGGCACCAAGATCTCCTTTATAGCTCAATTGAATTAAACCGGAAGTAAGTAAAATGAAAATGGTGAGTCAAAAACTTTAAACAGTAAATAAGTGATGTAAACGATGTTATTTGGGTACAAAAATGATTTTCCTTTCCAGGAAAATGCATATTGTTTAATTTGATACGAGCATTAATTCGATATATTATAAGATTCGTTTCGATACCCTAGTCAAAAGTCATCTCCGTTAAAAGTTGTAACTCATATTTACCAAATGTGTTTTTGATTTTGAAAATGTGAACAACATTCATTTTCTTTTTTCTCTTCTCTATTTTTTTCAATAAGAGAGATTGATTGAAAATATAAACAAACAAACCTAGGTCGGCACCAATAACACCTTTATAGCTCTCTTGAATTAAACCGGAAGTAAGTAAAATGAAAATGGTGCGTCAAAATCTTTAAACACTAAATAAGTGATGTAAACGATGTTATTTGGGTACAAAAACGATTTTTTTCTTGTGAGACCAATACATATTGTGTAATTTGATATGAGATTCCATTTAATAAATTATAATTGTCGTTTCGATACCCGAGTAAAAAGATATCTCTGTTGAAAGTTGTTACTCTTATTTACCAAATGTTTTTTTGTTTTTGAAAATGTGAACAAAATCTCCGTTCTTTTTTTCTACTCAATATTTTTTCAATAAGAGAGATTGATTGAAAATATAAAAAACAAACCTTGATCGGCACCAATATCTCCTTTATAGCTCTATTGAATTAAGCCGGAAGTAAGTAAAATGAAAATGGTACGTCAAAAACTTTAAACAGTAAATAAGTGATGTAAACGATGTTATTTGGGTACAAAAATGATTTTCCTTTTGAGGAAAATGCATATGGTTTAATTTGATACGAGCTTTAATTTGATATATTATAATAATCGTTTTGATACCTCAGTCAAAATTTATCTCCGTTGAAAGTTGTAACTCATATTTACCAAATGTGTTTTCGATTTTGAAAATGTGAACCTAATTCATTTTCTTTTTCTCTTCTCTATTTTTTTCAATAAGAGAGATTGATTGAAAATATAAATAAACAAACCTAGGTCGGCACCAATATCTCATTTATAGCTCTATTGAATTAAACCTAAAGTAAGTAAAATGAATATGCTTCGTCAAAAACTTTAAACACTAATTAAATGATGTAAACAATGTTATTTGGGTACAAAACGACTTTTCTCTTGCGAGACCAATGCATATTGTGTAATTTGATACGAGCTTCAATTTCATAAATTATAATATTCGTTTCGATACCCGAGTAAAAAGTTATCTCCGTTGAAAGTTGTTACTCTTATTTACCAAATGTTTTTTTGTTTTTGAAAATTTGAACAACATCTCCGTTCTTTTTTTCTACACAATATTTTTTCAATAAGAGAGATTGATTGAAAATATAAAAAAACAAACCTAGATCGGCACCAATATCTCCTTTATAGGTCTATTGAATTAAACCGGAAGTAAGTAAAATGAAAATGGTGCGTCAAAATCTTTAAACACTAAATAAGTGATATAAACGATGTTATTTGGGTACAAAAACGATTTTTTTCTTGCGTGACCAATGCATATTGTCTAATTTGATACGAGCTTCCATTTAATAAATTATAATATTCATTTCGATACCCGAGTAAAAAGTTATATCCGTTAAAAGTTGTTACTCTTATTTACCAAATGTTTTTTGTTTTTTAAAATGTGAACAACATCTCCGTTCTTTTTTCTACTTAATATTTTTTCAATAAGAGAGATTGATTGAAAATATAAAAAAACAAACCTAGATCGGCACCAATATCTCCTTTATAGGTCTATTGAATTAAACCGGACGTAAGTAAAATTAAAATAGTGCGTCAAAAACATTAAATAGTAAATAAGTGATGTAAACGATGTTATTTGGGTACAAAAATGATTTTCCTTTCGAGGAAAATGCATATTGTTTAATTTGATAGGAGAATTAATTCGATATATTATAAGATTCGTTTCGATACCCCAGTCAAAAGTCATCTCCGTTGAAAGTTGTAACTCATATTTACCAAATGTGTTTTTGATTTTGAAAATGTGAACAACATTCATTTTCTTTCTTCTCTTCTCTATTTTTTTCAATAAGAGAGATTCATTGAAAATATAAATAAACAAACCTAGGTCGGCACCAATATCTCCTTTATAGCTCTATTGAATTAAACTTGAAGTAAGTAAAATGAAAATGCTACGTAAAAAACTTTAAACACTAAATAAATGATGTAAACGATGTTATTTGGGTACAAAAAGGATTTTTTTCTTGTAAGACCAATACATATTGTGTAATTTGATATGAGATTCCATTTAATAAATTATAATATTTGTTTCGAAACCCTAGTCAAAAGTCATCTCCGTTGAAAGTTGTAACGCATATTTACCAAATGTGTTTTTGATTTGGAAAATGTGAACAACATTCATTTTCTTTTTTCTCTTCTCTATTTTTTTCAATAAGAGTGATTGATTGAAAATATAAACAAAAAAACCTAGGTCAGCACCAATATCTCCTTTATAGCTCTCTTGAATTAAACCGGAAGTAAGTAAAATGAAAATGGTGCGTCAAAATCTTTAAACACTAAATAAGTGATGTAAACGATGTTATTTGGGTACAAAAACGATTTTTTTCTTGTGAGACCAATACATATTGTGTAATTTGATATGAGATTCTATTTAATAAATTATAATTGTCGTTTCGATACCCGAGTAAAAAGATATCTCTGTTGAAAGTTGTTACTCTTATTTACCAAATGTTTTTTTGTTGTTGAAAATGTGAACAAAATCTCTGTTCTTTTTTTCTACTCAATATTTTTTCAATAACAGAGATTGATTGAAAATATAAAAAACAAACCTTGATCGGCTCCAATATCTCCTTTATAGCTCTATTGAATTAAACCGGACGTAAGTAAAATGAAAATGGTACGTCAAAAACTTTATACAGTAAATAAGTGATGTAAACGATGTTATTTGGGTATAAAAATGATTTTCCTTTCGAGGAAAATGCATATTGTTTAATTTGATACGAGCTTTAATTTGATATATTATAATAATCGTTTTGATACCTCAGTCAAAATTTATCTCTGTTGAAAGTTGTAACTCATATTTACCAAATGTGTTTTCGATTTTGAAAATGTGAACCTAATTCATTTTCTTTTTCTCTTCTCTATTTTTTTCAATAAGAGAGATTGATTGAAAATATAAATAAACAAACCTAGGTCGGCACCAATATCTCCTTTATAGCTCTATTGAATTAAACCTAAAGTAAGTAAAATGAAAATGCTGCGTCAAAAACTTTAAACACTAATTAAATGATGTAAACAATGTTATTTGGGTACAAAACCGACTTTTCTCTTGCGAGACCAATGCATATTGTGTAATTTGATACGAGCTTCAATTTCATAAATTATAATATTCGTTTCGATACCCGAGTAAAAAGTTATCTTCGTTGAAAGTTGTTACTCTTATTTACCAAATGTTTTTTGGTTTTTGAAAATTTGAACAACATCTCCGTTCTTTTTTTCTACACAATTTTTTTTCAATAAGAGAGATTGATTGAAAATATAAAAAAAACAAACCTTGATCGGCACCAATATCTCCTTTATAGCTCTATTGAATTAAGCCGGAAGTAAGTAAAATGAAAATGTTACGTCAAAAACTTTAAACAGTAAATAAGTGATGTAAACGATGTTATTTGGGTACAAAAATGATTTTGCTTTTGAGGAAAATGCATATGGTTTAATTTGATACGAGCTTTAATTTGATATATTATAATAATCGTTTTGATACCTCAGTCAAAATTTATCTCCGTTGAAAGTTGTAACTCATATTTACCAAATGTGTTTTCGATTTTGAAAATGTGAACCTAATTCATTTTCTTTTTCTCTTCTCTATTTTTTTCAATAAGAGAGATTGATTGAAAATATAAATAAACAAACCTAGGTCGGCACCAATATCTCCTTTATAGCTCTATTGAATTAAACCTAAAGTAAGTAAAATGAAAATGCTGCGTCAAAAACTTTAAACACTAATTAAATGATGTAAACAATGTTATTTGGGTACAAAAACGACTTTTCTCTTGCGAGACAAATGCATATTGTGTAATTTGATACGAGCTTCAATTTCATAAATTATAATATTCGTTTCGATACCCGAGTAAAAAGTTATCTCCGTTGAATGTTGTTACTCTTATTTACCAAATGTTTTTTTGTTTTTGAAAATTTGAACAACATCTCCGTTCTTTTTTTCTACACAATATTTTTTCAATAAGAGAGATTGATTGAAAATATAAAAAAACAAACCTAGATCGGCACCAATATCTCCTTTATAGGTCTATTGAATTAAACCGGAAGTAAGTAAAATGAAAATGGTGCGTCAAAATCTTTAAACACTAAATAAGTGATGTAAACGATGTTATTTGGGTACAAAAACGATTTTTTTCTTGTGAGACCAATACATATTGTGTAATTTGATATGAGATTCTATTTAATAAATTATAATTGTCGTTTCGATACCCGAGTAAAAAGATATCTCTGTTGAAAGTTGTTACTCTTATTTACCAAATGTTTTTTTGTTTTTGAAAATGTGAACAAAATCTCTGTTCTTTTTTTCTACTCAATATTTTTTCAATAACAGAGATTATTTGAAAATATAAAAAACAAACCTTGATCGGCTCCAATATCTCCTTTATAGCTCTATTGAATTAAACCGGACGTAAGTAAAATGAAAATGGTACGTCAAAAACTTTATACAGTAAATAAGTGATGTAAACGATGTTATTTGGGTATAAAAATGATTTTCCTTTCGAGGAAAATGCATATTGTTTAATTTGATACGAGCTTTAATTTGATATATTATAATAATCGTTTTGATACCTCAGTCAAAATTTATCTCCGTTGAAAGTTGTAACTCATATTTACCAAATGTGTTTTCGATTTTGAAAATGTGAACCTAATTCATTTTCTTTTTCTCTTCTCTATTTTTTTCAATAAGAGAGATTGATTGAAAATATAAATAAACAAACCTAGGTCGGCACCAATATCTCCTTTATAGCTCTATTGAATTAAACCTAAAGTAAGTAAAATGAAAATGCTGCGTCAAAAACTTTAAACACTAATTAAATGATGTAAACAATGTTATTTGGGTACAAAACCGACTTTTCTCTTGCGAGACCAATGCATATTGTGTAATTTGATACGAGCTTCAATTTCATAAATTATAATATTCGTTTCGATACCCGAGTAAAAAGTTATCTTCGTTGAAAGTTGTTACTCTTATTTACCAAATGTTTTTTGGTTTTTGAAAATTTGAACAACATCTCCGTTCTTTTTTTCTACACAATTTTTTTTCAATAAGAGAGATTGATTGAAAATATAAAAAAAACAAACCTTGATCGGCACCAATATCTCCTTTATAGCTCTATTGAATTAAGCCGGAAGTAAGTAAAATGAAAATGTTACGTCAAAAACTTTAAACAGTAAATAAGTGATGTAAACGATGTTATTTGGGTACAAAAATGATTTTGCTTTTGAGGAAAATGCATATGGTTTAATTTGATACGAGCTTTAATTTGATATATTATAATAATCGTTTTGATACCTCAGTCAAAATTTATCTCCGTTGAAAGTTGTAACTCATATTTACCAAATGTGTTTTCGATTTTGAAAATGTGAACCTAATTCATTTTCTTTTTCTCTTCTCTATTTTTTTCAATAAGAGAGATTGATTGAAAATATAAATAAACAAACCTAGGTCGGCACCAATATCTCCTTTATAGCTCTATTGAATTAAACCTAAAGTAAGTAAAATGAAAATGCTGCGTCAAAAACTTTAAACACTAATTAAATGATGTAAACAATGTTATTTGGGTACAAAAACGACTTTTCTCTTGCGAGACAAATGCATATTGTGTAATTTGATACGAGCTTCAATTTCATAAATTATAATATTCGTTTCGATACCCGAGTAAAAAGTTATCTCCGTTGAATGTTGTTACTCTTATTTACCAAATGTTTTTTTGTTTTTGAAAATTTGAACAACATCTCCGTTCTTTTTTTCTACACAATATTTTTTCAATAAGAGAGATTGATTGAAAATATAAAAAAACAAACCTAGATCGGCACCAATATCTCCTTTATAGGTCTATTGAATTAAACCGGAAGTAAGTAAAATGAAAATGGTGCGTCAAAATCTTTAAACACTAAATAAGTGATATAAACGATGTTATTTGGGTACAAAAACGATTTTTTTCTTGCGAGATCAAAGCATATTGTCTAATTTGTTACGAGCTTCCATTTAATTAATTATAATATTCGTTTCGATACCCGAGTAAAAAGTTATCTCCGTTGAAAGTTGTTACTCTTTTTTACCAAATGTTTTTTGTTCTTGAAAATGTGAACAAAATCTCCGTTCTTTTTTTCTACTCAATATTTTTTCAATAAGAGAGATTGATTGAAAATATAAATAAACAAACCTTTATCGGCACCAATATCTCCTTTATAGCTCTATTGAATTAAACCGGAAGTAAGTAAAATGAAAATGGTGAGTCAAAAACTTTAAACAGTAAATAAGTGATGTAAACGATGTTATTTGGGTACAAAAATGATTTTCCTATCGAGGAAAATGATAATTGTTTAATTTGGTACGAGCTTTAATTTGATATATTATAATAATCGTTTCGATACCTCAGTCAAAATTTATCTCCATTGAAAGTTGTAACTCATATTTACCAAATGTGTTTTCTATTTTGAAAATGTGAACCACATTCATTTTCTTTTTCTTTTCTCTATTTTTTTCAATAAGAGAGATTGATTGAAAATATAAATAAAAAAACCTAGGTCGGCATCAATATCTCCTTTATAGCTCTATTGAATTAAATCGGAAGTAAGTAAAATGAAAATGGTTCGTCAAAATCTTTAAACACTAAATAAGTGATGTAAACGATGTTATTTGGGTACAAAAACGATTTTTTTCTAGCGAGACCAATGCATATGGTCTAATTTGATACGAGCTTCCATTTAATAAATTATAATATTCATTTCGATACCCGAGTAAAAAGTTATCTCCGTTGAAAGTTGTTACTCTTTTTTACCAAATGTTTTTTGTTCTTGAAAATGTGAACAAAATCTCCGTTCTTTTTTTCTACTCAATATTTTTTCAATAAGAGAGATTGATTGAAAATATAAATAAACAAACCTTGATCGGCACCAATATCTCCTTTATAGCTCTATTGAATTAAACCGGAAGTAAGTAAAATGAAAATGGTGAGTCAAAAACTTTAAACAGTAAATAAGTGATGTAAACGATGTTATTTGGGTACAAAAATGATTTTCCTATCGAGGAAAATGATAATTGTTTAATTTGGTACGAACTTTAATTTGATATATTATAATAATCGTTTCGATACCTCAGTCAAAATTTATCTCCATTGAAAGTTGTAACTCATATTTACCAAATGTGTTTTCTATTTTGAAAATGTGAACCACATTCATTTTCTTTTTCTTTTCTCTATTTTTTTCAATAAGAGAGATTGATTGAAAATATAAATAAAAAAACCTAGGTCGGCATCAATATCTCCTTTATAGCTCTATTGAATTAAATCGGAAGTAAGTAAAATGAAAATGGTTCGTCAAAATCTTTAAACACTAAATAAGTGATGTAAACGATGTTATTTGGGTACAAAAACGATTTTTTTCTTGCGAGACCAATGCATATTGTCTAATTTCATACGAGCTTCCATTTAATAAATTATAATATTCATTTCGATACCCGAGTAAAAAGTTATCTCCGTTGAAAGTTGTTACTCTTTTTTACCAAATGTTTTTTGTTCTTGAAAATGTGAACAAAATCTCCGTTCTTTTTTTCTACTCAATATTTTTTCAATAAGAGAGATTGATTGAAAATATAAAAAAACAAACCTTGATCGGCACCAATATCTCCTTTATAGCTCTATTGAATTAAACCGGACGTAAGTAAAATGAAAATGGTACGTCAAAAACTTTATACAGTAAATAAGTGATGTAAACGATGTTATTTGGGTACAAAAATGATTTTCCTTTCGAGGAAAATGCATATTGTTTAATTTGATACGAGCATTAATTCGATATATTATAAGATTCGTTTCGATACCCCAGTCAAAAGTCATCTCCGTTAAAAGTTGTAACTCATATTTACCAAATGTGTTTTTGATTTTGAAAATGTGAACCACATTCATTTTCTTTCTTCTCTTCTCTATTTTTTTCAATAAGAGAGATTCATTGAAAATATAAATAAACAAACCTAGGTCGGCACCAATATCTCCTTTATAGTTCTATTGAATTAAACTTGAAGTAAGTAAAATGAAAATGCTGCGTAAAAAACTTTAAACACTAAATAAATGATGTAAACGATGTTATTTGGGTACAAAAACGATTTTTTTCTTGTAAGACCAATACATATTGTGTAATTTGATATGAGATTCCATTTAATAAATTATAATATTTGTTTCGATACCCCAGTCGAAAGTCATCTCCGTTGAAAGTTGTAACGCATATTTACCAAATGTGTTTTTGATTTTGAAAATGTGAACAACATTCATTTTCTTTTTTCTCTTCTCTATTTTTTTCAATAAGAGAGATTGATTGAAAATATAAACAAACAAACCTAGGTCGGCACCAATATCTCCTTTATAGCTCTCTTGAATTAAACCGGAAGTAAGTAAAATGAAAATGGTGCATCAAAATCTTTAAACACTAAATAAGTGATGTAAACGATGTTATTTGGGTACAAAAACGATTTTTTTCTTGTGAGACCAATACATATTGTGTAATTTGATATGAGATTCCATTTAATAAATTATAATTGTCGTTTCGATACCCGAGTAAAAAGATATCTCTGTTGAAAGTTGTTACTCTTATTTACCAAATATTTTTTTGTTTTTGAAAATGTGAACAAAATCTCCGTTCTTTTTTTCTACTCAATATTTTTTCAATAAGAGAGATTGATTGAAAATATAAAAAACAAACCTTGATCGGCTCCAATATCTCCTTTATAGCTCTATTGAATTAAGCCGGAAGTAAGTAAAATGAAAATGGTACGTCAAAAACTTTAAACAGTAAATAAGTGATGTAAACGATGTTATTTGGGTACAAAAATGATTTTCCTTTTGAGGAAAATGCATATGGTTTAATTTGATACGAGCTTTAATTTGATATATTATAATAATCGTTTTGATACCTCAGTCAAAATTTATCTCCGTTGAAAGTTGTAACTCATATTTACCAAATGTGTTTTCGATTTTGAAAATGTGAACCTAATTCATTTTCTTTTTCTCTTCTCTATTTTTTTCAATAAGAGAGATTGATTGAAAATATAAATAAACAAACCTAGGTCGGCACCAATATCTCATTTATAGCTCTATTGAATTAAACCTAAAGTAAGTAAAATGAATATGCTGCGTCAAAAACTTTAAACACTAATTAAATGATGTAAACAATGTTATTTGGGTACAAAACGACTTTTCTCTTGCGAGACCAATGCATATTGTGTAATTTGATACGAGCTTCAATTTCATAAATTATAATATTCGTTTCGATACCCGAGTAAAAAGTTATCTCCGTTGAAAGTTGTTACTCTTATTTACCAAATGTTTTTTTGTTTTTGAAAATTTGAACAACATCTCCGTTCTTTTTTTCTACACAATATTTTTTCAATAAGAGAGATTGATTGAAAATATAAAAAAACAAACCTAGATCGGCACCAATATCTCCTTTATAGGTCTATTGAATTAAACCGGAAGTAAGTAAAATGAAAATGGTGTGTCAAAATCTTTAAACACTAAATAAGTGATATACACGATGTTATTTGGGTACAAAAACGATTTTGTTCTTGCGAGACCAATGCATATTGTCTAATTTGATACGAGCTTCCATTTAATAAATTATAATATTCATTTCGATACCCGAGTAAAAAGTTATATCCGTTAAAAGTTGTTACTCTTATTTACCAAATGTTTTTTGTTTTTTAAAATGTGAACAACATCTCGGTTCTTTTTTTCTACTTAATATTTTCTCAATAAGAGAGATTGATTGAAAATATAAAAAAACAAACCTAGATCAGCACCAATATCTCCTTTATAGGTCTATTGAATTAAACCGGACGTAAGTAAAATTAAAATAGTGCGTCAAAAACTTTAAATAGTAAATAAGTGATGTAAACGATGTTATTTGGGTACAAAAATGATTTTCCTTTCGAGGAAAATGCATATTGTTTAATTTGATACGAGCATTAATTCGATATATTATAAGATTCGTTTCGATACCCCAGTCAAAAGTCATCTCCGTTGAAAGTTGTAACTCATATTTACCAAATGTGTTTTTGATTTTGAAAATGTGAACAACATTCATTTTCTTTCTTCTCTTCTCTATTTTTTTCAATAAGAGAGATTCATTGAAAATATAAATAAACAAACCTAGGTCGGCACCAATATCTCCTTTATAGCTCTATTGAATTAAACTTGAAGTAAGTAAAATGAAAATGCTGCGTAAAAAACTTTAAACACTAAATAAATGATGTAAACGATGTTATTTGGGTACAAAAAGGATTTTTTTCTTGTAAGACCAATACATATTGTGTAATTTGATATGAGATTCCATTTAATAAATTATAATATTTGTTTCGAAACCCTAGTCAAAAGTCATCTCCGTTGAAAGTTGTAACGCATATTTACCAAATGTGTTTTTGATTTGGAAAATGTGAACAACATTCATTTTCTTTTTTCTCTTCTCTATTTTTTTCAATAAGAGAGATTGATTGAAAATATAAACAAACAAACCTAGGTCAGCACCAATATCTCCTTTATAGCTCTCTTGAATTAAACCGGAAGTAAGTAAAATGAAAATGGTGCGTCAAAATCTTTAAACACTAAATAAGTGATGTAAGCGATGTTATTTGGGTACAAAAACGATTTTTTTCTTGTGAGACCAATACATATTGTGTAATTTGATATGAGATTCTATTTAATAAATTATAATTGTCGTTTCGATACCCGAGTAAAAAGATATCTCTGTTGAAAGTTGTTACTCTTATTTACCAAATGTTTTTTTGTTTTTGAAAATGTGAACAAAATCTCTGTTCTTTTTTTCTACTCAATATTTTTTCAATAAGACAGATTGATTGAAAATATAAAAAACAAACCTTGATCGGCTCCAATATCTCCTTTATAGCTCTATTGAATTAAACCGGACGTAAGTAAAATGAAAATGGTACGTCAAAAACTTTATACAGTAAATAAGTGATGTAAACGATGTTATTTGGGTATAAAAATGATTTTCCTTTCGAGGAAAATGCATATTGTTTAATTTGATACGAGCTTTAATTTGATATATTATAATAATCGTTTTGATACCTCAGTCAAAATTTATCTCCGTTGAAAGTTGTAACTCATATTTACCAAATGTGTTTTCGATTTTGAAAATGTGAACCTAATTCATTTTCTTTTTCTCTTCTCTATTTTTTTCAATAAGAGAGATTGATTGAAAATATAAATAAACAAACCTAGGTCGGCACCAATATCTCCTTTATAGGTCTATTGAATTAAACCTAAAGTAAGTAAAATGAAAATGGTGCGTCAAAAACTTTAAACACTAATTAAATGATGTAAACAATGTTATTTGGGTACAAAACCGACTTTTCTCTTGAGAGACCAAAGCATATTGTCTAATTTGATACGAGCTTCCATTTAATTAATTATAATATTCGTTTCGATACCCGAGTAAAAAGTTATCTCCGTTGAAAGTTGTTACTCTTTTTTACCAAATGTTTTTTGTTCTTGAAAATGTGAACAAAATCTCCGTACTTTTTTTCTACTCAATATTTTTTCAATAAGAGAGATTGATTGAAAATATAAATAAACAAACCTTGATCGGCACCAATATCTCCTTTATAGCTCTATTGAATTAAACCGGAAGTAAGTAAAATGAAAATGGTGAGTCAAAAACTTTAAACAGTAAATAAGTGATGTAAACGATGTTATTTGGGTACAAAAATGATTTTCCTATGGAGGAAAATGATAATTGTTTAATTTGGTACGAGCTTTAATTTGATATATTATAATAATCGTTTCGATACCTCAGTCAAAATTTATCTCCATTGAAAGTTGTAACTCATATTTACCAAATGTGTTTTCTATTTTGAAAATGTGAACCACATTCATTTTCTTTTTCTTTTCTCTATTTTTTTCAATAAGAGAGATTGATTGAAAATATAAATAAAAAAACCTAGGTCGGCATCAATATCTCCTTTATAGCTCTATTGAATTAAATCGGAAGTAAGTAAAATGAAAATGGTTCGTCAAAATCTTTAAACACTAAATAAGTGATGTAAACGATGTTATTTGGGTACAAAAACGATTTTTTTCTTGCGAGACCAATGCATATGGTCTAATTTGATACGAGCTTCCATTTAATAAATTATAATATTCATTTCGATACCCGAGTAAAAAGTTATCTCCGTTGAAAGTTGTTACTCTTATTTACCAAATGTTTTTTTGTTTTTGAAAATGTGAACAAAATCTCTGGTCTTTTTTTCTACTCAATATTTTTTCAATAAGAGAGATTGATTGAAAATATAAAAAACAAACCTTGATCGGCTCCAATATCTCCTTTATAGCTCTATTGAATTAAACCGGACGTAAGTAAAATGAAAATCGTACGTCAAAAACTTTATACAGTAAATAAGTGATGTAAACGATGTTATTTGGGTATAAAAATGATTTTCCTTTCGAGGAAAATGCATATTGTTTAATTTGATACGAGCTTTAATTTGATATATTATAATAATCGTTTTTATACCTCAGTCAAAATTTATCTCCGTTGAAAGTTGTAACTCATATTTACCAAATGTGTTTTCGATTTTGCAAATGTGAACCTAATTCATTTTCTTTTTCTCTTCTCTATTTTTTTCAATAAGAGAGATTGATTGAAAATATAAATAAACAAACGTAGGTCGGCACCAATATCTCCTTTATAGCTTTATTGAATTAAACCTAAAGTAAGTAAAATGAAAATGCTGCGTCAAAAACTTTAAACACTAATTAAATGATGTAAACAATGTTAT
The DNA here is from genome assembly GCA_037013495.1 of Hippophae tibetana. Classification (NCBI taxonomy): domain Eukaryota; kingdom Viridiplantae; phylum Streptophyta; class Magnoliopsida; order Rosales; family Elaeagnaceae; genus Hippophae; species Hippophae tibetana. Next base: position 6,220,710 of record CM072808.1, on the reverse strand, counting down.
TTGGGTACAAAAACGACTTTTCTCTTGCGAGACAAATGCATATTGTGTAATTTGATACGAGCTTCAATTTCATAAATTATAATATTCGATTCGATACCCGAGTAAAAAGTTATCTCCGTTGAAAGTTGTTACTCTTATTTACCAAATGTTTTTTTGTTTTTGAAAATTTGAACAACATCTCCGTTCTTTTTTTCTACACAATATTTTTTCAATAAGAGAGATTGATTGAAAATATAAAAAAACAAACCTAGATCAGCACCAATATCTCCTTTATAGGTCTATTGAATTAAACCGGAAGTAAGTAAAATGAAAATGGTGCGTCAAAATCTTTAAACACTAAATAAGTGATATAAACGATGTTATTTGGGTACAAAAACGATTTTTTTCTTGCGAGATCAAAGCATATTGTCTAATTTGTTACGAGCTTCCATTTAATTAATTATAATATTCGTTTCGATACCCGAGTAAAAAGTTATCTCCGTTGAAAGTTGTTACTCTTTTTTACCAAATGTTTTTTGTTCTTGAAAATGTGAACAAAATCTCCGTTCTTTTTTTCTACTCAATATTTTTTCAATAAGAGAGATTGATTGAAAATATAAATAAACAAACCTTGATCGGCACCAATATCTCCTTTATAGCTCTATTGAATTAAACCGGAAGTAAGTAAAATGAAAATGGTGAGTCAAAAACTTTAAACAGTAAATAAGTGATGTAAACGATGTTATTTGGGTACAAAAATGATTTTCCTATCGAGGAAAATGATAATTGTTTAATTTGGTACGAGCTTTAATTTGATATATTATAATAATCGTTTCGATACCTCAGTCAAAATTTATCTCCATTGAAAGTTGTAACTCATATTTACCAAATGTGTTTTCTATTTTGAAAATGTGAACCACATTCATTTTCTTTTTCTTTTCTCTATTTTTTTCAATAAGAGAGATTGATTGAAAATATAAATAAAAAAACCTAGGTCGGCATCAATATCTCCTTTATAGCTCTATTGAATTAAATCGGAAGTAAGTAAAATGAAAATGGTTCGTCAAAATCTTTAAACACTAAATAAGTGATGTAAACGATGTTATTTGGGTACAAAAACGATTTTTTTCTTGCGAGACCAATGCATATTGTCTAATTTGATACGAGCTTCCATTTAATAAATTATAATATTCATTTCGATACCCGAGTAAAAAGTTATCTCCGTTGAAAGTTGTTACTCTTATTTACCAAATGTTTTTTTGTTTTTGAAAATGTGATGAAAATCTCTGTTCTTTTTTTCTACTCAATATTTTTTCAATAAGAGAGATTGATTGAAAATATAAAAAAAAAACCTTGATCGGCTCCAATATCTCCTTTATAGCTCTATTGAATTAAACCGGACGTAAGTAAAATGAAAATGGTACGTCAAAAACTTTATACAGTAAATAAGTGATGTAAACGATGTTATTTGGGTATAAAAATGATTTTCCTTTCGAGGAAAATTCATATTGTTTAATTTGATACGAGCTTTAATTTGATATATTATAATAATCGTTTTGATACCTCAGTCAAAATTTATCTCCGTTGAAAGTTGTAACTCATATTTACCAAATGTGTTTTCGATTTTGAAAATGTGAACCTAATTCATTTTCTTTTTCTCTTCTCTATTTTTTTCAATAAGAGAGATTGATTGAAAATATAAATAAACAAACCTAGGTCGGCACCAATATCTCCTTTATAGCTCTATTGAATTAAACCTAAAGTAAGTAAAATGAAAATGCTGCGTCAAAAACTTTAAACACTAATTAAATGATGTAAACAATGTTATTTGGGTACAAAACCGACTTTTCTCTTGCGAGACCAATGCATATTGTGTAATTTGATACGAGCTTCAATTTCATAAATTATAATATTCGTTTCGATACCCGAGTAAAAAGTTATCTTCGTTGAAAGTTGTTACTCTTATTTACCAAATGTTTTTTGGTTTTTGAAAATTTGACCAACATCTCCGTTCTTTTTTTCTACACAATTTTTTTTCAATAAGAGAGATTGATTGAAAATATAAAAAAAACAAACCTTGATCGGCACCAATATCTCCTTTATAGCTCTATTGAATTAAGCCGGAAGTAAGTAAAATGAAAATGGTACGTCAAAAACTTTAAACAGTAAATAAGTGATGTAAACGATGTTATTTGGGTACAAAAATGATTTTGCTTTTGAGGAAAATGCATATGGTTTAATTTGATACGAGCTTTAATTTGATATATTATAATAATCGTTTTGATACCTCAGTCAAAATTTATCTCCGTTGAAAGTTGTAACTCATATTTACCAAATGTGTTTTCGATTTTGAAAATGTGAACCTAATTCATTTTCTTTTTCTCTTCTCTATTTTTTTCAATAAGAGAGATTGATTGAAAATATAAATAAACAAACCTAGGTCGGCACCAATATGTCCTTTATAGCTCTATTGAATTAAACCTAAAGTAAGTAAAATGAAAATGTTGCGTCAAAAACTTTAAACACTAATTAAATGATGTAAACAATATTATTTGGGTACAAAAACGACTTTTCTCTTGCGAGACAAATGCATATTGTGTAATTTGATACGAGCTTCAATTTCATAAATTATAATATTCGTTTCGATACCCGAGTAAAAAGTTATCTCCGTTGAAAGTTGTTACTCTTATTTACCAAATGTTTTTTTGTTTTTGAAAATTTGAACAACATCTCCGTTCTTTTTTTCTACACAATATTTTTTCAATAAGAGAGATTGATTGAAAATATAAAAAAACAAACCTAGATCGGCACCAATATCTCCTTTATAGGTCTATTGAATTAAACCGGAAGTAAGTAAAATGAAAATGGTGCGTCAAAATCTTTAAACACTAAATAAGTGATATAAACGATGTTATTTGGGTACAAAAACGATTTTTTTTCTTGCGAGACCAAAGCATATTGTCTAATTTGTTACGAGCTTCCATTTAATTAATTATAATATTCGTTTCGATACCCGAGTAAAAAGTTATCTCCGTTGAAAGTTGTTACTCTTTTTTACCAAATGTTTTTTGTTCTTGAAAATGTGAACAAAATCTCCGTTCTTTTTTTCTACTCAATATTTTTTCAATAAGAGAGATTGATTGAAAATATAAATAAACAAACCTTGATCGGCACCAATATCTCCTTTATAGCTCTATTGAATTAAACCGGAAGTAAGTAAAATGAAAATGGTGAGTCAAAAACTTTAAACAGTAAATAAGTGATGTAAACGATGTTATTTGGGTACAAAAATGATTTTCCTATCGAGGAAAATGATAATTGTTTAATTTGGTACGAGCTTTAATTTGATATATTATAATAATCGTTTCGATACCTCAGTCAAAATTTATCTCCATTGAAAGTTGTAACTCATATTTACCAAATGTGTTTTCTATTTTGAAAATGTGAACCACATTCATTTTCTTTTTCTTTTCTCTATTTTTTTCAATAAGAGAGATTGATTGAAAATATAAATAAAAAAACCTAGGTCGGCATCAATATCTCCTTTATAGCTCTATTGAATTAAATCGGAAGTAAGTAAAATGAAAATGGTGCGTCAAAATCTTTAAACACTAAATAAATGATGTAAACAATGTTATTTGGGTACAAAACGATTTTTTTCTTGCGAGACCAATGCATATTGTCTAATTTGATACGAGCTTCCATTTAATAAATGATAATATTCGTTTCGATACCCGAGTAAAAAGTTATCTCCGTTGAAAGTTGTTACTCTTATTTACCCAATGTTTTTTTGTTTTTTAAAATGTGAACAACAACTCTGTTCTTTTTTTCTACTCAATATTTTTTCAATAAGAGAGATTGATTGAAAATATAAATAATAAACCTTGATCGGCACGAATATCTCCTTTATAGCTCTATTGAATTAAACCGGAAGTAAGTAAAATGAAAATGGTGAGTCAAAAACTTTAAACAGTAAATAAGTGATGTAAACGCTGTTATTTGGGTACAAAAATGATTTTCCTTTCGACTAAAATTCATATTGTTTAATTTGATACGAGCATTAATTCGATATATTATAAGATTCGTTTCGATACCCCAGTCAAAAGTCATCTCCGTTGAAAGTTGTAACTCATATTTACCAAATGTGTTTTTGATTTTGAAAATGTGAACAACATTCATTTTCTTTCTTCTCTTCTCTATTTTTTTCAAAAAGAGAGATTCATTGAAAATATAAATAAAAAAACCTAGGTCGGCACCAATATCTCCTTCATAGCTGTATTGAATTAAACTTGAAGTAAGTAAAATGAAAATGCTGCGTAAAAAACTTTAAACACTAAATAAATGATGTAAACGATGTTATTTGGGTACAAAAACGATTTTTTTCTTGTAAGACCAATACATATTGTGTAATTTGATATGAGATTCCATTTAATAAATTATAATATTTGTTTCGATACCCCAGTCCAAAGTCATCTCCGTTGAAAGTTGTAACGCATATTTACCAAATGTGTTTTTGATTTTGAAAATGTGAACAACATTCATTTTCTTTTTTCTCTTCTCTATTTTTTTCAATAAGAGAGATTGATTGAAAATATAAACAAACAAACCTAGGTCGGCACCAATATCTCCTTTATAGCTCTATTGAATTAAACCGGAAGTAAGTAAAATGAAAATGGTGAGTCAAAAACTTTAAACAATAAATAAGTGATGTAAACGATGTTATTTGGGTAAAAAAATGATTTTCCTATCGAGGAAAATGATAATTGTTTAATTTGGTACGAGCTTTAATTTGATATATTATAATAATCGTTTCGATACCTCAGTCAATATTTATCTCCGTTGAAAGTTGTAACTCATATTTACCAAATGTGTTTTTGATTTTGAAAATGTGAACAACATTCATTTTCTTTTTCTCTTCTCTATTTTTTTCAATAAGAGAGATTGATTGAAAATATAAATAAACAAACCTAGGTCGGCACCAATATCTCCTTTATAGCTCTCTTGAATTAAACCTAAAGTAAGTAAAATGAAAATGCTGCGTCAAAAACGTTAAACACTAATTAAATGATGTAAACAATGTTATTTGGGTACAAAAACGACTTTTTTCTTGCGAGACCAATGCATATTGTGTAATTTGATACGAGCTTCAATTTCATAAATTATAATATTCGTTTCGATACCCGAGTAAAAAGTTATCTTCGTTGAAAGTTGTTACTCTTATTTACCAAATGTTTTTTTGTTTTTGAAAATTTGAACAACATCTCCCTTCTTTTTTTCTACACAATATTTTTTCAATAAGAGAGATTGATTGAAAATATAAATAAACAAACCTAGTTCGGCACCAATATCTCCTTTATAGGTCTATTGAATTAAACCGGAAGTAAGTAAAATGAAAATGGTGCGTCAAAATCTTTAAACACTAAATAAGTGATATAAACGATGTTATTTGGGTTCAAAAACGATTTTGTTCTTGCGAGACCAATGCATATTGTCTAATTTGTTACGAGCTTCCATTTAATAAATTATAATATTCGTTTCGATACCCGAGTAAAAAGTTATCTCCGTTGAAAGTTGTTACTCTTTTTTACCAAATGTTTTTTGTTCTTGAAAATGTGAACAAAATCTCCGTTCTTTTTTTCTACTCAATATTTTTTCAATAAGAGAGATTGATTGAAAATATAAATAAACAAACCTTGATCGGCACCAATATCTCCTTTATAGCTCTATTGAATTAAACCGGAAGTAAGTAAAATGAAAATGGTGAGTCAAAAACTTTAAACAGTAAATAAGTGATGTAAACGATGTTATTTGGGTACAAAAATGATTTTCCTATCGAGGAAAATGATAATTGTTTAATTTGGTACGAGCTTTAATTTGATATATTATAATAATCGTTTCGATACCTCAGTCAAAATTTATCTCCATTTAAAGTTGTAACTCATATTTACCAAATGTGTTTTCTATTTTGAAAATGTGAACCACATTCATTTTCTTTTTCTCTTCTCTATTTTTTCAATAAGAGAGATTGATTGAAAAAATAAATAAAAAAACCTAGGTCGGCATCAATATCTCCTTTATAGCTCTATTGAATTAAATCGGAAGTAAGTAAAATGAAAATGGTGCGTCAAAATCTTTAAACACTAAATAAGTGATGTAAACGATGTTATTTGGGTACAAAAACGATTTTTTTCTTGCGAGACCAATGCATATTGTCTAATTTGATACGAGCTTCCATTTAATAAATTATAATATTCATTACGATACCCGAGTAAAAAGTTATCTCCGTTGAAAGTTGTTACTCTTATTTACCAAATGTTTTATGTTTTTTAAAATGTGAACAACATCTCCGTTCTTTTTTTCTACTTAATATTTTTTCAATAAGAGAGATTGATTGAAAATATAAATAAACAAACCTAGGTCGGCACCAATATCTCCTTTATAGCTCTATTGAATTAAACCTAAAGTAAGTAAAATGAAAATGTTGCGTCAAAAACTTTAAACACTAATTAAATGATGTAAACAATGTTATTTGGGTACAAAAACGACTTTTCTCTTGCGAGACAAATGCATATTGTGTAATTTGATACGAGCTTCAATTTCATAAATTATAATATTCGTTTCGATACCCGAGTAAAAAGTTATCTCCGTTGAAAGTTGTTACTCTTATTTACCAAATGTTTTTTTGTTTTTGAAAATTTGAACAACATCTCCGTTCTTTTTTTCTACACAATATTTTTTCAATAAGAGAGATTGATTGAAAATATAAAAAAACAAACCTAGATCGGCACCAATATCTCCTTTATAGGTCTATTGAATTAAACCGGAAGTAAGTAAAATGAAAATGGTGCGTCAAAATCTTTAAACACTAAATAAGTGATATAAACGATGTTATTTGGGTACAAAAACGATTTTTTTTCTTGCGAGACCAAAGCATATTGTCTAATTTGTTACGAGCTTCCATTTAATTAATTATAATATTCGTTTCGATACCCGAGTAAAAAGTTATCTCCGTTGAAAGTTGTTACTCTTTTTTACCAAATGTTTTTTGTTCTTGAAAATGTGAACAAAATCTCCGTTCTTTTTTTCTACTCAATATTTTTTCAATAAGAGAGATTGATTGAAAATATAAATAAACAAACCTTGATCGGCACCAATATCTCCTTTATAGCTCTATTGAATTAAACCGGAAGTAAGTAAAATGAAAATGGTGAGTCAAAAACTTTAAAGAGTAAATAAGTGATGTAAACGATGTTATTTGGGTACAAAAATGATTTTCCTATCGAGGAAAATGATAATTGTTTAATTTGGTACGAGCTTTAATTTGATATATTATAATAATCGTTTCGATACCTCAGTCAAAATTTATCTCCATTGAAAGTTGTAACTCATATTTACCAAATGTGTTTTCTATTTTGAAAATGTGAACCACATTCATTTTCTTTTTCTTTTCTCTATTTTTTTCAATAAGAGAGATTGATTGAAAATATAAATAAAAAAACCTAGGTCGGCATCAATATCTCCTTTATAGCTCTATTGAATTAAATCGGAAGTAAGTAAAATGAAAATGGTGCGTCAAAATCTTTAAACACTAAATAAGTGATGTAAACAATGTTATTTGGGTACAAAAACGATTTTTTTCTTGCGAGACCAATGCATATTGTCTAATTTGATACGAGCTTCCATTTAATAAATGATAATATTCGTTTCGATACCCGAGTAAAAAGTTATCTCCGTTGAAAGTTGTTACTCTTATTTACCAAATGTTTTATGTTTTTTAAAATGTGAACAACATCTCCGTTCTTTTTTTCTACTTAATATTTTTTCAATAAGAGAGATTGATTGAAAATATAAAAAAACAAACCTAGATCGGCACCAATATCTCCTTTATAGGTCTATTGAATTAAACCGGACGTAAGTAAAATGAAAATAGTGCGTCAAAAACTTTAAATAGTAAATAAGTGATGTAAACGATGTTATTTGGGTACAAAAATGATTTTCCTTTCGAGGAAAATGTATATTGTTTAATTTGATACGAGCATTAATTCGATATATTATAAGATTCGTTTCGATACCCCAGTCAAAAGTCATCTCCGTTGAAAGTTGTAACTCATATTTACCAAATGTGTTTTTGATTTTGAAAATGTGAACAACATTCATTTTCTTTCTTCTCTTCTCTATTTTTTTCAAAAAGAGAGATTCAATGAAAATATAAATAAACAAACCTAGGTCGGCACCAATATCTCCTTTATAGCTCTATTGAATTAAACCTAAAGTAAGTAAAATGAAAATGTTGCGTCAAAAACTTTAAACACTAATTAAATGATGTAAACAATGTTATTTGGGTACAAAAACGACTTTTCTCTTGCGAGACAAATGCATATTGTGTAATTTGATACGAGCTTCAATTTCATAAATTATAATATTCGTTTCGATACCCGAGTAAAAAGTTATCTCCGTTGAAAGTTGTTACTCTTATTTACCAAATGTTTTTTTGTTTTTGAAAATTTGAACAACATCTCCGTTCTTTTTTTCTACACAATATTTTTTCAATAAGAGAGATTGATTGAAAATATAAAAAAACAAACCTAGATCGGCACCAATATCTCCTTTATAGGTCTATTGAATTAAACCGGAAGTAAGTAAAATGAAAATGGTGCGTCAAAATCTTTAAACACTAAATAAGTGATATAAACGATGTTATTTGGGTACAAAAACGATTTTTTTTCTTGCGAGACCAAAGCATATTGTCTAATTTGTTACGAGCTTCCATTTAATTAATTATAATATTCGTTTCGATACCCGAGTAAAAAGTTATCTCCGTTGAAAGTTGTTACTCTTTTTTACCAAATGTTTTTTGTTCTTGAAAATGTGAACAAAATCTCCGTTCTTTTTTTCTACTCAATATTTTTTCAATAAGAGAGATTGATTGAAAATATAAATAAACAAACCTTGATCGGCACCAATATCTCCTTTATAGCTCTATTGAATTAAACCGGAAGTAAGTAAAATGAAAATGGTGAGTCAAAAACTTTAAAGAGTAAATAAGTGATGTAAACGATGTTATTTGGGTACAAAAATGATTTTCCTATCGAGGAAAATGATAATTGTTTAATTTGGTACGAGCTTTAATTTGATATATTATAATAATCGTTTCGATACCTCAGTCAAAATTTATCTCCATTGAAAGTTGTAACTCATATTTACCAAATGTGTTTTCTATTTTGAAAATGTGAACCACATTCATTTTCTTTTTCTTTTCTCTATTTTTTTCAATAAGAGAGATTGATTGAAAATATAAATAAAAAAACCTAGGTCGGCATCAATATCTCCTTTATAGCTCTATTGAATTAAATCGGAAGTAAGTAAAATGAAAATGGTGCGTCAAAATCTTTAAACACTAAATAAGTGATGTAAACAATGTTATTTGGGTACAAAAACGATTTTTTTCTTGCGAGACCAATGCATATTGTCTAATTTGATACGAGCTTCCATTTAATAAATGATAATATTCGTTTCGATACCCGAGTAAAAAGTTATCTCCGTTGAAAGTTGTTACTCTTATTTACCAAATGTTTTATGTTTTTTAAAATGTGAACAACATCTCCGTTCTTTTTTTCTACTTAATATTTTTTCAATAAGAGAGATTGATTGAAAATATAAAAAAACAAACCTAGATCGGCACCAATATCTCCTTTATAGGTCTATTGAATTAAACCGGACGTAAGTAAAATGAAAATAGTGCGTCAAAAACTTTAAATAGTAAATAAGTGATGTAAACGATGTTATTTGGGTACAAAAATGATTTTCCTTTCGAGGAAAATGTATATTGTTTAATTTGATACGAGCATTAATTCGATATATTATAAGATTCGTTTCGATACCCCAGTCAAAAGTCATCTCCGTTGAAAGTTGTAACTCATATTTACCAAATGTGTTTTTGATTTTGAAAATGTGAACAACATTCATTTTCTTTCTTCTCTTCTCTATTTTTTTCAAAAAGAGAGATTCAATGAAAATATAAATAAACAAACCTAGGTCGGCACCAATATCTCCTTTATAGCTCTATTGAATTAAACCTAAAGTAAGTAAAATGAAAATGTTGCGTCAAAAACTTTAAACACTAATTAAATGATGTAAACAATGTTATTTGGGTACAAAAACGACTTTTCTCTTGCGAGACAAATGCATATTGTGTAATTTGATACGAGCTTCAATTTCATAAATTATAATATTCGTTTCGATACCCGAGTAAAAAGTTATCTCCGTTGAAAGTTGTTACTCTTATTTACCAAATGTTTTTTTGTTTTTGAAAATTTGAACAACATCTCCGTTCTTTTTTTCTACACAATATTTTTTCAATAAGAGAGATTGATTGAAAATATAAAAAAACAAACCTAGATCGGCACCAATATCTCCTTTATAGGTCTATTGAATTAAACCGGAAGTAAGTAAAATGAAAATGGTGCGTCAAAATCTTTAAACACTAAATAAGTGATATAAACGATGTTATTTGGGTACAAAAACGATTTTTTTTCTTGCGAGACCAAAGCATATTGTCTAATTTGTTACGAGCTTCCATTTAATTAATTATAATATTCGTTTCGATACCCGAGTAAAAAGTTATCTCCGTTGAAAGTTGTTACTCTTTTTTACCAAATGTTTTTTGTTCTTGAAAATGTGAACAAAATCTCCGTTCTTTTTTTCTACTCAATATTTTTTCAATAAGAGAGATTGATTGAAAATATAAATAAACAAACCTTGATCGGCACCAATATCTCCTTTATAGCTCTATTGAATTAAACCGGAAGTAAGTAAAATGAAAATGGTGAGTCAAAAACTTTAAAGAGTAAATAAGTGATGTAAACGATGTTATTTGGGTACAAAAATGATTTTCCTATCGAGGAAAATGATAATTGTTTAATTTGGTACGAGCTTTAATTTGATATATTATAATAATCGTTTCGATACCTCAGTCAAAATTTATCTCCATTGAAAGTTGTAACTCATATTTACCAAATGTGTTTTCTATTTTGAAAATGTGAACCACATTCATTTTCTTTTTCTTTTCTCTATTTTTTTCAATAAGAGAGATTGATTGAAAATATAAATAAAAAAACCTAGGTCGGCATCAATATCTCCTTTATAGCTCTATTGAATTAAATCGGAAGTAAGTAAAATGAAAATGGTGCGTCAAAATCTTTAAACACTAAATAAGTGATGTAAACAATGTTATTTGGGTACAAAAACGATTTTTTTCTTGCGAGACCAATGCATATTGTCTAATTTGATACGAGCTTCCATTTAATAAATGATAATATTCGTTTCGATACCCGAGTAAAAAGTTATCTCCGTTGAAAGTTGTTACTCTTATTTACCAAATGTTTTATGTTTTTTAAAATGTGAACAACATCTCCGTTCTTTTTTTCTACTTAATATTTTTTCAATAAGAGAGATTGATTGAAAATATAAAAAAACAAACCTAGATCGGCACCAATATCTCCTTTATAGGTCTATTGAATTAAACCGGACGTAAGTAAAATGAAAATAGTGCGTCAAAAACTTTAAATAGTAAATAAGTGATGTAAACGATGTTATTTGGGTACAAAAATGATTTTCCTTTCGAGGAAAATGTATATTGTTTAATTTGATACGAGCATTAATTCGATATATTATAAGATTCGTTTCGATACCCCAGTCAAAAGTCATCTCCGTTGAAAGTTGTAACTCATATTTACCAAATGTGTTTTTGATTTTGAAAATGTGAACAACATTCATTTTCTTTCTTCTCTTCTCTATTTTTTTCAAAAAGAGAGATTCAATGAAAATATAAATAAACAAACCTAGGTCGGCACCAATATCTCCTTTATAGCTCTATTGAATTAAACCTAAAGTAAGTAAAATGAAAATGTTGCGTCAAAAACTTTAAACACTAATTAAATGATGTAAACAATGTTATTTGGGTACAAAAACGACTTTTCTCTTGCGAGACAAATGCATATTGTGTAATTTGATACGAGCTTCAATTTCATAAATTATAATATTCGTTTCGATACCCGAGTAAAAAGTTATCTCCGTTGAAAGTTGTTACTCTTATTTACCAAATGTTTTTTTGTTTTTGAAAATTTGAACAACATCTCCGTTCTTTTTTTCTACACAATATTTTTTCAATAAGAGAGATTGATTGAAAATATAAAAAAACAAACCTAGATCGGCACCAATATCTCCTTTATAGGTCTATTGAATTAAACCGGAAGTAAGTAAAATGAAAATGGTGCGTCAAAATCTTTAAACACTAAATAAGTGATATAAACGATGTTATTTGGGTACAAAAACGATTTTTTTTCTTGCGAGACCAAAGCATATTGTCTAATTTGTTACGAGCTTCCATTTAATTAATTATAATATTCGTTTCGATACCCGAGTAAAAAGTTATCTCCGTTGAAAGTTGTTACTCTTTTTTACCAAATGTTTTTTGTTCTTGAAAATGTGAACAAAATCTCCGTTCTTTTTTTCTACTCAATATTTTTTCAATAAGAGAGATTGATTGAAAATATAAATAAACAAACCTTGATCGGCACCAATATCTCCTTTATAGCTCTATTGAATTAAACCGGAAGTAAGTAAAATGAAAATGGTGAGTCAAAAACTTTAAAGAGTAAATAAGTGATGTAAACGATGTTATTTGGGTACAAAAATGATTTTCCTATCGAGGAAAATGATAATTGTTTAATTTGGTACGAGCTTTAATTTGATATATTATAATAATCGTTTCGATACCTCAGTCAAAATTTATCTCCATTGAAAGTTGTAACTCATATTTACCAAATGTGTTTTCTATTTTGAAAATGTGAACCACATTCATTTTCTTTTTCTTTTCTCTATTTTTTTCAATAAGAGAGATTGATTGAAAATATAAATAAAAAAACCTAGGTCGGCATCAATATCTCCTTTATAGCTCTATTGAATTAAATCGGAAGTAAGTAAAATGAAAATGGTGCGTCAAAATCTTTAAACACTAAATAAGTGATGTAAACAATGTTATTTGGGTACAAAAACGATTTTTTTCTTGCGAGACCAATGCATATTGTCTAATTTGATACGAGCTTCCATTTAATAAATGATAATATTCGTTTCGATACCCGAGTAAAAAGTTATCTCCGTTGAAAGTTGTTACTCTTATTTACCAAATGTTTTATGTTTTTTAAAATGTGAACAACATCTCCGTTCTTTTTTTCTACTTAATATTTTTTCAATAAGAGAGATTGATTGAAAATATAAAAAAACAAACCTAGATCGGCACCAATATCTCCTTTATAGGTCTATTGAATTAAACCGGACGTAAGTAAAATGAAAATAGTGCGTCAAAAACTTTAAATAGTAAATAAGTGATGTAAACGATGTTATTTGGGTACAAAAATGATTTTCCTTTCGAGGAAAATGTATATTGTTTAATTTGATACGAGCATTAATTCGATATATTATAAGATTCGTTTCGATACCCCAGTCAAAAGTCATCTCCGTTGAAAGTTGTAACTCATATTTACCAAATGTGTTTTTGATTTTGAAAATGTGAACAACATTCATTTTCTTTCTTCTCTTCTCTATTTTTTTCAAAAAGAGAGATTCAATGAAAATATAAATAAACAAACCTAGGTCGGCACCAATATCTCCTTTATAGCTCTATTGAATTAAACTTGAAGTAAGTAAAATGAAAATGCTGCGTAAAAAACTTTAAACACTAAATAAATGATGTAAACGATTTTATTTGGGTACAAAAACGATTTTTTTCTTGTAAGACCAATACATATTGTGTAATTTGATATGAGATTCCATTTAATAAATTATAATATTTGTTTCGATACCCCAGTCGAAAGTCATCTCCGTTGAAAGTTGTAACGCATATTTACCAAATGTGTTTTTGATTTTGAAAATGTGAACAACATTCATTTTCTTTTTTCTCTTCTCTATTTTTTTCAATAAGAGAGATTGATTGAAAATATAAACAAACAAACCTAGGTCGGCACCAATATCTCTTTTATAGCTCACTTGAATTAAACCGGAAGTAAGTAAAATGAAAATGGTGCGTCAAAATCTTTAAAAACTAAATAAGTGATGTAAACGATGTTATTTGGGTACAAAAACGATTTTTTTCTTGTGAGACCAATACATATTGTGTAATTTGAAATGAGATTCCATTTAATAAATTATAATAGTCGTTTCGATACCCGAGTAAAAAGATATCTATGTTGAAAGTTGTTACTCTTATTTACCAAATGTTTTTTTGTTTTTGAAAATGTGAACAAAATCTCCGTTCTTTTTTTCTACTCAATATTGTTTCAATAAGAGAGTTTTGATTGAAAATATAAAAAACAAACCTTGATCGGCACCAATATCTCCTTTATAGCTCTATTGAATTAAACCGGAAGTAAGTAAAATAAAAATGGTACGTCAAAAACATTATAGAGTAAATAAGTGATGTAAACGATGTTATTTGGGTACAAAAATGATTTTCCTTTCGAGGAAAATGCATATTGTTTAATTTGATACGAGCTTTAATTTGATATATTATAATAATCGTTTTGATACCTCAGTCAAAATTTATCTCCGTTGAAAGTTGTAACTCATATTTACCAAATGTGTTTTCGATTTTGAAAATGTGAACCTAATTCATTTTCTTTTTCTCTTCTCTATTTTTTTCAATAAGAGAGATTGATCGTAAATATAAATAAACAAACATTGATCGGCACCAATGTCTCCTTTATAGCTCTATTGAATTAAACCGGAAGTAAGTAAAATGAAAATGGTGAGTCAAAAACTTTAAACACTAAATAAATGATGTAAACGATGTTATTTGGGTACAAAAACGACTTTTCTCTTGCGAGACCAATGCATATTGTGTAATTTGATACGAGCTTCAATTTCATAAATTATAATATTCGTTTCGATACCCGAGTAAAAAGTTATCTTCGTTGAAAGTTGTTACTCTTATTTACCAAATGTTTTTTGGTTTTTTAAAATTTGAACAACATCTCCGTTCTTTTTTTCTACACAATATTTTTTCAATAAGAGAGATTGATTGAAAATATAAAAAAACAAACCTAGATCGGCACCAATATCTCCTTTATAGGTCTATTGAATTAAACCGGAAGTAAGTAAAATGAAAATGGTGCGTCAAAATCTTTAAACACTAAATAAGTGATATAAACGATGTTATTTGGGTACAGAAACGATTTTGTTCTTGCGAGACCAATGCATATTTTCTAATTTGTTACGAGCTTCCATTTAATAAATTATAATATTCGTTTCGATACCCGAGTAAAAAGTTATCTCCGTTGAAAGTTGTTACTCTTTTTTACCAAATGTTTTTTGTTCTTGAAAATGTGAACAAAAGCTCCGTTATTTTTTTTCTACTCAATATTTTTTCAATAAGAGAGATTGATCGTAAATATAAATAAACAAACATTGATCGGCACCAATGTCTCCTTTATAGCTCTATTGAATTAAACCGGAAGTAAGTAAAATGAAAATGGTGAGTCAAAAACTTTAAACAGTAAATAAGTGATGTAAACGATGTTATTTGGGTACAAAAATGATTTTCCTATCGAGGAAAATGATAATTGTTTAATTTGATACGAGCTTTAATTTGACATATTATAATAATCGTTTCGATACCTCAGTGAATATTTATCTCCGTTGAAAGTTGTAACTCATATTTACCAAATGTGTTTTCTATTTTGAAAATGTGAACCACATTCATTTTCTTTTTCTCTTCTCTATTTTTTTCAATAAGAGAGATTGATTGAAAATATAAATAAAAAAACCTAGGTCGGCATCAATATCTCTTTTATAGCTCTATTGAATTAAATCGGAAGTAAGTAAAATGAAAATGGAGCGTCAACATCTTTAAACACAAAATAAGTCATGTAAACGATGTTATTTGGGTACAAAAACGATTTTTTTCTTGCGAGACCAATGCATATTGTCTAATTTGATACGAGCTTCCATTTAATAAATGATAATATTCGTTTCGATACCCGAGTAAAAAGTTATCTCCGTTGAAAGTTGTTACTCTTATTTACCCAATGTTTTTTTGTTTTTTAAAATGTGAACAACAACTCCGTTCTTTTTTTCTACTCAATATTTTTTCAATAAGAGAGATTGATTGAAAATATAAATAATAAACCTTGATCGGCACAAATATCTCCTTTATAGCTCTATTGAATTAAACCGGAAGTAAGTAAAATGAAAATGGTGAGTCAAAAACTTTAAACAGTAAATAAGTGATGTAAACGCTGTTATTTGGGTACAAAAATGATTTTCCTTTCGACTAAAATGCATATTGTTTAATTTGATACGAGCATTAATTCGATATATTATAAGATTCGTTTCGATACCCCAGTCAAAAGTCATCTCCGTTGAAAGTTGTAACTCATATTTACCAAATGTGTTTTTGATTTTGAAAATGTGAACAACATTCATTTTCTTTCTTCTCTTCTCTATTTTTTTCAAAAAGAGAGATTCATTGAAAATATAAATAAAAAAACCTAGGTCGGCACCAATATCTCCTTCATAGCTCTATTGAATTAAACTTGAAGTAAGTAAAATGAAAATGCTGCGTAAAAAACTTTAAACACTAAATAAATGATGTAAACGATGTTATTTGGGTACAAAAACGATTTTTTTCTTGTAAGACCAATACATATTGTGTAATTTGATATGAGATTCCATTTAATAAATTATAATATTTGTTTCGATACCCCAGTCCAAAGTCATCTCCGTTGAAAGTTGTAACGCATATTTACCAAATGTGTTTTTGATTTTGAAAATGTGAACAACATTCATTTTCTTTTTTCTCTTCTCTATTTTTTTCAATAAGAGAGATTGATTGAAAATATAAACAAACAAACCTAGGTCGGCACCAATATCTCTTTTATAGCTCACTTGAATTAAACCGGAAGTAAGTAAAATGAAAATGGTGCGTCAAAATCTTTAAAAACTAAATAAGTGATGTAAACGATGTTATTTGGGTACAAAAACGATTTTTTTCTTGTGAGACCAATACATATTGTGTAATTTGATATGAGATTCCATTTAATAAATTATAATAGTCGTTTCGATACCCGAGTAAAAAGATATCTATGTTGAAAGTTGTTACTCTTATTTACCAAATGTTTTTTTGTTTTTGAAAATGTGAACAAAATCTCCGTTCTTTTTTTCTACTCAATATTGTTTCAATAAGAGAGTTTTGATTGAAAATATAAAAAACAAACCTTGATCGGCACCAATATCTCCTTTATAGCTCTATTGAATTAAACCGGAAGTAAGTAAAATAAAAATGGTACGTCAAAAACTTTATAGAGTAAATAAGTGATGTAAACGATGTTATTTGGGTACAAAAATGATTTTCCTTTCGAGGAAAATGCATATTGTTTAATTTGATACGAGCTTTAATTTGATATATTATAATAATCGTTTTGATACCTCAGTCAAAATTTATCTCCGTTGAAAGTTGTAACTCATATTTACCAAATGTGTTTTCGATTTTGAAAATGTGAACCTAATTCATTTTCTTTTTCTCTTCTCTATTTTTTTCAATAAGAGAGATTGATCGTAAATATAAATAAACAAACATTGATCGGCACCAATGTCTCCTTTATAGCTCTATTGAATTAAACCGGAAGTAAGTAAAATGAAAATGGTGAGTCAAAAACTTTAAACACTAAATAAATGATGTAAACGATGTTATTTGGGTACAAAAACGACTTTTCTCTTGCGAGACCAATGCATATTGTGTAATTTGATACGAGCTTCAATTTCATAAATTATAATATTCGTTTCGATACCCAAGTAAAAAGTTATCTTCGTTGAAAGTTGTTACTCTTATTTACCAAATGTTTTTTGGTTTTTTAAAATTTGAACAACATCTCCGTTCTTTTTTTCTACACAATATTTTTTCAATAAGAGAGATTGATTGAAAATATAAAAAAACAAACCTAGATCGGCACCAATATCTCCTTTATAGGTCTATTGAATTAAACCGGAAGTAAGTAAAATGAAAATGGTGCGTCAAAATCTTTAAACACTAAATAAGTGATATAAACGATGTTATTTGGGTACAAAAACGATTTTGTTCTTGCGAGACCAATGCATATTGTCTAATTTGTTACGAGCTTCCATTTAATAAATTATAATATTCGTTTCGATACCCGAGTAAAAAGTTATCTCCGTTGAAAGTTGTTACTCTTTTTTACCAAATGTTTTTTGTTCTTGAAAATGTGAACAAAAGCTCCGTTCTTTTTTTTCTACTCAATATTTTTTCAATAAGAGAGATTGATCGTAAATATAAATAAACAAACATTGATCGGCACCAATGTCTCCTTTATAGCTCTATTGAATTAAACCGGAAGTAAGTAAAATGAAAATGGTGAGTCAAAAACTTTAAACAGTAAATAAGTGATGTAAACGATGTTATTTGGGTACAAAAATGATTTTCCTATCGAGGAAAATGATAATTGTTTAATTTGATACGAGCTTTAATTTGATATATTATAATAATCGTTTCGATACCTCAGTGAATATTTATCTCCGTTGAAAGTTGTAACTCATATTTACCAAATGTGTTTTCTATTTTGAAAATGTGAACCACATTCATTTTCTTTTTCTCTTCTCTATTTTTTTCAATAAGAGAGATTGATTGAAAATATAAATAAAAAAACCTAGGTCGGCATCAATATCTCTTTTATAGCTCTATTGAATTAAATCGGAAGTAAGTAAAATGAAAATGGAGAGTCAACATCTTTAAACACAAAATAAGTCATGTAAACGATGTTATTTGGGTACAAAAACGATTTTTTTCTTGCGAGACCAATGCATATTGTCTAATTTGATACGAGCTTCCATTTAATAAATGATAATATTCGTTTCGATACCCGAGTAAAAAGTTATCTCCGTTGAAAGTTGTTACTCTTATTTACCCAATGTTTTTTTGTTTTTTAAAATGTGAACAACAACTCCGTTCTTTTTTTCTACTCAATATTTTTTCAATAAGAGAGATTGATTGAAAATATAAATAATAAACCTTGATCGGCACAAATATCTCCTTTATAGCTCTATTGAATTAAACCGGAAGTAAGTAAAATGAAAATGGTGAGTCAAAAACTTTAAACAGTAAATAAGTGATGTAAACGCTGTTATTTGGGTACAAAAATGATTTTCCTTTCGACTAAAATGCATATTGTTTAATTTGATACGAGCATTAATTCGATATATTATAAGATTCGTTTCGATACCCCAGTCAAAAGTCATCTCCGTTGAAAGTTGTAACTCATATTTACCAAATGTGTTTTTGATTTTGAAAATGTGAACAACATTCATTTTCTTTCTTCTCTTCTCTATTTTTTTCAAAAAGAGAGATTCATTGAAAATATAAATAAAAAACCTAGGTCGGCACCAATATCTCCTTCATAGCTCTATTGAATTAAACTTGAAGTAAGTAAAATGAAAATGCTGCGTAAAAAACTTTAAACACTAAATAAATGATGTAAACGATGTTATTTGGGTACAAAAACGATTTTTTTCTTGTAAGACCAATACATATTGTGTAATTTGATATGAGATTCCATTTAATAAATTATAATATTTGTTTCGATACCCCAGTCAAAAGTCATCTCCGTTGAAAGTTGTAACGCATATTTACCAAATGTGTTTTTGATTTTGAAAATGTGAACAACATTCATTTTCTTTTTTCTCTTCTCTATTTTTTTCAATAAGAGAGATTGATTGAAAATATAAACAAACAAACCTAGGTCGGCACCAATATCTGCTTTATAGCTCTATTGAATTAAACCGGAAGTAAGTAAAATGAAAATGGTGAGTCAAAAACTTTACACAATAAATAAGTGATGTAAACGATGTTATTTGGGTAAAAAAATGATTTTCCTATCGAGGAAAATGATAATTGTTTAATTTGGTACGAGCTTTAATTTGATATATTATAATAATCGTTTCGATACCTCAGTCAATATTTATCTCCGTTGAAAGTTGTAACTCATATTTACCAAATGTGTTTTTGATTTTGAAAATGTGAACAACATTCATTTTCTTTTTCTCTTCTCTATTTTTTTCAATAAGAGAGATTGATTGAAAATATAAATAAACAAACCTAGGTCGGCACCAATATCTCCTTTATAGCTCTCTTGAATTAAACCTAAAGTAAGTAAAATGAAAATGCTGCGTCAAAAACGTTAAACACTAATTAAATGATGTAAACAATGTTATTTGGGTACAAAAACGACTTTTTTCTTGCGAGACCAATGCATATTGTGTAATTTGATACGAGCTTCAATTTCATAAATTATAATATTCGTTTCGATACCCGAGTAAAAAGTTATCTTCGTTGAAAGTTGTTACTCTTATTTACCAAATGTTTTTTTGTTTTTGAAAATTTGAACAACATCTCCGTTCTTTTTTTCTACACAATATTTTTTCAATAAGAGAGATTGATTGAAAATATAAAAAAACAAACCTAGATCGGCACCAATATCTCCTTTATAGGTCTATTGAATTAAACCGGAAGTAAGTAAAATGAAAATGGTGCGTCAAAATCTTTAAACACTAAATAAGTGATATAAACGATGTTATTTGGGTACAAAAACGATTTTTTTCTTGCGAGATCAAAGCATATTGTCTAATTTGTTACGAGCTTCCATTTAATAAATTATAATATTCGTTTCGATACCCGAGTAAAAAGTTATCTCCGTTGAAAGTTGTTACTCTTTTTTACCAAATGTTTTTTGTTCTTGAAAATGTGAACAAAAGCTCCGTTCTTTTTTTTCTACTCAATATTTTTTCAATAAGAGAGATTGATCGAAAATATAAATAAACAAACATTGATCGGCACCAATGTCTCCTTTATAGCTCTATTGAATTAAACCGGAAGTAAGTAAAATGAAAATGGTGAGTCAAAAACTTTAAACAGTAAATAAGTGATGTAAACGATGTTATTTGGGTACAAAAATGATTTTCCTATCGAGGAAAATGATAATTGTTTAATTTGATACGAGCTTTAATTTGATATATTATAATAATCGTTTCGATACCTCAGTGAATATTTATCTCCGTTGAAAGGTGTAACTCATATTTACCAAATGTGTTTTCTATTTTGAAAATGTGAACCACATTCATTTTCTTTTTCTCTTCTCTATTTTTTTCAATAAGAGAGATTGATTGAAAATATAAATAAAAAAACCTAGGTCGGCATCAATATCTCTTTTATAGCTCTATTGAATTAAATCGGAAGTAAGTAAAATGAAAATGGAGCGTCAACATCTTTAAACACAAAATAAGTCATGTAAACGATGTTATTTGGGTACAAAAACGATTTTTTTCTTGCGAGACCAATGCATATTGTCTAATTTGATACGAGCTTCCATTTAATAAATGATAATATTCGTTTCGATACCCGAGTAAAAAGTTATCTCCGTTGAAAGTTGTTACTCTTATTTACCCAATGTTTTTTTGTTTTTTAAAATGTGAACAACAACTCCGTTCTTTTTTTCTACTCAATATTTTTTCAATAAGAGAGATTGATTGAAAATATAAATAATAAACCTTGATCGGCACAAATATCTCCTTTATAGCTCTATTGAATTAAACCGGAAGTAAGTAAAATGAAAATGGTGAGTCAAAAACTTTAAACAGTAAATAAGTGATGTAAACGCTATTATTTGGGTACAAAAATGATTTTCCTTTCGAGGAAAATGCATATTGTTTAATTTGATACGAGCATTAATTCGATATATTATAAGATTCGTTTCGATACCCCAGTCAAAAGTCATCTCCGTTGAAAGTTGTAACTCATATTTACCAAATGTGTTTTTGATTTTGAAAATGTGAACAACATTCATTTTCTTTTTTCTCTTCTCTATTTTTTTCAATAAGAGAGATTCATTGAAAATATAAATAAACAAACCTAGGTCGGCACCAATATCTCCTTCATAGCTCTATTGAATTAAACTTGAAGTAAGTAAAATGAAAATGCTGCGTAAAAAACTTTAAACACTAAATAAATGATGTAAACGATGTTATTTGGGTACAAAAACGATTTTTTTCTTGTAAGACCAATACATATTGTGTAATTTGATATGAGATTATATTTAATAAATTATAATATTTGTTTCGATACCCCAGTCAAAAGTCATCTCCGTTGAAAGTTGTAACGCATATTTACCAAATGTGTTTTTGATTTTGAAAATGTGAACAACATTCATTTTCTTTTTTCTCTTCTCTATTTTTTTCAATAAGAGAGATTGATTGAAAATATAAACAAACAAACCTAGGTCCACACCAATATCTCCTTTATAGCTCTCTTGAATTAAACCGGAAGTAAGTAAAATGAAAATGGTGCGTCAAAATCTTTAAACACTAAATAAGTGATGTAAACGATGTTATTTGGGTACAAAAACGATTTTTTTCTTGTGAGACCAATACATATTGTGTAATTTGATATGAGATTCCATTTAATAAATTATAATTGTCGTTTCGATACTCGAGTAAAAAGATATCTCTGTTGAAAGTTGTTACTCGTATTTACCAAATGTTTTTTTGTTTTTGAAAATGTGAACAAAATCTCCGTTCTTTTTTTCTACTCAATATTTTTTCAATAAGAGAGATTGATTGAAAATATAGAAAACAAACCTTGATCGGTGATAAGAGCTAAATTATTGCATTTTTGTTATGATTTAAATGTTGATATTTGTGTGAAAATTGTGTTTATTTGATTATTTAATCCACAAATGTCATTTCACGGGTATTTCGTGTTTAAAGTGCAATTTCAGGTAAAATCATGATTTTGGAGAAGTTAGGGACAAAGTATAATGATCGGGATTGAATGAAAATAAAAAGAGAACAAAAATTTCAAAATTTGGAAATTCGCCGCCGGCGAGAGTATTCTCGCCGCCGGCGAAAACCTTACGGAAAAAAATGTTGAAAATCATGCAGGGAGCACGGATTATGGCCAAGTGAATCTCGCCGCCGGCCAAAGTATCTCGCCGCCGGCCAAAGCATCTCGCCGCCGGCTAAAATCTTGGCGAAAATCTTCCCGAGAGCACAAATTTTGGTAAACTAATCTCGCCGCCGGCCAAATAATTCTCGCCGCCGGCCAAAGCATCTCGCCGCCGGCCACATTATGTTGGCCGCCGGCCACATTATTTTGGCCGCCGGCCAAAATCAAAAACCTAAATATTTAATTTTCCAGAAATCTCGCCGCGGCGAGAATAATGTCGCCGCCGGCGAGTTTCATCCAAAAATACATTTTTTATGTTGTTTTGTTCCAAAATTGCCCCCCAAACCCTAGATCTATATATACATTATGATGGAAAAGAGGGGGACGGCAGAGAGGGCAGATCTAAGTTATTTTTGGAGGAGAAAAGGAAATTTTGGAGAGAAAGGTTGGAGAAGCTTGAAGGATCATCACCATTGTTGCTACCAAGTCTTCATCTTCAAGAGTTCTTCATCTCTTCTCCTTAGCTTTTGTTTTCTGCATTTTATTCAGATTGTTTGTTCATGGATTCAATTGAGAATATGTTTGTTCTTAATTTCGTTATGAACTAATTCGTTTTTGCTAAGGCTATGATGTAGTTAAATCAAGGAAATCTGATTTCTTTTGTTATTGTTATATGAATTCATTGTTTTCAAGTTGAGTATTTATTTCCATGCTTAATGCTTTTAAATTTCTGATCAAGATTTAGATGATTTGTTGCATTATATTGAGACCGAGAGGAGATGTGTAATGAATGCTTCTTGTGATAAATACCGTATGTTGAATGCGAGTTTGACACCTAATGCATGATGTATGTGGTTATTCTAGAAATTCCATAAATCGTAATGTGCTTATTATTGATTAAATCTTCATAGAAATATAGTTGGTTTTCATAGATAAGTAATTGTAATATAACTTGAGAAAGAGTATTAGATAAGTTTGGGTTTTTCAACCATCACTTTTAACTTTGAATCTCATATAACGTGACTTGAAATCGGATTGAATTGATTTAGCGAAATCAAATGCCTTAGCGTTTTTAATCATTTGTGAACAACATTAAATTTTGTTATTTGCGTTTAGTTTTATGTTAATTTGCTTTTAAAACAATTTCAACAATTCGGTTTTCAAATAAAATTAGGGTTAGTCAATTTCGGTACTTAGTAACGCCATTCCTTGTGGGTTCGATATCCGTACTTTTTGTACACTTTATTACTTGAACGATTCGTACACTTGCGAAAATAAGCATCAAGTTTTTTGCGCCGTTGCCGGGGAATGGTTTGATTTTATTAATATCGATACTACCTAATCTTAGTTTTAATTTGAAGTTAATTTGCTTTATCTTTCTTTCATTTTTAATTTTGTTTATTTTGCTGTTTTATTTTATTTATCATAAAAAAAAGTAACTTTGTATTGTTTTTGTGTTAGTTGATTTTCTGGTTGTAGGATTTGTGTATGAGACGTACAAGAAGCCTTAACCTTCTTCCATTTGATCACGAGATTGATAGAACATATAGGCGTCTAAATCGAGAGAGAAGGCGTTCAACCTCAGCTCCTAATAGACAATCAGCCATGGATCTACCATTTGTTGAGGAAGGTGGAATTCGTAGAGCTTTAAGGGATTATACTGCGCCTAATGTTGCTGGGACTACTTCGGGTATAAGGAGGCCAACTATTCAAGCCAATAACTTTGAGATAAAACCATCCTTTATCCAAATGGTTCAAACAAATCAGTTTGGGGGAATGTCAAAGGATGATCCAAATGCACATATTGCTTACTTTTTGGAGGTGTGTGATCTTTACAAGATAAATGGTGTGTCTGAAGATGCTATAAGATTGAGGGTTTTTCCTTTTTCACTTAGGGATAAAGCCAAGGAGTGGCTAAACTCATTACCACCGGGATCAATTACAACATGGAATGAGTTGGTTCAGAAATTCTTGTCTAAGTTCTTTCCTCCTGCTAAGACGGTAAAATTGAGGAATGAAATCACATCTTTTACACAGTATGACCAAGAATCATTGTATGAAGCTTGGGAAAGATTCAAAGAAATGTTGAGGAAGTGCCCACATCATGGTATACCGATTTGGTTGCAAGTGTCTACATTTTATAATGGATTGGTTTCAAACTATCGGGCAATGATTGATGCTGCAGCTGGAGGGTCTTTAAATGGAAAAACACCGGAGGATGCTCATGAGTTGTTAGAGATTATGGCAGAAAACAACAATCAGTGGCATTCAGAGCGGGTAATTGCAAAAAGACCAACAGCAGTGCATGAAATTGATTCAGTGAATGCTTTGTCGGCTCAAGTTGCTGTTCTTTCAAGAAAGATGGATTCTTTGTTTTCCAAATTCGAATCCAAACCAACTGCACAATGTGATTTATGTGGTGGAAATCATGCTAGCATCGAGTGCCAAGTTGGAAATCCATTTGCTTCACCAAATGCTGAGCAAGCAAATTATGTTTCAAATTTCCAAAAACCTCAACATAACCCATACTCGAACACCTACAATCCAGGTTGGAGAAATCATCCAAATTTGTCATGGGGAAATAACCAAGGGGGATTCAAACCGTCATCATCTTCCTACCAACCCCAAGAGAAAAAACAAACAAATTTGGAAGAAATTTTAGGAAAGTTCATCGAGGAAACAAGAGCAAATTTCAGAAATCAAGAGGCAATCAACAGGGACATCCAAAACCAACTAGGGCAGCTTTCAAAGCAGATTGCAGAAAGGTCGCAAGGATCGCTGCCTAGTGACACCATAAATCCCACAGAGCATGTAAAGGCTATCACATTGAGAAGTGGTAAAGAACTTGAGAATCAGAAGAAATCGGAGAAAAAGATGGAAGAATCTAAAGAAAAGCCATCAAGATCCCAAGATATTCAACCTTCCCCATATGCAAAATATGAGCCTCCTATCACATATCCTCAAAGATTGAATAAGAAAAAGCTTGATAATCAATTTGATAAATTTCTGGATATTTTTAAGAAATTGCATATTAACATTCCTTTTGCAGAGATGTTGGAACAAATGCCCAAATATGCAAAATTCATGAAGGAAATCCTATCAAAGAAGAGGAGGCTAGGAGATAATGAAACTGTCATGCTAAATGAGGAATGTAGTGCAGTTCTTCAAAGAAAACTGCCACAGAAATTGAAAGACCCAGGGAGTTTTACTATACCTTGTACTATAGGAAGTTGCAATTTTGATAAAGTCATATGTGATTTAGGAGCAAGCATTAATTTGATGCCACTTTCTGTTTTCAGGAAACTAGGCCTCGGAGAAGTGAAGCCCACTTCAATATCTTTACAATTAGCGGATCGATCGGTGAAATATCCTCTAGGGGTAATTGAGGATGTTTTAATTAAAGTCGGCAAGTTTATTTTCCCTGTAGATTTCGTGGTGCTTGACATGGAGGAAGATAGAGAGATACCGTTGATATTGGGGAGACCGTTCCTTGCAACTGGAAGAACATTGATTGATGTTCAGCAAGGAAAGCTCATTCTACGGGTGCAAGATGAACAAGTAACTTTTGATGTTTTTGAAGAAACAAAATTTCCAAGTGATGTACATTCTTGTTTTCAAATTAACACTCTTAACGGGTTAATCTCGGAAACTTTTGAGGAGAGAACTTCATTGCTACCACTAGAAGCTTGCCTTGTGAAATCTGCAACAATTGAGAAGGAAGATGAGGGGACGAGACAATGTTCTGAATTACTAGCAGCACCTAATGAACATTTATGCAGTGATGAAACATTTAAGGAGTTGGGAACAAATGAAACTCCAACCTCAGTGGTAAAGAATGGAGCCAACAAGATTGAGTTAAAGCCAATGCCATCCCATCTAAGAAAAAAAAAAAAAATTCTTACGTTCACCACCGGCGAGGGCAGTTTCACCGCTGGCGTAAAGGAGATCTCTCTTCCCTTTCTTACATTGAGGACAATGTAAGGTTTTGGTTGGGGGTGCAGTAAACGGTATATCTTTTCTTCCCTTCATTTTTATTAGTTTTGTTTGTGTTTTTGTTTGTGTTTAATTTTGATTTTCCATTTATTTTTCTACATTTTGATTTAATTTCTTTTATTTGTTTATTGTCTTATTTCTATTTTTATTTTTATTTTATTTTATTTGCATTTTACTTATTTTTATTTGCACGTTGATGATAATAATGTGATTGTGATAACAAGTAGCTGTTAGAAGACATTAAATTTTGCTTCGGTTTAAAGAGAATTTCAAATGTTGATTTTACCTAGTTGGCGACTCTTTTGGTATGTGGTATGATTTGGTTGATTAGTCTAAATGCTTAGAGAAGTCTTATGTGCGAATTTTTCATGAATATTTTTGTGATCTCAACAAACTCTAGAACTCATTTGAAAACCTCTTGAGGCGAAATAATTTGGAATGGCACTATTTAGGATATGATGTAGGCCATTTTTGGATCGATTGTGCCATTTTAAGCCTACCTTGTTATCCTTATATCACTAGTTACCTCTTTGAGCCTATTTAAATATATTGTTAGCCTTACTTTTCTTTCTTTTTGCCTTATATAACCTACCTTCTATTGAGCCAAAAATATAAATATATAATTCCTACCTTATTTGTTAAGAGCACTTAATTTTGAACACAAACTTTTCAAGAGGATTTGGAGAAATCTTCCACATATATTGGGAGAAATCGGTTGGGGGTTATGTCTTTTCAAGAGAAATTGGAGTAAGGATGCAAAAAAAAACAAAAAAAAAACAAAAAAAAACAAAAAAAAAACAAAAAAAAAAGAAAAAAAAGAAAAGAAAAGAAATCCACATATATTGGAAGAAAGTTGTTGGCTTTTCAAGAGCAATTGAGTGAAAAAAAAAAAATTTGAGGAAGAAGTTGGTTTATCTTTGGAAAAATGGGTTATGATCGGAAGAAACAATTTGGGTTAAATGGTGTTACTCTTTTACTTAATTGGTTGTGTTTAATCTAATAAGTGCTATTATTTGTATTTTGACACTTCCCGTTCTTTCTTAACCAAATACCTAAGCCTAACATTACAAGCCTCATAAAGTCCTATTGATCCGAAGTGGTGTATTTTTCCTTCATTAGTGGAGAGAGGTTTGAAAAGTGAGCCTATGGAGTTTGAGATTTCACCTTTTTGTTTGTGGATGTTATGCATAATATTATCCGGGCATTATGGCTATTGGTTTGTGGTTTGATGGATGTTTAAGAGTCAAAAACAAAAGTGAAATTTGCATTTGAGATTTCTTAAAGCTTAGGTGACATTTAATTATTCTATATGTTGGGTGTTATTTACAATTTTTGAGACATTTGTGCAAATTATTTGTTATGTGATTTTATTTTTTTAAGTTAGTATAGTTATAGGTATGATGTTTGTGGGTATCGTCACTGGAAGCCCTCACGAGACTACAACTCGTCCTACTAGGGCCACCTAGGGGTTTCAAGGCTTATTGCATATGCTTAATGCAATGTTGTAAATAGAATAAATTTCCTTTGAATTTTTCTTTTAATTTCTCCTCTTAAATTATTCATAGATCGCTTTTCTTGCTAGAGACTAGCAAGAAGCTGGTTGGGGGTTGTTGATAAGAGCTAAATTATTGCATTTTTGTTATGATTTAAATGTTGATATTTGTGTGAAAATTGTGTTTATTTGATTATTTAATCCACAAATGTCATTTCACGGGTATTTCGTGTTTAAAGTGCAATTTCAGGTAAAATCATGATTTTGGAGAAGTTAGGGACAAAGTATAATGATCGGGATTGAATGAAAATAAAAAGAGGTCAAAAATTTCAAAATTTGGAAATTCGCCGCCGGCGAGAGTATTCTCGCCGCCGGCGAAAACCTTACGGAAAAAAATGTTGAAAATCATGCAGGGAGCACGGATTATGGCCAAGTGAATCTCGCCGCCGGCCAAAGTATCTCGCCGCCGGCCAAAGCATCTCGCCGCCGGCTAAAATCTTGGCAAAAATCTTCCCGAGAGCACAAATTTTGGTAAACTAATCTCGCCGCCGGCCAAAGCATCTAGCCGCCGGCCACATTATTTTGGCCGCCGGCCACATTATTTTGGCCGCCGGCCAAAATCAAAAACCTAAATATTTAATTTTCCAGAAATCTCGCCGCGGCGAGAATAATGTCGCCGCCGGCGAGTTTCGTCCAAAAATACATTTTTTATGTTGTTTTGTTCCAAAATTGCCCCCCAAACCCTAGATCTATATATACATTATGATGGAAAAGAGGGGGACGGCAGAGAGGGCAGATCTAAGTTATTTTTGGAGGAGAAAAGGAAATTTTGGAGAGAAAGGTTGGAGAAGCTTGAAGGATCATCACCATTGTTGCTACCAAGTCTTCATCTTCAAGAGTTCTTCATCTCTTCTCCTTAGCTTTTGTTTTCTGCATTTTATTCAGATTGTTTGTTCATGGATTCAATTGAGAATATGTTTGTTCTTAATTTCGTTATGAACTAATTCGTTTTTGCTAAGGCTATGATGTAGTTAAATCAAGGAAATCTGATTTCTTTTGTTATTGTTATATGAATTCATTGTTTTCAAGTTGAGTATTTATTTCCATGCTTAATGCTTTTAAATTTCTGATCAAGATTTAGATGATTTGTTGCATTATATTGAGACCGAGAGGAGATGTGTAATGAATGCTTCTTGTGATAAATACCGTATGTTGAATGCGAGTTTGACACCTAATGCATGATGTATGTGGTTATTCTAGAAATTCCATAAATCGTAATGTGCTTATTATTGATTAAATCTTCATAGAAATATAGTTGGTTTTCATAGATAAGTAATTGTAATATAACTTGAGAAAGAGTATTAGATAAGTTTGGGTTTTTCAACCATCACTTTTAACTTTGAATCTCATATAACGTGACTTGAAATCGGATTGAATTGATTTAGCGAAATCAAATGCCTTAGCGTTTTTAATCATTTGTGAACAACATTAAATTTTGTTATTTGCGTTTAGTTTTATGTTAATTTGCTTTTAAAACAATTTCAACAATTCGGTTTTCAAATAAAATTAGGGTTAGTCAATTTCGGTACTTAGTAACGCCATTCCTTGTGGGTTCGATATCCGTACTTTTTGTACACTTTATTACTTGAACGATTCGTACACTTGCGAAAATAAGCATCAATCGGCACCAATATCTCCTTTATAGCTCTATTGAATTAAACCGGAAGTAAGTAAAATGAAATTGGTACGTCAAAAAATTTATACAGTAAATAAGTGATGTAAACGATGTTATTTGGGTACAAAAATGATTTTCCTTTCGAGGAAAATTCATATTGTTTAATTTGATACGAGCTTTAATTTGATATATTATAATAATCGTTTTTATACCTCAATCAAAATTTATCTCCGTAGAAAGTTGTAACTCATATTTACCAAATGTGTTTTCGATTTTGAAAATGTGAACCTAATTCATTTTCTTTTTCTCTTCTCTATTTTTTTCAATAAGAGAGATTGATTGAAAATATAAATAAACAAACCTAGGTCGGCACCAATATCTCCTTTATAGGTCTATTGAATTAAACCGGAAGTAAGTAAAATGAAAATGGTGCGTCAAAATCTTTAAACACTAAATAAGTGATATAAACGATGTTATTTGGGTACAAAAACGATTTTTTTCTTGCGAGATCAAAGCATATTGTCTAATTTGTTACGAGCTTCCATTTAATAAATTATAATATTCGTTTCGATACCCGAGTAAAAAGTTATCTCCGTTGAAAGTTGTTACTCTTTTTTACCAAATGTTTTTTGTTCTTGAAAATGTGAACAAAAGCTCCGTTCTTTTTTTTCTACTCAATATTTTTTCAATAAGAGAGATTGATCGAAAATATAAATAAACAAACATTGATCGGCACCAATGTCTCCTTTATAGCTCTATTGAATTAAACCGGAAGTAAGTAAAATGAAAATGGTGAGTCAAAAACTTTAAACAGTAAATAAGTGATGTAAACGATGTTATTTGGGTACAAAAATGATTTTCCTATCGAGGAAAATGATAATTGTTTAATTTGATACGAGCTTTAATTTGATATATTATAATAATCGTTTCGATACCTCAGTGAATATTTATCTCCGTTGAAAGTTGTAACTCATATTTACCAAATGTGTTTTCTATTTTGAAAATCTGAACCACATTCATTTTCTTTTTCTCTTCTCTATTTTTTTTCAATAAGAGAGATTGATTGAAAATATAAATAAAAAAAACCTAGGTCGGCATCAATATCTCTTTTATAGCTCTATTGAATTAAATCGGAAGTAAGTAAAATGAAAATGGTGCGTCAACATCTTTAAACCCAAAATAAGTCATGTAAACGATGTTATTTGGGTACAAAAACGATTTTTTTCTTGCGAGACCAATGCATATTGTCTAATTTGATACGAGCTTCCATTTAATAAATTATAATATTCGTTTCGATACCCGAGTAAAAAGTTTTCTCCGTTGAAAGTTGTTACTCTTATTTACCCAATGTTTTTTTGTTTTTTAAAATGTGAACAACAACTCCGTTCTTTTTTTCTACTCAATATTTTTTCAATAAGAGAGATTGATTGAAAATATAAATAATAAACCTTGATCGGCACGAATATCTCCTTTATAGCTCTATTGAATTAAACCGGAAGTAAGTAAAATGAAAATGGTGAGTCAAAAACTTTAAACAGTAAATAAGTGATGTAAACGCTGTTATTTGGGTACAAAAATGATTTTCCTTTCGAGGAAAATGAATATTGTTTAATTTGATACGAGCATTAATTCGATATATTATAAGATTCGTTTCGATACCCCAGTCAAAAGTCATCTCCGTTGAAAGTTGTAACTCATATTTACCAAATGTGTTTTTGATTTTGAAAATGTGAACAACATTCATTTTCTTTCTTCTCTTCTCTATTTTTTTCAAAAAGAGAGATTCATTGAAAATATAAATAAACAAACCTAGGTCGGCACCAATATCTCCTTCATAGCTCTATTGAATTAAACTTGAAGTAAGTAAAATGAAAATGCTGCGTAAAAAACTTTAAACACTAAATAAATGATGTAAACGATGTTATTTGGGTACAAAAACGATTTTTTTCTTGTAAGACCAATACATATTGTGTAATTTGATATGAGATTATATTTAATAAATTATAATATTTGTTTCGATACCCCAGTCAAAAGTCATCTCCGTTGAAAGTTGTAACGCATATTTACCAAATGTGTTTTTGATTTTGAAAATGTGAACAACATTCATTTTCTTTTTTCTCTTCTCTATTTTTTTCAATAAGAGAGATTGATTGAAAATATAAACAAACAAACCTAGGTCCACACCAATATCTCCTTTATAGCTCTCTTGAATTAAACCGGAAGTAAGTAAAATGAAAATGGTGCGTCAAAATCTTTAAACACTAAATAAGTGATGTAAACGATGTTATTTGGGTACAAAAACGATTTTTTTCTTGTGAGACCAATACATATTGTGTAATTTGATATGAGATTCCATTTAATAAATTATAATTGTCGTTTCGATACTCGAGTAAAAAGATAACTCTGTTGAAAGTTGTTACTCGTATTTACCAAATGTTTTTTTGTTTTTGAAAATGTGAACAAAATCTCCGTTCTTTTTTTCTACTCAATATTTTTTCAATAAGAGAGATTGATTGAAAATATAGAAAACAAACCTTTATCGGTGATAAGAGCTAAATTATTGCATTTTTGTTATGATTTAAATGTTGATATTTGTGTGAAAATTGTGTTTATTTGATTATTTAATCCACAAATGTCATTTCACGGGTATTTCGTGTTTAAAGTGCAATTTCAGGTAAAATCATGATTTTGGAGAAGTTAGGGACAAAGTATAATGATCGGGATTGAATGAAAATAAAAAGAGAACAAAAATTTCAAAATTTGGAAATTCGCCGCCGGCGAGAGTATTCTCGCCGCCGGCGAAAACCTTACGGAAAAAAATGTTGAAAATCATGCAGGGAGCACGGATTATGGCCAAGTGAATCTCGCCGCCGGCCAAAGTATCTCGCCGCCGGCCAAAGCATCTCGCCGCCGGCTAAAATCTTGGCAAAAATCTTCCCGAGAGCACAAATTTTGGTAAACTAATCTCGCCGCCGGCCAAAGCATCTCGCCGCCGGCCAAAGTATCTAGCCGCCGGCCACATTATTTTGGCCGCCGGCCACATTATTTTGGCCGCCGGCCAAAATCAAAAACCTAAATATTTAATTTTCCAGAAATCTCGCCGCGGCGAGAATAATGTCGCCGCCGGCGAGTTTCGTCCAAAAATACATTTTTTATGTTGTTTTGTTCCAAAATTGCCCCCCAAACCCTAGATCTATATATACATTATGATGGAAAAGAGGGGGACGGCAGAGAGGGCAGATCTAAGTTATTTTTGGAGGAGAAAAGGAAATTTTGGAGAGAAAGGTTGGAGAAGCTTGAAGGATCATCACCATTGTTGCTACCAAGTCTTCATCTTCAAGAGTTCTTCATCTCTTCTCCTTAGCTTTTGTTTTCTGCATTTTATTCAGATTGTTTGTTCATGGATTCAATTGAGAATATGTTTGTTCTTAATTTCGTTATGAACTAATTCGTTTTTGCTAAGGCTATGATGTAGTTAAATCAAGGAAATCTGATTTCTTTTGTTATTGTTATATGAATTCATTGTTTTCAAGTTGAGTATTTATTTCCATGCTTAATGCTTTTAAATTTCTGATCAAGATTTAGATGATTTGTTGCATTATATTGAGACCGAGAGGAGATGTGTAATGAATGCTTCTTGTGATAAATACCGTATGTTGAATGCGAGTTTGACACCTAATGCATGATGTATGTGGTTATTCTAGAAATTCCATAAATCGTAATGTGCTTATTATTGATTAAATCTTCATAGAAATATAGTTGGTTTTCATAGATAAGTAATTGTAATATAACTTGAGAAAGAGTATTAGATAAGTTTGGGTTTTTCAACCATCACTTTTAACTTTGAATCTCATATAACGTGACTTGAAATCGGATTGAATTGATTTAGCGAAATCAAATGCCTTAGCGTTTTTAATCATTTGTGAACAACATTAAATTTTGTTATTTGCGTTTAGTTTTATGTTAATTTGCTTTTAAAACAATTTCAACAATTCGGTTTTCAAATAAAATTAGGGTTAGTCAATTTCGGTACTTAGTAACGCCATTCCTTGTGGGTTCGATATCCGTACTTTTTGTACACTTTATTACTTGAAAGATTCGTACACTTGCGAAAATAAGCATCAATCGGCACCAATATCTCCTTTATAGCTCTATTGAATTAAACCGGAAGTAAGTAAAATGAAATTGGTACGTCAAAAACTTTATACAGTAAATAAGTGATGTAAACGATGTTATTTGGGTACAAAAATGATTTTCCTTTCGAGGAAAATTCATATTGTTTAATTTGATACGAGCTTTAATTTGATATATTATAATAATCGTTTTTATACCTCAATCAAAATTTATCTCCGTAGAAAGTTGTAACTCATATTTACCAAATGTGTTTTCGATTTTGAAAATGTGAACCTAATTCATTTTCTTTTTCTCTTCTCTATTTTTTTCAATAAGAGAGATTGATTGAAAATATAAATAAACAAACCTAGGTCGGCACCAATATCTCCTTTATAGCTCTATTGAATTAAACCTAAAGTAAGTAAAATGAAAATGCTGCGTCAAAAATTTTAAACACTCATTAAATGATGTAAACAATGTTATTTGGGTACAAAAATGACTTTTCTCTTGCGAGACCAATGCATATTGTGTAATTTGATACGAGCTTCAATTTCATAAATTATAATATTCGTTTCGATACCCGAGTAAAAAGTTATCTTCGTTGAAAGTTGTTACTCTTATTTACCAAATGTTTTTTGGTTTTTGAAAATTTGAACAACATCTCCGTTCTTTTTTTCTACACAATATTTTTTCAATAAGAGAGATTGATTGAAAATATAAAAAAACAAACCTAGATCGGCACCAATATCTCCTTTATAGGTCTGTTGAATTAAACCGGAAGTAAGTAAAATGAAAATGGTGTGGCAAAATCTTTAAACACTAAATAAGTGGTATAAACGATGTTATTTGGGTTCAAAAACAATTTTTTTTCTTGCGAGACCAATACATATTGTCTAATTTGTTACGAGGTTCCATTTAATAAATTATAATATTCGTTTCGATACCCGAGTAAAAAGTTATCTCCGTTGAAAGTTGTTATTCTTTTTTACCAAATGTTTTTTGTTCTTGAAAATGTGAACAAAATCTCCGTTCTTTTTTTCTACTCAATATTTTTTCAATAAGAGAGATTGATTGAAAATATAAATAAACAAACCTTGATCGGCACCAATATCTCCTTTATAGCTCTATTGAATTAAACCGGAAGTAAGTAAAATGAAAAGGGTGAGTCAAAAACTTTAAACAATAAATAAGTGATGTAAACGATGTTATTTGGGTAAAAAAATGATTTTCCTATCGAGGAAAATGATAATTGTTTAATTTGGTACGAGCTTTAATTTGATATATTATAATAATCGTTTCGATACCTCAGTCAAAATTTATCTCCGTTGAAAGTTGTAACTCATATTTACCAAATGTGTTTATGATTTTGAAAATATGAACAACATTCATTTTCTTTTTCTTTTCTCTATTTTTTTCAATAAGAGAGATTGATTGAAAATATAAATAAACAAACCTAGGTCGGCACCAATATCTCCTTTATAGCTCTATTGAATTAAACCTAAAGTAAGTAAAATGAAAATGCTGCGTCAAAAACTTTAAACACTAATTAAATGATGATAACAATGTTATTTGTGTACAAAAACGACTTTTTTCTTGCGAGACCAATGCATATTGTGTAATTTGATACGAGCTTCAATTTCATAAATTATAATATTCGTTTCGATACCCGAGTAAAAAGTTATCTTCGTTGAAAGTTGTTACTCTTATTTACCAAATGTTTTTTTGTTTTTGAAAATTTGAACAACATCTCCGT
This sequence comes from Hippophae tibetana, assembly GCA_037013495.1. NCBI lineage: Eukaryota > Viridiplantae > Streptophyta > Magnoliopsida > Rosales > Elaeagnaceae > Hippophae > Hippophae tibetana. The sequence goes on along the minus strand of CM072808.1, from coordinate 6,184,703 downwards.
TCTTTTTTTCTACACAATATTTTTTCAATAAGAGAGATTGATTGAAAATATAAAAAAAACAAACCTAGTTCGGCACCAATATCTGCTTTATAGGTCTATTGAATTAAACCGGAAGTAAGTAAAATGAAAATGGTGCGTCAAAATCTTTAAACACTAAATAAGTGATATAAACGATGTTATTTGGGTACAAAAACGATTTTGTTCTTGCGAGACCAATGCATATTGTCTAATTTGTTACGAGCTTCCATTTAATAAATTATAATATTTGTTTCGATACCCGAGTAAAAAGTTATCTCCGTTGAAAGTTGTTACATTTTTTTACCAAATGTTTTTTGTTCTTGAAAATGTGAACAAAATCTCCGTTCTTTTTTTCTACTCAATATTTTTTCAATAAGAGAGATTGATTGAAAATATAAATAAACAAACCTTGATCGGCACCAATATCTCCTTTATAGCTCTATTGAATTAAACCGGAAGTAAGTAAAATGAAAAGGGTGAGTCAAAAACTTTAAACAATAAATAAGTGATGTAAACGATGTTATTTGGGTAAAAAAATGATTTTCCTATCGAGGAAAATGATAATTGTTTAATTTGGTACGAGCTTTAATTTGATATATTATAATAATCGTTTCGATACCTCAGTCAAAATTTATCTCCGTTGAAAGTTGTAACTCATATTTACCAAATGTGTTTATGATTTTGAAAATATGAACAACATTCATTTTCTTTTTCTCTTCTCTATTTTTTTCAATAAGAGAGATTGATTGAAAATATAAATAAACAAACCTAGGTCGGCACCAATATCTCCTTTATAGCTCTATTGAATTAAACCTAAAGTAAGTAAAATGAAAATGCTGCGTCAAAAACTTTAAACACTAATTAAATGATGATAACAATGTTATTTGTGTACAAAAACGACTTTTTTCTTGCGAGACCAATGCATATTGTGTAATTTGATACGAGCTTCAATTTCATAAATTATAATATTCGTTTCGATACCCGAGTAAAAAGTTATCTTCGTTGAAAGTTGTTACTCTTATTTACCAAATGTTTTTTTGTTTTTGAAAATTTGAACAACATCTCCGTTCTTTTTTTCTACACAATATTTTTTCAATAAGAGAGATTGATTGAAAATATAAAAAAAACAAACCTAGTTCGGCACCAATATCTGCTTTATAGGTCTATTGAATTAAACCGGAAGTAAGTAAAATGAAAATGGTGCGTCAAAATCTTTAAACACTAAATAAGTGATATAAACGATGTTATTTGGGTACAAAAACGATTTTGTTCTTGCGAGACCAATGCATATTGTCTAATTTGTTACGAGCTTCCATTTAATAAATTATAATATTTGTTTCGATACCCGAGTAAAAAGTTATCTCCGTTGAAAGTTGTTACATTTTTTTACCAAATGTTTTTTGTTCTTGAAAATGTGAACAAAATCTCCGTTCTTTTTTTCTACTCAATATTTTTTTAATAAGAGAGATTGATCGAAAATATAAATAAACAAACCTTGATCGGCACCAATGTCTCCTTTATAGCTCTATTGAATTAAACCGGAAGTAAGTAAAATGAAAATGGTGAGTCAAAAACTTTAAACAGTAAATAAATGATCTAAACGATGTAATTTGGGTACAAAAATGATTTTCCTATCGAGGAAAATGATAATTGTTTAATTTGATACGAGCTTTAATTTGATATATTATAATAATCGTTTCGATACCTCAGTAAATATTTATCTCCGTTGAAAGTTGTAACTCATATTTACCAAATGTGTTTTCTATTTTGAAAATGTGAACCACATTCATTTTCTTTTTCTCTTCTCTATTTTTTTCAATAAGAGAGATTGATTGAAAATATAAATAAAAAAACCTAGGTCGGCATCAATATCTCTTTTATAGCTCTATTGAATTAAATCGGAAGTAAGTAAAATGAAAATGGTGCGTCAACATCTTTAAACACAAAATAAGTCATGTAAACGATGTTATTTGGGTACAAAAACGATTTTTTTCTTGCGAGACCAATGCATATTGTCTAATTTGATACGAGCTTCCATTTAATAAATTATAATATTCATTTCGATACCCGAGTAAAAAGTTATCTCCGTTGAAAGTTGTTACTCTTATTTACCCAATGTTTTTTTGTTTTTTAAAATGTGAACAACAACTCCGTTCTTTTTTTCTACTCAATATTTTTTCAATAAGAGAGATTGATTGAAAATATAAATAATAAACCTTGATCGGCACCAATATCTCCTTTATAAATCTATTGAATTAAACCGGAAGTAAGTAAAATGAAAATGGTGAGTCAAAAACTTTAAACAGTAAATAAATGATGTAAACGATGTAATTTGGGTACAAAAATGATTTTCCTATCGAGGAAAATGATAATTGTTTAATTTGATACGAGATTTAATTTGATATATTATAATAATCGTTTCGATACCTCAGTCAAAATTTATCTCCATTGAAAGTTGTAACTCATATTTACCAAATGTGTTTTCTATTTTGAAAATGTGAACCACATTCATTTTCTTTTTCTCTTCTCTATTTTTTTCAATAAGAGAGATTGATTGAAAATATAAATAAAAAAACCTAGGTCGGCATCAATATCTCCTTTATAGCTCTATTGAATTAAATCGGAAGTAAGTAAAATGAAAATGGTACGTCAAAATCTTTAAACACTAAATAAGTGATGTAAACGATGTTATTTTGGTACAAAAACGATTTTTTTCTTGCGAGACCCATGCATATTGTCTAATTTGATACGAGCTTCCATTTAATAAATTATAATATTCATTTCGATACCCGAGTAAAAAGTTATCTCCGATGAAAGTTGTTACTCTTATTTACCAAATGTTTTTTGTTTTTTAAAATGTGAACAACATCTCCGTTCTTTTTTTTCTACTTAATATTTTTTCAATAAGAGAGATTGATTGAAAATATAAAAAAACAAACCTTGATCGGCACCAATATCTCCTTTATAGCTCTATTGAGTTAAACCGGAAGTAAGTAAAATGAAAATGGTGAGTCAAAAACTTTAAACAGTAAATAAGTGATGTAAACGATGTTATTTGGGTACAAAAATGATTTTCCTATCGAGGAAAATGATAATTGTTTAATTTGATACGAGCTTTAATTTGATATATTATAATAATCGTTTCGATATCTCAGTGAATATTTATCTCCGTTGAAAGTTGTAACTCATATTTACCAAATGTGTTTTTGATTTTGAAAATGTGAACAACATTCATTTTCTTTTTTCTCTTCCCTATTTTTTTCCATAAGAGAGATTGATTGAAAATATAAAAAAAACAAACCAAGTTCGGCACCAATATCTCCTTTATAGCTCTATTGAATTAAACCGGAAGTAAGTAAAATGAAAATGGTGAGTCAAAATCTTTAAACACTAAATAAGTGATATAAACGATGTTATTTGGGTACAAAAACGATTTTTTTCTTGCGAGACCAGTGCATATTGTCTAATTTGTTACGAGCTTCCATTTAATAAATTATAATATTCGTTTCGATACCCGAGTAAAAAGTTATCTCCGTTGAAAGTTGTTACTCTTTTTTACCAAATGTTTTTTGTTCTTGAAAATGTGAACAAAATCTCCGTTCTTTTTTTCTGCTCAATATTTTTTCAATAAGAGAGATTGATTGAAAATATAAATAAACAAACCTTGATCGGCACCAATATCTCCTTTATAGCTCTATTGAATTAAACCGGTACAAAAACGATTTTTTTCTTGTGAGACCAATACATATTGTGTAATTTGATATGAGATTCCATTTACTAAATTATAATTGTCGTTTCGATACCCGAGTAAAAAGATATCTCTGTTGAAAGTTGTTACTCTTATTTACCAAATGTTTTTTTGTTTTTGAAAATGTGAACAACATCTCCGTTCTTTTTTTTCTACTTAATATTTTTTCAATAAGAGAGATTGATTGAAAATATAAAAAAAAAACCTTGATCGGCACCAATATCTCCTTTATAGCTCTATTGAATTAAACCGGAAGTAAGTAAAATGAAAATGGTGAGTCAAAAACTTTAAACAGTAAATAAGTGATGTAAACGATGTTATTTGGGTACAAAAATGATTTTCCCTTCGAGGAAAATGCATATTGTTTAATTTGATACGAGCATTAATTCGATATATTATAAGATTCGTTTCGATACCCCAGTCAAAAGTCATCTCCGTTGAAAGTTGTAACTCATATTTACCAAATGTGTTTTTGATTTTGAAAATGTGAACAACATTCATTTTCTTTTTTCTCTTCCCTATTTTTTTCCATAAGAGAGATTGATTGAAAATATAAAAAAAAACAAACCTAGATCGGCACCAATATCTCCTTTATAGGTCTATTGAATTAAACCGGAAGTAAGTAAAATGAAAATGGTGAGTCAAAATCTTTAAACACTAAATAAGTGTTATAAACGATGTTATTTGGGTACAAAAACGATTTTTTTCTTGTGAGACCAATACATATTGTGTAATTTGATATGAGATTCCATTTACTAAATTATAATTGTCGTTTCGATACCCGAGTAAAAAGTTATCTCTGTTGAAAGTTGTTACTCTTTTTTACCAAATGTTTTTTGTTCTTGAAAATGTGAACAAAATCTCCGTTCTTTTTTTCTACCCAATATTTTTTCAATAAGAGAGATTGATTGAAAATATAAAAAACAAACCTTGATTGGCACCAATATCTCCTTTATAGCTCAATTGAATTAAACTGGAAGTAAGTAAAATGAAAATGGTACGTCAAAAACTTTAAACAGTAAATAACTGATGTAAATGATGTTATTTGGGTACAAAAATGATTTTCCTTTCGAGGCAAATGCATATTGTTTAATTTGATACGAGCTTTAATTTGATATATTATAATAATCGTTTTGATACCTCAGTCAAAATTTATCTCCGTTGAAAGTTGTAACTCATATTTACCAAATGTGTTTTCGGTTTTGAAAATGTGAACCTAATTCATTTTCTTTTTCTCTTCTATATTTTTTTCAATAAGAGAGATTGATTGAAAATATAAATAAACAAACCTAGGTCGGCACCAATATCTCCTTTATAGCTCTATTGAATTAAACCTAAAGTAAGTAAAATGAAAATGCTGCGTCAAAAACTTAAAACACTAATTAAATGATGTAAACGATGTTATTTGGGTACAAAAACGATTTTTTTCTTGCGAGACCAAAGCATATTGTCTAATTTGTTACGAGCTTCCATTTAATAAATTATAATATTCGTTTCGATACCCGAGTAAAAAGTTATCTCCGTTGAAAGTTGTTACTCTTTTTTACCAAATGTTTTTTTGTTTTTGAAAATGTGAACAAAATCTCCGTTCTTTTTTTCTACTCAATATTTTTTCAATAAGAGAGATTGATCGAAAATATAAATAAACAAACCTTGATCGGCACCAATGTCTCCTTTATAGCTCTATTGAATTAAACCGGAAGTAAGTAAAATGAAAATTGTGAGTCAAAAACTTTAAACAGTAAATAAGTGATGTAAACGATGTTATTTGGGTACAAAAATGATTTTCCTATCGATGAAAATGATAATTGTTTAATTTGATACGAGCTTTAATTTGATATATTATAATAATCGTTTCGATACCTCAGTCAAAATTTATCTCCATTGAAAGTTGTAACTCATATTTACCAAATGTGTTTTCTATTTTGATAATGTGAACCACATTCATTTTCTTTTTCTCTTCTCTATTTTTTTCAATAAGAGAGATTGATTGAAAATATAAATAAAAAAACCTAGGTCGGCATCAATATCTCCTTTATAGCTCTATTGAATTAAATCGGAAGTAAGTAAAATGAAAATGGTACGTCAAAATCTTTAAACACTAAATAAGTGATGTAAACGATGTTATTTTGGTACAAAAACGATTTTTTTCTTGCGAGACCCATGCATATTGTCTAATTTGATACGAGCTTCCATTTAATAAATTATAATATTCCTTTCGATACCCGAGTAAAAAGTTATCTCCGTTGAAAGTTGTTACTCTTATTTACCAAATGTTTTTTTGTTTTTTAAAATGTCAACAACATCTCCGTTCTTTTTTTCTACTCAATATTTTTTCAATAAGAGAGATTGATTGAAAATATAAATAAACAAACCTAGATCGGCACCAATATCTTCTTTATAGGTCTATTGAATTAAACCGGAAGTAAGTAAAATGAAAATGGTGCGTCAAAAACATTAAATAGTAAATAAGTGATGTAAACGATGTTATTTGGGTACAAAAATGATTTTCCTTTCGAGGAAAATGCATATTGTTTAATTTGATACGAGCATTAATTCGATATATTATAAGATTCGTTTCGATACCCCAGTCAAAAGTCATCTCCGTTGAAAGTTGTAACTCATATTTACCAAATGTGTTTTTGATTTTGAAAATGTGAACAACATTCATTTTCTTTTTTCTCTTCCCTATTTTTTTCCATAAGAGAGATTGATTGAAAATATATAAAAAACAAACCTAGATCGGCACCAATATCTCCTTTATAGGTCTATTGAATTAAACCGGAAGTAAGTAAAATGAAAATGGTGAGTCAAAATTTTTAAACACTAAATAAGTGATATAAACGATGTTATTTGGGTACAAAAATGATTTTTTTCTTGCGAGACCAGTGCATATTGTCTAATTTGTTACGAGCTTCCATTTAATAAATTATAATATTCGTTTCGATACCCGAGTAAAAAGTTATCTCCGTTGAAAGTTGTTACTCTTATTTACCCAATGTTTTTTTGTTTTTTAAAATGTGAACAACAACTCCGTTCTTTTTTTCTCCTCAATATTTTTTCAATAAGAGAGATTGATTGAAAATATAAATAATAAACCTTGATCGGCACCAATATCTCCTTTATAGCTCTATTGAATTAAACCGGAAGTAAGTAAAATGAAAATGGTGAGTCAAAAACTTTAAACAGTAAATAAGTGATGTAAACGATGTTATTTGGGTACAAAAATGATTTTCCTATCGAGGAAAATGATAATTGTTTAATTTGATACGAGCTTTAATTTGATATATTATAATAATCGTTTCGATACCTCAGTCAAAATTTATTTCCATTGAAAGTTGTAACTCATATTTACCAAATGTGTTTTCTATTTTGAAAATGTGAACCACATTCATTTTCTTTTTCTCTTCTCTATTTTTTTCAATAAGAGAGATTGATTGAAAATATAAATAAAAAAACCTAGGTCGGCATCAATATCTCCTTTATAGCTCTATTGATTTAAATCGGAAGCAAGTAAAATGAAAATGGTACGTCAAAATCTTTAAACACTAAATAAGTGATGTAAACGATGTTATTTTGGTACAAAAACGATTTTTTTTCTTGCGAGACCCATGCATATTGTCTAATTTGATACGAGCTTCCATTTAATAAATTATAATATTCATTTCGATACCCGAGTAAAAAGTTATCTCCGTTGAAAGTTGTTACTCTTATTTACCAAATTTTTTTTGTTTTTTAAAATGTGAACAACATCTCCGTTCTTTTTTTCTACTTAATATTTTTTCAATAAGAGAGATTGATTGAAAATATAAAAAAACAAACCTAGATCGGCACCAATATCTCCTTTATAGGTCTATTGAATTAAACCGGACGTAAGTAAAATGAAAATAGTGCGTCAAAAACTTTAAATAGTAAATAAGTGATGTAAACGATGTTATTTGGGTACAAAAATGATTTTCCTTTCGAGGAAAATGCATATTGTTTAATTTGATACGAGCATTAATTCGATATATTATAAGATTCGTTTCGATACCCCAGTGATGAACGAAAACCGGCATCGCCGATTCCCGCAAATACTTTGGTTTTAATATTTATAAAACTCTCGCAAGTGCACGAATCATTTCGAAGAAAATGATAAGTATACTCCCAAGGTCGATCTAAGGAAGGAATGTATGTGGTTTTTAATTTATTATTCAAACTTTTAAAAACGAAATTAAATCCTAAACATCCTGTCACGATAGTTTGGTTTTTGTGTTCCTAATCTAATAACATAAAATAAACATATATACAGATTAATTAAATATAATCTAATAACATAAAAATAAACATAGATACAAATTCAATAAATAATTATCTAAAAATAAACATATATACGGATTCAATAAATAGTCATGCAAATTTTTATTATTTATATTAGCGGAGTATTTAGGGATATAATAACTAAATTAATTATGCTTGCTCATATTAACTAGGTTATTAAAGATATAAATTGATATTTTACTGATTCTCTCTTTTTTATATAAATACCACCTTTGGTGGGGTTAGATATTCTTTGTTAACTAAACAAATCAATTAACACCTATGGGTGGGGTTGATAACTAATATGCTTAATTAAATTAATTCCTTTTTCTAAGAGATTGAAAATGAACCATTTAAATGCCACCTTTGGTGGGGTTAGACAGTTTAAACTTTATTCAAGGTGTCCAAATTAAACCTAAGAATTTAATTATCCGAGTACTAACTTTCAAGTTTTAAAACCACTATTGAAAACATGTTGTCAATACATTTTCACATAATAATTCTTATAAAAACTTTTGAAATAGAGTTTCACTCTAACTACCGGGCGATTGTACCAACAAATAAAAGAGCACTACTCTAAATTAGACCGGATAACTAAACCTTAAAATCTAATTTTCGGGTTTAAGTTTGTAATGAAAAATAATATATTTCTCTCTAACATTCTTAATATGAAATCTTGAATAAAAACAAAATCAATTCATTTTAAAGATTTTTACCTATTTAATATTTCGCAAGCATAACAACGTCGTTATTACATCATTTTTACTAAACAGCTAGCATAGTTAAATTTAACCACAGACAAGTTGAATATAACATGTAAGAATAAAGCATAAAAATAACTGTAAAGAAAATAAAATCCTTACAGAACTTCGACGCTATTCCCGTTGCTAGAAAACCTCCGAGCGGAATTTGCACTTCCATATATTGAATCAAAAATCTAAATTATTACAAAAACATTACAAGTTCCTCTCAAAAAGAGAAGAACACTAAACCTAAGAGAATTGAACTAAAAACTAAGAGAAAAACTAAGAAAAGCTTAGAAACTTAGAAAGAAACTAAGAGAAACTAAAAACTAAGAAATAAGAGAAAGAAAGAAGAGAGAAGTGAGTTTTGAAGGTGTGGTTTGAAGTGAAGGGAAGGGGGGTATTTATAGGTGAGGATGGAGAGAAAAAATGAGTAAAAAAATGTTAAAAAAATATTAAAAAATGTAAAAACGCGTATTGGAATTGCTGATGTCATCAATGACGTCAGCATGACGTCACAGGGGCGGCTGCACGTGAAAAATGGGGCGAAAACACGTTGGGCGCGCGGAGGGGGGCTGCGCGCGCGCTCTATGGCTGTCGCTGCGCGCAGCTCGGCGCGCGTGAACAGTGCCAGCGTGCGCGGGCGGAATGGGGCGCTGGGCGCGCGCGGCTGGGCGCTGGGGCGCTGGGCTGCGCGCACGGCTGGGCTGCGGCGCACAATTTCCGTCTTTTTGACATTTTTGACCTTTTCGACCCATTTTGTCCGATTTTTCCATGTTTGTTGACCTTTTCTCACTTATTTGTTGATATATTTGTGATGTATTGCTTCAAATATTCCTCTTTGAGTCTTTACATTGCGTTTTTAAGCCAAAATACCTGAAAAACAATAAAAATACTCGTGATTCCGAAAAAGACAAATTTATATAAATATATGATAAAACATATAAATATATGTATTTTTAATCAATTAAGGTACATAAAATCATGGTTATTTTAGTGCTTTTTGAGCACTCATCACCCAGTCAAAAGTCATCTCCGTTGAAAGTTGTTACTCATATTTACCAAATGTGTTTTCTATTTTGAAAATGTGAACCACATTCATTTTCTTTTTCTCTTCTCTATTTTTTTCAATAAGAGAGATTTATTGAAAATATAAATAAAAAAACCTAGGTCGGCATCAATATCTCCTTTATAGCTCTCTTGAATTAAATCGGAAGTAAGTAAAATGAAAATGGTGCGTCAAAATCTTTAAACACTAAATAAGTGATGTAAACGATGTTATTTGGGTACAAAAACGATTTTTTTTCTTGCGAGACCAATGCATATTGTCTAATTTGATACGAGCTTCCATTTAATAAATTATAATATTCATTTCGATACGCGAGTAAAAAGTTATCTCCGTTGAAAGTTGTTACTCTTATTTACCAAATGTTTTTTTGTTTTTTAAAATGTGAACAACATCTCCGTTCTTTTTTTCTAATCAATATTTTTTCAATAAGAGAGATTGATTGAAAATATAAAAAAACAAACCTAGATCGGCACCAATATCTACTTTATAGGTGTATTGAAGTAAACCGGACGTAAGAAAATGAAAATAGTGCGTCAAAAACTTTAAATAGTAAATAAGTGATGTAAACGATGTTATTTGGGTACAAAAATGATTTTCCTTTCGAGGCAAATGCATATTGTTTAATTTGATACGAGCTTTAATTTGATATATTATAATAATCGTTTTGATACCTCAGTCAAAATTTATCTCCGTTGAAAGTTGTAACTCGTATTTACCAAATGTGTTTTCGGTTTTGAAAATGTGAACCTAATTCATTTTCTTTTTCTCTTCTGTATTTTTTCAATAAGAGAGATTGATTTAAAATATAAATAAACAAACCTAGGTCGGCACCAATATCTCCTTTATAGCTCTATTGAATTAAACCTAAAGTAAGTAAAATGAAAATGCTGCGTCAAAAACTTTAAACACTAATTAAATGATGTAAACAATGTTATTTGGGTACAAAAACGACTTTTGTCTTGCGAGACCAATGCATATTGTGTAATTTGATACGAGCTTGAATTTCATAAATTATAATATTCATTTCGATACCCGAGTAAAAAGTTATCTTCGTTGAAAGTTGTTACTCTTATTTACCAAATGTTTTTTTGTTTTTGAAAATTTGAAGAACATCTCCGTTCTTTTTTTCTACACAATATTTTTTGAATAAGAGAGATTGATTGAAAATATAAAAAAACAAACCTAGATCGGCACCAATATCTCTTTTATAGGTCTATTGAATTAAACCGGAAGTCTGTAAAATGAAAATGGTGCGGCAAAATCTTTAAACACTAAATAAGTGATATAAACGATGTTATTTGGGTACAAAAACGATTTTTTTCTTGCGAGACCAATGCATATTGTCTAATTTGTTACGAGCTTCCATTTAATAAATTATAATATTCGTTTCGATACCCGAATAAAAAGTTATCTCCGTTGAAAGTTGTTACTCTTTTTTACCAAATGTTTTTTGTTCTTGAAAATGTGAACAAAATCTCCGTTCTTTTTTTCTACTCAATATTTTTTCAATAAGAGAGATTGATTGAAAATATAAATAAACAAACCTTGATCGGCACCAATATCTCTTTTATAGCTCTATTGAATTAAACCGGAAGTAAGTAAAATGAAAATGGTGAGTCAAAAACTTTAAACAGTAAATAAGTGATGTAAACGATGTTATTTGGGTACAAAAATGATTTTCCTATCGAGGAAAATGATAATTGTTTAATTTGATACGAGCTTTAATTTGATATATTATAATAATCGTTTCGATACCTCAGTCAAAATTTATCTCCGTTGAAAGTTGTAACTCATATGTACCAAATGTGTTTTCTATTTTGAAATTGTGAACCATATTCATTTTCTTTTTCTCTTCTCTATTTTTTTCAATAAGAGAGATTGATTGAAAATATAAATAAAAAAACCAAGGACGGCATCAATATCTCCTTTATAGCTCTATTGAATTAAATCGGAAATAAGAAAAATGAAAATGGTGCGTCAAAATCTTTAAACACTAAATAAGTGAAATAAACGATGTTATTTGGGTACAAAAACGATTTTTTTCTTGCGAGACCAATGCATATTGTCTAATTTGTTACGAGATTCCATTTAATAAATTATAATATTCGTTTCGATACGCGAGTAAAAAGTTATCTCCGTTGAAAGTTGTTACTCTTATTTACCAAATGTTTTTTTGTTGTTTAAAATGTGAACAACATCTCCGTTCTTTTTTTCTAATCAATATTTTTACAATAAGAGAGATTGATTGAAAATATAAAAAAACAAACCTAGATCGGCACCAATATCTACTTTATAGGTCTATTGAATTAAACCGGATGTAAGAAAATGAAAATAGTGCGTCAAAAACTTTAAATAGTAAATAAGTGATGTAAACGATGTTATTTGGGTACAAAAATGATTTTCCTTTCGAGGAAAATGCATATTGTTTAATGTGATACGAGCTTTAATTTCATATATTATAATAATCATTTCGATACCTCAGTCAAAATTTATCTCCGTTGAAAGTTGTTACTCATATTTACCAAATGTGTTTTCTATTTTGAAAATGTGAACCACATTCATTTTCTTTTTCTCTTCTCTATTTTTTTCAATAAGAGAGATTTATTGAAAATATAAATAAAAAAACCTAGGTCGGCATCAATATCTCCTTTATAGCTCTATTGAATTAAATCGGAAGTAAGTAAAATGAAAATGGTGCGTCAAAATCTTTAAACACTAAATAAGTGATGTAAACGATGTTATTTGGGTACAAAAACGATTTTTTTTCTTGCGAGACCAATGCATATTGTCTAATTTGATACGAGCTTCCATTTAATAAATTATAATATTCATTTCGATACGCGAGTAAAAAGTTATCTCCGTTGAAAGTTGTTACTCTTATTTACCAAATGTTTTTTTGTTTTTTAAAATGTGAACAACATCTCCGTTCTTTTTTTCTAATCAATATTTTTTAAATAAGAGAGATTGATTGAAAATATAAAAAAACAAACCTAGATCGGCACCAATATCTACTTTATAGGTGTATTGAAGTAAACCGGACGTAAGAAAATGAAAATAGTGCGTCAAAAACTTTAAATAGTAAATAAGTGATGTAAACGATGTTATTTGGGTACAAAAATGATTTTCCTTTCGAGGCAAATGCATATTGTTTAATTTGATACGAGCTTTAATTTGATATATTATAATAATCGTTTTGATACCTCAGTCAAAATTTATCTCCGTTGAAAGTTGTAACTCGTATTTACCAAATGTGTTTTCGGTTTTGAAAATGTGAACCTAATTCATTTTCTTTTTCTCTTCTGTATTTTTTCAATAAGAGAGATTGATTTAAAATATAAATAAACAAACCTAGGTCGGCACCAATATCTCCTTTATAGCTCTATTGAATTAAACCTAAAGTAAGTAAAATGAAAATGCTGCGTCAAAAACTTTAAACACTAATTAAATGATGTAAACAATGTTATTTGGGTACAAAAACGACTTTTGTCTTGCGAGACCAATGCATATTGTGTAATTTGATACGAGCTTGAATTTCATAAATTATAATATTCATTTCGATACCCGAGTAAAAAGTTATCTTCGTTGAAAGTTGTTACTCTTATTTACCAAATGTTTTTTTGTTTTTGAAAATTTGAAGAACATCTCCGTTCTTTTTTTCTACACAATATTTTTTGAATAAGAGAGATTGATTGAAAATATAAAAAAACAAACCTAGATCGGCACCAATATCTCTTTTATAGGTCTATTGAATTAAACCGGAAGTCTGTAAAATGAAAATGGTGCGGCAAAATCTTTAAACAATAAATAAGTGATATAAACGATGTTATTTGGGTACAAAAACGATTTTTTTCTTGCGAGACCAATGCATATTGTCTAATTTGTTACGAGCTTCCATTTAATAAATTATAATATTCGTTTCGATACCCGAATAAAAAGTTATCTCCGTTGAAAGTTGTTACTCTTTTTTACCAAATGTTTTTTGTTCTTGAAAATGTGAACAAAATCTCCGTTCTTTTTTTCTACTCAATATTTTTTCAATAAGAGAGATTGATTGAAAATATAAATAAACAAACCTTGATCGGCACCAATATCTCTTTTATAGCTCTATTGAATTAAACCGGAAGTAAGTAAAATGAAAATGGTGAGTCAAAAACTATAAACAGTAAATAAGTGATGTAAACGATGTTATTTGGGTACAAAAATGATTTTCCTATCGAGGAAAATGATAATTGTTTAATTTGATACGAGCTTTAATTTGATATATTATAATAATCGTTTCGATACCTCAGTCAAAATTTATCTCCGTTGAAAGTTGTAACTCATATGTACCAAATGTGTTTTCTATTTTGAAATTGTGAACCATATTCATTTTCTTTTTCTCTTCTCTATTTTTTTCAATAAGAGAGATTGATTGAAAATATAAATAAAAAAACCAAGGTCGGCATCAATATCTCCTTTATAGCTCTATTGAATTAAATCGGAAATAAGAAAAATGAAAATGGTGCGTCAAAATCTTTAAACACTAAATAAGTGATATAAACGATGTTATTTGGGTACAAAAACGATTTTTTTCTTGCGAGACCAATGCATATTGTCTAATTTGTTACGAGATTCCATTTAATAAATTATAATATTCGTTTCGATACGCGAGTAAAAAGTTATCTCCGTTGAAAGTTGTTACTCTTATTTACCAAATGTTTTTTTGTTGTTTAAAATGTGAACAACATCTCCGTTCTTTTTTTCTAATCAATATTTTTTCAATAAGAGAGATTGATTGAAAATATAAAAAACAAACCTAGATCGGCACCAATATCTACTTTATAGGTCTATTGAATTAAACCGGACATAAGAAAATGAAAATAGTGCGTCAAAAACTTTAAATAGTAAATAAGTGATGTAAACGATGTTATTTGGGTACAAAAATGATTTTCCTTTCGAGGAAAATGCATATTGTTTAATTTGATACGAGCTTTAATTTCATATATTATAATAATCGTTTCGATACCTCAGTCAAAATTTATCTCCGTTGAAAGTTGTTACTCATATTTACCAAATGTGTTTTCTATTTTGAAAATGTGAACCACATTCATTTTCTTTTTCTCTTCTCTATTTTTTTCAATAAGAGAGATTTATTGAAAATATAAATAAAAAAACCTAGGTCGGCATCAATATCTCCTTTATAGCTCTATTGAATTAAATCGGAAGTAAGTAAAATGAAAATGGTGCGTCAAAATCTTTAAACACTAAATAAGTGATGCAAACGATGTTATTTGGGTACAAAAACGATTTTTTTTCTTGCGAGACCAATGCATATTGTCTAATTTGATACGAGCTTCCATTTAATAAATTATAATATTCATTTCGATACGCGAGTAAAAAGTTATCTCCGTTGAAAGTTGTTACTCTTATTTACCAAATGTTTTTTTGTTTTTTAAAATGTGAACAACATCTCCGTTCTTTTTTTCTAATCAATATTTTTTCAATAAGAGAGATTGATTGAAAATATAAAAAAACAAACCTAGATCGGCACCAATATCTACTTTATAGGTCTATTGAATTAAACCGGACGTAAGAAAATGAAAATAGTGCGTCAAAAACTTTAAATAGTAAATAAGTGATGTAAACGATGTTATTTGGGTACAAAAATGATTTTCCTTTCGAGGAAAATGCATATTGTTTAATTTGATACGAGAATTAATTTGATATATTATAATATTCGTTTCGATACCCCAGTCAAAAGTCATCTCCGTTGAAAGTTGTAACTCATATTTACCAAATGTGTTTTTGATTTTGAAAATGTGAACATTCATTTTCTTTTTTCTCTTCTCTATTTTTTTCAATAAGAGAGATTCATTAAATATATAAATAAACAAACCTAGGTCGGCACCAATATCTCCTTTATAGCTCTATTGAATTAAACCTGAAGTAAGTAAAATGAAAATGCTGCGTAAAAAACTTTAAACACTAAATAAATGATGTAAACGATGTTATTTGGGTACAAAAACGATTTTTTTCTTGCGTGACCAATGCATATTGTGTAATTTGATACGAGCATCCATTTAATAAATTATAAAATTTGCTTTGATACCCGAGTAATACGTTATCTCCGTTGAAAGTTGTTACTCTTATTTACCAAATGTTTTTGGTTTTTGAAAATGTTAACCACATCTCCGTTCTTTTTTTCTACTCATTATTTTTTCAATAAGAGAGATTGATTGAAAATATAAATAAACAAACCTTGATCGGCACCAATATCTCCTTTATAGCTCTATTGAATTAAACCGGAAGTAAGTAAAATGAAAATGGTGAGTCAAAAACTTTAAACACTAAATAAGTGATGTAAACGATGTTATTTGGGTACAAAAACGATTTTCTTCTTGCGAGACCAATGCATATTGTCTAATTTGATACGAGCTTCCATTTAATAAATTATAATATTCGTTTTGATACCCGAGTAAAAAGTTATCTCCGTTGAAAGTTGTTACTCTTTTTTACCAAATGTTTTTTTGTTTTTGAAAATGTGAACAAAATCTCCGTTCTTTTTTTCTACTCAATATTTTTTCAATAAGAGAGATTGATTGAAAATATAAAAAAACCAAACCTAGATCGGCACCAATATCTCCTTTATCGGTTTATTGAATTAAACCGGAAGTAAGTAAAATGAAAATGGTACGTCAAAAACTTTAAATAGTAAATAAGTGATGTAAACGATGTTATTTGGGTACAAAAATCATTTTACTTTCGAGGAAACTGCATATTGTTTAATTTGATACGAGCATTAACTTGATATATTATAATATTCGGTTCGATACCCCAGTCAAAAGTTATCTCTGTTGAAAGTTGTAACTCACATTTACCAAATGTGTTTTTTATTTTGAAAATGTGAACAACATTCATTTTCTTTCTTCTCTTCTCTATTTTTTTCAATAAGAGAGATTCATTGAAAATATAAATAAACAAACCTAGGTCGGCACCAATATCTCCTTTATAGCTCTATTGAATTAAACCTGAAGTAAGTAAAATGAAAATGCTACGTAAAAAACTTTAAACACTAATTAAATGATGTAAACAATGTTATTTGGGTACAAAAACGACTTTTCTCTTGCGAGACCAATGCATATTGTGTAATTTGATACGAGCTTCAATTTCATAAATTATAATATTCGTTTCGATACCCGAGTAAAAAGTTATCTCCGTTGAAAGTTGTTACTCTTATTTACCAAATGTTTTTTTGTGTTTGAAAATTTGAACAACATATCCGTTCTTTTTTTCTACACAATATTTTTTCAATAAGAGAGATTGATTGAAAATATAAAAAAACAAACCTAGATCGGCACCAATATCTCCTTTATAGGTGTATTGAATTACACCGGAAGTAAGTAAAATGAAAATGGTGCGTCAAAATCTTTAAATACTAAATAAGTGATATAAACGATGTTATTTGGGTACAAAAACGACTTTTGTCTTGCGAGACCAATGCATATTGTGTAATTTGATACGAGCTTGAATTTCATAAATTATAATATTCATTTCGATACCCGAGTAAAAAGTTATCTTCATTGAAAGTTGTTACTCTTATTTACCAAATGTTTTTTTGTTTTTGAAAATTTGAAGAACATCTCCGTTCTTTTTTTCTACACAATATTTTTTGAATAAGAGAGATTGATTGAAAATATAAAAAAACAAACCTAGATCGGCACCAATATCTCTTTTATAGGTCTATTGAATTAAACCGGAAGTCTGTAAAATGAAAATGGTGCGGCAAAATCTTTAAACACTAAATAAGTGATATAAACGATGTTATTTGGGTACAAAAACGATTTTTTTCTTGCGAGACCAATGCATATTGTCTAATTTGTTACGAGCTTCCATTTAATAAATTATAATATTCGTTTTGATACCCGAATAAAAAGTTATCTCCGTTGAAAGTTGTTACTCTTTTTTACCAAATGTTTTTTGTTCTTGAAAATGTGAACAAAATCTCCGTTCTTTTTTTCTACTCAATATTTTTTCAATAAGAGAGATTGATTGAAAATATAAATAAACAAACCTTGATCGGCACCAATATCTCTTTTATAGCTCTATTGAATTAAACCGGAAGTAAGTAAAATGAAAATGGTGAGTCAAAAACTTTAAACAGTAAATAAGTGATGTAAACGATGTTATTTGGGTACAAAAATGATTTTCCTATCGAGGAAAATGATAATTGTTTAATTTGATACGAGCTTTAATTTGATATATTATAATAATCGTTTCGATACCTCAGTCAAAATTTATCTCCGTTGAAAGTTGTAACTCATATGTACAAAATGTGTTTTCTATTTTGAAATTGTGAACCATATTCATTTTCTTTTTCTCTTCTCTATTTTTTTCAATAAGAGAGATTGATTGAAAATATAAATAAAAAAACCAAGGTCGGCATCAATATCTCCTTTATAGCTCTATTGAATTAAATCGGAAATAAGAAAAATGAAAATGGTGCGTCAAAATCTTTAAACACTAAATAAGTGATATAAACGATGTTATTTGGGTACAAAAACGATTTTTTTCTTGCGAGACCAATGCATATTGTCTAATTTGTTACGAGATTCCATTTAATAAATTATAATATTCGTTTCGATACGCGAGTAAAAATTTATCTCCGTTGAAAGTTGTTACTCTTATTTACCAAATGTTTTTTTGTTGTTTAAAATGTGAACAACATCTCCGTTCTTTTTTTCTAATCAATATTTTTTCAATAAGAGAGATTGATTGAAAATATAAAAAAACAAACCTAGATCGGCACCAATATCTACTTTATAGGTATATTGAATTAAACCGGACGTAAGAAAATGAAAATAGTGCGTCAAAAACTTTAAATAGTAAATAAGTGATATAAACGATGTTATTTGGGTACAAAAATGATTTTCCTTTCGAGGAAAATGCATATTGTTTAATTTGATACGAGCTTTAATTTCATATATTATAATAATCGTTTCGATACCTCAGTCAAAATTTATCTCCGTTGAAAGTTGTTACTCATATTTACCAAATGTGTTTTCTATTTTGAAAATGTGAACCACATTCATTTTCTTTTTCTCTTCTCTATTTTTTTCAATAAGAGAGATTTATTGAAAATATAAATAAAAAAACCTAGGTCAGCATCAATATCTCCTTTATAGCTCTATTGAATTAAATCGGAAGTAAGTAAAATGAAAATGGTGCGTCAAAATCTTTAAACACTAAATAAGTGATGTAAACGATGTTATTTGGGTACAAAAACGATTTTTTTTCTTGCGAGACCAATGCATATTGTCTAATTTGATACGAGCTTCCATTTAATAAATTATAATACTCATTTCGATACGCGAGTAAAAAGTTATCTCCGTTGAAAGTTGTTACTCTTATTTACCAAATGTTTTTTTGTTTTTTAAAATGTGAACAACATCTTCGTTCTTTTTTTCTAATCAATATTTTTTCAATAAGAGAGATTGATTGAAAATATAAAAAAACAAACCTAGATCGGCACCAATATCTACTTTATAGGTCTATTGAATTAAACCGGACGTAAGAAAATGAAAATAGTGCGTCAAAAACTTTAAATAGTAAATAAGTGATGTAAACGATGTTATTTGGGTACAAAAATGATTTTCCTTTCGAGGAAAATGCATATTGTTTAATTTGATACGAGAATTAATTTGATATATTATAATATTCGTTTCGATACCCCAGTCAAAAGTCATCTCCGTTGAAAGTTGTAACTCATATTTACCAAATGTGTTTTTGATTTTGAAAATGTGAACATTCATTTTCTTTTTTCTCTTCTCTATTTTTTTCAATAAGAGAGATTCATTAAATATATAAATAAACAAACCTAGGTCGGCACCAATATCTCCTTTATAGCTCTATTGAATTAAACCTGAAGTAAGTAAAATGAAAATGCTGCGTAAAAAACTTTAAACACTAAATAAATGATGTAAACGATGTTATTTGGGTACAAAAACGATTTTTTTCTTGCGTGACCAATGCATATTGTGTAATTTGATACGAGCATCCATTTAATAAATTATAAAATTTGCTTTGATACCCGAGTAAAACGTTATCTCCGTTGAAAGTTGTTACTCTTATTTACCAAATGTTTTTGGTTTTTGAAAATGTTAACCACATCTCCGTTCTTTTTTTCTACTCAATATTTTTTCAATAAGAGAGATTGATTCAAAATATAAAAAAACCAAACCTAGATCGGCACCAATATCTCCTTTATAGGTTTATTGAATTAAACCGGAAGTAAGTAAAATGAAAATGGTGCGTCAAAATCTTTAAACACTAAATAAGTGATGTAAACGATGTTATTTGGGTACAAAAACGATTTTCTTCTTGCGAGACCAATGCATATTGTCTAATTTGATACGAGCTTCCATTTAATAAATTATAATATTCGTTTTGATACCCGAGTAAAAAGTTATCTCCGTTGAAAGTTGTTACTCTTTTTTACCAAATGTTTTTTTGTTTTTGAAAATGTGAACAAAATCTCCGTTCTTTTTTTCTACTTAATATTTTTTCAATAAGAGAGATTGATTGAAAATATAAAAAAACCAAACCTAGATCGGCACCAATATCTCCTTTATCGGTTTATTGAATTGAACCGGAAGTAAGTAAAATGAAAATGATACGTCAAAAACTTTAAATAGTAAATAAGTGATGTAAACGATGTTATTTGGGTACAAAAATCATTTTACTTTCGAGGAAACTGCATATTGTTTAATTTGATACGAGCATTAACTTGATATATTATAATATTCGGTTTGATACCCCAGTCAAAAGTTATCTCTGTTGAAAGTTGTAACTCACATTTACCAAATGTGTTTTTTATTTTGAAAATGTGAACAACATTCATTTTCTTTCTTCTCTTCTCTATTTTTTTCAATAAGAGAGATTCATTGAAAATATAAATAAACAAACCTAGGTCGGCACCAATATCTCCTTTATAGCTCTATTGAATTAAACCTGAAGTAAGTAAAATGAAAATGCTACGTAAAAAACTTTAAACACTAATTAAATGATGTAAACAATGTTATTTGGGTACAAAAACGACTTTTCTCGTGCGAGACCAATGCATATTGTGTAATTTGATACGAGCTTCAATTTCATAAATTATAATATTCGTTTCGATACCCGAGTAAAAAGTTATCTCCGTTGAAAGTTGTTACTCTTATTTACCAAATGTTTTTTTGTGTTTGAAAATTTGAACAACATATCCGTTGTTTTTTTCTACACAATATTTTTTCAATAAGAGAGATTGATTGAAAATATAAAAAAACAAACCTAGATCGGCACCAATATCTCCTTTATAGGTGTATTGAATTACACCGGAAGTAAGTAAAATGAAAATGGTGCGTCAAAATCTTTAAATACTAAATAAGTGATATAAACGATGTTATTTGGGTACAAAAACGATTTTTTTCTTGCGAGACCAATGCATATTGTCTAATTTGTTACGAGGTTGCATTTAATAAATTATAATATTCGTTTCGATACCCGAGTAAAAAGTTATCTCCGTTGAAAGTTGTTACTCTTTTTTACCAAATGGTTTTTGTTCTTGAAAATGTGAAAAAAATCTCCGTTCTTTTTTTCTACTCATTATTTTTTCAATAAGAGAGATTGATTGAAAATATAAATAAACAAACCTTGATCGGCACCAATATCTCCTTTATAGCTCTATTGAATTAAACCGGAAGTAAGTAAAATGAAAATGGTGAGTCAAAAACTTTAAACAGTAAATAAGTGATGTAAACGATGTTATTTGGGTACAAAAATGATTTTCCTATCGAGGAAAATGATAATTGTTTAATTTGATGCGAGCTTTAATTTGATATATTATAATAATCGTTTCGATACCTCAGTGAATATTTATCTCCGTTGAAAGTTGTAACTCATATTTACCAAATGTGTTTTCTATTTTGAAAATGTGAACCACATTCATTTTCTTTTTCTCTTCTCTATTTTTTTCAATAAGAGAGATTGACTGAAAATATAAATAAAAAAACCTAGGTTGGCATCAATATCTCTTTTATAGCTCTATTGAATTAAATCGGAAGTAAGTAAAATGAAAATGGTGCGTCAACATCTTTAAACACAAAAAATAAGTCATGTAAACGATGTTATTTGGGTACAAAAACGATTTTTTTCTTGCGAGACCAATGCATATTGTCTAATTTGATACGAGCTTCCATTTAATAAATTATAATATTCATTTCGATACCCGAGTAAAAAGTTATCTCCGTTGAAAGTTGTTACTCTTATTTACGCAATTTTTAATTGTTTTTTAAAATGTGAACAACAACTCCGTTCTTTTTTTCTACTCAAAATTTTTTCAATAAGAGATATTGATTGAAAATATAAATAATAAACCTTGATCGGCACCAATATCTCCTTTATAGCTCTATTGAATTAAACCGGAAGTAAGTAAAATGAAAATGGTGAGTCAAAAACTTTAAACAGTAAATAAGTGATGTAAACGATGTTATTTGGGTACAAAAATGATTTTCCTACCGAGGAAAATGATAATTGTTTAATTTGATACGAGCTTTAATTTGATATATTATAATAATCGTTTCGATACCTCAGTCAAAATTTATCTCCATTGAAAGTTGTAACTCATATTTACCAAATGTGTTTTCAATTTTGAAAATGTGAACCACATTCATTTTCTTTTTCTCTTCTCTATTTTTTTCAATAAGAGAGATTGATTGAAAATATAAATAAAAAAACCTAGGTTGGCATCAATATCTCCTTTATAGCTCTATTGAATTAAATTGGAAGTAAGTAAAATGAAAATGTTGCGTCAAAATCTTTAAACACTAAATAAGTGATGTAAACGATGTTATTTGGGTACAAAAACGATTTTTTTCTTGCGAGACCAATGCATATTGTCTAATTTGATACGAGCTTCCATTTAATAAATTATAATATTCATTTCGATACCCGAGTAAAAAGTCATCTCCGTTGAAAGTTGTCACTCATATTTACCAAATGTGTTTTTGATTTTGAAAATGTGAACAACATTCATTTTCTTTTTTCTCTTCTCTATTTTTTCAATAAGAGAGATTGATTGAAAATATAAAGAAAACAAACCTAGATCGGCACCAATATCTCCTTTATAGGTCTATTGAATTAAACCGGAAGTAAGTAAAATGAAAATGGTGAGTCAAAATCTTTAAACACTAAATAAGTGATATAAACGATGTTATTTGGGTACAAAAACGATTTTTTTTTGCGAGACCAGTGCATATTGTCTAATATGTTACGAGCTTCCATTTAATAAATTATAATATTCGTTTCGATACCCGAGTAAAAAGTTATCTACGTTGAAAGTTGTTACTCTTTTTTACCAAATGTTTTTTGTTGTTGAAAATGTGAACAAAATCTCCGTTCTTTTTTTCTACTCAATATTTTTTCAATAAGAGAGATTGATTGAAAATATAAATAAATAAACCTTGATCGGCACCAATATCTATTTTATAGCTCTATTGAATTAAACTTGAAGTAAGTAAAATGAAAATGCTGCGTAAAAAACTTTAAACACTAAATAAATGAATTGAACGATGTTATTTGGGTACAAAAACGATTTTTTTCTTGTGAGACCAACACATATTGTGTAATTTGATATGAGATTCCATTTAATAAATTATAATTGTTGTTTCGATACCCCAGTCAAAAGTCATCTCCGTTGAAAGTTGTAACGCATATTTACCAAATGTGTTTTTGATTTTGAAAATGTGAACAACATTCATTTTCTTTTTTCTCTTCTCTATTTTTTTCAATAAGAGAGATTGGTTGAAAATATAAACAAACAAACCTAGGTCGGCACCAATATCTCCTTTATAGGTCTATTGAATTAAACCGGAAGTAAGTAAAATGAAAATGGTGCGTCAAAATCTTTAAATACTAAATAAGTGATGTAAACGATGTTATTTGGGTACAAAAACGATTTTTTTCTTGTGAGACCAATACATATTGTGTAATTTGATATGAGATTACATTTAATAAATTATAATTGTCGTTTCGATACCCGAGTAAAAAGATATCTCCGTTGAAAGTTGTTACTCTTATTTACCAAATGTTTTTTTGTTTTTTAAAATGTGAACAACAACTCCGTTCTTTTTTTCTACTCAATATTTTTTCAATAAGAGAGATTGATTGAAAATATAAATAATAAACCTTGATCGGCACCAATATCTCCTTTATAGCTCTATTGAATTAAACCGGAAGTAAGTAAAATGAAAATGGTGAGTCAAAAACTTTAAACAGTAAATAAGTGATGTAAACGATGTTATTTGGGTACAAAAATGATTTTCCTACCGAGGAAAATGATAATTGTTTAATTTGATACGAGCTTTAATTTGATATATTATAATAATCGTTTCGATACCTCAGTCAAAATTTATCTCCATTGAAAGTTGTAACTCATATTTACCAAATGTGTTTTCTATTTTGAAAATGTGAACCACATTCATTTTCTTTTTCTCTTCTCTATTTTTTTCAATAAGAGAGATTGATTGAAAATATAAATAAAAAAACCTAGGTTGGCATCAATATCTCCTTTATAGCTCTATTGAATTAAATTGGAAGTAAGTAAAATGAAAATGTTGCGTCAAAATCTTTAAACACTAAATAAGTGATGTAAACGATGTTATTTGGGTACAAAACGATTTTTTTCTTGCGAGACCAATGCATATTGTCTAATTTGATACGAGCTTCCATTTAATAAATTATAATATTCATTTCGATACCCGAGTAAAAAGTCATCTCCGTTGAAAGTTGTCACTCATATTTACCAAATGTGTTTTTGATTTTGAAAATGTGAACAACATTCATTTTCTTTTTTCTCTTCTCTATTTTTTCAATAAGAGAGATTGATTGAAAATATAAAGAAAACAAACCTAGATCGGCACCAATATCTCCTTTATAGGTCTATTGAATTAAACCGGAAGTAAGTAAAATGAAAATGGTGAGTCAAAATCTTTAAACACTAAATAAGTGATATAAACGATGTTATTTGGGTACAAAAACGATTTTTTTTTTGCGAGACCAGTGCATATTGTCTAATTTGTTACGAGCTTCCATTTAATAAATTATAATATTCGTTTCGAGACCCGAGTAATAAGTTATCTCCGTTGAAAGTTGTTACTCTTTTTTACCAAATGTTTTTTGTTCTTGAAAATGTGAACAAAATCTCCGTTCTTTTTTTCTACTCAATATTTTTTCAATAAGAGAGATTGATTGAAAATATAAATAAACAAACCTTGATCGGCACCAATATCTCCTTTATAGCTCTATTGAATTAAACTTGAAGTAAGTAAAATGAAAATGCTGCGTAAAAAACTTTAAACACTAAATAAATGAATTAAACGATGTTATTTGGGTACAAAAACGATTTTTTTCTTGTGAGACCAACACATATTGTGTAATTTGATATGAGATTCCATTTAATAAATTATAATTGTTGTTTCGATACCCCAGTCAAAAGTCATCTCCGTTGAAAGTTGTAACGCATATTTACCAAATGTGTTTTTGATTTTGAAAATGTGAACAACATTCATTTTCTTTTTTCTCTTCTCTATTTTTTTCAATAAGAGAGATTGATTGAAAATATAAACAAACAAACCTAGGTCGGCACCAATATCTCCTTTATAGCTCTCTTGAATTAAACCGGAAGTAAGTAAAATGAAAATGGTGCGTCAAAATCTTTAAACACTAAATAAGTGATGTAAACGATGTTATTTGGGTACAAAAACGATTTTTTTCTTGTGAGACCAATACATATTGTGTAATTTGATATGAGATTCCATTTAATAAATTATAATTGTCGTTTCGATACCCGAGTAAAAAGATATCTCTGTTGAAAGTTGTTACTCTTATTTACCAAATGTTTTTTTGTTTTTGAAAATGTGAACAAAATCTCCGTTCTTTTTTTCTACTCAATATTTTTTAAATAAGAGAGATTAATTGAAAATATAAAAAACAAACCTTGATCGGCACCAATATCTCCTTTATAGCTCTATTGAATTAAACCGGAAGTAAGTAAAATGAAAATGGTACGTCAAAAACTTTAAACAGTAAATAAGTGATGTAAACGATGTTATTTGGGTACAAAAATGATTTTCCTTTCGAGGCAAATGCATATTGTTTAATTTGATACGAGCTTTAATTTGATATATTATAATAATCGTTTTGATACCTCAGTCAAAATTTATCTCCGTTGAAAGTTGTAACTCATATTTACCAAATGTCTTTTCGATTTTGAAAATGTGAACCTAATTCATTTTCTTTTTCTCTTCTCTATTTTTTTCAATAAGAGAGATTGTTTGAAAATATAAATAAACAAACCTAGGTCGGCACCAATATCTCCTTTATAGCTCTATTGAATTAAACCTAAAGTAAGTAAAATGAAAATGCTGCGTCAAAAACATTAAACACTAATTAAATGATGTAAACAATGTTATTTGGGTACAAAAATGACTTTTCTCTTGCGAGACAAATGCATATTGTGTAATTTGATACGAGCTTCAATTTCATAAATTATAATATTCGTTTCGATACCCGAGTAAAAAGTCATCTCCGTTGAAAGTTGTCACTCATATTTACCAAATGTGTTTTTGATTTTGAAAATGTGAACAACATTCATTTTCTTTTTTCTCTTCTCTATTTTTTCAATAAGAGAGATTGATTGAAAATATAAAGGAAACAAACCTAGATCGGCACCAATATCTCTTTTATAGGTCTATTGAATTAAACCGGAAGTAAGTAAAATGAAAATGGTGCGGCAAAATCTTTAAACACTAAATAAGTGATATAAACGATGTTATTTGGGTACAAAAACGATTTTTTTCTTGCGAGACCAATGCATATTGTCTAATTTGTTACGAGCTTCCATTTAATAAATTATAATATTCGTTTCGATACCCGAATAAAAAGTTATCTCCGTTGAAAGTTGTTACTCTTTTTTACCAAATGTTTTTTGTTCTAGAAAATGTGAACAAAATCTCCGTTCTTTTTTTCTACTCAATATTCTTTCAATAAGAGAGATTGATTGAAAATATAAATAAACAAACCTTGATCGGCACCAATATCTCCTTTATAGCTCTATTGAATTAAACCGGAAGTAAGTAAAATGAAAATGGTGAGTCAAAAACTTAAAATAGTATATAAGTGATGTAAACGATGTTATTTGGGTACAAAAATGATTTTCCTATCGAGGAAAATGATAATTGTTTAATTTGATACGAGCTTTAATTTGATATATTATAATAATCGTGTCGATACCTCAGTCAAAATTTATCTCCGTTGAAAGTTGTAACTCATATGTACCAAATGTGTTTTCTATTTTGAAAATGTGAACCACATTCATTTTCTTTTTCTCTTCTCTATTTTTTTCAATAAGAGAGATTGATTGAAAATATAAATAAACAAACCTTGATCGGCACCAATATCTCCTTTATAGCTCTATTGAATTAAACTTGAAGTAAGTAAAATGAAAATGCTGCGTAAAAAACTTTAAACACTAAATAAATGAATTAAACGATGTTATTTGGGTACAAAAATGACTTTTCTCTTGCGAGACAAATGCATATTGTGTAATTTGATACGAGCTTCAATTTCATAAATTAGAATATTCGTTTCGATACCCGAGTAAAAAGTTATCTTCGTTGAAAGTTGTTACTCTTATTTACCAAATGTTTTTTGGTTTTTGAAAATTTGAACAACATCTCCGTTCTTTTTTTCTACACAATATTTTTGAAATAAGAGAGATTGATTGAAAATATAAAAAAACAAACCTAGATCGGCACCAATATCTCTTTTATAGGTCTATTGAATTAAACCGGAAGTAAGTAAAATGAAAATGGTGCGGCAAAATCTTTAAACACTAAATAAGTTATATAAACGATGTTATTTGGGTACAAAAAGATTTTTTTCTTGCGAGACCAATGCATATTGTCTAATTTGTTACGAGCTTATATTTAATAAATTATAATATTCGTTTCGATACCCGAATAAAAAGTTATCTCCGTTGAAAGTTATTACTCTTTTTTACCAAATGTTTTTTGTTCTTGAAAATGTGAACAAAATCTCCGTTCTTTTTTTCTACTCAATATTTTTTCAATAAGAGAGATTGATTGAAAATATAAATAAACAAACCTTGATCGGCACCAATATCTCCTTTATAGCTCTATTGAATTAAACCGGAAGTAAGTAAAATGAAAATGGTGAGTCAAAAACTTAAAATAGTAAATAAGTGATGTAAACGATGTTATTTGGGTACAAAAATGATTTTCCTATCGAGGAAAATGATAATTGTTTAATTTGATACGAGCTTTAATTTGATATATTATAATAATCGTTTCGATACCTCAGTCAAAATTTATCTCCGTTGAAAGTTGTAACTCATATGTACCAAATGTGTTTTCTATTTTGAAAATGTGAACCACATTCATTTTCTTTTTCTCTTCTCTATTTTTTTCAATAAGAGGGATTGATTGAAAATATAAATAAACAAACCTAGGTCGGCACCAATATCTCCTTTATAGCTCTATTGAATTAAACTTGAAGTAAGTAAAATGAAAATGCTGCGTCAAAAACTTTAAACAGTAAATAAGTGATGTAAACGATGTTATTTGGGTACAAAAATGATTTTCCTACCGAGGAAAATGATAATTGTTTAATTTGATACGAGCTTTAATTTGATATATTATAATAATCGTTTCGATACCTCAGTCAAAATTTATCTCCATTGAAAGTTGTAACTCATATTTACCAAATGTGTTTTCTATTTTGAAAATGTGAACCACATTCATTTTCTTTTTCTCTTCTCTATTTTTTTCAATAAGAGAGATTGATTGAAAATATAAATAAAAAAACCTAGGTTGGCATCAATATCTCCTTTATAGCTCTATTGAATTAAATTGGAAGTAAGTAAAATGAAAATGTTGCGTCAAAATCTTTAAACACTAAATAAGTGATGTAAACGATGTTATTTGGGTACAAAAACGATTTTTTTCTTGCGAGACCAATGCATATTGTCTAATTTGATACGAGCTTCCATTTAATAAATTATAATATTCATTTCGATACCCGAGTAAAAAGTCATCTCCGTTGAAAGTTGTCACTCATATTTACCAAATGTGTTTTTGATTTTGAAAATGTGAACAACATTCATTTTCTTTTTTCTCTTCTCTATTTTTTCAATAAGAGAGATTGATTGAAAATATAAAGAAAACAAACCTAAATCGGCACCAATATCTCCTTTATAGGTCTATTGAATTAAACCGGAAGTAAGTAAAATGAAAATGGTGAGTCAAAATCTTTAAACACTAAATAAGTGATATAAACGATGTTATTTGGGTACAAAAACGATTTTTTTTTTGCGAGACCAGTGCATATTGTCTAATTTGTTACGAGCTTCCATTTAATAAATTATAATATTCGTTTCGAGACCCGAGTAATAAGTTATCTCCGTTGAAAGTTGTTACTCTTTTTTACCAAATGTTTTTTGTTCTTGAAAATGTGAACAAAATCTCCGTTCTTTTTTTCTACTCAATATTTTTTCAATAAGAGAGATTGATTGAAAATATAAATAAACAAACCTTGATCGGCACCAATATCTCCTTTATAGCTCTATTGAATTAAACTTGAAGTAAGTAAAATGAAAATGCTGCGTAAAAAACTTTAAACACTAAATAAATGAATTAAACGATGTTATTTGGGTACAAAAACGATTTTTTTCTTGTGAGACCAACACATATTGTGTAATTTGATATGAGATTCCATTTAATAAATTATAATTGTTGTTTCGATACCCCAGTCAAAAGTCATCTCCGTTGAAAGTTGTAACGCATATTTACCAAATGTTTTTTTTGATTTTGAAAATGTGAACAACATTCATTTTCTTTTTTCTCTTCTCTATTTTTTTCAATAAGAGAGATTGATTGAAAATATAAACAAACAAACCTAGGTCGGCACCAATATCTCCTTTATAGCTCTCTTGAATTAAACCGGAAGTAAGTAAAATGAAAATGGTGCGTCAAAATCTTTAAACACTAAATAAGTGATGTAAACGATGTTATTTGGGTACAAAAACGATTTTTTTCTTGTGAGACCAATACATATTGTGTAATTTGATATGAGATTCCATTTAATAAATTATAATTGTCGTTTCGATACCCGAGTAAAAAGATATCTCTGTTGAAAGTTGTTACTCTTATTTACCAAATGTTTTTTTGTTTTTGAAAATGTGAAAAAAATCTCCGTTCTTTTTTTCTACTCAATATTTTTTAAATAAGAGAGATTAATTGAAAATATAAAAAACAAACCTTGATCAGCACCAATATCTCCTTTATAGCTCTATTGAATTAAACCGGAAGTAAGTAAAATGAAAATGGTACGTCAAAAACTTTAAACAGTAAATAAGTGATGTAAACGATGTTATTTGGGTACAAAAATGATTTTCCTTTCGAGGCAAATGCATATTGTTTAATTTGATACGAGCTTTAATTTGATATATTATAATAATCGTTTTGATACCTCAGTCAAAATTTATCTCCGTTGAAAGTTGTAACTCATATTTACCAAATGTCTTTTCGATTTTGAAAATGTGAACCTAATTCATTTTCTTTTTCTCTTCTCTATTTTTTTCAATAAGAGAGATTGTTTGAAAATATAAATAAACAAACCTAGGTCGGCACCAATATCTCCTTTATAGCTCTATTGAATTAAACCTAAAGTAAGTAAAATGAAAATGCTGCGTCAAAAACATTAAACACTAATTAAATGATGTAAACAATGTTATTTGGGTACAAAAATGACTTTTCTCTTGCGAGACAAATGCATATTGTGTAATTTGATACGAGCTTCAATTTCATAAATTATAATATTCGTTTCGATACCCGAGTAAAAAGTCATCTCCGTTGAAAGTTGTCACTCATATTTACCAAATGTGTTTTTGATTTTGAAAATGTGAACAACATTCATTTTCTTTTTTCTCTTCTCTATTTTTTCAATAAGAGAGATTGATTGAAAATATAAAGAAAACAAACCTAGATCGGCACCAATATCTCTTTTATAGGTCTATTGAATTAAACCGGAAGTAAGTAAAATGAAAATGGTGCGGCAAAATCTTTAAACACTAAATAAGTGATATAAACGATGTTATTTGGGTACAAAAACGATTTTTTTCTTGCGAGACCAATGCATATTGTCTAATTTGTTACGAGCTTCCATTTAATAAATTATAATATTCGTTTCGATACCCGAATAAAAAGTTATCTCCGTTGAAAGTTGTTACTCTTTTTTACCAAATGTTTTTTGTTCTAGAAAATGTGAACAAAATCTCCGTTCTTTTTTTCTACTCAATATTCTTTCAATAAGAGAGATTGATTGAAAATATAAATAAACAAACCTTGATCGGCACCAATATCTCCTTTATAGCTCTATTGAATTAAACCGGAAGTAAGTAAAATGAAAATGGTGAGTCAAAAACTTAAAATAGTATATAAGTGATGTAAACGATGTTATTTGGGTACAAAAATGATTTTCCTATCGAGGAAAATGATAATTGTTTAATTTGATACGAGCTTTAATTTGATATATTATAATAATCGTGTCGATACCTCAGTCAAAATTTATCTCCGTTGAAAGTTGTAACTCATATGTACCAAATGTGTTTTCTATTTTGAAAATGTGAACCACATTCATTTTCTTTTTCTCTTCTCTATTTTTTTCAATAAGAGAGATTGATTGAAAATATAAATAAACAAACCTTGATCGGCACCAATATCTCCTTTATAGCTCTATTGAATTAAACTTGAAGTAAGTAAAATGAAAATGCTGCGTAAAAAACTTTAAACACTAAATAAATGAATTAAACGATGTTATTTGGGTACAAAAATGACTTTTCTCTTGCGAGACAAATGCATATTGTGTAATTTGATACGAGCTTCAATTTCATAAATTATAATATTCGTTTCGATACCCGAGTAAAAAGTTATCTTCGTTGAAAGTTGTTACTCTTATTTACCAAATGTTTTTTGGTTTTTGAAAATTTGAACAACATCTCCCTTCTTTTTTTCTACACAATATTTTTGAAATAAGAGAGATTGATTGAAAATATAAAAAAACAAACCTAGATCGGCACCAATATCTCCTTTATAGCTCTCTTGAATTAAACCGGAAGTAAGTAAAATGAAAATGGTGCGTCAAAATCTTTAAACACTAAATAAGTGATGTAAACGATGTTATTTGGGTACAAAAACGATTTTTTTCTTGTGAGACCAATACATATTGTGTAATTTGATATGAGATTCCATTTAATAAATTATAATTGTCGTTTCGATACCCGAGTAAAAAGATATCTCTGTTGAAAGTTGTTACTCTTATTTACCAAATGTTTTTTTGTTTTTGAAAATGTGAAAAAAATCTCCGTTCTTTTTTTCTACTCAATATTTTTTAAATAAGAGAGATTAATTGAAAATATAAAAAACAAACCTTGATCGGCACCAATATCTCCTTTATAGCTCTATTGAATTAAACCGGAAGTAAGTAAAATGAAAATGGTACGTCAAAAACTTTAAACAGTAAATAAGTGATGTAAACGATGTTATTTGGGTACAAAAATGATTTTCCTTTCGAGGCAAATGCATATTGTTTAATTTGATACGAGCTTTAATTTGATATATTATAATAATCGTTTTGATACCTCAGTCAAAATTTATCTCCGTTGAAAGTTGTAACTCATATTTACCAAATGTCTTTTCGATTTTGAAAATGTGAACCTAATTCATTTTCTTTTTCTCTTCTCTATTTTTTTCAATAAGAGAGATTGTTTGAAAATATAAATAAACAAACCTAGGTCGGCACCAATATCTCCTTTATAGCTCTATTGAATTAAACCTAAAGTAAGTAAAATGAAAATGCTGCGTCAAAAACATTAAACACTAATTAAATGATGTAAACAATGTTATTTGGGTACAAAAATGACTTTTCTCTTGCGAGACAAACGCATATTGTGTAATTTGATACGAGCTTCAATTTCATAAATTATAATATTCGTTTCGATACCCGAGTAAAAAGTCATCTCCGTTGAAAGTTGTCACTCATATTTACCAAATGTGTTTTTGATTTTGAAAATGTGAACAACATTCATTTTCTTTTTTCTCTTCTCTATTTTTTCAATAAGAGAGATTGATTGAAAATATAAAGAAAACAAACCTAGATCGGCACCAATATCTCTTTTATAGGTCTATTGAATTAAACCGGAAGTAAGTAAAATGAAAATGGTGCGGCAAAATCTTTAAACACTAAATAAGTGATATAAACGATGTTATTTGGGTACAAAAACGATTTTTTTCTTGCGAGACCAATGCATATTGTCTAATTTGTTACGAGCTTCCATTTAATAAATTATAATATTCGTTTCGATACCCGAATAAAAAGTTATCTCCGTTGAAAGTTGTTACTCTTTTTTACCAAATGTTTTTTGTTCTAGAAAATGTGAACAAAATCTCCGTTCTTTTTTTCTACTCAATATTCTTTCAATAAGAGAGATTGATTGAAAATATAAATAAACAAACCTTGATCGGCACCAATATCTCCTTTATAGCTCTATTGAATTAAACCGGAAGTAAGTAAAATGAAAATGGTGAGTCAAAAACTTAAAATAGTATATAAGTGATGTAAACGATGTTATTTGGGTACAAAAATGATTTTCCTATCGAGGAAAATGATAATTGTTTAATTTGATACGAGCTTTAATTTGATATATTATAATAATCGTGTCGATACCTCAGTCAAAATTTATCTCCGTTGAAAGTTGTAACTCATATGTACCAAATGTGTTTTCTATTTTGAAAATGTGAACCACATTCATTTTCTTTTTCTCTTCTCTATTTTTTTCAATAAGAGAGATTGATTGAAAATATAAATAAACAAACCTTGATCGGCACCAATATCTCCTTTATAGCTCTATTGAATTAAACTTGAAGTAAGTAAAATGAAAATGCTGCGTAAAAAACTTTAAACACTAAATAAATGAATTAAACGATGTTATTTGGGTACAAAAATGACTTTTCTCTTGCGAGACAAATGCATATTGTGTAATTTGATACGAGCTTCAATTTCATAAATTATAATATTCGTTTCGATACCCGAGTAAAAAGTTATCTTCGTTGAAAGTTGTTACTCTTATTTACCAAATGTTTTTTGGTTTTTGAAAATTTGAACAACATCTCCGTTCTTTTTTTCTACACAATATTTTTGAAATAAGAGAGATTGATTGAAAATATAAAAAAACAAACCTAGATCGGCACCAATATCTCTTTTATAGGTCTATTGAATTAAACCGGAAGTAAGTAAAATGAAAATGGTGCGGCAAAATCTTTAAACACTAAATAAGTGATATAAACGATGTTATTTGGGTACAAAAAGATTTTTTTCTTGCGAGACCAATGCATATTGTCTAATTTGTTACGAGCTTATATTTAATAAATTATAATATTCGTTTCGATACCCGAATAAAAAGTTATCTCCGTTGAAAGTTATTACTCTTTTTTACCAAATGTTTTTTGTTCTTGAAAATGTGAACAAAATCTCCGTTCTTTTTTTCTACTCAATATTTTTTCAATAAGAGAGATTGATTGAAAATATAAATAAACAAACCTTGATCGGCACCAATATCTCCTTTATAGCTCTATTGAATTAAACCGGAAGTAAGTAAAATGAAAATGGTGAGTCAAAAACTTAAAATAGTAAATAAGTGATGTAAACGATGTTATTTGGGTACAAAAATGATTTTCCTATCGAGGAAAATGATAATTGTTTAATTTGATACGAGCTTTAATTTGATATATTATAATAATCGTTTCGATACCTCAGTCAAAATTTATCTCCGTTGAAAGTTGTAACTCATATGTACCAAATGTGTTTTCTATTTTGAAAATGTGAACCACATTCATTTTCTTTTTCTCTTCTCTATTTTTTTCAATAAGAGGGATTGATTGAAAATATAAATAAACAAACCTAGGTCGGCACCAATATCTCCTTTATAGCCCTATTGAATTAAACTTGAAGTAAGTAAAATGAAAATGCTGCGTAAAAAACTTTAAACACTAAATAAATGAATTAAACGATGTTATTTGGGTACAAAAACGATTTTTTTCTTGTGAGACCAATACATATTGTGTAATTTGATATGAGATTCCATTTAATAAATTATAATTGTCATTTCGATACCCCAGTCAAAAGTCATCTCCGTTGAAAGTTGTAACGCATATTTACCAAATGTGTTTTTGATTTTGAAAATGTGAACAACATTCATTTTCATTTTTCTCTTCTCTATTTTTTTCAATAAGAGAGATTGATTGAAAATATAAACAAGCAAACCTAGGTCGGCACCAATATCTCCTTTATAGCTCTCTTGAATTAAACCGGAAGTAAGTAAAATGAAAATGGTGCGTCAAAATCTTTAAACACTAAATAAGTGATGTAAACAATGTTATTTGGGTACAAAAACGATTTTTTTCTTGTGAGACCAATACATATTGTGTAATTTGATATGAGATTCCATTTAATAAATTATAATTGTCGTTTCGATACCCGAGTACAAAGATATCTCTGTTGAAAGTTGTTACTCTTATTTAACAAATGTTTTTTTGTTTTTGAAAATGTGAACAAAATCTCCGTTCTTTTTTTCTACTCAATATTTTTCCAATAAGAGAGATTGATTGAAAATATAAAAAACAAACCTTGATCGGCACCAATATCTCCTTTATAGCTCTATTGAATTAAACCGGAAGTAAGTAAAATGAAAATGGTACGTCAAAAACTTTAAACAGTAAATAAGTGATGTAAACGATGTTATTTGGGGACAAAAATGATTTTCCTTTCGAGGCAAATGCATATTGTTTAATTTGATACGAGCTTTAATTTGATATATTATAATAATCGTTTTGATACCTCAGTCAAAATTTATCTCCGTTGAAAGTTGTAACTCATATTTACCAAATGTCTTTTCGATTTTGAAAATGTGAACCTAATTCATTTTCTTTTTCTCTTCTCTATTTTTTTCAATAAGAGAGATTGATTGAAAATTTAAATAAACAAACCTAGGTCGGCACCAATATCTCCTTTATAGCTCTATTGAATTAAACCTAAAGTAAGTAAAATGAAAATGCTGCGTCAAAAACTTTAAACACTAATTAAATGATGTAAACAATGTTATTTGGGTACAAAAATGACTTTTCTCTTGCGAGACAAATGCATATTGTGTAATTTGATACGAGCTTCAATTTCATAAATTATAATATTCGTTTCGATACCCGAGTAAAAAGTTATCTTCGTTGAAAGTTGTTACTCTTATTTACCAAATGTTTTTTGGTTTTTGAAAATTTGAACAACATCTCCGTTCTTTTTTTCTACACAATATTTTTTAAATAAGAGAGATTGATTGAAAATATAAAAAAACAAACCTTGATCGGCACCAATATCTCTTTTATAGGTCTATTGAATTAAACCGGAAGTAAGTAAAATGAAAATGGTGCGGCAAAATCTTTAAACACTAAATAAGTGATATAAACGATGTTATTTGGGTACAAAAAGATTTTTTTCTTGCGAGACCAATGCATATTGTCTAATTTGTTACGAGCTTATATTTAATAAATTATAATATTCGTTTCGATACCCGAATAAAAAGTTATCTCCGTTGAAAGTTATTACTCTTTTTTACCAAATGTTTTTTGTTCTTGAAAATGTGAACAAAATCTCCGTTCTTTTTTTCTACTCAATATTTTTTCAATAAGAGAGATTGATTGAAAATATAAATAAACAAACCTTGATCGGCACCAATATCTCCTTTATAGCTCTATTGAATTAAACCGGAAGTAAGTAAAATGAAAATGGTGAGTCAAAAACTTAAAATAGTAAATAAGTGATGTAAACGATGTTATTTGGGTACAAAAATGATTTTCCTATCGAGGAAAATGATAATTGTTTAATTTGATACGAGCTTTAATTTGATATATTATAATAATCGTTTCGATACCTCAGTCAAAATTTATCTCCGTTGAAAGTTGTAACTCATATGTACCAAATGTGTTTTCTATTTTGAAAATGTGAACCACATTCATTTTCTTTTTCTCTTCTCTATTTTTTTCAATAAGAGGGATTGATTGAAAATATAAATAAACAAACCTAGGTCGGCACCAATATCTCCTTTATAGCTCTATTGAATTAAACTTGAAGTAAGTAAAATGAAAATGCTGCGTAAAAAACTTTAAACACTAAATAAATGAATTAAACGATGTTATTTGGGTACAAAAACGATTTTTTTCTTGTGAGACCAATACATATTGTGTAATTTGATATGAGATTCCATTTAATAAATTATAATTGTCATTTCGATACCCCAGTCAAAAGTCATCTCCGTTGAAAGTTGTAACGCATATTTACCAAATGTGTTTTTGATTTTGAAAATGTGAACAACATTCATTTTCATTTTTCTCTTCTCTATTTTTTTCAATAAGAGAGATTGATTGAAAATATAAACAAGCAAACCTAGGTCGGCACCAATATCTCCTTTATAGCTCTCTTGAATTAAACCGGAAGTAAGTAAAATGAAAATGGTGCGTCAAAATCTTTAAACACTAAATAAGTGATGTAAACAATGTTATTTGGGTACAAAAACGATTTTTTTCTTGTGAGACCAATACATATTGTGTAATTTGATATGAGATTCCATTTAATAAATTATAATTGTCGTTTCGATACCCGAGTACAAAGATATCTCTGTTGAAAGTTGTTACTCTTATTTAACAAATGTTTTTTTGTTTTTGAAAATGTGAACAAAATCTCCGTTCTTTTTTTCTACTCAATATTTTTCCAATAAGAGAGATTGATTGAAAATATAAAAAACAAACCTTGATCGGCACCAATATCTCCTTTATAGCTCTATTGAATTAAACCGGAAGTAAGTAAAATGAAAATGGTACGTCAAAAACTTTAAACAGTAAATAAGTGATGTAAACGATGTTATTTGGGTACAAAAATGATTTTCCTTTCGAGGCAAATGCATATTGTTTAATTTGATACGAGCTTTAATTTGATATATTATAATAATCGTTTTGATACCTCAGTCAAAATTTATCTCCGTTGAAAGTTGTAACTCATATTTACCAAATGTCTTTTCGATTTTGAAAATGTGAACCTAATTCATTTTCTTTTTCTCTTCTCTATTTTTTTCAATAAGAGAGATTGATTGAAAATTTAAATAAACAAACCTAGGTCGGCACCAATATCTCCTTTATAGCTCTATTGAATTAAACCTAAAGTAAGTAAAATGAAAATGCTGCGTCAAAAACTTTAAACACTAATTAAATGATGTAAACAATGTTATTTGGGTACGAAAATGACTTTTCTCTTGCGAGACAAATGCATATTGTGTAATTTGATACGAGCTTCAATTTCATAAATTATAATATTCGTTTCGATACCCGAGTAAAAAGTTATCTTCGTTGAAAGTTGTTACTCTTATTTACCAAATGTTTTTTGGTTTTTGAAAATTTGAACAACATCTCCGTTCTTTTTTTCTACACAATATTTTTTAAATAAGAGAGATTGATTGAAAATATAAAAAAACAAACCTAGATCGGCACCAATATCTCTTTTATAGGTCTATTGAATTAAACCGGAAGTAAGTAAAATGAAAATGGTGCGGCAAAATCTTTAAACACTAAATAAGTGATATAAACGATGTTATTTGGGTACAAAAAGATTTTTTTCTTGCGAGACCAATGCATATTGTCTAATTTGTTACGAGCTTATATTTAATAAATTATAATATTCGTTTCGATACCCGAATAAAAAGTTATCTCCGTTGAAAGTTATTACTCTTTTTTACCAAATGTTTTTTGTTCTTGAAAATGTGAACAAAATCTCCGTTCTTTTTTTCTACTCAATATTTTTTCAATAAGAGAGATTGATTGAAAATATAAATAAACAAACCTTGATCGGCACCAATATCTCCTTTATAGCTCTATTGAATTAAACCGGAAGTAAGTAAAATGAAAATGGTGAGTCAAAAACTTAAAATAGTAAATAAGTGATGTAAACGATGTTATTTGGGTACAAAAATGATTTTCCTATCGAGGAAAATGATAATTGTTTAATTTGATACGAGCTTTATTTTGATATATTATAATAATCGTTTCGATACCTCAGTCAAAATTTATCTCCGTTGAAAGTTGTAACTCATATGTACCAAATGTGTTTTCTATTTTGAAAATGTGAACCACATTCATTTTCTTTTTCTCTTCTCTATTTTTTTCAATAAGAGAGATTGATTGAAAATATAAATAAAAAAACCTTGATCGGCACCAATATCTCCTTTATAGCTCTATTGAATTAAACTTGAAGTAAGTAAAATGAAAATGGTGCGTCAAAATCTTTAAACACTAAATAAGTGATGTAAACAATGTTATTTGGGTACAAAAACGATTTTTTTCTTGTGAGACCAATACATATTGTGTAATTTGATATGAGATTCCATTTAATAAATTATAATTGTCGTTTCGATACCCGAGTACAAAGATATCTCTGTTGAAAGTTGTTACTCTTATTTAACAAATGTTTTTTTGTTTTTGAAAATGTGAACAAAATCTCCGTTCTTTTTTTCTACTCAATATTTTTCCAATAAGAGAGATTGATTGAAAATATAAAAAACAAACCTTGATCGGCACCAATATCTCCTTTATAGCTCTATTGAATTAAACCGGAAGTAAGTAAAATGAAAATGGTACGTCAAAAACTTTAAACAGTAAATAAGTGATGTAAACGATGTTATTTGGGTACAAAAATGATTTTCCTTTCGAGGCAAATGCATATTGTTTAATTTGATACGAGCTTTAATTTGATATATTATAATAATCGTTTTGATACCTCAGTCAAAATTTATCTCCGTTGAAAGTTGTAACTCATATTTACCAAATGTCTTTTCGATTTTGAAAATGTGAACCTAATTCATTTTCTTTTTCTCTTCTCTATTTTTTTCAATAAGAGAGATTGATTGAAAATTTAAATAAACAAACCTAGGTCGGCACCAATATCTCCTTTATAGCTCTATTGAATTAAACCTGAAGTAAGTAAAATGAAAATGCTGCGTAAAAAACTTTAAACACTAAATAAATGATGTAAACGATGTTATTTGGGTACAAAAACGATTTTTTTCTTGCGTGACCAATGCATATTGTGGAATTTGATACGGGCATCCATTTAATAAATTATAAAATTCGTTTTGATACCCGAGTAAAACGTTATCTCCGTTGAAAGTTGTTACTCTTATTTACCAAATGTTTTTGGTTTTTGAAAATGTTAACGACATCTCCGTTCTTTTTTTCTACTCAATATTTTTTCAATAAGAGAGATTGATTGAAAATATAAAAAAACTAAACCTAGATCGGCACCAATATCTCCTTTATAGGTCTATTGAATTAAACCGGAAGTAAGTAAAATGAAAATGGTGCGTCAAAATCTTTAAACACTAAATAAGTGATGTAAACGATGTTATTTGGGTACAAAAACGATTTTTTTCTTGCGAGACCAATACATATTGTGTAATTTGATATGAGATTCCATTTAATAAATTATAATTGTCGTTTCGATACCCGAGGACAAAGATATCTCGGTTGAAAGTTGTTACTCTTATTTACCAAATGTTTTTTGTTCTTGAAAATGTGAACAAAATCTCCGTTATTTTTTTCTACTCAATATTTTTTCAATAAGAGAGATTGATTGAAAATATAAATAAACAAACCTTGATCGGCACCAATATCTCCTTTATAGCTCTATTGAATTAAACCGGAAGTAAGTAAAATGAAAATGGTGAGTCAAAAACTTAAAATAGTATATAAGTGATGTAA
The DNA here is from genome assembly GCA_037013495.1 of Hippophae tibetana. Lineage (NCBI taxonomy): Eukaryota > Viridiplantae > Streptophyta > Magnoliopsida > Rosales > Elaeagnaceae > Hippophae > Hippophae tibetana. The sequence continues at coordinate 6,143,888 of CM072808.1, read as the reverse complement.
ACGATGTTATTTGGGTACAAAAATGATTTTCCTATCGAGGAAAATGATAATTGTTTAATTTGATACGAGCTTTAATTTGATATATTATAATAATCGTTTCGATACCTCAGTCAAAATTTATCTCCGTTGAAAGTTGTAACTCATATGTACCAAATGTGTTTTATATTTGGAAAATGTGAACCACATTCATTTTCTTTTTCTCTTCTCTATTATTTTCAATAAGAGAGATTGATTGAAAATATAAATAAAAAAACCTAGGTCGGCATCAATATCTCCTTTATAGCTCTATTGAATTAAATCGGAAATAAGTAAAATGAAAATGGTGCGTCAAAATCTTTAAACACTAAATAAGTGATGTAAACGATGTTATTTGGGTACAAAAACGATTTTTTTCTTGCGAGACCAATGCATATTGTCTAATTTGATACGAGCTTCCATTTAATAAATTATAATATTCGTTTCGATACCCGAGTAAAAAGTTATCTCCGTTGAAAGTTGTTACTCTTATTTACCAAATGTTTTTTTGTTTTTTAAAATGTGAACAACATCTCCGTTCTTTTTTTCTACTCAATATTTTTTCAATAAGAGAGATTGATTGAAAATTTAAATAAACAAACCTAGGTCGGCACCAATATCTCCTTTATAGCTCTATTGAATTAAACCTGAAGTAAGTAAAATGAAAATGCTGCGTAAAAAACTTTAAACACTAAATAAATGATGTAAACGATGTTATTTGGGTACAAAAACGATTTTTTTCTTGCGTGACCAATGCATATTGTGGAATTTGATACGAGCATCCATTTAATAAATTATAAAATTCGTTTTGATACCCGATTAAAACGTTATCTCCGTTGAAAGTTGTTACTCTTATTTACCAAATGTTTTTGGTTTTTGAAAATGTTAACGACATCTCCGTTCTTTTTTTCTACTCAATATTTTTTCAATAAGAGAGATTGATTGAAAATATAAAAAAACTAAACCTAGATCGGCACCAATATCTCCTTTATAGGTTTATTGAATTAAACCGGAAGTAAGTAAAATGAAAATGGTGCGTCAAAATCTTTAAACACTAAATAAGTGATGTAAACGATGTTATTTGGGTACAAAAATGATTTTCCTTTCGGGGAAACTGCATATTGTTTAATTTGATACGAGAATTAACTTGATATATTATAATATTCGGTTCGATACCCCAGTCAAAAGTTATCTCTGTTGAAAGTTGTAACTCACATATACCAAATGTGTTTTTGATTTTGAAAATGTGAACAACATTCATTTTCTTTCTTCTCTTCTCTAATTTTTTCAATAAGAGAGATTGATTGAAAATATAAATAAACAAACCTAGATCGGCACCAATATCTTCTTTATAGGTCTATTGAATTAAACCGGACGTAAGTAAAATGAAAATGATGCGTCAAAAACTTTAAATAGTAAATAAGTGATGTAAACGATGTTATTTGGGTACAAAAATGATTTTCCTTTCGAGGAAAATGCATATTGTTTAATTTGATACGAGAATTAATTTGATATATTATAATATTCGTTTCGATACCCCAGTCAAAAGTCATCTCCGTTGAAAGTTGTAACTCATATTTACCAAATGTGTTTTTTATTTTGACTATGTGAACAACATTCATTTTCTTTCTTCTCTTCTCTATTTTTTTCAATAAGAGAGATTGATTGAAAATATAAAAAAAACAAACCTAGATCGGCACCAATATCTCCTTTATAGGTCTATTGAATTAAACCGGAAGTAAGTAAAATGAAAATGGTGTGGCAAAATCTTTAAACACTAAATAAGTGGTATAAACGATGTTATTTGGGTACAAAAACGATTTTTTCCTTGGGAGACCAATGCATATTGTCTAATTTGTTACGAGCTTCCATTTAATAAATTATAATATTCGTTTCGATACCCGAGTAAAAAGTTATCTAGGTTGAAAGTTGTTACTCTTTTTTACCAAATGTTTTTTGTTCTTGAAAATGTGAACAAAATCTCCGTTCTTTTTTTCTACTCAATATTTTTTCAATAAGAGAGATTGATTGAAAATATAAATAAACAAAACTTGATCGGCACCAATATCTCTTTTATAGCTCTATTGAATTAAATCGGAAGTAAGTAAAATGAAAATGGTGAGTCAAAAACTTTAAACAGTAAATAAGTGATGTAAACGATGTTATTTGGGTACAAAAATGATTTTCCCATCGGGGAAAATGATAATTGTTTAATTTGATACGAGCTTTAATTTGATATATTATAATAATCGTTTCGATACCTCAGTCAAAATTTATCTCCGTTGAAAGTTGTTACTCATATTTACCAAATGTGTTTTCTATTTTGAAAATGTGAACCACATTCATTTTCATTTTTCTCTTCTCTATTTTTTTCAATAAGAGAGATTGATTGAAAATATAAACAAACAAACCTAGGTCGGCACCAATATCTCCTTTATAGCTCTCTTGAATTAAACCGGAAGTAAGTAAAATGAAAATGGTGCGTCAAAATCTTTAAACACTAAATAAGTGATGTAAACAATGTTATTTGGTTACAAAAACGATTTTTTTCTTGTGAGACCAATACATATTGTGTAATTTGATATGAGATTCCATTTAATAAATTATAATTGTCGTTTCGATACCCGAGTACAAAGATATCTCTGTTGAAAGTTGTTACTCTTATTTAACAAATGTTTTTTTGTTTTTGAAAATGTGAACAAAATCTCCGTTCTTTTTTTCTACTCAATATTTTTCCAATAAGAGAGATTGATTGAAAATATAAAAAACAAACCTTGATCGGCACCAATATCTCCTTTATAGCTCTATTGAATTAAACCGGAAGTAAGTAAAATGAAAATGGTACGTCAAAAACTTTAAACAGTAAATAAGTGATGTAAACGATGTTATTTGGGTACAAAAATGATTTTCCTTTCGAGGCAAATGCATATTGTTTAATTTGATACGAGCTTTAATTTGATATATTATAATAATCGTTTTGATACCTCAGTCAAAATTTATCTCCGTTGAAAGTTGTAACTCATATTTACCAAATGTCTTTTCGATTTTGAAAATGTGAACCTAATTCATTTTCTTTTTCTCTTCTCTATTTTTTTCAATAAGAGAGATTGATTGAAAATTTAAATAAACAAACCTAGGTCAGCACCAATATCTCCTTTATAGCTCTATTGAATTAAACCTGAAGTAAGTAAAATGAAAATGCTGCGTAAAAAACTTTAAACACTAAATAAATGATGTAAACGATGTTATTTGGGTACAAAAACGATTTTTTTCTTACGTGACCAATGCATATTGTGGAATTTGATACGAGCATCCATTTAATAAATTATAAAATTCGTTTTGATACCCGATTAAAACGTTATCTCCGTTGAAAGTTGTTACTCTTATTTACCAAATGTTTTTGGTTTTTGAAAATGTTAACGACATCTCCGTTCTTTTTTTCTACTCAATATTTTTTCAATAAGAGAGATTGATTGAAAATATAAAAAAACTAAACCTAGATCGGCACCAATATCTCCTTTATAGGTTTATTGAATTAAACCGGAAGTAAGTAAAATGAAAATGGTGCGTCAAAATCTTTAAACACTAAATAAGTGATGTAAACGATGTTATTTGGGTACAAAAATGATTTTCCTTTCGGGGAAACTGCATATTGTTTAATTTGATACGAGAATTAACTTGATATATTATAATATTCGGTTCGATACCCCAGTCAAAAGTTATCTCTGTTGAAAGTTGTAACTCACATATACCAAATGTGTTTTTGATTTTGAAAATGTGAACAACATTCATTTTCTTTCTTCTCTTCTCTAATTTTTTCAATAAGAGAGATTCATTGAAAATATAAATAAACAAACCTAGGTTGGCACCAATATCTCCTTTATAGCTCTATTGAATTAAACCTGAAGTAAGTAAAATGAAAATGGTGTGGCAAAATCTTTAAACACTAATTAAATGATGTAAACAATGTTATTTGGGTACAAAAACGACTTTTCTCTTTCGAGACCAATGCATATTGTGTAATTTGATACGAGCTTCAATTTCATAAATTATAATATTTGTTTCGATACCCGAGTAAAAAGTTTTCTCCGTTGAAAGTTGTTACTCTTATTTACCAAATGTTTTTTTGTGTTTGAAAATTTGAACAACATATCCGTTCTTTTTTTCTACACAATATTTTTTCAATAAGAGAGATTGATTGAAAATATAAAAAAACAAACCTAGATCGGCACCAATATCTCCTTTATAGGTCTATTGAATTACACCGGAAGTAAGTAAAATGAAAATGGTGCGTCAAAATCTTTAAACACTAAATAAGTGATATAAACGATGTTATTTGGATACAAAAACGATTTTTTTCTTGCGAGACCAATGCATATTGTGTAATTTGATACGAGCATCCATTTAATAAATTATAAAATTCGTTTTGATACCCGAGTAAAACGTTATCTCCGTTGAAAGTTATTACTCTTATTTACCAAATGTTTTTGGTTTTTGAAAATGGTAACGACATCTCCGTTCTTTTTTTCTACTCAATATTTTTTCAATAAGAGAGATTGATTGAAAATATAAAAAAACCAAACCTAGATCGGCACCAATATCTCCTTTATAGGTTTATTGAATTAAACAGGAAGTAAGTAAAATGAAAATGGTGCGTCAAAATCTTTAAACACTAAATAAGTGATGTAAACGATGTTATTTGGGTACAAAAACGATTTTCTTCTTGCGAGACCAATGCATATTGTCTAATTTGGTATGAGCTTCCATTTAATAAATTATAATATTCATTTTGATACCCGAGTAAAAAGTTATCTACGTTGAAAGTTGTTACTCTTTTTTACCAAATGTTTTTTTGTTTTTGAAAATGTGAACAAAATCTCCGTTCTTTTTTTCTACTCAATATTTTTTCAATAAGAGAGATTGATTGAAAATATAAAAAAACCAAACCTAGATCGGCACCAATATTTCCTTTATAGGTTTATTGAATTAAACCGGAAGTAAGTAAAATGAAAATGGTACGTCAAAAACTTTAAATAGTAAATGAGTGATGTAAACGATGTTATTTGGGTACAAAAATCATTTTCCTTTCGAGGAAACTGCATATTGTTTAATTTGATACGAGCATTAACTTGATATATTATAATATTCGGTTCGATACCCCAGTCAAAAGTTATCTCTGTTGAAAGTTGTAACTCACATTTACCAAATGTGTTTTTGATTTTGAAAATGTGAACAACATTCATTTTCTTTCTTCTCTTCTCTATTTTTTTCAATAAGAGAGATTCATTGAAAATATAAATAAACAAACCTAGGTCGGCACCAATATCTACTTTATAGCTCTATTGAATTAAACCTGAAGTAAGTAAAATGAAAATGCTACGTAAAAAACTTTAAACACTAATTAAATGATGTAAACAATGTTATTTGGGTACAAAAACGACTTTTCTCTTGCGAGACCAATGCATATTGTGTAATTTGATACGAACTTCAATTTCATAAATTATAATATTCGTTTCGATACCCGAGTAAAAAGTTTTCACCGTTGAAAGTTGTTACTCTTATTTACCAAATGTTTTTTTGTGTTTGAAAATTTGAACAACATATCCGTTCTTTTTTTCTACACAATATTTTTTCAATAAGAGAGATTGATTGAAAATATAAAAAAACAAACCTAGATCGGCACCAATATCTCCTTTATAGGTCTATTGAATTACACCGGAAGTAAGTAAAATGAAAATGGTGCGTCAAAATCTTTAAACACTAAATAAGTGATATAAACGATGTTATTTGGGTACAAAAACGATTTTTTTGTTGCGAGACCAATGCATATTGTCTAATTTGTTACGAGGTTCCATTTAATAAATTATAATATTCGTTTCGATACCCGAGTAAAAAGTTATCTCCGTTGAAAGTTGTTACTCTTTTTAACCAAATGGTTTTTGTTCTTGAAAATGTGAACAAAATCTCCGTTCTTTTTTTCAACTCATTATTTTTTCAATAAGAGAGATTGATTGAAAATATAAATAAACAAACCATGATCGGCACCAATATCTCCTTTATAGCTCTATTGAATTAAACCGGAAGTAAGTAAAATGAAAATGGTGAGTCAAAAACTTTAAACAGTAAATAAGTGATGTAAACGATGTTATTTGGGTACAAAAATGATTTTCCTATCGAGGAAAATGAAAATTGTTTAATTTGATACGAGCTTTAATTTGATATATTATAATAATGGTTTCGATACCTCAGTCAAAATTTATCTCCGTTGAAAGTTGTAACTCATATGTACCAAATGTGTTTTCTATTTTGAAATGTGAACCACATCCATTTTCTTTTTCTCTTTTCTATTTTTTTCAATAAGAGAGATTGATTGAAAATATAAATAAAAAAACCTAGGTCGGCATCAATATCTCCTTTATAGCTCTATTGAATTAAATCGGAAGTAAGTAAAATGAAAATGGTGCGTCAAAATCTTTAGACACTAAATAAGTGATGTAAACGATGTTATTTGGGTACAAAAAGGATTTTTTTCTTGCGAGACCAATGCATATTGTCTAATTTGATATGAGCTTCCATTTAATAAATTATAATATTCGTTTCGATACCCGAGTAAAAAGTTATCTCCGTTGAAAGTTGTTACTCTTATTTACCAAATGTTTTTTTGTTTTTTAAAATGTGAACAACATCTCCGTTCTTTTTTTCTACTCAATATTTTTTCCATAAGAGAGATTGATTGAAAATATAAAAAAACAAACCTAGATCGGCACCAATATCTTCTTTATAGGTCTATTGAATTAAACCGGACGTAAGTAAAATGAAAATGGTGCGTCAAAAACTTTAAATAGTAAATAAGTGATGTAAACGTTGTTATTTGGGTACAAAAATGATTTTCCTTTCGAGGAAAATGCATATTGTTTAATTTGATATGAGCATTAATTTGATATATTATAATATTCGTTTCGATACCCCATTCAAAAGTCATCTCCGTTGAAAGTTGTAACTCATATTTACCAAATGTGTTTTTGATTTTGAAAATGTGAACAACATTCATTTTCTTTTTTCTCTTCTCTATTTTTTTCAATAAGAGAGATTGATTGAAAATATTAAAAAAAAAACCTAGATCGGCACCAATATCTCCTTTATAGGTCTATTGAATTAAACCGGAAGTAAGTAAAATGAAAATGGTGAGTCAAAATCTTTAAACACTAAATAAGTGATATAAACGATGTTATATGGGTACAAAAACGATTTTTTTCGTGCGAGAACAATGCATATTGTCTAATTTGTTACGAGCTTCCATTTAATAAATTATAATATTCGTTTCGATACCCGAGTAAAAAGTTATCTAGGTTGAAAGTTGTTACTCTTTTTTACCAAATGTTTTTTGTTCTTGAAAATGTGGACAAAATCTCCGTTCTTTTTTTCTACTCAATATTTTTTCAATAAGAGAGATTGATTGAAAATATAAATAAACAAACCTTGATCGGCACCAATATCTCTTTTATAGCTCTATTGAATTAAATCGGAAGTAAGTAAAATGAAAATGGTGAGTCAAAAACTTTAAACAGTAAATAAGTGATGTAAACGATGTTATTTGGGTACAAAAATGATTTTCCTATCGAGGAAAATGATAATTGCTTAATTTGATATGAGCTTTAATTTGATATATTATAATAATCGTTTCAATATTTCAGTCAAAATTTATCTCCGTTGAAAGTTGTAACTCATATGTACCAAATGTGTTTTCTATTTTGAAAATGTGAACCACATTCATTTTCTTTTTCTCTTCTCTATTTTTTTCAATAAGAGAGATTTATTGAAAATATAAATAAAAAAACCTAGGTCGGCATCAATATCTCCTTTATAGCTCTATTGAATTAAATCGGAAGTAAGTAAAATGAAAATGGTGCGTCAAAATCTTTAAACACTAAATAAGTGATGTAAACGATGTTATTTGGTTACAAAAACGATTTTTTTTCTTGCGAGACCAATGCATATTTCTAATTTGATACGAGCATCTATTTAATAAATTATAAAATTCGTTTTGATACCCGAGTAAAACGTTATCTCCGTTGAAAGTTGTTACTCTTATTTACCAAATGTTTTTTGGTTTTTGAAAATGTTAACGACATCTCCGTTCTTTTTTTCTACTCAATATTTTTTCAATAAGAGAGATTGATTGAAAATATAAAAAAAACCAAACCTAGATCGGCACCAATATCTCCTTTATAGGTTTATTGAATTAAACTGGAAGTAAGTAAAATGAAAATGGTGCGTCAAAAACTTTAAATAGTAAATAAGTGATGTAAACGATGTTATTTGGGTACAAAAATGATTTTCCTTTCGAGGAAACTGCATATTGTTTAATTTGATACGAGCATTAACTTGATATATTATAATATTCGTTTCGATACCCCAGTCAAAAGTTATCTCTGTTGAAAGTTGTAACTCACATTTACCAAATCTGTTTTTGATTTTGAAAATGTGAACAACATTCATTTTCTTTCTTCTCTTCTCTATTTTTTTCAATAAGAGAGATTGATTGAAAATATAAATAAACAAACCTATGTCGGCACCAATATCTCCTTTATAGGTCTATTGAATTAAACCTGAAGTAAGTAAAATGAAAATGCTGCGTAAAAAACTTTAAACACTAATTAAATGATGTAATGATTTTTCTTTCGAGGAAAATGCATATAGTTTATTTTGATACGAGCTTTAATTTGATATATTATAATATTCGTTTCGATACCCAGTCAAAAGTTATCTCTGTTGAAAGTTGTAACTCATATTTACCAAATGTGTTTTTGATTTTGAAAATGTGAACAACATTCATTTTCTTTTTCTCCTCCCTACTTTTTTCAATAAGAGAGATTGATTGAAAATATAAATAAACAAACCTAGGTCGGCACCAATATCTACTTTATAGCTCTATTGAATTAAACCTCAAAGTAAGTAAAATGAAAATGCTGCGTCAAAAACTTTAAACACTAAATAAATGATGTAAAAAATGTTATTTGGGTACAAAAACGATTTTTTTCTTGCGTGACCAATGCATATTGTGTAATTTGATATGAGCTTCCATTTAATAAATTATAATATTCGTTTCGATACCCGTGTAAATTGTTATCTCCTTTGAAAGTTTTTACACTTATTTACCAAATGTTTTTTTTGTTTTTGAAAATATGAACAACATCTCCGTTCTTTTTTTCTACTCAATATTTTTTCAATAAGAAAGATTGATTGAAAATATAAATAAAGAAAAACCCTAGGTCGGCACCAATATCTCCTTTATAGCTCTCTTGAATTAAACCGGAAGTAACTAAAATGAAAATGTTGCGTCAAAATCTTTAAACACTAAATAAGTGATGTAAACGATGTTATTTGGGTACAAAAATGATTTTTTTCGTGCGAGACCAACGCATATTGTGTAATTTGATACGAGCTTCCATTTAATAAATTATAATATTCGTTTCGATACCCGAGTTAAAAGTTATCTCCTTTGAAAGTTTTTACACTTATTTACCAAATGTTTTTTTGTTTTTGAAAATGTGAACAAAATCTCCGTTCTTTTTTTCGACTCAATATTTTTTTAATAAGAGAGATTGATTGAAAATATAAAAAACAAACCTTGATAGGCACCAATATCTATTTTATAGCTCAATTGAATTAAACCGGAAGTAAGTAAAATGAAAATGGTACGTCAAAAACTTTAAACAGTAAATAAGTAAACGATGTTATTTGGGTACAAAAATGATTTTCCTTTCGAGGAAAATACATATTGTTTAATTTGATATGAGCTTTAATTTGTTATATTATAATAATCGTTTCGATACCTCAGTCAAAATTCATCTTCGTTGAAAGTTGTAACTCATATTTACCAAATGTGTTTTCTATTTTGAAAATGTGAACCACATTCATTTTCTTTTTCTCTTCTTAATTTTTTTCAATAAGAGAGATTGATTAAAAATATAAATAAAAAAACCTAGGTCGGCATTAATATCTCCTTTATAGCTCTATTGAATTAAACCGGAAGTAAGTAAAATGAAAATGTTGCCTCAAAAACTTTAAATAGTAAATAAGTGATGTAAACGATGTAATTTGGGTACAAAAATGATTTTTATTTCGAGGAAAATGCATATTGTTTAACTTGATACGAGCTTTAGTTTGAGATATTATAATATTTGTTTCGATACCCCAGTCAAAAGTTATCTCTATTGAAAGTTGTAACTCATATTTACCAAATGTGTTTTTGATTTTGAAAATGTGAACAACATTCACTTTCTTTTTCTCCTCCCTATTTTTTTCAATAAGAGATTGATTGAAAATATAAATAAACAAACCTAGTTCGGCACCAATATCTAATTTATAGCTCTATTGAATTAAACCTGAAGTAAGTAAAATTAAAATGCTGCGTGAAAAACTTTAAACACTAAATAAATGATGTAAACAATTTTATTTGGGTACAAAAACGACTTTTTTCTTGCGAGACCAATGCATATTGTGTAATTTGATACGAGCTTCCATTTCATAAATTATAATATTCGTTTCGATACCCGAGTAAAAAGTTATCTCCGTTGAAAGTTGTTACTCTTATTTACCAAATGTTTTTTTTTGTTTTTTAAAATGTGAACAACATCTCCGTTCTTTTTTTCTACTCAATATTTTTTCAATAAGAGAGATTGATTGAAAATATAAAAAAACAAACCTAAATCGGCACCAATATCTCCTTTATAGGTCTATTGAATTAAACCGGACGTAAGTAAAATGAAAATGGTGCGTCAAAAACTTTAAATAGTAAATAAGTGATGTAAACGATGTTATTTGGGTACAAAAATGATTTTCCTTTCGAGGAAAATGCATATTGTTTAATTTGATATGAGCTTTAATTTGATATATCATAATATTCGTTTCGATACCCCAGTCAAAAGTTATCTCTGTTGAAAGTTGTAACTCATATTTACCAAATGTGTTTTTGATTTTGAAAATGTGAACCACATTCATTTTCTTTTTTCTCTTCTCTATTTTTTTCAATAAGGGAGATTCATTGAAAATATAAATAAACAAACATAGGTCGGCACAAATATCTCCTTTATAGCTCTATTGAATTAACCCTGAAGTAAGTAAAATGAAAATGCTGCGTAAAAAAACTTTAAACACTTAATAAATGATGTAAACGATGTTATTTGGGTACAAAAACGATTTTTTTCGTGCGTGACCAATGCATATTGTGTAATTTGATACGAGCATCCATTTAATAAATTATAAAATTCATTTCGATACCCGAGTAAAAAGTTATCTCCGTTGAAAATTGTTACTCTTATTTACCAAATGTTTTTTTTGTTTTTGAAAATGTTAACGGCATCTCCGTTCTTTTTTTCTACTCAATATTTTTTCAATAAGAAAGATTCATTGAAAATCTAAAAAAACAAACTTATATCGGTACCAATATCTCCTTTATAGCTCTATTGAATTAAACCAGACGTAAGTAAAATGAAAATAGTGCGTCAAAAACTATAAACAATAAATAAGTGATGTAAACAATGTTATTTGGGTACAAAGATGATTTTCCTTTCTAGGAAAATGCATATTGTTTAATTTGATATATTATAATATTCTTTTCGATACCCCAGTCAAAAGTCATCTCCGTTGAAAGTTGTAACTCATATTTACCAAATGTGTTTTTGATTTTGAAAATGTGAACAACATTCATTTTCTTTTTTCTCTTCTCTATTTTTTTCAATAAGAGAGATACATTGAAAATATAAATAATCAAACCTAGGTCGGCACCAATATCTCCTTGATAGCTCTATTGAATTAAACCTGAAGTAAGTAAAATGAAAATGCTGCGTAAAAAACTTTAACCACTAAATAAATGATGTAAACGATGTTATTTGGGTACAAAAACGATTTTTTTCTTGCGTGACTAATGCATATTGTGTAATTTGATACGAGCATCCATTTAATAAATTATAAAATTCATTTCGATACCCAAGTAAAACGTTATCTCCGTTGAAAGTTGTTACTCTTATTTACCAAATGTTTTTTTGTTTTTCAAAATGTGAACAACAACTGCGTTCTTTTTTTCTACTCAATATTTTTTCAATAAGAGAGATTGATTGAAAATATAAAAAAACAAACCTAGATCGGCACCAATATCTCCTTTATAGCTGTATTGAATTAAACCGGAAGTAAGTAAAATGAAAATGCTGCGTCAAAAACTTTAAATAGTAAATAAGTGATGTAAACGATGTTATTTGGGTACAAAAATGATTTTCCTTTCGAGGAAAATGCATATTGTTTAATTTGATATGAGCTTTAATTTGATATATTATAATATTCGTTTCGATACTCCAGTCAAAAGTTATCTCCGTTGAAAGTTGTAACTCATATTTACCAAATGTGTTTTCTATTTTGAAAATGTGAACCACATTCATTTTCTTTTTTCTCTTCTCTATTTTTTTCAATAAGAGAGATTCATGGAAAATATAAATAAACAAACCTAGGTCGGCACCAATATCTCCTTTATAGCTCTATTAAATTAAACCTGAAGTAAGTAAAATGAAAATGCTGCGTAAAAAACTTTAAACACTAAATAAATGATGTAAACGATGTTATTTGGGTACAAAAACGATTTTTTTCTTGCGTGACCAATGCATATTGTGTAATTTGATACGAGCATCCATTTAATAAATTATAAAATTCGTTTCGATACCCAAGTAAAACGTTATCTCCGTTGAAAGTTGTTACTCTTATTTACCAAATGTTTTTTTTGTTTTTCAAAATGTGAACAACAACTCCGTTCTTTTTTTCTACTCAATATTTTTTCAATAAGAGAGATTGATTGAAACTATAAAAAAAACAAACCTAGATCGGCACCAATATCTCCTTTATAGCTCTATTGAATTAAACCGGAAGTAAGTAAAATGAAAATGCTGCGTCAAAAACTTTAAATAGTAAATAAGTGATGTAAACGATGTTATTTGGGTACAAAAATGATTTTCCTTTCGAGGAAAATGCATATTGTTTAATTTGATATGAGCTTTAATTTGATATATTATAATATTCGTTTCGATACCCCAGTCAAAAGTTATCTCCGTTGAAAGTTGTAACTCATATTTACCAAATGTGTTTTCTATTTTGAAAATGTGAACCACATTCATTTTCTTTTTTCTCTTCTCTATTTTTTTCAATAAGAGAGATTCATGGAAAATATAAATAAAAAAACCTAGGTCGGCACCAATATCTCCTTTATAGCTCTATTGAATTAAACCTGAAGTAAGTAAAATGAAAATGCTGCGTAAAAAACTTTAAACACTAAATAAATGATGTAAACGATGTTATTTGGGTACAAAAACGATTTTTTTCTTGCGTGACCAATGCATATTGTGTAATTTGATACGAGCATCCATTTAATAAATTATAAAATTCGTTTCGATACCCAAGTAAAACGTTATCTCCGTTGAAAGTTGTTACTCTTATTTACCAAATGTTTTTTTTGTTTTTCAAAATGTGAACAACAACTCCGTTCTTTTTTTCTACTCAATATTTTTTCAATAAGAGAGATTGATTGAAACTATAAAAAAAACAAACCTAGATCGGCACCAATATCTCCTTTATAGCTCTATTGAATTAAACCGGAAGTAAGTAAAATGAAAATGCTGCGTCAAAAACTTTAAATAGTAAATAAGTGATGTAAACGATGTTATTTGGGTACAAAAATGATTTTCCTTTCGAGGAAAATGCATATTGTTTAATTTGATATGAGCTTTAATTTGATATATTATAATATTCGTTTCGATACCCCAGTCAAAAGTTATCTCCGTTGAATGTTGTTACTCATATTTACCAAATGTGTTTTCTATTTTGAAAATGTGAACCACATTCATTTTCTTTTTTCTCTTCTCTATTTTTTTCAATAAGAGAGATTCATGGAAAATATAAATAAAAAAACTTAGGTCGGCACCAATATCTCCTTTATAGCTCTATTGAATTAAACCTGAAGTAAGTAAAATGAAAATGCTGCGTAAAAAACTTTAAACACTAAATAAATGATGTAAACGATGTTATTTGGGTACAAAAACGATTTTTTTCTTGCGTGACCAATGCATATTGTGTAATTTGATACGAGCATCCATTTAATAAATTATAAAATTCGTTTCGATACCCAAGTAAAACGTTATCTCCGTTGAAAGTTGTTACTCTTATTTACCAAATGTTTTTTTGTTTTTCAAAATGTGAACAACATCTCCGTTCTTTTTTTCTACTCAATATTTTTTCAATAAGAGAGATTGATTGAAACTATAAAAAAAACAAACCTAGATCGGCACCAATATCTCCTTTATAGCTCTATTGAATTAAACCGGAAGTAAGTAAAATGAAAATGTTGCGTCAAAAACTTTAAATAGTAAATAAGTGATGTAAACGATGTTATTTGGGTACAAAAATGATTTTCCATTCGAGGAAAATGCATATGGTTTAATTTGATATGAGCTTTAATTTGATATATTATAATATTCGTTTCGATACCCCAGTCAAAAGTTATCTCTGTTGAAAGTTGTAACTCATATTTACCAAATGAGTTTTCTATTTTGAAAATGTGAACCATATTCATTTTCTTTTTTCTCTTCTCTATTTTTTTCAATAAGAGAGATTCATGGAAAATATAAATAAACAAACCTAGGTCGGCACCAATATCTCCTTTATAGCTCTATTGAATTAAACCTGAAGTAAGTAAAATGAAAATGCTGCGTAAAAAACTTTAAACACTTAATAAATGATGTAAACGATGTTATTTGGGTACAAAAACGATTTTTTTCTGGCGTGACCAATGCATATTGTGTAATTTGATACGAGCATCCATTTAATAAATTATCAAATTCGTTTCGATACCCGAGTAAAACGTTATCTCCGTTGAAAGTTGTTACTCTTATTTACCAAATGTTTTTTTGTTTTCCAAAATGTGAACAACATCTCCGTTCTTTTTTTTCTACTCAATATTTTTTCAATAAGAGAGATTGATTGAAAACATAAAAAAAATAAACGTAGATCGGCACCAATATCTCCTTTATAGCTCTATTGAATTAAACCGGAAGTAAGTAAAATGAAAATGGTGCGTCAAAAACATTAAATAGTAAATAAGTGATGTAAACGATGTTATTTGGGTACAAAAATGATTTTCCTTTCGAGGAAAATGCATATTGTTTAATTTGATATGAGCTTTAATTTGATATATTATAATATTCGTTTTGATACCCTAGTCAAAAGTTATCTCCGTTGAAAGTTGTAACTCATATTTACCAAATGTGTTTTTTATTTTGAAAATTTGAACAACATTCCCCTTCTTTTCCTCTTCTCTATTTTTTTTTGGAATAATAGAGATTGATTGAAAATATAAATAAAGAAAACCCAAGGTCGGCAACAATATCTCCTTTATAGCTCTCTTGAATTAAACCGGAAGGAAGTAAAATTAAAATGGTGCGTCAAAATATTTAAACACTAAATAAGTGATTTAAACGATGTTATTTGGGTACAAAAACGATTTTTTTCATTGCGATACCAATGCATATTGTGTAATTTGATATGAGCTTCCATTTAATAAATTATAATATTCGTTTCGATACCCGAGTAAAAGTTTATCTCCGTTGAAAGTTGTTACTCTTTTTTACCAAATGTTTTTTTGTTTTTGAAAATATGAACAAAATCTCCGTTCTTTTTTTCTACTCAATATTTTTTCAATAAGAGAGATTGATTGAAAATATAAATAAAAAAACCTTTATCGGCACCAATATCTCCTTTATAGCTCTATTGAATTAAACCGGAAGTAAGTAAAATGAAAATGGTGCGTCAAAAACTTTAAACAGTAAATAAGTGAGGTAAACAATGTTATTTGGGTACAAAAATGATTTTCTTTTCTAGGAAAATGCAAATTGTTTAATTTGATACAAGCTTTAATTTGATATATTATAATATTCGTTTCGATACCCCAGTCAAAAGATATCTCCGTTGAAAGTTGTAACTCATATTTAAAAAATGTGTTTTCTATTTTGAAAATGTGAACCACATTCATTTTCTTTTTCTCTTCTCTCTTTTTTTTGAATAATAGAGGTTGATTGAAAATATAAATAAAGAAAACGCTAGGTCGGCACCAATATCTCCTTCATAGCTCTCTTGAATTAAACCGGAAGTAAGTAAAATGAAAATGGTGCGTCAAAATCTTTAAACACTAAATAAGTGATGTAAACGATGTTATTTGGGTACAAAAATGATTTTTTTCTTGCGAGACCAATGCATATTGTGTAATTTGATACGAGCATCCATTTAATAAATTATAAAATTCGTTTCGATACCCGAGTAAAACGTTATCTCCGTTGAAAGTTGTTACTCTTATTTACCAAATGTTTTTTTGTTTTCCAAAATGTGAACAACATCTCCATTCTTTTTTTCTACTCAATATTTTTTCAATAAGAGAGATTGATTGAAAATATAAAAAAACAAACCTAGATCGGCACCAATATCTCCTTTATAGGTCTATTGAATTAAACCGGACGTAAGTAAAATGAAAATAGTGCGTCAAAAACTTTAAACAGTAAATAAGTGATGTAAACGATTTTATTTGGGTACAAAAATGATTTTTTTCGTGCGAGACCAACGCATATTGTGTAATTTGATACTAGCTTCCATTTAATAAATTATAATATTCGTTTCGATACCCGAGTTAAAAGTTATCTCCTTTGAAATTTTTTACACTTATTTACCAAATGTTTTTTTGTTTTTGAAAATGTGAACAAAATCTCTGTTCTTTTTTTCTACTCAATATTTTTTCAATAAGAGAGATTGATTGAAAATATAAAAAACAAACCTTGATTGGCACCAATATCACTTTTATAGCTCAATTGAATTAAAGTGGAAGTAAGTAAAATGAAAATGGTACGTCAAAAACTTTAAACAGTAAATAAGTAAACGATGTTATTTGGGTACAAAAATGATTTTTCTTTCGAGGAAAATACATATTGTTTAATTTGATACGAGCTTTAATTTGTTATATTATAATAATAGTTTCGATACCTCAGTCAAAATTCATCTTCGTTGAAAGTTGTAACTCATATTTACCAAATGTGTTTTCTATTTTGAAAATGTGAACCACATTCATTTTGTTTTTCTCTTCTCTATTTTTTCAATAAGAGAGATTGATTAAAAATATAAATAAAAAAACCTAGGTCGGCATTAATATCTCCTTTATAGCTCTATTGAATTAAACCGAAAATAAGTAAAATGAAAATGGTGCGTCAAAAACTTTAAATAGTAAATAAGTGATGTAAACGTTGTTATTTGGGTACAAAAATGATTTTCCTTTCGAGGAAAATGCATATTGTTTAATTTGATATGAGCATTAATTTGATATATTATAATATTCGTTTCGATACCCCATTCAAAAGTCATCTCCGTTGAAAGTTGTAACTCATATTTACCAAATGTGTTTTTGATTTTGAAAATGTGAACAACATTCATTTTCTTTTTTCTCTTCTCTATTTTTTTCAATAAGAGAGATTGATTGAAAATATTAAAAAAAAAACCTAGATCGGCACCAATATCTCCTTTATAGGTCTATTGAATTAAACCGGAAGTAAGTAAAATGAAAATGGTGAGTCAAAATCTTTAAACACTAAATAAGTGATATAAACGATGTTATATGGGTACAAAAACGATTTTTTTCGTGCGAGAACAATGCATATTGTCTAATTTGTTACGAGCTTCCATTTAATAAATTATAATATTCGTTTCGATACCCGAGTAAAAAGTTATGTAGGTTGAAAGTTGTTACTCTTTTTTACCAAATGTTTTTTGTTCTTGAAAATGTGGACAAAATCTCCGTTCTTTTTTTCTACTCAATATTTTTTCAATAAGAGAGATTGATTGAAAATATAAATAAACAAACCTTGATCGGCACCAATATCTCTTTTATAGCTCTATTGAATTAAATCGGAAGTAAGTAAAATGAAAATGGTGAGTCAAAAACTTTAAACAGTAAATAAGTGATGTAAACGATGTTATTTGGGTACAAAAATGATTTTCCTATCGAGGAAAATGATAATTGCTTAATTTGATATGAGCTTTAATTTGATATATTATAATAATCGTTTCAATATTTCAGTCAAAATTTATCTCCGTTGAAAGTTGTAACTCATATGTACCAAATGTGTTTTCTATTTTGAAAATGTGAACCACATTCATTTTCTTTTTCTCTTCTCTATTTTTTTCAATAAGAGAGATTTATTGAAAATATAAATAAAAAAACCTAGGTCGGCATCAATATCTCCTTTATAGCTCTATTGAATTAAATCGGAAGTAAGTAAAATGAAAATGGTGCGTCAAAATCTTTAAACACTAAATAAGTGATGTAAACGATGTTATTTGGTTACAAAAACGATTTTTTTTCTTGCGAGACCAATGCATATTTCTAATTTGATACGAGCATCTATTTAATAAATTATAAAATTCGTTTTGATACCCGAGTAAAACGTTATCTCCGTTGAAAGTTGTTACTCTTATTTACCAAATGTTTTTTGGTTTTTGAAAATGTTAACGACATCTCCGTTCTTTTTTTCTACTCAATATTTTTTCAATAAGAGAGATTGATTGAAAATATAAAAAAAACCAAACCTAGATCGGCACCAATATCTCCTTTATAGGTTTATTGAATTAAACTGGAAGTAAGTAAAATGAAAATGGTGCGTCAAAAACTTTAAATAGTAAATAAGTGATGTAAACGATGTTATTTGGGTACAAAAATGATTTTCCTTTCGAGGAAACTGCATATTGTTTAATTTGATACGAGCATTAACTTGATATATTATAATATTCGTTTCGATACCCCAGTCAAAAGTTATCTCTGTTGAAAGTTGTAACTCACATTTACCAAATCTGTTTTTGATTTTGAAAATGTGAACAACATTCATTTTCTTTCTTCTCTTCTCTATTTTTTTCAATAAGAGAGATTGATTGAAAATATAAATAAACAAACCTATGTCGGCACCAATATCTCCTTTATAGGTCTATTGAATTAAACCTGAAGTAAGTAAAATGAAAATGCTGCGTAAAAAACTTTAAACACTAATTAAATGATGTAATGATTTTTCTTTCGAGGAAAATGCATATAGTTTATTTTGATACGAGCTTTAATTTGATATATTATAATATTCGTTTCGATACCCAGTCAAAAGTTATCTCTGTTGAAAGTTGTAACTCATATTTACCAAATGTGTTTTTGATTTTGAAAATGTGAACAACATTCATTTTCTTTTTCTCCTCCCTACTTTTTTCAATAAGAGAGATTGATTGAAAATATAAATAAACAAACCTAGGTCGGCACCAATATCTACTTTATAGCTCTATTGAATTAAACCTCAAAGTAAGTAAAATGAAAATGCTGCGTCAAAAACTTTAAACACTAAATAAATGATGTAAAAAATGTTATTTGGGTACAAAAACGATTTTTTTCTTGCGTGACCAATGCATATTGTGTAATTTGATATGAGCTTCCATTTAATAAATTATAATATTCGTTTCGATACCCGTGTAAATTGTTATCTCCTTTGAAAGTTTTTACACTTATTTACCAAATGTTTTTTTTGTTTTTGAAAATATGAACAACATCTCCGTTCTTTTTTTCTACTCAATATTTTTTCAATAAGAAAGATTGATTGAAAATATAAATAAAGAAAACCCTAGGTCGGCACCAATATCTCCTTTATAGCTCTCTTGAATTAAACCGGAAGTAACTAAAATGAAAATGTTGCGTCAAAATCTTTAAACACTAAATAAGTGATGTAAACGATGTTATTTGGGTACAAAAATGATTTTTTTCGTGCGAGACCAACGCATATTGTGTAATTTGATACGAGCTTCCATTTAATAAATTATAATATTCGTTTCGATACCCGAGTTAAAAGTTATCTCCTTTGAAAGTTTTTACACTTATTTACCAAATGTTTTTTTGTTTTTGAAAATGTGAACAAAATCTCCGTTCTTTTTTTCTACTCAATATTTTTTTAATAAGAGAGATTGATTGAAAATATAAAAAACAAACCTTGATAGGCACCAATATCTATTTTATAGCTCAATTGAATTAAACCGGAAGTAAGTAAAATGAAAATGGTACGTCAAAAACTTTAAACAGTAAATAAGTAAACGATGTTATTTGGGTACAAAAATGATTTTCCTTTCGAGGAAAATACATATTGTTTAATTTGATATGAGCTTTAATTTGTTATATTATAATAATCGTTTCGATACCTCAGTCAAAATTCATCTTCGTTGAAAGTTGTAACTCATATTTACCAAATGTGTGTTCTATTTTGAAAATGTGAACCACATTCATTTTCTTTTTCTCTTCTTAATTTTTTTCAATAAGAGAGATTGATTAAAAATATAAATAAAAAAACCTAGGTCGGCATTAATATCTCCTTTATAGCTCTATTGAATTAAACCGGAAGTAAGTAAAATGAAAATGTTGCCTCAAAAACTTTAAATAGTAAATAAGTGATGTAAACGATGTAATTTGGGTACAAAAATGATTTTTATTTCGAGGAAAATGCATATTGTTTAACTTGATACGAGCTTTAGTTTGAGATATTATAATATTTGTTTCGATACCCCAGTCAAAAGTTATCTCTATTGAAAGTTGTAACTCATATTTACCAAATGTGTTTTTGATTTTGAAAATGTGAACAACATTCACTTTCTTTTTCTCCTCCCTATTTTTTTCAATAAGAGATTGATTGAAAATATAAATAAACAAACCTAGTTCGGCACCAATATCTAATTTATAGCTCTATTGAATTAAACCTGAAGTAAGTAAAATTAAAATGCTGCGTGAAAAACTTTAAACACTAAATAAATGATGTAAACAATTTTATTTGGGTACAAAAACGACTTTTTTCTTGCGAGACCAATGCATATTGTGTAATTTGATACGAGCTTCCATTTCATAAATTATAATATTCGTTTCGATACCCGAGTAAAAAGTTATCTCCGTTGAAAGTTGTTACTCTTATTTACCAAATGTTTTTTTTTGTTTTTTAAAATGTGAACAACATCTCCGTTCTTTTTTTCTACTCAATATTTTTTCAATAAGAGAGATTGATTGAAAATATAAAAAAACAAACCTAAATCGGCACCAATATCTCCTTTATAGGTCTATTGAATTAAACCGGACGTAAGTAAAATGAAAATGGTGCGTCAAAAACTTTAAATAGTAAATAAGTGATGTAAACGATGTTATTTGGGTACAAAAATGATTTTCCTTTCGAGGAAAATGCATATTGTTTAATTTGATATGAGCTTTAATTTGATATATCATAATATTCGTTTCGATACCCCAGTCAAAAGTTATCTCTGTTGAAAGTTGTAACTCATATTTACCAAATGTGTTTTTGATTTTGAAAATGTGAACCACATTCATTTTCTTTTTTCTCTTCTCTATTTTTTTCAATAAGGGAGATTCATTGAAAATATAAATAAACAAACATAGGTCGGCACAAATATCTCCTTTATAGCTCTATTGAATTAACCCTGAAGTAAGTAAAATGAAAATGCTGCGTAAAAAAACTTTAAACACTTAATAAATGATGTAAACGATGTTATTTGGGTACAAAAACGATTTTTTTCGTGCGTGACCAATGCATATTGTGTAATTTGATACGAGCATCCATTTAATAAATTATAAAATTCATTTCGATACCCGAGTAAAAAGTTATCTCCGTTGAAAATTGTTACTCTTATTTACCAAATGTTTTTTTTGTTTTTGAAAATGTTAACGGCATCTCCGTTCTTTTTTTCTACTCAATATTTTTTCAATAAGAAAGATTCATTGAAAATCTAAAAAAACAAACTTATATCGGTACCAATATCTCCTTTATAGCTCTATTGAATTAAACCAGACGTAAGTAAAATGAAAATAGTGCGTCAAAAACTATAAACAATAAATAAGTGATGTAAACAATGTTATTTGGGTACAAAGATGATTTTCCTTTCTAGGAAAATGCATATTGTTTAATTTGATATATTATAATATTCTTTTCGATACCCCAGTCAAAAGTCATCTCCGTTGAAAGTTGTAACTCATATTTACCAAATGTGTTTTTGATTTTGAAAATGTGAACAACATTCATTTTCTTTTTTCTCTTCTCTATTTTTTTCAATAAGAGAGATACATTGAAAATATAAATAATCAAACCTAGGTCGGCACCAATATCTCCTTGATAGCTCTATTGAATTAAACCTGAAGTAAGTAAAATGAAAATGCTGCGTAAAAAACTTTAACCACTAAATAAATGATGTAAACGATGTTATTTGGGTACAAAAACGATTTTTTTCTTGCGTGACTAATGCATATTGTGTAATTTGATACGAGCATCCATTTAATAAATTATAAAATTCATTTCGATACCCAAGTAAAACGTTATCTCCGTTGAAAGTTGTTACTCTTATTTACCAAATGTTTTTTTGTTTTTCAAAATGTGAACAACAACTGCGTTCTTTTTTTCTACTCAATATTTTTTCAATAAGAGAGATTGATTGAAAATATAAAAAAACAAACCTAGATCGGCACCAATATCTCCTTTATAGCTGTATTGAATTAAACCGGAAGTAAGTAAAATGAAAATGCTGCGTCAAAAACTTTAAATAGTAAATAAGTGATGTAAACGATGTTATTTGGGTACAAAAATGATTTTCCTTTCGAGGAAAATGCATATTGTTTAATTTGATATGAGCTTTAATTTGATATATTATAATATTCGTTTCGATACTCCAGTCAAAAGTTATCTCCGTTGAAAGTTGTAACTCATATTTACCAAATGTGTTTTCTATTTTGAAAATGTGAACCACATTCATTTTCTTTTTTCTCTTCTCTATTTTTTTCAATAAGAGAGATTCATGGAAAATATAAATAAACAAACCTAGGTCGGCACCAATATCTCCTTTATAGCTCTATTAAATTAAACCTGAAGTAAGTAAAATGAAAATGCTGCGTAAAAAACTTTAAACACTAAATAAATGATGTAAACGATGTTATTTGGGTACAAAAACGATTTTTTTCTTGCGTGACCAATGCATATTGTGTAATTTGATACGAGCATCCATTTAATAAATTATAAAATTCGTTTCGATACCCAAGTAAAACGTTATCTCCGTTGAAAGTTGTTACTCTTATTTACCAAATGTTTTTTTTGTTTTTCAAAATGTGAACAACAACTCCGTTCTTTTTTTCTACTCAATATTTTTTCAATAAGAGAGATTGATTGAAACTATAAAAAAAACAAACCTAGATCGGCACCAATATCTCCTTTATAGCTCTATTGAATTAAACCGGAAGTAAGTAAAATGAAAATGCTGCGTCAAAAACTTTAAATAGTAAATAAGTGATGTAAACGATGTTATTTGGGTACAAAAATGATTTTCCTTTCGAGGAAAATGCATATTGTTTAATTTGATATGAGCTTTAATTTGATATATTATAATATTCGTTTCGATACCCCAGTCAAAAGTTATCTCCGTTGAAAGTTGTAACTCATATTTACCAAAAGTGTTTTCTATTTTGAAAATGTGAACCACATTCATTTTCTTTTTTCTCTTCTCTATTTTTTTCAATAAGAGAGATTCATGGAAAATATAAATAAAAAAACCTAGGTCGGCACCAATATCTCCTTTATAGCTCTATTGAATTAAACCTGAAGTAAGTAAAATGAAAATGCTGCGTAAAAAACTTTAAACACTAAATAAATGATGTAAACGATGTTATTTGGGTACAAAAACGATTTTTTTCTTGCGTGACCAATGCATATTGTGTAATTTGATACGAGCATCCATTTAATAAATTATAAAATTCGTTTCGATACCCAAGTAAAACGTTATCTCCGTTGAAAGTTGTTACTCTTATTTACCAAATGTTTTTTTTGTTTTTCAAAATGTGAACAACAACTCCGTTCTTTTTTTCTACTCAATATTTTTTCAATAAGAGAGATTGATTGAAACTATAAAAAAAAACAAACCTAGATCGGCACCAATATCTCCTTTATAGCTCTATTGAATTAAACCGGAAGTAAGTAAAATGAAAATGCTGCGTCAAAAACTTTAAATAGTAAATAAGTGATGTAAACGATGTTATTTGGGTACAAAAATGATTTTCCTTTCGAGGAAAATGCATATTGTTTAATTTGATATGAGCTTTAATTTGATATATTATAATATTCGTTTCGATACCCCAGTCAAAAGTTATCTCCGTTGAATGTTGTTACTCATATTTACCAAATGTGTTTTCTATTTTGAAAATGTGAACCACATTCATTTTCTTTTTTCTCTTCTCTATTTTTTTCAATAAGAGAGATTCATGGAAAATATAAATAAAAAAACTTAGGTCGGCACCAATATCTCCTTTATAGCTCTATTGAATTAAACCTGAAGTAAGTAAAATGAAAATGCTGCGTAAAAAACTTTAAACACTAAATAAATGATGTAAACGATGTTATTTGGGTACAAAAACGATTTTTTTCTTGCGTGACCAATGCATATTGTGTAATTTGATACGAGCATCCATTTAATAAATTATAAAATTCGTTTCGATACCCAAGTAAAACGTTATCTCCGTTGAAAGTTGTTACTCTTATTTACCAAATGTTTTTTTGTTTTTCAAAATGTGAACAACATCTCCGTTCTTTTTTTCTACTCAATATTTTTTCAATAAGAGAGATTGATTGAAACTATAAAAAAAACAAACCTAGATCGGCACCAATATCTCCTTTATAGCTCTATTGAATTAAACCGGAAGTAAGTAAAATGAAAATGTTGCGTCAAAAACTTTAAATAGTAAATAAGTGATGTAAACGATGTTATTTGGGTACAAAAATGATTTTCCATTCGAGGAAAATGCATATGGTTTAATTTGATATGAGCTTTAATTTGATATATTATAATATTCGTTTCGATACCCCAGTCAAAAGTTATCTCTGTTGAAAGTTGTAACTCATATTTACCAAATGAGTTTTCTATTTTGAAAATGTGAACCATATTCATTTTCTTTTTTCTCTTCTCTATTTTTTTCAATAAGAGAGATTCATGGAAAATATAAATAAACAAACCTAGGTCGGCACCAATATCTCCTTTATAGCTCTATTGAATTAAACCTGAAGTAAGTAAAATGAAAATGCTGCGTAAAAAACTTTAAACACTTAATAAATGATGTAAACGATGTTATTTGGGTACAAAAACGATTTTTTTCTGGCGTGACCAATGCATATTGTGTAATTTGATACGAGCATCCATTTAATAAATTATCAAATTCGTTTCGATACCCGAGTAAAACGTTATCTCCGTTGAAAGTTGTTACTCTTATTTACCAAATGTTTTTTTGTTTTCCAAAATGTGAACAACATCTCCGTTCTTTTTTTTCTACTCAATATTTTTTCAATAAGAGAGATTGATTGAAAACATAAAAAAAATAAACGTAGATCGGCACCAATATCTCCTTTATAGCTCTATTGAATTAAACCGGAAGTAAGTAAAATGAAAATGGTGCGTCAAAAACATTAAATAGTAAATAAGTGATGTAAACGATGTTATTTGGGTACAAAAATGATTTTCCTTTCGAGGAAAATGCATATTGTTTAATTTGATATGAGCTTTAATTTGATATATTATAATATTCGTTTTGATACCCTAGTCAAAAGTTATCTCCGTTGAAAGTTGTAACTCATATTTACCAAATGTGTTTTTTATTTTGAAAATTTGAACAACATTCCCCTTCTTTTCCTCTTCTCTATTTTTTTTTGGAATAATAGAGATTGATTGAAAATATAAATAAAGAAAACCCAAGGTCGGCAACAATATCTCCTTTATAGCTCTCTTGAATTAAACCGGAAGGAAGTAAAATTAAAATGGTGCGTCAAAATATTTAAACACTAAATAAGTGATTTAAACGATGTTATTTGGGTACAAAAACGATTTTTTTCATTGCGATACCAATGCATATTGTGTAATTTGATATGAGCTTCCATTTAATAAATTATAATATTCGTTTCGATACCCGAGTAAAAGTTTATCTCCGTTGAAAGTTGTTACTCTTTTTTACCAAATGTTTTTTTGTTTTTGAAAATATGAACAAAATCTCCGTTCTTTTTTTCTACTCAATATTTTTTCAATAAGAGAGATTGATTGAAAATATAAATAAAAAAACCTTTATCGGCACCAATATCTCCTTTATAGCTCTATTGAATTAAACCGGAAGTAAGTAAAATGAAAATGGTGCGTCAAAAACTTTAAACAGTAAATAAGTGAGGTAAACAATGTTATTTGGGTACAAAAATGATTTTCTTTTCTAGGAAAATGCAAATTGTTTAATTTGATACAAGCTTTAATTTGATATATTATAATATTCGTTTCGATACCCCAGTCAAAAGATATCTCCGTTGAAAGTTGTAACTCATATTTAAAAAATGTGTTTTCTATTTTGAAAATGTGAACCACATTCATTTTCTTTTTCTCTTCTCTCTTTTTTTTGAATAATAGAGGTTGATTGAAAATATAAATAAAGAAAACGCTAGGTCGGCACCAATATCTCCTTCATAGCTCTCTTGAATTAAACCGGAAGTAAGTAAAATGAAAATGGTGCGTCAAAATCTTTAAACACTAAATAAGTGATGTAAACGATGTTATTTGGGTACAAAAATGATTTTTTTCTTGCGAGACCAATGCATATTGTGTAATTTGATACGAGCATCCATTTAATAAATTATAAAATTCGTTTCGATACCCGAGTAAAACGTTATCTCCGTTGAAAGTTGTTACTCTTATTTACCAAATGTTTTTTTGTTTTCCAAAATGTGAACAACATCTCCATTCTTTTTTTCTACTCAATATTTTTTCAATAAGAGAGATTGATTGAAAATATAAAAAAACAAACCTAGATCGGCACCAATATCTCCTTTATAGGTCTATTGAATTAAACCGGACGTAAGTAAAATGAAAATAGTGCGTCAAAAACTTTAAACAGTAAATAAGTGATGTAAACGATTTTATTTGGGTACAAAAATGATTTTTTTCGTGCGAGACCAACGCATATTGTGTAATTTGATACTAGCTTCCATTTAATAAATTATAATATTCGTTTCGATACCCGAGTTAAAAGTTATCTCCTTTGAAATTTTTTACACTTATTTACCAAATGTTTTTTTGTTTTTGAAAATGTGAACAAAATCTCTGTTCTTTTTTTCTACTCAATATTTTTTCAATAAGAGAGATTGATTGAAAATATAAAAAACAAACCTTGATTGGCACCAATATCACTTTTATAGCTCAATTGAATTAAAGTGGAAGTAAGTAAAATGAAAATGGTACGTCAAAAACTTTAAACAGTAAATAAGTAAACGATGTTATTTGGGTACAAAAATGATTTTTCTTTCGAGGAAAATACATATTGTTTAATTTGATACGAGCTTTAATTTGTTATATTATAATAATAGTTTCGATACCTCAGTCAAAATTCATCTTCGTTGAAAGTTGTAACTCATATTTACCAAATGTGTTTTCTATTTTGAAAATGTGAACCACATTCATTTTGTTTTTCTCTTCTCTATTTTTTCAATAAGAGAGATTGATTAAAAATATAAATAAAAAAACCTAGGTCGGCATTAATATCTCCTTTATAGCTCTATTGAATTAAACCGAAAATAAATAAAATGAAAATGGTGCGTCAAAAACATTAAATAGTAAATAAGTGATGTAAACGATGTTATTTGGGTACAAAAATGATTTTCCTTTCGAGGAAAATGCATATTGTTTAATTTGATACGAGCTTTAGTTTGAGATATTATAATATTTGTTTCGATACCCCAGTCAAAAGTTATCTCTGTTGAAAGTTGTAACTCATATTTACCAAATGTGTTTTTGATTTTGAAAATGTGAACAACATTCACTTTCTTTTTCTCCTCCCTATTTTTTTCAATAAGAGAGATTGATTGAAAATATAAATAAACAAACCTAGTTCGGCACCAATATCTAATTTATAGCTCTATTGAATTAAACCTGAAGTAAGTAAAATGAAAATGCTGCGTGAAAATCTTTAAACACTAAATAAATGATGTAAACAATTTTATTTGGGTACAAAAACTACTTTTTTCTTGCGAGACCAATGAATATTGTGTAATTTGATACGAGCTTCCATTTCATAAATTATAATATTCGTTTCGATACCCGAGTAAAAAGTTATCTCCGTTGAAAGTTGTTACTCTTATTTACCAAATGTGTTTTTTGTTTTTTAAAATGTGAACAACATCTCCGTTCTTTTTTTCTACTCAATATTTTTTCAATAAGAGAGATTAATTGAAAATATAAAAAAACAAACCTAAATCGGCACCAATATCTCCTTTACAGGTCTATTGAATTAAACCGGACGTAAGTAAAATGAAAATGGTGCGTCAAAATGTTTAAATAGTAAATAAGTGATGTAAACGATGTTATTTGGGTACAAAAATGATTTTCCTTTCGAGGAAAATGCATATTTTTTAATTTGATATGAGCTTTAATTTGATATATTATAATATTCGTTTCGATACCCCAGTCAAAAGTTATCTCTATTGAAAGTTGTAACTCATATTTACCAAATGTGTTGTTGATTTTGAAAATGTGAACAACATTCATTTTCTTTTTTCTCTTCTCTATTTTTTTCAATAAGAGAGATTCATTGAAAATATAAATAAACAAACCTAGGTTGGCACCAATATCCCCTTTATAGCTCTATTGAATTAAACCTGAAGTAAGTAAAATGAAATGCTGCGTAAAAAACTTTAAACACTTAATAAATGATGTAAACGATGTTATTTGGGTACAAAACGATTTTTTTCGAGCGTGACCAATGCATATTGTGTAATTTGATACGAGCATCCATTTAATAAATTATAAAATTCTTTTCGATACCCGAGTAAAAAGTTATCTCCGTTGAAAATTGTTACTCTTATTTACCAAATGTTTTCTTTGTTTTTGAAAATGTTAACGACATCTCCGTTCTTTTTTACTACTCAATATTTTTTCAATAAGAGCGATTGATTGAAAATCTAAAAAAACAAACCTAGATCGGTACCAATATCTCCTTTATAGCTCTATTGAATTAAACCAGACGTAAGTAAAATGAAAATAGTGCGTCAAAAACTATAAACAGTAAATAAGTGATGTAAACGATGTTATTTGGGTACAAAGATGATTTTCCTTTCGAGGAAAATGCATATTGTTTAATTTGATATATTATAATATTCGTTTCGATACCCCAGTCAAAAGTCATCTCCGTTGAAAGTTGTAACTCATATTTACCAAATGTGTTTTTGATTTTGAAAATGTGAACAACATTCGTTTCCTTTTTTCTCTTCTCTATTTTTTTCAATAAGAGATATTCATTGAAAATATAAATAATCAAAACTAGGTCGGCACCAATATCTCCTTTATAGCTCTATTGAATTAAACCTGAAGTAAGTAAAATGAAAATGCTGCGTAAAAAACTTTAAACACTAAATAAATTATGTAAACGATGTTATTTGGGTACGACAACGATTTTTTTCTTGCGTGACTAATGCATATTGTGTAATTTGATACGAGCATCCATTTGATAAATTATAAAATTCGTTTCGATACCCAAGTAAAACGTTATCTCCGTTGAAAGTTGTTACTCTTATTTACCAAATGTTTTTTTGTTTTTCAAAATGTGAACAACATCTCCGTTCTTTTTTTCTACTCAATATTTTTTCAATAAGAGAGATTGATTGAAAATATAAAAAAACAAACCTAGATCAGCACCAATATCTCCTTTATAGCTCTATTGAATTAAACCGGAAGTAAGTAAAATGAAAATGCTGCGTCAAAAACTTTAAATAGTAAATAAGTGATGTAAACGATGTTATTTGGGTACAAAAATGATTTTCCTTTCGAGGAAAATGCATATTGTTTAATTTGATATGAGCTTTAATTTGATATATTATAATATTCGTTTCGATACCCCAGTCAAAAGTTATCTCCGTTGAAAGTTGTAACTCATATTTACCAAATGTGTTTTCTATTTTGAAAATGTGAACCACATTCATTTTCTTTTTTCTCTTCTCTATTTTTTTCAATAAGAGAGATTCATGGAAAATATAAATAAATAAACCTAGGTCGGCACCAATATCTCCTTTATAGCTCTATTGAATTAAACCGGAAGTAAGTAAAATGAAAATGGTCCGTCAAAATCTTTAAACACTAAATAAGTGATGTAAACGATGTTATTTGGGTACAAAAACGATTTTTTTTCTTGCGAGACCAATGCATATTGTGTAATTTGATACGAGCTTCCATTTAATAAATTATCAAATTCGTTTCGATACCCGAGTAAAACGTTATCTCCGTTGAAAGTTGTTACTCTTTTTTACCAAATGTTTTTTTGTTTTTCAAAATGTGAACAAAATCTCCGTTCTTTTTTTCTACTCCATATTTTTTCAATAAGAGAGATTGATTGAAAATATAAATAAACAAACCTTGATCGGCACCAATATCTCCTTTATAGCACTATTGAATTAAACTGGAAGTAAGTAAAATGAAAATTGTGGGTCAAAAACTTTAAACAGTAAATAAGTGATGTGAACGATGTTATTTGTGTACAAAAATGATTTTTCTTTCGAGGAAAATGCATATAGTTTAATTTTATACGAGCTTTAATTTGATATATTATAATATTCGTTTGATACCCCAGTCAAAAGTTATGTCCGTTGAAAGTTGTAACTCATATTTACCAAATGTGTTTTTTATTTTGAAAATTTGAACAACATTCCCCTTCTTTTCCTCTTCTCTATTTTTTTTTGGAAAAATAGAGATTGAATGAAAATATAAATAAAGAAAACCCAAGGTCGGCACTAGTATCTCCTTTATAGCTCTCTTGAATTAAACCGGAAGTAAGTAAAATTAAAATGGTGCGTCAAAATATTTAAACACTAAATAAGTGATGTAAACGATGTTATTTGGGTACAAAAACGATTTTTTTGTTGCGATACCAATGCATATTGTGTAATTTGATATGAGCTTCCATTTAATAAATTATAATATTCGTTTCGATACCCGAGTAAAAGTTTATCTCCGTTGAAAGTTGTTACTCTTTTTTACCAAATGTTTTTTTGTTTTTGAAAATATGAACAAAATCTCCGTTCTTTTTTTCTACTCAATATTTTTTCAATAAGAGAGATTGATTGAAAATATAAATAAACAAACCTTTATCGGCACCAATATCTCCTTTATAGCTCTATTGAATTAAACCGGAAGTAAGTAAAATGAAAATGGTGTGTCAAAAACTTTAAACAGTAAATAAGTGAGGTAAACGATGTTATTTGGGTACAAAAATGATTTTCCTTTCTAGGAAAATGCATATTGTTTAATTTGATACAAGATTTAATTTGATATATTATAATATTCGTTTCGATACCCCAGTCAAAAGATATCTCCGTTGAAAGTTGTAACTCATATTTACCAAATGTGTTTTCTATTTTGAAAATGTGAACCACATTCATTTTCTTTTTCTCTTCTCTCTTTTTTTTGAATAATAGAGGTTGATTGAAAATATAAATAAAGAAAACGCTAGGTCGGCACCAATATCTCCTTCATAGCTCTCTTCAATTAAACCGGAAGTAAGTAAAATGAAAATGGTGCATCAAAATCTTTAAACACTAAATAAGTGATGTAAACGATGTTATTTGGGTACAAAAATGATTTTTTTCTTGCGAGACCAATGCATATTGTGTAATTTTATAGGAGCATCCATTTAATAAATTATAAAATTCGTTTCGATACCCGAGTAAAACGTTATCTCTGTTGAAAGTTGTTACTCTTATTTACCAAATGTTTTTTTGTTTTCCAAAATGTGAACAACATCTCCATTCTTTTTTTCTACTCAATATTTTTTCAATAAGAGAGATTGATTGAAAATATAAAAAAACAAACCTAGATCGGCACCAATATCTCCTTTATAGGTCTATTGAATTAAACCGGACGTAAGTAAAATGAAAATAGTGCGTCAAAAACTTTAAACAGTAAATAAGTGATGTAAACGATTTTATTTGGGTACAAAAATGATTTTCCTTTCGAGGAAAATGCATATTGTTTAATTTGATACGAGCTTTAATTTGATATATTATAATATTCGTTTCGATACCCCATTCAAAAGTTATCTCCGTTAAAAGTTGTAACTCATATTTACCAAATGTGTTTTTGATTTTGAAAATATGAACAACATTCCCCTTCTTTTTCTCTTCTCTATTTTTATTTTGAATAATAGAGATTGATTGAAAATATAAATAAAGAAAACCCAAGGTCGGCACCAATATCTCCTTTATAGCTCTCTTGAATTAAACCGGAAGTAAGTAAAATGAAAATGGTGCGTCAAAATCTTTAAACACTAAATAAGTGATGTAAACGATGTTATTTGGGTACAAAAACGATTTTCTTCTTGCGAGACCAATGCATATTGTGTAATTTGATACGAGTTTCCATTTAATAAATTATAATATTCGTTTCGATACCCGAGTAAAACGTTATCTCCGTTGAAAGTTGTTACTCTTTTTTACCAAATGTTTTTTTGTTTTTGAAAAGGTGAACAAAATCTCCGTTCTTTTTTTCTACTCAATATTTTTTCAATAAGAGAGATTGATTGAAAATATAAAAAACCAAACCTAGATCGGCACCAATATCTCCTTTATAGCTCTATTGAATTAAACCGGAAATAAGTAAAATGAAAATGCTGCGTCAAAAACTTTAAATAGTAAATAAGTGATGTAAACGATGTTATTTGGGTACAAAAATGATTTTCCTTTCGAGGAAAATGCATATTGTTTAATTTGATATGAGCTTTAATTTGATATATTATAATATTCGTTTCGATACCCCAGTCAAAAGTTATCTCCGTTGAAAGTTGTAACTCATATTTACCAAATGTGTTTTTGATTTTGAAAATGTGAACCACATTCATTTTCTTTTTTCTCTTCTCTATTTTTTTCAATAAGAGAGATTCATGGAAAATATAAATAAATAAACCTAGGTCGGCACCAATATCTCCTTTATAGCTCTATTGAATTAAACCGGAAGTAAGTAAAATGAAAATGGTCCGTCAAAATCTTTAAACACTAAATAAGTGATGTAAACGATGTTATTTGGGTACAAAAACGATTTTTTTTCTTGTGAGACCAATGCATATTGTGTAATTTGATACGAGCTTCCATTTAATAAATTATAAAATTCGTTTCGATACCCGAGTAAAACGTTATCTCCGTTGAAAGTTGTTACTCTTTTTTACCAAATGTTTTTTTGTTTTTCAAAATGTGAACAAAATCTCCGTTCTTTTTTTCTACTCCATATTTTTTCAATAAGAGAGATTGATTGAAAATATAAATAAACAAACCTTGATCGGCACCAATATCTCGTTTATAGCACTATTGAATTAAATCGGAAGTAAGTAAAATGAAAATTGTGGGTCAAAAACTTTAAACAGTAAATAAGTGATGTGAACGATGTTATTTGTGTACAAAAATGATTTTTATTTCGAGGAAAATGCATATAGTTTAATTTTATATGAGCTTTAATTTGATATATTATAATATTCGTTTGATACCCCAGTCAAAAGTTATCTCCGTTGAAAGTTGTAACTCATATTTACCAAATGTGTTTTTTATTTTGAAAATTTAAACAACATTCCCCTTCTTTTCCTCTTCTCTATTTTTTTTGGAATAATAGAGATTGAATGAAAATATAAATAAAGAAAACCCAAGGTCGGCACTAGTATCTCCGTTATAGCTCTCTTGAATTAAACCGGAAGTAAGTAAAATTAAAATGGTGCGTCAAAATATTTAAACACTAAATAAGTGATGTAAACGATGTTATTTGGTTACAAAAACGATTTTTTTGTTGCGATACCAATGCATATTGTGGAATTTGATATGAGCTTCCATTTAATAAATTATAATATTCGTTTCGATACCCGAGTAAAAGTTTATCTCCGTTGAAAGTTGTTACTCTTTTTTACCAAATGTTTTTTTGTTTTTGAAAATATGAACAAAATCTCCGTTCTTTTTTTCTACTCAATATTTTTTCAATAAGAGAGATTGATTGAAAATATAAATAAACAAACCTTTATCGGCACCAATATCTCCTTTATAGCTCTATTGAATTAAACCGGAAGTAAGTAAAATGAAAATGGTGTGTCAAAAACTTTAAACAGTAAATAAGTGAGGTAAACGATGTTATTTGGGTACAAAAATGATTTTCCTTTCTAGGAAAATGCATATTGTTTAATTTGATACAAGATTTAATTTGATATATTATAATATTCGTTTCGATACCCCAGTCAAAAGATATCTCCGTTGAAAGTTGTAACTCATATTTACCAAATGTGTTTTCTATTTTGAAAATGTGAACCACATTCATTTTCTTTTTCTCTTCTCTCTTTTTTTTGAATAATAGAGGTTGATTGAAAATATAAATAAAGAAAACGCTAGGTCGGCACCAATATCTCCTTCATAGCTCTCTTCAATTAAACCGGAAGTAAGTAAAATGAAAATGGTGCGTCAAAATCTTTAAACACTAAATAAGTGATGTAAACGATGTTATTTGGGTACAAAAATGATTTTTTTCTTGCGAGACCAATGCATATTGTGTAATTTTATAGGAGCATCCATTTAATAAATTATAAAATTCGTTTCGATACCCGAGTAAAATGTTATCTCTGTTGAAAGTTGTTACTCTTATTTACCAAATGTTTTTTTGTTTTCCAAAATGTGAACAACATCTCCGTTCTTTTTTTCTACTCAATATTTTTTCAATAAGAGAGATTGATTGAAAATATAAAAAAACAAACCTAGATCGGCACCAATATCTCCTTTATAGGTCTATTGAATTAAACCGGACGTAAGTAAAATGAAAATAGTGCGTCAAAAACTTTAAACAGTAAATAAGTGATGTAAACGATTTTATTTGGGTACAAAAATGATTTTCCTTTCGAGGAAAATGCATATTGTTTAATTTGATACGAGCTTTAATTTGATATATTATAATATTCGTTTCGATACCCCATTCAAAAGTTATCTCCGTTAAAAGTTGTAACTCATATTTACCAAATGTGTTTTTGATTTTGAAAATATGAACAACATTCCCCTTCTTTTTCTCTTCTCTATTTTTATTTTGAATAATAGAGATTGATTGAAAATATAAATAAAGAAAACCCAAGGTCGGCACCAATATCTCCTTCATAGCTCTCTTCAATTAAACCGGAAGTAAGTAAAATGAAAATGGTGCGTCAAAATCTTTAAACACTAAATAAGTGATGTAAAAGATGTTATTTGGGTACAAAAATGATTTTTTTCTTGCGAGACCAATGCATATTGTGTAATTTGATACGAGCATCCATTTAATAAATTATAAAATTCGTTTCGATACCCGAGTAAAACGTTATCTCCGTTGAAAGTTGTTACTCTTTTTTACCAAATGTTTTTTTGTTTTTGAAAAGGTGAACAAAATCTCCGTTCTTTTTTTCTACTCAATATTTTTTCAATAAGAGAGATTGATTGAAAATATAAAAAACCAAACCTAGATCGGCACCAATATCTCCTTTATAGCTCTATTGAATTAAACCGGAAATAAGTAAAATGAAAATGCTGCGTCAAAAACTTTAAATAGTAAATAAGTGATGTAAACGATGTTATTTGGGTACAAAAATGATTTTCCTTTCGAGGAAAATGCATATTGTTTAATTTGATATGAGCTTTAATTTGATATATTATAATATTCGTTTCGATACCCCAGTCAAAAGTTATCTCCGTTGAAAGTTGTAACTCATATTTACCAAATGTGTTTTTGATTTTGAAAATGTGAACCACATTCATTTTCTTTTTTCTCTTCTCTATTTTTTTCAATAAGAGAGATTCATGGAAAATATAAATAAATAAACCTAGGTCGGCACCAATATCTCCTTTATAGCTCTATTGAATTAAACCGGAAGTAAGTAAAATGAAAATGGTCCGTCAAAATCTTTAAACACTAAATAAGTGATGTAAACGATGTTATTTGGGTACAAAAACGATTTTTTTTCTTGCGAGACCAATGCATATTGTGTAATTTGATACGAGCTTCCATTTAATAAATTATAAAATTCGTTTCGATACCCGAGTAAAACGTTATCTCCGTTGAAAGTTGTTACTCTTTTTTACCAAATGTTTTTTTGTTTTTCAAAATGTGAACAAAATCTCCGTTCTTTTTTTCTACTCCATATTTTTTCAATAAGAGAGATTGATTGAAAATATAAATAAACAAACCTTGATCGGCACCAATATCTCCTTTATAGCACTATTGAATTAAATCGGAAGTAAGTAAAATGAAAATTGTGGGTCAAAAACTTTAAACAGTAAATAAGTGATGTGAACGATGTTATTTGTGTACAAAAATGATTTTTATTTCGAGGAAAATGCATATAGTTTAATTTTATATGAGCTTTAATTTGATATATTATAATATTCGTTTGATACCCCAGTCAAAAGTTATCTCCGTTGAAAGTTGTAACTCATATTTACCAAATGTGTTTTTTATTTTGAAAATTTAAACAACATTCCCCTTCTTTTCCTCTTCTCTATTTTTTTTGGAATAATAGAGATTGAATGAAAATATAAATAAAGAAAACCCAAGGTCGGCACTAGTATCTCCTTTATAGCTCTCTTGAATTAAACCGGAAGTAAGTAAAATTAAAATGGTGCGTCAAAATATTTAAACACTAAATAAGTGATGTAAACGATGTTATTTGGTTACAAAAACGATTTTTTTGTTGCGATACCAATGCATATTGTGGAATTTGATATGAGCTTCCATTTAATAAATTATAATATTCGTTTCGATACCCGAGTAAAAGTTTATCTCCGTTGAAAGTTGTTACTCTTTTTTACCAAATGTTTTTTTGTTTTTGAAAATATGAACAAAATCTCCGTTCTTTTTTTCTACTCAATATTTTTTCAATAAGAGAGATTGATTGAAAATATAAATAAACAAACCTTTATCGGCACCAATATCTCCTTTATAGCTCTATTGAATTAAACCGGAAGTAAGTAAAATGAAAATGGTGTGTCAAAAACTTTAAACAGTAAATAAGTGAGGTAAACGATGTTATTTGGGTACAAAAATGATTTTCCTTTCTAGGAAAATGCATATTGTTTAATTTGATACAAGATTTAATTTGATATATTATAATATTCGTTTCGATACCCCAGTCAAAAGATATCTCCGTTGAAAGTTGTAACTCATATTTACCAAATGTGTTTTCTATTTTGAAAATGTGAACCACATTCATTTTCTTTTTCTCTTCTCTCTTTTTTTTGAATAATAGAGGTTGATTGAAAATATAAATAAAGAAAACGCTAGGTCGGCACCAATATCTCCTTCATAGCTCTCTTCAATTAAACCGGAAGTAAGTAAAATGAAAATGGTGCGTCAAAATCTTTAAACACTAAATAAGTGATGTAAACGATGTTATTTGGGTACAAAAATGATTTTTTTCTTGCGAGACCAATGCATATTGTGTAATTTTATAGGAGCATCCATTTAATAAATTATAAAATTCGTTTCGATACCCGAGTAAAATGTTATCTCTGTTGAAAGTTGTTACTCTTATTTACCAAATGTTTTTTTGTTTTCCAAAATGTGAACAACATCTCCGTTCTTTTTTTCTACTCAATATTTTTTCAATAAGAGAGATTGATTGAAAATATAAAAAAACAAACCTAGATCGGCACCAATATCTCCTTTATAGGTCTATTGAATTAAACCGGACGTAAGTAAAATGAAAATAGTGCGTCAAAAACTTTAAACAGTAAATAAGTGATGTAAACGATTTTATTTGGGTACAAAAATGATTTTCCTTTCGAGGAAAATGCATATTGTTTAATTTGATACGAGCTTTAATTTGATATATTATAATATTCGTTTCGATACCCCATTCAAAAGTTATCTCCGTTAAAAGTTGTAACTCATATTTACCAAATGTGTTTTTGATTTTGAAAATATGAACAACATTCCCCTTCTTTTTCTCTTCTCTATTTTTATTTTGAATAATAGAGATTGATTGAAAATATAAATAAAGAAAACCCAAGGTCGGCACCAATATCTCCTTTATAGCTCTCTTGAATTAAACCGGAAGTAAGTAAAATGAAAATGGTGCGTCAAAATCTTTAAACACTAAATAAGTGATGTAAACGATGTTATTTGGGTACAAAAACGATTTTCTTCTTGCGAGACCAATGCATATTGTGTAATTTGATACGAGTTTCCATTTAATAAATTATAATATTCGTTTCGATACCCGAGTAAAACGTTATCTCCGTTGAAAGTTGTTACTCTTTTTTACCAAATGTTTTTTTGTTTTTGAAAAGGTGAACAAAATCTCCGTTCTTTTTTTCTACTCAATATTTTTTCAATAAGAGAGATTGATTGAAAATATAAAAAACCAAACCTAGATCGGCACCAATATCTCCTTTATAGCTCTATTGAATTAAACCGGAAATAAGTAAAATGAAAATGCTGCGTCAAAAACTTTAAATAGTAAATAAGTGATGTAAACGATGTTATTTGGGTACAAAAATGATTTTCCTTTCGAGGAAAATGCATATTGTTTAATTTGATATGAGCTTTAATTTGATATATTATAATATTCGTTTCGATACCCCAGTCAAAAGTTA
Source organism: Hippophae tibetana (assembly GCA_037013495.1). NCBI lineage: Eukaryota > Viridiplantae > Streptophyta > Magnoliopsida > Rosales > Elaeagnaceae > Hippophae > Hippophae tibetana. The sequence continues at coordinate 6,105,102 of CM072808.1, read as the reverse complement.
TCTCCGTTGAAAGTTGTAACTCATATTTACCAAATGTGTTTTTGATTTTGAAAATGTGAACCACATTCATTTTCTTTTTTCTCTTCTCTATTTTTTTCAATAAGAGAGATTCATGGAAAATATAAATAAATAAACCTAGGTCGGCACCAATATCTCCTTTATAGCTCTATTGAATTAAACCGGAAGTAAGTAAAATGAAAATGGTCCGTCAAAATCTTTAAACACTAAATAAGTGATGTAAACGATGTTATTTGGGTACAAAAACGATTTTTTTTCTTGTGAGACCAATGCATATTGTGTAATTTGATACGAGCTTCCATTTAATAAATTATAAAATTCGTTTCGATACCCGAGTAAAACGTTATCTCCGTTGAAAGTTGTTACTCTTTTTTACCAAATGTTTTTTTGTTTTTCAAAATGTGAACAAAATCTCCGTTCTTTTTTTCTACTCCATATTTTTTCAATAAGAGAGATTGATTGAAAATATAAATAAACAAACCTTGATCGGCACCAATATCTCCTTTATAGCACTATTGAATTAAATCGGAAGTAAGTAAAATGAAAATTGTGGGTCAAAAACTTTAAACAGTAAATAAGTGATGTGAACGATGTTATTTGTGTACAAAAATGATTTTTATTTCGAGGAAAATGCATATAGTTTAATTTTATATGAGCTTTAATTTGATATATTATAATATTCGTTTGATACCCCAGTCAAAAGTTATCTCCGTTGAAAGTTGTAACTCATATTTACCAAATGTGTTTTTTATTTTGAAAATTTAAACAACATTCCCCTTCTTTTCCTCTTCTCTATTTTTTTTGGAATAATAGAGATTGAATGAAAATATAAATAAAGAAAACCCAAGGTCGGCACTAGTATCTCCTTTATAGCTCTCTTGAATTAAACCGGAAGTAAGTAAAATTAAAATGGTGCGTCAAAATATTTAAACACTAAATAAGTGATGTAAACGATGTTATTTGGTTACAAAAACGATTTTTTTGTTGCGATACCAATGCATATTGTGGAATTTGATATGAGCTTCCATTTAATAAATTATAATATTCGTTTCGATACCCGAGTAAAAGTTTATCTCCGTTGAAAGTTGTTACTCTTTTTTACCAAATGTTTTTTTGTTTTTGAAAATATGAACAAAATCTCCGTTCTTTTTTTCTACTCAATATTTTTTCAATAAGAGAGATTGATTGAAAATATAAATAAACAAACCTTTATCGGCACCAATATCTCCTTTATAGCTCTATTGAATTAAACCGGAAGTAAGTAAAATGAAAATGGTGCGTCAAAAACTTTAAACAGTAAATAAGTGAGGTAAACGATGTTATTTGGGTACAAAAATGATTTTCCTTTCTAGGAAAATGCATATTGTTTAATTTGATACAAGCTTTAATTTGATATATTATAATATTCGTTTCGATACCCCAGTCAAAAGATATCTCCGTTGAAAGTTGTAACTCATATTTACCAAATGTGTTTTCTATTTTGAAAATGTGAACCACATTCATTTTCTTTTTCTCTTCTCTCTTTTTTTTGAATAATAGAGGTTGATTGAAAATATAAATAAAGAAAACGCTAGGTCGGCACCAATATCTCCTTCATGGCTCTCTTCAATTAAACCGGAAGTAAGTAAAATGAAAATGGTGCGTCAAAATCTTTAAACACTAAATAAGTGATGTAAAAGATGTTATTTGGGTACAAAAATGATTTTTTTCTTGCGAGACCAATGCATATTGTGTAATTTGATACGAGCATCCATTTAATAAATTATAAAATTCGTTTCGATACCCGAGTAAAACGTTATCTCCGTTGAAAGTTGTTACTCTTTTTTACCAAATGTTTTTTTGTTTTTGAAAAGGTGAACAAAATCTCCGTTCTTTTTTTCTACTCAATATTTTTTCAATAAGAGAGATTGATTGAAAATATAAAAAACCAAACCTAGATCGGCACCAATATCTCCTTTATAGCTCTATTGAATTAAACCGGAAATAAGTAAAATGAAAATGCTGCGTCAAAAACTTTAAATAGTAAATAAGTGATGTAAACGATGTTATTTGGGTACAAAAATGATTTTCCTTTCGAGGAAAATGCATATTGTTTAATTTGATATGAGCTTTAATTTGATATATTATAATATTCGTTTCGATACCCCAGTCAAAAGTTATCTCCGTTGAAAGTTGTAACTCATATTTACCAAATGTGTTTTTGATTTTGAAAATGTGAACCACATTCATTTTCTTTTTTCTCTTCTCTATTTTTTTCAATAAGAGAGATTCATGGAAAATATAAATAAATAAACCTAGGTCGGCACCAATATCTCCTTTATAGCTCTATTGAATTAAACCGGAAGTAAGTAAAATGAAAATGGTCCGTCAAAATCTTTAAACACTAAATAAGTGATGTAAACGATGTTATTTGGGTACAAAAACGATTTTTTTTCTTGCGAGACCAATGCATATTGTGTAATTTGATAGGAGCTTCCATTTAATAAATTATAAAATTCGTTTCGATACCCGAGTAAAACGTTATCTCCGTTGAAAGTTGTTACTCTTTTTTACCAAATGTTTTTTTGTTTTTCAAAATGTGAACAAAATCTCCGTTCTTTTTTTCTACTCCATATTTTTTCAATAAGAGAGATTGATTGAAAATATAAATAAACAAACCTTGATCGGCACCAATATCTCCTTTATAGCACTATTGAATTAAATCGGAAGTAAGTAAAATGAAAATTGTGGGTCAAAAACTTTAAACAGTAAATAAGTGATGTGAACGATGTTATTTGTATACAAAAATGATTTTTATTTCGAGGAAAATGCATATAGTTTAATTTTATATGAGCTTTAATTTGATATATTATAATATTCGTTTGATACCCCAGTCAAAAGTTATCTCCGTTGAAAGTTGTAACTCATATTTACCAAATGTGTTTTTTATTTTGAAAATTTAAACAACATTCCCCTTCTTTTCCTCTTCTCTATTTTTTTTGGAATAATAGAGATTGAATGAAAATATAAATAAAGAAAACCCAAGGTCGGCACTAGTATCTCCTTTATAGCTCTCTTTAATTAAACCGGAAGTAAGTAAAATTAAAATGGTGCGTCAAAATATTTAAACACTAAATAAGTGATGTAAACGATGTTATTTGGTTACAAAAACGATTTTTTTGTTGCGATACCAATGCATATTGTGTAATTTGATATGAGCTTCCATTTAATAAATTATAATATTCGTTTCGATACCCGAGTAAAAGTTTATCTCCGTTGAAAGTTGTTACTCTTTTTTACCAAATGTTTTTTTGTTTTTGAAAATATGAACAAAATCTCCGTTCTTTTTTTCTACTCAATATTTTTTCAATAAGAGAGATTGATTGAAAATATAAATAAACAAACCTTTATCGGCACCAATATCTCCTTTATAGCTCTATTGAATTAAACCGGAAGTAAGTAAAATGAAAATGGTGCGTCAAAAACTTTAAACAGTAAATAAGTGAGGTAAACGATGTTATTTGGGTACAAAAATGATTTTCCTTTCTAGGAAAATGCATATTGTTTAATTTGATACAAGCTTTAATTTGATATATTATAATATTCGTTTCGATACCCCAGTCAAAAGATATCTCCGTTGAAAGTTGTAACTCATATTTACCAAATGTGTTTTCTATTTTGAAAATGTGAACCACATTCATTTTCTTTTTCTCTTCTCTCTTTTTTTTGAATAATAGAGGTTGATTGAAAATATAAATAAAGAAAACGCTAGGTCGGCACCAATATCTCCTTCATGGCTCTCTTCAATTAAACCGGAAGTAAGTAAAATGAAAATGGTGCGTCAAAATCTTTAAACACTAAATAAGTGATGTAAAAGATGTTATTTGGGTACAAAAATGATTTTTTTCTTGCGAGACCAATGCATATTGTGTAATTTGATACGAGCATCCATTTAATAAATTATAAAATTCGTTTCGATACCCGAGTAAAACGTTATCTCCGTTGAAAGTTGTTACTCTTATTTACCAAATGTTTTTTTGTTTTCCAAAATGTGAACAACATCTCCGTTCTTTTTTTCTACTCAATATTTTTTCAATAAGAGAGATTGATTGAAAATATAAAAAAACAAACCTAGATCGGCACCAATATCTCCTTTATAGCACTATTGAATTAAATCGGAAGTAAGTAAAATGAAAATTGTGGGTCAAAAACTTTAAACAGTAAATAAGTGATGTGAACGATGTTATTTGTGTACAAAAATGATTTTTATTTCGAGGAAAATGCATATAGTTTAATTTTATATGAGCTTTAATTTGATATATTATAATATTCGTTTGATACCCCAGTCAAAAGTTATCTCCGTTGAAAGTTGTAACTCATATTTACCAAATGTGTTTTTTATTTTGAAAATTTAAACAACATTCCCCTTCTTTTCCTCTTCTCTATTTTTTTTGGAATAATAGAGATTGAATGAAAATATAAATAAAGAAAACCCAAGGTCGGCACTAGTATCTCCTTTATAGCTCTATTGAATTAAACCGGAAGTAAGTAAAATGAAAATGGTCCGTCAAAATCTTTAAACACTAAATAAGTGATGTAAACGATGTTATTTGGGTACAAAAACGATTTTTTTTCTTGCGAGACCAATGCATATTGTGTAATTTGATACGAGCTTCCATTTAATAAATTATCAAATTCGTTTCGATACCCGAGTAAAACGTTATCTCCGTTGAAAGTTGTTACTCTTTTTTACCAAATGTTTTTTTGTTTTTCAAAATGTGAACAAAATCTCCGTTCTTTTTTTCTACTCCATATTTTTTCAATAAGAGAGATTGATTGAAAATATAAATAAACAAACCTTGATCGGCACCAATATCTCCTTTATAGCACTATTGAATTAAACTGGAAGTAAGTAAAATGAAAATTGTGGGTCAAAAACTTTAAACAGTAAATAAGTGATGTGAACGATGTTATTTGTGTACAAAAATGATTTTTCTTTCGAGGAAAATGCATATAGTTTAATTTTATACGAGCTTTAATTTGATATATTATAATATTCGTTTGATACCCCAGTCAAAAGTTATGTCCGTTGAAAGTTGTAACTCATATTTACCAAATGTGTTTTTTATTTTGAAAATTTGAACAACATTCCCCTTCTTTTCCTCTTCTCTATTTTTTTTTGGAAAAATAGAGATTGAATGAAAATATAAATAAAGAAAACCCAAGGTCGGCACTAGTATCTCCTTTATAGCTCTCTTGAATTAAACCGGAAGTAAGTAAAATTAAAATGGTGCGTCAAAATATTTAAACACTAAATAAGTGATGTAAACGATGTTATTTGGGTACAAAAACGATTTTTTTGTTGCGATACCAATGCATATTGTGTAATTTGATATGAGCTTCCATTTAATAAATTATAATATTCGTTTCGATACCCGAGTAAAAGTTTATCTCCGTTGAAAGTTGTTACTCTTTTTTACCAAATGTTTTTTTGTTTTTGAAAATATGAACAAAATCTCCGTTCTTTTTTTCTACTCAATATTTTTTCAATAAGAGAGATTGATTGAAAATATAAATAAACAAACCTTTATCGGCACCAATATCTCCTTTATAGCTCTATTGAATTAAACCGGAAGTAAGTAAAATGAAAATGGTGTGTCAAAAACTTTAAACAGTAAATAAGTGAGGTAAACGATGTTATTTGGGTAGAAAAATGATTTTCCTTTCTAGGAAAATGCATATTGTTTAATTTGATACAAGATTTAATTTGATATATTATAATATTCGTTTCGATACCCCAGTCAAAAGATATCTCCGTTGAAAGTTGTAACTCATATTTACCAAATGTGTTTTCTATTTTGAAAATGTGAACCACATTCATTTTCTTTTTCTCTTCTCTCTTTTTTTTGAATAATAGAGGTTGATTGAAAATATAAATAAAGAAAACGCTAGGTCGGCACCAATATCTCCTTCATAGCTCTCTTCAATTAAACCGGAAGTAAGTAAAATGAAAATGGTGCGTCAAAATCTTTAAACACTAAATAAGTGATGTAAACGATGTTATTTGGGTACAAAAATGATTTTTTTCTTGCGAGACCAATGCATATTGTGTAATTTTATACGAGCATCCATTTAATAAATTATAAAATTCGTTTCGATACCCGAGTAAAACGTTATCTCTGTTGAAAGTTGTTACTCTTATTTACCAAATGTTTTTTTGTTTTCCAAAATGTGAACAACATCTCCGTTCTTTTTTTCTACTCAATATTTTTTCAATAAGAGAGATTGATTGAAAATATAAAAAAACAAACCTAGATCGGCACCAATATCTCCTTTATAGGTCTATTGAATTAAACCGGACGTAAGTAAAATGAAAATAGTGCGTCAAAAACTTTAAACAGTAAATAAGTGATGTAAACGATTTTATTTGGGTACAAAAATGATTTTCCTTTCGAGGAAAATGCATATTGTTTAATTTGATACGAGCTTTAATTTGATATATTATAATATTCGTTTCGATACCCCATTCAAAAGTTATCTCCGTTAAAAGTTGTAACTCATATTTACCAAATGTGTTTTTGATTTTGAAAATATGAACAACATTCCCCTTCTTTTTCTCTTCTCTATTTTTATTTTGAATAATAGAGATTGATTGAAAATATAAATAAAGAAAACCCAAGGTCGGCACCAATATCTCCTTTATAGCTCTCTTGAATTAAACCGGAAGTAAGTAAAATGAAAATGGTGCGTCAAAATCTTTAAACACTAAATAAGTGATGTAAACGATGTTATTTGGGTACAAAAACGATTTTCTTCTTGCGAGACCAATGCATATTGTGTAATTTGATACGAGTTTCCATTTAATAAATTATAATATTCGTTTCGATACCCGAGTAAAACGTTATCTCCGTTGAAAGTTGTTACTCTTTTTTACCAAATGTTTTTTTGTTTTTGAAAAGGTGAACAAAATCTCCGTTCTTTTTTTCTACTCAATATTTTTTCAATAAGAGAGATTGATTGAAAATATAAAAAACCAAACCTAGATCGGCACCAATATCTCCTTTATAGCTCTATTGAATTAAACCGGAAATAAGTAAAATGAAAATGCTGCGTCAAAAACTTTAAATAGTAAATAAGTGATGTAAACGATGTTATTTGGGTACAAAAATGATTTTCCTTTCGAGGAAAATGCATATTGTTTAATTTGATATGAGCTTTAATTTGATATATTATAATATTCGTTTCGATACCCCAGTCAAAAGTTATCTCCGTTGAAAGTTGTAACTCATATTTACCAAATGTGTTTTTGATTTTGAAAATGTGAACCACATTCATTTTCTTTTTTCTCTTCTCTATTTTTTTCAATAAGAGAGATTCATGGAAAATATAAATAAATAAACCTAGGTCGGCACCAATATCTCCTTTATAGCTCTATTGAATTAAACCGGAAGTAAGTAAAATGAAAATGGTCCGTCAAAATCTTTAAACACTAAATAAGTGATGTAAACGATGTTATTTGGGTACAAAAACGATTTTTTTTCTTGCGAGACCAATGCATATTGTGTAATTTGATACGAGCTTCCATTTAATAAATTATAAAATTCGTTTCGATACCCGAGTAAAACGTTATCTCCGTTGAAAGTTGTTACTCTTTTTTACCAAATGTTTTTTTGTTTTTCAAAATGTGAACAAAATCTCCGTTCTTTTTTTCTACTCCATATTTTTTCAATAAGAGAGATTGATTGAAAATATAAATAAACAAACCTTGATCGGCACCAATATCTCCTTTATAGCACTATTGAATTAAATCGGAAGTAAGTAAAATGAAAATTGTGGGTCAAAAACTTTAAACAGTAAATAAGTGATGTGAACGATGTTATTTGTGTACAAAAATGATTTTTATTTCGAGGAAAATGCATATAGTTTAATTTTATATGAGCTTTAATTTGATATATTATAATATTCGTTTGATACCCCAGTCAAAAGTTATCTCCGTTGAAAGTTGTAACTCATATTTACCAAATGTGTTTTTTATTTTGAAAATTTAAACAACATTCCCCTTCTTTTCCTCTTCTCTATTTTTTTTGGAATAATAGAGATTGAATGAAAATATAAATAAAGAAAACCCAAGGTCGGCACTAGTATCTCCTTTATAGCTCTCTTGAATTAAACCGGAAGTAAGTAAAATTAAAATGGTGCGTCAAAATATTTAAACACTAAATAAGTGATGTAAACGATGTTATTTGGTTACAAAAACGATTTTTTTGTTGCGATACCAATGCATATTGTGGAATTTGATATGAGCTTCCATTTAATAAATTATAATATTCGTTTCGATACCCGAGTAAAAGTTTATCTCCGTTGAAAGTTGTTACTCTTTTTTACCAAATGTTTTTTTGTTTTTGAAAATATGAACAAAATCTCCGTTCTTTTTTTCTACTCAATATTTTTTCAATAAGAGAGATTGATTGAAAATATAAATAAACAAACCTTTATCGGCACCAATATCTCCTTTATAGCTCTATTGAATTAAACCGGAAGTAAGTAAAATGAAAATGGTGTGTCAAAAACTTTAAACAGTAAATAAGTGAGGTAAACGATGTTATTTGGGTACAAAAATGATTTTCCTTTCTAGGAAAATGCATATTGTTTAATTTGATACAAGATTTAATTTGATATATTATAATATTCGTTTCGATACCCCAGTCAAAAGATATCTCCGTTGAAAGTTGTAACTCATATTTACCAAATGTGTTTTCTATTTTGAAAATGTGAACCACATTCATTTTCTTTTTCTCTTCTCTCTTTTTTTTGAATAATAGAGGTTGATTGAAAATATAAATAAAGAAAACGCTAGGTCGGCACCAATATCTCCTTCATAGCTCTCTTCAATTAAACCGGAAGTAAGTAAAATGAAAATGGTGCGTCAAAATCTTTAAACACTAAATAAGTGATGTAAAAGATGTTATTTGGGTACAAAAATGATTTTTTTCTTGCGAGACCAATGCATATTGTGTAATTTGATACGAGCATCCATTTAATAAATTATAAAATTCGTTTCGATACCCGAGTAAAACGTTATCTCCGTTGAAAGTTGTTACTCTTTTTTACCAAATGTTTTTTTGTTTTTGAAAAGGTGAACAAAATCTCCGTTCTTTTTTTCTACTCAATATTTTTTCAATAAGAGAGATTGATTGAAAATATAAAAAACCAAACCTAGATCGGCACCAATATCTCCTTTATAGCTCTATTGAATTAAACCGGAAATAAGTAAAATGAAAATGCTGCGTCAAAAACTTTAAATAGTAAATAAGTGATGTAAACGATGTTATTTGGGTACAAAAATGATTTTCCTTTCGAGGAAAATGCATATTGTTTAATTTGATATGAGCTTTAATTTGATATATTATAATATTCGTTTCGATACCCCAGTCAAAAGTTATCTCCGTTGAAAGTTGTAACTCATATTTACCAAATGTGTTTTTGATTTTGAAAATGTGAACCACATTCATTTTCTTTTTTCTCTTCTCTATTTTTTTCAATAAGAGAGATTCATGGAAAATATAAATAAATAAACCTAGGTCGGCACCAATATCTCCTTTATAGCTCTATTGAATTAAACCGGAAGTAAGTAAAATGAAAATGGTCCGTCAAAATCTTTAAACACTAAATAAGTGATGTAAACGATGTTATTTGGGTACAAAAACGATTTTTTTTCTTGCGAGACCAATGCATATTGTGTAATTTGATACGAGCTTCCATTTAATAAATTATAAAATTCGTTTCGATACCCGAGTAAAACGTTATCTCCGTTGAAAGTTGTTACTCTTTTTTACCAAATGTTTTTTTGTTTTTCAAAATGTGAACAAAATCTCCGTTCTTTTTTTCTACTCCATATTTTTTCAATAAGAGAGATTGATTGAAAATATAAATAAACAAACCTTGATCGGCACCAATATCTCCTTTATAGCACTATTGAATTAAATCGGAAGTAAGTAAAATGAAAATTGTGGGTCAAAAACTTTAAACAGTAAATAAGTGATGTGAACGATGTTATTTGTGTACAAAAATGATTTTTATTTCGAGGAAAATGCATATAGTTTAATTTTATATGAGCTTTAATTTGATATATTATAATATTCGTTTGATACCCCAGTCAAAAGTTATCTCCGTTGAAAGTTGTAACTCATATTTACCAAATGTGTTTTTTATTTTGAAAATTTAAACAACATTCCCCTTCTTTTCCTCTTCTCTATTTTTTTTGGAATAATAGAGATTGAATGAAAATATAAATAAAGAAAACCCAAGGTCGGCACTAGTATCTCCTTTATAGCTCTCTTGAATTAAACCGGAAGTAAGTAAAATTAAAATGGTGCGTCAAAATATTTAAACACTAAATAAGTGATGTAAACGATGTTATTTGGTTACAAAAACGATTTTTTTGTTGCGATACCAATGCATATTGTGTAATTTGATATGAGCTTCCATTTAATAAATTATAATATTCGTTTCGATACCCGAGTAAAAGTTTATCTCCGTTGAAAGTTGTTACTCTTTTTTACCAAATGTTTTTTTGTTTTTGAAAATATGAACAAAATCTCCGTTCTTTTTTTCTACTCAATATTTTTTCAATAAGAGAGATTGATTGAAAATATAAATAAACAAACCTTTATCGGCACCAATATCTCCTTTATAGCTCTATTGAATTAAACCGGAAGTAAGTAAAATGAAAATGGTGTGTCAAAAACTTTAAACAGTAAATAAGTGAGGTAAACGATGTTATTTGGGTACAAAAATGATTTTCCTTTCTAGGAAAATGCATATTGTTTAATTTGATACAAGATTTAATTTGATATATTATAATATTCGTTTCGATACCCCAGTCAAAAGATATCTCCGTTGAAAGTTGTAACTCATATTTACCAAATGTGTTTTCTATTTTGAAAATGTGAACCACATTCATTTTCTTTTTCTCTTCTCTCTTTTTTTTGAATAATAGAGGTTGATTGAAAATATAAATAAAGAAAACGCTAGGTCGGCACCAATATCTCCTTCATAGCTCTCTTCAATTAAACCGGAAGTAAGTAAAATGAAAATGGTGCGTCAAAATCTTTAAACACTAAATAAGTGATGTAAAAGATGTTATTTGGGTACAAAAATGATTTTTTTCTTGCGAGACCAATGCATATTGTGTAATTTGATACGAGCATCCATTTAATAAATTATAAAATTCGTTTCGATACCCGAGTAAAACGTTATCTCCGTTGAAAGTTGTTACTCTTTTTTACCAAATGTTTTTTTGTTTTTGAAAAGGTGAACAAAATCTCCGTTCTTTTTTTCTACTCAATATTTTTTCAATAAGAGAGATTGATTGAAAATATAAAAAACCAAACCTAGATCGGCACCAATATCTCCTTTATAGCTCTATTGAATTAAACCGGAAATAAGTAAAATGAAAATGCTGCGTCAAAAACTTTAAATAGTAAATAAGTGATGTAAACGATGTTATTTGGGTACAAAAATGATTTTCCTTTCGAGGAAAATGCATATTGTTTAATTTGATATGAGCTTTAATTTGATATATTATAATATTCATTTCGATACCCCAGTCAAAAGTTATCTCCGTTGAAAGTTGTAACTCATATTTACCAAATGTGTTTTTGATTTTGAAAATGTGAACCACATTCATTTTCTTTTTTCTCTTCTCTATTTTTTTCAATAAGAGAGATTCATGGAAAATATAAATAAATAAACCTAGGTCGGCACCAATATCTCCTTTATAGCTCTATTGAATTAAACCGGAAGTAAGTAAAATGAAAATGGTCCGTCAAAATCTTTAAACACTAAATAAGTGATGTAAACGATGTTATTTGGGTACAAAAACGATTTTTTTTCTTGCGAGACCAATGCATATTGTGTAATTTGATACGAGCTTCCATTTAATAAATTATAAAATTCGTTTCGATACCCGAGTAAAACGTTATCTCCGTTGAAAGTTGTTACTCTTTTTTACCAAATGTTTTTTTGTTTTTCAAAATGTGAACAAAATCTCCGTTCTTTTTTTCTACTCCATATTTTTTCAATAAGAGAGATTGATTGAAAATATAAATAAACAAACCTTGATCGGCACCAATATCTCCTTTATAGCACTATTGAATTAAATCGGAAGTAAGTAAAATGAAAATTGTGGGTCAAAAACTTTAAACAGTAAATAAGTGATGTGAACGATGTTATTTGTGTACAAAAATGATTTTTATTTCGAGGAAAATGCATATAGTTTAATTTTATATGAGCTTTAATTTGATATATTATAATATTCGTTTGATACCCCAGTCAAAAGTTATCTCCGTTGAAAGTTGTAACTCATATTTACCAAATGTGTTTTTTATTTTGAAAATTTAAACAACATTCCCCTTCTTTTCCTCTTCTCTATTTTTTTTGGAATAATAGAGATTGAATGAAAATATAAATAAAGAAAACCCAAGGTCGGCACTAGTATCTCCTTTATAGCTCTATTGAATTAAACCGGAAGTAAGTAAAATGAAAATGGTCCGTCAAAATCTTTAAACACTAAATAAGTGATGTAAACGATGTTATTTGGGTACAAAAACGATTTTTTTTCTTGCGAGACCAATGCATATTGTGTAATTTGATACGAGCTTCCATTTAATAAATTATCAAATTCGTTTCGATACCCGAGTAAAACGTTATCTCCGTTGAAAGTTGTTACTCTTTTTTACCAAATGTTTTTTTGTTTTTCAAAATGTGAACAAAATCTCCGTTCTTTTTTTCTACTCCATATTTTTTCAATAAGAGATATTGATTGAAAATATAAATAAACAAACCTTGATCGGCACCAATATCTCCTTTATAGCACTATTGAATTAAACTGGAAGTAAGTAAAATGAAAATTGTGGGTCAAAAACTTTAAACAGTAAATAAGTGATGTGAACGATGTTATTTGTGTACAAAAATGATTTTTCTTTCGAGGAAAATGCATATAGTTTAATTTTATACGAGCTTTAATTTGATATATTATAATATTCGTTTGATACCCCAGTCAAAAGTTATGTCCGTTGAAAGTTGTAACTCATATTTACCAAATGTGTTTTTTATTTTGAAAATTTGAACAACATTCCCCTTCTTTTCCTCTTCTCTATTTTTTTTTGGAAAAATAGAGATTGAATGAAAATATAAATAAAGAAAACCCAAGGTCGGCACTAGTATCTCCTTTATAGCTCTCTTGAATTAAACCGGAAGTAAGTAAAATTAAAATGGTGCGTCAAAATATTTAAACACTAAATAAGTGATGTAAACGATGTTATTTGGGTACAAAAACGATTTTTTTGTTGCGATACCAATGCATATTGTGTAATTTGATATGAGCTTCCATTTAATAAATTATAATATTCGTTTCGATACCCGAGTAAAAGTTTATCTCCGTTGAAAGTTGTTACTCTTTTTTACCAAATGTTTTTTTGTTTTTGAAAATATGAACAAAATCTCCGTTCTTTTTTTCTACTCAATATTTTTTCAATAAGAGAGATTGATTGAAAATATAAATAAACAAACCTTTATCGGCACCAATATCTCCTTTATAGCTCTATTGAATTAAACCGGAAGTAAGTAAAATGAAAATGGTGTGTCAAAAACTTTAAACAGTAAATAAGTGAGGTAAACGATGTTATTTGGGTACAAAAATGATTTTCCTTTCTAGGAAAATGCATATTGTTTAATTTGATACAAGATTTAATTTGATATATTATAATATTCGTTTCGATACCCCAGTCAAAAGATATCTCCGTTGAAAGTTGTAACTCATATTTACCAAATGTGTTTTCTATTTTGAAAATGTGAACCACATTCATTTTCTTTTTCTCTTCTCTCTTTTTTTTGAATAATAGAGGTTGATTGAAAATATAAATAAAGAAAACGCTAGGTCGGCACCAATATCTCCTTCATAGCTCTCTTCAATTAAACCGGAAGTAAGTAAAATGAAAATGGTGCGTCAAAATCTTTAAACACTAAATAAGTGATGTAAACGATGTTATTTGGGTACAAAAATGATTTTTTTCTTGCGAGACCAATGCATATTGTGTAATTTGATACGAGCATCCATTTAATAAATTATAAAATTCGTTTCGATACCCGAGTAAAACGTTATCTCCGTTGAAAGTTGTTACTCTTTTTGACCAAATGTTTTTTTGTTTTTGAAAAGGTGAACAAAATCTCCGTTCTTTTTTTCTATTCAATATTTTTTCAATAAGAGAGATTGATTGAAAATATAAAAAACCAAACCTAGATCGGCACCAATATCTCCTTTATAGCTCTATTGAATTAAACCGGAAATAAGTAAAATGAAAATGCTGCGTCAAAAACTTTAAATAGTAAATAAGTGATGTAAACGATGTTATTTGGGTACAAAAATGATTTTCCTTTCGAGGAAAATGCATATTGTTTAATTTGATATGAGCTTTAATTTGATATATTATAATATTCGTTTCGATACCCCAGTCAAAAGTTATCTCCGTTGAAAGTTGTAACTCATATTTACCAAATGTGTTTTTGATTTTGAAAATGTGAACCACATTCATTTTCTTTTTTCTCTTCTCTATTTTTTTCAATAAGAGAGATTCATGGAAAATATAAATAAATAAACCTAGGTCGGCACCAATATCTCATTTATAGCTCTATTGAATTAAACCGGAAGTAAGTAAAATGAAAATGGTCCGTCAAAATCTTTAAACACTAAATAAGTGATGTAAACGATGTTATTTGGGTACAAAAACGATTTTTTTTCTTGCGAGACCAATGCATATTGTGTAATTTGATACGAGCTTCCATTTAATAAATTATAAAATTCGTTTCGATACCCGAGTAAAACGTTATCTCCGTTGAAAGTTGTTACTCTTTTTTACCAAATGTTTTTTTGTTTTTCAAAATGTGAACAAAATCTCCGTTCTTTTTTTCTACTCCATATTTTTTCAATAAGAGAGATTGATTGAAAATATAAATAAACAAACCTTGATCGGCACCAATATCTCCTTTATAGCACTATTGAATTAAATCGGAAGTAAGTAAAATGAAAATTGTGGGTCAAAAACTTTAAACAGTAAATAAGTGATGTGAACGATGTTATTTGTGTACAAAAATGATTTTTATTTCGAGGAAAATGCATATAGTTTAATTTTATATGAGCTTTAATTTGATATATTATAATATTCGTTTGATACCCCAGTCAAAAGTTATCTCCGTTGAAAGTTGTAACTCATATTTACCAAATGTGTTTTTTATTTTGAAAATTTAAACAACATTCCCCTTCTTTTCCTCTTCTCTATTTTTTTTGGAATAATAGAGATTGAATGAAAATATAAATAAAGAAAACCCAAGGTCGGCACTAGTATCTCCTTTATAGCTCTCTTGAATTAAACCGGAAGTAAGTAAAATTAAAATGGTGCGTCAAAATATTTAAACACTAAATAAGTGATGTAAACGATGTTATTTGGTTACAAAAACGATTTTTTTGTTGCGATACCAATGCATATTGTGTAATTTGATATGAGCTTCCATTTAATAAATTATAATATTCGTTTCGATACCCGAGTAAAAGTTTATCTCTGTTGAAAGTTGTTACTCTTTTTTACCAAATGTTTTTTTGTTTTTGAAAATATGAACAAAATCTCCGTTCTTTTTTTCTACTCAATATTTTTTCAATAAGAGAGATTGATTGAAAATATAAATAAACAAACCTTTATCGGCACCAATATCTCCTTTATAGCTCTATTGAATTAAACCGGAAGTAAGTAAAATGAAAATGGTGCGTCAAAAACTTTAAACAGTAAATAAGTGAGGTAAACGATGTTATTTGGGTACAAAAATGATTTTCCTTTCTAGGAAAATGCATCTTGTTTAATTTGATACAAGCTTTAATTTGATATATTATAATATTCGTTTCGATACCCCAGTCAAAAGATATCTCCGTTGAAAGTTGTAACTCATATTTACCAAATGTGTTTTCTATTTTGAAAATGTGAACCACATTCATTTTCTTTTTCTCTTCTCTCTTTTTTTTGAATAATAGAGGTTGATTGAAAATATAAATAAAGAAAACGCTAGGTCGGCACCAATATCTCCTTCATGGCTCTCTTCAATTAAACCGGAAGTAAGTAAAATGAAAATGGTGCGTCAAAATCTTTAAACACTAAATAAGTGATGTAAAAGATGTTATTTGGGTACAAAAATGATTTTTTTCTTGCGAGACCAATGCATATTGTGTAATTTGATACGAGCATCCATTTAATAAATTAAAAAATTCGTTTCGATACCCGAGTAAAACGTTATCTCCGTTGAAAGTTGTTACTCTTATTTACCAAATGTTTTTTTGTTTTCCAAAATGTGAACAACATCTCCGTTCTTTTTTTCTACTCAATATTTTTTCAATAAGAGAGATTGATTGAAAATATAAAAAAACAAACCTAGATCGGCACCAATATCTCCTTTATAGGTCTATTGAATTAAACCGGACGTAAGTAAAATGAAAATAGTGCGTCAAAAACTTTAAACAGTAAATAAGTGATGTAAACGATTTTATTTGGGTACAAAAATGATTTTCCTTTCGAGGAAAATGCATATTGTTTAATTTGAGACGAGCTTTAATTTGATATATTATAATATTCGTTTCGATACCCCAGTCAAAAGTTATCTCCGTTAAAAGTTGTAACTCATATTTACCAAATGTGTTTTTGATTTTGAAAATATGAACAACATTCCCCTTCTTTTTCTCTTCTCTATTTTTTTTTGAATAATAGAGATTGATTGAAAATATAAATAAAGAAAACCCAAGGTCGGCACCAATATCTCCTTTATAGCTCTCTTGAATTAAACCGGAAGTAAGTAAAATGAAAATGGTGCGTCAAAATCTTTAAACACTAAATAAGTGATGTAAACGATGTTATTTGGGTACACAAACGATTTTCTTCTTGCGAGACCAATGCATATTGTGTAATTTGATACGAGTTTCCATTTAATAAATTATAATATTCGTTTCGATACCCGAGTAAAACGTTATCTCCGTTGAAAGTTGTTACTCTTTTTTACCAAATGTTTTTTTGTTTTTGAAAAGGTGAACAAAATCTCCGTTCTTTTTTTCTACTCAATATTTTTTCAATAAGAGAGATTGATTGAAAATATAAAAAAACCAAACCTAGATCGGCACCAATATCTCCTTTATAGGTTTATTGAATTAAACCGGAAATAAATAAAATGAAAATGGTACGTCAAAAACTTTAAATAGTAAATAAGTGATGTTAACGATGTTATTTGGGTACAAAAATGATTTTCCTTTCGAGGAAAATGCATATTGTTTAATTTGATACGAGCATTAATTTGATATATTATAATATTCGTTTCGATACCCCAGTCAAAAGTCATCTCCGTTGAAAGTTGTAACTAATATTTACCAAATGTGTTTTCGATTTTGAAAATGTGAACAACATTCATTTTCTTTTTTCTCTTCTCTATTTTTTTCAATAAGAGAGATTCATTGAAAATATAAATAAACAAACCTAGGTCGGCACCAATATCTCCTTTATAGCTCTATTCAATTAAACCAGAAGCAAGTAAAATGAAAATGGTGCGTCAAAAACTTTAAAAACTAAATAAGTGATGTAAACGATGTTATTTGGGAACAAAAACGATTTTTTTCTTGCGTGACCAATGCATATTGTGTAATTTGATACGAGCGTCCATTTAATAAATTATAAAATTCGTTTCGATACCCGAGTAAAAAATTATCTCCATTGAAAGTTGTTACTCTTATTTAACAAATGTTTTCTTGTTTTTCAAAATGTGAACAACATCTCCGTTCTTTTTTTCTACTCAATATTTTTTCAATAATAGAGATTGATTGAAAATATAAAATAACAAACCTAGATCGGCACCAATATCTCCTTTATAGCTCTATTGAATTAAACCGGAAGTAAGTAAAATGAAAATGGTGCGTCAAAAACTTTAAACAGTAAATAAGTGAGGTAAACGATGTTATTTGGGTACAAAAATGATTTTCCTTTCTAGGAAAATGCATATTGTTTAATTTGATATGAGCTTTAATTTGATATAATATAATATTCGTTTCGATACCCCAGTCAAAAGTTTTCTCCGTTAAAAGTTTTAACTCATATTTACAAAATGTGTTTTTGATTTTGAAAATATGAACAACATTCCCCTTCTTTTTCTCTTCTCTATTTTTTTTTTGAATAATAGAGATTGATTGAAAATATAAATAAAGAAAACCCAAGGTCGGCACCAATATCTCCTTTATAGCTCTCTTGAATTAAACCGGAAGTAAGTAAAATGAAAATGGTGCGTCAAAATCTTTAAACACTAAATAAGTGATGTAAACGATGTTATTTGGGTACAAAAACGATTTTCTTCTTGCGAGACCAATGCATATTGTGTAATTTGATACGACTTTCCATTTAATAAATTATAATATTCGTTTCGATACCCGAGTAAAACGTTATCTCCGTTGAAAGTTGTTACTCTTTTTTACCAAATGTTTTTTTGTTTTTCAAAATGTGAACAAAATCTCCGTTCTTTTTTTCTACTCAATATTTTTTCAATAAGAGAGATTTATTGAAAATATAAATAAACAAACCTTGATCGGCACCAATATCTCCTTTATAGCACTATTGAATTAAACCGGAAGTAAGTAAAATGAAAATTGTGGGTCAAAAGCTTTAAACAGTAAATAAGTGATGTGAACGATGTTATTTGTGTACAAAAATGATTTTTCTTTCGAGGAAAATGCATATAGTTTAATTTTATACGAGCTTTAATTTGATATATTATAATATTCGTTTCGATACCCAGTCAAAAGTTATCTCTGTTGAAAGTTGTAACTCATATTTTCCAAATGTGTTTTTGATTTTGAAAATGTGAACAACATTCATTTTCTTTTTTCTCTTCTCTACTTTTTTCAATAAGAGAGATTCATTGAAAATATAAATAAACAAACCTAGGTCGGCACCAATATCTCCTTTATAGCTCTATTCAATTAAACCAGAAGCAAGTAAAATGAAAATGGTGCGTCAAAAACTTTAAAAACTAAATAAGTGATGTAAACGATGTTATTTGGGAACAAAAACGATTTTTTTCTTGCGTGACCAATGCATATTGTGTAATTTGATACGAGCGTCCATTTAATAAATTATAAAATTCGTTTCGATACCCGAGTAAAAAATTATCTCCATTGAAAGTTGTTACTCTTATTTAACAAATGTTTTCTTGTTTTTCAAAATGTGAACAACATCTCCGTTCTTTTTTTCTACTCAATATTTTTTCAATAAGAGAGATTGATTGAAAATATAAAAAAACAAACCTAGATCGGCACCAATATCTCCTTTATAGGTCTATTGAATTAAACCGGACGTAAGTAAAATGAAAATAGTGCGTCAAAAACATTAAACAGTAAATAAGTGATGTAAACGATGTTATTTGGGTACAAAAATGATTTTCCTTTCGAGGAAACTGCATATTGTTTAATTTGATACGAGCATTAATTTGATATATTATAATATTCGTTTCGATACCCCAGTCAAAAGTCATCTCCGTTGAAAGTTGTAACTCATATTTACCAAATGTGTTTTTGATTTTGAAAATGTGAACAACATTCATTTTCTTTTTTCTCTTCTCTATTTTTTTCAATAAGAGAGATTCATTGAAAATATAAATAAAAAAACCTAGGTCGGCACAAATATCTCCTTTATAGCTCTATTGAATTAACCCAGAAGTAAGTAAAATGAAAATGCTACGTAAAAAACTTTAAAAACTTAATAAATGATGTAAACGATGTTATTTGGGTACAAAAACGATTTTTTTCGTGCGTGACAAATGCATATTGTGTAATTTGATACGAGCATCCATTTAATAAATTATAAAATTCGTTTCGATACCCGAGTAAAACGTTATCTCCGTTGAAAGTTGTTACTCTTTTTTACCAAATGTTTTTTTGTTTTTCAAAATGTGAACAAAATATCCGTTCTTTTTTTCTACTCAATATTTTTTCAATAAGAGAGATTGATTGAAAATATAAATAAACAAACCTTGATCGGCACCAATATCTCCTTTATAGCTCTATTGAATTAAACCGGAAGTAAGTAAAATGAAAATTGTGGGTCAAAAACTTTAAACAGTAATTAAGTGATGTGAACGATGTTATTTGTGTACAAAAATGATTTTTCTTTCGAGGAAAATGCATATAGTTTAATTTTATACGAGCTTTAATTTGATATATTATAATATTCGTTTCGATACCCAGTCAAAAGTTATCTCTGTTGAAAGTTGTAACTCATATTTTCCAAATGTGTTTTTGATTTTGAAAATGTGAACAACATTCATTTTCTTTTTTCTCTTCTCTACTTTTTTCAATAAGAGAGATTCATTGAAAATATAAATAAACAAACCTAGGTCGGCACCAATATCTCCTTTATAGCTCTATTGAATTAAACCTCAAAGTAAGTAAAATGAAAATGGTGCGTCAAAAACTTTAAACACTAAATAAGTGATGTAAACGATGTTATTTGGGAACAAAAACGATTTTTTTCTTGCGTGACCAATGCATATTGTGTAATTTGATACGAGCGTCCATTTAATAAATTATAAAATTCGTTTCGATACCCGAGTAAAACATTATCTCCATTGAAAGTTGTTACTCTTATTTAACAAATGTTTTATTGTTTTTCAAAATGTGACCAACATCTCCGTTCTTTTTTTCTACTCAATATTTTTTCAATAAGAGAGATTGATTGAAAATATAAAATAACAAACCTAGATCGGTACCAATATCTCCTTTATAGCTCTATTGAATTAAACCGGAAGTAAGTAAAATGAAAATGGTGCGTCAAAAACTTTAAACAGTAAATAAGTGAGGTAAACGATGTTATTTGGGTACAAAAATGATTTTCCTTTCCAGGAAAATGCATATTGTTTAATTTGATATGAGCTTTAATTTGATATATTATAATATTCGTTTCGATACCCCAGTCAAAAGTTTTCTCCGTTGAAAGTTGTAACTCATATTTACAAAATGTGTTTTTGATTTTGAAAATTTGAACAGCATTCCCCTTCTTTTTCTCTTTTCTATTTTTTTTGAATAATTGAGATTGATTGAAAATATAAATAAAGAAAACCCTACGTCGGCACCCATATCTCCTTTATAGCTCTCTTGAATTAAACCGGAAGTAAGTAAAATGAAAATGGTCCGTCAAAATCTTTAAACACTAAATAAGTGATGTAAACGATGTTATTTGGGTACAAAAACGATTTTTTTTCTTGCGAGACCAATGCATATTGTGTAATTTGATACGAGCTTCCATTTAATAAATTATAATATTCGTTTCGATACCCGAGTAAAAAGTTATCTCCGTTGAAAGTTGTTACTCTTTTTTACCAAATGTTTTTTTGTTTTCCAAAATGTGAACAAAATCTCCGTTCTTTTTTTCTACTCCATATTTTTTCAAAAAGAGAGATTGATTTAAAATATAAATAAACAAACCTTGATCGGCACCAATATCTCCTTTATAGCACTATTGAATTAAACCGGAAGTGAGTAAAATGAAAATTGTGGGTCAAAAACTTTAAACAGTAAATAAGTGATGTGAACGATGTTATTTGTGTACAAAAATGATTTTCCTTTCGAGGAAAATGCATATTGTTTAATTTGATACGAGCTTTAATTTGATATATTATAATATTCGTTTCGATACCTCAGTCAAAAGTTATCTCTGTTGAAAGTTGTAACTCATATTTACCAAATGTGTTTTTGATTTTGAAAATGTGAACAACATTCATTTTCTTTTTCTCCTCCCTACTTTTTTCAATAAGAGAGATTGATTGAAAATATAAATAAACAAACCTAGGTCGGCACCAATATCTCCTTTATAGCTCTATTGAATTAAACCTCAAAGTAAGTAAAATGAAAATGCTGCGTCAAAAACTTTAAACACTAAATAAATGATGTAAACAATGTTTTTTGGGTACAAAAACGATTTTCTTCTTGCGTGACCAATGCATATTGTGTAATTTGATAGGAGCTTCCATTTAATAAATTATAATATTCGTTACGATACCCGTGTAAATTGTTATCTCCTTTGAAAGTTTTTACACTTATTTACCAAATGTGTTTTTTTGTTTTTGAAAATATGAACAAAATCTCCGTTCTTTTTTTCTACTCAATATTTTTTCAATAAGAGAGATTGATTGAAAATATAAATAAACAAACCTTTATCGGCACCAATATCTCCTTTATAGCTCTATTGAATTAAACCGGACGTAAGTAAAATGAAAATGGTGCGTCAAAAACTTTAAACAGTAAATAAGTGAGGTAAACGATGTTATTTGGGTACAAAAATGATTTTCCTTTCTAGGAAAATGCATATTGTTTAATTTGATATGAGCTTTAATTTGATATATTATAATATTCGTTTCGATACCCCAGTCAAAAGTTTTCTCCGTTGAAAGTTGTAACTCATATTTACAAAATGTGTTTTTGATTTTGAAAATTTGAACAACATTCCCCTTCTTTTTCTCTTCTCTATTTTTTTTTTGAATAATAGAGATTTATTGAAAATATAAATAAAGAAAACCCAAGGTCGGCACCAATATCTCCTTTATAGCTCTCTTGAATTAAACCGGAAGTAAGTAAAATGAAAATTGTGCGTCAAAATCTTTAAACACTAAGTAAGTGATGTAAACGATGTTATTTGGGTACAAAAATGATTTTTTTCTTGCGAGACCAATGCATATTGTGTAATTTGATACGAGCATCCATTTAATAAATTATAAAATTCGTTTCGATACCCGAGTAAAACGTTATCTCCGTTAAAAGTTGTTACTCTTATTTACCAAATGTTTTTTTGTTTTCCAAAATGTGAACAACATCTCCGTTCTTTTTTTCTACTCAATATTTTTTCAATAAGAGAGATTGATTGAAAATATAAAAAAACAAACCTAGATCGGCACCAATATCTCCTTTATAGGTCTATTGGATTAAACCGGACGTAAGTAAAATGAAAATAGTGCGTCAAAAACATTAAACAGTAAATAAGTGATGTAAACGATGTTATTTGGGTACAAAAATGATTTTCCTTTCGAGGAAACTGCATATTGTTTAATTTGATACGAGCATTAATTTGATATATTATAATATTCGTTTCGATACCCCAGTCAAAAGTCATCTCCGTTGAAAGTTGTAACTCATATTTACCAAATGTGTTTTTGATTTTGAAAATGTGAACAACATTCATTTTCTTTTTTCTCTTCTCTATTTTTTTCAATAAGAGAGATTCATTGAAAATATAAATAAAAAAACCTAGGTCGGCACAAATATCTCCTTTATAGCTCTATTGAATTAACCCAGAAGTAAGTAAAATGAAAATGCTACGTAAAAAACTTTAAAAACTTAATAAATGATGTAAACGATGTTATTTGGGTACAAAAACGATTTTTTTCGTGCGTGACAAATGCATATTGTGTAATTTGATACGAGCATCCATTTAATAAATTATAAAATTCGTTTCGATACCCGAGTAAAACGTTATCTCCGTTGAAAGTTGTTACTCTTTTTTACCAAATGTTTTTTTGTTTTTCAAAATGTGAACAAAATATCCGTTCTTTTTTTCTACTCAATATATTTTCAATAAGAGAGATTGATTGAAAATATAAATAAACAAACCTTGATCGGCACCAATATCTCCTTTATAGCTCTATTGAATTAAACCGGAAGTAAGTAAAATGAAAATTGTGGGTCAAAAACTTTAAACAGTAATTAAGTGATGTGAACGATGTTATTTGTGTACAAAAATGATTTTTCTTTCGAGGAAAATGCATATAGTTTAATTTTATACGAGCTTTAATTTGATATATTATAATATTCGTTTCGATACCCAGTCAAAAGTTATCTCTGTTGAAAGTTGTAACTCATATTTTCCAAATGTGTTTTTGATTTTGAAAATGTGAACAACATTCATTTTCTTTTTTCTCTTCTCTACTTTTTTCAATAAGAGAGATTCATTGAAAATATAAATAAACAAACCTAGGTCGGCACCAATATCTCCTTTATAGCTCTATTGAATTAAACCTCAAAGTAAGTAAAATGAAAATGGTGCGTCAAAAACTTTAAACACTAAATAAGTGATGTAAACGATGTTATTTGGGAACAAAAACGATTTTTTTCTTGCGTGACCAATGCATATTGTGTAATTTGATACGAGCGTCCATTTAATAAATTATAAAATTCGTTTCGATACCCGAGTAAAACATTATCTCCATTGAAAGTTGTTACTCTTATTTAACAAATGTTTTCTTGTTTTTCAAAATGTGACCAACATCTCCGTTCTTTTTTTCTACTCAATATTTTTTTAATAAGAGAGATTGATTGAAAATATAAAATAACAAACCTAGATCGGCACCAATATCTCCTTTATAGCTCTATTGAATTAAACCGGAAGTAAGTAAAATGAAAATGGTGCGTCAAAAACTTTAAACAGTAAATAAGTGAGGTAAACGATGTTATTTGGGTACAAAAATGATTTTCCTTTCCAGGAAAATGCATATTGTTTAATTTGATATGAGCTTTAATTTGATATATTATAATATTCGTTTCGATACCCCAGTCAAAAGTTTTCTCCGTTGAAAGTTGTAACTCATATTTACAAAATGTGTTTTTGATTTTGAAAATTTGAACAGCATTCCCCTTCTTTTTCTCTTTTCTATTTTTTTTGAATAATTGAGATTGATTGAAAATATAAATAAAGAAAACCCTACGTCGGCACCCATATCTCCTTTATAGCTCTCTTGAATTAAACCGGAAGTAAGTAAAATGAAAATGGTCCGTCAAAATCTTTAAACACTAAATAAGTGATGTAAACGATGTTATTTGGGTACAAAAACGATTTTTTTTCTTGCGAGACCAATGCATATTGTGTAATTTGATACGAGCTTCCATTTAATAAATTATAATATTCGTTTCGATACCCGAGTAAAACGTTATCTCCGTTGAAAGTTGTTACTCTTTTTTACCAAATGTTTTTTTGTTTTCCAAAATGTGAACAAAATCTCCGTTCTTTTTTTCTACTCCATATTTTTTCAAAAAGAGAGATTGATTTAAAATATAAATAAACAAACCTTGATCGGCACCAATATCTCCTTTATAGCACTATTGAATTAAACCGGAAGTAAGTAAAATGAAAATTGTGGGTCAAAAACTTTAAACAGTAAATAAGTGATGTGAACGATGTTATTTGTGTACAAAAATGATTTTCCTTTCGAGGAAAATGCATATTGTTTAATTTGATACGAGCTTTAATTTGATATATTATAATATTCGTTTCGATACCTCAGTCAAAAGTTATCTCTGTTGAAAGTTGTAACTCATATTTACCAAATGTGTTTTTGATTTTGAAAATGTGAACAACATTCATTTTCTTTTTCTCCTCCCTACTTTTTTCAATAAGAGAGATTGATTGAAAATATAAATAAACAAACCTAGGTCGGCACCAAT
Organism: Hippophae tibetana; assembly: GCA_037013495.1. Taxonomy (NCBI): domain Eukaryota; kingdom Viridiplantae; phylum Streptophyta; class Magnoliopsida; order Rosales; family Elaeagnaceae; genus Hippophae; species Hippophae tibetana. The sequence continues at coordinate 6,079,547 of CM072808.1, read as the reverse complement.
ATCTCCTTTATAGCTCTATTGAATTAAACCTCAAAGTAAGTAAAATGAAAATGCTGCGTCAAAAACTTTAAACACTAAATAAATGATGTAAACAATGTTTTTTGGGTACAAAAACGATTTTCTTCTTGCGTGACCAATGCATATTGTGTAATTTGATAGGAGCTTCCATTTAATAAATTATAATATTCGTTACGATACCCGTGTAAATTGTTATCTACTTTGAAAGTTTTTACACTTATTTACCAAATGTGTTTTTTTGTTTTTGAAAATATGAACAAAATCTCCGTTCTTTTTTTCTACTCAATATTTTTTCAATAAGAGAGATTGATTGAAAATATAAATAAACAAACCTTTATCGGCACCAATATCTCCTTTATAGCTCTATTGAATTAAACCGGACGTAAGTAAAATGAAAATGGTGCGTCAAAAACTTTAAACAGTAAATAAGTGAGGTAAACGATGTTATTTGGGTACAAAAATGATTTTCCTTTCTAGGAAAATGCATATTGTTTAATTTGATATGAGCTTTAATTTGATATATTATAATATTCGTTTCGATACCCCAGTCAAAAGTTTTCTCCGTTGAAAGTTGTAACTCATATTTACAAAATGTGTTTTTGATTTTGAAAATTTGAACAACATTCCCCTTCTTTTTCTCTTCTCTATTTTTTTTTTGAATAATAGAGATTTATTGAAAATATAAATAAAGAAAACCCAAGGTCGGCACCAATATCTCCTTTATAGCTCTCTTGAATTAAACCGGAAGTAAGTAAAATGAAAATTGTGCGTCAAAATCTTTAAACACTAAGTAAGTGATGTAAACGATGTTATTTGGGTACAAAAATGATTTTTTTCTTGCGAGACCAATGCATATTGTGTAATTTGATACGAGCATCCATTTAATAAATTATAAAATTCGTTTCGATACCCGAGTAAAACGTTATCTCCGTTAAAAGTTGTTACTCTTATTTACCAAATGTTTTTTTGTTTTCCAAAATGTGAACAACATCTCCGTTCTTTTTTTCTACTCAATATTTTTTCAATAAGAGAGATTGATTGAAAATATAAAAAAAACAAACCTAGATCGGCACCAATATCTCCTTTATAGGTCTATTGAATTAAACCGGACGTAAGTAAAATGAAAATAGTGCGTCAAAAACATTAAACAGTAAATAAGTGATGTAAACGATGTTATTTGGGTACAAAAATGATTTTCCTTTCGAGGAAACTGCATATTGTTTAATTTGATACGAGCATTAATTTGATATATTATAATATTCGTTTCGATACCCCAGTCAAAAGTCATCTCCGTTGAAAGTTGTAACTCATATTTACCAAATGTGTTTTTGATTTTGAAAATGTGAACAACATTCATTTTCTTTTTTCTCTTCTCTATTTTTTTCAATAAGAGAGATTCATTGAAAATATAAATAAAAAAACCTAGGTCGGCACAAATATCTCCTTTATAGCTCTATTGAATTAACCCAGAAGTAAGTAAAATGAAAATGCTACGTAAAAAACTTTAAAAACTTAATAAATGATGTAAACGATGTTATTTGGGTACAAAAACGATTTTTTTCGTGCGTGACAAATGCATATTGTGTAATTTGATACGAGCATCCATTTAATAAATTATAAAATTCGTTTCGATACCCGAGTAAAACGTTATCTCCGTTGAAAGTTGTTACTCTTTTTTACCAAATGTTTTTTTGTTTTTCAAAATGTGAACAAAATATCCGTTCTTTTTTTCTACTCAATATTTTTTCAATAAGAGAGATTGATTGAAAATATAAATAAACAAACCTTGATCGGCACCAATATCTCCTTTATAGCTCTATTGAATTAAACCGGAAGTAAGTAAAATGAAAATTGTGGGTCAAAAACTTTAAACAGTAATTAAGTGATGTGAACGATGTTATTTGTGTACAAAAATGATTTTTCTTTCGAGGAAAATGCATATAGTTTAATTTTATACGAGCTTTAATTTTATATATTATAATATTCGTTTCGATACCCAGTCAAAAGTTATCTCTGTTGAAAGTTCTAACTCATATTTACCAAATGTGTTTTTGATTTTGAAAATGTGAACATTCATTTTCTTTTTCTCCTCCCTACTTTTTTCAATAAGAGAGATTGATTGAAAATATAAATAAACAAACCTAGGTCGGCACCAATATCTCCTTTATAGCTCTATTGAATTAAACCTCAAAGTAAGTAAAATGAAAATGGTGCGTCAAAAACTTTAAACACTAAATAAATGATGTAAACAATGTTATTTGGGTACAAAAACGATTTTTTTCTTGCGTGACCAATGCATATTGTGTAATTTGATAGGAGCTTCCATTTAATAAATTATAATATTCGTTTCGATACCCGTGTAAATTGTTATCTCCTTTGAAAGTTTTTACACTTATTTACCAAATGTGTTTTTTTGTTTTTGAAAATATGAACAAAATCTCCGTTCTTTTTTTCTACTCAATATTTTTTCAATAAGAGAGATTGATTGAAAATATAAATAAACAAACCTTTATCGGCACCAATATCTCCTTTATAGCTCTATTGAATTAAACCGGAAGTAAGTAAAATGAAAATGGTGCGTCAAAAACTTTAAACAGTAAATAAGTGAGGTAAACGATGTTATTTGGGTACAAAAATGATTTTCCTTTCTAGGCAAATGCATATTGTTTAATTTGATACAAGCTTTAATTTGATATATTATAATATTCGTTTCGATACCCCAGTCAAAAGATATCTCCGTTGAAAGTTGTAACTCATATTTACCAAATGTGTTTTCTATATTGAAAATGTGAACCACATTCATTTTCTTTTTCTCTTCTCTCTTTTTTTTTTAATAATAGAGGTTGATTGAAAATATAAATAAAGAAAAGCTAGGTCGGCACCAATATCTCCTTCATAGCTCTCTTGAATTAAACCGGAAGTAAGTAAAATGAAAATGGTGCGTCAAAATCTTTAAACACTAAATAAGTGATGTAAACGATGTTATTTGGGTACAAAAATGATTTTTTTCTTGCGAGACCAATGCATATTGTGTAATTTGATACGAGCATCCATTTAATAAATTATAAAATTCGTTTCGATACCCGAGTAAAACGTTATCTCCGTTGAAAGTTATTACTCTTATTTACCAAATGTTTTTTTGTTTTCCAAAATGTGAACAACATCTCCGTTCTTTTTTTCTACTCAATATTTTTTCAATAAGAGAGATTGATTGAAAATATATAAAAAAAACCTAGATCGGCACCAATATCTCCTTTATAGGTCTATTGAATTAAACCGGACGTAAGTAAAATGAAAATAGTGCGTCAAAAACTTTAAACAGTAAATAAGTGATGTAATCGATTTTATTTGGGTACAAAAATGACTTTCCTTTCGAGGAAAATGCATATTGTTTAATTTGATACGACCTTTAATTTGATATATTATAATATTCGTTTCGATACCCCAGTCAAAAGTTATCTCCGTTAAAAGTTGTAACTCATATTTACCAAATGTGTTATTGATTTTGAAAATATGAACAACATTCCCCTTCTTTTTCTCTTCTCTATTTTTTTTTGAATAATAGAGATTGATTGAAAATATAAATAAAGAAAACCCATGGTCGGCACCAATATCTCCTTTATAGCTCTCTTGAATTAAATCGGAAGAAAGTAAAATGAAAATGGTGCGTCAAAATCTTTAAACACTAAATAAGTGATGTAAACGATGTTATTTGGGTACAAAAACGATTTTCTTCTTGCGAGACCAATTCATATTGTGTAATTTGATACGAGCTTCCATTTAATAAATTATAATATTCGTTTCGATACCCGAGGAAAAACTTATCTCCGTTGAAAGTTGTTACTCTTTTTTACCAAATGTTTTTTTTGTTTTTGAAAATGTGAACAAAATCTCCGTTCTTTTTTTCTACTCAATATTTTTTCAATAAGAGAGATTGATTGAAAATATAAAAAAACCAAACCTAGATCGGCACCAATATCTCCTTTATAGGTTTATTGAATTAAACCGGAAATAAATAAAATGAAAATGGTACGTCAAAAACTTTAAACAGTAAATAAGTGATGTAAACGATATTATTTGGGTACAAAAATGATTTTCCTTTCGAGGAAACTGCATATTTTTTAATTTGATACGAGCATTAATTTGATATATTACAATATTCGTTTCGATACCCCAGTCAAAAGTTATCTCTGTTGAAAGTTGTAACTCACATTTACCAAATGTGTTTTTGATTTTGAAAATGTGAACAACATTCATTTTCTTTTTTCTCTTCTCTATTTTTTTCAATAAGAGAGATTCATTGAAAATATAAATAAACAAACCTAGGTCGGCACCAATATCTCCTTCATAGCTCTCTTGAATTAAACCGGAAGTAAGTAAAATGAAAATGGTGCGTCAAAATCTTTAAACACTAAATAAGTGATGTAAACGATGTTATTTGGGTACAAAAACGATTTTTTTCTTGCGAGACCAATGCATATTGTGTAATTTGATACGAGCATCCATTTAATAAATTATAAAATTCGTTTCGATACCCGAGTAAAACGTTATCTCCGTTGAAAGTTGTTACTCTTATTTACCAAATGTTTTTTTTTGTTTTTGAAAATGTTAACGACATCTCCGTTCTTTTTTTCTACTCAATATTTTTTCAATAAGGGAGATTGATTGAAAATATAAAAAAAAACCTAGATAGATACCAATATCTCCTTTATAGCTCTATTGAATTAAACCATACGTAAGTAAAATGAAAATAGTGCGTCAAAAACTATAAACAGTAAATAAGTGATGTAAACGTTGTTATTTATGTACAAAAATGATTTTCCTTTCGAGGAAAATGCATATTGTTTAATTTGATATATTATAATATTCGTTTCGATACCCCAGTCAAAAGTCATCTCCGTTGAAAGTTGTAACTCATATTTACCAAATGTGTTTTTGATTTTGAAAATGTGAACAACATTCATTTTCTTTTTTCTCTTCTCTATTTTTTTCAATAAGAGAGATTCATTGAAAATATAAATAAACAAACCTAGGTCGGGACCAATATCTCCTTTATAGCTCTATTGAATCAAAACCTGAAGTAAGTAAAATGAAAATGCTGCGTAAAAAACTTTAAACACTAAATAAATGATGTAAAAGATGTTATTTGGGAACAAAAACGATTTTTTTCTTGCGTGACCAATGCATATTGTGTAATTTGATACGAGCGTCCATTTAATAAATTATAAAATTCGTTTCGATACCCGATTAAAAAATTATCTCCGTTGAAAGTTGTTACTCTTTTTTACCAAATGTTTTTTTGTTTTTGAAAATATGAACAAAATCTCCGTTCTTTTTTTCTACTCAATATTTTTTCAATAAGAGAGATTGATTGAAAATATAAAAAAACAAACCTTTATCGGCACCAATATCTCCTTTATAGCTCTATTGAATTAAACCAGAAGTAAGTAAAATGAAAATGTTGCGTCAAAAGCTTTAAATAGTAAATAAGTGAGGTAAACGATGTTATTTGGGTACAAAAATGATTTTACTTTCTAGGAAAATGCATATTTTTTAATTTGATACAAGCTTTAATTTGATATATTATAATATTCGTTTCGACACCCCAGTCAAAAGATATCTCCGTTGAAAGTTGTAACTCATATTTACCAAATGTGTTTTCTATTTTGAAAATGTGAACCACTTTCATTTTCTTTTTCTCTTCTCTCTTTTTTTTGAATAATAGAGATTGATTAAAAATATAAATAAAGAAAACGCTAGGTCGGCACCAATATCTCCTTTATAGCTCTCTTGAATTAAACCGGAAGTAAGTAAAATGAAAATGGTGCCTCAAAATCTATAAACACTAAATAAGTGATGTAAACGATGTTATTTAGGTACAAAAATGATTTTTTTCTTGCGAGACCAATGCATATTGTGTAATTTGATACGAACATCCATTTAATAAATTATAAAATTCGTTTCGATACCCGAGTAAAACGTTATCTCCGTTGAAAGTTGTTACTCTTATTTACCAAATGTTTTTTTGTTTTCCAAAATGTGAACAACATCTCCGTTCTTTTTTTCTACTCAATATTTTTTCAATAAGAGAGATTGATGGAAAATATAAAAAAACAAACCTTTATCGGCACCAATATCTCCTTTATAGCTCTATTGAATTAAACCGGAAGTAAGTAAAATGAAAATGTTGCGTCAAAAACTTTAAATAGTAAATAAGTGAGGTAAACGATGTTATTTGGGTACAAAAATGATTTTCCTTTCTAGGAAAATGCATATTGTTTAATTTGATACGAGCTTTAATTTGATATATTATAATATTCGTTTCGATACCCCAGTCAAAAGTTATCTCCGTTAAAAGTTGTAACTCATATTTACCAAATGTGTTTTTGATTTTGAAAATTTGAACAACATTCCCCTTCTTTTTCTCTTCTCTATTTTTTTTTTGAATAATAGAAATTGATTGAAAATATAAATAAAGAAAACCCAAGGTCGGCACCAATATCTCCTTTATAGCTCTCTTCAATTAAACCGGAAGTAAGTAAAATGAAAATGGTGCGTCAAAATATTTAAACACTAAATAAGTGATGTAAACGATGTTATTTGGGTACAAAAATGATTTTTTTCTTGCGAGACCAATGCATATTGTGTAATTTGATACGAGCTTCCATTTAATAAATTATAATATTTGTTTCGATACCCGAGTAAAAAGTTATCTCCATGGAAAGCTGTTACTCTTTTTTACCAAATGTTTTTTTGTTTTTGAAAATGTGAACAAAATCTCCGTTCTTTTTTTCTACTCAATATTTTTTCAATAAGAGAGATTGATTGAAAATATAAATAAACAAACCTTGATCGGTACCAATATCTCCTTTATACCTCTATTGAATTAAACCGGAAGTAATTAAATGAAAATGGTGCGTCAAAAACTTTAAATAGTAAATAAGGGATCTAAACGATGTTATTTGTGTACAAAAATGATTTTCCATTCAAGGAAAATGCAAATTGTTTAATTTGATATGAGCTTTTATTTGATATATTATAATATTCGTTTCGATACCCCAGTCAAATGTTACCTCCGTTGAAAGTTGTAACTCATATTTACCAAATGTGTTTTCTATTTTGAAAATGTGAACCACATTCATTTTCTTTTTCTCTTCTCTATTTTTTTTGAATAATAGAGATTGATTGAAAATATAAATAAAGAAAACGCTAGGTCGGCACCAATATCTCCTTTATAGCTCTCTTGAATTAAACTGGATCTAAGTAAAATGAAAATGGTGCGTCAAAATCTTTAAACACAAAATAAGTGATGTAAACGATGTTATTTGGGTACAAAAGTGATTTTTTTCTTGCGTGACCAATGCATATTGTGTAATTTGATACGAGCATCCATTTAATAAATTATAAAATTCGTTTCGATACCCGAGTAAAACGTTATATCCGTTGAAAGTTGTTACTCTTATTTACCAAATGCTTTTTTGTTTTCCAAAATTTGAACAACATCTCCGTTCTGTTTTTCTACTCAATATTTTTTCAATAAGAGAGATTGATTGAAAATATAAAAAAACAAACCTAGATCGGCACCAATATCTCCTTTATAGGTCTATTGAATTAAACCGGACGTAAGTAAAATGAAAATAGTGCGTCAAAAACTTTAAACAGTAAATAAGTGATGTAAACGATGTTATTTGGGTACAAAAATGATTTTCCTTTCGATGAAAATGCATATTGTTTAATTTGATACGAGCTTTAATTTGATATATTATAATATTCGTTTCGATACCCCAGTCAAAAGTTATCTCCGTTAAAAGTTGTAACTCATATTTACCAAATGTGTTTTGGATTTTGAAAATTTGAGCAACATTCCCCTTCTTTTTCTCTTCTCTATTTTTTTTTGAATAATAGAGATTGATTGAAAATATAAATAAAGAAAACCCAAGGTCGGCACCAATATCTCCTTTATAGCTCTCTTCAATTAAACCGGAAGTAAGTAAAATGAAAATGGTGCGTCAAAATATTTAAACACTAAATTAGTGATGTAAACGATGTTATTTGGGTACAAAAACGATTTTTTTCTAGCGAAACCAATGCATATTGTGTAATTTCATAGGAGCTTCCATTTAATAAATTATAATATTCGTTTCGATACCCGAGTAAAAATTTATCTCCGTTGAAAGTTGTTACTCTTTTTTACCAAATGTTTTTTTTGTTTTTGAAAATGTGAACAAAATCTCCGTTCTTTTTTTCTACTCAATATTTTTTCAATAAGAGAGATTGATTGAAAATATAAATAAACAAACTTTGATCGGTACCAATATCTCCTTTATAGCTCTGTTGAATTAAACCGGAAGTAAGTAAAATGAAAATGGTGCGTCAAAATCTTTAAACAGTAAATAAGTGATGTAAACGATGTTATTTGTGTACAAAAATGATTTTCCATTCGAGGAAAATGAAAATTGTTTAATTTGATATTAGCTTTAATTTGATATATTATAATATTCGTTTCGATACCCCAGTCAAATGTTACCTCCGTTGAAAGTTGTAACTCATATTTACCAAATGTGTTTTCTATTTTGAAAATGTGAACCACATTCATTTTCTTTTTCTCTTCTCTATTTTTTTTTGAATAATAGAGATTGATTGAAAATATAAATAAAGAAAACGCTAGGTCGGCACCAATATCTCCTTTATAGCTCCCTTGAATTAAACCGGAAGTAAGTAAAATGAAAATGGTGCGTCAAAATCTTTAAACACAAAATAAGTGATGTAAACGATGTTATTTGGGTACAAAAATGATTTTTTTCTTGCGTGAAAAATGCATATTGTGTAATTTGATACGAGCATCCATTTAATAAATTATAAAATTCGTTTCGATACCCAAGTAAAACGTTATCTCCGTTGAAAGGTGTTACTCTTATTTACCAAATGTTTTTTTGTTTTCCAAAATGTGAACAACATCTCCGTTCTTTTTTTCTACTCAATATTTTTTCAATAAGAGAGATTGATTGAAAATATAAAAAAACAAACCTAGATCGGCACCAATATCTCCTTTATATGTCTATTGAATTAAACCGGACGTAAGTAAAATGAAAATAGTGCGTCAAAAACTTTAAACAGTAAATAAGTGATGTAAGCGATGTTATTTGGGTACAAAAATGATTTTCCTTTCGAGGAAAATGCATATTGTTTAATTTGATACGAGCTTTAATTTGATATATTATAATATTCGTTTCGATACCCCAGTCAAAAGTTATCTCCGTTAAAAGTTGTAACTCATATTTACCAAATGTGTTTTTGATTTTGAAAATTTGAACAACATTCCCCTTCTTTTTCTCTTCTCTATTTTTTTTGAATAATAGAGATTGATTGAAAATATAAATAAAGAAAACCCAAGGTCGGCACCAATATCTCCTTTATAGCTCTCTTCAATTAAACCGGAAGTAAGTAAAATGAAAATGGTGCGTCAAAATATTTAAAAACTAAATAAGTGATGTAAACGATGTTATTTGGGTACAAAAACGATTTTTTTCTAGCGAAACCAATGCATATTGTGTAATTTCATAGAAGCTTCCATTTAATAAATTATAATATTCGTTTCGATACCCGAGTAAAAATTTATCTCCGTTGAAAGTTGTTACTCTTTTTTACCAAATGTTTTTTTGTTTTTGAAAATATGAACAAAATCTCCGTTCTTTTTTTCTACTCAATATTTTTTCAATAAGAGAGATTGATTGAAAATATAAATAAACAAACCTTTATCGGCACCAATATCTCCTTTATAGCTCTATTGAATTAAACCGGAAGTAAGTAAAATGAAAATGGTGCGTCAAAAACTTTAAACAGTAAATAAGTGAGGTAAACGATGTTATTTGCGTACAAAAATGATTTTCCTTTCTAGGAAAATGCATATTGCTTTATTTGATACAACCTTTAATTTGATATATTATAATATTTGTTTCGATACCCCAGTCAAAAGTTATCTCCGTTGAAAGTTGTAACTCATATTTACCAAATGTGTTTTCTATTTTGAAAATGTGAACCACATTCATTTTCTTCTTCTCTTCTCTATTTTTTTTGAATAATAGAGATTGATTGAAAATATAAATAAAGAAAACGCTAGGTCGGCACCAATATCTCTTTTATAGCTCTCTTGAATTAAACCGGAAGTAAGTAAAATGAAAATGGTGCGTCAAAATCTTTAAACACTAAATAAGTGATGTAAACGATGTTATTTGGGTACAAAAATGATTTTTTTCTTGCGAGACCAATGCATATTGTGTAATTTGATACGAGCTTCCATTTAATAAATTATAATATTCGTTTCGATACCCGAGTAAAAAGTTATCTCCGTGGAAAGTTGTTACTCTTTTTTACCAAATGTTTTTTTGTTTTTGAAAATGTGAACAAAATCTCCGTTCTTTTTTTCTACTCAATATTTTTTCAATAAGAGAGATTGATTGAAAATATAAATAAACAAACCTTGATAGGTACCAATATCTCCTTTATAGCTCTATTGAATTAAACCGGAAGTAAGTAAAATGAAAATGGTGCGTCAAAAACTTTAAACAGTAAATAAGTGATGTAAACGATGTTATTTGTGTACAAAAATGATTTTCCATTCGAGGAAAATGCATATTGTGTAATTTGATACGAGCTTCCATTTAATAAATTATAATATTCGTTTCGCTACCCGAGTAAAAGTTTATCTCCGTTCTTTTTTTCTACTCAATATTTTTTCAATAAGAGAGATTGATTGAAAATATAAATAAACAAACCTTGATCGGCATCAATATCTCCTTTATAGCTCTATTGAATTAAACCGGAAGTAAGTAAAATGAAAATGGTGCGTCAAAATCTTTAAACAGTAAATAAGTGATGTAAACGATGTTATTTGGGTACAAAAATGATTTTCCTATCGAGGAAAATGCATATTGTTTAATTTGATATGAGCTTTAATTTGATATATTATAATATTCGTTTCGATACCCGTGTAAAAAGTTATCTCCGTTGAAAGTTGTAACTCATATTTACCAAATGTGTTTTTTATTTTGAAAATTTGAACAACATTCCCCTTCTTTTTCTCTTCTCTATTTTTTTTGGAATAATAGAGATTGATTAAAAATATAAATAAAGAAAACCCAAGGTCGGCACAAATATATCCTTTATAGCTCTCTTGAATTAAACCGGAAGTAAGTAAAATTAAAATGGTGCGTCAAAATATTTAAACACTAAATAAGTGATGTAAACGATGTTATTTGGGTACAAAAACGATTATTTTCTTGCGATACCAATGCATATTGTGTAATTTGATATGAGCTTCCATTTAATAAATTATAATATTCGTTTCGATGCCCGAGTAAAAGTTTATCTCCGTTGAAAGTTGTTACTCTTTTTTACCAAATGTTTTTTTTGTTTTTGAAAATGTGAACAACATATCCGTTCTTTTTTTCTACTCAATATTTTTTCAATAAGAGAGATTGATTGAAAATATAAATAAACAAACCTTTATCGGCACCAATATCTCCTTCATAGCTCTATTGAATTAAACCGGAAGTAAGTAAAATGAAAATGGTGCGTCAAAAACTTTAAACAGTAAATAAGTGAGGTAAACGATGTTATTTGGGTACAAAAATGATTTTCCTTTCTAGGAAAATGCATATTGTTTAATTTGATACAAGCTTTAATTTGATATATTATAATATTCGTTTCGATACCCCAGTCAAAAGATATCTCCGTTGAAAGTTCTAACTCATATTTACCAAATGTGTTTTTGATTTTGAAAATTTGAACAACATTCCTCTTCTTTTTCTCTTCTCTATTTTTTTTTGGAATAATAGAGATTAATTGAAAATATAAATAAAGAAAACCCTAGGTCGGCACCAATATCTCCTTTATAGCACTCTTGAATTAAATCGGAAGTAAGTAAAATGAAAATGGTGCGTCAAAATCTTTAAACATTAAATAAGTGATGTAAACGATGTTATTTGGGTACAAAAACGATTTTTTTCTTGCGAGACCAATGCATATTGTGTGATTTGATACGAGCTTCCATTTAATAAATTATAATATTCGTTTGGATACCCGAGTAAAAAGTTATCTCCGTGGAAAGTGGTTACTCTATTTTACCAAATGTTTTTCTGTTTTTGAAAATGTGAACAAAATCTCCGTTCTTTTTTTCTACTCAATATTTTTTCAATAAGAGAGATTGATTGAAAATATAAATAAACAAACCTTGATCGGCATCAATATCTCCTTTATAGCTCTATTGAATTAAACCGGAAGTAAGTAAAATGAAAATGGTGCGTCAAAAACTTTAAATAGTAAATAAGTGATGTAAACGATGTATTTGGGTACAAAAATGATTTTCCTATCGAGGAAAATGCATATTGTTTAATTTGATAAGAGCTTTAATTTGATATATTATAATATTCGTTTCGATACCCGTGTAAAAAGTTATCTCCGTTGAAAGTTGTAACTCATATTTACCAAATGTGTTTTCTATTTTGAAAATGTGAACCACATTCATTTTCTTCTTCTCTTCTCTATTTTTTTTGAATAATAGAGATTGATTGAAAATATAAATAAAGAAAACCCTACTTCGGCACCAATATCTCTTTTATAGCTCTCTTGAATTAAACCGGAAGTAAGTAAAATGAAAATGGTGCGTCAAAATCTTTAAACACTAAATAAGTGATGTAAACGATGTTATTTGGGTACAAAAACGATTTTTTTTCTTGTGAGACCAATGTATATTGTGTTTTTTGATACGAGCTTCCATTTGATAAAACGTAAAAGCAAAAGGTGCAAGGAACCTAAAATTATTTATTTATTTTTTTTTAAATTTAAGTGAATGGACAGAATTTTTGAAACAAACGAATTTTATTTCATCTGAATTTTTATTACACGCAAACTAAAACAAAGGAAAATACAATAATGGGTGACCTCCCATACAGGACTAAAATTTATCGTCTTCTAGTAAGACGTTGCTTGGAGATTGCAGAATGAAAAACTCAATGTCTCCTTTTCATTGAATTCATTTAAGTTTCAAATTAGTCTTTGCCTTTTTGCAAATGTTCAACTAACTGTTCAACTTGAACTTCCACCTTTTTGATAGAAGCTTCCACAGAGTCCAATCGTTGATTGGTTTTAGATTGATTATCCCTACAGACTTGAATAAAAGAATTCAAGTTGTCCTCCAGCGTTGGTTTATTGGGAATGCTTCTTGGAATAGGTGGGTGGAATTGCTGGCCTGCCTGGTTTGAGCTTTGAGTGAAAGGAGGGTTGTTTTGCCTCCAGGAGAAATTTGGATGACTTCTCCACCCAGGATTATAGGTATTTGAGTTGGGATCAAACCTTGGTCTTTGTTGATATGCTCCCAACACATTGACCTGTTCAGGTCCAGTTGTTTCTCCTTGATATGGACAGGCTTCAGTACCATGTCCCATGTTGCTGTACAAACCATATTGTTCATTATTGGTGTTGGTTTGTGTAGCGAGAAGGGCAACTTGCTTAGTCAGTTGAACAAGTTGTTGTTGAACTTCATTACTGGAGTCGATTTCATGAACTCCAGCTTTTCTCACTCGGGAGCTTTTCTGTTGGGAATTAGCACCCAACATCTCAAAAAGGTTATACGTCTCTGAGGCAGTTTTTTCTCCTATTGCTCCTCCTGCAGCGTTGTCGACAATGAACTGACATTGTTGTGTAAGTCCATCGTAAAAGAATTGGTTCTGCAACTGCAGGGGAAAGCTATGATGGGGACACTGAGTGAGAAACATTTTGAACCTATCCCAAGCTTCATGGAATGGCTCTCCATCCATCTGAGAGAAAGTAGCAATCTTTCCTCTCAACTCTGATGTTTTTTGATGGGAATAGAATTTTCCCATGAATTTATTGTAAATGTTACCCCATGTCATCAGAGAACCTGGGGGAAGTGACATCAACCAAGCTTTGGCCTTATCCTTTAGAGTGTAGGGAAAACATCTCATCCTAAGTTGATCCTCGTTTAGAATACCGAGGGGGAATGTTTGGACCGTAGCATAGAAATCTCTCATAAAGGAAAGAGAATCTTCATTAGGTAACCCATAAAAGGAAGGAAGCATAGAAAAATGAATATTTTTAAGGTCGTAATTCCGAGCAGCCTCCCCCAACTGGATAGCGGCAGTTGCCGTGCCTATTACCGGTCTTGCAAACTCTTTCATTGTGGTTTCCCTAATATTTTGGTTTTCCTCCATTTCTTTTGGTTCTAGTAAAGGATTAAGACTTGGTTCTATGTTTGGCTCAAAAACAGGTTGATGGGTAGAATCCAGTTTTGTTGACACTTGTTTAAATTTATGAAATTTATTTACATATGGTGTAAGGGGGTTTCCTAAGGATCTCCTACCACGCATAGACTATTGTAAACGTAAATTTAAAACTCCTGTCAACAAAATAAAAAAATTTAGATAAAATTTACATGTTATTTTATACAAAACACTAAACAAAACTAGTTAAACCCTAAAAAAAAAGAAATTTTTTTTTATTTTTTTTATTTTTTATTTTTTTTTGTAACATAATTAGTATTAACCAAGAGTGCTCCCAGGAAAGAATGGTGGTGCAAACGGCACCTTAAATACCATTCTCCTAGCCAGAGCAACGTTCCCAGGAAAGACTAGTGGCACAAAGGCTTCCAAGAACTAGTCTCCTAGACAGAACTCCCTTAGATTTTTACTTTTTATGTTATTTAGTTAATTAGGTATAAATTCAAGTAATGTTTTTTTTTTTTTTTTTTTTTTTTTATGAACGGTAATTTTATTTTACTATTCACTCTATATAATGTCTTATTAACTTAAAACTTTTTTTTGAAATTTAAGTTTTTGAATTTTTTTTTTTTTTTTTTATGAACGGTAATTTTATTTTACTATTCACGCTATATTATTTCTTATTAACTTAAAATTTTTTATATTTTGAATTTTGAATTTTTTTTTTCTTTGTTTTGTTTTTTTTTTTTTTTTTTTTTTTTACTATTTATGAACGGTAAATTTTTTTACTTCAAATTTCAAATTTCTAAATTATTTTACAAAAAAAATTATTATTATTTTTTATTTTTTATTTTTTTATTTATTTTTTTATTTATTTTTTATTTTATTTATTATGAATTTTGAAATTTGATTATTATTAAAATATCACAATTATTTACAGCACAAAAATGTTTTTAAAATTTTGATAAATAATTTAAAAACGCTATTCCGTCCCCGGCAACGGCGCCAAAAACTTGATGAACGAAAACCGGCATCGCCGATCTTCGCAAATACTTTGGTTTTAATATTTATAAAACTCTCGCAAGTGCACGAATCATTTCGAAGAAAATGATAAGTATACTCCCAAGGTCGATCTAAGGAAGGAATGTATGTGGTTTTTAATTTATTATTCAAACTTTTAAAAACGAAATTAAATCCTAAACATCCTGTCACGATAGTTTGGTTTTTGTGTTCCTAATCTAATAACATAAAATAAACATATATACAGATTAATTAAATATAATCTAATAACATAAAAATAAACATAGATACAAATTCAATAAATAATTATCTAAAAATAAACATATATACGGATTCAATAAATATTCATGCAAATTTTTATCATTTATATTAGCGGAGTATTTATGGATATAATAACTAAATTAATTATGCTTGCTCATATTAACTAGGTTATTAAAGATATAAATTGATATTTTATTGATTCTCTCTTTTTTATATAAATACCACCTTTGGTGGGGTTAGATATTCTTTGTTAACTAAACAAATCAATTAACACCTATGGGTGGGGTTGATAACTAATATGCTTAATTAAATTAATTCCTTTTTCTAAGAGATTGAAAATGAACCATTTAAATGCCACCTTTGGTGGGGTTAGACAATTTAAACATTATTCAAGGTGTCCAAATTAAACTTAAGAATTTAATTATCCGAGTACTAACTTTCAAGTTTTAAAACCACTATTGAAAACATGTTGTCAATACATTTTCACATAATAATTCTTATAAAAACTTTTGAAATAGAGTTTCACTCTAACTACCGGGCGATTGTACCAACAAATAAAAGAGCACTACTCTAAATTAGACCGGATAACTAAACCTTAAAATCTAATTTTCGGGTTTAAGTTTGTAATGAAAAATAATATATTTCTCTCTAACATTCTTAATATAAAATCTTGAATAAAAACAAAATCAATTCATTTTAAAGATTTTTACCTATTTAATATTTCGCAAGCATAACAACGTCGTTATTACATCATTTTTACTAAACAGCTAGCATAGTTAAATTTAACCACAGACAAGTTGAATATAACATGTAAGAATAAAGCATAAAAATAACTGTAAAGAAAATAAAATCCTTACAGAACTTCGACGCTATTCCCGTTGCTAGAAAACCTCCGAGCGGAATTTGCACTTCCATATATTGAATCAAAAACTAAATTATTACAAAAACATTACAAGTTCCTCTCAAAAAGAGAAGAACACTAAAACTAAGAGAATTGAACTAAAAACTAAGAAGGAAACTAAGAAAAACTTAGAAACTAAGAAAGAAACTAAGGAAAACTCAAAAAACTAAGAAATGAGAGAAAGAAAGAAGAGAGAAGTGTGGTTTTAAGGTGTGATTTGAAGTGAAGGGAAGGGGGGTATTTATAGGTGAGGATGGAGAGAAAAAGTAGAGAAAAAAATGTTAAAAAAAATGAAAAAACGCGTATTATTGATTGCTGACGTCATTTGATGACGTCAGCATGACATGGGGCGGCTGCACAGTACCGGGTATGAACAGTACCGCGGCTGTACAGTACCGGGTATGAACAGTGCCGAGGATGAACAGTGCCGCGTCTGATGAACAGTGCCGAGTCTGATGAACAGTACCCAGTCTGATGAACAGTGCCGCGCGCTGCTGCTTGGGGCGGTGCCGGGCGGTGGGGCGCGGCGGCCGGGCGGCGCGATTTTCGTCTTTTTGACATTTTTGACATTTTTGACCTTTTCGACCCATTTTTCCATATTTGTTGACCTTTTCCCACTTATTTATTAATATATTTGTGATGTATTGCTTCAAGTATTCCTGTTTGAGTCTTTAAATTGCGTTTTTAAGCCAAAATACCTGAAAAACAATAAAAATACCCGTGATTCCGAAAAAGACAAATTTATATAAATATATGATAAAACATATAAATATATGTATTTTTAATCAATTAATGTGCATAAAATCATGGTTATTTTAGTGCTTTTTGAGCACTTATCACAACCCCCAACCAGCTTCTTGCTAGTCTCTTAGCAAGAGAAGCGATAAAAGCTAAAATTTAAACTATCCTAAATCACTTTCGTGGATTGAAACGGTTGCATTTAGCCTATGCAACAAGCCGTTAAACCCCTAGGTTGCCCTAGTGGACGAGTTTGAGTCTCGTGAGGGTTTTCAGTAATGATACCCACAAACATTGAACTAAATGTAAAGATAAAAACAATCAAATCAAAAATTAAAATTACAACACAATCAAAAATTAATTTAAGAATAAAAGAACACAACATATCACAAAAATATCTCATACTTTTTAATCTCCTTTAAGATCATAATTAAAATCTCAAGCATAAGTTATTTTAATCTCTTTAAACAATCATGATTTTATTACAATAATTAGTCGAAAATCATTTTCATATTTCATTTCAAAAATGTATCAATTTAATTTTACCCAATTTCAGTGTCATGAATCAGAATTCGCTTCGACTCTATTCCTCACAAGTCAATACTCTCAAAGCACTGAATCCTATGGGTTCAAACACTCATACTAATTTATATGCGAAAGAGTTGATGTATAGAAATGAACTAATATGTTCGCATATGTATAAAGAATAAAGGCTCAAAGTGTTATTTTAACATTGATCTCATGAAAGGAATCGAATGTATAAATTATAAAGATATCATATACAAAAATTATTTTCATGCATAAATCCAACTCATTAAGAAAGAATTTCAAGATATATGCTTTTACAAATGAAGAAATTGCGATGACTTTTTAGGGAATTACTTCCTATATCTTTCTTTTGTAATTAGCCTTTACTCACAACTTTGTAGGCAATGTGGGTCATAGTATGTAGATGATACTATTTTTTTTATCTCTCTATACATTTTTTTTTATATATATGTATTTTTTAGAGAGTCAACCCATGTACATATTGTACATTTTTTTTTTTTTTTTTTTTTTGGTGAGTGGTTAATTTTGTGGCTTTTCTGTTTGATCTTGGTTTAGGTAACCCCAGATATGTCTTCTTGTTTTTGTAGCAGTCATGCATGAATGAGATATAAGCATATACTATCAATTTCTACTCAAATCGTTTTAATCTAAACAAAAATAATAATCAAAAATATATGATACTCTATTAAGATGAGAAAAAATTCATACATTCAATGCTAATACCTATAGAGATCATCTAAACTTTTTGAATAAATAAGAAATGTGTTTGGAGTAGAAAAAATATATATTTCACTCTGAATAAAAGAAATTAGGCTCAAATTATATCTCACAAGGGTAGTCTCCACTAAAAAAAATTCATAAACACCGATTTTGGGTTTAATATAATTTCCACATTTTATCAAGAAATACTAGTTATGACAAAAACTAACTAATTATCAAAAATAATTACAAAATATTTCATGATATGTTTTCAAAAATTAATCTAACAGTACCAAAGACTTAACTATTTACTTAAATTTGATTTAAAGAAATGATACATTTTTGTGATAATTTTTTTTATATATATATATATAATTTTTTTATTTTTTTTTATTAAGCATGGTAACTTTTCACCACCCCCAACCTAGAACTTACATTGTCCTCAATGTAACAACTGCAAATTAAAGATAAAGAGAAAAGAGGAGAAAGATTACCTATTTCTTGAGAATGTGTAAGTAGTAATGAAGAAATGCAGGTGCATCCATCATATTCATCATTAAAGTGTATACAGACAGATCGCTGTGAACTTCTAACATCTCAACAAATATTTTAGTTTTAACAATTTTAAAAATTATTCACAAACAAGTAAACTAAAATAAACAATAAAATTAAGTAAATAAAACAAATAACAAAAAATTACCTAACATGATGGGTTGCCTCCCATCCAGCGCTTAGTTTAACGTCTTAGCAAGACGTATCTTTTTGGTGCTAAGGGTTACTCAGCCAAATGCAATCCATTTCAGCAATGTTGTTTGGTTCTTCCACATAAGGCTTGACACGATGGCCATTAACTTTGAACGTTTTTTGTGTCTTGGAGTCCAATAGTTCTACCACTCCATGTTCAGATACCTGAACTATTTTGAATGGTCCATCCCATCTTGATCTTAGCTTTCCTGGAAACAATCTCAAACGAGAGTTAAATAAAAGAACTTTCATTCCAGGGTGAAGAGTCTTAGGAACTAGCCTCTTGTCATGATAGCGCTTAGTACGCTCCTTGTATAATTTGGCATTCTCATAGGCTTCATTCCTAATTTCTTCCAACTCATGAAGCTGGAGTACTCGTTTTTCACCTGCTTTATCTAAATCCATGTTTAGCTCTTTAATTGCCCAATAAGCCTTGTGTTCAAGTTCAACTGGAAGGTGGCACGCTTTCCCAAAGATTAACCGGTAAGGGCTCATCCCAATAGGTGTTTTGTAAGCGGTGTGGTATGCCCATAAGGCATCATTTAACTTAAATGCCCAATCCTTCCTTGAGGGACGCACAGTGCGTTCCAGTATTCCCTTAATTTGCCTATTACTTACTTCCACTAAACCGGAAGTTTGAGGATGATATGGAGTAGCTACCTTATGTGTGATGTTGTACTTGTTTAGTACTCCATCAAAGAGTTTGTTACAAAAATGGCTACCTCCATCGCTTATTATAGCTCTAGGCGTTCCGAACCTACTGAATATGAAATCTTTCAAGAATTTCACAACAACATTAGCATCATTGGTTTTGGTGGGGATAGCTTCTACCCACTTGGACACATAATCCACAGCAACCAAAATGTATTGAAAACCATTAGATGGGGGAAAAGGACCCATAAAGTCAATCCCCCATATGTCAAAGAGTTCAACAACTAAATTAGATGTCAAAGGCATTTCATCTCTTTTGCTTATGTTTCCTATTTTTTGACATCTATCACATTGTGCACAAAACATATGAGCATCTTTAAAAAGAGTGGGCCAAAAGAATCCAGACTGTAATATCTTACGGGCTGTCTTTTCTCCTCCAAAATGACCCCCACAATGAAGTTCATGACAAAAAGTCAGAATGCTCTTATGTTCTTCTTCAGGTACACATCTCCGGATGACTTGATCTTGACCAATCTTGTATAAATAAGGGTCATCCCAGAAATAGTCCTTAATAGTTTTAAAAAACCTTTTCTTGTCCTGATATGAAGTGTTAGGTCGCAAAACACCAGTGGCAAGATAGTTTACAATATCAGCATACCATGGGTTTGGACCTATGAAAAATAACTGTTCATCAGGAAAGGTTTCAACTATATCTTCATTACTCTCATCTTTAAGAGAATTGAAGTCAGAAATCAACCTAGACAAATGGTCAGCTACTAAGTTTTCACTGCCTTTCTTATCCTTGATTTCTAGGTCAAATTCTTGTAAGAGTAATACCCACCTGATTAATCTTGGCTTGGCATTTGGTTTACTTAATAGGTATCTTAAAGCAGCATGATCAGAATGCACAATCACTTTAGATCCTACTAAATAAGACCGAAATTTGTCTAAAGAGAATACTATAGCCAAGAATTCCTTTTCAGTGGTGGTGTAATTCATCTGGGCATCATTGAGTGTTTTGCTAGCATAGTAGATGACATGTAAACGCTTATCCACTCTTTGTCCCAGGACTGCTCCTATTGCATAATCAGAAGCGTCACACATTATTTCAAAGGGTAAAGACCAGTTTGGTGCCATTATAACAGGGGTAGATGTGAGTTTATCTTTCAAGGTATTAAAGGAAGTAAGGCAGTCATTGTTGAAATCAAAATCAGCATCTTTGGATAGCAAGTTACATAATGGACGACTTATTTTAGAGAAATCTTTAATAAATCGTCTGTAGAATCCTGCATGTCCCAAGAAGCTTCTTATCCCCTTCACAGATGTAGGGGGAGGTAGTTTGGATATCAATTCAACTTTTGCCTTATCAACTTCAATACCCTTGTTTGAAATTATATGTCCTAAAACTATCCCTTGTTGAACCATAAAATGACTTTTCTCCCAACTAAGGGTTAGATTGCATTCAATGCATCTTTCTAAAACCAAAGTCAATTTATGTAAGCAATCATCAAATGAGTTCCCAAAGACAGAGAAATCGTCCATGAAAATCTCAATGAATTTCTCCACCATGTCCGAGAAAATGGATATCATGCATCTCTGGAACGTGGCAGGGGCATTGCATAACCCAAATGGCATTCTGCGAAAAGCAAATGTCCCAAAAGGACATGTAAATGTGGTCTTTTCCTGATCTTCTGGTGCTATGGGTACTTGATAATATCCAGACAGTCCATCCAAAAAACAGTAAAATTCGTGCCCAGCTAATCTTTCCAACATTTGATCAATGAATGGAAGAGGAAAGTGATCCTTTTTCGTATATAAATTTAGTTTCCTAAAATCTATACACATTCTCCATCCAGTGATTATTCTAGTGGGCACTAATTCACTTTTGTCATTCTTAACAACTGTTATCCCAGATTTCTTTGGTACCACATGCACTGGACTAACCCACTTACTATCTGCAATAGGATAGATAATCCCTTCTTCTAATAATTTAAGAATTTCCTTTTTAACTACCTCTTGCATGTTTGGGTTTAGTCTTCTTTGGGCCTCTCGTACAGGTTTAGCACCATCCTCCAAGTTGATCTTGTGCATACACATTGTTGGACTAATGCCTCTTATATCACTTATACTCCAACCTATAGATTTCTTAAACTGTTTAAGCACTTTGATGAGTTCCTTTTCTTGTGGTTTGGTCAAGGTTGAAGAAATTATCACTGGATAAGTTTCTCCCTCTCCCAAAAACACATATTTTAAGTGCTCAGGTAAGTCTTTGAGTTCAAGTTCAGGTGGATTGGCCTCTTTAATAGATGAAGAACTGGGTAGATTTAAAAGTGTACTAGATTTTGTCATCACTTCATTATTGTCTAGTTGTTCAAGGTACCCCTTAATTTCTTCATCTAAATCTTCTTCAACCTTTTCAAGTGTAAGAACGGTTTCAAGCTTGTCTTCTATTCTGGTTCGGAAAAAGGTGTTTTGGACAAGATTATCCAAAGGATCAACATCGAATATTTCATCGATGGCAGAAATAGAAGGGAAAGGTGAAGAATCAAAAACTTTAAAATGAACAGTCTCTCCTAAGACTGTCATTGTCAAATTTCCATCTTGGACATCAATAATAGTTTTAGTAGTTGCCATAAATGGTCTACCAAGCAATATTGTGTGCTCTCTGTCCAATGCTGGATTTTCTTGCATATCCAGAACCACAAAGTCAACAGGTATTATCAGTTTGTCTACCTGTACCAAAACATCCTCAACTATTCCCTCTGGATATTTAAGAGATCTATCTGCAAGTTGAAGGGACATAGTTGTGGGTTTTAAATCCCCTAGATTGAGTTGTAAGAATATAGAGTAGGGCATCAAATTTATACTAGCACCTAAATCAAGCATTGCTTTAGCAACCTTCCTATCCCCCATAGTTATGTTTATAATAAAACTTCCAGGGTCTTTCAACTTAGGGGGTAGTTTGTGCTGAAGTACAGCGCTAGAAATTTCTGATACTTGATGAGCGAAAACCGGCATCGCCGATTCCCGCAAATACTTTGGTTTTAATATTTATAAAACTCTCGCAAGTGCACGAATCATTTCGTAGAAAATGATAAGTATACTCCCAAGGTCGATCTAAGGAAGGAATGTATGTGGTTTTTAACTTATTATTCAATCTTTTAAAAACGAAATTAAATCCTAAACATCCTGTCACGATAGTTTGGTTTTGTGTGTTCCTAATCTAATAACATAAAATAAAACATATATACAGATTAATTAAATATAATCTAAAATCATAAAAATAAACATAGATACAAATTCAATAAATAATTATCTAGAAATAAACATATATACGGATTCAATAAATGTTCATGCAAATTTTTATCATTTATATTAGCGGAGTATTTATGGATATAATAACTAAATTAATTATGCTTGCTCATATTAACTAGGTTATTAAAGATATAAATTGACATTTTATTGATTCTCTCTTTTTTATATAAATACCACCTTTGGTGGGGTTAGATATTCTTTGTTAACTAAACAAATCAATTAACACCTATGGGTGGGGTTGATAACTAATATGCTTAATTAAATTAATTCCTTTTTCTAAGAGATTGAAAATGAACCATTTAAATGCCACCTTTGGTGGGGTTAGACAGTTTAAACTTTATTCAAGGTGTCCAAATTAAACCTAAGAATTTAATTATCCGAGTACTAACTTTCAAGTTTTAAAACCACTATTGAAAACATGTTGTCAATACATTTTCACATAATAATTCTTATAAAAACTTTTGAAATAGAGTTTCACTCTAACTACCGGGCGATTGTACCAACAAATAAAAGAGCACTACTCTAAATTAGACCGGATAACTAAACCTTAAAATCTAATTTTCGGGTTTAAGTTTGTAATGAAAAATAATATATTTCTCTCTAACATTCTTAATATAAAATCTTGAATAAAAACAAAATCAATTCATTTTAAAGATTTTTACCTATTTAATATTTCGCAAGCATAACAACGTCGTTATTACATCATTTTTACTAAACAGCTAGCATAGTTAAATTTAACCACAGACAAGTTGAATATAACATGTAAGAATAAAGCATAAAAATAACTGTAAAGAAAATAAAATCCTTACAGAACTTCGACGCTATTCCCGTTGCTAGAAAACCTCCGAGCGGAATTTGCACTTCCATATATTGAATCAAAAATCTAAACTATTACAAAAACATTACAAGTTCCTCTCAAAAAGAGAAGAACACTAAACCTAAGAGAATTGAACTAAAAACTAAGAGAAAAACTAAGAAAAGCTTAGAAACTTAGAAAGAAACTAAGAGAAACTAAAAACTAAGAAATGAGAGAAAGAAAGAAGAGAGAAGTGAGTTTTGAAGGTGTGGTTTGAAGTGAATGGAAGGGGGGTATTTATAGGTGAGGATGGAGAGAAAAAATGAGTAAAAAAATGTTAAAAAAATATTAAAAAATGTAAAAACGCGTATTGGACTTGCTGATGTCATCAATGACGTCAGCATGACGTCACAGGGGCGGCTGCACGTGAAAAATGGGGCGAAAACGCGTTGGGCGCGCGGATGGGCGGCTGCTGGGCGCTGCGCGCGCGCGCTGGGGCTGTCGCTGCGCGCAGCTCGGCGCGCGTGAACAGTGCCAGCGCGCTGCGTTGCGCGCAGCTGGGCATGCCAGCGCGCTGCGTTGCGCGCAGCTGGGCATGCCAGCGCGCGCGGGCGCGCGCGGGATGGGGCGCTGGGGCGCGCTGGGGCGCGCGCGGCTGGGCGCTGGGGCGCTGGGCTGCGCGCACGGCCGGGCTGCGACGCGCGATTTCCGTCTTTTTGACATTTTTGACCTTTTCGACCCATTTCGTCCGATTTTTCCATGTTTGTTGACCTTTTCTCACTTATTTATTGATATATTTGTGATGTATTGCTTCAAATATTCCTCTTTAAGTCTTTACATTGCGTTTTTAAGCCAAAATACCTGAAAAACAATAAAAATACCCGTGATTCCGAAAAAGACAAATTTATATAAATATATGATAAAACATATAAATATATGTATTTTTAATCAATTAAGGTACATAAAATCATGGTTATTTTAGTGCTTTTTGAGCACTCATCACAACCCCCAACCAGCTTCTTGCTAGTCTCTTAGCAAGAGAAGCGATAAAAGCTAAAAATTAAACTATCCTAAATCACTTTCGTGGATTGAAACGGTTGCATTTAGCCTATGCAACAAGCCGTTAAACCCCTAGGTTGCCCTAGTGGACGAGTTTGAGTCTCGTGAGGGTTTTCAGTAATGATACCCACAAACATTGAACTAAATGTAAAGATAAAAACAATCAAATCAAAAATTAAAATTACAACACAATCAAAAATTAATTTAAGAGTAAAAGAACACAACATATCACAAAAATATCTCATACTTTTTAATGTCTTTTAAGATCATAATTGAAATCTCAAGCATAAGTTATTTTAATCTCTTTAAACAATCATGATTTTATTATAATAATTAGTCGAAAATCATTTTCATATTTCATTTCAAAAATGTATCAATTTAATTTTACCCAATTTCAGTGTCATGAATCAGTATTCGCTTCGACTCTATTCCTCACAAGTCAATACTCTCAAAGCACTGAATCCTATGGGTTCAAACACTCATACTAATTTATATGCGAAAGAGTTGATGTATAGAAATGAACTAATATGTTCGCATATGTATAAAGAATAAAGGCTCAAAGTGTTATTTTAACATTGATCTCATGAAAGGAATCGAATGTATAAATTATAAAGATATCATATACAAAAATTATTTTCATGCATAAATCAAACTCATTAAGAAAGAATTTCAAGATATATGCTTTAACAAATGAAGAAATTGCAATGACTTTTTAGGGAATTACTTCCTATATCTTTCTTTTGTAATTAGCCTTTACTCACAACTTTGTAGGCAATGTGGGTCATAGTATGTAGATGATACTATTTTTTTATCTCTCTATTTTTTTTTTTTTTTTTTTTTTTTTTTTTTTTTTTTTTTTTTTTTTAGAGAGTCAACCCATGTACAGATTGTACATTTTTTTGGATTTTGGTGAGTGGTTAATTTTTTTGGCTTTTCTGTTTGATCTTGGTTTAGGTAACCCCAGATATGTCTTTTTGTTTTTGTAACAGTCATGCATAAATGAGATATAAGCATATACTATCAATTTCTACTCAAATCATTTAATCTAAGCAAAAATAATAATCAAAAATATATGATACTCTATTAAGATGAGAAAAAAATTCATACATTCAATGCTAATACCTATAGAGATCATCTAAACTTTTTGAATAAATAAGAAATGTGTTTGGAGTAGAAAAAATATATATTTCACTCTGAATAAAAGAAATTAGGCTCAAATTATATCTCACAAGGGTAGTCTCCACTAAAAAAAATTCATAAACACCGATTTTGGGTTTAATATAATTTCCACATTTTATCAAGAAATACTAGTTATGACAAAAACTAACTAATTATCAAAAATAATTACAAAATATTTCATGATATGTTTTCAAAAATTAATCTAACAGTACCAAAGACTTTAACTATTTACTTAAATTTGATTTAAAGATATGATACATTTTTGTGATAATTTTTTTTTTTTATATATAGCATGGTAACTTTTCACCACCCCCAACCTAGAACTTACATTGTCCTCAATGTAACAACTGCAAATTAAAGATAAAGAGAAAAGAGGAGAAAGATTACCTATTTCTTGAGAATGTGTAAGTAGTAATGAAGAAATGCAGGTGCATCCATCATATTCATCATTAAAGTGTATACAGACAGATCGCTGTGAACTTCTAACATCTCAACAAATATTTTAGTTTTAACAATTTTAAAAATTATTCACATACAAGTAAACTAAAATAAACAATAAAATTAAGTAAATAAAACAAATAACAAAAAAATTACCTAACATGATGGGTTGCCTCCCATCCAGCGCTTAGTTTAACGTCTTAGCAAGACGTATCTTTTTGGTGCTAAGGGTTACTCAGCCAAATGCAATCCATTTCAGCAATGTTGTTTGGTTCTTCCACATAAGGCTTGACACGATGGCCATTAACTTTGAACGTTTTTTTGTGTCTTGGAGTCCAATAGTTCTACTACTCCATGTTCAGATACCTGAACTATTTTGAATGGTCCATCCCATCTTGATCTTAGCTTTCCTGGAAACAATCTCAAACGAGAGTTAAATAAAAGAACTTTCATTCCAGGGTGAAGAGTCTTAGGAACTAGCCTCTTGTCATGATAGCGCTTAGTACGCTCCTTGTATAATTTGGCATTCTCATAGGCTTCATTCCTAATTTCTTCCAACTCATGAAGCTGGAGTACTCGTTTTTCACCTGCTTTATCTAAATCCATGTTTAGCTCTTTAATTGCCCAATAAGCCTTGTGTTCAAGTTCAACTGGAAGGTGGCACGCTTTCCCAAAGATTAACCGGTAAGGGCTCATCCCAATAGGTGTTTTGTAAGCGGTGCGGTATGCCCATAAGGCATCATTTAACTTAAATGCCCAATCCTTCCTTGAAGGACGCACAGTGCGTTCCAGTATTCCCTTGATTTGCCTATTACTTACTTCCACTAATCCGGAAGTTTGAGGATGATATGGAGTAGCTACCTTATGTGTGATGTTGTACTTGTTTAGTACTCCATCAAAGAGTTTGTTACAAAAATGGCTACCTCCATCACTTATTATAGCTCTAGGCGTTCCGAACCTACTGAATATGAAATCTTTCAAGAATTTCACAACAACATTAGCATCATTGGTTTTGGTGGGGATAGCTTCTACCCACTTGGACACATAATCCACAGCAACCAAAATGTATTGAAAACCATTAGATGGGGGAAAAGGACCCATAAAGTCAATCCCCCATACGTCAAAGAGTTCAACAACTAAATTAGATGTCAAAGGCATTTCATCTCTTTTGCTTATGTTTCCTGTTCTTTGACATCTATCACATTGTGCACAAAACATATGAGCATCTTTAAAAAGAGTGGGCCAAAAGAATCCAGACTGTAATATCTTACGGGCTGTCTTTTCTCCTCCAAAATGACCCCCACAATGAAGTTCATGACAAAAAGTCAGAATGCTCTTATGTTCTTCTTCAGGTACACATCTCCGGATGACTTGATCTTGACCAATCTTGTATAAATAAGGGTCATCCCAGAAATAGTCCTTAATAGTTTTAAAAAACCTTTTCTTCTCCTGATATGAAGTGTTAGGTCGCAAAACACCAGTGGCAAGATAGTTTACAATATCAGCGTACCATGGGTTCGGACCTATGAAAAATAACTGTTCATCAGGAAAGGTTTCAACTATATCGTCATTACTCTCATCTTTAAGAGAATTAAAGTCAGAAATCAACCTAGACAAATGGTCAGCTACTAAGTTTTCACTGCCTTTCTTATCCTTGATTTCTAGGTCAAATTCTTGTAAGAGTAAGACCCACCTGATTAACCTTGGCTTGGCATTTGGTTTACTTAATAGGTATCTTAAAGCAGCATGATCAGAATGCACAATCACTTTAGATCCTACTAAATAAGACCGAAATTTGTCTAAAGAGAATACTATAGCCAAGAATTCCTTTTCAGTGGTGGTGTAATTCATCTGGGCATCATTGAGTGTTTTGCTAGCATAGTAGATGACATGTAAACGCTTTTCCACTCTTTGTCCCAGGACTGCTCCTATTGCATAATCAGAAGCGTCACACATTATTTCAAAGGGTAAAGACCAGTTTGGTGCCATTATAACAGGGGTAGATGTGAGTTTATCTTTCAAGGTATTAAAGGAGGTAAGGCAGTCATTGTTGAAATCAAAATCAGCATCTTTGGATAGCAAGTTACATAATGGACGACTTATTTTAGAGAAATCTTTAATAAATCGTCTGTAGAATCCTGCATGTCCCAAGAAGCTTCTTATCCCCTTCACAGATGTAGGGGGAGGTAGTTTGGATATCAATTCAACTTTTGCCTTATCAACTTCAATACCCTTGTTTGAAATTATATGTCCTAAAACTATCCCTTGTTGAACCATAAAATGACTTTTCTCCCAACTAAGGGTTAGATTGCATTCAATGCATCTTTCTAAAACCAAAGTCAATTTATGTAAGCAATCATCAAATGAGTTCCCAAAGACAGAGAAATCGTCCATGAAAATCTCAATGAATTTTTCCACCATGTCCGAGAAAATGGATATCATGCATCTCTGGAACGTGGCAGGGGCATTGCATAACCCAAATGGCATTCTGCGAAAAGCAAATGTCCCAAAAGGACATGTAAATGTGGTCTTTTCCTGATCTTCTGGTGCTATGGGTACTTGATAATATCCAGACAGTCCATCCAAAAAACAGTAAAATTCGTGCCCAGCTAATCTTTCCAACATTTGATCAATGAATGGAAGAGGAAAGTGATCCTTTTTCGTATATAAATTTAGTTTCCTAAAATCTATACACATTCTCCATCCAGTGATTATTCTAGTGGGCACTAATTCACTTTTGTCATTCTTAACAACTGTTATCCCAGATTTCTTTGGTACCACATGCACTGGACTAACCCACTTACTATCTGCAATAGGGTAGATAATCCCTTCTTCTAATAATTTAAGAATTTCCTTCTTAACTACCTCTTGCATGTTTGGGTTTAGTCTTCTTTGGGCCTCTCGTACAGGTTTAGCACCGTCCTCCAAGTTGATCTTGTGCATACACATTGTTGGACTAATGCCTCTTATATCCCCTATACTCCAACCTATAGATTTCTTAAACTGTTTAAGCACTTTGATGAGTTCCTTTTCTTGTGGTTTGGTCAAGGTTGAAGAAATTATCACTGGATAAGTTTCCCCTTCTCCCAAAAACACATATTTTAAGTGCTCAGGTAAGTCTTTGAGTTCAAGTTCAGGTGGATTGGCCTCTTTAATAGATGAAGAACTGGGTAGATTTAAAAGTGTACTAGATTTTGTCATCACTTCATTATTGTCTAGTTGTTCAAGGTACCCCTTTATTTCCTCATCTACATCTTCTTCAACCTTTTCAAGTGTAAGAACGGTTTCAAGCTTGTCTTCTATTCTGGTTCGGAAAAAGGTGTTTTGGACAAGATTATCCAAAGGATCAACATCGAATATTTCATCGATGGCAGAAATAGAAGGGAAAGGTGAAGAATCAAAAACTTTAAAATGAACAGTCTCTCCTAAGACTGTCATTGTCAAATTTCCATCTTGGACATCAATAATAGTTTTAGTAGTTGCCATAAATGGTCTACCAAGCAATATTGTGTGCTCTCTGTCCAATGCTGGATTTTCTTGCATATCCAGAACCACAAAGTCAACAGGTATTATCAGTTTGTCTACCTGTACCAAAACATCCTCAACTATTCCCTCTGGATATTTAAGAGATCTATCTGCAAGTTGAAGGGACATAGTTGTGGGTTTTAAATCCCCTAGATTGAGTTGTAAGAATATAGAGTAGGGCATCAAATTTATACTAGCACCTAAATCAAGCATTGCTTTAGCAACCTTCTTATCCCCCATAGTTATGTTTATAATAAAACTTCCAGGGTCTTTCAACTTAGGTGGTAGTTTGTGCTGAAGTACAGCGCTAGAAATTTCTGATACTACTACTCGTTCATTCAGTTCATACCTCCTTTTCTTAGTGT
This sequence comes from Hippophae tibetana, assembly GCA_037013495.1. Classification (NCBI taxonomy): domain Eukaryota; kingdom Viridiplantae; phylum Streptophyta; class Magnoliopsida; order Rosales; family Elaeagnaceae; genus Hippophae; species Hippophae tibetana. The sequence goes on along the minus strand of CM072808.1, from coordinate 6,049,052 downwards.
TCAACTCTTTGAAAAATTTGGCATATGAGGGCACATTCATGATCACTTCTAATAATGGTAAATTGATATTTACTTTAGAGAGCATATTAAAAAGATCAGTGAATTGCTTATCTTGTTTGGATTCTTTCAACCGGTGGGGAAAAGGTACTTGTATCTGGTGTGGTTCTGTTGTCTTTTGAATTTTGGGGGTGTCAGATGACCCCCCAATGAGTTTTTCAGAAGGCTTGTTAAGTTTAACACTTGTTTCTCCTTTTTGCGAGATTAGAGTATCGCCTTCTTTGTTACCTGAAGTACAAGGTAGATTGTTAGAGATTTCAGGTAAACTGGTATTGACTACCTTACCACTTCGAAGGGTTCTAACATCCTTTGCTTGTTCTGGTTGACTGGGCAACTTTCCTGGTTCTTTCTTTTGCATTTGTTCAGCCAGTTGCCCAACTTTAGATTCAATTCTTTTAACCGAAGCCTCCATGGTGTTCAACCTTTGATTAGTCATCAATTGGTTGTCACGACTAACTTGAATAAAAGCATTCAAGCTATCTTCTAAGGTTGGTTTAAAAGATTGGCTTGGTGGGTAAGGGTGGTTGTTATCCGACCTTAGTGTTGGATATTGGGTGTAGGCTGGGTGATTATAGGTGTTTGGATGATACCTTTGAAAAGATTGGACTTCCTCTATGGCATCGACACTAGAATCACAAGTATTTGAACAATTATGAGTACCATGCCCAATTGAACAACACACTTCACATACCTCTTGATTTGAAATTTGGTGGGAAGTGAGGAATTTCACTTGTTTAGTCAATTCAGCAAGTTGCAAGGTTATCTCATTATCAGAGCCGACTTCATTGACCTTTGCTTTCCTTCTACCACCTCTTTGTTGGGAATTAGAACCCAACAGCTCATAAAGATTATAGGTTTCCTCTGCGGTCTTTTCTCCTACAGCACCTCCAGCAGCATTATCAACCATGTATTGACTCTGTAGTGTCAATCCATCATAAAAGAATTGGTTTTGTAGCTGTAATGGAAAGCTATGATTTTGGCATTGAATGAAAAGGAGTTTGAATCGTTCCCAAGCTTCATGAAAGGGCTCTTCATTCATTTGAGAAAATGTTGCTATCTTTGTTCTTAGATCTACAGTCTTTTGATGGGAATAGAACCTACCCATAAAAATTTCATAGACTGCCTCCCAAGTTTTAAGAGAACCTGACTGTAGAGTAATGAACCATGACCAAGCTTTATCTTTGAGAGTGTAAGGAAAACACCTCATCCTAAGTTGATCTTCATTAATTGCATGTAGTGGAAAGGTTTGGACAATAGCATAGAATTCTCGAATGAAATGCAAAGGGTCTTCATTAGGGATACCGTAAAAGGAAGGCAACAAAGAATAATGAATCTTTTTCAATTCATAATTCCTTGCAGCCTCTTGTAATTGGATACCGGAAGTTACATTGCCAATGATTGGCATTGTATATTCTTTCATCTTTTTCCGCCTATCTTCAGCATCTCCCATGGTTGTTTGTAGTTGAAAATGATCCTCCTCCTATTGTGTATCAACATTTTGCTTTTAGTAGATATCTCTAAGAAATATTTATAACTTGATAAAACGTAAAAGCAAAAAGTGCAAGGAACCTAATATTTTTTTTTTTTTTTTTTTTTTTTTTTTTTTTTTTTTTTTTTTTTTTTTTTAATTTAAGCGAATGGACAGAATTTTTGAAACAAACGAATTTTATTTCATCTGAATTTTTATTACACGCAAACTAAAACAAAGGAAAATACAATAATGGGTGACCTCCCATACAGGACTAAAATTTAGCGTCTTCTAGTAAGACGTTGCTTGGAGATTGCAGAATGAAAAACTCAATGTCTCCTCTTCATTGAATTAGTCTTTGCCTTTTTGCAAATGTTCAACTAACTGTTCAACTTGAACTTCCACCTTTTTGATAGAAGCTTCCACAGAGTCCAACCGTTGATTGGTTTTAGATTGATTATCCCTACAGACTTGAATAAAAGAATTCAAGTTGTCCTCCAGGGTTGGTTTATTGGGAATGCTTCTTGGAATAGGTGGGTGGAATTGCTGACCTGCCTGGTTTGAGCCTTGAGTGAAAGGAGGGTTGTTTTGCCTCCAAGAGAAATTTGGATGACTTCTCCACCCAGGATTATAGGTATTTGAGTTGGGATCAAACCTGGGTCTCTGTTGATATGCTCCCAACACATTGACCTGTTCAGGTCCAGTTGTTTCTCCTTGATATGGACAGGCTTCAGTACCAAGTCCCATGTTGCTATACAAACCATATTGATCATTATTGGTGTTGGTTTGTGTAGCGAGAAGGGCAACTTGCTTAGTCAGTTGAACAAGTTGTTGTTGAACTTCATTACTGGAGTCGATTTCATGAACTCCAGCTTTTCTCACTCGGGAGCTTTTCTGTTGGGAATTAGCACCCAACATCTCAAAGAGGTTATACGTCTCTGAGGCAGTCTTTTCTCCTATTGCTCCTCCTGCAGCGTTGTCGACAATGAACTGACATTGTTGTGTAAGTCCATCGTAAAAGAATTGGTTCTGCAACTGCAGGGGAAAGCTATGATGGGGACACTGAGTGAGAAACATCTTGAACCTATCCCAAGCTTCATGGAATGGTTCTCCATCCATCTGAGAGAAAGTAGCAATCTTTCCTCTCAACTCTGATGTTTTTTTGATGGGAATAGAATTTTCCCATGAATTTATTGTAAATGTTACCCCATGTCATCAGAGAACCTGGGGGAAGTGACATCAACCAAGCTTTGGCCTTATCCTTTAGAGTGTAGGGAAAACATCTCATCCTAAGTTGATCCTCGTTTAGAATACCGAGGGGGAATGTTTGGACCGTAGCATAGAAATCTCTCATAAAGGAAAGAGAATCTTCATTAGGTAACCCATAAAAGGAAGGAAGCATAGAAAAATGAATATTTTTAAGGTCGTAATTCCGAGCAGCCTCCCCCAACTGGATAGCGGCAGTTGCCGTGCCTATTACCGGTCTTGCAAACTCTTTCATTGTGGTTTCCCTAATATGTTGGTTTTCCTCCATTTCTTTTGGTTCTAGTAAAGGATTAAGACTTGGTTCTATGTTTGGCTCAAAAACAGGTTGATGGGTAGAATCCAGTTTTGTTGACACTTGTTTAAATTTATGAAATTTATTTACATATGGTGTAAGGGGGTTTCCTAAGGATCTCCTACCACGCATAGACTATTGTAAACGTAAATTTAAAACTCCTGTCAACAAAATAAAAAAATTTAGATAAAATTTACATGTTATTTTATACAAAACACTAAACAAAACTAGTTAAACCCTAAAAAGAAAATTTTTTTTTTTTTTTTTTTTTTATTTTTTATTTTTTATTTTTTTTGTAACATAATTAGTATTAACCAAGAGTGCTCCCAGGAAAGAATGGTGGTGCAAACGGCACCTTAAATACCATTCTCCTAGCCAGAGCAACGTTCCCAGGAAAGACTAGTGGCACAAAGGCTTCCAAGAACTAGTCTCCTAGACAGAACTCCCTTAGATTTTTACTTTTTATGTTATTTAGTTAATTAGGTATAAATTCAAGTAATGTTTTTTTTTTTTTTTTTTTTTTTTTTTTTTTTTTTTTTATGAACGGTAATTTTATTTTACTATTCACGCTATATAATGTCTTATTAACTTAAAACTTTTTTTGAAATTTAAGTTTTTGAAATTTTTTTTTTTTTTTTTTTTTTTTTTTTTTTTATGAACGGTAATTTTATTTTACTATTCACGCTATATTATTTCTTATTAACTTAAAATTTTTTATATTTTGAATTTTGAATTTTTTTTTTTCTTTGTTTTGTTTTTTTTTTTTTTTACTATTTATGAACGGTAAATTTTTTTTACTTCAAATTTCAAATTTCTAAATTATTTTACAAAAAAAAAAAAAAAATTATTATTTTTTTATTTTTTTATTTTTTATTTTTTTATTTTTTATTTTTTTTTATTTTTTTATTTTTTTTATTTATTATGAATTTTGAAATTTGATTATTATTAAAATATCACAATTATTTACAGCACAAAAATGTTTTTAAAATTTTGATAAATAATTTAAAAACGCTATTCCTTCCCCGGCAACGGCGCCAAAAACTTGATGAGCGAAAACCGGCATCGCCGATTCCCGCAAATACTTTGGTTTTAATATTTATAAAACTCTCGCAAGTGCACGAATCATTTCGTAGAAAATGATAAGTATACTCCCAAGGTCGATCTAAGGAAGGAATGTATGTGGTTTTTAACTTATTATTCAATCTTTTAAAAACGAAATTAAATCCTAAACATCCTGTCACGATAGTTTGGTTTTGTGTGTTCCTAATCTAATAACATAAAATAAAACATATATACAGATTAATTAAATATAATCTAAAATCATAAAAATAAACATAGATACAAATTCAATAAATAATTATCTAGAAATAAACATATATACGGATTCAATAAATGTTCATGCAAATTTTTATCATTTATATTAGCGGAGTATTTATGGATATAATAACTAAATTAATTATGCTTGCTCATATTAACTAGGTTATTAAAGATATAAATTGACATTTTATTGATTCTCTCTTTTTTATATAAATACCACCTTTGGTGGGGTTAGATATTCTTTGTTAACTAAACAAATCAATTAACACCTATGGGTGGGGTTGATAACTAATATGCTTAATTAAATTAATTCCTTTTTCTAAGAGATTGAAAATGAACCATTTAAATGCCACCTTTGGTGGGGTTAGACAGTTTAAACTTTATTCAAGGTGTCCAAATTAAACCTAAGAATTTAATTATCCGAGTACTAACTTTCAAGTTTTAAAACCACTATTGAAAACATGTTGTCAATACATTTTCACATAATAATTCTTATAAAAACTTTTGAAATAGAGTTTCACTCTAACTACCGGGCGATTGTACCAACAAATAAAAGAGCACTACTCTAAATTAGACCGGATAACTAAACCTTAAAATCTAATTTTCGGGTTTAAGTTTGTAATGAAAAATAATATATTTCTCTCTAACATTCTTAATATAAAATCTTGAATAAAAACAAAATCAATTCATTTTAAAGATTTTTACCTATTTAATATTTCGCAAGCATAACAACGTCGTTATTACATCATTTTTACTAAACAGCTAGCATAGTTAAATTTAACCACAGACAAGTTGAATATAACATGTAAGAATAAAGCATAAAAATAACTGTAAAGAAAATAAAATCCTTACAGAACTTCGACGCTATTCCCGTTGCTAGAAAACCTCCGAGCGGAATTTGCACTTCCATATATTGAATCAAAAATCTAAACTATTACAAAAACATTACAAGTTCCTCTCAAAAAGAGAAGAACACTAAACCTAAGAGAATTGAACTAAAAACTAAGAGAAAAACTAAGAAAAGCTTAGAAACTTAGAAAGAAACTAAGAGAAACTAAAAACTAAGAAATGAGAGAAAGAAAGAAGAGAGAAGTGAGTTTTGAAGGTGTGGTTTGAAGTGAATGGAAGGGGGGTATTTATAGGTGAGGATGGAGAGAAAAAATGAGTAAAAAAATGTTAAAAAAATATTAAAAAATGTAAAAACGCGTATTGGACTTGCTGATGTCATCAATGACGTCAGCATGACGTCACAGGGGCGGCTGCACGTGAAAAATGGGGCGAAAACGCGTTGGGCGCGCGGATGGGCGGCTGCTGGGCGCTGCGCGCGCGCGCTGGGGCTGTCGCTGCGCGCAGCTCGGCGCGCGTGAACAGTGCCAGCGCGCTGCGTTGCGCGCAGCTGGGCATGCCAGCGCGCTGCGTTGCGCGCAGCTGGGCATGCCAGCGCGCGCGGGCGCGCGCGGGATGGGGCGCTGGGGCGCGCTGGGGCGCGCGCGGCTGGGCGCTGGGGCGCTGGGCTGCGCGCACGGCCGGGCTGCGACGCGCGATTTCCGTCTTTTTGACATTTTTGACCTTTTCGACCCATTTCGTCCGATTTTTCCATGTTTGTTGACCTTTTCTCACTTATTTATTGATATATTTGTGATGTATTGCTTCAAATATTCCTCTTTAAGTCTTTACATTGCGTTTTTAAGCCAAAATACCTGAAAAACAATAAAAATACCCGTGATTCCGAAAAAGACAAATTTATATAAATATATGATAAAACATATAAATATATGTATTTTTAATCAATTAAGGTACATAAAATCATGGTTATTTTAGTGCTTTTTGAGCACTCATCAATACTACTACTCGTTCATTCAGTTCATACCTCCTTTTCTTAGTGTTCAACTCTTTGAAAAACTTGGCATATGAAGGCACATTCATGATCACTTCTAATAATGGTAAATTAATATTTACTTTAGAGAGCATATTAAAAAGATCATTGAATTGCTTATCTTGTTTGGATTCTTTCAACCGGTGGGGAAAAGGTACTTGTATCTGGTGTGGTTCTGTTGTCTTTTGAATTTTGGGGGTGTCAGATGACCCCCCAATGAGTTTTTCAGAAGGCTTGTTAAGTTTAACACTTGTTTCTCCTTTTTGCGAGATTTGAGTATCGCCTTCTCTGTTACCTGAACTACAAGGTAGATTGTTAGAGATTTCAGGTAAACTGGTATTGACTACCTTACCACTTCGAAGGGTTCTAACATCCTTTGCTTGTTCTGGTTGACTGGGCAACTTTCCTGGTTCTTTCTTTTGCATTTGTTCAGCCAGTTGCCCAACTTTAGATTCAATCCTTTTAACCGAAGCCTCCATGGTGTTCAACCTTTGATTTGTCATCAATTGGTTGTCACGACTAACTTGAATAAAAGCATTCAAGCTATCTTCTAAGGTTGGCTTAAAAGATTGGCTTGGTGGGTAAGGGTGGTTGTTATCCAGCCTTAGTGTTGGATATTGGGTGTAGGCTGGGTGATTATAGGTGTTTGGATGATACCTTTGAAAAGATTGGACTTCCTCTATGGCATCGACACTAGAATCACAAGTATTTGAACAATTATGAGTACCATGCCCAATTGAACAACACACTTCACATACCTCTTGATTTGAAATTTGGTGGGAAGTGAGGAATTTCACTTGTTTAGTCAATTCAGCAAGTTGCAAGGTTATCTCATTATCAGAGCCGACTTCATTGACCTTTGCTTTCCTTCTACCACCTCTTTGTTGGGAATTAGAACCCAACAGCTCATAAAGATTATAGGTTTCCTCTGCGGTCTTTTCTCCTACAGCACCTCCAGCAGCATTATCAACCATGTATTGACTCTGTAGTGTCAATCCATCATAAAAGAATTGGTTTTGTAGCTGTAAGGGAAAGCTATGATTTTGACATTGAATGAAAAGGAGTTTGAATCGTTCCCAAGCTTCATGAAAGGGCTCTTCATTCATTTGAGAAAATGTTGCTATCTTTGTTCTTAGATCAACAGTCTTTTGATGGGAATAGAACCTACCCATAAAAATTTCATAGACTGCCTCCCAAGTTTTAAGAGAACCTGACTGTAGAGTAATGAACCATGACCAAGCTTTATCTTTGAGAGTGTAAGGAAAACACCTCATCCTAAGTTGATCTTCATTAATTGCATGTAGTGGAAAGGTTTGGACAATAGCATAGAATTCTCGAATGAAATGCAAAGGGTCTTCATTAGGGATACCGTAAAAGGAAGGCAACAAAGAATAATGAATCTTTTTCAATTCATAATTCCTTGCAGCCTCTTGTAATTGGATACCGGAAGGTACATTGCCAATGATTGGCATTGTATATTCTTTCATCTTTTTCCGCCTATCTTCAGCATCTCCCATGGTTGTTTGTAGTTGAAAATGATCCTCCTCCTATTGTGTATCAACATTTTGCTTTTAGTAGCTATCTCTAAGAAATATTTATAACTTGATAAAACGTAAAAGCAAAAAGTGCAAGGAACCTAAAATTATTTATTTATTTTTTTTTAAATTTAAGTGAATGGACAGAATTTTTGAAACAAACGAATTTTATTTCATCTGAATTTTTATTACACGCAAACTAAAACAAAGGAAAATACAATAATGGGTGACCTCCCATACAGGACTAAAATTTATCGTCTTCTAGTAAGACGTTGCTTGGAGATTGCAGAATGAAAAACTCAATGTCTCCTTTTCATTGAATTCATTTAAGTTTCAAATTAGTCTTTGCCTTTTTGCAAATGTTCAACTAACTGTTCAACTTGAACTTCCACCTTTTTGATAGAAGCTTCCACAGAGTCCAATCGTTGATTGGTTTTAGATTGATTATCCCTACAGACTTGAATAAAAGAATTCAAGTTGTCCTCCAGCGTTGGTTTATTGGGAATGCTTCTTGGAATAGGTGGGTGGAATTGCTGGCCTGCCTGGTTTGAGCTTTGAGTGAAAGGAGGGTTGTTTTGCCTCCAGGAGAAATTTGGATGACTTCTCCACCCAGGATTATAGGTATTTGAGTTGGGATCAAACCTTGGTCTTTGTTGATATGCTCCCAACACATTGACCTGTTCAGGTCCAGTTGTTTCTCCTTGATATGGACAGGCTTCAGTACCATGTCCCATGTTGCTGTACAAACCATATTGTTCATTATTGGTGTTGGTTTGTGTAGCGAGAAGGGCAACTTGCTTAGTCAGTTGAACAAGTTGTTGTTGAACTTCATTACTGGAGTCGATTTCATGAACTCCAGCTTTTCTCACTCGGGAGCTTTTCTGTTGGGAATTAGCACCCAACATCTCAAAAAGGTTATACGTCTCTGAGGCAGTTTTTTCTCCTATTGCTCCTCCTGCAGCGTTGTCGACAATGAACTGACATTGTTGTGTAAGTCCATCGTAAAAGAATTGGTTCTGCAACTGCAGGGGAAAGCTATGATGGGGACACTGAGTGAGAAACATTTTGAACCTATCCCAAGCTTCATGGAATGGCTCTCCATCCATCTGAGAGAAAGTAGCAATCTTTCCTCTCAACTCTGATGTTTTTTGATGGGAATAGAATTTTCCCATGAATTTATTGTAAATGTTACCCCATGTCATCAGAGAACCTGGGGGAAGTGACATCAACCAAGCTTTGGCCTTATCCTTTAGAGTGTAGGGAAAACATCTCATCCTAAGTTGATCCTCGTTTAGAATACCGAGGGGGAATGTTTGGACCGTAGCATAGAAATCTCTCATAAAGGAAAGAGAATCTTCATTAGGTAACCCATAAAAGGAAGGAAGCATAGAAAAATGAATATTTTTAAGGTCGTAATTCCGAGCAGCCTCCCCCAACTGGATAGCGGCAGTTGCCGTGCCTATTACCGGTCTTGCAAACTCTTTCATTGTGGTTTCCCTAATATGTTGGTTTTCCTCCATTTCTTTTGGTTCTAGTAAAGGATTAAGACTTGGTTCTATGTTTGGCTCAAAAACAGGTTGATGGGTAGAATCCAGTTTTGTTGACACTTGTTTAAATTTATGAAATTTATTTACATATGGTGTAAGGGGGTTTCCTAAGGATCTCCTACCACGCATAGACTATTGTAAACGTAAATTTAAAACTCCTGTCAACAAAATAAAAAAATTTAGATAAAATTTACATGTTATTTTATACAAAACACTAAACAAAACTAGTTAAACCCTAAAAAAAAGAAATTTTTTTTTATTTTTTTTATTTTTTATTTTTTTTTGTAACATAATTAGTATTAACCAAGAGTGCTCCCAGGAAAGAATGGTGGTGCAAACGGCACCTTAAATACCATTCTCCTAGCCAGAGCAACGTTCCCAAGAAAGACTAGTGGCACAAAGGCTTCCAAGAACTAGTCTCCTAGACAGAACTCCCTTAGATTTTTACTTTTTATGTTATTTAGTTAATTAGGTATAAATTCAAGTAATGTTTTTTTTTTTTTTTTTTTTTATGAACGGTAATTTTATTTTACTATTCACTCTATATAATGTCTTATTAACTTAAAACTTTTTTTTGAAATTTAAGTTTTTGAATTTTTTTTTTTTTTTTTTTTTTTATGAACGGTAATTTTATTTTACTATTCACGCTATATTATTTCTTATTAACTTAAAATTTTTTATATTTTGAATTTTGAATTTTTTTTTTCTTTGTTTTGTTTTGTTTTTTTTTTTTTTTTTTTTTTACTATTTATGAACGGTAAATTTTTTTACTTCAAATTTCAAATTTCTAAATTATTTTACAAAAAAAATTATTATTATTTTTTATTTTTTATTTTTTTATTTATTTTTTTATTTATTTTTTATTTTATTTATTATGAATTTTGAAATTTGATTATTATTAAAATATCACAATTATTTACAGCACAAAAATGTTTTTAAAATTTTGATAAATAATTTAAAAACGCTATTCCGTCCCCGGCAACGGCGCCAAAAACTTGATGAACGAAAACCGGCATCGCCGATCTTCGCAAATACTTTGGTTTTAATATTTATAAAACTCTCGCAAGTGCACGAATCATTTCGAAGAAAATGATAAGTATACTCCCAAGGTCGATCTAAGGAAGGAATGTATGTGGTTTTTAATTTATTATTCAAACTTTTAAAAACGAAATTAAATCCTAAACATCCTGTCACGATAGTTTGGTTTTTGTGTTCCTAATCTAATAACATAAAATAAACATATATACAGATTAATTAAATATAATCTAATAACATAAAAATAAACATAGATACAAATTCAATAAATAATTATCTAAAAATAAACATATATACGGATTCAATAAATATTCATGCAAATTTTTATCATTTATATTAGCGGAGTATTTATGGATATAATAACTAAATTAATTATGCTTGCTCATATTAACTAGGTTATTAAAGATATAAATTGATATTTTATTGATTCTCTCTTTTTTATATAAATACCACCTTTGGTGGGGTTAGATATTCTTTGTTAACTAAACAAATCAATTAACACCTATGGGTGGGGTTGATAACTAATATGCTTAATTAAATTAATTCCTTTTTCTAAGAGATTGAAAATGAACCATTTAAATGCCACCTTTGGTGGGGTTAGACAATTTAAACATTATTCAAGGTGTCCAAATTAAACTTAAGAATTTAATTATCCGAGTACTAACTTTCAAGTTTTAAAACCACTATTGAAAACATGTTGTCAATACATTTTCACATAATAATTCTTATAAAAACTTTTGAAATAGAGTTTCACTCTAACTACCGGGCGATTGTACCAACAAATAAAAGAGCACTACTCTAAATTAGACCGGATAACTAAACCTTAAAATCTAATTTTCGGGTTTAAGTTTGTAATGAAAAATAATATATTTCTCTCTAACATTCTTAATATAAAATCTTGAATAAAAACAAAATCAATTCATTTTAAAGATTTTTACCTATTTAATATTTCGCAAGCATAACAACGTCGTTATTACATCATTTTTACTAAACAGCTAGCATAGTTAAATTTAACCACAGACAAGTTGAATATAACATGTAAGAATAAAGCATAAAAATAACTGTAAAGAAAATAAAATCCTTACAGAACTTCGACGCTATTCCCGTTGCTAGAAAACCTCCGAGCGGAATTTGCACTTCCATATATTGAATCAAAAACTAAATTATTACAAAAACATTACAAGTTCCTCTCAAAAAGAGAAGAACACTAAAACTAAGAGAATTGAACTAAAAACTAAGAAGGAAACTAAGAAAAACTTAGAAACTAAGAAAGAAACTAAGGAAAACTCAAAAAACTAAGAAATGAGAGAAAGAAAGAAGAGAGAAGTGTGGTTTTAAGGTGTGATTTGAAGTGAAGGGAAGGGGGGTATTTATAGGTGAGGATGGAGAGAAAAAGTAGAGAAAAAAATGTTAAAAAAAATGAAAAAACGCGTATTATTGATTGCTGACGTCATTTGATGACGTCAGCATGACATGGGGCGGCTGCACAGTACCGGGTATGAACAGTACCGCGGCTGTACAGTACCGGGTATGAACAGTGCCGAGGATGAACAGTGCCGCGTCTGATGAACAGTGCCGAGTCTGATGAACAGTACCCAGTCTGATGAACAGTGCCGCGCGCTGCTGCTTGGGGCGGTGCCGGGCGGTGGGGCGCGGCGGCCGGGCGGCGCGATTTTCGTCTTTTTGACATTTTTGACATTTTTGACCTTTTCGACCCATTTTTCCATATTTGTTGACCTTTTCCCACTTATTTATTAATATATTTGTGATGTATTGCTTCAAGTATTCCTGTTTGAGTCTTTAAATTGCGTTTTTAAGCCAAAATACCTGAAAAACAATAAAAATACCCGTGATTCCGAAAAAGACAAATTTATATAAATATATGATAAAACATATAAATATATGTATTTTTAATCAATTAATGTGCATAAAATCATGGTTATTTTAGTGCTTTTTGAGCACTTATCACAACCCCCAACCAGCTTCTTGCTAGTCTCTTAGCAAGAGAAGCGATAAAAGCTAAAATTTAAACTATCCTAAATCACTTTCGTGGATTGAAACGGTTGCATTTAGCCTATGCAACAAGCCGTTAAACCCCTAGGTTGCCCTAGTGGACGAGTTTGAGTCTCGTGAGGGTTTTCAGTAATGATACCCACAAACATTGAACTAAATGTAAAGATAAAAACAATCAAATCAAAAATTAAAATTACAACACAATCAAAAATTAATTTAAGAATAAAAGAACACAACATATCACAAAAATATCTCATACTTTTTAATCTCCTTTAAGATCATAATTAAAATCTCAAGCATAAGTTATTTTAATCTCTTTAAACAATCATGATTTTATTACAATAATTAGTCGAAAATCATTTTCATATTTCATTTCAAAAATGTATCAATTTAATTTTACCCAATTTCAGTGTCATGAATCAGAATTCGCTTCGACTCTATTCCTCACAAGTCAATACTCTCAAAGCACTGAATCCTATGGGTTCAAACACTCATACTAATTTATATGCGAAAGAGTTGATGTATAGAAATGAACTAATATGTTCGCATATGTATAAAGAATAAAGGCTCAAAGTGTTATTTTAACATTGATCTCATGAAAGGAATCGAATGTATAAATTATAAAGATATCATATACAAAAATTATTTTCATGCATAAATCCAACTCATTAAGAAAGAATTTCAAGATATATGCTTTTACAAATGAAGAAATTGCGATGACTTTTTAGGGAATTACTTCCTATATCTTTCTTTTGTAATTAGCCTTTACTCACAACTTTGTAGGCAATGTGGGTCATAGTATGTAGATGATACTATTTTTTTTATCTCTCTATACATTTTTTTTTATATATATGTATTTTTTAGAGAGTCAACCCATGTACATATTGTACATTTTTTTTTTTTTTTTTTTTTGGTGAGTGGTTAATTTTGTGGCTTTTCTGTTTGATCTTGGTTTAGGTAACCCCAGATATGTCTTCTTGTTTTTGTAGCAGTCATGCATGAATGAGATATAAGCATATACTATCAATTTCTACTCAAATCGTTTTAATCTAAACAAAAATAATAATCAAAAATATATGATACTCTATTAAGATGAGAAAAAATTCATACATTCAATGCTAATACCTATAGAGATCATCTAAACTTTTTGAATAAATAAGAAATGTGTTTGGAGTAGAAAAAATATATATTTCACTCTGAATAAAAGAAATTAGGCTCAAATTATATCTCACAAGGGTAGTCTCCACTAAAAAAAATTCATAAACACCGATTTTGGGTTTAATATAATTTCCACATTTTATCAAGAAATACTAGTTATGACAAAAACTAACTAATTATCAAAAATAATTACAAAATATTTCATGATATGTTTTCAAAAATTAATCTAACAGTACCAAAGACTTAACTATTTACTTAAATTTGATTTAAAGAAATGATACATTTTTGTGATAATTTTTTTTATATATATATATATAATTTTTTTATTTTTTTTTATTAAGCATGGTAACTTTTCACCACCCCCAACCTAGAACTTACATTGTCCTCAATGTAACAACTGCAAATTAAAGATAAAGAGAAAAGAGGAGAAAGATTACCTATTTCTTGAGAATGTGTAAGTAGTAATGAAGAAATGCAGGTGCATCCATCATATTCATCATTAAAGTGTATACAGACAGATCGCTGTGAACTTCTAACATCTCAACAAATATTTTAGTTTTAACAATTTTAAAAATTATTCACAAACAAGTAAACTAAAATAAACAATAAAATTAAGTAAATAAAACAAATAACAAAAAATTACCTAACATGATGGGTTGCCTCCCATCCAGCGCTTAGTTTAACGTCTTAGCAAGACGTATCTTTTTGGTGCTAAGGGTTACTCAGCCAAATGCAATCCATTTCAGCAATGTTGTTTGGTTCTTCCACATAAGGCTTGACACGATGGCCATTAACTTTGAACGTTTTTTGTGTCTTGGAGTCCAATAGTTCTACCACTCCATGTTCAGATACCTGAACTATTTTGAATGGTCCATCCCATCTTGATCTTAGCTTTCCTGGAAACAATCTCAAACGAGAGTTAAATAAAAGAACTTTCATTCCAGGGTGAAGAGTCTTAGGAACTAGCCTCTTGTCATGATAGCGCTTAGTACGCTCCTTGTATAATTTGGCATTCTCATAGGCTTCATTCCTAATTTCTTCCAACTCATGAAGCTGGAGTACTCGTTTTTCACCTGCTTTATCTAAATCCATGTTTAGCTCTTTAATTGCCCAATAAGCCTTGTGTTCAAGTTCAACTGGAAGGTGGCACGCTTTCCCAAAGATTAACCGGTAAGGGCTCATCCCAATAGGTGTTTTGTAAGCGGTGTGGTATGCCCATAAGGCATCATTTAACTTAAATGCCCAATCCTTCCTTGAGGGACGCACAGTGCGTTCCAGTATTCCCTTAATTTGCCTATTACTTACTTCCACTAAACCGGAAGTTTGAGGATGATATGGAGTAGCTACCTTATGTGTGATGTTGTACTTGTTTAGTACTCCATCAAAGAGTTTGTTACAAAAATGGCTACCTCCATCGCTTATTATAGCTCTAGGCGTTCCGAACCTACTGAATATGAAATCTTTCAAGAATTTCACAACAACATTAGCATCATTGGTTTTGGTGGGGATAGCTTCTACCCACTTGGACACATAATCCACAGCAACCAAAATGTATTGAAAACCATTAGATGGGGGAAAAGGACCCATAAAGTCAATCCCCCATATGTCAAAGAGTTCAACAACTAAATTAGATGTCAAAGGCATTTCATCTCTTTTGCTTATGTTTCCTATTTTTTGACATCTATCACATTGTGCACAAAACATATGAGCATCTTTAAAAAGAGTGGGCCAAAAGAATCCAGACTGTAATATCTTACGGGCTGTCTTTTCTCCTCCAAAATGACCCCCACAATGAAGTTCATGACAAAAAGTCAGAATGCTCTTATGTTCTTCTTCAGGTACACATCTCCGGATGACTTGATCTTGACCAATCTTGTATAAATAAGGGTCATCCCAGAAATAGTCCTTAATAGTTTTAAAAAACCTTTTCTTGTCCTGATATGAAGTGTTAGGTCGCAAAACACCAGTGGCAAGATAGTTTACAATATCAGCATACCATGGGTTTGGACCTATGAAAAATAACTGTTCATCAGGAAAGGTTTCAACTATATCTTCATTACTCTCATCTTTAAGAGAATTGAAGTCAGAAATCAACCTAGACAAATGGTCAGCTACTAAGTTTTCACTGCCTTTCTTATCCTTGATTTCTAGGTCAAATTCTTGTAAGAGTAATACCCACCTGATTAATCTTGGCTTGGCATTTGGTTTACTTAATAGGTATCTTAAAGCAGCATGATCAGAATGCACAATCACTTTAGATCCTACTAAATAAGACCGAAATTTGTCTAAAGAGAATACTATAGCCAAGAATTCCTTTTCAGTGGTGGTGTAATTCATCTGGGCATCATTGAGTGTTTTGCTAGCATAGTAGATGACATGTAAACGCTTATCCACTCTTTGTCCCAGGACTGCTCCTATTGCATAATCAGAAGCGTCACACATTATTTCAAAGGGTAAAGACCAGTTTGGTGCCATTATAACAGGGGTAGATGTGAGTTTATCTTTCAAGGTATTAAAGGAAGTAAGGCAGTCATTGTTGAAATCAAAATCAGCATCTTTGGATAGCAAGTTACATAATGGACGACTTATTTTAGAGAAATCTTTAATAAATCGTCTGTAGAATCCTGCATGTCCCAAGAAGCTTCTTATCCCCTTCACAGATGTAGGGGGAGGTAGTTTGGATATCAATTCAACTTTTGCCTTATCAACTTCAATACCCTTGTTTGAAATTATATGTCCTAAAACTATCCCTTGTTGAACCATAAAATGACTTTTCTCCCAACTAAGGGTTAGATTGCATTCAATGCATCTTTCTAAAACCAAAGTCAATTTATGTAAGCAATCATCAAATGAGTTCCCAAAGACAGAGAAATCGTCCATGAAAATCTCAATGAATTTCTCCACCATGTCCGAGAAAATGGATATCATGCATCTCTGGAACGTGGCAGGGGCATTGCATAACCCAAATGGCATTCTGCGAAAAGCAAATGTCCCAAAAGGACATGTAAATGTGGTCTTTTCCTGATCTTCTGGTGCTATGGGTACTTGATAATATCCAGACAGTCCATCCAAAAAACAGTAAAATTCGTGCCCAGCTAATCTTTCCAACATTTGATCAATGAATGGAAGAGGAAAGTGATCCTTTTTCGTATATAAATTTAGTTTCCTAAAATCTATACACATTCTCCATCCAGTGATTATTCTAGTGGGCACTAATTCACTTTTGTCATTCTTAACAACTGTTATCCCAGATTTCTTTGGTACCACATGCACTGGACTAACCCACTTACTATCTGCAATAGGATAGATAATCCCTTCTTCTAATAATTTAAGAATTTCCTTTTTAACTACCTCTTGCATGTTTGGGTTTAGTCTTCTTTGGGCCTCTCGTACAGGTTTAGCACCATCCTCCAAGTTGATCTTGTGCATACACATTGTTGGACTAATGCCTCTTATATCACCTATACTCCAACCTATAGATTTCTTAAACTGTTTAAGCACTTTGATGAGTTCCTTTTCTTGTGGTTTGGTCAAGGTTGAAGAAATTATCACTGGATAAGTTTCTCCCTCTCCCAAAAACACATATTTTAAGTGCTCAGGTAAGTCTTTGAGTTCAAGTTCAGGTGGATTGGCCTCTTTAATAGATGAAGAACTGGGTAGATTTAAAAGTGTACTAGATTTTGTCATCACTTCATTATTGTCTAGTTGTTCAAGGTACCCCTTAATTTCTTCATCTAAATCTTCTTCAACCTTTTCAAGTGTAAGAACGGTTTCAAGCTTGTCTTCTATTCTGGTTCGGAAAAAGGTGTTTTGGACAAGATTATCCAAAGGATCAACATCGAATATTTCATCGATGGCAGAAATAGAAGGGAAAGGTGAAGAATCAAAAACTTTAAAATGAACAGTCTCTCCTAAGACTGTCATTGTCAAATTTCCATCTTGGACATCAATAATAGTTTTAGTAGTTGCCATAAATGGTCTACCAAGCAATATTGTGTGCTCTCTGTCCAATGCTGGATTTTCTTGCATATCCAGAACCACAAAGTCAACAGGTATTATCAGTTTGTCTACCTGTACCAAAACATCCTCAACTATTCCCTCTGGATATTTAAGAGATCTATCTGCAAGTTGAAGGGACATAGTTGTGGGTTTTAAATCCCCTAGATTGAGTTGTAAGAATATAGAGTAGGGCATCAAATTTATACTAGCACCTAAATCAAGCATTGCTTTAGCAACCTTCCTATCCCCCATAGTTATGTTTATAATAAAACTTCCAGGGTCTTTCAACTTAGGGGGTAGTTTGTGCTGAAGTACAGCGCTAGAAATTTCTGATACTACTACTCGTTCATTCAGTTCATACCTCCTTTTCTTAGTGTTCAACTCTTTGAAAAACTTGGCATATGAAGGCACATTCATGATCACTTCTAATAATGGTAAATTAATATTTACTTTAGAGAGCATATTAAAAAGATCATTGAATTGCTTATCTTGTTTGGATTCTTTCAACCGGTGGGGAAAAGGTACTTGTATCTGGTGTGGTTCTGTTGTCTTTTGAATTTTGGGGGTGTCAGATGACCCCCCAATGAGTTTTTCAGAAGGCTTGTTAAGTTTAACACTTGTTTCTCCTTTTTGCGAGATTTGAGTATCGCCTTCTCTGTTACCTGAACTACAAGGTAGATTGTTAGAGATTTCAGGTAAACTGGTATTGACTACCTTACCACTTCGAAGGGTTCTAACATCCTTTGCTTGTTCTGGTTGACTGGGCAACTTTCCTGGTTCTTTCTTTTGCATTTGTTCAGCCAGTTGCCCAACTTTAGATTCAATCCTTTTAACCGAAGCCTCCATGGTGTTCAACCTTTGATTTGTCATCAATTGGTTGTCACGACTAACTTGAATAAAAGCATTCAAGCTATCTTCTAAGGTTGGCTTAAAAGATTGGCTTGGTGGGTAAGGGTGGTTGTTATCCAGCCTTAGTGTTGGATATTGGGTGTAGGCTGGGTGATTATAGGTGTTTGGATGATACCTTTGAAAAGATTGGACTTCCTCTATGGCATCGACACTAGAATCACAAGTATTTGAACAATTATGAGTACCATGCCCAATTGAACAACACACTTCACATACCTCTTGATTTGAAATTTGGTGGGAAGTGAGGAATTTCACTTGTTTAGTCAATTCAGCAAGTTGCAAGGTTATCTCATTATCAGAGCCGACTTCATTGACCTTTGCTTTCCTTCTACCACCTCTTTGTTGGGAATTAGAACCCAACAGCTCATAAAGATTATAGGTTTCCTCTGCGGTCTTTTCTCCTACAGCACCTCCAGCAGCATTATCAACCATGTATTGACTCTGTAGTGTCAATCCATCATAAAAGAATTGGTTTTGTAGCTGTAAGGGAAAGCTATGATTTTGACATTGAATGAAAAGGAGTTTGAATCGTTCCCAAGCTTCATGAAAGGGCTCTTCATTCATTTGAGAAAATGTTGCTATCTTTGTTCTTAGATCAACAGTCTTTTGATGGGAATAGAACCTACCCATAAAAATTTCATAGACTGCCTCCCAAGTTTTAAGAGAACCTGACTGTAGAGTAATGAACCATGACCAAGCTTTATCTTTGAGAGTGTAAGGAAAACACCTCATCCTAAGTTGATCTTCATTAATTGCATGTAGTGGAAAGGTTTGGACAATAGCATAGAATTCTCGAATGAAATGCAAAGGGTCTTCATTAGGGATACCGTAAAAGGAAGGCAACAAAGAATAATGAATCTTTTTCAATTCATAATTCCTTGCAGCCTCTTGTAATTGGATACCGGAAGGTACATTGCCAATGATTGGCATTGTATATTCTTTCATCTTTTTCCGCCTATCTTCAGCATCTCCCATGGTTGTTTGTAGTTGAAAATGATCCTCCTCCTATTGTGTATCAACATTTTGCTTTTAGTAGCTATCTCTAAGAAATATTTATAACTTGATAAAACGTAAAAGCAAAAAGTGCAAGGAACCTAAAATTATTTATTTATTTTTTTTTAAATTTAAGTGAATGGACAGAATTTTTGAAACAAACGAATTTTATTTCATCTGAATTTTTATTACACGCAAACTAAAACAAAGGAAAATACAATAATGGGTGACCTCCCATACAGGACTAAAATTTATCGTCTTCTAGTAAGACGTTGCTTGGAGATTGCAGAATGAAAAACTCAATGTCTCCTTTTCATTGAATTCATTTAAGTTTCAAATTAGTCTTTGCCTTTTTGCAAATGTTCAACTAACTGTTCAACTTGAACTTCCACCTTTTTGATAGAAGCTTCCACAGAGTCCAATCGTTGATTGGTTTTAGATTGATTATCCCTACAGACTTGAATAAAAGAATTCAAGTTGTCCTCCAGCGTTGGTTTATTGGGAATGCTTCTTGGAATAGGTGGGTGGAATTGCTGGCCTGCCTGGTTTGAGCTTTGAGTGAAAGGAGGGTTGTTTTGCCTCCAGGAGAAATTTGGATGACTTCTCCACCCAGGATTATAGGTATTTGAGTTGGGATCAAACCTTGGTCTTTGTTGATATGCTCCCAACACATTGACCTGTTCAGGTCCAGTTGTTTCTCCTTGATATGGACAGGCTTCAGTACCATGTCCCATGTTGCTGTACAAACCATATTGTTCATTATTGGTGTTGGTTTGTGTAGCGAGAAGGGCAACTTGCTTAGTCAGTTGAACAAGTTGTTGTTGAACTTCATTACTGGAGTCGATTTCATGAACTCCAGCTTTTCTCACTCGGGAGCTTTTCTGTTGGGAATTAGCACCCAACATCTCAAAAAGGTTATACGTCTCTGAGGCAGTTTTTTCTCCTATTGCTCCTCCTGCAGCGTTGTCGACAATGAACTGACATTGTTGTGTAAGTCCATCGTAAAAGAATTGGTTCTGCAACTGCAGGGGAAAGCTATGATGGGGACACTGAGTGAGAAACATTTTGAACCTATCCCAAGCTTCATGGAATGGCTCTCCATCCATCTGAGAGAAAGTAGCAATCTTTCCTCTCAACTCTGATGTTTTTTGATGGGAATAGAATTTTCCCATGAATTTATTGTAAATGTTACCCCATGTCATCAGAGAACCTGGGGGAAGTGACATCAACCAAGCTTTGGCCTTATCCTTTAGAGTGTAGGGAAAACATCTCATCCTAAGTTGATCCTCGTTTAGAATACCGAGGGGGAATGTTTGGACCGTAGCATAGAAATCTCTCATAAAGGAAAGAGAATCTTCATTAGGTAACCCATAAAAGGAAGGAAGCATAGAAAAATGAATATTTTTAAGGTCGTAATTCCGAGCAGCCTCCCCCAACTGGATAGCGGCAGTTGCCGTGCCTATTACCGGTCTTGCAAACTCTTTCATTGTGGTTTCCCTAATATGTTGGTTTTCCTCCATTTCTTTTGGTTCTAGTAAAGGATTAAGACTTGGTTCTATGTTTGGCTCAAAAACAGGTTGATGGGTAGAATCCAGTTTTGTTGACACTTGTTTAAATTTATGAAATTTATTTACATATGGTGTAAGGGGGTTTCCTAAGGATCTCCTACCACGCATAGACTATTGTAAACGTAAATTTAAAACTCCTGTCAACAAAATAAAAAAATTTAGATAAAATTTACATGTTATTTTATACAAAACACTAAACAAAACTAGTTAAACCCTAAAAAAAAAGAAATTTTTTTTTATTTTTTTTATTTTTTATTTTTTTTTGTAACATAATTAGTATTAACCAAGAGTGCTCCCAGGAAAGAATGGTGGTGCAAACGGCACCTTAAATACCATTCTCCTAGCCAGAGCAACGTTCCCAAGAAAGACTAGTGGCACAAAGGCTTCCAAGAACTAGTCTCCTAGACAGAACTCCCTTAGATTTTTACTTTTTATGTTATTTAGTTAATTAGGTATAAATTCAAGTAATGTTTTTTTTTTTTTTTTTTTTTTTATGAACGGTAATTTTATTTTACTATTCACTCTATATAATGTCTTATTAACTTAAAACTTTTTTTTGAAATTTAAGTTTTTGAATTTTTTTTTTTTTTTTTTTTTTTATGAACGGTAATTTTATTTTACTATTCACGCTATATTATTTCTTATTAACTTAAAATTTTTTATATTTTGAATTTTGAATTTTTTTTTTCTTTGTTTTGTTTTGTTTTTTTTTTTTTTTTTTTTACTATTTATGAACGGTAAATTTTTTTACTTCAAATTTCAAATTTCTAAATTATTTTACAAAAAAAATTATTATTATTTTTTATTTTTTATTTTTTTATTTATTTTTTATTTTATTTATTATGAATTTTGAAATTTGATTATTATTAAAATATCACAATTATTTACAGCACAAAAATGTTTTTAAAATTTTGATAAATAATTTAAAAACGCTATTCCGTCCCCGGCAACGGCGCCAAAAACTTGATGAACGAAAACCGGCATCGCCGATCTTCGCAAATACTTTGGTTTTAATATTTATAAAACTCTCGCAAGTGCACGAATCATTTCGAAGAAAATGATAAGTATACTCCCAAGGTCGATCTAAGGAAGGAATGTATGTGGTTTTTAATTTATTATTCAAACTTTTAAAAACGAAATTAAATCCTAAACATCCTGTCACGATAGTTTGGTTTTTGTGTTCCTAATCTAATAACATAAAATAAACATATATACAGATTAATTAAATATAATCTAATAACATAAAAATAAACATAGATACAAATTCAATAAATAATTATCTAAAAATAAACATATATACGGATTCAATAAATATTCATGCAAATTTTTATCATTTATATTAGCGGAGTATTTATGGATATAATAACTAAATTAATTATGCTTGCTCATATTAACTAGGTTATTAAAGATATAAATTGATATTTTATTGATTCTCTCTTTTTTATATAAATACCACCTTTGGTGGGGTTAGATATTCTTTGTTAACTAAACAAATCAATTAACACCTATGGGTGGGGTTGATAACTAATATGCTTAATTAAATTAATTCCTTTTTCTAAGAGATTGAAAATGAACCATTTAAATGCCACCTTTGGTGGGGTTAGACAATTTAAACATTATTCAAGGTGTCCAAATTAAACTTAAGAATTTAATTATCCGAGTACTAACTTTCAAGTTTTAAAACCACTATTGAAAACATGTTGTCAATACATTTTCACATAATAATTCTTATAAAAACTTTTGAAATAGAGTTTCACTCTAACTACCGGGCGATTGTACCAACAAATAAAAGAGCACTACTCTAAATTAGACCGGATAACTAAACCTTAAAATCTAATTTTCGGGTTTAAGTTTGTAATGAAAAATAATATATTTCTCTCTAACATTCTTAATATAAAATCTTGAATAAAAACAAAATCAATTCATTTTAAAGATTTTTACCTATTTAATATTTCGCAAGCATAACAACGTCGTTATTACATCATTTTTACTAAACAGCTAGCATAGTTAAATTTAACCACAGACAAGTTGAATATAACATGTAAGAATAAAGCATAAAAATAACTGTAAAGAAAATAAAATCCTTACAGAACTTCGACGCTATTCCCGTTGCTAGAAAACCTCCGAGCGGAATTTGCACTTCCATATATTGAATCAAAAACTAAATTATTACAAAAACATTACAAGTTCCTCTCAAAAAGAGAAGAACACTAAAACTAAGAGAATTGAACTAAAAACTAAGAAGGAAACTAAGAAAGAAACTAAGGAAAACTCAAAAAACTAAGAAATGAGAGAAAGAAAGAAGAGAGAAGTGTGGTTTTAAGGTGTGATTTGAAGTGAAGGGAAGGGGGGTATTTATAGGTGAGGATGGAGAGAAAAAGTAGAGAAAAAAATGTTAAAAAAAATGAAAAAACGCGTATTATTGATTGCTGACGTCATTTGATGACGTCAGCATGACATGGGGCGGCTGCACAGTACCGGGTATGAACAGTACCGCGGCTGTACAGTACCGGGTATGAACAGTGCCGAGGATGAACAGTGCCGCGTCTGATGAACAGTGCCGAGTCTGATGAACAGTGCCGCGTCTCATGAACAGTGCCGAGTCTGATGAACAGTACCCGTGGATGAACAGTGCCGCGCGCTGCTGCTTGGGGCGGTGCCGGGCGGTGGGGCGCGGCGGCCGGGCGGCGCGGCGGCGCGATTTTCGTCTTTTTGACATTTTTGACATTTTTGACCTTTTCGACCCATTTTTCCATATTTGTTGACCTTTTCCCACTTATTTATTAATATATTTGTGATGTATTGCTTCAAGTATTCCTGTTTGAGTCTTTAAATTGCGTTTTTAAGCCAAAATACCTGAAAAACAATAAAAATACCCGTGATTCCGAAAAAGACAAATTTATATAAATATATGATAAAACATATAAATATATGTATTTTTAATCAATTAATGTGCATAAAATCATGGTTATTTTAGTGCTTTTTGAGCACTTATCAGCACCAATATCTCTTTTATAGCTCTCTTGAATTAAACCGGAAGTAAGTAAAATGAAAATGGTGCGTCAAAATCTTTAAACACTGAATAAGTGATGTAAACGATGTTATTTGGGTACAAAAACGATTTTTTTTCTTGCGAGACCAATGTATATTGTGTTTTTTGATACGAGCTTCCATTTAATAAATTATAATATTCGTTTCGATACCCGAGTAAAAAGTTATCTCCGTTGAAAGTTGTTACTCTTTTTTACCAAATGTTTTTTTGTTTTTGAAAATGTGAACAAAATATCCGTTCTTTTTTTCTACTCAATATTTTTTCAATAAGAGAGATTGATTGAAAATATAAATAAACAAACCTTTATCGGCACCAATATCTCCTTTATAGCTCTATTGAATTAAACCGGAAGTAAGTAAAATGAAAATGGTGCGTCAAAAAATTTAAACAATAAATAAGTGATGTGAACGATGTTATTTGGGTACAAAAATGATTTTCCTATCGAGGAAAATGCATATTGTTTAATTTGATAAGAGCTTTAATTTGATATATTATAATATTCGTTTCGATACCCCAGTCAAAAGTTTTCTCCGTTGAAAGTTGTAACTCATATTTACAAAATGTGTTTTTGATTTTGAAAATTTGAACAACATTCCCCTTCTTTTTCTCTTCTCTATTTTTTTTGAATAATTGAGATTGATTGAAAATATAAATAAAGAAAACCCTAGGTCGGCACCAATATCTCCTTTATAGCTATCTTGAATTAAACCGGAAGTAAGTAAAATGAAAATGGTCCGTCAAAATCTTTAAACACTAGATAAGTGATGTAAACGATGTTATTTGGGTACAAAAATGATTTTTTTCGTGCGAGACCAACGTATATTGTGTAATTTGATACGAGCTTCCATTTAATAAATTATAATATTCGTTTCGATACCCGAGTTAAAAGTTATCTCCTTTGAAAGTTTTTACACTTATTTACCAAATGTTTTTTTGTTGTTGAAAATGTGAACAAAATCTCCGTTCTTTTTTTCTACTCAATATTTTTTCAATAAGAGAGATTGATTGAAAATATAAAAAACAAACCTTGAATGGCACCAATATCTCTTTTATAGCTCAATTGAATTAAACCGGAAGTAAGTAAAATGAAAATGGTACGTCAAAAACTTTAAACAGTAAATAAGTGATGTAAACGATGTTATTTGGGTACAAAAATGATTTTCCTTTCGAGCAAAATACATATTGTTTAATTTGATACGAGCTTTAATTTGAGATATTATAATATTTGTTTCGATACCCCAGTTAAAAGTTATCTCTGTTGAAAGTTGTAACTCATATTTACCAAATGTGTTTTTGATTTTGAAAATGTGAACAACATTCACTTTCTTTTTCTCCTCCATATGTTTTTCAATAAGAGAGATTGATTGAAAATATAAATAAACAAACCTAGTTCGGCACCAATATCTAATTTATAGCTCTATTGAATTAAACCAGAAGTAAGTAAAATGAAAATGCTGCGTGAAAAACTTTAAACACTAAATAAATGATGTAAACAATTTTATTTGGGTACAAAAACGACTTTTTTCTTGCGAGACCAATGCATATTGTGTAATTTGATACTAGCTTCCATTTCATAAATTATAATATTCGTTTCGATACCCGAGTAAAAAGTTATCTCCGTTGAAAGTTGTTACTCTTATTTACCAAATGTTTTTTTTGTTTTTTAAAATGTGAACAACATCTCCGTTCTTTTTTTCTACTCAATATTTTTTCAATAAGAGAGATTGATTGAAAATATAAAAAAACAAACCTAAATCGGCACCAATATCTCCTTTATAGGTCTATTGAATTAAACCGGACGTAAGTAAAATGAAAATTGTGCGTCAAAAACTTTAAATAGTAAATAAGTGATGTAAACGATGTTATTTGGGTACAAAAATGATTTTCCTTTCGAGGAAAATGCATATTGTTTAATTTGATATGAGCTTTAATTTGATATATTATAATATTCCTTTCGATACCCCAGTCAAAAGTTATCTCTGTTGAAAGTTGTAACTCATATTTACCAAATGTGTTTTTAATTTTGAAAATGTGAACAACATTCATTTTCTTTTTTCTCTTCTCTATTTTTTTCAATAAGAGAGATTCATTGAAAATATAAATAAACAAACCTAGGTCGGCACCAATATCTCCTTTATAGCTCTAATGAATTAAACCTGAAGTAAGTAAAATGAAAATGCTACGTAAAAAACTTTAAAAACTTAATAAATGATGTAAACGATGTTAGTTGGGTACAAAAACGATTTTTTTCGTGCGTGACAAATGCATATTGTGTAATTTGATACGAGCATCCATTTAATAAATTATAAAATTCGTTTCGATACCCGAGTAAAACGTTATCTCCGTTGAAAATTGTTACTCTTATTTAACAAAAGTTTTTTTTGTTTTTGAAAATGTTAACGACATCTCCGTTCTTTTTTTCTACTCAATATTTTTTCAATAAGAGCGATTGATTGAAAATCTAAAAAAACAAACCTAGATCGGTACCAATATCTCCTTTATAGCTCTATTGAATTAAACCAGACGTAAGTAAAATGAAGATAGTGCGTCAAAAACTATAAACAGTAAATAAGTGATGTAAACGATGTTATTTGGGTACAAAGATGATTTTCCTTTCGAGGAAAATGCATATTGTTTAATTTGATATATTATAATATTCGTTTCGATACCCCAGTCAAAAGTCATCTCCGTTGAAAGTTGTAACTCATATTTACCAAATGTGTTTTTGATTTTGAAAATGTGAACAACATTCATTTTCTTTTTTCTCTTCTCTATTTTTTTCAATAAGAGAGATTCATTGAAAATATAAATAATCAAACCTAGGTCGGCACCAATATCTCCTTTATAGCTCTATTGAATTAAACCTGAAGTAAGTAAACTGAAAATGCTGCGTAAAAAACTTTAAACACTAAATAAATTATATAAACGATGTTATTTGTGTACAAAAACGATTTTTTTCTTGCGTGACTAATGCATATTGTGTAATTTGATACGAGCATTCATTTAATAAATTATAAAATTCGTTTCGATACCCGAGTAAAACGTTATCTCCGTTGAAAGTTGTTACTCTTATTTACCAAATGTTTTTTTGTTTTTCAAAATATGAACAACATCTCCGTTCTTTTTTTCTACTCAATATTTTTTCAATAAGAAAGATTGATTGAAAATATAAATAAAGAAAACCCTATGTCGGCACCAATATCTCCTTTATAGCTCTATTGAATTAAACCGGAACTAAGTAAAATGAAAATGCTGCGTCAAAAACTTTAAATAGTAAATAAGTGATGTAAACGATGTTATTTGGGTACAAAAATGATTTTCCTTTCGAGGAAAATGCATATTGTTTAATTTGATATGAGCTTTAATTTGATATATTATAATATTCGTTTCGATACCCCAGTAAAAAGTTATCTCCGTTGAAAGTTGTAACTCATATTTACCAAATGTGTTTTCTATTTTTTAAAATGTGAACCACATTCATTTTCTTTTTTCTCTTCTCTATTTTTTTAAATAAGAGAGATTCATGGAAAATATAAATAAACAAACCTAGGTCGGCACCAATATCTCCTTTATAGCTCTATTGAATTAAACCTGAAGTAAGTAAAATGAAAATGCTGCGTAAAAAACTTTAAACACTAAATAAATGATGTAAAAGATGTTATTTGGGTACAAAAACGATTTTTTTCTTGCGTGACCAATGCATATTGTGTAATTTGATACGAGTATCCATTTAATAAATTATCAAATTCGTTTCGATACCCGAGTAAAACGTTATCTCCGTTGAAAGTTGTTACTCTTATTTACCAAATGTTTTTTTGTTTTCCAAAATGTGAACAACATCTCCGTTCTTTTTTTCTACTCAATATTTTTTCAATAAGAGAGATTGATTGAAAATATAAAAAAACAAACCTAGATCGGCACCAATATCTCCTTTATAGCTCTATTGAATTAAACCGGAAGTAAGTAAAATGAAAATGGTGCTTCAAAAACATTAAATAGTAAATAAGTGATGTAAACGATGTTATTTGGGTACAAAAATGATTTTCCTTTCGAGGAAAATGCATATTGTTTAATTTGATATGAGCTTTAATTTGATATATTATAATATTCGTTTCGATACCCCAGTCAAAAGTTATCTCCGTTGAAAGTTGTAACTCATATTTACCAAATGTGTTTTTTATTTTGAAAATTTGAACAACATTCCCCTTCTTTTCCTCTTCTCTATTTTTTTTTGGCATAATAGAGATTGATTGAAAATATAAATAAAGAAAACCCAAGGTTGGCACCAATATCTCCTTTATAGCTCTCTTGAATTAAACTGGAAGTAAGTAAAATTAAAATGGTGCGTCAAAATATTTAAACACTAAATAAGTGATGTAAACGATGTTATTTGGGTACAAAAACGATTTTTTTCTTGCGATACCAATGCATATTGTGTAATTTGATACGAGCTTCCATTTAATAAATTATAATATTCGTTTCGATACCCGAGTAAAAGTTTATCTCCGTTGAAAGTTGTTACTCTTTTTTACCAAATGTTTTTTTGTTTTTGAAAATGTGAACAAAATCTCCGTTCTTTTTTTCTACTCAATATTTTTTCAATAAGAGAGATTGATTGAAAATATAAATAAACAAACCTTGATCGGTACCAATATCTCCTTTATACCTCTATTGAATTAAACCGGAAGTAAGTAAAATGAAAATGGTGCGTCAAAAACTTTAAACAGTAAATAAGTGATGTAAACGATGTTATTTGTGTACAAAAATGATTTTCCATTCAAGGAAAATGCAAATTGTTTAATTTGATATGAGCTTTTATTTGATATATTATAATATTCGTTTCGATACCCCAGTCAAATGTTACCTCCGTTGAAAGTTGTAACTCATATTTACCAAATGTGTTTTCTATTTTGAAAATGTGAACCACATTCATTTTCTTTTTCTCTTCTCTATTTTTTTTGAATAATAGAGATTGATTGAAAATATAAATAAAGAAAACGCTAGGTCGGCACCAATATCTCCTTTATAGCTCTCTTGAATTAAACCGGAAGTAAGTAAAATGAAAATGATGCGTCAAAATCTTTAAACACAAAATAAGTGATGTAAACGATGTTATTTGGGTACAAAAATGATTTTTTTCTTGCGAGACCAATGCATATTGTGTAATTTGATACGAACCTCCATTTAATAAATTATAAAATTCGTTTCGATACCCGAGTAAAACGTTATCTCCGTTGAAAGTTGTTACTCTTATTTACCAAATGTTTTTTTGTTTTCCAAAATGTGAACAACATCTCCGTTCTTTTTTTCTACTCAATATTTTTTCAATAAGAGAGATTGATGGAAAATATAAAAAAACAAACCTTTATCGGCACCAATATCTCCTTTATAGCTCTATTGAATTAAACCGGAAGTAAGTAAAATGAAAATGTTGCGTCAAAAACTTTAAATAGTAAATAAGTGAGGTAAACGATGTTATTTGGGTACAAAAATGATTTTCCTTTCTAGGAAAATGCATATTGTTTAATTTGATACGAGCTTTAATTTGATATATTATAATATTCGTTTCGATACCCCAGTCAAAAGTTATCTCCGTTAAAAGTTGTAACTCATATTTACCAAATGTGTTTTTGATTTTGAAAATTTGAACAACATTCCCCTTCTTTTTCTCTTCTCTATTTTTTTTTTGAATAATAGAAATTGATTGAAAATATAAATAAAGAAAACCCAAGGTCGGCACCAATATCTCCTTTATAGCTCTCTTCAATTAAACCGGAAGTAAGTAAAATGAAAATGGTGCGTCAAAATCTTTAAACACTAAATAAGTGATGTAAACGATGTTATTTGGGTACAAAAATGATTTTTTTCTTGCGAGACCAATGCATATTGTGTAATTTGATACGAGCTTCCATTTAATAAATTATAATATTTGTTTCGATACCCGAGTAAAAAGTTATCTCCATGGAAAGCTGTTACTCTTTTTTACCAAATGTTTTTTTGTTTTTGAAAATGTGAATAAAATCTCCGTTCTTTTTTTCTACTCAATATTTTTTCAATAAGAGAGATTGATTGAAAATATAAATAAACAAACCTTGATCGGTACCAATATCTCCTTTATACCTCTATTGAATTAAACCGGAAGTAAGTAAAATGAAAATGGTGCGTCAAAAACTTTAAATAGTAAATAAGTGATCTAAACGATGTTATTTGTGTACAAAAATGATTTTCCATTCAAGGAAAATGCAAATTGTTTAATTTGATATGAGCTTTTATTTGATATATTATAATATTCGTTTCGATACCCCAGTCAAATGTTACCTCCGTTGAAAGTTGTAACTCATATTTACCAAATGTGTTTTCTATTTTGAAAATGTGAACCACATTCATTTTCTTTTTCTCTTCTCTATTTTTTTTGAATAATAGAGATTGATTGAAAATATAAATAAAGAAAACGCTAGGTCGGCACCAATATCTCCTTTATAGCTCTCTTGAATTAAACTGGATCTAAGTAAAATGAAAATGGTGCGTCAAAATCTTTAAACACAAAATAAGTGATGTAAACGATGTTATTTGGGTACAAAAGTGATTTTTTTCTTGCGTGACCAATGCATATTGTGTAATTTGATACGAGCATCCATTTATTAAATTATAAAATTCGTTTCGATACCCGAGTAAAACGTTATATCCGTTGAAAGTTGTTACTCTTATTTACCAAATGCTTTTTTGTTTTCCAAAATTTGAACAACATCTCCGTTCTTTTTTTCTACTCAATATTTTTTCAATAAGAGAGATTGATTGAAAATATAAAAAAACAAACCTAGATCGGCACCAATATCTCCTTTATAGGTCTATTGAATTAAACCGGACGTAAGTAAAATGAAAATAGTGCGTCAAAAACTTTAAACAGTAAATAAGTGATGTAAACGATGTTATTTGGGTACAAAAATGATTTTCCTTTCGAGGAAAATGCATATTGTTTAATTTGATATGAGCTTTAATTTGATATATTATAATATTCGTTTCGATACCCCAGTCAAAAGTTATCTCCGTTGAAAGTTGTAACTCATATTTACCAAATGTGTTTTTTATTTTGAAAATTTGAACAACATTCCCCTTCTTTTTCTCTTCTCTATTTTGTTTTGAATAATAGAGATTGATTGAAAATATAAATAAAGAAAACCCAAGGTCGGCACCAATATCTCCTTTATAGCTCTCTTCAATTAAACCGGAAGTAAGTAAAATGAAAATGGTGCGTCAAAATATTTAAACACTAAATTAGTGATGTAAACGATGATATTTGGGTACAAAAACGATTTTTTTCTAGCGAAACCAATGCATATTGTGTAATTTCATAGGAGCTTCCATTTAATAAATTATAATATTCGTTTCGATACCCGAGTAAAAATTTATCTCCGTTGAAAGTTGTTACTCTTTTTTACCAAATGTTTTTTTTGTTTTTGAAAATGTGAACAAAATCTCCGTTCTTTTTTTCTACTCAATATTTTTTCAATAAGAGAGATTGATTGAAAATATAAATAAACAAACTTTGATCGGTACCAATATATCCTTTATAGCTCTGTTGAATTAAACCGGAAGTAAGTAAAATGAAAATGGTGCGTCAAAATCTTTAAACAGTAAATAAGTGATGTAAACGATGTTATTTGTGTACAAAAATGATTTTCCATTCGAAAAAAATGAAAATTGTTTAATTTGATATGAGCTTTAATTTGATATATTATAATATTCGTTTCGATACCCCAGTCAAATGTTACCT
This sequence comes from Hippophae tibetana, assembly GCA_037013495.1. Taxonomy (NCBI): domain Eukaryota; kingdom Viridiplantae; phylum Streptophyta; class Magnoliopsida; order Rosales; family Elaeagnaceae; genus Hippophae; species Hippophae tibetana. The sequence continues at coordinate 6,017,193 of CM072808.1, read as the reverse complement.
CCGTTGAAAGTTGTAACTCATATTTACCAAATGTGTTTTCTATTTTGAAAATGTGAACCACATTCATTTTCTTTTTCTCTTCTCTATTTTTTTTGAATAATAGAGATTGATTGAAAATATAAATAAAGAAAACGCTAGGTCGGCACCAATATCTCCTTTATAGCTCTCTTGAATTAAACCGGAAGTAAGTAAAATGAAAATGGTGCGTCAAAATCTTTAAACACAAAATAAGTGATGTAAACGATGTTATTTGGGTACAAAAATGATTTTTTTCTTGCGTGACCAATGCATATTGTGTAATTTGATACGAGCATCCATTTAATAAATTATAAAATTCGTTTTGATACCCGAGTAAAACGTTATCTCCGTTGAAAGGTGTTACTCTTATTTACCAAATGTTTTTTTGTTTTCCAAAATGTGAACAACATCTCCGTTCTTTTTTTCTACTCAATATTTTTTCAATAAGAAAGATTGATTGAAAATATAAAAAAACAAACCTAGATCGGCACCAATATCTCCTTTATATGTCTATTGAATTAAACCGGACGTAAGTAAAATGAAAATAGTGCGTCAAAAACTTTAAACAGTAAATAAGTGATGTAAGCGATGTTATTTGGGTACAAAAATGATTTTCCTTTCGAGGAAAATGCATATTGTTTAATTTGATACGAGCTTTAATTTGATACATTATAATATTCGTTTTGATACCCCAGTCAAAAGTTATCTCCGTTAAAAGTTGTAACTCATATTTACCAAATGTGTTTTTGATTTTGAAAATTTGAACAACATTCCCCTTCTTTTTCTCTTCTCTATTTTTTTTGAATAATAGAGATTGATTGAAAATATAAATAAAGAAAACCCAAGGTCGGCACCAATATCTCCTTTATAGCTCTCTTCAATTAAACCGGAAGTAAGTAAAATGAAAATGGTGCGTCAAAATATTTAAAAACTAAATAAGTGATGTAAACGATGTTATTTGGGTACAAAAACGATTTTTTTCTAGCGAAACCAATGCATATTGTGTAATTTCATAGAAGCTTCCATTTAATAAATTATAATATTCGTTTCGATACCCGAGTAAAAATTTATCTCCGTTGAAAGTTGTTACTCTTATTTACCAAATGTTTTTTTGTTTTTGAAAATGTGAACAAAATCTCCGTTCTTTTTTTCTACTCAATATTTTTTCAATAAGAGAGATTGATTGAAAATATAAATAAACAAACCTTTATCGGCACCAATATCTCCTTTATAGCTCTATTGAATTAAACCGGAAGTAAGTAAAATGAAAATGGTGCGTCAAAAACTTTAAACAGTAAATAAGTGATGTAAACGATGTTATTTGGGTACAAAAATGATTTTTTTCTTGCGAGACCAATACATATTGTGTAATTTGATACGAGCTTCCATTTAATAAATTATAATATTCGTTTTGATACCCGAGTAAAAAGTTATCTCCGTGGAAAGTTGTTACTCTTTTTTACCAAATGTTTTTTTGTTTTTGAAAATGTGAACAAAATCTCCGTTCTTTTTTTCTACTCAATATTTTTTCAATAAGAGAGATTGATTGAAAATATAAATAAACAAACCTTGATAGGTACCAATATCTCCTTTATAGCTCTATTGAATTAAACCGGAAGTAAGTAAAATGAAAATGGTGCGTCAAAAACTTTAAACAGTAAATAAGTGATGTAAACAATGTTATTTGTGTACAAAAATGATTTTCCATTCGAGGAAAATGCATATTGTGTAATTTGATACGAGCTTCCATTTAATAAATTATAATATTCGTTTCGATACCCGAGTAAAAGTTTATCTCCGTTCTTTTTTTCTACGCAATATTTTTTCAATAAGAGAGATTGATTGAAAATATAAATAAACAAACCTTTATCGGCACCAATATCTCCTTCATAGCTCTATTGAATTAAACCGGAAGTAAGTAAAATGAAAATGGTGCGTCAAAAACTTTAAACAGTAAATAAGTGAGGTAAACGATGTTATTTGGGTACAAAAATGATTTTCCTTTCTAGGAAAATGCATATTGTTTAATTTGATACAAACTTAAATTTGATATATTATAATATTCGTTTCGATACCCCAGTCAAAAGATATCTCCGTTGAAAGTTGTAACTCATATTTACCAAATGTGTTTTTGATTTTGAAAATTTGAACAACATTCCTCTTCTTTTTCTCTTCTCTATTTTTTTTTTGGAATAATAGAGATTAATTGAAAATATAAATAAAGAAAACCCTAGGTCGGCACCAATATCTCCTTTATAGCACTCTTGAATTAAACCGGAAGTAAGTAAAATGAAAATGGTGCGTCAAAATCTTTAAACATTAAATAAGTGATGTAAACGATGTTATTTGGGTACAAAAACGATTTTTTTCTTGCGAGACCAATGCATATTGTGTGATTTGATACGAGCTTCCATTTAATAAATTATAATATTCGTTTGGATACCCGAGTAAAAATTTATCTCCGTTGAAAGTTGTTACTCTTTTTTACCAAATGTTTTTTTTGTTTTTGAAAATGTGAACAAAATCTCCGTTCTTTTTTTCTACTCAATATTTTTTCAATAAGAGAGATTGATTGAAAATATAAATAAACAAACTTTGATCGGTACCAATATATCCTTTATAGCTCTGTTGAATTAAACCGGAAGTAAGTAAAATGAAAATGGTGCGTCAAAATCTTTAAACAGTAAATAAGTGATGTAAACGATGTTATTTGTGTACAAAAATGATTTTCCATTCGAAAAAAATGAAAATTGTTTAATTTGATATGAGCTTTAATTTGATATATTATAATATTCGTTTCGATACCCCAGTCAAATGTTACCTCCGTTGAAAGTTGTAACTCATATTTACCAAATGTGTTTTCTATTTTGAAAATGTGAACCACATTCATTTTCTTTTTCTCTTCTCTATTTTTTTTGAATAATAGAGATTGATTGAAAATATAAATAAAGAAAACGCTAGGTCGGCACCAATATCTCCTTTATAGCTCTCTTGAATTAAACCGGAAGTAAGTAAAATGAAAATGATGCGTCAAAATCTTTAAACACAAAATAAGTGATGTAAACGATGTTATTTGGGTACAAAAATGATTTTTTTCTTGCGAGACCAATGCATATTGTGTAATTTGATACGAACCTCCATTTAATAAATTATAAAATTCGTTTCGATACCCGAGTAAAACGTTATCTCCGTTGAAAGGTGTTACTCTTATTTACCAAATGTTTTTTTGTTTTCCAAAATGTGAACAACATCTCCGTTCTTTTTTTCTACTCAATATTTTTTCAATAAGAAAGATTGATTGAAAATATAAAAAAACAAACCTAGATCGGCACCAATATCTCCTTTATATGTCTATTGAATTAAACCGGACGTAAGTAAAATGAAAATAGTGCGTCAAAAACTTTAAACAGTAAATAAGTGATGTAAGCGATGTTATTTGGGTACAAAAATGATTTTCCTTTCGAGGAAAATGCATATTGTTTAATTTGATACGAGCTTTAATTTGATACATTATAATATTCGTTTTGATACCCCAGTCAAAAGTTATCTCCGTTAAAAGTTGTAACTCATATTTACCAAATGTGTTTTTGATTTTGAAAATTTGAACAACATTCCCCTTCTTTTTCTCTTCTCTATTTTTTTTGAATAATAGAGATTGATTGAAAATATAAATAAAGAAAACCCAAGGTCGGCACCAATATCTCCTTTATAGCTCTCTTCAATTAAACCGGAAGTAAGTAAAATGAAAATGGTGCGTCAAAATATTTAAAAACTAAATAAGTGATGTAAACGATGTTATTTGGGTACAAAAACGATTTTTTTCTAGCGAAACCAATGCATATTGTGTAATTTCATAGAAGCTTCCATTTAATAAATTATAATATTCGTTTCGATACCCGAGTAAAAATTTATCTCCGTTGAAAGTTGTTACTCTTATTTACCAAATGTTTTTTTGTTTTTGAAAATGTGAACAAAATCTCCGTTCTTTTTTTCTACTCAATATTTTTTCAATAAGAGAGATTGATTGAAAATATAAATAAACAAACCTTTATCGGCACCAATATCTCCTTTATAGCTCTATTGAATTAAACCGGAAGTAAGTAAAATGAAAATGGTGCGTCAAAAACTTTAAACAGTAAATAAGTGATGTAAACGATGTTATTTGGGTACAAAAATGATTTTTTTCTTGCGAGACCAATACATATTGTGTAATTTGATACGAGCTTCCATTTAATAACTTATAATATTCGTTTTGATACCCGAGTAAAAAGTTATCTCCGTGGAAAGTTGTTACTCTTTTTTACCAAATGTTTTTTTGTTTTTGAAAATGTGAACAAAATCTCCGTTCTTTTTTTCTACTCAATATTTTTTCAATAAGAGAGATTGATTGAAAATATAAATAAACAAACCTTGATAGGTACCAATATCTCCTTTATAGCTCTATTGAATTAAACCGGAAGTAAGTAAAATGAAAATGGTGCGTCAAAAACTTTAAACAGTAAATAAGTGATGTAAACAATGTTATTTGTGTACAAAAATGATTTTCCATTCGAGGAAAATGCATATTGTGTAATTTGATACGAGCTTCCATTTAATAAATTATAATATTCGTTTCGATACCCGAGTAAAAGTTTATCTCCGTTCTTTTTTTCTACGCAATATTTTTTCAATAAGAGAGATTGATTGAAAATATAAATAAACAAACCTTTATCGGCACCAATATCTCCTTCATAGCTCTATTGAATTAAACCGGAAGTAAGTAAAATGAAAATGGTGCGTCAAAAACTTTAAACAGTAAATAAGTGAGGTAAACGATGTTATTTGGGTACAAAAATGATTTTCCTTTCTAGGAAAATGCATATTGTTTAATTTGATACAAACTTAAATTTGATATATTATAATATTCGTTTCGATACCCCAGTCAAAAGATATCTCCGTTGAAAGTTGTAACTCATATTTACCAAATGTGTTTTTGATTTTGAAAATTTGAACAACATTCCTCTTCTTTTTCTCTTCTCTATTTTTTTTTTGGAATAATAGAGATTAATTGAAAATATAAATAAAGAAAACCCTAGGTCGGCACCAATATCTCCTTTATAGCACTCTTGAATTAAACCGGAAGTAAGTAAAATGAAAATGGTGCGTCAAAATCTTTAAACATTAAATAAGTGATGTAAACGATGTTATTTGGGTACAAAAACGATTTTTTTCTTGCGAGACCAATGCATATTGTGTGATTTGATACGAGCTTCCATTTAATAAATTATAATATTCGTTTGGATACCCGAGTAAAAATTTATCTCCGTTGAAAGTTGTTACTCTTTTTTACCAAATGTTTTTTTTGTTTTTGAAAATGTGAACAAAATCTCCGTTCTTTTTTTCTACTCAATATTTTTTCAATAAGAGAGATTGATTGAAAATATAAATAAACAAACTTTGATCGGTACCAATATATCCTTTATAGCTCTGTTGAATTAAACCGGAAGTAAGTAAAATGAAAATGGTGCGTCAAAATCTTTAAACAGTAAATAAGTGATGTAAACGATGTTATTTGTGTACAAAAATGATTTTCCATTCGAAAAAAATGGAAATTGTTTAATTTGATATGAGCTTTAATTTGATATATTATAATATTCGTTTCGATACCCCAGTCAAATGTTACCTCCGTTGAAAGTTGTAACTCATATTTACCAAATGTGTTTTCTATTTTGAAAATGTGAACCACATTCATTTTCTTTTTCTCTTCTCTATTTTTTTTGAATAATAGAGATTGATTGAAAATATAAATAAAGAAAACGCTAGGTCGGCACCAATATCTCCTTTATAGCTCTCTTGAATTAAACCGGAAGTAAGTAAAATGAAAATGATGCGTCAAAATCTTTAAACACAAAATAAGTGATGTAAACGATGTTATTTGGGTACAAAAATGATTTTTTTCTTGCGAGACCAATGCATATTGTGTAATTTGATACGAACCTCCATTTAATAAATTATAAAATTCGTTTCGATACCCGAGTAAAACGTTATCTCCGTTGAAAGGTGTTACTCTTATTTACCAAATGTTTTTTTGTTTTCCAAAATGTGAACAACATCTCCGTTCTTTTTTTCTACTCAATATTTTTTCAATAAGAAAGATTGATTGAAAATATAAAAAAACAAACCTAGATCGGCACCAATATCTCCTTTATATGTCTATTGAATTAAACCGGACGTAAGTAAAATGAAAATAGTGCGTCAAAAACTTTAAACAGTAAATAAGTGATGTAAGCGATGTTATTTGGGTACAAAAATGATTTTCCTTTCGAGGAAAATGCATATTGTTTAATTTGATACGAGCTTTAATTTGATACATTATAATATTCGTTTTGATACCCCAGTCAAAAGTTATCTCCGTTAAAAGTTGTAACTCATATTTACCAAATGTGTTTTTGATTTTGAAAATTTGAACAACATTCCCCTTCTTTTTCTCTTCTCTATTTTTTTTGAATAATAGAGATTGATTGAAAATATAAATAAAGAAAACCCAAGGTCGGCACCAATATCTCCTTTATAGCTCTCTTCAATTAAACCGGAAGTAAGTAAAATGAAAATGGTGCGTCAAAATATTTAAAAACTAAATAAGTGATGTAAACGATGTTATTTGGGTACAAAAACGATTTTTTTCTAGCGAAACCAATGCATATTGTGTAATTTCATAGAAGCTTCCATTTAATAAATTATAATATTCGTTTCGATACCCGAGTAAAAATTTATCTCCGTTGAAAGTTGTTACTCTTATTTACCAAATGTTTTTTTGTTTTTGAAAATGTGAACAAAATCTCCGTTCTTTTTTTCTACTCAATATTTTTTCAATAAGAGAGATTGATTGAAAATATAAATAAACAAACCTTTATCGGCACCAATATCTCCTTTATAGCTCTATTGAATTAAACCGGAAGTAAGTAAAATGAAAATGGTGCGTCAAAAACTTTAAACAGTAAATAAGTGATGTAAACGATGTTATTTGGGTACAAAAATGATTTTTTTCTTGCGAGACCAATACATATTGTGTAATTTGATACGAGCTTCCATTTAATAAATTATAATATTCGTTTTGATACCCGAGTAAAAAGTTATCTCCGTGGAAAGTTGTTACTCTTTTTTACCAAATGTTTTTTTGTTTTTGAAAATGTGAACAAAATCTCCGTTCTTTTTTTCTACTCAATATTTTTTCAATAAGAGAGATTGATTGAAAATATAAATAAACAAACCTTGATAGGTACCAATATCTCCTTTATAGCTCTATTGAATTAAACCGGAAGTAAGTAAAATGAAAATGGTGCGTCAAAAACTTTAAACAGTAAATAAGTGATGTAAACAATGTTATTTGTGTACAAAAATGATTTTCCATTCGAGGAAAATGCATATTGTGTAATTTGATACGAGCTTCCATTTAATAAATTATAATATTCGTTTCGATACCCGAGTAAAAGTTTATCTCCGTTCTTTTTTTCTACGCAATATTTTTTCAATAAGAGAGATTGATTGAAAATATAAATAAACAAACCTTTATCGGCACCAATATCTCCTTCATAGCTCTATTGAATTAAACCGGAAGTAAGTAAAATGAAAATGGTGCGTCAAAAACTTTAAACAGTAAATAAGTGAGGTAAACGATGTTATTTGGGTACAAAAATGATTTTCCTTTCTAGGAAAATGCATATTGTTTAATTTGATACAAACTTAAATTTGATATATTATAATATTCGTTTCGATACCCCAGTCAAAAGATATCTCCGTTGAAAGTTGTAACTCATATTTACCAAATGTGTTTTTGATTTTGAAAATTTGAACAACATTCCTCTTCTTTTTCTCTTCTCTATTTTTTTTTGGAATAATAGAGATTAATTGAAAATATAAATAAAGAAAACCCTAGGTCGGCACCAATATCTCCTTTATAGCACTCTTGAATTAAACCGGAAGTAAGTAAAATGAAAATGGTGCGTCAAAATCTTTAAACATTAAATAAGTGATGTAAACGATGTTATTTGGGTACAAAAACGATTTTTTTCTTGCGAGACCAATGCATATTGTGTGATTTGATACGAGCTTCCATTTAATAAATTATAATATTCGTTTGGATACCCGAGTAAAAATTTATCTCCGTTGAAAGTTGTTACTCTTTTTTACCAAATGTTTTTTTTGTTTTTGAAAATGTGAACAAAATCTCCGTTCTTTTTTTCTACTCAATATTTTTTCAATAAGAGAGATTGATTGAAAATATAAATAAACAAACTTTGATCGGTACCAATATATCCTTTATAGCTCTGTTGAATTAAACCGGAAGTAAGTAAAATGAAAATGGTGCGTCAAAATCTTTAAACAGTAAATAAGTGATGTAAACGATGTTATTTGTGTACAAAAATGATTTTCCATTCGAAAAAAATGAAAATTGTTTAATTTGATATGAGCTTTAATTTGATATATTATAATATTCGTTTCGATACCCCAGTCAAATGTTACCTCCGTTGAAAGTTGTAACTCATATTTACCAAATGTGTTTTCTATTTTGAAAATGTGAACCACATTCATTTTCTTTTTCTCTTCTCTATTTTTTTTGAATAATAGAGATTGATTGAAAATATAAATAAAGAAAACGCTAGGTCGGCACCAATATCTCCTTTATAGCTCTCTTGAATTAAACCGGAAGTAAGTAAAATGAAAATGGTGCGTCAAAATCTTTAAACACAAAATAAGTGATGTAAACGATGTTATTTGGGTACAAAAATGATTTTTTTCTTGCGTGACTAATGCATATTGTGTAATTTGATACGAGCATCCATTTAATAAATTATAAAATTCGTTTTGATACCCGAGTAAAACGTTATCTCCGTTGAAAGGTGTTACTCTTATTTACCAAATGTTTTTTTGTTTTCCAAAATGTGAACAACATCTCCGTTCTTTTTTTCTACTCAATATTTTTTCAATAAGAAAGATTGATTGAAAATATAAAAAAACAAACCTAGATCGGCACCAATATCTCCTTTATATGTCTATTGAATTAAACCGGACGTAAGTAAAATGAAAATAGTGCGTCAAAAACTTTAAACAGTAAATAAGTGATGTAAGCGATGTTATTTGGGTACAAAAATGATTTTCCTTTCGAGGAAAATGCATATTGTTTAATTTGATACGAGCTTTAATTTGATACATTATAATATTCGTTTTGATACCCCAGTCAAAAGTTATCTCCGTTAAAAGTTGTAACTCATATTTACCAAATGTGTTTTTGATTTTGAAAATTTGAACAACATTCCCCTTCTTTTTCTCTTCTCTATTTTTTTTGAATAATAGAGATTGATTGAAAATATAAATAAAGAAAACCCAAGGTCGGCACCAATATCTCCTTTATAGCTCTCTTCAATTAAACCGGAAGTAAGTAAAATGAAAATGGTGCGTCAAAATATTTAAAAACTAAATAAGTGATGTAAACGATGTTATTTGGGTACAAAAACGATTTTTTTCTAGCGAAACCAATGCATATTGTGTAATTTCATAGAAGCTTCCATTTAATAAATTATAATATTCGTTTCGATACCCGAGTAAAAATTTATCTCCGTTGAAAGTTGTTACTCTTATTTACCAAATGTTTTTTTGTTTTTGAAAATGTGAACAAAATCTCCGTTCTTTTTTTCTACTCAATATTTTTTCAATAAGAGAGATTGATTGAAAATATAAATAAACAAACCTTTATCGGCACCAATATCTCCTTTATAGCTCTATTGAATTAAACCGGAAGTAAGTAAAATGAAAATGGTGCGTCAAAAACTTTAAACAGTAAATAAGTGATGTAAACGATGTTATTTGGGTACAAAAATGATTTTTTTCTTGCGAGACCAATACATATTGTGTAATTTGATACGAGCTTCCATTTAATAACTTATAATATTCGTTTTGATACCCGAGTAAAAAGTTATCTCCGTGGAAAGTTGTTACTCTTTTTTACCAAATGTTTTTTTGTTTTTGAAAATGTGAACAAAATCTCCGTTCTTTTTTTCTACTCAATATTTTTTCAATAAGAGAGATTAATTGAAAATATAAATAAACAAACCTTGATAGGTACCAATATCTCCTTTATAGCTCTATTGAATTAAACCGGAAGTAAGTAAAATGAAAATGGTGCGTGAAAAACTTTAAACAGTAAATAAGTGATGTAAACAATGTTATTTGTGTACAAAAATGATTTTCCATTCGAGGAAAATGCATATTGTGTAATTTGATACGAGCTTCCATTTAATAAATTATAATATTCGTTTCGATACCCGAGTAAAAGTTTATCTCCGTTCTTTTTTTCTACGCAATATTTTTTCAATAAGAGAGATTGATTGAAAATATAAATAAACAAACCTTTATCGGCACCAATATCTCCTTCATAGCTCTATTGAATTAAACCGGAAGTAAGTAAAATGAAAATGGTGCGTCAAAAACTTTAAACAGTAAATAAGTGAGGTAAACGATGTTATTTGGGTACAAAAATGATTTTCCTTTCTAGGAAAATGCATATTGTTTAATTTGATACAAACTTAAATTTGATATATTATAATATTCGTTTCGATACCCCAGTCAAAAGATATCTCCGTTGAAAGTTGTAACTCATATTTACCAAATGTGTTTTTGATTTTGAAAATTTGAACAACATTCCTCTTCTTTTTCTCTTCTTTTTTTTTTTTTGGAATAATAGAGATTAATTGAAAATATAAATAAAGAAAACCCTAGGTCGGCACCAATATCTCCTTTATAGCACTCTTGAATTAAACCGGAAGTAAGTAAAATGAAAATGGTGCGTCAAAATCTTTAAACATTAAATAAGTGATGTAAACGATGTTATTTGGGTACAAAAACGATTTTTTTCTTGCGAGACCAATGCATATTGTGTGATTTGATACGAGCTTCCATTTAATAAATTATAATATTCGTTTGGATACCCGAGTAAAAAGTTATCTCCGTGGAAAGTGGTTACTCTATTTTACCAAATGTTTTTCTGTTTTTGAAAATGTGAACAAAACTTCCGTTCTTTTTTTCTACTCAATATTTTTTCAATAAGAGAGATTGATTGAAAATATAAATAAACAAACCTTGATCGGCATCAATATCTCCTTTATAGCTCTATTGAATTAAACCGGAAGTAAGTAAAATGAAAATGGTGCGTCAAAAACTTTAAACAGTAAATAAGTGATGTGAACGATGTTATTTGGGTACAAAAATGATTTTCCTTTCGAGGAAAATGCATATTGTTTAATTTGATAAGAGCTTTAATTTGATATATTATAATATTCGTTTCGATACCCCAGTCAAAAGTTATCTCCGTTGAAAGTTGTAACTGATATTTACCAATTGTGTTTTTGATTTTGAAAATGTGAACAACATTCATTTTCTTTTTCTCTTCTCTATTTTTTTCAATAAGAGAGATTGATTAAAAATATAAATAAACAAACCTAGGTAGGCACCAATATCTCCTTTATAGCTCTATTGAATTAAACCGGAAGTAAGTAAAATGAAAATGTTGCGAAAAAACTTTAAACAGTAAATAAGTGATGTAAACGATGTTATTTATGTACAAAAATGATTTCTCTTTCGAGGAAAATGCATATTGTTTAATTTGATTCGAGCTTTAATTTGATATATTATAATATTCCTTTCGATACCGAGTCAAAAGTTATCTCTCTTGAAAGTTGTAACTCATATTTACCAAATGTGTTTTTGATTTTGAAAATGTGAACAACATTCATTTTCTTTTTCTCCTCCCTACTTTTTTCAATAAGAGAGATTTATTGAAAATATAAATAAACAAACCTAGGTCGGCACCAATATCTCCTTTATAGCTCTATTGAATTAAACCTGAAGTAAGTAAAATGAAAATGCTGCGTCAAAAACTTTAAACACTAAATAAGTGATGTAAACAATGTTATTTGGGTACAAAACCGATTTTTTTCTTGCGTGACCAATGCATATTGTGTAATTTTATATGAGCTTCCATTTAATAAATTATAATATTCGTTTCGATACCCGTGTAAAAAGTTATCTCCTTTGAAAGTTTTTACACTTATTTACCAAATGTTTTTTTTGTTTTTGAAAATGTGAACAACATCTCCGTTCTTTTTTTCTACTCAATATTTTTTCAATAAGAAAGATTGATTGAAAATATAAATAAAGAAAACCCTAGGTTGGCACCAATATCTCCTTTATAGCTCTTTTGAATTAAACCGGAAGTAAGTAAAATGAAAATGTTGCGTCAAAATCTTTAAACACTAAATAAGTGATGTAAACGATGTTATTTGGGTACAAAAATGATTTTTTTCTTGTCAGACCAACGCATATTGTGTAATTTGATACGAGCTTCCATTTAATAAATTATAATATTCGTTTCGATACCCGAGTAAAAAGTTATCTCCGTTAAAAGTTGTTACTTTTTTTTACCAAATGTTTTTTTGTTTTTGAAAATGTGAACAAAATCTCCGTTCTTTTTTTCTACTCAATATTTTTTCAATAAGAGAGATTGATTGAAAATATAAAAAACAAACCTTGATCGGCACCAATATCTCCTTTATAGCTCAATTGAATTAAACCGGAAGTAAGTAAAATGAAAATGGTGCGTCAAAAACTTTAAACAGTAAATAAGTGATGTAAACGATGTTATTTGGGTACAAAAATGATTTTCCTTTCGAGGAAAATGCATATTGTTTAATTTGATACGAGCTTTGATTTGATATATTATAATAATCGTTTCGATACCTCAGTCAAAATTTATCTCCGTTGAAAGTTGTAACTCATATTTACCAATTGTGTTTTCTATTTTGAAAATGTGAACCACATTCATTTTCTTTTTATCAATCTCTATTTTTTTCAATAAGAGAGATTGATTAAATATATAAATAAAAAAACCTAGGTCGGCATCAATATTTCCTTTATAGCTCTATTGAATTAAACCGGAAGTAAGTAAAATGAAAATGTTGCGTCAAAAACTTTAAATAGTAAATAAGTGATGTAAACGATGTTATTTGGGTACAAAAATGATTTTTATTTCGAGGAAAATGCATATTGTTTAATTTGATATGAGCTTTAATTAGAGATATTATAATATTCGTTTCCATACCCCAGTCAAAAGTTATCTCTATTGAAAGTTGTAACTCATATTTACCAAATGTGTTTTTTATTTTGAAAATGTGAACAACATTCATTTTCTTTTTCTCCTCCCTACTTTTTTCAATAAGAGAGATTTATTGAAAATATAAATAAACAAACCTAGTTCGGCACCAATATCTCCTTTATAGCTCTATTGAATTATACCTGAAATAAGTAAAATGAAAATGCTGCGTCAAAAACTTTAAACACTAAATAAGTGATGTAAACAATGTTATTTTGGGTACAAAAACGATTTTTTTCTTGCGTGACCAATGCATATTGTGTAATTTTATATGAGCTTCCATTTAATAAATTATAATATTCGTTTCGATACCCATGTAAAAGGTTATCTCTTTTGAAAGTTTTTACACTTATTTACAAAATGTTTTTTTTGATTTTGAAAATGTGAACAACATCTCCGTTCTTTTTTTCTACTCAATATTTTTTCAATAAGAAAGATTGATTGAAAATATAAAAAAACAAACCCTAGATCGGCTCCAATATCTCCTTTATAGCTCTTTTGAATTAAACCGGAAGTAAGTAAAATGAAAATGTTGCGTCAAAATCTTTAAACACTAAATAAGTGATGTAAACGATGTTATTTGGGTACAAAAATTATTTTTATTTCGAGGAAAATGCATATTGTTTAATTTGATACGAGCTTTAATTAGAGATATTATAATATTCGTTTCCATACCCCAGTCAAAATTTATCTCTATTGAAAGTTGTAACTCATATTTACCAAATGTGTTTTTTATTTTGAAAATGTGAACAACATTCATTTTCTTTTTCTCCTCCCTATTTTTTTCAATAATAGAGATTGATTGAAAATATAAATAAACAAACCTAGTTCGGCACCAATATCTCCTTTATAGCTCTATTGAATTATACCTGAAGTAAGTAAAATGAAAATGCTGCGTGAAAAACTTTAAACACTAAATAAATGATGTAAACAATGTTATTTGGGTACAAAAACGACTTTTTTCTTGCGTGAACAATGCATATTGTGTAATTTGATACGAGCTTCCATTTCATAAATTAAAATATTCGTTTTGATACCCGAGAAAAAAGTTATCTCCGTTGAAAGTTGTTACTCTTATTTACCAAATGTTTTTTTTGTTTTTTAAAATGTGAACAACATCTCTGTTCTTTTTTTCTACTCAATATTTTTTCAATAAGGGAGATTGATTGAAAATATAAAAAAACAAACCTAGATCGGCACCAATATCTCCTTTATAGGTCTATTGAATTAAACCGGACGTAAGTAAAATGAAAATAGTGCATCAAAAACTTTAAATAGTAAATAAGTTATGTAAACGATGTTATTTGGGTACAAAAATGATTTCCCTTTCGAGGAAAATGCATATTGTTTAATTTGATACGAGCTTTAATTTGATATATTATAATATTCCTTTCGATACCCCAGTCAAAAGTCATCTCCATTGAAAGTTGTAACTCATATTTACCAAATGTGTTTTTGATTTTGAAAATGTGAACAACATTCATTTTCTTTTTTCTCTTCTCTATTTTTTTCAATAAGAGAGATTCATTGAAAATATAAATAAACAAACCTAGGTCGGCACCAATATCTCCTTTATAGCTCTATTGAATTAAAATTGAATTAAGTAAAATGAAAATGCTGCGTAAAAATCTTTAAACACTAAATAAATGATGTAAACGATGTTATTTGCGTACAAAAACGATTTTTTTCATGCGTGACCAATGCATATTGTGTAATTTGATACGAGCATCCATTTAATAAATTATAAAATTCGTTTCGATACCCGAGTAAAACGTTATCTCCGTTGAAAGTTGTTACTCTTATTTACCAAATGTTTTTTTGTTTTTCAAAATGTGAACAACATCTCCGTTCTTTTTTACTACTCAATATTTTTTCACTAAGAGAGATTGATTGAAAATATAAAAAAACAAACCTATATCGGCTCCAATATCTCCTTTATAGCTCTATTGAATTAAACCGGAAGTAAGTAAAATGAAAATGGTGCGTCAAAAATTTAAAAAGTAAATAAGTGATGTAAACGATGTTATTTGGGTACAAAAATGATTTTCCTTTCGAGGAAAATGCATATTGTTTAATTTGATAAGAGCTTTAATTTGATATATTATAATAATCGTTTCGATACCCCAGTCGAAAGTTATCTCCGTTGAAAGTTGTAACTGATATTTACCAATTGTGTTTTTGATTTTGAAAATGTGAACAACATTCATTTTCTTTTTCTCTTCTCTATTTTTTTCAATAAGAGAGATTGATTGAAAATATAAACAAACAAACCTAGGACGGCACCAATATCTCCTTTATAGCTCTCTTGAATTAAACCGGAAGTAAGTAAAATGAAAATGGTGCGTCAAAATCTTTAAACACTAAATAAGTGATGTAAACGATGTTATTTGGGTACAAAAACGATTTTTTTCTTGTGAGACCAATACATATTGTGTAATTTGATATGAGATTCCATTTAATAAATTATAATAGTGGTTTCGATACCCCGAGTAAAAAGATATCTCCGTTGAAAGTTGTTACTCTTATTTACCAAATGTTTTTTTGTTTTTGAAAATGTGAACAAAATCTCCGTTCTTTTTTTCTACTCAATATTTTTTCAATAAGAGAGATTGATTGAAAATATAAAAAACAAACCTTGATCGGCACCAATATCTCCTTTATAGCTCAATTGAATTAAACCGGAAGTAAGTAAAATGAAAATGGTGCGTCAAAAACTTTAAACAGTAAATAAGTGATGTAAACGATGTTATTTGGGTACAAAAATGATTTTCCTTTCGAGGAAAATGCATATTGTTTAATTTGATACGAGCTTTGATTTGATATATTATAATAATCGTTTCGATACCTCAATCAAAATTTATCTCCGTTGAAAGTTGTAACTCATATTTACCAATTGTGTTTTCTATTTTGAAAATGTGAACCACATTCATTTTCTTTTTATCAATCTCTATTTTTTTCAATAAGAGAGATTGATTAAATATATAAATAAAAAAACCTAGGTCGGCATCAATATTTCCTTTATAGCTCTATTGAATTAAACCGGAAGTAAGTAAAATGAAAATGTTGCGTCAAAAACTTTAAATAGTAAATAAGTGATGTAAACGATGTTATTTGGGTACAAAAATGATTTTTATTTCGAGGAAAATGCATATTGTTTAATTTGATATGAGCTTTAATTAGAGATATTATAATATTCGTTTCCATACCCCAGTCAAAAGTTATCTCTATTGAAAGTTGTAACTCATATTTACCAAATGTGTTTTTTATTTTGAAAATGTGAACAACATTCATTTTCTTTTTCTCCTCCCTACTTTTTTCAATAAGAGAGATTTATTGAAAATATAAATAAACAAACCTAGTTCGGCACTAATATCTCCTTTATAGCTCTATTGAATTATACCTGAAATAAGTAAAATGAAAATGCTGCGTCAAAAACTTTAAACACTAAATAAGTGTTGTAAACAATGTTATTTTGGGTACAAAAACGATTTTTTTCTTGCGTGACCAATGCATATTGTGTAATTTTATATGAGCTTCCATTTAATAAATTATAATATTCGTTTCGATACCCATGTAAAAGGTTATCTCCTTTGAAAGTTTTTACACTTATTTACCAAATGTTTTTTTTGATTTTGAAAATGTGAACAACATCTCCGTTCTTTTTTTCTACTCAATATTTTTTCAATAAGAAAGATTGATTGAAAATATAAAAAAACAAACCCTAGATCGGCTCCAATATCTCCTTTATAGCTCTTTTGAATTAAACCGGAAGTAAGTAAAATGAAAATGTTGCGTCAAAATCTTTAAACACTAAATAAGTGATGTAAACGATGTTATTTGGGTACAAAAATTATTTTTATTTCGAGGAAAATGCATATTGTTTAATTTGATACGAGCTTTAATTAGAGATATTATAATATTCGTTTCCATACCCCAGTCAAAATTTATCTCTATTGAAAGTTGTAACTCATAATTACCAAATGTGTTTTTTATTTTGAAAATGTGAACAACATTCATTTTCTTTTTCTCCTCCCTATTTTTTTCAATAAGAGAGATTGATTGAAAATATAAATAAACAAACCTAGTTCGGCACCAATATCTCCTTTATAGCTCTATTGAATTATACCTGAAGTAAGTAAAATGAAAATGCTGCGTGAAAAACTTTAAACACTAAATAAATGATGTAAACAATGTTATTTGGGTACAAAAACGACTTTTTTCTTGCGTGAACAATGCATATTGTGTAATTTGATACGAGCTTCCATTTCATAAATTAAAATATTCGTTTTGATACCCGAGAAAAAAGTTATCTCCGTTGAAAGTTGTTACTCTTATTTACCAAATGTTTTTTTTGTTTTTTAAAATGTGAACAACATCTCTGTTCTTTTTTTCTACTCAATATTTTTTCAATAAGGGAGATTGATTGAAAATATAAAAAAACAAACCTAGATCGGCACCAATATCTCCTTTATAGGTCTATTGAATTAAACCGGACGTAAGTAAAATGAAAATAGTGCATCAAAAACTTTAAATAGTAAATAAGTTATGTAAACGATGTTATTTGGGTACAAAAATGATTTCCCTTTCGAGGAAAATGCATATTGTTTAATTTGATACGAGCTTTAATTTGATATATTATAATATTCCTTTCGATACCCCAGTCAAAAGTCATCTCCATTGAAAGTTGTAACTCATATTTACCAAATGTGTTTTTGATTTTGAAAATGTGAACAACATTCATTTTCTTTTTTCTCTTCTCTATTTTTTTCAATAAGAGAGATTCATTGAAAATATAAATAAACAAACCTAGGTCGGCACCAATATCTCCTTTATAGCTCTATTGAATTAAAATTGAATTAAGTAAAATGAAAATGCTGCGTAAAAATCTTTAAACACTAAATAAATGATGTAAACGATGTTATTTGCGTACAAAAACGATTTTTTTCATGCGTGACCAATGCATATTGTGTAATTTGATACGAGCATCCATTTAATAAATTATAAAATTCGTTTCGATACCCGAGTAAAACGTTATCTCCGTTGAAAGTTGTTACTCTTATTTACCAAATGTTTTTTTGTTTTTCAAAATGTGAACAACATCTCCGTTCTTTTTTACTACTCAATATTTTTTCACTAAGAGAGATTGATTGAAAATATAAAAAAACAAACCTATATCGGCTCCAATATCTCCTTTATAGCTCTATTGAATTAAACCGGAAGTAAGTAAAATGAAAATGGTGCGTCAAAAATTTAAACAGTAAATAAGTGATGTAAACGATGTTATTTGGGTACAAAAATGATTTTCCTTTCGAGGAAAATGCATATTGTTTAATTTGATAAGAGCTTTAATTTGATATATTATAATAATCGTTTCGATACCCCAGTCGAAAGTTATCTCCGTTGAAAGTTGTAACTGATATTTACCAATTGTGTTTTTGATTTTGAAAATGTGAACAACATTCATTTTCTTTTTCTCTTCTCTATTTTTTTCAATAAGAGAGATTGATTGAAAATATAAACAAACAAACCTAGGACGGCACCAATATCTCCTTTATAGCTCTCTTGAATTAAACCGGAAGTAAGTAAAATGAAAATGGTGCGTCAAAATCTTTAAACACTAAATAAGTGATGTAAACGATGTTATTTGGGTACAAAAACGATTTTTTCTTGTGAGACCAATACATATTGTGTAATTTGATATGAGATTCCATTTAATAAATTATAATAGTGGTTTCGATACCCCGAGTAAAAAGATATCTCCGTTGAAAGTTGTTACTCTTATTTACCAAATGTTTTTTTGTTTTTGAAAATGTGAACAAAATCTCCGTTCTTTTTTTCTACTCAATATTTTTTCAATAAGAGAGATTGATTGAAAATATAAAAAACAAACCTTCATCGGCACCAATATCTCCTTTATAGCTCTATTGAATTAAGCCGGAAGTAAGTAAAATGAAAATGGTACGTCAAAAACTTTAAGCAGTAAATAAGTGATGTAAACGATGTTATTTGGGTACAAAAATGATTTTCCTTTCGAGGAAAATGCATATTGTTTAATTTGATACGAGATTTAATTTGATATATTATAATAATCGTTTCGATACCTCAGTCAAAATTTATCTCCGTTGAAAGTTGTAACTCATATTTACCAAATGTGTTTTCTATTTTGAAAATTTGAACCACATTCATTTTCTTTTTCTCTTCCCTATTTTTTCAATAAGAGAGATTGATTGAAAATATAAACAAACAAACCTAGGTCGGCACCAATATCTCCTTTATAGCTCTCTTCAATTAAATCGGAAGTAAGTAAAATGAAAATGGTGCGTCAAAATCTTTAAACACTAAATAAGTGATGTAAACGATGTTATTTGGGTACAAAAACGATTTTTTTCTTGGGAGACCAATACATATTGTGTAATTTGATATGAGATTCCATTTAGTAAATTATAATAGTCGTTTCGATACCCCGAGTGAAAAGATATCTCCGTTGAAAGTTGTTACTCTTATTTACCAAATCTTTTTTTTGTTTTTGAAAATGTGAACAAAATCTCCGTTCTTTTTTTCTCCTCAATATTTTTTCAATAAGAGAGATTGATTGAAAATATAAAAAACAAACCTTGATCGGCACCAATATCTCCTTTATAGCTCTATTGAATTAAGCCGGAAGTAAGTAAAATGAAAATGGTACGTCAAAAACTTTAAGCAGTAAATAAGTGATGTAAACGATGTTATTTCGGTACAAAAATGATTTTCCTTTCGAGGAAAATGCATATTGTTTAATTTGATAAGAGCTTTAATTTGATATAATATAATATTTGTTTCGATACCTCAGTCAAAAGTTATCTCCGTTGAAAGTTGTAACTCATCTTTACCAAATGTGTTTTCTATTTTGAAAATGTCAACCACATTCATTTTCTTTTTCTCTTCCCTATTATTTCAATAAGAGATATTGATTGAAAATATAAACAAACAAACCTAGGTCGGCACCAATATCTCCTTTATAGCTCTCTTGAATTAAACCGGAAGTAAGTAAAATGAAAATAGTGCGTCAAAATCTTTAAACACTAAATAAGTGATGTAAACGATGTTATTTGGGTACAAAAACGATTTTTTTCTTATGAGACCAATACATATTGTGTAATTTCATATGAGATTCAATTTAATAAATTATAATAGTCGTTTCGATACCCCGAGTAAAAAGATATCTCCGTTGAAAGTTTTTACACTTATTTACCAAATGTTTTTTTTGTTTTTGAAAATGTGAACAACATCTCCGTTCTTTTTTTCTACTCAATATTTTTTCAATAAGAAAGATTGATTGAAAATATAAAAAAACAAACCCTAGATCGGCTCCAATATCTCCTTTATAGCTCTTTTGAATTAAACCGGAAGTAAGTAAATTGAAAATGTTGCGTCAAAATCTTTAAACACTAAATAAGTGATGTAAACGATGTTATTTGGGTACAAAAATTATTTTTATTTCGAGGAAAATGCATATTGTTTAATTTGATACGAGCTTTAATTAGAGATATTATAATATTCGTTTCCATACCCCAGTCAAAATTTATCTCTATTGAAAGTTGTAACTCATATTTACCAAATGTGTTTTTTATTTTGAAAATGTGAACAACATTCATTTTCTTTTTCTCCTCCCTATTTTTTTCAATAAGAGAGATTGATTGAAAATATAAATAAACAAACCTAGTTCGGCACCAATATCTCCTTTATAGCTCTATTGAATTATACCGGAAGTAAGTAAAATCAAAATGGTGCGTCAAAATCTTTAAACACTAAATAAGTGATGTAAACGATGTTATTTGGGTACAAAAACGATTTTTTTCTTGCGTGAACAATGCATATTGTGTAATTTGATACGAGCTTCCATTTCATAAATTAAAATATTCGTTTTGATACCCGAGAAAAAAGTTATCTCCGTTGAAAGTTGTTACTCTTATTTACCAAATGTTTTTTTGTTTTTCAAAATGTGAACAACATCTCCGTTCTTTTTTTCTACTCAATATTTTTTCACTAAGAGAGATTGATTGAAAATATAAAAAAAACAAACCTATATCGGCTCCAATATCTCCTTTATAGCTCTATTGAATTAAACCGGAAGTAAGTAAAATGAAAATGGTGCGTCAAAAATTTAAACAGTAAATAAGTGATGTAAACGATGTTATTTGGGTACAAAAATGATTTTCCTTTCAAGGAAAATGCATATTGTTTAATTTGATAAGAGCTTTAATTTGATATATTATAATAATCGTTTCGATACCCCAGTCGAAAGTTATCTCCGTTGAAAGTTGTAACTGATATTTACCAATTGTGTTTTTGATTTTGAAAATGTGAACAACATTCATTTTCTTTTTCTCTTCTCTATTTTTTTCAATAAGAGAGATTGATTGAAAATATAAACAAACAAACCTGGGACGGCACCAATATCTCCTTTATAGCTCTCTTGAATTAAACCGGAAGTAAGTAAAATGAAAATGGTGCGTCAAAATCTTTAAACACTAAATAAGTGATGTAAACGATGTTATTTGGGTACAAAAACGATTTTTTTCTTGTGAGACCAATACATATTGTGTAATTTGATATGAGATTCCATTTAATAAATTATAATAGTGGTTTCGATACCCCGAATAAAAAGATATCTCCGGTGAAAGTTGTTACTCTTATTTACCAAATGTTTTTTTGTTTTTGAAAATGTGAACAAAATCTCCGTTTTTTTTTCTACTCAATATTTTTTCAATAAGAGAGATTGATTGAAAATATAAAAAACAAACCTTGATCGGCACCAATATCTCCTTTATAGCTCTATTGAATTAAGCCGGAAGTAAGTAAAATGAAAATGGTACGTCAAAAACTTTAAGCAGTAAATAAGTGATGTAAACGATGTTATTTGAGTACAAAAATGATTTTCCTTTCGAGGAAAATGCATATTGTTTAATTTGATACGAGCTTTAATTTGATATATTATAAAAATCGTTTCGATACCTCAGTCAAAATTTATCTCCGTTGAAAGTTGTAACTCATCTTTACCAAATGTGTTTTCTATTTTGAAAATTTGAACCACATTCATTTTCTTTTTCTCTTCCCTATTTTTTCAATAAGAGAGATTGATTGAAAATATAAACAAACAAACCTAGGTCGGCACCAATATCTCCTTTATAGCTCTCTTCAATTAAACCGGAAGTAAGTAAAATGAAAATGGTGCGTCAAAATCTTTAAACACTAAATAAGTGATGTAAACGATGTTATTTGGGTACAAAAACGATTTTTTTCTTGGGAGACCAATACATATTGTGTAATTTGATATGAGATTCCATTTAGTAAATTATAATAGTCGTTTCGATACCCCGAGTGAAAAGATATCTCCGTTGAAAGTTGTTACTCTTATTTACCAAATGTTTTTTTTGTTTTTGAAAATGTGAACAAAATCTCCGTTCTTTTTTTCTCCTCAATATTTTTTCAATAAGAGAGATTGATTGAAAATATAAAAAACAAACCTTGATCGGCACCAATATCTCCTTTATAGCTCTATTGAATTAAGCCGGAAGTAAGTAAAATGAAAATGGTACGTCAAAAACTTTAAGCAGTAAATAAGTGATGTAAACGATGTTATTTCGGTACAAAAATGATTTTCCTTTCGAGGAAAATGCATATTGTTTAATTTGATAAGAGCTTTAATTTGATATAATATAATATTTGTTTCGATACCTCAGTCAAAAGTTATCTCCGTTGAAAGTTGTAACTCATCTTTACCAAATGTGTTTTCTATTTTGAAAATGTCAACCACATTCATTTTCTTTTTCTCTTCCCTATTATTTCAATAAGAGATATTGATTGAAAATATAAACAAACAAACCTAGGTCGGCACCAATATCTCCTTTATAGCTCTCTTGAATTAAACCGGAAGTAAGTAAAATGAAAATAGTGCGTCAAAATCTTTAAACACTAAATAAGTGATGTAAACGATGTTATTTGGGTACAAAAACGATTTTTTTCTTATGAGACCAATACATATTGTGTAATTTCATATGAGATTCAATTTAATAAATTATAATAGTCGTTTCGATACCCCGAGTAAAAAGATATCTCCGTTGAAAGTTTTTACACTTATTTACCAAATGTTTTTTTTGTTTTTGAAAATGTGAACAACATCTCCGTTCTTTTTTTCTACTCAATATTTTTTCAATAAGAAAGATTGATTGAAAATATAAAAAAACAAACCCTAGATCGGCTCCAATATCTCCTTTATAGCTCTTTTGAATTAAACCGGAAGTAAGTAAATTGAAAATGTTGCGTCAAAATCTTTAAACACTAAATAAGTGATGTAAACGATGTTATTTGGGTACAAAAATTATTTTTATTTCGAGGAAAATGCATATTGTTTAATTTGATACGAGCTTTAATTAGAGATATTATAATATTCGTTTCCATACCCCAGTCAAAATTTATCTCTATTGAAAGTTGTAACTCATATTTACCAAATGTGTTTTTTATTTTGAAAATGTGAACAACATTCATTTTCTTTTTCTCCTCCCTATTTTTTTCAATAAGAGAGATTGATTGAAAATATAAACAAACAAACCTAGGACTGCACCAATATCTCCTTTATAGCTCTCTTGAATTAAACCGGAAGTAAGTAAAATGAAAATGGTGCGTCAAAATCTTTAAACACTAAATAAGTGATGTAAACGATGTTATTTGGGTACAAAAACGATTTTTTTCTTGTGAGACCAATACATATTGTGTAATTTGATATGAGATTCCATTTAATAAATTATAATAGTGGTTTCGATACCCCGAGTAAAAAGATATCTCCGTTGAAAGTTGTTACTCTTATTTTCCAAATGTTTTTTTGTTTTTGAAAATGTGAACAAAATCTCCGTTCTTTTTTTCTACTCAATATTTTTTCAATAAGAGAGATTGATTGAAAATATAAAAAACAAACCTTGATCGGCACCAATATCTCCTTTATAGCTCTATTGAATTAAGCCGGAAGTAAGTAAAATGAAAATGGTACGTCAAAAACTTTAAGTAGTAAATAAGTGATGTAAACGATGTTATTTCGGTACAAAAATGATTTTCCTTTCGAGGAAAATGCATATTGTTTAATTTGATAAGAGCTTTAATTTGATATAATATAATATTTGTTTCGATACCTCAGTCAAAAGTTATCTCCGTTGAAAGTTGTAACTCATCTTTACCAAATGTGTTTTCTATTTTGAAAATGTCAACCACATTCATTTTCTTTTTCTCTTCCCTATTATTTCAATAAGAGATAATGATTGAAAATATAAACAAACAAACCTAGGTCGGCACCAATATCTCCTTTATAGCTCTCTTGAATTAAACCGGAAGTAAGTAAAATGAAAATAGTGCGTCAAAATCTTTAAACACTAAATAAGTGATGTAAACGATGTTATTTGGGTACAAAAACGATTTTTTTCTTATGAGACCAATACATATTGTGTAATTTCATATGAGATTCAATTTAATAAATTATAATAGTCGTTTCGATACCCCGAGTAAAAAGATATCTCCGTTGAAAGTTTTTACACTTATTTACCAAATGTTTTTTTTGTTTTTGAAAATGTGAACAACATCTTCGTTCTTTTTTTCTACTCAATATTTTTTCAATAAGAAAGATTGATTGAAAATATAAAAAAACAAACCCTAGATCGGCTCCAATATCTCCTTTATAGCTCTTTTGAATTAAACCGGAAGTAAGTAAATTGAAAATGTTGCGTCAAAATCTTTAAACACTAAATAAGTGATGTAAACGATGTTATTTGGGTACAAAAATTATTTTTATTTCGAGGAAAATGCATATTGTTTAATTTGATACGAGCTTTAATTAGAGATATTATAATATTCGTTTCCATACCCCAGTCAAAATTTATCTCTATTGAAAGTTGTAACTCATATTTACCAAATGTGTTTTTTATTTTGAAAATGTGAACAACATTCATTTTCTTTTTCTCCTCCCTATTTTTTTCAATAAGAGAGATTGATTGAAAATATAAACAAACAAACCTAGGACTGCACCAATATCTCCTTTATAGCTCTCTTGAATTAAACAGGAAGTAAGTAAAATGAAAATGGTGCGTCAAAATCTTTAAACACTAAATAAGTGATGTAAACGATGTTATTTGGGTACAAAAACGATTTTTTTCTTGTGAGACCAATACATATTGTGTAATTTGATATGAGATTCCATTTAATAAATTATAATAGTGGTTTCGATACCCCGAGTAAAAAGATATCTCCGTTGAAGTTGTTACTCTTATTTACCAAATGTTTTTTTGTTTTTGAAAATGTGAACAAAATCTCCGTTCTTTTTTTCTACTCAATATTTTTTCAATAAGAGAGATTGATTGAAAATATAAAAAACAAACCTTGATCGGCACCAATATCTCCTTTATAGCTCTATTGAATTAAGCCGGAAGTAAGTAAAATGAAAATGGTACGTCAAAAACTTTAAGCAGTAAATAAGTGATGTAAACGATGTTATTTGGGTACAAAAATGATTTTCCTTTCGAGGAAAATGCATATTGTTTAATTTGATACGAGCTTTAATTTGATATATTATAAAAATCGTTTCGATACCTCAGTCAAAATTTATCTCCGTTGAAAGTTGTAACTCATATTTACCAAATGTGTTTTCTATTTTGAAAATTTGAACCACATTCATTTTCTTTTTCTCTTCCCTATTTTTTCAATAAGAGAGATTGATTGAAAATATAAACAAACAAACCTAGGTCGGCACCAATATCTCCTTTATAGCTCTCTTCAATTAAACCGGAAGTAAGTAAAATGAAAATGGTGCGTCAAAATCTTTAAACACTAAATAAGTGATGTAAACGATGTTATTTGGGTACAAAAACGATTTTTTTCTTGGGAGACCAATACATATTGTGTAATTTGATATGAGATTCCATTTAGTAAATTATAATAGTCGTTTCGATACCCCGATTGAAAAGATATCTCCGTTGAAAGTTGTTACTCTTATTTACCAAATGTTTTTTTTGTTTTTGAAAATGTGAACAAAATCTCCGTTCTTTTTTTCTCCTCAATATTTTTTCAATAAGAGAGATTGATTGAAAATATAAAAAACAAACCTTGATCGGCACCAATATCTCCTTTATAGCTCTATTGAATTAAGCCGGAAGTAAGTAAAATGAAAATGGTACGTCAAAAACTTTAAGCAGTAAATAAGTGATGTAAACGATGTTATTTCGGTACAAAAATGATTTTCCTTTCGAGGAAAATGCATATTGTTTAATTTGATAAGAGCTTTAATTTGATATAATATAATATTTGTTTCGATACCTCAGTCAAAAGTTATCTCCGTTGAAAGTTGTAACTCATCTTTACCAAATGTGTTTTCTATTTTGAAAATTTGAACCACATTCATTTTCTTTTTCTCTTCCCTATTTTTTCAATAAGAGAGATTGATTGAAAATATAAACAAACAAACCTAGGTCGGCACCAATATCTCCTTTATAGCTCTCTTCAATTAAACCGGAAGTAAGTAAAATGAAAATGGTGCGTCAAAATCTTTAAACACTAAATAAGTGATGTAAACGATGTTATTTGGGTACAAAAACGATTTTTTTCTTATGAGACCAATACATATTGTGTAATTTCATATGAGATTCAATTTAATAAATTATAATAGTCGTTTCGATACCCCGAGTAAAAAGATATCTCCGTTGAAAGTTTTTACACTTATTTACCAAATGTTTTTTTTTGTTTTTGAAAATGTGAACAACATCTCCGTTCTTTTTTTCTACTCAATATTTTTTCAATAAGAAAGATTGATTGAAAATATAAAAAAACAAACCCTAGATCGGCTCCAATATCTCCTTTATAGCACTTTTGAATTAAACCGGAAGTAAGTAAATTGAAAATGTTGCGTCAAAATCTTTAAACACTAAATAAGTGATGTAAACGATGTTATTTGGGTACAAAAATTATTTTTATTTCAAGGAAAATGCATATTGTTTAATTTGATACGAGCTTTAATTAGAGATATTATAATATTCGTTTCCATACCCCAGTCAAAATTTATCTCTATTGAAAGTTGTAACTCATATTTACCAAATGTGTTTTTTATTTTGAAAATGTGAACAACATTCATTTTCTTTTTCTCCTCCCTATTTTTTTCAATAAGAGAGATTGATTGAAAATATAAATAAACAAACCTAGTTCGGCACCAATATCTCCTTTATAGCTCTATTGAATTATACCTGAAGTAAGTAAAATGAAAATGCTGCGTGAAAAACTTTAAACACTAAATAAATGATGTAAACGATGTTATTTGGGTACAAAAACGATTTTTTTCTTGTGAGACCAATACATATTGTGTAATTTGATATGAGATTCCATTTAATAAATTATAATAGTGGTTTCGATACCCCGAGTAAAAAGATATCTCCGTTGAAAGTTGTTACTCTTATTTACCAAATGTTTTTTTGTTTTTGATAATGTGAACAAAATCTCCGTTCTTTTTTTCTACTCAATATTTTTTCAATAAGAGAGATTGATTGAAAATATAAAAAACAAACCTTGATCGGCACCAATATCTCCTTTATAGCTCTATTGAATTAAGCCGGAAGTAAGTAAAATGAAAATGGTACGTCAAAAACTTTAAGCAGTAAATAAGTGATGTAAACGATGTTATTTGGGTACAAAAATGATTTTCCTTTCGAGGAAAATGCATATTGTTTAATTTGATACGAGCTTTAATTTGATATATTATAAAAATCGTTTCGATACCTCAGTCAAAATTTATCTCCGTTGAAAGTTGTAACTCATATTTACCAAATGTGTTTTCTATTTTGAAAATTTGAACCACATTCATTTTCTTTTTCTCTTCCCTATTTTTTCAATAAGAGAGATTGATTGAAAATATAAACAAACAAACCTAGGTCGGCAACAATATCTCCTTTATAGCTCTCTTCAATTAAACCGGAAGTAAGTAAAATGAAAATGGTGCGTCAAAATCTTTAAACACTAAATAAGTGATGTAAACGATGTTATTTGGGTACAAAAACGATTTTTTTCTTGGGAGACCAATACATATTGTGTAATTTGATATGAGATTCCATTTAGTAAATTATAATAGTCGTTTCGATACCCCGAGTGAAAAGATATCTCCGTTGAAAGTTGTTACTCTTATTTACCAAATGTTTTTTTTGTTTTTGAAAATGTGAACAAAATCTCCGTTCTTTTTTTCTCCTCAATATTTTTTCAATAAGAGAGATTGATTGAAAATATAAAAAACAAACCTTGATCGGCACCAATATCTCCTTTATAGCTCTATTGAATTAAGCCGGAAGTAAGTAAAATGAAAATGGTACGTCAAAAACTTTAAGCAGTAAATAAGTGATGTAAACGATGTTATTTCGGTACAAAAATGATTTTCCTTTCGAGGAAAATGCATATTGTTTAATTTGATAAGAGCTTTAATTTGATATAATATAATATTTGTTTCGATACCTCAGTCAAAAGTTATCTCCGTTGAAAGTTGTAACTCATCTTTACCAAATGTGTTTTCTATTTTGAAAATGTCAACCACATTCATTTTCTTTTTCTCTTCCCTATTATTTCAATAAGAGATAATGATTGAAAATATAAAAAAACAAACCTAGGTCGGCACCAATATCTCCTTTATAGCTCTCTTGAATTAAACCGGAAGTAAGTAAAATTAAAATAGTGCGTCAAAATCTTTAAACACTAAATAAGTGATGTAAACGATGTTATTTGGGTACAAAAACGATTTTTTTCTTATGAGACCAATACATATTGTGTAATTTCATATGAGATTCAATTTAATAAATTATAATAGTCGTTTCGATACCCCGAGTAAAAAGATATCTCCGTTGAAAGTTTTTACACTTATTTACCAAATGTTTTTTTTGTTTTTGAAAATGTGAACAACATCTCCGTTCTTTTTTTCTACTCAATATTTTTTCAATAAGAAAGATTGATTGAAAATATAAAAAAACAAACCCTAGATCGGCTCCAATATCTCCTTTATAGCTCTTTTGAATTAAACCGGAAGTAAGTAAATTGAAAATGTTGCGTCAAAATCTTTAAACACTAAATAAGTGATGTAAACGATGTTATTTGGGTACAAAAATTATTTTTATTTCGAGGAAAATGCATATTGTTTAATTTGATACGAGCTTTAATTAGAGATATTATAATATTCGTTTCCATACCCCAGTCAAAATTTATCTCTATTGAAAGTTGTAACTCATATTTACCAAATGTGTTTTTTATTTTGAAAATATGAACAACATTCATTTTCTTTTTCTCCTCCCTATTTTTTTCAATAAGAGAGATTGATTGAAAATATAAATAAACAAACCTAGTTCGGCACCAATATCTCCTTTATAGCTCTATTGAATTATACCTGAAGTAAGTAAAATGAAAATGCTGCGTGAAAAACTTTAAACACTAAATAAATGATGTAAACTATGTTATTTGGGTACAAAAACGACTTTTTTCTTGCGTGAACAATGCATATTGTGTAATTTGATACGAGCTTCCATTTCATAAATTAAAATATTCGTTTCGATACCCGAGAAAAAAGTTATCTCCGTTGAAAGTTGTTACTATTATTTACCAAATGTTTTTTTTGTTTTTTAAAATGTGAACAACATCTCTGTTCTTTTTTTCTACTCAATATTTTTTCAATAAGGGAGATTGATTGAAAATATAAAAAACCAAACCTAGATCGGCACCAATATCTCCTTTATAGGTCTATTGAATTAAACCGGACGTAAGTAAAATGAAAATAGTGCATCAAAAACTCTAAATAGTAAATAAGTTATGTAAACGATGTTATTTGGGTACAAAAATGATTTCCCTTTCGAGGAAAATGCATATTGTTTAATTTGATACGAGCTTTAATTTGATATATTATAATATTCCTTTCGATACCCCAGTCAAAAGTCATCTCCATTGAAAGTTGTAACTCATATTTACCAAATGTGGTTTTGATTTTGAAAATGTGAACAACATTCATTTTCTTTTTTCTCTTCTCTATTTTTTTCAATAAGAGAGATTCATTGAAAATATAAATAAACAAACCTAGGTCGGCACCAATATCTCCTTTATAGCTCTATTGAATTAAAATTGAATTAAGTAAAATGAAAATGCTGCGTAAAAATCTTTAAACACTAAATAAATGATGTAAACGATGTTATTTGCGTACAAAAACGATTTTTTTCATGCGTGACCAATGCATATTGTGTAATTTGATACGAGCATCCATTTAATAAATTATAAAATTCGTTTCGATACCCGAGTAAAACGTTATCTCCGTTGAAAGTTGTTACTCTTATTTACCAAATGTTTTTTTGTTTTTCAAAATGTGAACAACAACTCCGTTCTTTTTTTCTACTCAATATTTTTTCACTAAGAGAGATTGATTGAAAATATAAAAAAAACAAACCTATATCGGCTCCAATATCTCCTTTATAGCTCTATTGAATTAAACCGGAAGTAAGTAAAATGAAAATGGTGCGTCAAAAATTTAAACAGTAAATAAGTGATGTAAACGATGTTATTTGGGTACAAAAATGATTTTCCTTTCGAGGAAAATGCATATTGTTTAATTTGATAAGAGCTTTAATTTGATATAATATAATATTTGTTTCGATACCTCAGTCAAAAGTTATCTCCGTTGAAAGTTGTAACTCATCTTTACCAAATGTGTTTTCTATTTTGAAAATGTCAACCACATTCATTTTCTTTTTCTCTTCCCTATTATTTCAACAAGAGAGATTGATTGAAAATATAAACAAACAAACCTAGGACGGCACCAATATCTCCTTTATAGCTCTCTTGAATTAAACCGGAAGTAAGTAAAATGAAAATGGTGCGTCAAAATCTTTAAACACTAAATAAGTGATGTAAACGATGTTATTTGGGTACAAAAACGATTTTTTTCTTGGGAGACCAATACATATTGTGTAATTTGATATGAGATTCCATTTAGTAAATTATAATAGTCGTTTCGATACCCCGAGTGAAAAGATATCTCCGTTGAAAGTTGTTACTCTTATTTACCAAATGTTTTTTTTGTTTTTGAAAATGTGAACAAAATCTCCGTTCTTTTTTTCTCCTCAATATTTTTTCAATAAGAGAGATTGATTGAAAATATAAAAAATAAACCTTGATCGGCACCAATATCTCCTTTATAGCTCTATTGAATTAAGCCGGAAGTAAGTAAAATGAAAATGGTACGTCAAAAACTTTAAGCAGTAAATAAGTGATGTAAACGATGTTATTTCGGTACAAAAATGATTTTCCTTTCGAGGAAAATGCATATTGTTTAATTTGATAAGAGCTTTAATTTGATATAATATAATATTTGTTTCGATACCTCAGTCAAAAGTTATCTCCGTTGAAAGTTGTAACTCATCTTTACCAAATGTGTTTTCTATTTTGAAAATGTCAACCACATTCATTTTCTTTTTCTCTTCCCTATTATTTCAACAAGAGAGATTGATTGAAAATATAAACAAACAAACCTAGGTCGGCACCAATATCTCCTTTATAGCTCTCTTGAATTAAACCGGAAGTAAGTGAAATGAAAATGCTGCGTGAAAAACTTTAAACACTAAATAAGTGATGTAAACAATGTTATTTGGGTACAAAAACGACTTTTTTCTTATGAGACCAATATATATTGTGTAATTTCATATGAGCTTCCATTTCATAAATTATAATAGTCGTTTCGATACCCCGAGTAAAAAAATATCTCCGTTGAAAGTTGTTACTCTTATTTACCAAATGTTTTTTTGTTTTTGAAAATGTGAACAAAATCTCCGTTCTTTTTTTCTACTCAATATTTTTTCAATAAGAGAGATTGATTGAAAATATAAAAAAACAAACCTTGATCGGCACCAATATCTCCTTTATAGCTCTTTTGAATTAAGCCGGAAGTAAATAAAATGAAAATGGTACGTCAAAAACTTTAAGCAGTAAATAAGTGATGTAAACGATGTTATTTGGGTACAAAAATGATTTTCCTTTCGAGGAAAATGCATATTGTTTAATTTGATATGAGCTTTAATTTGATATATTATAATAATCGTTTCGATACCTCAGTCAAAATTTATCTCCGTTGAAAGTTGTAACTCATATTTACCAAATGTGTTTTCTATTTTGAAAATTTGAACCACATTCATTTTCTTTTTCTCTTCCCTATTTTTTCAATAAGAGAGATTGATTGAAAATATAAACAAACAAACCTAGGTCGGCACCAATATCTCCTTTATAGCTCTCTTCAATTAAACCGGAAGTAAGTAAAATGAAAATGGTGCGTCAAAATCTTTAAACACTAAATAAGTGATGTAAACGATGTTATTTGGGTACAAAAACGATTTTTTTCTTGGGAGACCAATACATATTGTGTAATTTGATATGAGATTCCATTTAGTAAATTATAATAGTCGTTTCGATACCCCGAGTGAAAAGATATCTCCGTTGAAAGTTGTTACTCTTATTTACCAAATGTTTTTTTTTGTTTTTGAAAATGTGAACAAAATCTCCGTTCTTTTTTTCTCCTCAATATTTTTTCAATAAGAGAGATTGATTGAAAATATAAAAAATAAACCTTGATCGGCACCAATATCTCCTTTATAGCTCTATTGAATTAAGCCGGAAGTAAGTAAAATGAAAATGGTACGTCAAAAACTTTAAGCTGTAAATAAGTGATGTAAACGATGTTATTTCGGTACAAAAATGATTTTCCTTTCGAGGAAAATGCATATTGTTTAATTTGATAAGAGCTTTAATTTGATATAATATAATATTTGTTTCGATACCTCAGTCAAAAGTTATCTCCGTTGAAAGTTGTAACTCATCTTTACCAAATGTGTTTTCTATTTTGAAAATGTCAACCACATTCATTTTCTTTTTCTCTTCCCTATTATTTCAACAAGAGAGATTGATTGAAAATATAAACAAACAAACCTAGGTCGGCACCAATATCTCCTTTATAGCTCTCTTGAATTAAACCGGAAGTAAGTGAAATGAAAATGCTGCGTGAAAAACTTTAAACACTAAATAAGTGATGTAAACAATGTTATTTGGGTACAAAAACGACTTTTTTCTTATGAGACCAATACATATTGTGTAATTTCATATGAGCTTCCATTTCATAAATTATAATAGTCGTTTCGATACCCCGAGTAAAAAAATATCTCCGTTGAAAGTTGTTACTCTTATTTACCAAATGTTTTTTTGTTTTTGAAAATGTGAACAAAATCTCCGTTCTTTTTTTCTACTCAATATTTTTTCAATAAGAGAGATTGATTGAAAATATAAAAAAACAAACCTTGATCGGCACCAATATCTCCTTTATAGGTCTATTGAATTAAACCGGACGTAAGTAAAATGAAAATGGTGCGTCAAAAATTTAAACAGTAAATAAGTGATGTAAACGATGTTATTTGGGTACAAAAACGATTTTTTTCTTGCGTGACCAATGCATATTGTGTACTTTGATACGAGCATCCATTTAATAAATTATAAAATTTGTTTCGATACCCGAGTAAACCGTTATCTCCGTTGAAAGTTGTTACTCTTATTTACCAAATGTTTTTTTGTTTTTCAAAATGTGAACAACATCTCCGTTCTTTTTTTCTACTCAATATTTTTTCAATAAGAGAGATTGATTGAAAATATAAAAAAACAAACCTAGATCGGCTCCAATATCTCCTTTATAGCTCTATTGAATTAAACCGGAAGTAAGTAAAATGAAAATGTTGCGTCAAAAACTTTAAATAGTAAATAAGTGATGTAAACGATGTTATTTGGGTACAAAAATGATTATCCTTTCGAGGAAAATGCATATTGTTTAATTTGATACGAGCTTTAATTTGATATATTATAATAATCGTTTCGATACCTCAGTCAAAATTTATCTTCGTTGAAAGTTGTAACTCATATTTACCAAATGTGTTTTCTATTTTCAAAATTTGAACCACATTCATTTTCTTTTTCTCTTCCCTATTTTTTCAATAAGAGAGATTGATTGAAAATATAAACAAACAAACCTAGGTCGGCACCAATATCTCCTTTATAGCTCTCTTCAATTAAACCGGAAGTAAGTAAAATGAAAATCGTGCGTCAAAATCTTTAAACACTAAATAAGTGATGTAAACGATGTTATTTGGGTACAAAAACGATTTTTTTCTTGGGAGACCAATACATATTGTGTAATTTGATATGAGATTCCATTTAATAAATTATAATAGCCGTTTCGATACCCCGAGTGAAAAGATATCTCCGTTGAAAGTTCTTACTCTTATTTACCAAATGTTTTTTTTGTTTTTGAAAATGTGAACAAAATCTCCGTTCTTTTTTTCTCCTCAATATTTTTTCAATGAGAGAGATTGATTGAAAATATAAAAAACAAACCTTGATTGGCACCAATATCTCCTTTATAGCTCTATTGAATTAAGCCGGAAGTAAGTAAAATGAAAATGGTACGTCAAAAACTTTAAGTAGTAAATAAGTGATGTAAACGATGTTATTTCGGTACAAAAATGATTTTCCTTTCGAGGAAAATGCATATTGTTTAATTTGATACGAGCTTTAATTAGAGATATTATAATATTCATTTCGATACCCCAGTCAAAAGTTATCTCCGTTGAAAGTTATAACTGATATTTACCAATTATGTTTTTGATTTTGAAAATGTGAACAACATTCATTTTCTTTTTCTCTTCTCTATTTTTTTCAATAAGAGAGATTCATTGAAAATATAAATAAACAAACCTAGGTCGGCACCAATATCTCCTTTATAGCTCTCTTGAATTAAACCGGAAGTAAGTAAAATGAAAATGGTGCGTCAAAATCTTTAAACACTAAATAAGTGATGTAAACGATGTTATTTGGGTACAAAAACGATTTTTTTCTTGGGAGACCAATACATATTGTGTAATTTGATATGAGATTCCATTTAATAAATTATAATAGTCGTTTCGATACCCCGAGTGAAAAGATATCTCCGTTGAAAGTTGTTACTCTTATTTACCAAATGTTTTTTTGTTTTTGAAAATGTGAACAAAATCTCCGTTCTTTTTTTGTACTCAATATTTTTTCAATTAGAGAGATTGATTGAAAATATAAAAAACAAACCTTGATCGGCACCAATATCTCCTTTATAGCTCTTTTGAATTAAGCCGGAAGTAAATAAAATGAAAATGGTACGTCAAAAACTTTAAGCAGTAAATAAGTGATGTAAACGATGTTATTTGGGTACAAAAATGATTTTCCTTTCGAGGAAAATGCATATTGTTTAATTTGATAAGAGCTTTTATTTGATATATTATAATATTCGTTTCGATACCCCAGTCAAAAGTTATCTCCGTTGAAAGTTGGAACTGATATATACCAATTGTGTTTTTGATTTTGAAAATGTGAACAACATTCATTTTCTTTTTTCTCTTCTCTATTTTTTTCAATAAGAGAGATTCATTGAAAATATAAATAAAAAAACCTAGGTCGGCACCAATATCTCCTTTATAGCTCTCTTCAATTAAACCGGAAGTAAGTAAAATGAAAATGGTGCGTCAAAATCTTTAAACACTAAATAAGTGATGTAAACGATGTTATTTGGGTACAAAAACGATTTTTTTCTTGGGAGACCAATACATATTGTGTAATTTGATATGAGATTCCATTTAATAAATTATAATAGTCGTTTCGATACCCCGAGTGAAAAGATATCTCCGTTGAAAGTTGTTACTCTTATTTACCAAATGTTTTTTTTGTTTTTGAAAATGTGAACAAAATCTCCGTTCTTTTTTTCTCCTCAATATTTTTTCAATAAGAGAGATTGATTGAAAATATAAAAAACAAACCTTGATCGGCACCAATATCTCCTTTATAGCTCTATTGAATTAAGCCGGAAGTAAGTAAAATGAAAATGGTACGTCAAAAACTTTAAGCAGTAAATAAGTGATGTAAACGATGTTATTTCGGTACAAAAATGATTTTCCTTTCGAGGAAAATGCATATTGTTTAATTTGATAAGAGCTTTAATTTGATATAATATAATATTCGTTTCGATACCCCAGTCAAAAGTTATCTCCGTTGAAAGTTGTAACTGATATTTACCAATTGTGTTTTTGATTTTGAAAATGTGAACAACATTCATTTTCTTTTTCTCTTCTCTATTTTTTTCAATAAGAGAGATTGATTAAAAATATAAATAAACAAACCTAGGTAGGCACCAATATCTTTTTTATAGCTCTATTGAATTAAACCGGAAGTAAGTAAAATGAAAATGTTGCGAAAAAACTTTAAACAGTAAATAAGTGATGTAAACGATGTTATTTATGTACCAAAATGATTTCTCTTTCGAGGAAAATGCATATTGTTTAATTTGATTCGAGCTTTAATTTGATATATTATAATATTCCTTTCGATACCGAGTCAAAAGTTATCTCTGTTGAAAGTTGTAACTCATATTTACCAAATGTGTTTTTGATTTTGAAAATGTGAACAACATTCATTTTCTTTTTCTCCTCCCTACTTTTTTCAATAAGAGAGATTTATTGAAAATATAAATAAACAAACCTAGGTCGGCACCAATATCTCCTTTATAGCTCTATTGAATTAAACCGGAAGTAAGTAAAATGAAAATGGTGCGTCAAAAATTTAAACAGTAAATAAGTGATGTAAACGATGTTATTTGGGTACAAAAATGATTTTCCTTTCGAGGAAAATGCATATTGTTTAATTTGATATAAGCTTTAATTTGATATATTATAATATTCGTTTCGATAACCCAGTCAAAAGTTATCTCCGGTGAAAGTTGTAACTGATATTTAACAATTGTGTTTTTGATTTTGAAAATGTGAACAACATTCATTTTCGTTTTCTCTTCTCTATTTTTTTCAATAACAGAGATTCATTGAAAATATAAATAAACAACCCTAGTTCGGCACCAAGATCTCCTTTATAGCTCTATTGAATTATACCTGAAGTAAGTAAAATGAAAATGCTGCGTGAAAAACTTTAAACACTAAATAAATGATGTAAACAATGTTATTTGGGTACAAAAACGACTTTTTTCTTGCGTGAACAATGCATATTGTGTAATTTGATACGATCTTCCATTTCATAAATTAAAATATTTGTTTCGATACCCGAGTAAAAAGTTATCTCCGTTGAAAGTTGTTACTCTTATTTACCAAATGTTTTTTTGTTTTTTAAAATGTGAACAACATCTCTGTTCTTTTTTTCTACTCAATATTTTTTCAATAAGGGAGATTGATTGAAAATATAAAAAAACAAACCTAGATCGGCACCAATATCTCCTTTATAGGTCTATTGAATTAAACCGGACGTAAGTAAAATGAAAATGGTGCGTCAAAAACTTTAAATAGTAGATAAGTTATGTAAACGATGTTATTAGGGTACAAAAATGATTTCCCTTTCGAGGAAAATGCATATTGTTTAATTTGATACGAGCTTTAATTTGATATATTATAATATTCCTTTCGATACCCCAGTCAAAAGTCATCTCCATTGAAAGTTGTAACTCATATTTACCAAATGTGTTTTTGATTTTGAAAATGTGAACAACATTCATTTCCTTTTTATCCTCCCTATTTTTTTCAATAAGAGAGATTCATTGAAAATATAAATAAACAAACCTAGTTCGGCACCAATATCTCCTTTATAGCTCTATTGAATTATACCTGAAGAAAGTAAAATGAAAATGCTGCGTGAAAAACTTTAAACACTAAATAAATGATGTAAACGATGTTATTTGGGTACAAAAACGACTTTTTTCTTGCGTGAACAATGCATATTGTGTAATTTGATACGAGCTTCCATTTCATAAATTAAAATATTCGTTTCGATACCCGAGTAAAAAGTTATCTCCGTTGAAATTTGTTACTCTTATTTACCAAATGTTTTTTTGTTTTTCAAAATGTGAACAACATCTCCGTTCTTTTTTTCTACTCAATATTTTTTCAATAAGAGAGATTGATTGAAAATATAAAAAAACAAACCTAGATCGGTTCCAATATCTCCTTTATAGCTCTATTGAATTAAACCGGAAGTAAGTAAAATGAAAATGGTGCGTCAAAAATTTAAACAGTAAATAAGTGATGTAAACGATGTTATTTGGGTACAAAAATGATTTTCCTTTCGAGGAAAATGCATATTGTTTAATTTGATAAGAGCTTTAATTTGATATATTATAATATTCGTTTCGATACCCCAGTCAAAAGTTATTTCCGTTGAAAGTTGTAACTGATATTTACCAATTGTGTTTTTGATTTTGAAAATGTGAACAACATTCATTTTCTTTTTCTTTCTCTATTTTTTTCAATAAGAGAGATTGATTGAAAATATAAACAAACAAACCTAGGTCGGCACCAATACCTCCTTTATAGCTCTTTTGAATTAAACCGGAAGTAAGTAAAATGAAAATGGTGCGTCAAAAACTTTAAATAGTAAATAAGTTTTGTAAACGATGTTATTTGGGTACAAAAATGATTTCCCTTTCGAGGAAAATGCATATTGTTTAATTTGATAAGAGCTTTTATTTGATATATTATAATATTCGTTTCGATACCCCAGTCAAAAGTTATCTCCGTTGAAAGTTGGAACTGATATATACCAATTGTGTTTTTGATTTTGAAAATGTGAACAACATTCATTTTCTTTTTTCTCTTCTCTATTTTTTTCAATAAGACAGATTCATTGAAAATATAAATAAACAAACCTAGGTCGGCACCAATATCTCCTTTATAGCACTATTGAATTAAACTTGAATTAAGTAAAATGAAAATGCTGCGTAAAAATCTTTAAACACTAAATAAATGATGTAAACGATGTTATTTGGGTACAAAAACGATTTTTTTCTTGCGTGACCAATGCATATTGTGTACTTTGATACGAGCATCCATTTAATAAATTATAAAATTCGTTTCGATACCCGAGTAAAACGTTATCTCCGTTGAAAGTTGTTACTCTTATTTACCAAATGTTTTTTTGTTTTTCAAAATGTGAACAACATCTCCGTTCTTTTTTTCTACTCAATATTTTTTCACTAAGAGAGATTGATTGAAAATATAAAAAAACAAACCTAGATCGGCACCAATATCTCCTTTATAGGTCTATTGAATTAAACCGGACGTAAGTAAAATGAAAATGGTGCGTCAAAAATTTAAACAGTAAATAAGTGATGTAAACGATGTTATTTGGGTACAAAAATGATTTTCCTTTCGAGGAAAATGCATATTGTTTAATTTGATATATTATAATATTCGTTTCGATACCCGAGTCAAAAGTTATCTCCGTTGAAAGTTGTAAGTGATATATAACAATTGTGTTTTTGATTTTGAAAATGTGAACAACATTCATTTTCTTTTTTCTCTTCTCTATTTTTTTCAATAAGATAGATTCATTGAAAATATAAATAAACAAACCTAGGTCGGCACCAATATCTCCTTTATAGCTCTCTTGAATTAAACCGGAAGTAAGTAAAATGAAAATGGTGCGTCAAAATCTTTAAACACTAAATAAGTGATGTAAACGATGTTATTTGGGTACAAAAACGATTTTTTTCTTGGGAGACCAATACATATTGTGTAATTTGATATGAGATTCCATTTAATAAATTATAATAGTCGTTTCGATACCCCGAGTGAAAAGATATCTCCGTTGAAAGTTGTTACTCTTATTTACCAAATGTTTTTTTGTTTTTGAAAATGTGAACAAAATCTCCGTTCTTTTTTTGTACTCAATATTTTTTCAATTAGAGAGATTGATTGAAAATATAAAAAACAAACCTTGATCGGCACCAATATCTCCTTTATAGCTCTTTTGAATTAAGCCGGAAGTAAATAAAATGAAAATGGTACGTCAAAAACTTTAAGCAGTAAATAAGTGATGTAAACGATGTTATTTGGGTACAAAAATGATTTTCCTTTCGAGGAAAATGCATATTGTTTAATTTGATAAGAGCTTTTATTTGATATATTATAATATTCGTTTCGATACCCCAGTCAAAAGTTATCTCCGTTGAAAGTTGGAACTGATATATACCAATTGTGTTTTTGATTTTGAAAATGTGAACAACATTCATTTTCTTTTTTCTCTTCTCTATTTTTTTCAATAAGAGAGATTCATTGAAAATATAAATAAAAAAACCTAGGTCGGCACCAATATCTCCTTTATAGCTCTCTTCAATTAAACCGGAAGTAAGTAAAATGAAAATGGTGCGTCAAAATCTTTAAACACTAAATAAGTGATGTAAACGATGTTATTTGGGTACAAAAACGATTTTTTTCTTGGGAGACCAATACATATTGTGTAATTTGATATGAGATTCCATTTAATAAATTATAATAGTCGTTTCGATACCCCGAGTGAAAAGATATCTCCGTTGAAAGTTGTTACTCTTATTTACCAAATGTTTTTTTTGTTTTTGAAAATGTGAACAAAATCTCCGTTCTTTTTTTCTCCTCAATATTTTTTCAATAAGAGAGATTGATTGAAAATATAAAAAACAAACCTTGATCGGCACCAATATCTCCTTTATAGCTCTATTGAATTAAGCCGGAAGTAAGTAAAATGAAAATGGTACGTCAAAAACTTTAAGCAGTAAATAAGTGATGTAAACGATGTTATTTCGGTACAAAAATGATTTTCCTTTCGAGGAAAATGCATATTGTTTAATTTGATAAGAGCTTTAATTTGATATAATATAATATTCGTTTCGATACCCCAGTCAAAAGTTATCTCCGTTGAAAGTTGTAACTGATATTTACCAATTGTGTTTTTGATTTTGAAAATGTGAACAACATTCATTTTCTTTTTCTCTTCTCTATTTTTTTCAATAAGAGAGATTGATTAAAAATATAAATAAACAAACCTAGGTAGGCACCAATATCTTTTTTATAGCTCTATTGAATTAAACCGGAAGTAAGTAAAATGAAAATGTTGCGAAAAAACTTTAAACAGTAAATAAGTGATGTAAACGATGTTATTTATGTACCAAAATGATTTCTCTTTCGAGGAAAATGCATATTGTTTAATTTGATTCGAGCTTTAATTTGATATATTATAATATTCCTTTCGATACCGAGTCAAAAGTTATCTCTGTTGAAAGTTGTAACTCATATTTACCAAATGTGTTTTTGATTTTGAAAATGTGAACAACATTCATTTTCTTTTTCTCCTCCCTACTTTTTTCAATAAGAGAGATTTATTGAAAATATAAATAAACAAACCTAGGTCGGCACCAATATCTCCTTTATAGCTCTATTGAATTAAACCGGAAGTAAGTAAAATGAAAATGGTGCGTCAAAAATTTAAACAGTAAATAAGTGATGTAAACGATGTTATTTGGGTACAAAAATGATTTTCCTTTCGAGGAAAATGCATATTGTTTAATTTGATATAAGCTTTAATTTGATATATTATAATATTCGTTTCGATAACCCAGTCAAAAGTTATCTCCGGTGAAAGTTGTAACTGATATTTAACAATTGTGTTTTTGATTTTGAAAATGTGAACAACATTCATTTTCGTTTTCTCTTCTCTATTTTTTTCAATAACAGAGATTCATTGAA
Source organism: Hippophae tibetana (assembly GCA_037013495.1). Classification (NCBI taxonomy): domain Eukaryota; kingdom Viridiplantae; phylum Streptophyta; class Magnoliopsida; order Rosales; family Elaeagnaceae; genus Hippophae; species Hippophae tibetana. The sequence continues at coordinate 5,975,361 of CM072808.1, read as the reverse complement.
AATATAAATAAACAACCCTAGTTCGGCACCAAGATCTCCTTTATAGCTCTATTGAATTATACCTGAAGTAAGTAAAATGAAAATGCTGCGTGAAAAACTTTAAACACTAAATAAATGATGTAAACAATGTTATTTGGGTACAAAAACGACTTTTTTCTTGCGTGAACAATGCATATTGTGTAATTTGATACGATCTTCCATTTCATAAATTAAAATATTTGTTTCGATACCCGAGTAAAAAGTTATCTCCGTTGAAAGTTGTTACTCTTATTTACCAAATGTTTTTTTGTTTTTTAAAATGTGAACAACATCTCTGTTCTTTTTTTCTACTCAATATTTTTTCAATAAGGGAGATTGATTGAAAATATAAAAAAACAAACCTAGATCGGCACCAATATCTCCTTTATAGGTCTATTGAATTAAACCGGACGTAAGTAAAATGAAAATGGTGCGTCAAAAACTTTAAATAGTAGATAAGTTATGTAAACGATGTTATTAGGGTACAAAAATGATTTCCCTTTCGAGGAAAATGCATATTGTTTAATTTGATACGAGCTTTAATTTGATATATTATAATATTCCTTTCGATACCCCAGTCAAAAGTCATCTCCATTGAAAGTTGTAACTCATATTTACCAAATGTGTTTTTGATTTTGAAAATGTGAACAACATTCATTTCCTTTTTATCCTCCCTATTTTTTTCAATAAGAGAGATTCATTGAAAATATAAATAAACAAACCTAGTTCGGCACCAATATCTCCTTTATAGCTCTATTGAATTATACCTGAAGAAAGTAAAATGAAAATGCTGCGTGAAAAACTTTAAACACTAAATAAATGATGTAAACGATGTTATTTGGGTACAAAAACGACTTTTTTCTTGCGTGAACAATGCATATTGTGTAATTTGATACGAGCTTCCATTTCATAAATTAAAATATTCGTTTCGATACCCGAGTAAAAAGTTATCTCCGTTGAAATTTGTTACTCTTATTTACCAAATGTTTTTTTGTTTTTCAAAATGTGAACAACATCTCCGTTCTTTTTTTCTACTCAATATTTTTTCAATAAGAGAGATTGATTGAAAATATAAAAAAACAAACCTAGATCGGTTCCAATATCTCCTTTATAGCTCTATTGAATTAAACCGGAAGTAAGTAAAATGAAAATGGTGCGTCAAAAATTTAAACAGTAAATAAGTGATGTAAACGATGTTATTTGGGTACAAAAATGATTTTCCTTTCGAGGAAAATGCATATTGTTTAATTTGATAAGAGCTTTAATTTGATATATTATAATATTCGTTTCGATACCCCAGTCAAAAGTTATTTCCGTTGAAAGTTGTAACTGATATTTACCAATTGTGTTTTTGATTTTGAAAATGTGAACAACATTCATTTTCTTTTTCTTTCTCTATTTTTTTCAATAAGAGAGATTGATTGAAAATATAAACAAACAAACCTAGGTCGGCACCAATACCTCCTTTATAGCTCTTTTGAATTAAACCGGAAGTAAGTAAAATGAAAATGGTGCGTCAAAAACTTTAAATAGTAAATAAGTTTTGTAAACGATGTTATTTGGGTACAAAAATGATTTCCCTTTCGAGGAAAATGCATATTGTTTAATTTGATAAGAGCTTTTATTTGATATATTATAATATTCGTTTCGATACCCCAGTCAAAAGTTATCTCCGTTGAAAGTTGGAACTGATATATACCAATTGTGTTTTTGATTTTGAAAATGTGAACAACATTCATTTTCTTTTTTCTCTTCTCTATTTTTTTCAATAAGACAGATTCATTGAAAATATAAATAAACAAACCTAGGTCGGCACCAATATCTCCTTTATAGCACTATTGAATTAAACTTGAATTAAGTAAAATGAAAATGCTGCGTAAAAATCTTTAAACACTAAATAAATGATGTAAACGATGTTATTTGGGTACAAAAACGATTTTTTTCTTGCGTGACCAATGCATATTGTGTACTTTGATACGAGCATCCATTTAATAAATTATAAAATTCGTTTCGATACCCGAGTAAAACGTTATCTCCGTTGAAAGTTGTTACTCTTATTTACCAAATGTTTTTTTGTTTTTCAAAATGTGAACAACATCTCCGTTCTTTTTTTCTACTCAATATTTTTTCACTAAGAGAGATTGATTGAAAATATAAAAAAACAAACCTAGATCGGCACCAATATCTCCTTTATAGGTCTATTGAATTAAACCGGACGTAAGTAAAATGAAAATGGTGCGTCAAAAATTTAAACAGTAAATAAGTGATGTAAACGATGTTATTTGGGTACAAAAATGATTTTCCTTTCGAGGAAAATGCATATTGTTTAATTTGATATATTATAATATTCGTTTCGATACCCGAGTCAAAAGTTATCTCCGTTGAAAGTTGTAAGTGATATATAACAATTGTGTTTTTGATTTTGAAAATGTGAACAACATTCATTTTCTTTTTTCTCTTCTCTATTTTTTTCAATAAGATAGATTCATTGAAAATATAAATAAATAAACCTAGGTCGGCACCAATATCTCCTTTATAGCACTATTGAATTAAACTTGAATTAAGTAAAATGAAAATGCTGCGTAAAAATCTTTAAACACTAAATAAATGATGTAAACGATGTTATTTGGGTACAAAAACGATTTTTTTCTTGCGTGACCAATGCATATTGTGTACTTTGATACGAGCATCCATTTAATAAATTATAAAATTTGTTTCGATACCCGAGTAAACCGTTATCTCCTTTGAAAGTTGTTACTCTTATTTACCAAATGTTTTTTTGTTTTTCAAAATGTGAACAACATCTCCGTTCTTTTTTTCTACTCAATATTTTTTCAATAAGAGAGATTGATTGAAAATATAAAAAAACAAACCTAGATCGGCTCCAATATCTCCTTTATAGCTCTATTGAATTAAACCGGAAGTAAGTAAAATGAAAATGTTGCGTCAAAAACTTTAAATAGTAAATAAGTGATGTAAACGATGTTATTTGGGTACAAAAATGATTTTTATTTTGAGGAAAATGCATATTGTTTAATTTGATACGAGCTTTAATTACAGATATTATAATATTCGTTTTGATACCCCAGTCAAAAGTTATCTCTATTGAAAGTTGTAACTCATATTTACCAAATGTGTTTTTGATTTTGAAAATGTGAACAACATTCATTTTCTTTTTCTCCTCCCTATTTTTTTCAATAAGAGAGATTCATTGAAAATATAAATAAACAAACCTAGTTCGGCACCAATATCTCCTTTATAGCTCTATTGAATTATACCTGAAGTAAGTAAAATCATAATGCTGCTTGAAAAACTTTAAACACTAAATAAATGATGTAAACAATGTTATTTGGGTACAAAAACGACTTTTTTCTTGCGTGAACAATGCATATTGTGTAATTTGATACGAGCTTCCATTTCATAAATTAAAATATTCGTTTCGATACCCGAGTAAAAAGTTATCTCCGTTGAAAGTTGTAACTCTTATTTACCAAATGTTTTTTTGTTTTTTAAAATGTGAACAACATCTCTGTTCTTTTTTTCTACTCAATATTTTTTCAATAAGGGAGATTGAATGAAAATATAAAAAAAACAAACCTAGATCGGCACCAATATCTCCTTTATAGGTCTATTGAATTAAACCGGACGTAAGTAAAATGAAAATGGTGCGTCAAAAACTTTAAATAGTAAATAAGTTTTGTAAACGATGTTATTTGGGTACAAAAATGATTTCCCTTTCGAGGAAAATGCATATTGTTTAATTTGATACGAGCTTTAATTTGATATATTATAATATTCCTTTCGATACCCCAGTCAAAAGTCATCTCCATTGAAAGTTGTAACTCATATTTACCAAATGTGTTTTTGATTTTGAAAATGTGAACAACATTCATTTTCTTTTTCTCCTCCCTATTTTTTTCAATAAGAGAGATTCATTGAAAATATAAATAAACAAACCTAGTTCGGCACCAATATCTCCTTTATAGCTCTATTGAATTATACCTGAAGTAAGTAAAATCATAATGCTGCTTGAAAAACTTTAAACACTAAATAAATGATGTAAACAATGTTATTTGGGTACAAAAACGACTTTTTTCTTGCGTGAACAATGCATATTGTGTAATTTGATACGAGCTTCCATTTCATAAATTAAAATATTCGTTTCGATACCCGAGTAAAAAGTTATCTCCGTTGAAAGTTGTTACTCTTATTTACCAAATGTTTTTTTGTTTTTTAAAATGTGAACAACATCTCTGTTCTTTTTTTCTACTCAATATTTTTTCAATAAGGGAGATTGAATGAAAATATAAAAAAAACAAACCTAGATTGGCACCAATATCTCCTTTATAGGTCTATTGAATTAAACCGGACGTAAGTAAAATGAAAATGGTGCGTCAAAAACTTTAAATAGTAAATAAGTTTTGTAAACGATGTTATTTGGGTACAAAAATGATTTCCCTTTCGAGGAAAATGCATATTGTTTAATTTGATACGAGCTTTAATTTGATATATTATAATATTCCTTTCGATACCCCAGTCAAAAGTCATCTCCATTGAAAGTTGTAACTCATATTTACCAAATGTGTTTTTGATTTTGAAAATGTGAACAACATTCATTTTCTTTTTCTCCTCCCTATTTTTTTCAATAAGAGAGATTCATTGAAAATATAAATAAACAAACCTAGTTCGGCACCAATATCTCCTTTATAGCTCTATTGAATTATACCTGAAGTAAGTAAAATCATAATGCTGCTTGAAAAACTTTAAACACTAAATAAATGATGTAAACAATGTTATTTGGGTACAAAAACGACTTTTTTCTTGCGTGAACAATGCATATTGTGTAATTTGATACGAGCTTCCATTTCATAAATTAAAATATTCGTTTCGATACCCGAGTAAAAAGTTATCTCCGTTGAAAGTTGTTACTCTTATTTACCAAATGTTTTTTTGTTTTTTAAAATGTGAACAACATCTCTGTTCTTTTTTTCTACTCAATATTTTTTCAATAAGGGAGATTGAATGAAAATATAAAAAAAACAAACCTAGATTGGCACCAATATCTCCTTTATAGGTCTATTGAATTAAACCGGACGTAAGTAAAATGAAAATGGTGCGTCAAAAACTTTAAATAGTAAATAAGTTTTGTAAACGATGTTATTTGGGTACAAAAATGATTTCCCTTTCGAGGAAAATGCATATTGTTTAATTTGATACGAGCTTTAATTTGATATATTATAATATTCCTTTCGATACCCCAGTCAAAAGTCATCTCCATTGAAAGTTGTAACTCATATTTACCAAATGTGTTTTTGATTTTGAAAATGTGAACAACATTCATTTTCTTTTTTCTCTTCTCTATTTTTTTCAATAAGACAGATTCATTGAAAATATAAATAAACAAACCTAGGTCGGCACCAATATCTCCTTTATAGCACTATTGAATTAAACTTGAATTAAGTAAAATGAAAATGCCGCGTAAAAATCTTTAAACACTAAATAAATGATGTAAACGATGTTATTTGGGTACAAAAACGACTTTTTTCTTGCGTGAACAATGCATATTGTGTAATTTGATACGAGCTTCCATTTCATAAATTAAAATATTCGTTTCGATACCCGAGTAAAAAGTTATCTCCGTTGAAATTTGTTACTCTTATTTACCAAATGTTTTTTTGTTTTTCAAAATGTGAACAACATCTCCGTTCTTTTTTTCTACTCAATATTTTTTCAATAAGAGAGATTGATTGAAAATATAAAAAAAACAAACCTAGATCGGCTCCAATATCTCCTTTATAGCTCTATTGAATTAAACCGGAAGTAAGTAAAATGAAAATGGTGCGTCAAAAATTTAAACAGTAAATAAGTGATGTAAACGATGTTATTTGGGTACAAAAATGATTTTCCTTTCGAGGAAAATGCTTATTGTTTAATTTGATAAGAGCTTTAATTTGATATATTATAATATTCGTTTCGATACCCCAGTCAAAAGTTATCTCCGTTGAAAGTTGTAACTGATATTTACCAATTGTGTTTTTGATTTTGAAAATGTGAACAACATTCATTTTCTTTTTCTTTCTCTATTTTTTTCAATAAGAGAGATTGATTGAAAATATAAACAAACAAACCTAGGTCGGCACCAATACCTCCTTTATAGCTCTCTTGAATTAAACCGGAAGTAAGTAAAATGAAAATGGTGCGTCAAAAACTTTAAATAGTAAATAAGTTTTGTAAACGATGTTATTTGGGTACAAAAATGATTTCCCTTTCGAGGAAAATGCATATTGTTTAATTTGATAAGAGCTTTAATTTGATATATTATAATATTCGTTTCGATACCCCAGTCAAAAGTTATCTCCGTTGAAAGTTGGAACTGATATATACCAATTGTGTTTTTGATTTTGAAAATGTGAACAACATTCATTTTCTTTTTTCTCTTCTCTATTTTTTTCAATAAGAGAGATTCATTGAAAATATAAATAAACAAACCTAGGTCGGCACCAATATCTCCTTTATAGCACTATTGAATTAAACTTGAATTAAGTAAAATGAAAATGCTGCGTAAAAATCTTTAAACACTAAATAAATGATGTAAACGATGTTATTTGGGTACAAAAACGATTTTTTTCTTGCGTGACCAATGCATATTGTGTACTTTGATACGAGCATCCATTTAATAAATTATAAAATTTGTTTCGATACCCGAGTAAACCGTTATCTCCTTTGAAAGTTGTTACTCTTATTTACCAAATGTTTTTTTGTTTTTCAAAATGTGAACAACATCTCCGTTCTTTTTTTCTACTCAATATTTTTTCAATAAGAGAGATTGATTGAAAATATAAAAAAACAAACCTAGATCGGCTCCAATATCTCCTTTATAGCTCTATTGAATTAAACCGGAAGTAAGTAAAATGAAAATGTTGCGTCAAAAACTTTAAATAGTAAATAAGTGATGTAAACGATGTTATTTGGGTACAAAAATGATTTTTATTTTGAGGAAAATGCATATTGTTTAATTTGATACGAGCTTTAATTACAGATATTATAATATTCGTTTTGATACCCCAGTCAAAAGTTATCTCTATTGAAAGTTGTAACTCATATTTACCAAATGTGTTTTTGATTTTGAAAATGTGAACAACATTCATTTTCTTTTTCTCCTCCCTATTTTTTTCAATAAGAGAGATTCATTGAAAATATAAAAAAAACAAACCTAGATCGGCACCAATATCTCCTTTATAGGTCTATTGAATTAAACCGGACGTAAGTAAAATGAAAATGGTGCGTCAAAAACTTTAAATAGTAAATAAGTTTTGTAAACGATGTTATTTGGGTACAAAAATGATTTCCCTTTCGAGGAAAATGCATATTGTTTAATTTGATACGAGCTTTAATTTGATATATTATAATATTCCTTTCGATACCCCAGTCAAAAGTCATCTCCATTGAAAGTTGTAACTCATATTTACCAAATGTGTTTTTGATTTTGAAAATGTGAACAACATTCATTTTCTTTTTCTCCTCCCTATTTTTTTCAATAAGAGAGATTCATTGAAAATATAAATAAACAAACCTAGTTCGGCACCAATATCTCCTTTATAGCTCTATTGAATTATACCTGAAGTAAGTAAAATCATAATGCTGCTTGAAAAACTTTAAACACTAAATAAATGATGTAAACATTGTTATTTGGGTACAAAAACGACTTTTTTCTTGCGTGAACAATGCATATTGTGTAATTTGATACGAGCTTCCATTTCATAAATTAAAATATTCGTTTCGATACCCGAGTAAAAAGTTATCTCCGTTGAAAGTTGTTACTCTTATTTACCAAATGTTTTTTTGTTTTTTAAAATGTGAACAACATCTCTGTTCTTTTTTTCTACTCAATATTTTTTCAATAAGGGAGATTGAATGAAAATATAAAAAAAACAAACCTAGATTGGCACCAATATCTCCTTTATAGGTCTATTGAATTAAACCGGACGTAAGTAAAATGAAAATGGTGCGTCAAAAACTTTAAATAGTAAATAAGTTTTGTAAACGATGTTATTTGGGTACAAAAATGATTTCCCTTTCGAGGAAAATGCATATTGTTTAATTTGATACGAGCTTTAATTTGATATATTATAATATTCCTTTCGATACCCCAGTCAAAAGTCATCTCCATTGAAAGTTGTAACTCATATTTACCAAATGTGTTTTTGATTTTGAAAATGTGAACAACATTCATTTTCTTTTTTCTCTTCTCTATTTTTTTCAATAAGACAGATTCATTGAAAATATAAATAAACAAACCTAGGTCGGCACCAATATCTCCTTTATAGCACTATTGAATTAAACTTGAATTAAGTAAAATGAAAATGCCGCGTAAAAATCTTTAAACACTAAATAAATGATGTAAACGATGTTATTTGGGTACAAAAACGACTTTTTTCTTGCGTGAACAATGCATATTGTGTAATTTGATACGAGCTTCCATTTCATAAATTAAAATATTCGTTTCGATACCCGAGTAAAAAGTTATCTCCGTTGAAATTTGTTACTCTTATTTACCAAATGTTTTTTTGTTTTTCAAAATGTGAACAACATCTCCGTTCTTTTTTTCTACTCAATATTTTTTCAATAAGAGAGATTGATTGAAAATATAAAAAAAACAAACCTAGATCGGCTCCAATATCTCCTTTATAGCTCTATTGAATTAAACCGGAAGTAAGTAAAATGAAAATGGTGCGTCAAAAATTTAAACAGTAAATAAGTGATGTAAACGATGTTATTTGGGTACAAAAATGATTTTCCTTTCGAGGAAAATGCTTATTGTTTAATTTGATAAGAGCTTTAATTTGATATATTATAATATTCGTTTCGATACCCCAGTCAAAAGTTATCTCCGTTGAAAGTTGTAACTGATATTTACCAATTGTGTTTTTGATTTTGAAAATGTGAACAACATTCATTTTCTTTTTCTTTCTCTATTTTTTTCAATAAGAGAGATTGATTGAAAATATAAACAAACAAACCTAGGTCGGCACCAATACCTCCTTTATAGCTCTCTTGAATTAAACCGGAAGTAAGTAAAATGAAAATGGTGCGTCAAAAACTTTAAATAGTAAATAAGTTTTGTAAACGATGTTATTTGGGTACAAAAATGATTTCCCTTTCGAGGAAAATGCATATTGTTTAATTTGATAAGAGCTTTAATTTGATATATTATAATATTCGTTTCGATACCCCAGTCAAAAGTTATCTCCGTTGAAAGTTGGAACTGATATATACCAATTGTGTTTTTGATTTTGAAAATGTGAACAACATTCATTTTCTTTTTTCTCTTCTCTATTTTTTTCAATAAGACAGATTCATTGAAAATATAAATAAACAAACCTAGGTCGGCACCAATATCTCCTTTATAGCACTATTGAATTAAACTTGAAGTAAGTAAAATGAAAATGCTGCGTGAAAAACTTTAAACACTAAATAAATGATGTAAACAATGTTATTTGGGTACAAAAACGACTTTTTTCTTGCGTGAACAATGCATATTGGGTAATTTGATACGAGCTTCCATTTCATAAATTAAAATATTCGTTTCGATACCCGAGTAAAAAGTTATCTCCGTTGAAATTTGTTACTCTTATTTACCAAATGTTTTTTTGTTTTTCAAAATGTGAACAACATCTCCGTTCTTTTTTTCTACTCAATATTTTTTCAATAAGAGAGATTGATTGAAAATATAAAAAAACAAACCTAGATCGGCTCCAATATCTCCTTTATAGCTCTATTGAATTAAACCGGAAGTAAGTAAAATGAAAATGGTGCGTCAAAAATTTAAACAGTAAATAAGTGATGTAAACGATGTTATTTGGGTACAAAAATGATTTTCCTTTCGAGGAAAATGCTTATTGTTTAATTTGATAAGAGCTTTAATTTGATATATTATAATATTCGTTTCGATACCCTAGTCAAAAGTTATCTCCGTTGAAAGTTGTAACTGATATTTACCAATTGTGTTTTTGATTTTGAAAATGTGAACAACATTCATTTTCTTTTTCTTTCTCTATTTTTTTCAATAAGAGAGATTGATTGAAAATATAAACAAACAAAGCTAGGTTGGCACCAATACCTCCTTTATAGCTCTCTTGAATTAAACCGGAAGTAAGTAAAATGAAAATGGTGCGTCAAAAACTTTAAATAGTAAATAAGTTTTGTAAACGATGTTATTTGGGTACAAAAATGATTTCCCTTTCGAGGAAAATGCATATTGTTTAATTTGATAAGAGCTTTAATTTGATATATTATAATATTTGTTTCGATACCCCAGTCAAAAGTTATCTCCGTTGAAAGTTGGAACTGATATATACCAATTGTGTTTTTGATTTTGAAAATGTGAACAACATTCATTTTCTTTTTTCTCTTCTCTATTTTTTTCAATAAGACAGATTCATTGAAAATATAAATAAACAAACCTAGGTCGGCACCAATATCTCCTTTATAGCACTATTGAATTAAACTTGAATTAAGTAAAATGAAAATGCCGCGTAAAAATCTTTAAACACTAAATAAATGATGTAAACGATGTTATTTGGGTACAAAAACGACTTTTTTCTTGCGTGAACAATGCATATTGTGTAATTTGATACGAGCTTCCATTTCATAAATTAAAATATTCGTTTCGATACCCGAGTAAAAAGTTATCTCCGTTGAAATTTGTTACTCTTATTTACCAAATGTTTTTTTGTTTTTCAAAATGTGAACAACATCTCCGTTCTTTTTTTCTACTCAATATTTTTTCAATAAGAGAGATTGATTGAAAATATAAAAAAACAAACCTAGATCGGCTCCAATATCTCCTTTATAGCTCTATTGAATTAAACCGGAAGTAAGTAAAATGAAAATGGTGCGTCAAAAATTTAAACAGTAAATAAGTGATGTAAACGATGTTATTTGGGTACAAAAATGATTTTCCTTTCGAGGAAAATGCTTATTGTTTAATTTGATAAGAGCTTTAATTTGATATAATATAATATTTGTTTCGATACCTCAGTCAAAAGTTATCTCCGTTGAAAGTTGTAACTGATATTTACCAATTGTGTTTTTGATTTTGAAAATGTGAACAACATTCATTTTCTTTTTCTTTCTCTATTTTTTTCAATAAGAGAGATTGATTGAAAATATAAACAAACAAACCTAGGTCGGCACCAATACCTCCTTTATAGCTCTCTTGAATTAAACCGAAAGTAAGTAAAATGAAAATGGTGCGTCAAAAACTTTAAATAGTAAATAAGTTTTGTAAACGATGTTATTTGGGTACAAAAATGATTTCCCTTTCGAGGAAAATGCATATTGTTTAATTTGATAAGAGCTTTAATTTGATATATTATAATATTCGTTTCGATACCCCAGTCAAAAGTTATCTCCGTTGAAAGTTGGAACTGATATATACCAATTGTGTTTTTGATTTTGAAAATGTGAACAACATTCATTTTCTTTTTTCTCTTCTCTATTTTTTTCAATAAGACAGATTCATTGAAAATATAAATAAACAAACCTAGGTCGGCACCAATATCTCCTTTATAGCACTATTGAATTAAACTTGAATTAAGTAAAATGAAAATGCTGCGTAAAAATCTTTAAACACTAAATAAATGATGTAAACGATGTTATTTGGGTACAAAAACGATTTTTTTCTTGCGTGACCAATGCATATTGTGTACTTTGATACGAGCATCCATTTAATAAAATATAAAATTCGTTTCGATACCCGAGTAAAACGTTATCTCCGTTGAAAGTTGTTACTCTTATTTACCAAATGTTTTTTTGTTTTTCAAAATGTGAACAACATCTCCGTTCTTTTTTTCTACTCAATATTTTTTCACTAAGAGAGATTGATTGAAAATATAAAAAAACAAACCTAGATCGGCACCAATATCTCCTTTATAGGTCTATTGAATTAAACCGGACGTAAGTAAAATGAAAATGGTGCGTCAAAAATTTAAACAGTAAATAAGTGATGTAAACGATGTTATTTGGGTACAAAAATGATTTTCCTTTCGAGGAAAATGCATATTGTTTAATTTGATAAGAGCTTTAATTTGATATATTCTAATATTCGTTTCGATACCCGAGTCAAAAGTTATCTCCGTTGAAAGTTGTAAGTGATATATAACAATTGTGTTTTTGATTTTGAAAATGTGAACAACATTCATTTTCTTTTTTCTCTTCTCTATTTTTTTCAATAAGATAGATTCATTGAAAATATAAATAAACAAACCTAGGTCGGCACCAATATCTCCTTTATAGCACTATTGAATTAAACTTGAATTAAGTAAAATGAAAATGCTGCGTAAAAATCTTTAAACACTAAATAAATGATGTAAACGATGTTATTTGGGTACAAAAACGATTTTTTTCTTGCGTGACCAATGCATATTGTGTACTTTGATACGAGCATCCATTTAATAAATTATAAAATTTGTTTCGATACCCGAGTAAACCGTTATCTCCTTTGAAAGTTGTTACTCTTATTTACCAAATGTTTTTTTGTTTTTCAAAATGTGAACAACATCTCCGTTCTTTTTTTCTACTCAATATTTTTTCAATAAGAGAGATTGATTGAAAATATAAAAAAACAAACCTAGATCGGCTCCAATATCTCCTTTATAGCTCTATTGAATTAAACCGGAAGTAAGTAAAATGAAAATGTTGCGTCAAAAACTTTAAATAGTAAATAAGTGATGTAAACGATGTTATTTGGGTACAAAAATGATTTTTATTTTGAGGAAAATGCATATTGTTTAATTTGATACGAGCTTTAATTACAGATATTATAATATTCGTTTTGATACCCCAGTCAAAAGTTATCTCTATTGAAAGTTGTAACTCATATTTACCAAATGTGTTTTTGATTTTGAAAATGTGAACAACATTCATTTTCTTTTTCTCCTCCCTATTTTTTTCAATAAGAGAGATTCATTGAAAATATAAATAAACAAACCTAGTTCGGCACCAATATCTCCTTTATAGCTCTATTGAATTATACCTGAAGTAAGTAAAATCATAATGCTGCTTGAAAAACTTTAAACACTAAATAAATGATGTAAACAATGTTATTTGGGTACAAAAACGACTTTTTTCTTGCGTGAACAATGCATATTGTGTAATTTGATACGAGCTTCCATTTCATAAATTAAAATATTCGTTTCGATACCCGAGTAAAAAGTTATCTCCGTTGAAAGTTGTTACTCTTATTTACCAAATGTTTTTTTGTTTTTTAAAATGTGAACAACATCTCTGTTCTTTTTTTCTACTCAATATTTTTTCAATAAGGGAGATTGAATGAAAATATAAAAAAAACAAACCTAGATCGGCACCAATATCTCCTTTATAGGTCTATTGAATTAAACCGGACGTAAGTAAAATGAAAATGGTGCGTCAAAAACTTTAAATAGTAAATAAGTTTTGTAAACGATGTTATTTGGGTACAAAAATGATTTCCCTTTCGAGGAAAATGCATATTGTTTAATTTGATACGAGCTTTAATTTGATATATTATAATATTCCTTTCGATACCCCAGTCAAAAGTCATCTCCATTGAAAGTTGTAACTCATATTTACCAAATGTGTTTTTGATTTTGAAAATGTGAACAACATTCATTTTCTTTTTCTCCTCCCTATTTTTTTCAATAAGAGAGATTCATTGAAAATATAAATAAACAAACCTAGTTCGGCACCAATATCTCCTTTATAGCTCTATTGAATTATACCTGAAGTAAGTAAAATCATAATGCTGCTTGAAAAACTTTAAACACTAAATAAATGATGTAAACAATGTTATTTGGGTACAAAAACGACTTTTTTCTTGCGTGAACAATGCATATTGTGTAATTTGATACGAGCTTCCATTTCATAAATTAAAATATTCGTTTCGATACCCGAGTAAAAAGTTATCTCCGTTGAAATTTGTTACTCTTATTTACCAAATGTTTTTTTGTTTTTCAAAATGTGAACAACATCTCCGTTCTTTTTTTCTACTCAATATTTTTTCAATAAGGGAGATTGAATGAAAATATAAAAAAAACAAACCTAGATTGGCACCAATATCTCCTTTATAGGTCTATTGAATTAAACCGGACGTAAGTAAAATGAAAATGGTGCGTCAAAAACTTTAAATAGTAAATAAGTTTTGTAAACGATGTTATTTGGGTACAAAAATGATTTCCCTTTCGAGGAAAATGCATATTGTTTAATTTGATACGAGCTTTAATTTGATATATTATAATATTCCTTTCGATACCCCAGTCAAAAGTCATCTCCATTGAAAGTTGTAACTCATATTTACCAAATGTGTTTTTGATTTTGAAAATGTGAACAACATTCATTTTCTTTTTTCTCTTCTCTATTTTTTTCAATAAGACAGATTCATTGAAAATATAAATAAACAAACCTAGGTCGGCACCAATATCTCCTTTATAGCACTATTGAATTAAACTTGAATTAAGTAAAATGAAAATGCCGCGTAAAAATCTTTAAACACTAAATAAATGATGTAAACGATGTTATTTGGGTACAAAAACGACTTTTTTCTTGCGTGAACAATGCATATTGTGTAATTTGATACGAGCTTCCATTTCATAAATTAAAATATTCGTTTCGATACCCGAGTAAAAAGTTATCTCCGTTGAAATTTGTTACTCTTATTTACCAAATGTTTTTTTGTTTTTCAAAATGTGAACAACATCTCCGTTCTTTTTTTCTACTCAATATTTTTTCAATAAGAGAGATTGATTGAAAATATAAAAAAACAAACCTAGATCGGCTCCAATATCTCCTTTATAGCTCTATTGAATTAAACCGGAAGTAAGTAAAATGAAAATGGTGCGTCAAAAATTTAAACAGTAAATAAGTGATGTAAACGATGTTATTTGGGTACAAAAATGATTTTCCTTTCGAGGAAAATGCTTATTGTTTAATTTGATAAGAGCTTTAATTTGATATATTATAATATTCGTTTCGATACCCCAGTCAAAAGTTATCTCCGTTGAAAGTTGTAACTGATATTTACCAATTGTGTTTTTGATTTTGAAAATGTGAACAACATTCATTTTCTTTTTCTTTCTCTATTTTTTTCAATAAGAGAGATTGATTGAAAATATAAACAAACAAACCTAGGTCGGCACCAATACCTCCTTTATAGCTCTCTTGAATTAAACCGGAAGTAAGTAAAATGAAAATGGTGCGTCAAAAACTTTAAATAGTAAATAAGTTTTGTAAACGATGTTATTTGGGTACAAAAATGATTTCCCTTTCGAGGAAAATGCATATTGTTTAATTTGATAAGAGCTTTAATTTGATATATTATAATATTCGTTTCGATACCCCAGTCAAAAGTTATCTCCGTTGAAAGTTGGAACTGATATATACCAATTGTGTTTTTGATTTTGAAAATGTGAACAACATTCATTTTCTTTTTTCTCTTCTCTATTTTTTTCAATAAGACAGATTCATTGAAAATATAAATAAACAAACCTAGGTCGGCACCAATATCTCCTTTATAGCACTATTGAATTAAACTTGAATTAAGTAAAATGAAAATGCTGCGTAAAAATCTTTAAACACTAAATAAATGATGTAAACGATGTTATTTGGGTACAAAAACGATTTTTTTCTTGCGTGACCAATGCATATTGTGTACTTTGATACGAGCATCCATTTAATAAATTATAAAATTCGTTTCGATACCCGAGTAAAACGTTATCTCCGTTGAAAGTTGTTACTCTTATTTACCAAATGTTTTTTTGTTTTTCAAAATGTGAACAACATCTCCGTTCTTTTTTTCTACTCAATATTTTTTCACTAAGAGAGATTGATTGAAAATATAAAAAAACAAACCTAGATCGGCACCAATATCTCCTTTATAGGTCTATTGAATTAAACCGGACGTAAGTAAAATGAAAATGGTGCGTCAAAAATTTAAACAGTAAATAAGTGATGTAAACGATGTTATTTGGGTACAAAAATGATTTTCCTTTCGAGGAAAATGCATATTGTTTAATTTGATAAGAGCTTTAATTTGATATATTATAATATTCGTTTCGATACCCCAGTCAAAAGTTATCTCCGTTGAAAGTTGTAAGTGATATATAACAATTGTGTTTTTGATTTTGAAAATGTGAACAACATTCATTTTCTTTTTTCTCTTCTCTATTTTTTTCAATAAGATAGATTCATTGAAAATATAAATAAACAAACCTAGGTCGGCACCAATATCTCCTTTATAGCACTATTGAATTAAACTTGAATTAAGTAAAATGAAAATGCTGCGTAAAAATCTTTAAACACTAAATAAATGATGTAAACGATGTTATTTGGGTACAAAAACGATTTTTTTCTTGCGTGACCAATGCATATTGTGTACTTTGATACGAGCATCCATTTAATAAATTATAAAATTTGTTTCGATACCCGAGTAAACCGTTATCTCCTTTGAAAGTTGTTACTCTTATTTACCAAATGTTTTTTTGTTTTTCAAAATGTGAACAACATCTCCGTTCTTTTTTTCTACTCAATATTTTTTCAATAAGAGAGATTGATTGAAAATATAAAAAAACAAACCTAGATCGGCTCCAATATCTCCTTTATAGCTCTATTGAATTAAACCGGAAGTAAGTAAAATGAAAATGTTGCGTCAAAAACTTTAAATAGTAAATAAGTGATGTAAACGATGTTATTTGGGTACAAAAATGATTTTTATTTTGAGGAAAATGCATATTGTTTAATTTGATACGAGCTTTAATTACAGATATTATAATATTCGTTTTGATACCCCAGTCAAAAGTTATCTCTATTGAAAGTTGTAACTCATATTTACCAAATGTGTTTTTGATTTTGAAAATGTGAACAACATTCATTTTCTTTTTCTCCTCCCTATTTTTTTCAATAAGAGAGATTCATTGAAAATATAAATAAACAAACCTAGTTCGGCACCAATATCTCCTTTATAGCTCTATTGAATTATACCTGAAGTAAGTAAAATCATAATGCTGCTTGAAAAACTTTAAACACTAAATAAATGATGTAAACAATGTTATTTGGGTACAAAAACGACTTTTTTCTTGCGTGAACAATGCATATTGTGTAATTTGATACGAGCTTCCATTTCATAAATTAAAATATTCGTTTCGATACCCGAGTAAAAAGTTATCTCCGTTGAAAGTTGTTACTCTTATTTACCAAATGTTTTTTTGTTTTTTAAAATGTGAACAACATCTCTGTTCTTTTTTTCTACTCAATATTTTTTCAATAAGGGAGATTGAATGAAAATATAAAAAAAACAAACCTAGATCGGCACCAATATCTCCTTTATAGGTCTATTGAATTAAACCGGACGTAAGTAAAATGAAAATGGTGCGTCAAAAACTTTAAATAGTAAATAAGTTTTGTAAACGATGTTATTTGGGTACAAAAATGATTTCCCTTTCGAGGAAAATGCATATTGTTTAATTTGATACGAGCTTTAATTTGATATATTATAATATTCCTTTCGATACCCCAGTCAAAAGTCATCTCCATTGAATGTTGTAACTCATATTTACCAAATGTGTTTTTGATTTTGAAAATGTGAACAACATTCATTTTCTTTTTCTCCTCCCTATTTTTTTCAATAAGAGAGATTCATTGAAAATATAAATAAACAAACCTAGTTCGGCACCAATATCTCTTTTATAGCTCTATTGAATTATACCTGAAGTAAGTGAAATGAAAATGCTGCGTGAAAAACTTTAAACACTAAATAAATGATGTAAACAATGTTATTTGGGTACAAAAACGACTTTTTTCTTGCGTGAACAATGCATATTGTGTAATTTGATACGAGCTTCCATTTCATAAATTAAAATATTCGTTTCGATACCCGAGTAAAGAGATATCTCCGTTGAAAGTTGTTACTCTTATTTACCAAATGTTTTTTTGTTTTTCAAAATGTGAACAACATCTCCGTTCTTTTTTTCTACTCAATATTTTTTCACTAAGAGAGATTGATTGAAAATATAAAAAAACAAACCTAGATCGGCACCAATATCTCCTTTATAGGTCTATTGAATTAAACCGGACGTAAGTAAAATGAAAATGGTGCGTCAAAAATTTAAACAGTAAATAAGTGATGTAAACGATGTTATTTGGGTACAAAAATGATTTTCCTTTCGAGGAAAATGCATATTGTTTAATTTGATAAGAGCTTTAATTTGATATATTATAATATTCGTTTCGATACCCCAGTCAAAAGTTATCTCCGTTGAAAGTTGTAAGTGATATATAACAATTGTGTTTTTGATTTTGAAAATGTGAACAACATTCATTTTCTTTTTTCTCTTCTCTATTTTTTTCAATAAGACAGATTCATTGAAAATATAAATAAACAAACCTAGGTCGGCACCAATATCTCCTTTATAGCACTATTGAATTAAACTTGAATTAAGTAAAATGAAAATGCTGCGTAAAAATCTTTAAACACTAAATAAATGATGTAAACGATGTTATTTGGGTACAAAAACGATTTTTTTCTTGCGTGACCAATGCATATTGTGTACTTTGATACGAGCATCAATTTAATAAATTATAAAATTTGTTTCGATACCCGAGTAAACCGTTATCTCCGTTGAAAGTTGTTACTCTTATTTACCAAATGTTTTTTTGTTTTTCAAAATGTGAACAACATCTCCGTTCTTTTTTTCTACTCAATATTTTTTCAATAAGAGAGATTGATTGAAAATATAAAAAAACAAACCTAGATCGGCTCCAATATCTCCTTTATAGCTCTATTGAATTAAACCGGAAGTAAGTAAAATGAAAATGTTGCGTCAAAAACTTTAAATAGTAAATAAGTGATGTAAACGATGTTATTTGGGTACAAAAATGATTATCCTTTCGAGGAAAATGCATATTGTTTAATTTGATACGAGATTTAATTTGATATATTATAATAATCGTTTCGATACCTCAGTCAAAATTTATCTCCGTTGAAAGTTGTAACTCATATTTACCAAATGTGTTTTCTATTTTCAAAATTTGAACCACATTCATTTTCTTTTTCTCTTCCCTATTTTTTCAATAAGAGAGATTGATTGAAAATATAAACAAACAAACCTAGGTCGGCACCAATATCTCCTTTATAGCTCTCTTCAATTAAACCGGAAGTAAGTAAAATGAAAATCGTGCGTCAAAATCTTTAAACACTAAATAAGTGATGTAAACGATGTTATTTGGGTACAAAAACGATTTTTTTCTTGGGAGACCAATACATATTGTGTAATTTGATATGAGATTCCATTTAATAAATTATAATAGTCGTTTCGATACCCCGAGTGAAAAGATATCTCCGTTGAAAGTTCTTACTCTTATTTACCAAATGTTTTTTTTGTTTTTGAAAATGTGAACAAAATCTCCGTTCTTTTTTTCTCCTCAATATTTTTTCAATAAGAGAGATTGATTGAAAATATAAAAAACAAACCTTGATTGGCACCAATATCTCCTTTATAGCTCTATTGAATTAAGCCGGAAGTACGTAAAATGAAAATGGTACGTCAAAAACTTTAAGTAGTAAATAAGTGATGTAAACGATGTTATTTCGGTACAAAAATGATTTTCCTTTCGAGGAAAATGCATATTGTTTAATTTGATACGAGCTTTAATTAGAGATATTATAATATTCGTTTCGATACCCCAGTCAAAAGTTATCTCCGTTGAAAGTTGTAACTGATATTTACCAATTGTGTTTTTGATTTTGAAAATGTGAACAACATTCATTTTCTTTTTCTCTTCTCTATTTTTTTCAATAAGAGAGATTCATTGAAAATATAAATAAACAAACCTAGGTCGGCACCAATATCTCCTTTATAGCTCTCTTGAATTAAACCGGAAGTAAGTAAAATGAAAATGGTGCGTCAAAATCTTTAAACACTAAATAAGTGATGTAAACGATGTTATTTGGGTACAAAAACGATTTTTTTCTTGGGAGACCAATACATATTGTGTAATTTGATATGAGATTCCATTTAATAAATTATAATAGTCGTTTCGATACCCCGAGTGAAAAGATATCTCCGTTGAAAGTTGTTACTCTTATTTACCAAATGTTTTTTTGTTTTTGAAAATGTGAACAAAATCTCCGTTCTTTTTTTCTACTCAATATTTTTTCAATAAGAGAGATTGATTGAAAATATAAAAAACAAACCTTGATCGGCACCAATATCTCCTTTATAGCTCTTTTGAATTAAGCCGGAAGTAAATAAAATGAAAATGGTACGTCAAAAACTTTAAGCAGTAAATAAGTGATGTAAACGATGTTATTTGGGTACAAAAATGATTTTCCTTTCGAGGAAAATGCATATTGTTTACTTTGATACGAGCTTTAATTTGATATATTATAATAATCGTTTCGATACCTCAGTCAAAATTTATCTCCGTTGAAAGTTGTAACTCATATTTACCAAATGTGTTTTCTATTTTGAAAATGTGAACAACATTCATTTTCTTTTTCTCTTCTCTATTTTTTTCAATAAGAGAGATTCATTGAAAATATAAATAAAAAAACCTAGGTCGGCACCAATATCTCCTTTATAGCTCTCTTCAATTAAACCGGAAGTAAGTAAAATGAAAATGGTGCGTCAAAATCTTTAAACACTAAATAAGTGATGTAAACGATGTTATTTGGGTACAAAAACGATTTTTTTCTTGGGAGACCAATACATATTGTGTAATTTGATATGAGATTCCATTTAATAAATTATAATAGTCGTTTCGATACCCCGAGTGAAAAGATATCTCCGTTGAAAGTTGTTACTCTTATTTACCAAATGTTTTTTTTGTTTTTGAAAATGTGAACAAAATCTCCGTTCTTTTTTTCTCCTCAATATTTTTTCAATAAGAGAGATTGATTGAAAATATAAAAAACAAACCTTGATCGGCACCAATATCTCCTTTATAGCTCTATTGAATTAAGCCGGAAGTAAGTAAAATGAAAATGGTACGTCAAAAACTTTAAGCAGTAAATAAGTGATGTAAACGATGTTATTTCGGTACAAAAATGATTTTCCTTTCGAGGAAAATGCATATTGTTTAATTTGATAAGAGCTTTAATTTGATATAATATAATATTCGTTTCGATACCCCAGTCAAAAGTTATCTCCGTTGAAAGTTGTAACTCATATTTACCAAATGTGTTTTTGATTTTCAAAAATGTGAACAACATTCATTTTCTTTTTCTCTTCTCTATTTTTTTCAATAAGAGAGATTGATTAAAAATATAAATAAACAAACCTAGGTAGGCACCAATATCTCCTTTATAGCTCTATTGAATTAAACCGGAAGTAAGTAAAATGAAAATGTTGCGAAAAAACTTTAAACAGTAAATAAGTGATGTAAACGATGTTATTTATGTACCAAAATGATTTCTCTTTCGAGGAAAATGCATATTGTTTAATTTGATTCGAGCTTTAATTTGATATATTATAATATTCCTTTCGATACCGAGTCAAAAGTTATCTCTGTTGAAAGTTGTAACTCATATTTACCAAATGTGTTTTTGATTTTGAAAATGTGAACAACATTCATTTTCTTTTTCTCCTCCCTACTTTTTTCAATAAGAGAGATTTATTGAAAATATAAATAAACAAACCTAGGTCGGCACCAATATCTCCTTTATAGCTCTATTGAATTAAACCGGAAGTAAGTAAAATGAAAATGGTGCGTCAAAAATTTAAACAGTAAATAAGTGATGTAAACGATGTTATTTGGGTACAAAAATGATTTTCCTTTCGAGGAAAATGCATATTGTTTAATTTGATATAAGCTTTAATTTGATATATTATAATATTCGTTTCGATAACCCAGTCAAAAGTTATCTCCGGTGAAAGTTGTAACTGATATTTAACAATTGTGTTTTTGATTTTGAAAATGTGAACAACATTCATTTTCGTTTTCTCTTCTCTATTTTTTTCAATAACAGAGATTCATTGAAAATATAAATAAACAACCCTAGTTCGGCACCAAGATCTCCTTTATAGCTCTATTGAATTATACCTGAAGTAAGTAAAATGAAAATGCTACGTGAAAAACTTTAAACACTAAATAAATGATGTAAAGAATGTTATTTGGGTACAATAACGACTTTTTTCTTGCGTGAACAATGCATATTGTGTAATTTGATACGATCTTCCATTTCATAAATTAAAATATTTGTTTCGATACCCGAGTAAAAAGTTATCTCCGTTGAAAGTTGTTACTCTTATTTACCAAATGTTTTTTTGTTTTTTAAAATGTGAACAACATCTCTGTTCTTTTTTTCTACTCAATATTTTTTCAATAAGGGAGATTGATTGAAAATATAAAAAAACAAACCTAGATCGGCACCAATATCTCCTTTATAGGTCTATTGAATTAAACCGGACGTAAGTAAAATGAAAATGGTGCGTCAAAAACTTTAAATAGTAAATAAGTTATGTAAACGATGTTATTAGGGTACAAAAATGATTTCCCTTTCGAGGAAAATGCATATTGTTTAATTTGATACGAGCTTTAATTTGATATATTATAATATTCCTTTCGATACCCCAGTCAAAAGTCATCTCCATTGAAAGTTGTAACTCATATTTACCAAATGTGTTTTTGATTTTGAAAATGTGAACAACATTCATTTCCTTTTTCTCCTCCCTATTTTTTTCAATAAGAGAGATTCATTGAAAATATAAATAAACAAACCTAGTTCGGCACCAATATCTCCTTTATAGCTCTATTGAATTATACCTGAAGAAAGTAAAATGAAAATGCTGCGTGAAAAACTTTAAACACTAAATAAATGATGTAAACAATGTTATTTGGGTACAAAAACGACTTTTTTCTTGCGTGAACAATGCATATTGTGTAATTTGATACGAGCTTCCATTTCATAAATTAAAATATTCGTTTCGATACCCGAGTAAAAAGTTATCTCCGTTGAAATTTGTTACTCTTATTTACCAAATGTTTTTTTGTTTTTCAAAATGTGAACAACATCTCCGTTCTTTTTTTCTACTCAATATTTTTTAAATAAGAGAGATTGATTGAAAATATAAAAAAACAAACCTAGATCGGCTCCAATATCTCCTTTATAGCTCTATTGAATTAAACCGGAAGTAAGTAAAATGAAAATGGTGCGTCAAAAATTTAAACAGTAAATAAGTGATGTAAACGATGTTATTTGGGTACAAAAATGATTTTCCTTTCGAGGAAAATGCATATTGTTTAATTTGATAAGAGCTTTAATTTGATATATTATAATATTCGTTTCGATACCCCAGTCAAAAGTTATCTCCGTTGAAAGTTGTAACTGATATTTACCAATTGTGTTTTTGATTTTGAAAATGTGAACAACATTCATTTTCTTTTTCTTTCTCTATTTTTTTCAATAAGAGAGATTGATTGAAAATATAAACAAACAAACCTAGGTCGGCACCAATACCTCCTTTATAGCTCTCTTGAATTAAACCGGAAGTAAGTAAAATGAAAATGGTGCGTCAAAAACTTTAAATAGTAAATAAGTTTTGTAAACGATGTTATTTGGGTACAAAAATGATTTCCCTTTCGAGGAAAATGCATATTGTTTAATTTGATAAGAGCTTTTATTTTATATATTACAATATTCGTTTCGATACCCCAGTCAAAAGTTATCTCCGTTGAAAGTTGGAACTGATATATACCAATTGTGTTTTTGATTTTGAAAATGTGAACAACATTCATTTTCTTTTTTCTCTTCTCTATTTTTTTCAATAAGACAGATTCATTGAAAATATAAATAAACAAACCTAGGTCGGCACCAATATCTCCTTTATAGCACTATTGAATTAAACTTGAATTAAGTAAAATGAAAATGCTGCGTAAAAATCTTTAAACACTAAATAAATGATGTAAACGATGTTATTTGGGTACAAAAACGATTTTTTTCTTGCGTGACCAATGCATATTGTGTACTTTGATACGAGCATCCATTTAATAAATTATAAAATTCGTTTCGATACCCGAGTAAAACGTTATCTCCGTTGAAAGTTGTTACTCTTATTTACCAAATGTTTTTTTGTTTTTCAAAATGTGAACAACATCTCCGTTCTTTTTTTCTACTCAATATTTTTTCACTAAGAGAGATTGATTGAAAATATAAAAAAACAAACCTAGATCGGCACCAATATCTCCTTTATAGGTCTATTGAATTAAACCGGACGTAAGTAAAATGAAAATGGTGCGTCAAAAATTTAAACAGTAAATAAGTGATGTAAACGATGTTATTTGGGTACAAAAATGATTTTCCTTTCGAGGAAAATGCATATTGTTTAATTTGATATATTATAATATTCGTTTCGATACCCCAGTCAAAAGTTATCTCCGTTGAAAGTTGTAAGTGATATATAACAATTGTGTTTTTGATTTTGAAAATGTTAACAACATTCATTTTGTTTTTTCTCTTCTCTATTTTTTTCAATAAGATAGATTCATTGAAAATATAAATAAACAAACCTAGGTCAGCACCAATATCTCCTTTATAGCACTATTGAATTAAACTTGAATTAAGTAAAATGAAAATGCTGCGTAAAAATCTTTAAACACTAAATAAATGATGTAAACGATGTTATTTGGGTACAAAAACGATTTTTTTCTTGCGTGACCAATGCATATTGTGTACTTTGATACGAGTATCCATTTAATAAATTATAAAATTTGTTTCGATACCCGAGTAAACCGTTATCTCCGTTGAAAGTTGTTACTCTTATTTACCAAATGTTTTTTTGTTTTTCAAAATGTGAACAACATCTCCGTTCTTTTTTTCTACTCAATATTTTTTCAATAAGAGAGATTGATTGAAAATATAAAAAAACAAACCTAGATCGGCTCCAATATCTTCTTTATAGCTCTATTGAATTAAACCGGAAGTAAGTAAAATGAAAATGTTGCGTCAAAAACTTTAAATAGTAAATAAGTGATGTAAACGATGTTATTTGGGTACAAAAATGCTTTTTATTTCGAGGAAAATGCATATTGTTTAATTTGATACGAGCTTTAATTAGAGATATTATAATATTCGTTTCGATACCCCAGTCAAAAGTTATCTCTATTGAAAGTTGTAACTCATATTTACCAAATGTGTTTTTGATTTTGAAAATGTGAACAACATTCATATTCTTTTTCTCCTCCCTATTTTTTTCAATAAGAGAGATTCATTGAAAATATAAATAAACAAACCTAGTTCGGCACCAATATCTCCTTTATAGCTCTATTGAATTATACCTGAAGTAAGTAAAATGAAAATGCTGCGTGAAAAACTTTAAACACTAAATAAATGATGTAAACAATGTTATTTGGGTACAAAAACGACTTTTTTCTTGCGTGAACAATGCATATTGTGTAATTTGATACGAGCTTCCATTTCATAAATTAAAATATTCGTTTCGATACCCGAGTAAAAAGTTATCTCCGTTGAAATTTGTTACTCTTATTTACCAAATGTTTTTTTGTTTTTCAAAATGTGAACAACATCTCCGTTCTTTTTTTCTACTCAATATTTTTTCAATAAGAGAGATTGATTGAAAATATAAAAAAACAAACCTAGATCGGCTCCAATATCTCCTTTATAGCTCTATTGAATTAAACCGGAAGTAAGTAAAGTGAAAATGGTGCGTCAAAAATTTAAACAGTAAATAAGTGATGTAAACGATGTTATTTGGGTACAAAAATGATTTTCCTTTCGAGGAAAATGCTTATTGTTTAATTTGATAAGAGCTTTAATTTGATATATTATAATATTCGTTTCGATACCCCAGTCAAAAGTTATCTCCGTTGAAAGTTGTAACTGATATTTACCAATTGTGTTTTTGATTTTGAAAATGTGAACAACATTCATTTTCTTTTTCTTTCTCTATTTTTTTCAATAAGAGAGATTGATTGAAAATATAAACAAACAAACCTAGGTCGGCACCAATACCTCCTTTATAGCTCTCTTGAATTAAACCGGAAGTAAGTAAAATGAAAATGGTGCGTCAAAAACTTTAAATAGTAAATAAGTTTTGTAAACGATGTTATTTGGGTACAAAAATGATTTCCCTTTCGAGGAAAATGCATATTGTTTAATTTGATAAGAGCTTTAATTTGATATATTATAATATTCGTTTCGATACCCCAGTCAAAAGTTATCTCCGTTGAAAGTTGGAACTGATATATACCAATTGTGTTTTTGATTTTGAAAATGTGAACAACATTCATTTTCTTTTTTCTCTTCTCTATTTTTTTCAATAAGACAGATTCATTGAAAATATAAATAAACAAACCTAGGTCGGCACCAATATCTCCTTTATAGCACTATTGAATTAAACTTGAATTAAGTAAAATGAAAATGCTGCGTAAAAATCTTTAAACACTAAATAAATGATGTAAACGATGTTATTTGGGTACAAAAACGACTTTTTTCTTGCGTGAACAATGCATATTGTGTAATTTGATACGAGCTTCCATTTCATAAATTAAAATATTCGTTTCGATACCCGAGTAAAAAGTTATCTCCGTTGAAATTTGTTACTCTTATTTACCAAATGTTTTTTTGTTTTTCAAAATGTGAACAACATCTCCGTTCTTTTTTTCTACTCAATATTTTTTCAATAAGAGAGATTGATTGAAAATATAAAAAAACAAACCTAGATCGGCTCCAATATCTCCTTTATAGCTCTATTGAATTAAACCGGAAGTAAGTAAAATGAAAATGGTGCGTCAAAAATTTAAACAGTAAATAAGTGATGTAAACGATGTTATTTGGGTACAAAAATGATTTTCCTTTCGAGGAAAATGCTTATTGTTTAATTTGATAAGAGCTTTAATTTGATATATTATAATATTCGTTTCGATACCCCAGTCAAAAGTTATCTCCGTTGAAAGTTGTAACTGATATTTACCAATTGTGTTTTTGATTTTGAAAATGTGAACAACATTCATTTTCTTTTTCTTTCTCTATTTTTTTCAATAAGAGAGATTGATTGAAAATATAAACAAACAAACCTAGGTCGGCACCAATACCTCCTTTATAGCTCTCTTGAATTAAACCGGAAGTAAGTAAAATGAAAATGGTGCGTCAAAAACTTTAAATAGTAAATAAGTTTTGTAAACGATGTTATTTGGGTACAAAAATGATTTCCCTTTCGAGGAAAATGCATATTGTTTAATTTGATAAGAGCTTTAATTTGATATATTATAATATTCGTTTCGATACCCCAGTCAAAAGTTATCTCCGTTGAAAGTTGGAACTGATATATACCAATTGTGTTTTTGATTTTGAAAATGTGAACAACATTCATTTTCTTTTTTCTCTTCTCTATTTTTTTCAATAAGACAGATTCATTGAAAATATAAATAAACAAACCTAGGTCGGCACCAATATCTCCTTTATAGCACTATTGATTTAAACTTGAATTAAGTAAAATGAAAATGCTGCGTAAAAATCTTTAAACACTAAATAAATGATGTAAACGATGTTATTTGGGTACAAAAACGATTTTTTTCTTGCGTGACCAATGCATATTGTGTACTTTGATACGAGCATCCATTTAATAAATTATAAAATTCGTTTCGATACCCGAGCAAAACGTTATCTCCGTTGAAAGTTGTTACTCTTATTTACCAAATGTTTTTTTGTTTTTCAAAATGTGAACAACATCTCCGTTCTTTTTTTCTACTCAATATTTTTTCACTAAGAGAGATTGCTTGAAAATATAAAAAAACAAACCTAGATCGGCACCAATATCTCCTTTATAGGTCTATTGAATTAAACCGGACGTAAGTAAAATGAAAATGGTGCGTCAAAAATTTAAACAGTAAATAAGTGATGTAAACGATGTTATTTGGGTACAAAAATGATTTTCCTTTCGAGGAAAATGCATATTGTTTAATTTGATAAGAGCTTTAATTTGATATATTATAATATTCGTTTCGATACCCCAGTCAAAAGTTATCTCCGTTGAAAGTTGTAAGTGATATATAACAATTGTGTTTTTGATTTTGAAAATGTGAACAACATTCATTTTCTTTTTTCTCTTCTCTATTTTTTTCAATAAGATAGATTCATTGAAAATATAAATAAACAAACCTAGGTCGGCACCAATATCTCCTTTATAGCACTATTGAATTAAACTTGAATTAAGTAAAATGAAAATGCTGCGTAAAAATCTTTAAACACTAAATAAATGATGTAAACGATGTTATTTGGGTACAAAAACGATTTTTTTCTTGCGTGACCAATGCATATTGTGTACTTTGATACGAGCATCCATTTAATAAATTATAAAATTTGTTTCGATACCCGAGTAAACCGTTATCTCCTTTGAAAGTTGTTACTCTTATTTACCAAATGTTTTTTTGTTTTTCAAAATGTGAACAACATCTCCGTTCTTTTTTTCTACTCAATATTTTTTCAATAAGAGAGATTGATTGAAAATATAAAAAAACAAACCTAGATCGGCTCCAATATCTTCTTTATAGCTCTATTGAATTAAACCGGAAGTAAGTAAAATGAAAATGTTGCGTCAAAAACTTTAAATAGTAAATAAGTGATGTAAACGATGTTATTTGGGTACAAAAATGATTTTTATTTCGAGGAAAATGCATATTGTTTAATTTGATACGAGCTTTAATTAGAGATATTATAATATTCGTTTCGATACCCCAGTCAAAAGTTATCTCTATTGAAAGTTGTAACTCATATTTACCAAATGTGTTTTTGATTTTGAAAATGTGAACAACATTCATATTCTTTTTCTCCTCCCTATTTTTTTCAATAAGAGAGATTCATTGAAAATATAAATAAACAAACCTAGTTCGGCACCAATATCTCCTTTATAGCTCTATTGAATTATACCTGAAGTAAGTAAAATGAAAATGCTGCGTGAAAAACTTTAAACACTAAATAAATGATGTAAACAATGTTATTTGGGTACAAAAACGACTTTTTTCTTGCGTGAACAATGCATATTGTGTAATTTGATACGAGCTTCCATTTCATAAATTAAAATATTCGTTTCGATACCCGAGTAAAAAGTTATCTCCGTTGAAATTTGTTACTCTTATTTACCAAATGTTTTTTTGTTTTTCAAAATGTGAACAACATCTCCGTTCTTTTTTTCTACTCAATATTTTTTCAATAAGAGAGATTGATTGAAAATATAAAAAAACAAACCTAGATCGGCTCCAATATCTCCTTTATAGCTCTATTGAATTAAACCGGAAGTAAGTAAAGTGAAAATGGTGCGTCAAAAATTTAAACAGTAAATAAGTGATGTAAACGATGTTATTTGGGTACAAAAATGATTTTCCTTTCGAGGAAAATGCTTATTGTTTAATTTGATAAGAGCTTTAATTTGATATATTATAATATTCGTTTCGATACCCCAGTCAAAAGTTATCTCCGTTGAAAGTTGTAACTGATATTTACCAATTGTGTTTTTGATTTTGAAAATGTGAACAACATTCATTTTCTTTTTCTTTCTCTATTTTTTTCAATAAGAGAGATTGATTGAAAATATAAACAAACAAACCTAGGTCGGCACCAATACCTCCTTTATAGCTCTCTTGAATTAAACCGGAAGTAAGTAAAATGAAAATAGTGCGTCAAAAACTTTAAATAGTAAATAAGTTTTGTAAACGATGTTATTTGGGTACAAAAATGATTTCCCTTTCGAGGAAAATGCATATTGTTTAATTTGATAAGAGCTTTAATTTGATATATTATAATATTCGTTTCGATACCCCAGTCAAAAGTTATCTCCGTTGAAAGTTGGAACTGATATATACCAATTGTGTTTTTGATTTTGAAAATGTGAACAACATTCATTTTCTTTTTTCTCTTCTCTATTTTTTTCAATAAGACAGATTCATTGAAAATATAAATAAACAAACCTAGGTCGGCACCAATATCTCCTTTATAGCACTATTGATTTAAACTTGAATTAAGTAAAATGAAAATGCTGCGTAAAAATCTTTAAACACTAAATAAATGATGTAAACGATGTTATTTGGGTACAAAAACGATTTTTTTCTTGCGTGACCAATGCATATTGTGTACTTTGATACGAGCATCCATTTAATAAATTATAAAATTCGTTTCGATACCCGAGCAAAACGTTATCTCCGTTGAAAGTTGTTACTCTTATTTACCAAATGTTTTTTTGTTTTTCAAAATGTGAACAACATCTCCGTTCTTTTTTTCTACTCAATATTTTTTCACTAAGAGAGATTGCTTGAAAATATAAAAAAACAAACCTAGATCGGCACCAATATCTCCTTTATAGGTCTATTGAATTAAACCGGACGTAAGTAAAATGAAAATGGTGCGTCAAAAATTTAAACAGTAAATAAGTGATGTAAACGATGTTATTTGGGTACAAAAATGATTTTCCTTTCGAGGAAAATGCATATTGTTTAATTTGATAAGAGCTTTAATTTGATATATTATAATATTCGTTTCGATACCCCAGTCAAAAGTTATCTCCGTTGAAAGTTGTAAGTGATATATAACAATTGTGTTTTTGATTTTGAAAATGTGAACAACATTCATTTTCTTTTTTCTCTTCTCTATTTTTTTCAATAAGATAGATTCATTGAAAATATAAATAAACAAACCTAGGTCGGCACCAATATCTCCTTTATAGCACTATTGAATTAAACTTGAATTAAGTAAAATGAAAATGCTGCGTAAAAATCTTTAAACACTAAATAAATGATGTAAACGATGTTATTTGGGTACAAAAACGATTTTTTTCTTGCGTGACCAATGCATATTGTGTACTTTGATACGAGCATCCATTTAATAAATTATAAAATTTGTTTCGATACCCGAGTAAACCGTTATCTCCTTTGAAAGTTGTTACTCTTATTTACCAAATGTTTTTTTGTTTTTCAAAATGTGAACAACATCTCCGTTCTTTTTTTCTACTCAATATTTTTTCAATAAGAGAGATTGATTGAAAATATAAAAAAACAAACCTAGATCGGCTCCAATATCTTCTTTATAGCTCTATTGAATTAAACCGGAAGTAAGTAAAATGAAAATGTTGCGTCAAAAACTTTAAATAGTAAATAAGTGATGTAAACGATGTTATTTGGGTACAAAAATGATTTTTATTTCGAGGAAAATGCATATTGTTTAATTTGATACGAGCTTTAATTAGAGATATTATAATATTCGTTTCGATACCCCAGTCAAAAGTTATCTCTATTGAAAGTTGTAACTCATATTTACCAAATGTGTTTTTGATTTTGAAAATGTGAACAACATTCATATTCTTTTTCTCCTCCCTATTTTTTTCAATAAGAGAGATTCATTGAAAATATAAATAAACAAACCTAGTTCGGCACCAATATCTCCTTTATAGCTCTATTGAATTATACCTGAAGTAAGTAAAATGAAAATGCTGCGTGAAAAACTTTAAACACTAAATAAATGATGTAAACAATGTTATTTGGGTACAAAAACGACTTTTTTCTTGCGTGAACAATGCATATTGTGTAATTTGATACGAGCTTCCATTTCATAAATTAAAATATTCGTTTCGATACCCGAGTAAAAAGTTATCTCCGTTGAAATTTGTTACTCTTATTTACCAAATGTTTTTTTGTTTTTCAAAATGTGAACAACATCTCCGTTCTTTTTTTCTACTCAATATTTTTTCAATAAGAGAGATTGATTGAAAATATAAAAAAACAAACCTAGATCGGCTCCAATATCTCCTTTATAGCTCTATTGAATTAAACCGGAAGTAAGTAAAGTGAAAATGGTGCGTCAAAAATTTAAACAGTAAATAAGTGATGTAAACGATGTTATTTGGGTACAAAAATGATTTTCCTTTCGAGGAAAATGCTTATTGTTTAATTTGATAAGAGCTTTAATTTGATATATTATAATATTCGTTTCGATACCCCAGTCAAAAGTTATCTCCGTTGAAAGTTGTAACTGATATTTACCAATTGTGTTTTTGATTTTGAAAATGTGAACAACATTCATTTTCTTTTTCTTTCTCTATTTTTTTCAATAAGAGAGATTGATTGAAAATATAAACAAACAAACCTAGGTCGGCACCAATACCTCCTTTATAGCTCTCTTGAATTAAACCGGAAGTAAGTAAAATGAAAATAGTGCGTCAAAAACTTTAAATAGTAAATAAGTTTTGTAAACGATGTTATTTGGGTACAAAAATGATTTCCCTTTCGAGGAAAATGCATATTGTTTAATTTGATAAGAGCTTTAATTTGATATATTATAATATTCGTTTCGATACCCCAGTCAAAAGTTATCTCCGTTGAAAGTTGGAACTGATATATACCAATTGTGTTTTTGATTTTGAAAATGTGAACAACATTCATTTTCTTTTTTCTCTTCTCTATTTTTTTCAATAAGACAGATTCATTGAAAATATAAATAAACAAACCTAGGTCGGCACCAATATCTCCTTTATAGCACTATTGATTTAAACTTGAATTAAGTAAAATGAAAATGCTGCGTAAAAATCTTTAAACACTAAATAAATGATGTAAACGATGTTATTTGGGTACAAAAACGATTTTTTTCTTGCGTGACCAATGCATATTGTGTACTTTGATACGAGCATCCATTTAATAAATTATAAAATTCGTTTCGATACCCGAGCAAAACGTTATCTCCGTTGAAAGTTGTTACTCTTATTTACCAAATGTTTTTTTGTTTTTCAAAATGTGAACAACATCTCCGTTCTTTTTTTCTACTCAATATTTTTTCACTAAGAGAGATTGCTTGAAAATATAAAAAAACAAACCTAGATCGGCACCAATATCTCCTTTATAGGTCTATTGAATTAAACCGGACGTAAGTAAAATGAAAATGGTGCGTCAAAAATTTAAACAGTAAATAAGTGATGTAAACGATGTTATTTGGGTACAAAAATGATTTTCCTTTCGAGGAAAATGCATATTGTTTAATTTGATAAGAGCTTTAATTTGATATATTATAATATTCGTTTCGATACCCCAGTCAAAAGTTATCTCCGTTGAAAGTTGTAAGTGATATATAACAATTGTGTTTTTGATTTTGAAAATGTGAACAACATTCATTTTCTTTTTTCTCTTCTCTATTTTTTTCAATAAGATAGATTCATTGAAAATATAAATAAACAAACCTAGGTCGGCACCAATATCTCCTTTATAGCACTATTGAATTAAACTTGAATTAAGTAAAATGAAAATGCTGCGTAAAAATCTTTAAACACTAAATAAATGATGTAAACGATGTTATTTGGGTACAAAAACGATTTTTTTCTTGCGTGACCAATGCATATTGTGTACTTTGATACGAGCATCCATTTAATAAATTATAAAATTTGTTTCGATACCCGAGTAAACCGTTATCTCCTTTGAAAGTTGTTACTCTTATTTACCAAATGTTTTTTTGTTTTTCAAAATGTGAACAACATCTCCGTTCTTTTTTTCTACTCAATATTTTTTCAATAAGAGAGATTGATTGAAAATATAAAAAAACAAACCTAGATCGGCTCCAATATCTTCTTTATAGCTCTATTGAATTAAACCGGAAGTAAGTAAAATGAAAATGTTGCGTCAAAAACTTTAAATAGTAAATAAGTGATGTAAACGATGTTATTTGGGTACAAAAATGATTTTTATTTCGAGGAAAATGCATATTGTTTAATTTGATACGAGCTTTAATTAGAGATATTATAATATTCGTTTCGATACCCCAGTCAAAAGTTATCTCTATTGAAAGTTGTAACTCATATTTACCAAATGTGTTTTTGATTTTGAAAATGTGAACAACATTCATATTCTTTTTCTCCTCCCTATTTTTTTCAATAAGAGAGATTCATTGAAAATATAAATAAACAAACCTAGTTCGGCACCAATATCTCCTTTATAGCTCTATTGAATTATACCTGAAGTAAGTAAAATGAAAATGCTGCGTGAAAAACTTTAAACACTAAATAAATGATGTAAACAATGTTATTTGGGTACAAAAACGACTTTTTTCTTGCGTGAACAATGCATATTGTGTAATTTGATACGAGCTTCCATTTCATAAATTAAAATATTCGTTTCGATACCCGAGTAAAAAGTTATCTCCGTTGAAATTTGTTACTCTTATTTACCAAATGTTTTTTTGTTTTTCAAAATGTGAACAACATCTCCGTTCTTTTTTTCTACTCAATATTTTTTCAATAAGAGAGATTGATTGAAAATATAAAAAAACAAACCTAGATCGGCTCCAATATCTCCTTTATAGCTCTATTGAATTAAACCGGAAGTAAGTAAAGTGAAAATGGTGCGTCAAAAATTTAAACAGTAAATAAGTGATGTAAACGATGTTATTTGGGTACAAAAATGATTTTCCTTCCGAGGAAAATGCTTATTGTTTAATTTGATAAGAGCTTTAATTTGATATATTATAATATTCGTTTCGATACCCCAGTCAAAAGTTATCTCCGTTGAAAGTTGTAACTGATATTTACCAATTGTGTTTTTGATTTTGAAAATGTGAACAACATTCATTTTCTTTTTCTTTCTCTATTTTTTTCAATAAGAGAGATTGATTGAAAATATAAACAAACAAACCTAGGTCGGCACCAATACCTCCTTTATAGCTCTCTTGAATTAAACCGGAAGTAAGTAAAATGAAAATGGTGCGTCAAAAACTTTAAATAGTAAATAAGTTTTGTAAACGATGTTATTTGGGTACAAAAATGATTTCCCTTTCGAGGAAAATGCATATTGTTTAATTTGATAAGAGCTTTAATTTGATATATTATAATATTCGTTTCGATACCCCAGTCAAAAGTTATCTCCGTTGAAAGTTGGAACTGATATATACCAATTGTGTTTTTGATTTTGAAAATGTGAACAACATTCATTTTCTTTTTTCTCTTCTCTATTTTTTTCAATAAGACAGATTCATTGAAAATATAAATAAACAAACCTAGGTCGGCACCAATATCTCCTTTATAGCACTATTGAATTAAACTTGAATTAAGTAAAATGAAAATGCTGCGTAAAAATCTTTAAACACTAAATAAATGATGTAAACGATGTTATTTGGGTACAAAAACGACTTTTTTCTTGCGTGAACAATGCATATTGTGTAATTTGATACGAGCTTCCATTTCATAAATTAAAATATTCGTTTCGATACCCGAGTAAAAAGTTATCTCCGTTGAAATTTGTTACTCTTATTTACCAAATGTTTTTTTGTTTTTCAAAATGTGAACAACATCTCCGTTCTTTTTTTCTACTCAATATTTTTTCAATAAGAGAGATTGATTGAAAATATAAAAAAACAAACCTAGATCGGCTCCAATATCTCCTTTATAGCTCTATTGAATTAAACCGGAAGTAAGTAAAATGAAAATGGTGCGTCAAAAATTTAAACAGTAAATAAGTGATGTAAACGATGTTATTTGGGTACAAAAATGATTTTCCTTTCGACGAAAATGCTTATTGTTTAATTTGATAAGAGCTTTAATTTGATATATTATAATATTCGTTTCGATACCCCAGTCAAAAGTTATCTCCGTTGAAAGTTGTAACTGATATTTACCAATTGTGTTTTTGATTTTGAAAATGTGAACAACATTCATTTTCTTTTTCTTTCTCTATTTTTTTCAATAAGAGAGATTGATTGAAAATATAAACAAACAAACCTAGGTCGGCACCAATACCTCCTTTATAGCTCTCTTGAATTAAACCGGAAGTAAGTAAAATGAAAATGGTGCGTCAAAAACTTTAAATAGTAAATAAGTTTTGTAAACGATGTTATTTGGGTACAAAAATGATTTCCCTTTCGAGGAAAATGCATATTGTTTAATTTGATAAGAGCTTTAATTTGATATATTATAATATTCGTTTCGATACCCCAGTCAAAAGTTATCTCCGTTGAAAGTTGGAACTGATATATACCAATTGTGTTTTTGATTTTGAAAATGTGAACAACATTCATTTTCTTTTTTCTCTTCTCTATTTTTTTCAATAAGACAGATTCATTGAAAATATAAATAAACAAACCTAGGTCGGCACCAATATCTCCTTTATAGCACTATTGATTTAAACTTGAATTAAGTAAAATGAAAATGCTGCGTAAAAATCTTTAAACACTAAATAAATGATGTAAACGATGTTATTTGGGTACAAAAACGATTTTTTTCTTGCGTGACCAATGCATATTGTGTACTTTGATACGAGCATCCATTTAATAAATTATAAAATTCGTTTCGATACCCGAGCAAAACGTTATCTCCGTTGAAAGTTGTTACTCTTATTTACCAAATGTTTTTTTGTTTTTCAAAATGTGAACAACATCTCCGTTCTTTTTTTCTACTCAATATTTTTTCACTAAGAGAGATTGCTTGAAAATATAAAAAAACAAACCTAGATCGGCACCAATATCTCCTTTATAGGTCTATTGAATTAAACCGGACGTAAGTAAAATGAAAATGGTGCGTCAAAAATTTAAACAGTAAATAAGTGATGTAAACGATTTTATTTGGGTACAAAAATGATTTTCCTTTCGAGGAAAATGCATATTGTTTAATTTGATAAGAGCTTTAATTTGATATATTATAATATTCGTTTCGATACCCCAGTCAAAAGTTATCTCCGTTGAAAGTTGTAAGTGATATATAACAATTGTGTTTTTGATTTTGAAAATGTGAACAACATTCATTTTCTTTTTTCTCTTCTCTATTTTTTTCAATAAGATAGATTCATTGAAAATATAAATAAACAAACCTAGGTCGGCACCAATATCTCCTTTATAGCACTATTGAATTAAACTTGAATTAAGTAAAATGAAAATGCTGCGTAAAAATCTTTAAACACTAAATAAATGATGTAAACGATGTTATTTGGGTACAAAAACGATTTTTTTCTTGCGTGACCAATGCATATTGTGTACTTTGATACGAGCATCCATTTAATAAATTATAAAATTTGTTTCGATACCCGAGTAAACCGTTATCTCCTTTGAAAGTTGTTACTCTTATTTACCAAATGTTTTTTTGTTTTTCAAAATGTGAACAACATCTCCGTTCTTTTTTTCTACTCAATATTTTTTCAATAAGAGAGATTGATTGAAAATATAAAAAAACAAACCTAGATCGGCTCCAATATCTCCTTTATAGCTCTATTGAATTAAACCGGAAGTAAGTAAAATGAAAATGTTGCGTCAAAAACTTTAAATAGTAAATAAGTGATGTAAACGATGTTATTTGGGTACAAAAATGATTTTTATTTTGAGGAAAATGCATATTGTTTAATTTGATACGAGCTTTAATTAGAGATATTATAATATTCGTTTTGATACCCCAGTCAAAAGTTATCTCTATTGAAAGTTGTAACTCATATTTACCAAATGTGTTTTTGATTTTGAAAATGTGAACAACATTCATTTTCTTTTTCTCCTCCCTATTTTTTTCAATAAGAGAGATTCATTGAAAATATAAATAAACAAACCTAGTTCGGCACCAATATCTCCTTTATAGCTCTATTGAATTATACCTGAAGTAAGTAAAATCATAATGCTGCTTGAAAAACTTTAAACACTAAATAAATGATGTAAACAATGTTATTTGGGTACAAAAACGACTTTTTTCTTGCGTGAACAATGCATATTGTGTAATTTGATACGAGCTTCCATTTCATAAATTAAAATATTCGTTTCGATACCCGAGTAAAAAGTTATCTACGTTGAAAGTTGTTACTCTTATTTACCAAATGTTTTTTTGTTTTTTAAAATGTGAACAACATCTCTGTTCTTTTTTTCTACTCAATATTTTTTCAATAAGGGAGATTGAATGAAAATATAAAAAAAACAAACCTAGATCGGCACCAATATCTCCTTTATAGGTCTATTGAATTAAACCGGACGTAAGTAAAATGAAAATGGTGCGTCAAAAACTTTAAATAGTAAATAAGTTTTGTAAACGATGTTATTTGGGTACAAAAATGATTTCCCTTTCGAGGAAAATGCATATTGTTTAATTTGATACGAGCTTTAATTTGATATATTATAATATTCCTTTCGATACCCCAGTCAAAAGTCATCTCCATTGAAAGTTGTAACTCATATTTACCAAATGTGTTTTTGATTTTGAAAATGTGAACAACATTCATTTTCTTTTTCTCCTCCCTATTTTTTTCAATAAGAGAGATTCATTGAAAATATAAATAAACAAACCTAGTTCGGCACCAATATCTCTTTTATAGCTCTATTGAATTATACCTGAAGTAAGTGAAATGAAAATGCTGCGTGAAAAACTTTAAACACTAAATAAATGATGTAAACAATGTTATTTGGGTACAAAAACGACTTTTTTCTTGCGTGAACAATGCATATTGTGTAATTTGATACGAGCTTCCATTTCATAAATTAAAATATTCGTTTCGATACCCGAGTAAAGAGATATCTCCGTTGAAAGTTGTTACTCTTATTTACCAAATGTTTTTTTGTTTTTCAAAATGTGAACAACATCTCCGTTCTTTTTTTCTACTCAATATTTTTTCACTAAGAGAGATTGATTGAAAATATAAAAAAACAAACCTAGATCGGCACCAATATCTCCTTTATAGGTCAATTGAATTAAACCGGACGTAAGTAAAATGAAAATGGTGCGTCAAAAATTTAAACAGTAAATAAGTGATGTAAACGATGTTATTTGGGTACAAAAATGATTTTCCTTTCGAGGAAAATGCATATTGTTTAATTTGATAAGAGCTTTAATTTGATATATTATAATATTGGTTTCGATACCCCAGTCAAAAGTTATCTCCGTTGAAAGTTGTAAGTGATATATAACAATTGTGTTTTTGATTTTGAAAATGTGAACAACATTCATTTTCTTTTTTCTCTTCTCTATTTTTTTCAATAAGACAGATTCATTGAAAATATAAATAAACAAACCTAGGTCGGCACCAATATCTCCTTTATAGCACTATTGAATTAAACTTGAATTAAGTAAAATGAAAATGCTGCGTAAAAATCTTTAAACACTAAATAAATGATGTAAACGATGTTATTTGGGTACAAAAACGATTTTTTTCTTGCGTGACCAATGCATATTGTGTACTTTGATACGAGCATCCATTTAATAAATTATAAAATTTGTTTCGATACCCGAGTAAACCGTTATCTCCGTTGAAAGTTGTTACTCTTATTTACCAAATGTTTTTTTGTTTTTCAAAATGTGAACAACATCTCCGTTCTTTTTTTCTACTCAATATTTTTTCAATAAGAGAGATTGATTGAAAATATAAAAAAAAAAACCTAGATCGGCTCCAATATCTCCTTTATAGCTCTATTGAATTAAACCGGAAGTAAGTAAAATGAAAATGTTGCGTCAAAACTTTAAATAGTAAATAAGTGATGTAAACGATGTTATTTGGGTACAAAAATGATTTTTATTTTGAGGAAAATGCATATTGTTTAATTTGATACGAGCTTTAATTAGAGATATTATAATATTCGTTTTGATACCCCAGTCAAAAGTTATCTCTATTGAAAGATGTAACTCATATTTACCAAATGTGTTTTTGATTTTGAAAATGTGAACAACATTCATTTTCTTTTTCTCCTCCCTATTTTTTTCAATAAGAGAGATTCATTGAAAATATAAATAAACAAACCTAGTTCGGCACCAATATCTCCTTTATAGCACTATTGAATTATACCTGAAGTAAGTAAAATCATAATGCTGCTTGAAAAACTTTAAACACTAAATAAATGATGTAAACAATGTTATTTGGGTACAAAAACGACTTTTTTCTTGCGTGAACAATGCATATTGTGTAATTTGATACGAGCTTCCATTTCATAAATTAAAATATTCGTTTCGATACCCGAGTAAAAAGTTATCTCCGTTGAAAGTTGTTACTCTTATTTACCAAATGTTTTTTTGTTTTTTAAAATGTGAACAACATCTCTGTTCTTTTTTTCCACTCAATATTTTTTCAATAAGGGAGATTGATTGAAAATATAAAAAAACAAACCTAGATCGGCACCAATATCTCCTTTATAGCACTATTGAATTAAACTTGAATTAAGTAAAATGAAAATGCTGCGTAAAAATCTTTAAACACTAAATAAATGATGTAAACGATGTTATTTGGGTACAAAAACGATTTTTTTTCTTGCGTGACCAATGCATATTGTGTACTTTGATACGAGCATCCATTTAATAAATTATAAAATTCGTTTCGATACCCGAGCAAAACGTTATCTCCGTTGAAAGTTGTTACTCTTATTTACCAAATGTTTTTTTGTTTTTCAAAATGTGAACAACATCTCCGTTCTTTTTTTCTACTCAATATTTTTTCACTAAGAGAGATTGCTTGAAAATATAAAAAAACAAACCTAGATCGGCACCAATATCTCCTTTATAGGTCTATTGAATTAAACCGGACGTAAGTAAAATGAAAATGGTGCGTCAAAAATTTAAACAGTAAATAAGTGATGTAAACGATTTTATTTGGGTACAAAAATGATTTTCCTTTCGAGGAAAATGCATATTGTTTAATTTGATAAGAGCTTTAATTTGATATATTATAATATTCGTTTCGATACCCCAGTCAAAAGTTATCTCCGTTGAAAGTTGTAAGTGATATATAACAATTGTGTTTTTGATTTTGAAAATGTGAACAACATTCATTTTCTTTTTTCTCTTCTCTATTTTTTTCAATAAGATAGATTCATTGAAAATATAAATAAACAAACCTAGGTCGGCACCAATATCTCCTTTATAGCACTATTGAATTAAACTTGAATTAAGTAAAATGAAAATGCTGCGTAAAAATCTTTAAACACTAAATAAATGATGTAAACGATGTTATTTGGGTACAAAAACGATTTTTTTCTTGCGTGACCAATGCATATTGTGTACTTTGATACGAGCATCCATTTAATAAATTATAAAATTTGTTTCGATACCCGAGTAAACCGTTATCTCCTTTGAAAGTTGTTACTCTTATTTACCAAATGTTTTTTTGTTTTTCAAAATGTGAACAACATCTCCGTTCTTTTTTTCTACTCAATATTTTTTCAATAAGAGAGATTGATTGAAAATATAAAAAAACAAACCTAGATCGGCTCCAATATCTCCTTTATAGCTCTATTGAATTAAACCGGAAGTAAGTAAAATGAAAATGTTGCGTCAAAAACTTTAAATAGTAAATAAGTGATGTAAACGATGTTATTTGGGTACAAAAATGATTTTTATTTTGAGGAAAATGCATATTGTTTAATTTGATACGAGCTTTAATTAGAGATATTATAATATTCGTTTTGATACCCCAGTCAAAAGTTATCTCTATTGAAAGTTGTAACTCATATTTACCAAATGTGTTTTTGATTTTGAAAATGTGAACAACATTCATTTTCTTTTTCTCCTCCCTATTTTTTTCAATAAGAGAGATTCATTGAAAATATAAATAAACAAACCTAGTTCGGCACCAATATCTCCTTTATAGCTCTATTGAATTATACCTGAAGTAAGTAAAATCATAATGCTGCTTGAAAAACTTTAAACACTAAATAAATGATGTAAACAATGTTATTTGGGTACAAAAACGACTTTTTTCTTGCGTGAACAATGCATATTGTGTAATTTGATACGAGCTTCCATTTCATAAATTAAAATATTCGTTTCGATACCCGAGTAAAAAGTTATCTACGTTGAAAGTTGTTACTCTTATTTACCAAATGTTTTTTTGTTTTTTAAAATGTGAACAACATCTCTGTTCTTTTTTTCTACTCAATATTTTTTCAATAAGGGAGATTGAATGAAAATATAAAAAAAACAAACCTAGATCGGCACCAATATCTCCTTTATAGGTCTATTGAATTAAACCGGACGTAAGTAAAATGAAAATGGTGCGTCAAAAACTTTAAATAGTAAATAAGTTTTGTAAACGATGTTATTTGGGTACAAAAATGATTTCCCTTTCGAGGAAAATGCATATTGTTTAATTTGATACGAGCTTTAATTTGATATATTATAATATTCCTTTCGATACCCCAGTCAAAAGTCATCTCTATTGAAAGTTGTAACTCATATTTACCAAATGTGTTTTTGATTTTGAAAATGTGAACAACATTCATTTTCTTTTTCTCCTCCCTATTTTTTTCAATAAGAGAGATTCATTGAAAATATAAATAAACAAACCTAGTTCGGCACCAATATCTCTTTTATAGCTCTATTGAATTATACCTGAAGTAAGTGAAATGAAAATGCTGCGTGAAAAACTTTAAACACTAAATAAATGATGTAAACAATGTTATTTGGGTACAAAAACGACTTTTTTCTTGCGTGAACAATGCATATTGTGTAATTTGATACGAGCTTCCATTTCATAAATTAAAATATTCGTTTCGATACCCGAGTAAAGAGATATCTCCGTTGAAAGTTGTTACTCTTATTTACCAAATGTTTTTTTGTTTTTCAAAATGTGAACAACATCTCCGTTCTTTTTTTCTACTCAATATTTTTTCACTAAGAGAGATTGATTGAAAATATAAAAAAACAAACCTAGATCGGCACCAATATCTCCTTTATAGGTCAATTGAATTAAACCGGACGTAAGTAAAATGAAAATGGTGCGTCAAAAATTTAAACAGTAAATAAGTGATGTAAACGATGTTATTTGGGTACAAAAATGATTTTCCTTTCGAGGAAAATGCATATTGTTTAATTTGATAAGAGCTTTAATTTGATATATTATAATATTGGTTTCGATACCCCAGTCAAAAGTTATCTCCGTTGAAAGTTGTAAGTGATATATAACAATTGTGTTTTTGATTTTGAAAATGTGAACAACATTCATTTTCTTTTTTCTCTTCTCTATTTTTTTCAATAAGACAGATTCATTGAAAATATAAATAAACAAACCTAGGTCGGCACCAATATCTCCTTTATAGCACTATTGAATTAAACTTGAATTAAGTAAAATGAAAATGCTGCGTAAAAATCTTTAAACACTAAATAAATGATGTAAACGATGTTATTTGGGTACAAAAACGATTTTTTTCTTGCGTGACCAATGCATATTGTGTACTTTGATACGAGCATCCATTTAATAAATTATAAAATTTGTTTCGATACCCGAGTAAACCGTTATCTCCGTTGAAAGTTGTTACTCTTATTTACCAAATGTTTTTTTGTTTTTCAAAATGTGAACAACATCTCCGTTCTTTTTTTCTACTCAATATTTTTTCAATAAGAGAGATTGATTGAAAATATAAAAAAAAAACCTAGATCGGCTCCAATATCTCCTTTATAGCTCTATTGAATTAAACCGGAAGTAAATAAAATGAAAATGTTGCGTCAAAAACTTTAAATAGTAAATAAGTGATGTAAACGATGTTATTTGGGTACAAAAATGATTTTTATTTTGAGGAAAATGCATATTGTTTAATTTGATACGAGCTTTAATTAGAGATATTATAATATTCGTTTTGATACCCCAGTCAAAAGTTATCTCTATTGAAAGATGTAACTCATATTTACCAAATGTGTTTTTGATTTTGAAAATGTGAACAACATTCATTTTCTTTTTCTCCTCCCTATTTTTTTCAATAAGAGAGATTCATTGAAAATATAAATAAACAAACCTAGTTCGGCACCAATATCTCCTTTATAGCTCTATTGAATTATACCTGAAGTAAGTAAAATCATAATGCTGCTTGAAAAACTTTAAACACTAAATAAATGATGTAAACAATGTTATTTGGGTACAAAAACGACTTTTTTCTTGCGTGAACAATGCATATTGTGTAATTTGATACGAGCTTCCATTTCATAAATTAAAATATTCGTTTCGATACCCGAGTAAAAAGTTATCTCCGTTGAAAGTTGTTACTCTTATTTACCAAATGTTTTTTTGTTTTTT
This sequence comes from Hippophae tibetana, assembly GCA_037013495.1. Taxonomy (NCBI): domain Eukaryota; kingdom Viridiplantae; phylum Streptophyta; class Magnoliopsida; order Rosales; family Elaeagnaceae; genus Hippophae; species Hippophae tibetana. The sequence goes on along the minus strand of CM072808.1, from coordinate 5,931,381 downwards.
AAAATGTGAACAACATCTCTGTTCTTTTTTTCCACTCAATATTTTTTCAATAAGGGAGATTGATTGAAAATATAAAAAAACAAACCTAGATCGGCACCAATATCTCCTTTATAGGTCTATTGAATTAAACCGGACGTAAGTAAAATGAAAATGGTGCATCAAAAACTTTAAATAGTAAATAAGTTTTGTAAACGATGTTATTTGGGTACAAAAATGATTTCCCTTTCGAGGAAAATGCATATTGTTTAATTTGATACGAGCTTTAATTTGATATATTATAATATTCCTTTCGATACCCCATTTAAAAGTCATCTCCATTGAAAGTTGTAACTCATATTTACCAAATGTGTTTTTGATTTTGAAAATGTGAACAACATTCATTTTCTTTTTCTCCTCCCTATTTTTTTCAATAAAAGAGATTCATTGAAAATATAAATAAACAAACCTAGTTCGGCACCAATATCTCTTTTATAGCTCTATTGAATTATACCTGAAGTAAGTGAAATGAAAATGCTGCGTGAAAAACTTTAAACACTAAATAAATGATGTAAACAATGTTATTTGGGTACAAAAACGACTTTTTTCTTGCGTGAACAATGCATATTGTGTAATTTGATACGAGCTTCCATTTCATAAATTAAAATATTCGTTTCGATACCCGAGTAAAGAGATATCTCCGTTGAAAGTTGTTACTCTTATTTACCAAATGTTTTTTTGTTTTTCAAAATGTGAACAACATCTCCGTTCTTTTTTTCTACTCAATATTTTTTCACTAAGAGAGATTGATTGAAAATATAAAAAAACAAACCTAGATCGGCACCAATATCTCCTTTATAGGTCAATTGAATTAAACCGGACGTAAGTAAAATGAAAATGGTGCGTCAAAAATTTAAACAGTAAATAAGTGATGTAAACGATGTTATTTGGGTACAAAAATGATTTTCCTCTCGAGGAAAATGCATATTGTTTAATTTGATAAGAGCTTTAATTTGATATATTATAATATTCGTTTCGATACCCCAGTCAAAAGTTATCTCCGTTGAAAGTTGTAAGTGATATATAACAATTGTGTTTTTGATTTTGAAAATGTGAACAACATTCATTTTCTTTTTTCTCTTCTCTATTTTTTTCAATAAGACAGATTCATTGAAAATATAAATAAACAAACCTAGGTCGGCACCAATATCTCCTTTATAGCACTATTGAATTAAACTTGAATTAAGTAAAATGAAAATGCTGCGTAAAAATCTTTAAACACTAAATAAATGATGTAAACGATGTTATTTGGGTACAAAAACGATTTTTTTCTTGCGTGACCAATGCATATTGTGTACTTTGATACGAGCATCCATTTAATAAATTATAAAATTTGTTTCGATACCCGAGTAAACCGTTATCTCCGTTGAAAGTTGTTACTCTTATTTACCAAATGTTTTTTTGTTTTTCAAAATGTGAACAACATCTCCGTTCTTTTTTTCTACTCAATATTTTTTCAATAAGAGAGATTGATTGAAAATATAAAAAAACAAACCTAGATCGGCTCCAATATCTCCTTTATAGCTCTATTGAATTAAACCGGAAGTAAGTAAAATGAAAATGTTGCGTCAAAAACTTTAAATAGTAAATAAGTGATGTAAACGATGTTATTTGGGTACAAAAATGATTTTTATTTTGAGGAAAATGCATATTGTTTAATTTGATACGAGCTTTAATTAGAGATATTATAATATTCGTTTTGATACCCCAGTCAAAAGTTATCTCTATTGAAAGATGTAACTCATATTTACCAAATGTGTTTTTGATTTTGAAAATGTGAACAACATTCATTTTCTTTTTCTCCTCCCTATTTTTTTCAATAAGAGAGATTCATTGAAAATATAAATAAACAAACCTAGTTCGGCACCAATATCTCCTTTATAGCTCTATTGAATTATACCTGAAGTAAGTAAAATCATAATGCTGCTTGAAAAACTTTAAACACTAAATAAATGATGTAAACAATGTTATTTGGGTACAAAAACGACTTTTTTCTTGCGTGAACAATGCATATTGTGTAATTTGATACGAGCTTCCATTTCATAAATTAAAATATTCGTTTCGATACCCGAGTAAAAAGTTATCTCCGTTGAAAGTTGTTACTCTTATTTACCAAATGTTTTTTTGTTTTTTAAAATGTGAACAACATCTCTGTTCTTTTTTTCCACTCAATATTTTTTCAATAAGGGAGATTGATTGAAAATATAAAAAAACAAACCTAGATCGGCACCAATATCTCCTTTATAGGTCTATTGAATTAAACCGGACGTAAGTAAAATGAAAATGGTGCGTCAAAAACTTTAAATAGTAAATAAGTTTTGTAAACGATGTTATTTGGGTACAAAAATGATTTCCCTTTCGAGGAAAATGCATATTGTTTAATTTGATACGAGCTTTAATTTGATATATTATAATATTCCTTTCGATACCCCATTTAAAAGTCATCTCCATTGAAAGTTGTAACTCATATTTACCAAATGTGTTTTTGATTTTGAAAATGTGAACAACATTCATTTTCTTTTTCTCCTCCCTATTTTTTTCAATAAGAGAGATTCATTGAAAATATAAATAAACAAACCTAGTTCGGCACCAATATCTCTTTTATAGCTCTATTGAATTATACCTGAAGTAAGTGAAATGAAAATGCTGCGTGAAAAACTTTAAACACTAAATAAATGATGTAAACAATGTTATTTGGGTACAAAAACGACTTTTTTCTTGCGTGAACAATGCATATTGTGTAATTTGATACGAGCTTCCATTTCATAAATTAAAATATTCGTTTCGATACCCGAGTAAAGAGATATCTCCGTTGAAAGTTGTTACTCTTATTTACCAAATGTTTTTTTGTTTTTCAAAATGTGAACAACATCTCCGTTCTTTTTTTCTACTCAATATTTTTTCACTAAGAGAGATTGATTGAAAATATAAAAAAACAAACCTAGATCGGCACCAATATCTCCTTTATAGGTCTATTGAATTAAACCGGACGTAAGTAAAATGAAAATGGTGCGTCAAAAATTTAAACAGTAAATAAGTGATGTAAACGATGTTATTTGGGTACAAAAATGATTTTCCTTTCGAGGAAAATGCATATTGTTTAATTTGATAAGAGCTTTAATTTGATATATTATAATATTCGTTTCGATACCCCAGTCAAAAGTTATCTCCGTTGAAAGTTGTAAGTGATATATAACAATTGTGTTTTTGATTTTGAAAATGTGAACAACATTCATTTTCTTTTTTCTCTTCTCTATTTTTTTCAATAAGACAGATTCATTGAAAATATAAATAAACAAACCTAGGTCGGCACCAATATCTCCTTTATAGCACTATTGAATTAAACTTGAATTAAGTAAAATGAAAATGCTGCGTAAAAATCTTTAAACACTAAATAAATGATGTAAACGATGTTATTTGAGTACAAAAACGATTTTTTTCTTGCGTGACCAATGCATATTGTGTACTTTGATACGAGCATCCATTTAATAAATTATAAAATTTGTTTCGATACCCGAGTAAACCGTTATCTCCGTTGAAAGTTGTTACTCTTATTTACCAAATGTTTTTTTGTTTTTCAAAATGTGAACAACATCTCCGTTCTTTTTTTCTACTCAATATTTTTTCAATAAGAGAGATTGATTGAAAATATAAAAAAACAAACCTACATCGGCTCCAATATCTCCTTTATAGCTCTATTGAATTAAACCGGAAGTAAGTAAAATGAAAATGTTGCGTCAAAAACTTTAAATAGTAAATAAGTGATGTAAACGATGTTATTTGGGTATAAAAATGATTTTTATTTTGAGGAAAATGCATATTGTTTAATTTGATACGAGCTTTAATTAGAGATATTATAATATTCGTTTTGATACCGCAGTCAAAAGTTATCTCTATTGAAAGATGTAACTCATATTTACCAAATGTGTTTTTGATTTTGAAAATGTGAACAACATTCATTTTCTTTTTCTCCTCCCTATTTTTTTCAATAAGAGAGATTCATTGAAAATATAAATAAACAAACCTAGTTCGGCACCAATATCTCCTTTATAGCTCTATTGAATTATAAAACTTTAAACACTAAATAAATGATGTAAACAATGTTATTTGGGTACAAAAACGACTTTTTTCTTGCGTGAACAATGCATATTGTGTAATTTGATACGAGCTTCCATTTCATAAATTAAAATATTCGTTTCGATACCCGAGTAAAAAGTTATCTCCGTTGAAAGTTGTTACTCTTATTTACCAAATGTTTTTTTGTTTTTTAAAATGTGAACAACATCTCTGTTCTTTTTTTCCACTCAATATTTTTTCAATAAGGGAGATTGATTGAAAATATAAAAAAACAAACCTAGATCGGCACCAATATCTCCTTTATAGGTCTATTGAATTAAACCGGACGTAAGTAAAATGAAAATGGTGCGTCAAAAACTTTAAATAGTAAATAAGTTTTGTAAACGATGTTATTTGGGTACAAAAATGATTTCCCTTTCGAGGAAAATGCATATTGTTTAATTTGATACGAGCTTTAATTTGATATATTATAATATTCCTTTCGATACCCCATTTAAAAGTCATCTCCATTGAAAGTTGTAACTCATATTTACCAAATGTGTTTTTGATTTTGAAAATGTGAACAACATTCATTTTCTTTTTCTCCTCCCTATTTTTTTCAATAAGAGAGATTCATTGAAAATATAAATAAACAAACCTAGTTCGGCACCAATATCTCTTTTATAGCTCTATTGAATTATACCTGAAGTAAGTGAAATGAAAATGCTGCGTGAAAAACTTTAAACACTAAATAAATGATGTAAACAATGTTATTTGGGTACAAAAACGACTTTTTTCTTGCGTGAACAATGCATATTGTGTAATTTGATACGAGCTTCCATTTCATAAATTAAAATATTCGTTTCGATACCCGAGTAAAGAGATATCTCCGTTGAAAGTTGTTACTCTTATTTACCAAATGTTTTTTTGTTTTTCAAAATGTGAACAACATCTCCGTTCTTTTTTTCTACTCAATATTTTTTCACTAAGAGAGATTGATTGAAAATATAAAAAAACAAACCTAGATCGGCACCAATATCTCCTTTATAGGTCAATTGAATTAAACCGGACGTAAGTAAAATGAAAATGGTGCGTCAAAAATTTAAACAGTAAATAAGTGATGTAAACGATGTTATTTGGGTACAAAAATGATTTTCCTCTCGAGGAAAATGCATATTGTTTAATTTGATAAGAGCTTTAATTTGATATATTATAATATTCGTTTCGATACCCCAGTCAAAAGTTATCTCCGTTGAAAGTTGTAAGTGATATATAACAATTGTGTTTTTGATTTTGAAAATGTGAACAACATTCATTTTCTTTTTTCTCTTCTCTATTTTTTTCAATAAGACAGATTCATTGAAAATATAAATAAACAAACCTAGGTCGGCACCAATATCTCCTTTATAGCACTATTGAATTAAACTTGAATTAAGTAAAATGAAAATGCTGCGTAAAAATCTTTAAACACTAAATAAATGATGTAAACGATGTTATTTGGGTACAAAAACGATTTTTTTCTTGCGTGACCAATGCATATTGTGTACTTTGATACGAGCATCCATTTAATAAATTATAAAATTTGTTTCGATACCCGAGTAAACCGTTATCTCCGTTGAAAGTTGTTACTCTTATTTACCAAATGTTTTTTTGTTTTTCAAAATGTGAACAACATCTCCGTTCTTTTTTTCTACTCAATATTTTTTCAATAAGAGAGATTGATTGAAAATATAAAAAAACAAACCTAGATCGGCTCCAATATCTCCTTTATAGCTCTATTGAATTAAACCGGAAGTAAGTAAAATGAAAATGTTGCGTCAAAAACTTTAAATAGTAAATAAGTGATGTAAACGATGTTATTTGGGTACAAAAATGATTTTTATTTTGAGGAAAATGCATATTGTTTAATTTGATACGAGCTTTAATTAGAGATATTATAATATTCGTTTTGATACCCCAGTCAAAAGTTATCTCTATTGAAAGATGTAACTCATATTTACCAAATGTGTTTTTGATTTTGAAAATATGAACAACATTCATTTTCTTTTTCTCCTCCCTATTTTTTTCAATAAGAGAGATTCATTGAAAATATAAATAAACAAACCTAGTTCGGCACCAATATCTCCTTTATAGCTCTATTGAATTATACCTGAAGTAAGTAAAATCATAATGCTGCTTGAAAAACTTTAAACACTAAATAAATGATGTAAACAATGTTATTTGGGTACAAAAACGACTTTTTTCTTGCGTGAACAATGCATATTGTGTAATTTGATACGAGCTTCCATTTCATAAATTAAAATATTCGTTTCGATACCCGAGTAAAAAGTTATCTCCGTTGAAAGTTGTTACTCTTATTTACCAAATGTTTTTTTGTTTTTTAAAATGTGAACAACATCTCTGTTCTTTTTTTCCACTCAATATTTTTTCAATAAGGGAGATTGATTGAAAATATAAAAAAACAAACCTAGATCGGCACCAATATCTCCTTTATAGGTCTATTGAATTAAACCGGACGTAAGTAAAATGAAAATGGTGCGTCAAAAACTTTAAATAGTAAATAAGTTTTGTAAACGATGTTATTTGGGTACAAAAATGATTTCCCTTTCGAGGAAAATGCATATTGTTTAATTTGATACGAGCTTTAATTTGATATATTATAATATTCCTTTCGATACCCCATTTAAAAGTCATCTCCATTGAAAGTTGTAACTCATATTTACCAAATGTGTTTTTGATTTTGAAAATGTGAACAACATTCATTTTCTTTTTCTCCTCCCTATTTTTTTCAATAAGAGAGATTCATTGAAAATATAAATAAACAAACCTAGTTCGGCACCAATATCTCTTTTATAGCTCTATTGAATTATACCTGAAGTAAGTGAAATGAAAATGCTGCGTGAAAAACTTTAAACACTAAATAAATGATGTAAACAATGTTATTTGGGTACAAAAACGACTTTTTTCTTGCGTGAACAATGCATATTGTGTAATTTGATACGAGCTTCCATTTCATAAATTAAAATATTCGTTTCGATACCCGAGTAAAGAGATATCTCCGTTGAAAGTTGTTACTCTTATTTACCAAATGTTTTTTTGTTTTTCAAAATGTGAACAACATCTCCGTTCTTTTTTTCTACTCAATATTTTTTCACTAAGAGAGATTGATTGAAAATATAAAAAAACAAACCTAGATCGGCACCAATATCTCCTTTATAGGTCTATTGAATTAAACCGGACGTAAGTAAAATGAAAATGGTGCGTCAAAAATTTAAACAGTAAATAAGTGATGTAAACGATGTTATTTGGGTACAAAAATGATTTTCCTTTCGAGGAAAATGCATATTGTTTAATTTGATAAGAGCTTTAATTTGATATATTATAATATTCGTTTCGATACCCCAGTCAAAAGTTATCTCCGTTGAAAGTTGTAAGTGATATATAACAATTGTGTTTTTGATTTTGAAAATGTGAACAACATTCATTTTCTTTTTTCTCTTCTCTATTTTTTTCAATAAGACAGATTCATTGAAAATATAAATAAACAAACCTAGGTCGGCACCAATATCTCCTTTATAGCACTATTGAATTAAACTTGAATTAAGTAAAATGAAAATGCTGCGTAAAAATCTTTAAACACTAAATAAATGATGTAAACGATGTTATTTGAGTACAAAAACGATTTTTTTCTTGCGTGACCAATGCATATTGTGTACTTTGATACGAGCATCCATTTAATAAATTATAAAATTTGTTTCGATACCCGAGTAAACCGTTATCTCCGTTGAAAGTTGTTACTCTTATTTACCAAATGTTTTTTTGTTTTTCAAAATGTGAACAACATCTCCGTTCTTTTTTTCTACTCAATATTTTTTCAATAAGAGAGATTGATTGAAAATATAAAAAAACAAACCTAGATCGGCTCCAATATCTCCTTTATAGCTCTATTGAATTAAACCGGAAGTAAGTAAAATGAAAATGTTGCGTCAAAAACTTTAAATAGTAAATAAGTGATGTAAACGATGTTATTTGGGTATAAAAATGATTTTTATTTTGAGGAAAATGCATATTGTTTAATTTGATACGAGCTTTAATTAGAGATATTATAATATTCGTTTTGATACCGCAGTCAAAAGTTATCTCTATTGAAAGATGTAACTCATATTTACCAAATGTGTTTTTGATTTTGAAAATGTGAACAACATTCATTTTCTTTTTCTCCTCCCTATTTTTTTCAATAAGAGAGATTCATTGAAAATATAAATAAACAAACCTAGTTCGGCACCAATATCTCCTTTATAGCTCTATTGAATTATAAAACTTTAAACACTAAATAAATGATGTAAACAATGTTATTTGGGTACAAAAACGACTTTTTTCTTGCGTGAACAATGCATATTGTGTAATTTGATACGAGCTTCCATTTCATAAATTAAAATATTCGTTTCGATACCCGAGTAAAAAGTTATCTCCGTTGAAAGTTGTTACTCTTATTTACCAAATGTTTTTTTGTTTTTTAAAATGTGAACAACATCTCTGTTCTTTTTTTCCACTCAATATTTTTTCAATAAGGGAGATTGATTGAAAATATAAAAAAACAAACCTAGATCGGCACCAATATCTCCTTTATAGGTCTATTGAATTAAACCGGACGTAAGTAAAATGAAAATGGTGCGTCAAAAACTTTAAATAGTAAATAAGTTTTGTAAACGATGTTATTTGGGTACAAAAATGATTTCCCTTTCGAGGAAAATGCATATTGTTTAATTTGATACGAGCTTTAATTTGATATATTATAATATTCCTTTCGATACCCCATTTAAAAGTCATCTCCATTGAAAGTTGTAACTCATATTTACCAAATGTGTTTTTGATTTTGAAAATGTGAACAACATTCATTTTCTTTTTCTCCTCCCTATTTTTTTCAATAAGAGAGATTCATTGAAAATATAAATAAACAAACCTAGTTCGGCACCAATATCTCTTTTATAGCTCTATTGAATTATACCTGAAGTAAGTGAAATGAAAATGCTGCGTGAAAAACTTTAAACACTAAATAAATGATGTAAACAATGTTATTTGGGTAGAAAAACGACTTTTTTCTTGCGTGAACAATGCATATTGTGTAATTTGATACGAGCTTCTATTTCATAAATTAAAATATTCGTTTCGATACCCGAGTAAAAAGTTATCTCCGTTGAAAGTTGTTACTCTTATTTACCAAATGTTTTTTTGTTTTTTAAAATGTGAACAACATCTCTGTTCTTTTTTTCTACTCAATATTTTTTCAATAAGGGAGATTGAATGAAAATATAAAAAAACAAACCTAGATCGGCACCAATATCTCCTTTATAGGTCTATTGAATTAAACCGGACGTAAGTAAAATGAAAATGGTGCGTCAAAAACTTTAAATAGTAAATAAGTTATGTAAACGATGTTATTTGGGTACAAAAATGATTTCCCTTTCGAGAAAAATGCATATTATTTAATTTGATATGAGCTTTAATTTGATATATTATAATATTCCTTTCGATACCCCAGTCAAAAGTCATCTCCATTGAAAGTTGTAACTCATATTTACCAAATGTGTTTTTGATTTTGAAAATGTGAACAACATTCATTTTCTTTTTCTCCTCCCTATTTTTTTCAATAAGAGAGATTCATTGAAAATATAAATAAACAAACCTAGTTCGGCACCAATATCTCCTTTATAGCTCTATTGAATTATACCTGAAGTAAGTGAAATGAAAATGCTGCGTGAAAAACTTTAAACACTAAATAAATGATGTAAACAACGTTATTTGGGTACAAAAACGACTTTTTTCTTGCGTGAACAATGCATATTGTGTAATTTGATACGAGCTTCCATTTCATAAATTAAAATATTTGTTTCGATACCCGAGTAAAAAGTTATCTCCGTTGAAAGTTGTTACTCTTATTTACCAAATGTTTTTTTGTTTTTTAAAATGTGAACAACATCTCTGTTCTTTTTTTCTACTCAATATTTTTTCAATAAGGGAGATTGAATGAAAATATAAAAAAACAAACCTAGATCGGCACCAATATCTCCTTTATAGGTCTATTGAATTAAACCGGACGTAAGTAAAATGAAAATGGTGCGTCAAAAACTTTAAATAGTAAATAAGTTTTGTAAACGATGTTATTTGGGTACAAAAATGATTTCCCTTTCGAGGAAAATGCATATTGTTTAATTTGATAAGAGCTTTAATTTGATATATTATAATATTCGTTTCGATACCCCAGTCAAAAGTTATCTCCGTTGAAAGTTGGAACTGATATATACCAATTGTGTTTTTGATTTTGAAAATGTGAACAACATTCATTTTCTTTTTTCTCTTCTCTATTTTTTTCAATAAGAGAGATTCATTGAAAATATAAATAAACAAACCTAGGTCGGCACCAATATCTCCTTTATAGCTCTATTGAATTAAACTTGAATTAAGTAAAATGAAAATGCTGCGTAAAAATCTTTAAACACTAAATAAATGATGTAAACGATGTTATTTGCGTACAAAAACGATTTTTTTCTTGCGTGACCAATGCATATTGTGTAATTTGATACGAGCATCCATTTAATAAATTATAAAATTCGTTTCGATACCCGAGTAAAACGTTATCTCCGTTGAAAGTTGTTACTCTTATTTACCAAATGTTTTTTTGTTTTTCAAAATGTGAAAAACATCTCCGTTCTTTTTTTCTACTCAATATTTTTTCACTAAGAGAGATTGATTGAAAATATAAAAAAAACAAACCTAGATCGGCACCAATATCTCCTTTATAGGTCTATTGAATTAAACCGGACGTAAATAAAATGAAAATGGTGCGTCAAAGATTTAAACAGTAAATAAGTGATGTAAACGATGTTATTTGGGTACAAAAATCATTTTCCTTTCGAGGAAAATGCATATTGTTTAATTTGATAAGAGCTTTAATTTGATATATTATAATATTCGTTTCGATACCCCAGTCAAAAGTTATCTCCGTTGAAAGTTGTAACTGATATTTACCAATTGTGTTTTTGATTTTGAAAATGTGAACAACATTCATTTTCTTTTTCTTTCTCTATTTTTTTCAATAAGAGAGATTGATTGAAAATATAAACAAACAAACCTAGGTCGGCACCAATACCTCCTTTATAGCTCTCTTGAATTAAACCGGAAGTAAGTAAAATGAAAATGGTGCATCAAAAACTTTAAGCAGTAAATAAGTGATGTAAACGATGTTATTTGGGTACAAAAATGATTTTCCTTTCGAGGAAAATGCATATTGTTTAATTTGATAAGAGCTTTAATTTGATATAATATAATATTCCTTTCGATACCCCAGTCAAAAGTTATCTCCGTTGAAAGTTGTAACTCATATTTACCAATTGAGTTTTTGATTTTGAAAATGTGCACAACATTCATTTTCTTTTTTCTCTTCTCTCTTTTTTTCAATAAGAGAGATTCATTGAAAATATAAATAAACAAACCTAGGCGGCACCAATATCTCCTTTATAGCTCTATTGAATTAAACTTGAATTAAGTAAAATGAAAATGCTGCGTCAAATTCTTTAAACACTAAATAAATGATGTAAACGATGTTATTTGGGAACAAAAACCATTTTTTTCTTGCGTGACCAATGCATATTGTGTAATTTGATACGAGCATACATTTAATAAATTATAAAATTCGTTTCGATACCCGAGTAAAACGTTATCTCCGTTGAAAGTTGTTACTCTTATTTACCAAATGTTTTTTTGTTTTTCAAAATGTGAACAACATCTCCGTTCTTTTTTTCTACTCAATATTTTTTCAATAAGAGAGATTGATTGAAAATATAAAAAAACAAACCTAGATCGGCTCCAATATCTCCTTTATAGCTCTATTGAATTAAACCGGAAGTAAGTAAAATGAAAATGTTGCGTCAAAAACTTTAAATAGTAAATAAGTGATGTAAACGATGTTATTTGGGTACAAAAATGATTTTTATTTCGAGGAAAATGCATATTGTTTAATTTGATACGAGCTTTAATTAGAGATATTATAATATTCCTTTCGATACCCCAGTCAAAAGTTATCTCTATTGAAAGTTGTAACTCATATTTACCAAATGTGTTTTTGATTTTGAAAATGTGAACAACATTCATTTTCTTTTTTCTCCACCCTATTTTTTTCAATAAGAGAGATTCATTGAAAATATAAATAAACAACGTAGTTCGGCACCAATATCTCCTTTATAGCTCTATTGAATTATACCTGAAGTAAGTAAAATGAAAATGCTGCTTGAAAAACTTTAAACACTAAATAAATGATGTAAACAATGTTATTTGGGTACAAAAACGACTTTTTTCTTGCGTGAACAATGCATATTGTGTAATTTGATACGAGCTTCCATTTCATAAATTAAAATATTCGTTTCGATACCCGAGTAAAAAGTTATCTCCGTTGAAAGTTGTTACTCTTATTTACCAAATGTTTTTTTGTTTTTTAAAATGTGAACAACATATCTGTTCTTTTTTTCTACTCAATATTTTTTCAATAAGGGAGATTGATTGAAAATAAAAAAAAACAAACCTAGATCGGCACCAATATCTCCTTTATAGGTCTATTGAATTAAACCGGACGTAAGTAAAATGAAAATGGTGCGTCAAAAACTTTAAATAGTAAATAAGTTATGTAAACGATGTTATTTGGGTACAAAAATGATTTCCCTTTCGAGAAAAATGCATATTATTTAATTTGATATGAGCTTTAATTTGATATATTATAATATTCCTTTCGATACCCCAGTCAAAAGTCATCTCCATTGAAAGTTGTAACTCATATTTACCAAATGTGTTTTTGATTTTGAAAATGTGAACAACATTCATTTTCTTTTTCTCCTCCCTATTTTTTTCAATAAGAGAGATTCATTGAAAATATAAATAAACAAACCTAGTTCGGCACCAATATCTCCTTTATAGCTCTATTGAATTATACCTGAAGTAAGTGAAATGAAAATGCTGCGTGAAAAACTTTAAACACTAAATAAATGATGTAAACAATGTTATTTGGGTACAAAAACGACTTTTTTCTTGCGTGAACAATGCATATTGTGTAATTTGATACGAGCTTCCATTTCATAAATTAAAATATTCGTTTCGATACCCGAGTAAAAAGTTATCTCCGTTGAAAGTTGTTACTCTTATTTACCAAATGTTTTTTTGTTTTTTAAAATGTGAACAACATCTCTGTTCTTTTTTTCCACTCAATATTTTTTCAATAAGGGAGATTGATTGAAAATATAAAAAAACAAACCTAGATCGGCACCAATATCTCCTTTATAGGTCTATTGAATTAAACCGGACGTAAGTAAAATGAAAATGGTGCGTCAAAAACTTTAAATAGTAAATAAGTTTTGTAAACGATGTTATTTGGGTACAAAAATGATTTCCCTTTCGAGGAAAATGCATATTGTTTAATTTGATACGAGCTTTAATTTGATATATTATAATATTCCTTTCGATACCCCATTTAAAAGTCATCTCCATTGAAAGTTGTAACTCATATTTACCAAATGTGTTTTTGATTTTGAAAATGTGAACAACATTCATTTTCTTTTTCTCCTCCCTATTTTTTTCAATAAGAGAGATTCATTGAAAATATAAATAAACAAACCTAGTTCGGCACCAATATCTCTTTTATAGCTCTATTGAATTATACCTGAAGTAAGTGAAATGAAAATGCTGCGTGAAAAACTTTAAACACTAAATAAATGATGTAAACAATGTTATTTGGGTAGAAAAACGACTTTTTTCTTGCGTGAACAATGCATATTGTGTAATTTGATACGAGCTTCCATTTCATAAATTAAAATATTCGTTTCGATACCCGAGTAAAAAGTTATCTCCGTTGAAAGTTGTTACTCTTATTTACCAAATGTTTTTTTGTTTTTTAAAATGTGAACAACATCTCTGTTCTTTTTTTCTACTCAATATTTTTTCAATAAGGGAGATTGAATGAAAATATAAAAAAACAAACCTAGATCGGCACCAATATCTCCTTTATAGGTCTATTGAATTAAACCGGACGTAAGTAAAATGAAAATGGTGCGTCAAAAACTTTAAATAGTAAATAAGTTTTGTAAACGATGTTATTTGGGTACAAAAATGATTTCCCTTTCGAGGAAAATGCATATTGTTTAATTTGATAAGAGCTTTAATTTGATATATTATAATATTCGTTTCGATACCCCAGTCAAAAGTTATCTCCGTTGAAAGTTGGAACTGATATATACCAATTGTGTTTTTGATTTTGAAAATGTGAACAACATTCATTTTCTTTTTCTTTCTCTATTTTTTTCAATAAGAGAGATTGATTGAAAATATAAACAAACAAACCTAGGTCGGCACCAATACCTCCTTTATAGCTCTCTTGAATTAAACCGGAAGTAAGTAAAATGAAAATGGTGCGTCAAAAACTTTAAGCAGTAAATAAGTGATGTAAACGATGTTATTTGGGTACAAAAATGATTTTCCTTTCGAGGAAAATGCATATTGTTTAATTTGATAAGAGCTTTAATTTGATATAATATAATATTCGTTTCGATACCCCAGTCAAAAGTTATCTCCGTTGAAAGTTGTAACTCATATTTACCAATTGAGTTTTTGATTTTGAAAATGTGCACAACATTCATTTTCTTTTTTCTCTTCTCTCTTTTTTTCAATAAGAGAGATTCATTGAAAATATAAATAAACAAACCTAGGTCGGCACCAATATCTCCTTTATAGCTCTATTGAATTAAACTTGAATTAAGTAAAATGAAAATGCTGCGTCAAATTCTTTAAACACTAAATAAATGATGTAAACGATGTTATTTGGGAACAAAAACGATTTTTTTCTTGCGTGACCAATGCATATTGTGTAATTTGATACGAGCATACATTTAATAAATTATAAAATTCGTTTCGATACCCGAGTAAAACGTTATCTCCGTTGAAAGTTGTTACTCTTATTTACCAAATGTTTTTTTGTTTTTCAAAATGTGAACAACATCTCCGTTCTTTTTTTCTACTCAATATTTTTTCAATAAGAGAGATTGATTGAAAATATAAAAAAACAAACCTAGATCGGCTCCAATATCTCCTTTATAGCTCTATTGAATTAAACCTGAAGTAAGTAAAATGAAAATGTTGCGTCAAAAACTTTAAATAGTAAATAAGTGATGTAAACGATGTTATTTGGGTACAAAAATGATTTTTATTTCGAGGAAAATGCATATTGTTTAATTTGATACGAGCTTTAATTAGAGATATTATAATATTCCTTTCGATACCCCAGTCAAAAGTTATCTCTATTGAAAGTTGTAACTCATATTTACCAAATGTGTTTTTGATTTTGAAAATGTGAACAACATTCATTTTCTTTTTTCTCCACCCTATTTTTTTTCAATAAGAGAGATTCATTGAAAATATAAATAAACAACCCTAGTTCGGCACCAATATCTCCTTTATAGCTCTATTGAATTATACCTGAAGTAAGTAAAATGAAAATGCTGCTTGAAAAACTTTAAACACTAAATAAATGATGTAAACAATGTTATTTGGGTACAAAAACGACTTTTTTCTTGCGTGAACAATGCATATTGTGTAATTTGATACGAGCTTCCATTTCATAAATTAAAATATTCGTTTCGATACCCGAGTAAAAAGTTATCTCCGTTGAAAGTTGTTACTCTTATTTACCAAATGTTTTTTTGTTTTTTAAAATGTGAACAACATCTCTGTTCTTTTTTTCTACTCAATATTTTTTCAATAAGGGAGATTGATTGAAAATAAAAAAAAACAAACCTAGATCGGCACCAATATCTCCTTTATAGGTCTATTGAATTAAACCGGACGTAAGTAAAATGAAAATGGTGCGTCAAAAACTTTAAATAGTAAATAAGTTATGTAAACGATGTTATTTGGGTACAAAAATGATTTCCCTTTCGAGAAAAATGCATATTATTTAATTTGATATGAGCTTTAATTTGATATATTATAATATTCCTTTCGATACCCCAGTCAAAAGTCATCTCCATTGAAAGTTGTAACTCATATTTACCAAATGTGTTTTTGATTTTGAAAATGTGAACAACATTCATTTTCTTTTTCTCCTCCCTATTTTTTTCAATAAGAGAGATTCATTGAAAATATAAATAAACAAACCAAGTTCGGCACCAATATCTCCTTTATAGCTCTATTGAATTATACCTGAAGTAAGTGAAATGAAAATGCTGCGTGAAAAACTTTAAACACTAAATAAATGATGTAAACAATGTTATTTGGGTACAAAAACGACTTTTTTCTTGCGTGAACAATGCATATTGTGTAATTTGATACGAGCTTCCATTTCATAAATTAAAATATTCGTTTCGATACCCGAGTAAAAAGTTATCTCCGTTGAAAGTTGTTACTCTTATTTACCAAATGTTTTTTTGTTTTTTAAAATGTGAACAACATCTCTGTTCTTTTTTTCTACTCAATATTTTTTCAATAAGGGAGATTGAATGAAAATATAAAAAAACAAACCTAGATCGGCACCAATATCTCCTTTATAGGTCTATTGAATTAAACCGGACGTAAGTAAAATGAAAATGGTGCGTCAAAAACTTTAAATAGTAAATAAGTTTTGTAAACAATGTTATTTGGGTACAAAAATGATTTCCCTTTCGAGGAAAATGCATATTGTTTAATTTGATAAGAGCTTTAATTTGATATATTATAATATTGGTTTCGATACCCCAGTCAAAAGTTATCTCCGTTGAAAGTTGGAACTGATATATACCAATTGTGTTTTTGATTTTGAAAATGTGAACAACATTCATTTTCTTTTTTCTCTTCTCTATTTTGTTCAATAAGAGAGATTCATTGAAAATATAAAAAAACAAACCTAGGTAGGCACCAATATCTCCTTTATAGCTCTATTGAATTAAACTTGAATTAAGTAAAATGAAAATGCTGCGTAAAAATCTTTAAACACTAAATAAATGATGTAAACGATGTTATTTGCGTACAAAAACGATTTTTTTCTTGCGTGACCAATGCATATTGTGTAATTTGATACGAGCATCGATTTAATAAATTATAAAATTCGTTTCGATACCCGAGTAAAACGTTATCTCCGTTGAAAGTTGTTACTCTTATTTACCAAATGTTTTTTTGTTTTTCAAAATGTGAACAACATCTCCGTTCTTTTTTTCTACTCAATATTTTTTCACTAAGAGAGAATGATTGAAAATATAAAAAAAAACAAACCTAGATCAGCACCAATATCTCCTTTATAGGTCTATTGAATTAAACCGGACATAAATAAAATGAAAATGGTGCGTCAAAGATTTAAACAGTAAATAAGTGATGTAAACGATGTAATTTGGGTACAAAAATGATTTTCCTTTCGAGGAAAATGCATATTGTTTAATTTGATAAGAGCTTTAATTTGATATATTATAATATTCGTTTTGATACCACAGTCAAAAGTTATCTCCGTTGAAACTTGTAACTCATATTTACCAATTGAGTTTTTGATTTTGAAAATGTGCACAACATTCATTTTCTTTTTTCTCTTCTCTATTTTTTTCAATAAGAGAGATTCATTGAAAATATAAATAAACAAACCTAGGTCGGCACCAATATCTCCTTTATAGCTCTATTGAATTAAACTTGAATTAAGTAAAATGAAAATGCTGCGTCAAAATCTTTAAACACTAAATAAATGATGTAAACGATGTTATTTGGGAACAAAAACGATTTTTTTCTTGCGTGACCAATGCATATTGTGTAATTTGATACGAGCATACATTTAATAAATTATAAAATTCGTTTCGATACCCGAGTAAAACGTTATCTCCGTTGAAAGTTGTTACTCTTATTTACCAAATGTTTTTTTGTTTTTCAAAATGTGAACAACATCTCCGTTCTTTTTTTCTACTCAATATTTTTTCAATAAGAGAGATTCATTGAAAATATAAAAAAACAAACCTAGATCGGCTCCAATATCTCCTTTATAGCTCTATTGAATTAAACCGGAAGTAAGTAAAATGAAAATGTTGCCTCAAAAACTTTAAATAGTAAATAAGTGATGTAAACGATGTTATTTGGGTACAAAAATGATTTTTATTTCGAGGAAAATGCATATTGTTTAATTTGATACGAGCTTTAATTAGAGATATTATAATATTCGTTTCGATACCCTAGTCAAAAGTTATCTCTATTGAAAGTTGTAACTCATATTTACCAAATGTGTTTTTGATTTTGAAAATGTGAACAATATTCATTTTCTTTTTCTCCTCCCTATTTTTTTCAATAAGAGAGATTCATTGAAAATATAAATAAACAAACCTAGTTCGGCACCAATATCTCCTTTATAGCTCTATTGAATTATACCTGAAGTAAGTAAAATCATAATGCTGCTTGAAAAACTTTAAACACTAAATAAATGATGTAAACAATGTTATTTGGGTACAAAAACGACTTTTTTCTTGCGTGAACAATGCATATTGTGTAATTTGATACGAGCTTCCATTTCATAAATTAAAATATTCGTTTCGATACCCGAGTAAAAAGTTATCTCCGTTGAAAGTTGTTACTCTTATTTACCAAATGTTTTTTTGTTTTTTAAAATGTGAACAACATCTCTGTTCTTTTTTTCTACTCAATATTTTTTCAATAAGGGAGAATGATGGAAAATATAAAAAAACAAACCTAGATCGGCACCAATATCTCCTTTATAGGTCTATTGAATTAAATCGGACGTAAGTAAAATGAAAATGGTGCGTCAAAAACTTTAAATAGTAAATAAGTTATGTAAACGATGTTATTTGGGTACAAAAATGATTTCCCTTTCGAGGAAAATGCATATTGTTTAATTTGATACGAGCTTTAATTTGATATATTATAATATTCCTTTCGATACCCCAGTCAAAAGTCATCTCCATTGAAAGTTGTAAGTCATATTTACCAAATGTGTTTTTGATTTTGAAAATGTGAACAACATTCATTTTCTTTTTCTCCTCCCTATTTTTTTCAATAAGGGAGATTCATTGAAAATATAAATAAACAAACCTAGTTCGGCACCAATATATCCTTTATAGCTCTATTGAATTATACCTGAAGTAAGTAAAATGAAAATGCTGCGTGAAAAACTTTAAACACTAAATAAATGATGTAAACAATGTTATTTGGGTACAAAAACGAATTTTTTCTTGCGTGAAAAATGCATATTGTGTAATTTGATACGAGCTTCCATTTCATAAATTAAAATATTCGTTTCGATACCCGAGTAAAAAGTTATCTCCGTTGAAAGTTGTTACTCTTATTTACCAAATGTTTTTTTGTTTTTTAAAATGTGAACAACATCTCTGTTCTTTTTTTCTACTCAATATTTTTTCAATAAGGGAGATTGATTGAAAATATAAAAAAACAAACCTAGATCGGCACCAATATCTCCTTTATAGGTCTATTGAATTAAACCGGACGTAAGTAAAATGAAAATGGTGCGTCAAAAACTTTAAATATTAAATAAGTTTTGTAAACGATGTTATTTGGGTACAAAAATGATTTCCCTTTCGAGGAAAATGCATATTGTTTAATTTGATAAGAGCTTTAATTTGATATATTATAATATTCATTTCGATACCCCAGTCAAAAGTTATCTCCGTTGAAAGTTGGAACTGATATATACCAATTGTGTTTTTGATTTTGAAAATGTGAACAACATTCATTTTCTTTTTTCTCTTCTTTATTTTTTTCAATAAGAGAGATTCATTGAAAATATAAATAATCAAACCTAGGTCGGCACCAATATCTCCTTTATAGCTCTATTGAATTAAACTTGAATTAAGTAAAATGAAAATGCTGCTTTAAAATCTTTAAACACTAAATAAATGATGTAAACGATGTTATTTGCGTACAAAAACGATTCTTTCTTGCGTGACCAATGCATATTGTGTAATTTGATACGAGCATCCATTTAATAAATTATAAAATTTGTTTCGATACCCGAGTAAAACGTTATCTCCGTTGCAAGTTTTTACTCTTATTTACCAAATGTTTTTTGGTTTTTCAAAATGTGAACAACATCTCCGTTCTATTTTTCTACTCAATATATTTTCAATAAGAGAGATTGATTGAAAATATAAAAAAAAACCTAGATCGGCTCCAATATCTCCTTTATAGCTCTATTGAATTAAACCGGAAGTAAGTAAAATGAAAATGGTGCGTCAAAAATTGAAACAGTAAATAAGTGATGTAAACGATGTTATTTTGGTACAAAAATGATTTTCCTTTCGAGGAAAATGCATATTGTTTAATTTGATATAAGATTTAATTTGATATATTATAATATTCGTTTCGATACCCCAGTCAAAAGTTATCTCCGTTGAAAGTTGTAACTGATATTTACCAATTGTGTTTTTTATTTTGAAAATGTGAACAACATTCATTTTCTTTTTCTCTTCTCTATTTTTTTCAATAAGAGAGATTGATTGAAAATATAAACAAACAAACCTAGGTCGGCACCAATATCTCCTTTATAGCTCTCTTGAATTAAACCGGAAGTAAGTAAAATGAAAATGGTGCGTCAAAATCTTTAAACACTAAATAAGTGATGTAAACGATGTTATTTGGGTACAAAAACGATTTTTTTCTTGTGAGACCAATACATATTGTGTAATTTGATATGAGATTCCATTTAATAAATTATAATAGCGGTTTCGATACCCCGAGTAAAAAGATATCTCCGTTGAAAGTTGTTACTTTTATTTACCAAATGTTTTTTTGTTTTTGAAAATGTGAACAAAATCTCCGTTCTATTTTTCTACTCAATATATTTTCAATAAGAGAGATTGATTGAAAATATAAAAAAAAACCTAGATCGGCTCCAATATCTCCTTTATAGCTCTATTGAATTAAACCGGAAGTAAGTAAAATGAAAATGGTGCGTCAAAAATTGAAACAGTAAATAAGTGATGTAAACGATGTTATTTTGGTACAAAAATGATTTTCCTTTCGAGGAAAATGCATATTGTTTAATTTGATATAAGATTTAATTTGATATATTATAATATTCGTTTCGATACCCCAGTCAAAAGTTATCTCCGTTGAAAGTTGTAACTGATATTTACCAATTGTGTTTTTTATTTTGAAAATGTGAACAACATTCATTTTCTTTTTCTCTTCTCTATTTTTTTCAATAAGAGAGATTGATTGAAAATATAAACAAACAAACCTAGGTCGGCACCAATATCTCCTTTATAGCTCTCTTGAATTAAACCGGAAGTAAGTAAAATGAAAATGGTGCGTCAAAATCTTTAAACACTAAATAAGTGATGTAAACGATGTTATTTGGGTACAAAAACGATTTTTTTCTTGTGAGACCAATACATATTGTGTAATTTGATATGAGATTCCTTTTAATAAATTATAATAGTGGTTTCGATACCCCGAGTAAAAAGATATCTCCGTTGAAAGTTGTTACTCTTATTTACCAAATGTTTTTTTGTTTTTGAAAATGTGAACAAAATCTCCGTTCTTTTTTTCTACTCAATATTTTTTCAATAAGAGAGATTGATTGAAAATATAAATAAACAAACCTAGGTCGGCACCAATATCTCCTTTATAGCTCTATTGAATTAAACCGGACGTAAGTAAAATGAAAATAGTGCGTCAAAAACTTTAAACAGTAAATAAGTGATGTAAACGATTTTATTTGGGTACAAAAATGATTTTCCTTTCGAGGAAAATGCATATTGTTTAATTTGATACGAGCTTTAATTTGATATATTACAATAATCGTTTCGATACCTCAGTTAAAATTTATCTACGTTGAATGTTGTAACTCATATTTTCACAAATGTGTTTTCTATTTTGAAAATGTGAACCACATTCATTTTCTTTTTCTCTTCCCTATTTTTTTCAATAAGAGAGATTGATTGAAAATATAAACAAACAAACCTAGGTCGGCACCAATATCTCCTTTATAGCTCTCTTGAATTAAACCGGAAGTAAGTAAAATGAAAATGGTGCGTCAAAATCTTTAAACACTAAATAAGTGATGTAAACGATGTTATTTGGGTACAAAAACGATTTTTTTCTTGTGAGACCAATACATATTGTGTAATTTGATATGAGATTCCATTTAATAAATTATAATAGTCGTTTTGATACCCCGAGTAAAAAGATATCTCCGTTGAAAGTTGTTACTCTTATTTACCAAATGTTTTTTTGTTTTTGAAAATGTGAACAAAATCTCCGTTCTTTTTTTCTACTCAATATTTTTTCAATAAGAGAGATTGGTTGAAAATATAAAAAACAAACCTTGATCGGCACCAATATCTCCTTTGTAGCTCTATTGAATTAAGCCGGAAGTAAGTAAAATGAAAATGGTACTTCAAAAACTTTAAGCAGTAAATAAGTGATGTAAACGATGTTATTTGGGTACAAAAATGATTTTCCTTTCGAGGAAAATGCATATTGTTTAATTTGATAAGAGCTTTAATTTGCTGTAATATAATATTCGTTTCGATACCCCAGTCAAAAGTTATCTCCGTTGAAAGTTGTAACTGATATTTACCAATTGTGTTTTTGATTTTGAAAATGTGAACAACATTCATTTTCTTTTTCTCTTCTCTATTTTTTTTCAATAAGAGAGATTCATTGAAAATATAAACAAACAAACCTAGGTCGGCACCAATACCTCCTTTATAGCTCTCTTGAATTAAACCGGAAGTAAGTAAAATGAAAATGGTGCGTCAAAAAGTTTAAGGAGTAAATAAGTGATGTAAACGATGTTATTTGGGTACAAAAATGATTTTCCTTTCGAGGAAAATGCATATTGTTTAATTTGATAAGAGCTTTAAATTGATATAATATAATATTCGTTTCGATACCCGAGTCAAAAGTTATCTCCGTTGAAAGTTGTAACTCATATTTACCAATTGTGTTTTTGATTTTGAAAATGTGCACAACATTCATTTTCTTTTTTCTCTACTCTATTTTTTTCAATAAGAGAGATTCATTGAAAATATAAATAAACAAACCTAGGTCGGCACCAATATCTCCTTTATAGCTCTATTGAATTAAACTTGAATTAAGTAAAATGAAAATGCTGCGTCAAAATCTTTAAACACTAAATAAATGATGTAAACGATGTTATTTGGGTACAAAAACGATTTTTTTCTTGCGTGACCAATGCATATTGTGTAATTTGATACGAGCATCCATTTAATTAATTATAAAATTCGTTTCGATACCCGAGTAAAACGTTATCTCCGTTGAAAGTTGTTACTCTTATTTAGCAAATGTTTTTTTGTTTTTCAAAATGTGAACAACATCTCCGTTCTTTTTTTCTACTCAATATTTTTTCAATAAGAGAGATTGATTGAAAATATAAAAAACAAACCTAGATCGGCTCCAATATCTCCTTTATAGCTCTATTGAATTAAACCGGAAGTAAGTAAAATGAAAATGTTGCGTCAAAAGCTTTAAATAGTAAATAAGTGATGTAAACGATGTTATTTGGGTACAAAAATGCTTTTTATTTCGAGGAAAATGCATATTGTTTAATTTGATACGAGCTTTAATTAGAGATATTATAATATTCGTTTCGATACCCCAGTCAAAAGTTATCTCTATTGAAAGTTGTAACTCATATTTACCAAATGTGTTTTTGATTTTGAAAATGTGAACAACATTCATTTTCTTTTTCTCCTCCCTATTTTTTTCAATAAGAGAGATTCATTGAAAATATAAATAAACAAACCTAGTTCGGCACCAATATCTCCTTTATAGCTCTATTGAATTATACCTGAAGTAAGTAAAATGAAAATGATGCGTGAAAAACTTTAAACACTAAATAAATGATGTAAACAATGTTATTTGGGTACAAAAACGACTTTTTTCTTGCGTGAACAATGCATATTGTGTAATTTGATACGAGCTTCCATTTCATAAATTAAAATATTCGTTTCGATACCCGAGTAAAAAGTTATCTCCGTTGAAAGTTGTTACTCTTATTTACCAAATGTTTTTTTGTTTTTTAAAATGTGAACAACATCTCTGTT
This sequence comes from Hippophae tibetana, assembly GCA_037013495.1. Taxonomy (NCBI): domain Eukaryota; kingdom Viridiplantae; phylum Streptophyta; class Magnoliopsida; order Rosales; family Elaeagnaceae; genus Hippophae; species Hippophae tibetana. The sequence goes on along the minus strand of CM072808.1, from coordinate 5,907,205 downwards.
CTTTTTTTCTACTCAATATTTTTTCAATAAGGGAGATTGATTCAAAATATAAAAAAACAAACCTAGATCTGCACCAATATCTCCTTTATAGGTCTATTGAATTAAACCGGACGTAAGTAAAATGAAAATGGTGCGTCAAAAACTTTAAATAGTAAATAAGTTATGTAAACGATGTTATTTGGGTACAAAAATGATTTCCCTTTCGAGGAAAATGCATATTGTTTAATTTGATACGAGCTTTAATTTGATATATTATAATATTCCTTTCGATACCCCAGTCAAAAGTTATCTCCATTGAAAGTTGTAACTCATATTTACCAAATGTGTTTTTGATTTTGAAAATGTGAACAACATTCATTTTCTTTTTTCTCTTCTCTATTTTTTTCGATAAGAGAGATTCATTGTAAATATAAATAAACAAACCTAGGTCGGCACCAATATCTCCTTTATAGCTCTATTGAATTAAACTTGAATTAAGTAAAATGAAAATGCTGCGTAAAAATCTTTAAACACTAAATAAATGATGTAAACGATGTTATTTGGGTACAAAAATGATTTTCCTTTCGAGGAAAATGCATATTGTTTAATTTGATAAGAGCTTTAATTTGATATATTATAATATTCGTTTCGATACCCCAGTCAAAAGTTATCTCTGTTGAAAGTTGTAACTGATATTTACCAATTGTGTTTTTGATTTTGAAAATGTGAACAACATTCATTTTCTTTTTCTCTTCTCTATTTTTTTCAATAAGAGAGATTGATTGAAAATATAAACAAACAAACCTAGGTCGGCACCAATATCTCCTTTATAGCTCTCTTGAATTAAACCGGAAGTAATTAAAATGAAAATGGTGCATCAAAATCTTTAAACACTAAATAAGTGATGTAAACGATGTTATTTGGGTACAAAAACGATTTTTTTCTTGTGAGACCAATACATATTGTGTAATTTGATATGAGATTCCATTTAATAAATTATAATAGTGGTTTCGATACCCCGAGTAAAAAGATATCTCCGTTGAAAGTTGTTTCTTTTATTTACCAAATGTTTTTTTGTTTTTGAAAATGTGAACAAAATCTCCGTTCTTTTTTTCTACTCAATATTTTTTCAATAAGAGAGATTGATTGAAAATATAAAAAACAAACCTTGATCGGCACCAATATCTCCTTTATAGCTCTATTGAATTAAGCTGGAAGTAAGTAAAATGAAAATGGTACGTCAAAAACTTTAAGCAGTAAATAAGTGATGTAAACGATGTTATTTGGGTACAAAAATGATTTTCCTTTCGAGGAAAATGCATATTGTTTAATTTGATACGAGCTTTAATCTGATATATTATAATAATCGTTTCGATACCTCAGTCAAAATTTATCTCCGTTGAAAGTTGTAACTCATATTTACCAAATGTGTTTTCTATTTTGAAAATTTGAACCACATTCATTTTCTTTTTCTCTTCCCTATTTTTTCAATAAGAGAGATTGATTGAAAATATAAACAAACAAACCTAGGTCGGCACCAATATCTCCTTTGTAGCTCTCTTCAATTAAACCGGAAGTAAGTAAAATGAAAATGGTGCGTCAAAATCTTTAAACACTAAATAAGTGATGTAAACGATGTTATTTGGGTACAAAAACGATTTTTTTCTTGGGAGACCAATACATATTGTGTAATTTGATATGAGATTCCATTTAATAAATTATAATAGTCGTTTCGATACCCCGAGTAAAAAGATATCTCCGTTGAAAGTTGTTACTCTTATTTACCAAATGTTTTTTTGTTTTTGAAAATGTGAACAAAATCTCCGTTCTTTTTTTCTACTCAATATTTTTTCAATAAGAGAGATTGATTGAAAATATAAAAAACAAACCTTGATCGGCACCAATATCTCCTTTATAGCTCTATTGAATTAAGCCGGAAATAAGTAAAATGAAAATGGTACGTCAAAAACTTTAAGCAGTAAATAAGTGATGTAAACGATGTTATTTGGGTACAAAAATTATTTTCCTTTCGAGGAAAATGCATATTGTTTAATTTTATAATAGCTTTAATTTGCTATAATATAATATTCGTTTCGATACCCCAGTCAAAAGTTATCTCCGTTGAAAGTTGTAACTCATATTTACCAATTGTGTTTTTGATTTTGAAAATGTGCACAATATTCATTTTCTTTTTTCTCTTCTCTATTTTTTTCAATAAGAGAGATTCATTGAAAATATAAATAAACAAACCTAGGTCGGTAGCAATATCTCCTTTATAGCTCTATTGAATTAAACTTGAATTAAGTAAAATGAAAATGCTGCGTAAAAATCTTTAAACACTAAATAAATGATGTAAACGATGTTATTTGGGTACAAAAACGATTTTTTTCTTGCGTGACCAATGCATATTGTGTAATTTGATACGAGCATCCATTTAATAAATTATAAAATTCGTTTCGATACCCGAGTAAAACGTTATCTCCGTTGAAAGTTGTTACTCTTATTTACCAAATGTTTTTTTGTTTTTCAAAATGTGAACAACATCTCCGTTCTTTTTTTCTACTCAATATTTTTTCACTAAGAGAGATTGATTGAAAATATAAAAAAACAAACCTAGATCGGCTCCAATATCTCCTTTATAGCTTTATTGAATTAAACAGGAAGTAAGTAAAATGAAAATGGTGCGTCAAAAATTTAAACAGTAAATAAGTGATGTAAACGATGTTATTTGGGTACAAAAATGATTTTCCTTTCGAGGAAAATGCATATTCTTTAATTTGATAAGAGCTTTAATTTGATATATTATAATATTCGTTTCGATACCTCAGTCAAAAGTTATCTCCGTTGAAAGTTGTAACTGATATTTACCAATTGTGTTTTTGATTTTGAAAATGTGAACAACATTCATTTTCTTTTTCTCTTCTCTATTTTTTTCAATAAGAGAGATTGATTGAAAATATAAACAAACAAACCTAGGTCGGCACCAATATCTCCTTTATAGCTCTCTTGAATTAAACCGGAAGTAAGTAAAATGAAAATGGTGCGTCAAAATCTTTAAACACTAAATAAGTGATGTAAACGATGTTATTTGGGTACAAAAACGATTTTTTTCTTGTGAGACCAATACATATTGTGTAATTTGATATGAGATTCCATTTAATAAATTATAATAGTGGTTTCGATACCCCGAGTAAAAAGATATCTCCGTTGAAAGTTGTTACTTTTATTTACCAAATGTTTTTTTGTTTTTGAAAATGTGAACAAAATCTCCGTTCTTTTTTTCTACTCAATATTTTTTCAATAAGAGAGATTGATTGAAAATATAAAAAACAAACCTTGATCGGAACCAATATCTCCTTTATAGCTCTATTGAATTAAGCCGGAAGTAAGTAAAATGAAAATGGTACCTCAAAAACTTTAAGCAGTAAATAAGTGATGTAAACGATGTTATTTGGGTACAAAAATGATTTTCCTTTCGAGGAAAATGCATATTGTTTAATTTGATAAGAGCTTTAATTTGCTATAATATAATATTCGTTTCGATACCCCAGTCAAAATTTATCTCCGTTGAAAGTTGTAACTCATATTTAACAATTGTGTTTTTTATTTTGAAAATGTGAACCACATTCATTTTCTTTTTTCTCTTCTCTATTTTTTTCAATAAGAGAGATTCATTGAAAATATAAATAAACAAACCTAGGTCGGCTCCAATATCTCCTTTATAGCTCTATTGAATTAAACCTGAAGTAATTAAAATGAAAATGCTGCGTAAAAATCTTTAAACACTAAATAAATGATGTAAATGATGTTATTTGGGGACAAAAACGAATTTTTTCTTGCGTGACCAATGCATATTGTGTAATTTGATACGAGCATCCATTTAATAAATTATAAAATTCGTTTCGATACCCGAGTAAAACGTTATCTCCGTTGAAAGTTGTTACTCTTATTTACCAAATGTTTTTTTATTTGTCAAAATGTGAACAACATCTCCGTTCTTTTTTTCTACTCAATATTTTTTCACTAAGAGAGATTGATTGAAAATATAAAAAAACAAACCTAGATCGGCTCCAATATCTCCTTTATAGCTCTATTGAATTAAACAGGAAGTAAGTAAAATGAAAATGGTGCGTCAAAAATTTAAACAGTAAATAAGTGATGTAAACGATGTTATTTGGGTACAAAAATGATTTTCCTTTCGAGGAAAATGCATATTGTTTTATTTGATAAGAGCTTTAATTTGATATATTATAATATTCGTTTCGATACCACATTCAAAAGTTTTCTCCGTTGAAAGTTGTAACTGATATATACCAATTGTGTTTTTGATTTTGAAAATGTGAACAACATTCATTTTATTTTTCTCTTCTCTATTTTTTTCAATAAGAGAGATTGATTGAAAATATAAACAAACAAACCTAGGTCGGCACCAATATCTCCTTTATAGCTCTCTTGAATTAAACCGGAAGTAAGTAAAATGAAAATGGTGCGTCAAAATCTTTAAACACTAAATAAGTGATGTAAACGATGTTATTTGGGTACAAAAACGATTTTTTTCTTGTGAGACCAATACATATTGTGTAATTTGATACGAGCTTCCATTTAATAAATTATAATAGCGGTTTCGATACCCCGAGTAAAAAGATATCTCCGTTGAAAGTTGTTACTTTTATTTACCAAATGTTTTTTTGTTTTTGAAAATGTGAACAAAATCTCCGTTCTTTTTTTCTACTCAATATTTTTTCAATAAGAGAGATTGATTGAAAATATAAAAAACAAACCTTGATCGGAACCAATATCTCCTTTATAGCTCTATTGAATTAAGCCGGAAGTAAGTAAAATGAAAATGGTACGTCAAAAACTTTAAGCATTAAATAAGTGATGTAAACGATGTTATTTGGGTACAAAAATGATTTTCCTTTCGAGGAAAATGCATATTGTTTAATTTGATAAGAGCTTTAATTTGCTATAATATAATATTCGTTTCGATACCCCAGTCAAAAGTTATCTCCGTTGAAAGTTGTAACTCATATTTAACAATTGTGTTTTTGATTTTGAAAATGTGAACCACATTCATTTTCTTTTTTCTCTTCTCTATTTTTTTCAATAAGAGAGATTCATTGAAAATATAAATAAACAAACCTAGGTCGGCTCCAATATCTCCTTTATAGCTCTATTGAATTAAACCTGAAGTAATTAAAATGAAAATGCTGCGTAAAAATCTTTAAACACTAAATAAATGATGTAAACGATGTTATTTGGGGACAAAAACGAATTTTTTCTTGCGTGACCAATGCATATTGTGTAATTTGATACGAGCATCCATTTAATAAATTATAAAATTCGTTTCGATACCCGAGTAAAACGTTATCTCCGTTGAAAGTTGTTACTCTTATTTACCAAATGTTTTTTTATTTTTCAAAATGTGAACAACATCTCCGTTCTTTTTTTCTACTCAATATTTTTTCACTAAGAGAGATTGATTGAAAATATAAAAAAACAAACCTAGATCGGCTCCAATATCTCCTTTATAGCTCTATTGAATTAAACCGGAAGTAAGTAAAATGAAAATGGTGCGTCAAAAATTTAAACAGTAAATAAGTGATGTAAACGATGTTATTTGGGTACAAAAATGATTTTCCTTTCGAGGAAAATGCATATTGTTTTATTTGATAAGAGCTTTAATTTGATATATTATAATATTCGTTTGGATACCACATTCAAAAGTTTTCTCCGTTGAAAGTTGTAACTGATATATACCAATTGTGTTTTTGATTTTGAAAATGTGAACAACATTCATTTTATTTTTCTCTTCTCTATTTTTTTCAATAAGAGAGATTGATTGAAAATATAAACAAACAAACCTAGGTCGGCACCAATATCTCCTTTATAGCTCTCTTGAATTAAACCGGAAGTAAGTAAAATGAAAATGGTGCGTCAAAATCTTTAAACACTAAATAAGTGATGTAAACGATGTTATTTGGGTACAAAAACGATTTTTTTCTTGTGAGACCAATACATATTGTGTAATTTGATATGAGATTCCATTTAATAAATTATAATAGCGGTTTCGATACCCCGAGTAAAAAGATATCTCCGTTGAAAGTTGTTACTTTTATTTACCAAATGTTTTTTTGTTTTTGAAAATGTGAACAAAATCTCCGTTCTTTTTTTCTACTCAATATTTTTTCAATAAGAGAGATTGATTGAAAATATAAAAAACAAACCTTGATCGGAACCAATATCTCCTTTATAGCTCTATTGAATTAAGCCGGAAGTAAGTAAAATGAAAATGGTACGTCAAAAACTTTAAGCAGTAAATAAGTGATGTAAACGATGTTATTTGGGTACAAAAATGATTTTCCTTTCGAGGAAAATGCATATTGTTTAATTTGATACGAGCTTTAATTTGATATATTATAATAATCGTTTCGATACCTCAGTCAAAATTTATCTCCGTTGAAAGTTGTAACTCATATTTACCAAATGTGTTTTCTATTTTGAAAATTGGAACCACATTCATTTTCTTTTTCTCTTCTCTATTTTTTTCAATAAGAGAGATTGATTGAAAATATAAACAAACAAACCTAGGTCGGCACCAATATCTCCTTTATAGCTCTCTTGAATTAAACCTGAAGTAAGTAAAATGAAAATGGTGCGTCAAAATCTTTAAACACTAAATAAGTGATGTAAACGATGTTATTTGGGTACCAAAACGATTTTTTTCTTGTGAGACCAATATATATTGTGTCATTTGATATGAGATTCCATTTAATAAATTGTAATAGTCCTTTTGATACCCCGAGTAAAAAGATATCTCCGTTGAAAGTTGTTACTCTTATTTACAAAATGTTTTTTTGTTTTTGAAAATATGAACAAAATCTCCGTTCTTTTTTTCTACTCAATATTTTTTCAATAAGAGAGATTGGTTGAAAATATAAAAAACAAACCTTGATCGGCACCAATATCTCCTTTATAGCTCTATTGAATTAAGCCTGAAGTAAGTAAAATTAAAATGGTACGTCAAAAACTTTAAGCAGTAAATAAGTGATGTAAACGATGTTATTTGGGTACAAAAATGATTTTCCTTTCGAGGAAAATGCATATTCTTTAATTTGATACGAGCTTTAATTTGATATATTATAATAATCGTTTCGATACCTCAGTCAAAATTTATCTCCGTTGAAAGTTGTAACTCATATTTACCAAATGTGTTTTCTATTTTGAAAATTGGAACCACATTCATTTTCTTTTTCTCTTCTCTATTTTTTTCAATAAGAGCGATTGATTGAAAATATAAACAAACAAACCTAGGTCGGCACCAATATATCCTTTATAGCTCTCTTGAATTAAACCTGAAGTAAGTAAAATGAAAATGGTGCGTCAAAATCTTTAAACACTAAATAAGTGATGTAAACGATGTTATTTGGGTACCAAAACGATTTTTTTCTTGGGAGACCAATACATATTGTGTAATTTGATATGAGATTCCATTTAATAAATTATAATAGTCGTTTCGATACCCCGAGTAAAAAGATATCTCCGTTGAAAGTTGTTACTCTTATTTACCAAATGTTTTTTTGTTTTTGAAAATGTGAACAAAATCTCCGTTCTTTTTTTATACTCAATATTTTTTCAATAAGAGAGATTGATGAAAATATAAAAAACTAACCTTGATCGGCACCAATATCTCCTTTATAGCTCTATTGAATTAAACCTAAAGTAAGTAAAATGAAAATGCTGCGTCAAAACTTTAAACACTAATTAAATGATGTAAACAATGTTATTTGGGTACAAAAACGACTTTTTTCTTCCGAGACCAATGCATATTGTGTAATTTGATACGAGCTCCCATTTCATAAATTATAATATTCGTTTCGATACCCGAGTAAAAAGTTATCTCTGTTGAAAGTTGTTACTCTTTTTTACCAAATGTTTTTTTGTTTTTGAAAATGTGACCAAAATCTCCGTTCTTTTTTTCTACTCAATATTTTTTCAATAAGAGAGATTGATTGAAAATATAAAAAAACAAACCTTGATCGGCACCAATATCTCCTTTATAGCTCTATTTAATTAAACCGGAAATAAGTAAAATGAAAATGGTGCGTCAAAATCTTTAAACACTAAATAAATGATGTAAACGATGTTATTTGTGTACAAAAACGATTTTTTTCTTGCGTGACCAATGCATATTGGGTAATTTGATACGAGCATCCATTTAATAAATTATAAAATTCGTTTCGATACCCGAGTAAAACGTTATCTCCGTTGAAAGTTGTTACTCTTTTTTACCAAATGTTTTTTTGTTTTTGAAAATGTGAACAAAATCTCCGTTCTTTTTTTCTACTCAATATTTTTTCAATAAGAGAGATTGATTGAAAATATAAAAAACAAACCTTGAACGGCACCAATATCTCCTTTATAGCTCTATTCAATAAAACCGAAAGTAAGTAAAATGAAAATGGTGAGTCAAAAACTTTAAATAGTAAATAAGTGATGTAAACGATGTTATTTGGGTACAAAAATGATTTTCCTATCGAGGAAAATGCATATTTTTTAATTTGATATGAGCTTTAATTTGAAATATTATAATAATAGTTTCGATACCTCAGTCAAAATTTATCTCCGTTGAAAGTTGTAACTCATATTTACCAAATGTGTTTTCTATTTTGAAAATGTGAACCACATTCATTTTCTTTTTCTCTTCTCTATTTTTTTCAATAAGAGAGATTGATTAAAAATATAAATAAACAAAATTAGGTCGGCATCAATATCTTCTTTATAGCTCTATTGAATTAAACCTAAAGTAAGTAAAATGAAAATGCGGCGTCAAAAACTTTAAACACTAATTAAATGATGTAAACAATGTTATTTGGGTACAAAAACGACTTTTTTCTTGCGAGACCAATGCATATTGTGTAATTTGATACGAGCTTCCATTTCATAAATTATAATATTCGTTTCGATACTCGAGTAAAAAGTTATCTCCGTTCTTTTTTTCTACACAATATTTTTTCAATAAGAGAGATTGATTGAAAATATAAAAAAACAAACCTAGATCGGCACCAATATCTCCTTTATAGCTCTATTTAATTAAACCGGAAGTAAGTAAAATGAAAATGGTGCGTCAAAATCTTTAAACACTAAATAAATGATGTAAACGATGTTATTTGGGTACAAAAACGATTTTTTTCTTGCGTGACCAATGCATATTGTGTAATTTGATACGGGCATCCATTTAATAAATTATAAAATTCGTTTCGATACCTGAGTAAAACGTTATCTCCGTTGAAAGTTGTTACTCTTATTTACCAAATGTTTTTTTGTTTTTGAAAATGTTAACGACATCTCCGTTCTTTTTTTCTACTCAATATTTTTTCAATAAGAGAGATTGATAGATAATATAAAAAAAAACAAACCTAGATCGGCACCAATATCTCCTTTATGGCTCTATAGAATTAAACCAGACGTAAGTAAAATGAAAATAGTGGGTCAAAAACTTTAAACAGTAAATAAGTGATGTAAACGATGTTATTTATGTACAAAAATGATTTTCCTTTCGAGGAAAATGCATATTGTTTAATTTTGATACGAGCATTAATTTGATTTATTATAATATTCGTTTCGATACCCCAGTCAAAAGTCATCTCCGTTGAAAGTTGTAACTCATATTTACCAAATGTGTTTTCTATTTTGAAAATGTGAACCACATTCATTTTCTTTTTTCTCTTCTCTATTTTTTTCAATAAGAGAGATTCATTGAAAATATAAATAAACAAACCTAGGTCGGCTCCAATATCTTCTTTATAGCTCTATTGAATTAAACCTGAAGTAAGTAAAATGAAAATGCTGCGTAAAAAACTTTAAACACTAAATAAATGATGTAAACGATGTTATTTGGGGACAAAAACGATTTTTTTCTTGCGTGACCAATGCATATTGTGTAATTTGATACGAGCATCCATTTAATAAATTATAAAATTCGTTTCGATACTCGAGTAAAACGTTATCTCCGTTGAAAGTTGTTATTCTTATTTACCAAATGTTTTTTTGTTTTTCAAAATCTGAACAACATCTCCGTTCTTTTTTTCTACTCAATATTTTTTCAATAACAGAGATTGATTGAAAATATAAAAAAACAAACCTAGATCGGCACCAATATCTCCTTTATAGCTCTATTGAATTAAACCTGAAGTAAGTAAAATGAAAATGCTGCGTCGAAAACTTTAAACACTAAATAAGTGATGTAAACGATGTTATTTGGGTACAAAAACGATTTTTTTCTTGTGAGACCAATACATATTGTGTAATTTGATATGAGATTCCATTTAATAAATTATAATAGTCGTTTCGATACCCTGAGTAAAAAGATATCTCCGTTGAAAGTTGTTACTCTTATTTACCAAATGTTTTTTTTTGTTTTTGAAAATGTGAACCAAATCTCCGTTCTTTTTTTCTACTCAATATTTTTTCAATAAGAGAGATTGATTGAAAATATAAAAAACAAACCTTGATCGGCACCAATATCTCCTTTATAGCTCTATTGAATTAAGACGGAAGTAAGTAAAATGAAAATGGTACGTCAAAAACTTTAAGCAGTAAATAAGTGATGTAAACGATGTTATTTGGGTACAAAAATGATTTTCCTTTCGAGGAAAATGCATATTGTTTAATTTGATAAGAGCTTTAATTTGATATAATATAATATTCGTTTCGATACCCAAGTCAAAAGTTATCTCCGTTGAATGTTGTAACTCATATTTACCAATTAAGTTTTTGATTTTGAAAATGTGCACAACATTCATTTTCTTTTTCTCTTCTCTATTTTTTTCAATAAGAGAGATTCATTGAAAATATAAACAAACAAACCTAGGTCGGCACCAATATCTCCTTTATAGCTATCTTGAATTAAACCGGAAGTAAGTAAAATGAAAATGGTGCGTCAAAATCTTTAAACACTAAATAAGTGATGTAAACGATGTTATTTGGGTACAAAAACGATTTTTTTCTTGTGAGACCAATACATATTGCGTAATTTGATATGAGTTTCCATTTAATAAATTATAATAATCGTTTCGATACCCCGAGTAAAAAAGATATCTCCGTTGAAAGTTGTTACTCTTATTTACCAAATGTTTTTTTGTTTTTGAAAATGTGAACAAAATCTCCGTTCTTTTTTTCTACTCAATATTTTTTCAATAAGAGAGATTGGTTGAAAATATAAAAAACAAACCTTGATCGGCACCAATATCTCCTTTATAGCTCTATTGAATTAAGCCTGAAGTAAGTAAAATGAAAATGGTACGTCAAAAACTTTAAGCAGTAAATAAGTGATGTAAACGATGTTATTTGGGTACAAAAATGATTTTCCTTTCGAGGAAAATGCATATTCTTTAATTTGATACGAGCTTTAATTTGATATATTATAATAATCGTTTCGATACCTCAGTCGAGATTTATCTCCGTTGAAAGTTGTTACTCTTATTTACCAAATGTTTTTTTGTTTTTGAAAATGTGAACAAAATCTCCGTTCTTTTTTTATACTCAATATTTTTTCAATAAGAGAGATTGATGAAAATATAAAAAACTAACCTTGATCGGCACCAATATCTCCTTTATAGCTCTATTGAATTAAACCTAAAGTAAGTAAAATGAAAATGCTGCGTCAAAACTTTAAACACTAATTAAATGATGTAAACAATGTTATTTGGGTACAAAAACGACTTTTTTCTTCCGAGACCAATGCATATTGTGTAATTTGATACGAGCTCCCATTTCATAAATTATAATATTCGTTTCGATACCCGAGTAAAAAGTTATCTCCGTTGAAAGTTGTTACTCTTATTTACAAAATGTTTTTTTGTTTTTGAAAATATGAACAAAATCTCCGTTCTTTTTTCCTACTCAATATTTTTTCAATAAGAGAGATTGGTTGAAAATATAAAAAACAAACCTTGATCGGCACCAATATCTCCTTTATAGCTCTATTGAATTAAGCCTGAAGTAAGTAAAATGAAAATGGTACGTCAAAAACTTTAAGCAGTAAATAAGTGATGTAAACGATGTTATTTGGGTACAAAAATGATTTTCCTTTCGAGGAAAATGCATATTCTTTAATTTGATACGAGCTTTAATTTGATATATTATAATAATCGTTTCGATACCTCAGTCGAGATTTATCTCCGTTGAAAGTTGTTACTCTTATTTACCAAATGTTTTTTTGTTTTTGAAAATGTGAACAAAATCTCCGTTCTTTTTTTATACTCAATATTTTTTCAATAAGAGAGATTGATGAAAATATAAAAAACTAACCTTGATCGGCACCAATATCTCCTTTATAGCTCTATTGAATTAAACCTAAAGTAAGTAAAATGAAAATGCTGCGTCAAAACTTTAAACACTAATTAAATGATGTAAACAATGTTATTTGGGTACCAAAACGACTTTTTTCTTCCGAGACCAATGCATATTGTGTAATTTGATACGAGCTCCCATTTCATAAATTATAATATTCGTTTCGATACCCGAGTAAAAAGTTATCTCTGTTGAAAGTTGTTACTCTTTTTTACCAAATGTTTTTTTGTTTTTGAAAATGTGACCAAAATCTCCGTTCTTTTTTTCTACTCAATATTTTTTCAATAAGAGAGATTGATTGAAAATATAAAAAAACAAACCTTGATCGGCACCAATATCTCCTTTATAGCTCTATTTAATTAAACCGGAAATAAGTAAAATGAAAATGGTGCGTCAAAATCTTTAAACACTAAATAAATGATGTAAACGATGTTATTTGTGTACAAAAACGATTTTTTTCTTGCGTGACCAATGCATATTGGGTAATTTGATACGAGCATCCATTTAATAAATTATAAAATTCGTTTCGATACCCGAGTAAAACGTTATCTCCGTTGAAAGTTGTTACTCTTTTTTACCAAATGTTTTTTTGTTTTTGAAAATGTGAACAAAATCTCCGTTCTTTTTTTCTACTCAATATTTTTTCAATAAGAGAGATTGATTGAAAATATAAAAAACAAACCTTGATCGGCACCAATATCTCCTTTATAGCTCTATTCAATAAAACCGAAAGTAAGTAAAATGAAAATGGTGAGTCAAAAACTTTAAATAGTAAATAAGTGATGTAAACGATGTTATTTGGGTACAAAAATGATTTTCCTATCGAGGAAAATGCATATTTTTTAATTTGATATGAGCTTTAATTTGAAATATTATAATAATAGTTTCGATACCTCAGTCAAAATTTATCTCCGTTGAAAGTTGTAACTCATATTTACCAAATGTGTTTTCTATTTTGAAAATGTGAACCACATTCATTTTCTTTTTCTCTTCTCTATTTTTTTCAATAAGAGAGATTGATTAAAAATATAAATAAACAAAATTAGGTCGGCATCAATATCTTCTTTATAGCTCTATTGAATTAAACCTAAAGTAAGTAAAATGAAAATGCGGCGTCAAAAACTTTAAACACTAATTAAATGATGTAAACAATGTTATTTGGGTACAAAAACGACTTTTTTCTTGCGAGACCAATGCATATTGTGTAATTTGATACGAGCTTCCATTTCATAAATTATAATATTCGTTTCGATACTCGAGTAAAAAGTTATCTCCGTTCTTTTTTTCTACACAATATTTTTTCAATAAGAGAGATTGATTGAAAATATAAAAAAAAAACATAGATCGGCACCAATATCTCCTTTATAGCTCTATTTAATTAAACCGGAAGTAAGTAAAATGAAAATGGTGCGTCAAAATCTTTAAACACTAAATAAATGATGTAAACGATGTTATTTGGGTACAAAAACGATTTTTTTCTTGCGTGACCAATGCATATTGTGTAATTTGATACGAGCATCCATTTAATAAATTATAAAATTCGTTTCGATACCTGAGTAAAACGTTATCTCCGTTGAAAGTTGTTACTCTTATTTACCAAATGTTTTTTTGTTTTTGAAAATGTTACCGACATCTCCGTTCTTTTTTTCTACTCAATATTTTTTCAATAAGAGAGATTGATAGATAATATAAAAAAAACAAACCTAGATCGGCACCAATATCTCCTTTATGGCTCTATAGAATTAAACCAGACGTAAGTAAAATGAAAATAGTGGGTCAAAAACTTTAAACAGTAAATAAGTGATGTAAACGATGTTATTTATGTACAAAAATGATTTTCCTTTCGAGGAAAATGCATATTGTTTAATTTTGATACGAGCATTAATTTGATTTATTATAATATTCGTTTCGATACCCCAGTCAAAAGTCATCTCCGTTGAAAGTTGTAACTCATATTTACCAAATGTGTTTTCTATTTTGAAAATGTGAACCACATTCATTTTCTTTTTTCTCTTCTCTATTTTTTTCAATAAGAGAGATTCATTGAAAATATAAATAAACAAACCTAGGTCGGCTCCAATATCTTCTTTATAGCTCTATTGAATTAAACCTGAAGTAAGTAAAATGAAAATGCTGCGTAAAAAACTTTAAACACTAAATAAATGATGTAAACGATGTTATTTGGGGACAAAAACGATTTTTTTCTTGCGTGACCAATGCATATTGTGTAATTTGATACGAGCATCCATTTAATAAATTATAAAATTCGTTTCGATACCCGAGTAAAACGTTATCTCCGTTGAAAGTTGTTATTCTTATTTACCAAATGTTTTTTTGTTTTTCAAAATCTGAACAACATCTCCGTTCTTTTTTTCTACTCAATATTTTTTCAATAACAGAGATTGATTGAAAATATAAAAAAACAAACCTAGATCGGCACCAATATCTCCTTTATAGCTCTATTGAATTAAACCTGAAGTAAGTAAAATGAAAATGCTGCGTCGAAAACTTTAAACACTAAATAAGTGATGTAAACGATGTTATTTGGGTAAAAAACTATTTTTTTCTTGTGAGACCAATACATATTGTGTAATTTGATATGAGTTTCCATTTAATAAATTATAATAATCGTTTCGATACCCCGAGTAAAAAGATATCTCCGTTGAAAGTTGTTACTCTTATTTACCAAATGTTTTTTTGTTTTTGAAAATGTGAACAAAATCTCCGTTCTTTTTTTCTACTCAATATTTTTTCAATAAGAGAGATTGGTTGAAAATATAAAAAACAAACCTTGATCGGCACCAATATCTCCTTTATAGCTCTATTGAATTAAGCCTGAAGTAAGTAAAATGAAAATGGTACGTCAAAAACTTTAAGCAGTAAATAAGTGATGTAAACGATGTTATTTGGGTACAAAAATGATTTTCCTTTCGAGGAAAATGCATATTCTTTAATTTGATACGAGCTTTAATTTGATATATTATAATAATCGTTTCGATACCTCAGTCAAAATTTATCTCCGTTGAAAGTTGTAACTCATATTTACCAAATTTGTTTTCTATTTTGAAAATGTGAACCACATTCATTTCCTTTTTCTCTTCTCTATTTTTTTCAATAAGAGAGATTCATTGAAAATATAAATAAACAAACCTAGGTCGGCTCCAATATCTTCTTTATAGCTCTATTGAATTAAACCTGAAGTAAGTAAAATGAAAATGCTGCGTCGAAAACTTTAAACACTAAATAAGTGATGTAAACGATGTTATTTGGGTAAAAAACTATTTTTTTCTTGTGAGACCAATACATATTGTGTAATTTGATATGAGTTTCCATTTAATAAATTATAATAATCGTTTCGATACCCCGAGTAAAAAGATATCTCCGTTGAAAGTTGTTACTCTTATTTACCAAATGTTTTTTTGTTTTTGAAAATGTGAACAAAATCTCCGTTCTTTTTTTCTACTCAATATTTTTTCAATAAGAGAGATTGATTGAAAATATAAAAAACAAACCTTGATCGGCACCAATATCTAATTTATAGCTCTATTGAATTAAGCCGGAAGTAAGTAAAATGAAAATGGTACGTCAAAAACTTTAAGCAGTAAATAAGTGATGTAAACGATGTTATTTGGGTACAAAAATGATTTTCCTTTCGAGGAAAATGGATATTGTTTAATTTGATACGAGCTTTAATTTGATATATTATAATAATCGTTTCGATACCTCAGTCAAAATTTATCTCCGTTGAAAGTTGTAACTCATATTTACCAAATTTGTTTTCTATTTTGAAAATGTGAACCACATTCATTTCCTTTTTCTCTTCCCTATTTTTTTCAATAAGAGAGATTGATTGAAAATATAAACAAACAAACCTAGGTCGGCACCAATATCTCCTTTATAGCTCTCTTGAATTAAACCAGAAGTAAGTAAAATGAAAATGCTGCGTCAAAATCTTTAAACACTAAATAAGTGATGTAAACGATGTTATTTGGGTACAAAAACGATTTTTTTCTTGTGAGACCAATACATATTGTGTAATTTGATAGGAGATTCCATTTAATAAATTATAATAGTCATTTTGATACCCCGAGTAAAAAGATATCTCCGTTGAAAGTTGTTACTCTTATTTACCAAATGTTTTTTTGTTTTTGAAAATGTGAACAAAATCTCCGTTTTTTTTTCTACTCAATATTTTTTCAATAAGAGAGATTGGTTGAAAATATAAAAAACAAACCTTGATCGGCACCAATATCTCTTTTATAGCTCTATTGAATTAAGCCGGAAGTAAGTAAAATGAAAATGGTACGTCAAAAACTTTAAGCAGTAAATAAGTGATGTAAACGATGTTATTTGGGTACAAAAATGATTTTCCTTTCGAGGAAAATGGATATTGTTTAATTTGATACGAGCTTTAATTTGATATATTATAATAATCGTTTCGATACCTCAGTCAAGATTTTTCTCCGTTGAAAGTTGTTACTCTTATTTACCAAATGTTTTTTTGTTTTTGAAAATGTGAACAAAATCTCCGTTCTTTGTTTATACTCAATATTTTTTCAATAAGAGAGATTGATTGAAAATATAAAAAACACACTTGATCGGCACCAATATCTCCTTTATAGCTCTATTGAATTAAACCTAAAGTAAGTAAAATGAAAATGCTGCGTCAAAACTTTAAACACTAATTAAATGATGTAAACAATGTTATTTGGGTACAAAAACGACTTTTTTCTTGCCAGACCAATGCATATTGTGTAATTTGATACGAGCTTCCATTTCATAAATTATAATATTCGTTTCGATACCCGAGTAAAAAGTTATCTCTGTTGAAAGTTGTTACTCTTTTTTACCAAATGTTTTTTGTTCTTGAAATGTGAACAAAATCTACGTTCTTTTTTTCTACTCAATATTTTTTCAATAAGAGAGATTGATTGAAAATATAAAAAAACAAACCTAGATCTGCACCAATATCTCCTTTATAGCTCTATTTAATTAAACCGGAAATAAGTAAAATGAAAATGGTGCGTCAAAATCTTTAAACACTAAATAAATGATGTAAACGATGTTATTTGGGTACAAAAACGATTTTTTTCTTGCATGACCAATGCATATTGTGTAATTTGATACGAGCATCCATTTAATAAATTATAAAATTTGTTTCGATACCCGAGTAAAACGTTATCTCCGTTGAAAGTTGTTACTCTTTTTTACCAAATGTTTTTTTGTTTTTGAAAATGTGAACAAAATCTCCGTTCTTTTTTTCTACTCAATATTTTTTCAATAAGAGAGATTGATTGAAAATATAAAAAACAGACCTTGATCGGCACCAATATCTCCTTTATAGCTCTATTCAATTAAACCGAAAGTAAGTAAAATGAAAATGGTGAGTCAAAAACATTAAATAGTAAATAAGTGATGTAAACGATGTTATTTGGGTACAAAAAAGATTTTCCTATCGAGGAAAATGCATATTTTTTAATTTGATATGAGCTTTAATTTGAAATATTATAATAATAGTTTCGATACCTCAGTCAAAATTTATCTCCGTTGAAAGTTGTAACTCATATTTACCAAATGTGTTTTCTATTTTGAAAATGTGAACCACATTCATTTTCTTTTTCTCTTCTCTATTTTTTTCAATAAGAGAGATTTATTAAAAATATAAATAAACAAACCTAGGTCGGCACCAATATCTCCTTTATAGCTCTATTGAATTAAACCTAAAGTAAGTAAAATGAAAATGCTGCGTCAAAAACTAAAAACAGTAAATAAGTGATGTAAACGATGTTATTTGGGTACAAAAACGACTTTTTTGTTGCGAGACCAATGACTAGTGTGTAATTTGATACGAGCTTCCATTTCATAAATTATAATATTCGTTTCGATACCCGAGTAAAAAGTTATCTCCGTTGAAAGTTGTTACTCTTATTTACCAAATGTTTTTTTGTTTTTGAAAATGTGAACAAAATCTTCGTTCTTTTTTTCTACTCAATATTTTTTCAATAAGAGAGATTGATTGAAAATATAAAAAACAAACATTGATCGGCACCAATATCTCCTTTATAGCTCTATTGAATTAAGAAGGAAGTAAGTAAAATGAAAATGTTGCGTCAAAAACTTTAAACACTAATTAAATGACGTAAACAATGTTATTTGGGTACAAAAACGACTTTTTTCTTGCGAGACCAATGCATATTGTGTAATTTGATACGAGCTTCCATTTCATAAATTATAATATTCTTATCGATACCCGAGTAAAAAGTTATCTCCGTTGAAAGTTGTTAACCTTATTTACCAAATGTTTTTTTGTTTTTGAAAATTTGTACAAAATCTCCGTTCTTTTTTTCTACACAATATTTTTTCAATAAGAGAGATTGATTGAAAATATAAAGAAACAAACCTAGATCGGCACCAATATCTTATTTATAGCTCTATTTAATTAAACCGGAAGTAAGTAAAATGAAGATGGTGCGTCAAAATCTTTAAACACTAAATAAATGATGTAAACGATGTTATTTGGGTACAAAAACGATTTTTTTCTTGCGTGACCAATGCATATTGTGTAATTTGATACGAGCATCCATTTAATAAATTATAAAATTCGTTTCGATACCCGAGTAAAATGTTATCTCCGTTGAAAGTTGTTACTCTTATTTACCAAATGTTTTTTTGTTTTTGAAAATGTTAACGACATCTCCGTTCTTTTTTTCTACTCAATATTTTTTCAATAAGAGAGATTGATTGAAAATATAAAAAAACAAACCTAGATCGGCACCAATATCTTCTTTATAGCTCTATTGAATTAAACCAGACGTAAGTAAAATGAAAATAGTGGGTCAAAAACTTTAAACAGTAAATAAGTGATGTAAACGATGTTATTTATGTACAAAAATGATTTTCCTTTCGAGGAAAATGCATATTGTTTAATTTGATACGAGCATTAATTTGATATAGTATAATATTCGTTTCGATACCCCAGTAAAAAGTTATCTCCGTTGAAAGTTGTAACTCATATTTACCAAATGTGTTTTCTATTTTGAAAATGTGAACCACATTCATTTTCTTTTTTCTCTTCTCTATTTTTTTCAATAAGAGAGATTCATTGAAAATATAAATAAACAAACCTAGGTCGGCACCAATATCTCCTTTATAGCTCTATTGAATTAAACCTGAAGTAAGTAAAATGAAAATGCTGCGTAAAAAACTTTAAACACTAAATAAATGATGTAAACGATGTTATTTGGGTACAAAAACGATTTTTTTCTTGCGTGACCAATGCATATTGTGTAAATTGATACGAGCATCCATTTAATAAATTATAAAATTCGTTTCGATACCCGAGTAAAACGTTATCTCTGTTGAAAGTTGTTACTCTTATTTACCAAATGTTTTTTTGTTTTTGAAAATGTTAACGACATCTCCATTCTTTTTTTCTACTCAATATTTTTTCAATAAGAGAGATTGATTGAAAATATAAAAAAACAAACCTAGATCGGCACCAATATCTCCTTTATAGCTCTATTGAATTAAACCTGAAGTAAGTAAAATGAAAATGCTGCGTCAAAAACT
Organism: Hippophae tibetana; assembly: GCA_037013495.1. Lineage (NCBI taxonomy): Eukaryota > Viridiplantae > Streptophyta > Magnoliopsida > Rosales > Elaeagnaceae > Hippophae > Hippophae tibetana. Next base: position 5,887,303 of record CM072808.1, on the reverse strand, counting down.
TTAAACACTAATTAAATGATGTAAACAATGTTATTTGGGTACAAAAACGATTTTTTCTTGTGAGACCAATGCATATTGGGTAATTTGATACGAGCTTCCATTTCATATATTATAATATTCGTTTCAATACCCGAGTAAAAAGTTATCTCCGTTGAAAGTTGTTACTCTTATTTACCAAATGTTTTTTTGTTTTTGAAAATTTGAACAACATCTCCGTTCTTTTTTTCTGCACAATTGAATTAAACCGGACGTAAGTAAAATGAAAATGGTGCGTCAAAAAATTTAAATAGTAAATAAGTTATGTAAACGATGTTATTTGGGTACAAAAATGATTTTCCTTTCGAGGAAAATGCATATTGTTTAATTTGATACGAGCTTTAATTTGATATATTATAATATTCGTTTCAATACCCCAGTCAAAAGTCATCTCCATTGAAAGTTGTAACTCAATTTACCAAATGTGTTTTTGATTTTGAAAATGTGAAAAACATTCATTTTCTTTTTTCTCTTCTCTATTTTTTTCAATAAGAGAGATTCATTGAAAATATAAATAAACAAACCTAGGTCGGCACCAATATCTCCTTTATAGCTTTATTGAATTAAACTTGAATTAAGTAAAATGAAAATGCTGCGTAAAAATCTTTAAACACTAAATAAATGATGTAAACGATGTTATTTAGGTACAAAAACGATTTTTTTCTTGCGTGAAAAATGCATATTGTGTAATTTGATACGAGCATCCAATTAATAAATTATAAAATTCATTTCGATACCCGAGTAAAACGTTATCTCCGTTGAAAGTTGTTACACTTATTTACCAAATGTTTTTTTGTTTTTCAAAATGTGAACAACATCTCCGTTCTTTTTTTCTACTCAATATTTTTTCAATAAGAGGGATTGATTGAAAATATAAAAAAACAAACCTAGATCGGCACCAATATCTCCTTTATAGCTCTATTGAATTAAACCGGAAGTAAGTAAAATGAAAATGGTGCGTCAAAAATTTAAACAGTAAATAAGTGATGTAAACGATGTTATTTGGGTACAAAAATGATTTTCCTTTCGAGGAAAATGCATATTGTTTAATTTGATAAGAGCTTTAATTGGATATATTATAATATTTGTTTCGATACCCGAGTCAAAAGTTATCTCCGTTGAAAGTTGTAACTGATATTTACCAATTGTGTTTTTTATTTTGAAAATGTGAACAACATTCATTTTCTTTTTCTCTTCTCTATTTTTTTCAATAAGAGAGATTGATTGAAAATATAAACAAACAAACCTAGGTCAGCACCAATATCTCCTTTATAGCTCTCTTGAATTAAACCGGAAGTAAGTAAAATGAAAATGGTGCGTCAAAATCTTTAAACACTAAATAAGTGATGTAAACGATGTTATTTGGGTACAAAAACGACTTGTTTTTTGCGAGACCAATGCAAATTGTGTAATTTGATACGAGCTTCCATTTCATAAATTATAATATTCGTTTCGCTACCCGAGTAAAAACTTATCTCCGTTGAAAGTTGTTACTCTTTGTTACCAAATGTTTTTTGTTCTTGAAAATGTGAACAAAATCTACGTTCTTTTTTTCTACTCAATATTTTTTCAATAAGAGAGATTGATTGAAAATATAAAAAAACAAACCTAAATCGGCACCAATATCTCCTTTATAGCTCTATTGAATTAAACCGGAAGTAAGTAAAATGAAAATGGTGCGTCAAAAAAATTTAAACAGTAAATAAGTGATGTAAACAATGTTATTTGGGTACAAAAATGATTTTCCTTTCGAGGAAAATGCATATTGTTTAATTTGATAAGAGCTTTAATTGGATATAGTATAATATTCGTTTCGATACCCCAGTAAAAAGTTATCTCCGTTGAAAGTTGTAACTCATATTTACCAAATGTGTTTTCTATTTTGAAAATGTGAACCACATTCATTTTCTTTTTTCTCTTCTCTATTTTTTTCAATAAGAGAGATTCATTGAAAATATAAATAAACAAACCTAGGTCGGCACCAATATCTCCTTTATAGCTCTATTGAATTAAACCTGAAGTAAGTAAAATGAAAATGCTGCGTAAAAAACTTTAAACACTAAATAAATGATGTAAACGATGTTATTTGGGTACAAAAACGATTTTTTTCTTGCGTGACCAATGCATATTGTGTAATTTGATACGAGCATCCATTTAATAAACTATAAAATTCGTTTCGATACCCGAGTAAAACGTTATCTCTGTTGAAAGTTGTTACTCTTATTTACCAAATGTTTTTTTGTTTTTGAAAATGTTAACGACATCTCCATTCTTTTTTTCTACTCAAAATTTTTTCAATAAGAGAGATTGATTGAAAATATAAAAAAACAAACCTAGATCGGCACCAATATCTCCTTTATAGCTCTATTGAATTAAACCTGAAGTAAGTAAAATGAAAATGCTGCGTCAAAAACTTTAAACACTAATTAAATGATGTAAACAATGTTATTTGGGTACAAAAACGATTTTTTTCTTGTGAGACCAATGCATATTGGGTAATTTGATACGAGCTTCCATTTCATATATTATAATATTCGTTTCAATACCCGAGTAAAAAGTTATCTCCGTTGAAAGTTGTTACTCTTATTTACCAAATGTTTTTTTGTTTTTGAAAATTTGAACAACCTCTCCGTTCTTTTTTTCTGCACAATTGAATTAAACCGGACGTAAGTAAAATGAAAATGGTGCGTCAAAAAATTTAAATAGTAAATAAGTTATGTAAACGATGTTATTTGGGTACAAAAATGATTTTCCTTTCGAGGAAAATGCATATTGTTTAATTTGATACGAGCTTTAATTTGATATATTATAATATTCGTTTCAATACCCCAGTCAAAAGTCATCTCCATTGAAAGTTGTAACTCAATTTACCAAATGTGTTTTTGATTTTGAAAATGTGAAAAACATTCATTTTCTTTTTTCTCTTCTCTATTTTTTTCAATAAGAGAGATTCATTGAAAATATAAATAAACAAACCTAGGTCGGCACCAATATCTCCTTTATAGCTTTATTGAATTAAACTTGAATTAAGTAAAATGAAAATGCTGCGTAAAAATCTTTAAACACTAAATAAATGATGTAAACGATGTTATTTAGGTACAAAAACGATTTTTTTCTTGCGTGAAAAATGCATATTGTGTAATTTGATACGAGCATCCAATTAATAAATTATAAAATTCATTTCGATACCCGAGTAAAACGTTATCTCCGTTGAAAGTTGTTACACTTATTTACCAAATGTTTTTTTGTTTTTCAAAATGTGAACAACATCTCCGTTCTTTTTTTCTACTCAATATTTTTTCAATAAGAGGGATTGATTGAAAATATAAAAAAACAAACCTAGATCGGCACCAATATCTCCTTTATAGCTCTATTGAATTAAACCGGAAGTAAGTAAAATGAAAATGGTGCGTCAAAAATTTAAACAGTAAATAAGTGATGTAAACGATGTTATTTGGGTACAAAAATGATTTTCCTTTCGAGGAAAATGCATATTGTTTAATTTGCTAAGAGCTTTAATTGGATATATTATAATATTTGTTTCGATACCCGAGTCAAAAGTTATCTCCGTTGAAAGTTGTAACTGATATTTACCAATTGTGTTTTTTATTTTGAAAATGTGAACAACATTCATTTTCTTTTTCTCTTCTCTATTTTTTTCAATAAGAGAGATTGATTGAAAATATAAACAAACAAACCTAGGTCAGCACCAATATCTCCTTTATAGCTCTCTTGAATTAAACCGGAAGTAAGTAAAATGAAAATGGTGCGTCAAAATCTTTAAACACTAAATAAGTGATGTAAACGATGTTATTTGGGTACAAAAACGACTTGTTTTTTGCGAGACCAATGCAAATTGTGTAATTTGATACGAGCTTCCATTTCATAAATTATAATATTCGTTTCGCTACCCGAGTAAAAACTTATCTCCGTTGAAAGTTGTTACTCTTTGTTACCAAATGTTTTTTGTTCTTGAAAATGTGAACAAAATCTACGTTCTTTTTTTCTACTCAATATTTTTTCAATAAGAGAGATTGTTGAAAATATAAAAAAACAAACCTAAATCGGCACCAATATCTCCTTTATAGCTCTATTGAATTAAACCGGAAGTAAGTAAAATGAAAATGGTGCGTCAAAAAAATTTAAACAGTAAATAAGTGATGTAAACAATGTTATTTGGGTACAAAAATGATTTTCCTTTCGAGGAAAATGCATATTGTTTAATTTGATAAGAGCTTTAATTGGATATAGTATAATATTGGTTTCGATACCCCAGTAAAAAGTTATCTCCGTTGAAAGTTGTAACTCATATTTACCAAATGTGTTTTCTATTTTGAAAATGTGAACCACATTCATTTTCTTTTTTCTCTTCTCTATTTTTTTCAATAAGAGAGATTCATTGAAAATATAAATAAACAAACCTAGGTCGGCACCAATATCTCCTTTATAGCTCTATTGAATTAAACCTGAAGTAAGTAAAATGAAAATGCTGCGTAAAAAACTTTAAACACTAAATAAATGATGTAAACGATGTTATTTGGGTACAAAAACGATTTTTTTCTTGCGTGACCAATGCATATTGTGTAATTTGATACGAGCATCCATTTAATAAATTATAAAATTCGTTTCGATACCCGAGTAAAACGTTATCTCTGTTGAAAGTTGTTACTCTTTTTTACCAAATGTTTTTTGTTCTTGAAAATGTGAACAAAATCTACGTTCTTTTTTTCTACTCAATATTTTTTCAATAAGAGAGATTGATTGAAAATATAAAAAAACAAACCTAGATCGGCACCAATATCTCCTTTATAGCTCTATTGAATTAAACCGGAAGTAAGTAAAATGAAAATGGTGCGTCAAAAAAATTTAAACAGTAAATAAGTGATGTAAACGATGTTATTTGGGTACAAAAATGATTTTCCTTTCGAGGAAAATGCATATTGTTTAATTTGATAAGAGCTTTAATTGGATATATTATAATATTCGTTTCGATACCCGAGTAAAAAGTTATCTCCGTTGAAAGTTGTAACTGATATTTACCAATTGTGTTTTTTATTTTGAAAATGTGAACAACATTCATTTTCTTTTTCTCTTCTCTATTTTTTTCAATAAGAGAGATTGATTGAAAATATAAACAAACAAACCTAGGTCGGCACCAATATCTCCTTTATAGCTCTCTTGAATTAAACCGGAAGTAAGTAAAATGAAAATGGTGCGTCAAAATCTTTAAACACTAAATAAGTGATGTAAACGATGTTATTTGGGTACAAAAACGACTTTTTTTTGCGAGACCAATGCAAATTGTGTAATTTGATACGAGCTTCCATTTCATAAATTATAATATTCGTTTCGATACCCGAGTAAAAACTTATCTCCGTTGAAAGTTGTTACTCTTTTTTACCAAATGTTTTTTGTTCTTGAAAATGTGAACAAAATCTACGTTCTTTTTTTCTACTCAATATTTTTTCAATAAGAGAGATTGATATAAAATATAAAAAAACAAACCTAAATCGGCACCAATATCTCCTTTATAGGTCTATTGAATTAAACTGGACATAAGTAAAATGAAAATGGTGCGTCAAAAACTTTAAATACTAAATAAGTGATGTAAACGATGTTATTTATGTACAAAAATGATTTTCCTTTCGAGGAAAATGCATATTGTTTAATTTGATACGAGCTTTAATTTGATATATTATAATATTCGTTTCGATACCCCAGTCAAAAGTTATCTCCGTTTAAAGTTGTAACTCATATTTACCAAATGTGTTTTTGATTTTGCAGATTTTAACAACATTCCCCTTCTTTTCTCTTCTCTATTTTTTTTTGAATAATAGAGATTGATTGAAAATATAAATAAAGAAAACCCTAGGTCGGCACCAATATCTCCTTTATAGCACTCTTGAATTAAACCGGAAGTAAGTAAAATGAAAATGGTGCGTCAAAATATTTAAACACTAAATAAGTGATGTAAACGATGTTATTTGGGTACAAAAACGATTTTTTTCTTGCGAGACCAATGCATATTGTGTAATTTGATACGAGCTTCCATTTAATAAATTATAATATTCGTTTCGATACCCGAGTAAATATTTATCTCCGTTGAAAGTTGTTACTCTTTTTTACCAAATGTTTTTTGTTCTTGAAAATGTGAACAAAATCTACGTTCTTTTTTTCTACTCAATATTTTTTCAATAAGAGAGATTGATTGAAAATATAAAAAAACAAACCTAGATCGGCACCAATATCTCCTTTATAGCTCTATTGAATTAAACCGGAAGTAAGTAAAATGAAAATGGTGCGTCAAAATCTTTAAACACTAAATAAGTGATGTAAACGATGTTATTTGGGTACAAAAACGACTTGTTTTTTGCGAGACCAATGCAAATTGTGTAATTTGATACGAGCTTCCATTTCATAAATTATAATATTCGTTTCGCTACCCGAGTAAAAACTTATCTCCGTTGAAAGTTGTTACTCTTTTTTACCAAATGTTTTTTGTTCTTGAAAATGTGAACAAAATCTACGTTCTTTTTTTCTACTCAATATTTTTTCAATAAGAGAGATTGATTGAAAATATAAAAAAACAAACCTAGATCGGCACCAATATCTCCTTTATAGCTCTATTGAATTAAACCGGAAGTAAGTAAAATGAAAATGGTGCGTCAAAATCTTTAAACACTAAATAAGTGATGTAAACGATGTTATTTGGGTACAAAAACGACTTGTTTTTTGCGAGACCAATGCAAATTGTGTAATTTGATACGAGCTTCCATTTCATAAATTATAATATTCGTTTCGCTACCCGAGTAAAAACTTATCTCCGTTGAAAGTTGTTACTCTTTTTTACCAAATGTTTTTTGTTCTTGAAAATGTGAACAAAATCTACGTTCTTTTTTTCTACTCAATATTTTTTCAATAAGAGAGATTGATTGAAAATATAAAAAAACAAACCTAGATCGGCACCAATATCTCCTTTATAGCTCTATTGAATTAAACCGGAAGTAAGTAAAATGAAAATGGTGCGTCAAAAATTTAAACAGTAAATAAGTGATGTAAACGATGTTATTTGGGTACAAAAATGATTTTCCTTTCGAGGAAAATGCATATTGTTTAATTTGATAAGAGCTTTAATTGGATATATTATAATATTCGTTTCGATACCCGAGTAAAAAGTTATCTCCGTTGAAAGTTGTAACTGATATTTACCAATTGTGTTTTTTATTTTGAAAATGTGAACAACATTCATTTTCTTTTTCTCTTCTCTATTTTTTTCAATAAGAGAGATTGATTTAAAATATAAACAAACAAACCTAGGTCGGCACCAATATCTCCTTTATAGCTCTCTTGAATTAAACCGGAAGTAAGTAAAATGAAAATGGTGCGTCAAAATCTTTAAACACTAAATAAGTGATGTAAACGATGTTATTTGGGTACAAAAACGACTTTTTTTTGCGAGACCAATGCAAATTGTGTAATTTGATACGAGCTTCCATTTCATAAATTATAATATTCGTTTCGATACCCGAGTAAAAACTTATCTCCGTTGAAAGTTGTTACTCTTTTTTACCAAATGTTTTTTGTTCTTGAAAATGTGAACAAAATCTACGTTCTTTTTTTCTACTCAATATTTTTTCAATAAGAGAGATTGATATAAAATATAAAAAAACAAACCTAAATCGGCACCAATATCTCCTTTATAGGTCTATTGAATTAAACTGGACATAAGTAAAATGAAAATGGTGCGTCAAAAACTTTAAATACTAAATAAGTGATGTAAACGATGTTATTTATGTACAAAAATGATTTTCCTTTCGAGGAAAATGCATATTGTTTAATTTGATACGAGCTTTAATTTGATATATTATAATATTCGTTTCGATACCCCAGTCAAAAGTTATCTCCGTTTAAAGTTGTAACTCATATTTACCAAATGTGTTTTTGATTTTGCAGATTTTAACAACATTCCCCATCCCCTTCTTTTCTCTTCTCTATTTTTTTTTGAATAATAGAGATTGATTGAAAATATAAATAAAGAAAACCCTAGGTCGGCACCAATATCTCCTTTATAGCACTCTTGAATTAAACCGGAAGTAAGTAAAATGAAAATGGTGCGTCAAAATATTTAAACACTAAATAAGTGATGTAAACGATGTTATTTGGGTACAAAAACGATTTTTTTCTTGCGAGACCAATGCATATTGTGTAATTTGATACGAGCTTCCATTTAATAAATTATAATATTCGTTTCGATACCCGAGTAAATATTTATCTCCGTTGAAAGTTGTTACTCTTTTTTACCAAATGTTTTTTGTTCTTGAAAATGTGAACAAAATCTACGTTCTTTTTTTCTACTCAATATTTTTTCAATAAGAGAGATTGATTGAAAATATAAAAAAACAAACCTAGATCGGCACCAATATCTCCTTTATAGCTCTATTGAATTAAACCGGAAGTAAGTAAAATGAAAATGGTGCGTCAAAATCTTTAAACACTAAATAAGTGATGTAAACGATGTTATTTGGGTACAAAAACGACTTGTTTTTTGCGAGACCAATGCAAATTGTGTAATTTGATACGAGCTTCCATTTCATAAATTATAATATTCGTTTCGCTACCCGAGTAAAAACTTATCTCCGTTGAAAGTTGTTACTCTTTTTTACCAAATGTTTTTTGTTCTTGAAAATGTGAACAAAATCTACGTTCTTTTTTTCTACTCAATATTTTTTCAATAAGAGAGATTGATTGAAAATATAAAAAAACAAACCTAGATCGGCACCAATATCTCCTTTATAGCTCTATTGAATTAAACCGGAAGTAAGTAAAATGAAAATGGTGCGTCAAAATCTTTAAACACTAAATAAGTGATGTAAACGATGTTATTTGGGTACAAAAACGACTTGTTTTTTGCGAGACCAATGCAAATTGTGTAATTTGATACGAGCTTCCATTTCATAAATTATAATATTCGTTTCGCTACCCGAGTAAAAACTTATCTCCGTTGAAAGTTGTTACTCTTTTTTACCAAATGTTTTTTGTTCTTGAAAATGTGAACAAAATCTACGTTCTTTTTTTCTACTCAATATTTTTTCAATAAGAGAGATTGATTGAAAATATAAAAAAACAAACCTAGATCGGCACCAATATCTCCTTTATAGCTCTATTGAATTAAACCGGAAGTAAGTAAAATGAAAATGGTGCGTCAAAAATTTAAACAGTAAATAAGTGATGTAAACGATGTTATTTGGGTACAAAAATGATTTTCCTTTCGAGGAAAATGCATATTGTTTAATTTGATAAGAGCTTTAATTGGATATATTATAATATTCGTTTCGATACCCGAGTAAAAAGTTATCTCCGTTGAAAGTTGTAACTGATATTTACCAATTGTGTTTTTTATTTTGAAAATGTGAACAACATTCATTTTCTTTTTCTCTTCTCTATTTTTTTCAATAAGAGAGATTGATTTAAAATATAAACAAACAAACCTAGGTCGGCACCAATATCTCCTTTATAGCTCTCTTGAATTAAACCGGAAGTAAGTAAAATGAAAATGGTGCGTCAAAATCTTTAAACACTAAATAAGTGATGTAAACGATGTTATTTGGGTACAAAAACGACTTTTTTTTGCGAGACCAATGCAAATTGTGTAATTTGATACGAGCTTCCATTTCATAAATTATAATATTCGTTTCGATACCCGAGTAAAAACTTATCTCCGTTGAAAGTTGTTACTCTTTTTTACCAAATGTTTTTTGTTCTTGAAAATGTGAACAAAATCTACGTTCTTTTTTTCTACTCAATATTTTTTCAATAAGAGAGATTGATATAAAATATAAAAAAACAAACCTAAATCGGCACCAATATCTCCTTTATAGGTCTATTGAATTAAACTGGACATAAGTAAAATGAAAATGGTGCGTCAAAAACTTTAAATACTAAATAAGTGATGTAAACGATGTTATTTATGTACAAAAATGATTTTCCTTTCGAGGAAAATGCATATTGTTTAATTTGATACGAGCTTTAATTTGATATATTATAATATTCGTTTCGATACCCCAGTCAAAAGTTATCTCCGTTTAAAGTTGTAACTCATATTTACCAAATGTGTTTTTGATTTTGCAGATTTTAACAACATTCCCCTTCTTTTCTCTTCTCTATTTTTTTTTGAATAATAGAGATTGATTGAAAATATAAATAAAGAAAACCCTAGGTCGGCACCAATATCTCCTTTATAGCACTCTTGAATTAAACCGGAAGTAAGTAAAATGAAAATGGTGCGTCAAAATATTTAAACACTAAATAAGTGATGTAAACGATGTTATTTGGGTACAAAAACGATTTTTTTCTTGCGAGACCAATGCAAATTGTGTAATTTGATACGAGCTTCCATTTAATAAATTATAATATTCGTTTCGATACCCGAGTAAATATTTATCCCCGTTGAAAGTTGTTACTCTTTTTTACCAAATGTTTTTTGTTCTTGAAAATGTGAACAAAATCTACGTTCTTTTTTTCTACTCAATATTTTTTCAATAAGAGAGATTGATTGAAAATATAAAAAAACAAACCTAGATCGGCACCAATATCTCCTTTATAGCTCTATTGAATTAAACCGGAAGTAAGTAAAATGAAAATGGTGCGTCAAAATCTTTAAACACTAAATAAGTGATGTAAACGATGTTATTTGGGTACAAAAACGACTTGTTTTTTGCGAGACCAATGCAAATTGTGTAATTTGATACGAGCTTCCATTTCATAAATTATAATATTCGTTTCGCTACCCGAGTAAAAACTTATCTCCGTTGAAAGTTGTTACTCTTTTTTACCAAATGTTTTTTGTTCTTGAAAATGTGAACAAAATCTACGTTCTTTTTTTCTACTCAATATTTTTTCAATAAGAGAGATTGATTGAAAATATAAAAAAACAAACCTAGATCGGCACCAATATCTCCTTTATAGCTCTATTGAATTAAACCGGAAGTAAGTAAAATGAAAATGGTGCGTCAAAATCTTTAAACACTAAATAAGTGATGTAAACGATGTTATTTGGGTACAAAAACGACTTGTTTTTTGCGAGACCAATGCAAATTGTGTAATTTGATACGAGCTTCCATTTCATAAATTATAATATTCGTTTCGCTACCCGAGTAAAAACTTATCTCCGTTGAAAGTTGTTACTCTTTTTTACCAAATGTTTTTTGTTCTTGAAAATGTGAACAAAATCTACGTTCTTTTTTTCTACTCAATATTTTTTCAATAAGAGAGATTGATTGAAAATATAAAAAAACAAACCTAGATCGGCACCAATATCTCCTTTATAGCTCTATTGAATTAAACCGGAAGTAAGTAAAATGAAAATGGTGCGTCAAAATCTTTAAACACTAAATAAGTGATGTAAACGATGTTATTTGGGTACAAAAACGACTTGTTTTTTGCGAGACCAATGCAAATTGTGTAATTTGATACGAGCTTCCATTTCATAAATTATAATATTCGTTTCGCTACCCGAGTAAAAACTTATCTCCGTTGAAAGTTGTTACTCTTTTTTACCAAATGTTTTTTGTTCTTGAAAATGTGAACAAAATCTACGTTCTTTTTTTCTACTCAATATTTTTTCAATAAGAGAGATTGATTGAAAATATAAAAAAACAAACCTAGATCGGCACCAATATCTCCTTTATAGCTCTATTGAATTAAACCGGAAGTAAGTAAAATGAAAATGGTGCGTCAAAATCTTTAAACACTAAATAAGTGATGTAAACGATGTTATTTGGGTACAAAAACGACTTGTTTTTTGCGAGACCAATGCAAATTGTGTAATTTGATACGAGCTTCCATTTCATAAATTATAATATTCGTTTCGCTACCCGAGTAAAAACTTATCTCCGTTGAAAGTTGTTACTCTTTTTTACCAAATGTTTTTTGTTCTTGAAAATGTGAACAAAATCTAGGTTCTTTTTTTCTACTCAATATTTTTTCAATAAGAGAGATTGATTGAAAATATAAAAAAACAAACCTAGATCGGCACCAATATCTCCTTTATAGCTCTATTGAATTAAACCGGAAGTAAGTAAAATGAAAATGGTGCGTCAAAAATTTAAACAGTAAATAAGTGATGTAAACGATGTTATTTGGGTACAAAAATGATTTTCCTTTCGAGGAAAATGCATATTGTTTAATTTGATAAGAGCTTTAATTGGATATATTATAATATTCGTTTCGATACCCGAGTAAAAAGTTATCTCCGTTGAAAGTTGTAACTGATATTTACCAATTGTGTTTTTTATTTTGAAAATGTGAACAACATTCATTTTCTTTTTCTCTTCTCTATTTTTTTCAATAAGAGAGATTGATTGAAAATATAAACAAACAAACCTAGGTCGGCACCAATATCTCCTTTATAGCTCTCTTGAATTAAACCGGTAGTAAGTAAAATGAAAATGGTGGGTCAAAATCTTTAAACACTAAATAAGTGATGTAAACGATGTTATTTGGGTACAAAAACGACTTTTTTTTGCGAGACCAATGCAAATTGTGTAATTTGATACGAGCTTCCATTTCATAAATTATAATATTCGTTTCGATACCCGAGTAAAAACTTATCTCCGTTGAAAGTTGTTACTCTTTTTTACCAAATGTTTTTTGTTCTTGAAAATGTGAACAAAATCTACGTTCTTTTTTTCTACTCAATATTTTTTCAATAAGAGAGATTGATATAAAATATAAAAAAACAAACCTAAATCGGCACCAATATCTCCTTTATAGGTCTATTGAATTAAACTGGACATAAGTAAAATGAAAATGGTGCGTCAAAAACTTTAAATACAAAAAAAGTGATGTAAACGATGTTATTTATGTACAAAAATGATTTTCCTTTCGAGGAAAATGCATATTGTTTAATTTGATACGAGCTTTAATTTGATATATTATAATATTCGTTTCGATACCCCAGTCAAAAGTTATCTCCGTTTAAAGTTGTAACTCATATTTACCAAATGTGTTTTTGATTTTGCAGATTTTAACAACATTCCCCTTCTTTTCTCTTCTCTATTTTTTTTTGAATAATAGAGATTGATTGAAAATATAAATAAAGAAAACCCTAGGTCGGCACCAATATCTCCTTTATAGCACTCTTGAATTAAACCGGAAGTAAGTAAAATGAAAATGGTGCGTCAAAATATTTAAACACTAAATAAGTGATGTAAACGATGTTATTTGGGTACAAAAACGATTTTTTTCTTGCGAGACCAATGCATATTGTGTAATTTGATACGAGCTTCCATTTAATAAATTATAATATTCGTTTCGATACCCGAGTAAATATTTATCTCCGTTGAAAGTTGTTACTCTTTTTTACCAAATGTTTTTTGTTCTTGAAAATGTGAACAAAATCTACGTTCTTTTTTTCTACTCAATATTTTTTCAATAAGAGAGATTGATTGAAAATATAAAAAAACAAACCTAGATCGGCACCAATATCTCCTTTATAGCTCTATTGAATTAAACCGGAAGTAAGTAAAATGAAAATGGTGCGTCAAAATCTTTAAACACTAAATAAGTGATGTAAACGATGTTATTTGGGTACAAAAACGACTTGTTTTTTGCGAGACCAATGCAAATTGTGTAATTTGATACGAGCTTCCATTTCATAAATTATAATATTCGTTTCGCTACCCGAGTAAAAACTTATCTCCGTTGAAAGTTGTTACTCTTTTTTACCAAATGTTTTTTGTTCTTGAAAATGTGAACAAAATCTAGGTTCTTTTTTTCTACTCAATATTTTTTCAATAAGAGAGATTGATTGAAAATATAAAAAAACAAACCTAGATCGGCACCAATATCTCCTTTATAGCTCTATTGAATTAAACCGGAAGTAAGTAAAATGAAAATGGTGCGTCAAAAATGTAAACAGTAAATAAGTGATTTAAACGATGTTATTTGGGTACAAAAATGATTTTCCTTTCGAGGAAAATGCATATTGTTTAATTTGATAAGAGCTTTAATTGGATATATTATAATATTCGTTTCGATACCCGAGTCAAAAGTTATCTCCGTTGAAAGTTGTAACTGATATTTACCAATTGTGTTTTTTATTTTGAAAATGTGAACAACATTCATTTTCTTTTTCTCTTCTCTATTTTTTTCAAAAAGAGAGATTGATTGAAAATATAAACAAACAAACCTAGGTCGGCACCAATATCTCCTTTATAGCTCTCTTGAATTAAACCGGAAGTAAGTAAAATGAAAATGGTGCGTCAAAATCTTTAAACACTAAATAAGTGATGTAAACGATGTTATTTGGGTACAAAAACGACTTTTTTTTGCGAGACCAATGCAAATTGTGTAATTTGATACGAGCTTCCATTTCATAAATTATAATATTCGTTTCGATACCCGAGTAAAAACTTATCTCCGTTGAAAGTTGTTACTCTTTTTTACCAAATGTTTTTTGTTCTTGAAAATGTGAACAAAATCTACGTTCTTTTTTTCTACTCAATATTTTTTCAATAAGAGAGATTGATATAAAATATAAAAAAACAAACCTAAATCGGCACCAATATCTCCTTTATAGGTCTATTGAATTAAACTGGACATAAGTAAAATGAAAATGGTGCGTCAAAAACTTTAAATACTAAATAAGTGATGTAAACGATGTTATTTATGTACAAAAATGATTTTCCTTTCGAGGAAAATGCATATTGTTTAATTTGATACGAGCTTTAATTTGATATATTATAATATTCGTTTCGATACCCCAGTCAAAAGTTATCTCCGTTTAAAGTTGTAACTCATATTTACCAAATGTGTTTTTGATTTTGCAGATTTTAACAACATTCCCCTTCTTTTCTCTTCTCTATTTTTTTTTGAATAATAGAGATTGATTGAAAATATAAATAAAGAAAACCCTAGGTCGGCACCAATATCTCCTTTATAGCACTCTTGAATTAAACCGGAAGTAAGTAAAATGAAAATGGTGCGTCAAAATATTTAAACACTAAATAAGTGATGTAAACGATGTTATTTGGGTACAAAAACGATTTTTTTCTTGCGAGACCAATGCAAATTGTGTAATTTGATACGAGCTTCCATTTAATAAATTATAATATTCGTTTCGATACCCGAGTAAATATTTATCTCCGTTGAAAGTTGTTACTCTTTTTTACCAAATGTTTTTTGTTCTTGAAAATGTGAACAAAATCTACGTTCTTTTTTTCTACTCAATATTTTTTCAATAAGAGAGATTGATTGAAAATATAAAAAAACAAACCTAGATCGGCACCAATATCTCCTTTATAGCTCTATTGAATTAAACCGGAAGTAAGTAAAATGAAAATGGTGCGTCAAAATCTTTAAACACTAAATAAGTGATGTAAACGATGTTATTTGGGTACAAAAACGACTTGTTTTTTGCGAGACCAATGCAAATTGTGTAATTTGATACGAGCTTCCATTTCATAAATTATAATATTCGTTTCGCTACCCGAGTAAAAACTTATCTCCGTTGAAAGTTGTTACTCTTTTTTACCAAATGTTTTTTGTTCTTGAAAATGTGAACAAAATCTACGTTCTTTTTTTCTACTCAATATTTTTTCAATAAGAGAGATTGATTGAAAATATAAAAAAACAAACCTAGATCGGCACCAATATCTCCTTTATAGCTCTATTGAATTAAACCGGAAGTAAGTAAAATGAAAATGGTGCGTCAAAATCTTTAAACACTAAATAAGTGATGTAAACGATGTTATTTGGGTACAAAAACGACTTGTTTTTTGCGAGACCAATGCAAATTGTGTAATTTGATACGAGCTTCCATTTCATAAATTATAATATTCGTTTCGC
This sequence comes from Hippophae tibetana, assembly GCA_037013495.1. Lineage (NCBI taxonomy): Eukaryota > Viridiplantae > Streptophyta > Magnoliopsida > Rosales > Elaeagnaceae > Hippophae > Hippophae tibetana. Next base: position 5,871,421 of record CM072808.1, on the reverse strand, counting down.
TACCCGAGTAAAAACTTATCTCCGTTGAAAGTTGTTACTCTTTTTTACCAAATGTTTTTTGTTCTTGAAAATGTGAACAAAATCTACGTTCTTTTTTTCTACTCAATATTTTTTCAATAAGAGAGATTGATTGAAAATATAAAAAAACAAACCTAGATCGGCACCAATATCTCCTTTATAGCTCTATTGAATTAAACCGGAAGTAAGTAAAATGAAAATGGTGCGTCAAAATCTTTAAACACTAAATAAGTGATGTAAACGATGTTATTTGGGTACAAAAACGACTTGTTTTTTGCGAGACCAATGCAAATTGTGTAATTTGATACGAGCTTCCATTTCATAAATTATAATATTCGTTTCGCTACCCGAGTAAAAACTTATCTCCGTTGAAAGTTGTTACTCTTTTTTACCAAATGTTTTTTGTTCTTGAAAATGTGAACAAAATCTAGGTTCTTTTTTTCTACTCAATATTTTTTCAATAAGAGAGATTGATTGAAAATATAAAAAAACAAACCTAGATCGGCACCAATATCTCCTTTATAGCTCTATTGAATTAAACCGGAAGTAAGTAAAATGAAAATGGTGCGTCAAAAATTTAAACAGTAAATAAGTGATGTAAACGATGTTATTTGGGTACAAAAATGATTTTCCTTTCGAGGAAAATGCATATTGTTTAATTTGATAAGAGCTTTAATTGGATATATTATAATATTCGTTTCGATACCCGAGTAAAAAGTTATCTCCGTTGAAAGTTGTAACTGATATTTACCAATTGTGTTTTTTATTTTGAAAATGTGAACAACATTCATTTTCTTTTTCTCTTCTCTATTTTTTTCAATAAGAGAGATTGATTGAAAATATAAACAAACAAACCTAGGTCGGCACCAATATCTCCTTTATAGCTCTCTTGAATTAAACCGGTAGTAAGTAAAATGAAAATGGTGCGTCAAAATCTTTAAACACTAAATAAGTGATGTAAACGATGTTATTTGGGTACAAAAACGACTTTTTTTTGCGAGACCAATGCAAATTGTGTAATTTGATACGAGCTTCCATTTCATAAATTATAATATTCGTTTCGATACCCGAGTAAAAACTTATCTCCGTTGAAAGTTGTTACTCTTTTTTACCAAATGTTTTTTGTTCTTGAAAATGTGAACAAAATCTACGTTCTTTTTTTCTACTCAATATTTTTTCAATAAGAGAGATTGATATAAAATATAAAAAAACAAACCTAAATCGGCACCAATATCTCCTTTATAGGTCTATTGAATTAAACTGGACATAAGTAAAATGAAAATGGTGCGTCAAAAACTTTAAATACAAAAAAAGTGATGTAAACGATGTTATTTATGTACAAAAATGATTTTCCTTTCGAGGAAAATGCATATTGTTTAATTTGATACGAGCTTTAATTTGATATATTATAATATTCGTTTCGATACCCCAGTCAAAAGTTATCTCCGTTTAAAGTTGTAACTCATATTTACCAAATGTGTTTTTGATTTTGCAGATTTTAACAACATTCCCCTTCTTTTCTCTTCTCTATTTTTTTTTGAATAATAGAGATTGATTGAAAATATAAATAAAGAAAACCCTAGGTCGGCACCAATATCTCCTTTATAGCACTCTTGAATTAAACCGGAAGTAAGTAAAATGAAAATGGTGCGTCAAAATATTTAAACACTAAATAAGTGATGTAAACGATGTTATTTGGGTACAAAAACGATTTTTTTCTTGCGAGACCAATGCATATTGTGTAATTTGATACGAGCTTCCATTTAATAAATTATAATATTCGTTTCGATACCCGAGTAAATATTTATCTCCGTTGAAAGTTGTTACTCTTTTTTACCAAATGTTTTTTGTTCTTGAAAATGTGAACAAAATCTACGTTCTTTTTTTCTACTCAATATTTTTTCAATAAGAGAGATTGATTGAAAATATAAAAAAACAAACCTAGATCGGCACCAATATCTCCTTTATAGCTCTATTGAATTAAACCGGAAGTAAGTAAAATGAAAATGGTGCGTCAAAATCTTTAAACACTAAATAAGTGATGTAAACGATGTTATTTGGGTACAAAAACGACTTGTTTTTTGCGAGACCAATGCAAATTGTGTAATTTGATACGAGCTTCCATTTCATAAATTATAATATTCGTTTCGCTACCCGAGTAAAAACTTATCTCCGTTGAAAGTTGTTACTCTTTTTTACCAAATGTTTTTTGTTCTTGAAAATGTGAACAAAATCTAGGTTCTTTTTTTCTACTCAATATTTTTTCAATAAGAGAGATTGATTGAAAATATAAAAAAACAAACCTAGATCGGCACCAATATCTCCTTTATAGCTCTATTGAATTAAACCGGAAGTAAGTAAAATGAAAATGGTGCGTCAAAAATGTAAACAGTAAATAAGTGATTTAAACGATGTTATTTGGGTACAAAAATGATTTTCCTTTCGAGGAAAATGCATATTGTTTAATTTGATAAGAGCTTTAATTGGATATATTATAATATTCGTTTCGATACCCGAGTCAAAAGTTATCTCCGTTGAAAGTTGTAACTGATATTTACCAATTGTGTTTTTTATTTTGAAAATGTGAACAACATTCATTTTCTTTTTCTCTTCTCTATTTTTTTCAAAAAGAGAGATTGATTGAAAATATAAACAAACAAACCTAGGTCGGCACCAATATCTCCTTTATAGCTCTCTTGAATTAAACCGGAAGTAAGTAAAATGAAAATGGTGCGTCAAAATCTTTAAACACTAAATAAGTGATGTAAACGATGTTATTTGGGTACAAAAACGACTTTTTTTTGCGAGACCAATGCAAATTGTGTAATTTGATACGAGCTTCCATTTCATAAATTATAATATTCGTTTCGATACCCGAGTAAAAACTTATCTCCGTTGAAAGTTGTTACTCTTTTTTACCAAATGTTTTTTGTTCTTGAAAATGTGAACAAAATCTACGTTCTTTTTTTCTACTCAATATTTTTTCAATAAGAGAGATTGATATAAAATATAAAAAAACAAACCTAAATCGGCACCAATATCTCCTTTATAGGTCTATTGAATTAAACTGGACGTAAGTAAAATGAAAATGGTGCGTCAAAAACTTTAAATACTAAATAAGTGATGCAAAACGATGTTATTTATGTACAAAAATGATTTTCCTTTCGAGGAAAATGCATATTGTTTAATTTGATACGAGCTTTAATTTGATATATTATAATATTCGTTTCGATACCCCAGTCAAAAGTTATCTTCGTTTAAAGTTGTAACTCATATTTACTAAATGTGTTTTTGATTTTGCAGATTTTAACAACATTCCCCTTCTTTTCTCTTCTCTATTTTTTTTTGAATAATAGAGATTGATTGAAAATATAAATAAAGAAAACCCTAGGTCGGCACCAATATCTCCTTTATAGCACTCTTGAATTAAACCGGAAGTAAGTAAAATGAAAATGGTGCGTCAAAATCTTTAAACACTAAATAAATGATGTAAACGATGTTTATTTGGGTACAAAAACGATTTTTTTCTTGCGTGACCAATGCATATTGTGTAATTTGATACGAGCATCCATTTAATAAATTATAAAATTCGTTTCGATACCTGAGTAAAACGTTATCTCCGTTGAAAGTTGTTACTCTTATTTACCAAATGTTTTTTTGTTTTTGAAAATGTTAACGACATCTCCGTTCTTTTTTTCTACTCAATATTTTTTCAATAAGAGAGATTGATAGATAATATAAAAAAAACAAACCTAGATCGGCACCAATATCTCCTTTATAGCTCTATTGAATTAAACCAGACGTAAGTAAAATGAAAATAGTGGGTCAAAAACTTTAAACAGTAAATAAGTGATGTAAACGATGTTATTTATGTACAAAAATGATTTTCCTTTCGAGGAAAATGCATATTGTTTAATTTTGATACGAGCATTAATTTGATTTATTATAATATTCGTTTCGATACCCCAGTCAAAAGTCATCTCCGTTGAAAGTTGTAACTCATATTTACCAAATGTGTTTTCTATTTTGAAAATGTGAACCACATTCATTTTCTTTTTTCTCTTCTCTATTTTTTTCAATAAGAGAGATTCATTGAAAATATAAATAAACAAACCTAGGTCGGCTCCAATATCTCCTTTATAGCTCTATTGAATTAAACCTGAAGTAAGTAAAATGAAAATGCTGCTTAAAAAACTTTAAACACTAAATAAATGATGTAAACGATGTTATTTGGGGACAAAAACGATTTTTTTCTTGCGTGACCAATGCATATTGTGTAATTTGATACGAGCATCCATTTAATAAATTATAAAATTCGTTTCGATACCCGAGTAAAACGTTATCTCCGTTGAAAGTTGTTATTCTTATTTACCAAATGTTTTTTTGTTTTTCAAAATGTGAACAACATCTCCCTTCTTTTTTTCTACTCAATATTTTTTCAATAACAGAGATTGATTGAAAATATAAAAAAACAAACCTAGATCGGCACCAATATCTCCTTTATAGCTCTATTGAATTAAACCTGAAGTAAGTAAAATGAAAATGCTGCGTCGAAAACTTTAAACACTAAATAAGTGATGTAAACGATGTTATTTGGGTACAAAAACGATTTTTTTCTTGTGAGACCAATACATATTGTGTAATTTGATATGAGATTCCATTTAATAAATTATAATAGTAATTTCGATACCCTGAGTAAAAAGATATCTCCGTTGAAAGTTGTTACTCTTATTTACCAAATGTTTTTTTTGTTTTTGAAAATGTGAACCAAATCTCCGTTCTTTTTTTCTACTCAATATTTTTTCAATAAGAGAGATTGATTGAAAATATAAAAAACAAACCTTGATCGGCACCAATATCTCCTTTATAGCTCTATTGAATTAAGCCGGAAGTAAGTAAAATGAAAATGGTACGTCAAAAACTTTAAGCAGTAAATAAGTGATGTAAACGATGTTATTTGGGTACAAAAATGATTTTCCTTTCGAGGAAAATGCATATTGTTTAATTTGATAAGAGCTTTAATTTGATATAATATAATATTCGTTTCGATACCCAAGTCAAAAGTTATCTCCGTAGAATGTTGTAACTCATATTTACCAATTAAGTTTTTGATTTTGAAAATGTGCACAACATTCATTTTCTTTTTCTCTTCTCTATTTTTTTCAATAAGAGAGATTCATTGAAAATATAAACAAACAAACCTAGGTCGGCACCAATATCTCCTTTATAGCTATCTTGAATTAAACCGGAAGTAAGTAAAATGAAAATGGTGCGTCAAAATCTTTAAACACTAAATAAGTGATGTAAACGATGTTATTTGGGTACAAAAACGATTTTTTTCTTGTGAGACCAATACATATTGTGTAATTTGATATGAGTTTCCATTTAATAAATTATAATAATCGTTTCGATACCCCGAGTAAAAAGATATCTCCGTTGAAAGTTGTTACTCTTATTTACCAAATGTTTTTTTGTTTTTGAAAATGTGAACAAAATCTCCGTTCTTTTTTTCTACTCAATATTTTTTCAATAAGAGAGATTGATTGAAAATATAAAAAACAAACCTTGATCGGCACCAATATCTCCTTTATAGCTCTATTGAATTAAGCCGGAAGTAAGTAAAATGAAAATGGTACGTCAAAAACTTTAAGCAGTAAATAAGTGATGTAAACGATGTTATTTGGGTACAAAAATGATTTTCCTTTCGAGGAAAATGCATATTGTTTAATTTGATTAGAGCTTTAATTTGATATAATATAATATTCGTTTCGATACCCAAGTCAAAAGTTATCTCCGTTGAATGTTGTAACTCATATTTACCAATTAAGTTTTTGATTTTGAAAATGTGCACAACATTCATTTTCTTTTTCTCTTCTCTATTTTTTTCAATAAGAGAGATTCATTGAAAATATAAACAAACAAACCTACGTCGGCACCAATATCTCCTTTATAGCTATCTTGAATTAAACCGGAAGTAAGTAAAATAAAATGGTGCGTCAAAATCTTTAAACACTAAATAAGTGATGTAAACGATGTTATTTGGGTACAAAAACGATTTTTTTCTTGTGAGACCAATACATATTGTGTAATTTGATATGAGTTTCCATTTAATAAATTATAATAATCGTTTCGATACCCCGAGTAAAAAGATATCTCCGTTGAAAGTTGTTACTCTTATTTACCAAATGTTTTTTTGTTTTTGAAAATGTGAACAAAATCTCCGTTCTTTTTTTCTACTCAATATTTTTTCAATAAGAGAGATTGATTGAAAATATAAAAAACAAACCTTGATCGGCACCAATATCTAATTTATAGCTCTATTGAATTAAGCTGGAAGTAAGTAAAATGAAAATGGTACGTCAAAAACTTTAAGCAGTAAATAAGTGATGTAAACGATGTTATTTGGGTACAAAAATGATTTTCCTTTCGAGGAAAATGCATATTGTTTAATTTGATACGAGCTTTAATTTGATATATTATAATAATCGTTTCGATACCTCAGTCAAAATTTATCTCCGTTGAAAGTTGTAACTCATATTTACCAAATTTGTTTTCTATTTTGAAAATGTGAACCACATTCATTTCCTTTTTCTCTTCCCTATTTTTTTCAATAAGAGAGATTGATTGAAAATATAAACAAACAAACCTAGGTCGGCACCAATATCTCCTTTATAGCTCTCTTGAATTAAACCAGAAGTAATTAAAATGAAAATGGTGCGTCAAAATCTTTAAACACTAAATAAGTGATGTAAACGATGTTATTTGGGTACAAAAACGATTTTTTTCTTGTGAGACCAATACATATTGTGTAATTTGATAGGAGATTCCATTTAATAAATTATAATAGTCGTTTTGATACCCCGAGTAAAAAGATATCTCCGTTGAAAGTTGTTACTCTTATTTACCAAATGTTTTTTTGTTTTTGAAAATGTGAACAAAATCTCCGTTTTTTTTTTCTACTCAATATTTTTTCAATAAGAGAGATTGGTTGAAAATATAAAAAACAAACCTTGATCGGCACCAATATCTCCTTTATAGCTCTATTGAATTAAGCCGGAAGTAAGTAAAATGAAAATGGTACGTCAAAAACTTTAAGCAGTAAATAAGTTATGTAAACGATGTTATTTGGGTACAAAAATGATTTTCCTTTCGAGGAAAATGGATATTGTTTAATTTGATACGAGCTTTAATTTGATATATTATAATAATCGTTTCGATACCTCAGTCAAGATTTATCTCCGTTGAAAGTTGTTACTCTTATTTACCAAATGTTTTTTTGTTTTTGAAAATGTGAACAAAATCTCCGTTCTTTTTTTATACTCAATATTTTTTCAATAAGAGAGATTGATTGAAAATATAAAAAACACACTTGATCGGCACCAATATCTCCTTTATAGCTCTATTGAATTAAACCTAAAGTAAGTAAAATGAAAATGCTGCGTCAAAACTTTAAACACTAATTAAATGATGTAAACAATGTTATTTGGGTACAAAAACGACTTTTTTCTTGCCAGACCAATGCATATTGTGTAATTTGATACGAGCTTCCATTTCATAAATTATAATATTCGTTTCGATACCCGAGTAAAAAGTTATCTCTGTTGAAAGTTGTTACTCTTTTTTACCAAATGTTTTTTGTTCTTGAAATGTGAACAAAATCTACGTTCTTTTTTTCTACTCAATATTTTTTCAATAAGAGAGATTGATTGAAAATATAAAAAAACAAACCTAGATCTGCACCAATATCTCCTTTATAGCTCTATTTAATTAAACCGGAAATAAGTAAAATGAAAATGGTGCGTCAAAATCTTTAAACACTAAATAAATGATGTAAACGATGTTATTTGGGTACAAAAACGATTTTTTTCTTGCATGACCAATGCATATTGTGTAATTTGATACGAGCATCCATTTAATAAATTATAAAATTTGTTTCGATACCCGAGTAAAACGTTATCTCCGTTGAAAGTTGTTACTCTTTTTTACCAAATGTTTTTTTGTTTTTGAAAATGTGAACAAAATCTCCGTTCTTTTTTTCTACTCAATATTTTTTCAATAAGAGAGATTGATTGAAAATATAAAAAACAGACCTTGATCGGCACCAATATCTCCTTTATAGCTCTATTCAATTAAACCGAAAGTAAGTAAAATGAAAATGGTGAGTCAAAAACATTAAATAGTAAATAAGTGATGTAAACGATGTTATTTGGGTACAAAAAAGATTTTCCTATCGAGGAAAATGCATATTTTTTAATTTGATATGAGCTTTAATTTGAAATATTATAATAATAGTTTCGATACCTCAGTCAAAATTTATCTCCGTTGAAAGTTGTAACTCATATTTACCAAATGTGTTTTCTATTTTGAAAATGTGAACCACATTCATTTTCTTTTTCTCTTCTCTATTTTTTTCAATAAGAGAGATTTATTAAAAATATAAATAAACAAACCTAGGTCGGCACCAATATCTCCTTTATAGCTCTATTGAATTAAACCTAAAGTAAGTAAAATGAAAATGCTGCGTCAAAAACTAAAAACAGTAAATAAGTGATGTAAACGATGTTATTTGGGTACAAAAACGACTTTTTTGTTGCGAGACCAATGACTAGTGTGTAATTTGATACGAGCTTCCATTTCATAAATTATAATATTCGTTTCGATACCCGAGTAAAAAGTTATCTCCGTTGAAAGTTGTTACTCTTATTTACCAAATGTTTTTTTGTTTTTGAAAATGTGAACAAAATCTTCGTTCTTTTTTTCTACTCAATATTTTTTCAATAAGAGAGATTGATTGAAAATATAAAAAACAAACATTGATCGGCACCAATATCTCCTTTATAGCTCTATTGAATTAAGAAGGAAGTAAGTAAAATGAAAATGTTGCGTCAAAAACTTTAAACACTAATTAAATGACGTAAACAATGTTATTTGGGTACAAAAACGACTTTTTTCTTGCGAGACCAATGCATATTGTGTAATTTGATACGAGCTTCCATTTCATAAATTATAATATTCTTATCGATACCCGAGTAAAAAGTTATCTCCGTTGAAAGTTGTTAACCTTATTTACCAAATGTTTTTTTGTTTTTGAAAATTTGAACAAAATCTCCGTTCTTTTTTTCTACACAATATTTTTTCAATAAGAGAGATTGATTGAAAATATAAAGAAACAAACCTAGATCGGCACCAATATCTCCTTTATAGCTCTATTTAATTAAACCGGAAGTAAGTAAAATGAAGATGGTGCGTCAAAATCTTTAAACACTAAATAAATGATGTAAACGATGTTATTTGGGTACAAAAACGATTTTTTTCTTGCGTGACCAATGCATATTGTGTAATTTGATACGAGCATCCATTTAATAAATTATAAAATTCGTTTCTATACCCGAGTAAAACGTTATCTCCGTTGAAAGTTGTTACTCTTATTTACCAAATGTTTTTTTGTTTTTGAAAATGTTAACGACATCTCCGTTCTTTATTTCTACTCAATATTTTTTCAATAAGAGAGATTGATTGAAAATATAAAAAAACAAACCTAGATCGGCACCAATATCTTCTTTATAGCTCTATTGAATTAAACCAGACGTAAGTAAAATGAAAATAGTGGGTCAAAAACTTTAAACAGTAAATAAGTGATGTAAACGATGTTATTTATGTACAAAAATGATTTTCCTTTCGAGGAAAATGCATATTGTTTAATTTGATACGAGCATTAATTTGATATAGTATAATATTCGTTTCGATACCCCAGTAAAGAGTTATCTCCGTTAAAAGTTGTAACTCATATTTACCAAATGTGTTTTCTATTTTGAAAATGTGAACCACATTCATTTTCTTTTTTCTCTTCTCTATTTTTTTCAATAAGAGAGATTCATTGAAAATATAAATAAACAAACCTAGGTCGGCACCAATATCTCCTTTATAGCTCTATTGAATTAAACCTGAAGTAAGTAAAATGAAAATGCTGCGTAAAAAACTTTAAACACTAAATAAATGATGTAAACGATGTTATTTGGGTACAAAAACGATTTTTTTCTTGCGTGACCAATGCATATTGTGTAATTTGATACGAGCATCCATTTAATAAATTATAAAATTCGTTTCGATACCCGAGTAAAACGTTATCTCTGTTGAAAGTTGTTACTCTTATTTACCAAATGTTTTTTTGTTTTTGAAAATGTTAACGACATCTCCATTCTTTTTTTCTACTCAATATTTTTTCAATAAGAGAGATTGATTGAAAATATAAAAAAACAAACCTAGATCGGCACCAATATCTCCTTCATAGCTCTATTGAATTAAACCTGAAGTAAGTAAAATGAAAATGCTGCGTCAAAAACTTTAAACACTAATTAAATGATGTAAACAATGTTATTTGGGTACAAAAACGATTTTTTTCTTGTGAGACCAATGCATATTGGGTAATTTGATACGAGCTTCCATTTCATATATTATAATATTCGTTTCAATACCCGAGTAAAAAGTTATCTCCGTTGAAAGTTGTTACTCTTATTTACCAAATGTTTTTTTGTTTTTGAAAATTTGAACAACATCTCCGTTCTTTTTTTCTGCACAATTGAATTAAACCGGACGTAAGTAAAATGAAAATGGTGCGTCAAAAAATTTAAATAGTAAATAAGTTATGTAAACGATGTTATTTGGGTACAAAAATGATTTTCCTTTCGAGGAAAATGCATATTGTTTAATTTGATACGAGCTTTAATTTGATATATTATAATATTCGTTTCAATACCCCAGTCAAAAGTCATCTCCATTGAAAGTTGTAACTCAATTTACCAAATGTGTTTTTGATTTTGAAAATGTGAAAAACATTCATTTTCTTTTTTCTCTTCTCTATTTTTTTCAATAAGGGAGATTCATTGAAAATATAAATAAACAAACCTAGGTCGGCACCAATATCTCCTTTATAGCTTTATTGAATTAAACTTGAATTAAGTAAAATGAAAATGCTGCGTAAAAATCTTTAAACACTAAATAAATGATGTAAACGATGTTATTTAGGTACAAAAACGATTTTTTTCTTGCGTGAAAAATGCATATTGTGTAATTTGATACGAGCATCCAATTAATAAATTATAAAATTCATTTCGATACCCGAGTAAAACGTTATCTCCGTTGAAAGTTGTTACACTTATTTACCAAATGTTTTTTGGTTTTTCAAAATGTGAACAACATCTCCGTTCTTTTTTTCTACTCAATATTTTTTCAATAAGAGGGATTGATTGAAAATATAAAAAAACAAACCTAGATCGGCACCAATATCTCCTTTATAGCTCTATTGAATTAAACCGGAAGTAAGTAAAATGAAAATGGTGCGTCAAAAATTTAAACAGTAAATAAGTGATGTAAACGATGTTATTTGGGTACAAAAATGATTTTCCTTTCGAGGAAAATGCATATTGTTTAATTTGATAAGAGCTTTAATTGGATATATTATAATATTTGTTTCGATACCCGAGTCAAAAGTTATCTCCGTTGAAAGTTGTAACTGATATTTACCAATTGTGTTTTTTATTTTGAAAATGTGAACAACATTCATTTTCTTTTTCTCTTCTCTATTTTTTTCAATAAGAGAGATTGATTGAAAATATAAACAAACAAACCTAGGTTAGCACCAATATCTCCTTTATAGCTCTCTTGAATTAAACCGGAAGTAAGTAAAATGAAAATGCTGCGTAAAAAACTTTAAACACTAAATAAATGATGTAAACGATGTTATTTGGGTACAAAAACGATTTTTTTCTTGCGTGACCAATGCATATTGTGTAATTTGATACGAGCATCCATTTAATAAATTATAAAATTCGTTTCGATACCCGAGTAAAACGTTATCTCTGTTGAAAGTTGTTACTCTTATTTACCAAATGTTTTTTTGTTTTTGAAAATGTTAACGACATCTCCATTCTTTTTTTCTACTCAATATTTTTTCAATAAGAGAGATTGATTGAAAATATAAAAAAACAAACCTAGATCGGCACCAATATCTCCTTTATAGCTCTATTGAATTAAACCTGAAGTAAGTAAAATGAAAATGCTGCGTCAAAAACTTTAAACACTAATTAAATGATGTAAACAATGTTATTTGGGTACAAAAACGATTTTTTTCTTGTGAGACCAATGCATATTGGGTAATTTGATACGAGCTTCCATTTCATATATTATAATATTCGTTTCAATACCCGAGTAAAAAGTTATCTCCGTTGAAAGTTGTTACTCTTATTTACCAAATGTTTTTTTGTTTTTGAAAATTTGAACAACATCTCCGTTCTTTTTTTCTGCACAATTGAATTAAACCGGACGTAAGTAAAATGAAAATGGTGCGTCAAAAAATTTAAATAGTAAATAAGTTATATAAACGATGTTATTTGGGTACAAAAATGATTTTCCTTTCGAGGAAAATGCATATTGTTTAATTTGATACGAGCTTTAATTTGATATATTATAATATTCGTTTCAATACCCCAGTCAAAAGTCATCTCCATTGAAAGTTGTAACTCAATTTACCAAATGTGTTTTTGATTTTGAAAATGTGAAAAACATTCATTTTCTTTTTTCTCTTCTCTATTTTTTTCAATAAGAGAGATTCATTGAAAATATAAATAAACAAACCTAGATCGGCACCAATATCTCCTTTATAGCTTTATTGAATTAAACTTGAATTAAGTAAAATTAAAATGCTGCGTAAAAATCATTAAACACTAAATAAATGATGTAAACGATGTTATTTAGGTACAAAAACGATTTTTTTCTTGCGTGAAAAATGCATATTGTGTAATTTGATACGAGCATCCAATTAATAAATTATAAAATTCATTTCGATACCCGAGTAAAACGTTATCTCCGTTGAAAGTTGTTACACTTATTTACCAAATGTTTTTTTGTTTTTCAAAATGTGAACAACATCTCCGTTCTTTTTTTCTACTCAATATTTTTTCAATAAGAGGGATTGATTGAAAATATAAAAAAACAAACCTAGATCGGCACCAATATCTCCTTTATAGCTCTATTGAATTAAACCGGAAGTAAGTAAAATGAAAATGGTGCGTCAAAAATTTAAACAGTAAATAAGTGATGTAAACGATGTTATTTGGGTACAAAAATGATTTTCCTTTCGAGGAAAATGCATATTGTTTAATTTGATAAGAGCTTTAATTGGATATATTATAATATTTGTTTCGATACCCGAGTCAAAAGTTATCTCCGTTGAAAGTTGTAACTGATATTTACCAATTGTGTTTTTTATTTTGAAAATGTGAACAACATTCATTTTCTTTTTCGCTTCTCTATTTTTTTCAATAAGAGAGATTGATTGAAAATATAAACAAACAAACCTAGGTCAGCACCAATATCTCCTTTATAGCTCTCTTGAATTAAACCGGAAGTAAGTAAAATGAAAATGGTGCGTCAAAATCTTTAAACACTAAATAAGTGATGTAAACGATGTTATTTGGGTACAAAAACGACTTGTTTTTTGCGAGACCAATGCAAATTGTGTAATTTGATACGAGCTTCCATTTCATAAATTATAATATTCGTTTCGCTACCCGAGTAAAAACTTATCTCCGTTGAAAGTTGTTACTCTTTTTTACCAAATGTTTTTTGTTCTTGAAAATGTGAACAAAATCTACGTTCTTTTTTTATACTCAATATTTTTTCAATAAGAGAGATTGATTGAAAATATAAAAAAACCAACCTAGATCGGCACCAATATCTCCTTTATAGCTCTATTGAATTAAACCGGAAGTAAGTAAAATGAAAATGGTGCGTCAAAAAAATTTAAACAGTAAATAAGTGATGTAAACGATGTTATTTGGGTACAAAAATGATTTTCCTTTCGAGGAAAATGCATATTGTTTAATTTGATAATAGCTTTAATTGGATATATTATAATATTCGTTTCGATACCCGAGTAAAAAGTTATCTCCGTTGAAAGTTGTAACTGATATTTACCAATTGTGTTTTTTATTTTGAAAATGTGAACAACATTCATTTTCTTTTTCTCTTCTCTATTTTTTTCAATAAGAGAGATTGATTGAAAATATAAACAAACAAACCTAGGTCGGCACCAATATCTCCTTTATAGCTCTCTTGAATTAAACCGGAAGTAAGTAAAATGAAAATGGTGCGTCAAAATCTTTAAACACTAAATAAGTGATGTAAACGATGTTATTTGGGTACAAAAACGACTTTTTTTTGCGAGACCAATGCAAATTGTGTAATTTGATACGAGCTTCCATTTCATAAATTATAATATTCGTTTCGATACCCGAGTAAAAAGTTATCTCCGTTGAAAGTTGTTACTCTTATTTACCAAATGTTTTTTTGTTTTTGAAAATGTGAACAAAATCTTCGTTCTTTTTTTCTACTCAATATTTTTTCAATAAGAGAGATTGATTGAAAATATAAAAAACAAACATTGATCGGCACCAATATCTCCTTTATAGCTCTATTGAATTAAGAAGGAAGTAAGTAAAATGAAAATGTTGCGTCAAAAACTTTAAACACTAATTAAATGACGTAAACAATGTTATTTGGGTACAAAAACGACTTTTTTCTTGCGAGACCAATGCATATTGTGTAATTTGATACGAGCTTCCATTTCATAAATTATAATATTCTTATCGATACCCGAGTAAAAAGTTATCTCCGTTGAAAGTTGTTAACCTTATTTACCAAATGTTTTTTTGTTTTTGAAAATTTGAACAAAATCTCCGTTCTTTTTTTCTACACAATATTTTTTCAATAAGAGAGATTGATTGAAAATATAAAGAAACAAACCTAGATCGGCACCAATATCTCCTTTATAGCTCTATTTAATTAAACCGGAAGTAAGTAAAATGAAGATGGTGCGTCAAAATCTTTAAACACTAAATAAATGATGTAAACGATGTTATTTGGGTACAAAAACGATTTTTTTCTTGCGTGACCAATGCATATTGTGTAATTTGATACGAGCATCCATTTAATAAATTATAAAATTCGTTTCTATACCCGAGTAAAACGTTATCTCCGTTGAAAGTTGTTACTCTTATTTACCAAATGTTTTTTTGTTTTTGAAAATGTTAACGACATCTCCGTTCTTTATTTCTACTCAATATTTTTTCAATAAGAGAGATTGATTGAAAATATAAAAAAACAAACCTAGATCGGCACCAATATCTTCTTTATAGCTCTATTGAATTAAACCAGACGTAAGTAAAATGAAAATAGTGGGTCAAAAACTTTAAACAGTAAATAAGTGATGTAAACGATGTTATTTATGTACAAAAATGATTTTCCTTTCGAGGAAAATGCATATTGTTTAATTTGATACGAGCATTAATTTGATATAGTATAATATTCGTTTCGATACCCCAGTAAAGAGTTATCTCCGTTAAAAGTTGTAACTCATATTTACCAAATGTGTTTTCTATTTTGAAAATGTGAACCACATTCATTTTCTTTTTTCTCTTCTCTATTTTTTTCAATAAGAGAGATTCATTGAAAATATAAATAAACAAACCTAGGTCGGCACCAATATCTCCTTTATAGCTCTATTGAATTAAACCTGAAGTAAGTAAAATGAAAATGCTGCGTAAAAAACTTTAAACACTAAATAAATGATGTAAACGATGTTATTTGGGTACAAAAACGATTTTTTTCTTGCGTGACCAATGCATATTGTGTAATTTGATACGAGCATCCATTTAATAAATTATAAAATTCGTTTCGATACCCGAGTAAAACGTTATCTCTGTTGAAAGTTGTTACTCTTATTTACCAAATGTTTTTTTGTTTTTGAAAATGTTAACGACATCTCCATTCTTTTTTTCTACTCAATATTTTTTCAATAAGAGAGATTGATTGAAAATATAAAAAAACAAACCTAGATCGGCACCAATATCTCCTTCATAGCTCTATTGAATTAAACCTGAAGTAAGTAAAATGAAAATGCTGCGTCAAAAACTTTAAACACTAATTAAATGATGTAAACAATGTTATTTGGGTACAAAAACGATTTTTTTCTTGTGAGACCAATGCATATTGGGTAATTTGATACGAGCTTCCATTTCATATATTATAATATTCGTTTCAATACCCGAGTAAAAAGTTATCTCCGTTGAAAGTTGTTACTCTTATTTACCAAATGTTTTTTTGTTTTTGAAAATTTGAACAACATCTCCGTTCTTTTTTTCTGCACAATTGAATTAAACCGGACGTAAGTAAAATGAAAATGGTGCGTCAAAAAATTTAAATAGTAAATAAGTTATGTAAACGATGTTATTTGGGTACAAAAATGATTTTCCTTTCGAGGAAAATGCATATTGTTTAATTTGATACGAGCTTTAATTTGATATATTATAATATTCGTTTCAATACCCCAGTCAAAAGTCATCTCCATTGAAAGTTGTAACTCAATTTACCAAATGTGTTTTTGATTTTGAAAATGTGAAAAACATTCATTTTCTTTTTTCTCTTCTCTATTTTTTTCAATAAGGGAGATTCATTGAAAATATAAATAAACAAACCTAGGTCGGCACCAATATCTCCTTTATAGCTTTATTGAATTAAACTTGAATTAAGTAAAATGAAAATGCTGCGTAAAAATCTTTAAACACTAAATAAATGATGTAAACGATGTTATTTAGGTACAAAAACGATTTTTTTCTTGCGTGAAAAATGCATATTGTGTAATTTGATACGAGCATCCAATTAATAAATTATAAAATTCATTTCGATACCCGAGTAAAACGTTATCTCCGTTGAAAGTTGTTACACTTATTTACCAAATGTTTTTTGGTTTTTCAAAATGTGAACAACATCTCCGTTCTTTTTTTCTACTCAATATTTTTTCAATAAGAGGGATTGATTGAAAATATAAAAAAACAAACCTAGATCGGCACCAATATCTCCTTTATAGCTCTATTGAATTAAACCGGAAGTAAGTAAAATGAAAATGGTGCGTCAAAAATTTAAACAGTAAATAAGTGATGTAAACGATGTTATTTGGGTACAAAAATGATTTTCCTTTCGAGGAAAATGCATATTGTTTAATTTGATAAGAGCTTTAATTGGATATATTATAATATTTGTTTCGATACCCGAGTCAAAAGTTATCTCCGTTGAAAGTTGTAACTGATATTTACCAATTGTGTTTTTTATTTTGAAAATGTGAACAACATTCATTTTCTTTTTCTCTTCTCTATTTTTTTCAATAAGAGAGATTGATTGAAAATATAAACAAACAAACCTAGGTTAGCACCAATATCTCCTTTATAGCTCTCTTGAATTAAACCGGAAGTAAGTAAAATGAAAATGCTGCGTAAAAAACTTTAAACACTAAATAAATGATGTAAACGATGTTATTTGGGTACAAAAACGATTTTTTTCTTGCGTGACCAATGCATATTGTGTAATTTGATACGAGCATCCATTTAATAAATTATAAAATTCGTTTCGATACCCGAGTAAAACGTTATCTCTGTTGAAAGTTGTTACTCTTATTTACCAAATGTTTTTTTGTTTTTGAAAATGTTAACGACATCTCCATTCTTTTTTTCTACTCAATATTTTTTCAATAAGAGAGATTGATTGAAAATATAAAAAAACAAACCTAGATCGGCACCAATATCTCCTTTATAGCTCTATTGAATTAAACCTGAAGTAAGTAAAATGAAAATGCTGCGTCAAAAACTTTAAACACTAATTAAATGATGTAAACAATGTTATTTGGGTACAAAAACGATTTTTTTCTTGTGAGACCAATGCATATTGGGTAATTTGATACGAGCTTCCATTTCATATATTATAATATTCGTTTCAATACCCGAGTAAAAAGTTATCTCCGTTGAAAGTTGTTACTCTTATTTACCAAATGTTTTTTTGTTTTTGAAAATTTGAACAACATCTCCGTTCTTTTTTTCTGCACAATTGAATTAAACCGGACGTAAGTAAAATGAAAATGGTGCGTCAAAAAATTTAAATAGTAAATAAGTTATATAAACGATGTTATTTGGGTACAAAAATGATTTTCCTTTCGAGGAAAATGCATATTGTTTAATTTGATACGAGCTTTAATTTGATATATTATAATATTCGTTTCAATACCCCAGTCAAAAGTCATCTCCATTGAAAGTTGTAACTCAATTTACCAAATGTGTTTTTGATTTTGAAAATGTGAAAAACATTCATTTTCTTTTTTCTCTTCTCTATTTTTTTCAATAAGAGAGATTCATTGAAAATATAAATAAACAAACCTAGATCGGCACCAATATCTCCTTTATAGCTTTATTGAATTAAACTTGAATTAAGTAAAATTAAAATGCTGCGTAAAAATCATTAAACACTAAATAAATGATGTAAACGATGTTATTTAGGTACAAAAACGATTTTTTTCTTGCGTGAAAAATGCATATTGTGTAATTTGATACGAGCATCCAATTAATAAATTATAAAATTCATTTCGATACCCGAGTAAAACGTTATCTCCGTTGAAAGTTGTTACACTTATTTACCAAATGTTTTTTTGTTTTTCAAAATGTGAACAACATCTCCGTTCTTTTTTTCTACTCAATATTTTTTCAATAAGAGGGATTGATTGAAAATATAAAAAAACAAACCTAGATCGGCACCAATATCTCCTTTATAGCTCTATTGAATTAAACCGGAAGTAAGTAAAATGAAAATGGTGCGTCAAAAATTTAAACAGTAAATAAGTGATGTAAACGATGTTATTTGGGTACAAAAATGATTTTCCTTTCGAGGAAAATGCATATTGTTTAATTTGATAAGAGCTTTAATTGGATATATTATAATATTTGTTTCGATACCCGAGTCAAAAGTTATCTCCGTTGAAAGTTGTAACTGATATTTACCAATTGTGTTTTTTATTTTGAAAATGTGAACAACATTCATTTTCTTTTTCTCTTCTCTATTTTTTTCAATAAGAGAGATTGATTGAAAATATAAACAAACAAACCTAGGTCAGCACCAATATCTCCTTTATAGCTCTCTTGAATTAAACCGGAAGTAAGTAAAATGAAAATGGTGCGTCAAAATCTTTAAACACTAAATAAGTGATGTAAACGATGTTATTTGGGTACAAAAACGACTTGTTTTTTGCGAGACCAATGCAAATTGTGTAATTTGATACGAGCTTCCATTTCATAAATTATAATATTCGTTTCGCTACCCGAGTAAAAACTTATCTCCGTTGAAAGTTGTTACTCTTTTTTACCAAATGTTTTTTGTTCTTGAAAATGTGAACAAAATCTACGTTCTTTTTTTATACTCAATATTTTTTCAATAAGAGAGATTGATTGAAAATATAAAAAAACCAACCTAGATCGGCACCAATATCTCCTTTATAGCTCTATTGAATTAAACCGGAAGTAAGTAAAATGAAAATGGTGCGTCAAAAAAATTTAAACAGTAAATAAGTGATGTAAACGATGTTATTTGGGTACAAAAATGATTTTCCTTTCGAGGAAAATGCATATTGTTTAATTTGATAATAGCTTTAATTGGATATATTATAATATTCGTTTCGATACCCGAGTAAAAAGTTATCTCCGTTGAAAGTTGTAACTGATATTTACCAATTGTGTTTTTTATTTTGAAAATGTGAACAACATTCATTTTCTTTTTCTCTTCTCTATTTTTTTCAATAAGAGAGATTGATTGAAAATATAAACAAACAAACCTAGGTCGGCACCAATATCTCCTTTATAGCTCTCTTGAATTAAACCGGAAGTAAGTAAAATGAAAATGGTGCGTCAAAATCTTTAAACACTAAATAAGTGATGTAAACGATGTTATTTGGGTACAAAAACGACTTTTTTTTGCGAGACCAATGCAAATTGTGTAATTTGATACGAGCTTCCATTTCATAAATTATAATATTCGTTTCGATACCCGAGTAAAAACTTATCTCCGTTGAAAGTTGTTACTCTTTTTTACCAAATGTTTTTTGTTCTTGAAAATGTGAACAAAATCTACGTTCTTTTTTTCTACTCAATATTTTTTCAATAAGAGAGATTGATATAAAATATAAAAAAACAAACCTAAATCGGCACCAATATCTCCTTTATAGGTCTATTGAATTAAACTGGACGTAAGTAAAATGAAAATGGTGCGTCAAAAACTTTAAATACTAAATAAGTGATGTAAACGATGTTATTTATGTACAAAAATGATTTTCCTTTCGAGGAAAATGCATATTGTTTAATTTGATATGAGCTTTAATTTGATATATTATAATATTCGTTTCGATACCCCAGTCAAAAGTTATCTCCGTTTAAAGTTGTAACTCATATTTACCAAATGTGTTTTTGATTTTGCAGATTTTAACAACATTCCCCTTCTTTTCTCTTCTCTATTTTTTTTTGAATAATAGAGATTGATTGAAAATATAAATAAAGAAAACCCTAGGTCGGCACCAATATCTCCTTTATAGCACTCTTGAATTAAACCGGAAGTAAGTAAAATGAAAATGGTGCGTCAAAATATTTAAACACTAAATAAGTGATGTAAACGATGTTATTTGGGTACAAAAACGATTTTTTTCTTGCGAGACCAATGCATATTGTGTAATTTGATACGAGCTTCCATTTAATAAATTATAATATTCGTTTCGATACCCGAGTAAAAATTTATCTCCGTTGAAAGTTGTTACTCTTTTTTACCAAATGTTTTTTGTTCTTGAAAATGTGAACAAAATCTACGTTCTTTTTTTCTACTCAATATTTTTTCAATAAGAGAGATTGATTGAAAATATAAAAAAACAAACCTAGATCGGCACTAATATCTCCTTTATAGCTCTATTGAATTAAACCGGAAGTAAGTAAAATGAAAATGGTGCGTCAAAATCTTTAAACACTAAATAAGTGATGTAAACGATGTTATTTGGGTACAAAAACGACTTGTTTTTTGCGAGACCAATGCAAATTGTGTAATTTGATACGAGCTTCCATTTCATAAATTATAATATTCGTTTCGCTACCCGAGTAAAAACTTATCTCCGTTGAAAGTTGTTACTCTTTTTTACCAAATGTTTTTTGTTCTTGAAAATGTGAACAAAATCTACGTTCTTTTTTTCTACTCAATATTTTTTCAATAAGAGAGATTGATTGAAAATATAAAAAAACAAACCTAGATCGGCACCAATATCTCCTTTATAGCTCTATTGAATTAAACCGGAAGTAAGTAAAATGAAAATGGTGCGTCAAAAATTTAAACAGTAAATAAGTGATGTAAACGATGTTATTTGGGTACAAAAATGATTTTCCTTTCGAGGAAAATGCATATTGTTTAATTTGATAAGAGCTTTAATTGGATATATTATAATATTCGTTTCGATACCCGAGTAAAAAGTTATCTCCGTTGAAAGTTGTAACTGATATTTACCAATTGTGTTTTTTATTTTGAAAATGTGAACAACATTCATTTTCTTTTTCTCTTCTCTATTTTTTTCAATAAGAGAGATTGATTGAAAATATAAACAAACAAACCTAGGTCGGCACCAATATCTCCTTTATAACTCTCTTGAATTAAACCGGAAGTAAGTAAAATGAAAATGGTGCGTCAAAATCTTTAAACACTAAATAAGTGATGTAAACGATGTTATTTGGGTACAAAAACGACTTTTTTTTGCGAGACCAATGCAAATTGTGTAATTTGATACGAGCTTCCATTTCATAAATTATAATATTCGTTTCGATACCCGAGTAAAAACTTATCTCCGTTGAAAGTTGTTACTCTTTTTTACCAAATGTTTTTTGTTCTTGAAAATGTGAACAAAATCTACGTTCTTTTTTTCTACTCAATATTTTTTCAATAAGAGAGATTGATATAAAATATAAAAAAACAAACCTAAATCGGCACCAATATCTCCTTTATAGGTCTATTGAATTAAACAAGACGTAAGTAAAATGAAAATGGTGCGTCAAAAACTTTAAATACTAAATAAGTGATGTAAACGATGTTATTTATGTACAAAAATGATTTTCCTTTCGAGGAAATTGCATATTGTTTAATTTGATACGAGCTTTAATTTGATATATTATAATATTCGTTTCGATACCCCAGTCAAAAGTTATCTCCGTTTAAAGTTGTAACTCATATTTACCAAATGTGTTTTTGATTTTGCAGATTTTAACAACATTCCCCTTCTTTTCTCTTCTCTATTTTTTTTTGAATAATAGAGATTGATTGAAAATATAAATAAAGAAAACCCTAGGTCGGCACCAATATCTCCTTTATAGCACTCTTGAATTAAACCGGAAGTAAGTAAAATGAAAATGGTGCGTCAAAATCTTTAAACACTAAATAAATGATGTAAACGATGTTATTTGGGTACAAAAACGATTTTTTTCTTGCGTGACCAATGCATATTGTGTAATTTGATACGAGCATCCATTTAATAAATTATAAAATTCGTTTCGATACCTGAGTAAAACGTTATCTCCGTTGAAAGTTGTTACTCTTATTTACCAAATGTTGTTTTGTTTTTGAAAATGTTAACGACATCTCCGTTCTTTTTTTCTACTCAATATTTTTTCAATAAGAGAGATTGATAGATAATATAAAAAAACAAACCTAGATCGGCACCAATATCTCCTTTATAGCTCTATTGAATTAAACCAGACGTAAGTAAAATGAAAATAGTGGGTCAAAAACTTTAAACAGTAAATAAGGGATGTAAACGATGTTATTTATGTACAAAAATGATTTTCCTTTCGAGGAAAATGCATATTGTTTAATTTTGATACGAGCATTAATTTGATTTATTATAATATTCGTTTCGATACCCCAGTCAAAAGTCATCTCCGTTGAAAGTTGTAACTCATATTTACCAAATGTGTTTTCTATTTTGAAAATGTGAACCACATTCATTTTCTTTTTTCTCTTCTCTATTTTTTTCAATAAGAGAGATTCATTGAAAATATAAATAAACAAACCTAGGTCGGCTCCAATATCTCCTTTATAGCTCTATTGAATTAAACCTGAAGTAAGTAAAATGAAAATGCTGCGTAAAAAACTTTAAACACTAAATAAATGATGTAAACGATGTTATTTGGGGACAAAAACGATTTTTTTCTTGCGTGACCAATGCATATTGTGTAATTTGATACGAGCATCCATTTAATAAATTATAAAATTCGTTTCGATACCCGAGTAAAACGTTATCTCCGTTGAAAGTTGTTATTCTTATTTACCAAATGTTTTTTTGTTTTTCAAAATGTGAACAACATCTCCGTTCTTTTTTTCTACTCAATATTTTTTCAATAACAGAGATTGATTGAAAATATAAAAAAACAAACCTAGATCGGCACCAATATCTCCTTTATAGCTCTATTGAATTAAACCTGAATTAAGTAAAATGAAAATGCTGCGTCGAAAACTTTAAACACTAAATAAGTGATGTAAACGATGTTATTTGGGTACAAAAACGATTTTTTTCTTGTGAGACCAATACATATTGTGTAATTTGATATGAGATTCCATTTAATAAATTATAATAGTAATTTCGATACCCTGAGTAAAAAGATATCTCCGTTGAAAGTTGTTACTCTTATTTACCAAATGTTTTTTTTTGTTTTTGAAAATGTGAACCAAATCTCCGTTCTTTTTTTCTACTCAATATTTTTTCAATAAGAGAGATTGATTGAAAATATAAAAAACAAACCTTGATCGGCACCAATATCTCCTTTATAGCTCTATTGAATTAAGCCGGAAGTAAGTAAAATGAAAATGGTACGTCAAAAACTTTAAGCAGTAAATAAGTGATGTAAACGATGTTATTTGGGTACAAAAATGATTTTCCTTTCGAGGAAAATGCATATTGTTTAATTTGATAAGAGCTTTAATTTGATATAATATAATATTCGTTTCGATACCCAAGTCAAAAGTTATCTCCGTTGAATGTTGTAACTCATATTTACCAATTAAGTTTTTGATTTTGAAAATGTGCACAACATTCATTTTCTTTTTCTCTTCTCTATTTTTTTCAATAAGAGAGATTCATTGAAAATATAAACAAACAAACCTAGGTCGGCACCAATATCTCCTTTATAGCTATCTTGAATTAAACCGGAAGTAAGTAAAATGAAAATGGTGCGTCAAAATCTTTAAACACTAAATAAGTGATGTAAACGATGTTATTTGGGTACAAAAATGATTTTTTTCTTGTGAGACCAATACATATTGTGTAATTTGATATGAGTTTCCATTTAATAAATTATAATAATCGTTTCGATACCCCGAGTAAAAAGATATCTCCGTTGAAAGTTGTTACTCTTATTTACCAAATGTTTTTTTGTTTTTGAAAATGTGAACAAAATCTCCGTTCTTTTTTTCTACTCAATATTTTTTCAATAAGAGAGATTGATTGAAAATATAAAAAACAAACCTTGATCGGCACCAATATCTAATTTATAGCTCTATTGAATTAAGCCGGAAGTAAGTAAAATGAAAATGGTACGTCAAAAACTTTAAGCAGTAAATAAGTGATGTAAACGATGTTATTTGGGTACAAAAATGATTTTCCTTTCGAGGAAAATGCATATTGTTTAATTTGATACGAGCTTTAATTTGATATATTATAATAATCGTTTCGATACCTCAGTCAAAATTTATCTCCGTTGAAAGTTGTAACTCATATTTACCAAATTTGTTTTCTATTTTGAAAATGTGAACCACATTCATTTCCTTTTTCTCTTCCCTATTTTTTTCAATAAGAGAGATTGATTGAAAATATAAACAAAAAAACCTAGGTCGGCACCAATATCTCCTTTATAGCTCTCTTGAATTAAACCAGAAGTAAGTAAAATGTAAATGGTGCGTCAAAATCTTTAAACACTAAATAAGTGATGTAAACGATGTTATTTGGGTACAAAAACGATTTTTTTCTTGTGAGACCAATACATATTGTGTAATTTGATAGGAGATTCCATTTAATAAATTATAATAGTCGTTTTGATACCCCGAGTAAAAAGATATCTCCGTTGAAAGTTGTTCCTCTTATTTACCAAATGTTTTTTTGTTTTTGAAAATGTGAACAAAATCTCCGTTTTTTATTTCTACTCAATATTTTTTCAATAAGAGAGATTGGTTGAAAATATAAAAAACAAACCTTGATCGGCACCAATATCTCCTTTATAGCTCTATTGAATTAAGCCGGAAGTAAGTAAAATGAAAATGGTACGTCAAAAACTTTAAGCAGTAAATAAGTGATGTAAACGATGTTATTTGGGTAACAAAATGATTTTCCTTTCGAGGAAAATGGATATTGTTTAATTTGATACGAGCTTCCATTTCATAAATTATAATATTCTTATCGATACCCGAGTAAAAAGTTATCTCCGTTGAAAGTTGTTAACCTTATTTACCAAATGTTTTTTTGTTTTTGAAAATTTGAACAAAATCTACGTTCTTTTTTTCTACACAATATTTTTTCAATAAGAGAGATTGATTGAAAATATAAAGAAACAAACCTAGATCTGCACCAATATCTCCTTTATAGCTCTATTTAATTAAACCGGAAGTAAGTAAAATGAAGATGGTGCGTCAAAATCTTTAAACACTAAATAAATGATGTAAATGATGTTATTTGGGTACAAAAACGATTTTTTTCTTGCGTGACCAATGCATATTGTGTAATTTGATACGAGCATCCATTTAATAAATTATAAAATTCGTTTCGATACCCGAGTAAAACGTTATCTCCGTTGAAAGTTGTTACTCTTATTTACCAAATGTTTTTTTCTTTTTGAAAATGTTAACGACATCTCCGTTCTTTTTTTCTACTCAATATTTTTTCAATAAGAGAGATTGATTGAAAATATAAAAAAACAAACCTAGATCGGCACCAATATCTTCTTTATAGCTCTATTGAATTAAACCAGACGTAAGTAAAATGAAAATAGTGGGTCAAAAACTTTAAACAGTAAATAAGTGATGTAAACGATGTTATTTATGTACAAAAATGATTTTCCTTTCGAGGAAAATACATATTGTTTAATTTGATACGAGCATTAATTTGATATAGTATAATATTCGTTTCGATACCCCAGTAAAAAGTTATCTCCGTTGAAAGTTGTAACTCATATTTACCAAATGTGTTTTCTATTTTGAAAATGTGAACCACATTCATTTTCTTTTTTCTCTTCTCTATTTTTTTCAATAAGAGAGATTCATTGAAAATATAAATAAACAAACCTAGGTCGGAACCAATATCTCCTTTATAGCTCTATTGAATTAAACCTGAAGTAAGTAAAATGAAAATGCTGCGTAAAAAACTTTAAACACTAAATAAATGATGTAAACGATGTTATTTGGGTACAAAAACGATTTTTTTCTTGCGTGACCAATGCATATTGTGTAATTTGATACGAGCATCCATTTAATAAATTATAAAATTCGTTTCGATACCCGAGTAAAACGTTATCTCTGTTGAAAGTTGTTACTCTTATTTACCAAATGTTTTTTTTGTTTTTGAAAATGTTAACGACATCTCCATTCTTTTTTTCTACTCAATATTTTTTCAATAAGAGAGATTGATTGAAAATATAAAAAAACAAACCTAGATCGGCACCAATATCTCCTTTATAGCTCTATTGAATTAAACCTGAAGTAAGTAAAATGAAAATGCTGCGTCAAAAACTTTAAACACTAATTAAATGATGTAAACAATGTTATTTGGGTACAAAAACGATTTTTTTCTTGTGAGACCAATGCATATTGGGTAATTTGATACGAGCTTCCATTTCATAAATTATAATATTCGTTTCAATACCCGAGTAAAAAGTTATCTCCGTTGAAAGTTGTTACTCTTTTTTACCAAATGTTTTTTGTTCTTGAAAATGTGAACAAAATCTACGTTCTTTTTTTCTACTCAATATTTTTTCAATAAGAGAGATTGATTGAAAATATAAAAAAACAAACCTAGATCGGCACCAATATCTCCTTTATAGCTCTATTGAATTAAACCGGAAGTAAGTAAAATGAAAATGGTGCGTCAAAAATTTAAACAGTAAATAAGTGATGTAAACGATGTTATTTGGGTACAAAAATGATTTTCCTTTCGAGGAAAATGCATATTGTTTAATTTGATAAGAGCTTTAATTGGATATATTATAATATTCGTTTCGATACCCGAGTCAAAAGTTATCTCCGTTGAAAGTTGTAACTGATATTTACCAATTGTGTTTTTTATTTTGAAAATGTGAACAACATTCATTTTCTTTTTCTCTTCTCTATTTTTTTCAATAAGAGAGATTGATTGAAAATATAAACAAACAAACCTAGGTCGGCACCAATATCTCCTTTATAGCTCTCTTGAATTAAACCGGAAGTAAGTAAAATGAAAATGGTGCGTCAAAATCTTTAAACACTAAATAAGTGATGTAAACGATGTTATTTGGGTACAAAAACGACTTTTTTTTTGCGAGACCAATGCAAATTGTGTAATTTGATACGAGCTTCCATTTCATAAATTATAATATTCGTTTCGCTACCCGAGTAAAAACTTTTCTCCGTTGAAAGTTGTTACTCTTTTTTACCAAATGTTTTTTGTTCTTGAAAATGTGAACAAAATCTACGTTCTTTTTTTCTACTCAATATTTTTTCAATAAGAGGGATTGATTGAAAATATAAAAAAACAAACCTAGATCGGCACCAATATCTCCTTTATAGCTCTATTGAATTAAACCGGAAGTAAGTAAAATGAAAATGGTGCGTCAAAAATTTAAACAGTAAATAAGTGATGTAAACGATGTTATTTGGGTACAAAAATGATTTTCCTTTCGAGGAAAATGCATATTGTTTAATTTGATAAGAGCTTTAATTGGATATATTATAATATTTGTTTCGATACCCGAGTCAAAAGTTATCTCCGTTGAAAGTTGTAACTGATATTTACCAATTGTGTTTTTTATTTTGAAAATGTGAACAACATTCATTTTCTTTTTCTCTTCTCTATTTTTTTCAATAAGAGAGATTGATTGAAAATATAAACAAACAAACCTAGGTCAGCACCAATATCTCCTTTATAGCTCTCTTGAATTAAACCGGAAGTAAGTAAAATGAAAATGGTGCGTCAAAATCTTTAAACACTAAATAAGTGATGTAAACGATGTTATTTGGGTACAAAAACGACTTGTTTTTTGCGAGACCAATGCAAATTGTGTAATTTGATACGAGCTTCCATTTCATAAATTATAATATTCGTTTCGCTACCCGAGTAAAAACTTATCTCCGTTGAAAGTTGTTACTCTTTTTTACCAAATGTTTTTTGTTCTTGAAAATGTGAACAAAATCTACGTTCTTTTTTTCTACTCAATATTTTTTCAATAAGAGAGATTGATTGAAAATATAAAAAAACAAACCTAGATCGGCACCAATATCTTCTTTATAGCTCTATTGAATTAAACCAGACGTAAGTAAAATGAAAATAGTGGGTCAAAAACTTTAAACAGTAAATAAGTGATGTAAACGATGTTATTTATGTACAAAAATGATTTTCCTTTCGAGGAAAATGCATATTGTTTAATTTGATACGAGCATTAATTTGATATAGTATAATATTCGTTTCGATACCCCAGTAAAAAGTTATCTCCGTTGAAAGTTGTAACTCATATTTACCAAATGTGTTTTCTATTTTGAAAATGTGAACCACATTCATTTTCTTTTTTCTCTTCTCTATTTTTTTCAATAAGAGAGATTCATTGAAAATATAAATAAACAAACCTAGGTCGGCACCAATATCTCCTTTATAGCTCTATTGAATTAAACCTGAAGTAAGTAAAATGAAAATGCTGCGTAAAAAACTTTAAACACTAAATAAATGATGTAAACGATGTTATTTGGGTACAAAAACGATTTTTTTCTTGCGTGACCTATGCATATTGTGTAATTTGATACGAGCATCCATTTAATAAATTATAAAATTCGTTTCGATACCCGAGTAAAACGTTATCTCTGTTGAAAGTTGTTACTCTTATTTACCAAATTTTTTTTTTGTTTTTGAAAATGTTAACGACATCTCCATTCTTTTTTTCTACTCAATATTTTTTCAATAAGAGAGATTGATTGAAAATATAAAAAAACAAACCTAGATCGGCACCAATATCTCCTTTATAGCTCATTGAATTAAACCTGAAGTAAGTAAAATGAAAATGCTGCGTCAAAAACTTTAAACACTAATTAAATGATGTAAACAATGTTATTTGGGTACAAAAACGATTTTTTTCTTGTGAGACCAATGCATATTTGGTAATTTGATACGAGCTTCCATTTCATAAATTATAATATTCGTTTCAATACCCGAGTAAAAAGTTATCTCCGTTGAAAGTTGTTACTCTTATTTACCAAATGTTTTTTTGTTTTTGAAAATTTGAACAACATCTCCGTTCTTTTTTTCTACACAATTGAATTAAACCGGACGTAAGTAAAATGAAAATGGTGCGTCAAAAAATTTAAATAGTAAATAAGTTATGTAAACGATGTTATTTGGGTACAAAAATGATTTTCCTTTCGAGGAGAATGCATATTTTTTAATTTGATACGAGCTTTAATTTGATATATTATAATATTCGTTTCAATACCCCAGTCAAAAGTCATCTCCATTGAAAGTTGTAACTCAATTTACCAAATGTGTTTTTGATTTTGAAAATGTGAAAAACATTCATTTTCTTTTTTCTCTTCTCTATTTTTTTCAATAAGAGAGATTCATTGAAAATATAAATAAACAAACCTAGGTCGGCACCAATATCTCCTTTATAGCTTTATTGAATTAAACTTGAATTAAGTAAAATGAAAATGCTGCGTAAAAATCTTTAAACACTAAATAAATGATGTAAACGATGTTATTTAGGGACAAAAACGATTTTTTTCTTGCGTGAAAAATGCATATTGTGTAATTTGATACGAGCATCCAATTAATAAATTATAAAATTCATTTCGATACCCGAGTAAAACGTTATCTTCGTTGAAAGTTGTTACACTTATTTACCAAATGTTTTTTTGTTTTTCAAAATGTGAACAACATCTCCGTTCTTTTTTTCTACTCAATATTTTTTCAATAAGAGGGATTGATTGAAAATATAAAAAAACAAACCTAGATCGGCACCAATATCTCCTTTATAGCTCTATTAAATTAAACCGGAAGTAAGTAAAATGAAAATGGTGCGTCAAAAATTTAAACAGTAAATAAGTGATGTAAACGATGTTATTTGGGTACAAAAATGATTTTCCTTTCGAGGAAAATGCATATTGTTTAATTTGATAAGAGCTTTAATTGGATATATTATAATAATCGTTTCGATACCCGAGTCAAAAGTTATCTCCGTTGAAAGTTGTAACTGATATTTACCAATTGTGTTTTTTATTTTGAAAATGTGAACAACATTCATTTTCTTTTTCTCTTCTCTATTTTTTTCAATAAGAGAGATTGATTGAAAATATAAACAAACAAACCTAGGTCGGCACCAATATCTCCTTTATAGCTCTCTTGAATTAAACCGGAAGTAAGTAAAATGAAAATGGTGCGTCAAAATCTTTAAACACTAAATAAGTGATGTAAACGATGTTATTTGGGTACAAAAACGACTTTTTTTTTGCGAGACCAATGCAAATTGTGTAATTTGATACGAGCTTCCATTTCATAAATTATAATATTCGTTTCGCTACCCGAGTAAAAACTTATCTCCGTTGAAAGTTGTTACTCTTTTTTACCAAATGTTTTTTGTTCTTGAAAATGTGAACAAAATCTACGTTCTTTTTTTCTACTCAATATTTTTTCAATAAGAGAGATTGATTGAAAATATAAAAAAACAAACCTAGATCGGCACCAATATCTCCTTTATAGCTCTATTGAATTAAACCGGAAGTAAGTAAAATGAAAATGGTGCGTCAAAAATTTAAACAGTAAATAAGTGATGTAAACGATGTTATTTGGGTACAAAAATGATTTTCCTTTCGAGGAAAATGCATATTGTTTAATTTGATAAGAGCTTTAATTGGATATATTATAATATTCGTTTCGATACCCGAGTCAAAAGTTATCTCCGTTGAAAGTTGTAACTGATATTTACCAATTGTGTTTTTTATTTTGAAAATGTGAACAACATTCATTTTCTTTTTCTCTTCTCTATTTTTTTCAATAAGAGAGATTGATTGAAAATATAAACAAACAAACCTAGGTCGGCACCAATATCTCCTTTATAGCTCTCTTGAATTAAACCGGAAGTAAGTAAAATGAAAATGGTGCGTCAAAATCTTTAAACACTAAATAAGTGATGTAAACGATGTTATTTGGGTACAAAAACGACTTTTTTTTGCGAGACCAATGCAAATTGTGTAATTTGATACGAGCTTCCATTTCATAAATTATAATATTCGTTTCGATACCCGAGTAAAAACTTATCTCCGTTGAAAGTTGTTACTCTTTTTTACCAAATGTTTTTTGTTCTTGAAAATGTGAACAAAATCTACGTTCTTTTTTTCTACTCAATATTTTTTCAATAAGAGAGATTGATATAAAATAGAAAAAAACAAACCTAAATCGGCACCCATATCTCCTTTATAGGTCTATTGAATTAAACTGGACGTAAGTAAAATGAAAATGGTGCGTCAAAAACTTTAAATACTAAATAAGTGATGTAAACGATGTTATTTATGTACAAAAATGATTTTCCTTTCGAGGAAAATGCATATTGTTTAATTTGATACGAGCTTTAATTTGATATATTATAATATTCGTTTCGATACCCCAGTCAAAAGTTATCTCCGTTTAAAGTTGTAACTCATATTTACCAAATGTGTTTTTGATTTTGCAGATTTTAACAACATTCCCCTTCTTTTCTCTTCTCTATTTTTTTTTTGAATAATAGAGATTGATTGAAAATATAAATAAAGAAAACCCTAGGTCGGCACCAATATCTCCTTTCTAGCACTCTTGAATTAAACCGGAAGTAAGTAAAATGAAAATGGTGCGTCAAAATATTTAAACACTAAATAAGTGATGTAAACGATGTTATTTGGGTACAAAAACGATTTTTTTCTTGCGAGACCAATGCATATTGTGTAATTTGATACGAGCTTCCATTTAATAAATTATAATATTCGTTTCGATACCCGAGTAAAAATTTATCTCCGTTTAAAGTTGTTACTCTTTTTTACCAAATGTTTTTTTGTTTTTGAAAATGGGAACAAAATCTCCGTTCTTTTTTTCTACTCAATATTTTTTCAATAAGAGAGATTGATTGAAAATATAAATAAACAAACCTTGATCGGCACCAATATCTCCTTTATAGCTCTATTGAATTAAACCGGAAGTAAGTAAAATGAAAATGGTGCTTCAAAAACTTTAAAAACTAAATAAGTGATGTAAACGATGTTATTTGTGTACAAAAATGATTTTTTTCTTGCGAGACCAATGCATATTGTGTAATTTGATACGAGCTTCCATTTAATAATTTATAATATTCGTTTCGATACCCGAGTAAAAAGTTATCTCCGTTGAAAGTTGTTACTCTTTTTACCAAATGTTTTTTTTTTTGAAAATTTGAACAAAATCTCCGTTCTTTTTTTCTACTCAATATTTTTTCAATAAGAGAGATTGATTGAAAATATAAATAAACAAACCTTTATCGGCACCAATATCTCCTTTATAGCTCTCTGGAATTAAACCGGAAGTAAGTAAAATGAAAATGGTGCGTCAAAATCTTTAAACACTAAATAAGTGATGTAAACGATGTTATTTGGGTACAAAAACGACTTTTTTTTTGCGAGACCAATGCAAATTGTGTAATTTGATACGAGCTTCCATTTCATAAATTATAATATTCGTTTCGCTACCCGAGTAAAAACTTATCTCCGTTGAAAGTTGTTACTCTTTTTTACCAAATGTTTTTTGTTCTTGAAAATGTGAACAAAATCTACGTTCTTTTTTTCTACTCAATATTTTTTCAATAAGAGAGATTGATTGAAAATATAAAAAAACAAACCTAGATCGGCACCAATATCTCCTTTATAGCTCTATTGAATTAAACCGGAAGTAAGTAAAATGAAAATGGTGCGTCAAAAATTTAAACAGTAAATAAGTGATGTAAACGATGTTATTTGGGTACAAAAATGATTTTCCTTTCGAGGAAAATGCATATTGTTTAATTTGATAAGAGCTTTAATTGGATATATTATAATATTCGTTTCGATACCCGAGTCAAAAGTTATCTCCGTTGAAAGTTGTAACTGATATTTACCAATTGTGTTTTTTATTTTGAAAATGTGAACAACATTCATTTTCTTTTTCTCTTCTCTATTTTTTTCAATAAGAGAGATTGATTGAAAATATAAACAAACAAACCTAGGTCGGCACCAATATCTCCTTTATAGCTCTCTTGAATTAAACCGGAAGTAAGTAAAATGAAAATGGTGCGTCAAAATCTTTAAACACTAAATAAGTGATGTAAACGATGTTATTTGGGTACAAAAACGACTTTTTTTTGCGAGACCAATGCAAATTGTGTAATTTGATACGAGCTTCCATTTCATAAATTATAATATTCGTTTCGATACCCGAGTAAAAACTTATCTCCGTTGAAAGTTGTTACTCTTTTTTACCAAATGTTTTTTGTTCTTGAAAATGTGAACAAAATCTACGTTCTTTTTTTCTACTCAATATTTTTTCAATAAGAGAGATTGATATAAAATAGAAAAAAACAAACCTAAATCGGCACCCATATCTCCTTTATAGGTCTATTGAATTAAACTGGACGTAAGTAAAATGAAAATGGTGCGTCAAAAACTTTAAATACTAAATAAGTGATGTAAACGATGTTATTTATGTACAAAAATGATTTTCCTTTCGAGGAAAATGCATATTGTTTAATTTGATACGAGCTTTAATTTGATATATTATAATATTCGTTTCGATACCCCAGTCAAAAGTTATCTCCGTTTAAAGTTGTAACTCATATTTACCAAATGTGTTTTTGATTTTGCAGATTTTAACAACATTCCCCTTCTTTTCTCTTCTCTATTTTTTTTTTGAATAATAGAGATTGATTGAAAATATAAATAAAGAAAACCCTAGGTCGGCACCAATATCTCCTTTCTAGCACTCTTGAATTAAACCGGAAGTAAGTAAAATGAAAATGGTGCGTCAAAATATTTAAACACTAAATAAGTGATGTAAACGATGTTATTTGGGTACAAAAACGATTTTTTTCTTGCGAGACCAATGCATATTGTGTAATTTGATACGAGCTTCCATTTAATAAATTATAATATTCGTTTCGATACCCGAGTAAAAATTTATCTCCGTTTAAAGTTGTTACTCTTTTTTACCAAATGTTTTTTTGTTTTTGAAAATGGGAACAAAATCTCCGTTCTTTTTTTCTACTCAATATTTTTTCAATAAGAGAGATTGATTGAAAATATAAATAAACAAACCTTGATCGGCACCAATATCTCCTTTATAGCTCTATTGAATTCAACCGGAAGTAAGTAAAATGAAAATGGTGCTTCAAAAACTTTAAAAACTAAATAAGTGATGTAAACGATGTTATTTGTGTACAAAAATGATTTTTTTCTTGCGAGACCAATGCATATTGTGTAATTTGATACGAGCTTCCATTTAATAATTTATAATATTCGTTTCGATACCCGAGTAAAAAGTTATCTCCGTTGAAAGTTGTTACTCTTTTTACCAAATGTTTTTTTTTTTGAAAATTTGAACAAAATCTCCGTTCTTTTTTTCTACTCAATATTTTTTCAATAAGAGAGATTGATTGAAAATATAAATAAACAAACCTTTATCGGCACCAATATCTCCTTTATAGCTCTCTGGAATTAAACCGGAAGTAAGTAAAATGAAAATGGTGCGTCAAAATCTTTAAACACTAAATAAGTGATGTAAACGATGTTATTTGGGTACAAAAACGACTTTTTTTTTGCGAGACCAATGCAAATTGTGTAATTTGATACGAGCTTCCATTTCATAAATTATAATATTCGTTTCGCTACCCGAGTAAAAACTTATCTCCGTTGAAAGTTGTTACTCTTTTTTACCAAATGTTTTTTGTTCTTGAAAATGTGAACAAAATCTACGTTCTTTTTTTCTACTCAATATTTTTTCAATAAGAGAGATTGATTGAAAATATAAAAAAACAAACCTAGATCGGCACCAATATCTCCTTTATAGCTCTATTGAATTAAACCGGAAGTAAGTAAAATGAAAATGGTGCGTCAAAAATTTAAACAGTAAATAAGTGATGTAAACGATGTTATTTGGGTACAAAAATGATTTTCCTTTCGAGGAAAATGCATATTGTTTAATTTGATAAGAGCTTTAATTGGATATATTATAATATTCGTTTCGATACCCGAGTCAAAAGTTATCTCCGTTGAAAGTTGTAACTGATATTTACCAATTGTGTTTTTTATTTTGAAAATGTGAACAACATTCATTTTCTTTTTCTCTTCTCTATTTTTTTCAATAAGAGAGATTGATTGAAAATATAAACAAACAAACCTAGGTCGGCACCAATATCTCCTTTATAGCTCTCTTGAATTAAACCGGAAGTAAGTAAAATGAAAATGGTGCGTCAAAATCTTTAAACACTAAATAAGTGATGTAAACGATGTTATTTGGGTACAAAAACGACTTTTTTTTTGCGAGACCAATGCAAATTGTGTAATTTGATACGAGCTTCCATTTCATAAATTATAATATTCGTTTCGATACCCGAGTAAAAACTTATCTCCGTTGAAAGTTGTTACTCTTTTTTACCAAATGTTTTTTGTTCTTGAAAATGTGAACAAAATCTACGTTCTTTTTTTCTACTCAATATTTTTTCAATAAGAGAGATTGATATAAAATAGAAAAAAACAAACCTAAATCGGCACCCATATCTCCTTTATAGGTCTATTGAATTAAACCGGACGTAAGTAAAATGAAAATGGTGCGTCAAAAAATTTAAATAGTAAATAAGTTATGTAAACGATGTTATTTGGGTACAAAAATGATTTTCCTTTCGAGGAGAATGCATATTTTTTAATTTGATACGAGCTTTAATTTGATATATTATAATATTCGTTTCAATACCCCAGTCAAAAGTCATCTCCATTGAAAGTTGTAACTCAATTTACCAAATGTGTTTTTGATTTTGAAAATGTGAAAAACATTCATTTTCTTTTTTCTCTTCTCTATTTTTTTCAATAAGAGAGATTCATTGAAAATATAAATAAACAAACCTAGGTCGGCACCAATATCTCCTTTATAGCTTTATTGAATTAAACTTGAATTAAGTAAAATGAAAATGCTGCGTAAAAATCTTTAAACACTAAATAAATGATGTAAACGATGTTATTTAGGGACAAAAACGATTTTTTTCTTGCGTGAAAAATGCATATTGTGTAATTTGATACGAGCATCCAATTAATAAATTATAAAATTCATTTCGATACCCGAGTAAAACGTTATCTTCGTTGAAAGTTGTTACACTTATTTACCAAATGTTTTTTTGTTTTTCAAAATGTGAACAACATCTCCGTTCTTTTTTTCTACTCAATATTTTTTCAATAAGAGGGATTGATTGAAAATATAAAAAAACAAACCTAGATCGGCACCAATATCTCCTTTATAGCTCTATTAAATTAAACCGGAAGTAAGTAAAATGAAAATGGTGCGTCAAAAATTTAAACAGTAAATAAGTGATGTAAACGATGTTATTTGGGTACAAAAATGATTTTCCTTTCGAGGAAAATGCATATTGTTTAATTTGATAAGAGCTTTAATTGGATATATTATAATAATCGTTTCGATACCCGAGTCAAAAGTTATCTCCGTTGAAAGTTGTAACTGATATTTACCAATTGTGTTTTTTATTTTGAAAATGTGAACAACATTCATTTTCTTTTTCTCTTCTCTATTTTTTTCAATAAGAGAGATTGATTGAAAATATAAACAAACAAACCTAGGTCGGCACCAATATCTCCTTTATAGCTCTCTTGAATTAAACCGGAAGTAAGTAAAATGAAAATGGTGCGTCAAAATCTTTAAACACTAAATAAGTGATGTAAACGATGTTATTTGGGTACAAAAACGACTTTTTTTTTGCGAGACCAATGCAAATTGTGTAATTTGATACGAGCTTCCATTTCATAAATTATAATATTCGTTTCGCTACCCGAGTAAAAACTTATCTCCGTTGAAAGTTGTTACTCTTTTTTACCAAATGTTTTTTGTTCTTGAAAATGTGAACAAAATCTACGTTCTTTTTTTCTACTCAATATTTTTTCAATAAGAGAGATTGATTGAAAATATAAAAAAACAAACCTAGATCGGCACCAATATCTCCTTTATAGCTCTATTGAATTAAACCGGAAGTAAGTAAAATGAAAATGGTGCGTCAAAAATTTAAACAGTAAATAAGTGATGTAAACGATGTTATTTGGGTACAAAAATGATTTTCCTTTCGAGGAAAATGCATATTGTTTAATTTGATAAGAGCTTTAATTGGATATATTATAATATTCGTTTCGATACCCGAGTCAAAAGTTATCTCCGTTGAAAGTTGTAACTGATATTTACCAATTGTGTTTTTTATTTTGAAAATGTGAACAACATTCATTTTCTTTTTCTCTTCTCTATTTTTTTCAATAAGAGAGATTGATTGAAAATATAAACAAACAAACCTAGGTCGGCACCAATATCTCCTTTATAGCTCTCTTGAATTAAACCGGAAGTAAGTAAAATGAAAATGGTGCGTCAAAATCTTTAAACACTAAATAAGTGATGTAAACGATGTTATTTGGGTACAAAAACGACTTTTTTTTGCGAGACCAATGCAAATTGTGTAATTTGATACGAGCTTCCATTTCATAAATTATAATATTCGTTTCGATACCCGAGTAAAAACTTATCTCCGTTGAAAGTTGTTACTCTTTTTTACCAAATGTTTTTTGTTCTTGAAAATGTGAACAAAATCTACGTTCTTTTTTTCTACTCAATATTTTTTCAATAAGAGAGATTGATATAAAATAGAAAAAAACAAACCTAAATCGGCACCCATATCTCCTTTATAGGTCTATTGAATTAAACTGGACGTAAGTAAAATGAAAATGGTGCGTCAAAAACTTTAAATACTAAATAAGTGATGTAAACGATGTTATTTATGTACAAAAATGATTTTCCTTTCGAGGAAAATGCATATTGTTTAATTTGATACGAGCTTTAATTTGATATATTATAATATTCGTTTCGATACCCCAGTCAAAAGTTATCTCCGTTTAAAGTTGTAACTCATATTTACCAAATGTGTTTTTGATTTTGCAGATTTTAACAACATTCCCCTTCTTTTCTCTTCTCTATTTTTTTTTTGAATAATAGAGATTGATTGAAAATATAAATAAAGAAAACCCTAGGTCGGCACCAATATCTCCTTTCTAGCACTCTTGAATTAAACCGGAAGTAAGTAAAATGAAAATGGTGCGTCAAAATATTTAAACACTAAATAAGTGATGTAAACGATGTTATTTGGGTACAAAAACGATTTTTTTCTTGCGAGACCAATGCATATTGTGTAATTTGATACGAGCTTCCATTTAATAAATTATAATATTCGTTTCGATACCCGAGTAAAAATTTATCTCCGTTTAAAGTTGTTACTCTTTTTTACCAAATGTTTTTTTGTTTTTGAAAATGGGAACAAAATCTCCGTTCTTTTTTTCTACTCAATATTTTTTCAATAAGAGAGATTGATTGAAAATATAAATAAACAAACCTTGATCGGCACCAATATCTCCTTTATAGCTCTATTGAATTCAACCGGAAGTAAGTAAAATGAAAATGGTGCTTCAAAAACTTTAAAAACTAAATAAGTGATGTAAACGATGTTATTTGTGTACAAAAATGATTTTTTTCTTGCGAGACCAATGCATATTGTGTAATTTGATACGAGCTTCCATTTAATAATTTATAATATTCGTTTCGATACCCGAGTAAAAAGTTATCTCCGTTGAAAGTTGTTACTCTTTTTACCAAATGTTTTTTTTTTTGAAAATTTGAACAAAATCTCCGTTCTTTTTTTCTACTCAATATTTTTTCAATAAGAGAGATTGATTGAAAATATAAATAAACAAACCTTTATCGGCACCAATATCTCCTTTATAGCTCTCTGGAATTAAACCGGAAGTAAGTAAAATGAAAATGGTGCGTCAAAATCTTTAAACACTAAATAAGTGATGTAAACGATGTTATTTGGGTACAAAAACGACTTTTTTTTGCGAGACCAATGCAAATTGTGTAATTTGATACGAACTTCCATTTCATAAATTATAATATTCGTTTCGATACCCGAGTAAAAACTTATCTCCGTTGAAAGTTGTTACTCTTTTTTACCAAATGTTTTTTGTTCTTGAAAATGTGAACAAAATCTACGTTCTTTTTTTCTACTCAATATTTTTTCAATAAGAGATATTGATATAAAATATAAAAAAACAAACCTAAATCGGCACCAATATCTCCTTTATAGGTCTATTGAATTAAACTGGACGTAAGTAAAATGAAAATGGTGCGTCAAAAACTTTAAATACTAAATAAGTGATGTAAACGATGTTATTTATGTACAAAAATGATTCTCCTTTCTAGGAAAATGCATATTGTTTAATTTGATATGAGCTTTAAATTGATATATTATAATATTCGTTTCGATACCCCAGTCAAAAGTTACCTCCGTTGAAAGTTGTAACTCATATTTACCAAATGTGTTTTTGATTTTGAAAATTTCAACAACATTCCCCTTCTTTTTCTCTTCTCTATTTTTTTTTTTGGAATAATAGAGATTGATTGAAAATATAAATAAAGAAAACCCAAGGTCGGCACCAATATCTCATTTATAGCTCTCTTGAATTAAACCGGAAGTAAGTAAAATGAAAATGGTGCGTCAAAATCTTTAAACACTAAATAAGTGATGTAAAGGATGTTATTTGGGTACAAAAATGATTTTCTTCTTGCGAGACCAATGCATATTGTGTAATTTGATACGAGCTTCCATTTAATAAATTATAATATTTGTTTCGATACCCGAGTAAAAAGTTATCTCCGTTGAAAGTTGTTACTCTTTTTTACCAAATGTTTTTTTTGTTTTTGAAAATGTGAACAAAATCTCCGTTCTTTTTTTCTACTCAATATTTTTTCAATAAGAGAGATTGATTGAAAATATAAAAAACAAACCTTGATCGGCACCAATATCTCCTTTATAGCTCTATTGAATTAAGCCGGAAGTAAGTAAAATGAAAATGGTACGTCAAAAACTTTAAATAGTAAATAAGTGATGTAAAAGATGTTATTTGGGTACAAAAATGATTTTCCTTTCGAGGAAAATGCATATTGTTTAATTTGATACGAGTTTTAATTTGATATATTATAATATTCGTTTCGATTCATCAGTCAAAATTTATCTCTGTTTAAAGTTGTAACTCATATTTACCAAATGTGTTTTCGATTTTGAAAATGTGAACCTAATTCATTTTCTTTTTCTCTTCTCTATTTTTTTCAATAAGAGAGATTGATTGAAAACATAAATAAACAAACCTAGGTCGGCACCAATATCTCCTTTATAGCTCTATTGAATTAAACCTGAAGTAAGTAAAATGAAAATGCTGCGTCAAAAACTTTAAACACAAAATAAGTGATGTAAACGATGTTATTTGGGTACAAAAATGATTTTTTTCTTGCAAGACCAACGCATATTGTGTAATTTGATACGAGCTTGCATTTAATAAATTATAATATTCGTTTCGATACCCGAGTAAAAAGTTATCTCCGTCGAAAGTTATTACTCTTATTTACCAAATGTTTTTGAAAATGTGAACAAAATCTCCTTTCTTTTTTTCTACTCAATATTTTTTCAATAAGAGAGATTGATTGAAAATATAAATAAACAAACCTTGATCGGCACCAATATCTCCTTTATAGCTCTATTGAATTAAACCGGAAGTAAGTAAATGAAAATGGTGCGTCAAAACCTTTAAAAACTAAATAAGTGAGGTAAACGATGTTATTTGGGTACAAAAATGATTTTTTTCTTGCGAGACCAATGCATATTGTGTAATTTGATACGAGTTCCATTTAATAAATTATAATATTCGTTTCGATACCCGAGTAAAAAGTTATCTCCGTTGAAAGTTGTTACTCTTATTTACCAAATGTTTTTTTTGTTTTTGAAAATGTGAACAAAATCTCCGTTCTTTTTTTCTCCTCAATAATTTTTCAATAAGAGACATTGATTGAAAATATAAAAAAACAAACCTAGATCGGCACCAATATCTCC
The DNA here is from genome assembly GCA_037013495.1 of Hippophae tibetana. Lineage (NCBI taxonomy): Eukaryota > Viridiplantae > Streptophyta > Magnoliopsida > Rosales > Elaeagnaceae > Hippophae > Hippophae tibetana. Next base: position 5,830,064 of record CM072808.1, on the reverse strand, counting down.
TTTATAGCCCTATTGAATTGAACCGGAAGTAAGTAATATGAAAATGGTGCGTCAAAAACTTTAAACAGTAAATAAGTGAGGTAAACGATGTTATTTGGGTACAAAAATTATTTTTTTCCTGCGAGACCCATGCATATTGTGTAATTTGATACGAGCTTCCATTTAATAAATTATAATATTCGTTTCGATACCCGAGTAAAAAGTTATCTCCGTTGAAAGTTGTTACTCTTTTTTACCAAATGTTTTTTTTTTTGAAAATGTGAACAAAATCTCCGTTCTTTTTTTCTACTCAATATTTTTTCAATAAGAGAGATTGATTGAAAATATAAATAAAGAAACCATGATCGGCACCAATATCTACTTTATAGCTCTATTGAATTGAACCGGAAGTAAGTAAAATGAAAATGGTGCGTCAAAAACTTTAAACAGTAAATAAGTGAGGTAAACGATGTTATTTGGGTACAAAAATGATTTTCCTTTCTAGGAAAATGCATATTGTTTAATTTGATATGAGCTTTAATTTGATATATTATAATATTCGTTTCGATACCCCAGTCAAAAGTTACCTCCGTTGAAAGTTGTAATTCATATTTACCAAATGTGTTTTTGATTTTGAAAGTTTGAACAACATTCCCCTTCTTTTTCTCTTCTCTATTTTTTTTTTGGAATAATAGAGATTTATTGAAAATATAAATAAACAAACCATGATCAGCACCAATATCTCCTTTATAGCTCTATTGAATTGAACCGGAAGTAAGTAAAATGAAAATGGTGCGTCAAAAACTTTAAACAGTAAATAAGTGATGTAAACGATGTTATTTGGGTACAAAAATGATTTTCCTTTCGAGGAAAATGCATATTGTTTAATGTGATACGAGTTTTAATTTGATATATTATAATATTAGTTTCGATTCATCAGTCAAAATTTATCTCTGTTGAAAGTTGTAACTCATATTTACCAAATGTGTTTTCGATTTTGAAAATGTGAACCTAATTCATTTTCTTTTTCTCTTCTCTATTTTTTTCAATAAGAGAGATTGATTGAAAACATAAATAAACAAACCTAGGTCGGCACCAATATCTCCTTTATAGCTCTATTGAATTAAACCTGAAGTAAGTAAAATGAAAATGCTGCGTCAAAAACTTTTAACACGAAATAAATGATGTAAACAATGTTATTTTTGTACTAAAACGATTTTTTTCTTGCGTGACCAATGTATAATGTGTAATTTGATATGAGCTTCCATTTAATAAATTATAATATTCGTTTCGATACCCGTTTAAAAAGTTATCTCCTTTGAAAGTTTTTACACTTATTTACCAAATATTTTTTTTGTTTTTGAAAATGTGAACAACATCTCTGTTCTTTTTTTCTACTCAATATTTTTTCAATAAGAAAGATTGATTGAAAATATAAATAAAGAAAACCCTTGGTCGGCACCAATATCTCCTTTATAGCTCTCTTGAATTAAACCGGAAGTAAGTAAAATGAAAATGGTGCGTCAAAATCTTTAAACACAAAATAAGTGATGTAAACGATGTTATTTGGGTACAAAAATGATTTTTTTCTTGCAAGACCAACGCATATTGTGTAATTTGATACGAGCTTGCATTTAATAAATTATAATATTCGTTTCGATACCCGAGTAAAAAGTTATCTCCGTCGAAAGTTATTACTCTTATTTACCAAATGTTTTTGAAAATGTGAACAAAATCTCCTTTCTTTTTTTCTACTCAATATTTTTTCAATAAGAGAGATTGATTGAAAATATAAATAAACAAACCTTGATCGGCACCAATATCTCCTTTATAGCTCTATTGAATTAAACCGGAAGTAAGTAAATGAAAATGGTGCGTCAAAACCTTTAAAAACTAAATAAGTGAGGTAAACGATGTTATTTGGGTACAAAAATGATTTTTTTCTTGCGAGACCAATGCATATTGTGTAATTTGATACGAGTTCCATTTAATAAATTATAATATTCGTTTCGATACCCGAGTAAAAAGTTATCTCCGTTGAAAGTTGTTACTCTTATTTACCAAATGTTTTTTTTGTTTTTGAAAATGTGAACAAAATCTCCGTTCTTTTTTTTCTCCTCAATAATTTTTCAATAAGAGAGATTGATTGAAAATATAAAAAAACAAACCTAGATCGGCACCAATATCTCCTTTATAGCCCTATTGAATTGAACCGGAAGTAAGTAAAATGAAAATGGTGCGTCAAAAACTTTAAACAGTAAATAAGTGAGGTAAACGATGTTATTTGGGTACAAAAATTATTTTTTTCCTACGAGACCCATGCATATTGTGTAATTTGATACGAGCTTCCATTTAATAAATTATAATATTCGTTTCGATACCCGAGTAAAAAGTTATCTCCGTTGAAAGTTGTTACTCTTTTTTACCAAATGTTTTTTTTTTTTTAAAATGTGAACAAAATCTCCGTTTATTTTTCTACTCAATATTTTTTCAATAAGAGAGATTGATTGAAAATATAAATAAACAAACCATGATCGGCACCAATATCTACTTTATAGCTCTATTGAATTGAACCGGAAGTAAGTAAAATGAAAATGGTGCGTCAAAAACTTTAAACAGTAAATAAGTGAGGTAAACGATGTTATTTGGGTACAAAAATGATTTTCCTTTCTAGGAAAATGCATATTGTTTAATTTGATATGAGCTTTAATTTGATATATTATAATATTCGTTTCGATACCCCAGTCAAAAGTTACCTCCGTTGAAAGTTGTAATTCATATTTACCAAATGTGTTTTTGATTTTGAAAGTTTGAACAACATTCCCCTTCTTTTTCTCTTCTCTATTTTTTTTTTGGAATAATAGAGATTGATTGAAAATATAAATAAACAAACCATGATCGGCACCAATATCTCCTTTATAGCTCTATTGAATTGAACCGGAAGTAAGTAAAATGAAAATGGTGCGTCAAAAACTTTAAACAGTAAATAAGTGATGTAAACGATGTTATTTGGGTATAAAAATGATTTTCCTTTCGAGGAAAATGCATATTGTTTAAAATGATACGAGTTTTAATTTGATATATTATAATATTCGTTTCGATTCATCAGTCAAAATTTATCTCTGTTGAAAGTTGTAACTCATATTTACCAAATGTGTTTTCGATTTTGAAAATGTGAACCTAATTCATTTTCTTTTTCTCTTCTCTATTTTTTTCAATAAGAGAGATTGATTGAAAACATAAATAAACAAACCTAGGTCGGCACCAATATCTCCTTTATAGCTCTTTTGAATTAAACCTGAAGTAAGTAAAATGAAAATGCTGCGTCAAAAACTTTTAACACGAAATAAATGATGTAAACAATGTTATTTGGGTACAAAAACGATTTTTTTCTTGCGTGACCAATGTATAATGTGTAATTTGATATGAGCTTCCATTTAATAAATTATAATATTCGTTTCCATACCTGTTTAAAAAGTTATCTCCTTTGAAAGTTTTTACACTTATTTACCAAATATTTTTTTTATTTTTGAAAATGTGAACAACATCTCTTTTCTTTTTTTCTACTCAATATTTTTTCAATAAGAAAGATTGATTGAAAATATAAATAAAGAAAACCCTAGGTCGGCACCAATATCTCCTTTATAGCTCTCTTGAATTAAACCGGAAGTAAGTAAAATGAAAATGGTGCGTCAAATTCTTTAAACACAAAATAAGTGATGTAAACGATGTTATTTGGGTACAAAAATGATTTTTTTCTTGCAAGACCAACGCATATTGTGTAATTTGATACGAGCTTGCATTTAATAAATTATAATATTCGTTTCGATACCCGAGTAAAAAGTTATCTCCGTCGAAAGTTATTACTCTTATTTACCAAATGTTTTTGAAAATGTGAACAAAATCTCCTTTCTTTTTTTCTACTCAATATTTTTTCAATAAGGGAGATTGATTGAAAATATAAATAAACAAACCTTGATCGGCACCAATATCTCCTTTATAGCTCTATTGAATTAAACCGGAAGTAAGTAAAATGAAAATGGTGCGTCAAAACCTTTAAAAACTAAATAAGTGATGTAAACGATGTTATTTGGGTACAAAAATGATTTTTTTCTTTCGAGACCAATGCATATTGTGTAATTTGATACGAGTTCCATTTAATAAATTATAATATTCGTTTCGATACCCGAGTAAAAAGTTATCTCCGTTGAAAGTTGTTACTCTTTTTTACCAAATGTTTTTTTTTTAAATGTGAACAAAATCTCCGTTCTTTTTTTCTACTCAATATTTTTTCAATAAGAGAGATTGATTGAAAATATAAATAAACAAATCATGATCGGCACCAATATCTCCTTTATAGCCCTATTGAATTGAACCGGAAGTAAGTAAAATGAAAATGGTGCGTCAAAAACTTTAAACAGTAAATAAGTGAGGTAAACGATGTTATTTGGGTACAAAAATGATTTTTTTCTTGCGAGACCAATGCATATTGTGTAATTTGATACGAGCTTCCATTTAATAAATTATAATATTCGTTTCGATACCCGAGTAAAAATTTATCTCCGTTGAAAGTTGTTACTCTTTTTTACCAAATGTTTTTTTGTTTTTGAAAATGTGAACAAAATCCACGTTCTTTTTTTTTACTCAATATTTTTTTCAGTAAGAGAGATTGATTGAAAATATAAATAAACAAACCTTTATCGGCACCAATATCTCCTTTATAGCTCTGTTGAATTGAACCGGAAGTAAGTAAAATGAAAATTGTGCGTCAAAAACATTAAACAGTAAATAAGTGAGGTAAACGATGTTATTTGGGTAAAAAAATGATTCTCCTTTCTAGGAAAATGCATATTGTTTAATTTGATATGAGCTTTAAATTGATATATTATAATATTCGTTTCGATACCCCAGTCAAAAGTTACCTCCGTTGAAAGTTGTAACTCATATTTACCAAATGTGTTTTTGATTTTGAAACTTTCAACAACATTCCCCTTCTTTTTCTCTTCTCTATTTTTTTTTGGAATAATAGAGATTTATTGAAAATATAAATAAAGAAAACCCTAGGTCGGCACCAATATCTCCTTTATAGCACTCTTGAATTAAACCGGAAGTAAGTAAAATGAAAATGTTGCGTCAAAATCTTTAAACACTAAATAAGTGATGTAAACGATGTTATTTGGGTACAAAAATGATTTTCTTCTTGCGAGACCAATGCATATTGTGTAATTTGATAAGAGCTTCCATTTACTAAATTATAATATTTGTTTCGATACCCGAGTAAAAAGTTATCTCCGTTGAAAGTTGTTACTCTTTTTTACCAAATGTTTTTTTTTGTTTTTGAAAATGTGAACAAAATCTCCGTTCTTTTTTTCTACTCAATATTTTTTCAATAAGAGAGATTGATTGAAAATATAAAAAACAAACCTTGATCGGCACCAATATCTCCTTTATAGCTCTATTAAATTAAGCCGGAAGTAAGTAAAATGAAAATGGTACGTCAATAACTTTAAACAGTAAATAAGTGATGTAAACGATGTTATTTGGGTACAAAAATGATTTTCCTTTCGAGGAAAATGCATATTGTTTAATTTGATACGAGTTTTAATTTGATATATTATAATATTCGTTTCGATTCATCAGTCAAAATTTATCTCTGTTGAAAGTTGTAACTCATATTTACCAAATGTGTATTCTATTTTGAAAATGTGAACCTAATTCATTTTCTTTTTCTCTTCTCTATTTTTTTCAATAAGAGAGATTGATTGAAAATATAAATAAACAAACCTATGTCGGCACCAATATCTCCTTTATAGCTCTATTGAATTAAACCGGAAGTAAGTAAAATGAAAATGTTGCGTCAAAAACTTTAAACAGTAAATAAGTGATGTAAACGATGTTATTTGTGTACAAAAATGATTTTTCTTTCGAAGAAAATGCATATTGTTTAATTTGATACGAGCTTTAATTTGATATATTATAATATTTGTTTCGATACCCCAGTCAAAAGTTATCTTTATTGAAAGTTTTTACTCATATTTACCAAATGTGTTTTTGAATTTTCTTTTTCTCCTCCCTACTTTTTTCAATAAGATAGATTGATTGAAAATATAAATAAACAAACCTAGGTTGGCACCAATATCTCCTTTATAGCTCTATTGAATTAAATCTGAAGTAAGTAAAATGAAAATGCTGCGTCAAAAACTTTAAACACGAAATAAATGATGTAAACAATGTTATTTGGGTACAAAAACGATTTTTTTCTTGCGTGACCAATGCATATTGTGTAATTTGATATGAGCTTCCATTTAATAAATTATAATATTAGTTTCGATACCCGTGTAAAAAGTTATCTCCTTTGAAAGGTTTTACACTTATTTACAAAAATATTTTTTTTTTTGAAAATGTGAAAACATCTCTGTTCTTTTTTTCTACTCAATATTTTTTCAATAAGAAAGATTGATTGAAAATATAAATAAAGAAAACCCTAGGTCGGCACCAATATCTCCTTTATAGCTCTCTTGAATTAAACCGGAAGTAAGTAAAATGAAAATGGTGCGTCAAAATCTTTAAACACAAAATAAGTGATGTAAACGATGTTATTTGGGTACAAAAATGATTTTTTTCTTGCAAGACCAACGCATATTGTGTAATTTTATACGGGCTTGTATTTAATAAATTATAATATTTGTTTCGATACCCGAGTAAAAAGTTATCTCCGTCGAAAGTTATTACTCTTATTTACCAAATGTTTTTGAAAATGTGAACAAAATCTCCTTTCTTTTTTCTACTCAATATTTTTTCAATAAGAGAGATTGATTGAAAATATAAATAAACAAACCATGATCGGCACCAATATCTCCTTTATAGCTCTATTGAATTGAACCGGAAGTAAGTAAAATGAAAATGATGCGTCAAAAACTTTAAACAGTAAATAAGTGAGGTAAACGATGTTATTTGGGTACAAAAATGATTTTCCTTTCTAGGAAAATGCATATTGTTTAATTTGATATGAGCTTTAATTTGATATATTATAATATTCGTTTCGATACCCCAGTCAAAAGTTACCTCCGTTGAAAGTTGTAACTCATATTTACCAAATGTGTTTTTGATTTTGAAAATTTGAACAACATTCCCCTTCTTTTTCTCTTCTCTATTTTTTTTTGGAATAATAGAGATTGATTGAAAATATAAATAAAGAAAACCCTAGGTCGGCACCAATATCTCCTTTATAGCACTCTTGAATTAAACCGGAAGTAAGTAAAATGAAAATGGTGCGTCAAAATCTTTAAACACTAAATAAGTGATGTAAACGATGTTATTTGGGTACAAAAACGACTTTTTTTTGCGAGACCAATGCAAATTGTGTAATTTGATACGAGCTTCCATTTCATAAATTATAATATTCGTTTCGATACCCGAGTAAAAACTTATCTCCGTTGAAAGTTGTTACTCTTTTTTACCAAATGTTTTTTGTTCTTGAAAATGTGAACAAAATCTACGTTCTTTTTTTCTACTCAATATTTTTTCAATAAGAGAGATTGATATAAAATATAAAAAAACAAACCTAAATCGGCACCAATATCTCCTTTATAGGTCAATTGAATTAAACTGGACGTAAGTAAAATGAAAATGGTGCGTCAAAAACTTTAAATACTAAATAAGTGATGTAAACGATGTTATTTATGTACAAAAATGATTTTCCTTTCGAGGAAAATGCATATTGTTTAATTTGATACGAGCTTTAATTTGATATATTATAATATTCGTTTCGATACCCCAGTCAAAAGTTATCTCCGTTTAAAGTTGTAACTCATATTTACCAAATGTGTTTTTGATTTTGTAGATTTTAACAACATTCCCCTTCTTTTCACTTCTCTATTTTTTTTTGAATAATAGAGATTGATTGAAAATATAAATAAAGAAAACCCTAGGTCGGCACCAATATCTCCTTTATAGCACTCTTGAATTAAACCGGAACTAAGTAAAATGAAAATGGTGCGTCAAAATATTTAAACACTAAATAAGTGATGTAAACGATGTTATTTGGGTACAAAAACGATTTTTTTCTTGCGAGACCAATGCATATTGTGTAATTTGATACGAGTTCCATTTAATAAATTATAATATTCGTTTCGATACCCGAGTAAAAAGTTATCTCCGTTGAAAGTTGTTACTCTTATTTACCAAATGTTTTTTTTTGTTTTTGAAAATGTGAACAAAATCTCCGTTCTTTTTTTCTCCTCAATAATTTTTCAATAATAGAGATTGATTGAAAATATAAAAAAACAAACCTAGATCGGCACCAATATCTCCTTTATAGCCCTATTGAATTGAACCGGAAGTAAGTAAAATGAAAATGGTGCGGCAAAAACTTTAAACAGTAAATAAGTGAGGTAAACGATGTTATTTGGGTACAAAAATTATTTTTTTCTTGCGAGACCCATGCATATTGTGTAATTTGATACGAGCTTCCATTTAATAAATTATAATATTCGTTTCGATACCCGAGTAAAAAGTTATCTCCGTTGAAAGTTGTTACTCTTTTTTACCAAATGTTTTTTTTTTTGAAAATGTGAACAAAATCTCCGTTCTTTTTTTCTACTCAATATTTTTTCAATAAGAGAGATTGATTGAAAATATAAATAAACAAACCATGATCGGCACCAATATCTACTTTATAGCTCTATTGAATTGAACCGGAAGTAAGTAAAATGAAAATGGGGCGTCAAAAACTTTAAACACTAAATAAGTGAGGTAAACGATGTTATTTGGGTACAAAAATGATTTTCCTTTCTAGGAAAATGCATATTGTTTAATTTGATATGAGCTTTAATTTGATATATTATAATATTCGTTTCGATACCCCCAGTCAAAAGTTACCTCCGTTGAAAGTTGTAATTCATATTTACCAAATGTATTTTTGATTTTGAAAGTTTGAACAACATTCCCCTTCTTTTTCTCTTCTCTATTTTTTTTTGGAATAATAGAGATTGATTGAAAATATAAATAAACAAACCATGATCGGCACCAATATCTCCTTTATAGCTCTATTGAATTGAACCGGAAGTAAGTAAAATGAAAATGGTGCGTCAAAAACTTTAAACAGTAAATAAGTGATGTAAACGATGTTATTTGGGTACAAAAATGATTTTCCTTTCGAGGAAAATGCATATTGTTTAATTTGATACGAGTTTTAATTTGATATATTATAATATTCGTTTCGATTCATCAGTCAAAATTTATCTCTGTTGAAAGTTGTAACTCATATTTACCAAATGTGTTTTCGATTTTGAAAATGTGAACCTAATTCATTTTCTTTTTCTCTTCTCTATTTTTTTCAATAAGAGAGATTGATTGAAAACATAAATAAACAAACCTAGGTCAGCACCAATATCTCCTTTATAGCTCTATTCCATTAAACCTGAAGTAAGTAAAATGAAAATGCTGCGTCAAAAACTTTTAACACGAAATAAATGATGTAAACAATGTTATTTGGGTACAAAAACGATTTTTTTCTTGCGTGACCAATGTATAATGTGTAATTTGATATGAGCTTCCATTTAATAAATTATAATATTCGTTTCGATACCCGTTTAAAAAGTTATCTCCTTTGAAAGTTTTTACACTTATTTACCAAATATATTTTTTGTTTTTGAAAATGTGAACAACATCTCTGTTCTTTTTTTCTACTCAATATTTTTTCAATAAGAAAGATTGATTGAAAATATAAATAAAGAAAACCCTAGGTCGGCACCAATATCTCCTTTATAGCTCTCTTGAATTAAACCGGAAGTAAGTAAAATGAAAATGGTGGGTCAAAATCTTTAAACACAAAATAAGTGATGTAAACGATGTTATTTGGGTACAAAAATGATTTTTTTCTTGCAAGACCAACGCATATTGTGTAATTTGATACGAGCTTGCATTTAATAAATTATAATATTCGTTTCGATACCCGAGTAAAAAGTTATCTCCGTCGAAAGTTATTACTCTTATTTACCAAATGTTTTTGAAAATGTGAACAAAATCTCCTTTCTTTTTTTCTACTCAATATTTTTTCAATAAGGGAGATTGATTGAAAATATAAATAAACAAACCTTGATCGGCACCAATATCTCCTTTATAGCTCTATTGAATTAAACCGGAAGTAAGTAAAATGAAAATGGTGCGTCAAAACCTTTAAAAACTAAATAAGTGATGTAAACGATGTTATTTGGGTACAAAAATGATTTTTTTCTTTCGAGACCAATGCATATTGTGTAATTTGATACGAGTTCCATTTAATAAATTATAATATTCGTTTCGATACCCGAGTAAAAAGTTATCTCCGTTGAAAGTTGTTACTCTTTTTTACCAAATGTTTTTTTTTTAAAATGTGAACACAATCTCCGTTCTTTTTTTCTACTCAATATTTTTTCAATAAGAGAGATTGATTGAAAATATAAATAAACAAATCATGATCGGCACCAATATCTCCTTTATAGCCCTATTGAATTGAACCGGAAGTAAGTAAAATGAAAATGGTGCGTCAAAAACTTTAAACAGTAAATAAGTGAGGTAAACGATGTTATTTGGGTACAAAAATGATTTTTTTCTTGCGAGACCAATGCATATTGTGTAATTTGATACGAGCTTCCATTTAATAAATTATAATATTCGTTTCGATACCCGAGTAAAAAGTTATCTCCGTTGAAAGTTGTTACTCTTTTTTACCAAATGTTTTTTTTTTTGAAAATGTGAACAAAATCTCCGTTCTTTTTTTCTACTCAATATTTTTTCAATAAGAGAGATTGATTGAAAATATAAAAAAACAAACCATGATCGGCACCAATATCTACTTTATAGCTCTATTGAATTGAACCGGAAGTAAGTAAAATGAAAATGGTGCGTGAAAAACTTTAAATAGTAAATAAGTGAGGTAAACGATGTTATTTGGGTACAAAAATGATTCTCCTTTCTAGGAAAATGCATATTGTTTAATTTGATATGAGCTTTAAATTGATATATTATAATATTCGTTTCGATACCCCAGTCAAAAGTTACCTCCGTTGAAAGTTGTAACTCATATTTACCAAATGTGTTTTTGATTTTGAAAGTTTGAACAACATTCCCCTTCTTTTTCTCTTCTCTATTTTTTTTTGGAATAATAGAGATTGATTGAAAATATAAATAAAGAAAACCCTAGGTCGGCACCAATATCTCCTTTATAGCACTCTTGAATTAAACCGGAAGTAAGTAAAATGAAAATTGTGCATCAAAATCTTTAAACTCTAAGTAAGTGATGTAACCGATGTTATTTGGGTACAAAAATGATTTTTTTCTTGCCAGACCAATGCATATTGTGTAATTTGATACGAGCTTCCATTTAATAAATTATAATATTCGTTTCGATACCCGAGTAAAAAGTTACCTCCGTTGAAAGTTGTTACTCTTTTTTACCAAATGTTTTTTTTGTTTTTGAAAATGTGAACAAAATCTCCGTTCTTTTTTTCTACTCAATATTTTTTCAATAAGAGAGATTGATTGAAAATATAAATAAACAAACCATGATCGGCACCAATATCTCCTTTATAGCTCTATTGAATTCAACCGGAAGTAAGTAAAATGAAAATGTTGCGTCAAAAACTATAAACAATAAATAAGTGATGTAAACGATGTTATTTCGGTACAAAAATGATTTTCCTATCGAGGAAAATGCATATTGTTTAATTTGATACGAGCTTTAATTTGATATATTATAATATTCGTTTCGATACCCCAGTCAAAAGTTATCTCCGTTGAAAGTTGTAACTCATATTTACCAAATGTGTTTTTGATTTTGAAAATTTGAACAACATTCCCATTCTTTTTCTCTTCTGTATTTTTTTTTTGGAATAATAGAGATTGATTGAAAATATAAATAAAGAAAACCCAAGGTCGGCACCAATATCTCATTTATAGCTCTCTTGAATTAAACCGGAAGTAAGTAAAATGAAAATGGTGCGTCAAAATCTTTAAACACTAAATAAGTGATGTAAACGATGTTATTCGGATACATAAACGATTTTTTTCTTGCGATACCAATGCATATTGTGTAATTTGATACGAGCTTCCATTTAATAAATTATAATATTCGTTTCGATACCCGAGTAAAAATTTATCTCCGTTGAAAGTTGTTACTCTTTTTTACCAAATGTTTTTTTGTTTTTGAAAATGTGAACAAAATCCACGTTCTTTTTTTTTACTCAATATTTTTTTCAGTAAGAGAGATTGATTGAAAATATAAATAAACAAACCTTTATCGGCACCAATATCTCCTTTATAGCTCTGTTGAATTGAACCGGAAGTAAGTAAAATGAAAATTGTGCGTCAAAAACTTTAAACAGTAAATAAGTGAGGTAAACGATGTTATTTGGGTAAAAAAATGATTCTCCTTTCTAGGAAAATGCATATTGTTTAATTTGATATGAGCTTTAAATTGATATATTATAATATTCGTTTCGATACCCCAGTCAAAAGTTACCTCCGTTGAAAGTTGTAACTCATATTTACCAAATGTGTTTTTGATTTTGAAACTTTCAACAACATTCCCCTTCTTTTTCTCTTCTCTATTTTTTTTTGGAATAATAGAGATTGATTGAAAATATAAATAATGAAAACCCTAGGTTGGCACCAATATCTCCTTTATAGCACTCTTGAATTAAACCGGAAGTAAGTAAAATGAAAATGTTGCGTCAAAATCTTTAAACACTAAATAAGTGATGTAAACGATGTTATTTGGGTACAAAAATGATTTTCTTCTTGCGAGACCAATGCATATTGTGTAATTTAATAAGAGCTTCCATTTACTAAATTATAATATTTGTTTCGATACCCGAGTAAAAAGTTATCTCCGTTGAAAGTTGTTACTCTTTTTTACCAAATGTTTTTTTTGTTTTTGAAAATGTGAACAAAATCTCCGTTCTTTTTTTCTACTCAATATTTTTTCAATAAGAGAGATTGATTGAAAATATAAAAAACAAACCTTGATCGGCACCAATATCTCCTTTATAGCTCTATTAAATTAAGCCGGAAGTAAGTAAAATGAAAATGGTACGTCAATAACTTTAAACAGTAAATAAGTGATGTAAACGATGTTATTTGGGTACAAAAATGATTTTCCTTTCGAGGAAAATGCATATTGTTTAATTTGATACGAGTTTTAATTTGATATATTATAATATTCGTTTCGATTCATCAGTCAAAATTTATCTCTGTTGAAAGTTGTAACTCATATTTACCAAATGTGTATTCTATTTTGAAAATGTGAACCTAATTCATTTTCTTTTTCTCTTCTCTATTTTTTTCAATAAGAGAGATTGATTGAAAATATAAATAAACAAACCTATGTCGGCACCAATATCTCCTTTATAGCTCTATTGAATTAAACCGGAAGTAAGTAAAATGAAAATGTTGCGTCAAAAACTTTAAACAGTAAATAAGTGATGTAAACGATGTTATTTGTGTACAAAAATGATTTTTCTTTCGAAGAAAATGCATATTGTTTAATTTGATACAAGCTTTAATTTGATATATTATAATATTTGTTTCGATACCCCAGTCAAAAGTTATCTTTATTGAAAGTTTTTACTCATATTTACCAAATGTGTTTTTGAATTTTCTTTTTCTCCTCCCTACTTTTTTCAATAAGATAGATTGATTGAAAATATAAATAAACAAACCTAGGTTGGCACCAATATCTCCTTTATAGCTCTATTGAATTAAACCTGAAGTAAGTAAAATGAAAATGCTGCGTCAAAAACTTTAAACACGAAATAAATGATGTAAACAATGTTATTTGGGTACAAAAACGATTTTTTTCTTGCGTGACCAATGCATATTGTGTAATTTGATATGAGCTTCCATTTAATAAATTATAATATTAGTTTCGATACCCGTGTAAAAAGTTATCTCCTTTGAAAGGTTTTACACTTATTTACAAAAATATTTTTTTTTTTGAAAATGTGAAAACATCTCTGTTCTTTTTTTCTACTCAATATTTTTTCAATAAGAAAGATTGATTGAAAATATAAATAAAGAAAACCCTAGGTCGGCACCAATATCTCATTTATAGCTCTCTTGAATTAAACCGGAAGTAAGTAAAATGAAAATGGTGCGTCAAAATCTTTAAACACAAAATAAGTGATGTAAACGATGTTATTTGGGTACAAAAATGATTTTTTTCTTGCAAGACCAACGCATATTGTGTAATTTTATATGAGCTTGTATTTAATAAATTATAATATTCGTTTCGATACCCGAGTAAAAAGTTATCTCCGTCGAAAGTTATTACTCTTATTTACCAAATGTTTTTGAAAATGTGAACAAAATCTCCTTTCTTTTTTTCTACTCAATATTTTTTCAATAAGAGAGATTGATTGAAAATATAAAAAACAAACCATGATCGGCACCAATATCTCCTTTATAGCTCTATTGAATTGAACCGGAAGTAAGTAAAATGAAAATGATGCGTCAAAAACTTTAAACAGTAAATAAGTGAGGTAAACGATGTTATTTGGGTACAAAAATGATTTTCCTATCGAGGAAAATGCATATTGTTTAATTTGATATGAGCTTTAATTTGATATATTATAATATTCGTTTCGATACCCCAGTCAAAAGTTACCTCCGTTGAAAGTTGTAACTCATATTTACCAAATGTGTTTTTGATTTTGAAAATTTGAACAACATTCCCCTTCTTTTTCTCTTCTCTATTTTTTTTTTGGAATAATAGAGATTGATTGAAAATATAAATAAAGAAAACCCTAGGTCGGCACCAATATCTCCTTTATAGCACTCTTGAATTAAACCGGAAGTAAGTAAAATGAAAATGGTGCGTCAAAATCTTTAAACACTAAATAAGTGATGTAAACGATGTTATTCGGATACATAAACGATTTTTTTCTTGCGATACCAATGCATATTGTGTAATTTGATACGAGCTTCCATTTAATAAATTATAATATTCGTTTCGATACCCGAGTAAAAATTTATCTCCGTTGAAAGTTGTTACTCTTTTTTACCAAATGTTTTTTTGTTTTTGAAAATGTGAACAAAATCCACGTTCTTTTTTTTTACTCAATATTTTTTTCAGTAAGAGAGATTGATTGAAAATATAAATAAACAAACCTTTATCGGCACCAATATCTCCTTTATAGCTCTGTTGAATTGAACCGGAAGTAAGTAAAATGAAAATTGTGCGTCAAAAACTTTAAACAGTAAATAAGTGTGGTAAACGATGTTATTTGGGTAAAAAAATGATTCTCCTTTCTAGGAAAATGCATATTGTTTAATTTGATATGAGCTTTAAATTGATATATTATAATATTCGTTTCGATACCCCAGTCAAAAGTTACCTCCGTTGAAAGTTGTAACTCATATTTACCAAATGTGTTTTTGATTTTGAAACTTTCAACAACATTCCCCTTCTTTTTCTCTTCTCTATTTTTTTTTGGAATAATAGACATTGATTGAAAATATAAATAAAGAAAACCCAAGGTCGGCACCAATATCTCATTTCTAGCTCTCTTGAATTAAACCGGAAGTAAGTAAAATGAAAATGGTGCGTCAAAATCTTTAAACACTAAATAAGTGATGTAAACGATGTTATTTGGGTACAAAAATGATTTTCTTCTTGCGAGACCAATACATATTGTGTAATTTGATACGAGCTTCCATTTAATAAATTATAATATTTGTTTCGATACCCGAGTAAAAAGTTATCTCCGTTGAAAGTTGTTACTCTTTTTTACCAAATGTTTTTTTTGTTTTTGAAAATGTGAACAAAATCTCCGTTCTTTTTTTCTACTCAATATTTTTTCAATAAGAGAGATTGATTGAAAATAGAAAAAACAAACCTTGATCGGCACCAATATCTCCTTTATAGCTCTATTAATTTAAGCCGGAAGTAAGTAAAATGAAAATGGTACGTCAATAACTTTAAACAGTAAATAAGTGATGTAAACCATGTTATTTGGGTACAAAAATGATTTTCCTTTCGAGGAAAATGCATATTGTTTAATTTGATACGAGTTTTAATTTGATATATTATAATATTCGTTTCGATTCATCAGTCAAAATTTATCTCTGTTGAAAGTTGTAACTCATATTTACCAAATGTGTATTCTATTTTGAAAATGTGAACCTAATTCATTTTCTTTTTCTCTTCTCTATTTTTTTCAATAAGAGAGATTGATTGAAAATATAAATAAACAAACCTATGTTGGCACCAATATCTCCTTTATAGCTCTATTGAATTAAACCGGAAGTAAGTAAAATGAAAATGTTGCGTCAAAAACTTTAAACAGTAAATAAGTGATGTAAACGATGTTATTTGTGTACAAAAATGATTTTTCTTTCGAAGAAAATGCATATTGTTTAATTTGATACGAGCTTTAATTTGATATATTATAATATTTGTTTCGATACCCCAGTCAAAAGTTATCTTTATTGAAAGTTTTTACTCATATTTACCAAATGTGTTTTTGAATTTTCTTTTTCTCCTCCCTACTTTTTTCAATAAGATAGATTGATTGAAAATATAAATAAACAAACCTAGGTTGGCACCAATATCTCCTTTATAGCTCTATTGAATTAAACCTGAAGTAAGTAAAATGAAAATTTATCTCCGTTGAAAGTTGTTACTCTTTTTTACCAAATGTTTTTTTGTTTTTGAAAATGTGAACAAAATCCACGTTCTTTTTTTTTACTCAATATTTTTTTCAGTAAGAGAGATTGATTGAAAATATAAATAAACAAACCTTTATCGGCACCAATATCTCCTTTATAGCTCTGTTGAATTGAACCGGAAGTAAGTAAAATGAAAATTGTGCGTCAAAAACTTTAAACAGTAAATAAGTGAGGTAAACGATGTTATTTGGGTAAAAAAATGATTCTCCTTTCTAGGAAAATGCATATTGTTTAATTTGATATGAGCTTTAAATTGATATATTATAATATTCGTTTCGATACCCCAGTCAAAAGTTACCTCCGTTGAAAGTTGTAACTCATATTTACCAAATGTGTTTTTGATTTTGAAACTTTCAACAACATTCCCCTTCTTTTTCTCTTCTCTATTTTTTTTTGGAATAATAGACATTGATTGAAAATATAAATAAAGAAAACCCAAGGTCGGCACCAATATCTCATTTCTAGCTCTCTTGAATTAAACCGGAAGTAAGTAAAATGAAAATGGTGCGTCAAAATCTTTAAACACTAAATAAGTGATGTAAACGATGTTATTTGGGTACAAAAATGATTTTCTTCTTGCGAGACCAATACATATTGTGTAATTTGATACGAGCTTCCATATAATAAATTATAATATTTGTTTCGATACCCGAGTAAAAAGTTATCTCCGTTGAAAGTTGTTACTCTTTTTTACCAAATGTTTTTTTTGTTTTTGAAAATGTGAACAAAATCTCCGTTCTTTTTTTCTACTCAATATTTTTTCAATAAGAGAGATTGATTGAAAATAGAAAAAACAAACCTTGATCGGCACCAATATCTCCTTTATAGCTCTATTAATTTAAGCCGGAAGTAAGTAAAATGAAAATGGTACGTCAATAACTTTAAACAGTAAATAAGTGATGTAAACGATGTTATTTGGGTACAAAAATGATTTTCCTTTCGAGGAAAATGCATATTGTTTAATTTGATACGAGTTTTAATTTGATATATTATAATATTCGTTTCGATTCATCAGTCAAAATTTATCTCTGTTGAAAGTTGTAACTCATATTTACCAAATGTGTATTCTATTTTGAAAATGTGAACCTAATTCATTTTCTTTTTCTCTTCTCTATTTTTTTCAATAAGAGAGATTGATTGAAAATATAAATAAACAAACCTATGTCGGCACCAATATCTCCTTTATAGCTCTATTGAATTAAACCGGAAGTAAGTAAAATGAAAATGTTGCGTCAAAAACTTTAAACAGTAAATAAGTGATGTAAACGATGTTATTTGTGTACAAAAATGATTTTTCTTTCGAAGAAAATGCATATTGTTTAATTTGATACGAGCTTTAATTTGATATATTATAATATTTGTTTCGATAACCCAGTCAAAAGTTATCTTTATTGAAAGTTTTTACTCATATTTACCAAATGTGTTTTTGAATTTTCTTTTTCTCCTCCCTACTTTTTTCAATAAGATAGATTGATTGAAAATATAAATAAACAAACCTAGGTTGGCACCAATATCTCCTTTATAGCTCTATTGAATTAAACCTGAAGTAAGTAAAATGAAAATGCTGCGTCAAAAACTTTAAACACGAAATAAATGATGTAAACAATGTTATTTGGGTACAAAAACGATTTTTTTCTTGCGTGACCAATGCATATTGTGTAATTTGATATGAGCTTCCATTTAATAAATTATAATATTAGTTTCGATACCCGTGTAAAAAGTTATCTCCTTTGAAAGGTTTTACACTTATTTACAAAAATATTTTTTTTTTAAAATGTGAAAACATCTCTGTTCTTTTTTTGTACTCAATATTTTTTCAATAAGAAAGATTGATTGAAAATATAAATAAAGAAAACCCTAGGTCGGCACCAATATCTCATTTATAGCTCTCTTGAATTAATCCGGAAGTAAGTAAAATGAAAATGGTGCGTCAAAATCTTTAAACACAAAATAAGTGATGTAAACGATGTTATTTGGGTACAAAAATGATTTTTTTCTTGCAAGACCAACGCATATTGTGTAATTTTATACGAGCTTGTATTTAATAAATTATAATATTCGTTTCGATACCCGAGTAAAAAGTTATCTCCGTCGAAAGTTATTACTCTTATTTACCAAATGTTTTTGAAAATGTGAACAAAATCTCCTTTCTTTTTTTCTACTCAATATTTTTTCAATAAGAGAGATTGATTGAAAATATAAATAAACAAACCATGATCGGCACCAATATCTGTTTTATAGCTCTATTGAATTGAACCGGAAGTAAGTAAAATGAAAATGATGCGTCAAAAACTTTAAACAGTAAATAAGTGAGGTAAACGATGTTATTTGGGTACAAAAATGATTTTCCTATCGAGGAAAATGCATATTGTTTAATTTGATATGAGCTTTAATTTGATATATTATAATATTCGTTTCGATACCCCAGTCAAAAGTTACCTCCGTTGAAAGTTGTAACTCATATTTACCGAATGTGTTTTTGATTTTGAAAATTTGAACAACATTCCCCTTCTTTTTCTCTTCTCTATTTTTTTTTGGAATAATAGAGATTGATTGAAAATATAAATAAAGAAAACCCTAGGTCGGCACCAATATCTCCTTTATAGCACTCTTGAATTAAACCGGAAGTAAGTAAAATGAAAATGGTGCGTCAAAATCTTTAAACACTAAATAAGTGATGTAAACGATGTTATTCGGATACATAAACGATTTTTTTCTTGCGATACCAATGCATATTGTGTAATTTGATACGAGCTTCCATTTAATAAATTATAATATTCGTTTCGATACCCGAGTAAAAATTTATCTCCGTTGAAAGTTGTTACTCTTTTTTACCAAATGTTTTTTTGTTTTTGAAAATGTGAACAAAATCCACGTTCTTTTTTTTTACTCAATATTTTTTTCAGTAAGAGAGATTGATTGAAAATATAAATAAACAAACCTTTATCGGCACCAATATCTCCTTTATAGCTCTGTTGAATTGAACCGGAAGTAAGTAAAATGAAAATTGTGCGTCAAAAACTTTAAACAGTAAATAAGTGAGGTAAACGATGTTATTTGGGTAAAAAAATGATTCTCCTTTCTAGGAAAATGCATATTGTTTAATTTGATATGAGCTTTAAATTGATATATTATAATATTCGTTTCGATACCCCAGTCAAAAGTTACCTCCGTTGAAAGTTATAACTCATATTTACCAAATGTGTTTTTGATTTTGAAACTTTCAACAACATTCCCCTTCTTTTTCTCTTCTCTATTTTTTTTTGGAATAATAGACATTGATTGAAAATATAAATAAAGAAAACCCAAGGTCGGCACCAATATCTCATTTCTAGCTCTCTTGAATTAAACCGGAAGTAAGTAAAATGAAAATGGTGCGTCAAAATCTTTAAACACTAAATAAGTGATGTAAACGATGTTATTTGGGTACAAAAATGATTTTCTTCTTGCGAGACCAATACATATTGTGTAATTTGATACGAGCTTCCATATAATAAATTATAATATTTGTTTCGATACCCGAGTAAAAAGTTATCTCCGTTGAAAGTTGTTACTCTTTTTTACCAAATGTTTTTTTTGTTTTTGAAAATGTGAACAAAATCTCCGTTCTTTTTTTCTACTCAATATTTTTTCAATAAGAGAGATTGATTGAAAATAGAAAAAACAAACCTTGATCGGCACCAATATCTCCTTTATAGCTCTATTAATTTAAGCCGGAAGTAAGTAAAATGAAAATGGTACGTCAATAACTTTAAACAGTAAATAAGTGATGTAAACGATGTTATTTGGGTACAAAAATGATTTTCCTTTCGAGGAAAATGCATATTGTTTAATTTGATACGAGTTTTAATTTGATATATTATAATATTCGTTTCGATTCATCAGTCAAAATTTATCTCTGTTGAAAGTTGTAACTCATATTTACCAAATGTGTATTCTATTTTGAAAATGTGAACCTAATTCATTTTCTTTTTCTCTTCTCTATTTTTTTCAATAAGAGAGATTGATTGAAAATATAAATAAACAAACCTATGTCGGCACCAATATCTCCTTTATAGCTCTATTGAATTAAACCGGAAGTAAGTAAAATGAAAATGTTGCGTCAAAAACTTTAAACAGTAAATAAGTGATGTAAACGATGTTATTTGTGTACAAAAATGATTTTTCTTTCGAAGAAAATGCATATTGTTTAATTTGATACGAGCTTTAATTTGATATATTATAATATTTGTTTCGATACCCCAGTCAAAAGTTATCTTTATTGAAAGTTTTTACTCATATTTACCAAATGTGTTTTTGAATTTTCTTTTTCTCCTCCCTACTTTTTTCAATAAGATAGATTGATTGAAAATATAAATAAACAAACCTAGGTTGGCACCAATATCTCCTTTATAGCTCTATTGAATTAAACCTGAAGTAAGTAAAATGAAAATGCTGCGTCAAAAACTTTAAACACGAAATAAATGATGTAAACAATGTTATTTGGGTACAAAAACGATTTTTTTCTTGCGTGACCAATGCATATTGTGTAATTTGATATGAGCTTCCATTTAATAAATTATAATATTAGTTTCGATACCCGTGTAAAAAGTTATCTCCTTTGAAAGGTTTTACACTTATTTACAAAAATATTTTTTTTTTTAAAATGTGAAAACATCTCTGTTCTTTTTTTGTACTCAATATTTTTTCAATAAGAAAGATTGATTGAAAATATAAATAAAGAAAACCCTAGGTCGGCACCAATATCTCATTTATAGCTCTCTTGAATTAATCCGGAAGTAAGTAAAATGAAAATGGTGCGTCAAAATCTTTAAACACAAAATAAGTGATGTAAACGATGTTATTTGGGTACAAAAATGATTTTTTTCTTGCAAGACCAACGCATATTGTGTAATTTTATACGAGCTTGTATTTAATAAATTATAATATTCGTTTCGATACCCGAGTAAAAAGTTATCTCCGTCGAAAGTTATTACTCTTATTTACCAAATGTTTTTGAAAATGTGAACAAAATCTCCGTTCTTTTTTTTCTACTCAATATTATTTCAATAAGAGAGATTGATTGAAAATATAAATAAACAAACCTTTATCGGCACCAATATCTCCTTTATAGCTCTATTGAATGGAACCGGAAGTAAGTAAAATGAAAATGGTGCGTCAAAAACTTTAAACAGTAAATAAGTGAGGTAAACGATGTTATTTGGGTACAAAAATGATTCTCCTTTCTAGGAAAATGCATATTGTTTAATTTGATATGAGCTTTAAATTGATATATTATAATATTCGTTTCGATACCCCAGTCAAAAGTTACCTCCGTTGAAAGTTGTAACTCATATTTACCAAATGTGTTTTTGATTTTGAAAATTTGAACAACATTCCCCTTCTTTTTCTCTTCTCTATTTTTTTTTGGAATAATAGAGATTGATTGAAAATATAAATAAAGAAAACCCTAGGTCGGCACCAATATCTCCTTTATAGCACTC
Organism: Hippophae tibetana; assembly: GCA_037013495.1. Lineage (NCBI taxonomy): Eukaryota > Viridiplantae > Streptophyta > Magnoliopsida > Rosales > Elaeagnaceae > Hippophae > Hippophae tibetana. The sequence continues at coordinate 5,807,895 of CM072808.1, read as the reverse complement.
TTGAATTAAACCGGAAGTAAGTAAAATGAAAATGGTGCGTCAAAATCTTTAAACACTAAATAAGTGATGTAAACGATGTTATTCGGATACATAAACGATTTTTTTCTTGCGATACCAATGCATATTGTGTAATTTTATACGAGCTTCCATTTTATAAATTATAATATTCGTTTCGATACCCGAGTAAAAATTTATCTCCGTTGAAAGTTGTTACTCTTTTTTACCAAATGTTTTTTTGTTTTTGAAAATGTGAACAAAATCCACGTTCTTTTTTTTTACTCAATATTTTTTTCAGTAAGAGAGATTGATTGAAAATATAAATAAACAAACCTTTATCGGCACCAATATCTCCTTTATAGCTCTGTTGAATTGAACCGGAAGTAAGTAAAATGAAAATTGTGCGTCAAAAACTTTAAACAGTAAATAAGTGAGGTAAACGATGTTATTTGGGTAAAAAAATGATTCTCCTTTCTAGGAAAATGCATATTGTTTAATTTGATATGAGCTTTAAATTGATATATTATAATATTCGTTTCGATACCCCAGTCAAAAGTTACCTCCGTTGAAAGTTGTAACTCATATTTACCAAATGTGTTTTTGATTTTGAAACTTTCAACAACATTCCCCTTCTTTTTCTCTTCTCTATTTTTTTTTGGAATAATAGACATTGATTGAAAATATAAATAAAGAAAACCCAAGGTCGGCACCAATATCTCATTTCTAGCTCTCTTGAATTAAACCGGAAGTAAGTAAAATGAAAATGGTGCGTCAAAATCTTTAAACACTAAATAAGTGATGTAAACGATGTTATTTGGGTACAAAAATGATTTTCTTCTTGCGAGACCAATACATATTGTGTAATTTGATACGAGCTTCCATATAATAAATTATAATATTTGTTTCGATACCCGAGTAAAAAGTTATCTCCGTTGAAAGTTGTTACTCTTTTTTACCAAATGTTTTTTTTGTTTTTGAAAATGTGAACAAAATCTCCGTTCTTTTTTTCTACTCAATATTTTTTCAATAAGAGAGATTGATTGAAAATATAAAAAACAAACCTTGATCGGCACCAATATCTCCTTTATAACTCTATTAATTTAAGCCGGAAGTAAGTAAAATGAAAATGGTACGTCAATAACTTTAAACAGTAAATAAGTGATGTAAACGATGTTATTTGGGTACAAAAATGATTTTCCTTTCGAGGAAAATGCATATTGTTTAATTTGATACGAGTTTTAATTTGATATATTATAATATTCGTTTCGATTCATCAGTCAAAATTTATCTCTGTTGAAAGTTGTAACTCATATTTACCAAATGTGTATTCTATTTTGAAAATGTGAACCTAATTCATTTTCTTTTTCTCTTCTCTATTTTTTTCAATAAGAGAGATTGATTGAAAATATAAATAAACAAACCTATGTCGGCACCAATATCTCCTTTATAGCTCTATTGAATTAAACCGGAAGTAAGTAAAATGAAAATGTTGCGTCAAAAACTTTAAACAGTAAATAAGTGATGTAAACGATGTTATTTGTGTACAAAAATGATTTTTCTTTCGAAGAAAATGCATATTGTTTAATTTGATACGAGCTTTAATTTGATATATTATAATATTTGTTTCGATACCCCAGTCAAAAGTTATCTTTATTGAAAGTTTTTACTCATATTTACCAAATGTGTTTTTGAATTTTCTTTTTCTCCTCCCTACTTTTTTCAATAAGATAGATTGATTGAAAATATAAATAAACAAACCTAGGTTGGCACCAATATCTCCTTTATAGCTCTATTGAATTAAACCTGAAGTAAGTAAAATGAAAATGCTGCGTCAAAAACTTTAAACACGAAATAAATGATGTAAACAATGTTATTTGGGTACAAAAACGATTTTTTTCTTGCGTGACCAATGCATATTGTGTAATTTGATATGAGCTTCCATTTAATAAATTATAATATTAGTTTCGATACCCGTGTAAAAAGTTATCTCCTTTGAAAGGTTTTACACTTATTTACAAAAATATTTTTTTTTTTGAAAATGTGAAAACATCTCTGTTCTTTTTTTGTACTCAATATTTTTTCAATAAGAAAGATTGATTGAAAATATAAATAAAGAAAACCCTAGGTCGGCACCAATATCTCATTTATAGCTCTCTTGAATTAATCCGGAAGTAAGTAAAATGAAAATGGTGCGTCAAAATCTTTAAACACAAAATAAGTGATGTAAACGATGTTATTTGGGTACAAAAATGATTTTTTTCTTGCAAGACCAACGCATATTGTGTAATTTTATATGAGCTTGTATTTAATAAATTATAATATTCGTTTCGATACCCGAGTAAAAAGTTATCTCCGTCGAAAGTTATTACTCTTATTTACCAAATGTTTTTGAAAATGTGAACAAAATCTCCTTTCTTTTTTTCTACTCAATATTTTTTCAATAAGAGAGATTGATTGAAAATATAAAAAACAAACCATGATCGGCACCAATATCTCCTTTATAGCTCTATTGAATTGAACCGGAAGTAAGTAAAATGAAAATGATGCGTCAAAAACTTTAAACAGTAAATAAGTGAGGTAAACGATGTTATTTGGGTACAAAAATGATTTTCCTTTCTAGGAAAATGCATATTGTTTAATTTGATATGAGCTTTAATTTGATATATTATAATATTCGTTTCGATACCCCAGTCAAAAGTTACCTCCGTTGAAAGTTGTAACTCATATTTACCAAATGTGTTTTTGATTTTGAAAATTTGAACAACATTCCCCTTCTTTTTCTCTTCTCTATTTTTTTTTGGAATAATAGAGATTGATTGAAAATATAAATAAAGAAAACCCTAGGTCGGCACCAATATCTCCTTTATAGCACTCTTGAATTAAACCGGAAGTAAGTAAAATGAAAATGGTGCGTCAAAATCTTTAAACACTAAATAAGTGATGTAAACGATGTTATTTGGGTACAAAAATGATTTTTTTCTTGCGAGACCAATGCATATTGTGTAATTTGATACGAGCTTCCATTTAATAAATTATAATATTCGTTTTGATACCCGAGTAAAAAGTTATCTCCGTTTAAAGTTGTTACTCTTTTTTACCAAATGTTTTTTTTGTTTATGAAAATGTGAACAAAATCTCCGTTCTTTTTTTCTACTCAATATTTTTTCAATAAGAGATATTGATTGAAAATATAAATAAACAAACCATGATCGGCACCAATATCTCCTTTATAGCTCTATTGAATTGAACCGGAAGTAAGTAAAATGAAAATGGTGTGTCAAAAACTTTAAACAGTAAATAAGTGATGTAAACGATGTTATTTCGGTACAAAAATGATTTTCCTATCGAGGAAAATGCATATTGTTTAATTTGATACGAGCTTTAATTTGATATATTATAATATTCGTTTCGATACCCCAGTCAAAAGTTATCTCCGTTGAAAGTTGTAACTCATATTTACCAAATTTGTTTTTGATTTTGAAAATTTGAACAACATTCCCCTTCTTTTTCTCTTCTGTATTTTTTTTTTTGGAATAATAGACATTGATTGAAAATATAAATAAAGAAAACCCAAGGTCGGCACCAATATCTCATTTCTAGCTCTCTTGAATTAAACCGGAAGTAAGTAAAATGAAAATGGTGCGTCAAAATCTTTAAACACTAAATAAGTGATGTAAACGATGTTATTTGGGTACAAAAATGATTTTCTTCTTGCGAGACCAATACATATTGTGTAATTTGATACGAGCTTCCATTTAATAAATTATAATATTTGTTTCGATACCCGAGTAAAAAGTTATCTCCGTTGAAAGTTGTTACTCTTTTTTACCAAATGTTTTTTTTGTTTTTGAAAATGTGAACAAAATCTCCGTTCTTTTTTTCTACTCGATATTTTTTCAATAAGAGAGATTGATTGAAAATATAAAAAACAAACCTTGATCGGCACCAATATCTCCTTTATAGCTCTATTAATTTAAGCCGGAAGTAAGTAAAATGAAAATGGTACGTCAATAACTTTAAACAGTAAATAAGTGATGTAAACGATGTTATTTGGGTACAAAAATGATTTTCCTTTCGAGGAAAATGCATATTGTTTAATTTGATACGAGTTTTAATTTGATATATTATAATATTCGTTTCGATTCATCAGTCAAAATTTATCTCTGTTGAAAGTTGTAACTCATATTTACCAAATGTGTATTCTATTTTGAAAATGTGAACCTAATTCATTTTCTTTTTCTCTTCTCTATTTTTTTCAATAAGAGAGATTGATTGAAAATATAAATAAACAAACCTATGTCGGCACCAATATCTCCTTTATAGCTCTATTGAATTAAACCGGAAGTAAGTAAAATGAAAATGTTGCGTCAAAAACTTTAAACAGTAAATAAGTGATGTAAACGATGTTATTTGTGTACAAAAATGATTTTTCTTTCGAAGAAAATGCATATTGTTTAATTTGATACGAGCTTTAATTTGATATATTATAATATTTGTTTCGATACCCCAGTCAAAAGTTATCTTTATTGAAAGTTTTTACTCATATTTACCAAATGTGTTTTTGAATTTTCTTTTTCTCCTCCCTACTTTTTTCAATAAGAGAGATTGATTGAAAATATAAATAAACAAACCTAGGTTGGCACCAATATCTCCTTTATAGCTCTATTGAATTAAACCTGAAGTAAGTAAAATGAAAATGCTGCGTCAAAAACTTTAAACACGAAATAAATGATGTAAACAATGTTATTTGGGTACAAAAACGATTTTTTTCTTGCGTGACCAATGCATATTGTGTAATTTGATATGAGCTTCCATTTAATAAATTATAATATTAGTTTCGATACCCGTGTAAAAAGTTATCTCCTTTGAAAGGTTTTACACTTATTTACAAAAATATTTTTTTTTTTAAAATGTGAAAACATCTCTGTTCTTTTTTTCTACTCAATATTTTTTCAATAAGAAAGATTGATTGAAAATATAAATAAAGAAAACCCTAGGTCGGCACCAATATCTCATTTATAGCTCTCTTGAATTAAACCGGAAGTAAGTAAAATGAAAATGGTGCGTCAAAATCTTTAAACACAAAATAAGTGATGTAAACGATGTTATTTGGGTACAAAAATGATTTTTTTCTTGCAAGACCAACGCATATTGTGTAATTTTATATGAGCTTGTATTTAATAAATTATAATATTCGTTTCGATACCCGAGTAAAAAGTTATCTCCGTCGAAAGTTATTACTCTTATTTACCAAATGTTTTTGAAAATGTGAACAAAATCTCCTTTCTTTTTTTCTACTCAATATTTTTTCAATAAGAGAGATTGATTGAAAATATAAAAAACAAACCATGATCGGCACCAATATCTCCTTTATAGCTCTATTGAATTGAACCGGAAGTAAGTAAAATGAAAATGATGCGTCAAAAACTTTAAACAGTAAATAAGTGAGGTAAACGATGTTATTTGGGTACAAAAATGATTTTCCTTTCTAGGAAAATGCATATTGTTTAATTTGATATGAGCTTTAATTTGATATATTATAATATTCGTTTCGATACCCCAGTCAAAAGTTACCTCCGTTGAAAGTTGTAACTCATATTTACCAAATGTGTTTTTGATTTTGAAAATTTGAACAACATTCCCCTTCTTTTTCTCTTCTCTATTTTTTTTTGGAATAATAGAGATTGATTGAAAATATAAATAAAGAAAACCCTAGGTCGGCACCAATATCTCCTTTATAGCACTCTTGAATTAAACCGGAAGTAAGTAAAATGAAAATTGTGCGTCAAAATCTTTAAACTCTAAGTAAGTGATGTAAACGATGTTATTTGGGTACAAAAATGATTTTTTTCTTGCCAGACCAATGCATATTGTGTAATTTTATACAAGCTTCCATTTAATAAATTATAATATTCGTTTCGATACCCGAGTAAAAAGTTATCTCCGTTGAAAGTTGTTACTCTTTTTTACCAAATGTTTTTTTTGTTTTTGAAAATGTGAACAAAATCTCCGTTCTTTTTTTCTACTCAATATTTTTTCAATAAGAGAGATTGATTGAAAATATAAATAAACAAACCATGATCGGCACCAATATCTCCTTTATAGCTCTATTGAATTGAACCGGAAGTAAGTAAAATGAAAATGGTGCGTCAAAAACTTTAAACAGTAAATAAGTGATGTAAACGATGATATTTCGGTACAAAAATGATTTTCCTTTCTAGGAAAAGCCATATTGTTTAATTTGATATGAGCTTTAATTTGATATATTATAATATTCGTTTCGATACCCCAGTCAAAAGTTACCTCCGTTGAAAGTTGTAACTCATATTTACCAAATGTGTTTTTGATTTTGAAAGTTTGAACAACATTCCCCTTCTTTTTCTCTTCTCTATTTTTTTTTGGAATAATAGAGATTGATTGAAAATATAAATAAAGAAAACCCTAGGTCGGCACCAATATCTCCTTTATAGCACTCTTGAATTAAACCGGAAGTAAGTAAAATGAAAATGGTGCGTCAAAATCTTTAAACACTAAATAAGTGATGTAAACGATGTTATTTGGGTACAAAAATGATTTTTTTCTTGCGAGACCAATGCATAATGTGTAATTTGATACGAGCTTCCATTTAATAAATTATAATATTCGTTTCGATATCCGAGTAAAAAGTTATCTCCGTTGAAAGTTGTTACTCTTTTTTACCAAATGTTTTTTTTGTTTTTGAAAATGTGAACAAAATCTCCGTTCTTTTTTTCTACTCAATATTTTTTCAATAAGAGAGATTGATTGAAAATATAAATAAACAAACCATGATCGGCACCAATATCTCCTTTATAGCTCTATTGAATTGAACCGGAAGTAAGTAAAATGAAAATGGTGCGTCAAAAACTTTAAACAGTAAATAAGTGATGTAAACGATGTTATTTCGGTACAAAAATGATTTTCCTATCGAGGAAAATGCATATTGTTTAATTTGATACGAGCTTTAATTTGATATATTATAATATTGGTTTCGATACCCCAGTCAAAAGTTACCTCCGTTGAAAGTTGTAACTCATATTTACCAAATGTGTTTTTGATTTTGAAAGTTTAAACAACATTCCCCTTCTTTTTCTCTTCTCTATTTTTTTTTGGAATAATAGAGATTGATTGAAAATATAAATAAAGAAAACCTTAGGTCGGCACCAATATCTCCTTTATAGCACTCTTGAATTAAACCGGAAGTAAGTAAAATGAAAATGGTGCGTCAAAATATTTAAACACTAAATAAGTGATGTAAACGATGTTATTTGGATACATAAACGATTTTTTTCTTGCGATACCAATGCATATTGTGTAATTTGATACGAGCTTCCATTTAATAAATTATAATATTCGTTTCGATACCCGAGTAAAAATTTATCTCCGTTGAAAGTTGTTACTCTTTTTTACCAAATGTTTTTTTGTTTTTGAAAATGTGAACAAAATCCACGTTCTTTTTTTTCTACTCAATATTTTTTTCAGTAAGAGAGATTGATTGAAAATATAAATAAACAAACCTTTATCGGCACCAATATCTCCTTTATAGCTCTGTTGAATTGAACCGGAAGTAAGTAAAATGAAAATTGTGCGTCAAAAACTTTAAACAGTAAATAAGTGAGGTAAATGATGTTATTTCGGTACAAAAATGATTTTCCTTTCGAGGAAAATGCATATTTTTTAATTTGATACGAGTTTTAATTTGATATATTATAATATTCGTTTCGATTCATCAGTCAAAATTTATCTCTGTTCAAAGTTGTAACTCATATTTACCAAATGTGTTTTCTATTTTGAAAATGTGAACCTAATTCATTTTCTATTTCTCTTCTCTATTTTTTTCAATAAGAGAGATTGATTGAAAATATAAATAAACAAACCTAGGTCGGCACCAATATCTCCTTTATAGCTCTGTTGAATTGAACCGGAAGTAAGTAAAATGAAAATTGTGCGTCAAAAACTTTAAACAGTAAATAAGTGAGGTAAACGATGTTATTTGGGTAAAAAAATGATTCTCCTTTCAAGGAAAATGCATATTGTTTAATTTGATATGAGCTTTAAATTGATATATTATAATATTCATTTCGATACCCCAGTCAAAAGTTACCTCCGTTGAAAAGTTGTAACTCATATTTACCAAATGTGTTTTTGATTTTTAAAATTTCAACAACATTCCCCTTCTTTTTCTCTTCTCTATATTTTTTTGGAATAATAGAGATTGATTGAAAATATAAATAAAGAAAACCCTAGGTCGGCACCAATAACTCCTTTATAACACTCTTGAATTAAACCGGAAGTAAGTAAAATGAAAATGGTGCGTCAAAATCTTTAAACACTAAATAAGTGATGTAAACGATGTTATTTAGGTACAAAAATGATTTTCTTCTTGCGAGACCAATGCATATTGTGTAATTTGATACGAGCTTCCATTTAATAAATTATAATATTCGTTTCGATACCCGAGTAAAAAGTTATCTCCGTTGAAAGTAGTTACTCTTTTTTACCAAATGTTTTTTTTGTTTTTGAAAATGTGAACAAAATCTCCGTTCTTTTTTTCTACTCAATATTTTTTCAATAAGAGAGATTGATTGAAAATATAAAAAACAAACCTTGATCGGCACCAATATCTCCTTTATAGCTCTATTGAATTGAACCGGAAGTAAGTAAAATGAAAATGGTGCGTCAAAAACTTTAAACAGTAAATAAGTAATGTAAACGATGTTATTTCGGTACAAAAATGATTTTCCTATCGAGGAAAATGCATATTGTTTAATTTGATACGACCTTTAATTTGATATATTATAATATTCGTTTCGATACCCCAGTCAAAAGTTACCTCCGTTGAAAGTTGTAACTCATATTTACCAAATGTGTTTTTGATTTTGAAAGTTTAAACAACATTCCCCTTCTTTTTCTCTTCTCTATTTTTTTTTTGGAATAATAGAGATTGATTGAAAATATAAATAAAGAAAACCCTAGGTCGGCACCAATATCTCCTTTATAGCACTCTTGAATTAAACCGGAAGTAAGTAAAATGAAAATGGTGCGTCAAAATATTTAAACACTAAATAAGTGATGTAAACGATGTTATTTGGATACATAAACGATTTTTTTCTTGCGATACCAATGCATATTGTGTAATTTGATACGAGCTTCCATTTAATAAATTATAATATTCGTTTCGATACCCGAGTAAAAATTTATCTCCGTTGAAAGTTGTTACTCTTTTTTACCAAATGTTTTTTTGTTTTTGAAAATGTGAACAAAATCCACGTTCTTTTTTTTCTACTCAATATTTTTTTCAGTAAGAGAGATTGATTGAAAATATAAATAAACAAACCTTTATCGGCACCAATATCTCCTTTATAGCTCTGTTGAATTGAACCGGAAGTAAGTAAAATGAAAATTGTGCGTCAAAAACTTTAAACAGTAAATAAGTGAGGTAAATGATGTTATTTCGGTACAAAAATGATTTTCCTTTCGAGGAAAATGCATATTTTTTAATTTGATACGAGTTTTAATTTGATATATTATAATATTCGTTTCGATTCATCAGTCAAAATTTATCTCTGTTCAAAGTTGTAACTCATATTTACCAAATGTGTTTTCTATTTTGAAAATGTGAACCTAATTCATTTTCTATTTCTCTTCTCTATTTTTTTCAATAAGAGAGATTGATTGAAAATATAAATAAACAAACCTAGGTCGGCACCAATATCTCCTTTATAGCTCTGTTGAATTGAACCGGAAGTAAGTAAAATGAAAATTGTGCGTCAAAAACTTTAAACAGTAAATAAGTGAGGTAAACGATGTTATTTGGGTAAAAAAATGATTCTCCTTTCAAGGAAAATGCATATTGTTTAATTTGATATGAGCTTTAAATTGATATATTATAATATTCATTTCGATACCCCAGTCAAAAGTTACCTCCGTTGAAAAGTTGTAACTCATATTTACCAAATGTGTTTTTGATTTTTAAAATTTCAACAACATTCCCCTTCTTTTTCTCTTCTCTATATTTTTTTGGAATAATAGAGATTGATTGAAAATATAAATAAAGAAAACCCTAGGTCGGCACCAATAACTCCTTTATAACACTCTTGAATTAAACCGGAAGTAAGTAAAATGAAAATGGTGCGTCAAAATCTTTAAACACTAAATAAGTGATGTAAACGATGTTATTTAGGTACAAAAATGATTTTCTTCTTGCGAGACCAATGCATATTGTGTAATTTGATACGAGCTTCCATTTAATAAATTATAATATTCGTTTCGATACCCGAGTAAAAAGTTATCTCCGTTGAAAGTAGTTACTCTTTTTTACCAAATGTTTTTTTTGTTTTTGAAAATGTGAACAAAATCTCCGTTCTTTTTTTCTACTCAATATTTTTTCAATAAGAGAGATTGATTGAAAATATAAAAAACAAACCTTGATCGGCACCAATATCTCCTTTATAGCTCTATTGAATTGAACCGGAAGTAAGTAAAATGAAAATGGTGCGTCAAAAACTTTAAACAGTAAATAAGTGATGTAAACGATGTTATTTCGGTACAAAAATGATTTTCCTATCGAGGAAAATGCATATTGTTTAATTTGATACGACCTTTAATTTGATATATTATAATATTCGTTTCGATACCCCAGTCAAAAGTTACCTCCGTTGAAAGTTGTAACTCATATTTACCAAATGTGTTTTTGATTTTGAAAGTTTAAACAACATTCCCCTTCTTTTTCTCTTCTCTATTTTTTTTTTGGAATAATAGAGATTGATTGAAAATATAAATAAAGAAAACCCTAGGTCGGCACCAATATCTCCTTTATAGCACTCTTGAATTAAACCGGAAGTAAGTAAAATGAAAATGGTGCGTCAAAATATTTAAACACTAAATAAGTGATGTAAACGATGTTATTTGGATACATAAACGATTTTTTTCTTGCGATACCAATGCATATTGTGTAATTTGATACGAGCTTCCATTTAATAAATTATAATATTCGTTTCGATACCCGAGTAAAAATTTATCTCCGTTGAAAGTTGTTACTCTTTTTTACCAAATGTTTTTTTGTTTTTGAAAATGTGAACAAAATCCACGTTCTTTTTTTTCTACTCAATATTTTTTTCAGTAAGAGAGATTGATTGAAAATATAAATAAACAAACCTTTATCGGCACCAATATCTCCTTTATAGCTCTGTTGAATTGAACCGGAAGTAAGTAAATTGAAAAATTGTGCGTCAAAAACTTTAAACAGTAAATTAGTGAGGTAAACGATGTTATTTGGGTAAAAAAATGATTCTCCTTTCTAGGAAAATGCATATTGTTAAATTTGATATGAGCTTTAAATTGATATATTATAATATTCGTTTCGATACCCCAGTCAAAAGTTACCTCCGTTGAAAGTTGTAACTCATATTTACCAAATGTGTTTTTGATTTTGAAAATTTCAACAACATTCCCCTTCTTTTTCTCTTCTCTATTTTTTTTTGGAATAATAGAGATTGATTGAAAATATAAATAAAGAAAACCCTAGGTCGGCACCAATATCTCCTTTATAGCACTCTTGAATTAAACCGGAAGTAAGTAAAATGAATATGTTGCGTCAAAATCTTTAAACACTAAATAAGTGATGTAAACGATGTTATTTGGGTACAAAAATGATTTTCTTCTTGCGAGACCAATGCATATTGTGTAATTTGATACGAGCTTCCATTTACTAAATTATAATATTTGTTTCGATACCCGAGTAAAAAGTTATCTCCGTTGAAAGTTGTTACTCTTTTTTACCAAATGTTTTTTTTTGTTTTTGAAAATGTGAACAAAATCTCCGTTCTTTTTTTCTACTCAATATTTTTTCAATAAGAGAGATTGATTGAAAATATAAAAAACAAACCTTGATAGGCACCAATATCTCCTTTATAGCTCTATTAAAATAAGCCGGAAGTAAGTAAAATGAAAATGGTGCGTCCAAAACTTTAAACAGTAAATAAGTGATGTAAACGATGTTATTTCGGTACAAAAATGATTTTCCTATCGAGGAAAATGCATATTGTTTAATTTGATACGAGCTTGAATTTCATATATTATAATATTCGTTTCGATACCCCAGTCAAAAGTTATCTCCGTTGAAAGTTGTAAGTCATATTTAGCAAATTTGTTTTTGATATTGAAAATTTGAACAACATTCCCCTTCTTTTTCTCTTCTGTATTTTTTTTTTGGAATAATAGAGATTGATTGAAAATATATATAAAGAAAACCCAAGGTCGGCACCAATATCTCATTTATAGCTCTCTTGAATTAAACCGGAAGTAAGTAAAATGAAAATGGTGCGTCAAAATATTTAAACACTAAATAAGTGATGTAAACGATGTTATTTGGGTACGTAAACGATTTTTTTCTTGCGATAACAATGCATATTGTGTAATTTGATACGAGCTTCCATTTAATAAATTATAATATTCGTTTCGATACCCGAGTAAAAATTTATCTCCGTTGAAAGTTGTTACTCTTTTTTACCAAATGTTTTTTTATTTTTGAAAATGTGAACAAAATCCCCGTTCTTTTTTTTCTACTCAATATTTTTTCAGTAAGAGAGATTGATTGAAAATATAAATAAACAAACCTTTATCGGCACCAATATCTCCTTTATAGCTCTGTTGAATTGAACCGGAAGTAAGTAAAATGAAAATTGTGCGTCAAAAACTTTAAACAGTAAATAAGTGAGGTAAACGATGTTATTTGGGTAAAAAAATGATTCTCCTTTCTAGGAAAATGCATATTGTTTAATTTGATATGAGCTTTAAATTGATATATTATAATATTCGTTTCGATACCCCAGTCAAAAGTTACCTCCGTTGAAAGTTGTAACTCATATTTACCAAATGTGTTTTTGATTTTGAAAATTTCAACAACATTCCCCTTCTTTTTCTCTTCTCTATTTTTTTTGGAATAATAGAGATTGATTGAAAATATAAATAAAGAAAACCCTAGGTCGGCACCAATATCTCCTTTATAGCACTCTTAAATTAAACCGGAAGTAAGTAAAATGAAAATTGTGCATCAAAATCTTTAAACTCTAAGTAAGTGATGTAACCGATGTTATTTGGGTACAAAAATGATTTTCTTCTTGCGAGACCAATGCATATTGTGTAATTTGATACGAGCTTCCATTTAATAAATTATAATATTTGTTTCGATACCCGAGTAAAAAGTTATCTCCGTTGAAAGTTGTTACTCTTTTTTACCAAATGTTTTTTTTTGTTTTTGAAAATGTGAACAAAATCTCCGTTCTTTTTTTCTACTCAATATTTTTTCAATAAGAGAGATTGATTGAAAATATAAATAAACAAACCTTTATCGGCACCAATATCTCCTTTATAGCTCTGTTGAATTGAACCGGAAGTAAGTAAAATGAAAATTGTGCGTCAAAAACTTTAAACAGTAAATAAGTGAGGTAAACGATGTTATTTGGGTAAAAAAATGATTCTCCTTTCTAGGAAAATGCATATTGTTTAATTTGATACGAGTTTTAATTTGATATATTATAATATTCGTTTCGATACCCCAGTCAAAAGTTACCTCCGTTGAAAGTTGTAACTCATATTTACCAAATGTGTATTCTATTTTGAAAATGTGAACCTAATTCATTTTCTTTTTCTCTTCTCTATTTTTTTCAATAAGAGAGATTGATTGAAAATATAAATAAACAAACCTATGTCGGCACCAATATCTCCTTTATAGCTCTATTGAATTAAACCGGAAGTAAGTAAAATGAAAATGTTGCGTCAAAAACTTTAAACAGTAAATAAGTGATGTAAACGATGTTATTTGTGTACAAAAATGATTTTTCTTTCAAAGAAAATGCATATTGTTTAATTTGATACGAGCTTTAATTTGATATATTATAATATTTGTTTCGATACCCCAGTCAAAAGTTATCTTTATTGAAAGTTTTTACTCATATTTACCAAATGTGTTTTTGAATTTTCTTTTTCTCCTCCCTACTTTTTTCAATAAGAGAGATTGATTGAAAATATAAATAAATAAACCTAGGTTGGCACCAATATCTCCTTTATAGCTCTATTGAATTAAACCTGAAGTAAGTAAAATGAAAATGCTGCGTCAAAAACTTTAAACACGAAATAAATGATGTAAACAATGTTATTTGGGTACAAAAACGATTTTTTTCTTGCGTGACCAATGCATATTGTGTAATTTGATATGAGCTTCCATTTAATAAATTATAATATTAGTTTCGATACCCGTGTAAAAAGTTATCTCCTTTGAAAGGTTTTACACTTATTTAGAAAAATATTTTTTTTTTGAAAATGTGAAAACATCTCTGTTCTTTTTTTCTACTCAATATTTTTTCAATAAGAAAGATTGATTGAAAATATAAATAAAGAAAACCCTAGGTCGGCACCAATATCTCCTTTATAGCTCTCTTGAATTAAACCGGAAGTAAGTAAAATGAAAATGGTGCGTCAAAATCTTTAAACACAAAATAAGTGATGTAAACGATGTTATTTGGGTACAAAAATGATTTTTTTCTTGCAAGACCAACGCATATTGTGTAATTTTATACGAGCTTGTATTTAATAAATTATAATATTCGTTTCGATACCCGAGTAAAAAGTTATCTCCGTCGAAAGTTATTACTCTTATTTACCAAATGTTTTTGAAAATGTGAACAAAATCTCCTTTCTTTTTTTCTACTCAATATTTTTTCAATAAGAGAGATTGATTGAAAATATAAATAAACAAACCATGATCGGCACCAATATCTCCTTTGTAGCTCTATTGAATTGAACCGGAAGTAAGTAAAATGAAAATGATGCATCAAAAACTTTAAACAGTAAATAAGTGAGGTAAACGATGTTATTTGGGTACAAAAATGATTTTCCTTTCTAGGAAAATGCATATTGTTTAATTTGATATGAGCTTTAATTTGATATATTATAATATTCGTTTCGATACCCCAGTCAAAAGTTACCTCCGTTGAAAGTTGTAACTCATATTTACCAAATGTGTTTTTGATTTTGAAAATTTGAACAACATTCCCCTTCTTTTTCTCTTCTCTATTTTTTTTTGGAATAATAGAGATTGATTGAAAATATAAATAAAGAAAACCCTAGGTCGGCACCAATATCTCCTTTATAGCACTCTTGAATTAAACCGGAAGTAAGTAAAATGAAAATGGTGCGTCAAAATCTTTAAACACTAAATAAGTGATGTAAACGATGTTATTTGGGTACAAAAATGATTTTTTTCTTGCGAGACCAATGCATATTGTGTAATTTGATACGAGCTTCCATTTAATAAATTATAATATTCGTTTCGATACCCGAGTAAAAAGTTATCTCCGTTGAAAGTTGTTACTCTTTTTTACCAAATGTTTTTTTTGTTTTTGAAAATGTGAACAAAATCTCCGTTCTATTTTTCTACTCAATATTTTTTCAATAAGAGAGATTGATTGAAAATATAAATAAACAAACCATGATCGGCACCAATATCTCCTTTATAGCTCTATTGAATTGAACCGGAAGTAAGTAAAATGAAAATGGTGCGTCAAAAACTTTAAACAGTAAATAAGTGATGTAAACGATGTTATTTCGGTACAAAAATGATTTTCCTATCGAGGAAAATGCATATTGTTTAATTTGATACGAGCTTTAATTTGATATATTATAATATTCGTTTCGATACCCCAGTCAAAAGTTATCTCCGTTGAAAGTTGTAACTCATATTTACCAAATTTGTTTTTGATTTTGAAAATTTGAACAACATTCCCCTTCTTTTTCTCTTCTGTATTTTTTTTTGGAATAATAGACATTGATTGAAAATATAAATAAAGAAAACCCAAGGTCGGCACCAATATCTCATTTCTAGCTCTCTTGAATTAAACCGGAAGTAAGTAAAATGAAAATGGTGCGTCAAAATCTTTAAACACTAAATAAGTGATGTAAACGATGTTATTTGGGTACAAAAATGATATTCTTCTTGCGAGACCAATGCATATTGTGTAATTTGATACGAGCTTCCATTTAATAAATTATAATATTTGTTTCGATACCCGAGTAAAAAGTTATCTCCGTTGAAAGTTGTTACTCTTTTTTACCTAATGTTTTTTTTGTTTTTGAAAATGTGAACAAAATCTCCGTTCTTTTTTTCTACTCAATATTTTTTCAATAAGAGAGATTGATTGAAAATATAAAAAACAAACCTTGATCGGCACCAATATCTCCTTTATAGCTCTATTAAATTAAGCCGGAAGTAAGTAAAATGAAAATGGTACGTCAATAACTTTAAACAGTAAATAAGTGATGTAAACGATGTTATTTGGGTACAAAAATTATTTTCCTTTCGAGGAAAATGCATATTGTTTAATTTGATACGAGTTTTAATTTGATATATTATAATATTCGTTTCGATTCATCAGTCAAAATTTATCTCTGTTGAAAGTTGTAACTCATATTTACCAAATGTGTATTCTATTTTGAAAATGTGAACCTAATTCATTTTCTTTTTCTCTTCTCTATTTTTTTCAATAAGAGAGATTGATTGAAAATATAAATAAACAAACCTATGTCGGCACCAATATCTCCTTTATAGCTCTATTGAATTAAACCGGAAGTAAGTAAAATGAAAATGTTGCGTCAAAAACTTTAAACAGTAAATAAGTGATGTAAACGATGTTATTTGTGTACAAAAATGATTTTTCTTTCGAAGAAAATGCATATTGTTTAATTTGATACGAGCTTTAATTTGATATATTATAATATTTGTTTCGATACCCCAGTCAAAAGTTATCTTTATTGAAAGTTTTTACTCATTTTTACCAAATGTGTTTTTGAATTTTCTTTTTCTCCTCCCTACTTTTTTCAATAAGAGAGATTGATTGAAAATATAAATAAACAAACCTAGGTTGGCACCAATATCTCCTTTATAGCTCTATTGAATTAAACCTGAAGTAAGTAAAATGAAAATGCTGCGTCAAAAACTTTAAACACGAAATAAAATTACTCTTATTTACCAAATGTTTTTTTTTGTTTTTGAAAATGGGAACAAAATCTCCGTTCTTTTTTTCTACTCAATATTTTTTCAATAAGAGAGATTGATTGAAAATATAAAAAACAAACCTTGATCAGCACCAATATCTCCTTTATAGCTCTATTGAATTAAGCCGGAAGTAAGTAAAATGAAAATGGTACGTCAAAACCTTTAAAAACTAAATAAGTGATGTAAACGATGTTATTTGGGTACAAAAATGATTTTTTTCTTGCGAGACCAATGCATATTGTGTAATTTGATACGAGCTTCCATTTAATAAATTACAATATTCGTTTCGATACCCGAGTAAAAAGTTATCTCCGTTGAAAGTTGTTACTCTTTTTTACCAAATGTTTTTTTTTTGAAAATGTGAACAAAATCTCCGTTCTTTTTTTCTACTCAATATTTTTTCAATAAGAGAGATTGATTGAAAATATAAATAAACAAACCATGATCGGCACCAATATCTCCTTTATAGCTCTATTGAATTGAATCGGAAGTAAGTAAAATGAAAATGGTGCGTCAAAAACTTTAAACAGTAAATAATTGAGGTAAACGATGTTATTTGGGTACAAAAATGATTTTCCTTTCTAGGAAAATGCATATTGTTTAATTTGATATGAGCTTTAATTTGATATATTATAATATTCGTTTCGATACCCCAGTCAAAAGTTACTCCGTTGAAAGTTGTAACTCATATTTACCAAATGTGTTTTTGATTTTGAAAATTTGAACAACATTCCCCTTCTTTTTCTCTTCTCTATTTTTTTGGAATAATAGAGATTGATTGAAAATATAAATAAAGAAAACCCAAGGTCGGCACCAATATCTCATTTATAGCTCTCTTGAATTAAACCGAAAGTAAGTAAAATGAAAATGGTACGTCAAAATATTTAAACACTAAATAAGTGATGAAACGATGTTATTTGGGTACATAAATGATTTTTTTCTTGCAAGACCAACGCGTATTTTGTAATTTGATACGAGCTTGCATTTAATAAATTATAATATTCGTTTCGATACCCGAGTAAAAATTTATCACCGTCGAAAGTTATTACTCTTATTTACCAAATGTTTTTTTTTGTTTTTGAAAATGGGAACAAAATCTCCGTTCTTTTTTTCTACTCAATATTTTTTCAATAAGAGAGATTGATTGAAAATATAAAAAACAAACCTTGATCGGCACCAATATCTCCTTTATAGCTCTATTGAATTAAGCCGGAAGTAAGTAAAATTAAAATGGTACGTCAAAACCTTTAAAAACTAAATAAGTGATGTAAACGATGTTATTTGGGTACAAAAATGATTTTTTTCTTGCGAGACCAATGCATATTGTGTAATTTGATACGAGCTTCCATTTAATAAATTATAATATTCGTTTCGATACCCGAGTAAAAAGTTATCTCCGTTGAAAGTTGTTACTCTTTTTTACCAAATGTTTTTTTTTTTGAAAATGTGAACAAAATCTCCGTTCTTTTTTTCTACTCAATATTTTTTCAATAAGAGAGATTGAATGAAAATATAAATAAACAAACCATGATCGGCACCAATATCTCCTTTATAGCTCTATTGAATTGAACCGGAAGTAAGTAAAATGAAAATGGTGCGTCAAAAACTTTAAACAGTAAATAAGTGAGGTAAACGATGTTATTTGGGTACAAAAATGATTTTCCTTTCTAGGAAAATGCATATTGTTTAATTTGATATGAGCTTTAATTTGATATATTATAATATTCGTTTCGATACCCCAGTCAAAAGTTACTCCGTTGAAAGTTGTAACTCATATTTACCAAATGTGTTTTTGATTTTGAAAATCTTTTTCTCTTCTCTATTTTTTTGGAATAATAGAGATTGATTGAAAATATAAATAAAGAAAACCCAAGGTCGGCACCAATATCTCATTTATAGCTCTCTTGAATTAAACCGAAAGTAAGTAAAATGAAAATGGTACGTCAAAATATTTAAACACTAAATAAGTGATGTAAACGATGTTATTTGGGTACATAAATGATTTTTTTCTTGCAAGACCAACGCATATTGTGTAATTTGATACGAGCTTGCATTTAATAAATTATAATATTCGTTTCGATACCCGAGTAAAAATTTATCTCCGTCGAAAGTTATTACTCTTATTTACCAAATGTTTTTTTTTGTTTTTGAAAATGGGAACAAAATCTCCGTTCTTTTTTTCTACTCAATATTTTTTCAATAAGAGAGATTGATTGAAAATATAAAAAACAAACCTTGATCGGCACCAATATCTCCTTTATAGCTCTATTGAATTAAGCCGGAAGTAAGTAAAATGAAAATGGTACGTCAAAACCTTTAAAAACTAAATAAGTGATGTAAACGATGTTATTTGGGTACAAAAATGATTTTTTTCTTGCGAGACCAATGCATATTGTGTAATTTGATACGAGCATCCATTTAATAAATTATAACATTCGTTTCGATACCCGAGTAAAAATTTATCTCCGTTGAAAGTTGTTACTCTTGTTTACCAAATGTTTTTTTGTTTTTGAAAATGTGAACAAAATCTCCGTTCTTTTTTTTCTACTCAATATTTTTTCAATAAGAGAGATTGATTGAAAATATAAATAAACAAACCATGATCGGCACCAATATCTCCTTTATAGCTCTATTGAATTGAACCGGAAGTAAGTAAAATGAAAATGGTGCGTCAAAAACTTTAAACAGTAAATAAGTGAGGTAAACGATGTTATTTGGGTACAAAAATGATTCTCCTTTCTAGGAAAATGCATATTGTTTAATTTGATATGAGCTTTAAATTGATATATTATAATATTCGTTTCGATAACCCCAGTCAAAAGTTACCTCCGTTGAAAGTTGTAACTCATATTTACCAAATGTGTTTTTGATTTTGAAAATTTCAACAACATTCCCCTTCTTTTTCTCTTCTCTATTTTTTTTGGAATAATAGAGATTGATTGAAAATATAAATAAAGAAAACCCAAGGTCGGCACCAATATCTCATTTATAGCTCTCTTGAATTAAACCGGAAGTAAGTAAAATGAAAATGGTACGTCAAAATATTTAAACACTAAATAAGTGATGTAAACGATGTTATTTGGGTACATAAACGATTTTCTTCTTGCGATACCAATGCATATTGTGTAATTTGATACGAGCATCCATTTAATAAATTATAATATTCGTTTCGATACCCGAGTAAAAATTTATCTCCGTTGAAAGTTGTTACTCTTGTTTACCAAATGTTTTTTTGTTTTTGAAAATGTGAACAAAATCTCCGTTCTTTTTTTTCTACTCAATATTTTTTCAATGAGAGAGATTGATTGAAAATATAAATAAACAAACCTTTATCGGTACCAATATCTCCTTTATAGCTCTATTGAATTGAACCGGAAGTAAGTAAAATGAAAATGGTGCGTCAAAAACTTTAAACAGTAAATAAGTGAGGTAAACGATGTTATTTGGGTACAAAAATGATTCTCCTTTCTAGGAAAATGCATATTGTTTAATTTGATATGAGCTTTAAATTGATATATTATAATATTCGTTTCGATACCCCAGTCAAAAGTTACCTCCGTTGAAAGTTGTAACTCATATTTACCAAATGTGTTTTTGATTTTGAAAATTTCAACAACATTCCCCTTCTTTTTCTCTTCTCTATTTTTTTTGGAATAATAGAGATTGATTGAAAATATAAATAAAGAAAACCCTAGGTCGGCACCAATATCTCCTTTATAGCACTCTTGAATTAAACCGAAAGTAAGTAAAATGAAAATGGTACGTCAAAATATTTAAACACTAAATAAGTGATGTAAACGATGTTATTTGGGTACATAAATGATTTTTTTCTTGCGAGACCAATGCATATTGTGTAATTTGATACGAGCATCCATTTAATAAATTATAACATTCGTTACGATACCCGAGTAAAACGTTATCTCCGTTGAAAGTTGTTACTCTTTTTTACCAAATGTTTTTTTTGTTTTTGAAAATGTGAACAAAATCTCCGTTCTTTTTTTCTAATCAATATTTTTTCAATAAGAGAGATTGATTGAAAATATAAATAAAGAAAACCCTAGGTCGGCACCAATATCTCCTTTATATCTCTCTTGAATTAAACCGGAAGTAAGTAAAATAAAAATGGTGCGTCAAAATCTTTAAACACAAAATAAGTGATGTAAACGATGTTATTTGGGTACAAAAATGATTTTTTTCTTGCAAGACCAACGCATATTGTGTAATTTGATACGAGCTTGCATTTAATAAATTATAATATTCGTTTCGATACCCGAGTAAAAATTTATCTCCGTCGAAAGTTATTACTCTTATTTACCAAATGTTTTTTTTTGTTTTTGAAAATGGGAACAAAATCTCCGTTCTTTTTTTCTACTCAATATTTTTTCAATAAGAGAGATTGATTGAAAATATAAAAAACAAACCTTGATCGGCACCAATATCTCCTTTATAGCTCTATTGAATTAAGCCGGAAGTAAGTAAAATGAAAATGGTACGTCAAAACCTTTAAAAACTAAATAAGTGATGTAAACGATGTTATTTGGGTACAAAAATGATTTTTTTCTTGCGAGACCAATGCATATTGTGTAATTTGATACGAGCATCCATTTAATAAATTATAACATTCGTTTCGATACCCGAGTAAAAATTTATCTCCGTTGAAAGTTGTTACTCTTGTTTACCAAATGTTTTTTTGTTTTTGAAAATGTGAACAAAATCTCCGTTCTTTTTTTCTACTCAATATTTTTTCAATAAGAGAGATTGAATGAAAATATAAATAAACAAACCATGATCGGCACCAATATCTCCTTTATAGCTCTATTGAATTGAACCGGAAGTAAGTAAAATGAAAATGGTGCGTCAAAAACTTTAAACAGTAAATAAGTGAGGTAAACGATGTTATTTGGGTACAAAAATGATTTTCCTTTCTAGGAAAATGCATATTGTTTAATTTGATATGAGCTTTAATTTGATATATTATAATATTCGTTTCGATACCCCAGTCAAAAGTTACTCCGTTGAAAGTTGTAACTCATATTTACCAAATGTGTTTTTGATTTTGAAAATCTTTTTCTCTTCTCTATTTTTTTGGAATAATAGAGATTGATTGAAAATATAAATAAAGAAAACCCAAGGTCGGCACCAATATCTCATTTATAGCTCTCTTGAATTAAACCGAAAGTAAGTAAAATGAAAATGGTACGTCAAAATATTTAAACACTAAATAAGTGATGTAAACGATGTTATTTGGGTACATAAATGATTTTTTTCTTGCAAGACCAACGCATATTGTGTAATTTGATACGAGCTTGCATTTAATAAATTATAATATTCGTTTCGATACCCGAGTAAAAATTTATCTCCGTCGAAAGTTATTACTCTTATTTACCAAATGTTTTTTTTTGTTTTTGAAAATGGGAACAAAATCTCCGTTCTTTTTTTCTACTCAATATTTTTTCAATAAGAGAGATTGATTGAAAATATAAAAAACAAACCTTGATCGGCACCAATATCTCCTTTATAGCTCTATTGAATTAAGCCGGAAGTAAGTAAAATGAAAATGGTACGTCAAAACCTTTAAAAACTAAATAAGTGATGTAAACGATGTTATTTGGGTACAAAAATGATTTTTTTCTTGCGAGACCAATGCATATTGTGTAATTTGATACGAGCATCCATTTAATAAATTATAACATTCGTTTCGATACCCGAGTAAAAATTTATCTCCGTTGAAAGTTGTTACTCTTGTTTACCAAATGTTTTTTTGTTTTTGAAAATGTGAACAAAATCTCCGTTCTTTTTTTTCTACTCAATATTTTTTCAATAAGAGAGATTGATTGAAAATATAAATAAACAAACCATGATCGGCACCAATATCTCCTTTATAGCTCTATTGAATTGAACCGGAAGTAAGTAAAATGAAAATGGTGCGTCAAAAACTTTAAACAGTAAATAAGTGAGGTAAACGATGTTATTTGGGTACAAAAATGATTCTCCTTTCTAGGAAAATGCATATTGTTTAATTTGATATGAGCTTTAAATTGATATATTATAATATTCGTTTCGATAACCCCAGTCAAAAGTTACCTCCGTTGAAAGTTGTAACTCATATTTACCAAATGTGTTTTTGATTTTGAAAATTTCAACAACATTCCCCTTCTTTTTCTCTTCTCTATTTTTTTTGGAATAATAGAGATTGATTGAAAATATAAATAAAGAAAACCCAAGGTCGGCACCAATATCTCATTTATAGCTCTCTTGAATTAAACCGGAAGTAAGTAAAATGAAAATGGTACGTCAAAATATTTAAACACTAAATAAGTGATGTAAACGATGTTATTTGGGTACATAAACGATTTTCTTCTTGCGATACCAATGCATATTGTGTAATTTGATACGAGCATCCATTTAATAAATTATAATATTCGTTTCGATACCCGAGTAAAAATTTATCTCCGTTGAAAGTTGTTACTCTTGTTTACCAAATGTTTTTTTGTTTTTGAAAATGTGAACAAAATCTCCGTTCTTTTTTTTCTACTCAATATTTTTTCAATGAGAGAGATTGATTGAAAATATAAATAAACAAACCTTTATCGGTACCAATATCTCCTTTATAGCTCTATTGAATTGAACCGGAAGTAAGTAAAATGAAAATGGTGCGTCAAAAACTTTAAACAGTAAATAAGTGAGGTAAACGATGTTATTTGGGTACAAAAATGATTCTCCTTTCTAGGAAAATGCATATTGTTTAATTTGATATGAGCTTTAAATTGATATATTATAATATTCGTTTCGATACCCCAGTCAAAAGTTACCTCCGTTGAAAGTTGTAACTCATATTTACCAAATGTGTTTTTGATTTTGAAAATTTCAACAACATTCCCCTTCTTTTTCTCTTCTCTATTTTTTTTGGAATAATAGAGATTGATTGAAAATATAAATAAAGAAAACCCTAGGTCGGCACCAATATCTCCTTTATAGCACTCTTGAATTAAACCGAAAGTAAGTAAAATGAAAATGGTACGTCAAAATATTTAAACACTAAATAAGTGATGTAAACGATGTTATTTGGGTACATAAATGATTTTTTTCTTGCGAGACCAATGCATATTGTGTAATTTGATACGAGCATCCATTTAATAAATTATAACATTCGTTACGATACCCGAGTAAAACGTTATCTCCGTTGAAAGTTGTTACTCTTTTTTACCAAATGTTTTTTTTGTTTTTGAAAATGTGAACAAAATCTCCGTTCTTTTTTTCTAATCAATATTTTTTCAATAAGAGAGATTGATTGAAAATATAAATAAAGAAAACCCTAGGTCGGCACCAATATCTCCTTTATATCTCTCTTGAATTAAACCGGAAGTAAGTAAAATAAAAATGGTGCGTCAAAATCTTTAAACACAAAATAAGTGATGTAAACGATGTTATTTGGGTACAAAAATGATTTTTTTCTTGCAAGACCAACGCATATTGTGTAATTTGATACGAGCTTGCATTTAATAAATTATAATATTCGTTTCGATACCCGAGTAAAAATTTATCTCCGTCGAAAGTTATTACTCTTATTTACCAAATGTTTTTTTTTGTTTTTGAAAATGGGAACAAAATCTCCGTTCTTTTTTTCTACTCAATATTTTTTCAATAAGAGAGATTGATTGAAAATATAAAAAACAAACCTTGATCAGCACCAATATCTCCTTTATAGCTCTATTGAATTAAGCCGGAAGTAAGTAAAATGAAAATGGTACGTCAAAACCTTTAAAAACTAAATAAGTGATGTAAACGATGTTATTTGGGTACAAAAATGATTTTTTTCTTGCGAGACCAATGCATATTGTGTAATTTGATACGAGCTTCCATTTAATAAATTACAATATTCGTTTCGATACCCGAGTAAAAAGTTATCTCCGTTGAAAGTTGTTACTCTTTTTTACCAAATGTTTTTTTTTTAAAATGTGAACAAAATCTCCGTTCTTTTTTTCTACTCAATATTTTTTCAATAAGAGAGATTGATTGAAAATATAAATAAACAAACCATGATCGGCACCAATATCTCCTTTATAGCTCTATTGAATTGAATCGGAAGTAAGTAAAATGAAAATGGTGCGTCAAAAACTTTAAACAGTAAATAATTGAGGTAAACGATGTTATTTGGGTACAAAAATGATTTTCCTTTCTAGGAAAATGCATATTGTTTAATTTGATATGAGCTTTAATTTGATATATTATAATATTCGTTTCGATACCCCAGTCAAAAGTTACTCCGTTGAAAGTTGTAACTCATATTTACCAAATGTGTTTTTGATTTTGAAAATTTGAACAACATTCCCCTTCTTTTTCTCTTCTCTATTTTTTTGGAATAATAGAGATTGATTGAAAATATAAATAAAGAAAACCCAAGGTCGGCACCAATATCTCATTTATAGCTCTCTTGAATTAAACCGAAAGTAAGTAAAATGAAAATGGTACGTCAAAATATTTAAACACTAAATAAGTGATGAAACGATGTTATTTGGGTACATAAATGATTTTTTTCTTGCAAGACCAACGCATATTTTGTAATTTGATACGAGCTTGCATTTAATAAATTATAATATTCGTTTCGATACCCGAGTAAAAATTTATCACCGTCGAAAGTTATTACTCTTATTTACCAAATGTTTTTTTTTGTTTTTGAAAATGGGAACAAAATCTCCATTCTTTTTTTCTACTCAATATTTTTTCAATAAGAGAGATTGATTGAAAATATAAAAAACAAACCTTGATCGGCACCAATATCTCCTTTATAGCTCTATTGAATTAAGCCGGAAGTAAGTAAAATTAAAATGGTACGTCAAAACCTTTAAAAACTAAATAAGTGATGTAAACGATGTTATTTGGGTACAAAAATGATTTTTTTCTTGCGAGACCAATGCATATTGTGTAATTTGATACGAGCTTCCATTTAATAAATTATAATATTCGTTTCGATACCCGAGTAAAAAGTTATCTCCGTTGAAAGTTGTTACTCTTTTTTACCAAATGTTTTTTTTTTTGAAAATGTGAACAAAATCTCCGTTCTTTTTTTCTACTCAATATTTTTTCAATAAGAGAGATTGAATGAAAATATAAATAAACAAACCATGATCGGCACCAATATCTCCTTTATAGCTCTATTGAATTGAACCGGAAGTAAGTAAAATGAAAATGGTGCGTCAAAAACTTTAAACAGTAAATAAGTGAGGTAAACGATGTTATTTGGGTACAAAAATGATTTTCCTTTCTAGGAAAATGCATATTGTTTAATTTGATATGAGTTTTAATTTGATATATTATAATATTCGTTTCGATACCCCAGTCAAAAGTTACTCCGTTGAAAGTTGTAACTCATATTTACCAAATGTGTTTTTGATTTTGAAAATCTTTTTCTCTTCTCTATTTTTTTGGAATAATAGAGATTGATTGAAAATATAAATAAAGAAAACCCAAGGTCGGCACCAATATCTCATTTATAGCTCTCTTGAATTAAACCGAAAGTAAGTAAAATGAAAATGGTACGTCAAAATATTTAAACACTAAATAAGTGATGTAAACGATGTTATTTGGGTACATAAATGATTTTTTTCTTGCAAGACCAACGCATATTGTGTAATTTGATACGAGCTTGCATTTAATAAATTATAATATTCGTTTCGATACCCGAGTAAAAATTTATCTCCGTCGAAAGTTATTACTCTTATTTACCAAATGTTTTTTTTTTGTTTTTGAAAATGGGAACAAAATCTCCGTTCTTTTTTTCTACTCAATATTTTTTCAATAAGAGAGATTGATTGAAAATATAAAAAACAAACCTTGATCGGCACCAATATCTCCTTTATAGCTCTATTGAATTAAGCCGGAAGTAAGTAAAATGAAAATGGTACGTCAAAACCTTTAAAAACTAAATAAGTGATGTAAACGATGTTATTTGGGTACAAAAATGATTTTTTTCTTGCGAGACCAATGCATATTGTGTAATTTGATACGAGCATCCATTTAATAAATTATAACATTCGTTTCGATACCCGAGTAAAAATTTATCTCCGTTGAAAGTTGTTACTCTTGTTTACCAAATGTTTTTTTGTTTTTGAAAATGTGAATAAAATCTCCGTTCTTTTTTTTCTACTCAATATTTTTTCAATAAGAGAGATTGATTGAAAATATAAATAAACAAACCATGATCGGCACCAATATCTCCTTTATAGCTCTATTGAATTGAACCGGAAGTAAGTAAAATGAAAATGGTGCGTCAAAAACTTTAAACAGTAAATAAGTGAGGTAAACGATGTTATTTGGGTACAAAAATGATTCTCCTTTCTAGGAAAATGCATATTGTTTAATTTGATATGAGCTTTAAATTGATATATTATAATATTCGTTTCGATAACCCCAGTCAAAAGTTACCTCCGTTGAAAGTTGTAACTCATATTTACCAAATGTGTTTTTGATTTTGAAAATTTCAACAACATTCCCCTTCTTTTTCTCTTCTCTATTTTTTTTGGAATAATAGAGATTGATTGAAAATATAAATAAAGAAAACCCAAGGTCGGCACCAATATCTCATTTATAGCTCTCTTGAATTAAACCGGAAGTAAGTAAAATGAAAATGGTACGTCAAAATATTTAAACACTAAATAAGTGATGTAAACGATGTTATTTGGGTACATAAACGATTTTCTTCTTGCGATACCAATGCATATTGTGTAATTTGATACGAGCATCCATTTAATAAATTATAATATTCGTTTCGATACCCGAGTAAAAATTTATCTCCGTTGAAAGTTGTTACTCTTGTTTACCAAATGTTTTTTTGTTTTTGAAAATGTGAACAAAATCTCCGTTCTTTTTTTTCTACTCAATATTTTTTCAATGAGAGAGATTGATTGAAAATATAAATAAACAAACCTTTATCGGTACCAATATCTCCTTTATAGCTCTATTGAATTGAACCGGAAGTAAGTAAAATGAAAATGGTGCGTCAAAAACTTTAAACAGTAAATAAGTGAGGTAAACGATGTTATTTGGGTACAAAAATGATTCTCCTTTCTAGGAAAATGCATATTGTTTAATTTGATATGAGCTTTAAATTGATATATTATAATATTCGTTTCGATACCCCAGTCAAAAGTTACCTCCGTTGAAAGTTGTAACTCATATTTACCAAATGTGTTTTTGATTTTGAAAATTTCAACAACATTCCCCTTCTTTTTCTCTTCTCTATTTTTTTTGGAATAATAGAGATTGATTGAAAATATAAATAAAGAAAACCCTAGGTCGGCACCAATATCTCCTTTATAGCACTCTTGAATTAAACCGAAAGTAAGTAAAATGAAAATGGTACGTCAAAATATTTAAACACTAAATAAGTGATGTAAACGATGTTATTTGGGTACATAAATGATTTTTTTCTTGCGAGACCAATGCATATTGTGTAATTTGATACGATCTTCCATTTAATAAATTATAATATTCGTTACGATACCCGAGTAAAACGTTAACTCCGTTGAAAGTTGTTACTCTTTTTTACCAAATGTTTTTTTTGTTTTTGAAAATGTGAACAAAATCTCCGTTCTTTTTTTCTAATCAATATTTTTTCAATAAGAGAGATTGATTGGAAATATAAAAAAAAACCTTGATCGGCACCAATATCTCCTTTATAGCTCTATTGAATTAAGTCGGAAGTAAGTAAAATGAAAATGGTACGTCAAAAACTTTAAACAATATATAAGTGATGTAAACGATGTTATTTGGGTACAAAAATGATTTTTCTTTCGAGGAAAATGCATATTGTTTAATTTGATACGAGTTTTAATTTGATATATTATAATATTCGTTTCGATTCATCAGTCAAAATTTATCTCTGTTGAAAGTTGTAACTCATATTTACCAAATGTGTTTTGGATTTTGAAAATGTGAACCTAATTCATTTTCTTTTTCTCTTCTCTATTTTTTTCAATAAGAGAGTATCTCCTTTATAGCTCTATTGAATTAAGTCGGAAGTAAGTAAATTGAAAATGGTACGTCAAAAACTTTAAACAATATATAAGTGATGTAAACGATGTTATTTGGGTACAAAAATGATTTTTCTTTGGAGGAAAATGCATATTGTTTAATTTGATACGATTTTTAATTTGATATATTATAATATTCGTTTCGATTCATCAGTCAAAATTTATCTCTGTTGAAAGTTGTAACTCATATTTACCAAATGTGTTTTCGATTTTGAAAATGTGAACCTAATTCATTTTCTTTTTCTCTTCTCTATTTTTTTCAATAAGAGAGATTGATTGAAAATATAAATAAACAAACCTAGGTCGGCACCAATATCTCCTTTATAGCTCTGTTGAATTAAACCGGAAGTATGTAAAATGAAAATGTTGCGTCAAAAACTTTAAACAGTAAATAAGTGATGTAAACGATGTTATTTGTGTACAAAAATGATTTTTCTTTCGAGGAAAATGCATATTGTTTAATTTGATACGAGCTTTAATTTGATATAATATAATATTTGTTTCGATACCCCAGTCAAAAGTTATCTCTATTGAAAGTTGTTACTCATATTTACCAAATGTGTTTTTGAATTTTCTTTTTCTCCTCCCTACTTTTTTCAATAAGAGAGATTGATTGAAAATATAAATAAACAAACCTAGGTTTGCACCAATATCTCCTTTATAGCTCTATTGAATTAAACCTGAAGTAAGTAAAATGAAAATGCTGCGTCAAAAACTTTAAACACGAAATAAATGATGTAAACAATGTTATTTGGGTACAAAAACGATTTTTTTCTTGCGTGACCAATGCATATTGTGTAATTTGATATGAGCTTCCATTTAATAAATTATAATATTCGTTTCGATACCCGTGTAAAAAGTTATCTCCTTTGAAAGTTTTTACACTTATTTACCAAATGTTTTTTTGTTTTTGAAAATGTGAACAACATCTCCGTTCTTTTTTTCTACTCAATATTTTTTCAATAAGAAAGATTGATTGAAAATATAAATAAAGAAAACCCTAGGTCGGCACCAATATCTCCTTTATAGCTCTCTTGAATTAAACCAGAAGTAAGTAAAATGAAAATGGTGCGTCAAAATCTTTAAACACAAAATAAGTGATGTAAACGATGTTATTTGGGTACAAAAATGATTTTTTTCTTGCAAGACCAACGCATATTGTGTAATTTGATACGAGCATCCATTTAATAAATTATAATATTCGTTTCGATACCCGAGTAAAAATTTATCTCCGTCGAAAGTTATTACTCTTATTTACCAAATGTTTTTTTTTGTTTTTGAAAATGGGAACAAAATCTCCGTTCTTTTTTTCTACTCAATATTTTTTCAATAAGAGAGATTGATTGAAAATATAAAAAAAAACCTTGATCGGCACCAATATCTCCTTTATAGCTCTATTGAATTAAGCCGGAAGTAAGTAAAATGAAAATGGTACGTCAAAACCTTTAAAAACTAAATAAGTGATGTAAACGATGTTATTTGGGTACAAAAATGATTTTTTTTCTTGCGAGACCAATGCATATTGTGTAATTTGATACGAGCTTCCATTTAATAAATTATAATATTCGTTTCGATACCCGAGTAAAAAGTTATCTCCGTTGAAAGTTGTTACTCTTTTTTACCAAATGTTTTTTTTTTGAAAATGTGAACAAAATCTCCGTTCTTTTTTTCTACTCAATATTTTTTCAATAAGAGAGATTGATTGAAAATATAAATAAACAAACCATGATCGGCACCAATATCTCCTTTATAGCTCTATTGAATTGAACCGGAAGTAAGTAAAATGAAAATGGTGCGTCAAAAACTTTAAACAGTAAATAAGTGAGGTAAACGATGTTATTTGGGTACAAAAATGATTTTCCTTTCTAGGAAAATGCATATTGTTTAATTTGATATGAGCTTTAATTTGATATATTATAATATTCGTTTCGATACCCCAGTCAAAAGTTACTCCGTTGAAAGTTGTAACTCATATTTACCAAATGTGTTTTTGATTTTGAAAATTTGAACAACATTCCCCTTCTTTTTCTCTTCTCTATTTTTTTGGAATAATAGAGATTGATTGAAAATATAAATAAAGAAAACCCAAGGTCGGCACCAATATCTCATTTATAGCTCTCTTGAATTAAACCGGAAGTAAGTAAAATGAAAATGGTGCGTCAAAATCTTTAAACACTAAATAAGTGATGTAAACGATGTTATTTGGGTACAAAAATGATTTTTTTCTTGCGAGAGCAATGCATATTGTGTAATTTGATACGAGCTTCCATTTAATAAATTATAATATTCGTTACGATACCCGAGTAAAACGTTATCTCCGTTGAAAGTTGTTACTCTTTTTTACCAAATGTTTTTTTTGTTTTTGAAAATGTGAACAAAATCTCCGTTCTTTTTTTCTAATCAATATTTTTTCAATAAGAGAGATTGATTGGAAATATAAAAAACAAACCTTGATCGGCACCAATATCTCCTTTATAGCTCTATTGAATTAAGTCGGAAGTAAGTAAAATGAAAATGGTACGTCAAAAACTTTAAACAATATATAAGTGATGTAAACGATGTTATTTGGGTACAAAAATTATTTTTCTTTGGAGGAAAATGCATATTGTTTAATTTGATACGATTTTTAATTTGATATATTATAATATTCGTTTCGATTCATCAGTCAAAATTTATCTCTGTTGAAAGTTGTAACTCATATTTACCAAATGTGTTTTCGATTTTGAAAATAAGAACCTAATTCTTTTTCTTTTTCTCTTCTCTATTTTTTTCAATAAGAGAGATTGATTGAAAATATAAATAAACAAACCTAGGTCGGCACCAATATCTCCTTTATAGCTCTATTGAATTAAACCGGAAGTATGTAAAATGAAAATGTTGCGTCAAAAACTTTAAACAGTAAATAAGTGATGTAAACGATGTTATTTGTGTACAAAAATGATTTTTCTTTCGAGGAAAATGCATATTGTTTAATTTGATACGAGCTTTAATTTGATATAATATAATATTTGTTTCGATACCCCAGTCAAAAGTTATCTCTATTGAAAGTTGTTACTCATATTTACCAAATGTGTTTTTGAATTTTCTTTTTCTCCTCCCTACTTTTTTCAATAAGAGAGATTGATTGAAAATATAAATAAACAAACCTAGGTTGGCACCAATATCTCCTTTATAGCTCTATTGAATTAAACCTGAAGTAAGTAAAATGAAAATGCTGCGTCAAAAACTTTAAACACGAAATAAATGATGTAAACAATGTTATTTGGGTACAAAAACGATTTTTTTCTTGCGTGACAAATGCATATTGTGTAATTTGATATGAGCTTCCATTTAATAAATTATAATATTCGTTTCGATACCCGTGTAAAAAGTTATCTCCTTTGAAATTTTTTACACTTATTTACCAAATGTTTTTTTGTTTTTGAAAATGTGAACAACATCTCCGTTCTTTTTTTCTACTCAATATTTTTTCAATAAGAAAGATTGATTGAAAATATAAATAAAGAAAACCCTAGGTCGGCACCAATATCTCCTTTATAGCTCTCTTGAATTAAACCGGAAGTAAGTAAAATGAAAATGGTGCGTCAAAATCTTTAAACACAAAATAAGTGATGTAAACGATGTTATTTGGGTACAAAAATGATTTTTTTCTTGCAAGACCAACGCATATTGTGTAATTTGATACGAGCTTGCATTTAATAAATTATAATATTCGTTTCGATACCCGAGTAAAAATTTATCTCCGTCGAAAGTTATTACTCTTATTTACCAAATGTTTTTTTTTTGTTTTTGAAAATGGGAAAAAAATCTCCGTTCTTTTTTTCTACTCAATATTTTTTCAATAAGAGAGATTGATTGAAAATATAAAAAAAAAACCTTGATCGGCACCAATATCTCCTTTATAGCTCTATTGAATTAAGCCGGAAGTAAGTAAAATGAAAATGATACGTCAAAACCTTTAAAAACTAAATAAGTGATGTAAACGATGTTATTTGAGTACAAAAATGATTTTTTTCTTGCGAGACCAATGCATATTGTGTAATTTGATACGAGCTTCCATTTAATAAATTATAATATTCGTTTCGATACCCGAGTAAAAAGTTATCTCCGTTGAAAGTTGTTACTCTTTTTTACCAAATGTTTTTTTTTTTGAAAATGTGAACAAAATCTCCGTTCTTTTTTTCTACTCAATATTTTTTCAATAAGACAGATTGATTGAAAATATAAATAAACAAACCATGATCGGCACCAATATCTCCTTTATAGCTCTATTGAATTGAACCGGAAGTAAGTAAAATGAAAATGGTGCGTCAAAAACTTTAAACAGTAAATAAGTGTGGTAAACGATGTTATTTGGGTACAAAAATGATTTTCCTTTCTAGGAAAATGCATATTGTTTAATTTGATATGAGCTTTAAATTGATATATTATAATATTCGTTTCGATACCCCAGTCAAAAGTTACCTCCGTTGAAAGTTGTAACTCATATTTACCAAATGTGTTTTTGATTTTGAAAATTTCAACAACATTCCCCTTCTTTTTCTCTTCTCTATTTTTTTTGGAATAATAGAGATTGATTGAAAATATAAATAAAGAAAACCCAAGGTCGGCACCAATATCTCATTTATAGCTCTCTTGAATTAAACCGGAAGTAAGTAAAATGAAAATGGTACGTCAAAATATTTAAACACTAAATAAGTGATGTAAACGATGTTATTTGGGTACATAAACGATTTTCTTCTTGCGATACCAATGCATATTGTGTAATTTGATACGAGCATCCATTTAATAAATTATAACATTCGTTTCGATACCCGAGTAAAAATTTATCTCCGTTGAAAGTTGTTACTCTTGTTTACCAAATGTTTTTTTGTTTTTTGATGCTTATTTTCGCAAGTGTACGAATCGTTCAAGTAATAAAGTGTACAAAAAGTACGGATATCGAACCCACAAGGAATGGCGTTACTAAGTACCGAAATTGACTAACCCTAATTTTATTTGAAAACCGAATTGTTGAAATTGTTTTAAAAGCAAATTGACATAAAACTAAACGCAAATAACAAAATTTAATGTTGTTCACAAATGATTAAAAACGCTAAGGCATTTGATTTCGCTAAATCAATTCAATCCGATTTCAAGTCATGTTATATGAGATTCAAAGCTAAAAGTGATGGTTGAAAAACCCAAACTTATCTAATACTCTTTCTCAAGTTATATTAGAATTACTTATCTATGAAAACCAACTATATTTCTATGAAGATTTAATCACAAATAAGCACATTACGATTTATGGAATTTCAAGAATAACCACATACATCATGCATTAGGTGTCAAACTCGCATTCAACATACGGTATTTATCACAAGAAGCATTCATTACACATCTCCTCTCGGTCTCAATATAATGCAACAAATCATCTAAATCTTGATCAGAAATTTAAAAGCATTAAGCATGGAAATAAATACTCAACTTGAAAACAATGAATTCATATAACAATAACAAAAGAAATCAGATTTCCTTGATTTAACTACATCATAGCCTTAGCAAAAACGAATTAGTTCATAACGAAATTAAGAACAAACATATTCTCAATTGAATCCATGAACAAACAATCTGAATAAAATGCAGAAAACAAAAGCTAAGGAGAAGAGATGAAGAACTCTTGAAGATGAAGACTTGGTAGCAACAATGGTGATGATCCTTCAAGCTTCTCCAACCTTTCTCTCCAAAATTTCCTTTTCTCCTCCAAAAATAACTTAGATCTGCCCTCTCTGCCGTCCCCCTCTTTTCCATCATAATGTATATATAGATCTAGGGTTTGGGGGGCAATTTTGGAACAAAACAACATAAAAAATGTATTTTTGGACGAAACTCGCCGGCGGCAACATTATTCTCGCCACGGCGAGATTTCTGGAAATTTAAATATTTAGGTTTTTGATTTTGGCCGGCGGCCAAAATAATGTGGCCGGCGGCTAGACACTTTGGCCGGCGGCCAACATAATTTGGCCGGCGGCGAGATACTTTGGCCGGCGGCGAGAATTATTTGGCCGGCGGCGAGATTAGTTAACCAAAATTTGTGCTCTCGGGAAGATTTTCGCCAAGATTTTAGCCGGCGGCGAGATGCTTTGGCCGGCGGCGAGCTACTTTGGCCGGCGGCGAGAATACTTTGGCCGGCGGCGAGATTCACTTGGCCTTAATCCGTGCTCCCTGCATGATTTTCAACATTTTTTTCCATAAGGTTTTCGCCGGCGGCGAGAATACTCTCGCCGGCGGCGAAATTCCAAATTTTGAAATTTTTGTTTTCTTTTTATTTTCATTCAATCCCGATCATTGTACTTTGTCCCTAACTTCTCCAAAATCATGATTTTACCTGAAATTGCACTTTAAACACGAAATACCCGTGAAATGACATTTGTGGATTAAATAATCAAATAAACACAATTTTCACACAAATATCAACATTTAAATCATAACAAAAATGCAATAATTTAGCTCTTATCATTTTTGAAAATGTGAACAAAATCTCCGTTCTTTTTTTTCTACTCAATATTTTTTCAATAAGAGAGATTGATTGAAAATATAAATAAACAAACCTTTATCGGCACCAATATCTCCTTTATAGCTCTATTGAATTGAACCGGAAGTAAGTAAAATGAAAATGGTGCGTCAAAAACTTTAAACAGTAAATATGTGAGGTAAACGATGTTATTTGGGTACAAAAATGATTCTCCTTTCTAGGAAAATGCATATTGTTTAATTTGATATGAGCTTTAAATTGATATATTATAATATTCGTTTCGATAACCCCAGTCAAAAGTTACCTCCGTTGAAAGTTGTAACTCATATTTACCAAATGTGTTTTTGATTTTGAAAATTTCAGCAACATTCCCCTTCTTTTTCTCTTCTCTATTTTTTTTGGAATAATAGAGATTGATTGAAAATATAAATAAAGAAAACCCAAGGTCGGCACCAATATCTCATTTATAGCTCTCTTGAATTAAACCGGAAGTAAGTAAAATGAAAATGGTACGTCAAAATATTTAAACACTAAATAAGTGATGTAAACGATGTTATTTGGGTACATAAACGATTTTCTTCTTGCGATACCAATGCATATTGTGTAATTTGATACGAGCATCCATTTAATAAATTATAATATTCGTTTCGATACCCGAGTAAAAATTTATCTCCGTTGAAAGTTGTTACTCTTGTTTACCAAATGTTTTTTTGTTTTTGAAAATGTGAACAAAATCTCCGTTCTTTTTTTTCTACTCAATATTTTTTCAATGAGAGAGATTGATTGAAAATATAAATAAACAAACCTTTATCGGTACCAATATCTCCTTTATAGCTCTATTGAATTGAACCGGAAGTAAGTAAAATGAAAATGGTGCGTCAAAAACTTTAAACAGTAAATAAGTGAGGTAAACGATGTTATTTGGGTACAAAAATGATTCTCCTTTCTAGGAAAATGCATATTGTTTAATTTGATATGAGCTTTAAATTGATATATTATAATATTCGTTTCGATACCCCAGTCAAAAGTTACCTCCGTTGAAAGTTGTAACTCATATTTACCAAATGTGTTTTTGATTTTGAAAATTTCAACAACATTCCCCTTCTTTTTCTCTTCTCTATTTTTTTTGGAATAATAGAGATTGATTGAAAATATAAATAAAGAAAACCCTAGGTCGGCACCAATATCTCCTTTATAGCACTCTTGAATTAAACCGAAAGTAAGTAAAATGAAAATGGTACGTCAAAATATTTAAACACTAAATAAGTGATGTAAACGATGTTATTTGGGTACATAAATGATTTTTTTCTTGCGAGACCAATGCATATTGTGTAATTTGATACGATCTTCCATTTAATAAATTATAATATTTGTTACGATACCCGAGTAAAACGTTATCTCCGTTATAAGTTGTTACTCTTTTTTACCAAATGTTTTTTTTGTTTTTGAAAATGTGAACAAAATCTCCGTTCTTTTTTTCTAATCAATATTTTTTCAATAAGAGAGATTGATTGGAAATATAAAAAACAAACCTTGATCGGCACCAATATCTCCTTTATAGCTCTATTGAATTAAGTCGGAAGTAAGTAAAATGAAAATGGTACGTCAAAAACTTTAAACAATATATAAGTGATGTAAACGATGTTAGTTGGGTACAAAAATGATTTTTCTTTCGAGGAAAATGCATATTGTTTAATTTGATACGAGTTTTAATTTGATATATTATAATATTCATTTCGATTCATCAGTCAAAATTTATCTCTGTTGAAAGTTGTAACTCATATTTACCAAATGTGTTTTCGATTTTGAAAATGTGAACCTAATTCATTTTCTTTTTCTCTTCTCTATTTTTTTCAATAAGAGAGATTGATTGAAAATATAAATAAACAAACCTAGGTCGGCACCAATATCTCCTTTATAGCTCTATTGAATTAAACCGGAATTATGTAAAATGAAAATGTTGCGTCAAAAACTTTAAACAGTAAATAAGTGATGTAAACGATGTTATTTGTGTAAAAAAATGATTTTTCTTTCGAGGAAAATGCATATTGTTTAATTTGATACGAGCTTTAATTTGATATAATATAATATTTGTTTCAATACCCCAGTCAAAAGTTATCTCTATTGAAAGTTGTTACTCATATTTACCAAATGTGTTTTTGAATTTTCTTTTTCTCCTCCCTACTTTTTTCAATAAGAGAGATTGATTGAAAATATAAATAAACAAACCTAGGTTGGCACCAATATCTCCTTTATAGCTCTATAGAATTAAACCTGAAGTAAGTAAAATGAAAATGCTACGTCAAAAACTTTAAACACGAAATAAATGATGTAAACAATGTTATTTGGGTACAAAAACGATTTTTTTCTTGCGTGACCAATGCATATTGTGTAATTTGATATGAGCTTCCATTTAATAAATTATAATATTCGTTTCGATACCCGTGTAAGAAGTTATCTCCTTTGAAAGTTTTTACACTTATTTACCAAATGTTTTTTTGTTTCTGAAAATGTGAACAACATCTCCGTTCTTTTTTTCTACTCAATATTTTTTCAATAAGAAAGATTGATTGAAAATATAAATAAAGAAAACCCTAGGTCGGCACCAATATCTCCTTTATAGCTCTCTTGAATTAAACCGGAAGTAAGTAAAATGAAAATGGTACGTCAAAATATTTAAACACTAAATAAGTGATGTAAACGATGTTATTTGGGTACATAAACGATTTTCTTCTTGCGATACCAATGCATATTGTGTAATTTGATACGAGCATCCATTTAATAAATTATAATATTCGTTTCGATACCCGAGTAAAAATTTATCTCCGTTGAAAGTTGTTACTCTTGTTTACCAAATGTTTTTTTGTTTTTGAAAATGTGAACAAAATCTCCGTTCTTTTTTTTCTACTCAATATTTTTTCAATAAGAGAGATTGATTGAAAATATAAATAAACAAACCTTTATCGGTACCAATATCTCCTTTATAGCTCTATTGAATTGAACCGGAAGTAAGTAAAATGAAAATGGTGCGTCAAAAACTTTAAACAGTAAATAAGTGAGGTAAACGATGTTATTTGGGTACAAAAATGATTCTCCTTTCTAGGAAAATGCATATTGTTTAATTTGATATGAGCTTTAAATTGATATATTATAATATTCGTTTCGATACCCCAGTCAAAAGTTACCTCCGTTGAAAGTTGTAACTCATATATTACGAAATGTGTTTTTGATTTTGAAAATTTCAACAACATTCCCCTTCTTTTTCTCTTCTCTATTTTTTTGGAATAATAGAGATTGATTGAAAATATAAATAAAGAAAACCCAAGGTCGGCACCAATATCTCATTTATAGCTCTCTTGAATTAAACCGGAAGTAAGTAAAATGAAAATGGTACGTCAAAATATTTAAACACTAAATAAGTGATGTAAACGATGTTATTTGGGTACATAAACGATTTTCTTCTTGCGATACCCATGCATATTGTGTAATTTGATACGAGCATCCATTTAATAAATTATAATATTCGTTTCGATACCCGAGTAAAAATTTATCTCCGTTGAAAGTTGTTACTCTTGTTTACCAAATGTTTTTTTGTTTTTGAAAATGTGAACAAAATCTCCGTTCTTTTTTTCTACTCAATATTTTTTCAATAAGAGAGATTGATTGAAAATATAAATAAACAAACCTTTATCGGTACCAATATCTCCTTTATAGCTCTATTGAATTGAACCGGAAGTAAGTAAAATGAAAATGGTGCGTCAAAAACTTTAAACAGTAAATAAGTGAGGTAAACGATGTTATTTGGGTACAAAAATGATTCTCCTTTCTAGGAAAATGCATATTGTTTAATTTGATATGAGCTTTAAATTGATATATTATAATATTCGTTTCGATACCCCAGTCAAAAGTTACCTCCGTTGAAAGTTGTAACTCATATTTACCAAATGTGTTTTTGATTTTGAAAATTTCAACAACATTCCCCTTCTTTTTCTCTTCTCTATTTTTTTTGGAATAATAGAGATTGATTGAAAATATAAATAAAGAAAACCCTAGGTCGGCACCAATATCTCCTTTATAGCACTCTTGAATTAAACCGAAAGTAAGTAAAATGAAAATGGTACGTCAAAATATTTAAACACTAAATAAGTGATGTAAACGATGTTATTTGGGTACATAAATGATTTTTTTCTTGCGAGACCAATGCATATTGTGTAATTTGATACGATCTTCCATTTAATAAATTATAATATTCGTTACGATACCCCAGTAAAACGTTATCTCCGTTATAAGTTGTTACTCTTTTTTACCAAATGTTTTTTTTGTTTTTGAAAATGTGAACAAAATCTCCGTTCTTTTTTTCTAATCAATATTTTTTCAATAAGAGAGATTGATTGGAAATATAAAAAACAAACCTTGATCGGCACCAATATCTCCTTTATAGCTCTATTGAATTAAGTCGGAAGTAAGTAAAATGAAAATGGTACGTCAAAAACTTTAAACAATATATAAGTGATGTAAACGATGTTAGTTGGGTACAAAAATGATTTTTCTTTCGAGGAAAATGCATATTGTTTAATTTGATACGAGTTTTAATTTGATATATTATAATATTCATTTCGATTCATCAGTCAAAATTTATCTCTGTTGAAAGTTGTAACTCATATTTACCAAATGTGTTTTCGATTTTGAAAATGTGAACCTAATTCATTTTCTTTTTCTCTTCTCTATTTTTTTCAATAAGAGAGATTGATTGAAAATATAAATAAACAAACCTAGGTCGGCACCAATATCTCCTTTATAGCTCTATTGAATTAAACCGGAATTATGTAAAATGAAAATGTTGCGTCAAAAACTTTAAACAGTAAATAAGTGATGTAAACGATGTTATTTGTGTAAAAAAATGATTTTTCTTTCGAGGAAAATGCATATTGTTTAATTTGATACGAGCTTTAATTTGATATAATATAATATTTGTTTCAATACCCCAGTCAAAAGTTATCTCTATTGAAAGTTGTTACTCATATTTACCAAATGTGTTTTTGAATTTTCTTTTTCTCCTCCCTACTTTTTTCAATAAGAGAGATTGATTGAAAATATAAATAAACAAACCTAGGTTGGCACCAATATCTCCTTTATAGCTCTATTGAATTAAACCTGAAGTAAGTAAAATGAAAATGCTACGTCAAAAACTTTAAACACGAAATAAATGATGTAAACAATGTTATTTGGGTACAAAAACGATTTTTTTCTTGCGTGACCAATGCATATTGTGTAATTTGATATGAGCTTCCATTTAATAAATTATAATATTCGTTTCGATACCCGTGTAAGAAGTTATCTCCTTTGAAAGTTTTTACACTTATTTACCAAATGTTTTTTTGTTTCTGAAAATGTGAACAACATCTCCGTTCTTTTTTTCTACTCAATATTTTTTCAATAAGAAAGATTGATTGAAAATATAAATAAAGAAAACCCTAGGTCGGCACCAATATCTCCTTTATAGCTCTCTTGAATTAAACCGGAAGTAAGTAAAATGAAAATGGTACGTCAAAATATTTAAACACTAAATAAGTGATGTAAACGATGTTATTTGGGTACATAAACGATTTTCTTCTTGCGATACCAATGCATATTGTGTAATTTGATACGAGCATCCATTTAATAAATTATAATATTCGTTTCGATACCCGAGTAAAAATTTATCTCCGTTGAAAGTTGTTACTCTTGTTTACCAAATGTTTTTTTGTTTTTGAAAATGTGAACAAAATCTCCGTTCTTTTTTTTCTACTCAATATTTTTTCAATAAGAGAGATTGATTGAAAATATAAATAAACAAACCTTTATCGGTACCAATATCTCCTTTATAGCTCTATTGAATTGAACCGGAAGTAAGTAAAATGAAAATGGTGCGTCAAAAACTTTAAACAGTAAATAAGTGAGGTAAACGATGTTATTTGGGTACAAAAATGATTCTCCTTTCTAGGAAAATGCATATTGTTTAATTTGATATGAGCTTTAAATTGATATATTATAATATTCGTTTCGATACCCCAGTCAAAAGTTACCTCCGTTGAAAGTTGTAACTCATATATTACGAAATGTGTTTTTGATTTTGAAAATTTCAACAACATTCCCCTTCTTTTTCTCTTCTCTATTTTTTTGGAATAATAGAGATTGATTGAAAATATAAATAAAGAAAACCCAAGGTCGGCACCAATATCTCATTTATAGCTCTCTTGAATTAAACCGGAAGTAAGTAAAATGAAAATGGTACGTCAAAATATTTAAACACTAAATAAGTGATGTAAACGATGTTATTTGGGTACATAAACGATTTTCTTCTTGCGATACCCATGCATATTGTGTAATTTGATACGAGCATCCATTTAATAAATTATAATATTCGTTTCGATACCCGAGTAAAAATTTATCTCCGTTGAAAGTTGTTACTCTTGTTTACCAAATGTTTTTTTGTTTTTGAAAATGTGAACAAAATCTCCGTTCTTTTTTTCTACTCAATATTTTTTCAATAAGAGAGATTGATTGAAAATATAAATAAACAAACCTTTATCGGTACCAATATCTCCTTTATAGCTCTATTGAATTGAACCGGAAGTAAGTAAAATGAAAATGGTGCGTCAAAAACTTTAAACAGTAAATAAGTGAGGTAAACGATGTTATTTGGGTACAAAAATGATTCTCCTTTCTAGGAAAATGCATATTGTTTAATTTGATATGAGCTTTAAATTGATATATTATAATATTCGTTTCGATACCCCAGTCAAAAGTTACCTCCGTTGAAAGTTGTAACTCATATTTACCAAATGTGTTTTTGATTTTGAAAATTTCAACAACATTCCCCTTCTTTTTCTCTTCTCTATTTTTTTTTGGAATAATAGAGATTGATTGAAAATATAAATAAAGAAAACCCTAGGTCGGCACCAATATCTCCTTTATAGCACTCTTGAATTAAACCGAAAGTAAGTAAAATGAAAATGGTACGTCAAAATATTTAAACACTAAATAAGTGATGTAAACGATGTTATTTGGGTACATAAATGATTTTTTTCTTGCGAGACCAATGCATATTGTGTAATTTGATACGAGCTT
Source organism: Hippophae tibetana (assembly GCA_037013495.1). Lineage (NCBI taxonomy): Eukaryota > Viridiplantae > Streptophyta > Magnoliopsida > Rosales > Elaeagnaceae > Hippophae > Hippophae tibetana. The sequence goes on along the minus strand of CM072808.1, from coordinate 5,765,168 downwards.
CCATTTAATAAATTATAATATTCGTTACGATACCCGAGTAAAACGTTATCTCCGTTGAAAGTTGTTACTCTTTTTTACCAAATGTTTTTTTTGTTTTTGAAAATGTGAACAAAATCTCCGTTCTTTTTTTCTAATCAATATTTTTTCAATAAGAGAGATTGATTGGAAATATAAAAAACAAACCTTGATCGGCACCAATATCTCCTTTATAGGTCTATTGAATTAAGTCGGAAGTAAGTAAAATGAAAATGGTACGTCAAAAACTTTAAACAATATATAAGTGATGTAAACGATGTTATTTGGGTACAAAAATGATTTTTCTTTCGAGGAAAATGCATATTGTTTAATTTGATACGAGTTTTAATTTGATATATTATAATATTCGTTTCGATTCATCAGTCAAAATTTATCTATGTTGAAAGTTGTAACTCATATTTACCAAATGTGTTTTCGATTTTGAAAATGTGAACCTAATTCATTTTCTTTTTGTCTTCTCTATTTTTTTCAATAAGAGAGATTGATTGAAAATATAAATAAACAAACCTAGGTCGGCACCAATATCTCCTTTATAGCTCTATTGAATTAAACCGGAAGTATGTAAAATGAAAATGTTGCGTCAAAAACTTTAAACAGTAAATAAGTGATGTAAATGATGTTATTTGTGTAAAAAAATGATTTTTCTTTCGAGGAAAATGCATATTGTTTAATTTGATACGAGCTTTAATTTGATATAATATAATATTTGTTTCAATACCCCAGTCAAAAGTTATCTCTATTGAAAGTTGTTACTCATATTTACCAAATGTGTTTTTGAATTTTCTTTTTCTCCTCCCTACTTTATTCAATAAGAGAGATTGATTGAAAATATAAATAAACAAACCTAGGTTGGCACCAATATCTCCTTTATAGCTCTATTGAATTAAACCTGAAGTAAGTAAAATGAAAATGCTACGTCAAAAACTTTAAACACGAAATAAATGATGTAAACAATGTTATTTGGGTACAAAAACGATTTTTTTCTTGCGTGACCAATGCATATTGTGTAATTTGATATGAGCTTCCATTTAATAAATTATAATATTCGTTTCGATACCCGTGTAAGAAGTTATCTCCTTTGAAAGTTTTTACACTTATTTACCAAATGTTTTTTTGTTTCTGAAAATGTGAACAACATCTCCGTTCTTTTTTTCTACTCAATATTTTTTCAATAAGAAAGATTGATTGAAAATATAAATAAAGAAAACCCTAGGTCGGCACCAATATCTCCTTTATAGCTCTCTTGAATTAAACCGGAAGTAAGTAAAATGAAAATGTTGCGTCAAAATATTTAAACACAAAATAAGTGATGTAAACGATGTTATTTGGGTACAAAAATGATTTTTTTTCTTGCAAGACCAACGCATATTGTGTAATTTGATACGAGCTTGCATTTAATAAATTATAATATTCGTTTCGATACCCGAGTAAAAATTTATCTCCGTCGAAAGTTATTACTCTTATTTACCAAATGTTTTTTTTTGTTTTTGAAAATGGGAACAAAATCTCCGTTCTTTTTTTCTACTCAATATTTTTTCAATAAGAGAGATTGATTTAAAATATAAAAAACAAACCTTGATCGGCACCAATATCTCCTTTATAGCTCTATTGAATTAAGCCGGAAGTAAGTAAAATGAAAATGGTACGTCAAAATATTTAAACACTAAATAAGTGATGTAAACGATGTTATTTGGGTACATAAACGATTTTCTTCTTGCGATACCAATGCATATTGTGTAATTTGATACGAGCATCCATTTAATAAATTATAATATTCGTTTCGATACCCGAGTAAAAATTTATCTCCGTTGAAAGTTGTTACTCTTGTTTACCAAATGTTTTTTTGTTTTTGAAAATGTGAACAAAATCTCCGTTCTTTTTTTCTACTCAATATTTTTTCAATAAGAAAGATTGATTGAAAATATAAATAAAGAAAACCCTAGGTCGGCACCAATATCTCCTTTATAGCTCTCTTGAATTAAACCGGAAGTAAGTAAAATGAAAATGTTGCGTCAAAATATTTAAACACAAAATAAGTGATGTAAACGATGTTATTTGGGTACAAAAATGATTTTTTTCTTGCAAGACCAACGCATATTGTGTAATTTGATACGAGCTTGCATTTAATAAATTATAATATTCGTTTCGATACCCGAGTAAAAATTTATCTCCGTCGAAAGTTATTACTCTCATTTACCAAATGTTTTTTTTTGTTTTTGAAAATGGGAACAAAATCTCCGTTCTTTTTTTCTATTCAATATTTTTTCAATAAGAGAGATTGATTGAAAATATAAAAAACAAACCTTGATCGGCACCAATATCTCCTTTATAGCTCTATTGAATTAAGCTGTAAGTAAGTAAAATGAAAATGGTACGTCAAAACCTTTAAAAACTAAATAAGTGATGTAAACTATGTTATTTGGGTACAAAAATGATTTTTTTCTTGCGAGACCAATGCATATTGTGTAATTTGATACGAGCTTCCATTTAATAAATTATAATATTCGTTTCGATACCCGAGTAAAAAGTTATCTCCGTTGAAAGTTGTTACTCTTTTTTACCAAATGTTTTTTTTTTTTGAAAATGTGAACAAAATCTCCGTTCTTTTTTTCTACTCAATATTTTTTCAATAAGAGAGATTGATTGAAAATATAAATAAACAAACCATGATCGGCACCAATATCTCATTTATAGCTCTCTTGAATTAAACCGGAAGTAAGTAAAATGAAAATGGTACGTCAAAATATTTAAACACTAAATAAGTGATGTAAACGATGTTATTTGGGTACATAAACGATTTTCTTCTTGCGATACCAATGCATATTGTGTAATTTGATACGAGCATCCATTTAATAAATTATAATATTCGTTTCGATACCCGAGTAAAAATTTATCTCCGTTGAAAGTTGTTACTCTTGTTTACCAAATGTTTTTTTGTTTTTGAAAATGTGAACAAAATCTCCGTTCTTTTTTTTCTACTCAATATTTTTTCAATAAGAGAGATTGATTGAAAATATAAATAAACAAACCTTTATCGGTACCAATATCTCCTTTATAGCTCTATTGAATTGAACCGGAAGTAAGTAAAATGAAAATGGTGCGTCAAAAACTTTAAACAGTAAATAAGTGAGGTAAACGATGTTATTTGGGTACAAAAATGATTCTCCTTTCTAGGAAAATGCATATTGTTTAATTTGATATGAGCTTTAAATTGATATATTATAATATTCGTTTCGATACCCCAGTCAAAAGTTACCTCCGTTGAAAGTTGTAACTCATATTTACCAAATGTGTTTTTGATTTTGAAAATTTCAACAACATTCCCCTTCTTTTTCTCTTCTCTATTTTTTTTTGGAATAATAGAGATTGATTGAAAATATAAATAAAGAAAACCCTATGTCGGCACCAATATCTCCTTTATAGCACTCTTGAATTAAACCGAAAGTAAGTAAAATGAAAATGGTACGTCAAAATATTTAAACACTAAATAAGTGATGTAAACGATGTTATTTGGGTACATAAATGATTTTTTTCTTGCGAGACCAATGCATATTGTGTAATTTGATACGAGCTTCCATTTAATAAATTATAATATTCGTTACGATACCCGAGTAAAACGTTATCTCCGTTGAAAGTTGTTACTCTTTTTTACCAAATGTTTTTTTTGTTTTTGAAAATGTGAACAAAATCTCCGTTCTTTTTTTCTAATCAATATTTTTTCAATAAGAGAGATTGATTGGAAATATAAAAAACAAACCTTGATCGGCACCAATATCTCCTTTATAGGTCTATTGAATTAAGTCGGAAGTAAGTAAAATGAAAATGGTACGTCAAAAACTTTAAACAATATATAAGTGATGTAAACGATGTTATTTGGGTACAAAAATGATTTTTCTTTCGAGGAAAATGCATATTGTTTAATTTGATACGAGTTTTAATTTGATATATTATAATATTCGTTTCGATTCATCAGTCAAAATTTATCTATGTTGAAAGTTGTAACTCATATTTACCAAATGTGTTTTCGATTTTGAAAATGTGAACCTAATTCATTTTCTTTTTGTCTTCTCTATTTTTTTCAATAAGAGAGATTGATTGAAAATATAAATAAACAAACCTAGGTCGGCACCAATATCTCCTTTATAGCTCTATTGAATTAAACCGGAAGTATGTAAAATGAAAATGTTGCGTCAAAAACTTTAAACAGTAAATAAGTGATGTAAATGATGTTATTTGTGTAAAAAAATGATTTTTCTTTCGAGGAAAATGCATATTGTTTAATTTGATACGAGCTTTAATTTGATATAATATAATATTTGTTTCAATACCCCAGTCAAAAGTTATCTCTATTGAAAGTTGTTACTCATATTTACCAAATGTGTTTTTGAATTTTCTTTTTCTCCTCCCTACTTTATTCAATAAGAGAGATTGATTGAAAATATAAATAAACAAACGTAGGTTGGCACCAATATCTCCTTTATAGCTCTATTGAATTAAACCTGAAGTAAGTAAAATGAAAATGCTACGTCAAAAACTTTAAACACGAAATAAATGATGTAAACAATGTTATTTGGGTACAAAAACGATTTTTTTCTTGCGTGACCAATGCATATTGTGTAATTTGATATGAGCTTCCATTTAATAAATTATAATATTCGTTTCGATACCCGTGTAAGAAGTTATCTCCTTTGAAAGTTTTTACACTTATTTACCAAATGTTTTTTTGTTTCTGAAAATGTGAACAACATCTCCGTTCTTTTTTTCTACTCAATATTTTTTCAATAAGAAAGATTGATTGAAAATATAAATAAAGAAAACCATGATCGGCACCAATATCTCATTTATAGCTCTCTTGAATTAAACCGGAAGTAAGTAAAATGAAAATGGTACGTCAAAATATTTAAACACTAAATAAGTGATGTAAACGATGTTATTTGGGTACATAAACGATTTTCTTCTTGCGATACCAATGCATATTGTGTAATTTGATACGAGCATCCATTTAATAAATTATAATATTCGTTTCGATACCCGAGTAAAAATTTATCTCCGTTGAAAGTTGTTACTCTTGTTTACCAAATGTTTTTTTGTTTTTGAAAATGTGAACAAAATCTCCGTTCTTTTTTTTCTACTCAATATTTTTTCAATAAGAGAGATTGATTGAAAATATAAATAAACAAACCTTTATCGGTACCAATATCTCCTTTATAGCTCTATTGAATTGAACCGGAAGTAAGTAAAATGAAAATGGTGCGTCAAAAACTTTAAACAGTAAATAAGTGAGGTAAACGATGTTATTTGGGTACAAAAATGATTCTCCTTTCTAGGAAAATGCATATTGTTTAATTTGATATGAGCTTTAAATTGATATATTATAATATTCGTTTCGATACCCCAGTCAAAAGTTACCTCCGTTGAAAGTTGTAACTCATATTTACCAAATGTGTTTTTGATTTTGAAAATTTCAACAACATTCCCCTTCTTTTTCTCTTCTCTATTTTTTTTGGAATAATAGAGATTGATTGAAAATATAAATAAAGAAAACCCTAGGTCGGCACCAATATCTCCTTTATAGCACTCTTGAATTAAACCGAAAGTAAGTAAAATGAAAATGGTACGTCAAAATATTTAAACACTAAATAAGTGATGTAAACGATGTTATTTGGGTACATAAATGATTTTTTTCTTGCGAGACCAATGCATATTGTGTAATTTGATACGATCTTCCATTTAATAAATTATAATATTCGTTACGATACCCGAGTAAAACGTTATCTCCGTTATAAGTTGTTACTCTTTTTTACCAAATGTTTTTTTTGTTTTTGAAAATGTGAACAAAATCTCCGTTCTTTTTTTCTAATCAATATTTTTTCAATAAGAGAGATTGATTGGAAATATAAAAAACAAACCTTGATCGGCACCAATATCTCCTTTATAGGTCTATTGAATTAAGTCGGAAGTAAGTAAAATGAAAATGGTACGTCAAAAACTTTAAACAATATATAAGTGATGTAAACGATGTTATTTGGGTACAAAAATGATTTTTCTTTCGAGGAAAATGCATATTGTTTAATTTGATACGAGTTTTAATTTGATATATTATAATATTCGTTTCGATTCATCAGTCAAAATTTATCTATGTTGAAAGTTGTAACTCATATTTACCAAATGTGTTTTCGATTTTGAAAATGTGAACCTAATTCATTTTCTTTTTGTCTTCTCTATTTTTTTCAATAAGAGAGATTGATTGAAAATATAAATAAACAAACCTAGGTCGGCACCAATATCTCCTTTATAGCTCTATTGAATTAAACCGGAAGTATGTAAAATGAAAATGTTGCGTCAAAAACTTTAAACAGTAAATAAGTGATGTAAATGATGTTATTTGTGTAAAAAAATGATTTTTCTTTCGAGGAAAATGCATATTGTTTAATTTGATACGAGCTTTAATTTGATATAATATAATATTTGTTTCAATACCCCAGTCAAAAGTTATCTCTATTGAAAGTTGTTACTCATATTTACCAAATGTGTTTTTGAATTTTCTTTTTCTCCTCCCTACTTTATTCAATAAGAGAGATTGATTGAAAATATAAATAAACAAACGTAGGTTGGCACCAATATCTCCTTTATAGCTCTATTGAATTAAACCTGAAGTAAGTAAAATGAAAATGCTACGTCAAAAACTTTAAACACGAAATAAATGATGTAAACAATGTTATTTGGGTACAAAAACGATTTTTTTCTTGCGTGACCAATGCATATTGTGTAATTTGATATGAGCTTCCATTTAATAAATTATAATATTCGTTTCGATACCCGTGTAAGAAGTTATCTCCTTTGAAAGTTTTTACACTTATTTACCAAATGTTTTTTTGTTTCTGAAAATGTGAACAACATCTCCGTTCTTTTTTTCTACTCAATATTTTTTCAATAAGAAAGATTGATTGAAAATATAAATAAAGAAAACCCTAGGTCGGCACCAATATCTCCTTTATAGCTCTCTTGAATTAAACCGGAAGTAAGTAAAATGAAAATGTTGCGTCAAAATATTTAAACACAAAATAAGTGATGTAAACGATGTTATTTGGGTACAAAAATGATTTTTTTCTTGCAAGACCAACGCATATTGTGTAATTTGATACGAGCTTGCATTTAATAAATTATAATATTCGTTTCGATACCCGAGTAAAAATTTATCTCCGTCGAAAGTTATTACTCTTATTTACCAAATGTTTTTTTTTGTTTTTGAAAATGGGAACAAAATCTCCGTTCTTTTTTTCTACTCAATATTTTTTCAATAAGAGAGATTGATTGAAAATATAAAAAACAAACCTTGATCGGCACCAATATCTCCTTTATAGCTCTATTGAATTAAGCTGTAAGTAAGTAAAATGAAAATGGTACGTCAAAACCTTTAAAAACTAAATAAGTGATGTAAACTATGTTATTTGGGTACAAAAATGATTTTTTTCTTGCGAGACCAATGCATATTGTGTAATTTGATACGAGCTTCCATTTAATAAATTATAATATTCGTTTCGATACCCGAGTAAAAAGTTATCTCCGTTGAAAGTTGTTACTCTTTTTTACCAAATGTTTTTTTTTTGAAAATGTGAACAAAATCTCCGTTCTTTTTTTCTACTCAATATTTTTTCAATAAGAGAGATTGATTGAAAATATAAATAAACAAACCATGATCGGCACCAATATCTCATTTATAGCTCTCTTGAATTAAACCGGAAGTAAGTAAAATGAAAATGGTACGTCAAAATATTTAAACACTAAATAAGTGATGTAAACGATGTTATTTGGGTACATAAACGATTTTCTTCTTGCGATACCAATGCATATTGTGTAATTTGATACGAGCATCCATTTAATAAATTATAATATTCGTTTCGATACCCGAGTAAAAATTTATCTCCGTTGAAAGTTGTTACTCTTGTTTACCAAATGTTTTTTTGTTTTTGAAAATGTGAACAAAATCTCCGTTCTTTTTTTTCTACTCAATATTTTTTCAATAAGAGAGATTGATTGAAAATATAAATAAACAAACCTTTATCGGTACCAATATCTCCTTTATAGCTCTATTGAATTGAACCGGAAGTAAGTAAAATGAAAATGGTGCGTCAAAAACTTTAAACAGTAAATAAGTGAGGTAAACGATGTTATTTGGGTACAAAAATGATTCTCCTTTCTAGGAAAATGCATATTGTTTAATTTGATATGAGCTTTAAATTGATATATTATAATATTCGTTTCGATACCCCAGTCAAAAGTTACCTCCGTTGAAAGTTGTAACTCATATATTACGAAATGTGTTTTTGATTTTGAAAATTTCAACAACATTCCCCTTCTTTTTCTCTTCTCTATTTTTTTTTGGAATAATAGAGATTGATTGAAAATATAAATAAAGAAAACCCTAGGTCGGCACCAATATCTCCTTTATAGCACTCTTGAATTAAACCGAAAGTAAGTAAAATGAAAATGGTACGTCAAAATATTTAAACACTAAATAAGTGATGTAAACGATGTTATTTGGGTACATAAATGATTTTTTTCTTGCGAGACCAATGCATATTGTGTAATTTGATACGAGCTTCCATTTAATAAATTATAATATTCGTTACGATACCCGAGTAAAACGTTATCTCCGTTGAAAGTTGTTACTCTTTTTTACCAAATGTTTTTTTTGTTTTTGAAAATGTGAACAAAATCTCCGTTCTTTTTTTCTAATCAATATTTTTTCAATAAGAGAGATTGATTGGAAATATAAAAAACAAACCTTGATCGGCACCAATATCTCCTTTATAGGTCTATTGAATTAAGTCGGAAGTAAGTAAAATGAAAATGGTACGTCAAAAACTTTAAACAATATATAAGTGATGTAAACGATGTTATTTGGGTACAAAAATGATTTTTCTTTCGAGGAAAATGCATATTGTTTAATTTGATACGAGTTTTAATTTGATATATTATAATATTCGTTTCGATTCATCAGTCAAAATTTATCTATGTTGAAAGTTGTAACTCATATTTACCAAATGTGTTTTCGATTTTGAAAATGTGAACCTAATTCATTTTCTTTTTGTCTTCTCTATTTTTTTCAATAAGAGAGATTGATTGAAAATATAAATAAACAAACCTAGGTCGGCACCAATATCTCCTTTATAGCTCTATTGAATTAAACCGGAAGTATGTAAAATGAAAATGTTGCGTCAAAAACTTTAAACAGTAAATAAGTGATGTAAATGATGTTATTTGTGTAAAAAAATGATTTTTCTTTCGAGGAAAATGCATATTGTTTAATTTGATACGAGCTTTAATTTGATATAATATAATATTTGTTTCAATACCCCAGTCAAAATTTATCTCTATTGAAAGTTGTTACTCATATTTACCAAATGTGTTTTTGAATTTTCTTTTTCTCCTCCCTACTTTATTCAATAAGAGAGATTGATTGAAAATATAAATAAACAAACCTAGGTTGGCACCAATATCTCCTTTATAGCTCTATTGAATTAAACCTGAAGTAAGTAAAATGAAAATGCTACGTCAAAAACTTTAAACACGAAATAAATGATGTAAACAATGTTATTTGGGTACAAAAACGATTTTTTTCTTGCGTGACCAATGCATATTGTGTAATTTGATATGAGCTTCCATTTAATAAATTATAATATTCGTTTCGATACCCGTGTAAGAAGTTATCTCCTTTGAAAGTTTTTACACTTATTTACCAAATGTTTTTTTGTTTCTGAAAATGTGAACAACATCTCCGTTCTTTTTTTCTACTCAATATTTTTTCAATAAGAAAGATTGATTGAAAATATAAATAAAGAAAACCCTAGGTCGGCACCAATATCTCCTTTATAGCTCTCTTGAATTAAACCGGAAGTAAGTAAAATGAAAATGTTGCGTCAAAATATTTAAACACAAAATAAGTGATGTAAACGATGTTATTTGGGTACAAAAATGATTTTTTTCTTGCAAGACCAACGCATATTGTGTAATTTGATACGAGCTTGCATTTAATAAATTATAATATTCGTTTCGATACCCGAGTAAAAATTTATCTCCGTCGAAAGTTATTACTCTTATTTACCAAATGTTTTTTTTTGTTTTTGAAAATGGGAACAAAATCTCCGTTCTTTTTTTCTACTCAATATTTTTTCAATAAGAGAGATTGATTGAAAATATAAAAAACAAACCTTGATCGGCACCAATATCTCCTTTATAGCTCTATTGAATTAAGCCGTAAGTAAGTAAAATGAAAATGGTACGTCAAAACCTTTAAAAACTAAATAAGTGATGTAAACTATGTTATTTGGGTACAAAAATGATTTTTTTCTTGCGAGACCAATGCATATTGTGTAATTTGATACGAGCTTCCATTTAATAAATTATAATATTCGTTTCGATACCCGAGTAAAAAGTTATCTCCGTTGAAAGTTGTTACTCTTTTTTACCAAATGTTTTTTTTTTGAAAATGTGAACAAAATCTCCGTTCTTTTTTTCTACTCAATATTTTTTCAATAAGAGAGATTGATTGAAAATATAAATAAACAAACCATGATCGGCACCAATATCTCCTTTATAGCTCTATTGAATTGAACCGGAAGTAAGTAAAATGAAAATGGTGCGTCAAAAACTTTAAACAGTAAATAAGTGAGGTAAACGATGTTATTTGGGTACAAAAATGATTTTCCTTTCTAGGAAAATGCATATTGTTTAATTTGATATGAGCTTTAATTTGATATATTATAATATTCGTTTCGATACCCCAGTCAAAAGTTAACTCCGTTGAAAGTTGTAACTCATATTTACCAAATGTGTTTTTGATTTTGAAAATTTGAACAACATTCTTTTTCTCTTCTCTATTTTTTTTTGGAATAATAGAGATTGATTGAAAATATAAATAAAGAAAACCCTAGGCCGGCACCAATATCTCCTTTATAGCACTCTTGAATTAAATCGGAAGTAAGTAAAATGAAAATGGTGCGTCAAAATCTTTAAACACTAAATAAGTGATGTAAACGATGTTATTTGGGTACAAAAATGATTTTTTTCTTGCGAGACCAATGCATATTGTGTAATTTGATACGAGCTTCCATTTAATAAATTATAATATTCGTTTCGATACCCGAGTAAAAAGTTATCTCCGGTGAAAGTTGTTACTCTTTTTTACCAAATGTTTTTTTTTGTGTTTGAAAATGTGAACAAAATCTCCGTTCTTTTTTTCTACTCAATATTTTTTCAATAAGAGAGATTGATTGAAAATATAAATAAACAAACCATGATCGGCACCAATATCTCCTTTATAGCTCTATTGAATTGAACCGGAAGTAAGTAAAATGAAAATGGTGCGTCAAAAACTTTAAACAGTAAATAAGTGTGGTAAACGATGTTATTTGGGTACAAAAATGATTTTCCTTTCTAGGAAAATGCATATTGTTTAATTTGATATGAGCTTTAATTTGATATATTATAATATTCGTTTCGATACCCCAGTCAAAAGTTACCTCCGTTGAAAGTTGTAACTCATATTTACCAAATGTGTTTTTCATTTTGAAAATTTGAACAACATTCTTTTTCTCTTCTCTATTTTTTTTTGGAATAATAGAGATTGATTGAAAATATAAATAAAGAAAACCCTAGGCCGGCACCAATATCTCCTTTATAGCACTCTTGAATTAAACCGGAAGTAAGTAAAATGAAAATGGTGCGTCAAAATCTTTAAACACTAAATAAGTGATGTAAACGATGTTATTTGGGTACAAAAATGATTTTTTTCTTGCGAGACCAATGCATATTGTGTAATTTGATACGAGCTTCCATTTAATAAATTATAATATTCGTTTCGATACCCGAGTAAAAAGTTATCTCCGTTGAAAGTTGTTACTCTTTTTTACCAAATGTTTTTTTTGTTTTTGAAAATGTGAACAAAATCTCCGTTCTTTTTTTCTACTCAATATTTTTTCAATAAGAGATATTGATTGAAAATATAAATAAACAAACCATGATCGGCACCAATATCTCCTTTATAGTTTTATTGAATTGAACCGGAAGTAAGTAAAATGAAAATAATGCGTCAAAAACTTTAAACAGTAAATAAGTGATGTAAACGATGTTATTTTGGTACAAAAATGATTTTCCTATTGAGGAAAATGCATATTGTTTAATTTGATACGAGCTTTAATTTGATATATTATAATATTCGTTTCGATACCCCAGTCAAAAATTATCTCCGTTGAAAGTTGTAACTCATATTTACCAAATTTGTTTTTGATTTTGAAAATTTGAACAACATTCCCCTTCTTTTTCTCTTCTCTATTTTTTTGGAATAATAGAGATTGATTGAAAATATAAATAAAGAAAACCCAAGGTTGGCACCAATATCTCATTTATAGCTCTCTTGAATTAAACCGGAAGTAAGTAAAATGAAAATGGTACGTCAAAATATTTAAACACTAAATAAGTGATGTAAACGATGTTATTTGGGTACATAAACGATTTTCTTCTTGCGATACCAATGCATATTGTGTAATTTGATACGAGCATCCATTTAATAAATTATAATATTCGTTTCGATGCCCGAGTAAAAAGTTATCTCCGGTGAAAGTTGTTACTCTTTTTTACCAAATGTTTTTTTTGTTTTTGAAAATGTGAACAAAATCTCCGTTCTTTTTTTCTACTCAATATTTTTTCAATAAGAGAGATTGATTGAAAATATAAATAAACAAACCATGATCGGCACCAATATCTCCTTTATAGCTCTATTGAATTGAACCGGAAGTAAGTAAAATGAAAATGGTGCGTCAAAAACTTTAAATAGTAAATAAGTGAGGTAAACGATGTTATTTGGGTACAAAAATGATTTTCCTTTCTAGGAAAATGCATATTGTTTAATTTGATATGAGCTTTAATTTGATATATTATAATATTCGTTTCGATACCCGAGTCAAAAGTTACCTCCGTTGAAAGTTGTAACTCATATTTACCAAATGTGTTTTTGATTTTGAAAATTTGAACAACATTCTTTTTCTCTTCTCTATTTTTTTTTGGAATAATAGAGATTGATTGAAAATATAAATAAAGAAAACCCTAGGCCGGCACCAATATCTCCTTTATAGCACTCTTGAATTAAATCGGAAGTAAGTAAAATGAAAATGGTGCGTCAAAATCTTTAAACACTAAATAAGTGATGTAAACGATGTTATTTGGGTACAAAAATGATTTTTTTCTTGCGAGACCAATGCATATTGTGTAATTTGATACGAGCTTCCATTTAATAAATTATAATATTCGTTTCGATACCCGAGTAAAAAGTTATCTCCGGTGAAAGTTGTTACTCTTTTTTACCAAATGTTTTTTTTGTTTTTGAAAATGTGAACAAAATCTCCGTTCTTTTTTTCTACTCAATATTTTTTCAATAAGAGAGATTGATTGAAAATATAAATAAACAAACCATGATCGGCACCAATATCTCCTTTATAGCTCTATTGAATTGAACCGGAAGTAAGTAAAATGAAAATGGTGCGTCAAAAACTTTAAACAGTAAATAAGTGAGGTAAACGATGTTATTTGGGTACAAAAATGATTTTCCTTTCTAGGAAAATGCATATTGTTTAATTTGATATGAGCTTTAATTTGATATATTATAATATTCGTTTCGATACCCGAGTCAAAAGTTACCTCCGTTGAAAGTTGTAACTCATATTTACCAAATGTGTTTTTGATTTTGAAAATTTGAACAACATTCTTTTTCTCTTCTCTATTTTTTTTTGGAATAATAGAGATTGATTGAAAATATAAATAAAGAAAACCCTAGGCCGGCACCAATATCTTCTTTATGGCACTCTTGAATTAAATCGGAAGTAAGTAAAATGAAAATGGTGCGTCAAAATCTTTAAACACTAAATAAGTGATGTAAACGATGTTATTTGGGTACAAAAATGATTTTTTTTCTTGCGAGACCAATGCATATTGTGTAATTTGATACGAGCTTCCATTTAATAAATTATAATATTCCTTTCGATACCCGAGTAAAAAGTTATCTCCGGTGAAAGTTGTTACTCTTTTTTACCAAATGTTTTTTTTGTTTTTGAAAATGTGAACAAAATCTCCGTTCTTTTTTCTACTCAATATTTTTTCAATAAGAGAGATTGATTGAAAATATAAATAAACAAACCATGATCGGCACCAATATCTCCTTTATAGCTCTATTGAATTGAACCGGAAGTAAGTAAAATGAAAATGGTGCGTCAAAAACTTTAAACAGTAAATAAGTGAGGTAAACGATGTTATTTGGGTTCAAAAATGATTTTCCTTTCTAGGAAAATGCATATTGTTTAATTTGATATGAGCTTTAATTTGATATATTATAATATTCGTTTCGATACCCGAGTCAAAAGTTACCTCCGTTGAAAGTTGTAACTCATATTTACCAAATGTGTTTTTGATTTTGAAAATTTGAACAACATTCTTTTTCTCTTCTCTATTTTTTTTTGGAATAATATAGATTGATTGAAAATATAAATAAAGAAAACCCTAGGCCGGCACCAATATCTTCTTTATAGCACTCTTGAATTAAATCGGAAGTAAGTAAAATGAAAATGGTGCGTCAAAATCTTTAAACACTAAATAAGTGATGTAAACGATGTTATTTGGGTACAAAAATGATTTTTTTCTTGCGAGACCAATGCATATTGTGTAATTTGATACGAGCTTCCATTTAATAAATTATAATATTCGTTTCGATACCCGAGTAAAAAGTTATCTCCGTTGAAAGTTGTTACTATTTTTTACCAAATGTTTTTTTTGTTTTTGAAAATGTGAACAAAATCTCCGTTCTTTTTTCCTACTCAATATTTTTTCAATAAGAGAGATTGATTGAAAATATAAATAAACAAACCATGATCGGCACCAATATCTCCTTTATAGCTCTATTGAATTGAACCGGAAGTAAGTAAAATGAAAATGGTGCGTCAAAAACTTTAAACAGTAAATAAGTGTGGTAAACGATGTTATTTGGGTACAAAAATGATTTTCCTTTCTAGGAAAATGCATATTGTTTAATTTGATATGAGCTTTAATTTGATATATTATAATATTCCTTTCGATACCCCAGTCAAAAGTTACCTCCGTTGAAAGTTGTAACTCATATTTACCAAATGTGTTTTTGATTTTGAAAATTTGAACAACATTCTTTTTCTCTTCTCTATTTTTTTTTGGAATAATATAGATTGATTGAAAATATAAATAAAGAAAACCCAAGGTTGGCACCAATATCTCATTTATAGCTCTCTTGAATTAAACCGGAAGTAAGTAAAATGAAAATGGTACGTCAAAATATTTAAACACTAAATAAGTGATGTAAACGATGTTATTTGGGTACATAAACGATTTTCTTCTTGCGATACCAATGCATATTGTGTAATTTGATACGAGCATCCATTTAATAAATTATAACATTCGTTTCGATACCCGAGTAAAAATTTATCTCCGTTGAAAGTTGTTACTCTTGTTTACCAAATGTTTTTTTGTTTTTGAAAATGTGACCAAAATCTCCGTTCTTTTTTTTCTACTCAATATTTTTTCAATAAGAGAGATTGATTGAAAATATAAATAAACAAACCATGATCGGCACCAATATCTCCTTTATAGCTCTATTGAATTGAACCGGAAGTAAGTAAAATGAAAATGGTGCGTCAAAAACTTTAAACAGTAAATAAGTGAGGTAAACGATGTTATTTGGGTACAAAAATGATTTTCCTTTCTAGGAAAATGCATATTGTTTAATTTGATATGAGCTTTAATTTGATATATTATAATATTCGTTTCGATACCCGAGTCAAAAGTTACCTCCGTTGAAAGTTGTAACTCATATTTACCAAATGTGTTTTTGATTTTGAAAATTTGAACAACATTCTTTTTCTCTTCTCTATTTTTTTTTGGAATAATAGAGATTGATTGAAAATATAAATAAAGAAAACCGTAGGCCGGCACCAATATCTCCTTTATAGCACTCTTGAATTAAATCGGAAGTAAGTAAAATGAAAATGGTGCGTCAAAATCTTTAAACACTAAATAAGTGATGTAAACGATGTTATTTGGGTACAAAAATGATTTTTTTCTTGCGAGACCAATGCATATTGTGTAATTTGATACGAGCTTCCATTTAATAAATTATAATATTCGTTTCGATACCCGAGTAAAAAGTTATCTCCGGTGAAAGTTGTTACTCTTTTTTACCAAATGTTTTTTTTTGTTTTTGAAAATGTGAACAAAATCTCCGTTCTTTTTTTCTACTCAATATTTTTTCAATAAGAGAGATTGATTGAAAATATAAATAAACAAACCATGATCGGCACCAATATCTCCTTTATAGCTCTATTGAATTGAACCGGAAGTAAGTAAAATGAAAATGGTGCGTCAAAAACTTTAAACAGTAAATAAGTGAGGTAAACGATGTTATTTGGGTACAAAAATGATTTTCCTTTCTAGGAAAATGCATATTGTTTAATTTGATATGAGCTTTAATTTGATATATTATAATATTCGTTTCGATACCCGAGTCAAAAGTTACCTCCGTTGAAAGTTGTAACTCATATTTACCAAATGTGTTTTTGATTTTGAAAATTTGAACAACATTCTTTATCTCTTCTCTATTTTTTTTTGGAATAATAGAGATTGATTGAAAATATAAATAAAGAAAACCCTAGGCCGGCACCAATATCTTCTTTATAGCACTCTTGAATTAAATCGGAAGTAAGTAAAATGAAAATGGTGCGTCAAAATCTTTAAACACTAAATAAGTGATGTAAACGATGTTATTTGGGTACAAAAATGATTTTTTTCTTGCGAGACCAATGCATATTGTGTAATTTGATACGAGCTTCCATTTAATAAATTATAATATTCGTTTCGATACCCGAGTAAAAAGTTATCTCCGTTGAAAGTTGTTACTATTTTTTACCAAATGTTTTTTTTGTTTTTGAAAATGTGAACAAAATCTCCGTTCTTTTTTCCTACTCAATATTTTTTCAATAAGAGAGATTGATTGAAAATATAAATAAACAAACCATGATCGGCACCAATATCTCCTTTATAGCTCTATTGAATTGAACCGGAAGTAAGTAAAATGAAAATGGTGCGTCAAAAACTTTAAACAGTAAATAAGTGTGGTAAACGATGTTATTTGGGTACAAAAATGATTTTCCTTTCTAGGAAAATGCATATTGTTTAATTTGATATGAGCTTTAATTTGATATATTATAATATTCCTTTCGATACCCCAGTCAAAAGTTACCTCCGTTGAAAGTTGTAACTCATATTTACCAAATGTGTTTTTGATTTTGAAAATTTGAACAACATTCTTTTTCTCTTCTCTATTTTTTTTTTGAATAATAGAGATTGCTTGAAAATATAAATAAAGAAAACCCTAGGCCGGCACCAATATCTCCTTTATAGCACTCTTGAATTAAACCGGAAGTAAGTAAAATGAAAATGGTGCGTCAAAATCTTTAAACACTAAATAAGTGATGTAAACGATGTTATTTGGGTACAAAAATGATTTTTTTCTTGCGAGACCAATGCATATTGTGTAATTTGATACGAGCTTCCATTTAATAAATTATAATATTCGTTTCGATACCCGAGTAAAAAGTTATCTCCGTTGAAAGTTGTTACTCTTTTTTACCAAATGTTTTTTTTGTTTTTGAAAATGTGACCAAAATCTCCGTTCTTTTTTTCTACTCAATATTTTTTCAATAAGAGAGATTGATTGAAAATATAAATAAACAAACCATGATCGGCACCAATATCTCCTTTATAGTTTTATTGAATTGAACCGGAAGTAAGTAAAATGAAAATAATGCGTCAAAAACTTTAAACAGTAAATAAGTGATGTAAACGATGTTATTTTGGTACAAAAATGATTTTCCTATTGAGGAAAATGCATATTGTTTAATTTGATACGAGCTTTAATTTGATATATTATAATATTCGTTTCGATACCCCAGTCAAAAATTATCTCCGTTGAAAGTTGTAACTCATATTTACCAAATGTGTTTTTGATTTTGAAAATTTGAACAACATTCCCCTTCTTTTTCTCTTCTCTATTTTTTTGGAATAATAGAGATTGATTGAAAATATAAATAAAGAAAACCCAAGGTCGGCACCAATATCTCATTTATAGCTCTCTTGAATTAAACCGGAAGTAAGTAAAATGAAAATGGTACGTCAAAATATTTAAACACTAAATAAGTGATGTAAACGATGTTATTTGGGTACATAAACGATTTTCTTCTTGCGATACCAATGCATATTGTGTAATTTGATACGAGCATCCATTTAATAAATTATAACATTCGTTTCGATACCCGAGTAAAAATTTATCTCCGTTCAAAGTTGTTACTCTTGTTTACCAAATGTTTTTTTGTTTTTGAAAATGTGAACAAAATCTCCGTTCTTTTTTTTCTACTCAATATTTTTTCAATAAGAGAGATTGATTGAAAATATAAATAAACAAACCATGATCGGCACCAATATCTCCTTTATAGCTCTATTGAATTGAACCGGAAGTAAGTAAAATGAAAATGGTGCGCCAAAAACTTTAAACAGTAAATAAGTGAGGAAAACGATGTTATTTGGGTACAAAAATGATTTTCCTTTCTAGGAAAATGCATATTGTTTAATTTGATATGAGCTTTAATTTGATATATTATAATATTCGTTTCGATACCCGAGTCAAAAGTTACCTCCGTTGAAAGTTGTAACTCATATTTACCAAATGTGTTTTTGATTTTGAAAATTTGAACAACATTCTTTTTCTCTTCTCTATTTTTTTTTGGAATAATAGAGATTGATTGAAAATATAAATAAAGAAAACCCTAGGCCGGCACCAATATCTCCTTTATAGCACTCTTGAATTAAATCGGAAGTAAGTAAAATGAAAATGGTGCGTCAAAATCTTTAAACACTAAATAAGTGATGTAAACGATGTTATTTGGGTACAAAAATGATTTTTTTCTTGCGAGACCAATGCATATTGTGTAATTTGATACGAGCTTCCATTTAATAAATTATAATATTCGTTTCGATACCCGAGTAAAAAGTTATCTCCGGTGAAAGTTGTTACTCTTTTTTACCAAATGTTTTTTTTTGTTTTTGAAAATGTGAACAAAATCTCCGTTCTTTTTTTCTACTCAATATTTTTTCAATAAGAGAGATTGATTGAAAATATAAATAAACAAACCATGATCGGCACCAATATCTCCTTTATAGCTCTATTGAATTGAACTGGAAGTAAGTAAAATGAAAATGGTGCGTCAAAAACTTTAAACAGTAAATAAGTGAGGTAAACGATGTTATTTGGGTACAAAAATGATTTTCCTTTCTAGGAAAATGCATATTGTTTAATTTGATATGAGCTTTAATTTGATATATTATAATATTCCTTTCGATACCCCAGTCAAAAGTTACCTCCGTTGAAAGTTGTAACTCATATTTACCAAATGTGTTTTTGATTTTGAAAATTTGAACAACATTCTTTTTCTCTTCTCTATTTTTTTTTGGAATAATAGAGATTGATTGAAAATATAAATAAAGAAAACCCTAGGCCGGCACCAATATCTCCTTTATAGCACTCTTGAATTAAACCGGAAGTAAGTAAAATGAAAATGGTGCGTCAAAATCTTTAAACACTAAATAAGTGATGTAAACGATGTTATTTGGGTACAAAAATGATTTTTTTCTTGCGAGACCAATGCATATTGTGTAATTTGATACGAGCTTCCATTTAATAAATTATAATATTCATTTCGATACCCGAGTAAAAAGTTATCTCCGTTGAAAGTTGTTACTCTTTTTTACCAAATGTTTTTTTTGTTTTTGAAAATGTGAACAAAATCTCCGTTCTTTTTTTCTACTCAATATTTTTTCAATAAGAGAGATTGATTGAAAATATAAATAAACAAACCATGATCGGCACCAATATCTCCTTTATAGTTTTATTGAATTGAACCGGAAGTAAGTAAAATGAAAATAATGCGTCAAAAACTTTAAACAGTAAATAAGTGATGTAAACGATGTTATTTTGGTACAAAAATGATTTTCCTATTGAGGAAAATGCATATTGTTTAATTTGATACGAGCTTTAATTTGATATATTATAATATTCGTTTCGATACCCCAGTCAAAAATTATCTCCGTTGAAAGTTGTAACTCATATTTACCAAATGTGTTTTTGATTTTGAAAATTTGAACAACATTCCCCTTCTTTTTCTCTTCTCTATTTTTTTGGAATAATAGAGATTGATTGAAAATATAAATAAAGAAAACCCAAGGTCGGCACCAATATCTCATTTATAGCTCTCTTGAATTAAACCGGAAGTAAGTAAAATGAAAATGGTACGTCAAAATATTTAAACACTAAATAAGTGATGTAAACGATGTTATTTGGGTACATAAACGATTTTCTTCTTGCGATACCAATGCATATTGTGTAATTTGATACGAGCTTCCATTTAATAAATTATAATATTCGTTTCGATACCCGAGTAAAAAGTTATCTCCGGTGAAAGTTGTTACTCTTTTTTACCAAATGTTTTTTTTGTTTTTGAAAATGTGAACAAAATCTCCGTTCTTTTTTTCTACTCAATATTTTTTCAATAAGAGAGATTGATTGAAAATATAAATAAACAAACCATGATCGGCACCAATATCTCCTTTATAGCTCTATTGAATTGAACCGGAAGTAAGTAAAATGAAAATGGTGCATCAAAAACTTTAAACAGTAAATAAGTGAGGTAAACGATGTTATTTGGGTACAAAAATGATTTTCCTTTCTAGGAAAATGCATATTGTTTAATTTGATATGAGCTTTAATTTGATATATTATAATATTCGTTTCGATACCCGAGTCAAAAGTTACCTCCGTTGAAAGTTGTAACTCATATTTACCAAATGTGTTTTTGATTTTGAAAATTTGAACAACATTCTTTTTCTCTTCTCTATTTTTTTTGGAATAATAGAGATTGATTGAAAATATAAATAAAGAAAACCCTAGGCCGGCACCAATATCTTCTTTATAGCACTCTTGAATTAAATCGGAAGTAAGTAAAATGAAAATGGTGCGTCAAAATCTTTAAACACTAAATAAGTGATGTAAACGATGTTATTTGGGTACAAAAATGATTTTTTTCTTGCGAGACCAATGCATATTGTGTAATTTGATACGAGCTTCCATTTAATAAATTATAATATTCGTTTCGATACCCGAGTAAAAAGTTATCTCCGGTGAAAGTTGTTACTCTTTTTTACCAAATGTTTTTTTTGTTTTTGAAAATTTGAACAAAATCTCCGTTCTTTTTTTCTACTCAATATTTTTTCAATAAGAGAGATTGATTGAAAATATAAATAAACAAACCATGATCGGCACCAATATCTCCTTTATAGCTCTATTGAATTGAACCGGAAGTAAGTAAAATGAAAATGGTGCGTCAAAAACTTTAAACAGTAAATAAGTGAGGTAAACGATGTTATTTGGGTACAAAAATGATTTTCCTTTCTAGGAAAATGCATATTGTTTAATTTGATATGAGCTTTAATTTGATATATTATAATATTCGTTTCGATACCCGAGTCAAAAGTTACCTCCGTTGAAAGTTGTAACTCATATTTACCAAATGTGTTTTTGATTTTGAAAATTTGAACAACATTCTTTTTCTCTTCTCTATTTTTTTTTTGGAATAATAGAGATTGATTGAAAATATAAATAAAGAAAACCCTAGGCCGGCACCAATATCTTCTTTATAGCACTCTTGAATTAAATCGGAAGTAAGTAAAATGAAAATGGTGCGTCAAAATCTTTAAACACTAAATAAGTGATGTAAACGATGTTATTTGGGTACAAAAATGATTTTTTTCTTGCGAGACCAATGCATATTGTGTAATTTGATACGAGCTTCCATTTAATAAATTATAATATTCGTTTCGATACCCGAGTAAAAAGTTATCTCCGTTGAAAGTTGTTACTCTTTTTTACCAAATGTTTTTTTTGTTTTTGAAAATGTGAACAAAATCTCCGTTCTTTTTTTCTACTCAATATTTTTTCAATAAGAGAGATTGATTGAAAATATAAATAAACAAACCATGATCGGCACCAATATCTCCTTTATAGTTTTATTGAATTGAACCGGAAGTAAGTAAAATGAAAATAATGCGTCAAAAACTTTAAACAGTAAATAAGTGATGTAAACGATGTTATTTTGGTACAAAAATGATTTTCCTATTGAGGAAAATGCATATTGTTTAATTTGATACGAGCTTTAATTTGATATATTATAATATTCGTTTCGATACCCCAGTCAAAAATTATCTCCGTTGAAAGTTGTAACTCATATTTACCAAATGTGTTTTTGATTTTGAAAATTTGAACAACATTCCCCTTCTTTTTCTCTTCTCTATTTTTTTGGAATAATAGAGATTGATTGAAAATATAAATAAAGAAAACCCAAGGTCGGCACCAATATCTCATTTATAGCTCTCTTGAATTAAACCGGAAGTAAGTAAAATGAAAATGGTACGTCAAAATATTTAAACACTAAATAAGTGATGTAAACGATGTTATTTGGGTACATAAACGATTTTCTTCTTGCGATACCAATGCATATTGTGTAATTTGATACGAGCTTCCATTTAATAAATTATAATATTCGTTTCGATACCCGAGTAAAAAGTTATCTCCGGTGAAAGTTGTTACTCTTTTTTACCAAATGTTTTTTTTGTTTTTGAAAATGTGAACAAAATCTCCGTTCTTTTTTTCTACTCAATATTTTTTCAATAAGAGAGATTGATTGAAAATATAAATAAACAAACCATGATCGGCACCAATATCTCCTTTATAGCTCTATTGAATTGAACCGGAAGTAAGTAAAATGAAAATGGTGCATCAAAAACTTTAAACAGTAAATAAGTGAGGTAAACGATGTTATTTGGGTACAAAAATGATTTTCCTTTCTAGGAAAATGCATATTGTTTAATTTGATATGAGCTTTAATTTGATATATTATAATATTCGTTTCGATACCCGAGTCAAAAGTTACCTCCGTTGAAAGTTGTAACTCATATTTACCAAATGTGTTTTTGATTTTGAAAATTTGAACAACATTCTTTTTCTCTTCTCTATTTTTTTTGGAATAATAGAGATTGATTGAAAATATAAATAAAGAAAACCCTAGGCCGGCACCAATATCTTCTTTATAGCACTCTTGAATTAAATCGGAAGTAAGTAAAATGAAAATGGTGCGTCAAAATCTTTAAACACTAAATAAGTGATGTAAACGATGTTATTTGGGTACAAAAATGATTTTTTTCTTGCGAGACCAATGCATATTGTGTAATTTGATACGAGCTTCCATTTAATAAATTATAATATTCGTTTCGATACCCGAGTAAAAAGTTATCTCCGGTGAAAGTTGTTACTCTTTTTTACCAAATGTTTTTTTTGTTTTTGAAAATTTGAACAAAATCTCCGTTCTTTTTTTCTACTCAATATTTTTTCAATAAGAGAGATTGATTGAAAATATAAATAAACAAACCATGATCGGCACCAATATCTCCTTTATAGCTCTATTGAATTGAACCGGAAGTAAGTAAAATGAAAATGGTGCGTCAAAAACTTTAAACAGTAAATAAGTGAGGTAAACGATGTTATTTGGGTACAAAAATGATTTTCCTTTCTAGGAAAATGCATATTGTTTAATTTGATATGAGCTTTAATTTGATATATTATAATATTCGTTTCGATACCCGAGTCAAAAGTTACCTCCGTTGAAAGTTGTAACTCATATTTACCAAATGTGTTTTTGATTTTGAAAATTTGAACAACATTCTTTTTCTCTTCTCTATTTTTTTTTTGGAATAATAGAGATTGATTGAAAATATAAATAAAGAAAACCCTAGGCCGGCACCAATATCTTCTTTATAGCACTCTTGAATTAAATCGGAAGTAAGTAAAATGAAAATGGTGCGTCAAAATCTTTAAACACTAAATAAGTGATGTAAACGATGTTATTTGGGTACAAAAATGATTTTTTTCTTGCGAGACCAATGCATATTGTGTAATTTGATACGAGCTTCCATTTAATAAATTATAATATTCGTTTCGATACCCGAGTAAAAAGTTATCTCCGGTGAAAGTTGTTACTCTTTTTTACCAAATGTTTTTTTTGTTTTTGAAAATGTGAACAAAATCTCCGTTCTTTTTTTCTACTCAATATTTTTTCAATAAGAGAGATTGATTGAAAATATAAATAAACAAACCATGATCGGCACCAATATCTCCTTTATAGCTCTATTGAATTGAACCGGAAGTAAGTAAAATGAAAATGGTGCGTCAAAAACTTTAAACAGTAAATAAGTGAGGTAAACGATGTTATTTGGGTACAAAAATGATTTTCCTTTCTAGGAAAATGCATATTGTTTAATTTGATATGAGCTTTAATTTGATATATTATAATATTCGTTTCGATACCCGAGTCAAAAGTTACCTCCGTTGAAAGTTGTAACTCATATTTACCAAATGTGTTTTTGATTTTGAAAATTTGAACAACATTCTTTTTCTCTTCTCTATTTTTTTTTGGAATAATAGAGATTGATTGAAAATATAAATAAAGAAAACCCTAGGCCGGCACCAATATCTCCTTTATAGCACTCTTGAATTAAATCGGAAGTAAGTAAAATGAAAATGGTGCGTCAAAATCTTTAAACACTAAATAAGTGATGTAAACGATGTTATTTGGGTACAAAAATGATTTTTTTCTTGCGAGACCAATGCATATTGTGTAATTTGATACGAGCTTCCATTTAATAAATTATAATATTCGTTTCGATACCCCAGTAAAAAGTTATCTCCGGTGAAAGTTGTTACTCTTTTTTACCAAATGTTTTTTTTTGTTTTTGAAAATGTGAACAAAATCTCCGTTCTTTTTTTCTACTCAATATTTTTTCAATAAGAGAGATTGATTGAAAATATAAATAAACAAACCATGATCGGCACCAATATCTCCTTTATAGTTTTATTGAATTGAATCGGAAGTAAGTAAAATGAAAATAATGCGTCAAAAACTTTAAACAGTAAATAAGTGATGTAAACGATGTTATTTTGGTACAAAAATGATTTTCCTATTGAGGAAAATGCATATTGTTTAATTTGATACGAGCTTTAATTTGATATATTATAATATTCGTTTCGATACCCCAGTCAAAAATTATCTCCGTTGAAAGTTGTAACTCATATTTACCAAATGTGTTTTTGATTTTGAAAATTTGAACAACATTCCCCTTCTTTTTCTCTTCTCTATTTTTTTGGAATAATAGAGATTGATTGAAAATATAAATAAAGAAAACCCAAGGTCGGCACCAATATCTCATTTATAGCTCTCTTGAATTAAACCGGAAGTAAGTAAAATGAAAATGGTACGTCAAAATATTTAAACACTAAATAAGTGATGTAAACGATGTTATTTGGGTACATAAACGATTTTCTTCTTGCGATACCAATGCATATTGTGTAATTTGATACGAGCTTCCATTTAATAAATTATAATATTCGTTTCGATACCCGAGTAAAAAGTTATCTCCGGTGAAAGTTGTTACTCTTTTTTACCAAATGTTTTTTTTGTTTTTGAAAATGTGAACAAAATCTCCGTTCTTTTTTTCTACTCAATATTTTTTCAATAAGAGAGATTGATTGAAAATATAAATAAACAAACCATGATCGGCACCAATATCTCCTTTATAGCTCTATTGAATTGAACCGGAAGTAAGTAAAATGAAAATGGTGCGTCAAAAACTTTAAACAGTAAATAAGTGAGGTAAACGATGTTATTTGGGTACAAAAATGATTTTCCTTTCTAGGAAAATGCATATTGTTTAATTTGATATGAGCTTTAATTTGATATATTATAATATTCGTTTCGATACACGAGTCAAAAGTTACCTCCGTTGAAAGTTGTAACTCATATTTACCAAATGTGTTTTTGATTTTGAAAATTTGAACAACATTCTTTATCTCTTCTCTATTTTTTTTTGGAATAATAGAGATTGATTGAAAATATAAATAAAGAAAACCCTAGGCCGGCACCAATATCTTCTTTATAGCACTCTTGAATTAAATCGGAAGTAAGTAAAATGAAAATGGTGCGTCAAAATCTTTAAACACTAAATAAGTGATGTAAACGATGTTATTTGGGTACAAAAATGATTTTTTTCTTGCGAGACCAATGCATATTGTGTAATTTGATACGAGCTTCCATTTAATAAATTATAATATTCGTTTCGATACCCGAGTAAAAAGTTATCTCCGTTGAAAGTTGTTACTATTTTTTACCAAATGTTTTTTTTGTTTTTGAAAATGTGAACAAAATCTCCGTTCTTTTTTCCTACTCAATATTTTTTCAATAAGAGAGATTGATTGAAAATATAAATAAACAAACCATGATCGGCACCAATATCTCCTTTATAGCTCTATTGAATTGAACCGGAAGTAAGTAAAATGAAAATGGTGCGTCAAAAACTTTAAACAGTAAATAAGTGAGGTAAACGATGTTATTTGGGTACAAAAATGATTTTCCTTTCTAGGAAAATGCATATTGTTTAATTTGATATGAGCTTTAATTTGATATATTATAATATTCGTTTCGATACCCGAGTCAAAAGTTACCTCCGTTGAAAGTTGTAACTCATATTTACCAAATGTGTTTTTGATTTTGAAAATTTGAACAACATTCTTTTTCTCTTCTCTATTTTTTTTTTGGAATAATAGAGATTGATTGAAAATATAAATAAAGAAAACCCTAGGCCGGCACCAATATCTTCTTTATAGCACTCTTGAATTAAATCGGAAGTAAGTAAAATGAAAATGGTGCGTCAAAATCTTTAAACACTAAATAAGTGATGTAAACGATGTTATTTGGGTACAAAAATGATTTTTTTCTTGCGAGACCAATGCATATTGTGTAATTTGATACGAGCTTCCATTTAATAAATTATAATATTCGTTTCGATACCCGAGTAAAAAGTTATCTCCGGTGAAAGTTGTTACTCTTTTTTACCAAATGTTTTTTTTGTTTTTGAAAATGTGAACAAAATCTCCGTTCTTTTTTTCTACTCAATATTTTTTCAATAAGAGAGATTGATTGAAAATATAAATAAACAAACCATGATCGGCACCAATATCTCCTTTATAGCTCTATTGAATTGAACCGGAAGTAAGTAAAATGAAAATGGTGCGTCAAAAACTTTAAACAGTAAATAAGTGAGGTAAACGATGTTATTTGGGTACAAAAATGATTTTCCTTTCTAGGAAAATGCATATTGTTTAATTTGATATGAGCTTTAATTTGATATATTATAATATTCGTTTCGATACCCGAGTCAAAAGTTACCTCCGTTGAAAGTTGTAACTCATATTTACCAAATGTGTTTTTGATTTTGAAAATTTGAACAACATTCTTTTTCTCTTCTCTATTTTTTTTTGGAATAATAGAGATTGATTGAAAATATAAATA
The DNA here is from genome assembly GCA_037013495.1 of Hippophae tibetana. Lineage (NCBI taxonomy): Eukaryota > Viridiplantae > Streptophyta > Magnoliopsida > Rosales > Elaeagnaceae > Hippophae > Hippophae tibetana. The sequence continues at coordinate 5,737,554 of CM072808.1, read as the reverse complement.
AAGAAAACCCTAGGCCGGCACCAATATCTTCTTTATAGCACTCTTGAATTAAATCGGAAGTAAGTAAAATGAAAATGGTGCGTCAAAATCTTTAAACACTAAATAAGTGATGTAAACGATGTTATTTGGGTACAAAAATGATTTTTTTCTTGCGAGACCAATGCATATTGTGTAATTTGATACGAGCTTCCATTTAATAAATTATAATATTCGTTTCGATACCCGAGTAAAAAGTTATCTCCGGTGAAAGTTGTTACTCTTTTTTACCAAATGTTTTTTTTGTTTTTGAAAATGTGAACAAAATCTCCGTTCTTTTTTTCTACTCAATATTTTTTCAATAAGAGAGATTGATTGAAAATATAAATAAACAAACCATGATCGGCACCAATATCTCCTTTATAGCTCTATTGAATTGAACCGGAAGTAAGTAAAATGAAAATGGTGCGTCAAAAACTTTAAACAGTAAATAAGTGAGGTAAACGATGTTATTTGGGTACAAAAATGATTTTCCTTTCTAGGAAAATGCATATTGTTTAATTTGATATGAGCTTTAATTTGATATATTATAATATTCGTTTCGATACCCGAGTCAAAAGTTACCTCCGTTGAAAGTTGTAACTCATATTTACCAAATGTGTTTTTGATTTTGAAAATTTGAACAACATTCTTTTTCTCTTCTCTATTTTTTTTTGGAATACTAGAGATTGATTGAAAATATAAATAAAGAAAACCCTAGGCCGGCACCAATATCTCCTTTATAGCACTCTTGAATTAAATCGGAAGTAAGTAAAATGAAAATGGTGCGTCAAAATCTTTAAACACTAAATAAGTGATGTAAACGATGTTATTTGGGTACAAAAATGATTTTTTTCTTGCGAGACCAATGCATATTGTGTAATTTGATACGAGCTTCCATTTAATAAATTATAATATTCGTTTCGATACCCGAGTAAAAAGTTATCTCCGTTGAAAGTTGTTACTCTTTTTTACCAAATGTTTTTTTTGTTTTTGAAAATGCGAACAAAATCTCCGTTCTTTTTTCCTACTCAATATTTTTTCAATAAGAGAGATTGATTGAAAATATAAATAAACAAACCATGATCGGCACCAATATCTCCTTTATAGCTCTATTGAATTGAACCGGAAGTAAGTAAAATGAAAATGGTGCGTCAAAAACTTTAAACAGTAAATAAGTGTGGTAAACGATGTTATTTGGGTACAAAAATGATTTTCCTTTCTAGGAAAATGCATATTGTTTAATTTGATATGAGCTTTAATTTGATATATTATAATATTCCTTTCGATACCCCAGTCAAAAGTTACCTCCGTTGAAAGTTGTAACTCATATTTACCAAATGTGTTTTTGATTTTGAAAATTTGAACAACATTCTTTTTCTCTTCTCTATTTTTTTTTGGAATAATAGAGATTGATTGAAAATATAAATAAAGAAAACCCTAGGCCGGCACCAATATCTCCTTTATAGCACTCTTGAATTAAACCGGAAGTAAGTAAAATGAAAATGGTGCGTCAAAATCTTTAAACACTAAATAAGTGATGTAAACGATGTTATTTGGGTACAAAAATGATTTTTTTCTTGCGAGACCAATGCATATTGTGTAATTTGATACGAGCTTCCATTTAATAAATTATAATATTCGTTTCGATACCCGAGTAAAAAGTTATCTCCGGTGAAAGTTGTTACTCTTTTTTACCAAATGTTTTTTTTGTTTTTGAAAATTTGAACAAAATCTCCGTTCTTTTTTTCTACTCAATATTTTTTCAATAAGAGAGATTGATTGAAAATATAAATAAACAAACCATGATCGGCACCAATATCTCCTTTATAGCTCTATTGAATTGAACCGGAAGTAAGTAAAATGAAAATGGTGCGTCAAAAACTTTAAACAGTAAATAAGTGAGGTAAACGATGTTATTTGGGTACAAAAATGATTTTCCTTTCTAGGAAAATGCATATTGTTTAATTTGATATGAGCTTTAATTTGATATATTATAATATTCGTTTCGATACCCGAGTCAAAAGTTACCTCCGTTGAAAGTTGTAACTCATATTTACCAAATGTGTTTTTGATTTTGAAAATTTGAACAACATTCTTTTTCTCTTCTCTATTTTTTTTTTGGAATAATAGAGATTGATTGAAAATATAAATAAAGAAAACCCTAGGCCGGCACCAATATCTTCTTTATAGCACTCTTGAATTAAATCGGAAGTAAGTAAAATGAAAATGGTGCGTCAAAATCTTTAAACACTAAATAAGTGATGTAAACGATGTTATTTGGGTACAAAAATGATTTTTTTCTTGCGAGACCAATGCATATTGTGTAATTTGATACGAGCTTCCATTTAATAAATTATAATATTCGTTTCGATACCCGAGTAAAAAGTTATCTCCGGTGAAAGTTGTTACTCTTTTTTACCAAATGTTTTTTTTGTTTTTGAAAATGTGAACAAAATCTCCGTTCTTTTTTTCTACTCAATATTTTTTCAATAAGAGAGATTGATTGAAAATATAAATAAACAAACCATGATCGGCACCAATATCTCCTTTATAGCTCTATTGAATTGAACCGGAAGTAAGTAAAATGAAAATGGTGCGTCAAAAACTTTAAACAGTAAATAAGTGAGGTAAACGATGTTATTTGGGTACAAAAATGATTTTCCTTTCTAGGAAAATGCATATTGTTTAATTTGATATGAGCTTTAATTTGATATATTATAATATTCGTTTCGATACCCGAGTCAAAAGTTACCTCCGTTGAAAGTTGTAACTCATATTTACCAAATGTGTTTTTGATTTTGAAAATTTGAACAACATTCTTTTTCTCTTCTCTATTTTTTTTTGGAATACTAGAGATTGATTGAAAATATAAATAAAGAAAACCCTAGGCCGGCACCAATATCTTCTTTATAGCACTCTTGAATTAAATCGGAAGTAAGTAAAATGAAAATGGTGCGTCAAAATCTTTAAACACTAAATAAGTGATGTAAACGATGTTATTTGGGTACAAAAATGATTTTTTTCTTGCGAGACCAATGCATATTGTGTAATTTGATACGAGCTTCCATTTAATAAATTATAATATTCGTTTCGATACCCGAGTAAAAAGTTATCTCCGTTGAAAGTTGTTACTCTTTTTTACCAAATGTTTTTTTTGTTTTTGAAAATGCGAACAAAATCTCCGTTCTTTTTTCCTACTCAATATTTTTTCAATAAGAGAGATTGATTGAAAATATAAATAAACAAACCATGATCGGCAACAATATCTCCTTTATAGCTCTATTGAATTGAACCGGAAGTAAGTAAAATGAAAATGGTGCGTCAAAAACTTTAAACAGTAAATAAGTGTGGTAAACGATGTTATTTGGGTACAAAAATGATTTTCCTTTCTAGGAAAATGCATATTGTTTAATTTGATATGAGCTTTAATTTGATATATTATAATATTCCTTTCGATACCCCAGTCAAAAGTTACCTCCGTTGAAAGTTGTAACTCATATTTACCAAATGTGTTTTTGATTTTGAAAATTTGAACAACATTCTTTTTCTCTTCTCTATTTTTTTTTGGAATAATAGAGATTGATTGAAAATATAAATAAAGAAAACCCTAGGCCGGCACCAATATCTCCTTTATAGCACTCTTGAATTAAACCGGAAGTAAGTAAAATGAAAATGGTGCGTCAAAATCTTTAAACACTAAATAAGTGATGTAAACGATGTTATTTGGGTACAAAAATGATTTTTTTCTTGCGAGACCAATGCATATTGTGTAATTTGATACGAGCTTCCATTTAATAAATTATAATATTCGTTTCGATACCCGAGTAAAAAGTTATCTCCGGTGAAAGTTGTTACTCTTTTTTACCAAATGTTTTTTTTGTTTTTGAAAATGTGAACAAAATCTCCGTTCTTTTTTTCTACTCAATATTTTTTCAATAAGAGAGATTGATTGAAAATATAAATAAACAAACCATGATCGGCACCAATATCTCTTTTATAGCTCTATTGAATTGAACCGGAAGTAAGTAAAATGAAAATGGTGCGTCAAAAACTTTAAACAGTAAATAAGTGAGGTAAACGATGTTATTTGGGTACAAAAATGATTTTCCTTTCTAGGAAAATGCATATTGTTTAATTTGATATGAGCTTTAATTTGATATATTATAATATTCCTTTCGATACCCCAGTCAAAAGTTACCTCCGTTGAAAGTTGTAACTCATATTTACCAAATGTGTTTTTGATTTTGAAAATTTGAACAACATTCTTTTTCTCTTCTCTATTTTTTTTTGGAATAATAGAGATTGATTGAAAATATAAATAAAGAAAACCCTAGGCCGGCACCAATATCTCCTTTATAGCACTCTTGAATTAAACCGGAAGTAAGTAAAATGAAAATGGTGCGTCAAAATCTTTAAACACTAAATAAGTGATGTAAACGATGTTATTTGGGTACAAAAATGATTTTTTTCTTGCGAGACCAATGCATATTGTGTAATTTGATACGAGCTTCCATTTAATAAATTATAATATTCGTTTCGATACCCGAGTAAAAAGTTATCTCCGGTGAAAGTTGTTACTCTTTTTTACCAAATGTTTTTTTTGTTTTTGAAAATTTGAACAAAATCTCCGTTCTTTTTTTCTACTCAATATTTTTTCAATAAGAGAGATTGATTGAAAATATAAATAAACAAACCATGATCGGCACCAATATCTCCTTTATAGCTCTATTGAATTGAACCGGAAGTAAGTAAAATGAAAATGGTGCGTCAAAAACTTTAAACAGTAAATAAGTGAGGTAAACGATGTTATTTGGGTACAAAAATGATTTTCCTTTCTAGGAAAATGCATATTGTTTAATTTGATATGAGCTTTAATTTGATATATTATAATATTCGTTTCGATACCCGAGTCAAAAGTTACCTCCGTTGAAAGTTGTAACTCATATTTACCAAATGTGTTTTTGATTTTGAAAATTTGAACAACATTCTTTTTCTCTTCTCTATTTTTTTTTTGGAATAATAGAGATTGATTGAAAATATAAATAAAGAAAACCCTAGGCCGGCACCAATATCTTCTTTATAGCACTCTTGAATTAAATCGGAAGTAAGTAAAATGAAAATGGTGCGTCAAAATCTTTAAACACTAAATAAGTGATGTAAACGATGTTATTTGGGTACAAAAATGATTTTTTTCTTGCGAGACCAATGCATATTGTGTAATTTGATACGAGCTTCCATTTAATAAATTATAATATTCGTTTCGATACCCGAGTAAAAAGTTATCTCCGGTGAAAGTTGTTACTCTTTTTTACCAAATGTTTTTTTTGTTTTTGAAAATGTGAACAAAATCTCCGTTCTTTTTTTCTACTCAATATTTTTTCAATAAGAGAGATTGATTGAAAATATAAATAAACAAACCATGATCGGCACCAATATCTCCTTTATAGCTCTATTGAATTGAACCGGAAGTAAGTAAAATGAAAATGGTGCGTCAAAAACTTTAAACAGTAAATAAGTGAGGTAAACGATGTTATTTGGGTACAAAAATGATTTTCCTTTCTAGGAAAATGCATATTGTTTAATTTGATATGAGCTTTAATTTGATATATTATAATATTCGTTTCGATACCCGAGTCAAAAGTTACCTCCGTTGAAAGTTGTAACTCATATTTACCAAATGTGTTTTTGATTTTGAAAATTTGAACAACATTCTTTTTCTCTTCTCTATTTTTTTTTGGAATACTAGAGATTGATTGAAAATATAAATAAAGAAAACCCTAGGCCGGCACCAATATCTTCTTTATAGCACTCTTGAATTAAATCGGAAGTAAGTAAAATGAAAATGGTGCGTCAAAATCTTTAAACACTAAATAAGTGATGTAAACGATGTTATTTGGGTACAAAAATGATTTTTTTCTTGCGAGACCAATGCATATTGTGTAATTTGATACGAGCTTCCATTTAATAAATTATAATATTCGTTTCGATACCCGAGTAAAAAGTTATCTCCGTTGAAAGTTGTTACTCTTTTTTACCAAATGTTTTTTTTGTTTTTGAAAATGCGAACAAAATCTCCGTTCTTTTTTCCTACTCAATATTTTTTCAATAAGAGAGATTGATTGAAAATATAAATAAACAAACCATGATCGGCACCAATATCTCCTTTATAGCTCTATTGAATTGAACCGGAAGTAAGTAAAATGAAAATGGTGCGTCAAAAACTTTAAACAGTAAATAAGTGTGGTAAACGATGTTATTTGGGTACAAAAATGATTTTCCTTTCTAGGAAAATGCATATTGTTTAATTTGATATGAGCTTTAATTTGATATATTATAATATTCATTTCGATACCCCAGTCAAAAGTTACCTCCGTTGAAAGTTGTAACTCATATTTACCAAATGTGTTTTTGATTTTGAAAATTTGAACAACATTCTTTTTCTCTTCTCTATTTTTTTTTGGAATAATAGAGATTGATTGAAAATATAAATAAAGAAAACCCTAGGCCGGCACCAATATCTCCTTTATAGCACTCTTGAATTAAACCGGAAGTAAGTAAAATGAAAATGGTGCGTCAAAATCTTTAAACACTAAATAAGTGATGTAAACGATGTTATTTGGGTACAAAAATGATTTTTTTCTTGCGAGACCAATGCATATTGTGTAATTTGATACGAGCTTCCATTTAATAAATTATAATATTCGTTTCGATACCCGAGTAAAAAGTTATCTCCGTTGAAAGTTGTTACTCTTTTTTACCAAATGTTTTTTTTGTTTTTGAAAATGTGAACAAAATCTCCGTTCTTTTTTTCTACTCAATATTTTTTCAATAAGAGAGATTGATTAAAAATATAAATAAACAAACCATGATCGGCACCAATATCTCCTTTATAGTTTTATTGAATTGAACCGGAAGTAAGTAAAATGAAAATAATGCGTCAAAAACTTTAAACAGTAAATAAGTGATGTAAACGATGTTATTTTGGTACAAAAATGATTTTCCTATTGAGGAAAATGCATATTGTTTAATTTGATACGAGCTTTAATTTGATATATTATAATATTCGTTTCGATACCCCAGTCAAAAATTATCTCCGTTGAAAGTTGTAACTCATATTTACCAAATGTGTTTTTGATTTTGAAAATTTGAACAACATTCCCCTTCTTTTTCTCTTCTCTATTTTTTTGGAATAATAGAGATTGATTGAAAATATAAATAAAGAAAACCCAAGGTCGGCACCAATATCTCATTTATAGCTCTCTTGAATTAAACCGGAAGTAAGTAAAATGAAAATGGTACGTCAAAATATTTAAACACTAAATAAGTGATGTAAACGATGTTATTTGGGTACATAAACGATTTTCTTCTTGCGATACCAATGCATATTGTGTAATTTGATACGAGCATCCATTTAATAAATTATAACATTCGTTTCGATACCCGAGTAAAAATTTATCTCCGTTCAAAGTTGTTACTCTTGTTTACCAAATGTTTTTTTGTTTTTGAAAATGTGAACAAAATCTCCGTTCTTTTTTTTCTACTCAATATTTTTTCAATAAGAGAGATTGATTGAAAATATAAATAAACAAACCATGATCGGCACCAATATCTCTTTTATAGCTCTATTGAATTGAACCGGAAGTAAGTAAAATGAAAATGGTGCGTCAAAAACTTTAAACAGTAAATAAGTGAGGTAAACGATGTTATTTGGGTACAAAAATGATTTTCCTTTCTAGGAAAATGCATATTGTTTAATTTGATATGAGCTTTAATTTGATATATTATAATATTCGTTTCGATACCCGAGTCAAAAGTTACCTCCGTTGAAACTTGTAACTCATATTTACCAAATGTGTTTTTGATTTTGAAAATTTGAACAACATTCTTTTTCTCTTCTCTATTTTTTTTTGGAATAATAGAGATTGATTGAAAATATAAATAAAGAAAACCCTAGGCCGGCACCAATATCTCCTTTATAGCACTCTTGAATTAAATCGGAAGTAAGTAAAATGAAAATGGTGCGTCAAAATCTTTAAACACTAAATAAGTGATGTAAACGATGTTATTTGGGTACAAAAATGATTTTTTTCTTGCGAGACCAATGCATATTGTGTAATTTGATACGAGCTTCCATTTAATAAATTATAATATTCGTTTCGATACCCGAGTAAAAAGTTATCTCCGGTGAAAGTTGTTACTCTTTTTTACCAAATGTTTTTTTTGTTTTTGAAAATGTGAACAAAATCTCCGTTCTTTTTTTCTACTCAATATTTTTTCAATAAGAGAGATTGATTGAAAATATAAATAAACAAACCATGATCGGCACCAATATCTCCTTTATAGCTCTATGGAATTGAACCGGAAGTAAGTAAAATGAAAATGGTGCGTCAAAAACTTTAAACAGTAAATAAGTGATGTAAACGATGTTATTTTGGTACAAAAATGATTTTCCTATTGAGGAAAATGCATATTGTTTAATTTGATACGAGCTTTAATTTGATATATTATAATATTCGTTTCGATACCCCAGTCAAAAATTATCTCCGTTGAAAGTTGTAACTCATATTTACCAAATGTGTTTTTGATTTTGAAAATTTGAACAACTTTCCCCTTCTTTTTCTCTTCTCTATTTTTTTGGAATAATAGAGATTGATTGAAAATATAAATAAAGAAAACCCAAGGTCGGCACCAATATCTCATTTATAGCTATCTTGAATTAAACCGGAAGTAAGTAAAATGAAAATGGTACGTCAAAATATTTAAACACTAAATAAGTGATGTAAACGATGTTATTTGGGTACATAAACGATTTTCTTCTTGCGATACCAATGCATATTGTGTAATTTGATACGAGCATCCATTTAATAAATTATAACATTCGTTTCGATACCCGAGTAAAAATTTATCTCCGTTCAAAGTTGTTACTCTTGTTTACCAAATGTTTTTTTGTTTTTGAAAATGTGAACAAAATCTCCGTTCTTTTTTTTCTACTCAATATTTTTTCAATAAGAGAGATTGATTGAAAATATAAATAAACAAACCATGATCGGCACCAATATCTCCTTTATAGCTCTATTGAATTGAACCGGAAGTAAGTAAAATGAAAATGGTGCGTCAAAAACTTTAAACAGTAAATAAGTGAGGTAAACGATGTTATTTGGGTACAAAAATGATTTTCCTTTCTAGGAAAATGCATATTGTTTAATTTGATATGAGCTTTAATTTGATATATTATAATATTCGTTTCGATACCCGAGTCAAAAGTTACCTCCGTTGAAAGTTGTAACTCATATTTACCAAATGTGTTTTTGATTTTGAAAATTTGAACAACATTCTTTTTCTCTTCTCTATTTTTTTTTGGAATAATAGAGATTGATTGAAAATATAAATAAAGAAAACCCTAGGCCGGCACCAATATCTCCTTTATAGCACTCTTGAATTAAACCGGAAGTAAGTAAAATGAAAATGGTGCGTCAAAATCTTTAAACACTAAATAAGTGATGTAAACGATGTTATTTGGGTACAAAAATGATTTTTTTCTTGCGAGACCAATGCATATTGTGTAATTTGATACGAGCTTCCATTTAATAAATTATAATATTCGTTTCGATACCCGAGTAAAAAGTTATCTCCGTTGAAAGTTGTTACTCTTTTTTACCAAATGTTTTTTTTGTTTTTGAAAATGTGAACAAAATCTCCGTTCTTTTTTTTCTACTCAATATTTTTTCAATAAGAGAGATTGATTGAAAATATAAATAAACAAACCATGATCGGCACCAATATCTCCTTTATAGCTCTATTGAATTGAACCGGAAGTATGTAAAATGAAAATGGTGCGTCAAAAACTTTAAACAGTAAATAAGTGAGGTAAACGATGTTATTTGGGTACAAAAATGATTTTCCTTTCTAGAAAAATGCATATTGTTTAATTTGATATGAGCTTTAATTTGATATATTATAATCGATACCCGAGTCAAAAGTTACCTTCGTTGAAACTTGTAACTCATATTTACCAAATGTGTTTTTGATTTTGAAAATTTGAACAACATTCTTTTTCTCTTCTCTATTTTTTTTTGGAATAATAGAGATTGATTGAAAATATAAATAAAGAAAACCCTAGGCCGGCACCAATATCTCCTTTATAGCACTCTTGAATTAAATCGGAAGTAAGTAAAATGAAAATGGTGCGTCAAAATCTTTAAACACTAAATAAGTGATGTAAACGATGTTATTTGGGTACAAAAATGATTTTTTTCTTGCGAGACCAATGCATATTGTGTAATTTGATACGAGCTTCCATTTAATAAATTATAATATTCGTTTCGATACCCGAGTAAAAAGTTATCTCCGGTGAAAGTTGTTACTCTTTTTTACCAAATGTTTTTTTTGTTTTTGAAAATGTGAACAAAATCTCCGTTCTTTTTTTCTACTCAATATTTTTTCAATAAGAGAGATTGATTGAAAATATAAATAAACAAACCATGATCGGCACCAATATCTCCTTTATAGTTTTATTGAATTGAACCGGAAGTAAGTAAAATGAAAATAATGCGTCAAAAACTTTAAACAGTAAATAAGTGATGTAAACGATGTTATTTTGGTACAAAAATGATTTTCCTATTGAGGAAAATGCATATTGTTTAATTTGATACGAGCTTTAATTTGATATATTATAATATTCGTTTCGATACCCGAGTCAAAAGTTACCTCCGTTGAAACTTGTAACTCATATTTACCAAATGTGTTTTTGATTTTGAAAATTTGAACAACATTCTTTTTCTCTTCTCTATTTTTTTTTGGAATAATAGAGATTGATTGAAAATATAAATAAAGAAAACCCTAGGCCGGCACCAATATCTCCTTTATAGCACTCTTGAATTAAATCGGAAGTAAGTAAAATGAAAATGGTGCGTCAAAATCTTTAAACACTAAATAAGTGATGTAAACGATGTTATTTCGGTACAAAAATGATTTTTTTCTTGCGAGACCAATGCATATTGTGTAATTTGATACGAGCTTCCATTTAATAAATTATAATATTCGTTTCGATACCCGAGTAAAAAGTTATCTCCGGTGAAAGTTGTTACTCTTTTTTACCAAATGTTTTTTTTGTTTTTGAAAATGTGAACAAAATCTCCGTTCTTTTTTTCTACTCAATATTTTTTCAATAAGAGAGATTGATTGAAAATATAAATAAACAAACCATGATCGGCACCAATATCTCCTTTATAGCTCTATTGAATTGAACCGGAAGTAAGTAAAATGAAAATGGTGCGTCAAAAACTTTAAACAGTAAATAAGTGAGGTAAACGATGTTATTTGGGTACAAAAATGATTTTCCTTTCTAGGAAAATGCATATTGTTTAATTTGATATGAGCTTTAATTTGATATATTATAATATTCGTTTCGATACCCGAGTCAAAAGTTACCTCCGTTGAAAGTTGTAACTCATATTTACCAAATGTGTTTTTGATTTTGAAAATTTGAACAACATTCTTTTTCTCTTCTCTATTTTTTTTTGGAATAATAGAGATTGATTGAAAATATAAATAAAGAAAACCCTAGGCCGGCACCAATATCTCCTTTATAGCACTCTTGAATTAAATCGGAAGTAAGTAAAATGAAAATGGTGCGTCAAAATCTTTAAACACTAAATAAGTGATGTAAACGATGTTATTTGGGTACAAAAATGATTTTTTTCTTGCGAGACCAATGCATATTGTGTAATTTGATACGAGCTTCCATTTAATAAATTATAATATTCGTTTCGATACCCGAGTAAAAAGTTATCTCCGGTGAAAGTTGTTACTCTTTTTTACCAAATGTTTTTTTTGTTTTTGAAAATGTGAACAAAATCTCCGTTCTTTTTTTCTACTCAATATTTTTTCAATAAGAGAGATTGATTGAAAATATAAATAAACAAACCATGATCGGCACCAATATCTCCTTTATAGTTTTATTGAATTGAACCGGAAGTAAGTAAAATGAAAATAATGCGTCAAAAACTTTAAACAGTAAATAAGTGATGTAAACGATGTTATTTTGGTACAAAAATGATTTTCCTATTGAGGAAAATGCATATTGTTTAATTTGATACGAGCTTTAATTTGATATATTATAATATTCGTTTCGATACCCGAGTCAAAAGTTACCTCCGTTGAAACTTGTAACTCATATTTACCAAATGTGTTTTTGATTTTGAAAATTTGAACAACATTCTTTTTCTCTTCTCTATTTTTTTTTGGAATAATAGAGATTGATTGAAAATATAAATAAAGAAAACCCTAGGCCGGCACCAATATCTCCTTTATAGCACTCTTGAATTAAATCGGAAGTAAGTAAAATGAAAATGGTGCGTCAAAATCTTTAAACACTAAATAAGTGATGTAAACGATGTTATTTCGGTACAAAAATGATTTTTTTCTTGCGAGACCAATGCATATTGTGTAATTTGATACGAGCTTCCATTTAATAAATTATAATATTCGTTTCGATACCCGAGTAAAAAGTTATCTCCGGTGAAAGTTGTTACTCTTTTTTACCAAATGTTTTTTTTGTTTTTGAAAATGTGAACAAAATCTCCGTTCTTTTTTTCTACTCAATATTTTTTCAATAAGAGAGATTGATTGAAAATATAAATAAACAAACCATGATCGGCACCAATATCTCCTTTATAGCTCTATTGAATTGAACCGGAAGTAAGTAAAATGAAAATGGTGCGTCAAAAACTTTAAACAGTAAATAAGTGAGGTAAACGATGTTATTTGGGTACAAAAATGATTTTCCTTTCTAGGAAAATGCATATTGTTTAATTTGATATGAGCTTTAATTTGATATATTATAATATTCGTTTCGATACCCGAGTCAAAAGTTACCTCCGTTGAAAGTTGTAACTCATATTTACCAAATGTGTTTTTGATTTTGAAAATTTGAACAACATTCTTTTTCTCTTCTCTATTTTTTTTTGGAATAATAGAGATTGATTGAAAATATAAATAAAGAAAACCCTAGGCCGGCACCAATATCTCCTTTATAGCACTCTTGAATTAAATCGGAAGTAAGTAAAATGAAAATGGTGCGTCAAAATCTTTAAACACTAAATAAGTGATGTAAACGATGTTATTTCGGTACAAAAATGATTTTTTTCTTGCGAGACCAATGCATATTGTGTAATTTGATACGAGCTTCCATTTAATAAATTATAATATTCGTTTCGATACCCGAGTAAAAAGTTATCTCCGGTGAAAGTTGTTACTCTTTTTTACCAAATGTTTTTTTTGTTTTTGAAAATGTGAACAAAATCTCCGTTCTTTTTTTCTACTCAATATTTTTTCAATAAGAGAGATTGATTGAAAATATAAATAAACAAACCATGATCGGCACCAATATCTCCTTTATAGCTCTATTGAATTGAACCGGAAGTAAGTAAAATGAAAATGGTGCGTCAAAAACTTTAAACAGTAAATAAGTGAGGTAAACGATGTTATTTGGGTACAAAAATGATTTTCCTTTCTAGGAAAATGCATATTGTTTAATTTGATATGAGCTTTAATTTGATATATTATAATATTCGTTTCGATACCCGAGTCAAAAGTTACCTCCGTTGAAAGTTGTAACTCATATTTACCAAATGTGTTTTTGATTTTGAAAATTTGAACAACATTCTTTTTCTCTTCTCTATTTTTTTTTGGAATACTAGAGATTGATTGAAAATATAAATAAAGAAAACCCTAGGCCGGCACCAATATCTTCTTTATAGCACTCTTGAATTAAATCGGAAGTAAGTAAAATGAAAATGGTGCGTCAAAATCTTTAAACACTAAATAAGTGATGTAAACGATGTTATTTGGGTACAAAAATGATTTTTTTCTTGCGAGACCAATGCATATTGTGTAATTTGATACGAGCTTCCATTTAATAAATTATAATATTCGTTTCGATACCCGAGTAAAAAGTTATCTCCGGTGAAAGTTGTTACTCTTTTTTACCAAATGTTTTTTTTGTTTTTGAAAATGTGAACAAAATCTCCGTTCTTTTTTTCTACTCAATATTTTTTCAATAAGAGAGATTGATTGAAAATATAAATAAACAAACCATGATCGGCACCAATATCTCCTTTATAGCTCTATGGAATTGAACCGGAAGTAAGTAAAATGAAAATGGTGCGTCAAAAACTTTAAACAGTAAATAAGTGATGTAAACGATGTTATTTTGGTACAAAAATGATTTTCCTATTGAGGAAAATGCATATTGTTTAATTTGATACGAGCTTTAATTTGATATATTATAATATTCGTTTCGATACCCCAGTCAAAAATTATCTCCGTTGAAAGTTGTAACTCATATTTACCAAATGTGTTTTTGATTTTGAAAATTTGAACAACTTTCCCCTTCTTTTTCTCTTCTCTATTTTTTTGGAATAATAGAGATTGATTGAAAATATAAATAAAGAAAACCCAAGGTCGGCACCAATATCTCATTTATAGCTATCTTGAATTAAACCGGAAGTAAGTAAAATGAAAATGGTACGTCAAAATATTTAAACACTAAATAAGTGATGTAAACGATGTTATTTGGGTACATAAACGATTTTCTTCTTGCGATACCAATGCATATTGTGTAATTTGATACGAGCATCCATTTAATAAATTATAACATTCGTTTCGATACCCGAGTAAAAATTTATCTCCGTTCAAAGTTGTTACTCTTGTTTACCAAATGTTTTTTTGTTTTTGAAAATGTGAACAAAATCTCCGTTCTTTTTTTTCTACTCAATATTTTTTCAATAAGAGAGATTGATTGAAAATATAAATAAACAAACCATGATCGGCACCAATATCTCCTTTATAGCTCTATTGAATTGAACCGGAAGTAAGTAAAATGAAAATGGTGCGTCAAAAACTTTAAACAGTAAATAAGTGAGGTAAACGATGTTATTTGGGTACAAAAATGATTTTCCTTTCTAGGAAAATGCATATTGTTTAATTTGATATGAGCTTTAATTTGATATATTATAATATTCGTTTCGATACCCGAGTCAAAAGTTACCTCCGTTGAAAGTTGTAACTCATATTTACCAAATGTGTTTTTGATTTTGAAAATTTGAACAACATTCTTTTTCTCTTCTCTATTTTTTTTTGGAATAATAGAGATTGATTGAAAATATAAATAAAGAAAACCCTAGGCCGGCACCAATATCTCCTTTATAGCACTCTTGAATTAAACCGGAAGTAAGTAAAATGAAAATGGTGCGTCAAAATCTTTAAACACTAAATAAGTGATGTAAACGATGTTATTTGGGTACAAAAATGATTTTTTTCTTGCGAGACCAATGCATATTGTGTAATTTGATACGAGCTTCCATTTAATAAATTATAATATTCGTTTCGATACCCGAGTAAAAAGTTATCTCCGTTGAAAGTTGTTACTCTTTTTTACCAAATGTTTTTTTTGTTTTTGAAAATGTGAACAAAATCTCCGTTCTTTTTTTTCTACTCAATATTTTTTCAATAAGAGAGATTGATTGAAAATATAAATAAACAAACCATGATCGGCACCAATATCTCCTTTATAGCTCTATTGAATTGAACCGGAAGTATGTAAAATGAAAATGGTGCGTCAAAAACTTTAAACAGTAAATAAGTGAGGTAAACGATGTTATTTGGGTACAAAAATGATTTTCCTTTCTAGGAAAATGCATATTGTTTAATTTGATATGAGCTTTAATTTGATATATTATAATCGATACCCGAGTCAAAAGTTACCTTCGTTGAAACTTGTAACTCATATTTACCAAATGTGTTTTTGATTTTGAAAATTTGAACAACATTCTTTTTCTCTTCTCTATTTTTTTTTGGAATAATAGAGATTGATTGAAAATATAAATAAAGAAAACCCTAGGCCGGCACCAATATCTCCTTTATAGCACTCTTGAATTAAATCGGAAGTAAGTAAAATGAAAATGGTGCGTCAAAATCTTTAAACACTAAATAAGTGATGTAAACGATGTTATTTGGGTACAAAAATGATTTTTTTCTTGCGAGACCAATGCATATTGTGTAATTTGATACGAGCTTCCATTTAATAAATTATAATATTCGTTTCGATACCCGAGTAAAAAGTTATCTCCGTTGAAAGTTGTTACTCTTTTTTACCAAATGTTTTTTTTGTTTTTGAAAATGTGAACAAAATCTCCGTTCTTTTTTCCTACTCAATATTTTTTCAATAAGAGAGATTGATTGAAAATATAAATAAACAAACCATGATCGGCACCAATATCTCCTTTATAGCTCTATTGAATTGAACCGGAAGTAAGTAAAATGAAAATGGTGCGTCAAAAACTTTAAACAGTAAATAAGTGTGGTAAACGATGTTATTTGGGTACAAAAATGATTTTCCTTTCTAGGAAAATGCATATTGTTTAATTTGATATGAGCTTTAATTTGATATATTATAATATTCCTTTCGATACCCCAGTCAAAAGTTACCTCCGTTGAAAGTTGTAACTCATATATACCAAATGTGTTTTTGATTTTGAAAATTTGAACAACATTCTTTTTCTCTTCTCTATTTTTTTTTGGAATAATAGAGATTGATTGAAAATATAAATAAAGAAAACCCTAGGCCGGCACCAATATCTCCTTTATAGCACTCTTGAATTAAACCGGAAGTAAGTAAAATGAAAATGGTGCGTCAAAATCTTTAAACACTAAATAAGTGATGTAAACGATGTTATTTGGGTACAAAAATGATTTTTTTCTTGCGAGACCAATGCATATTGTGTAATTTGATACGAGCTTCCATTTAATAAATTATAATATTCGTTTCGATACCCGAGTAAAAAGTTATCTCCGTTGAAAGTTGTTACTCTTTTTTACCAAATGTTTTTTTTGTTTTTGAAAATGTGAACAAAATCTCCGTTCTTTTTTTCTACTCAATATTTTTTCAATAAGAGAGATTGATTGAAAATATAAATAAACAAACCATGATCGGCACCAATATCTCCTTTATAGTTTTATTGAATTGAACCGGAAGTAAGTAAAATGAAAATAATGCGTCAAAAACTTTAAACAGTAAATAAGTGATGTAAACGATGTTATTTTGGTACAAAAATGATTTTCCTATTGAGGAAAATGCATATTGTTTAATTTGATACGAGCTTTAATTTGATATATTATAATATTCGTTTCGATACCCCAGTCAAAAATTATCCCCGTTGAAAGTTGTAACTCATATTTACCAAATGTGTTTTTGATTTTGAAAATTTGAACAACATTCCCCTTCTTTTTCTCTTCTCTATTTTTTTGGAATAATAGAGATTGATTGAAAATATAAATAAAGAAAACCCAAGGTCGGCACCAATATCTCATTTATAGCTCTCTTGAATTAAACCGGAAGTAAGTAAAATGAAAATGGTACGTCAAAAATTTTAAACACTATATAAGTGATGTAAACGATATTATTAGGGTACAAAACGATTTTCCTCGTGAGACCAAGGCATATTGTGTAATTTGATACGAGCATCCATTTAATAAATTATAACATTCGTTTCGATACCCGAGTAAAACTTTATCTCCGTTCAAAGTTGTTACTCTTGTTTACCAAATGTTTTTTTGTTTTTGAAAATGTGAACAAAATCTCCGTTCTTTTTTTTCTACTCAATATTTTTTCAATAAGAGAGATTGATTGAAAATATAAATAAACAAACCATGATCGGCACCAATATCTCCTTTATAGCTCTATTGAATTGAACCGGAAGTAAGTAAAATGAAAATAATGCGTCAAAAACTTTAAACAGTAAATAAGTGATGTAAACGATGTTATTTTGGTACAAAAATGATTTTCCTATTGAGGAAAATGCATATTGTTTAATTTGATACGAGCTTTAATTTGATATATTATAATATTCGTTTCGATACCCCAGTCAAAAATTATCCCCGTTGAAAGTTGTAACTCATATTTACCAAATGTGTTTTTGATTTTGAAAATTTGAACAACATTCCCCTTCTTTTTCTCTTCTCTATTTTTTTGGAATAATAGAGATTGATTGAAAATATAAATAAAGAAAACCGTAGGCCGGCACCAATATCTCCTTTATAGCACTCTTGAATTAAATCGGAAGTAAGTAAAATGAAAATGGTGCGTCAAAATCTTTAAACACTAAATAAGTGATGTAAACGATGTTATTTGGGTACATAAACGATTTTCTTCTTGCGATACCAATGCATATTGTGTAATTTGATACGAGCATCCATTTAATAAATTATAACATTCGTTTCGATACCCGAGTAAAAATTTATCTCCGTTCAAAGTTGTTACTCTTGTTTACCAAATGTTTTTTTGTTTTTGAAAATGTGAACAAAATCTCCGTTCTTTTTTTTCTACTCAATATTTTTTCAATAAGAGAGATTGATTGAAAATATAAATAAACAAACCATGATCGGCACCAATATCTCCTTTATAGCTCTATTGAATTGAACCGGAAGTAAGTAAAATGAAAATGGTGCGTCAAAAACTTTAAACAGTAAATAAGTGAGGTAAACGATGTTATTTGGGTACAAAAATGATTTTCCTTTCTAGGAAAATGCATATTGTTTAATTTGATATGAGCTTTAATTTGATATATTATAATATTCGTTTCGATACCCGAGTCAAAAGTTACCTCCGTTGAAACTTGTAACTCATATTTACCAAATGTGTTTTTGATTTTGAAAATTTGAACAACATTCTTTTTCTCTTCTCTATTTTTTTTTGGAATAATAGAGATTGATTGAAAATATAAATAAAGAAAACCCTAGGCCGGCACCAATATCTCCTTTATAGCACTCTTGAATTAAATCGGAAGTAAGTAAAATGAAAATGGTGCGTCAAAATCTTTAAACACTAAATAAGTGATGTAAACGATGTTATTTGGGTACATAAACGATTTTTTTCTTGCGAGACCAATGCATATTGTGTAATTTGATACGAGCTTCCATTTAATAAATTATAATATTCGTTTCGATACCAGAGTAAAAAGTTATCTCCGTTGAAAGTTGTTACTCTTTTTTACCCAATGTTTTTTTGTTTTTGAAAATGTGAACAAAATCTCCGTTCTTTTTTTCTACTGAATATTTTTTCAATAAGAGAGATTGATTGAAAATATAAATAAACAAACCATGATCGGCACCAATATCTCCTTTATAGCTCTATTGAATTGAACCGGAAGTAAGTAAAATGAAAATAGTGCGTCAAAAACTTTAAACAGTAAATAAGTGTGGTAAACGATGTTATTTGGGTACAAAAATGATTTTCCTTTCTAGGAAAATGCATATTGTTTAATTTGATATGAGCTTTAATTTGATATATTATAA
Organism: Hippophae tibetana; assembly: GCA_037013495.1. Lineage (NCBI taxonomy): Eukaryota > Viridiplantae > Streptophyta > Magnoliopsida > Rosales > Elaeagnaceae > Hippophae > Hippophae tibetana. Next base: position 5,718,183 of record CM072808.1, on the reverse strand, counting down.
TATTCGTTTCGATACCCCAGTCAAAAGTTAACACCGTTGAAAGTTGTAACTCATATTTACCAAATGTGTTTTTGATTTTGAAAATTTGAACAACATTCTTTTTCTCTTCTCTATTTTTTTGGAATAATAGAGATTGATTGAAAATATAAATAAAGAAAACCCAAGGTCGGCACCAATATCTCATTTATAGCTATCTTGAATTAAACCGGAAGTAAGTAAAATGAAAATGGTACGTCAAAATATTTAAACACTAAATAAGTGATGTAAACGATGTTATTTGGGTACATAAACGATTTTATTCTTGCGATACCAATGCATATTGTGTAATTTGATACGAGCATCCATTTAATAAATTATAACATTCGTTTCGATACCCGAGTAAAAATTTATCTCCGTTGAAAGTTGTTACTCTTGTTTACCAAATGTTTTTTTGTTTTTGAAAATGTGAACAAAATCTCCGTTCTTTTTTTTCTACTCAATATTTTTTCAATAAGAGAGATTGATTGAAAATATAAATAAACAAACCATGATCGGCACCAATATCTCCTTTATAGCTCTATTGAATTGAACCGGAAGTAAGTAAAATGAAAATGGTGCGTCAAAAACTTTAAACAGTAAATAAGTGAGGTAAACGATGTTATTTGGGTACAAAAATGATTTTCCTTTCTAGGAAAATGCATATTGTTTAATTTGATATGAGCTTTAATTTGATATATTATAATATTCGTTTCGATACCCGAGTCAAAAGTTACCTCCGTTGAAAGTTGTAACTCATATTTACCAAATGTGTTTTTGATTTTGAAAATTTGAACAACATTCTTTTTCTCTTCTCTATTTTTTTTTGGAATAATAGAGATTGATTGAAAATATAAATAAAGAAAACCCTAGGCCGGCACCAATATCTCCTTTATAGCACTCTTGAATTAAATCGGAAGTAAGTAAAATGAAAATGGTGCGTCAAAATCTTTAAACACTAAATAAGTGATGTAAACGATGTTATTTGGGTACATAAACGATTTTTTTCTTGCGAGACCAATGCATATTGTGTAATTTGATACGAGCTTCCATTTAATAAATTATAATATTCGTTTCGATACCCGAGTAAAAAGTTATCTCCGGTGAAAGTTGTTACTCTTTTTTACCAAATGTTTTTTTGTTTTTGAAAATGTGAACAAAATCTCCGTTCTTTTTTTCTACTCAATATTTTTTCAATAAGAGAGATTGATTGAAAATATAAATAAACAAACCATGATCGGCACCAATATCTCCTTTATAGCTCTATTGAATTGAACCGGAAGTAAGTAAAATGAAAATGGTGCGTCAAAAACTTTAAACAGTAAATAAGTGATGTAAACGATGTTATTTTGGTACAAAAATGATTTTCCTTTCTAGGAAAATGCATATTGTTTAATTTGATATGAGCTTTAATTTGATATATTATAATATTCGTTTCGATACCCGAGTCAAAAGTTACCTCCGTTGAAAGTTGTAACTCATATTTACCAAATGTGTTTTTGATTTTGAAAATTTGAACAACATTCTTTTTCTCTTCTCTATTTTTTTTTGGAATAATAGAGATTGATTAAAAATATAAATAAAGAAAACCCTAGGCCGGCACCAATATCTCATTTATAGCTCTCTTGAATTAAATCGGAAGTAAGTAAAATGAAAATGGTGCGTCAAAATCTTTAAACACTAAATAAGTGATGTAAACGATGTTATTTGGGTACATAAACGATTTTTTTCTTGCGAGACCAATGCATATTGTGTAATTTGATACGAGCTTCCATTTAATAAATTATAATATTCGTTTCGATACCCGAGTAAAAAGTTATCTCCGGTGAAAGTTGTTACTCTTTTTTACCAAATGTTTTTTTGTTTTTGAAAATGTGAACAAAATCTCCGTTCTTTTTTTCTACTCAATATTTTTTCAATAAGAGAGATTGATTGAAATTATAAATAAACAAACCATGATCGGCACCAATATCTCCTTTATAGCTCTATTGAATTGAACCGGAAGTAAGTAAAATGAAAATGGTGCGTCAAAAACTTTAAACAGTAAATAAGTGATGTAAACGATGTTATTTTGGTACAAAAATGATTTTCCTTTCTAGGAAAATGCATATTGTTTAATTTGATATGAGCTTTAATTTGATATATTATAATATTCGTTTCGATACCCGAGTCAAAAGTTACCTCCGTTGAAAGTTGTAACTCATATTTACCAAATGTGTTTTTGATTTTGAAAATTTGAACAACATTCTTTTTCTCTTCTCTATTTTTTTTTGGAATAATAGAGATTGATTAAAAATATAAATAAAGAAAACCCTAGGCCGGCACCAATATCTCATTTATAGCTCTCTTGAATTAAATCGGAAGTAAGTAAAATGAAAATGGTGCGTCAAAATCTTTAAACACTAAATAAGTGATGTAAACGATGTTATTTGGGTACATAAACGATTTTTTTCTTGCGAGACCAATGCATATTGTGTAATTTGATACGAGCTTCCATTTAATAAATTATAATATTCGTTTCGATACCCGAGTAAAAAGTTATCTCCGTTGAAAGTTGTTACTCTTTTTTACCCAATGTTTTTTTGTTTTTGAAAATGTGAACAAAATCTCCGTTCTTTTTTTTCTACTCAATATTTTTTCAATAAGAGAGATTGATTGAAAATATAAATAAACAAACCATGATCGGCACCAATATCTCCTTTATAGCTCTATTGAATTGAACCGGAAGTATGTAAAATGAAAATGGTGCGTCAAAAACTTTAAACAGTAAATAAGTGAGGTAAACGATGTTATTTGGGTACAAAAATGATTTTCCTTTCTAGGAAAATGCATATTGTTTAATTTGATATGAGCTTTAATTTGATATATTATAATATTCGTTTCGATACCCGAGTCAAAAGTTACCTCCGTTGAAAGTTGTAACTCATATTTACCAAATGTGTTTTTGATTTTGAAAATTTGAACAACATTCTTTTTCTCTTCTCTATTTTTTTTTGGAATAATAGAGATTGATTGAAAATATAAATAAAGAAAACCCTAGGCCGGCACCAATATCTCCTTTATAGCACTCTTGAATTAAATCGGAAGTAAGTAAAATGAAAATGGTGCGTCAAAATCTTTAAAGACTAAATAAGTGATGTAAACGATGTTATTTGGGTACAAAAATGATTTTTTTCTTGCGAGACCAATGCATATTGTGTAATTTGATACGAGCTTCCATTTAATAAATTATAATATTCGTTTCGATACCCGAGTAAAAAGTTATCTCCGTTGAAAGTTGTTACTCTTTTTTACCAAATGTTTTTTTTGTTTTTGAAAATGTGAACAAAATCTCCGTTCTTTTGTTCTACTCAATATTTTTTCAATAAGAGAGATTGATTGAAAATATAAATAAACAAACCATGATCGGCACCAATATCTCCTTTATAGCTCTATTGAATTGAACCGGAAGTAAGTAAAATGAAAATGGTGCGTCAAAAACTTTAAATAGTAAATAAGTGATGTAAACGATGTTATTTTGGTACAAAAATGATTTTCCTATTGAGGAAAATGCATATTGTTTAATTTGATACGAGCTTTAATTTGATATATTATAATATTCGTTTCGATACCCCAGTCAAAAATTATCTCCGTTGAAAGTTGTAACTCATATTTACCAAATGTGTTTTTGATTTTGAAAATTTGAACAACTTTCCCCTTCTTTTTCTCTTCTCTATTTTTTTGGAATAATAGAGATTGATTGAAAATATAAATAAAGAAAACCCAAGGTCGGCACCAATATCTCATTTATAGCTATCTTGAATTAAACCGGAAGTAAGTAAAATGAAAATGGTACGTCAAAATATTTAAACACTAAATAAGTGATGTAAACGATGTTATTTGGGTACATAAACGATTTTATTCTTGCGATACCAATGCATATTGTGTAATTTGATACGAGCATCCATTTAATAAATTATAACATTCGTTTCGATACCCGAGTAAAAATTTATCTCCGTTCAAAGTTGTTACTCTTGTTTACCAAATGTTTTTTTGTTTTTGAAAATGTGAACAAAATCTCCGTTCTTTTTTTTCTACTCAATATTTTTTCAATAAGAGAGATTGATTGAAAATATAAATAAACAAACAATGATCGGCACCAATATCTCCTTTATAGCTCTATTGAATTGAACCGGAAGTAAGTAAAATGAAAATGGTGCGTCAAAAACTTTAAACAGTAAATAAGTGAGGTAAACGATGTTATTTGGGTACAAAAATGATTTTCCTTTCTAGGAAAATGCATATTGTTTAATTTGATATGAGCTTTAATTTGATATATTATAATATTCGTTTCGATACCCGAGTCAAAAGTTACCTCCGTTGAAAGTTGTAACTCATATTTACCAAATGTGTTTTTCATTTTGAAAATTTGAACAACATTCTTTTTCTCTTCTCTATTTTTTTTTTGGAATAATAGAGATTGATTGAAAATATAAATAAAGAAAACCCTAGGCCGGCACCAATATCTCCTTTATAGCACTCTTGAATTAAATCGGAAGTAAGTAAAATGAAAATGGTGCGTCAAAATCTTTAAAGACTAAATAAGTGATGTAAACGATGTTATTTGGGTACAAAAATGATTTTTTTCTTGCGAGACCAATGCATATTGTGTAATTTGATACGAGCTTCCATTTAATAAATTATAATATTCGTTTCGATACCCGAGTAAAAAGTTATCTCCGTTGAAAGTTGTTACTCTTTTTTACCAAATGTTTTTTTTGTTTTTGAAAATGTGAACAAAATCTCCGTTCTTTTGTTCTACTCAATATTTTTTCAATAAGAGAGATTGATTGAAAATATAAATAAACAAACCATGATCGGCACCAATATCTCCTTTATAGCTCTATTGAATTGAACCGGAAGTAAGTAAAATGAAAATGGTGCGTCAAAAACTTTAAACAGTAAATAAGTGAGGTAAACGATGTTATTTGGGTACAAAAATGATTTTCCTTTCTAGGAAAATGCATATTGTTTAATTTGATATGAGCTTTAATTTGATATATTATAATATTCGTTTCGATACCCGAGTCAAAAGTTACCTCCGTTGAAAGTTGTAACTCATATTTACCAAATGTGTTTTTGATTTTGAAAATTTGAACAACATTCTTTTTCTCTTCTCTATTTTTTTTTGGAATAATAGAGATTGATTGAAAATATAAATAAAGAAAACCCTAGGCCGGCACCAATATCTCCTTTATAGCACTCTTGAATTAAATCGGAAGTAAGTAAAATGAAAATGGTGCGTCAAAATCTTTAAAGACTAAATAAGTGATGTAAACGATGTTATTTGGGTACAAAAATGATTTTTTTCTTGCGAGACCAATGCATATTTTGTAATTTGATACGAGCTTCCATTTAATAAATTATAATATTCGTTTCGATACCCGAGTAAAAAGTTATCTCCGTTGAAAGTTGTTACTCTTTTTTACCAAATGTTTTTTTTGTTTTTGAAAATGTGAACAAAATCTCCGTTCTTTTTTTCTACTCAATATTTTTTCAATAAGAGAGATTGATTGAAAATATAAATAAACAAACCATGATCGGCACCAATATCTCCTTTATAGCTCTATTGAATTGAACCGGAAGTAAGTAAAATGAAAATGGTGCGTCAAAAACTTTAAACAGTAAATAAGTGAGGTAAACGATGTTATTTGGGTACAAAAATGATTTTCCTTTCTAGGAAAATGCATATTGTTTAATTTGATATGAGCTTTAATTTGATATATTATAATATTCGTTTCGATACCCGAGTCAAAAGTTACCTCCGTTGAAAGTTGTAACTCATATTTACCAAATGTGTTTTTGATTTTGAAAATTTGAACAACATTCTTTTTCTCTTCTCTATTTTTTTTTGGAATAATAGAGATTGATTGAAAATATAAATAAAGAAAACCCTAGGCCGGCACCAATATCTCCTTTATAGCACTCTTGAATTAAATCGGAAGTAAGTAAAATGAAAATGGTGCGTCAAAATCTTTAAAGACTAAATAAGTGATGTAAACGATGTTATTTGGGTACAAAAATGATTTTTTTCTTGCGAGACCAATGCATATTGTGTAATTTGATACGAGCTTCCATTTAATAAATTATAATATTCGTTTCGATACCCGAGTAAAAAGTTATCTCCGTTGAAAGTTGTTACTCTTTTTTACCAAATGTTTTTTTTGTTTTTGAAAATGTGAACAAAATCTCCGTTCTTTTGTTCTACTCAATATTTTTTCAATAAGAGAGATTGATTGAAAATATAAATAAACAAACCATGATCGGCACCAATATCTCCTTTATAGCTCTATTGAATTGAACCGGAAGTAAGTAAAATGAAAATGGTGCGTCAAAAACTTTAAACAGTAAATAAGTGAGGTAAACGATGTTATTTGGGTACAAAAATGATTTTCCTTTCTAGGAAAATGCATATTGTTTAATTTGATATGAGCTTTAATTTGATATATTATAATATTCGTTTCGATACCCGAGTCAAAAGTTACCTCCGTTGAAAGTTGTAACTCATATTTACCAAATGTGTTTTTGATTTTGAAAATTTGAACAACATTCTTTTTCTCTTCTCAATTTTTTTTTGGAATAATAGAGATTGATTGAAAATATAAATAAAGAAAACCCTAGGCCGGCACCAATATCTCATTTATAGCTCTCTTGAATTAAACCGGAAGTAAGTAAAATGAAAATGGTACGTCAAAATATTTAAACACTAAATAAGTGATGTAAACGATGTTATTTGGGTACATAAACGATTTTCTTCTTGCGATACCAATGCATATTGTGTAATTTGATACGAGCATCCATTTAATAAATTATAACATTCGTTTCGATACCCGAGTAAAAATTTATCTCCGTTGAAAGTTGTTACTCTTGTTTACCAAATGTTTTTTTGTTTTTGAAAATGTGAACAAAATCTCCGTTCTTTTTTTTCTACTCAATATTTTTTCAATAAGAGAGATTGATTGAAAATATAAATAAACAAACAATGATCGGCACCAATATCTCCTTTATAGCTCTATTGAATTGAACCGGAAGTAAGTAAAATGAAAATGGTGCGTCAAAAACTTTAAACAGTAAATAAGTGAGGTAAACGATGTTATTTGGGTACAAAAATGATTTTCCTTTCTAGGAAAATGCATATTGTTTAATTTGATATGAGCTTTAATTTGATATATTATAATATTCGTTTCGATACCCGAGTCAAAAGTTACCTCCGTTGAAAGTTGTAACTCATATTTACCAAATGTGTTTTTGATTTTGAAAATTTGAACAACATTCTTTTTCTCTTCTCTATTTTTTTTTGGAATAATAGAGATTGATTGAAAATATAAATAAAGAAAACCCTAGGCCGGCACCAATATCTCCTTTATAGCACTCTTGAATTAAATCGGAAGTAAGTAAAATGAAAATGGTGCGTCAAAATCTTTAAAGACTAAATAAGTGATGTAAACGATGTTATTTGGGTACAAAAATGATTTTTTTCTTGCGAGACCAATGCATATTGTGTAATTTGATACGAGCTTCCATTTAATAAATTATAATATTCGTTTCGATACCCGAGTAAAAAGTTATCTCCGTTGAAAGTTGTTACTCTTTTTTACCAAATGTTTTTTTTTGTTTTTGAAAATGTGAACAAAATCTCCGTTCTTTTGTTCTACTCAATATTTTTTCAATAAGAGAGATTGATTGAAAATATAAATAAACAAACCATGATCGGCACCAATATCTCCTTTATAGCTCTATTGAATTGAACCGGAAGTAAGTAAAATGAAAATGGTGCGTCAAAAACTTTAAATAGTAAATAAGTGAGGTAAACGATGTTATTTGGGTACAAAAATGATTTTCCTTTCTAGGAAAATGCATATTGTTTAATTTGATATGAGCTTTAATTTGATATATTATAATATTCGTTTCGATACCCGAGTCAAAAGTTACCTCCGTTGAAAGTTGTAACTCATATTTACCAAATGTGTTTTTGATTTTGAAAATTTGAACAACATTCTTTTTCTCTTCTCTATTTTTTTTTGGAATAATAGAGATTGATTGAAAATATAAATAAAAAAAACCCTAGGCCGGCACCAATATCTCCTTTATAGCACTCTTGAATTAAATCGGAAGTAAGTAAAATGAAAATGGTGCGTCAAAATCTTTAAACACTAAATAAGTGATGTAAACGATGTTATTTGGGTACATAAACGATTTTCTTCTTGCGATACCAATGCATATTGTGTAATTTGATACGAGCATCCATTTAATAAATTATAACATTCGTTTCGATACCCGAGTAAAAATTTATCTCCGTTGAAAGTTGTTACTCTTGTTTACCAAATGTTTTTTTGTTTTTGAAAATGTGAACAAAATCTCCGTTCTTTTTTTTCTACTCAATATTTTTTCAATAAGAGAGATTGATTGAAAATATAAATAAACAAACCATGATCGGCACCAATATCTCCTTTATAGCTCTATTGAATTGAACCGGAAGTAAGTAAAATGAAAATGGTGCGTCAAAAACTTTAAACAGTAAATAAGTGAGGTAAACGATGTTATTTGGGTACAAAAATGATTTTCCTTTCTAGGAAAATGCATATTGTTTAATTTGATATGAGCTTTAATTTGATATATTATAATATTCGTTTCGATACCCGAGTCAAAAGTTACCTCCGTTGAAACTTGTAACTCATATTTACCAAATGTGTTTTTGATTTTGAAAATTTGAACAACATTCTTTTTCTCTTCTCTATTTTTTTTTGGAATAATAGAGATTGATTGAAAATATAAATAAAGAAAACCCTAGGCCGGCACCAATATCTCATTTATAGCACTCTTGAATTAAATCGGAAATAAGTAAAATGAAAATGGTGCGTCAAAATCTTTAAACACTAAATAAGTGATGTAAACGATGTTATTTGGGTACAAAAATGATTTTTTTCTTGCGAGACCAATGCATATTGTGTAATTTGATACGAGCTTCCATTTAATAAATTATAATATTCGTTTCGATACCCGAGTAAAAAGTTATCTCCGGTGAAAGTTGTTACTCTTTTTTACCAAATGTTTTTTTTGTTTTTGAAAATGTGAACAAAATCTCCGTTCTTTTTTTCTACTCAATATTTTTTCAATAAGAGAGATTGATTGAAAATATAAATAAACAAACCATGATCGGCACCAATATCTCCTTTATAGCTCTATTGAATTGAACCGGAAGTAAGTAAAATGAAAATGGTGCGTCAAAAACTTTAAACAGTAAATAAGTGAGGTAAACGATGTTATTTGGGTACAAAAATGATTTTCCTTTCTAGGAAAATGCATATTGTTTAATTTGATATGAGCTTTAATTTGATATATTATAATATTTGTTTCGATACCCGAGTCAAAAGTTACCTCCGTTGAAAGTTGTAACTCATATTTACCAAATGTGTTTTTGATTTTGAAAATTTGAACAACATTCTTTTTCTCTTCTCAATTTTTTTTTGGAATAATAGAGATTGATTGAAAATATAAATAAAGAAAACCCTAGGCCGGCACCAATATCTCATTTATAGCTCTCTTGAATTAAACCGGAAGTAAGTAAAATGAAAATGGTACGTCAAAATATTTAAACACTAAATAAGTGATGTAAACGATGTTATTTGGGTACATAAACGATTTTCTTCTTGCGATACCAATGCATATTGTGTAATTTGATACGAGCATCCATTTAATAAATTATAACATTCGTTTCGATACCCGAGTAAAAATTTATCTCCGTTGAAAGTTGTTACTCTTGTTTACCAAATGTTTTTTTGTTTTTGAAAATGTGAACAAAATCTCCGTTCTTTTTTTTCTACTCAATATTTTTTCAATAAGAGAGATTGATTGAAAATATAAATAAACAAACCATGATCGGCACCAATATCTCCTTTATAGCTCTATTGAATTGAACCGGAAGTAAGTAAAATGAAAATGGTGCGTCAAAAACTTTAAACAGTAAATAAGTGAGGTAAACGATGTTATTTGGGTACAAAAATGATTTTCCTTTCTAGGAAAATGCATATTGTTTAATTTGATATGAGCTTTAATTTGATATATTATAATATTCGTTTCGATACCCGAGTCAAAAGTTACCTCCGTTGAAACTTGTAACTCATATTTACCAAATGTGTTTTTGATTTTGAAAATTTGAACAACATTCTTTTTCTCTTCTCTATTTTTTTTTTGGAATAATAGAGATTGATTGAAAATATAAATAAAGAAAACCCTAGGCCGGCACCAATATCTCATTTATAGCACTCTTGAATTAAATCGGAAATAAGTAAAATGAAAATGGTGCGTCAAAATCTTTAAACACTAAATAAGTGATGTAAACGATGTTATTTGGGTACAAAAATGATTTTTTTCTTGCGAGACCAATGCATATTGTGTAATTTGATACGAGCTTCCATTTAATAAATTATAATATTCGTTTCGATACCCGAGTAAAAAGTTATCTCCGGTGAAAGTTGTTACTCTTTTTTACCAAATGTTTTTTTTGTTTTTGAAAATGTGAACAAAATCTCCGTTCTTTTTTTCTACTCAATATTTTTTTAATAAGAGAGATTGATTGAAAATATAAATAAACAAACCATGATCGGCACCAATATCTCCTTTATAGCTCTATTGAATTGAACCGGAAGTAAGTAAAATGAAAATGGTGCGTCAAAAACTTTAAACAGTAAATAAGTGAGGTAAACGATGTTATTTGGGTACAAAAATGATTTTCCTTTCTAGGAAAATGCATATTGTTTAATTTGATATGAGCTTTAATTTGATATATTATAATATTTGTTTCGATACCCGAGTCAAAAGTTACCTCCGTTGAAAGTTGTAACTCATATTTACCAAATGTGTTTTTGATTTTGAAAATTTGAACAACATTCTTTTTCTCTTCTCTATTTTTTTTTGGAATAATAGAGATTGATTGAAAATATAAATAAAGAAAACCCTAGGCCGGCACCAATATCTCCTTTATAGCACTCTTGAATTAAACCGGAAGTAAGTAAAATGAAAATGGTGCGTCAAAATCTTTAAACACTAAATAAGTGATGTAAACGATGTTATTTGGGTACAAAAATGATTTTTTTCTTGCGAGACCAATGCATATTGTGTAATTTGATACGAGCTTCCATTTAATAAATTATAATATTCGTTTCGATACCCGAGTAAAAATTTATCTCCGTTGAAAGTTGTTACTCTTGTTTACCAAATGTTTTTTTGTTTTTGAAAATGTGAACAAAATCTCCGTTCTTTTTTTTCTACTCAATATTTTTTCAATAAGAGAGATTGATTGAAAATATAAATAAACAAACCATGATCGGCACCAATATCTCCTTTATAGCTCTATTGAATTGAACCGGAAGTAAGTAAAATGAAAATGGTGCGTCAAAAACTTTAAACAGTAAATAAGTGAGGTAAACGATGTTATTTGGGTACAAAAATGATTTTCCTTTCTAGGAAAATGCATATTGTTTAATTTGATATGAGCTTTAATTTGATATATTATAATATTCGTTTCGATACCCGAGTCAAAAGTTACCTCCGTTGAAACTTGTAACTCATATTTACCAAATGTGTTTTTGATTTTGAAAATTTGAACAACATTCTTTTTCTCTTCTCTATTTTTTTTTGGAATAATAGAGATTGATTGAAAATATAAATAAAGAAAACCCTAGGCCGGCACCAATATCTCCTTTATAGCACTCTTGAATTAAATCGGAAGTAAGTAAAATGAAAATGGTGCGTCAAAATCTTTAAACACTAAATAAGTGATGTAAACGATGTTATTTGGGTACAAAAATGATTTTTTTCTTGCGAGACCAATGCATATTGTGTAATTTGATACGAGCTTCCATTTAATAAATTGTAATATTCGTTTCGATACCCGAGTAAAAAGTTATCTCCGTTGAAAGTTGTTACTCTTTTTTACCAAATGTTTTTTTTGTTTTTGAAAATCTGAACAAAATCTCCGTTCTTTTTTTTCTACTCAATATTTTTTAAATAAGAGAGATTGATTGAAAATATAAATAAACAAACCTTTATCGGCACCAATATCTCCTTTATAGCTCTATTGAATTGAACCGGAAGTAAGTAAAATGAAAATGGTGCGTCAAAAACTTTAAACAGTAAATAAGTGAGGTAAACGATGTTATTTGGGTACAAAAATGATTCTCCTTTCTAGGAAAATGCATATTGTTTCATTTGATACGAGCTTTAATTTCATATATTATAATATTCGTTTCGATACCCCAGTCAAAAATTATCTCCGTTGAAAGTTGTAACTCATCTTTACCAAATGTTTTTTTGATTTTGAAAATTTGAACAACATTCCCCTTCTTTTTCTCTTCTCTATTTTTTTGGAATAATAGAGATTGATTGAAAATATAAATAAAGAAAACCCAAGGTCGGCACCAATATCTCATTTATAGCTCTCTTGAATTAAACCGGAAGTAAGTAAAATGAAAATGGTACGTCAAAATATTTAAACACTAAATAAGTGATGTAAACGATGTTATTTGGGTACATAAACGATTTTCTTCTTGCGATACCAATGCATATTGTGTAATTTGATACGAGCATCCATTTCATAAATTATAACATTCGTTTCGATACCCGAGTAAAAATTTATCTCCGTTGAAAGTTGTTACTCTTGTTTACCAAATGTTTTTTTGTTTTTGAAAATGTGAACAAAATCTCCGTTCTTTTTTTTCTACTCAATATTTTTTCAATAAGAGAGATTGATTGAAAATATAAATAAACAAACCATGATCGGCACCAATATCTCCTTTATAGCTCTATTGAATTGAACCGGAAGTAAGTAAAATGAAAATGGTGCGTCAAAAACTTTAAACAGTAAATAAGTGAGGTAAACGATGTTATTTGGGTACAAAAATGATTTTCCTTTCTAGGAAAATGCATATTGTTTAATTTGATATGAGCTTTAATTTGATATATTATAATATTCGTTTCGATACCCGAGTCAAAAGTTACCTCCGTTGAAACTTGTAACTCATATTTACCAAATGTGTTTTTGATTTTGAAAATTTGAACAACATTCTTTTTCTCTTCTCTATTTTTTTTTGGAATAATAGAGATTGATTGAAAATATAAATAAAGAAAACCCTAGGCCGGCACCAATATCTCATTTATAGCACTCTTGAATTAAATCGGAAATAAGTAAAATGAAAATGGTGCGTCAAAATCTTTAAACACTAAATAAGTGATGTAAACGATGTTATTTGGGTACAAAAATGATTTTTTTCTTGCGAGACCAATGCATATTGTGTAATTTGATACGAGCTTCCATTTAATAAATTATAATATTCGTTTCGATACCCGAGTAAAAAGTTATCTCCGGTGAAAGTTGTTACTCTTTTTTACCAAATGTTTTTTTTGTTTTTGAAAATGTGAACAAAATCTCCGTTCTTTTTTTCTACTCAATATTTTTTTAATAAGAGAGATTGATTGAAAATATAAATAAACAAACCATGATCGGCACCAATATCTCCTTTATAGCTCTATTGAATTGAACCGGAAGTAAGTAAAATGAAAATGGTGCGTCAAAAACTTTAAACAGTAAATAAGTGAGGTAAACGATGTTATTTGGGTACAAAAATGATTTTCCTTTCTAGGAAAATGCATATTGTTTAATTTGATATGAGCTTTAATTTGATATATTATAATATTTGTTTCGATACCCGAGTCAAAAGTTACCTCCGTTGAAAGTTGTAACTCATATTTACCAAATGTGTTTTTGATTTTGAAAATTTGAACAACATTCTTTTTCTCTTCTCTATTTTTTTTTGGAATAATAGAGATTGATTGAAAATATAAATAAAGAAAACCCTAGGCCGGCACCAATATCTCCTTTATAGCACTCTTGAATTAAACCGGAAGTAAGTAAAATGAAAATGGTGCGTCAAAATCTTTAAACACTAAATAAGTGATGTAAACGATGTTATTTGGGTACAAAAATGATTTTTTTCTTGCGAGACCAATGCATATTGTGTAATTTGATACGAGCTTCCATTTAATAAATTATAATATTCGTTTCGATACCCGAGTAAAAATTTATCTCCGTTGAAAGTTGTTACTCTTGTTTACCAAATGTTTTTTTGTTTTTGAAAATGTGAACAAAATCTCCGTTCTTTTTTTTCTACTCAATATTTTTTCAATAAGAGAGATTGATTGAAAATATAAATAAACAAACCATGATCGGCACCAATATCTCCTTTATAGCTCTATTGAATTGAACCGGAAGTAAGTAAAATGAAAATGGTGCGTCAAAAACTTTAAACAGTAAATAAGTGAGGTAAACGATGTTATTTGGGTACAAAAATGATTTTCCTTTCTAGGAAAATGCATATTGTTTAATTTGATATGAGCTTTAATTTGATATATTATAATATTCGTTTCGATACCCGAGTCAAAAGTTACCTCCGTTGAAAGTTGTAACTCATATTTACCAAATGTGTTTTTGATTTTGAAAATTTGAACAACATTCTTTTTCTCTTCTCTATTTTTTTTTGGAATAATAGAGATTGATTGAAAATATAAATAAAGAAAACCCTAGGCCGGCACCAATATCTCCTTTATAGCACTCTTGAATTAAATCGGAAGTAAGTAAAATGAAAATGGTGCGTCAAAATCTTTAAAGACTAAATAAGTGATGTAAACGATGTTATTTGGGTACAAAAATGATTTTTTTCTTGCGAGACCAATGCATATTGTGTAATTTGATACGAGCTTCCATTTAATAAATTATAATATTCGTTTCGATACCCGAGTAAAAAGTTATCTCCGTTGAAAGTTGTTACTCTTTTTTACCAAATGTTTTTTTTTGTTTTTGAAAATGTGAACAAAATCTCCGTTCTTTTGTTCTACTCAATATTTTTTCAATAAGAGAGATTGATTGAAAATATAAATAAACAAACCATGATCGGCACCAATATCTCCTTTATAGCTCTATTGAATTGAACCGGAAGTAAGTAAAATGAAAATGGTGCGTCAAAAACTTTAAATAGTAAATAAGTGAGGTAAACGATGTTATTTGGGTACAAAAATGATTTTCCTTTCTAGGAAAATGCATATTGTTTAATTTGATATGAGCTTTAATTTGATATATTATAATATTCGTTTCGATACCCGAGTCAAAAGTTACCTCCGTTGAAAGTTGTAACTCATATTTACCAAATGTGTTTTTGATTTTGAAAATTTGAACAACATTCTTTTTCTCTTCTCTATTTTTTTTTGGAATAATAGAGATTGATTGAAAATATAAATAAAGAAAACCCTAGGCCGGCACCAATATCTCCTTTATAGCACTCTTGAATTAAATCGGAAGTAAGTAAAATGAAAATGGTGCGTCAAAATCTTTAAACACTAAATAAGTGATGTAAACGATGTTATTTGGGTACATAAACGATTTTCTTCTTGCGATACCAATGCATATTGTGTAATTTGATACGAGCATCCATTTAATAAATTATAACATTCGTTTCGATACCCGAGTAAAAATTTATCTCCGTTGAAAGTTGTTACTCTTGTTTACCAAATGTTTTTTTGTTTTTGAAAATGTGAACAAAATCTCCGTTCTTTTTTTTCTACTCAATATTTTTTCAATAAGAGAGATTGATTGAAAATATAAATAAACAAACCATGATCGGCACCAATATCTCCTTTATAGCTCTATTGAATTGAACCGGAAGTAAGTAAAATGAAAATGGTGCGTCAAAAACTTTAAACAGTAAATAAGTGAGGTAAACGATGTTATTTGGGTACAAAAATGATTTTCCTTTCTAGGAAAATGCATATTGTTTAATTTGATATGAGCTTTAATTTGATATATTATAATATTCGTTTCGATACCCGAGTCAAAAGTTACCTCCGTTGAAACTTGTAACTCATATTTACCAAATGTGTTTTTGATTTTGAAAATTTGAACAACATTCTTTTTCTCTTCTCTATTTTTTTTTGGAATAATAGAGATTGATTGAAAATATAAATAAAGAAAACCCTAGGCCGGCACCAATATCTCATTTATAGCACTCTTGAATTAAATCGGAAATAAGTAAAATGAAAATGGTGCGTCAAAATCTTTAAACACTAAATAAGTGATGTAAACGATGTTATTTGGGTACAAAAATGATTTTTTTCTTGCGAGACCAATGCATATTGTGTAATTTGATACGAGCTTCCATTTAATAAATTATAATATTCGTTTCGATACCCGAGTAAAAAGTTATCTCCGGTGAAAGTTGTTACTCTTTTTTACCAAATGTTTTTTTTGTTTTTGAAAATGTGAACAAAATCTCCGTTCTTTTTTTCTACTCAATATTTTTTCAATAAGAGAGATTGATTGAAAATATAAATAAACAAACCATGATCGGCACCAATATCTCCTTTATAGCTCTATTGAATTGAACCGGAAGTAAGTAAAATGAAAATGGTGCGTCAAAAACTTTAAACAGTAAATAAGTGAGGTAAACGATGTTATTTGGGTACAAAAATGATTTTCCTTTCTAGGAAAATGCATATTGTTTAATTTGATATGAGCTTTAATTTGATATATTATAATATTTGTTTCGATACCCGAGTCAAAAGTTACCTCCGTTGAAAGTTGTAACTCATATTTACCAAATGTGTTTTTGATTTTGAAAATTTGAACAACATTCTTTTTCTCTTCTCAATTTTTTTTTGGAATAATAGAGATTGATTGAAAATATAAATAAAGAAAACCCTAGGCCGGCACCAATATCTCATTTATAGCTCTCTTGAATTAAACCGGAAGTAAGTAAAATGAAAATGGTACGTCAAAATATTTAAACACTAAATAAGTGATGTAAACGATGTTATTTGGGTACATAAACGATTTTCTTCTTGCGATACCAATGCATATTGTGTAATTTGATACGAGCATCCATTTAATAAATTATAACATTCGTTTCGATACCCGAGTAAAAATTTATCTCCGTTGAAAGTTGTTACTCTTGTTTACCAAATGTTTTTTTGTTTTTGAAAATGTGAACAAAATCTCCGTTCTTTTTTTTCTACTCAATATTTTTTCAATAAGAGAGATTGATTGAAAATATAAATAAACAAACCATGATCGGCACCAATATCTCCTTTATAGCTCTATTGAATTGAACCGGAAGTAAGTAAAATGAAAATGGTGCGTCAAAAACTTTAAACAGTAAATAAGTGAGGTAAACGATGTTATTTGGGTACAAAAATGATTTTCCTTTCTAGGAAAATGCATATTGTTTAATTTGATATGAGCTTTAATTTGATATATTATAATATTCGTTTCGATACCCGAGTCAAAAGTTACCTCCGTTGAAACTTGTAACTCATATTTACCAAATGTGTTTTTGATTTTGAAAATTTGAACAACATTCTTTTTCTCTTCTCTATTTTTTTTTGGAATAATAGAGATTGATTGAAAATATAAATAAAGAAAACCCTAGGCCGGCACCAATATCTCATTTATAGCACTCTTGAATTAAATCGGAAATAAGTAAAATGAAAATGGTGCGTCAAAATCTTTAAACACTAAATAAGTGATGTAAACGATGTTATTTGGGTACAAAAATGATTTTTTTCTTGCGAGACCAATGCATATTGTGTAATTTGATACGAGCTTCCATTTAATAAATTATAATATTCGTTTCGATACCCGAGTAAAAAGTTATCTCCGGTGAAAGTTGTTACTCTTTTTTACCAAATGTTTTTTTTGTTTTTGAAAATGTGAACAAAATCTCCGTTCTTTTTTTCTACTCAATATTTTTTTAATAAGAGAGATTGATTGAAAATATAAATAAACAAACCATGATCGGCACCAATATCTCCTTTATAGCTCTATTGAATTGAACCGGAAGTAAGTAAAATGAAAATGGTGCGTCAAAAACTTTAAACAGTAAATAAGTGAGGTAAACGATGTTATTTGGGTACAAAAATGATTTTCCTTTCTAGGAAAATGCATATTGTTTAATTTGATATGAGCTTTAATTTGATATATTATAATATTTGTTTCGATACCCGAGTCAAAAGTTACCTCCGTTGAAAGTTGTAACTCATATTTACCAAATGTGTTTTTGATTTTGAAAATTTGAACAACATTCTTTTTCTCTTCTCTATTTTTTTTTGGAATAATAGAGATTGATTGAAAATATAAATAAAGAAAACCCTAGGCCGGCACCAATATCTCCTTTATAGCACTCTTGAATTAAACCGGAAGTAAGTAAAATGAAAATGGTGCGTCAAAATCTTTAAACACTAAATAAGTGATGTAAACGATGTTATTTGGGTACAAAAATGATTTTTTTCTTGCGAGACCAATGCATATTGTGTAATTTGATACGAGCTTCCATTTAATAAATTATAATATTCGTTTCGATACCCGAGTAAAAATTTATCTCCGTTGAAAGTTGTTACTCTTGTTTACCAAATGTTTTTTTGTTTTTGAAAATGTGAACAAAATCTCCGTTCTTTTTTTTCTACTCAATATTTTTTCAATAAGAGAGATTGATTGAAAATATAAATAAACAAACCATGATCGGCACCAATATCTCCTTTATAGCTCTATTGAATTGAACCGGAAGTAAGTAAAATGAAAATGGTGCGTCAAAAACTTTAAACAGTAAATAAGTGAGGTAAACGATGTTATTTGGGTACAAAAATGATTTTCCTTTCTAGGAAAATGCATATTGTTTAATTTGATATGAGCTTTAATTTGATATATTATAATATTCGTTTCGATACCCGAGTCAAAAGTTACCTCCGTTGAAAGTTGTAACTCATATTTACCAAATGTGTTTTTGATTTTGAAAATTTGAACAACATTCTTTTTCTCTTCTCTATTTTTTTTTGGAATAATAGAGATTGATTGAAAATATAAATAAAGAAAACCCTAGGCCGGCACCAATATCTCCTTTATAGCACTCTTGAATTAAATCGGAAGTAAGTAAAATGAAAATGGTGCGTCAAAATCTTTAAAGACTAAATAAGTGATGTAAACGATGTTATTTGGGTACAAAAATGATTTTTTTCTTGCGAGACCAATGCATATTTTGTAATTTGATACGAGCTTCCATTTAATAAATTATAATATTCGTTTCGATACCCGAGTAAAAAGTTATCTCCGTTGAAAGTTGTTACTCTTTTTTACCAAATGTTTTTTTTGTTTTTGAAAATGTGAACAAAATCTCCGTTCTTTTTTTCTACTCAATATTTTTTCAATAAGAGAGATTGATTGAAAATATAAATAAACAAACCATGATCGGCACCAATATCTCCTTTATAGCTCTATTGAATTGAACCGGAAGTAAGTAAAATGAAAATGGTGCGTCAAAAACTTTAAACAGTAAATAAGTGAGGTAAACGATGTTATTTGGGTACAAAAATGATTTTCCTTTCTAGGAAAATGCATATTGTTTAATTTGATATGAGCTTTAATTTGATATATTATAATATTCGTTTCGATACCCGAGTCAAAAGTTACCTCCGTTGAAAGTTGTAACTCATATTTACCAAATGTGTTTTTGATTTTGAAAATTTGAACAACATTCTTTTTCTCTTCTCTATTTTTTTTTGGAATAATAGAGATTGATTGAAAATATAAATAAAGAAAACCCTAGGCCGGCACCAATATCTCCTTTATAGCACTCTTGAATTAAATCGGAAGTAAGTAAAATGAAAATGGTGCGTCAAAATCTTTAAACACTAAATAAGTGATGTAAACGATGTTATTTGGGTACAAAAATGATTTTTTTCTTGCGAGACCAATGCATATTGTGTAATTTGATACGAGCTTCCATTTAATAAATTATAATATTCGTTTCGATACCCGAGTAAAAAGTTATCTCCGTTGAAAGTTGTTACTCTTTTTTACCAAATGTTTTTTTTTTTAAAATGTGAACAAAATCTCCGTTCTTTTTTTCTACTCAATATTTTTTCAATAAGAGAGATTGATTGAAAATATAAATAAACAAACCATGATCGGCACCAATATCTCCTTTATAGCTCTATTGAATTGAACCGGAAGTAAGTAAAATGAAAATGGTGCGTCAAAAACTTTAAATAGTAAATAAGTGAGGTAAACGATGTTATTTGGGTACAAAAATGATTTTCCTTTCTAGGAAAATGCATATTGTTTAATTTGATATGAGCTTTAATTTGATATATTATAATATTCGTTTCGATACCCCAGTCAAAAGTTAACTCAGTTGAAAGTTGTAACTCATATTTACCAAATGTGTTTTTGATTTTGAAAATTTGAACAACATTCTTTTTCTCTTCTCTATTTTTTTTTGGAATAATAGAGATTGATTGAAAATATAAATAAAGAAAACCCTAGGCCGGCACCAATATCTCCTTTATAGCACTCTTGAATTAAACCGGAAGTAAGTAAAATGAAAATGGTGCGTCAAAATCTTTAAACACTAAATAAGTGATGTAAACGATGTTATTTGGGTACAAAAATGATTTTTTTCTTGCGAGACCAATGCATATTGTGTAATTTGATACGAGCTTCCATTTAATAAATTATAATATTCGTTTCGATACCCGAGTAAAAATTTATCTCCGTTGAAAGTTGTTACTCTTTTTTACCAAATGTTTTTTTTGTTTTTGAAAATGTGAACAAAATCTCCGTTCTTTTTTTCTACTCAATATTTTTTCAATAAGAGAGATTGATTGAAAATATAAATAAACAAACCATGATCGGCACCAATATCTCCTTTATAGCTCTATTGAATTGAACCGGAAGTAAGTAAAATGAAAATGGTGCGTCAAAAACTTTAAACAGTAAATAAGTGAGGTAAACGATGTTATTTGGGTACAAAAATGATTTTCCTTTCTAGGAAAATGCATATTGTTTAATTTGATATGAGCTTTAATTTGATATATTATAATATTCGTTTCGATACCCGAGTCAAAAGTTACCTCCGTTGAAAGTTGTAACTCATATTTACCAAATGTGTTTTTGATTTTGAAAATTCGAACAACATTCTTTTTCTCTTCTCTATTTTTTTTTGGAATAATAGAGATTGATTGAAAATATAAATAAAGAAAACCCTAGGCCGGCACCAATATCTCCTTTATAGCACTCTTGAATTAAATCGGAAGTAAGTAAAATGAAAATGGTGCGTCAAAATCTTTAAACACTAAATAAGTGATGTAAACGATGTTATTTGGGTACAAAAATGATTTTTTTCTTGCGAGACAAATGCATATTGTGTAATTTGATACGAGCTTCCATTTAATAAATTATAATATTCGTTTCGATACCCGAGTAAAAAGTTATCTCCGTTGAAAGTTGTTACTCTTTTTTACCAAATGTTTTTTTTTTTAAAATGTGAACAAAATCTCCGTTCTTTTTTTCTACTCAATATTTTTTCAATAAGAGAGATTGATTGAAAATATAAATAAACAAACCATGATCGGCACCAATATCTCCTTTATAGCTCTATTGAATTGAACCGGAAGTAAGTAAAATGAAAATGGTGCGTCAAAAACTTTAAATAGTAAATAAGTGAGGTAAACGATGTTATTTGGGTACAAAAATGATTTTCCTTTCTAGGAAAATGCATATTGTTTAATTTGATATGAGCTTTAATTTGATATATTATAATATTCGTTTCGATACCCCAGTCAAAAGTTAACTCAGTTGAAAGTTGTAACTCATATTTACCAAATGTGTTTTTGATTTTGAAAATTTGAACAACATTCTTTTTCTCTTCTCTATTTTTTTTTGGAATAATAGAGATTGATTGAAAATATAAATAAAGAAAACCCTAGGCCGGCACCAATATCTCCTTTATAGCACTCTTGAATTAAACCGGAAGTAAGTAAAATGAAAATGGTGGGTCAAAATCTTTAAACACTAAATAAGTGATGTAAACGATGTTATTTGGGTACAAAAATGATTTTTTTCTTGCGAGACCAATGCATATTGTGTAATTTGATACGAGCTTCCATTTAATAAATTATAATATTCGTTTCGATACCCGAGTAAAAAGTTATCTCCGTTGAAAGTTGTTACTCTTTTTTACCAAATGTTTTTTTTTTTTTGAAAATGTGAACAAAATCTCCGTTCTTTTTTTCTACTCAATATTTTTTCAATAAGAGAGATTGATTGAAAATATAAATAAACAAACCATGATCGGCACCAATATCTCCTTTATAGCTCTATTGAATTGAACCGGAAGTAAATAAAATGAAAATGGTGCGTCAAAAACTTTAAACAGTAAATAAGTGTGATAAACGATGTTATTTGGGTACAAAAATGATTTTCCTTTCTAGGAAAATGCATATTGTTTAATTTGATATGAGCTTTAATTTGATATATTATAATATTCGTTTCGATACCCCAGTCAAAAGTTACCTCCGTTGAAAGTTGTAACTCATATTTACCAAATGTGTTTTTGATTTTGAAAATTTGAACAACATTCTTTTTCTCTTCTCTATTTTTTTTTGGAATAATAGAGATTGATTGAAAATATAAATAAAGAAAACCCTAGGCCGGCACCAATATCTCCTTTATAGCACTCTTGAATTAAATCGGAAGTAAGTAAAATGAAAATGGTGCGTCAAAATCTTTAAACACTAAATAAGTGATGTAAACGATGTTATTTGGGTACAAAAATGATTTTTTTCTTGCGAGACCAATGCATATTGTGTAATTTGATACGAGCTGCCATTTAATAAATTATAATATTCGTTTCGATACCCGAGTAAAAAGTTATCTCCGTTGAAAGTTGTTACTCTTTTTTACCAAATGTTTTTTTTGTTTTTGAAAATGTGAACAAAATCTCCGTTCTTTTTTTCTACTCAATATTTTTTCAATAAGAGAGATTAATTGAAAATATAAATAAACAAACCATGATCGGCACCAATATCTCCTTTATAGCTCTATTGAATTGAACCGGAAGTAAGTAAAATGAAAATGGTGCGTCAAAAACTTTAAACAGTAAATAAGTGTGGTAAACGATGTTATTTGGGTACAAAAATGATTTTCCTTTCTAGGAAAATGCATATTGTTTAATTTGATATGAGCTTTAATTTGATATATTATAATATTCGTTTCGATACCCCAGTCAAAAGTTACCTCCGTTGAAAGTTGTAACTCATATTTACCAAATGTGTTTTTGATTTTGAAAATTTGAACAACATTCTTTTTCTCTTCTCTATTTTTTTTTGGAATAATAGAGATTGATTGAAAATATAAATAAAGAAAACCCTAGGCCGGCACCAATATCTCCTTTATAGCACTCTTGAATTAAACCGGAAGTAAGTAAAATGAAAATGGTGCGTCAAAATCTTTAAACACAAAATAAGTGATGTAATCGATGTTATTTGGGTACAAAAATGATTTTTTTCTTGCGAGACCAATGCATATTGTGTAATTTGATACGAGCTGCCATTTAATAAATTATAATATTCGTTTCGATACCCGAGTAAAAAGTTATCTCCGTTGAAAGTTGTTACTCTTTTTTACCAAATGTTTTTTTTGTTTTTGAAAATGTGAACAAAATCTCCGTTCTTTTTTTCTACTCAATATTTTTTCAATAAGAGAGATTAATTGAAAATATAAATAAACAAACCATGATCGGCACCAATATCTCCTTTATAGCTCTATTGAATTGAACCGGAAGTAAGTAAAATGAAAATGGTGCGTCAAAAACTTTAAACAGTAAATAAGTGTGGTAAACGATGTTATTTGGGTACAAAAATGATTTTCCTTTCTAGGAAAATGCATATTGTTTAATTTGATATGAGCTTTAATTTGATATATTATAATATTCGTTTCGATACCCCAGTCAAAAGTTACCTCCGTTGAAAGTTGTAACTCATATTTACCAAATGTGTTTTTGATTTTGAAAATTTGAACAACATTCTTTTTCTCTTCTCAATTTTTTTTTGGAATAATAGAGATTGATTGAAAATATAAATAAAGAAAACCCTAGGCCGGCAACAATATCTCCTTTATAGCACTCTTGAATTAAACCGGAAGTAAGTAAAATGAAAATGGTGCGTCAAAATCTTTAAACACTAAATAAGTGATGTAAACGATGTTATTTGGGTACAAAAATGATTTTTTTCTTGCGAGACCAATGCATATTGTGTAATTTGATACGAGCTTCTATTTAATAAATTATAATATTCGTTTCGATACCCGAGTAAAAAGTTATCTCCGTTGAAAGTTGTTACTCTTTTTTACCAAATGTTTTTTTTTTGTTTTTGGAAATGTGAACAAAATCTCCGTTCTTTTTTTCTACTCAATATTTTTTCAATAAGAGAGATTGATTGAAAATATAAATAAACAAACCATGATCGGCACCAATATCTCCTTTATAGTTTTATTGAATTGAACCGGAAGTAAGTAAAATGAAAATAATGCGTCAAAAACTTTAAACAGTAAATAAGTGATGTAAACGATGTTATTTTGGTACAAAAATGATTTTCCTGTTGAGGAAAATGCATATTGTTTAATTTGATACGAGCTTTAATTTGATATATTATAATATTCGTTTCGATACCCCAGTCAAAAATTATCTCCGTTGAAAGTTGTAACTCATATTTACCAAATGTGTTTTTGATTTTGAAAATTTGAACAACATTCCCCTTCTTTTTCTCTTCTCTATTTTTTTGGAATAATAGAGATTGATTGAAAATATAAATAAAGAAAACCCAAGGTCGGCACCAATATCTCATTTATAGCTCTCTTGAATTAAACCGGAAGTAAGTAAAATGAAAATGGTACGTCAAAATATTTAAACACTAAATAAGTGATGTAAACGATGTTATTTGGGTACATAAACGATTTTCTTCTTGCGATACCAATGCATATTGTGTAATTTGATACGAGCATCCATTTCATAAATTATAACATTCGTTTCGATACCCGAGTAAAAATTTATCTCCGTTGAAAGTTGTTACTCTTGTTTACCAAATGTTTTTTTGTTTTTGAAAATGTGAACAAAATCTCCGTTCTTTTTTTTCTACTCAATATTTTTTCAATAAGAGAGATTGATTGAAAATATAAATAAACAAACCATGATCGGCACCAATATCTCCTTTATAGCTCTATTGAATTGAACCGGAAGTAAGTAAAATGAAAATGGTGCGTCAAAAACTTTAAACAGTAAATAAGTGAGGTAAACGATGTTATTTGGGTACAAAAATGATTTTCCTTTCTAGGAAAATGCATATTGTTTAATTTGATATGAGCTTTAATTTGATATATTATAATATTCGTTTCGGTACCCGAGTCAAAAGTTACCTCCGTTGAAAGTTGTAACTCATATTTACCAAATGTGTTTTTGATTTTGAAAATTTGAACAACATTCTTTTTCTCTTCTCTATTTTTTTTTGGAATAATAGAGATTGATTGAAAATATAAATAAAGAAAACCCTAGGCCGGCACCAATATCTCCTTTATAGCACTCTTGAATTAAATCGGAAGTAAGTAAAATGAAAATGGTGCGTCAAAATCTTTAAACACTAAATAAGTGATGTAAACGATGTTATTTGGGTACAAAAATGATTTTTTTCTTGCGAGACCAATGCATATTGTGTAATTTGATACGAGCTTCCATTTAATAAATTATAATATTCGTTTCGATACCCGAGTAAAAAGTTATCTCCGTTGAAAGTTGTTACTCTTTTTTACCAAATGTTTTTTTTTTGAAAATGTGAACAAAATCTCCGTTCTTTTTTTCTACTCAATATTTTTTCAATAAGAGAGATTGATTGAAAATATAAATAAACAAACCATGATCGGCACCAATATCTCCTTTATAGCTCTATTGAATTGAACCGGAAGTAAGTAAAATGAAAATGGTGCGTCAAAAACTTTAAATAGTAAATAAGTGAGGTAAACGATGTTATTTGGGTACAAAAATGATTTTCCTTTCTAGGAAAATGCATATTGTTTAATTTGATATGAGCTTTAATTTGATATATTATAATATTCGTTTCGATACCCCAGTCAAAAGTTAACTCAGTTGAAAGTTGTAACTCATATTTACCAAATGTGTTTTTTATTTGAAAATTTGAACAACATTCTTTTTCTCTTCTCTATTTTTTTCTGGAATAATAGAGATTGATTGAAAATATAAATAAAGAAAACCCTAGGCCGGCACCAATATCTCCTTTATAGCACTCTTGAATTAAACCGAAAGTAAGTAAAATGAAAATGGTGCGTCAAAATCTTTAAACACTAAATAAGTGATGTAAACGATGTTATTTGGGTACAAAAATGATTTTTTTCTTGCGAGACCAATGCATATTGTGTAATTTGATACGAGCTTCCATTTAATAAATTATAATATTCGTTTCGATACCCGAGTAAAAAGTTATCTCCGTTGAAAGTTGTTACTCTTTTTTACCAAATGTTTTTTTTGTTTTTGAAAATGTGAACAAAATCTCCGTTCTTTTTTTCTACTCAATATTTTTTCAATAAGAGAGATTGATTGAAAATATAAATAAACAAACCATGATCGGCACCAATATCTCCTTTATAGCTCTATTGAATTGAACCGGAAGTAAGTAAAATGAAAATGGTGCGTCAAAAACTTTAAACAGTAAATAAGTGTGGTAAACGATGTAATTTGGGTACAAAAATGATTTTCCTTTCTAGGAAAATGCATATTGTTTAATTTGATATGAGCTTTAATTTGATATATTATAATATTCGTTTCGATACCCCAGTCAAAAGTTACCTCCGTTGAAAGTTGTAACTCATATTTACCAAATGTGTTTTTGATTTTGAAAATTTGAACAACATTCTTTTTCTCTTCTCTATTTTTTTTGGAATAATAGAGATTGATTGAAAATATAAATAAAGAAAACCCTAGGCCGGCACCAATATCTCCTTTATAGCACTCTTGAATTAAACCGGAAGTAAGTAAAATGAAAATGGTGCGTCAAAATCTTTAAACACTAAATAAGTGATGTAAACGATGTTATTTGGGTACAAAAATGATTTTTTTCTTGCGAGACCAATGCATATTGTGTAATTTGATACGAGCTGCCATTTAATAAATTATAATATTTGTTTCGATACCCGAGTAAAAAGTTATCTCCGTTGAAAGTTGTTACTCTTTTTTACCAAATGTTTTTTTTGTTTTTGAAAATGTGAACAAAATCTCCGTTCTTTTTTTCTACTCAATATTTTTTCAATAAGAGAGATTAATTGAAAATATAAATAAACAAACCATGATCGGCACCAATATCTCCTTTATAGCTCTATTGAATTGAACCGGAAGTAAGTAAAATGAAAATG
This sequence comes from Hippophae tibetana, assembly GCA_037013495.1. Lineage (NCBI taxonomy): Eukaryota > Viridiplantae > Streptophyta > Magnoliopsida > Rosales > Elaeagnaceae > Hippophae > Hippophae tibetana. The sequence continues at coordinate 5,690,837 of CM072808.1, read as the reverse complement.
GTGCGTCAAAAACTTTAAACAGTAAATAAGTGTGGTAAACGATGTTATTTGGGTACAAAAATGATTTTCCTTTCTAGGAAAATGCATATTGTTTAATTTGATATGAGCTTTAATTTGATATATTATAATATTCGTTTCGATACCCCAGTCAAAAGTTACCTCCGTTGAAAGTTGTAACTCATATTTACCAAATGTGTTTTTGATTTTGAAAATTTGAACAACATTCTTTTTCTCTTCTCTATTTTTTTTTGGAATAATAGAGATTGATTGAAAATATAAATAAAGAAAACCCTAGGCCGGCACCAATATCTCCTTTATAGCACTCTTGAATTAAACCGAAAGTAAGTAAAATGAAAATGGTGCGTCAAAATCTTTAAACACTAAATAAGTGATGTAAACGATGTTATTTGGGTACAAAAATGATTTTTTTCTTGCGAGACCAATGCATATTGTGTAATTTGATACGAGCTGCCATTTAATAAATTATAACATTCGTTTCGATACCCGAGTAAAAATTTATCTCCGTTGAAAGTTGTTACTCTTGTTTACCAAATGTTTTTTTGTTTTTGAAAATGTGAACAAAATCTCCGTTCTTTTTTTTCTACTCAATATTTTTTCAATAAGAGAGATTGATTGAAAATATAAATAAACAAACCATGATCGGCACCAATATCTCCTTTATAGCTCTATTGAATTGAACCGGAAGTAAGTAAAATGAAAATGGTGCGTCAAAAACTTTAAACAGTAAATAAGTGAGGTAAACGATGTTATTTGGGTACAAAAATGATTTTCCTTTCTAGGAAAATGCATATTGTTTAATTTGATATGAGCTTTAATTTGATATATTATAATATTCGTTTCGATACCCGAGTCAAAAGTTACCTCCGTTGAAAGTTGTAACTCATATTTACCAAATGTGTTTTTGATTTTGAAAATTTGAACAACATTCTTTTTCTCTTCTCTATTTTTTTTTGGAATAATAGAGATTGATTGAAACTATAAATAAAGAAAACCCTAGGCCGGCACCAATATCTCCTTTATAGCACTCTTGAATTAAATCGGAAGTAAGTAAAATGAAAATGGTGCGTCAAAATCTTTAAACACTAAATAAGTGATGTAAACGATGTTATTTGGGTACAAAAATGATTTTTTTCTTGCGAGACCAATGCATATTGTGTAATTTGATACGAGCTTCCATTTAATAAATTGTAATATTCGTTTCGATACCCGAGTAAAAAGTTATCTCCGTTGAAAGTTGTTACTCTTTTTTACCAAATGTTTTTTTTGTTTTTGAAAATGTGAACAAAATCTCCGTTCTTTTTTTCTACTCAATATTTTTTTAATAAGAGAGATTGATTGAAAATATAAATAAACAAACCATGATCGGCACCAATATCTCCTTTATAGCTCTATTGAATTGAACCGGAAGTAAGTAAAATGAAAATGGTGCGTCAAAAACTTTAAACAGTAAATAAGTGTGGTAAACGATGTAATTTGGGTACAAAAATGATTTTCCTTTCTAGGAAAATGCATATTGTTTAATTTGATATGAGCTTTAATTTGATATATTATAATATTCGTTTCGATACCCCAGTCAAAAGTTACCTCCGTTGAAAGTTGTAACTCATATTTACCAAATGTGTTTTTGATTTTGAAAATTTGAACAACATTCTTTTTCTCTTCTCTATTTTTTTTTTGGAATAATAGAGATTGATTGAAAATATAAATAAAGAAAACCCTAGGCCGGCACCAATATCTCATTTATAGCACTCTTGAATTAAATCGGAAATAAGTAAAATGAAAATGGTGCGTCAAAATCTTTAAACACTAAATAAGTGATGTAAACGATGTTATTTGGGTACAAAAATGATTTTTTTCTTGCGAGACCAATGCATATTGTGTAATTTGATACGAGCTTCCATTTAATAAATTATAATATTCGTTTCGATACCCGAGTAAAAAGTTATCTCCGGTGAAAGTTGTTACTCTTTTTTACCAAATGTTTTTTTTGTTTTTGAAAATGTGAACAAAATCTCCGTTCTTTTTTTCTACTCAATATTTTTTTAATAAGAGAGATTGATTGAAAATATAAATAAACAAACCATGATCGGCACCAATATCTCCTTTATAGCTCTATTGAATTGAACCGGAAGTAAGTAAAATGAAAATGGTGCGTCAAAAACTTTAAACAGTAAATAAGTGAGGTAAACGATGTTATTTGGGTACAAAAATGATTTTCCTTTCTAGGAAAATGCATATTGTTTAATTTGATATGAGCTTTAATTTGATATATTATAATATTTGTTTCGATACCCGAGTCAAAAGTTACCTCCGTTGAAAGTTGTAACTCATATTTACCAAATGTGTTTTTGATTTTGAAAATTTGAACAACATTCTTTTTCTCTTCTCTATTTTTTTTTGGAATAATAGAGATTGATTGAAAATATAAATAAAGAAAACCCTAGGCCGGCACCAATATCTCCTTTATAGCACTCTTGAATTAAACCGGAAGTAAGTAAAATGAAAATGGTGCGTCAAAATCTTTAAACACTAAATAAGTGATGTAAACGATGTTATTTGGGTACAAAAATGATTTTTTTCTTGCGAGACCAATGCATATTGTGTAATTTGATACGAGCTTCCATTTAATAAATTATAATATTCGTTTCGATACCCGAGTAAAAATTTATCTCCGTTGAAAGTTGTTACTCTTGTTTACCAAATGTTTTTTTGTTTTTGAAAATGTGAACAAAATCTCCGTTCTTTTTTTTCTACTCAATATTTTTTCAATAAGAGAGATTGATTGAAAATATAAATAAACAAACCATGATCGGCACCAATATCTCCTTTATAGCTCTATTGAATTGAACCGGAAGTAAGTAAAATGAAAATGGTGCGTCAAAAACTTTAAACAGTAAATAAGTGAGGTAAACGATGTTATTTGGGTACAAAAATGATTTTCCTTTCTAGGAAAATGCATATTGTTTAATTTGATATGAGCTTTAATTTGATATATTATAATATTCGTTTCGATACCCGAGTCAAAAGTTACCTCCGTTGAAAGTTGTAACTCATATTTACCAAATGTGTTTTTGATTTTGAAAATTTGAACAACATTCTTTTTCTCTTCTCTATTTTTTTTTGGAATAATAGAGATTGATTGAAACTATAAATAAAGAAAACCCTAGGCCGGCACCAATATCTCCTTTATAGCACTCTTGAATTAAATCGGAAGTAAGTAAAATGAAAATGGTGCGTCAAAATCTTTAAACACTAAATAAGTGATGTAAACGATGTTATTTGGGTACAAAAATGATTTTTTTCTTGCGAGACCAATGCATATTGTGTAATTTGATACGAGCTTCCATTTAATAAATTGTAATATTCGTTTCGATACCCGAGTAAAAAGTTATCTCCGTTGAAAGTTGTTACTCTTTTTTACCAAATGTTTTTTTTGTTTTTGAAAATCTGAACAAAATCTCCGTTCTTTTTTTTCTACTCAATATTTTTTAAATAAGAGAGATTGATTGAAAATATAAATAAACAAACCTTTATCGGCACCAATATCTCCTTTATAGCTCTATTGAATTGAACCGGAAGTAAGTAAAATGAAAATGGTGCGTCAAAAACTTTAAACAGTAAATAAGTGAGGTAAACGATGTTATTTGGGTACAAAAATGATTCTCCTTTCTAGGAAAATGCATATTGTTTCATTTGATACGAGCTTTAATTTCATATATTATAATATTCGTTTCGATACCCCAGTCAAAAATTATCTCCGTTGAAAGTTGTAACTCATATTTACCAAATGTTTTTTTGATTTTGAAAATTTGAACAACATTCCCCTTCTTTTTCTCTTCTCTATTTTTTTGGAATAATAGAGATTGATTGAAAATATAAATAAAGAAAACCCAAGGTCGGCACCAATATCTCATTTATAGCTCTCTTGAATTAAACCGGAAGTAAGTAAAATGAAAATGGTACGTCAAAATATTTAAACACTAAATAAGTGATGTAAACGATGTTATTTGGGTACATAAACGATTTTCTTCTTGCGATACCAATGCATATTGTGTAATTTGATACGAGCATCCATTTCATAAATTATAACATTCGTTTCGATACCCGAGTAAAAATTTATCTCCGTTGAAAGTTGTTACTCTTGTTTACCAAATGTTTTTTTGTTTTTGAAAATGTGAACAAAATCTCCGTTCTTTTTTTTCTACTCAATATTTTTTCAATAAGAGAGATTGATTGAAAATATAAATAAACAAACCATGATCGGCACCAATATCTCCTTTATAGCTCTATTGAATTGAACCGGAAGTAAGTAAAATGAAAATGGTGCGTCAAAAACTTTAAACAGTAAATAAGTGTGGTAAACGATGTTATTTGGGTACAAAAATGATTTTCCTTTCTAGGAAAATGCATATTGTTTAATTTGATATGAGCTTTAATTTGATATATTATAATATTCGTTTCGATACCCGAGTCAAAAGTTACCTCCGTTGAAAGTTGTAGCTCATATTTACCAAATGTGTTTTTGATTTTGAAAATTTGAACAACATTCTTTTTCTCTTCTCTATTTTTTTTTGGAATAATAGAGATTGATTGAAAATATAAATAAAGAAAACCCTAGGCCGGCACCAATATCTCCTTTATAGCACTCTTGAATTAAATCGGAAGTAAGTAAAATGAAAATGGTGCGTCAAAATCTTTAAACACTAAATAAGTGATGTAAACGATGTTATTTGGGTACAAAAATGATTTTTTTCTTGCGAGACCAATGCATATTGTGTAATTTGATACGAGCTTCCATTTAATAAATTATAATATTCGTTTCGATACCCGAGTAAAAAGTTATCTCCGTTGAAAGTTGTTACTCTTTTTTACCAAATGTTTTTTTTGTTTTTGAAAATGTGAACAAAATCTCCGTTCTTTTTTTTACTCAATATTTTTTCAATAAGAGAGATTGATTGAAAATATAAATAAACAAACCATGATCGGCACCAATATCTCCTTTATAGCTCTATTGAATTGAACCGGAAGTAAGTAAAATGAAAATGGTGCGTCAAAAACTTTAAACAGTAAATAAGTGTGGTAAACGATGTTATTTGGGTACAAAAATGATTTTCCTTTCTAGGAAAATGCATATTGTTTAATTTGATATGAGCTTTAATTTGATATATTATAATATTCGTTTCGATACCCCAGTCAAAAGTTACCTCTGTTGAAAGTTGTAACTCATATTTACCAAATGTGTTTTTGATTTTGAAAATTTGAACAACATTCTTTTTCTCTTCTCTATTTTTTTTTGGAATAATAGAGATTGATTGAAAATATAAATAAAGAAAACCCTAGGCCGGCACCAATATCTCCTTTATAGCACTCTTGAATTAAACCGGAAGTAAGTAAAATGAAAATGGTGCGTCAAAATCTTTAAACACTAAATAAGTGATGTAAACGATGTTATTTGGGTACAAAAATGATTTTTTTCTTGCGAGACCAATGCATATTGTGTAATTTGATACGAGCTTCCATTTAATAAATTATAACATTCGTTTCGATACCCGAGTAAAAAGTTATCTCCGTTGAAAGTTGTTACTCTTTTTTACCAAATGTTTTTTTTGTTTTTGAAAATGTGAACAAAATCTCCGTTCTTTTTTTCTAATCAATATTTTTTCAATAAGAGAGATTGATTGAAAATATAAATAAACAAACCTTTATCGGCACCAATATCTGCTTTATAGCTCTATTGAATTGAACCGGAAGTAAGTAAAATGAAAATGGTGCGTCAAAAACTTTAAACAGTAAATAAGTGAGGTAAACGATGTTATTTGGGTACAAAAATGATTCTCCTATCGAGGAAAATGCATATTGTTTAATTTGATACGAGCTTTAATTTGATATATTATAATATTCGTTTCGATACCCCAGTCAAAAATTATCTCCGTTGAAAGTTGTAACTCATATTTACCAAATGTGTTTTTGATTTTGAAAATTTGAACAACATTCCCCTTCTTTTTCTCTTCTCTATTTTTTTGGAATAATAGAGATTGATTGAAAATATAAATAAAGAAAACCCAAGGTCGGCACCAATATCTCATTTATAGCTCTCTTGAATTAAACCGGAAGTAAGTAAAATGAAAATGGTACGTCAAAATATTTAAACACTAAATAAGTGATGTAAACGATGTTATTTGGGTACATAAACGATTTTCTTCTTGCGATACCAATGCATATTGTGTAATTTGATACGAGCATCCATTTAATAAATTATAACATTCGTTTCGATACCCGAGTAAAAATTTATCTCCGTTGAATGTTGTTACTCTTGTTTACCAAATGTTTTTTTGTTTTTGAAAATCTGAACAAAATCTCCGTTCTTTTTTTTCTACTCAATATTTTTTCAATAAGAGAGATTGATTGAAAATATAAATAAACAAACCTTTATCGGCACCAATATCTCCCTTAGCTCTATTGAATTGAACCGGAAGTAAGTAAAATGAAAATGGTGCGTCAAAAACTTTAAACAGTAAATAAGTGAGGTAAACGATGTTATTTGGGTACAAAAATGATTCTCCTTTCTAGGAAAATGCATATTGTTTAATTTGATATGAGCTTTAAATTGATATATTATAATATTCGTTTCGATACCCCAGTCAAAAGTTACCTCCGTTGAAAGTTGTAACTCATATTTACCAAATGTGTTTTTGATTTTGAAAATTTCAACAACATTCCCCTTCTTTTTCTCTTCTCTATTTTTTTTGGAATAATAGAGATTGATTGAAAATATAAATAAAGAAAACCCAAGGTCGGCACCAATATCTCATTTATAGCTCTCTTGAATTAAACCGGAAGTAAGTAAAATGAAAATGGTACGTCAAAATATTTAAACACTAAATAAGTGATGTAAACGATGTTATTTGGGTACATAAACGATTTTCTTCTTGCGATACCAATGCATATTGTGTAATTTGATACGAGCATCCATTTAATAAATTATAATATTCGTTTCGATACCCGAGTAAAAATTTATCTCCGTTGAAAGTTGTTACTCTTGTTTACCAAATGTTTTTTTGTTTTTGAAAATGTGAACAAAATCTCCGTTCTTTTTTTTCTACTCAATATTTTTTCAATAAGAGAGATTGATTGAAAATATAAATAAACAAACCTTTATCGGCACCAATATCTCCTTTATAGCTCTATTGAATTGAACCGGAAGTAAGTAAAATGAAAATGGTGCGTCAAAAACTTTAAACAGTAAATAAGTGAGGTAAACGATGTTATTTGGGTACAAAAATGATTCTCCTTTCTAGGAAAATGCATATTGTTTAATTTGATATGAGCTTTAAATTGATATATTATAATATTCGTTTCGATACCCCAGTCAAAAGTTACCTCCGTTGAAAGTTGTAACTCATATTTACCAAATGTGTTTTTGATTTTGAAAATTTCAACAACATTCCCCTTCTTTTTCTCTTCTCTATTTTTTTTTGGAATAATAGAGATTGATTGAAAATATAAATAAAGAAAACCCTAGGTCGGCACCAATATCTCCTTTATAGCACTCTTGAATTAAACCGAAAGTAAGTAAAATGAAAATGGTACGTCAAAATATTTAAACACTAAATAAGTGATGTAAACGATGTTATTTGGGTACATAAATGATTTTTTTCTTGCGAGACCAATGCATATTGTGTAATTTGATACGAGCTTCCATTTAATAAATTATAATATTCGTTACGATACCCGAGTAAAACGTTATCTCCGTTGAAAGTTGTTACTCTTTTTTACCAAATGTTTTTTTTGTTTTTGAAAATGTGAACAAAATCTCCGTTCTTTTTTTCTAATCAATATTTTTTCAATAAGAGAGATTGATTGGAAATATAAAAAACAAACCTTGATCGGCACCAATATCTCCTTTATAGCTCTATTTAATTAAGTCGGAAGTAAGTAAAATGAAAATGGTACGTCAAAAACTTTAAACAATATATATGTGATGTAAACGATGTTATTTGGGTACAAAAATGATTTTTCTTTCGAGGAAAATGCATATTGTTTGATTTGATACGAGTTTTAATTTGATATATTATAATATTCGTTTCGATTCATCAGTCAAAATTTATCTCTGTTGAAAGTTGTAACTCATATTTACCAAATGTGTTTTCGATTTTGAAAATGTGAACCTAATTCATTTTCTTTTGCTCTTCTCTATTTTTTTCAATAAGAGAGATTGATTGAAAATATAAATAAACAAACCTAGGTCGGCACCAATATCTCCTTTATAGCTCTATTGAATTAAACCGGAAGTATGTAAAATGAAAATGTTGCGTCAAAAACTTTAAACAGTAAATAAGTGATGTAAACGATGTTATTTGTGTACAAAAATGATTTTTCTTTCGAGGAAAATGCATATTGTTTAATTTGATACGAGCTTTAATTTGATATAATATAATATTTGTTTCGATACCCCAGTCAAAAGTTATCTCTATTGAAAGTTGTTACTCATATTTACCAAATGTGTTTTTGAATTTTCTTTTTCTCCTCCCTACTTTTTTCAATAAGAGAGATTGATTGAAAATATAAATAAACAAACCTAGGTTGGCACCAATATCTCCTTTATAGCTCTATTGAATTAAACCTGAAGTAAGTAAAATGAAAATGCTGCGTCAAAAACTTTAAACACGAAATAAATGATGTAAACAATGTTATTTGGGTACAAAAACAATTTTTTTCTTGCATGACCAATACATATTGTGTAATTTGATATGAGCTTCTATTTAATAAATTATAATATTCGTTTCGATACCCGTGTAAAAAGTTATCTCCTTTGAATGTTTTTACACTTATTTACCAAATGTTTTTTTGTTTTTGAAAATGTGAACAACATCTCCGTTCTTTTTTTCTTCTCAATATTTTTTCAATAAGAAAGATTGATTGAAAATATAAATAAAGAAAACCCTAGGTCGGCACCAATATCTCCTTTATAGCTCTCTTGAATTAAACCGGAAGTAAGTAAAATGAAAATGGTGCGTCAAAATCTTTAAACACAAAATAAGTGATGTAAACGATGTTATTTGGGTACAAAAATGATTTTCTTCTTGTGATACCAATGCATATTGTGTAATTTGATACGAGCATCCATTTAATAAATTATAATATTCGTTTCGATACCCGAGTAAAAATTTATCTCCGTTGAAAGTTGTTACTCTTGTTTACCAAATGTTTTTTTGTTTTTGAAAATGTGAACAAAATCTCCGTTCTTTTTTTTCTACTCAATATTTTTTCAATAAGAGAGATTGATTGAAAATATAAATAAACAAACCTTTATCGGCACCAATATCTCCTTTATAGCTCTATTGAATTGAACCGGAAGTAAGTAAAATGAAAATGGTGCGTCAAAAACTTTAAACAGTAAATAAGTGAGGTAAACGATGTTATTTGGGTACAAAAATGATTCTCCTTTCTAGGAAAATGCATATTGTTTAATTTGATATGAGCTTTAAATTGATATATTATAATATTCGTTTCGATACCCCAGTCAAAAGTTACCTCCGTTGAAAGTTGTAACTCATATTTACCAAATGTGTTTTTGATTTTGAAAATTTCAACAACATTCCCCTTCTTTTTCTCTTCTCTATTTTTTTTTGGAATAATAGAGATTGATTGAAAATATAAATAAAGAAAACCCTAGGTCGGCACCAATATCTCCTTTATAGCACTCTTGAATTAAACCGAAAGTAAGTAAAATGAAAATGGTACGTCAAAATATTTAAACACTAAATAAGTGATGTAAACGATGTTATTTGGGTACATAAATGATTTTTTTCTTGCGAGACCAATGCATATTGTGTAATTTGATACGAGCTTCCATTTAATAAATTATAATATTCGTTACGATACCCGAGTAAAACGTTATCTCCGTTGAAAGTTGTTACTCTTTTTTACCAAATGTTTTTTTTGTTTTTGAAAATGTGAACAAAATCTCCGTTCTTTTTTTCTAATCAATATTTTTTCAATAAGAGAGATTGATTGGAAATATAAAAAACAAACCTTGATCGGCACCAATATCTCCTTTATAGCTCTATTTAATTAAGTCGGAAGTAAGTAAAATGAAAATGGTACGTCAAAAACTTTAAACAATATATATGTGATGTAAACGATGTTATTTGGGTACAAAAATGATTTTTCTTTCGAGGAAAATGCATATTGTTTGATTTGATACGAGTTTTAATTTGATATATTATAATATTCGTTTCGATTCATCAGTCAAAATTTATCTCTGTTGAAAGTTGTAACTCATATTTACCAAATGTGTTTTCGATTTTGAAAATGTGAACCTAATTCATTTTCTTTTGCTCTTCTCTATTTTTTTCAATAAGAGAGATTGATTGAAAATATAAATAAACAAACCTAGGTCGGCACCAATATCTCCTTTATAGCTCTATTGAATTAAACCGGAAGTATGTAAAATGAAAATGTTGCGTCAAAAACTTTAAACAGTAAATAAGTGATGTAAACGATGTTATTTGTGTACAAAAATGATTTTTCTTTCGAGGAAAATGCATATTGTTTAATTTGATACGAGCTTTAATTTGATATAATATAATATTTGTTTCGATACCCCAGTCAAAAGTTATCTCTATTGAAAGTTGTTACTCATATTTACCAAATGTGTTTTTGAATTTTCTTTTTCTCCTCCCTACTTTTTTCAATAAGAGAGATTGATTGAAAATATAAATAAACAAACCTAGGTTGGCACCAATATCTCCTTTATAGCTCTATTGAATTAAACCTGAAGTAAGTAAAATGAAAATGCTGCGTCAAAAACTTTAAACACGAAATAAATGATGTAAACAATGTTATTTGGGTACAAAAACAATTTTTTTCTTGCATGACCAATACATATTGTGTAATTTGATATGAGCTTCTATTTAATAAATTATAATATTCGTTTCGATACCCGTGTAAAAAGTTATCTCCTTTGAATGTTTTTACACTTATTTACCAAATGTTTTTTTGTTTTTGAAAATGTGAACAACATCTCCGTTCTTTTTTTCTTCTCAATATTTTTTCAATAAGAAAGATTGATTGAAAATATAAATAAAGAAAACCCTAGGTCGGCACCAATATCTCCTTTATAGCTCTCTTGAATTAAACCGGAAGTAAGTAAAATGAAAATGGTGCGTCAAAATCTTTAAACACAAAATAAGTGATGTAAACGATGTTATTTGGGTACAAAAATGATTTTCTTCTTGTGATACCAATGCATATTGTGTAATTTGATACGAGCATCCATTTAATAAATTATAATATTCGTTTCGATACCCGAGTAAAAATTTATCTCCGTTGAAAGTTGTTACTCTTGTTTACCAAATGTTTTTTTGTTTTTGAAAATGTGAACAAAATCTCCGTTCTTTTTTTTCTACTCAATATTTTTTCAATAAGAGAGATTGATTGAAAATATAAATAAACAAACCTTTATCGGCACCAATATCTCCTTTATAGCTCTATTGAATTGAACCGGAAGTAAGTAAAATGAAAATGGTGCGTCAAAAACTTTAAACAGTAAATAAGTGAGGTAAACGATGTTATTTGGGTACAAAAATGATTCTCCTTTCTAGGAAAATGCATATTGTTTAATTTGATATGAGCTTTAAATTGATATATTATAATATTCGTTTCGATACCCCAGTCAAAAGTTACCTCCGTTGAAAGTTGTAACTCATATTTACCAAATGTGTTTTTGATTTTGAAAATTTCAACAACATTCCCCTTCTTTTTCTCTTCTCTATTTTTTTTTGGAATAATAGAGATTGATTGAAAATATAAATAAAGAAAACCCTAGGTCGGCACCAATATCTCCTTTATAGCACTCTTGAATTAAACCGAAAGTAAGTAAAATGAAAATGGTACGTCAAAATATTTAAACACTAAATAAGTGATGTAAACGATGTTATTTGGGTACATAAATGATTTTTTTCTTGCAAGACCAATGCATATTGTGTAATTTGATACGAGCTTCCATTTAATAAATTATAATATTCGTTACGATACCCGAGTAAAACGTTATCTCCGTTGAAAGTTGTTACTCTTTTTTACCAAATGTTTTTTTTGTTTTTGAAAATGTGAACAAAATCTCCGTTCTTTTTTTCTAATCAATATTTTTTCAATAAGAGAGATTGATTGGAAATATAAAAAACAAACCTTGATCGGCACCAATATCTCCTTTATAGCTCTATTTAATTAAGTCGGAAGTAAGTAAAATGAAAATGGTACGTCAAAAACTTTAAACAATATATAAGTGATGTAAACGATGTTATTTGGGTACAAAAATGATTTTTTTCTTGCGAGACCAATGCATATTGTGTAATTTGATACGAGCTTCCATTTAATAAATTATAATATACGTTTCGATACCCGAGTAAAAAGTTATCTCCGTTGAAAGTTGTTACTCTTGTTTACCAAATGTTTTTTTGTTTTTGAAAATGTGAACAAAATCTCCGTTCTTTTTTTTCTACTCAATATTTTTTCAATAAGAGAGATTGATTGAAAATATAAATAAACAAACCATGATCGGCACCAATATCTCCTTTATAGCTCTATTGAATTGAACCGGAAGTAAGTAAAATGAAAATGGTGCGTCAAAAGCTTTAAACAGTAAATAAGTGAGGTAAACGATGTTATTTGGGTACAAAAATGATTTTCCTTTCTAGGAAAATGCATATTGTTTAATTTGATATATTATAATATTTGTTTCGATACCCCAGTCAAAAGTTACCTCCGTTGAAAGTTGTAACTCATATTTACCAAATGTGTTTTTGATTTTGAAAATTTGAACAACATTCTTTTTCTCTTCTCTATTTTTTTTTGGAATAATAGAGATTGATTGAAAATATAAATAAAGAAAACCCTAGGCCGGCACCAATATCTCCTTTATAGCACTCTTGAATTAAACCGGAAGTAAGTAAAATGAAAATGGTGCGTCAAAATCTTTAAACACTAAATAAGTGATGTAAACGATGTTATTTGGGTACAAAAATGATTTTTTCCTTGCGAGACCAATGCATATTGTGTAATTTGATACGAGCTTCCATTTAATAAATTATAATATTCGTTTCGATACCCGAGAAAAAGTTATCTCCGTTGAAAGTTGTTACTCTTTTTTACCAAATGTTTTTTTTGTTTTTGAAAATATGAACAAAATCTCCGTTCTTTTTTTCTACTCAATATTTTTTCAAAAAGAGAGATTGATTGAAAATATAAATAAACAAACCATGATCGGCACCAATATCTCCTTTATAGTTTTATTGAATTGAACCGGAAGTAAGTAAAATTAAAATAATGCGTCAAAAACTTTAAACAGTAAATAAGTGATGTAAACGATGTTATTTTGGTACAAAAATGATTTTCTTAACGAGGAAAATGCATATTGTTTAATTTGATACGAGCTTTAATTTGATATATTATAATATTCGTTTCGATACCCCAGTCAAAAATTATCTCCGTTGAAAGTTGTAACTCATATTTACCAAATGTGTTTTTGATTTTGAAAATTTGAACAACATTCCCCTTCTTTTTCTCTTCTCTATTTTTTTTGGAATAATAGAGATTGATTGAAAATATAAATAAAGAAAACCCAAGGTCGGCACCAATATCTCATTTATAGCTCTCTTGAATTAAACCGGAAGTAAGTAAAATGAAAATGGTACGTCAAAATATTTAAACACTAAATAAGTGATGTAAACGATGTTATTTGGGTACATAAACGATTTTCTTCTTGCGATACCAATGCATATTGTGTAATTTGATACGAGCTTCCATTTAATAAATTATAATATTCGTTTCGATACCCGATTAAAAAGTTATCTCCGTTGAAAGTTGTTACTCTTGTTTACCAAATGTTTTTTTTGTTTTTGAAAATGTGAACAAAATCTCCGTTCTTTTTTTTCTACTCAATATTTTTTCAATAAGAGAGATTGATTGAAAATATAAATAAACAAACCATGATCGGCACCAATATCTCCTTTATAGCTCTATTGAATTGAACCGGAAGTAAGTAAAATGAAAATGGTGCGTCAAAAACTTTAAAATGTAAATAATGAGGTAAACGATGTTATTTGGGTACAAAAATGATTTTCCTTTCTAGGAAAATGCATATTGTTTAATTTGATATGAGCTTTAATTTGATATATTATAATATTCGTTTCGATACCCCAGTCAAAAGTTACCTCCGTTGAAAGTTGTAACTCATATTTACCAAATGTGTTTTTGATTTTGAAAATTTGAACAACATTCTTTTTCTCTTCTCTATTTTTTTTGGAATAATAGAGATTGATTGAAAATATAAATAAAGAAAACCCTAGGCCGGCTCCAATATCTCCTTTATAGCACTCTTGAATTAAACCGGAAGTAAGTAAAATGAAAATGGTGCGTCAAAATCTTTAAACACTAAATAAGTGATGTAAACGATGTTATTTGGGTACATAAACGATTTTCTTCTTGCGATACCAATGCATATTGTGTAATTTGATACGAGCTTCCATTTAATAAATTATAATATTCGTTACGATACCCGAGTAAAACGTTATCTCCGTTGAAAGTTGTTACTCTTTTTTACCAAATGTTTTTTTTGTTTTTGAAAATGTGAACAAAATCTCCGTTCTTTTTTTCTAATCAATATTTTTTCAATAAGAGAGATTGATTGGAAATATAAAAAACAAACCTTGATCGGCACCAATATCTCCTTTATAGCTCTATTTAATTAAGTCGGAAGTAAGTAAAATGAAAATGGTACGTCAAAAACTTTAAACAATATATAAGTGATGTAAACGATGTTATTTGGGTACAAAAATGATTTTCCTTTCTAGGAAAATGCATATTGTTTAATTTGATATGAGCTTTAAATATATATATTATAATATTCGTTTGGATACCCCAGTCAAAAGTTACCTCCATTGAAAGTTGTAACTCATATTTACCAAATGTGTTTTTGATTTTGAAAATTTGAACAACATTCTTTTTCTCTTCTCTATTTTTTTTGGAATAATTAATAGAGATTGATTGAAAATATAAATAAAGAAAACCCTAGGCCGGCACCAATATCTCCTTTATAGCACTCTTGAATTAAACCAGAAGTAAGTAAAATGAAAATGGTGCGTCAAAATCTTTAAACACTAAATAAGTGATGTAAACGATGTTATTTGGGTACAAAAATGATTTTTTTTCTTGCGAGACCAATGCATATTGTGTAATTTGATACGAGCTTCCATTTAATAAATTATAATATTCGTTTCGATACCCGAGTAAAAAGTTATCTCCGTTGAAAGTTGTTACTCTTTTTTACCAAATGTTTTTTTTGTTTTTGAAAATGTGAACAAAATCTCCGTTCTTTTTTTCTACTCAATATTTTTTCAATAAGAGAGATTGATTCAAAATATAAATAAACAAACCATGATCGGCACCAATATCTCCTTTATAGTTTTATTGAATTGAACCGGAAGTAAGTAAAATGAAAATAATGCGTCAAAAACTTTAAACAGTAAATAAGTGATGTAAACGATGTTATTTTGGTACAAAAATGATTTTCCTATCGAGGAAAATGCATATTGTTTAATTTGATACGAGCTTTAATTTGATATATTATAATATTCGTTTCGATACCTCAGTCAAAAATTATCTCCGTTGAAAGTTGTAACTCATATTTACCAAATGTGTTTTTGATTTTGAAAATTTGAACAACATTCCCCTTCTTTTTCTCTTCTCTATTTTTTTTGGAATAATAGAGATTGATTGAAAATATAAATAAAGAAAACCCAAGGTCGGCACCAATATCTCATTTATAGCTCTCTTGAATTAAACCGGAAGTAAGTAAAATGAAAATGGTACGTCAAAATATTTAAACACTAAATAAGTGATGTAAACGATGTTATTTGGGTACATAAACGATTTTCTTCTTGCGATACCAATGCATATTGTGTAATTTGATACGAGCATCCATTTAATAAATTATAATATTCGTTTCGATACCCGAGTAAAAATTTATCTCTCTTGAAAGTTGTTACTCTTGTTTACCAAATGTTTTTTTGTTTTTGAAAATGTGAAAAAAATCTCCGTTCTTTTTTTTTCTACTCAATATTTTTTCAATAAGAGAGATTGATTGAAAATATAAATAAACAAACCTTTATCGGCACCAATATCTCCTTGATAGCTCTATTGAATTGAACCGGAAGTAAGTAAAATGAAAATGGTGCGTCAAAAACTTTAAACAGTAAATAATGAGGTAAACGATGTTATTTGGGTACAAAAATGATTTTCCTTTCTAGGAAAATGCATATTGTTTAATTTGATATGAGCTTTAATTTGATATATTATAATATTCGTTTCGATACCCCAGTCAAAAGTTACCTCCGTTGAAAGTTGTAACTCATATTTACCAAATGTGTTTTTGATTTTGAAAATTTGAACAACATTCTTTTTCTCTTCTCTATTTTTTTTGGAATAATAGAGATTGATTGAAAATATAAATAAAGAAAACCCTAGGCCGGCACCAATATCTCCTTTATAGCACTCTTGAATTAAACCGGAAGTAAGTAAAATGAAAATGGTGCGTCAAAATCTTTAAACACTAAATAAGTGATGTAAACGATGTTATTTGGGTACAAAAATGATTTTTTTCTTGCGAGACCAATGCATATTGTGTAATTTGATACGAGCTTCCATTTAATAAATTATAATATTCGTTTCGATACCCGAGTAAAAAGTTATCTCCGTTGAAAGTTGTTACTCTTTTTTACCAAATGTTTTTTTTGTTTTTGAAAATGTGAACAAAATCTCCGTTCTTTTTTTCTACTCAATATTTTTTCAATAAGAGAGATTGATTGAAAATATAAATAAACAAACCATGATCGGCACCAATATCTCCTTTATAGTTTTATTGAATTGAACCGGAAGTAAGTAAAATTAAAATAATGCGTCAAAAACTTTAAACAGTAAATAAGTGATGTAAACGATGTTATTTTGGTACAAAAATGATTTTCTTATCGAGGAAAATGCATATTGTTTAATTTGATACGAGCTTTAATTTGATATATTATAATATTCGTTTCGATACCCCAGTCAAAAATTATCTCCGTTGAAAGTTGTAACTCATATTTACCAAATGTGTTTTTGATTTTGAAAATTTGAACAACATTCCCCTTCTTTTTCTCTTCTCTATTTTTTTTGGAATAATAGAGATTGATTGAAAATATAAATAAAGAAAACCCAAGGTCGGCACCAATATCTCATTTATAGCTGTCTTGAATTAAACCGGAAGTAAGTAAAATGAAAATGGTACGTCAAAATATTTAAACACTAAATAAGTGATGTAAACGATGTTATTTGGGTACATAAACGATTTTCTTCTTGCGATACCAATGCATATTGTGTAATTTGATACGAGCATCCATTTAATAAATTATAATATTCGTTTCGATACCCGAGTAAAAATTTATCTCCGTTGAAAGTTGTTACTCTTGTTTACCAAATGTTTTTTTGTTTTTGAAAATGTGAACAAAATCTCCGTTCTTTTTTTTCTACTCAATATTTTTTCAATAAGAGAGATTGATTGAAAATATAAATAAACAAACCTTTATCGGCACCAATATCTCCTTTATAGCTCTATTGAATGGAACCGGAAGTAAGTAAAATGAAAATGGTGCGTCAAAAACTTTAAACAGTAAATAAGTGAGGTAAACGATGTTATTTGGGTACAAAAATGATTTTCCTTTCTAGGAAAATGCATATTGTTTAATTTGATATGAGCTTTAAATATATATATTATAATATTCGTTTGGATACCCCAGTCAAAAGTTACCTCCGTTGAAAGTTGTAACTCATATTTACCAAATGTGTTTTTGATTTTGAAAATTTGAACAACATTCTTTTTCTCTTCTCTATTTTTTTTGGAATAATTAATAGAGATTGATTGAAAATATAAATAAAGAAAACCCTAGGCCGGCACCAATATCTCCTTTATAGCACTCTTGAATTAAACCGGAAGTAAGTAAAATGAAAATGGTGCGTCAAAATCTTTAAACACTAAATAAGTGATGTAAACGATGTTATTTGGGTACAAAAATGATTTTTTTCTTGCGAGACCAATGCATATTGTGTAATTTGATACGAGCTTCCATTTAATAAATTATAATATTCGTTTCGATACCCGAGTAAAAAGTTATCTCCGTTGAAAGTTGTTACTCTTTTTTACCAAATGTTTTTTTTGTTTTTGAAAATGTGAACAAAATCTCCGTTCTTTTTTTCTACTCAATATTTTTTCAATAAGAGAGATTGATTGAAAATATAAATAAACAAACCATGATCGGCACCAATATCTCCTTTATAGTTTTATTGAATTGAACCGGAAGTAAGTAAAATGAAAATAATGCGTCAAAAACTTTAAACAGTAAATAAGTGATGTAAACGATGTTATTTTGGTACAAAAATGATTTTCCTATCGAGGAAAATGCATATTGTTTAATTTGATACGAGCTTTAATTTGATATATTATAATATTCGTTTCGATACCTCAGTCAAAAATTATCTCCGTTGAAAGTTGTAACTCATATTTACCAAATGTGTTTTTGATTTTGAAAATTTGAACAACATTCCCCTTCTTTTTCTCTTCTCTATTTTTTTTGGAATAATAGAGATTGATTGAAAATATAAATAAAGAAAACCCAAGGTCGGCACCAATATCTCATTTATAGCTCTCTTGAATTAAACCGGAAGTAAGTAAAATGAAAATGGTACGTCAAAATATTTAAACACTAAATAAGTGATGTAAACGATGTTATTTGGGTACATAAACGATTTTCTTCTTGCGATACCAATGCATATTGTGTAATTTGATACGAGCATCCATTTAATAAATTATAATATTCGTTTCGATACCCGAGTAAAAATTTATCTCTCTTGAAAGTTGTTACTCTTGTTTACCAAATGTTTTTTTGTTTTTGAAAATGTGAAAAAAATCTCCGTTCTTTTTTTTTCTACTCAATATTTTTTCAATAAGAGAGATTGATTGAAAATATAAATAAACAAACCTTTATCGGCACCAATATCTCCTTGATAGCTCTATTGAATTGAACCGGAAGTAAGTAAAATGAAAATGGTGCGTCAAAAACTTTAAACAGTAAATAATGAGGTAAACGATGTTATTTGGGTACAAAAATGATTTTCCTTTCTAGGAAAATGCATATTGTTTAATTTGATATGAGCTTTAATTTGATATATTATAATATTCGTTTCGATACCCCAGTCAAAAGTTACCTCCGTTGAAAGTTGTAACTCATATTTACCAAATGTGTTTTTGATTTTGAAAATTTGAACAACATTCTTTTTCTCTTCTCTATTTTTTTTGGAATAATAGAGATTGATTGAAAATATAAATAAAGAAAACCCTAGGCCGGCACCAATATCTCCTTTATAGCACTCTTGAATTAAACCGGAAGTAAGTAAAATGAAAATGGTGCGTCAAAATCTTTAAACACTAAATAAGTGATGTAAACGATGTTATTTGGGTACAAAAATGATTTTTTTCTTGCGAGACCAATGCATATTGTGTAATTTGATACGAGCTTCCATTTAATAAATTATAATATTCGTTTCGATACCCGAGTAAAAAGTTATCTCCGTTGAAAGTTGTTACTCTTTTTTACCAAATGTTTTTTTTGTTTTTGAAAATGTGAACAAAATCTCCGTTCTTTTTTTCTACTCAATATTTTTTCAATAAGAGAGATTGATTGAAAATATAAATAAACAAACCATGATCGGCACCAATATCTCCTTTATAGTTTTATTGAATTGAACCGGAAGTAAGTAAAATTAAAATAATGCGTCAAAAACTTTAAACAGTAAATAAGTGATGTAAACGATGTTATTTTGGTACAAAAATGATTTTCTTATCGAGGAAAATGCATATTGTTTAATTTGATACGAGCTTTAATTTGATATATTATAATATTCGTTTCGATACCCCAGTCAAAAATTATCTCCGTTGAAAGTTGTAACTCATATTTACCAAATGTGTTTTTGATTTTGAAAATTTGAACAACATTCCCCTTCTTTTTCTCTTCTCTATTTTTTTTGGAATAATAGAGATTGATTGAAAATATAAATAAAGAAAACCCAAGGTCGGCACCAATATCTCATTTATAGCTGTCTTGAATTAAACCGGAAGTAAGTAAAATGAAAATGGTACGTCAAAATATTTAAACACTAAATAAGTGATGTAAACGATGTTATTTGGGTACATAAACGATTTTCTTCTTGCGATACCAATGCATATTGTGTAATTTGATACGAGCATCCATTTAATAAATTATAATATTCGTTTCGATACCCGAGTAAAAATTTATCTCCGTTGAAAGTTGTTACTCTTGTTTACCAAATGTTTTTTTGTTTTTGAAAATGTGAACAAAATCTCCGTTCTTTTTTTTCTACTCAATATTTTTTCAATAAGAGAGATTGATTGAAAATATAAATAAACAAACCTTTATCGGCACCAATATCTCCTTTATAGCTCTATTGAATGGAACCGGAAGTAAGTAAAATGAAAATGGTGCGTCAAAAACTTTAAACAGTAAATAAGTGAGGTAAACGATGTTATTTGGGTACAAAAATGATTTTCCTTTCTAGGAAAATGCATATTGTTTAATTTGATATGAGCTTTAAATATATATATTATAATATTCGTTTGGATACCCCAGTCAAAAGTTACCTCCGTTGAAAGTTGTAACTCATATTTACCAAATGTGTTTTTGATTTTGAAAATTTGAACAACATTCTTTTTCTCTTCTCTATTTTTTTTGGAATAATTAATAGAGATTGATTGAAAATATAAATAAAGAAAACCCTAGGCCGGCACCAATATCTCCTTTATAGCACTCTTGAATTAAACCGGAAGTAAGTAAAATGAAAATGGTGCGTCAAAATCTTTAAACACTAAATAAGTGATGTAAACGATGTTATTTGGGTACAAAAATGATTTTTTTTCTTGCGAGACCAATGCATATTGTGTAATTTGATACGAGCTTCCATTTAATAAATTATAATATTCGTTTCGATACCCGAGTAAAAAGTTATCTCCGTTGAAAGTTGTTACTCTTTTTTACCAAATGTTTTTTTTGTTTTTGAAAATGTGAACAAAATCTCCGTTCTTTTTTTCTACTCAATATTTTTTCAATAAGAGAGATTGATTCAAAATATAAATAAACAAACCATGATCGGCACCAATATCTCCTTTATAGTTTTATTGAATTGAACCGGAAGTAAGTAAAATGAAAATAATGCGTCAAAAACTTTAAACAGTAAATAAGTGATGTAAACGATGTTATTTTGGTACAAAAATGATTTTCCTATCGAGGAAAATGCATATTGTTTAATTTGATACGAGCTTTAATTTGATATATTATAATATTCGTTTCGATACCTCAGTCAAAAATTATCTCCGTTGAAAGTTGTAACTCATATTTACCAAATGTGTTTTTGATTTTGAAAATTTGAACAACATTCCCCTTCTTTTTCTCTTCTCTATTTTTTTTGGAATAATAGAGATTGATTGAAAATATAAATAAAGAAAACCCAAGGTCGGCACCAATATCTCATTTATAGCTCTCTTGAATTAAACCGGAAGTAAGTAAAATGAAAATGGTACGTCAAAATATTTAAACACTAAATAAGTGATGTAAACGATGTTATTTGGGTACATAAACGATTTTCTTCTTGCGATACCAATGCATATTGTGTAATTTGATACGGGCATCCATTTAATAAATTATAATATTCGTTTCGATACCCGATTAAAAATTTATCTCTGTTGAAAGTTGTTACTCTTGTTTACCAAATGTTTTTTTGTTTTTGAAAATGTGAACAAAATCTCCGTTCTTTTTTTTTCTACTCAATATTTTTTCAATAAGAGAGATTGATTGAAAATATAAATAAACAAACCTTTATCGGCACCAATATCTAATTTATAGCTCTCTTGAATTAAACCGGAAGTAAGTAAAATGAAAATGGTACGTCAAAATATTTAAACACTAAATAAGTGATGTAAACGATGTTATTTGGGTACATAAACGATTTTCTTCTTGCGATACCAATCCATATTGTGTAGTTTGATACGAGCATCCATTTAATAAATTATAACATTCGTTTCGATACCCGAGTAAAAATTTATCTCCGTTGAAAGTTGTTACTCTTGTTTACCAAATGTTTTTTTGTTTTTGAAAATGTGAACAAAATCTCCGTTCTTTTTTTTCTACTCAATATTTTTTCAATAAGAGAGATTGATTGAAAATATAAATAAACAAACCTTTATCGGCACCAATATCTCCTTCATAGCTCTATTGAATTGAACCGGAAGTAAGTAAAATGAAAATGGTGCGTCAAAAACTTTAAACAGTAAATAAGTGAGGTAAACGATGTTATTTGGGTACAAAAATGATTCTCCTTTCTAGGAAAATGCATATTGTTTAATTTGATATGAGCTTTAAATTGATATATTATAATATTCGTTTCGATACCCCAGTCAAAAGTTACCTCCGTTGAAAGTTGTAACTCATATTTACCAAATGTGTTTTTGATTTTGAAAATTTCAACAACATTCCCCTTCTTTTTCTCTTCTCTATTTTTTTTTGGAATAATAGAGATTGATTGAAAATATAAATAAAGAAAACCCAAGGTCGGCACCAATATCTAATTTATAGCTCTCTTGAATTAAACCGGAAGTAAGTAAAATGAAAATGGTACGTCAAAATATTTAAACACTAAATAAGTGATGTAAACGATGTTATTTGGGTACATAAACGCTTTTCTTCTTGCGATACCAATGCATATTGTGTAATTTGATACAAGCTTCCATTTAATAAATTATAATATTAGTTACGATACCCGAGTAAAACGTTATCTCCGTTGAAAGTTGTTACTCTTTTTTACCAAATGTTTTTTTTGTTTTTGAAAATGTGAACAAAATCTCCGTTCTTTTTTTCTAATCAATATTTTTTCAATAAGAGAGATTGATTGGAAATATAAAAAACAAACCTTGATCGGCACCAATATCTCCTTTATAGCTCTATTGAATTAAGTCGGAAGTAAGTAAAATTAAAATGGTACGTCAAAAACTTTAAACAATATATAAGTGATGTAAACGATGTTATTTGGGTACAAAAATGATTTTTCTTTCGAGGAAAATGCATATTGTTTAATTTGATACGAGTTTTAATTTGATATATTATAATATTCGTTTCGATTCATCAGTCAAAATTTATCTCTCTTGAAAGTTGTAACTCATATTTACATAATGTGTTTTCGATTTTGAAAATGTGAACCTAATTCATTTTCTTTTTCTCTTCTCTATTTTTTTCAATAAGATAGATTGATTGAAAATATAAATAAACAAACCTAGGTCAGCACCAATATCTCCTTTATAGCTCTATTGAATTAAACCGGAAGTATGTAAAATGAAAATGTTGCGTCAAAAACTTTAAACAGTAAATAAGTGAGGTAAACGATGTTATTTGGGTACAAAAATGATTCTCCTTTCTAGGAAAATGCATATTGTTTAATTTGATATGAGCTTTAAATTGATATATTATAATATTCGTTTCGATACCCCAGTCAAAAGTTACCTCCGTTGAAAGTTGTAACTCATATTTACCAAATGTGTTTTTGATTTTGAAAATTTCAACAACATTCCCCTTCTTTTTCTCTTCTCTATTTTTTTTTGGAATAATAGAGATTGATTGAAAATATAAATAAAGAAAACCCAAGGTCGGCACCAATATCTAATTTATAGCTCTCTTGAATTAAACCGGAAGTAAGTAAAATGAAAATGGTACGTCAAAATATTTAAACACTAAATAAGTGATGTAAACGATGTTATTTGGGTACATAAACGCTTTTCTTCTTGCTATACCAATGCATATTGTGTAATTTGATACAAGCTTCCATTTAATAAATTATAATATTCGTTACGATACCCGAGTAAAACGTTATCTCCGTTGAAAGTTGTTACTCTTTTTTACCAAATGTTTTTTTTGTTTTTGAAAATGTGAACAAAATCTCCGTTCTTTTTTTCTAATCAATATTTTTTCAATAAGAGAGATTGATTGGAAATATAAAAAACAAACCTTGATCGGCACCAATATCTCCTTTATAGCTCTATTGAATTAAGTCGGAAGTAAGTAAAATTAAAATGGTACGTCAAAAACTTTAAACAATATATAAGTGATGTAAACGATGTTATTTGGGTACAAAAATGATTTTTCTTTCGAGGAAAATGCATATTGTTTAATTTGATACGAGTTTTAATTTGATATATTATAATATTCGTTTCGATTCATCAGTCAAAATTTATCTCTCTTGAAAGTTGTAACTCATATTTACATAATGTGTTTTCGATTTTGAAAATGTGAACCTAATTCATTTTCTTTTTCTCTTCTCTATTTTTTTCAATAAGATAGATTGATTGAAAATATAAATAAACAAACCTAGGTCAGCACCAATATCTCCTTTATAGCTCTATTGAATTAAACCGGAAGTAAGTAAAATGAAAATGGTGCGTCAAAAACTTTAAACAGTAAATAAGTGAGGTAAACGATGTTATTTGGGTACAAAAATGATTCTCCTTTCTAGGAAAATGCATATTGTTTAATTTGATATGAGCTTTAAATTGATATATTATAATATTCGTTTCGATACCCCAGTCAAAAGTTACCTCCGTTGAAAGTTGTAACTCATATTTACCAAATGTGTTTTTGATTTGGAAAATTTCAACAACATTCCCCTTCTTTTTCTCTTCTCTATTTTTTTTGGAATAATAGAGATTGATTGAAAATATAAATAAAGAAAACCCAAGGTCGGCACCAATATCTAATTTATAGCTCTCTTGAATTAAACCGGAAGTAAGTAAAATGAAAATGGTACGTCAAAATATTTAAACACTAAATAAGTGATGTAAACGATGTTATTTGGGTACATAAACGCTTTTCTTCTTGCGATACCAATGCATATTGTGTAATTTGATACAAGCTTCCATTTAATAAATTATAATATTAGTTACGATACCCGAGTAAAACGTTATCTCCGTTGAAAGTTGTTACTCTTTTTTACCAAATGTTTTTTTTGTTTTTGAAAATGTGAACAAAATCTCCGTTCTTTTTTTCTAATCAATATTTTTTCAATAAGAGAGATTGATTGGAAATATAAAAAACAAACCTTGATCGGCACCAATATCTCCTTTATAGCTCTATTGAATTAAGTCGGAAGTAAGTAAAATTAAAATGGTACGTCAAAAACTTTAAACAATATATAAGTGATGTAAACGATGTTATTTGGGTACAAAAATGATTTTTCTTTCGAGGAAAATGCATATTGTTTAATTTGATACGAGTTTTAATTTGATATATTATAATATTCGTTTCGATTCATCAGTCAAAATTTATCTCTCTTGAAAGTTGTAACTCATATTTACATAATGTGTTTTCGATTTTGAAAATGTGAACCTAATTCATTTTCTTTTTCTCTTCTCTATTTTTTTCAATAAGATAGATTGATTGAAAATATAAATAAACAAACCTAGGTCAGCACCAATATCTCCTTTATAGCTCTATTGAATTAAACCGGAAGTATGTAAAATGAAAATGTTGCGTCAAAAACTTTAAACAGTAAATAAGTGAGGTAAACGATGTTATTTGGGTACAAAAATGATTCTCCTTTCTAGGAAAATGCATATTGTTTAATTTGATATGAGCTTTAAATTGATATATTATAATATTCGTTTCGATACCCCAGTCAAAAGTTACCTCCGTTGAAAGTTGTAACTCATATTTACCAAATGTGTTTTTGATTTTGAAAATTTCAACAACATTCCCCTTCTTTTTCTCTTCTCTATTTTTTTTTGGAATAATAGAGATTGATTGAAAATATAAATAAAGAAAACCCAAGGTCGGCACCAATATCTAATTTATAGCTCTCTTGAATTAAACCGGAAGTAAGTAAAATGAAAATGGTACGTCAAAATATTTAAACACTAAATAAGTGATGTAAACGATGTTATTTGGGTACATAAACGCTTTTCTTCTTGCTATACCAATGCATATTGTGTAATTTGATACAAGCTTCCATTTAATAAATTATAATATTCGTTACGATACCCGAGTAAAACGTTATCTCCGTTGAAAGTTGTTACTCTTTTTTACCAAATGTTTTTTTTGTTTTTGAAAATGTGAACAAAATCTCCGTTCTTTTTTTCTAATCAATATTTTTTCAATAAGAGAGATTGATTGGAAATATAAAAAACAAACCTTGATCGGCACCAATATCTCCTTTATAGCTCTATTGAATTAAGTCGGAAGTAAGTAAAATTAAAATGGTACGTCAAAAACTTTAAACAATATATAAGTGATGTAAACGATGTTATTTGGGTACAAAAATGATTTTTCTTTCGAGGAAAATGCATATTGTTTAATTTGATACGAGTTTTAATTTGATATATTATAATATTCGTTTCGATTCATCAGTCAAAATTTATCTCTCTTGAAAGTTGTAACTCATATTTACATAATGTGTTTTCGATTTTGAAAATGTGAACCTAATTCATTTTCTTTTTCTCTTCTCTATTTTTTTCAATAAGATAGATTGATTGAAAATATAAATAAACAAACCTAGGTCAGCACCAATATCTCCTTTATAGCTCTATTGAATTAAACCGGAAGTATGTAAAATGAAAATGTTGCGTCAAAAACTTTAAACAGTAAATAAGTGAGGTAAACGATGTTATTTGGGTACAAAAATGATTCTCCTTTCTAGGAAAATGCATATTGTTTAATTTGATATGAGCTTTAAATTGATATATTATAATATTCGTTTCGATACCCCAGTCAAAAGTTACCTCCGTTGAAAGTTGTAACTCATATTTACCAAATGTGTTTTTGATTTTGAAAATTTCAACAACATTCCCCTTCTTTTTCTCTTCTCTATTTTTTTTTGGAATAATAGAGATTGATTGAAAATATAAATAAAGAAAACCCAAGGTCGGCACCAATATCTAATTTATAGCTCTCTTGAATTAAACCGGAAGTAAGTAAAATGAAAATGGTACGTCAAAATATTTAAACACTAAATAAGTGATGTAAACGATGTTATTTGGGTACATAAACGCTTTTCTTCTTGCTATACCAATGCATATTGTGTAATTTGATACAAGCTTCCATTTAATAAATTATAATATTCGTTACGATACCCGAGTAAAACGTTATCTCCGTTGAAAGTTGTTACTCTTTTTTACCAAATGTTTTTTTTGTTTTTGAAAATGTGAACAAAATCTCCGTTCTTTTTTTCTAATCAATATTTTTTCAATAAGAGAGATTGATTGGAAATATAAAAAACAAACCTTGATCGGCACCAATATCTCCTTTATAGCTCTATTGAATTAAGTCGGAAGTAAGTAAAATTAAAATGGTACGTCAAAAACTTTAAACAATATATAAGTGATGTAAACGATGTTATTTGGGTACAAAAATGATTTTTCTTTCGAGGAAAATGCATATTGTTTAATTTGATACGAGTTTTAATTTGATATATTATAATATTCGTTTCGATTCATCAGTCAAAATTTATCTCTCTTGAAAGTTGTAACTCATATTTACATAATGTGTTTTCGATTTTGAAAATGTGAACCTAATTCATTTTCTTTTTCTCTTCTCTATTTTTTTCAATAAGATAGATTGATTGAAAATATAAATAAACAAACCTAGGTCAGCACCAATATCTCCTTTATAGCTCTATTGAATTAAACCGGAAGTAAGTAAAATGAAAATGGTGCGTCAAAAACTTTAAACAGTAAATAAGTGAGGTAAACGATGTTATTTGGGTACAAAAATGATTCTCCTTTCTAGGAAAATGCATATTGTTTAATTTGATATGAGCTTTAAATTGATATATTATAATATTCGTTTCGATACCCCAGTCAAAAGTTACCTCCGTTGAAAGTTGTAACTCATATTTACCAAATGTGTTTTTGATTTGGAAAATTTCAACAACATTCCCCTTCTTTTTCTCTTCTCTATTTTTTTTGGAATAATAGAGATTGATTGAAAATATAAATAAAGAAAACCCAAGGTCGGCACCAATATCTAATTTATAGCTCTCTTGAATTAAACCGGAAGTAAGTAAAATGAAAATGGTACGTCAAAATATTTAAACACTAAATAAGTGATGTAAACGATGTTATTTGGGTACATAAACGCTTTTCTTCTTGCGATACCAATGCATATTGTGTAATTTGATACAAGCTTCCATTTAATAAATTATAATATTAGTTACGATACCCGAGTAAAACGTTATCTCCGTTGAAAGTTGTTACTCTTTTTTACCAAATGTTTTTTTTGTTTTTGAAAATGTGAACAAAATCTCCGTTCTTTTTTTCTAATCAATATTTTTTCAATAAGAGAGATTGATTGGAAATATAAAAAACAAACCTTGATCGGCACCAATATCTCCTTTATAGCTCTATTGAATTAAGTCGGAAGTAAGTAAAATTAAAATGGTACGTCAAAAACTTTAAACAATATATAAGTGATGTAAACGATGTTATTTGGGTACAAAAATGATTTTTCTTTCGAGGAAAATGCATATTGTTTAATTTGATACGAGTTTTAATTTGATATATTATAATATTCGTTTCGATTCATCAGTCAAAATTTATCTCTCTTGAAAGTTGTAACTCATATTTACATAATGTGTTTTCGATTTTGAAAATGTGAACCTAATTCATTTTCTTTTTCTCTTCTCTATTTTTTTCAATAAGATAGATTGATTGAAAATATAAATAAACAAACCTAGGTCAGCACCAATATCTCCTTTATAGCTCTATTGAATTAAACCGGAAGTATGTAAAATGAAAATGTTGCGTCAAAAACTTTAAACAGTAAATAAGTGAGGTAAACGATGTTATTTGGGTACAAAAATGATTCTCCTTTCTAGGAAAATGCATATTGTTTAATTTGATATGAGCTTTAAATTGATATATTATAATATTCGTTTCGATACCCCAGTCAAAAGTTACCTCCGTTGAAAGTTGTAACTCATATTTACCAAATGTGTTTTTGATTTTGAAAATTTCAACAACATTCCCCTTCTTTTTCTCTTCTCTATTTTTTTTTGGAATAATAGAGATTGATTGAAAATATAAATAAAGAAAACCCAAGGTCGGCACCAATATCTAATTTATAGCTCTCTTGAATTAAACCGGAAGTAAGTAAAATGAAAATGGTACGTCAAAATATTTAAACACTAAATAAGTGATGTAAACGATGTTATTTGGGTACATAAACGCTTTTCTTCTTGCTATACCAATGCATATTGTGTAATTTGATACAAGCTTCCATTTAATAAATTATAATATTCGTTACGATACCCGAGTAAAACGTTATCTCCGTTGAAAGTTGTTACTCTTTTTTACCAAATGTTTTTTTTGTTTTTGAAAATGTGAACAAAATCTCCGTTCTTTTTTTCTAATCAATATTTTTTCAATAAGAGAGATTGATTGGAAATATAAAAAACAAACCTTGATCGGCACCAATATCTCCTTTATAGCTCTATTGAATTAAGTCGGAAGTAAGTAAAATTAAAATGGTACGTCAAAAACTTTAAACAATATATAAGTGATGTAAACGATGTTATTTGGGTACAAAAATGATTTTTCTTTCGAGGAAAATGCATATTGTTTAATTTGATACGAGTTTTAATTTGATATATTATAATATTCGTTTCGATTCATCAGTCAAAATTTATCTCTCTTGAAAGTTGTAACTCATATTTACATAATGTGTTTTCGATTTTGAAAATGTGAACCTAATTCATTTTCTTTTTCTCTTCTCTATTTTTTTCAATAAGATAGATTGATTGAAAATATAAATAAACAAACCTAGGTCAGCACCAATATCTCCTTTATAGCTCTATTGAATTAAACCGGAAGTATGTAAAATGAAAATGGTGCGTCAAAAACTTTAAACAGTAAATAAGTGAGGTAAACGATGTTATTTGGGTACAAAAATGATTCTCCTTTCTAGGAAAATGCATATTGTTTAATTTGATATGAGCTTTAAATTGATATATTATAATATTCGTTTCGATACCCCAGTCAAAAGTTACCTCCGTTGAAAGTTGTAACTCATATTTACCAAATGTGTTTTTGATTTTGAAAATTTCAACAACATTCCCCTTCTTTTTCTCTTCTCTATTTTTTTTTGGAATAATAGAGATTGATTGAAAATATAAATAAAGAAAACCCAAGGTCGGCACCAATATCTAATTTATAGCTCTCTTGAATTAAACCGGAAGTAAGTAAAATGAAAATGGTACGTCAAAATATTTAAACACTAAATAAGTGATGTAAACGATGTTATTTGGGTACATAAACGCTTTTCTTCTTGCTATACCAATGCATATTGTGTAATTTGATACAAGCTTCCATTTAATAAATTATAATATTCGTTACGATACCCGAGTAAAACGTTATCTCCGTTGAAAGTTGTTACTCTTTTTTACCAAATGTTTTTTTTGTTTTTGAAAATTTGAACAAAATCTCCGTTCTTTTTTTCTAATCAATATTTTTTCAATAAGAGAGATTGATTGGAAATATAAAAAACAAACCTTGATCGGCACCAATATCTCCTTTATAGCTCTATTGAATTAAGTCGGAAGTAAGTAAAATTAAAATGGTACGTCAAAAACTTTAAACAATATATAAGTGATGTAAACGATGTTATTTGGGTACAAAAATGATTTTTCTTTCGAGGAAAATGCATATTGTTTAATTTGATACGAGTTTTAATTTGATATATTATAATATTCGTTTCGATTCATCAGTCAAAATTTATCTCTCTTGAAAGTTGTAACTCATATTTACATAATGTGTTTTCGATTTTGAAAATGTGAACCTAATTCATTTTCTTTTTCCCTTCTCTATTTTTTTCAATAAGATAGATTGATTGAAAATATAAATAAACAAACCTAGGTCAGCACCAATATCTCCTTTATAGCTCTATTGAATTAAACCGGAAGTATGTAAAATGAAAATGTTGCGTCAAAAACTTTAAACAGTAAATAAGTGAGGTAAACGATGTTATTTGGGTACAAAAATGATTCTCCTTTCTAGGAAAATGCATATTGTTTAATTTGATATGAGCTTTAAATTGATATATTATAATATTCGTTTCGATACCCCAGTCAAAAGTTACCTCCGTTGAAAGTTGTAACTCATATTTACCAAATGTGTTTTTGATTTCGAAAATTTCAACAACATTCCCCTTCTTTTTCTCTTCTCTATTTTTTTTTTGGAATAATAGAGATTGATTGAAAATATAAATAAAGAAAACCCAAGGTCGGCACCAATATCTAATTTATAGCTCTCTTGAATTAAACCGGAAGTAAGTAAAATGAAAATGGTACGTCAAAATATTTAAACACTAAATAAGTGATGTAAACGATGTTATTTGGGTACATAAACGCTTTTCTTCTTGCGATACCAATGCATATTGTGTAATTTGATACAAGCTTCCATTTAATAAATTATAATATTCGTTACGATACCCGAGTAAAACGTTATCTTCGTTGAAAGTTGTTACTCTTTTTTACCAAATGTTTTTTTTGTTTTTGAAAATGTGAACAAAATCTCCGTTCTTTTTTTCTAATCAATATTTTTTCAATAAGAGAGATTGATTGGAAATATAAAAAACACACCTTGATCGGCACCAATATCTCCTTTATAGCTCTATTGAATTAAGTCGGAAGTAAGTAAAATTAAAATGGTACGTCAAAAACTTTAAACAATATATAAGTGATGTAAACGATGTTATTTGGGTACAAAAATGATTTTTCTTTCGAGGAAAATGCATATTGTTTAATTTGATACGAGTTTTAATTTGATATATTATAATATTCGTTTCGATTCATCAGTCAAAATTTATCTCTCTTGAAAGTTGTAACTCATATTTACATAATGTGTTTTCGATTTTGAAAATGTGAACCTAATTCATTTTCTTTTTCTCTTCTCTATTTTTTTCAATAAGATAGATTGATTGAAAATATAAATAAACAAACCTAGGTCAGCACCAATATCTCCTTTATAGCTCTATTGAATTAAACCGGAAGTATGTAAAATGAAAATGTTGCGTCAAAAACTTTAAACAGTAAATAAGTGATGTAAACGATGTTATTTGTGTACAAAAATGATTTTTCTTTCGAGGAAAATGCATATTGTTTAATTTGATACGAGCTTTAATTTGATATAATATAATATTTGTTTCGATACCCCAGTCAAAAGTTATCTCTATTGAAAGTTGTTACTCATATTTACCAAATGTGTTTTTGAATTTTCTTTTTCTCCTCCCTACTTTTTTCAATAAGAGAGATTGATTGAAAATATAAATAAACAAACCTAGGTTGGCACCAATATCTCCTTTATAGCTCTATTGAATTAAACCTGAAGTAAGTAAAATGAAAATGCTGCGTCAAAAACTTTAAACACGAAATAAATGATGTAAACAATGTTATTTGGGTAAAAAACGATTTTTTTCTTGCGTGACCAATGCATATTGTGTAATTTGATATGAGCTTCCATTTAATAAATTATAATATTCGTTTCGATACCCGTGTAAAAAGTTATCTCCTTTGAAAGTTTTTACACTTATTTACCAAATGTTTTTTTGTTTTTGAAAATGTGAACAACATCTCCGTTCTTTTTTTCTACTCAATATTTTTTCAATAAGAAAGATTGATTGAAAATATAAATAAAGAAAACCCTAGGTCGGCACCAATATCTCCTTTATAGCTCTCTTGAATTAAACCGGAAGTAAGTAAAATGAAAATGGTGCGTCAAAACCTTTAAACACAAAATAAGTGATGTAAGCGATATTATTTGGGTACAAAAATGATTTTCTTCTTGCGATACCAATGCATATTGTGTAATTTGATACGAGCATCCATTTAATAAATTATAATATTCATTTCGATACCCGAGTAAAAATTTATCTCCGTTGAAAGTTGTTACTCTGGTTTACCAAATGTTTTTTTGTTTTTGAAAATGTGACCAAAATCTCCGTTCTTTTTTTTCTACTCAATATTTTTTCAATAAGAGAGATTGATTGAAAATATAAATAAACAAACCTTTATCGGCACCAATATCTCCTTTATAGCTCTATTGAATTGAACCGGAAGTAAGTAAAATGAAAATGGTGCGTCAAAAACTTTAAACAGTAAATAAGTGAGGTAAACGATGTTATTTGGGTACAAAACTGATTCTCCTTTCTAGGAAAATGCATATTGTTTAATTTGATATGAGCTTTAAATTGGTATATTATAATATTCGTTTCGATACCCGAGTCAAAAGTTACCTCCGTTGAAAGTTGTAACTCATATTTACCAAATGTGTTTTTGATTTTGAAAATTTCAACAACATTCCCCTTCTTTTTCTCTTCTCTATTTTTTTTTGGAATAATAGAGATTGATTGAAAATATAAATAAAGAAAACCCTAGGTCGGCACCAATATCTCCTTTATACCACTCTTGAATTAAACCGAAAGTAAGTAAAATGAAAATGGTACGTCAAAATATTTAAACACTAAATAAGTGATGTAAACGATGTTATTTGGGTACATAAACGATTTTCTTCTTGCGATACCAATGCATATTGTGTAATTTGATACGAGCATCCATTTAATAAATTATAATATTCGTTTCGATACCCGAGTAAAAATTTATCTCCGTTGAAAGTTGTTACTCTTTTTTACCAAATGTTTTTTTGTTTTTGAAAATGTGAACAAAATCTCCGTTCTTTTTTTTCTACTCAATATTTTTTCAATAAGAGAGATTGATTGAAAATATAAATAAACAAACCTTTATCGGCACCAATATCTCCTTTATAGCTCTATGGAATTGAACCGGAAGTAAGTAAAATGAAAATGGTGCGTCAAAAACATTAAACAGTAAATAAGTGAGGTAAACGATGTTATTTGGGTACAAAAATGATTCTCCTTTCTAGGAAAATGCAATTGTTTAATTTGATATGAGCTTTAAATTGATATATTATAATATTCGTTTCGATACCCCAGTCAAAAGTTATCTCAGTGGAAAGTGGTTACTCTTTTTTACCCAATGTTTTTTTGTTTTTGAAAATGTGAACAAAATCTCCGTTCTTTTTTTCTACTCAATATTTTTTCAATAAGAGAGATTGATTGAAAATATAAATAAAAAAAACCCTAGGTCAGCACCAATATCTCCTTTATAGCACTCTTGAATTAAACCGGAAGTAAGTAAAATGAAAATGGTGCTTCAAAACCTTTAAACACTAAATAAGTGATGTAAACGATGTTATTTGGGTACAAAAACGATTTTTTTCTTGCGAGACCAATGCATGTTGTGTCATTTGATACGAGCTTCCATTTAATAAATTATAATATTCGTTTGGATACCCGAGTAAAAAGTTATCTACGTGGAAAGTGGTTACTCTTTTTTACCCAATGTTTTTTTGTTTTTGAAAATGTGAACAAAATCTCCGTTCTTTTTTTCTACTCAATATTTTTTCAATAAGAGAGATTGATTGAAAATATAAATAAACAAACCTTGATCGGCACCAATATCTCCTTTATAGCTCTATTGAATTAAACCGGAAGTAAGTAAAATGAAAATGGTGCGTCAAAAACTTTAAACAGTAAATAAGTGAGGTAAACGATGTTATTTGGGTACAAAAATGATTCTCCTTTCTAGGAAAATGCATATTGTTTAATTTGATATGAGCTTTCAATTGATATATTATAATATTCGTTTCGATACCCCAGTCAAAAGTTACCTCCGTTGAAAGTTGTAACTCATATTTACCAAATGTGTTTTTGATTTTGAAAATTTCAACAACATTCCCCTTCTTTTTCTCTTCTCTATTTTTTTTGGAATAATAGAGATTGATTGAAAAAATAAATAAAGAAAAACCTAGGTCGGCACCAATATCTCCTTTATAGCACTCTTGAATTAAACCGGAAGTAAGTAAAATGAAAATGGTGCGTCAAAATCTTTAAACACTAAATAAGTGATGTAAACGATGTTATTTGGGTACAAAAATGATTTTTTTCTTGCGAGACCAATGCATATTGTGTAATTTGATACGAGCTTCCATTTAATAAATTATAATATTCGTTTCGATACCCGTGTAAAAAGTTATCTCCTTTGAAAGTTTTTACACTTATTTACCAAATGTTTTTTTGTTTTTGAAAATGTGAACAACATCTCCGTTCTTTTTTTCTACTCAATATTTTTTCAATAAGAAAGATTGATTGAAAATATAAATAAAGAAAACCCTAGGTCGGCACCAATATCTCCTTTATAGCTCTCTTGAATTAAACCGGAAGTAAGTAAAATGAAAATGGTGCGTCAAAATCTTTAAACACAAAATAAGTGATGTAAGCGATGTTATTTGGGTACAAAAATGATTTTCTTCTTGCGATAGCAATGCATATTGTGTAATTTGATACGAGCATCCATTTAATAAATTATAATATTCGTTTCGATACCCGAGTAAAAATTTATCTCCGTTGAAAGTTGTTACTCTTTTTTACCAAATGTTTTTTTGTTTTTGAAAATGTGAACAAAATCTCCGTTCTTTTTTTTCTACTCAATATTTTTTCAATAAGAGAGATTGATTGAAAATATAAATAAACAAACCTTTATCGGCACCAATATCTCCTTTATAGCTCTATTGAATTGAACCGGAAGTAAGTAAAATGAAAATGGTGCGTCAAAAACTTTAAACAGTAAATAAGTGAGGTAAACGATGTTATTTGGGTACAAAAATGATTCTCCTTTGTAGGAAAATGCATATTGTTTAATTTGATATGAGCTTTAAATTGATATATTATAATATTCGTTTCGATACCCCAGTCAAAAGTGACCTCCGTTGAAAGTTGTAACTCATATTTACCAAATGTGTTTTTGATTTTGAAAATTTGAACAACATTCCCCTTCTTTTTCTCTTCTCTATTTTTTTTTGGAATAATAGAGATTGATTGAAAATATAAATAAAGAAAACCCTAGGTCGGCACCAATATCTCCTTTATACCACTCTTGAATTAAACCGAAAGTAAGTAAAATGAAAATGGTACGTCAAAATATTTAAACACTAAATAAGTGATGTAAACGATGTTATTTGGGTACATAAACGATTTTCTTCTTGCGAGACCAATGCATATTGTGTAATTTGATACGAGCTTCCATTTAATAAATTATAATATTCGTTTCGATACCCGAGTAAAAAGTTATCTCCGTTGAAAGTTGTTACTCTTTTTTACCAAATGTTTTTTTTGTTTTTGAAAATGTGAACAAAATCTCCGTTCTTTTTTTCTACTCAATATTTTTTCAATAAGAGAGATTGATTGAAAATATAAAAAACAAACCTTGATCGGCACCAATATCTCCTTTATATCTCTATTGCATTAAGCCGGAAGTAAGTAAAATGAAAATGGTACGTCAAAACCTTTAAAAACTAAATAAGTGATGTAAACGATGTTATTTGGGTACAAAAATGATTTTTTTCTTGCGAGACCAATGCATATTGTGTAATTTAATATGAGCTTCCATTTAATAAATTATAATATTCGTTTCGATACCCGAGTAAAAAGTTATCTCCGTTGAAAGTTGTTACTCTTTTTTACCAAATGTTTTTTTTTTTAAATGTGAACAAAATCTCCGTTCTTTTTTTCTACTCAATATTTTTTCAATAAGAGAGATTGATTAAAAATATAAATAAACAAACCATGATCGGCACCAATATCTCCTTTATAGCTCTATTGAATTGAAACAGAAGTAAGTAAAATGAAAATGGTGCGTCAAAAACTTTAAACAGTAAATAAGTGAGGTAAACGATGTTATTTGGGTACAAAAATGATTTTCCTTTCTAGGAAAATGTATATTGTTTAATTTGATATGAGCTTTAATTTGATATATTATAATATTCGTTTCGATACCCCAGTCAAAAGTTACCTCCGTTGAAAGTTGTAACTCATATTTACCAAATGTGTTTTTGATTTTGAAAATTTCAACAACATTCTTTTTCTCTTCTCTATTTTTTTTTTGGAATAATAGAGATTGATTGAAAATATAAATAAAGAAAACCCTAGGCCGGCACCAATATCTCCTTTATAGCACTCTTGAATTAAACCGGAAGTAAGTAAAATGAAAATGGTGCGTCAAAATCTTTAAACACTAAATAAGTGATGTAAACGATGTTATTTGGGTACAAAAATGATTTTTTTCTTGCGAGACCAATGCATATTGTGTAATTTGATACGAGCTTCCATTTAATAAATTATAATATTCGTTTCGATACCCGAGTAAAAGTTATCTCCGTTGAAAGTTGTTACTCTTTTTTACCAAATGTTTTTTTTGTTTTTGAAAATGTGTACAAAATC
This sequence comes from Hippophae tibetana, assembly GCA_037013495.1. Lineage (NCBI taxonomy): Eukaryota > Viridiplantae > Streptophyta > Magnoliopsida > Rosales > Elaeagnaceae > Hippophae > Hippophae tibetana. The sequence continues at coordinate 5,653,335 of CM072808.1, read as the reverse complement.
TCCGTTCTTTTTTTCTACTCAATATTTTTTCAATAAGAGAGATTGATTGAAAATATAAATAAACAAACCATGATCGGCACCAATATCTCCTTTATAGTTTTATTGAATTGAACCGGAAGTAAGTAAAATGAAAAGAATGCGTCAAAAACTTTAAACAGTAAATAAGTGATGTAAACAATGTTATTTTGGTACAAAAATGATTTTCCCATCGAGGAAAATGCATATTGTTTAATTTGATACGAGCTTTAATTTGATATATTATAATATTCGTTTCGATACCTCAGTCAAAAATTATCTCCGTTGAAAGTTGTAACTCATATTTACCAAATGTGTTTTTGATTTTGAAAATTTCAACAACATTCCCCTTCTTTTTCTCTTCTCTATTTTTTTTGGAATAATAGAGATTGATTGAAAATATAAATAAAGAAAACCCAAGGTCCACACCAATATCTCATTTATAGCTCTCTTGAATTAAACCGGAAGTAAGTAAAATGAAAATGGTACGTCAAAATATTTAAACACTAAATAAGTGATGTAAACGATGTTATTTGGGTACATAAACGATTTTCTTCTTGCGATACCAATGCATATTGTGTAATTTGATACGAGCATCCATTTAATAAATTATAACATTCGTTTCGATACCCGAGTAAAAATTTATCTCCGTTGAAAGTTATTACTCTTGTTTACCAAATGTTTTTTTGTTTTTGAAAATGTGAACAAAATCTCCGTTCTTTTTTTTCTACTCAATATTTTTTCAATAAGAGAGATTGATTGAAAATATAAATAAACAAACCTTTATCGGCACCAATATCTCCTTTATAGCTCTATTGAATTGAACCGGAAGTAAGTAAAATGAAAATGGTGCGTCAAAAACTTTAAACAGTAAATAAGTGAGGTAAAAGATGTTATTTGGGTACAAAAATGATTCTCCTTTCTAGGAAAATGAATATTGTTTAATTTTATATGAGCTTTAAATTGATATATTATAATATTCGTTTCGATACCCCAGTCAAAAGTTACCTCCGTTGAAAGTTGTAACTCATATTTACCAAATGTGTTTTTGATTTTGAAAATTTCAACAACATTCCCCTTCTTTTTCTCTTCTCTATTTTTTTTTTTGGAATAATAGAGATTGATTGAAGATATAAATAAAGAAAACCCTAGGTCGGCACCAATATCTCCTTTATAGCACTCTTGAATTAAACCGAAAGTAAGTAAAATGAAAATGTTACGTCATAATATTTAAACACTAAATAAGTGATGTAAACGATGTTATTTGGGTACATAAACGATTTTCTTCTTGTGATACCAATGCATATTGTGTAATTTGATACGAGCATCCATTTAATAAATTATAATATTCGTTTCGATACCCGAGTAAAAATTTATCTCCGTTGAAAGTTGTTACTCTTTTTTACCAAATGTTTTTTTGTTTTTGAAAATGTGAACAAAATCTCCTTTCTTTTTTTTCTACTCAATATTTTTTCAATAAGAGAGATTGATTGAAAATATAAATAAACAAACCTTTATCGTCACCAATATCTCCTTTATAGCTCTATTGAATTGAACCGGAAGTAAGTAAAATGAAAATGGTGCGTCAAAAAATTTAAAGAGTAAATAAGTGAGGTAGACGATGTTATTTGGGTACAAAAATGATTCTCCTTTCTAGGAAAATGCATATTGTTTAATTTGATATGAGCTTTAAATTGATATATTATAATATTCGTTTCGATACCACAGTCAAAAGTTACCTCCGTTGAAAGTTGTAACTCATATTTACCAAATGTGTTTTTGATTTTGAAAATTTCAACAACATTCCCCTTCTTTTTCTCTTCTCTATTTTTTTTTGGAATAATAGAGATTGATTGAAAATATAAATAAAGAAAACCCTAGGTCGGCACCAATATCTCCTTTATAGCACTCTTGAATTAAACCGGAAGTAAGTAAAATGAAAATGGTGCGTCAAAATCTTTAAACACTAAATAAGTGATGTAAAGGATGTTATTTGGGTACAAAAATGATTTATTTCTTGCGAGACCAATGCATATTGTGTAATTTGATACGAGCTTCCATTTAATAAATTATAATATTCGTTTCGATACCCGAGTAAAAAGTTATCTCCGTTGAAAGTTGTTACTCTTTTTTACCAAATGTTTTTTTTGTTTTTGAAAATGTGAACAAAATCTCCGTTCTTTTTTTCTACTCAATATTTTTTCAATAAGAGAGATTGATTGAAAATATAAAAAACAAACCTTGATCGGCACCAATATCTCCTTTATAGCTCTATTGAATTAAGCCGGAAGTAAGTAAAATGAAAATGGTACGTCAAAAACTTTAAACAGTAAATAAGTGATGTAAACGATGTTATTTGGGTAAAAAATGATTTTCCTTTCGAGGAAAATGCATATTGTTTAATTTGATACGAGTTTTAATTTGATATATTATAATATTCGTTTCGATTCATCAGTCAAAATTTATCTCTGTTGAAAGTTGTATCTCATATTTACCAAATGTGTTTAAGATTTTGAAAATGTGAACCTAATTCATTTTCTTTTTCTCTTCTCTATTTTTTTCAATAAGAGAGATTGATTGAAAATATAAATAAACAAACCTAGGTCAGCACCAATATCTCCTTTATAGCTCTATTGAATTAAACCGGAAGTAAGTAAAATGAAAATGTTGCGTCAAAAACTTTAAATAGTAAATAAGTGATGTAAACGATGTTATTTGTGTACAAAAATGATTTTTCTTTCGAGGAAAATGAATATTGTTTAATTTGATACGAGCTTTAATTTGATATATTATAATATTTGTTTCGATACCCCAGTCAAAAGTTATCTCTATTGAAAGTTGTTACTCATATTTACCAATTGTGTTTTTGAATTTTCTTTTTCTCCTCCCTACTTTTTTCAATAAGAGAGATTGATTGAAAATATAAATAAACAAACCTAGGTTGGCACCAATATCTCCTTTATAGCTCTATTGAATTAAACCTGAAGTAAGTAAAATGAAAATGCTGCGTCAAAATCTTTAAACACGAAATAAATGATGTAAACAATGTTATTTGGGTACAAAAACGATTTTTTTCTTGCGTCACCAATGCATATTGTGTAATTTGATATGAGCTTCCATTTAATAAATTATAATATTCGTTTCGATACCCGTGTAAAAAGTTATCTCCTTTGAAAGTTGTTACTCTTTTTTACCAAATGTTTTTTTTGTTTTTGAAAATGTGAACAAAATCTCCGTTCTTTTTTTCTACTCAATATTTTTTGAATAAGAGATCTTGATTGAAAATATAAATAAACAAACCTTTATCGGCACCAATATCTCCTTTATAGCTCTATTGAATTAAGCCGGAAGTAATTAAAATGAAAATGGTACGTCAAAAACTTTAAATAGTAAATAAGTGATGTAAACGATGTTATTTGGGTACAAAAATGATTTTTCTTTCGAGGAAAATGCATATTGTTTAATTTGATACGAGTTTTAATTTGATATATTATAATATTCGTTTCGATTCATCAGTCAAAATTTATCTCTGTTGAAAGTTGTAACTCATATTTACCAAATGTGTTTTCGATTTTGAAAATGTGAACCTAATTCATTTTCTTTTTCTCTTCTCTATTTTTTTCAATAAGAGAGATTGATTGAAAATATAAAAAAAACCTTGATCAGCACCAATATCTCCTTTATAGCTCTATTGAATTAAACCGGAAGTAAGTAAAATGAAAATGGTGCATCAAAAAATTTAAACAGTAAATAAGTGATGTAAACGATGTTATTTGGGTACAAAAATGATTTTCCTTTCGAGGAAAATGCATATTGTTTAATTTGTTACGAGCTTTAATTTGATATATTATAATAATCGTTTCGATACCTCAGTCAAAATTTATCTCCGTTGAAAGTTGAAACTCATATTTAACAAATGTGTTTTCTATTTTGAAAATGTGAACCACATTCATTTTCTTTTTCTCTTCTCTATTTTTTTCAATAAGAGAGATTGATTAAAAATACAAATAAAAAAAACTAGGTCGGCATCAATATCTCCTTTATAGCTCTATTGAATTAAACCGGAAGTAAGTAAAATGAAAATGTTGCATCAAAAACTTTAAATAGTAAATAAGTGATGTAAACGATGTTATTTGGGTACAAAAATGATTTTTCTTTCGAGGAAAATGTATATTGTTTAATTTGATACGAGCTTTAATTTGAGATATTATAATATTCGTTTCGATACCCCTTTCAAAAGTTATCTCTGTTGAAAGTTGTAACTCATATTTACCAAATGTGATTTGGACTTTTAAAATGTGAACAACATTCATTTTCTTTTTCTCCTCCCTATTTTTTTCAATAAGAGAGATTGATTGAAAATATAAATAAACAAACCTAGGTCGGCACCAATATCTCCTTTATAGCTCGATTGAATTAAACCTGAAGTAAGTAAAATGAAAATGCTGCGTCAAAAACGACTTTTTTCTGGCGAGACCAATGCATATGGTGTAATTTGATACGAGCTTCCATTTCATAAATTATAATATTCGTTTCGATACACGAGTAAAAATTTATCTCCGTTAAAAGTTGTTACTCTTATTTACCAAATGTTTTTTTGTTTTTTTTAAAATGTGAACAATATCTCCGTTTTTTTTTCTACTCAATATTTTTTCAATAAGGGAGATTGATTGAAAATATAAAAAAACAAACCTAGATCGGCACCAATATCTCCTTTATATGTCTATTGAATTAAACCGGACGTAAGTAAAATGAAAATGGTGCGTCAAAAACTTTAAATAGTAAATAAGTTATGTAAACGATGTTATTTGGGTAAAAAAAAATGATTTTCCTTTCGAGGAAAATGCATATTGTTTAATTTGATACGAGCTTTAATTTGATATGATATATTATAATATTCGTTTCGATACCCGAGTAAAAAGTTATCTACGTTGAAAGTTGTTATTCTTATTTACCAAATGTTTTTTTGTTTTTGAAAATTTGAACAACATCTCCGTTCTTTTTTTCTACACAATATTTTTTCAATAAGAGAGATTGATTGAAAATATAAAAAAACAAATCTAGATCGGCACCAATATCTCCTTTATAGCTCTATTTAATTAAACCGGAAATAAGTAAAATGAAAATGGTGCGTCAAAATCTTTAAACACTAAATAAGTGATGTAAACGATGCTATTTGGGTACAAAAACGATTTTTTTCTTGCGAGACCAATGCATATTTTCTAATTTGATACGAGCTTCCATTTAATAATTTATAATATTCGTTTCGATACCCGAGTAAAAATTTATCTCCGTTGAAATGTGTTACTCTTATTTACAAAATGTTTTTTTGTTTTTTAAAATGTGAACAACATCTCCGTTCTTTTTTTCTACTCAATATTTTTTCAATAAGAGAGATTGATTGAAAATATAAAAAAAAAACCTAAATCGGCACCAATATCTCTTTTATAGGTCTATTGAATTAAACCGGACGTAAGTAAAATGAAAATGGTGCGTCAAAAACTTTAAATAGTAAATAAGTGATGTAAACGATGTTATTTGGGTACAAAAATGATTTTCCTTTCGAAGAAAATGCATATTGTTTAATTTGATTCGAGCATTAATTTGATATATTATAATATTCGTTTCGATACCCCAGTCAAAAGTCATCTCCGTTGAAAGTTGTAACTCATATTTACCAAATGTGTTTTTGATTTTGAAAATGTGAACAACATTCATTTTCTTTTTTCTCTTCTCTATTTTTTTCAATAAGAGAGATTCATTGAAAATATAAATAAACAAACCTAGGTCGGCACCAATATCTCCTTTATAGCTCTATTGAATTAAACCTGAAGTAAGTAAAATGAAAATGCTGCGTCAAAAACTTTAAACACTAAATAAATGATGTAAACAATGTTATTTGGGTACAAAAACGACTTTTTTCTTGCAAGACCAATGCATATGGTGTAATTTGATACGAGCTTCCATTTCATAAATTATAATATTCGTTTCGATACACGAGTAAAAATTTATCTCCGTTAAAAGTTGTTACTCTTATTTACCAAATGTTTTTTTGTTTTTCAAAATGTGAACAACATCTCCGTTCTTTTTTTCTACTCAATATTTTTTCAATAAAAGAGATTCATTGAAAATATAAAAAACCAAACCTAGATCGGCACCAATATCTCCTTTATAGCTCTATTGAATTAAACCGGAAGTAAGTAAAATGAAAATGGTGCGTCAAAAACTTTAAACAGTAAATAAGTGATGTAAACGATGTTATTTATTTACAAAAATGATTTTCCTTTCGAGGAAAATGCATATTTTTTAATTTGATACGAGCATTAATTTGATATATTATAATATTCGTTTCGATACCCCAGTCAAAAGTTCTCTCCGTTGAAAGTTGTAACTCATATTTACCAAATGTGTTTTTCATTTTGAAAATTTGAACAACATTCCCCTTCTTTTTCTCTTCTCTATTTTTTTTGAATAATAGAGATTGATTGAAAATATAAATAAAGAAAACCCAAGGTCGGCACCAATATCTCCTTTATAGCTCTCTTGAATTAAACCGGAAGTAAGTAAAATGAAAATGGTGCGTCAAAATATTTAAACACTAAATAAGTGATGTAAACGATGTTATTTGGGTACAATAACGATATTTTTCTTGCGATACCAATGCATATTGTGTTATTTGATACGAGCTTCCATTTAATAAATTATAATATTCGTTTCGATACCCGACTAAAAATTTATCTCCGTTGAAAGTAGTTACTCTTATTTACAAAATGTTTTTTTATTTTTGAAAATTTGAACAAAATCTCCGTTCTTTTTTTCTACTCAATATTTTTTCAATAAGAGAGATTGATTGAAAATATAAATAAAAAAACTATGATCGGCACCAATATCTCCTTTATAGCTCTATTGAATTAAACCGGAAGTAAGTAAAATGAAAATGGTGCGTCAAAAACTTTAAACAGTAAATAAGTGATGTAAACGATGTTATTTGGGTACAAAAATGATTTTCCTTTCGAGGAAAATGCATATTGTTTAATTTGATTCGAGCATTAATTTGATATATTATAATATTCGTTTCGATACCCCAGTCAAAAGTCATCTCCGTTGAAAGTTGTAACTCATATTTACCAAATGTGTTTTTGATTTTGAAATTGTGAACAACATTCATTTTCTTTTTTCTCTTCTCTATTTTTTTCAATAAGAGAGATTCATTGAAAATATAAATAAACAAACCTAGGTCGACACCAATATCTCCTTTATAGCTCTATTGAATTAAACCTGAAGTAAGTAAAATGAAAATGCTGCGTAAAAAACTTTAAACACTAAATAAATGATGTAAACAATGTTATTTGGGTACAAAAACGACTTTTTTCTTGCAAGACCAATGCATATTGTGTAATTTGATACGAGCTTCCATTTCATAAATTATAATATTCGTTTCGATACACGAGTAAAAATTTATCTCCGTTAAAAGTTGTTACTCTTATTTACCAAATGTTTTTTTGTTTTTCAAAATGTGAACAACATCTCCGTTTTTTTTTCTACTCAATATTTTTTCAATAAAAGAGATTCATTGAAAATATAAAAAAACAAACCTAGATCGGCACCAATATCTCCTTTATAGCTCTATTGAATTAAACCGGAAGTAAGTAAAATGAAAATGGTGCGTCAAAAACTTTAAACAGTAAATAAGTGATGTAAACGATGTTATTTATTTACAAAAATGATTTTCCTTTCGAGGAAAATGCATATTTTTTAATTTGATACGAGCATTAATTTGATATATTATAATATTCGTTTCGATACCCCAGTCAAAAGTTATCTCCGTTGAAAGTTGTAACTCATATTTACCAAATGTGTTTTTCATTTTGAAAATTTGAACAACATTCCCCTTCTTTTTCTCTTCTCTATTTTCTTTGAATAATAGAGATTGATTGAAAATATAAATAAAGAAAACCCAAGGTCGGCACCAATATCTCCTTTATAGCTCTCTTGAATTAAACCGGAAGTAAGTAAAATGAAAATGGTGCGTCAAAATAATTAAACACTAAATAAGTGATGTAAACGATGTTATTTGGGTACAATAACGATATTTTTCTTGCGATACCAATGCATATTGTGTTATTTGATACGAGCTTCCATTTAATAAATTATAATATTCGTTTCGATACCCGACTAAAAATTTATCTCCGTTGAAAGTAGTTACTCTTATTTACAAAATGTTTTTTTATTTTTGAAAATTTGAACAAAATCTCCGTTCTTTTTTTCTACTCAATATTTTTTCAATAAGAGAGATTGATTGAAAATATAAATAAAAAAACTATGATCGGCACCAATATCTCCTTTATAGCTCTATTGAATTAAACCGGAAGTAAGTAAAATGAAAATGGTGCGTCAAAAACTTTAAACAGTAAATAAGTGATGTAAACGATGTTATTTGGGTACAAAAATGATTTTCCTTTCGAGGAAAATGCATATTGTTTAATTTGATTCGAGCATTAATTTGATATATTATAATATTCGTTTCGATACCCCAGTCAAAAGTCATCTCCGTTGAAAGTTGTAACTCATATTTACCAAATGTGTTTTTGATTTTGAAATTGTGAACAACATTCATTTTCTTTTTTCTCTTCTCTATTTTTTTCAATAAGAGAGATTCATTGAAAATATAAATAAACAAACCTAGGTCGGCACCAATATCTCCTTTATATCTCTATTGAATTAAACCTGAAGTAAGTAAAATGAAAATGCTGCGTAAAAAACTTTAAACACTAAATAAATGATGTAAACAATGTTATTTGGGTACAAAAACGACTTTTTTCTTGCAAGACCAATGCATATTGTGTAATTTGATACGAGCTTCCATTTCATAAATTATAATATTCGTTTCGATACACGAGTAAAAATTTATCTCCGTTAAAAGTTGTTACTCTTATTTACCAAATGTTTTTTTGTTTTTCAAAATGTGAACAACATCTCCGTTTTTTTTTTCTACTCAATATTTTTTCAATAAAAGAGATTCATTGAAAATATAAAAAAACAAACCTAGATCGGCACCAATATCTCCTTTATAGCTCTATTGAATTAAACCGGAAGTAAGTAAAATGAAAATGGTGCGTCAAAAACTTTAAACACTAAATAAGTGATGTAAACGATGTTATTTATTTACAAAAATGATTTTCCTTTCGAGGAAAATGCATATTTTTTAATTTGATACGAGCTTTAATTTGAAATATTATAATATTCGTTTCGATACCCCAGTCAAAAGTTACCTCCGTTGAAAGTTGTAACTCATATTTACCAAATGTGTTTTTGATTTTGAAAATTTGAACAACATTCCCCTTCTTTTTCTCTTCTCTATTTTTTTTTGAATAATAGAGATTGATTGAAAATATAAATAAAAAAAACCCAATGTCGGCACCAATATCTCCTTTATAGCTCTCTTGAATTAAACCGGAAGTAAGTAAAATGAAAATGGTGCGTCAAAATATTTAAACACTAAATAAGTGATGTAAACGATGTTATTTGGGTACAATAACGATTTTTTTCTTGCGATACCAATGCATATTGTGTTATTTGATACGAGCTTCCATTTAATAAATTATAATATTCGTTTCGATACGCGACTAAAAATTTATCTCCGTTGAAAGTTGTTACTCTTTTTTACCAAATGTTTTTTTATTTTTGAAAATTTGAGCAAAATCTCCGTTCTTTTTTTCTACTGAATATTTTTTCAATAAGAGAGATTGATTGAAAATATAAATAAAAAAACTATGATCGGCACCAATATCTCCTTTATAGCTCTATTGAATTAAACCGGAAGTAAGTAAAATGAAAATGGTGCGTCAAAAACTTTAAACAGTAAATAAGTGATGTAAACGATGTTATTTGTGTACAAAAATGATTTTCCTTTCGAGGAAAATGCATATTTTTTAATTTGATATGAGCTTTAATTTGAAATATTATAATATTCGTTTTGATACCCCAGTCAAAAGTTACCTCCGTTGAAAGTTGTAACTCATATTTACCAAATGTGTTTTTGATTTTGAAGATTTGAACAACATTCCCCTTCTTTTTCTCTTCTCTATTTTTTTTGGAATAATAGAGATTGATTGAAAATATAAATAAAGAAAACCCTAGGTCAGCACCAATATCTCCTTTATAGCTCTATTGAATTAAACCTGAACCAAGTAAAATGAAAATGCTGCGTTAAAAACTTTAAATACTAAATAAATGATGTAAACGACGTTATTTGGGTACAAAAAAGAATTTTTTCTTGCGTGACCAATGCATATTGTGTAATTTGATACGAGCATCCATTTAATAAATTATAAAATTCGTTTCGATACCTGAGTAAAACGTTATCTCCGTTGAAAGTTGTTACTCTTATTTACCAAATGTTTTTTTGTTTTTCAAAATGTGAACAACATCTCCGTTCTTTTTTTCTACTCAATATTTTTTCAATAAAAGAGATTGATTGAAAATATAAAAAAACAAACCTAGATCGGCACCAATATCTGCTTTATAGCTCTATTGAATTAAACCGGAAGTAAGTAAAATGAAAATGGTGCGTCAAAAACTTTAAACAGTAAATAAGTGATGTAAACGATGTTATATATTTACAAAAATGATTTTCCTTTCGAGGAAAATGCATATTGTTTAATTTGATACGAGCATTAATTTGATATATTATAATATTCGTTTCGATACCCCAGTCAAAAGTAATCTCCGTTGAAAGTTGTAACTCATATTTACCAAATGTGTTTTTGATTTTGAAAATTTGAACAACATTCCCCTTCTTTTTCTCTTCTCTATTTTTTTTTGAATAATAGAGATTGATTGAAAATATAAATAAAGAAAACCCAAGGTCGGCACCAATATGTGCTTTATAGCACTCTTGAATTAAACCGGAAGTAAGTAAAATGAAAATGGTGCGTCAAAATCTTTAAACACTAAATAAGTGATGTAAACGATGTTATTTGGGTACAAAAATGATTTTTTTCTTGCGAGACCAATGCATATTGTGTAATTTGATATGAGCTTCCATTTAATAAATTATAATATTCGTTTCGATACCCTAGTAAAAATTTATCTCCGTTGAAGGTTGTTACTCTTTTTTACCAAATGTTTTTTTGTTGTTGAAAATGTGAACAAAATCTCCGTTCTTTTTTTCTACTCAATATTTTTTCAATAAGAGAGATTGATTGAAAATATAAATAAACAAACCATGATCGGCACCAATATCTCCTTTATAGCTCTATTGAATTATACCGGAAGTAAGTAAAATGAAAATGGTGCGTCAAAAACTTTAAACTGTAAATAAGTGATGTAAACGATGTTATTTGTGTACAAAAATGATTTTACTTTCGAGGAAAATGCATATTGTTTAATTTGATAGGAGCTTTAATTTGAAATATTATAATATTCGTTTCGATACCCAGTCAAAAGTTACCTCCGTTGAAAGTTGTAACTCATATTTACCAAATGTGTTTTTGATTTTGAAAATATGAACAACATTCCCCTTCTTTTTCTCTTCTCTATTTTTTTTGGAATAATAGAGATTGATTGAAAATATAAATAAAAAAACCCTAGGTCAGCACCAATATCTCTTTTATAGCACTCTTGAATTAAACCGGAAGTAAGTAAAATGAAAATGGTGCTTCAAAACCTTTAAACACTAAATAAGTGATGTAAACGATGTTATTTGGGTACAAAAACGATTTTTTTCTTGCGAGACCAATGCATGTTGTGTCATTTGATACGAGCTTCCATTTAATAAATTATAATATTCATTTGGATACCCGAGTAAAAAGTTATCTCCGTGGAAAGTGGTTACTCTTTTTTACCCAATGTTTTTTTGTTTTTGAAAATGTGAACAAAATCTCCGTTCTTTTTTTTCTACTCAATATTTTTTCAATAAGAGAAATTGATTGAAAATATAAATAAACAAACCTTTATCGGCACCAATATCTCCTTTATAGCTCTATTGAATTGAACCGGAAGTAAGTAAAATGAAAATGGTGCGTCAAAAACTTTAAACAGCAAATAAGTGAGGTAAACGATGTTATTTGTTTACAAAAATGATTCTCCTATCGAGGATAATGCATATTGTTTAATTTGATACGAGCTTTAATTTGAAATATTATAATATTCGTTTCGATACCCCAGTCAAAAGTTATCTCAGTGGAAAGTGGTTACTCTTTTTTACCCAATGTTTTTTTGTTTTTGAAAATGTGAACAAAATCTCCGTTCTTTTTTTCTACTCAATATTTTTTCAATAAGAGAGATTGATTGAAAATATAAATAAAAAAAACCCTAGGTCAGCACCATTATCTCCTTTATAGCACTCTTGAATTAAACCGGAAGTAAGTAAAATGAAAATGGTGCTTCAAAACCTTTAAACACTAAATAAGTGATGTAAACGATGTTATTTGGGTACAAGAACGATTTTTTTCTTGCGAGACCAATGCATGTTGTGTCATTTGATACGAGCTTCCATTTAATAAATTATAATATTCGTTTGGATATCCGAGTAAAAAGTTATCTCCGTGGAAAGTGGTTACTCTTTTTTACCCAATGTTTTTTTGTTTTTGAAAATGTGAACAAAATCTCGGTTCTTTTTTTCTACTCAATATTTTTTCAATAAGGGAGATTGATTGAAAATATAAATAAACAAACCTTGATCGGCACCAATATCTCCTTTATAGCTCTATTGAATTAAACCGGAAGTAAGTAAAATGAAAATGGTGCGTCAAAAACTTTAAACAGTAAATAAGTGATGTAAACGATGTTATTTATTTACAAAAATGATTTTCCTTTCGAGGAAAATGCATATTTTTTAATTTGATACGAGCATTAATTTGATATATTATAATATTCGTTTCGATACCCCAGTCAAAAGTTATCTCCGTTGAAAGTTGTAACTCATATTTACCAAATGTGTTTTTGATTTTGAAAATTTGAACAACATTCCCCTTCTTTTTCTCTTCTCTATTTTTTTTTGAATAATAGAGATTGATTGAAAATATAAATAAAAAAAACCCAATGTCGGCACCAATATCTCCTTTATAGCTCTCTTGAATTAAACCGGAAGTAAGTAAAATGAAAATGGTGCGTCAAAATATTTAAACACTAAATAAGTGATGTAAACGATGTTATTTGGGTACAATAACGATTTTTTTCTTGCGATACCAATGCATATTGTGTTATTTGATACGAGCTTCCATTTAATAAATTATAATATTCGTTTCGATACGCGACTAAAAATTTATCTCCGTTGAAAGTTGTTACTCTTTTTTACCAAATGTTTTTTTATTTTTGAAAATTTGAACAAAATCTCCGTTCTTTTTTTCTACTGAATATTTTTTCAATAAGAGAGATTGATTGAAAATATAAATAAAAAAACTATGATCGGCACCAATATCTCCTTTATAGCTCTATTGAATTAAACCGGAAGTAAGTAAAATGAAAATGGTGCGTCAAAAACTTTAAACAGTAAATAAGTGATGTAAACGATGTTATTTGTGTACAAAAATGATTTTCCTTTCGAGGAAAATGCATATTTTTTAATTTGATATGAGCTTTAATTTGAAATATTATAATATTCGTTTTGATACCCCAGTCAAAAGTTACCTCCGTTGAAAGTTGTAACTCATATTTACCAAATGTGTTTTTGATTTTGAAGATTTGAACAACATTCCCCTTCTTTTTCTCTTCTCTATTTTTTTTGGAATAATAGAGATTGATTGAAAATATAAATAAAGAAAACCCTAGGTCAGCACCAATATCTCCTTTATAGCTCTATTGAATTAAACCTGAACCAAGTAAAATGAAAATGCTGCGTTAAAAACTTTAAATACTAAATAAATGATGTAAACGACGTTATTTGGGTACAAAAAAGAATTTTTTCTTGCGTGACCAATGCATATTGTGTAATTTGATACGAGCATCCATTTAATAAATTATAAAATTCGTTTCGATACCTGAGTAAAACGTTATCTCCGTTGAAAGTTGTTACTCTTATTTACCAAATGTTTTTTTGTTTTTCAAAATGTGAACAACATCTCCGTTCTTTTTTTCTACTCAATATTTTTTCAATAAAAGAGATTGATTGAAAATATAAAAAAACAAACCTAGATCGGCACCAATATCTGCTTTATAGCTCTATTGAATTAAACCGGAAGTAAGTAAAATGAAAACGGTGCGTCAAAAACTTTAAACAGTAAATAAGTGATGTAAACGATGTTATATATTTACAAAAATGATTTTCCTTTCGAGGAAAATGCATATTGTTTAATTTGATACGAGCATTAATTTGATATATTATAATATTCGTTTCGATACCCCAGTCAAAAGTAATCTCCGTTGAAAGTTGTAACTCATATTTACCAAATGTGTTTTTGATTTTGAAAATTTGAACAACATTCCCCTTCTTTTTCTCTTCTCTATTTTTTTTTGAATAATAGAGATTGATTGAAAATATAAATAAAGAAAACCCAAGGTCGGCCCAAATATGTGCTTTATAGCACTCTTGAATTAAACCGGAAGTAAGTAAAATGAAAATGGTGCGTCAAAATCTTTAAACACTAAATAAGTGATGTAAACGATGTTATTTGGGTACAAAAATGATTTTTTTCTTGCGAGACCAATGCATATTGTGTAATTTGATATGAGCTTCCATTTAATAAATTATAATATTCGTTTCGATACCCTAGTAAAAATTTATCTCCGTTGAAAGTTGTTACTCTTTTTTACCAAATGTTTTTTTGTTTTTGAAAATGTGAACAAAATCTCCGTTCTTTTTTTCTACTCAATATTTTTTCAATAAGAGAGATTGATTGAAAATATAAATAAACAAACCATGATCGGCACCAATATCTCCTTTATAGCTCTATTGAATTATACCGGAAGTAAGTAAAATGAAAATGGTGCGTCAAAAACTTTAAACTGTAAATAAGTGATGTAAACGATGTTATTTGTGTACAAAAATGATTTTACTTTCGAGGAAAATGCATATTGTTTAATTTGATAGGAGCTTTAATTTGAAATATTATAATATTCGTTTCGATACCCAGTCAAAAGTTACCTCCGTTGAAAGTTGTAACTCATATTTACCAAATGTGTTTTTGATTTTGAAAATATGAACAACATTCCCCTTCTTTTTCTCTTCTCTATTTTTTTTTGGAATAATAGAGATTGATTGAAAATATAAATAAAAAAACCCTAGGTCAGCACCAATATCTCTTTTATAGCACTCTTGAATTAAACCGGAAGTAAGTAAAATGAAAATGGTGCTTCAAAACCTTTAAACACTAAATAAGTGATGTAAACGATGTTATTTGGGTACAAAAACGATTTTTTTCTTGCGAGACCAATGCATGTTGTGTCATTTGATACGAGCTTCCATTTAATAAATTATAATATTCATTTGGATACCCGAGTAAAAAGTTATCTCCGTGGAAAGTGGTTACTCTTTTTTACCCAATGTTTTTTTGTTTTTGAAAATGTGAACAAAATCTCCGTTCTTTTTTTTCTACTCAATATTTTTTCAATAAGAGAGATTGATTGAAAATATAAATAAACAAACCTTTATCGGCACCAATATCTCCTTTATAGCTCTATTGAATTAAACCGGAAGTAAGTAAAATGAAAATGGTGCGTCAAAAACTTTAAACAGCAAATAAGTGAGGTAAACGATGTTATTTGTTTACAAAAATGATTCTCCTATCGAGGATAATGCATATTGTTTAATTTGATACGAGCTTTAATTTGAAATATTATAATATTCGTTTCGATACCCCAGTCAAAAGTTACCTCCGTTGAAAGTTGTAACTCATATTTACCAAATGTGTTTTTGATTTTGAAGATTTGAACAACATTCCCCTTCTTTTTCTCTTCTCTATTTTTTTTGGAATAATAGAGATTGATTGAAAATATAAATAAAAAAAACCCTAGGTCAGCACCATTATCTCCTTTATAGCACTCTTGAATTAAACCGGAAGTAAGTAAAATGAAAATGGTGCTTCAAAACCTTTAAACACTAAATAAGTGATGTAAACGATGTTATTTGGGTACAAGAACGATTTTTTTCTTGCGAGACCAATGCATGTTGTGTCATTTGATACGAGCTTCCATTTAATAAATTATAATATTCGTTTGGATATCCGAGTAAAAAGTTATCTCCGTGGAAAGTGGTTACTCTTTTTTACCCAATGTTTTTTTGTTTTTGAAAATGTGAACAAAATCTCCGTTCTTTTTTTCTACTCAATATTTTTTCAATAAGGGAGATTGATTGAAAATATAAATAAACAAACCTTGATCGGCACCAATATCTCCTTTATAGCTCTATTGAATTAAACCGGAAGTAAGTAAAATGAAAATGGTGCGTCAAAAACTTTAAACAGCAAATAAGTGATGTAAACGATGTTATTTCGGTACAAAAATGATTTTCCTATCGAGGAAAATGCATATTGTTTAATTTGATACGAGCTTTAATTTGATATATTATAATATTCGTTTCGATACCCCAGTCAAAAGTTATCTCCGTTGAAAGTTGTAACTCATATTTACCAAATATGTTTTTGATTTTGAAAATTTGAACAACATTCTCTTTCTTTTTCTCTTCTCAATTTTTTTTAAATAATAGCGATTGATTGAAAATATAAATAAAGAAAACCCAAGGTCGGCACCAATATCTCATTTATAGCTCTCTTGAATTAAACCGGAAGTAAGTAAAATGAAAATGGTGCGTCAAAATATTTAAACACTAAATAAGTGCTGTAAACGATGTTATTTGGGTAGAAAAACGATTTTTTTCTTGCGATACCAATGCATATTGTGTTATTGGATACGAGCTTCCATTTAATAAATTATAATATTCGTTTCGATACCCGAGTAAAAATTTATCTCCGTTGAAAGTTGTTACTCTTTTTTACCAAATGTTTTTTTGTTTTTGAAAATGTGAACAAAATCTCCGTTCTTTTTTTTCTACTCAATATTTTTTCAATAAGAGAGATTGATTGAAAATATAAATAAACAAACCTTTATCGGCACCAATATCTCCTTTATAGCTCTATGGAATTGAACCGGAAGTAAGTAAAATGAAAATGGTGCGTCAAAAACATTAAACAGTAAATAAGTGAGGTAAACGATGTTATTTGGGTACAAAAATGATTCTCCTTTCTAGGAAAATGCAATTGTTTAATTTGATATGAGCTTTAAATTGATATATTATAATATTCGTTTCGATACCCCAGTCAAAAGTTATCTCAGTGGAAAGTGGTTACTCTTTTTTACCCAATGTTTTTTTGTTTTTGAAAATGTGAACAAAATCTACGTTCTTTTTTTCTACTCAATATTTTTTCAATAAGAGAGATTGATTGAAAATATAAATAAAAAAAACCCTAGGTCAGCACCAATATCTCCTTTATAGCACTCTTGAATTAAACCGGAAGTAAGTAAAATGAAAATGGTGCTTCAAAACCTTTAAACACTAAATAAGTGATGTAAACGATGTTATTTGGGTACAAAAACGATTTTTTTCTTGCGAGACCAATGCATGTTGTGTCATTTGATACGAGCTTCCATTTAATAAATTATAATATTCGTTTGGATACCCGAGTAAAAAGTTATCTACGTGGAAAGTGGTTACTCTTTTTTACCCAATGTTTTTTTGTTTTTGAAAATGTGAACAAAATCTCCGTTCTTTTTTTCTACTCAATATTTTTTCAATAAGAGAGATTGATTGAAAATATAAATAAACAAACCTTGATCGGCACCAATATCTCCTTTATAGCTCTATTGAATTAAACCGGAAGTAAGTAAAATGAAAATGGTGCGTCAAAAACTTTAAACAGTAAATAAGTGATGTAAACGATGTTATTTCGGTACAAAAATGAATTTCTTATCGAGGAAAATGCATATCGTTTAATTTGATACGAGCTTTAATTTGGTATATTATAATATTCGTTTCGATACCCCAGTCAAAAGTTATCTCCGTTGAAAGTTGTAACTCATATTTACCAAATGTGTTTTTGATTTTGATGATTTGAACAACATTCCCCTTCTTTTTCTCTTCTCTATTTTTTTTGGAATAATAGAGATTGATTGAAAATATAAATAAAAAAAACCCTAGGACAGCACCAATATCTCCTTTATAGCACTCTTGAATTAAACCGAAAGTAAGTAAAATTAAAATGGTGCTTCAAAACCTTTAAACACTAAATAAGTGATGTAAACGATGTTATTTGGGTACAAAAACGATTTTTTTCTTGCGAGACCAATGTATGTTGTGTAATTTGATACGAGCTTCCATTTAATAAATTATAATATTCGTTTGGATACCCGAGTAAAAAGTTATCTCCGTGGAAAGTGGTTACTCTTTTTTACCCAATGTTTTTTTGTTTTTGAAAATGTGAACAAAATCTCCGTTCTTTTTTTTCTACTCAATATTTTTTCAATAAGAGAGATTGATTGAAAATATAAATAAACAAACCTTTATCGGCACCAATATCTCCTTTATAGCTCTATTGAATTGAACCGGAAGTAAGTAAAATGAAAATGGTGCGTCAAAAACTTTAAACAGCAAATAAGTGAGGTAAACGATGTTATTTGTTTACAAAAATGATTCTCCTATCGAGGATAATGCATATTGTTTAATTTGATACGAGCTTTAATTTGAAATATTATAATATTCGTTTCGATACCCCAGTCAAAAGTTACCTCCGTTGAAAGTTGTAACTCATATTTACCAAATGTGTTTTTGATTTTGAAGATTTGAACAACATTCCCCTTCTTTTTCTCTTCTCTATTTTTTTTGGAATAATAGAGATTGATTGAAAATATAAATAAAAAAAACCCTAGGTCAGCACCATTATCTCCTTTATAGCACTCTTGAATTAAACCGGAAGTAAGTAAAATGAAAATGGTGCTTCAAAACCTTTAAACACTAAATAAGTGATGTAAACGATGTTATTTGGGTACAAGAACGATTTTTTTCTTGCGAGACCAATGCATGTTGTGTCATTTGATACGAGCTTCCATTTAATAAATTATAATATTCGTTTGGATATCCGAGTAAAAAGTTATCTCCGTGGAAAGTGGTTACTCTTTTTTACCCAATGTTTTTTTGTTTTTGAAAATGTGAACAAAATCTCCGTTCTTTTTTTCTACTCAATATTTTTTCAATAAGGGAGATTGATTGAAAACATAAATAAACAAACCTTGATCGGCACCAATATCTCCTTTATAGCTCTATTGAATTAAACCGGAAGTAAGTAAAATGAAAATGGTGCGTCAAAAACTTTAAACAGCAAATAAGTGATGTAAACGATGTTATTTCGGTACAAAAATGATTTTCCTATCGAGGAAAATGCATATTGTTTAATTTGATACGAGCTTTAATTTGATATATTATAATATTCGTTTCGATACCCCAGTCAAAAGTTATCTCCGTTGAAAGTTGTAACTCATATTTACCAAATATGTTTTTGATTTTGAAAATTTGAACAACATTCTCTTTCTTTTTCTCTTCTCAATTTTTTTTAAATAATAGCGATTGATTGAAAATATAAATAAAGAAAACCCAAGGTCGGCACCAATATCTCATTTATAGCTCTCTTGAATTAAACCGGAAGTAAGTAAAATGAAAATGGTGCGTCAAAATATTTAAACACTAAATAAGTGCTGTAAACGATGTTATTTGGGTAGAAAAACGATTTTTTTCTTGCGATACCAATGCATATTGTGTTATTGGATACGAGCTTCCATTTAATAAATTATAATATTCGTTTCGATACCCGAGTAAAAATTTATCTCCGTTGAAAGTTGTTACTCTTTTTTACCAAATGTTTTTTTGTTTTTGAAAATGTGAACAAAATCTCCGTTCTTTTTTTTCTACTCAATATTTTTTCAATAAGAGAGATTGATTGAAAATATAAATAAACAAACCTTTATCGGCACCAATATCTCCTTTATAGCTCTATGGAATTGAACCGGAAGTAAGTAAAATGAAAATGGTGCGTCAAAAACATTAAACAGTAAATAAGTGAGGTAAACGATGTTATTTGGGTACAAAAATGATTCTCCTTTCTAGGAAAATGCAATTGTTTAATTTGATATGAGCTTTAAATTGATATATTATAATATTCGTTTCGATACCCCAGTCAAAAGTTATCTCAGTGGAAAGTGGTTACTCTTTTTTACCCAATGTTTTTTTGTTTTTGAAAATGTGAACAAAATCTCCGTTCTTTTTTTCTACTCAATATTTTTTCAATAAGAGAGATTGATTGAAAATATAAATAAACAAACCTTTATCGGCACCAATATCTCCTTTATAGCTCTATTGAATTGAACCGGAAGTAAGTAAAATGAAAATGGTGCGTCAAAAACTTTAAACAGCAAATAAGTGAGGTAAACGATGTTATTTGTTTACAAAAATGATTCTCCTATCGAGGATAATGCATATTGTTTAATTTGATACGAGCTTTAATTTGAAATATTATAATATTCGTTTCGATACCCCAGTCAAAAGTTACCTCCGTTGAAAGTTGTAACTCATATTTACCAAATGTGTTTTTGATTTTGAAGATTTGAACAACATTCCCCTTCTTTTTCTCTTCTCTATTTTTTTTGGAATAATAGAGATTGATTGAAAATATAAATAAAAAAAACCCTAGGTCAGCACCATTATCTCCTTTATAGCACTCTTGAATTAAACCGGAAGTAAGTAAAATGAAAATGGTGCTTCAAAACCTTTAAACACTAAATAAGTGATGTAAACGATGTTATTTGGGTACAAGAACGATTTTTTTCTTGCGAGACCAATGCATGTTGTGTCATTTGATACGAGCTTCCATTTAATAAATTATAATATTCGTTTGGATATCCGAGTAAAAAGTTATCTCCGTGGAAAGTGGTTACTCTTTTTTACCCAATGTTTTTTTGTTTTTGAAAATGTGAACAAAATCTCCGTTCTTTTTTTCTACTCAATATTTTTTCAATAAGGGAGATTGATTGAAAACATAAATAAACAAACCTTGATCGGCACCAATATCTCCTTTATAGCTCTATTGAATTAAACCGGAAGTAAGTAAAATGAAAATGGTGCGTCAAAAACTTTAAACAGCAAATAAGTGATGTAAACGATGTTATTTCGGTACAAAAATGATTTTCCTATCGAGGAAAATGCATATTGTTTAATTTGATACGAGCTTTAATTTGATATATTATAATATTCGTTTCGATACCCCAGTCAAAAGTTATCTCCGTTGAAAGTTGTAACTCATATTTACCAAATATGTTTTTGATTTTGAAAATTTGAACAACATTCTCTTTCTTTTTCTCTTCTCAATTTTTTTTAAATAATAGCGATTGATTGAAAATATAAATAAAGAAAACCCAAGGTCGGCACCAATATCTCATTTATAGCTCTCTTGAATTAAACCGGAAGTAAGTAAAATGAAAATGGTGCGTCAAAATATTTAAACACTAAATAAGTGCTGTAAACGATGTTATTTGGGTAGAAAAACGATTTTTTTCTTGCGATACCAATGCATATTGTGTTATTGGATACGAGCTTCCATTTAATAAATTATAATATTCGTTTCGATACCCGAGTAAAAATTTATCTCCGTTGAAAGTTGTTACTCTTTTTTACCAAATGTTTTTTTGTTTTTGAAAATGTGAACAAAATCTCCGTTCTTTTTTTTCTACTCAATATTTTTTCAATAAGAGAGATTGATTGAAAATATAAATAAACAAACCTTTATCGGCACCAATATCTCCTTTATAGCTCTATGGAATTGAACCGGAAGTAAGTAAAATGAAAATGGTGCGTCAAAAACATTAAACAGTAAATAAGTGAGGTAAACGATGTTATTTGGGTACAAAAATGATTCTCCTTTCTAGGAAAATGCAATTGTTTAATTTGATATGAGCTTTAAATTGATATATTATAATATTCGTTTCGATACCCCAGTCAAAAGTTATCTCAGTGGAAAGTGGTTACTCTTTTTTACCCAATGTTTTTTTGTTTTTGAAAATGTGAACAAAATCTCCGTTCTTTTTTTCTACTCAATATTTTTTCAATAAGAGAGATTGATTGAAAATATAAATAAAAAAAACCCTAGGTCAGCACCAATATCTCCTTTATAGCACTCTTGAATTAAACCGGAAGTAAGTAAAATGAAAATGGTGCTTCAAAACCTTTAAACACTAAATAAGTGATGTAAACGATGTTATTTGGGTACAAAAACGATTTTTTTCTTGCGAGACCAATGCATGTTGTGTCATTTGATACGAGCTTCCATTTAATAAATTATAATATTCGTTTGGATACCCGAGTAAAAAGTTATCTACGTGGAAAGTGGTTACTCTTTTTTACCCAATGTTTTTTTGTTTTTGAAAATGTGAACAAAATCTCCGTTCTTTTTTTCTACTCAATATTTTTTCAATAAGAGAGATTGATTGAAAATATAAATAAACAAACCTTGATCGGCACCAATATCTCCTTTATAGCTCTATTGAATTAAACCGGAAGTAAGTAAAATGAAAATGGTGCGTCAAAAACTTTAAACAGTAAATAAGTGATGTAAACGATGTTATTTCGGTACAAAAATGAATTTCTTATCGAGGAAAATGCATATCGTTTAATTTGATACGAGCTTTAATTTGGTATATTATAATATTCGTTTCGATACCCCAGTCAAAAGTTATCTCCGTTGAAAGTTGTAACTCATATTTACCAAATGTGTTTTTGATTTTGATGATTTGAACAACATTCCCCTTCTTTTTCTCTTCTCTATTTTTTTTGGAATAATAGAGATTGATTGAAAATATAAATAAAAAAAACCCTAGGACAGCACCAATATCTCCTTTATAGCACTCTTGAATTAAACCGAAAGTAAGTAAAATTAAAATGGTGCTTCAAAACCTTTAAACACTAAATAAGTGATGTAAACGATGTTATTTGGGTACAAAAACGATTTTTTTCTTGCGAGACCAATGTATGTTGTGTAATTTGATACGAGCTTCCATTTAATAAATTATAATATTCGTTTGGATACCCGAGTAAAAAGTTATCTCCGTGGAAAGTGGTTACTCTTTTTTACCCAATGTTTTTTTGTTTTTGAAAATGTGAACAAAATCTCCGTTCTTTTTTTTTCTACTCAATATTTTTTCAATAAGAGAGATTGATTGAAAATATAAATAAACAAACCTTTATCGGCACCAATATCTCCTTTATAGCTCTATTGAATTGAACCGGAAGTAAGTAAAATGAAAATGGTGCGTCAAAAACTTTAAACAGCAAATAAGTGAGGTAAACGATGTTATTTGTTTACAAAAATGATTCTCCTATCGAGGATAATGCATATTGTTTAATTTGATACGAGCTTTAATTTGAAATATTATAATATTCGTTTCGATACCCCAGTCAAAAGTTACCTCCGTTGAAAGTTGTAACTCATATTTACCAAATGTGTTTTTGATTTTGAAGATTTGAACAACATTCCCCTTCTTTTTCTCTTCTCTATTTTTTTTGGAATAATAGAGATTGATTGAAAATATAAATAAAAAAAACCCTAGGTCAGCACCATTATCTCCTTTATAGCACTCTTGAATTAAACCGGAAGTAAGTAAAATGAAAATGGTGCTTCAAAACCTTTAAACACTAAATAAGTGATGTAAACGATGTTATTTGGGTACAAGAACGATTTTTTTCTTGCGAGACCAATGCATGTTGTGTCATTTGATACGAGCTTCCATTTAATAAATTATAATATTCGTTTGGATATCCGAGTAAAAAGTTATCTCCGTGGAAAGTGGTTACTCTTTTTTACCCAATGTTTTTTTGTTTTTGAAAATGTGAACAAAATCTCCGTTCTTTTTTTCTACTCAATATTTTTTCAATAAGGGAGATTGATTGAAAATATAAATAAACAAACCTTGATCGGCACCAATATCTCCTTTATAGCTCTATTGAATTAAACCGGAAGTAAGTAAAATGAAAATGGTGCGTCAAAAACTTTAAACAGCAAATAAGTGATGTAAACGATGTTATTTCGGTACAAAAATGATTTTCCTATCGAGGAAAATGCATATTGTTTAATTTGATACGAGCTTTAATTTGATATATTATAATATTCGTTTCGATACCCCAGTCAAAAGTTATCTCCGTTGAAAGTTGTAACTCATATTTACCAAATATGTTTTTGATTTTGAAAATTTGAACAACATTCTCTTTCTTTTTCTCTTCTCAATTTTTTTTAAATAATAGCGATTGATTGAAAATATAAATAAAGAAAACCCAAGGTCGGCACCAATATCTCATTTATAGCTCTCTTGAATTAAACCGGAAGTAAGTAAAATGAAAATGGTGCGTCAAAATATTTAAACACTAAATAAGTGCTGTAAACGATGTTATTTGGGTAGAAAAACGATTTTTTTCTTGCGATACCAATGCATATTGTGTTATTGGATACGAGCTTCCATTTAATAAATTATAATATTCGTTTCGATACCCGAGTAAAAATTTATCTCCGTTGAAAGTTGTTACTCTTTTTTACCAAATGTTTTTTTGTTTTTGAAAATGTGAACAAAATCTCCGTTCTTTTTTTTCTACTCAATATTTTTTCAATAAGAGAGATTGATTGAAAATATAAATAAACAAACCTTTATCGGCACCAATATCTCCTTTATAGCTCTATGGAATTGAACCGGAAGTAAGTAAAATGAAAATGGTGCGTCAAAAACATTAAACAGTAAATAAGTGAGGTAAACGATGTTATTTGGGTACAAAAATGATTCTCCTTTCTAGGAAAATGCAATTGTTTAATTTGATATGAGCTTTAAATTGATATATTATAATATTCGTTTCGATACCCCAGTCAAAAGTTATCTCAGTGGAAAGTGGTTACTCTTTTTTACCCAATGTTTTTTTGTTTTTGAAAATGTGAACAAAATCTACGTTCTTTTTTTCTACTCAATATTTTTTCAATAAGAGAGATTGATTGAAAATATAAATAAAAAAAACCCTAGGTCAGCACCAATATCTCCTTTATAGCACTCTTGAATTAAACCGGAAGTAAGTAAAATGAAAATGGTGCTTCAAAACCTTTAAACACTAAATAAGTGATGTAAACGATGTTATTTGGGTACAAAAACGATTTTTTTCTTGCGAGACCAATGCATGTTGTGTCATTTGATACGAGCTTCCATTTAATAAATTATAATATTCGTTTGGATACCCGAGTAAAAAGTTATCTACGTGGAAAGTGGTTACTCTTTTTTACCCAATGTTTTTTTGTTTTTGAAAATGTGAACAAAATCTCCGTTCTTTTTTTCTACTCAATATTTTTTCAATAAGAGAGATTGATTGAAAATATAAATAAACAAACCTTGATCGGCACCAATATCTCCTTTATAGCTCTATTGAATTAAACCGGAAGTAAGTAAAATGAAAATGGTGCGTCAAAAACTTTAAACAGTAAATAAGTGATGTAAACGATGTTATTTCGGTACAAAAATGAATTTCTTATCGAGGAAAATGCATATCGTTTAATTTGATACGAGCTTTAATTTGGTATATTATAATATTCGTTTCGATACCCCAGTCAAAAGTTATCTCCGTTGAAAGTTGTAACTCATATTTACCAAATGTGTTTTTGATTTTGATGATTTGAACAACATTCCCCTTCTTTTTCTCTTCTCTATTTTTTTTGGAATAATAGAGATTGATTGAAAATATAAATAAAAAAAACCCTAGGACAGCACCAATATCTCCTTTATAGCACTCTTGAATTAAACCGAAAGTAAGTAAAATTAAAATGGTGCTTCAAAACCTTTAAACACTAAATAAGTGATGTAAACGATGTTATTTGGGTACAAAAACGATTTTTTTCTTGCGAGACCAATGTATGTTGTGTAATTTGATACGAGCTTCCATTTAATAAATTATAATATTCGTTTGGATACCCGAGTAAAAAGTTATCTCCGTGGAAAGTGGTTACTCATTTTTACCCAATGTTTTTTTGTTTTTGAAAATGTGAACAAAATCTCCGTTCTTTTTTTTCTACTCAATATTTTTTCAATAAGAGAGATTGATTGAAAATATAAATAAACAAACCTTTATCGGCACCAATATCTCCTTTATAGCTCTATTGAATTGAACCGGAAGTAAGTAAAATGAAAATGGTGCGTCAAAAACTTTAAACAGCAAATAAGTGAGGTAAACGATGTTATTTGTTTACAAAAATGATTCTCCTATCGAGGATAATGCATATTGTTTAATTTGAAATATTATAATATTCGTTTCGATACCCCAGTCAAAAGTTACCTCCGTTGAAAGTTGTAACTCATATTTACCAAATGTGTTTTTGATTTTGAAGATTTGAACAACATTCCCCTTCTTTTTCTCTTCTCTATTTTTTTTGGAATAATAGAGATTGATTGAAAATATAAATAAAAAAAACCCTAGGTCAGCACCATTATCTCCTTTATAGCACTCTTGAATTAAACCGGAAGTAAGTAAAATGAAAATGGTGCTTCAAAACCTTTAAACACTAAATAAGTGATGTAAACGATGTTATTTGGGTACAAGAACGATTTTTTTCTTGCGAGACCAATGCATGTTGTGTCATTTGATACGAGCTTCCATTTAATAAATTATAATATTCGTTTGGATATCCGAGTAAAAAGTTATCTCCGTGGAAAGTGGTTACTCTTTTTTACCCAATGTTTTTTTGTTTTTGAAAATGTGAACAAAATCTCCGTTCTTTTTTTCTACTCAATATTTTTTCAATAAGGGAGATTGATTGAAAACATAAATAAACAAACCTTGATCGGCACCAATATCTCCTTTATAGCTCTATTGAATTAAACCGGAAGTAAGTAAAATGAAAATGGTGCGTCAAAAACTTTAAACAGCAAATAAGTGATGTAAACGATGTTATTTCGGTACAAAAATGATTTTCCTATCGAGGAAAATGCATATTGTTTAATTTGATACGAGCTTTAATTTGATATATTATAATATTCGTTTCGATACCCCAGTCAAAAGTTATCTCCGTTGAAAGTTGTAACTCATATTTACCAAATATGTTTTTGATTTTGAAAATTTGAACAACATTCTCTTTCTTTTTCTCTTCTCAATTTTTTTTAAATAATAGCGATTGATTGAAAATATAAATAAAGAAAACCCAAGGTCGGCACCAATATCTCATTTATAGCTCTCTTGAATTAAACCGGAAGTAAGTAAAATGAAAATGGTGCGTCAAAATATTTAAACACTAAATAAGTGCTGTAAACGATGTTATTTGGGTAGAAAAACGATTTTTTTCTTGCGATACCAATGCATATTGTGTTATTGGATACGAGCTTCCATTTAATAAATTATAATATTCGTTTCGATACCCGAGTAAAAATTTATCTCCGTTGAAAGTTGTTACTCTTTTTTACCAAATGTTTTTTTGTTTTTGAAAATGTGAACAAAATCTCCGTTCTTTTTTTTCTACTCAATATTTTTTCAATAAGAGAGATTGATTGAAAATATAAATAAACAAACCTTTATCGGCACCAATATCTCCTTTATAGCTCTATGGAATTGAACCGGAAGTAAGTAAAATGAAAATGGTGCGTCAAAAAAATTAAACAGTAAATAAGTGAGGTAAACGATGTTATTTGGGTACAAAAATGATTCTCCTTTCTAGGAAAATGCAATTGTTTAATTTGATATGAGCTTTAAATTGATATATTATAATATTCGTTTCGATACCCCAGTCAAAAGTTATCTCAGTGGAAAGTGGTTACTCTTTTTTACCCAATGTTTTTTTGTTTTTGAAAATGTGAACAAAATCTCCGTTCTTTTTTTCTACTCAATATTTTTTCAATAAGAGAGATTGATTGAAAATATAAATAAAAAAAACCCTAGGTCAGCACCAATATCTCCTTTATAGCACTCTTGAATTAAACCGGAAGTAAGTAAAATGAAAATGGTGCTTCAAAACCTTTAAACACTAAATAAGTGATGTAAACGATGTTATTTGGGTACAAAAACGATTTTTTTCTTGCGAGACCAATGCATGTTGTGTCATTTGATACGAGCTTCCATTTAATAAATTATAATATTCGTTTGGATACCCGAGTAAAAAGTTATCTACGTGGAAAGTGGTTACTCTTTTTTACCCAATGTTTTTTTGTTTTTGAAAATGTGAACAAAATCTCCGTTCTTTTTTTCTACTCAATATTTTTTCAATAAGAGAGATTGATTGAAAATATAAATAAACAAACCTTGATCGGCACCAATATCTCCTTTATAGCTCTATTGAATTAAACCGGAAGTAAGTAAAATGAAAATGGTGCGTCAAAAACTTTAAACAGTAAATAAGTGATGTAAACGATGTTATTTCGGTACAAAAATGAATTTCTTATCGAGGAAAATGCATATCGTTTAATTTGATACGAGCTTTAATTTGGTATATTATAATATTCGTTTCGATACCCCAGTCAAAAGTTATCTCCGTTGAAAGTTGTAACTCATATTTACCAAATGTGTTTTTGATTTTGATGATTTGAACAACATTCCCCTTCTTTTTCTCTTCTCTATTTTTTTTGGAATAATAGAGATTGATTGAAAATATAAATAAAAAAAACCCTAGGACAGCACCAATATCTCCTTTATAGCACTCTTGAATTAAACCGAAAGTAAGTAAAATTAAAATGGTGCTTCAAAACCTTTAAACACTAAATAAGTGATGTAAACGATGTTATTTGGGTACAAAAACGATTTTTTTCTTGCGAGACCAATGTATGTTGTGTAATTTGATACGAGCTTCCATTTAATAAATTATAATATTCGTTTGGATACCCGAGTAAAAAGTTATCTCCGTGGAAAGTGGTTACTCTTTTTTACCCAATGTTTTTTTGTTTTTGAAAATGTGAACAAAATCTCCGTTCTTTTTTTTTCTACTCAATATTTTTTCAATAAGAGAGATTGATTGAAAATATAAATAAACAAACCTTTATCGGCACCAATATCTCCTTTATAGCTCTATTGAATTGAACCGGAAGTAAGTAAAATGAAAATGGTGCGTCAAAAACTTTAAACAGCAAATAAGTGAGGTAAACGATGTTATTTGTTTACAAAAATGATTCTCCTATCGAGGATAATGCATATTGTTTAATTTGATACGAGCTTTAATTTGAAATATTATAAT
The DNA here is from genome assembly GCA_037013495.1 of Hippophae tibetana. Classification (NCBI taxonomy): domain Eukaryota; kingdom Viridiplantae; phylum Streptophyta; class Magnoliopsida; order Rosales; family Elaeagnaceae; genus Hippophae; species Hippophae tibetana. The sequence continues at coordinate 5,624,110 of CM072808.1, read as the reverse complement.
ATTCGTTTCGATACCCCAGTCAAAAGTTACCTCCGTTGAAAGTTGTAACTCATATTTACCAAATGTGTTTTTGATTTTGAAGATTTGAACAACATTCCCCTTCTTTTTCTCTTCTCTATTTTTTTTGGAATAATAGAGATTGATTGAAAATATAAATAAAAAAAACCCTAGGTCAGCACCATTATCTCCTTTATAGCACTCTTGAATTAAACCGGAAGTAAGTAAAATGAAAATGGTGCTTCAAAACCTTTAAACACTAAATAAGTGATGTAAACGATGTTATTTGGGTACAAGAACGATTTTTTTCTTGCGAGACCAATGCATGTTGTGTCATTTGATACGAGCTTCCATTTAATAAATTATAATATTCGTTTGGATATCCGAGTAAAAAGTTATCTCCGTGGAAAGTGGTTACTCTTTTTTACCCAATGTTTTTTTGTTTTTGAAAATGTGAACAAAATCTCCGTTCTTTTTTTCTACTCAATATTTTTTCAATAAGGGAGATTGATTGAAAATATAAATAAACAAACCTTGATCGGCACCAATATCTCCTTTATAGCTCTATTGAATTAAACCGGAAGTAAGTAAAATGAAAATGGTGCGTCAAAAACTTTAAACAGCAAATAAGTGATGTAAACGATGTTATTTCGGTACAAAAATGATTTTCCTATCGAGGAAAATGCATATTGTTTAATTTGATACGAGCTTTAATTTGATATATTATAATATTCGTTTCGATACCCCAGTCAAAAGTCATCTCCGTTGAAAGTTGTAACTCATATTTACCAAATATGTTTTTGATTTTGAAAATTTGAACAACATTCTCTTTCTTTTTCTCTTCTCAATTTTTTTTAAATAATAGCGATTGATTGAAAATATAAATAAAGAAAACCCAAGGTCGGCACCAATATCTCATTTATAGCTCTCTTGAATTAAACCGGAAGTAAGTAAAATGAAAATGGTGCGTCAAAATATTTAAACACTAAATAAGTGCTGTAAACGATGTTATTTGGGTAGAAAAACGATTTTTTTCTTGCGATACCAATGCATATTGTGTTATTGGATACGAGCTTCCATTTAATAAATTATAATATTCGTTTCGATACCCGAGTAAAAATTTATCTCCGTTGAAAGTTGTTACTCTTTTTTACCAAATGTTTTTTTGTTTTTGAAAATGTGAACAAAATCTCCGTTCTTTTTTTTCTACTCAATATTTTTTCAATAAGAGAGATTGATTGAAAATATAAATAAACAAACCTTTATCGGCACCAATATCTCCTTTATAGCTCTATGGAATTGAACCGGAAGTAAGTAAAATGAAAATGGTGCGTCAAAAACATTAAACAGTAAATAAGTGAGGTAAACGATGTTATTTGGGTACAAAAATGATTCTCCTTTCTAGGAAAATGCAATTGTTTAATTTGATATGAGCTTTAAATTGATATATTATAATATTCGTTTCGATACCCCAGTCAAAAGTTATCTCAGTGGAAAGTGGTTACTCTTTTTTACCCAATGTTTTTTTGTTTTTGAAAATGTGAACAAAATCTCCGTTCTTTTTTTCTACTCAATATTTTTTCAATAAGAGAGATTGATTGAAAATATAAATAAAAAAAACCCTAGGTCAGCACCAATATCTCCTTTATAGCACTCTTGAATTAAACCGGAAGTAAGTAAAATGAAAATGGTGCTTCAAAACCTTTAAACACTAAATAAGTGATGTAAACGATGTTATTTGGGTACAAAAACGATTTTTTTCTTGCGAGACCAATGCATGTTGTGTCATTTGATACGAGCTTCCATTTAATAAATTATAATATTCGTTTGGATACCCGAGTAAAAAGTTATCTACGTGGAAAGTGGTTACTCTTTTTTACCCAATGTTTTTTTGTTTTTGAAAATGTGAACAAAATCTCCGTTCTTTTTTTCTACTCAATATTTTTTCAATAAGAGAGATTGATTGAAAATATAAATAAACAAACCTTGATCGGCACCAATATCTCCTTTATAGCTCTATTGAATTAAACCGGTAGTAAGTAAAATGAAAATGGTGCGTCAAAAACTTTAAACAGTAAATAAGTGATGTAAACGATGTTATTTCGGTACAAAAATGAATTTCTTATCGAGGAAAATGCATATCGTTTAATTTGATACGAGCTTTAATTTGGTATATTATAATATTCGTTTCGATACCCCAGTCAAAAGTTATCTCCGTTGAAAGTTGTAACTCATATTTACCAAATGTGTTTTTGATTTTGATGATTTGAGCAACATTCCCCTTCTTTTTCTCTTCTCTATTTTTTTTGGAATAATAGAGATTGATTGAAAATATAAATAAAAAAACCCTAGGACAGCACCAATATCTCCTTTATAGCACTCTTGAATTAAACCGAAAGTAAGTAAAATTAAAATGGTGCTTCAAAACCTTTAAACACTAAATAAGTGATGTAAACGATGTTATTTGGGTACAAAAACGATTTTTTTTCTTGCGAGACCAATGTATGTTGTGTAATTTGATACGAGCTTCCATTTAATAAATTATAATATTCGTTTGGATACCCGAGTAAAAAAGTTATCTCCGTGGAAAGTGGTTACTCTTTTTTACCCAATGTTTTTTTGTTTTTGAAAATGTGAACAAAATCTCCGTTCTTTTTTTTCTACTCAATATTTTTTCAATAAGAGAGATTGATTGAAAATATAAATAAACAAACCTTTATCGGCACCAATATCTCCTTTATAGCTCTATTGAATTGAACCGGAAGTAAGTAAAATGAAAATGGTGCGTCAAAAACTTTAAACAGCAAATAAGTGAGGTAAACGATGTTATTTGTTTACAAAAATGATTCTCCTATCGAGGATAATGCATATTGTTTAATTTGATACGAGCTTTAATTTGAAATATTATAATATTCGTTTCGATACCCCAGTCAAAAGTTACCTCCGTTGAAAGTTGTAACTCATATTTACCAAATGTGTTTTTGATTTTGAAGATTTGAACAACATTCCCCTTCTTTTTCTCTTCTCTATTTTTTTTGGAATAATAGAGATTGATTGAAAATATAAATAAAAAAAACCCTAGGTCAGCACCATTATCTCCTTTATAGCACTCTTGAATTAAACCGGAAGTAAGTAAAATGAAAATGGTGCTTCAAAACCTTTAAACACTAAATAAGTGATGTAAACGATGTTATTTGGGTACAAGAACGATTTTTTTCTTGCGAGACCAATGCATGTTGTGTCATTTGATACGAGCTTCCATTTAATAAATTATAATATTCGTTTGGATATCCGAGTAAAAAGTTATCTCCGTGGAAAGTGGTTACTCTTTTTTACCCAATGTTTTTTTGTTTTTGAAAATGTGAACAAAATCTCCGTTCTTTTTTTCTACTCAATATTTTTTCAATAAGGGAGATTGATTGAAAATATAAATAAACAAACCTTGATCGGCACCAATATCTCCTTTATAGCTCTATTGAATTAAACCGGAAGTAAGTAAAATGAAAATGGTGCGTCAAAAACTTTAAACAGCAAATAAGTGATGTAAACGATGTTATTTCGGTACAAAAATGATTTTCCTATCGAGGAAAATGCATATTGTTTAATTTGATACGAGCTTTAATTTGATATATTATAATATTCGTTTCGATACCCCAGTCAAAAGTTATCTCCGTTGAAAGTTGTAACTCATATTTACCAAATATGTTTTTGATTTTGAAAATTTGAACAACATTCTCTTTCTTTTTCTCTTCTCAATTTTTTTTAAATAATAGCGATTGATTGAAAATATAAATAAAGAAAACCCAAGGTCGGCACCAATATCTCATTTATAGCTCTCTTGAATTAAACCGGAAGTAAGTAAAATGAAAATGGTGCGTCAAAATATTTAAACACTAAATAAGTGCTGTAAACGATGTTATTTGGGTAGAAAAACGATTTTTTTCTTGCGATACCAATGCATATTGTGTTATTGGATACGAGCTTCCATTTAATAAATTATAATATTCGTTTCGATACCCGAGTAAAAATTTATCTCCGTTGAAAGTTGTTACTCTTTTTTACCAAATGTTTTTTTGTTTTTGAAAATGTGAACAAAATCTCCGTTCTTTTTTTTCTACTCAATATTTTTTCAATAAGAGAGATTGATTGAAAATATAAATAAACAAACCTTTATCGGCACCAATATCTCCTTTATAGCTCTATGGAATTGAACCGGAAGTAAGTAAAATGAAAATGGTGCGTCAAAAACATTAAACAGTAAATAAGTGAGGTAAACGATGTTATTTGGGTACAAAAATGATTCTCCTTTCTAGGAAAATGCAATTGTTTAATTTGATATGAGCTTTAAATTGATATATTATAATATTCGTTTCGATACCCCAGTCAAAAGTTATCTCAGTGGAAAGTGGTTACTCTTTTTTACCCAATGTTTTTTTGTTTTTGAAAATGTGAACAAAATCTCCGTTCTTTTTTTCTACTCAATATTTTTTCAATAAGAGAGATTGATTGAAAATATAAATAAAAAAAACCCTAGGTCAGCACCAATATCTCCTTTATAGCACTCTTGAATTAAACCGGAAGTAAGTAAAATGAAAATGGTGCTTCAAAACCTTTAAACACTAAATAAGTGATGTAAACGATGTTATTTGGGTACAAAAACGATTTTTTTCTTGCGAGACCAATGCATGTTGTGTCATTTGATACGAGCTTCCATTTAATAAATTATAATATTCGTTTGGATACCCGAGTAAAAAGTTATCTACGTGGAAAGTGGTTACTCTTTTTTACCCAATGTTTTTTTGTTTTTGAAAATGTGAACAAAATCTCCGTTCTTTTTTTCTACTCAATATTTTTTCAATAAGAGAGATTGATTGAAAATATAAATAAACAAACCTTGATCGGCACCAATATCTCCTTTATAGCTCTATTGAATTAAACCGGAAGTAAGTAAAATGAAAATGGTGCGTCAAAAACTTTAAACAGTAAATAAGTGATGTAAACGATGTTATTTCGGTACAAAAATGAATTTCTTATCGAGGAAAATGCATATCGTTTAATTTGATACGAGCTTTAATTTGGTATATTATAATATTCGTTTCGATACCCCAGTCAAAAGTTATCTCCGTTGAAAGTTGTAACTCATATTTACCAAATGTGTTTTTGATTTTGATGATTTGAACAACATTCCCCTTCTTTTTATCTTCTCTATTTTTTTTGGAATAATAGAGATTGATTGAAAATATAAATAAAAAAAACCCTAGGACAGCACCAATATCTCCTTTATAGCACTCTTGAATTAAACCGAAAGTAAGTAAAATTAAAATGGTGCTTCAAAACCTTTAAACACTAAATAAGTGATGTAAACGATGTTATTTGGGTACAAAAACGATTTTTTTCTTGCGAGACCAATGTATGTTGTGTAATTTGATACGAGCTTCCATTTAATAAATTATAATATTCGTTTGGATACCCGAGTAAAAAGTTATCTCCGTGGAAAGTGGTTACTCTTTTTTACCCAATGTTTTTTTGTTTTTGAAAATGTGAACAAAATCTCCGTTCTTTTTTTTCTACTCAATATTTTTTCAATAAGAGAGATTGATTGAAAATATAAATAAACAAACCTTTATCGGCACCAATATCTCCTTTATAGCTCTATTGAATTGAACCGGAAGTAAGTAAAATGAAAATGGTGCGTCAAAAACTTTAAACAGCAAATAAGTGAGGTAAACGATGTTATTTGTTTACAAAAATGATTCTCCTATCGAGGATAATGCATATTGTTTAATTTGATACGAGCTTTAATTTGAAATATTATAATATTCGTTTCGATACCCCAGTCAAAAGTTACCTCCGTTGAAAGTTGTAACTCATATTTACCAAATGTGTTTTTGATTTTGAAGATTTGAACAACATTCCCCTTCTTTTTCTCTTCTCTATTTTTTTTGGAATAATAGAGATTGATTGAAAATATAAATAAAAAAAACCCTAGGTCAGCACCATTATCTCCTTTATAGCACTCTTGAATTAAACCGGAAGTAAGTAAAATGAAAATGGTGCTTCAAAACCTTTAAACACTAAATAAGTGATGTAAACGATGTTATTTGGGTACAAGAACGATTTTTTTCTTGCGAGACCAATGCATGTTGTGTCATTTGATACGAGCTTCCATTTAATAAATTATAATATTCGTTTGGATATCCGAGTAAAAAGTTATCTCCGTGGAAAGTGGTTACTCTTTTTTACCCAATGTTTTTTTGTTTTTGAAAATGTGAACAAAATCTCCGTTCTTTTTTTCTACTCAATATTTTTTCAATAAGGGAGATTGATTGAAAATATAAATAAACAAACCTTGATCGGCACCAATATCTCCTTTATAGCTCTATTGAATTAAACCGGAAGTAAGTAAAATGAAAATGGTGCGTCAAAAACTTTAAACAGCAAATAAGTGATGTAAACGATGTTATTTCGGTACAAAAATGATTTTCCTATCGAGGAAAATGCATATTGTTTAATTTGATACGAGCTTTAATTTGATATATTATAATATTCGTTTCGATACCCCAGTCAAAAGTTATCTCCGTTGAAAGTTGTAACTCATATTTACCAAATATGTTTTTGATTTTGAAAATTTGAACAACATTCTCTTTCTTTTTCTCTTCTCAATTTTTTTTAAATAATAGCGATTGATTGAAAATATAAATAAAGAAAACCCAAGGTCGGCACCAATATCTCATTTATAGCTCTCTTGAATTAAACCGGAAGTAAGTAAAATGAAAATGGTGCGTCAAAATATTTAAACACTAAATAAGTGCTGTAAACGATGTTATTTGGGTAGAAAAACGATTTTTTTCTTGCGATACCAATGCATATTGTGTTATTGGATACGAGCTTCCATTTAATAAATTATAATATTCGTTTCGATACCCGAGTAAAAATTTATCTCCGTTGAAAGTTGTTACTCTTTTTTACCAAATGTTTTTTTGTTTTTGAAAATGTGAACAAAATCTCCGTTCTTTTTTTTCTACTCAATATTTTTTCAATAAGAGAGATTGATTGAAAATATAAATAAACAAACCTTTATCGGCACCAATATCTCCTTTATAGCTCTATGGAATTGAACCGGAAGTAAGTAAAATGAAAATGGTGCGTCAAAAACATTAAACAGTAAATAAGTGAGGTAAACGATGTTATTTGGGTACAAAAATGATTCTCCTTTCTAGGAAAATGCAATTGTTTAATTTGATATGAGCTTTAAATTGATATATTATAATATTCGTTTCGATACCCCAGTCAAAAGTTATCTCAGTGGAAAGTGGTTACTCTTTTTTACCCAATGTTTTTTTGTTTTTGAAAATGTGAACAAAATCTCCGTTCTTTTTTTCTACTCAATATTTTTTCAATAAGACAGATTGATTGAAAATATAAATAAAAAAAACCCTAGGTCAGCACCAATATCTCCTTTATAGCACTCTTGAATTAAACCGGAAGTAAGTAAAATGAAAATGGTGCTTCAAAACCTTTAAACACTAAATAAGTGATGTAAACGATGTTATTTGGGTACAAAAACGATTTTTTTCTTGCGAGACCAATGCATGTTGTGTCATTTGATACGAGCTTCCATTTAATAAATTATAATATTCGTTTGGATACCCGAGTAAAAAGTTATCTACGTGGAAAGTGGTTACTCTTTTTTACCCAATGTTTTTTTGTTTTTGAAAATGTGAACAAAATCTCCGTTCTTTTTTTCTACTCAATATTTTTTCAATAAGAGAGATTGATTGAAAATATAAATAAACAAACCTTGATCGGCACCAATATCTCCTTTATAGCTCTATTGAATTAAACCGGAAGTAAGTAAAATGAAAATGGTGCGTCAAAAACTTTAAACAGTAAATAAGTGATGTAAACGATGTTATTTCGGTACAAAAATGAATTTCTTATCGAGGAAAATGCATATCGTTTAATTTGATACGAGCTTTAGTTTGGTATATTATAATATTCGTTTCGATACCCCAGTCAAAAGTTATCTCCGTTGAAAGTTGTAACTCATATTTACCAAATGTGTTTTTGATTTTGATGATTTGAACAACATTCCCCTTCTTTTTCTCTTCTCTATTTTTTTTGGAATAATAGAGATTGATTGAAAATATAAATAAAAAAAACCCTAGGACAGCACCAATATCTCCTTTATAGCACTCTTGAATTAAACCGAAAGTAAGTAAAATTAAAATGGTGCTTCAAAACCTTTAAACACTAAATAAGTGATGTAAACGATGTTATTTGGGTACAAAAACGATTTTTTTCTTGCGAGACCAATGTATGTTGTGTAATTTGATACGAGCTTCCATTTAATAAATTATAATATTCGTTTGGATACCCGAGTAAAAAGTTATCTCCGTGGAAAGTGGTTACTCTTTTTTACCCAATGTTTTTTTGTTTTTGAAAATGTGAACAAAATCTCCGTTCTTTTTTTCTACTCAATATTTTTTCAATAAGAGAGATTGATTGAAAATATAAATAAACAAACCTTGATCGGCACCAATATCTCCTTTATAGCTCTATTGAATTAAACCGGAAGTAAGTAAAATGAAAATGGTGCGTCAAAAACTTTAAACAGTAAATAAGTGATGTAAACGATGTTATTTCGGAACAAAAATGATTTTCCTATCGACGAAAATGCATATTGTTTAATTTGATACGAGCTTTAATTTGATATATTATAATATTCGTTTCGATACCCCAGTCAAAAGTTATCTCCATTGAAAGTTGTAACTCATATTTACCAAATCTGTTTTTGATTTTGAAAATTTGAACAACATTCCCCTTCTTTTTCTCTTCTCAATTTTTTTTTAAATAATAGCGATTGATTGAAAATATAAATAAAGAAAAACCAAGGTCGGCACCAATATCTCCTTTATACCACTCTTGAATTAAACCGGAAGTAAGTAAAATGAAAATGGTACGTCAAAATATTTAAACACTAAATAAGTGATGTAAACGATGTTATTTGGGTACAAAAACGATTTTTTTCTTGCGATACCAATGCATATTGTGTAATTTGATACGAGCTTCCATTTAATAAATTATAATATTCGTTTGGATACCCGAGTAAAAAGTTATCTCCGTGGAAAGTGGTTACTCTTTTTTACCCAATGTTTTTTTGTTTTTGAAAATGTGAACAAAATCTCCGTTCTTTTTTTCTACTCAATATTTTTTCAATAAGAGAGATTGATTGAAAATATAAATAAACAAACCTTGATCGGCACCAATATCTCATTTATAGCTCTATTGAATTAAACCGGAAGTAAGTAAAATGAAAATGGTGCGTCAAAAACTTTAAACAGTAAATAAGTGATGTAAACGATGTTATTTCGGTACAAAAATGATTTTCCTATCGAGGAAAATGCATATTGTTTAATTTGATACGAGCTTTAATTTGATATATTATAATATTCGTTTCGATACCCAGTCAAAAGTTATTTCCGTTGAAAGTTGTAACTCATATTTACCAAATGTGTTTTTGATTTTAAAAATTTGAACAACATTCCCCTTCTTTTTCTCTTCTCAATTTTTTTTAAATAATAGAGATTGATTGAAAATATAAATAAAGAAAACCCAAGGTCGGCACCAATATCTCATTTATAGCACTCTTGAATTAAACCGGAAGTAAGTAAAATGAAAATGGTGCGTCAAAATATTTAAACGCTAAATAAGTGATGTAAACGATGTTATTTGGGTACAAAAACGATTTTTTTCTTGCGATACTAATGCATATTGTGTAATTTGATATGAGCTTCCATTTAATAAATTATAATATTCGTTTCGATACCCGAGTAAAAATTTATCTCCGTTGAAAGTTGTTACTCTTTTTTACCAAATGTTTTTTTGTTTTTGAAAATGTGAACAAAATCTCCGTTCTTTTTACTTCTACTCAATATTTTTTCAATAAGAGAGATTGATTGAAAATAGAAATAAACAAACCATTATCGGCACCAATATCTCCTTTATAGCTCTATTGAATTGAACCGGAAGTAAGTAAAATGAAAATGGTGCGTCAAAAACTTTAAACAGTAAATAAGTGAGGTAAACGATGTTATTTGGGTACAAAAATGATTCTCCTTTCTAGGAAAATGCATATTGTTTAATTTGATATGAGCTTTAAATTGATATATTATAATATTCGTTTCGATACCCCAGTCAAAAGTTACCTCCGTTGAAAGTTGTAACTCATATTTACCAAATGTGTTTTTGATTTTGAAAATTTCAACAACATTCCCCTTCTTTTTCTCTTCTCTATTTTTTTTTGGAATAATAGAGATTGATTGAAAATATAAATAAAGAAATCCCTAGGTCGGCACCAATATCTCCTTTATAGCACTCTTTAATTAAACCGGTAGTAAGTAAAATGAAAATGGTGCGTCAAAATATTTAAACACTAAATAAGTGATGTAAACGATGTTATTTGGGTACAAAAACGATTTTTTTCTTGCGATACCAATGCATATTGTGTAATTTGATATGAGCTTCCATTTAATAAATTATAATATTCGTTTCGATACACGAGTAAAAATTTATCTCCGTTGAAAGTTGTTGCTCTTTTTTACCAACTGTTTTTTGTTTTTGAAAATGTGAACAAAATCTCCGTTCTTTTTTTCTACTCAATATTTTTTCAATAGGAGAGATTGATTGAAAATATAAATAAACAAACATTGATCGGCACCAATATCTCCTTTATAGCTCTATTGAATTAAACCGGAAGTAAGTAAAATGAAAATGGTGCGTCAAAAACTTTAAACAGTAAATAAGTGATGTAAACGATGTTATTTCGGTACAAAAATGATTTTCCTATAGAGGAAATTGCATATTGTTTAATTTGATACGAGCATTAATTTGATATATTATAATATTCGTTTCGATACCCCAGTCAAAAGTTATCTCCGTTGAAAGTTGTAACTCATATTTACCAAATGTGTTTTTGATTTTGAAAATTTGAACAACATTCCCCTTCTTTTTCTCTTCTCAATTTTTTTAAATAATAGAGATTGATTGAAATTATAAATAAACAATCCTTTATCGGCACCAATATCTCCTTTATAGCTCTATTGAGTTGAACCGGAAGTAAGTAAAAAGAAAATGGTGTGTCAAAACATTTAAAGAGTAAATAAGTGAGGTAAACGATGTTATTTGGGTACAAAAATGATTCTCCTTTCTAGGAAAATGCATATTGTTTAATTTGATATGAGCTTTAAATTGATATATTATAATATTCGTTTCGATACCCCAGTCAAAAGTTACCTCCGTTGAAAGTTGTAACTCATATTTACCAAATGTGTTTTTGATTTTGAAAATTTCAACAACATTCCCCTTCTTTTTCTCTTCTCTATTTTTTTTTGGAATAATAGAGATTGATTGAAAATATAAATAAAGAAAACCCTTGGTCGGCACCAGTATCTCCTTTATAGCACTCTTGAATTAAACCGGAAGTAATTAAAATGAAAATGGTGCGTCAAAATCTTTAAACACTAAATAAGTGATGTAAACGATGTTATTTGGGTACAAAAACGATTTTTTTCTTGCGATACCAATGCAGATTGTGTAATTTGATATGAGCTTCCATTTAATAAATTATAATATTCGTTTCGATACCCGAGTAAAAATTTATCTCCGTTGAAAGTTGTTGCTCTTTTTTACCAACTGTTTTTTGTTTTTGAAAATGTGAACAAAATCTCCGTTCTTTTTTTCTACTCAATATTTTTTCAATAGGAGAGATTGATTGAAAATATAAATAAACAAACATTGATCGGCACCAATATCTCCTTTATAGCTCTATTGAATTAAACCGGAAGTAAGTAAAATGAAAATGGTGCGTCAAAAACTTTAAACAGTAAATAAGTGATGTAAACGATGTTATTTCGGTACAAAAATGATTTTCCTATAGAGGAAATTGCATATTGTTTAATTTGATACGAGCATTAATTTGATATATTATAATATTCGTTTCGATACCCCAGTCAAAAGTTATCTCCGTTGAAAGTTGTAACTCATATTTACCAAATGTGTTTTTGATTTTGAAAATTTGAACAACATTCCCCTTCTTTTTCTCTTCTCAATTTTTTTAAATAATAGAGATTGATTGAAATTATAAATAAACAATCCTTTATCGGCACCAATATCTCCTTTATAGCTCTATTGAATTAAACCGGAAGTAAGTAAAATGAAAATGGTGCGTCAAAAACTTTAAACAGCAAATAAGTGATGTAAACGATGTTATTTCGGTACAAAAATGATTTTCCTATCGAGGAAAATGCATATTGTTTAATTTGATACGAGCTTTAATTTGATATATTATAATATTCGTTTCGATACCCCAGTCAAAAGTTATCTCCGTTGAAAGTTGTAACTCATATTTACCAAATATGTTTTTGATTTTGAAAATTTGAACAACATTCTCTTTCTTTTTCTCTTCTCAATTTTTTTTAAATAATAGCGATTGATTGAAAATATAAATAAAGAAAACCCAAGGTCGGCACCAATATCTCATTTATAGCTCTCTTGAATTAAACCGGAAGTAAGTAAAATGAAAATGGTGCGTCAAAATATTTAAACACTAAATAAGTGCTGTAAACGATGTTATTTGGGTAGAAAAACGATTTTTTTCTTGCGATACCAATGCATATTGTGTTATTGGATACGAGCTTCCATTTAATAAATTATAATATTCGTTTCGATACCCGAGTAAAAATTTATCTCCGTTGAAAGTTGTTACTCTTTTTTACCAAATGTTTTTTTGTTTTTGAAAATGTGAACAAAATCTCCGTTCTTTTTTTTCTACTCAATATTTTTTCAATAAGAGAGATTGATTGAAAATATAAATAAACAAACCTTTATCGGCACCAATATCTCCTTTATAGCTCTATGGAATTGAACCGGAAGTAAGTAAAATGAAAATGGTGCGTCAAAAACATTAAACAGTAAATAAGTGAGGTAAACGATGTTATTTGGGTACAAAAATGATTCTCCTTTCTAGGAAAATGCAATTGTTTAATTTGATATGAGCTTTAAATTGATATATTATAATATTCGTTTCGATACCCCAGTCAAAAGTTATCTCAGTGGAAAGTGGTTACTCTTTTTTACCCAATGTTTTTTTGTTTTTGAAAATGTGAACAAAATCTCCGTTCTTTTTTTCTACTCAATATTTTTTCAATAAGACAGATTGATTGAAAATATAAATAAAAAAAACCCTAGGTCAGCACCAATATCTCCTTTATAGCACTCTTGAATTAAACCGGAAGTAAGTAAAATGAAAATGGTGCTTCAAAACCTTTAAACACTAAATAAGTGATGTAAACGATGTTATTTGGGTACAAAAACGATTTTTTTCTTGCGAGACCAATGCATGTTGTGTCATTTGATACGAGCTTCCATTTAATAAATTATAATATTCGTTTGGATACCCGAGTAAAAAGTTATCTACGTGGAAAGTGGTTACTCTTTTTTACCCAATGTTTTTTTGTTTTTGAAAATGTGAACAAAATCTCCGTTCTTTTTTTCTACTCAATATTTTTTCAATAAGAGAGATTGATTGAAAATATAAATAAACAAACCTTGATCGGCACCAATATCTCCTTTATAGCTCTATTGAATTAAACCGGAAGTAAGTAAAATGAAAATGGTGCGTCAAAAACTTTAAACAGTAAATAAGTGATGTAAACGATGTTATTTCGGTACAAAAATGAATTTCTTATCGAGGAAAATGCATATCGTTTAATTTGATACGAGCTTTAATTTGGTATATTATAATATTCGTTTCGATACCCCAGTCAAAAGTTATCTCCGTTGAAAGTTGTAACTCATATTTACCAAATGTGTTTTTGATTTTGATGATTTGAACAACATTCCCCTTCTTTTTCTCTTCTCTATTTTTTTTGGAATAATAGAGATTGATTGAAAATATAAATAAAAAAAACCCTAGGACAGCACCAATATCTCCTTTATAGCACTCTTGAATTAAACCGAAAGTAAGTAAAATTAAAATGGTGCTTCAAAACCTTTAAACACTAAATAAGTGATGTAAACGATGTTATTTGGGTACAAAAACGATTTTTTTCTTGCGAGACCAATGTATGTTGTGTAATTTGATACGAGCTTCCATTTAATAAATTATAATATTCGTTTGGATACCCGAGTAAAAAGTTATCTCCGTGGAAAGTGGTTACTCTTTTTTACCCAATGTTTTTTTGTTTTTGAAAATGTGAACAAAATCTCCGTTCTTTTTTTCTACTCAATATTTTTTCAATAAGAGAGATTGATTGAAAATATAAATAAACAAACCTTGATCGGCACCAATATCTCCTTTATAGCTCTATTGAATTAAACCGGAAGTAAGTAAAATGAAAATGGTGCGTCAAAAACTTTAAACAGTAAATAAGTGATGTAAACGATGTTATTTCGGAACAAAAATGATTTTCCTATCGACGAAAATGCATATTGTTTAATTTGATACGAGCTTTAATTTGATATATTATAATATTCGTTTCGATACCCCAGTCAAAAGTTATCTCCATTGAAAGTTGTAACTCATATTTACCAAATCTGTTTTTGATTTTGAAAATTTGAACAACATTCCCCTTCTTTTTCTCTTCTCAATTTTTTTTTAAATAATAGCGATTGATTGAAAATATAAATAAAGAAAAACCAAGGTCGGCACCAATATCTCCTTTATACCACTCTTGAATTAAACCGGAAGTAAGTAAAATGAAAATGGTACGTCAAAATATTTAAACACTAAATAAGTGATGTAAACGATGTTATTTGGGTACAAAAACGATTTTTTTCTTGCGATACCAATGCATATTGTGTAATTTGATACGAGCTTCCATTTAATAAATTATAATATTCGTTTGGATACCCGAGTAAAAAGTTATCTCCGTGGAAAGTGGTTACTCTTTTTTACCCAATGTTTTTTTGTTTTTGAAAATGTGAACAAAATCTCCGTTCTTTTTTTCTACTCAATATTTTTTCAATAAGAGAGATTGATTGAAAATATAAATAAACAAACCTTGATCGGCACCAATATCTCATTTATAGCTCTATTGAATTAAACCGGAAGTAAGTAAAATGAAAATGGTGCGTCAAAAACTTTAAACAGTAAATAAGTGATGTAAACGATGTTATTTCGGTACAAAAATGATTTTCCTATCGAGGAAAATGCATATTGTTTAATTTGATACGAGCTTTAATTTGATATATTATAATATTCGTTTCGATACCCAGTCAAAAGTTATTTCCGTTGAAAGTTGTAACTCATATTTACCAAATGTGTTTTTGATTTTAAAAATTTGAACAACATTCCCCTTCTTTTTCTCTTCTCAATTTTTTTTAAATAATAGAGATTGATTGAAAATATAAATAAAGAAAACCCAAGGTCGGCACCAATATCTCATTTATAGCACTCTTGAATTAAACCGGAAGTAAGTAAAATGAAAATGGTGCGTCAAAATATTTAAACGCTAAATAAGTGATGTAAACGATGTTATTTGGGTACAAAAACGATTTTTTTCTTGCGATACTAATGCATATTGTGTAATTTGATATGAGCTTCCATTTAATAAATTATAATATTCGTTTCGATACCCGAGTAAAAATTTATCTCCGTTGAAAGTTGTTACTCTTTTTTACCAAATGTTTTTTTGTTTTTGAAAATGTGAACAAAATCTCCGTTCTTTTTACTTCTACTCAATATTTTTTCAATAAGAGAGATTGATTGAAAATAGAAATAAACAAACCATTATCGGCACCAATATCTCCTTTATAGCTCTATTGAATTGAACCGGAAGTAAGTAAAATGAAAATGGTGCGTCAAAAACTTTAAACAGTAAATAAGTGAGGTAAACGATGTTATTTGGGTACAAAAATGATTCTCCTTTCTAGGAAAATGCATATTGTTTAATTTGATATGAGCTTTAAATTGATATATTATAATATTCGTTTCGATACCCCAGTCAAAAGTTACCTCCGTTGAAAGTTGTAACTCATATTTACCAAATGTGTTTTTGATTTTGAAAATTTCAACAACATTCCCCTTCTTTTTCTCTTCTCTATTTTTTTTTGGAATAATAGAGATTGATTGAAAATATAAATAAAGAAATCCCTAGGTCGGCACCAATATCTCCTTTATAGCACTCTTTAATTAAACCGGTAGTAAGTAAAATGAAAATGGTGCGTCAAAATATTTAAACACTAAATAAGTGATGTAAACGATGTTATTTGGGTACAAAAACGATTTTTTTCTTGCGATACCAATGCATATTGTGTAATTTGATATGAGCTTCCATTTAATAAATTATAATATTCGTTTCGATACCCGAGTAAAAATTTATCTCCGTTGAAAGTTGTTGCTCTTTTTTACCAACTGTTTTTTGTTTTTGAAAATGTGAACAAAATCTCCGTTCTTTTTTTCTACTCAATATTTTTTCAATAGGAGAGATTGATTGAAAATATAAATAAACAAACATTGATCGGCACCAATATCTCCTTTATAGCTCTATTGAATTAAACCGGAAGTAAGTAAAATGAAAATGGTGCGTCAAAAACTTTAAACAGTAAATAAGTGATGTAAACGATGTTATTTCGGTACAAAAATGATTTTCCTATAGAGGAAATTGCATATTGTTTAATTTGATACGAGCATTAATTTGATATATTATAATATTCGTTTCGATACCCCAGTCAAAAGTTATCTCCGTTGAAAGTTGTAACTCATATTTACCAAATGTGTTTTTGATTTTGAAAATTTGAACAACATTCCCCTTCTTTTTCTCTTCTCAATTTTTTTAAATAATAGAGATTGATTGAAATTATAAATAAACAATCCTTTATCGGCACCAATATCTCCTTTATAGCTCTATTGAGTTGAACCGGAAGTAAGTAAAAAGAAAATGGTGTGTCAAAACATTTAAAGAGTAAATAAGTGAGGTAAACGATGTTATTTGGGTACAAAAATGATTCTCCTTTCTAGGAAAATGCATATTGTTTAATTTGATATGAGCTTTAAATTGATATATTATAATATTCGTTTCGATACCCCAGTCAAAAGTTACCTCCGTTGAAAGTTGTAACTCATATTTACCAAATGTGTTTTTGATTTTGAAAATTTCAACAACATTCCCCTTCTTTTTCTCTTCTCTATTTTTTTTTGGAATAATAGAGATTGATTGAAAATATAAATAAAGAAAACCCTTGGTCGGCACCAGTATCTCCTTTATAGCACTCTTGAATTAAACCGGAAGTAATTAAAATGAAAATGGTGCGTCAAAATCTTTAAACACTAAATAAGTGATGTAAACGATGTTATTTGGGTACAAAAACGATTTTTTTCTTGCGATACCAATGCATATTGTGTAATTTGATATGAGCTTCCATTTAATAAATTATAATATTCGTTTCGATACCCGAGTAAAAATTTATCTCCGTTGAAAGTTGTTGCTCTTTTTTACCAACTGTTTTTTGTTTTTGAAAATGTGAACAAAATCTCCGTTCTTTTTTTCTACTCAATATTTTTTCAATAGGAGAGATTGATTGAAAATATAAATAAACAAACATTGATCGGCACCAATATCTCCTTTATAGCTCTATTGAATTAAACCGGAAGTAAGTAAAATGAAAATGGTGCGTCAAAAACTTTAAACAGTAAATAAGTGATGTAAACGATGTTATTTCGGTACAAAAATGATTTTCCTATAGAGGAAATTGCATATTGTTTAATTTGATACGAGCATTAATTTGATATATTATAATATTCGTTTCGATACCCCAGTCAAAAGTTATCTCCGTTGAAAGTTGTAACTCATATTTACCAAATTTGTTTTTGATTTTGAAAATTTGAACAACATTCCCCTTCTTTTTCTCTTCTCAATTTTTTTAAATAATAGAGATTGATTGAAATTATAAATAAACAATCCTTTATCGGCACCAATATCTCCTTTATAGCTCTATTGAGTTGAACCGGAAGTAAGTAAAAAGAAAATGGTGTGTCAAAACATTTAAAGAGTAAATAAGTGAGGTAAACGATGTTATTTGGGTACAAAAATGATTCTCCTTTCTAGGAAAATGCATATTGTTTAATTTGATATGAGCTTTAAATTGATATATTATAATATTCGTTTCGATACCCCAGTCAAAAGTTACCTCCGTTGAAAGTTGTAACTCATATTTACCAAATGTGTTTTTGATTTTGAAAATTTCAACAACATTCCCCTTCTTTTTCTCTTCTCTATTTTTTTTTGGAATAATAGAGATTGATTGAAAATATAAATAAAGAAAACCCTTGGTCGGCACCAGTATCTCCTTTATAGCACTCTTGAATTAAACCGGAAGTAATTAAAATGAAAATGGTGCGTCAAAATCTTTAAACACTAAATAAGTGATGTAAAGGATGTTATTTGGGTACAAAAATGATTTTTTTCTTGCGAGACCAATGCATATTGTGTAATTTGATATGAGTTTCCATTTAATAAATTATAATATTCGTTTCGATACCCGAGTAAAAAGTTATCTCCTTTGAAAGTTGTTACTCGTTTTTACCAAATGTTTTTTGTTTTTGAAAATATGAACAAAATCTCCGTTCTTTTTTTCTACTCAATATTTTTTCAATAAGAGAGGTTGATTGAAAATATAAATAAACAAACCTTTATCGGCACCAATATCTCCTTTATAGCTCTATTGAATTGAACCGTAAGTAAGTAAAATGAAAATGGTGCGTCAAAAACTTTAAACAGTAAATAAGTGAGGTAAACGATGTTATTTGGGTACAAAAATGATTTTCCTTTCTAGGAAAATGCATATTGTTTAATTTGATATGTGCTTTAATTTGATATATTATAATATTCGTTTCGATACCCCAGTCAAAAGTTACCTCCGTTGAAAGTTGTAACTCATATTTACCAAATGTGTTTTTGATTTTGAAAATTTCAACAACATTCCCCTTCTTTTTCTCTTCTCTATTTTTTTTGGAATAATAGAGATTGATTGAAAATATAAATAAAGAAAACCCATGGTCGGCACCAATATCTCCTTTATAGCTCTCTTGAATTAAACCGGAAGTAAGTAAAATGAAAATGGTGCGTCAAAATCTTTAAACACTAAATAAGTGATGTAAACGATATTATTTGGGAAAAAAAAAGATTTTTTTCTTGCTAGACCAATGCATATTGTGTAATTTGATATGAGCTTCCATTTAATAAATTATAATATTCGTTTCGATACCCGAGTACAAATTTATCTCCGTTGAAAGTTGTTACTCTTTTTTACCAACTGTTTTTTTGTTTTTGAAAATGTGAACAAAATCTCCGTTCTTTTTTTCTACTCATTATTTTTTCAATAAGAGAGATTGATTGAAAATATAAATAAACAAACCATGATCGGCACCAATATCTCCTTTATAGCTCTATTGAATTAAACCGGAAGTAAGTAAAATGAAAATGGTGCGTCAAAAACTTTAAACAGTAAATAAGTGATGTAAACGATGTTATTTCGGTACAAAAATGATTTTCCTATCGAGGAAAATGCATATTGTTTAATTTGATACGAGCATTAATTTGATATATTATAATATTCGTTTCGATACCCCAGTCAAAAGTTATCTCCGTTGAAAGTTGTAACTCATATTTACCAAATGTGTTTTTGATTTTGAAAATTTGAACAACATTCTTTTTCTCTTCTCAATTTTTTTTAAATAATAGAGATTGATTGAAATTATAAATAAACAAACCTTTATCGGCACCAATATCTCCTTTATAGCTCTATTGAGTTGAACCGGAAGTAAGTAAAAAGAAAATGGTGTGTCAAAACATTTAAAGAGTAAATAAGTGAGGTAAACGATGTTATTTGGGTACAAAAATGATTCTCCTTTCTAGGAAAATGCATATTGTTTAATTTGATATGAGCTTTAAATTGATATATTATAATATTCGTTTCGATACCCCAGTCAAAAGTTACCTCCGTTGAAAGTTGTAACTCATTTTTACCAAATGTGTTTTTGATTTTGAAAATTTCAACAACATTCCCCTTCTTTTTCTCTTCTCTATTTTTTTTTTGGAATAATAGAGATTGATTGAAAATATAAATAAAGAAAACCCTTGGTCGGCACCAATATCTCCTTTATAGCACTCTTGAATTAAACCGGAAGTAATTAAAATGAAAATGGTGCGTCAAAATCTTTAAACACTAAATAAGTGATGTAAACGATGTTATTTGGGTACAAAAATGATTTTTTTCTTGCGAGACCAATGCATATTGTGTAATTTGATATGAGTTTCCATTTAATAAATTATAATATTTGTTTCGATACCCGAGTAAAAAGTTATCTCCTTTGAAAGTTGTTACTCGTTTTTACCAAATGTTTTTTGTTTTTGAAAATGTGAACAAAATCTCCGTTCTTTTTTTCTACTCAATATTTTTTCAATAAGAGAGGTTGATTGAAAATATAAATAAACAAACCTTTATCGGCACCAATATCTCCTTTATAGCTCTATTGAATTGAACCGTAAGTAAGTAAAATGAAAATGGTGCGTCAAAAACTTTAAACAGTAAATAAGTGAGGTAAACGATGTTATTTGGGTACAAAAATGATTTTCCTTTCTAGTAAAATGCATATTGTTTAATTTGATATGTGCTTTAATTTGATATATTATAATATTCGTTTCGATACCCCAGTCAAAAGTTACCTCCGTTGAAAGTTGTAACTCATATTTACCAAATGTGTTTTTGATTTTGAAAATTTCAACAACATTCCCCTTCTTTTTCTCTTCTCTATTTTTTTTTGGAATAATAGAGATTGATTGAAAATATAAATAAAGAAAACCCTTGGTCGGCACCAATATCTCCTTTATAGCACTCTTGAATTAAACCGGAAGTAATTAAAATGAAAATGGTGCGTCAAAATCTTTAAACACTAAATAAGTGATGTAAACGATGTTATTTGGGTACAAAAATGATTTTTTTCTTGCGAGACCAATGCATATTGTGTAATTTGATATGAGTTTCCATTTAATAAATTATAATATTCGTTTCGATACCCGAGTAAAAAGTTATCTCCTTTGAAAGTTGTTACTCGTTTTTACCAAATGTTTTTTGTTTTTGAAAATGTGAACAAAATCTCCGTTCTTTTTTTCTACTCAATATTTTTTCAATAAGAGAGGTTGATTGAAAATATAAATAAACAAACCTTTATCGGCACCAATATCTCCTTTATAGCAATATTGAATTGAACCGTAAGTAAGTAAAATGAAAATGGTGCGTCAAAAACTTTAAACAGTAAATAAGTGAGGTAAACGATGTTATTTGGGTACGAAAATGATTTTCCTTTCTAGGAAAATGCATATTGTTTAATTTGATATGTGCTTTAATTTGATATATTATAATATTCGTTTCGATACCCCAGTCAAAAGTTACCTCCGTTGAAAGTTGTAACTCATATTTACCAAATGTGTTTTTGATTTTGAAAATTTCAACAACATTCCCCTTCTTTTTCTCTTCTCTATTTTTTTTGGAATAATAGAGATTGATTGAAAATATAAATAAAGAAAACCCATGGTCGGCACCAATATCTCCTTTATAGCTCTCTTGAATTAAACCGGAAGTAAGTAAAATGAAAATGGTGCGTCAAAATCTTTAAACACTAAATAAGTGATGTAAACGATATTATTTGGGAAAAAAAAAGATTTTTTTCTTGCTAGACCAATGCATATTGTGTAATTTGATATGAGCTTCCATTTAATAAATTATAATATTCGTTTCGATACCCGAGTACAAATTTATCTCCGTTGAAAGTTGTTACTCTTTTTTACCAACTGTTTTTTTGTTTTTGAAAATGTGAACAAAATCTCCGTTCTTTTTTTCTACTCATTATTTTTTCAATAAGAGAGATTGATTGAAAATATAAATAAACAAACCATGATCGGCACCAATATCTCCTTTATAGCTCTATTGAATTAAACCGGAAGTAAGTAAAATGAAAATGGTGCGTCAAAAACTTTAAACAGTAAATAAGTGATGTAAACGATGTTATTTCGGTACAAAAATGATTTTCCTATCGAGGAAAATGCATATTGTTTAATTTGATACGAGCATTAATTTGATATATTATAATATTCGTTTCGATACCCCAGTCAAAAGTTATCTCCGTTGAAAGTTGTAACTCATATTTACCAAATGTGTTTTTGATTTTGAAAATTTGAACAACATTCTTTTTCTCTTCTCAATTTTTTTTAAATAATAGAGATTGATTGAAATTATAAATAAACAAACCTTTATCGGCACCAATATCTCCTTTATAGCTCTATTGAGTTGAACCGGAAGTAAGTAAAAAGAAAATGGTGTGTCAAAACATTTAAAGAGTAAATAAGTGAGGTAAACGATGTTATTTGGGTACAAAAATGATTCTCCTTTCTAGGAAAATGCATATTGTTTAATTTGATATGAGCTTTAAATTGATATATTATAATATTCGTTTCGATACCCCAGTCAAAAGTTACCTCCGTTGAAAGTTGTAACTCATATTTACCAAATGTGTTTTTGATTTTGAAGATTTGAACAACATTCCCCTTCTTTTTCTCTTCTCTATTTTTTTTGGAATAATAGAGATTGATTGAAAATATAAATAAAAAAAAACCCTAGGTCAGCACCAATATCTCCTTTATAGCACTCTTGAATTAAACCGAAAGTAAGTAAAATGAAAATGGTGCTTCAAAACCTTTAAACACTAAATAAGTGATGTAAACGATGTTATTTGGGTACAAAAACGATTTTTTTCTTGCGAGACCATTGCATGTTGTGTAATTTGATACGAGCTTCCAGTTAATAAATTATAATATTCATTTGGATACCCGAGTAAAAAGTTATCTCCGTGGAAAGTGGTTACTCTTTTTTACCAAATGTTTTTTTGTTTTTGAAAATGTGAACAAAATCTCCATTCTTTTTTTCTACTCAATATTTTTTCAATAAGAGATATTGATTGAAAATATAAATAAATAAACCTTGATCGGCACCAATATCTCCTTTATAGCTCTATTGAATTAAACCGGAAGTAAGTAAAATGAAAATGGTGCGTCAAAAACTTTAAACAGTAAATAAGTGAGGTAAACGATGTTATTTCGGTACAAAAATGATTTTCCTATCGAGGAAAATGCATATTGTTTAATTTGATACGAGCTTTAATTTGAAATATTATAATATTCGTTTCGATACCCCAGTCAAAAGTTATTTCCGTTGAAAGTTGTAAGTCATATTTACCAAATGTGTTTTTGATTTTAAAAATTTGAACAACATTCCCCTTCTTTTTCTCTTCTCAATTTTTTTTAAATAATAGAGATTGATTGAAAATATAAATAAAGAAAACCCAAGGTCGGCACCAATATCTCATTTATAGCACTCTTGAATTAAACCGGAAGTAAGTAAAATGAAAATTGTGCGTCAAAATATTTAAACACTAAATAAGTGATGTAAACGATGTTATTTGGGTACAAAAACGATTTTTTTCTTGCGAGACCAATGCATATTGTGTAATTTGATACGAGCTTCCATTTAATAAATTATAATATTCGTTTGGATACCCGAGTAAAAAGTTATCTCCGTGGAAAGTGGTTACTCTTTTTTACCCAATGTTTTTTTGTTTTTAAAATGTGAACAAAATCTCCGTTCTTTTTTTCTACTCAATATTTTTTCAATAAGAGAGATTGATTGAAAATATAAATAAACAAACCTTGATCGGCACCAATATCTCATTTATAGCTCTATTGAATTAAACCGGAAGTAAGTAAAATGAAAATGGTGCGTCAAAAACTTTGAACAGTAAATAAGTGATGTAAACGATGTTATTTCGGTACAAAAATGATTTTCCTATCGAGGAAAATGCATATTGTTTAATTTGATACGAGCTTTAATTTGATATATTATAATATTCGTTTCGATACCCCAGTCAAAAGTTATTTCCGTTGAAAGTTGTAAGTCATATTTACCAAATGTGTTTTTGATTTTAAAAATTTGAACAACATTCCCCTTCTTTTTCTCTTCTCAATTTTTTTTAAATAATAGAGATTGATTGAAAATATAAATAAAGAAAACCCAAGGTCGGCACCAATATCTCATTTATAGCACTCTTGAATTAAACCGGAAGTAAGTAAAATGAAAATGGTGCGTCAAAATATTTAAACGCTAAATAAGTGATGTAAACGATGTTATTTGGGTACAAAAACGATTTTTTTCTTGCGATACCAATGCATATTGTGTAATTTGATATGAGCTTCCATTTAATAAATTATAATATTCGTTTCGATACCCGAGTAAAAATTTATCTCCGTTGAAAGTTGTTACTCTTTTTTACCAAATGTTTTTTTGTTTTTGAAAATGTGAACAAAATCTCCGTTCTTTTTACTTCTACTCAATATTTTTTCAATAAGAGAGATTGATTGAAAATAGAAATAAACAAACCATTATCGGCACCAATATCTCCTTTATAGCTCTATTGAATTGAACCGGAAGTAAGTAAAATGAAAATGGTGCGTCAAAAAATTTAAACAGTAAATAAGTGAGGTAAACGATGTTATTTGGGTACAAAAATGATTCTCCTTTCTAGGAAAATGCATATTGTTTAATTTGATATGAGCTTTAAATTGATATATTATAATATTCGTTTCGATACCCCAGTCAAAAGTTACCTCCGTTGAAAGTTGTAACTCATATTTACCAAATGTGTTTTTGATTTTGAAAATTTCAACAACATTCCCCTTCTTTTTCTCTTCTCTATTTTTTTTTG
The DNA here is from genome assembly GCA_037013495.1 of Hippophae tibetana. NCBI lineage: Eukaryota > Viridiplantae > Streptophyta > Magnoliopsida > Rosales > Elaeagnaceae > Hippophae > Hippophae tibetana. The sequence continues at coordinate 5,599,299 of CM072808.1, read as the reverse complement.
GAATAATAGAGATTGATTGAAAATATAAATAAAGAAAACCCTAGGTCGGCACCAATATCTTCTTTATAGCACTCTTTAATTAAACCGGAAGTAAGTAAAATGAAAATGGTGCGTCAAAATATTTAAACACTAAATAAGTGATGTAAACGATGTTATTTGGGTACAAAAACGATTTTTTTCTTGCGATACCAATGCATATTGTGTAATTTGATATGAGCTTCCATTTAATAAATTATAATATTCGTTTCGATACTCGAGTAAAAATTTATCTCCGTTGAAAGTTGTTGCTCTTTTTTACCAACTGTTTTTTGTTTTTGAAAATGTGAACAAAATCTCCGTTCTTTTTTTCTACTCAATATTTTTTCAATAGGAGAGATTGATTGAAAATATAAATAAACAAACATTGATCGGCACCAATATCTCCTTTATAGCTCTATTGAATTAAACCGGAAGTAAGTAAAATGAAAATGGTGCGTCAAAAACTTTAAACAGTAAATAAGTGATGTAAACGATGTTATTTCGGTACAAAAATGATTTTCCTATCGAGGAAATTGCATATTGTTTAATTTGATACGAGCATTAATTTGATATATTATAATATTCGTTTCGATACCCCAGTCAAAAGTTATCTCCATTGAAAGTTGTAACTCATATTTACCAAATGTGTTTTTGATTTTGAAAATTTGAACAACATTCCCCTTCTTTTTCTCTTCTCTATTTTTTTTTTAAATAATAGAGATTGATTGAAATTATAAATAAACAAACCTTTATCGGCACAAATATCTCTTTTATAGCTCTATTGAGTTGAACCGGAAGTAAGTAAAATGAAAATGGTACGTCAAAAACTTTAAACAGTAAATAAGTGAGGTAAACGATGTTATTTGGGTACAAAAATGATTTTCCTTTCTAGGAAAATGCATATTGTTTAATTTGATATGTGCTTTAATTTGATATATTATAATATTCGTTTCGATACCCCAGTCAAAAGTTATCTCCGTTGAAAGTTGTTACTCTTTTTTACCAAATGTTTTTTTTGTTTTTGAAAATGTGAACAAAATCTCCGTTCTTTTTACTTCTACTCAATATTTTTTCAATAAGAGAGATTGATTGAAAATAGAAATAAACAAACCATTATCGGCACCAATATCTCCTTTATAGCTCTATTGAGTTGAACCGGAAGTAAGTAAAAAGAAAATGGTGTGTCAAAACATTTAAAGAGTAAATAAGTGAGGTAAACGATGTTATTTGGGTACAAAAATGATTCTCCTTTCTAGGAAAATGCATATTGTTTAATTTGATATGAGCTTTAAATTGATATATTATAATATTCGTTTCGATACCCCAGTCAAAAGTTACCTCCGTTGAAAGTTGTAACTCATATTTACCAAATGTGTTTTTGATTTTGAAAATTTCAACAACATTCCCCTTCTTTTTCTCTTCTCTATTTTTTTTTGGAATAATAGAGATTGATTGAAAATATAAATAAAGAAAACCCTTGGTCGGCACCAATATCTCCTTTATAGCACTCTTGAATTAAACCGGAAGTAATTAAAATGAAAATGGTGCGTCAAAATCTTTAAACACTAAATAAGTGATGTAAACGATGTTATTTGGGTACAAAAATGATTTTTTTCTTGCGAGACCAATGCATATTGTGTAATTTGATATGAGTTTCCATTTAATAAATTATAATATTCGTTTCGATACCCGAGTAAAAAGTTATCTCCTTTGAAAGTTGTTACTCGTTTTTACCAAATGTTTTTTGTTTTTGAAAATGTGAACAAAATCTCCGTTCTTTTTTTCTACTCAATATTTTTTCAATAAGAGAGGTTGATTGAAAATATAAATAAACAAACCTTTATCGGCACCAATATCTCCTTTATAGCTCTATTGAATTGAACCGTAAGTAAGTAAAATGAAAATGGTGCGTCAAAAACTTTAAACAGTAAATAAGTGAGGTAAACGATGTTATTTGGGTACAAAAATGATTTTCCTTTCTAGGAAAATGCATATTGTTTAATTTGATATGTGCTTTAATTTGATATATTATAATATTCGTTTCGATACCCCAGTCAAAAGTTACCTCCGTTGAAAGTTGTAACTCATATTTACCAAATGGGTTTTTGATTTTGAAAATTTCAACAACATTCCCCTTCTTTTTCTCTTCTCTATTTTTTTGGAATAATAGAGATTGATTGAAAATATAAATAAAGAAAACCCATGGTCGGCACCAATATCTCCTTTATAGCTCTCTTGAATTAAACCGGAAGTAAGTAAAATGAAAATGGTGCGTCAAAATCTTTAAACACTAAATAAGTGATGTAAACGATATTATTTGGGAAAAAAAAAGATTTTTTTCTTGCTAGACCAATGCATATTGTGTAATTTGATATGAGCTTCCATTTAATAAATTATAATATTCGTTTCGATACCCGAGTACAAATTTATCTCCGTTGAAAGTTGTTACTCTTTTTTACCAACTGTTTTTTTGTTTTTGAAAATGTGAACAAAATCTCCGTTCTTTTTTTCTACTCATTATTTTTTCAATAAGAGAGATTGATTGAAAATATAAATAAACAAACCATGATCGGCACCAATATCTCCTTTATAGCTCTATTGAATTAAACCGGAAGTAAGTAAAATGAAAATGGTGCGTCAAAAACTTTAAACAGTAAATAAGTGATGTAAACGATGTTATTTCGGTACAAAAATGATTTTCCTATCGAGGAAAATGCATATTGTTTAATTTGATACGAGCATTAATTTGATATATTATAATATTCGTTTCGATACCCCAGTCAAAAGTTATCTCCGTTGAAAGTTGTAACTCATATTTACCAAATGTGTTTTTGATTTTGAAAATTTGAACAACATTCCCCTTCTGTTTCTCTTCTCAATTTTTTTTTAAATAATAGAGATTGATTGAAATTATAAATAAACAAACCTTTATCGGCACCAATATCTCCTTTATAGCTCTATTGAGTTGAACCGGAAGTAAGTAAAAAGAAAATGGTGTGTCAAAAAATTTAAAGAGTAAATAAGTGAGGTAAACGATGTTATTTGGGTACAAAAATGATTCTCCTTTCCAGGAAAATGCATATTGTTTAATTTGATATGAGCTTTAAATTGATATATTATAATATTCGTTTCGATACCCCAGTCAAAAGTTACCTCCGTTGAAAGTTGTAACTCATATTTACCAAATGTGTTTTTGATTTTGAAAATTTCAACAACATTCCCCTTCTTTTTCTCTTCTCTATTTTTTTTTGGAATAATAGAGATTGATTGAAAATATAAATAAAGAAAACCCTTGGTCGGCACCAATATCTCCTTTATAGCACTCTTGAATTAAACCGGAAGTAATTAAAATGAAAATGGTGCGTCAAAATCTTTAAACACTAAATAAGTGATGTAAACGATGTTATTTGGGTACAAAAATGATTTTTTTCTTGCGAGACCAATGCATATTGTGTAATTTGATATGAGTTTCCATTTAATAAATTATAATATTCGTTTCGATACCCGAGTAAAAAGTTATCTCCTTTGAAAGTTGTTACTCGTTTTTACCAAATGTTTTTTTTTTTTGAAAATGTGAACAAAATCTCCGTTCTTTTTTTCTACTCAATATTTTTTCAATAAGAGAGGTTGATTGAAAATATAAATAAACAAACCTTTATCGGCACCAATATCTCCTTTATAGCTCTATTGAATTGAACCGTAAGTAAGTAAAATGAAAATGGTGCGTCAAAAACTTTAAACAGTAAATAAGTGAGGTAAACGATGTTATTTGGGTACAAAAATGATTTTCCTTTCTAGTAAAATGCATATTGTTTAATTTGATATGTGCTTTAATTTGATATATTATAATATTCGTTTCGATACCCCAGTCAAAAGTTACCTCCGTTGAAAGTTGTAACTCATATTTACCAAATGTGTTTTTGATTTTGAAAATTTCAACAACATTCCCCTTCTTTTTCTCTTCTCTATTTTTTTTTGGAATAATAGAGATTGATTGAAAATATAAATAAAGAAAACCCTTGGTCGGCACCAATATCTCCTTTATAGCACTCTTGAATTAAACCGGAAGTAATTAAAATGAAAATGGTGCGTCAAAATCTTTAAACACTAAATAAGTGCTGTAAACGATGTTATTTGGGTACAAAAATGATTTTTTTCTTGCGAGACCAATGCATATTGTGTAATTTGATATGAGTTTCCATTTAATAAATTATAATATTCGTTTCGATACCCGAGTAAAAAGTTATCTCCTTTGAAAGTTGTTACTCGTTTTTACCAAATGTTTTTTGTTTTTGAAAATGTGAACAAAATCTCCGTTCTTTTTTTCTACTCAATATTTTTTCAATAAGAGAGGTTGATTGAAAATATAAATAAACAAACCTTTATCGGCACCAATATCTCCTTTATAGCTCTATTGAATTGAACCGGAAGTAAGTAAAATGAAAATGGTGCGTCAAAAACTTTAAACAGTAAATAAGTGATGTAAACGATGTTATTTCGGTACAAAAATGATTTTCCTATCGAGGAAAATGCATATTGTTTAATTTGATACGAGCATTAATTTGATATATTATAATATTCGTTTCGATACCCCAGTCAAAAGTTATCTCCGTTGAAAGTTGTAACTCATATTTACCAAATGTGTTTTTGATTTTGAAAATTTGAACAACATTCCCCTTCTGTTTCTCTTCTCAATTTTTTTTTAAATAATAGAGATTGATTGAAATTATAAATAAACAAACCTTTATCGGCACCAATATCTCCTTTATAGCTCTATTGAGTTGAACCGGAAGTAAGTAAAAAGAAAATGGTGTGTCAAAAAATTTAAAGAGTAAATAAGTGAGGTAAACGATGTTATTTGGGTACAAAAATGATTCTCCTTTCCAGGAAAATGCATATTGTTTAATTTGATATGAGCTTTAAATTGATATATTATAATATTCGTTTCGATACCCCAGTCAAAAGTTACCTCCGTTGAAAGTTGTAACTCATATTTACCAAATGTGTTTTTGATTTTGAAAATTTCAACAACATTCCCCTTCTTTTTCTCTTCTCTATTTTTTTTTGGAATAATAGAGATTGATTGAAAATATAAATAAAGAAAACCCTTGGTCGGCACCAATATCTCCTTTATAGCACTCTTGAATTAAACCGGAAGTAATTAAAATGAAAATGGTGCGTCAAAATCTTTAAACACTAAATAAGTGATGTAAACGATGTTATTTGGGTACAAAAATGATTTTTTTCTTGCGAGACCAATGCATATTGTGTAATTTGATATGAGTTTCCATTTAATAAATTATAATATTCGTTTCGATACCCGAGTAAAAAGTTATCTCCTTTGAAAGTTGTTACTCGTTTTTACCAAATGTTTTTTTTTTTTGAAAATGTGAACAAAATCTCCGTTCTTTTTTTCTACTCAATATTTTTTCAATAAGAGAGGTTGATTGAAAATATAAATAAACAAACCTTTATCGGCACCAATATCTCCTTTATAGCTCTATTGAATTGAACCGTAAGTAAGTAAAATGAAAATGGTGCGTCAAAAACTTTAAACAGTAAATAAGTGAGGTAAACGATGTTATTTGGGTACAAAAATGATTTTCCTTTCTAGTAAAATGCATATTGTTTAATTTGATATGTGCTTTAATTTGATATATTATAATATTCGTTTCGATACCCCAGTCAAAAGTTACCTCCGTTGAAAGTTGTAACTCATATTTACCAAATGTGTTTTTGATTTTGAAAATTTCAACAACATTCCCCTTCTTTTTCTCTTCTCTATTTTTTTTTGGAATAATAGAGATTGATTGAAAATATAAATAAAGAAAACCCTTGGTCGGCACCAATATCTCCTTTATAGCACTCTTGAATTAAACCGGAAGTAATTAAAATGAAAATGGTGCGTCAAAATCTTTAAACACTAAATAAGTGCTGTAAACGATGTTATTTGGGTACAAAAATGATTTTTTTCTTGCGAGACCAATGCATATTGTGTAATTTGATATGAGTTTCCATTTAATAAATTATAATATTCGTTTCGATACCCGAGTAAAAAGTTATCTCCTTTGAAAGTTGTTACTCGTTTTTACCAAATGTTTTTTGTTTTTGAAAATGTGAACAAAATCTCCGTTCTTTTTTTCTACTCAATATTTTTTCAATAAGAGAGGTTGATTGAAAATATAAATAAACAAACCTTTATCGGCACCAATATCTCCTTTATAGCTCTATTGAATTGAACCGTAAGTAAGTAAAATGAAAATGGTGCGTCAAAAACTTTAAACAGTAAATAAGTGAGGTAAACGATGTTATTTGGGTACGAAAATGATTTTCCTTTCTAGGAAAATGCATATTGTTTAATTTGATATGTGCTTTAATTTGATATATTATAATATTCGTTTCGATACCCCAGTCAAAAGTTACCTCCGTTGAAAGTTGTAACTCATATTTACCAAATGTGTTTTTGATTTTGAAAATTTCAACAACATTCCCCTTCTTTTTCTCTTCTCTATTTTTTTTGGAATAATAGAGATTGATTGAAAATATAAATAAAGAAAACCCATGGTCGGCACCAATATCTCCTTTATAGCTCTCTTGAATTAAACCGGAAGTAAGTAAAATGAAAATGGTGCGTCAAAATCTTTAAACACTAAATAAGTGATGTAAACGATATTATTTGGGAAAAAAAAAGATTTTTTTCTTGCTAGACCAATGCATATTGTGTAATTTGATATGAGCTTCCATTTAATAAATTATAATATTCGTTTCGATACCCGAGTACAAATTTATCTCCGTTGAAAGTTGTTACTCTTTTTTACCAACTGTTTTTTTGTTTTTGAAAATGTGAACAAAATCTCCGTTCTTTTTTTCTACTCATTATTTTTTCAATAAGAGAGATTGATTGAAAATATAAATAAACAAACCATGATCGGCACCAATATCTCCTTTATAGCTCTATTGAATTAAACCGGAAGTAAGTAAAATGAAAATGGTGCGTCAAAAACTTTAAACAGTAAATAAGTGATGTAAACGATGTTATTTCGGTACAAAAATGATTTTCCTATCGAGGAAAATGCATATTGTTTAATTTGATACGAGCATTAATTTGATATATTATAATATTCGTTTCGATACCCCAGTCAAAAGTTATCTCCGTTGAAAGTTGTAACTCATATTTACCAAATGTGTTTTTGATTTTGAAAATTTGAACAACATTCCCCTTCTGTTTCTCTTCTCAATTTTTTTTTTAAATAATAGAGATTGATTGAAATTATAAATAAACAAACCTTTATCGGCACCAATATCTCCTTTATAGCTCTATTGAGTTGAACCGGAAGTAAGTAAAAAGAAAATGGTGTGTCAAAAAATTTAAAGAGTAAATAAGTGAGGTAAACGATGTTATTTGGGTACAAAAATGATTCTCCTTTCTAGGAAAATGCATATTGTTTAATTTGATATGAGCTTTAAATTGATATATTATAATATTCGTTTCGATACCCCAGTCAAAAGTTACCTCCGTTGAAAGTTGTAACTCATATTTACCAAATGTGTTTTTGATTTTGAAAATTTCAACAACATTCCCCTTCTTTTTCTCTTCTCTATTTTTTTTTGGAATAATAGAGATTGATTGAAAATATAAATAAAGAAAACCCTTGGTCGGCACCAATATCTCCTTTATAGCACTCTTGAATTAAACCGGAAGTAATTAAAATGAAAATGGTGCGTCAAAATCTTTAAACACTAAATAAGTGATGTAAACGATGTTATTTGGGTACAAAAATGATTTTTTTCTTGCGAGACCAATGCATATTGTGTAATTTGATATGAGTTTCCATTTAATAAATTATAATATTTGTTTCGATACCCGAGTAAAAAGTTATCTCCTTTGAAAGTTGTTACTCGTTTTTACCAAATGTTTTTTGTTTTTGAAAATGTGAACAAAATCTCCGTTCTTTTTTTCTACTCAATATTTTTTCAATAAGAGAGGTTGATTGAAAATATAAATAAACAAACCTTTATCGGCACCAATATCTCCTTTATAGCTCTATTGAATTGAACCGTAAGTAAGTAAAATGAAAATGGTGCGTCAAAAACTTTAAACAGTAAATAAGTGAGGTAAACGATGTTATTTGGGTACAAAAATGATTTTCCTTTCTAGTAAAATGCATATTGTTTAATTTGATATGTGCTTTAATTTGATATATTATAATATTCGTTTCGATACCCCAGTCAAAAGTTACCTCCGTTGAAAGTTGTAACTCATATTTACCAAATGTGTTTTTGATTTTGAAAATTTCAACAACATTCCCCTTCTTTTTCTCTTCTCTATTTTTTTTTGGAATAATAGAGATTGATTGAAAATATAAATAAAGAAAACCCTTGGTCGGCACCAATATCTCCTTTATAGCACTCTTGAATTAAACCGGAAGTAATTAAAATGAAAATGGTGCGTCAAAATCTTTAAACACTAAATAAGTGATGTAAACGATGTTATTTGGGTACAAAAATGATTTTTTTCTTGCGAGACCAATGCATATTGTGTAATTTGATATGAGTTTCCATTTAATAAATTATAATATTCGTTTCGATACCCGAGTAAAAAGTTATCTCCTTTGAAAGTTGTTACTCGTTTTTACCAAATGTTTTTTGTTTTTGAAAATGTGAACAAAATCTCCGTTCTTTTTTTCTACTCAATATTTTTTCAATAAGAGAGGTTGATTGAAAATATAAATAAACAAACCTTTATCGGCACCAATATCTCCTTTATAGCAATATTGAATTGAACCGTAAGTAAGTAAAATGAAAATGGTGCGTCAAAAACTTTAAACAGTAAATAAGTGAGGTAAACGATGTTATTTGGGTACGAAAATGATTTTCCTTTCTAGGAAAATGCATATTGTTTAATTTGATATGTGCTTTAATTTGATATATTATAATATTCGTTTCGATACCCCAGTCAAAAGTTACCTCCGTTGAAAGTTGTAACTCATATTTACCAAATGTGTTTTTGATTTTGAAAATTTCAACAACATTCCCCTTCTTTTTCTCTTCTCTATTTTTTTTGGAATAATAGAGATTGATTGAAAATATAAATAAAGAAAACCCATGGTCGGCACCAATATCTCCTTTATAGCTCTCTTGAATTAAACCGGAAGTAAGTAAAATGAAAATGGTGCGTCAAAATCTTTAAACACTAAATAAGTGATGTAAACGATATTATTTGGGAAAAAAAAAGATTTTTTTCTTGCTAGACCAATGCATATTGTGTAATTTGATATGAGCTTCCATTTAATAAATTATAATATTCGTTTCGATACCCGAGTACAAATTTATCTCCGTTGAAAGTTGTTACTCTTTTTTACCAACTGTTTTTTTGTTTTTGAAAATGTGAACAAAATCTCCGTTCTTTTTTTCTACTCATTATTTTTTCAATAAGAGAGATTGATTGAAAATATAAATAAACAAACCATGATCGGCACCAATATCTCCTTTATAGCTCTATTGAATTAAACCGGAAGTAAGTAAAATGAAAATGGTGCGTCAAAAACTTTAAACAGTAAATAAGTGATGTAAACGATGTTATTTCGGTACAAAAATGATTTTCCTATCGAGGAAAATGCATATTGTTTAATTTGATACGAGCATTAATTTGATATATTATAATATTCGTTTCGATACCCCAGTCAAAAGTTATCTCCGTTGAAAGTTGTAACTCATATTTACCAAATGTGTTTTTGATTTTGAAAATTTGAACAACATTCCCCTTCTGTTTCTCTTCTCAATTTTTTTTTAAATAATAGAGATTGATTGAAATTATAAATAAACAAACCTTTATCGGCACCAATATCTCCTTTATAGCTCTATTGAGTTGAACCGGAAGTAAGTAAAAAGAAAATGGTGTGTCAAAAAATTTAAAGAGTAAATAAGTGAGGTAAACGATGTTATTTGGGTACAAAAATGATTCTCCTTTCCAGGAAAATGCATATTGTTTAATTTGATATGAGCTTTAAATTGATATATTATAATATTCGTTTCGATACCCCAGTCAAAAGTTACCTCCGTTGAAAGTTGTAACTCATATTTACCAAATGTGTTTTTGATTTTGAAAATTTCAACAACATTCCCCTTCTTTTTCTCTTCTCTATTTTTTTTTGGAATAATAGAGATTGATTGAAAATATAAATAAAGAAAACCCTTGGTCGGCACCAATATCTCCTTTATAGCACTCTTGAATTAAACCGGAAGTAATTAAAATGAAAATGGTGCGTCAAAATCTTTAAACACTAAATAAGTGATGTAAACGATGTTATTTGGGTACAAAAATGATTTTTTTCTTGCGAGACCAATGCATATTGTGTAATTTGATATGAGTTTCCATTTAATAAATTATAATATTCGTTTCGATACCCGAGTAAAAAGTTATCTCCTTTGAAAGTTGTTACTCGTTTTTACCAAATGTTTTTTGTTTTTGAAAATGTGAACAAAATCTCCGTTCTTTTTTTCTACTCAATATTTTTTCAATAAGAGAGGTTGATTGAAAATATAAATAAACAAACCTTTATCGGCACCAATATCTCCTTTATAGCTCTATTGAATTGAACCGTAAGTAAGTAAAATGAAAATGGTGCGTCAAAAACTTTAAACAGTAAATAAGTGAGGTAAACGATGTTATTTGGGTACAAAAATGATTTTCCTTTCTAGTAAAATGCATATTGTTTAATTTGATATGTGCTTTAATTTGATATATTATAATATTCGTTTCGATACCCCAGTCAAAAGTTACCTCCGTTGAAAGTTGTAACTCATATTTACCAAATGTGTTTTTGATTTTGAAAATTTCAACAACATTCCCCTTCTTTTTCTCTTCTCTATTTTTTTTTGGAATAATAGAGATTGATTGAAAATATAAATAAAGAAAACCCTTGGTCGGCACCAATATCTCCTTTATAGCACTCTTGAATTAAACCGGAAGTAATTAAAATGAAAATGGTGCGTCAAAATCTTTAAACACTAAATAAGTGATGTAAACGATGTTATTTGGGTACAAAAATGATTTTTTTCTTGCGAGACCAATGCATATTGTGTAATTTGATATGAGTTTCCATTTAATAAATTATAATATTCGTTTCGATACCCGAGTAAAAAGTTATCTCCTTTGAAAGTTGTTACTCGTTTTTACCAAATGTTTTTGGTTTTTGAAAATGTGAACAAAATCTCCGTTCTTTTTTTCTACTCAATATTTTTTCAATAAGAGAGGTTGATTGAAAATATAAATAAACAAACCTTTATCGGCACCAATATCTCCTTTATAGCTCTATTGAATTAAACCGGAAGTAAGTAAAATGAAAATGGTGCGTCAAAAACTTTAAACAGTAAATAAGTGATGTAAACGATGTTATTTCGGTACAAAAATGATTTTCCTTTCGAGGAAAATGCATATTGTTTAATTTGATACGAGCATTAATTTGATATATTATAATATTCGTTTCGATACCCCAGTCAAAAGTTATCTCCGTTGAAAGTTGTAACTCATATTTACCAAATGTGTTTTTGATTTTGAAAATTTGAACAACATTCCCCTTCTGTTTCTCTTCTCAATTTTTTTTTAAATAATAGAGATTGATTGAAATTATAAATAAACAAACCTTTATCGGCACCAATATCTCCTTTATAGCTCTATTGAGTTGAACCGGAAGTAAGTAAAAAGAAAATGGTGTGTCAAAAAATTTAAAGAGTAAATAAGTGAGGTAAACGATGTTATTTGGGTACAAAAATGATTCTCCTTTCCAGGAAAATGCATATTGTTTAATTTGATATGAGCTTTAAATTGATATATTATAATATTCGTTTCGATACCCCAGTCAAAAGTTACCTCCGTTGAAAGTTGTAACTCATATTTACCAAATGTGTTTTTGATTTTGAAAATTTCAACAACATTCCCCTTCTTTTTCTCTTCTCTATTTTTTTTTGGAATAATAGAGATTGATTGAAAATATAAATAAAGAAAACCCTTGGTCGGCACCAATATCTCCTTTATAGCACTCTTGAATTAAACCGGAAGTAATTAAAATGAAAATGGTGCGTCAAAATCTTTAAACACTAAATAAGTGATGTAAACGATGTTATTTGGGTACAAAAATGATTTTTTTCTTGCGAGACCAATGCATATTGTGTAATTTGATATGAGTTTCCATTTAATAAATTATAATATTCGTTTCGATACCCGAGTAAAAAGTTATCTCCTTTGAAAGTTGTTACTCGTTTTTACCAAATGTTTTTTGTTTTTGAAAATGTGAACAAAATCTCCGTTCTTTTTTTCTACTCAATATTTTTTCAATAAGAGAGGTTGATTGAAAATATAAATAAACAAACCTTTATCGGCACCAATATCTCCTTTATAGCTCTATTGAATTGAACCGTAAGTAAGTAAAATGAAAATGGTGCGTCAAAAACTTTAAACAGTAAATAAGTGAGGTAAACGATGTTATTTCGGTACAAAAATGATTTTCCTTTCGAGGAAAATGCATATTGTTTAATTTGATACGAGCATTAATTTGATATATTATAATATTCGTTTCGATACCCCAGTCAAAAGTTATCTCCGTTGAAAGTTGTAACTCATATTTACCAAATGTGTTTTTGATTTTGAAAATTTGAACAACATTCCCCTTCTGTTTCTCTTCTCAATTTTTTTTTAAATAATAGAGATTGATTGAAATTATAAATAAACAAACCTTTATCGGCACCAATATCTCCTTTATAGCTCTATTGAGTTGAACCGGAAGTAAGTAAAAAGAAAATGGTGTGTCAAAAAATTTAAAGAGTAAATAAGTGAGGTAAACGATGTTATTTGGGTACAAAAATGATTCTCCTTTCCAGGAAAATGCATATTGTTTAATTTGATATGAGCTTTAAATTGATATATTATAATATTCGTTTCGATACCCCAGTCAAAAGTTACCTCCGTTGAAAGTTGTAACTCATATTTACCAAATGTGTTTTTGATTTTGAAAATTTCAACAACATTCCCCTTCTTTTTCTCTTCTCTATTTTTTTTTGGAATAATAGAGATTGATTGAAAATATAAATAAAGAAAACCCTTGGTCGGCACCAATATCTCCTTTATAGCACTCTTGAATTAAACCGGAAGTAATTAAAATGAAAATGGTGCGTCAAAATCTTTAAACACTAAATAAGTGATGTAAACGATGTTATTTGGGTACAAAAATGATTTTTTTCTTGCGAGACCAATGCATATTGTGTAATTTGATATGAGTTTCCATTTAATAAATTATAATATTCGTTTCGATACCCGAGTAAAAAGTTATCTCCTTTGAAAGTTGTTACTCGTTTTTACCAAATGTTTTTTGTTTTTGAAAATGTGAACAAAATCTCCGTTCTTTTTTTCTACTCAATATTTTTTCAATAAGAGAGGTTGATTGAAAATATAAATAAACAAACCTTTATCGGCACCAATATCTCCTTTATAGCTCTATTGAATTGAACCGTAAGTAAGTAAAATGAAAATGGTGCGTCAAAAACTTTAAACAGTAAATAAGTGAGGTAAACGATGTTATTTGGGTACAAAAATGATTTTCCTTTCTAGTAAAATGCATATTGTTTAATTTGATATGTGCTTTAATTTGATATATTATAATATTCGTTTCGATACCCCAGTCAAAAGTTACCTCCGTTGAAAGTTGTAACTCATATTTACCAAATGTGTTTTTGATTTTGAAAATTTCAACAACATTTCCCTTCTTTTTCTCTTCTCTATTTTTTTTGGAATAATAGAGATTCATTGAAAATATAAATAAAGAAAACCCATGGTCGGCACCAATATCTCCTTTATAGCTCTCTTGAATTAAACCGGAAGTAAGTAAAATGAAAATGGTGCGTCAAAATCTTTAAACACTAAATAAGTGATGTAAACGATGTTATTTGGGTACATAAACGATTTTTTTCTTGCGATACCAATGCATATTGTGTAATTTTATGCGAGCTTCCATTTAATAAATTATAATATTCGTTTCGATACCCGAGTAAAAATTTATCTCCGTTGAAAGTTGTTACTCTTTTTTACCAAATGTTTTTTTTGTTTTTGAAAATGTGAACAAAATCTCCGTTCTTTTTTTCTACTCAATAATTTTTCAATAAGAGAGATTGATTGAAAATATAAATAAACAAACCATGATCGGCACCAATATCTCCTTTATAGCTCTATTGAATTGAACCGGAAGTAAGTAAAATGAAAATGGTGCGTCAAAAACTTTAAACAGTAAATAAGTGATGTAAACGATGTTATTTCGGTACAAAAATGATTTTCCTATCGAGGAAAATGCATATTGTTTAATTTGATACGAGCATTAATTTGATATATTATAATATTCGTTTCGATACCCCAGTCAAAAGTTATCTCCGTTGAAAGTTGTAACTCATAAATTACCAAATGTGTTTTTGATTTTGAAAATTTGAACAACATTCCCCTTCTTTTTCTCTTCTCAATTTTTTTTAAATAATAGAGATTGATTGAAATTATAAATAAACAAACCTTTATCGGCACCAATATCTCCTTTATAGCTCTATTGAGTTGAACCGGAAGTAAGTAAAAAGAAAATAGTGTGTCAAAAAATTTAAAGAGTAAATAAGTGAGGTAAACGATGTTATTTGGGTACAAAAATGATTTTCCTTTCTAGGAAAATGCATATTGTTTAATTTGATATGTGCTTTAATTTGATATATTATAATATTTGTTTCGATACCCCAGTCAAAAGTTACCTCCGTTGAAAGTTGTAACTCATATTTACCAAATGTGTTTTTGATTTTGAAAATTTCAACAAAATTACCCTTCTTTTTCTCTTCTCTATTTTTTTTGGAATAATAGAGATTGATTGAAAATATAAATAAAGAAAACCCATGGTCGGCACCAATATCTCCTTTATAGCTCTCTTGAATTAAACCGGAAGTAAGAAAAATGAAAATGGTGCGTCAAAATCTTTAAACACTAAATAAGTGATGTAAACGATATTATTTGGGAAAAAAAATGATTTTTTTCTTGCGAGACCAATGCATATTGTGTAATTTGATATGAGTTTCCATTTAATAAATTATAATATTCGTTTCGATACCCGAGTAAAAAGTTATCTCCTTTGAAAGTTGTTACTCGTTTTTACCAAATGTTTTTGGTTTTTGAAAATGTGAACAAAATCTCCGTTCTTTTTTTCTACTCAATATTTTTTCAATAAGAGAGGTTGATTGAAAATATAAATAAACAAACCTTTATCGGCACCAATATCTCCTTTATAGCTCTATTGAATTAAACCGGAAGTAAGTAAAATGAAAATGGTGCGTCAAAAACTTTAAACAGTAAATAAGTGATGTAAACGATGTTATTTCGGTACAAAAATGATTTTCCTTTCGAGGAAAATGCATATTGTTTAATTTGATACGAGCATTAATTTGATATATTATAATATTCGTTTCGATACCCCAGTCAAAAGTTATCTCCGTTGAAAGTTGTAACTCATATTTACCAAATGTGTTTTTGATTTTGAAAATTTGAACAACATTCCCCTTCTGTTTCTCTTCTCAATTTTTTTTAAATAATAGAGATTGATTGAAATTATAAATAAACAAACCTTTATCGGCACCAATATCTCCTTTATAGCTCTATTGAGTTGAACCGGAAGTAAGTAAAAAGAAAATGGTGTGTCAAAAAATTTAAAGAGTAAATAAGTGAGGTAAACGATGTTATTTGGGTACAAAAATGATTCTCCTTTCCAGGAAAATGCATATTGTTTAATTTGATATGAGCTTTAAATTGATATATTATAATATTCGTTTCGATACCCCAGTCAAAAGTTACCTCCGTTGAAAGTTGTAACTCATATTTACCAAATGTGTTTTTGATTTTGAAAATTTCAACAACATTCCCCTTCTTTTTCTCTTCTCTATTTTTTTTTGGAATAATAGAGATTGATTGAAAATATAAATAAAGAAAACCCTTGGTCGGCACCAATATCTCCTTTATAGCACTCTTGAATTAAACCGGAAGTAATTAAAATGAAAATGGTGCGTCAAAATCTTTAAACACTAAATAAGTGATGTAAACGATGTTATTTGGGTACAAAAATGATTTTTTTCTTGCGAGACCAATGCATATTGTGTAATTTGATATGAGTTTCCATTTAATAAATTATAATATTCGTTTCGATACCCGAGTAAAAAGTTATCTCCTTTGAAAGTTGTTACTCGTTTTTACCAAATGTTTTTTGTTTTTGAAAATGTGAACAAAATCTCCGTTCTTTTTTTCTACTCAATATTTTTTCAATAAGAGAGGTTGATTGAAAATATAAATAAACAAACCTTTATCGGCACCAATATCTCCTTTATAGCTCTATTGAATTGAACCGTAAGTAAGTAAAATGAAAATGGTGCGTCAAAAACTTTAAACAGTAAATAAGTGAGGTAAACGATGTTATTTGGGTACAAAAATGATTTTCCTTTCTAGTAAAATGCATATTGTTTAATTTGATATGTGCTTTAATTTGATATATTATAATATTCGTTTCGATACCCCAGTCAAAAGTTACCTCCGTTGAAAGTTGTAACTCATATTTACCAAATGTGTTTTTGATTTTGAAAATTTCAACAACATTTCCCTTCTTTTTCTCTTCTCTATTTTTTTTGGAATAATAGAGATTCATTGAAAATATAAATAAAGAAAACCCATGGTCGGCACCAATATCTCCTTTATAGCTCTCTTGAATTAAACCGGAAGTAAGTAAAATGAAAATGGTGCGTCAAAATCTTTAAACACTAAATAAGTGATGTAAACGATGTTATTTGGGTACATAAACGATTTTTTTCTTGCGATACCAATGCATATTGTGTAATTTTATGCGAGCTTCCATTTAATAAATTATAATATTCGTTTCGATACCCGAGTAAAAATTTATCTCCGTTGAAAGTTGTTACTCTTTTTTACCAAATGTTTTTTTTGTTTTTGAAAATGTGAACAAAATCTCCGTTCTTTTTTTCTACTCAATAATTTTTCAATAAGAGAGATTGATTGAAAATATAAATAAACAAACCATGATCGGCACCAATATCTCCTTTATAGCTCTATTGAATTGAACCGGAAGTAAGTAAAATGAAAATGGTGCGTCAAAAACTTTAAACAGTAAATAAGTGATGTAAACGATGTTATTTCGGTACAAAAATGATTTTCCTATCGAGGAAAATGCATATTGTTTAATTTGATACGAGCATTAATTTGATATATTATAATATTCGTTTCGATACCCCAGTCAAAAGTTATCTCCGTTGAAAGTTGTAACTCATATTTACCAAATGTGTTTTTGATTTTGAAAATTTGAACAATATTCCCCTTCTGTTTCTCTTCTCAATTTTTTTTAAATAATAGAGATTGATTGAAATTATAAATAAACAAACCTTTATCGGCACCAATATCTCCTTTATAGCTCTATTGAGTTGAACCGGAAGTAAGTAAAAAGAAAATGGTGCGTCAAAAACTTTAAACAGTAAATAAGTGAGGTAAACGATGTTATTTGGGGTACAAAAATGATTTTCCTTTCTAGGAAAATGCATATTGTTTAATTTGATATGTGCTTTAATTTGATATATTATAATATTTGTTTCGATACCCCAGTCAAAAGTTACCTCCGTTGAAAGTTGTAACTCATATTTACCAAATGTGTTTTTGATTTTGAAAATTTCAACAAAATTACCCTTCTTTTTCTCTTCTCTATTTTTTTTGGAATAATAGAGATTGATTGAAAATATAAATAAAGAAAACCCATGGTCGGCACCAATATCTCCTTTATAGCTCTCTTGAATTAAACCGGAAGTAAGTAAAATGAAAATGGTGCGTCAAAATCTTTAAACACTAAATAAGTGATGTAAACGATATTATTTGGGAAAAAAAAAGATTTTTTTCTTGCTAGACCAATGCATATTGTGTAATTTGATATGAGCTTCCATTTAATAAATTATAATATTCGTTTCGATACCCGAGTACAAATTTATCTCCGTTGAAAGTTGTTACTCTTTTTTACCAACTGTTTTTTTGTTTTTGAAAATGTGAACAAAATCTCCGTTCTTTTTTTCTACTCATTATTTTTTCAATAAGAGAGATTGATTGAAAATATAAATAAACAAACCATGATCGGCACCAATATCTCCTTTATAGCTCTATTGAATTAAACCGGAAGTAAGTAAAATGAAAATGGTGCGTCAAAAACTTTAAACAGTAAATAAGTGATGTAAACGATGTTATTTCGGTACAAAAATGATTTTCCTATCGAGGAAAATGCATATTGTTTAATTTGATACGAGCATTAATTTGATATATTATAATATTCGTTTCGATACCCCAGTCAAAAGTTATCTCCGTTGAAAGTTGTAACTCATAAATTACCAAATGTGTTTTTGATTTTGAAAATTTGAACAACATTCCCCTTCTTTTTCTCTTCTCAATTTTTTTTAAATAATAGAGATTGATTGAAATTATAAATAAACAAACCTTTATCGGCACCAATATCTCCTTTATAGCTCTATTGAGTTGAACCGGAAGTAAGTAAAAAGAAAATAGTGTGTCAAAAAATTTAAAGAGTACATAAGTGAGGTAAACGATGTTATTTGGGTACAAAAATGATTTTCCTTTCTAGGAAAATGCATATTGTTTAATTTGATATGTGCTTTAATTTGATATATTATAATATTTGTTTCGATACCCCAGTCAAAAGTTACCTCCGTTGAAAGTTGTAACTCATATTTACCAAATGTGTTTTTGATTTTGAAAATTTCAACAAAATTACCCTTCTTTTTCTCTTCTCTATTTTTTTTGGAATAATAGAGATTGATTGAAAATATAAATAAAGAAAACCCATGGTCGGCACCAATATCTCCTTTATAGCTCTCTTGAATTAAACCGGAAGTAAGAAAAATGAAAATGGTGCGTCAAAATCTTTAAACACTAAATAAGTGATGTAAACGATATTATTTGGGAAAAAAAAAGATTTTTTTCTTGCTAGACCAATGCATATTGTGTAATTTGATATGAGCTTCCATTTAATAAATTATAATATTCGTTTCGAAACCCGAGTACAAATTTATCTCCGTTGAAAGTTGTTACTCTTTTTTACCAACTGTTTTTTTGTTTTTGAAAATGTGAACAAAATCTCCGTTCTTTTTTTCTACTCATTATTTTTTCAATAAGAGAGATTGATTGAAAATATAAATAAACAAACCATGATCGACACCAATATCTCCTTTATAGCTCTATTGAATTAAACCGGAAGTAAGTAAAATGAAAATGGTGCGTCAAAAACTTTAAACAGTAAATAAGTGATGTAAACGATGTTATTTCGATACAAAAATGATTTTCCTATCGAGGAAAATGCATATTGTTTAATTTGATACGAGCATTAATTTGATATATTATAATATTCGTTTCGATACCCCAGTCAAAAGTTATCTCCGTTGAAAGTTGTAACTCATATATTACCAAATGTGTTTTTGATTTTGAAAATTTGAACAACATTCCCCTTCTTTTTCTCTTCTCAATTTTTTTTAAATAATAGAGATTGATTGAAATTATAAATAAACAAACCTTTATTGGCACCAATATCTCCTTTATAGCTCTATTGAGTTGAACCGGAAGTAAGTAAAAAGAAAATGGTGTGTCAAAAAATTTAAAGAGTAAATAAGTGAGGTAAACGATGTTATTTGGGTACAAAAATGATTCTCCTTTCTAGGAAAATGCATATTGTTTAATTTGATATGAGCTTTAAATTGATATATTATAATATTCGTTTCGATACCCCAGTCAAAAGTTACCTCCGTTGCAAGTTGTAACTCATATTTACCAAATGTGTTTTTGATTTTGAAAATTTCAACAACATTCCCCTTCTTTTTCTCTTCTCTATTTTTTTTTGGAATAATAGAGATTGATTGAAAATATAAATAAAGAAAACCCTTGGTCGGCACCAATATCTCCTTTATAGCACTCTTGAATTAAACCGGAAGTAATTAAAATGAAAATGGTGCGTCAAAATCTTTAAACACTAAATAAGTGATGTAAACGATATTATTTGGGAAAAAAAAAGATTTTTTTCTTGCTAGACCAATGCATATTGTGTAATTTGATATGAGCTTCCATTTAATAAATTATAATATTCGTTTCGATACCCGAGTACAAATTTATCTCCGTTGAAAGTTGTTACTCTTTTTTACCAACTATTTTTTTGTTTTTGAAAATGTGAACAAAATCTCCGTTATTTTTTTCTACTCATTATTTTTTCAATAAGAGAGATTGATTGAAAATATAAATAAACAAACCATGATCGGCACCAATATCTCCTTTATAGCTCTATTGAATTAAACCGGAAGTAAGTAAAATGAAAATGGTGCGTCAAAAACTTTAAACAGTAAATAAGTGATGTAAACGATGTTATTTCGGTACAAAAATGATTTTCCTATCGAGGAAAATGCATATTGTTTAATTTGATACGAGCATTAATTTGATATATTATAATATTCGTTTCGATACCCCAGTCAAAAGTTATCTCCGTTGAAAGTTGTAACTCATATATTACCAAATGTGTTTTTGATTTTGAAAATTTGAACAACATTCCCCTTCTTTTTCTCTTCTCAATTTTTTTTAAATAATAGAGATTGATTGAAATTATAAATAAATAAAACTTTATCGGCACCAATATCTCCTTTATAGCTCTATTGAGTTGAACCGGAAGTAAGTAAAATGAAAATGGTGCGTCAAAAACTTTAAACAGTAAATAAGTGAGGTAAACGATGTTATTTGGGTACAAAAATGATTCTCCTTTCCAGGAAAATGCATATTGTTTAATTTGATATGAGTTTTAAATTGATATATTATAATATTCGTTTCGATACCCCAGTCAAAAGTTACCTCCGTTGAAAGTTGTAACTCATATTTACCAAATGTGTTTTTGATTTTGAAAATTTCAACAACATACCCCGTCTTTTTCTCTTCTCTATTTTTTTTTGGAATAATAGAGATTGATTGAAAATATAAATAAAGAAAACCCTTGGTCGGCACCAATATCTCCTTTATAGCACTCTTGAATTAAATCGGAAGTAATTAAAATGAAAATGGTGCGTCAAAATCTTTAAACACTAAATAAGTGATGTAAACGATGTTATTTGGGTACAAAAATGATTTTTTTCTTGCGAGACCAATGCATATTGTGTAATTTGATATGAGTTTCCATTTAATAAATTATAATATTCGTTTCGATACCCGAGTAAAAAGTTATCTCCTTTGAAAGTTGTTACTCGTTTTTACCAAATGTTTTTTGTTTTTGAAAATGTGAACAAAATCTCCGTTCTTTTTTTCTACTCAATATTTTTTCAATAAGAGAGGTTGATTGAAAATATAAATAAACAAACCTTTATCGGCACCAATATCTCCTTTATAGCTCTATTGAATTGAACCGGAAGTAAGTAAAATGAAAATGGTGCGTCAAAAACTTTAAACAGTAAATAAGTGAGGTAAACGATGTTATTTGGGTACAAAAATGATTTTCCTATCGAGGAAAATGCATATTGTTTAATTTGATACGAGCTTTAATTTGATATATTATAATATTCGTTTCGATACCCCAGTCAAAAGTTATCTCCGTTGAAAGTTGTAACTCTTTTTTACCAAATGTGTTTTTGATTTTGAAAATTTGAACAACATTCCCCTTCTTTTTCTCTTCTCAATTATTTTTTTTAAATAATAGAGATTGATTGAAAATATAAATAAAGAAAACCCAAGGTCGGCACCAATATCTCATTTATAGCACTCTTGAATTAAACCGGAAGTAAGTAAAATGAAAATGGTGCGTAAAAATATTTAAACACTAAATAAGTTATGTAAACGATGTTATTTGGGTACAAAAACGATTTTTTTCTTGTGATACCAATGCATATTGTGTAATTTGATACGAGCTTCCATTTAATAGATTATAATATTCGTTTCGATACCCGAGTAAAAATTTATCTCCGTTGAAAGTTGTTACTCTTTTTTACCAAATGTTTTTTTGTTTTTGAAAATGTGAACAAAATCTCCGTTCTTTTTTTTCTACTCAATATTTCTTCAATAAGAGAGATTGATTGAAAATATAAATAAACAAACCTTTATCGGCACCAATATCTCTTTTATAGCTATATTGAATTGAACCGGAAGTAAGTAAAATGAAAATGGTGCGTCAAAAACTTTAAACAGTAAATAAGTGAGGTAAACGATGTTATTTGGGTACAAAAATGATTCTCCTTTATAGGAAAATGCATATTGTTTAATTTGATATGAGCTTTAAATTGATATATTATAATATTCGTTTCGATACCCTAGTCAAAAGTTACCTCCGTTGAAAGTTGTACCTCATATTTACCAAATGTGTTTTTAATTTTGAAAATTTCAACAACATTCCCCTTCTTTTTCTCTTCTCTATTTTTTTTTTGGAATAATAGAGATTGATTGAAAATATAAATAAAGAAAACCCTAGGTCGGCACCAATATCTCCTTTATAGCACTCTTGAATTAAACCGGAAGTAAGTAAAATGAAAATGGTGCGTCAAAATATTTAAACACTAAATAAGTGATGTAAACGATGTTATTTGGGTACAAAAACGATTTTTTTCTTGCGATACCAATGCATATTGTGTAATTTGATACGAGCTTCCATTTAATAAATTATAATATTCGTTTCGATACACGAGTAAAAATTTATCTCCGTTGAAAGTTGTTACTCTTTTTTACCAACTGTTTTTTTGTTTTTGAAAATGTGAACAAAATCTCCGTTCTTTTTTTCTACTCATTATTTTTTCAATAAGAGAGATTGATTGAAAATATAAATAAACAAACCTTTATCGGCACCAATATCTCCTTTATAGCTCTATTGAATTAAACCGGAAGTAAGTAAAATGAAAATGGTGCGTCAAAAACTTTAAACAGTAAATAAGTGAGGTAAACGATTATATTTGGGTACAAAATGATTCTCCCTTCGAGGAAAATGCATATTGTTTAATTTGATATGAGCTTTAAATTGAAATATTATAATATTCGTTTCGATACCCCAGTCAAAAGTTACCTCCATTGAAAGTTGTAACTCATATTTACCAAATGTGTTTTTGATTTTGAAGATTTGAACAACATTCCCCTTCTTTTTCTCTTCTCTATTTTTTTTTGGAATAATAGAGATTGATTGAAAATATAAATAAAGAAAACAATAGGTCGGCACCAATATCTTCTTTATAGCACTCTTGAATTAAACCGGAAGTAAGTAAAATGAAAATGGTGCGTCAAAACCTTTAAACACTAAATAAGTGATGTAAACGATGTTATTTGGGTACAAAAACGATTTTTTTCTTGCGAGACCAATGCATATTGTGTAATTTGATACGATCTTCCATTTAATAAATTATAATATTCGTTTCGATACCCGAGTAAAAAGTTATCTCCGTGGAAAGTTGTTACTCTTTTTTACCCAATGTTTTTTTGTTTTTGAAAATGTGAACAAAATCACCGTTCTTTTTTTTCTACTCAATATTTTTTCAATAAGAGAGATTGATTGAAAATATAAATAAACAAACCTTTATCGGCACCAATATCTCTTTTATAGCTATATTGAATTGAACCGGAAGTAAGTAAAATGAAAATGGTGCGTCAAAAACTTTAAACAGTAAATAAGTGAGGTAAACGATGTTATTTGGGTACAAAAATGATTCTCCTTTATAGGAAAATGCATATTGTTTAATTTGATATGAGCTTTAAATTGATATATTATAATATTCGTTTCGATACCCTAGTCAAAAGTTACCTCCGTTGAAAGTTGTAGCTCATATTTACCAAATGTGTTTTTGATTTTGAAAATTTCAACAACATTCCCCTTCTTTTTCTCTTCTCTATTTTTTTTGGAATAATAGAGATTGATTGAAAATATAAATAAAGAAAACCCTAGGTCGGCACCAATATCTCCTTTATAGCACTCTTGAATTAAACCGGAAGTAAGTAAAATGAAAATGGTGCGTCAAAATATTTAAACACTAAATAAGTGATGTAAACGATGTTATTTGGGTACAAAAACGATTTTTTTCTTGCGATACCAATGCATATTGTGTAATTTGATACGAGCTTACATTTAATAAATTATAATATTCGTTTCGATACCCGAGTAAAAATTTATCTCCGTTGAAAGTTGTTACTCTTTTTTACCAACTGTTTTTTTGTTTTTGAAAATGTGAACAAAATCTCTGTTCTTTTTTTCTACTCATTATTTTTTCAATAAGAGAGATTGATTGAAAATATAAATAAACAAACCTTTATCGGCACCAATATCTCCTTTATAGCTCTATTGAATTAAACCGGAAGTAAGTAAAATGAAAATGGTGCGTCAAAAACTTTAAACAGTAAATAAGTGAGGTAAACGATTATATTTGGGTACAAAATGATTCTCCCTTCGAGGAAAATGCATATTGTTTAATTTGATATGAGCTTTAAATTGAAATATTATAATATTCGTTTCGATACCCCAGTCAAAAGTTACCTCCGTTGAAAGTTGTAACTCATATTTACCAAATGTGTTTTTGATTTTGAAGATTTGAACAACATTCCCCTTCTTTTTCTCTTCTCTATTTTTTTTTGGAATAATAGAGATTGATTGAAAATATAAATAAAGAAAACCCTAGGTCGGCACCAATATCTTCTTTATAGCACTCTTGAATTAAACCGGAAGTAAGTAAAATGAAAATGGTGCGTCAAAACCTTTAAACACTAAATAAGTGATGTAAACGATGTTATTTGGGTACAAAAACGATTTTTTTCTTGCGAGACCAATGCATATTGTGTAATTTGATACGAGCTTCCATTTAATAAATTATAATATTCGTTTCGATACCCGAGTAAAAAGTTATCTCCGTGGAAAGTTGTTACTCTTTTTTACCCAATGTTTTTTTGTTTTTGAAAATGTGAACAAAATCTCCGTTCTTTTTTTCTACTCAATATTTTTTCAATAAGAGAGATTGATTGAAAATATAAATAAACAAACCTTGATCGGCACCAATATCTCCTTTATAGCTCTATTGAATTGAACCGGAAGTAAGTAAAATGAAAATGGTGCGTCAAAAACTTTAAACAGTAAATAAGTGAGGTAAACGATGTTATTTGTGTACAAAAATGATTTTCCTATCGAGGAAAATGAATATTGTTTAATTTGATACGAGCTTTAATTTGATATATTATAATATTCGTTTCGATACCCCAGGCAAAAGTTATCTCCGTTGAAAGTTGTAACTCTTTTTTACCAAATGTGTTTTTGATTTTGAAAATTTGAACAACATTCCCCTTCTTTTTCTCTTCTCAATTATTATTTTTAAATAATAGAGATTGATTGAAAATATAAATAAAGAAAACCCAAGGTCGGCACCAATATCTCATTTATAGCTCTCTTGAATTAAACCGGAAGTAAGTAAAATGAAAATGGTGCGTCAAAATATTTAAACACTAAATAAGTTATGTAAACGATGTTATTTGGGTACAAAAACGATTTTTTTCTTGCGATACCAATGCATATTGTGTAATTTGATACGAGCTTCCATTTAATAAATTATAATATTCGTTTCGATACCCGAGTAAAAATTTATCTCCGTTGAAAGTTGTTACTCTTTTTTACCAAATGTTTTTTTGTTTTTGAAAATGTGAACAAAATCTCCGTTCTTTTTTTTCTACTCAATATTTTTTCAATAAGAGAGATTGATTGAAAATATAAATAAACAAACCTTTATCGGCACCAATATCTCTTTTATAGCTATATTGAATTGAACCGGAAGTAAGTAAAATGAAAATGGTGCGTCAAAAACTTTAAACAGTAAATAAGTGAGGTAAACGATGTTATTTGGGTACAAAAATGATTCTCCTTTATAGGAAAATGCATATTGTTTAATTTGATATGAGCTTTAAATTGATATATTATAATATTCGTTTCGATACCCTAGTCAAAAGTTACCTCCGTTGAAAGTTGTAGCTCATATTTACCAAATGTGTTTTTGATTTTGAAAATTTCAACAACATTCCCCTTCTTTTTCTCTTCTCTATTTTTTTTTGGAATAATAGAGATTGATTGAAAATATAAATAAAGAAAACCCTAGGTCGGCACCAATATCTCCTTTATAGCACTCTTGAATTAAACCGGAAGTAAGTAAAATGAAAATGGTGCGTCACAATCTTTAAACACTAAATAAGTGATGTAAACGATGTTATTTGGGTACAAAAATGATTTTTTTCTTGCGAGACCAATGCATATTGTGTAATTTGATACGAGCTTCCATTTAATAAATTATAATATTCGTTTCGATACCCGAGTAAAAAGTTATCTCCGTTGAAAGTTGTTACTCTTTTTTACCAAATGTTTTTTTTGTTTTTGAAAATGTGAACAAAATCTCCGTTCTTTTTTTCTACTCAATATTTTTTCAAAAAGAGAGATTGATTGAAAATATAAAAAACAAACCTAGGTCGGCACCAATATCACTTTTATAGCTCTATTTAATTAAAACGGAAGTAAGTAAAATGAAAATGTTGCGTCAAAAACTTTAAACAGTAAATAAGTGATGTAAACGATGTTATTTGTGTACAAAAATTATTTTTCTTTCGAGGAAAATGCATATTTTTTAATTTGATACGAGCTTTAATTTGATATATTATAATATTTGTTTCGATACCCCAGGAAAAAGTTATCTCTATTGAAAGTTGTTACTCATATTCACCAAATGTGTTTTTGAATTTTCTTTTTCTCCTCCCTACTTTTTTCAATAAGAGAGATTGATTGAAAATATAAATAAACAAACCTAGGTCGGCACCAATATATCCTTTATAGCTCTATTGAATAAAACTGAAGTAAGTAAAATGAAAATGCTGCGTCAAAAACTTTAAACACTAAATAAATGATGTAAACAATGTTATTTGGGTACAAAAACGATTTTTTCTTGCGTGACCAATGCATATTGTGTAATTTGATATGAGCTTCCATTTAATAAATTATAATATTCGTTTAAATACCCGTGTAAAAAGTTATCTCCTTTGAAAGTTTTTACACTTATCTACCAAATGTTTTTTTTGTTTTTGAAAATGTGAACAACATCTCTGTTCTTTTTTTCTACTCAATATTTTTTCAATAAGAAAGATTGATTGAAAATATAAATAAAGAAAACCCTAGGTCGGCACCAATATCTCCTTTATAGCTCTCTTGAATTAAACCGGAAGTAAGTAAAATGAAAATGGTGCATCAAAAACTTTAAACAGTAAATAAGTGATGTAGACGATGTTATTTGGGTACAAAAATGATTTTTCTTTCGAGGAAAATGCATATTGTTTAATTTGAAACGAGCTTTAATTTGATATATTATAATATTTGTTTCGATACCCCAGTCAAAAGTTATCTCTGTTGAAAGTTGTTACTCATATTTACCAAATGTGTTTTTGAATTTTCTTTTTCTCCTCCCTACATTTTTCAATAAGAGAGATTGATTGAAAATATAAATAAACAAACCTACGTCGGCACCAATATCTCCTTTATAGCTCTATTGAATTAAACCTGAAGTAAGTAAAATGAAAATCCTGCGTCAAAAACTTTAAACACTGAATAAATGATGTAAACGATGTTATTTGGGTACAAAAATGATTTTTTTCTTGCAAGACCAACGCATATTGTGTCATTTGATACGAGCTTCAATTTAATAAATTATAATATTCGTTTCGATACCCGAGTAAAAATTTATATCCGTCGAAAGTTATTACTCTTATTTACCAAATGTTTTTTTTGTTTTTGAAAATGTGAACAAAATCTCGGTTCTTTTTTTCTACTCAATATTTTTTCACTAAGAGAGATTGATTGAAAATATAAAATACAAACCTTGATCAGCACCAATATCTCCATTATAGCTCTATTGAATTAACCCGGAAGTAAGTAAAATGAAAATGGTGCATCAAATACTTTAAACAGTAAATAAGTGATGTAGACGATGTTATTTGGGTACAAAAATGATTTTCCTTTCGAGGAAAATGCATATTTTTTAATTTGATATGAGCTTTAAATTGATATATTATAATATTCGTTTCGATACCCAAGTCAAATGTTACCTCCGTTGAAAGTTGTAGCTCATATTTACCAAATGTGTTTTTGATTTTGAAAATTTCAACAACATTCCCCTTCTTTTTCTCTTCTCTATTTTTTTTTGGAATAATAGAGATTGATTGAAAATATAAATAAAGAAAACCCTAGGTCGGCACCAATATCTCCTTTATAGCACTCTTGAATTAAACCGGAAGTAAGTAAAATTAAAATGGTGCGTCAAAATATTTAAACACTAAATAAGTGATGTAAACGATGTTATTTGGGTACAAAAACGATTTTTTTCTTGCGATACCAATGCATATTTTGTAATTTGATACGAGCTTCCATTTAATAAATTATAATATTCGTTTCGATACCCGAGTAAAAATTTATCTCCGTTGAAAGTTGTTACTCTTTTTTACCAAATGTTTTTTTGTTTTTGAAAATGTGAACAAAATCTCCGTTCTTTTTTTTCTACTCAATATTATTTCAATAAGAGAGATTGATTGAAAATATAAATAAACAAACCTTTATCGGCACCAATATCTCCTTTATAGCTCTATTGAATGGAACCGGAAGTAAGTAAAATGAAAATGGTGCGTCAAAAACTTTAAACAGTAAATAAGTGAGGTAAACGATGTTATTTGGGTACAAAAATGATTCTCCTTTCTAGGAAAATGCATATTGTTTAATTTGATATGAGCTTTAAATTGATATATTATAATATTCGTTTCGATACCCCAGTCAAAAGTTACCTCCGTTGAAAGTTGTAACTCATATTTACCAAATGTGTTTTTGATTTTGAAAATTTGAACAACATTCCCCTTCTTTTTCTCTTCTCTATTTTTTTTTGGAATAATAGAGATTGATTGAAAATATAAATAAAGAAAACCCTAGGTCGGCACCAATATCTCCTTTATAGCACTCTTGAATTAAACCGGAATTAAGTAAAATGAAAATGGTGCGTCAAAATCTTTAAACACTAAATAAGTGATGTAAACGATGTTATTTGGGGACAAAAATGATATTTTTCTTGCGAGACCAATGCATATTGTGTAATTTGATACGAGCTTCCATTTAATAAATTATAATATTCGTTTCGATACCCGAGTAAAAAGTTATCTCCGTTGAAAGTTGTTACTCTTTTTTACCAAATGTTTTTTTTCTTTTTGAAAATGTGAACAAAATCTCCGTTCTTTTTTTCTACTCAATATTTTTTCAATAAGAGAGATTGATTGAAAATATAAAAAACAAACCTAGGTCGGCACCAATATCTCCTTTATAGCTCTATTTAATTAAACTGGAAGTAAGTAAAATGAAAATGTTGCGTCAAAAACTTTAAACAGTAAATAAGTGATGTAAACGATGTTATTTGTGTACAAAAATGATTTTTCTTTCGAGGAAAATGCATATTGTTTAATTTGATACGAGCTTTAATTTGATATATTATAATATTTGTTTCGATACCCCAGGCAAAAGTTATCTCTATTGAAAGTTGTTACTCATATTCACCAAATGTGTTTTTGGTAATGAAATTTGAACAACATTCCCTTTCTTTTTCTCTTCTTTACTTTTTTTGAATAATATAGATTAATTGAAAATATAAATAAACAACCCTAGGTCGGCACCAATATGTCCTTTATAGCTCTATTGAATTAAACCGGAAGTAAATAAAATGAAAATGGTGCGTCAAAAACTTTAAACACTAAATAATTGATGTAAGCTATGTTTTTTGGGTACAAAAACGATTTTTTCCTTGCAAGACCAATGCATATTATGTAATTTGATACGAGCTTCCATTTTATATATTATAATAGTCGTTTCGATACCCTAGTCCAAAGTTATGTCCGTTGAAAGTTCTAACTCATATTTACCAAATGTGTTTTTGTTTTTGAAAATTTGAACAACATTCCCTTTCTTTTCTCTTCTCTATTTTTTTTTTGAATAATAGTGATTGATTGAAAATATAAATAAACAACCCTAGGTCGGCACCAATATCTTCTTTATAGCTCTATTGAATTAAATCGGAATTTAGTAAAATGAAAAATGGTGCGTCAAAAACAATAAACACTATATAAGTGATGTAAACGGTGTTATTTGGGTACAGAAACGATTTTCCTTACGAGCCCAATGCATATTGTGTAATTTGATACGATCTTCTTTTTGATATATTATAATAGTGGTTTAAATACCCGGGTCCAAAATTATCTCCATTGAATGTTGTAACTCATAATTATCAAATGTGTTTTTGTTAATGAAATTTGAACCACATTCCCTTTTTTTTCTCTTCTTTACTTTTTTTGAATAATAGAGATTAATTGAAAATATAAATAAACAACCCTAGGTCGGCACCAATATGTCCTTTATAGCTCTATTGAATTAAACCGGAAGTAAATAAAATGAAAATGGTGCGTCAAAAACTTTAAACACTAAATAATTTATGTAAGCTATGTTATTTGGGTACAAAAACGATTTTTTCCTTGCAAGACCAATGCATATTATGTAATATGAGACGAGCTTCCATTTTATATATTATAATATTCATTTCGATACCCGAGTCCAAAGTTATGTCCGTTGAAAGTTGTAACTCATATTTACCAAATGTGTTTTTGTTTTTGAAAATTTGAACAACATTCCCTTTCCTTTTCTCTTCTCTATTTTTTTTTAATAATAGAGATTGATTGAAAATATAAATAAACAACCCTAGGTCGGCACCAATATGTTCTTTATAACTCTATTGAATTAAACCGGAATTAAAAAAAATGAAAATGATGCGTCAAAAAATTTAAACACTAAAAAATTTATGTAAGCTATGTTATTTGGGTACAAAAACGATTTTTTCCTTGCAAGACCAATGCATATTATGTAATTTGATACGAGCTTCCATTTTATATATTATAATATTCGTTTCGATACCCGAGTCCAAAGTTATGTCCGTTGAAAGTTCTAACTCATATTTACCAAATGTTTTTTTTCTTTTTGAAAATTTGAACAACATTCCCTTTCTTTTTCTCTTCTCTATTTTTTTTCAATAATAGAGATTGATTGAAAATATAAATAAACAACCCTAGGTCGGCACCAATATCTTCTTTATAGCTCTATTGAATTAAACCGGTATTTAGTAAAATGAAAATGGTGCGTCAAAAACAATAAACACTATATAAGTGATGTAAACGATGTTATTTGGGTACATAAACGATTTTCCTTACGAGCCCAATGCATATTGTGTAATTTGATACGATCTTCTATTTGATATATTATAATAGTGGTTTAAATACCCGGGTCCAAAATTATCTCCATTGAATGTTGTAACTTATAATTATCAAATGTATTTTTGTTAATGAAATTTGAACAACATTCCCTTTCTTTTTCTCTTCTTTATTTTTTTTCAATAAGAGAGATTCAATGAAAATATAAATAAACAAACGTAGGTCGGCACCAATATCTCCTTTATAGCTCTATTGAATTAAACCGGAAGTAAGTAAAATGAAAATGTTGTGTCAAAAACTTTAAATAGTAAATAAGTGATGTAAACGATGTTATTTGGATACAAAAATGATTTTTCTTTCGAGGAAAATGCATATAGTTTAATTTGATACGAGCTTTAATTTGAGATATTATAATATTCATTTCGATACCCCAGTCAAAAGTTATCTCTATTGAAAGTTGTAACTCATATTTACCAAATGTGTTTTTGATTTTGAAAATGTGAACAACATTCATTTTCTTTTTCTCCTCCCTATTTTTTTCAATAAGAGAGATTGATTGAAAATATAAAAAAAAACAAACCTAGATCGGCACCAATATCTCCTTTATAGCTCTATTTAATTAAACCGGAAGTAAGTAAAATGAAAATGTTGCGTCAAAATCTTTAAACACTAAATAAGTGATGTAAACGATGTTATTTGGATACAAAAATGATTTTTTTCTTGCGAGACCAATGCATATTGTCTAATTTGATACGAGCTTCCATTTAATAAAATATAATATTCGTTTCGATACCCGAGTAAAAAGTTATCTCCGTTGAAAGTTGTTACTCTTATTTACCAAATGTTTTTTTGTTTTTTAAAATGTGAACAACATCTCCGGTCTTTTTTTCTACTCAATATTTTTTCAATAAGAGAGATTGATTTAAAATATAAAAAAACAAACCTAAATCGGCACCAATATCTCCTTTATAGGTCTATTGAATTAAACCGGACGTAAGTAAAATGAAAATGGTGCGTCAAAAACTTTAAATAGTAAATAAGTGATGTAAACGATGTTATTTTGGTACAAAAATGATTTTCCTTTCGAGGAAAATGCATATTGTTTAAGTTGATACGAGCATTAATTTGATATACTATAATATTCGTTTCGATACCCCAGTCAAAAGTCATCTCCGTTGAAAGTTGTAACTCATATTTACCAAATGTGTTTTTGATTTTGAAAATGTGAACAACATTCATTTTCTTTTTCTCCTCCCTATTTTTTTCAATAAGAGAGATTGATTGAAAATATAAACAAAAAACCAAACCTAGGTCGGCACGAATATCTCCTTTATAGCTCTATTTAATTAAACCGGAAGTAAGTAAAATGAAAATGCTGCGTAAAAAACTTGAAACACTAAATAAATAATGTAAACGATGTTATTTGGGAACAAAAACGATTTTTTTCTTGCGTGACCAATGCATATTGTGTAATTTGTTACGAGCATCCATTTAATAAATTATAAAATTCGTTTCGATACCCGAGTAAAACGTTATCTCCGTTGAAAGTTGTTACTCTTATTTGCCAAATGTTTTTTTTGTTTTTGAAAATGTGAACAAAATCTCCGTTCTTTTTTTCTACTCATTATTTTTTCAATAAGAGAGATTGATTCAAAATATAAATAAACAAACCATGATCGGCACCAATATCTCCTTTATAGTTTTATTGAATTGAACCGGAAGTAAGTAAAATGAAAATAATGCGTCAAAAACTTTAAACAGTAAATAAGTGATGTAAACGATGTTATTTTGGTACAAAAATGATTTTCCTATCGAGGAAAATGCATATTGTTTAATTTGATACGAGCTTTAATTTGATATATTATAATATTCGTTTCGATACCTCAGTCAAAAATTATCTCCGTTGAAAGTTGTAACTCATATTTACCAAATGTGTTTTTGATTTTGAAAATGTGAACAACATTCATTTTCTTTTTTCTCTTCTCTATTTTTTTCAATAAGAGAGATTCATTGAAAATATAAACAAACAAACCTAGGTCGGCACGAATATCTCCTTTATAGCTCTATTGAATTAAACCTGAAGTAAGTAAAATGAAAATGCTGCGTAAAAAACTTGAAACACTAAATAAATAATGTAAACGATGTTATTTGGGAACAAAAACGATTTTTTTCTTGCGTGACCAATGCATATTGTGTAATTTGTTACAAGCATCCATTTAATAAATTATAAAATTCGATTCGATACCCGAGTAAAACGTTATCTCCGTTGAAAGTTGTTACTCTTATTTGCCAAATGTTTTTTTTGTTTTTGAAAATGTGAACAAAATCTCCGTTCTTTTTTTCTACTCATTATTTTTTCAATAAGAGAGATTGATTGAAAATATAAAAAACAAACCTTGATCGGCACCAATATCTCCTTTATAGCTCTATTGAATTAAGTAAAATGAAAATGGTATGTCAAAAAATTTAAACAGTAAATAAGTGATGTAAACGATGTTATTTGGGTACAAAAATGATTTTCCTTTCCAGGAAAATGCATATTGTTTAATTTGATACGAGCTTTAATTTGATATATTATAATATTCGTTTCGATTCATCAGTCAAAATTTATCTCTGTTGAAAGTTGTAACTCATATTTACCAAATTTGTTTTCGATTTTGAAAATGTGAACCTAATTCATTTTCTTTTTCTATTCTCTATTTTTTTCAATAAGAGAGATTGATTGAAAATATAAATAACCAAACCTAGGTCGGCAGCAATATCTCCTTTATAGCTCTATTGAATTAAACCGGAAGTAAGTAAAATGAAAATGTTGCGTCAAAAACTTTAAACAGTAAATAAGTGATGTAAACGATGTTATTTGTGTACAAAAATGATTTTTCTTTCGAGGAAAATGCATATTGTTTAATTTGATACGAGCTTTAATTTGATATATTATAATATTCGTTTCGATTCATCAGTCAAAATTTATCTCTGTTGAAAGTTGTAACTCATATTTACCAAATTTGTTTTCGATTTTGAAAATGTGAACCTAATTCATTTTCTTTTTCTCCTCCCTACTTTTTTCAATAAGAGAGATTGATTGAAAATATAAATAAACAAATCTAGGTCGGCACCAATATCTCCTTTATAGCTCTATTGAATTAAACCTGAAGTAAGTAAAATGAAAATGCTGCGTCAAAAACTTTAAACACTAAATAAATGATGTAAACAATGTTATTTGGGTACAAAAACGATTTTTTTCTTGCGTGACCAATGCATATTGTGTAATTTGATATGAGCTTCCATTTAATAAATTATAATATTCGTTTCGATACCCGTGTAAAAAGTTATCTCCTTTGAAAGTTTTTACACTTATTTACCAAATGTTTTTTGTTCTTGAAAATGTGAACAAAATCTCCGTTCTTTTTTTCTACTCAATATTTTTTCAATAAGAGAGATTGATTGAAAATATAAATAAACAAACCTTGATCGGCAGCAATATCTCCTTTATAGCTCTATTGAATTAAACCGGAAGTAAGTAAAATGAAAATGGTCTGTCAAAATCTTTAAACATAAAATAAGTGATGTAAACCATGTTATTTGGGTACAAAAATGATTTTTTTCTTGCAAGACCAACGCATATTGTGTAATTTGATACGAGCTTCCATTTAATAAATTATAATATTCGTTTCGATACCCGAGTAAAAAGTTATCTCTGTCGAAAGTTATTACTCTTATTTACCAAATGTTTTTTTGTTTTTGAAAATGTGAACAAAATCTCGGTTCTTTTTTTCTACTCAATATTTTTTCAATAAGAGAGATTGATTGAAAATATAAAAAACAAACCTTGATCAGCACCAATATTTCCTTTATAGCTCTATTGAATTAAACCGGAAGTAAGTAAAATGAAAATGGTGCTTCAAAAACTTTAAACAGTAAATAAGTGATGTAAACGATGCTATTTGGGTACAAAAATGATTTTCCTTTCGAGGAAAATGCATATTGTTTAATTTGATACGAGCTTTAATTTGATATATTATAATAATCATTTCGATACCTCAGTCAAAATTTATCTCCGTTGAATGTTGTAACTCATATTTACCAAATGTGTTTTCTATTTTGAAAATGTGAACCACATTCAATTTCTTTTTCTCTTCTCTATTTTTTTAAATAAGAGAGATTGATTAAAAATACAAATAAAAAAACCTAGGTCGGCATCAATATCTCCTTTTTAGCTCTATTGAATTAAACCAGAAGTAAGTAAAATGAAAATGTTGCGTCAAAAACTTTAAATAGTAAATAAGTGATGTAAACGATGTTATTTGGGTACAAAAATGATTTTTCTTTCGAGGAAAATGCATATTGTTTAATTTGATACGAGCTTTAATTTGAGATATTATAATATTCGTTTCGATACCCCTGTCAAAAGTTATCTCTATTGAAAGTTGTAACTCATATTTACCAAATGTGTTTTTGATTTTGAAAATGTGAACATTCATTTTTTTTTCTCCTCCCTATTTTTTTCAATAAGAGAGATTGATTGAAAATATAAATAAACAAACCTTGATCGGCAGCAATATCTCCTTTATAACTCTATTGAATTAAACCGGAAGTAAGTAAAATGAAAATGGTCTGTCAAAATCTTTAAACACAAAATAAGTGATGTAAACCATGTTATTTGGGTACAAAAATGATTTTTTTCTTGCAAGACCAACGCATATTGTGTAATTTGATACGAGCTTCCATTTAATAAATTATAATATTCGTTTCGATACCCGAGTAAAAATTTATCTCCGTCGAAAGTTATTACTCTTATTTACCAAATGTTTTTTTTGTTTTTGAAAATGTGAACAAAATCTCGGTTCTTTTTTTCTACTCAATATTTTTTCAATAAGAGAGATTGATTGAAAATATAAAAAACAAACCTTGATCAGCACCAATATTTCCTTTATAGCTCTATTGAATTAAACCGGAAGTAAGTAAAATGAAAATGGTGCCTCAAAAACTTTAAACAGTAAATAAGTGATGTAAACGATGCTATTTGGGTACAAAAATGATTTTCCTTTGGAGGAAAATGCATATTGTTTAATTTGATACGAGCTTTAATTTGATATATTATAATAATAATTTCGATACCTCAGTCAAAATTTATCTCCGTTGAATGTTGTAACTCATATTTACCAAATGTGTTTTCTATTTTGAAAATGTGAACCACATTCAATTTCTTTTTCTCTTCTCTATTTTTTTAAATAAGAGAGATTGATTAAAAATACAAATAAAAAAAACCTAGGTCGGCATCAATATCTCCTTTTTAGCTCTATTGAATTAAACCAGAAGTAAGTAAAATGAAAATGTTGCGTCAAAAACTTTAAATAGTAAAAAAGTGATGTAAACGATGTTATTTGGGTACAAAAATGATTTTTCTTTCGAGGAAAATGCATATTGTTTAATTTGATACGAGCTTTAATTTGAGATATTATAATATTCGTTTCGATACCCCTGTCAAAAGTTATCTCTGTTGAAAGTTTTAACTCATATTTACCAAATGTGTTTTTGATTTTGAAAATGTGAACATTCATTTTTTTTTTCTCCTCCCTATTTTTTTCAATAAGAGAGATTGATTGAAAATATAAATAAACAAACCTAGTTCGGCACCAATATCTCCTTTATAGCTCTATTGAATTTAACCTGAAGTAAGTAAAATGAAAATGCTGCGTCAAAAACTTTAAACACTAAATAAATTATGTAAACGATGTTATTTGCTTACAAAAACGACTTTTTCTTGTGAGACCAATGCATATTGTGTAATTTGATACGATCTTCCATTTCATAAATTATAATATTCGTTTGGATACACGAGTAAATAGTTATCTCTGTTGAAAGTTGTTACTCTTATTTACCAAATGTTTTTTTGTTTTTTAAAATGTAAACAACATCTCCATTCTTTTTTTCTACTCAATATTTTTTCAATAAGGGAGATTGATTGAAAATATAAAAAAACAAACCTAGATCGGCACCAATATCTCCTTCATAGGTCTATTGAATTAAACCGGACGTAAGTAAAATGAAAATGGTGCGTCAAAAACTTTAAACAGTAAATAAGTGATGTAAACGATGTTATTTGGGTACAAAAATGATTTTCCTTTCGAGGAAAATGCATATTATTTAATTTGATATGAGCTTTAATTTGATATATTATAATATTCGTTTCGATACCCCAGTCAAAAGTCATCTCCATTGAAAGTTGTAACTGATATTTACCAATTGTGTTTTTGATTTTGAAAATGTGAACAACATTCATTTTCTTTTTCTCTTCTCTATTTTTTTCAATAAGAGAGATTGATTGAAAATATAAACAAACAAACCTAGGTCGGCACCAATATCTACTTTATAGCTCTCTTGAATTAAACCGGAAGTAAGTAAAATGAAAATGTTGCGTAAAAATCTTTAAACACTAAATAAATGATGTAAACGATGTTATTTGCTTACAAAAACGATTTTTTTCTTGCGTCCAATACATAATGTGTAATTTGATATGAGATTCCATTTAATAAATTATAATAGTCATTTCGATACCCGAGTAAAACGTTATCTCAGTTGAAAGTTGTTACTCTTATTTTACAAATGTTTTTTTTGTTTTTGAAAATGTGAACAAAATCTCCGTTCTTTTTTTCTACTCAATATTTTTTCAATAAGAGAGATTGATTGAAAATATAAAAAACAAACCTTGATCGGCACCAATATCTCCTTTATAGCTCTATTGAATTAAGCCGGAAGTAAGTAAACTGAAAATGGTACGTCAAAACCTTTAAACAGTAAATAAGTGATGTAAACGACGTTATTTGGGTAGCAAAATGATTTTCCTTTCGAGGAAAATGCATATTGTTTAATTTGATACGAGCATTAATTTGATATATTATAATATTCGTTTCGATACATCAGTCAAAATTTATCTCTCTTGAAAGTTGTAACTCATATTTGCCAAATGTGTTTTCGATTTTGAAAATGTGAACCGAATTCATTTTCTTTTTCTCTTCTCTATTTTTTTCAATAAGAGAGATTGATTGAAAATATAAATAAACAAACCTAGGTCGGCACCAATATCTCCTTTATAGCTCTATTGAATAAAACCTAAAGTAAGTAAAATGAAAATGCTGCGTCAAAAACTTTAAACATTAATTAAATGATGTAAACAATGTTATTTGGGTACAAAAAGACTTTTTTCTTGCGAGACCAATGCATATTGTGTAATTTGATACGAGCTTCCATTTCATAAATTATAATATTTGTTTCGATACCCGAGTAAAAAGTTATCTCCGTTGAAAGTTGTTACTGTTTTTTACCAAAGTTTTTTGTTCTTGAAAATGTGAACAAAATCTCCGTTCTTTTTTTCTACTCAATATTTTTTCAACAAGAGAGATTGATTGAAAATATAAATAAACAAACCTTGATCGGCAGCAATATCTCCTTTATAGCTCTACTGAATTAAACCGGAAGTAAGTAAAATGAAAATAGTGAGTCAAAAACTTTAAACAGTAAATAAGTGATGTAAACGATGTTATTTGGGTACAAAAATGATTTTCCTATCGAGGAAAATGCATATTGTTTAATATGATACGAGCTTTAATTTGATATATTATAATAATAGTATCGATACCTCAGTTAAAATTTATCTCCGTTGAAAGTTGTAACTCATATTTATCCAAATATGTTTTCTATTTTGAAAATGTGAACAACATTCATTTTCTTTTTTCTCTTCTCTATTTTTTTCAATAAGAGAGATTCAATGAAAATATAAAAAAACAAACGTAGGTCGGCACCAATATCTCCTTTATAGCTCTATTGAATTAAACCGGAAGTAAGTAAAATGGAAATGTTGCGTCAAAAACTTTAAATAGTAAATAAGTGATGTAAACGATGTTATTTGGATACAAAAATGATTTTTCTTTCGAGGAAAATGCATATAGTTTAATTTGATACGAGCATTAATTTGATATACTATAATATTCATTTCGATACCCCAGTCAAAAGTCATCTCTGTTGAAAGTTGTAACTCATATTTACCAAATGTGTTTTTGATTTTGAAAATGTGAACAACATTCATTTTCTTTTTCTCCTCCCTATTTTTTTCAATAAGAGAGATTGATTGAAAATATAAACAAAAAACCAAACCTAGGTCGGCACGAATATCTCCTTTATAGCTCTATTTAATTAAACCGGAAGTAAGTAAAATGAAAATGCTGCGTAAAAAACTTGAAACACTAAATAAATAATGTAAACGATGTTATTTGGGAACAAAAACGATTTTTTTCTTGCGTGACCAATGCATATTGTGTAATTTGTTACGAGCATCCATTTAATAAATTATAAAATTCGTTTCGATACCCGAGTAAAACGTTATCTCCGTTGAAAGTTGTTACTCTTATTTGCCAAATGTTTTTTTTGTTTTTGAAAATGTGAAAAAAATCTCCGTTCTTTTTTTCTACTCATTATTTTTTCAATAAGAGAGATTGATTGAAAATATAAAAAACAAACCTTGATCGGCACCAATATCTCCTTTATAGCTCTATTGAATTAAGTAAAATGAAAATGGTATGTCAAAAAATTTAAACAGTAAATAAGTGATGTAAACGATGTTATTTGGGTACAAAAATGATTTTCCTTTCCACGAAAATGCATATTGTTTAATTTGATACGAGCTTTAATTTGATATATTATAATATTCGTTTCGATTCATCAGTCAAAATTTATCTCTGTTGAAAGTTGTAACTCATATTTACCAAATTTGTTTTCGATTTTGAAAATGTGAACCTAATTCATTTTCTTTTTCTCTTCTCTATTTTTTTCAATAAGAGAGATTGATTGAAAATATAAATAACCAAACCTAGGTCGGCACCAATATTTCCTTTATAGCTCTATTGAATTAAACCGGAAGTAAGTAAAATGAAAATGGTGCCTCAAAAACTTTAAACAGTAAATAAGTGATGTAAACGATGCTATTTGGGTACAAAAATGATTTTCCTTTCGAGGAAAATGCATATTGTTTAATTTGATACGAGCTTTAATTTGATATATTATAATAATCATTTCGATACCTCAGTCAAAATTTATCTCCGTTGAATGTTGTAACTCATATTTACCAAATGTGTTTTCTATTTTGAAAATGTGAACCACATTCAATTTCTTTTTCTCTTCTCTATTTTTTTAAATAAGAGAGATTGATTAAAAATACAAATAAAAAAACCTAGGTCGGCATCAATATCTCCTTTTTAGCTCTATTGAATTAAACCAGAAGTAAGTAAAATGAAAATGGTGCCTCAAAAACTTTAAACAGTAAATAAGTGATGTAAACGATGTTATTTGGGTAGAAAAATGATTTTCCTTTCGAGGAAAATGCATATTGTTTAATTTGATACGAGCTTTAATTTGATATATTATAATAATCGTTTCGATACCTCAGTCAAAATTTATCTCCGTTGAATGTTGTAACTCATATTTACCAAATGTGTTTTCTATTTTGAAAATGTGAACCACATTCAATTTCTTTTTCTCTTCTCTATTTTTTTAAATAAGAGAGATTGATTAAAAATACAAATAAAAAAACCTAGGTCGGCATCAATATCTCCTTTTTAGCTCTATTGAATTAAACCAGAAGTAAGTAAAATGAAAATGTTGCGTCAAAAACTTTAAATAGTAAATAAGTGATGTAAACGATGTTATTTGGGTACAAAAATGATTTTTCTTTCGAGGAAAATGCATATTGTTTAATTTGATACGAGCTTTAATTTGAGATATTATAATATTCGTTTCGATACCCCTGTCAAAAGTTATCTCTGTTGAAAGTTGTAACTCATATTTACCAAATGTGTTTTTGATTTTGAAAATGTGAACATTCATTTTTTTTTTCTCCTCCCTATTTTTTTCAATAAGAGAGATTGATTGAAAATATAAATAAACAAACCTAGTTCGGCACCAATATCTCCTTTATAGCTCTATTGAATTTAACCTGAAGTAAGTAAAATGAAAATGCTGCGTCAAAAACTTTAAACACTAAATAAATTATGTAAACGATGTTATTTGCTTACAAAAACGACTTTTTCTTGTGAGACCAATGCATATTGTGTAATTTGATACGATCTTCCATTTCATAAATTATAATATTCGTTTGGATACACGAGTAAATAGTTATCTCCGTTGAAAGTTGTTACTCTTATTTACCAAATGTTTTTTTGTTTTTTAAAATGTAAACAACATCTCCATTCTTTTTTTCTACTCAATATTTTTTCAATAAGGGAGATTGATTGAAAATATAAAAAAACAAACCTAGATCGGCACCAATATCTCCTTCATAGGTCTATTGAATTAAACCGGACGTAAGTAAAATGAAAATGGTGCGTCAAAAACTTTAAACAGTAAATAAGTGATGTAAACGATGTTATTTGGGTACAAAAATGATTTTCCTTTCGAGGAAAATGCATATTATTTAATTTGATACGAGCTTTAATTTGATATATTATAATATTCGTTTCGATACCCCAGTCAAAAGTCATCTCCATTGAAAGTTGTAACTAATATTTACCAATTGTGTTTTTGATTTTGAAAATGTGAACAACATTCATTTTCTTTTTCTCTTCTCTATTTTTTCAATAAGAGAGATTGATTGAAAATATAAACAAACAAACCTAGGTCGGCACCAATATCTACTTTATAGCTCTCTTGAATTAAACCGGAAGTAAGTAAAATGAAAATGTTGCGTAAAAATCTTTAAACACTAAATAAATGATGTAAACGATGTTATTTGCTTACAAAAACGATTTTTTTTCTTGCGTCCAATACATAATGTGTAATTTGATATGAGATTCCATTTAATAAATTATAATAGTCAATTCGATACCCGAGTAAAAAGTTATCTCCGTTGAAAGTTGTTACTCTTATTTTACAAATGTTTTTTTTGTTTTTGAAAATGTGAACAAAATCTCCGTTCTTTTTTTCTACTCAATATTTTTTCAATAAGAGAGATTGATTGAAAATATAAAAAACAAACCTTGATCGGCACCAATATCTCCTTTATAGCTCTATTGAATTAAGCCGGAAGTAAGTAAACTGAAAATGGTACGTCAAAACCTTTAAACAGTAAATAAGTGATGTAAACGACGTTATTTGGGTAGAAAAATGATTTTCCTTTCGAGGAAAATGCATATTGTTTAATTTGATACGAGCATTAATTTGATATATTATAATATTCGTTTCGATACATCAGTCAAAATTTATCTCTCTTGAAAGTTGTAACTCATATTTGCCAAATGTGTTTTCGATTTTGAAAATGTGAACCGAATTCATTTTCTTTTTCTCTTCTCTATTTTTTTCAATAAGAGAGATTGATTGAAAATATAAATAAACAAACCTAGGTCGGCACCAATATCTCCTTTATAGCTCTATTGAATAAAACCTAAAGTAAGTAAAATGAAAATGCTGCGTCAAAAACTTTAAACATTAATTAAATGATGTAAACAATGTTATTTGGGTACAAAAAGACTTTTTTCTTACGAGACCAATGCATATTGTGTAATTTGATACGAGCTTCCATTTCATAAATTATAATATTTGTTTCGATACCCGAGTAAAAAGTTATCTCCGTTGAAAGTTGTTACTGTTTTTTACCAAAGTTTTTTGTTCTTGAAAATGTGAACAAAATCTCCGTTCTTTTTTTCTACTCAATATTTTTTCAACAAGAGAGATTGATTGAAAATATAAATAAACAAACCTTGATCGGCAGCAAT
Source organism: Hippophae tibetana (assembly GCA_037013495.1). NCBI lineage: Eukaryota > Viridiplantae > Streptophyta > Magnoliopsida > Rosales > Elaeagnaceae > Hippophae > Hippophae tibetana. Next base: position 5,556,159 of record CM072808.1, on the reverse strand, counting down.
ATCTCCTTTATAGCTCTACTGAATTAAACCGGAAGAAGTAAAATGAAAATGGTGAGTCAAAAACTTTAAACAGTAAATAAGTGATGTAAACGATGTTATTTGGGTACAAAAATGATTTTCCTATCGAGGAAAATGCATATTGTTTAATATGATACGAGCTTTAATTTGATATATTATAATAATAGTATCGATACCTCAGTTAAAATTTATCTCCGTTGAAAGTTGTAACTCATATTTACCAAATATGTTTTCTATTTTGAAAATGTGAACAACATTCATTTTCTTTTTTCTCTTCTCTATTTTTTTCAATAAGAGAGATTCAATGAAAATATAAAAAAAACAAACGTAGGTCGGCACCAATATCTCCTTTATAGCTCTATTGAATTAAACCGGAAGTAAGTAAAATGGAAATGTTGCGTCAAAAACTTTAAATAGTAAATAAGTGATGTAAACGATGTTATTTGGATACAAAAATGATTTTTCTTTCGAGGAAAATGCATATAGTTTAATTTGATACGAGCATTAATTTGATATACTATAATATTCATTTCGATACCCCAGTCAAAAGTCATCTCTGTTGAAAGTTGTAACTCATATTTACCAAATGTGTTTTTGATTTTGAAAATGTGAACAACATTCATTTTCTTTTTCTCCTCCCTATTTTTTTCAATAAGAGAGATTGATTGAAAATATAAACAAAAAACCAAACCTAGGTCGGCACGAATATCTCCTTTATAGCTCTATTTAATTAAACCGGAAGTAAGTAAAATGAAAATGCTGCGTAAAAAACTTGAAACACTAAATAAATAATGTAAACGATGTTATTTGGGAACAAAAACGATTTTTTTCTTGCGTGACCAATGCATATTGTGTAATTTGTTACGAGCATCCATTTAATAAATTATAAAATTCGTTTCGATACCCGAGTAAAACGTTATCTCCGTTGAAAGTTGTTACTCTTATTTGCCAAATGTTTTTTTTGTTTTTGAAAATGTGAACAAAATCTCCGTTCTTTTTTTCTACTCATTATTTTTTCAATAAGAGAGATTGATTGAAAATATAAAAAACAAACCTTGATCGGCACCAATATCTCCTTTATAGCTCTATTGAATTAAGTAAAATGAAAATGGTATGTCAAAAAATTTAAACAGTAAATAAGTGATGTAAACGATGTTATTTGGGTACAAAAATGATTTTCCTTTCCACGAAAATGCATATTGTTTAATTTGATACGAGCTTTAATTTGATATATTATAATATTCGTTTCGATTCATCAGTCAAAATTTATCTCTGTTGAAAGTTGTAACTCATATTTACCAAATTTGTTTTCGATTTTGAAAATGTGAACCTAATTCATTTTCTTTTTCTCTTCTCTATTTTTTTCAATAAGAGAGATTGATTGAAAATATAAATAACCAAACCTAGGTCGGCACCAATATTTCCTTTATAGCTCTATTGAATTAAACCGGAAGTAAGTAAAATGAAAATGGTGCCTCAAAAACTTTAAACAGTAAATGAGTGATGTAAACGATGCTATTTGGGTACAAAAATGATTTTCCTTTCGAGGAAAATGCATATTGTTTAATTTGATACGAGCTTTAATTTGATATATTATAATAATCATTTCGATACCTCAGTCAAAATTTATCTCCGTTGAATGTTGTAACTCATATTTACCAAATGTGTTTTCTATTTTGAAAATGTGAACCACATTCAATTTCTTTTTCTCTTCTCTATTTTTTAAATAAGAGAGATTGATTAAAAATACAAATAAAAAAACCTAGGTCGGCATCAATATCTCCTTTTTAGCTCTATTGAATTAAACCAGAAGTAAGTAAAATGAAAATGTTGCATCAAAAACTTTAAATAGTAAATAAGTGATGTAAACAATGTTATTTGGGTACAAAAATGATTTTTCTTTCGAGGAAAATGCATATTGTTTAATTTGATACGAGCTTTAATTTGAGATATTATAATATTCGTTTCGATACCCCTGTCAAAAGTTATCTCTGTTGAAAGTTGTAACTCATATTTACCAAATGTGTTTTTGATTTTGAAAATGTGAACATTCATTTTTTTTTCTCCTCCCTATTTTTTTCAATAAGAGAGATTGATTGAAAATATAAATAAACAAACCTAGTTCGGCACCAATATCTCCTTTATAGCTCTATTGAATTTAACCTGAAGTAAGTAAAATGAAAATGCTGCGTCAAAAACTTTAAACACTAAATAATTTATGTAAACGATGTTATTTGCTTACAAAAACGACTTTTTTCTTGTGAGACCAATGCATATTGTGTAATTTGATACGATCTTCCATTTCATAAATTATAATATTCGTGTGGATACACGAGTAAATAGTTATCTCCGTTGAAAGTTGTTACTCTTATTTACCAAATGTTTTTTTGTTTTTTAAAATGTAAACAACATCTCCGTTCTTTTTTTCTACTCAATATTTTTTCAATAAGGGAGATTGATTGAAAATATAAAAAAACAAACCTAGATCGGCACCAATATCTCCTTTATAGGTCTATTGAATTAAACCGGACGTAAGTAAAATGAAAATGGTGCGTCAAAAACTTTAAATAGTAAATAAGTGATGTAAACGATGTTATTTGGGTAGAAAAATGATTTTCCTTTCGAGGAAAATGAATATTGTTTAATTTGATACGAGCTTTAATTTGATATATTATAATATTCGTTTCAATACATCAGTCAAAATTTATCTCCGTTGAAAGTTGTAACTCATATTTACTAAATATGTTTTCGATTTTGAAAATGTGAACCTAATTCATTTTCTTTTTCTCTTCTCTATTTTTTTCAATAAGAGAGATTGATTGAAAATATAAATAAACAAACCTAGGTTGGAACCAATATCTCCTTTATAGCTCTATTGAATTAAACCTAAAGTAAGTAAAATGAAAATGCTGCGTCAAAAACTTTAAACATTAATTAAATGATGTAAACAATGTTATTTGGGTACAAAAACGACTTTTTTCTTGCGCGACCAATGCATATTGTCTAATTTGATACGAGCTTCTATTTCATAAATTATAACATTCCTTTCGATACCCGAGTAAAAAGTTATCTCCGTTGAAAGTTGTTACTCTTTTTTACCAAATGTTTTTTGTTCTTGAAAATGTGAACAAAATCTCCGTTCTTTTTTTTCTACTCAATATTTTTTCAATAAAGAGATTGATTGAAAATATAAATAAACAAACCTTGATCGGCAGCAATATCTCCTTTATAGCTCTATTGAATGAAACCGGAAGTAAGTAAAATGAAAATGGTTAGTCAAAAACTTTAAACAGTAAATAAGTGATGTAAACGATGTTATTTGGGTACAAAAATGATTTTCCTATCGAGGAAAATGCATATTGTTTAATTTGATACGAGCTTTAATTTGAGATATTATAATATTCATTTCGATACCCCAGTCAAAAGTTATCTCTGTTGAAAGTTGTAACTCATATTTACCAAATGTGTTTTCGATTTTGAAAATGTGAACAACATTAATTTTCTTTTTCTCTTCTATATTTTTTTCAATAAGAGAGATTGATTGAAAATATAAAAAAACAAACCTAGATCGGCACCAATATCTCCTTTATAGCTCTATTTAATTAAACCGGAAGTAAGTAAAATGAAAATGTTGCGTCAAAATCTTTAAACACTAAATAAGTGATGTAAACGATGTTATTTGGGTACAAAAACGATTTTTTTCTTGCGAGACCAATGCATATTGTCTAATTTGATACGAGCTTTCATTTAATAAATTATTATATTCGTTTTGATACCCGAGTAAAAAGTTATCTCCGTTGAAAGTTGTTACTCTTATTTACAAAATGTTTTTTTTGTTTTTGAAAATGTGAACAAAATCTCCGTTCTTTTTTTATACTCAATATTTTTTCAATAAGAGAGATTGATTGAAAATATAAAAAACAAACCTTGATCGGCACCAATATCTCCTTTATAGCTCTATTGAATTAAGCCGGAAGTAAGTAAAATGAAAATGGTGCCTCAAAAACTTTAAACAGTAAATAAGTGATGTAAACGATGTTATTTGGGTAGAAAAATGATTTTCCTTTCGAGGAAAATGCATATTGTTTAATTTGATACGAGCTTTAATTTGATATATTATAATAATCGTTTCGATACCTCAGTCAAAATTTATCTCCGCTGAAAGTTGTAACTCATATTTACCAAATGTGTTTTCTATTTTGAAAATGTGAACGACATTCAATTTCTTTTTTTCTTCTCTATTTTTTTCAAAAAGAGAGATTGATTAAAAATACAAATAAAAAAACCTTGGTCGGCAGCAATATCTTCTTTTTAGCTCTATTGAATTAAACCGGAAGTAAGTAAAATGAAAATGTTGCGTCAAAAACTTTAAATAGTAAATAAGTGATGTAAACGATGTTATTTGGGTACAAAAATGATTTTTCTTTCGAGGAAAATGCATATTGTTTAACTTGATACGAGCTTTAATTTGAGATATTATAATATTCGTTTCGATACCCCTGTCAAAAGTTATCTCTGTTGAAAGTTGTAACTAATATTTACAAAATGTGTTTTTGATTTTGAAAATGTGAACAACATTCATTTTTTTTTCTCCTCCCTATTTTTTTCAATAAGAGAGATTGATTGAAAATATAAATAAACAAACCTAGTTCGGCACCAATATCTCCTTTATAGCTCTATTGAATTTAACCTGAAGTAAGTAAAGTGAAAATGCTGCGTCAAAAACTTTAAACACTAAATAAATGATGTAAACAATGTTATTTGGGTACAAAAATGATTTTTTCTTGTGAGACCAATGCATATTGTGTAATTTGATACGAGCTTCCATTTCATAAATTATAATATTCGTTTGGATACACGAGTAAATAGTTATCTCCGTTGAAAGTTGTTACTCTTATTTACCAAATGTTTTTTTGTTTTTTAAAATGTGAACAACATCTCCGTTCTTTTTTTCTACTCAATATTTTTTCAATAAGGGAGATTGATTGAAAATTTAAAAAAACAAACCTAGATCGGCACCAATATCTCCTTTATAGGTCTATTGAATTAAACCAGGCGTAAGTAAAATGAAAATGGTGCGTCAAAAACTTTAAAGAGTAAATAAGTTATGTAAACGATGTTATTTGGGTACAAAAATGATTTTCCTTTCGAGGAAAATGAATATTATTTAATTTGATACGAGTTTTAATTTGATATATTATAATATTCGTTTCGATACCCCAGTCAAAAGTCATCTCCATTGAAAGTTGTAACTCATATTTACGAAATGTGTTTTTGATTTTGAAAATGTCAACAACATTCATTTTGTTTTTTCTCTTCTCTATATTTTTCAATAAGAGAGATTCATTGAAAATATAAATAAACAAACCTAGGTCGGCACCAATATCTACTTTATAGCTCTATTGAATTAAACTTGAATTAAGTAAAATGAAAATGCTGCGTAAAAATCTTTAAACACTAAATAAATGATGTAAACGATGTTATTTGGGTACAAAAACGATTTTTTTCTTGCGTGACCGATGCGTATTGTGTAATTTGATACGAGCATCCAATTAATAAATTATAAAATTCGTTTCGATACCCGAGTAAAACGTTATCTCCGTTGATAGTTGTTACTCTTATTTACCAAATGTTTTTTTGTTTTTCAAAATGTGAACAACATCTCCGTTCTTTTTTTCTACTCAATATTTTTTCAATAAGAGAGATTGATTGAAAATATAAAAAAACAAACCTAGATCGGCACCAATAGCTCCTTTATAGCTCTATTGAATTAAACCGGAAGTAAGTAAAATGAAAATGATGCTACGTCAAAAACATTAAACAGTAAATAAGTGATGTAAACGATGTTATTTGGGTACAAAAATGATTTTCCTTTCGAGGAAAATGCATATTGTTTAATTTGATAAGAGCTTTAATTTGATATATTATAATATTCGTTTCGATACCCCAGTCAAAAGTCATCTCCGTTTAAAGTTGTAACTCATATTTACCAAATGTGTTTTTGATTTTGAAAATGTGAACAACATTCATTTTCTTTTTTCTCTTCTCTATTTTTTTCAATAAGAGAGATTCATTGAAAATATAAACAAACAAACCTAGGTCGGCACCAATATCTCCTTTATAGCTTTATTGAATTAAACCTGAAGTAAGTAAAATGATAATGCTACGTAAAAAACTTGAAACACTAAATAAATGATGTAAACGATTTTATTTGGGTACAAAAACGATTTTTTTCTTGCGTGACCAATGCATATTGTGTAATTTGATACGAGCATCCATTTAATAAATTATAAAATTCGTTTCGATACCCGAGTAAAACGTTATCTCCGTTGAAAGTTATTACTCTTATTTACCAAATGTTTTTTGTTTTTCAAAATGTGAAGAACATCTCCGTTCTTTTTTTCTACTGAATATTTTTTCAATAAGAGAGATTGATTGAAAATATAAAAAAAAACCTAGATCGGCACCAATATCTTCTTTATAGGTCACTTGAATTAAACCAGAAGTAAGTAAAATGAAAATGGTGCGTCAAAAACTTTAAACAGTAAATAAGTGATTTAAACGATGTTATTTGGGTACAAAAATGATTTTCCTTTCGAGGAAAATGCATATTGTTTAATTTGATACAAGCTTTAATTTGATATATTATAAAAATCGTTTCGATACCTCAGTCAAAATTTATCTCCGTTGAAAGTTGTAACTCATATTTACCAAATGTGTTTTCGATTTTGAAAATGTGAAGCTAATTCATTTTCTTTTTCTCTTCTCTATTTTTTTCAAAAAGAGAGATTGATTGAAAATATAAATAAACAAACCTAGGTTGGCACCAATATCTCCTTTATAACTCTATTGAATTAAAGCTAAAGTAAGTAAAATGAAAATGTTGCGTCAAAAACTTTAAACACTAATTAAATGATGTAAACAATGTTATTTGGGTACAAAAACGACTTTTTTCTTGCGAGACCAATGCATATTGTGTAATTTGATACGAGCTTCCATTTCATAAATTATAATATTCGTTTCGATACCCGAGTAAAAAGTTATCTCTGTTTCAAGTTGTTACTCTTATTTACCAAATGTTTTTTGTTCTTGAAAATGTGAACAAAATCTCCGTTCTTTTTTTTCTACTCAATATTTTTTCAATAAGAGAGATTGATTGAAAATATAAATAAACAAACCTTGATCGGCAGCAATATCTCCTTTATAGCTCTATTAAATTAAACCGGAAGTAAGTAAAATGAAAATGGTGAGTCAAAAACTTTAAACAGTAAATAAGTGATGTAAACGATGTTATTTGGGTACAAAAATGATTTTCCTATCGAGGAAAATGCATATTGTTTAATTTGATACGAGCTTTAATTTGAGATATTATAATATTCATTTCGATACCTCAGTCAAAAGTTATCTCTGTTGAAAGTTGTAACTCATATTTACCAAATGTGTTTTCGATTTTGAAAATGTGAACAACATTCATTTTCTTTTTCTCCTCCCTATTTTTTTCAATAAGAGAGATTGATTGAAAATATAAAAAAACAAACCTAGATCGGCACCAATATCTCCTTTATAGCTCTATTTAATTAAACCGGAAGTAAGTAAAATGAAAATGCTGCGTCAAAATCTTTAAACACTAAATAAGTGATGTAAACGATGTTATTTGGGTACAAAAATGATTTTTTTTCTTGCGAGACCAATGCATATTGTCTAATTTGATACGAGCTTCCATTTAATAAAATATTATATTCGTTTCGATACCCGAGTAAAAAGTAATCTCCGTTGAAAGTTGTTACTCTTATTTACCAAATATTTTTTTTGTTTTTTAAAATGTGAACAACATCTCCGTTCTTTTTTTCTACTCAATATTTTTTCAATAAGAGAGATTGATTGAAAATATAAAAAAAACAAACCTAAATCGGCACCAATATCTCCTTTATAGGTCTATTGAATTAACCCAAATGTAAGTAAAATGAAATGGTGCGTCAAAAACTTTAAATAGTAAATAAGTGAGGTAAACGATGTTATTTGGGTACAAAAATGATTTTCCTTTCGAGGAAAATGCATATTGTTTAATTTGATACGAGCAATAATTTGATATGTTATAATATTCGTTTCGATACCCCAGTCAAAAGTCATCTCCGTTTAAAGTTGTAACTCATATTTACCAAATGTGTTTTTGATTTTGAAAATGTGAACAACATTCATTTTCTTTTTTCTCTTCTCTATTTTTTTCAATAAGAGAGATTCATTGAAAATATAAACAAACAAACCTAGGTCGGCACCAATATCTCCTTTATAGCTTTATTGAATTAAACCTGAAGTAAGTAAAATGATAATGCTACGTAAAAAACTTGAAACACTAAATAAATGATGTAAACGATTTTATTTGGGTACAAAAACGATTTTTTTCTTGCGTGACCAATGCATATTGTGTAATTTAATACGAGCATCCATTTAATAAATTATAAAATTCGTTTCGATACCCGAGTAAAACGTTATCTCCGTTGAAAGTTATTACTCTTATTTACCAAATGTTTTTTGTTTTTCAAAATGTGAACAACATCTCCGTTCTTTTTTTCTACTGAATATTTTTTCAATAAGAGAGATTGATTGAAAATATAAAAAAAACCTAGATCGGCACCAATATCTTCTTTATAGGTCACTTGAATTAAACCAGAAGTAAGTAAAATGAAAATGGTGCGTCAAAAACTTTAAACAGTAAATAAGTGATTTAAACGATGTTATTTGGGTACAAAACTGATTTTCCTTTCGAGGAAAATGCATATTGTTTAATTTGATACAAGCTTTAATTTGATATATTATAAAAATCGTTTCGATACCTCAGTCAAAATTTATCTCCGTTGAAAGTTGTAACTCATATTTACCAAATGTGTTTTCGATTTTGAAAATGTGAAGCTAATTCATTTTCTTTTTCTCTTCTCTATTTTTTTCAAAAAGAGAGATTGATTGAAAATATAAATAAACAAACCTAGGTTGGCACCAATATCTCCTTTATAACTCTATTGAATTAAAGCTAAAGTAAGTAAAATGAAAATGTTGCGTCAAAAACTTTAAACACTAATTAAATGATGTAAACAATGTTATTTGGGTACAAAAACGACTTTTTTCTTGCGAGACCAATGCATATTGTGTAATTTGATACGAGCTTCCATTTCATAAATTATAATATTCGTTTCAATACCCGAGTAAAAAGTTATCTCTGTTTCAAGTTGTTACTCTTATTTACCAAATGTTTTTTTGTTTTTGAAAATTTGAACAACATCTCCGTTCTTTTTTTCTTTCTACATAATATTTGTTCAATAAGAGAGATTGATTGAAAATATAAATAAACAAACCTAGTTCGGCACCAATGTCTTCTTTATAGCTCTATTGAATTAAACCTGAAGTAAGTAAAATGAAAATGCTGCGTCAAAAACTTTAAACACTAAATAAATGATGTAAACGATGTTATTTGGGTACAAAAACGACTTTTTTCTTGCGAGACCAATGCATATTGTATAATTTGATACTAGCTTCCATTTCATAAATTATAATATTCGTTTCGATACCCAAGTAAAAAGTTATCTCCGTTGAAAGTTGTTACTCTTATTTACCAAATGTTTTTTTTAAATGTGAACAACATCTCCGTTCTTTTTTTCTACTCAATATTTTTTCAATAAGAGAGATTGATTGAAAATATAAAAAAAAAACCTAGATTGGCACCAATATCTCTTTTATAGGCCTATTGAATTAAACCGGACGTAAGTAAAATGAAAATGGTGCGTCAAAAACTTTAAAGAGTAAATAAGTGATGTAAACGATGTTATTTGGGTACAAAAATGATTTTCATTTCGAGGAAAATGCATATTGTTTAATTTGATAAGAGCTTTAATTTGATATATTATAATATTCGTTTCGATCCCTAGTAAAAAGTTATCTCCGTTGAAAGTTGTAACTCATATTTACCAAATGTGTTTTTGATTTTGAAAATGTGAACAACATTCATTTTCTTTTTTCTCTTCTCTATTTTTTTCAATAAGAGAGATTTATTGAAAATATAAATAAACAAACCTAGTTCGGCACCAATATCTCCTTTATAGCTCTATTGAATTAAATCGGAAATAAGTAAAATGAAAAAGTTTCGTTAAAAACTTTAAACAGTAAATAAGTCATGTAAACGATGTTATTTGGGTACAAAAATGATTTTTCTTTCAAGGAAAATGCATATTGTTTAATTTGATACGAGCTTTAATTTTATATATTATAATAATCGTTTCGATACCTCAGTCAAAATTTATCTCCGTTGAAAGTTGTAACTCATATTTACCAAATATGTTTTCTATTTTGAAAATGTGAACCACATTCATTTTCTTTTTCTCTTCTCTATTTTTTTGAATAAGAGAGATTGATTAAAAATACAAATAAAAAAACCTAGGTCGGCATCAATATCTCCTTTATAGTTCTATTGAATTAAACCGGAAGTAAGTAAAATGAAAATGTTGCGTCAAAAACTTTAAATAGTAAATAAGGGATGTAAACGATGTTATTTGGGTACAAAAATGATTTTTCTTTCGAGGAAAATGCATATTGTTTAATTTGATACGAGCTTTAATTTGAGATATTATAATATTCGTTTCGATACCCCTGTCAAAAGTTATCTCTGTTGAAAGTTGTAACTCATATTTACCAAATGTGTTTTTGATTTTGAAAATGTGAACAACATTCATTTTCTTTTTCTCCTCCCTACTTTTTTCAATAAGAGAGATTGATTGAAAATATAAAAAAAAAAACCTAGTTCGGCACCAATATCTCCTTTATAGCTCTATTTAATTAAACCGGAAGTAAGTAAAATGAAAATGCTGCGTCAAAATCTTTAAACACTAAATAAGTGATGTAAACAATGTTATTTGGGTACAAAAACGACTTTTTTCTTGCGAGACCAATGCATATTGTCTAATTTGATACAAGCTTCCATTTAATAAATTATAATATTTGTTTCGATACCCGAGTAAAAAGTTATCTCCGTTGAAAGTTGTTACTCTTATTTACCAAAAGTTTTTTTGTTTTTCAAAATGTGAACAACATCTCCGTTCTTTGTTTCTACTCAATATTTTTTCAATAAGAGATATTGATTGAAAATATAAAAAAACAAACCAAGATCGGCACCAATATCTTCTTTATAGTTCTATTGAATTAAACCGGAAGTAATTAAAATGAAAATGGTTCGTCAAAAACTTTAAACAGTAAATAAGTGATGTAAATGATGTTATTTGGGTACAAAAATGATTTTCGTTTTGAGGAAAATGCATATTGTTTAATTTGATATATTATAAAAATCGTTTCGATACCCCAGTCAAAAGTCATCTCCGTTGAAAGTTGTAACTCATATTTACCAAATGTGTTTTTGATTTTGAAAATGTGAATAACATTCATTTTCTTTTTCTCTTCTCTATTTTTTTCAAAAAGAGAGATTGATTGAAAATATAAATAAACAAACCTAGGTCGGCAGCAATATCTCCTTTATAGCTCTATTGAATTAAACCTAAAGTAAGTAAAATGAAAATGCTGCGTCAAAAACTTTAAACACTAAATAAATGATGTAAACGATGTTATTTGGTAACAAAAACGATTTTTTTCTTGCGTGACCAATGCATATTGTGTAATTTGATACGAGCATCCATTTAATAAATTATAAAATTCGTTTCGATACCCAAGTAAAAAGTTATCTCCGTTGAAAGTTGTTACTCTTATTTACCAAATGTTTTTTTTAAATGTGAACAACATCTCCGTTCTTTTTTTCTACTCAATATTTTTTCAATAAGAGAGATTGATTGAAAATATAAAAAAAAACCTAGATTGGCACCAATATCTCTTTTATAGGCCTATTGAATTAAACCGGACGTATGTAAAATGAAAATGGTGCGTCAAAAACTTTAAAGAGTAAATAAGTGATGTAAACGATGTTATTTGGGTACAAAAATGATTTTCCTTTCGATGAAAATGCATATTGTTTAATTTGATAAGAGCTTTAATTTGATATATTATAATATTCGTTTCGATCCCAGTCAAAAGTTATCTCCGTTGAAAGTTGTAACTCATATTTACCAAATGTGTTTTTGATTTTGAAAATGTGAACAACATTCATTTTCTTTTGTCTCTTCTCTATTTTTTTCAATAAGAGAGATTTATTGAAAATATAAAAAAACAAACCTAGATCGGCACCAATATCTCCTTTATAGCTCTATTGAATTAAATCGGAAGTAAGTAAAATGAAAATGTTTCGTTAAAAACTTTAAACAGTAAATAAGTGATGTAAACGATGTTAGTTGGGTACAAAAATGATTTTTCTTTCGAGGAAAATGCATATTGTTTAATTTGATATGAGCTTTAATTTTATATATTATAATAATCGTTTCGATACCTCAGTCAAAATTTATCTCCGTTGAAAGTTGTAACTCATATTTACCAAATGTGTTTTCTATTTTGAAAATGTGAACCACATTCATTTTCTTTTTCTCTTCTCTATTTTTTTCAATAAGAGAGATTGATTAAAAATACAAATAAAAAAACCTAGGTCGGCATCAATATCTCCTTTATAGCTCTATTGAATTAAATCGGAAGAAAGTAAAATGAAAATGTTGCGTTAAAAACTTTAAACAGTAAATAAGTGATGTAAACGATGTTATTTGCGTACAAAAATGATTTTTCTTTCGAGGAAAATGCATATTGTTTAATTTGATACGAGCTTTAATTTTATATATTATAATATTCGTTTCGATACCCCAGTCAAAAGTTATCTTTGTTGAACTTTGTAACTCATATTTACCAAATGTGTTTTTGATTTTGAAAATGTAAACAACGTTCATTTTCTTTTTCTCCTCCCTATTTTTTTCAATAAGAGAGATTGATTGAAAATATAAATAAACAAACCTAGTTCGGCACCAATGTCTCCTTTATAGCTCTATTGAATTAAACCTGAAGTAAGTAAAATGAAAATGATGCGTCAAAAACTTTAAACACTAAATAAATGATGTAAACGATGTTATTTGGGTACAAAAACGACTTTTTTCTTGCGAGACCAATGCATATTGTATAATTTGATACGAGCTTCCATTTAATAAATTATAAAATTTTTTTCGATACCCGAGTAAAACGTTATCTCCGTTGAAAGTTATTACTCTTATTTACCAAAAGATTTTTTGTTTTTCAAAATGTGAACAACATCTCCGTTCTTTTTTTCTACTCAATATTTTTTCAATAAGAGAGATTGATTGAAAATATAAAAAAAAAAACCTAGATTGGCACCAATATCTCTTTTATAGGCCTATTGAATTAAACCGGACGTATGTAAAATGAAAATGGTGCGTCAAAAACTTTAAAGAGTAAATAAGTGATGTAAACGATGTTATTTGGGTACAAAAATGATTTTCCTTTCGAGGAAAATGCATATTGTTTAATTTGATAAGAGCTTTAATTTGATATATTATAATATTCGTTTCCATCCCCAGTCAAAAGTTATATCCGTTGAAAGTTGTAACTCATATTTACCAAATGTGTTTTTGATTTTGAAAATGTGAACAACATTCATTTTCTTTTGTCTCTTCTCTATTTTTTTCAATAAGAGAGATTTATTGAAAATATAAAAAAACAAACCTAGATCGGCACCAATATCTCCTTTATAGCTCTATTGAATTAAATCGGAAGTAAGTAAAATGAAAATGTTTCGTTAAAAACTTTAAACAGTAAATAAGTGATGTAAACGATGTTAGTTGGGTACAAAAATGATTTTTCTTTCGAGGAAAATGCATATTGTTTAATTTGATATGAGCTTTAATTTTATATATTATAATAATCGTTTCGATACCTCAGTCAAAATTTATCTCCGTTGAAAGTTGTAACTCATATTTACCAAATGTGTTTTCTATTTTGAAAATGTGAACCACATTCATTTTCTTTTTCTCTTCTCTATTTTTTTCAATAAGAGAGATTGATTAAAAATACAAATAAAAAAACCTAGGTCGGCATCAATATCTCCTTTATAGCTCTATTGAATTAAACCGGAAGTAAGTAAAATGAAAATGTTGCGTCAAAAACTTTAAATAGTAAATAAGTGATGTAAATGATGTTATTTGGGTACAAAAATGATTTTTCTTTCGAGGAAAATGAATATTGTTTAATTTGATACGAGCTTTAATTTGAGATATTATAATATTCGTTTCGATACCCCTGTCAAAAGTTATCTCTATTGAAAGTTGTAACTCATATTTACCAAATGTGTTTTCGATTTTGAAAATGTGAACAACATTCATTTTCTTTTTCTCCTCCCTATTTTTTTCAATAAGAGAGATTGATTGAAAATATAAATAAACAAACCTAGGTCGGCAGCAATATCTCCTTTATAGCTCTATTGAATTAAACCTCAAGTAAGTAAAATGAAAATGCTGCGTCAAAAACTTTAAACACTAAATAAATGATGTAAACGATGTTATTTGGTAACAAAAACGATTTTTTTCTTGCGTGACCAATGCATATTGTGTAATTTGATACGAGCATCCATTTAATAAATTATAAAATTCGTTTCGATACCCAAGTAAAAAGTTATCTCCGTTGAAAGTTGTTACTCTTATTTACCAAATGTTTTTTTGTAATGTGAACAACATCTCCGTTCTTTTTTTCTACTCAATATTTTTTCAATAAGAGAGATTGATTGAAAATATAAAAAAAAAACCTAGATTGGCACCAATATCTCTTTTATAGGCCTATTGAATTAAACCGGACGTATGTAAAATGAAAATGGTGCGTCAAAAACTTTAAAGAGTAAATAAGTGATGTAAACGATGTTATTTGGGTACAAAAATGATTTTCCTTTCGATGAAAATGCATATTGTTTAATTTGATAAGAGCTTTAATTTGATATATTATAATATTCGTTTCGATCCCAGTCAAAAGTTATCTCCGTTGAAAGTTGTAACTCATATTTACCAAATGTGTTTTTGATTTTGAAAATGTGAACAACATTCATTTTCTTTTGTCTCTTCTCTATTTTTTTCAATAAGAGAGATTTATTGAAAATATAAAAAAACAAACCTAGATCGGCACCAATATCTCCTTTATAGCTCTATTGAATTAAATCGGAAGTAAGTAAAATGAAAATGTTTCGTTAAAAACTTTAAACAGTAAATAAGTGATGTAAACGATGTTAGTTGGGTACAAAAATGATTTTTCTTTCGAGGAAAATGCATATTGTTTAATTTGATATGAGCTTTAATTTTATATATTATAATAATCGTTTCGATACCTCAGTCAAAATTTATCTCCGTTGAAAGTTGTAACTCATATTTACCAAATGTGTTTTCTATTTTGAAAATGTGAACCACATTCATTTTCTTTTTCTCTTCTCTATTTTTTTCAATAAGAGAGATTGATTAAAAATACAAATAAAAAAACCTAGGTCGGCATCAATATCTCCTTTATAGCTCTATTGAATTAAATCGGAAGAAAGTAAAATGAAAATGTTGCGTTAAAAACTTTAAACAGTAAATAAGTGATGTAAACGATGTTATTTGCGTACAAAAATGATTTTCCTTTCGAGGAAAATGCATATTGTTTAATTTGATATGAGCTTTAATTTTATATATTATAATAATCGTTTCGATACCTCAGTCAAAATTTTTCTCCGTTGAAAGTTGTAACTCATATTTACCAAATGTGTTTTCTATTTTTAAAATGTGAACCACATTCATTTTCTTTTTCTCTTCTCTATTTTTTTCAATAAGAGAGATTGATTAAAAATACAAATAAAAAAACCTAGGTCGGCATCAATATCTCCTTTATAGCTCTATTGAATTAAACCGGAAGTAAGTAAAATGAAAATGTTGCGTCAAAAACTTTAAATAGTAAATAAGTGATGTAAATGATGTTATTTGGGTACAAAAATGATTTTTCTTTCGAGGAAAATGAATATTGTTTAATTTGATACGAGCTTTAATTTGAGATATTATAATATTCGTTTCGATACCCCTGTCAAAAGTTATCTCTATTGAAAGTTGTAACTCATATTTACCAAATGTGTTTTCGATTTTGAAAATGTGAACAACATTCATTTTCTTTTTCTCCTCCCTATTTTTTTCAATAAGAGAGATTGATTGAAAATATAAATAAACAAACCTAGGTCGGCAGCAATATCTCCTTTATAGCTCTATTGAATTAAACCTAAAGTAAGTAAAATGAAAATGCTGCGTCAAAAACTTTAAACACTAAATAAATGATGTAAACGATGTTATTTGGTAACAAAAACGATTTTTTTCTTGCGTGACCAATGCATATTGTGTAATTTGATACGAGCATCCATTTAATAAATTATAAAATTCATTTCGATACCCAAGTAAAAAGTTATCTCCGTTGAAAGTTGTTACTCTTATTTACCAAATGTTTTTTTTAAATGTGAACAACATCTCCGTTCTTTTTTTCTACTCAATATTTTTTCAATAAGAGAGATTGATTGAAAATATAAAAAAAAAACCTAGATTGGCACCAATATCTCTTTTATAGGCCTATTGAATTAAACCGGACGTATGTAAAATGAAAATGGTGCGTCAAAAACTTTAAAGAGTAAATAAGTGATGTAAACGATGTTATTTGGGTACAAAAATGATTTTCCTTTCGATGAAAATGCATATTGTTTAATTTGATAAGAGCTTTAATTTGATATATTATAATATTCGTTTCGATCCCAGTCAAAAGTTATCTCCGTTGAAAGTTGTAACTCATATTTACCAAATGTGTTTTTGATTTTGAAAATGTGAACAACATTCATTTTCTTTTGTCTCTTCTCTATTTTTTTCAATAAGAGAGATTTATTGAAAATATAAAAAAACAAACCTAGATCGGCACCAATATCTCCTTTATAGCTCTATTGAATTAAATCGGAAGTAAGTAAAATGAAAATGTTTCGTTAAAAACTTTAAACAGTAAATAAGTGATGTAAACGATGTTATTTGGGTACAAAAATGATTTTTCTTTCGAGGAAAATGCATATTGTTTAATTTGATATGAGCTTTAATTTTATATATTATAATAATCGTTTCGATACCTCAGTCAAAATTTATCTCCGTTGAAAGTTGTAACTCATATTTACCAAATGTGTTTTCTATTTTTAAAATGTGAACCACATTCATTTTCTTTTTCTCTTCTCTATTTTTTTCAATAAGAGAGATTGATTAAAAATACAAATAAAAAAACCTAGGTCGGCATCAATATCTCCTTTATAGCTGTATTGAATTAAATCGGAAGAAAGTAAAATGAAAATGTTGCGTTAAAAACTTTAAACAGTAAATAAGTGATGTAAACGATGTTATTTGCGTACAAAAATGATTTTTCTTTCGAGGAAAATGCATATTGTTTAATTTGATACGAGCTTTAATTTTATATATTATAATATTCGTTTCGATACCCCAGTCAAAAGTTATCTTTGTTGAACTTTGTAACTCATATTTACCAAATGTGTTTTTGATTTTGAAAATGTAAACAACGTTCATTTTCTTTTTCTCCTCCCTATTTTTTTCAATAAGAGAGATTGATTGAAAATATAAATAAACAAACCTAGGTCGGCACCAATGTCTCCTTTATAGCTCTATTGAATTAAACCTGAAGTAAGTAAAATGAAAATGCTGCGTCAAAAACTTTAAACACTAAATAAATGATGTAAACGATGTTATTTGGGTACAAAAACGACTTTTTTCTTGCGAGACCAATGCATATTGTATAATTTGATACGAGCTTCCATTTAATAAATTATAAAATTTGTTTCGATACCCGAGTAAAACGTTATCTCCGTTGAAAGTTATTACTCTTATTTACCAAAAGTTTTTTTGTTTTTCAAAATGTGAACAACATCTCCGTTCTTTTTTTCTACTCAATATTTTTTCAATAAGAGAGATTGATTGAAAATATAAAAAAAAAAACCTAGATTGGCACCAATATCTCTTTTATAGGCCTATTGAATTAAACCGGACGTATGTAAAATGAAAATGGTGCGTCAAAAACTTTAAAGAGTAAATAAGTGATGTAAACGATGTTATTTGGGTACAAAAATGATTTTCCTTTCGAGGAAAATGCATATTGTTTAATTTGATAAGAGCTTTAATTTGATATATTATAATATTCGTTTCCATCCCCAGTCAAAAGTTATATCCGTTGAAAGTTGTAACTCATATTTACCAAATGTGTTTTTGATTTTGAAAATGTGAACAACATTCATTTTCTTTTGTCTCTTCTCTATTTTTTTCAATAAGAGAGATTTATTGAAAATATAAAAAAACAAACCTAGATCGGCACCAATATCTCCTTTATAGCTCTATTGAATTAAATCGGAAGTAAGTAAAATGAAAATGTTTCGTTAAAAACTTTAAACAGTAAATAAGTGATGTAAACGATGTTAGTTGGGTACAAAAATGATTTTTCTTTCGAGGAAAATGCATATTGTTTAATTTGATATGAGCTTTAATTTTATATATTATAATAATCGTTTCGATACCTCAGTCAAAATTTATCTCCGTTGAAAGTTGTAACTCATATTTACCAAATGTGTTTTCTATTTTGAAAATGTGAACCACATTCATTTTCTTTTTCTCTTCTCTATTTTTTTCAATAAGAGAGATTGATTAAAAATACAAATAAAAAAACCTAGGTCGGCATCAATATCTCCTTTATAGCTCTATTGAATTAAACCGGAAGTAAGTAAAATGAAAATGTTGCGTCAAAAACTTTAAATAGTAAATAAGTGATGTAAAGGATGTTATTTGGGTACAAAAATGATTTTTCTTTCGAGGAAAATGAATATTGTTTAATTTGATACGAGCTTTAATTTGAGATATTATAATATTCGTTTCGATACCCCTGTCAAAAGTTATCTCTATTGAAAGTTGTAACTCATATTTACCAAATGTGTTTTTGATTTTGAAAATGTGAACAACATTCATTTTCTTTTTCTCCTCCCTATTTTTTTCAATAAGAGAGATTGATTGAAAATATAAATAAACAAACCTAGTTCGGCACCAATATCTCCTTTATAGCTCTATTGAATTAAACCTGAAGTAAGTAAAATGAAAATGCTGCGTCAAAAACTTTAAACACTAAATAAATGATGTAAACGATGTTATTTGGGTACAAAAACGACTTTTTTCTTGCGAGACCAATGCATATTGTATAATTTGATACGAGCTTCCATTTAATAAATTATAATATTCGTTTCGATAACCGAGTAAAAAGTTATCTCTGTTTCAAGTTGTTACTCTTATTTACCAAATGTTTTTTTGTTTTTGAAAATTTGAACAACATCTCCGTTCTTTTTTTCTTTCTACATAATATTTGTTCAATAAGAGAGATTGATTGAATATATAAATAAACAAACCTAGTTCGGCACCAATGTCTTCTTTATAGCTCTATTGAATTAAACCTGAAGTAAGTAAAATGAAAATGCTGCGTCAAAAACTTTAAACACTAAATAAATGATGTAAACAATGTTATTTGGGTACAAAAACGACTTTTTTCTTGCGAGACCAATGCATATTGTATAATTTGATACTAGCTTCCATTTCATAAATTATAATATTCGTTTCGATACCCAAGTAAAAAGTTATCTCCGTTGAAAGTTGTTACTCTTATTTACCAAATGTTTTTTTTAAATGTGAACAACATCTCCGTTCTTTTTTTCTACTCAATATTTTTTCAATAAGAGAGATTGATTGAAAATATAAAAAAAAAACCTAGATTGGCACCAATATCTCTTTTATAGGCCTATTGAATTAAACCGGACGTAAGTAAAATGAAAATGGTGCGTCAAAAACATTAAAGAGTAAATAAGTGATGTAAACGATGTTATTTGGGTACAAAAATGATTTTCATTTCGAGGAAAATGCATATTGTTTAATTTGATATGAGCTTTAATTTTATATATTATAATAATCGTTTCGATACCTCAGTCAAAATTTATCTCCGTTGAAAGTTGTAACTCATATTTACCAAATATGTTTTCTATTTTGAAAATGTGAACCACATTCATTTTCTTTTTCTCTTCTCTATTTTTTTGAATAAGAGAGATTGATGAAAAATACAAATAAAAAAACCTAGGTCGGCATCAATATCTCCTTTATAGTTCTATTGAATTAAACCGGAAGTAAGTAAAATGAAAATGTTGCGTCAAAAACTTTAAATAGTAAATAAGGGATGTAAACGATGTTATTTGGGTACAAAAATGATTTTTCTTTCGAGGAAAATGCATATTGTTTAATTTGATACGAGCTTTAATTTGAGATATT
Organism: Hippophae tibetana; assembly: GCA_037013495.1. Classification (NCBI taxonomy): domain Eukaryota; kingdom Viridiplantae; phylum Streptophyta; class Magnoliopsida; order Rosales; family Elaeagnaceae; genus Hippophae; species Hippophae tibetana. Next base: position 5,535,829 of record CM072808.1, on the reverse strand, counting down.
ATAATATTCGTTTCGATACCCCTGTCAAAAGTTATCTCTGTTGAAAGTTGTAACTCATATTTACCAAATGTGTTTTTGATTTTGAAAATGTGAACAACATTCATTTTCTTTTTCTCCTCCCTACTTTTTTCAATAAGAGAGATTGATTGAAAATATAAAAAAAAAAACCTAGTTCGGCACCAATATCTCCTTTATAGCTCTATTTAATTAAACCGGAAGTAAGTAAAATGAAAATGCTGCGTCAAAATCTTTAAACACTAAATAAGTGATGTAAACAATGTTATTTGGGTACAAAAACGACTTTTTTCTTGCGAGACCAATGCATATTGTCTAATTTGATACAAGCTTCCATTTAATAAATTATAATATTCGTTTCGATACCCGAGTAAAAAGTTATCTCCGTTGAAAGTTGTTACTCTTATTTACCAAAAGTTTTTTTGTTTTTCAAAATGTGAACAACATCTCCGTTCTTTGTTTCTACTCAATATTTTTTCAATAAGAGATATTGATTGAAAATATAAAAAAACAAACCTAGATCGGCACCAATATTTTCTTTATAGCTCTATTGAATTAAACCGGAAGTAATTAAAATGAAAATGGTTCGTCAAAAACTTTAAACAGTAAATAAGTGATGTAAATGATGTTATTTGGGTACAAAAATGATTTTCCTTTTGAGGAAAATGCATATTGTTTAATTTGATATATTATAAAAATCGTTTCGATACCCCAGTCAAAAGTCATCTCCGTTGAAAGTTGTAACTCATATTTACCAAATGTGTTTTTGATTTTGAAAATGTGAATAACATTCATTTTCTTTTTCTCTTCTCTATTTTTTTCAAAAAGAGAGATTGATTGAAAATATAAATAAACAAACCTAGGTCGGCAGCAATATCTCCTTTATAGCTCTATTGAATTAAACCTAAAGTAAGTAAAATGAAAATGCTGCGTCAAAAACTTTAAACACTAAATAAATGATGTAAACGATGTTATTTGGTAACAAAAACGATTTTTTTCTTGCGTGACCAATGCATATTGTGTAATTTGATACGAGCATCCATTTAATAAATTATAAAATTCGTTTCGATACCCAAGTAAAAAGTTATCTCCGTTGAAAGTTGTTACTCTTATTTACCAAATGTTTTTTTTAAATGTGAACAACATCTCCGTTCTTTTTTTCTACTCAATATTTTTTCAATAAGAGAGATTGATTGAAAATATAAAAAAAAAACCTAGATTGGCACCAATATCTCTTTTATAGGCCTATTGAATTAAACCGGACGTATGTAAAATGAAAATGGTGCGTCAAAAACTTTAAAGAGTAAATAAGTGATGTAAACGATGTTATTTGGGTACAAAAATGATTTTCCTTTCGATGAAAATGCATATTGTTTAATTTGATAAGAGCTTTAATTTGATATATTATAATATTCGTTTCGATCCCCAGTCAAAAGTTATCTCCGTTGAAAGTTGTAACTCATATTTACCAAATGTGTTTTTGATTTTGAAAATGTGAACAACATTCATTTTCTTTTGTCTCTTCTCTTTTTTTTTCAATAAGAGAGATTTATTGAAAATATAAAAAAACAAACCTAGATCGGCACCAATATCTCCTTTATAGCTCTATTGAATTAAATCGGAAGTAAGTAAAATGAAAATGTTTCGTTAAAAACTTTAAACAGTAAATAAGTGATGTAAACGATGTTATTTGGGTACAAAAATGATTTTTCTTTCGAGGAAAATGCATATTGTTTAATTTGATATGAGCTTTAATTTTATATATTATAATAATCGTTTCGATACCTCAGTCAAAATTTATCTCCGTTGAAAGTTGTAACTCATATTTACCAAATGTGTTTTCTATTTTTAAAATGTGAACCACATTCATTTTCTTTTTCTCTTCTCTATTTTTTTCAATAAGAGAGATTGATTAAAAATACAAATAAAAAAACCTAGGTCGGCATCAATATCTCCTTTATAGCTCTATTGAATTAAATCGGAAGAAAGTAAAATGAAAATGTTGCGTTAAAAACTTTAAACAGTAAATAAGTGATGTAAACGATGTTATTTGCGTACAAAAATGATTTTTCTTTCGAGGAAAATGCATATTGTTTAATTTGATACGAGCTTTAATTTTATATATTATAATATTCGTTTCGATACCCCAGTCAAAAGTTATCTTTGTTGAACTTTGTAACTCATATTTACCAAATGTGTTTTTGATTTTGAAAATGTAAACAACATTCATTTTCTTTTTCTCCTCCCTATTTTTTTCAATAAGAGAGATTGATTGAAAATATAAATAAACAAACCTAGTTCGGCACCAATGTCTCCTTTATAGCTCTATTGAATTAAACCTGAAGTAAGTAAAATGAAAATGTTGCGTCAAAAACTTTAAACACTAAATAAATGATGTAAACGATGTTATTTGGGTACAAAAACGACTTTTTTCTTGCGAGACCAATGCATATTGTATAATTTGATACGAGCTTCCATTTAATAAATTATAAAATTTGTTTCGATACCCGAGTAAAACGTTATCTCCGTTGAAAGTTATTACTCTTATTTACCAAAAGTTTTTTTGTTTTTCAAAAATTGAACAACATCTCCGTTCTTTTTTTCTACTCAATATTTTTTCAATAAGAGAGATTGATTGAAAATATAAAAAAAAAAAACCTAGATTGGCACCAATATCTCTTTTATAGGCCTATTGAATTAAACCGGACGTATGTAAAATGAAAATGGTGCGTCAAAAACTTTAAAGAGTAAATAAGTGATGTAAACGATGTTATTTGGGTACAAAAATGATTTTCCTTTCGAGGAAAATGCATATTGTTTAATTTGATAAGAGCTTTAATTTGATATATTATAATATTCGTTTCCATCCCCAATCAAAAGTTATATCCGTTGAAAGTTGTAACTCATATTTACCAAATGTGTTTTTGATTTTGAAAATGTGAACAACATTCATTTTCTTTTGTCTCTTCTCTATTTTTTTCAATAAGAGAGATTTATTGAAAATATAAAAAAACAAACCTAGATCGGCACCAATATCTCCTTTATAGCTCTATTGAATTAAATCGGAAGTAAGTAAAATGAAAATGTTTCGTTAAAAACTTTAAACAGTAAATAAGTGATGTAAACGATGTTAGTTGGGTACAAAAATGATTTTTCTTTCGAGGAAAATGCATATTGTTTAATTTGATATGAGCTTTAATTTTATATATTATAATAATCGTTTCGATACCTCAGTCAAAATTTATCTCCGTTGAAAGTTGTAACTCATATTTACCAAATGTGTTTTCTATTTTGAAAATGTGAACCACATTCATTTTCTTTTTCTCTTCTCTATTTTTTTCAATAAGAGAGATTGATTAAAAATACAAATAAAAAAACCTAGGTCGGCATCAATATCTCCTTTATAGCTCTATTGAATTAAACCGGAAGTAAGTAAAATGAAAATGTTGCGTCAAAAACTTTAAATAGTAAATAAGTGATGTAAATGATGTTATTTGGGTACAAAAATGATTTTTCTTTCGAGGAAAATGAATATTGTTTAATTTGATACGAGCTTTAATTTGAGATATTATAATATTCGTTTCGATACCCCTGTCAAAAGTTATCTCTATTGAAAGTTGTAACTCATATTTACCAAATGTGTTTTTGATTTTGAAAATGTGAACAACATTCATTTTCTTTTTCTCCTCCCTATTTTTTTCAATAAGAGAGATTGATTGAAAATATAAATAAACAAACCTAGTTCGGCACCAATATCTCCTTTATAGCTCTATTGAATTAAACCTGAAGTAAGTAAAATGAAAATGCTGCGTCAAAAACTTCAAACACTAAATAAATGATGTAAACGATGTTATTTGGGTACAAAAACGACTTTTTTCTTGCGAGACCAATGCATATTGTATAATTTGATACGAGCTTCCATTTAATAAATTATAAAATTTGTTTCGATACCCGAGTAAAACGTTATCTCCGTTGAAAGTTATTACTCTTATTTACCAAAAGTTTTTTTGTTTTTCAAAATGTGAACAACATCTCCGTTCTTTTTTTCTACTCAATATTTTTTCAATAAGAGAGATTGATTGAAAATATAAAAAAAAAAAAAACCTAGATTGGCACCAATATCTCTTTTATAGGCCTATTGAATTAAACCGGACGTATGTAAAATGAAAATGGTGCGTCAAAAACTTTAAAGAGTAAATAAGTGATGTAAACGATGTTATTTGGGTACAAAAATGATTTTCCTTTCGAGGAAAATGCATATTGTTTAATTTGATAAGAGCTTTAATTTGATATATTATAATATTCGTTTCCATCCCCAGTCAAAAGTTATATCCGTTGAAAGTTGTAACTCATATTTACCAAATGTGTTTTTGATTTTGAAAATGTGAACAACATTCATTTTCTTTTGTCTCTTCTCTATTTTTTTCAATAAGAGAGATTTATTGAAAATATAAAAAAACAAACCTAGATCGGCACCAATATCTCCTTTATAGCTCTATTGAATTAAATCGGAAGTAAGTAAAATGAAAATGTTTCGTTAAAAACTTTAAACAGTAAATAAGTGATGTAAACGATGTTATTTGGGTACAAAAATGATTTTTCTTTCGAGGAAAATGCATATTGTTTAATTTGATATGAGCTTTAATTTTATATATTATAATAATCGTTTCGATACCTCAGTCAAAATTTATCTCCGTTGAAAGTTGTAACTCATATTTACCAAATGTGTTTTCTATTTTTAAAATGTGAACCACATTCATTTTCTTTTTCTCTTCTCTATTTTTTTCAATAAGAGAGATTGATTAAAAATACAAATAAAAAAACCTAGGTCGGCATCAATATCTCCTTTATAGCTCTATTGAATTAAATCGGAAGAAAGTAAAATGAAAATGTTGCGTTAAAAACTTTAAACAGTAAATAAGTGATGTAAACGATGTTATTTGCGTACAAAAATGATTTTTCTTTCGAGGAAAATGCATATTGTTTAATTTGATACGAGCTTTAATTTTATATATTATAATATTCGTTTCGATACCCCAGTCAAAAGTTATCTTTGTTGAACTTTGTAACTCATATTTACCAAATGTGTTTTTGATTTTGAAAATGTAAACAACATTCATTTTCTTTTTCTCCTCCCTATTTTTTTCAATAAGAGAGATTGATTGAAAATATAAATAAACAAACCTAGTTCGGCACCAATGTCTCCTTTATAGCTCTATTGAATTAAACCTGAAGTAAGTAAAATGAAAATGCTGCGTCAAAAACTTTAAACACTAAATAAATGATGTAAACGATGTTATTTGGGTACAAAAACGACTTTTTTCTTGCGAGACCAATGCATATTGTATAATTTGATACGAGCTTCCATTTAATAAATTATAAAATTTGTTTTGATACCCGAGTAAAACGTTATCTCCGTTGAAAGTTATTACTCTTATTTACCAAAAGTTTTTTTGTTTTTCAAAATGTGAACAACATCTCCGTTCTTTTTTTCTACTCAATATTTTTTCAATAAGAGAGATTGATTGAAAATATAAAAAAAAAAAACCTAGATTGGCACCAATATCTCTTTTATAGGCCTATTGAATTAAACCGGACGTATGTAAAATGAAAATGGTGCGTCAAAAACTTTAAAGAGTAAATAAGTGATGTAAACGATGTTATTTGGGTACAAAAATGATTTTCCTTTCGAGGAAAATGCATATTGTTTAATTTGATAAGAGCTTTAATTTGATATATTATAATATTCGTTTCCATCCCCAGTCAAAAGTTATATCCGTTGAAAGTTGTAACTCATATTTACCAAATGTGTTTTTGATTTTGAAAATGTGAACAACATTCATTTTCTTTTGTCTCTTCTCTATTTTTTTCAATAAGAGAGATTTATTGAAAATATAAAAAAACAAACCTAGATCGGCACCAATATCTCCTTTATAGCTCTATTGAATTAAATCGGAAGTAAGTAAAATGAAAATGTTTCGTTAAAAACTTTAAACAGTAAATAAGTGATGTAAACGATGTTATTTGGGTACAAAAATGATTTTCCTTTTGAGGAAAATGCATATTGTTTAATTTGATAAGAGCTTTAATTTGATATATTATAATATTCGTTTCGATACCCCAGTCAAAAGTTTTCTCCGTTGAAAGTTGTAACTGATATTTAACAATTGTGTTTTTGATTTTGAAAATGTTAACAACATTCATTTTCTTTTTCTCTTCTCTATTTTTTTCAATAAGAGAGATTGATTGAAAATATAAAGAAACAAACCTAGGTCGGCACCAATATCTCCTTTATAGCTCTCTTGAATTAAACCGGAAGTAAGTAAAATGAAAATGGTGCGTCAAAAACTTTAAAAACTAAATAAGTGATGTAAACGATGTTATTTAGGTACAAAAATGATTTTCCTTTCAAGAAAAATGCATATTGTTTAATTTGATACAAGCATTAATTTGATATATTATAATAATCGTTTCGATACCTCAGTCAAAATTTATCTCCGTAGAAAGTTGTAACTCATATTTACCAAATGTGTTTTCGATTTTGAAAATGTGAACCTAATTCATTTTCTTTTTCTCTTCTATATTTTTTTCAATAAGAGAGATTGATTGAAAATATAAATAAACAAACCTAGGTCGGCACCAATATCTCCTTTATAGCTCTATTGAATTAAACCGGAAGTAAGTAAAATGAAAATGGTGCGTCAAAATCTTTAAACACTAAATAAATTATGTAAACGATGTTATTTGGGTACAAAAATGATTTTCCTATCAAGGAAAATGCATATTGTTTAATTTGATACGAGCTTTAATTTGATATATTATATTAATACTTTCGATACCTCAGTCAAAATTTATCTCCGTTGAAAGTTGTAACTCATATTTACCAAATGTGTTTTCTATTTTGAAAATGTGAACCACATTCATTTTCTTTTTCTCTTCTCTATTTTTTTCAATAAGAGAGATTGATTAAAAATACAAATAAAAAAACCTAGGTCGGCATCAATATCTCCTTTATAGCTCTATTGAATTAAACCGGAAGTAAGTAAAATGAAAATGTTGCGTCAAAAACTTTAAATAGTAAATAAGTGATGTAAAGGATGTTATTTGGGTACAAAAATGATTTTTCTTTCGAGGAAAATGAATATTGTTTAATTTGATACGAGCTTTAATTTGAGATATTATAATATTCATTTCGATACCCCTGTCAAAAGTTATCTCTATTGAAAGTTGTAACTCATATTTACCAAATGTGTTTTTGATTTTGAAAATGTGAACAACATTCATTTTCTTTTTCTCCTCCCTATTTTTTTCAATAAGAGAGATTGATTGAAAATATAAATAAACAAACCTAGTTCGGCACCATTGTCTCCTTTATAGCTCTATTGAATTAAACCTGAAGTAAGTAAAATGAAAATCCTGCGTCAAAAACTTTAAACACTAAATAAATGATGTAAACAATGTTATTTGGGTACAAAAACGACTTTTTTCTTGCGAGACCAATGCATATTGTATAATTTGATACGAGCTTCCATTTCATAAATTTTAACATTCGTTTCGATATCCAAGTAAAAAGTTACCTCCGTTGAAAGTTGTTACTCATATTTACCAAATGTGTTTTTGATTTTGAAAACGTGAACAACATTCATTTTCTTTTTTCTCTTCTCTATTTTTTTCAACAAGAGAGATTCATTGAAAATATAAATAAACAAACCTAGATCGGCACCAATCTCTACTTTATAGCTCTATTGAATTAAACCTGAAGTAAGTAAAATAAAAATGCTGCGTAAAAAACTTTAAACACTAAATAAATGATGTAAACGATGTTATTTTGGTACAAAAAGGATTTTTTTCTAGCGTGACCAATCTATATTGTGTAATTTAATACGAGCATCCATTTAATAAATTATAAAATTTGTTTCGATACCCGAGTAAAACGTTATCTCCGTTGAAAGTTGTTACTCTTATTTACCAAATGTTTTTTTGTTTTTCAAAATGTGAACAACATCTCCGTTCTTTTTTTCTACTCAATATTTCTTCAATAAGAGACATTGATTGAAAATATAAAAAAACAAACCTAGATCGGCACCAATATCTCCTTTATAGCTCTATTGAATTAAACCGGAAGTAAGTAAAATGAAAATGGTGCGTCAAAAACTTTAAATAGTAAATAAGTGATGTAAACGATGTTATTTGGGTACAAAAATGATTTTCCTTTTGAGGAAAATGCATATTGTTTAATTTGATAAGAGCTTTAATTTGATATATTATAATATTCGTTTCGATACCCCAGTCAAAAGTTTTCTCCGTTGAAAGTTGTAACTGATATTTAACAATTGTGTTTTTGATTTTGAAAATGTTAACAACATTCATTTTCTTTTTCTCTTCTCTATTTTTTTCAATAAGAGAGATTGATTGAAAATATAAAGAAACAAACCTAGGTCGGCACCAATATCTCCTTTATAGCTCTCTTGAATTAAACCGGAAGTAAGTAAAATGAAAATGGTGCGTCAAAAACTTTAAAAACTAAATAAGTGATGTAAACGATGTTATTTAGGTACAAAAATGATTTTCCTTTCAAGAAAAATGCATATTGTTTAATTTGATACAAGCATTAATTTGATATATTATAATAATCGTTTCGATACCTCAGTCAAAATTTATCTCCGTAGAAAGTTGTAACTCATATTTACCAAATGTGTTTTCGATTTTGAAAATGTGAACCTAATTCATTTTCTTTTTCTCTTCTATATTTTTTTCAATAAGAGAGATTGATTGAAAATATAAATAAACAAACCTAGGTCGGCACCAATATCTCCTTTATAGCCCTATGCAATTAAACCGGAAGTAAGTAAAATGAAAATGGTGCGTCAAAATCTTTAAACACTAAATAAGTGATGTAAACGATGTTATTTGGGTACAAAAACGATTTTTTTCTTGCGAGACCAATGCATATTGTCTAATTTGATACGAGCTTCCATTTAATAAATTATAATATTCGTTTCGATACCTGAGTAAAAAGTTATCTCCGTTGAAAGTTGTTACGCTTTTTTACCAAATGTTTTTTTGTTCTTGAAAATGTGAACAAAATCTCCGTTCTTTTTTTCTACACAATATTTTTTCAATAAGAGAGATTGATTGAAAATATAAATAAACAAACCTTGATGGGCACCAATATCTCCTTTACAGTTCTATTGAATTAAACCGGACATAAGTAAAATGAAAATGGTGCGTCAAAAACTTTAAATAGTAAATAAGTGATGTAAACGATGTTATTTGGGTACAAAAATGATTTTCCTATGGAGGAAAATGCATATTGTTTAATTTGTTACGAGCTTCCATTTAATAAATTATAATATTCGTTTCGAGACCCGAGTAAAAAGTTATCTCCGTTTAAAGTTGTAACTCATATTTACCAAATGTGTTTTCTATTTTAAAAATGTGAACCACATTCATTTCCTTTTTCTCTTCTCTATTTTTTCAATAAGAGAGATTGATTGAAAATATAAATAAACAAACCTAGGGCGGCACCAATATATCCTTTATAGCTCTATTGAATTAAACCTAAAGGAAGTAAAATGAAAATGCAGCGTCAAAAACTTTAAACACTAAATAAATTATGTAAACAATGTTATTTGGGTACAAAAACGAATTTTTTGTTGCGAGACCAATGCATAGTGTGTAATTTGATACGAGCTTCCATTTCATAAATTATAATATTCGTTTCGATACCCGAATAAAAAGTTATCTCCGTTGAAAGTTGTTACTCTTATTTACCAAATGTTTTTTTTGTTTTTGAAAATGTGAACAACATCTCCGTTCTTTTCTTCTACACAATATTTTTTCAATAATAGAGATTGATTGAAAATATAAAAAAAAACCTAGATCGGCACCAATATCTCCTTTATAGGTCTATTGAATTAAACCGGACATAAATAAAATGAAAATGGTGCGTCAAAAACTTTAAACAGTAAATAAGTGATGTAAACGATGTTATTTGGGTATAAAAATGATTTTCCTTTGGAGGAAAATGCATATTTTTTAATTTGATACGAGCTTCCATTTAATAAATTATAATATTCGTTTCGATACCCGAGTAAAAAGTTATCTCCGTCGAAAGTTGTAACTCATATTTACCAAATGTGTTTTCGATTTTGAAACTGTGAACCACTTTCATTTTCTTTTTCTCTTCTCTATTTTTTTCAATAAGAGAGATTCATTGAAAATATATATAAACAAACCTAGGTCGGCACCAATATCTCCTTTACAGTTCTATTGAATTAAAACGGAAGTAAGTAAAATGAAAATGGTGCGTCAAAAACTCTAAACAGTAAATAAGTGATGTAAACAATGTTATTTGGGTACAAAAATGATTTTCCTTTCGAGGAAAATGCATATTGTTTAATTTGATACGAGCTTTAATTTGATATATTATAATATTCGTTACGATACCCCAGTCAAAAGTTATCTCCGTTGAATGTTGTAACTCATATATACCAAATGTGTTTTTGATTTTGCAAATTTGAACAACATTCCCCTTCTTTTTCTCTTCTCTATTTTTTTTTTGAATAATAGAGATTGATTGAAAATATAAATAAAGAAAACCCTACGTCGGCACCAATATCTCCTTTATAGCTCTCTTGAATTAAACCGGAAGTAAGTAAAATGAAAATGGTGCGTCAAAATCTTTGAACACTAAAAAAGTGATGTAAACGATGTTATTTGGGTACAAAAACGATTTTTTTCTTGCGAGACCAATGCGTATTGTCTAATTTGATACGAGTTTCCATTTAATAAATTATAATATTCCTTTCAATACTCGAGTAAAAAGTTATCTCCGTTGAAAGTTGTTACTCTTTTTTACCAAATGTTTTTTTGTTTTGGAAAATGTGAACGAAATCTCCGTTCTTTTTTTCTAATCAATATTTTTTCAATAAGAGAGATTGATTGAAAATATAAAAAACAAACCTTGATCGGAACTAATATCTCCTTTATAGCTCTATTGAATTAAACCAGAAGTGAGTAAAATGAAAATGGTGCGTCCAAAACTTTAAATAGTAAATAAGTGATGTAAACGATGTTATTTGGGTACAAAAATGATTTTCCTTTGGAGGAAAATGAAAATTGTTTAACTTGTTACGAGCTTCCATTTAATAAATTATAATATTCGTTTCGATACCCGAGTAAAAAGTTATCTCCGTTTAAAGTTGTAACTCATATTTACCAAATTTGTTTTCTCTTTGGAAAATGTGAACCACATTCATTTCCTTTTTCTCTTCTCTATTTTTTTCAATAAGAGAGATTGATTGAAAATATAAATAAACAAACCTAGGTCGGCACCAGTATCTTCTTTATAGCTCTATTGAATTAAACCTAAAGTAAGTAAAATGAAAATGCTGCGTCAAAAACTTTAAACACTAAATAAATGATGTAAACAATGTTATTTGGGTACAAAAACGACTTTTTTGTTGCGAGACCAATGCATAGTGTGTAATTTGATACGAGCTTCCATTTCATATATTAAATATTCGTTTCGATACCCGAGTAAAAAGTTATCTCCGTTGAAAGTTGTTACTCTTTTTTACCAAATGTTTTTTTGTTTTTGAAAATGTGAACAAAATCTCCGTTCTTTTTTTCTACTCAATATTTTTTCAATAAGAGAGATTGATTGAAAATATAAAAAAACAAACCTTGATCGGCACCAATATCTCCTTTATAGCTCTATTGAATTAAACCATAAGTGAGTAAAATGAAAATGGTGCGTCCAAAACTTTAAACAGTAAATAAGTGATGTAAACGATGTTATTTGGGTACAAAAATGATTTTCCGTTCGAGGAAAATGCATATTGTTTAATTTGATACGAGCTTTAATTTGATATATTATAATATTCATTTCGATACCCCAGTCAAAAGTTATCTCCGTTGAAAGTTGTAACTCATATTTACCAAATGTGTTTTCGATTTTGAAAATGTGAACCACATTCATTTTCTTTTTCTCTTCTCTATTTTTTTCAATAAGAGAGATTCATTGAAAATATAAATAAACAAACCTAGGTCTGCACCAATATCACCTTTACAGTTCTATTGAATTAAACCGGAAGTAAGTAAAATGAAAATGGTGCGTCAAAAACTCTAAACAGTAAATAAGTGATGTAAACGATGTTATTTGGGTACAAAAATGATTTTCCTTTCGAGGAAAATGCATATTGTTTAATTTGATACGAGCTTTAATTTGATATATTATAATATTTGTTTCGATACCCCAGTCAAAAGTTATCTCCGTTGAAAGTTGTAACTCATATTTACCAAATGTGTTTTTGATTTTTTAAATTTGAACAACATTCCCCTTCTTTTTGTCTTCTCTATTTTTTTTTGAATAATAGAGATTGATTGAAAATATAAATATAGAAAACCCTACGTCGGCACCAATATCTTCTTTATAGCTCTCTTGAATTAAACCGGAAGTAAGTAAAATCAAAATGGTGCTCAAAATCTTTAACCACTAAATAAGTGATGTACACGATGTTATTTGGGTACAAAAATGATTTTTTTCTTGCGATACCAATGCATATTGTGTAATTTGATACGAGCTTCCATTTAATAAATTATAATATTCGTTTCGATACCCGAGTAAAAAGTTATCTCAGTTGAAAGTTGTTACTCTTATTTACCAAATGTTTTTTTGTTCTTGAAAATGTGAACAACATCTCCGTTCTTTTTTTCTACACAATATGTTTTCAATAAGAGAGATTGATTGAAAATATAAAAAAATAAACCTAGATCGGCACCAATATCTCCTTTATAGGTCTATTGAATTAAACCAGACGTAAGTAAAATGAAAATGGTGCGTCAAAAACTTTAAATAGTAAATAAGTGATGTAAACGATGTTATTTGGGTACAAAAATGATTTTCCTTTGGAGGAAAATGCATATTGTTTAAATTGTTACGAGCTTCCATTTAATAAATTATAATATTCGTTTCGATACCCGAGTAAAAAGTTATCTCCGTTTAAAGTTGTAACTCATATTTACCAAATGTGTTTTCTATTTTGAAAATGTGAACCACATTCATTTCCTTTTTCTCTTCTCTATGTTTTCAATAAGAGAGATTGATTGAAAATATAGATAAACAATCCTAGGTCGGCACCAATATCTCCTTTATAGCTCTATTGAATTAAACCTAAAGTAAGTAAAATGAAAATGCTGCGTCAAAAACTTTAAACACTAAATAAATGATGTAAACAATGTTATTTGGGTACAAAAACGACTTTTTTTTGCGAGACCAATGCATATTGTGTAATTTGATACGAGCTTCCATTTCATAAATTATAATATTCGTTTCGATACCCCATTAAAAAGTTATCTCCGTTGAAAGTTGTTACTCTTATTTTCCAAATGTTTTTTTGTTTTTGAAAATGTGAACAACATCTCCGTTCTTTTTTTCTACACATTATTTTTTCAATAAGAGAGATTGATTGAAAATATAAAAAAACAAACCTAGATCGGCACCAATATCTCCTTTATAGGTCTATTTAATTAAACCGGAAATAAGTAAAATTAAAATGGTACGTCAAAAACTTTAAACAGTAAATAAGTGATGTAAACGATGTTATTTGGGTATAAAAATGATTTCCTTTGGAGGAAAATGCATATTTTTTAATTTGATACGAGCTTCCATTTAATAAATTATAATATTCATTTCGATACCCGAGTAAAAAGTTATATCCGTCGAAAGTTATTACTCTAATTTACAAAATGTTTTTTTGTTTTTGAAAATGTGAACAAAATCTCGGTTCTTTTTTTCTACTCAATATTTTTTCAATAAGAGAGATTGATTGAAAATATAAAAAACAAACCTTGATCGGCACCAATATCTTCTTTATAGCTCTATTGAATTAAACCGGAAGTAAGTAAAATGAAAATGGTGCGTCAAAAACTTTAAACAATAAATAAGTGATGTAAACGATGTTATTTGGGTACAAAAATGATTTTCCTTTCGAGGAAAATGCATATTTTTTAATTTCATACGAGCTTTAATTTGATATATTATAATATCGATTCGATACCCCAGTCAAAAGTTATCTTCGTTGAAAGTTGTAACTCATATTTACCAAATGTGTTTTTGATTTTGCAAATTTGAACAACATTCCCTTCTTTTTCTCTTCTCTATTTTCTTTTGAATAATAGAGATTGATTGAAAATATAAATAAAGAAAACCCTACGTCGGCACCAATATCTCCTTTATATCTCTCTTGAATTAAACCGGAAGAATGTAAAATGAAAATGGTGCGTCAAAATCTTTAACACTAAATAAGTGATGTACAAAAACGATTTTTTTCTTGCGAGACCAATGCATATTGTCTAATTTGAAACGAGCTTCCATTTAATAAATTCTAATATTCGTTTCGATACCCGAGTAAAAACTTATCTCCGTTGAAAGTTGTTACTCTTTTTTACCAAATTTTTTTTTGTTTTTGAAAATGTGAACAAAATCTCCGTTCTTTTTTTCTACTCAATATTTTTTCAATAAAACAGATTGATTGAAAATATAAAAAACAAACCTTGATCGGCACCAATATCTCCTTTATAGCTCTATTGAATTAAACCAGAAGTGAGTAAAATGAAAATGGTGCGTACAAAACTTTAAACAGTAAATAAGTGATGTAAACGATGTTATTTGGGTACAAAAATGATTTTCCTTTCGAGGAAGATGCATATTGTTTAATTTGATACGAGCTTTAATTTGATATATTATAATATTCATTTCGATACCCCAGTCAAAAGTTATCTCCATTGAAAGTTGTAAGTCATATTTACCAAATGTGTTTTCGATTTTGAAAATGTGAACCACATTCATTTTCTTTTTCTCTTCTCTATTTTTTTCAATAAGAGAGATTGATTGAAAATATAAATAAACAAACATAGGTCGGCACCAATATCTCCTTTATAGCTCTTTTGAATTAAACCGAAAGTAAGTAAAATGAAAATGGTGCGTCAAAATCTTTAAACACTAAATAAGTGATGTAAACGATGTTATTTGGGTACAAAAACGATTTTTTTCTTGCGAGACCAATACATATTGTGTAATTTGATACGAGCTTCCATTTCATAAATTATAATATTCGTTTCGATACCCGAGTAAAAAGTTATCTCCGTTGAAAGTTGTCACTCTTTTTTACCAAATGTTTTTTGTTATTGAAAATGTGAACAAAATCTCCGTTCTTTTTTTCTACTCAATATTTTTTCAATAAGAGAGATTGATTGAAAATATAAAGAAACAAACCTTGATCGGCACCAATATCTCCTTTATAGCTCTATTGAATTAAACCGGAAGGAAGTAAAATGAAAATGGTGAGTCAAAAACTTTAAACAGTAAATAAGTGATGAAAACGATGTTATTTGGGTACAAAAATGATTTTCCTATCGAGGAAAATGCATATTGTTTAATATGATACGAGCTTTAATTTGATATATTGTAATAATAGTTTCGATAACTCAGTCAAAATTTATCTCCGTTGAAAGTTGTAACTCTTATTTACCAAATGTTTTTTTGTTTTGAAAATGTGAACAACATCTCCGTTCTTTTTTTCTACTCAATATTTTTTCAATAAGAGAGATTGATTGAAAATATAAAAAAACAAACCTAGATCGGCACCAATATCTCCTTTATAGCTCTATTGAATTAAACCGGAAGTAAGTAAAATGAAAATGGTGCGTCAAAAACTTTAAACAGTAAATAAGTGATGTAAACGATGTTATTTGGGTACAAAAATGATTTTGCTTTCGAGGAAAATGCATATTGTTTAATTTGATAAGAGCTTTAATTTGATATATTATAATATTCGTTTCAATACCCCATCAAAAGTTATTTCCGTTGAAAGTTGTAACTGATATTTACCAATTGTGGTTTTGATTTTGAAAATATGAACAACATTCATTTTCTTTTTCTCTTCTCTATTTTTTTCAATAAGAGAGATTGATTGAAAATATAAACAAACAAACCTAGGTCGGCACCAATATCTCCTTTATAGCTCTCTTGAATTAAACCGGAAGTAAGTAAAATGAAAATGTTGCGTCAAAATCTTTAAACTTTAAATAAGTGATGTAAACCATGTTATTTGGGTACAAAAATGATTTTCCTTTCGAGGAAAATGCATATTATTTAATTTGATACGAGCTTTAATTTGATATGTTATAATAATCGTTTCGATACCTCAGTCAAAATTTATCTCCGTTGAAAGTTGTAACTCATATTTACCAAATGTGTTTTCGATTTTGAAAATGTGAACCTAATTCATTTTCTTTTTCTCTTCTCTATTTTTTTCAAAAAGAGAGATTGATTGAAAATATAAATAAACATACCTAGGTCGGCACCATTATCTCCTTTATAGCTCTATTGATTTAAACTTAAAGTAAGTAAAATGAAAATGTTGCGTCAAAAACTTTAAACACTAATTAAATGATGTAAACAATGTTATTTGGGTACAAAAACGATTTTTTTCTCGCGAGACCAATGCATATTGTGTAATTTGATACGAGCTTCCATTTCATAAATTATAATATTCGTTTCAATACCCGAGTAAAAAGTTATCTCCGTTGAAAGTTGTTACTCTTATTTACCAAATGTTTTTTTGTTTTTGAAAATTTGAACAACATCTTCGTTCTTTTTGTCTACACAATATTTGTTCAATAAGAAAGATTGATTGAAAATATAAAAAAACAAACCTAGATCAGCACCAATATCTCCTTTATAGGTCTATTGAATTAAACCGGAAGTAAGTAAAATGAAAATGGTGCGTCAAAATCTTTAAACACTAAATAAGTGATGTAAACGATGTTATTTGGGTACAAAATTGATTTTCCTATCAAGGAAAATGCATATTGTTTAATTTGATAAGAGCTTTAATTTGATATATTATAATATTCGTTTCAATACCCCATCAAAAGTTATTTCCGTTGAAAGTTGTAACTGATATTTACCAATTGTGGTTTTGATTTTGAAAATATGAACAACATTCATTTTCTTTTTCTCTTCTCTATTTTTTTCAATAAGAGAGGTTGATTAAAAATATAAATAAACAAACCTAGGTCGGCATCAATATCTCCTTTATAGCTCTATTGAATTAAATCGGAAGTAAGTAAAATGAAAATGTTGCGTTAAAAACTTTAAACAGTAAATAAGTGATGTAAACGATGTTATTTGGGTACAAAAATGATTTTTCTTTCGAGGAAAATGTATATTGTTTAATTCGATACGAGCTTTAATTTTATATATTATAATATTCGTTTCGATACCCCAGTCAAAAGTTATCTTTGTTGAACTTTGTAACTCATATTTACCAAATGTGTTTTTGATTTTGAAAATGTGAATAACATTCATTTTCTTTTTCTCCTCCCTATTTTTTTCAATAAGAGAGATTGATTGAAAATATAAATAAACAAACCTAGTTCGGCACCAATGTCTCCTTTATATAGCTCTAATGAATTAAACCTGAAGTAAGTAAAATGAAAATGCTGCGTCAAAAACTTTAAACACTAAATAAGTGATGTAAACGATGTTATTTGGGTACAAAAACGACTTTTTAATGCGAGACCAATGCATATTGTATAATTTAATACGAGCTTCCATTTCATAAATTATAATATTCGTTTCGATACCCAAGTAAAAAGTTATCTCCGTTGAAAGTTGTTACTCTTATTTATCAAATGTTTTTTTGTTTTTTAAAATGTGAACAACATCTCCGTTCTTTTTTTCTACTCAATATTTTTTCAATATAAGAGATTGATTGAAAATAAAAAAAAACATAGATTGGCACCAATATCTCTTTTATAGGCCTATTGAATTAAACCGGACGTAAGTAAAATGAAAATGGTGCGTCAAAAACTTTAAAAAGTAAATAAGTGATGTAAATGATGTTATTTGGGTACAAAAATGATTTTCATTTCGAGGAAAATGCATATTGTTTAATTTGATAAGAGCTTTAATTTGATATATTATAATATTCGTTTCGATCCCCAGTCAAAAGTTATCTCCGTTGAAAGTTGTAACTCATATTTACCAAATGTGTTTTTGATTTTGAAAATGTGAACAACATTCATTTTCTTTTTCTCCTCCCTATTTTTTTCAATAAGAGAGATTGATTGAAAATATAAAAAAACAAACCTAGATCGGCACCAATATCTCTTTTATAGCTCTATTTAATTAAACCGTAAGTAAGTAAAATGAAAATGCTGCGTCAAAATCTTTAAACACTAAATAAGTGATGTAAACGATGTTATTTGGGTACAAAAATGATTTTTTTCTTGCGAGACCAATGCATATTGTCTAATTTGATACGAGCTTCCATTTAATAAATTATAATATTCGTTTCGATACCCGAGTAAAAAGTTATCTCCGTTGAAAGTTGTTACTCTTATTTACCAAATGTTTTTTTGTTTTTGAAAATGTGAACAAAATCTCAGTTCTTTTTTTCTACTCAATATTTTTTCAATAAGAGAGATTGATTGAAAATATAAAAAACAAACCTTGATCGGCACCAATATCTCCTTTATAGCCCTATTGAATTAAACCGGAAGTAAGTAAAATGAAAATGGTGCGTCAAAAACTTTAAACAATAAATAAGTGATGTAAACGATGTTATTTGGGTACAAAAATGATTTTCCTTTCGAGGAAAATGCATATTGGTTAATTTCATACGAGCTTTAATTTGATATATTATAATATTCGTTTCGATACCCCAGTCAAAAGTTATCTTCGTTGAAAGTTGTAACTCATATTTACCAAATGTGTTTTTGATTTTACAAATTTGAACAACATTCCCCTTCTTTTTCTCTTATCTATTTTTTTTGAATAATAGAGATTGATTGAAAATATAAATAAAGAAAACCCTACGTCGGCACCAATATCTCCTTTATAGCTCTCTTGAATTAAACAGGAAGTATGTAAAATGAAAATGGTGCGTCAAAATCTTTAACACTAAATAAGTGATGTACAAAAACGATTTTTTTCTTGCGAGACCAATGCATATTGTCTGATTTGAAACGATCTTCCTTTTAATAAATTCTAATATTCGTTTCGATACCCGAGTAAAAAGTTATCTCCGTTGAAAGTTGTTACTCTTTTTTACCAAATGTTTTTTTATTTTTGAAAATGTGAACAAAATCTCCGTTCTTTTTTTCTACTCAATATTTTTTCAATAAGAGAGATTGATTGAAAATATAAAAAATAAACCTTGATCGGCACCAATATCTCCTTTATAGCTCTATTGAATTAAACCAGAAGTTAGTAAAATGAAACTGGTGCGTACAAAACTTTAAACAGTAAATAAGTGATGTAAACGATGTTATTTGGGTACAAAAATGATTTCCTTTCGAGGAAGATGCATATTGTTTAATTTGATAAGAGCTTTAATTTGATATATTATAATATTCATTTCGATTCCCCAGTCAAAAATTATCTCCGTTGAAAGTTGTAAGTCATATTTACCAAATGTGTTTTCGATTTTGAAAATGTGAACCACATTCATTTTCTTTTTCTCTTCTCTATTTTTTTCAATAAGAGAGATTCATGGAAAATATAAATAAACAAACCTAGGTCGGCACCAATATCTCATATATAGCTCTATTGAATTAAACCTGAAGTAAGTAAAATGAAAATGCTGCGTCAAAAACTTTAAACACTAAGTAAATCATGTAAACAATGTTATTTGGGTACAAAAACGACTTTTTTTTTACGAGACCAATGCATATTGTGTAATTTGATACGAGCTTTAATTTTATAAATTATAATATTCGTTTCGATACCCGAGTAAAAAGTTATCTCCGTTGAAAGTTGTTACTATTTTTTACCAAATGTTTTTTGTTTTTGAAAATGTGAACAAAATCTCAGTTCTTTTTTTCTACTCAATATTTTTTCAATAAGAGAGATTGATTGAAAATATAAAAAACAAACCTTGATCGGCACCAATATCTCCTTTATAGCTCTATTGAATTAAACCAGAAGTGAGTAAAATAAAAATGGTGCGTCCAAAACTTTAAACAGTAAATAATTGATGTAAACGATGTTATTTGGGTACAAAAATGATTTTCCTTTCGAGGAAAATGCAAATTTATTAATTTGATATGAGCTTTAATTTGATATATTATAATATTCGTTTCGATACCCAAGTCAAAAGTTATCTCCGTTGAAAGTTGTAACTCATATTTACCAAATGTGTTTTCGATTTTGAAAATGTGAACCACATTCATTTTCTTTTTCTCTTCTCTATTTTTTTCAATAAGAGATATTCATTGAAAATATAAATAAACAAACCTAGGTCGGCACCAATATCTCCTATATAGCTCTATTGAATTAAACCTGAAGTAAGTAAAATGAAAATGCTGCGTCAAAAACTTTAAACACTAAGTAAATGATGTAAACAATGTTATTTGGGTACAAAAACAACTTTTTTTTGCGAGACCAATGCATATTGTGTAATTTGATACGAGCTTCCATTTCATAAATTATAATATTCGTTTCGATACCCCATTAAAAAGTTATCTCCGTTGAAAGTTGTTACTCTTATTTACCAAATGTTTTTTTGTTCTTGAAAATGTGAACAACATCTCCATTCTTTTTTTCTACACAATATTTTTTCAATAAGAGAGATTGATTGAAAATATAAAAAAAACAAACCTAGATCGGCACCAATATCTCCTTTATAGGTCTATTGAATTAGACCGGACTTAAGTAAAATGAAAATGGTGCGTCAAAATCTTTAAACACTAAATAAGTGATGTAAACGATGTTATTTGGGTACAAAATTGATTTTCCTATCAAGGAAAATGCATATTGTTTAATTTGATACGAGCTTTAATTTGATATATTATAATAATCGTTTCGATACCTCAGTCAAAATTTATCTCCGTTGAAAGTTGTAACTCATATTTACCAAATGTGTTTTCTATTTTGAAAATGTGAACCACATTCATTTTCTTTTTCTCTTCTCTATTTTTTTCAATAAGAGAGATTGATTAAAAATATAAATAAACAAACCTAGGTCGGCATCAATATCTCCTTTATAGCTCCATTGAATTAAATCGGAAGTAAGTAAAATGAAAATGTTGCGTTAAAAACTTTAAACAGTAAATAAGTGATGTAAACGATGTTATTTGGGTACAAAAATGATTTTTCTTTCGAGGAAAATGTATATTGTTTAATTTGATACGAGCTTTAAAATTATATATTATAATAATCGTTTCGATACCCTAGTCAAAATTTATCTCCGTTGAAAGTTGTAACTCATATTTACCAAATGTGTTTTTGATTTTAAAAATGTGAACAACATTCATTTTCTTTTTCTCCTCCCTATTTTTTTCAATAAGAGAGATTGATTGAAAATATAAATAAACAAACCTACTTCGGCACCAATGTCTCCTTTATAGCTCTATTGAATTAAACCTGAAGTAAGTAAAATGAAAATGCTGCGTCAAAAACTTTAAACACTAAATAAATGATGTAAACAATGTTATTTGGGTACAAAAACAACTTTTTTCTTGCGAGACCAATGCATATTGTATAATTTAATACGAGCTTCCATTTCATAAATTATAATGTTCGTTTCGATACCCAAGTAAAAAGTTATCTCCGTTGAAAGTTGTTACTCTTATTTACCAAATGTTTTTTTTGTTTTTTAAAATGTGAACAACATCTCCGTTCTTTTTTTCTACTCAATATTTTTTCAATAAGAGAGATTGATTGAAAATATAAAAAAAAACAAACCTAGATCGGCACCAATATCTATTTTATAGGTCTATTTAATTAAACCGGACGTCAGTAAAATGAAAATGGTGCGTCAAAAACTTTAAAAAGTAAATAAGTGATGTAAACGATGTTGTTTGGGTACAAAAATGATTTTCATTTCGAGGAAAATGCATATTGTTTAATTTGATAAGAGCTTTAATTTGATATATTATAATATTCGTTTCGATCCCCAGTCAAAAGTTTTCTCCGTTGAAAGTTGTAACTCATATTTACCAAATGTGTTTTTGATTTTGAAAATGTGAACAACATTCATTTTCTTTTTTCTCTTCTCTATTTTATTCAATAAGAGAGATTCATTGAAAATATAAATAAACAAACCTAGGTCGGCACCAATATCTCCTTTATAGCTCTATTGAATTAAACCTGAAGTAAGTAAAATAAAAATGCTGCGTAAAAAACTTTAAACACTAAATAAATGATGTAAACGATGTTATTTGGGTACAAAAACGATTTTTTTTCTAGCGTGACCACTGCATATTGTGTAATTTTATACGAGCATCCATTTAATAAATTATAAAATTTGTTTCGATACCCGAGTAAAACGTTATCTCCGTTGAAAGTTGTTACTCTTATTTACCAAATGTTTTTTTGTTTTTCAAAATGTGAACAACATCTTCGTTCTTTTTTTCTACTCAATATTTTTTCAATAAGAGAGATTGATTGAAAATATAAAATAAAAAAACCTAGATCGCCACCAATATCGCCTTTATAGGTCTATTGAATTAAACCAGACGTAAGTAAAATGAAAATGGTGCGTCAAGAACTCTAAATAGTAAATAAGTGATGTAAACGATGTTATTTGGGTACAAAAATGATTTTCCTTTCGAGGAAAATGCATATTGTTTAATTTGATACGAGCTTTAATTTGATATATTATAATATTAGTTTTGATACCCCAGTCAAAAGTTATCTCCGTTGAAAGTTGTAACTCATATTTACCAAATATGTTTTTGATTTTGCAAATTTGAACAAAAGAATTCAAGTTGTCCTCCAGAGTTGGTTTATTGGGAATGCTTCTTGGAATAGGTGGGTGGAATTGCTGGCCTGCCTGGTTTGAGCTTTGAGTGAAAGGAGGGTTGTTTTGCCTCCAAGAGAAATTTGGATGACTTCTCCACCCAGGATTATAGGTATTTGAATTGGGATCAAACCTTGGTCTCTGTTGATATGCTCCCAACACATTGACCTGTTCAGGTCCAGTTGTTTCTCCTTGATATGGACAGGCTTCAGTACCATGTCCCATGTTGCTATACAAACCATATTGATCATTATTGGTGTTGGTTTGTGTAGCGAGAAGGGCAACTTGCTTAGTCAGTTGAACAAGTTGTTGTTGAACTTCATTACTGGAGTCGATTTCATGAACTCCAGCTTTTCTCACTCGGGAGCTTTTCTGTTGGGAATTAGCACCCAACATCTCAAAGAGGTTATACGTCTCTGAGGCAGTCTTTTCTCCTATTGCTCCTCCTGCAGCGTTGTCGACAATGAACTGACATTGTTGTGTAAGTCCATCGTAAAAGAATTGGTTCTGCAACTGCAGGGGAAAGCTATGATGGGGACATTGAGTGAGAAACATTTTGAACCTATCCCAAGCTTCATGGAATGGTTCTCCATCCATCTGAGAGAAAGTAGCAATCTTTCCTCTCAACTCTGATGTTTTTTTATGGGAATAGAATTTTCCCATGAATTTATTGTAAATGTTACCCCATGTCATCAGAGAACCTCGGGAAGTGACATCAACCAAGCTTTGGCCTTATCCTTTAGAGTGTAGGGAAAACATCTCATCCTAAGTTGATCCTCGTTTAGAATACCGAGGGGGAATGTTTGGACCGTAGCATAGAAATCTCTCATAAAGGAAAGAGAATCTTCATTAGGTAACCCATAAAAGGAAGGAAGCATAGAAAAATGAATATTTTTAAGGTCATAATTCCGAGCAGCTTCTCCCAACTGAATAGCGGCAGTTGTCGTGCCTATTACCGGTCTTGCAAACTCCTTCATCGTGGTTTCCCTAATATGTTGGTTTTCCTCCATTTCTTTTGGTTCTAGTAAAGGATTAAGACTTGGTTCTATGTTTGGCTCAAAAACAGGTTGATGGGTAGAATCCAGTTTTGTTGACACTTGTTTAAATTTATGAAATTTATTTACATATGGTGTAAGAGGGTTTCCTAAGGATCTCCTACCACGCATAGACTATTGTAAACGTAAATTTAAAACTCCTGTCAACAAAATAAAAAATTTAGAGAAAATTTACATGTTATTCAATACAAAGCACTAAACAAAACTAGTTAAACCCTAAAAAAAAAAAAATTTTTTTTTTTTTGTAACATAATTAGTATTAACCAAGAGTGCTCCCAGGAAAGAATGGTGGTGCAAACGGCACCTTAAATACCATTCTCCTAGCCAGAGCAACGTTCCCAAGAAAGACTAGTGGCACAAAGGCTTCAAGAACTAGTCTCCTAGACAGAACTCCCTTAGATTTTTACTTTTCATGCTATTTAGTTCGTTAGATATGAATTCAAGTAATTTTTTTTTTTACTATTCATGAACGGTAATTTTATTTTACTATTCACGCTATATTATGTCTTATTAACTTAAAATTTTTGAAATTTAAGTTTTTGAAATTTTTGTTTTGTTTTTTTTTTTTTTTTTGTTTTTTTATTAAGCATGGTAACTTTTCACCACCCCCAACCTAGAACTTACATTGTCCTCAATGTAACAACTGCAAATTAAAGATAAAGAGAAAAAAGGAGAAAGATTACCTATTTCTTGAGAATGTGTAAGTAGTAATGAAGAAATGCAGGTGCATCCATCATATTCATCATTAAAGTGTATACAGACAGATCGCTGTGAACTTCTAACATCTCAACAAATATTTTAGTTTTAACAATTTTAAAAATTATTCACATACAAGTAAACTCAAATAAACAATAAAATTAAGTAAATAAAACAAATAACAAAAAAAATTACCTAACATGATGGGTTGCCTCCTATCCAGCGCTTAGTTTAACGTCTTAGCAAGATGTATCTTTTTGGTGCTAAGGATTACTCAGCTAAATGCAATCTATTTCAGCAATGTTGTTTGGTTCTTCTAAATAAGGCTTGACACGATGGCCATTAACTTTGAACGTTTTTTGTGTCTTGGAGTCCAATAGTTCTACCACTCCATGTTCAAATACCTGAACTATTGTGAATGGTCCATCCCATCTTGATCTCAGCTTTCCTGGAAACAATCTCAAACGAGAGTTAAATAAAAGAACTTTCATTCCAGGGTGAAAAGTTTTAGGAACTAGCCTCTTGTCATGATAGCGCTTAGTACGCTCTTTGTATAACTTGGCATTCTCATAAGCTTCATTCCTAATTTCTTCCAACTCATGAAGCTGGAGTAATCGTTTTTCACCTGCTTTATCTAAATCCATGTTTAGTTCTTTAATTGCCCAATAAGCCTTGTGTTCAAGTTCAACTGGAAGGTGGCACGCTTTCCCAAAGATTAACCGGTAAGGGCTCATCCCAATAGGTGTTTTGTAAGCGGTGCGGTATGCCCATAAGGCATCATTTAGCTTAAATGCCCAATCCTTCCTTGAGGGACGCACTGTGCGTTCCAATATTCCCTTAATTTTCCTATTACTTACTTCCACTAAACCGGAAGTTTGAAGATGATATGGAGTAGCTACCTTATGTGTGATGTTGTACTTGTTTAGTACTCCATCAAAGAGTTTGTTACAAAAATGGCTACCTCCATTACTTATTATAGCTCTAGGCATTCCGAACCTACTGAATATGAAATCTTTCAAGAATTTCACAACAACATTAGCATCATTGGTTTTGGTGGGGATAGCTTCTACCCACTTGGACACATAATCCACAGCAACCAAAATGTATTGAAAACCATTAGATGGGGGAAAAGGACCCATAAAGTCAATCCCCCATACATCAAAGAGTTCAACAACTAAATTAGATGTCAAAGGCATTTCATCTCTTTTGCTTATGTTTCCTGTTCTTTGACATCTATCACATTGTGCACAAAACATATGAGCATCTTTAAAAAGAGTGGGCCAAAAGAATCCAGACTGTAATATCTTACGGGCTGTCTTTTCACCTCCAAAATGACCCCCACAATGAAGTTCATGACAAAAAGTCAGAATGCTCTTATGTTCTTCTTCAGGTACACATCTCCGGATGACTTGATCTTGACCAATTTTGTATAAATAAGGGTCATCCCAGAAATAGTCCTTAATAATTTTAAAAAACCTTTTCTTGTCCTGATATGAAGTGTTAGGTCGCAAAACACCAGTGGCAAGATAGTTTACAATATCAGCATACCATGGGTTCGGACCTATGAAAAATAACTGTTCATCAGGAAAGGTTTCAACTATATCGTCATTACTCTCATCTTTAAGAGAATTGAAGTCAGAAATCAACCTAGACAAATGGTCAGCTACTAAGTTTTCACTGCCTTTCTTATCCTTGATTTCTAGGTCAAATTCTTGTAAGAGTAAGACCCACCTGATTAATCTTGGCTTGGCATTTGGTTTACTTAATAGGTATCTTAAAGCAGCATGATCAGAATGCACAATCACTTTAGACCCTACTAAATAAGACCGAAATTTGTCTAAAGAGAATACTATAGCCAAGAATTCCTTTTCAGTGGTGGTGTAATTCATCTGGGCATCATTGAGTGTTTTGCTAGCATAATAGATGACATGTAAATGCTTATCCACTCTTTGTCCCAGGACTGCTCCTATTGCATAATCAGAAGCGTCACACATTATTTCAAAAGGTAAAGACCAATTTGGTGCCATAATAACAGGGGTAGATGTGAGTTTATCTTTCAAGGTATTAAAGGAAGTAAGGCAGTCATTGTTGAAATCAAAATCAGCATCTTTGGATAGCAAGTTACATAAGGGACGACTTATTTTAGAGAAATCTTTAATAAATCGTCTGTAAAATCCTGCATGTCCCAAGAAGCTTCTTATCCCCTTCACAGATGTAGGGGGAGGTAGTTTGGATATCAATTCAACTTTTGCCTTATCAACTTCAATACCCTTGTTTGAAATTATATGTCCTAAAACTATCCCTTGTTGAACCATAAAATGACTTTTCTCCCAACTAAGGGTTAGATTGCATTCAATGCATCTTTCTAAAACCAAAGTCAATTTATGTAAGCAATCATCAAATGAGTTCCCAAAGACAGAGAAATCGTCCATGAAAATCTCAATGAATTTTTCCACCATGTCCGAGAAAATGGATATCATGCATCTCTGGAACGTGGCAGGGGCATTGCATAACCCAAATGGCATTCTGCGAAAAGCAAATGTCCCAAAAGGACATGTAAATGTGGTCTTTTCCTGATCTTCTGGTGCTATGGGTACTTGATAATATCCAGACAGTCCATCCAAAAAACAGTAAAATTCATGCCCAGCTAATCTTTCCAACATTTGATCAATGAATGGAAGAGGAAAGTGATCCTTTTTCGTATATAAATTTAGTTTGCTAAAATCTATACACATTCTCCATCCAGTGATTATTCTAGTGGGCACTAATTCACTTTTGTCATTTTTAACAACTGTTATCCCAGATTTCTTTGGTACCACATGCACTGGACTAACCCACTTACTATCTGCAATAGGGTAGATAATCCCTTCTTCTAATAATATAAGAATTTCCTTTTTAACTATCTCTTGCATGTTTGGGTTTAGTCTTCTTTGGGCCTCTCGTACAGGTTTAGCACCATCCTCCAAGTTGATCTTGTGCATACACATTGTTGGACTAATGCCTCTTATATCCCCTATACTCCAACCTATAGATTTTTTAAACTGTTTAAGCACTTTGATGAGTTCCTTTTCTTGTGGTTTGGTCAAGGTTGAAGAAATTATCACTGGATAAGTTTCTCCCTCTCCCAAAAACACATATTTTAAGTGCTCAGGTAAGTCTTTAAGTTCAAGTTCAGGTGGATTGGCCTCTTTAATAGATGAAGAACTGGGTAGATTTAAAAGTGTACTAGATTTTGTCATCACTTCATTATTGTCTAGTTGTTCAAGGTACCCCTTAATTTCTTCATCTAAATCTTCTTCAACCTTTTCAAGTGTAAGAACGGTTTCAAGCTTGTCTTCTATTCTGGTTCGGAAAAAAGTGTTTTGGACAAGATTATCCAAAGGATCAACATCGAATATTTCATCGATGGCAGAAATAGAAGGGAAAGGTGAAGAATCAAAAACTTTAAAATGAACAGTCTCTCCTAAGACTGTCATTGTCAAATTTCCATCTTGGACATCAATAATAGTTTTAGTAGTTGCCATAAATGGTCTACCAAGCAATATTGTGTGCTCTCTGTCCAATGCTGGATTTTCTTGCATATCCAGAACCACAAAGTCAACAGGTATTATCAGTTTGTCTACCTGTACCAAAACATCCTCAACTATTCCCTCTGGATATTTAAGAGATCTATCTGCAAGTTGAAGGGACATAGTTGTGGGTTTTAAATCCCCTAGATTGAGTTGTAAGAATATAGAGTAGGGCATCAAATTTATACTAGCACCTAAATCAAGCATTGCTTTAGCAACCTTCCTATCCCCCATAGTTATGTTTATAATAAAACTTCCAGGGTCTTTCAACTTAGGGGGTAGTTTGTGCTGAAGTACAGCGCTAGAAATTTCTGATACTACTACTCGTTCATTCAGTTCATACCTCCTTTTCTTAGTGTTCAACTCTTTGAAAAATTTGGCATATGAGGGCACATTCATGATCACTTCTAATAATGGTAAATTGATATTTACTTTAGAGAGCATATTAAAAAGATCATTGAATTGCTTATCTTGTTTGGATTCTTTCAACCGGTGGGGAAAAGGTACTTGTATCTGGTGTGGTTCTGTTGTCTTTTGAATTTTGGGGGTGTTAGATGACCCCCCAATGAGTTTTTCAGAAGGCTTGTTAAGTTTAACACTTGTTTCTCCTTTTTGCGAGATTAGAGTATCGCCTTCTCTGTTACCTGAAGTACAAGGTAGATTGTTAGAGATTTCAGGTAAACTGGTATTGACTACCTTACCACTTCGAAGGGTTCTAACATCCTTTGCTTGTTCTGGTTGACTGGGCAACTTTCCTGGTTCTTTCTTTTGCATTTGTTCAGCCAGTTGCCCAACTTTAGATTCAATTCTTTTAACCGAAGCCTCCATGGTGTTCAACCTTTGATTAGTCATCAATTGGTTGTCACGACTAACTTGAATAAAAGCATTCAAGCTATCTTCTAAGGTTGGTTTAAAAGATTGGCTTGGTGGGTAAGGGTGGTTGTTATCCAACCTTAGTGTTGGATATTGGGTGTAGGTTGGGTGATTATAGGTGTTTGGATGATATCTTTGAAAAGATTGGACTTCCTCTATGGCATCGACACTAGAATCACAAGTATTTGAACAATTATGAGTACCATGCCCAATTGAACAACACACTTCACATACCTCTTGATTTGAAAGTTGGTGGGAAGTGAGGAATTTCACTTGTTTAGTCAATTCAGCAAGTTGCAAGGTTATCTCATTATCAGAGCCGACTTCATTGACCTTTGCTTTCCTTCTACCACCTCTATGTTGGGAATTAGAACCCAATAGCTCATAGAGATTATAGGTTTCCTCTGCGGTCTTTTCTCCTACAGCACCTCCAGCAGCATTATCAACCATGTATTGACTCTGTAGTGTCAATCCATCGTAAAAGAATTGGTTTTGTAGCTGTAATGGAAAGCTATGATTTTGACATTGAATGAAAAGGAGTTTGAATCGTTCCCAAGCTTCATGAAAGGGCTCTTCATACATTTGAGAAAATGTTGCTATCTTTGTTCTTAGATCAACAGTCTTTTGATGGGAATAGAACCTACCCATGAAAATTTCATAGACTGCCTCCCAAGTTTTAAGAGAACCTGACTATAGAGTAATGAACCATGACCAAGCTTTATCTTTGAGAGTGTAAGGAAAACACCTCATCCTAAGTTGATCTTCATTAATTGCATGTAGTGGAAAGGTTTGGACAATAGCATAGAATTCTCGAATGAAATTTAAAGGGTCTTCATTAGGGATACCGTAAAAGGAAGGCAACAAAGAATAATGAATCTTTTTCAATTCATAATTCCTTGCAGCCTCTTGTAATTGGATACCGGAAGTTACATTGCCAATGATTGGCATTGTATATTCTTTCATCTTTTTCCGCCTATCTTCAGCATCTCCCATGGTTGTTTGTAGTTGAAAATGATCCTCCTCCTATTGTGTATCAACATTTTACTCTTAGTAGATATTTTTATAACTTGATAAAACGTAAAGGCTTAAAGCAAAAAGGTGCAAGGAACCTAATTTTTTTTTTTTTAATTTAAATTTAAACGAATGGACACAATTTTTGAAACAAACAAATTTATTTCATTTGAATTTTTATTACACGCAAACTAAAACAAAGGAAAGTACAATAATGGGTGACCTCCCACCAAGGACTAAAATTTATCGTCTTCTAGTAAGACGTTGCTTGGAGATTGCAGAATGAAAAACTCAATGTCTCCTCTTCATTGAATTCATTTAAGTATCAAATTAGTCTTTGCCTTTTTGCAAATGTTCAACTAACTGTTCAACTTGAACTTCCACCTTTTTGATAGAAGCTTCCACAGAGTCCAACCGTTGATTGGTTTTAGATTGGTTATCCCTACAAACTTGAATAAAAGAATTCAAGTTGTCCTCCAGAGTTGGTTTATTGGGAATGCTTCTTGGAATAGGTGGGTGGAATTGCTGGCCTGCCTGGTTTGAGCTTTGAGTGAAAGGAGGGTTGTTTTGCCTCCAAGAGAAATTTGGATGACTTCTCCACCCAGGATTATAGGTATTTGAATTGGGATCAAACCTTGGTCTCTGTTGATATGCTCCCAACACATTGACCTGTTCAGGTCCAGTTGTTTCTCCTTGATATGGACAGGCTTCAGTACCATGTCCCATGTTGCTATACAAACCATATTGATCATTATTGGTGTTGGTTTGTGTAGCGAGAAGGGCAACTTGCTTAGTCAGTTGAACAAGTTGTTGTTGAACTTCATTACTGGAGTCGATTTCATGAACTCCAGCTTTTCTCACTCGGGAGCTTTTCTGTTGGGAATTAGCACCCAACATCTCAAAGAGGTTATACGTCTCTGAGGCAGTCTTTTCTCCTATTGCTCCTCCTGCAGCGTTGTCGACAATGAACTGACATTGTTGTGTAAGTCCATCGTAAAAGAATTGGTTCTGCAACTGCAGGGGAAAGCTATGATGGGGACATTGAGTGAGAAACATTTTGAACCTATCCCAAGCTTCATGGAATGCTTCTCCATCCATCTGAGAGAAAGTAGCAATCTTTCCTCTCAACTCTGATGTTTTTTTATGGGAATAGAATTTTCCCATGAATTTATTCTAAATGTTACCCCATGTCATCAGAGAACCTGGGGAAGTGACATCAACCAAGCTTTGGCCTTATCCTTTAGAGTGTAGGGAAAACATCTCATCCTAAGTTGATCCTCGTTTAGAATACCGAGGGGGAATGTTTGGACCGTAGCATAGAAATCTCTCATAAAGGAAAGAGAATCTTCATTAGGTAACCCATAAAAGGAAGGAAGCATAGAAAAATGAATATTTTTAAGGTCATAATTCCGAGCAGCTTCTCCCAACTGGATAGCGGCAGTTGCCGTGCCTATTACCGGTCTTGCAAACTCCTTCATCGTGGTTTCCCTAATATGTTGGTTTTCCTCCATTTCTTTTGGTTCTAGTAAAGGATTAAGACTTGGTTCTATGTTTGGCTCAAAAACAGGTTGATGGGTAGAATCCAGTTTTGTTGACACTTGTTTAAATTTATGAAATTTATTTACATATGGTGTAAGAGGGTTTCCTAAGGATCTCCTACCACGCATAGACTATTGTAAACGTAAATTTAAAACTCCTGTCAACAAAATAAAAAATTTAGAGAAAATTTACATGTTATTCAATACAAAGCACTAAACAAAACTAGTTAAACCCTAAAAAAAAAAAAAAAATTTTTTTTTTTTTTTTTGTAACATAATTAGTATTAACTAAGAGTGCTCCCAGGAAAGAATGGTGATGCAAACGGCACCTTAAATACCATTCTCCTAGCCAGAGCAACGTTCCCAAGAAAGACTAGTGGCACAAAGGCTTCAAGAACTAGTCTCCTAGACAGAACTCCCTTAGATTTTTACTTTTCATGCTATTTAGTTAATTAGATATGAATTCAAGTAATTTTTTTTTTTTTACTATTCATGAACGGTAATTTTATTTTACTATTCACGCTATATTATGTCTTATTAACTTAAAATTTTTTAAATTTAAGTTTTTGAAATTTTTGTTTTTTTTTGTTTTTTTTTTTTTGTTTTTTTTTATGAACGGTAATTTTATTTTACTATTCACGCTATATTATTTCTTATTAACTTAAAATTTTTTTTGAATTTTGAATTTTAAATTTTTTTTTATTTATTATTTTTTTTTACTATTCATGAACGGTAAAATTTTTTTACTTCAAATTTCAAATTTCTAAATTATTTTCAATAAAAAAAAAAAATTTTTTTTTTTTTATATTTATTATTTATTATTTTTTATTTCTTATTTTGAAATTTGATTATTGTTAAAATATCACAATTATTTACAGCACAAAAATGTTTTTTAAAATTTTGATAAATAATTTAAAAACGCTATTCCTTCCCCGGCAACGGCGCCAAAAACTTGATGAACGAAAACCGGCAACGCCGATCTTCGCAAATACTTTGGTTTTAATATTTATAAAACTCTCGCAAGTGCACGAATCATTTCGAAGAAAATGATAAGTATACTCCCAAGGTCGATCTAAGGAAGGAATGTATGTGGTTTTTAATTTATTATTCAAACTTTTAAAAACGAAATTAAATCCTAAACATCCTGTCACGATAGTTTGGTTTTTGTGTTCCTAATCTAATAACATAAAATAAACATATATACAGATTAATTAAATATAATCTAATAACATAAAAATAAACATAGATACAAATTCAATAAATAATTAAAAAAATAAACATATATACAGATTCAATAAATATTCATGCAAATTTTTATCATTTATATTAGCGGAGTATTTATGGATGTAATAACTAAATTAATTATGCTTGCTCATATTAACTAGGTTATTAAAGATATAAATTGATATTTTATTAATTCTCTCTTTTTTATATAAATACCACCTTTGGTGGGGTTAGATATTCTTTGTTAACTAAACAAATCAATTAACACCTATGGGTGGGGTTGATAACTAATATGCTTAATTAAATTAATTCCTTTTTCTAAGAGATTGAAAATGAACCATTTAAATGCCACCTTTGGTGGGGTTAGACAATTTAAACATTATTCAAGGTGTCCAAATTAAACTTAAGAATTTAATTATCCGAGTACTAACTTTCAAGTTTTAAAACCACTATTGAAAACATGTTGTCAATACATTTTCACATAATAATTATTATAAAAACTTTTGAAATAGAGTTTCACTCTAACTACCGGGCGATTGTACCAACAAATAAAAGAGCACTACTCTAAATTAGACCGGATAACTAAACCTTAAAATCTAATTTTCGGGTTTAAGTTTGTAATGAAAAATAATATATTTCTCTCTAACATTCTTAATATAAAATCTTGAATAAAAACAAAATCAATTCATTTTAAAGATTTTTACCTATTTAATATTTCGCAAGCATAACAACGTCGTTATTACATCATTTTTACTAAACAACTAGCATAGTTAAATTTAACCACAGACAAGTTGAATATAACATGTAAGAATAAAGCATAAAAATAACTGTAAAGAAAATAAAATCCTTACAGAACTTCGACGCTATTCCCGTCGCTAGAAAACCTCCGAGCGGAATTTGCACTTCCATATATTGAATCAAAAATCTAAATTATTACAAAAACATTACAAGTTCCTCTCAAAAAGAGAAGAACACTAAACCTAAGAGAATTGAACTAAAAACTAAGAGAAAAACTAAGAAAAGCTTAGAAACTTAGAAAGAAACTAAGAGAAACTAAAAACTAAGAAATGAGAGAAAGAAAGAAGAGAGAAGTGAGTTTTGAAGGTGTGATTTGAAGTGAAGGGAAGGGGGGTATTTATAGGTGAGGATGGAGAGAAAAAATGAGTAAAAAAATGTTAAAAAAATATTAAAAAATGTAAAAATGCGTATTGGAATTGATGATGTCATCAATGACGTCAGCATGACGTCACAGGGGCGGCTGCACGTGACAAATGGGGCGAAAACGCGTTGGGCGCGCGGAGGGGGGCTGCTGGGGCGCTGCGCGCAGCTCGGCGCGCGTGAACAGTGCCAGCGCGCGCGGGCGCGCGCGGAGTGGGGCACTGGGCTGGGCTGCTGCGCGCGATTTCCGTCTTTTTGACATTTTTGACCTTTTCGACCCATTTCGTCCCATTTTTCCATGTTTGTTGACCTTTTCTCACTTATTTATTGATATATTTGTGATGTATTGCTTCAAATATTCCTCTTTGAGTCTTTAAATTGCGTTTTTAAGCCAAAATACCTGAAAAACAGTAAAAATACCCGTGATTCCGAAAAAGACAAATTTATATAAATATATGATAAAACATATAAATATATATATTTTTAATCAATTAATGTACATAAAATCATGGTTATTTTAGTGCTTTTTGAGCACTCATCACAACCCCCAACCAGCTTCTTGCTAGTCCCTTAGCAAGAGAAGCGATAAAAGCTAAAAATTAAACTATCCTAAATCACTTTCGTGGATTGAAACGGTTGCATTTAGCCTATGCAACAAGCCGTTAAACCCCTAGGTTGCCCTAGTGGACGAGTTTGAGTCTCGTGAGGGTTTTCAGTAATGATACCCACAAACATTGAACTAAATGTAAAGATAAAAACAATCAAATCAAAAATTAAAATTACAACACAATCAAAAATTAATTTAAGAATAAAAGAACACAACATATCACAAAAATATCTCATACTTTTTAATCTCCTTTAAGATCATAATTAAAATCTCAAGCATAAGTTATTTTAATCTCTTTAAACAATCATGATTTTATTACAATAATTAGTCGAAAATCATTTTCATATTTCATTTCAAAAATGTATCAATTTAATTTTACCCAATTTCAGTGTCATGAATCAGTATTCGCTTCGACTCTATTCCTCACAAGTCAATACTCTCAAAGCACTGAATCCTATGGGTTCAAACACTCATACTAATTTATATGCGAAAGAGTTGATGTATAGAAATGAACTAATATGTTCGCATATGTATAAAGAATAAAGGCTCAAAGTGTTATTTTAACATTGATCTCATGAAAGGAATCGAATGTATAAATTATAAAGATATCATATACAAAAATTATTTTCATGCATAAATCAAACTCATTAAGAAAGAATTTCAAGATATATGCTTTTACAAATGAAGAAATTGCAATGACTTTTTAGGGAATTACTTCCTATATCTTTCTTTTGTAATTAGCCTTTACTCACAACTTTGTAGGCAATGTGGGTCATAGTATGTAGATGATACTATTTTTTTATCTCTCTATTTTTTTTTGTAGATATTTTTCAATATATGTATTTTTTTAGAGAGTCAACCCATGTACAGATTGTACATTTTTTTGGATTTTGGTGAGTGGTTAATTTTGTGTCTTTTCTGTTTGATCTTGGTTTAGGTAACCCCAGATATGTCTTTTTGTTTTTGTAGCAGTCATGCATGAATGAGATATAAGCATATACTATCAATTTCTACTCAAAACGTTTAATCTAAACAAAAAATAATAATCAAAAATATATGATACTCTATTAAGATGAAAAAAATTCATACATTCAATGCTAATACCTATAGAGATCATCTAAACTTTTTGAATAAATAAGAAATGTGTTTGGAGTAGAAAAAATATATATTTCACTCTAACTACCGGGCGATTGTACCAACAAATAAAAGAGCACTACTCTAAATTAGACCGGATAACTAAACCTTAAAATCTAATTTTCAGGTTTAAGTTTGTAATGAAAAATAATATATTTCTCTCTAACATTCCTAATATAAAATCTTGAATAAAAACAAAATCAATTCATTTTAGAGATTTTTACCTATTTAATATTTCGCAAGCATAACAACGTCATTATTACATCATATTTACTAAACAGCCAGCATAGTTAAATTTAACCACAGACAAGTTGAATTTAACATGTAAGAATAAAGCATAAAAATAACTGTAAAGAAAATAAAATCCTTACAGAACTTTGACGCTATTCCCGTAGCTAGAAAACCTCCGAGCGGAATTTGCACTTCCATATATTGAATCAAAAATCCAAATTATTACAAAAACATTACAAGTTCCTCTCAAAAAGAGAAGAACTCTAAACCTAAGAGAATTGAACTAAAAACTAAGAGAAAAACTAAGAAAAGCTTAGAAACTAAGAAAGAAACTAAGAGAAACTAAAAACTAAGAAATGAGAGAAAGAAAGAAGAGAGAAGTGAGTTTTTAAGGTGTGATTTGAAGTGAAGGGAAGGGGGGTATTTATAGGTGAGGATGGAGAGAAAAAATGAGTAAAACAATGTTAAAAAAATATTAAAAAATGTAAAAACGCGTATTGGAATTGCTGATGTCATCAATGACGTCAGCATGACGTCACAGGGGCTGCTGCACGTGAAAAATGGGGCGAAAACGCGTTGGGCGCGCGGTGGGGCTGCTGCTGGGCGCTGCGCGCAGCTGGGCAGGCCAGCGCGCGCGGCATGGGGCGCTGGGGCGCGCGCGGCTGGTCGCTGGGCTGCGCGCACGGCTGGGCTGCGGCGCGCGATTTCCGTCTTTTTGACATTTTTGACCTTTTCGACCCATTTCGTCCGATTTTTCCATGTTTGTTGACCTTTTCTCACTTATTTATTGATATATTTGTGATGTATTGCTTCAAGTATTCCTCTTTGAGTCTTTAAATTGCGTTTTTAAGCCAAAATTCCTGAAAAACAATAAAAATACCCGTGATTCCGAAAAAGACAAATTTATATAAATATATGATAAAACATATAAATATATATTTTTTTAATCAATTAATGTACATAAAATCATGGTTATTTTAGTGCTTTTTGAGCACTCATCAATACCCGAGTAAAAAGTTATCTCCGTCGAAAGTTATTACTCTAATTTACCAAATGTTTTTTTGTTTTTGAAAATGTGAACAAAATCTCGGTTCTTTTTTTCTACTCAATATTTTTTCAATAAGAGATATTGATTGAAAATATAAATAAACAAACCTTGATCGGCACCAATATCTCCTTTATAGCTCTATTGAATTAAACCGGAAGTAAGTAAAATGAAAATGGTTAGTCAAAAACTTTAAACAGTAAATAAGTGATGTAAACGATGTTATTTGGGTACAAAAATGATTTTCCCTTGGAGGAAAATGCATATTGTTTAATTTGTTACGAGCTTCTATTTAATAAATTATAATATTCGTTTCGATACCCGAGTAAAAAGTTATCTCCGTTTAAAGTTGTAACTCATATTTACCAAATGTGTTTTCTATTTTGAAAATGTGAACCACATTCATTTCCTTTTTCTCTTCTCTATTTTTTTCAATAAGAGAGATTGATTGAAAATATAAATAAACAAACCTAGGTCGGCACCAATATCTCCTTTATAGCTCTCTTGAATTAAACCGGAAGTAATTAAAATGAAAATGATGCGTCCAAAACTTTAAACACTAAATAAGTTATGTAAACGATGTTATTTGGGTACAAAAATGATTTTCCTTTCAAGGAAAATTCATATTGTTTAATTTGATACGAGCTTTAATATGATATATTATAATATTCGTTTCGATACCCCAGTCAAAAGTTATCTCCGTTGAATGTTGTAACTCATATTTACCAAATGTGTTTTCGATTTTGAAAATGTGAACCACATTAATTTTCTTTTTCTCTTCTCTATTTTTTTCAATAAGAGAGATTGATTGAAAATATAAAAAAACAAACCTAGATCGGCACCAATATCTCCTTTATAGGTCTATTTAATTAAACCGGACATAAGTAAAATAAAAATAGTGCGTCAAAAACTTTAAACAGTAAATAAGTGATGTAAACGATGTTATTTGGGTATAAAAATGATTTTCATTTGGAGGAAAATGCATATTTTTTAATTTGATACGAGCTTCCATTTAATAAAATATAATATTCGTTTCGATACCCGAGTAAAAAGTTATCTCCGTCGAAAGTTATTACTCTAATTTACCAAATGTTTTTTTTGTTTTTGAAAATGTGAACAAAATCTCGGTTCTTTTTTTCTACTCAATATTTTTTCAATAAGAGATATTGATTGATAATATAAATAAACAAACCTTGATCGGCACCACTATCTCCTTTATAGCTCTATTGAATTAAACCGGAAGTAAGTAAAATGAAAATGGTGCGTCAAAAACTTTGAACAGTAAATAAGTGATGTAAACGATGTTATTTGGGTACAAAAATGATTTTCCTTTCGAGGAAAATGCATATTGTTCAATTTGATATGAGATTTAATTTGATATATTATAATATTCGTTTCGATACCCCAGTCAAAATTTATCTCCGTTGAAAATTGTAATTCATATTTACCAAATGTGTTTTCGATTTTGAAAATATGAACCACATTCATTTTCTTTTTCTCTTCTCTATTTTTTTCAATAAGAGAGATTCATTGAAAATATAAATAAACAAACCTAGGTCGGTACCAATATCTTTTATATAGCTCTATTGAATTAAACCTAAAGTAAGTAAAATGAAAATGCTGCGTCAAAAACTTTAAACACTAAATAAATGATGTAAACAATGTTATTTGGGTACAAAAACGACTTTTTTGATGCGAGACCAATGCATAGTGTGTAATTTGATACGAGCTTCCATTTCAAAAATTATAATATTCGGTTCGATACCCAAGTAAAAAGTTATCTCCGTTGAAAGTTGTTACTCGTATTTACCAAATGTTTTTTTGTTTTTGAAAATATGAACAACATCTCCGTTCTTTTTTTCTACACAATATTTTTTCAATAAGAGAGATTGATTGAAAATATAAAAAAACAACCCTAGATCGGCACCAATATCTCCTTTATAGGTCTATTGAATTGAACCGGACATAAGTAAAATGAAAATGGTGTGTCAAAAACTTTAAATAGTAAATAAGTGATGTAAACGATGTTATTTGGGTACAAAAATGATTTTCCTTTGGAGGAAAATGCATATTGTTTAATTTGTTACGAGCTTCTATTTAATAAATTATAATATTCGTTTCGATACCCGAGTAAAAAGTTATCTCCGTTTAAAGTTGTAACTCATATTTACCAAATGTGTTTTCTATTTTGAAAATGTGAACCACATTCATTTCCTTTTTCTCTTCTCTATTTTTTTCAATAAGAGAGATTGATTGAAAATATAAATAAACAAACCTAGGTCGGCACCAATATCTCCTCTATAGCTCTATTGAATTAAACCGGAAGTAAGTAAAATGAAAATGGTGCGTCAAAAACTTTGAACAGTAAATAAGTGATGTAAACGATGTTATTTGGGTACAAAAATGATTTTACTTTCGAGGAAAATGCATATTGTTTAATTTGATATGAGATTTAATTTGATATATTATAATATTCGTTTCGATACCCCAGTCAAAATTTATCTCCGTTGAAAATTGTAACTCATATTTACCAAATGTGTTTTCGATTTTGAAAATATGAACCACATTCATTTTCTTTTTCTCTTCTCTATTTTTTTCAATAAGAGAGATTCATTGAAAATATAAATAAACAAACCTAGGTCGGTACCAATATCTTCTATATAGCTCTATTGAATTAAACCTAAAGTATGTAAAATAAAAATGCTGCGTCAAAAACTTTAAACACTAAATAAATGATGTAAACAATGTTATTTGGGTACAAAAACGACTTTTTTGTTGCGAGACCAATGCATAGTGTGTAATTTGATACGAGCTTCCATTTCAAAAATTATAATATTCGGTTCGATACCCGAGTAAAAAGTTATCTTCGTTGAAAGTTGTTACTCGTGTTTACCAAATGTTTTTTTGTTTTTGAAAATATGAACAACATCTCCGTTCTTTTTTTCTACACAATATTTTTTCAATAAGAGAGATTGATTGAAAATATAAAAAAAACAACCCTAGATCGGCACCAATATCTCCTTTATAGGTCTATTGAATTAAACCGGACATAAGTAAAATGAAAATGGTGTGTCAAAAACTTTAAATAGTAAATAAGTGATGTAAACGATGTTATTTGGGTACAAAAATGATTTTCCTTTGGAGGAAAATGCATATTGTTTAATTTGTTACGAGCTTCTATTTAATAAATTATAATATTCGTTTCGATACCCGAGTAAAAAGTTATCTCCGTTTAAAGTTGTAACTCATATTTACCAAATGTGTTTTCTATTTTGAAAATGTGAACCACATTCATTTCCTTTTTCTCTTCTCTATTTTTTTCAATAAGAGAGATTGATTGAAAATATAAATAAACAAACCTAGGTCGGCACCAATATCTCCTTTATAGCTCTATTGAATTAAACCGGAAGTAAGTAAAATGAAAATGGTGCGTCAAAAACTTTGAACAGTAAATAAGTGATGTAAACGATGTTATTTGGGTACAAAAATGATTTTACTTTCGAGGAAAATGCATATTGTTTAATTTGATATGAGATTTAATTTGATATATTATAATATTCGTTTCGATACCCCAGTCAAAATTTATCTCCGTTGAAAATTGTAACTCATATTTACCAAATGTGTTTTCGATTTTGAAAATATGAACCACATTCATTTTCTTTTTCTCTTCTCTATTTTTTTCAATAAGAGAGATTCATTGAAAATATAAATAAACAAACCTAGGTCGGTACCAATATCTTCTATATAGCTCTATTGAATTAAACCTAAAGTAAGTAAAATAAAAATGCTGCGTCAAAAACTTTAAACACTAAATAAATGATGTAAACAATGTTATTTGGGTACAAAAACGACTTTTTTGTTGCGAGACCAATGCATAGTGTGTAATTTGATACGAGCTTCCATTTCAAAAATTATAATATTCGGTTCGATACCCGAGTAAAAAGTTATCTTCGTTGAAAGTTGTTACTCGTGTTTACCAAATGTTTTTTTGTTTTTGAAAATATGAACAACATCTCCGTTCTTTTTTTCTACACAATATTTTTTCCATAAGAGAGATTGATTGAAAATATAAAAAAACAACCCTAGATCGGCACCAATATCTCCTTTATAGGTCTATTGAATTAAACCGGACATAAGTAAAATGAAAATGGTGTGTCAAAAACTTTAAATAGTAAATAAGTGATGTAAACGATGTTATTTGGGTACAAAAATGATTTTCCTTTGGAGGAAAATGCATATTGTTTAATTTGTTACGAGCTTCTATTTAATAAATTATAATATTCGTTTCGATACCCGAGTAAAAAGTTATCTCCGTTTAAAGTTGTAACTCATATTTACCAAATGTGTTTTCTATTTTGAAAATGTGAACCACATTCATTTCCTTTTTCTCTTCTCTATTTTTTTCAATAAGAGAGATTGATTGAAAATATAAATAAACAAACCTAGGTCGGCACCAATATCTCCTTTATAGCTCTATTGAATTAAACCGGAAGTAAGTAAAATGAAAATGGTGCGTCAAAAACTTTGAACAGTAAATAAGTGATGTAAACGATGTTATTTGGGTACAAAAATGATTTTACTTTCGAGGAAAATGCATATTGTTTAATTTGATATGAGATTTAATTTGATATATTATAATATTCGTTTCGATACCCCAGTCAAAATTTATCTCCGTTGAAAATTGTAACTCATATTTACCAAATGTGTTTTCGATTTTGAAAATATGAACCACATTCATTTTCTTTTTCTCTTCTCTATTTTTTTCAATAAGAGAGATTCATTGAAAATATAAATAAACAAACCTAGGTCGGTACCAATATCTTCTATATAGCTCTATTGAATTAAACCTAAAGTAAGTAAAATAAAAATGCTGCGTCAAAAACTTTAAACACTAAATAAATGATGTAAACAATGTTATTTGGGTACAAAAACGACTTTTTTGTTGCGAGACCAATGCATAGTGTGTAATTTGATACGAGCTTCCATTTCAAAAATTATAATATTCGGTTCGATACCCGAGTAAAAAGTTATCTTCGTTGAAAGTTGTTACTCGTGTTTACCAAATGTTTTTTTGTTTTTGAAAATATGAACAACATCTCCGTTCTTTTTTTCTACACAATATTTTTTCCATAAGAGAGATTGATTGAAAATATAAAAAAACAACCCTAGATCGGCACCAATATCTCCTTTATAGGTCTATTGAATTAAACCGGACATAAGTAAAATGAAAATGGTGTGTCAAAAACTTTAAATAGTAAATAAGTGATGTAAACGATGTTATTTGGGTACAAAAATGATTTTCCTTTGGAGGAAAATGCATATTGTTTAATTTGTTACGAGCTTCTATTTAATAAATTATAATATTCGTTTCGATACCCGAGTAAAAAGTTATCTCCGTTTAAAGTTGTAACTCATATTTACCAAATGTGTTTTCTGTTTTGAAAATGTGAACCACATTCATTTCCTTTTTCTCTTCTCTATTTTTTTCAATAAGAGAGATTGATTGAAAATATAAATAAACAAACCTAGGTCGGCACCAATATCTCCTTTATAGCTCTATTGAATTAAACCGGAAGTAAGTAAAATGAAAATGGTGCGTCAAAAACTTTGAACAGTAAATAAGTGATGTAAACGATGTTATTTGGGTACAAAAATGATTTTACTTTCGAGGAAAATGCATATTGTTTAATTTGATATGAGATTTAATTTGATATATTATAATATTCGTTTCGATACCCCAGTCAAAATTTATCTCCGTTGAAAATTGTAACTCATATTTACCAAATGTGTTTTCGATTTTGAAAATATGAACCACATTCATTTTCTTTTTCTCTTCTCTATTTTTTTCAATAAGAGAGATTCATTGAAAATATAAATAAACAAACCTAGGTCGGTACCAATATCTTCTATATAGCTCTATTGAATTAAACCTAAAGTAAGTAAAATAAAAATGCTGCGTCAAAAACTTTAAACACTAAATAAATGATGTAAACAATGTTATTTGGGTACAAAAACGACTTTTTTGTTGTGAGACCAATGCATAGTGTGTAATTTGATACGAGCATCCATTTCAAAAATTATAATATTCGGTTCGATACCCGAGTAAAAAGTTATCTTCGTTGAAAGTTGTTACTCGTATTTACCAAATGTTTTTTTGTTTTTGAAAATATGAACAACATCTCCGTTCTTTTTTTCTACACAATATTTTTTCAATAAGAGAGATTGATTGAAAATATAAAAAAACAACCCTAGATCGGCACCAATATCTCCTTTATAGGTCTATTGAATTAAACCGGACATAAGTAAAATGAAAATGGTGTGTCAAAAACTTTAAATAGTAAATAAGTGATGTAAACGATGTTATTTGGGTACAAAAATGATTTTCCTTTGGAGGAAAATGCATATTGTTTAATTTGTTACGAGCTTCTATTTAATAAATTATAATATTCGTTTCGATACCCGAGTAAAAAGTTATCTCCGTTTAAAGTTGTAACTCATATTTACCAAATGTGTTTTCTATTTTGAAAATGTGAACCACATTCATTTCCTTTTTCTCTTCTCTATTTTTTTCAATAAGAGAGATTGATTGAAAATATAAATAAACAAACCTAGGTCGGCACCAATATCTCCTTTATAGCTCTCTTGAATTAAACCGGAAGTAATTAAAATGAAAATGGTGCGTCAAAAACTTTAAACACTAAATAAGTGATGTAAACGATGTTATTTGGGTACAAAAATGATTTTCCTTTCAAGGAAAATTCATATTGTTTAATTTGATACGAGCTTTAATTTGATATATTATAATATTCGTTTCGATACCCCAGTCAAAAGTTATCTCCCTTGAATGTTGTAACTCATATTTACCAAATGTGTTTTCGATTTTGAAAATGTGAACCACATTAATTTTCTTTTTCTCTTCTCTATTTTTTTCAATAAGAGAGATTGATTGAAAATATAAATAAACAAACCTAGGTCGGTACCAATATCTTCTATATAGCTCTATTGAATTAAACCTAAAGTAAGTAAAATGAAAATGCTGCGTCAAAAACTTTAAACACTAAATAAATGATGTAAACAATGTTATTTGGGTACAAAAATGACTTTTTTGTTGCGAGACCAATGCATAGTGTGTAATTTGATACGAGCTTCCATTTCATAAATTATAATATTCGTTTCGATACCCGAGTAAAAAGTTATCTCCGTTGAAAGTTGTTACTCTTATTTACCAAATATTTTTTTGTTTTTGAAAATGTGAACAACATCTCCGTTCTTTTTTTCTACACAATATTTTTTCTATAAGAGAGATTGATTGAAAATATAAAAAAACAAACCTAGATCGGCACCAATATCTCCTTTATAGGTCTATTGAATTAAACCGGACGTAAGAAAATGAAAATGGTGCGTGAAAAACTTTAAATAGTAAATAAGTGATGTAAACGATGTTATTTGGGTACAAAAATGATTTTCCTCTGGAGGAAAATGCATATTGTTTAATTTGTTACGAGCTTCCATTTAATAAATTATAATATTCGTCTCGATACCCGAGTAAAAAGTTATCTCCGTTTAAAGTTGTAA
Source organism: Hippophae tibetana (assembly GCA_037013495.1). Lineage (NCBI taxonomy): Eukaryota > Viridiplantae > Streptophyta > Magnoliopsida > Rosales > Elaeagnaceae > Hippophae > Hippophae tibetana. Next base: position 5,491,284 of record CM072808.1, on the reverse strand, counting down.
CTCATATTTACCAAATGTGTTTTCTATTTTGAAAATGTGAAACACATTCATTTCCTTTTTCTCTTCTCTATTTTTTTCAATAAGAAAGATTGATTGAAAATATAAATAAACAAACCTAGGTCGGCACCAATATCTCCTTTATAGCTCTCTTGAATTAAACCGGAAGTAAGTAAAATGAAAATGGTGCGTCAAAAACTTTAAACACTAAATAAGTGATGTAAACGATGTTATTTGGGTACAAAAATTATTTTCATTTCAAGGAAAATTCATATTGTTTAATTTGACACGAGCTTTAATTTGATATATTATAACATTCGTTTCGCTACCCCAGTCAAAAGTTATCTCCGTTGAAAGTTGTAACTCATATTTACCAAATGTGTTTTCGATTTTGAAAATGTGAACCTAATTCATTTTCTTTTTCTCTTCTCTATTTTTTTTAATAAGAGAGATTGATTGAAAATATAAATAAACAAACCTAGGTCGGCACCAATATCTCCTTTATAGCTCTATTGAATTAAACCTGAAGTAAGTAAAATAAAAATGCTGCGTAAAAAACTTTAAACACTAAATAAATGATGTAAACGATATTATTTGGGTACAAAAACGATTTTTTTCTTGCGAGACCAATGCATAGTGTGTAATTTGATACGAGCTTCCATTTCATAAATTATAATATTCGTTTCGATACCCGAGTAAAAAGTTATCTCCGTTGAAAGTTGTTACTCTTATTTACCAAATGTTTTTTTTGTTTTTGAAAATGTGAACAACATCTCCGTTCTTTTTTTCTACACAATATTTTTTCAATAAGAGAGATTGATTGAAAATATAAAAAAACAAACCTAGAGCGGCACCAATATCTCCTTTATAGGTCTATTGAATTAAACCGAACATAAGTAAAATGAAAATGGTGTTACAAAAACTTTAAATAGTAAATAAGTGATGTAAACGATGTTATTTGGGTACAAAAATGATTTCCTTTGGAGGAAAATGCATATTGTTTAATTTGTTACGAGCTTCCATTTAATAAATTATAATATTCGTTTCGATACCCGAGTAAAAAGTTATCTCCGTTTAAAGTTGTAACTCATATTTACCAAATGTGTTTTCTATTTTGAAAATGTGAACCACATTCATTTCCTTTTTCTCTTCTCTATTTTTTTCAATAAGAGAGATTGATTGAAAATATAAATAAACAAACCTAGGTCGGCACCAATATCTCCTTTATAGCTCTCTTGAATTAAACCGGAAGTAATTAAAATGAAAATGGTGCGTCAAAAACTTTAAACACTAAATAAGTGATGTAAACGATGTTATTTGGGTACAAAAATGATTTTCCTTTCAAGGAAAATTCATATTGTTTAATTTGATACGAGCTTTAATTTGATATATTATAATATTCGTTTCGATACCCGAGTGAAAAGTTATCTTCGTTGAAAGTTGTAACTCATATTTACCAAATGTGTTTTCGATTTTGAAAATGTGAACCACATTAATTTTCTTTTTCTCTTCTCTATTTTTTTCAATAAGAGAGATTGATTGAAAATATAAAAAAAAAACCTAGATCGGCACCAATATCTCCTTTATAGGTCTATTGAATTAAACCGGACATAAGTAAAATGAAAATGGTGTGTCAAAAACTTTAAATAGTAAATAAGTGATGTAAACGATGTTATTTGGGTATAAAAATGATTTTCATTTAGAGGAAAATGCATATTTTTTAATTTGATACGAGCTTCCATTTAATAAATTATAATATTCGTTGCGATACCCGAGTAAAAAGTTATCTCGGTCGAAAGTTATTACTCTAATTTACCAAATGATTTTTTTGTTTTTGAAAATGTGAACAAAATCTCGGTTCTTTTTTTCTACTCAATATTTTTTCAATAAGAGATATTGATTGAAAATATAAATAAACAAACCTTGATCGGCACCAATATCTCCTTTATAGCTCTATTGAATTAAACCGGAAGTAAGTAAAATGAAAATGGTGCGTCAAAAACTTTGAACAGTAAATAAGTGATGTAAACGATGTTATTTGGGTACAAAAATGATTTTCCTTTCGAGGAAAATGCATATTGTTTAATTTGATATGAGATTTAATTTGATATATTATAATATTCGTTTCGATACCCCAATCAAAATTTATCTCCGTTGAAAATTGTAACTCATATTTACCAAATGTGTTTTCGATTTTGAAAATATGAACCACATTCATTTTCTTTTTCTCTTCTCTATTTTTTTCAATAAGAGAGATTCATTGAAAATATAAATAAACAAACCTAGGTCGGTACCAATATCTTTTATATAGCTCTATTGAATTAAACCTAAAGTAAGTAAAATGAAAATGCTGCGTCAAAAACTTTAAACACTAAATAAATGATGTAAACAATGTTATTTGGGTACAAAAATGACTTTTTTGTTACGAGACCAATGCATAGTGTGTAATTTGATACGAGCTTCCATTTCATAAATTATAATATTCGTTTCGATACCCGAGTAAAAAGTTATCTCCATTGAAAGTTGTTACTCTTATTTACCAAATGTTTTTTTGTTTTTGAAAATGTGAACAACATCTCCGTTCTTTTTTTCTACACAATATTTTTTCTATAAGAGAGATTGATTGAAAATATAAAAAAACAAACCTAGATCGGCACCAATATCTCCTTTATAGGTCTATTGAATTAAACCGGACGAAAGTAAAATGAAAATGGTGCGTGAAAAACTTTAAATAGTAAATAAGTGATGTAAACGATGTTATTTGGGTACAAAAATGATTATTCTCTCGAGGAAAATGCATATTGTTTAATTTGTTACGAGCTTCCATTTAATAAATTATAATATTCGTCTCGATACCCGAGTAAAAAGTTATCTCCGTTTAAAGTGGTAACTCATATTTACCAAATGTGTTTTCTATTTTGAAAATGTGAACCACATTCATTTCCTTTTTCTCTTCTCTATTTTTTTCAATAAGAAAAATTGATTGAAAATATAAATAAACAAACCTAGGTCGGCACCAATATCTCCTTTATAGCTCTCTTGAATTAAACCGGAAGTAAGTAAAATGAAAATGGTGCGTCAAAAACTTTAAACACTAAATAAGTGATGTAAACGATGTTATTTGGGTACAAAAATGATTTTCCTTTCGAGGAAAATTCATATTGTTTAATTTGACACGAGCTTTAATTTGATATATTATAACATTCGTTTCGATACCCCAGTCAAAAGTTATCTCCGTTGAAAGTTGTAACTCATATTTACCAAATGTGTTTTCGATTTTGAAAATGTGAACCTAATTCATTTTCTTTTTCTCTTCTCTATTTTTTTCAATAAGAGAGATTGATTGAAAATATAAATAAACAAACCTAGGTCGGCACCAATATCTCCTTTATAGCTCTATTGAATTAAACCTAAAGTAAGTAAAATAAAAATTCTGCGTCAAAAACTTTAAACACTAAATAAATGATGTAAACAATGTTATTTGGGTACAAAAACGACTTTTTTGATGTGAGACCAATGCATAGTGTGTAATTTGATACGAGCTTCCATTTCAAAAATTATAATATTCGGTTCGATACCCGAGTAAAAAGTTATCTCCGTTGAAAGTTGTTACTCTTATTTACCAAATGTTTTTTTGTTTTTGAAAATATGAACAACATCTCCGTTCTTTTTTTCTACACAATATTTTTTCAATAAGAGAGATTGATTGAAAATATAAAAAAACAAACCTAGATCGGCACCAATATCTCCTTTATAGGTCTATTGAATTAAACCGGACATAAGTAAAATGAAAATGGTGTGTCAAAAACTTTAAATAGTAAATAAGTGATGTAAACGATGTTATTTGGGTACAAAAATGATTTTCCTTTGGAGGAATATGCATATTGTTTAATTTGTTACGAGCTTCCATTTAATAAATTATAATATTCGTTTCGATACCCGAGTAAAAAGTTATCTCCGTTTAAAGTTGTAACTCATATTTACCAAATGTGTTTTCTATTTTGAAAATGTGAACCACATTCATTTCCTTTTTCTCTTCTCTATTTTTTTCAATAAGAGAGATTGATTGAAAATATAAATAAACAAACCTAGGTCGGCACCAATATCTCCTTTATAGCTCTCTTGAATTAAACCGGAAGTAATTAAAATGAAAATGGTGCGTCAAAAACTTTAAACACTAAATAAGTGATGTAAACGATGTTATTTGGGTACAAAAATGATTTTCCTTTCAAGGAAAATTCATATTGTTTAATTTGATACGAGCTTTAATTTGTTATATTATAATATTCGTTTCGATACCCGAGTCAAAAGTTATCTCCGTTGAAAGTTGTAACTCATATTTACCAAATGTGTTTTCGATTTTGAAATTGTGAACCACATTAATTTTCTTTTTCTCTTCTCTATTTTTTTCAATAAGAGAGATTGATTGAAAATATAAAAAAACAAACCTAGATCGGCACCAATATCTCCTTTATAGGTCTATTTAATTAAACCGGACATAAGTAAAATGAAAATGGTGCGTCAAAAACTTTAAACAGTAAATAAGTGATGTAAACGATGTTATTTGGGTATAAAAATGATTTTCATTTGGAGAAAAATGCTTATTTTTTAATTTGATACGAGCTTCCATTTAATAAATTATAATATTCGTTTCGATACCCGAGTAAAAAGTTATCTCCGTCGAAAGTTATTACTCTAATTTACCAAATGTTTTTTTTGTTTTTGAAAATGTGAACAAAATCTCGGTTCTTTTTTTCTACTCAATATTTTTTCAATAAGAGATATTGATTGAAAATATAAATAAACAAACCTTGATCGGCACCAATATCTCCTTTATAGCTCTATTGAATTAAACCGGAAGTAAGTAAAATGAAAATGGTGCGTCAAAAACTTTGAACAGTAAATAAGTGATGTAAATGATGTTATTTGGGTACAAAAATGATTTTCCTTTCGAGGAAAATGCATATTGTTTAATTTGATATATTATAACATTCGTTTCGATACCCCAGTCAAAATTTATCTCCGTTGAAAGTTGTAACTCATATTTACCAAATGTGTTTTCGATTTTGAAAATGTGAACCTAATTCATTTTCTTTTTCTCTTCTCTATTTTTTTAATAATAGAGATTCATTGAAAATATAAATAAACAAACCTAGGTCGGCACCAATATCTCCTTTATAGCTCTATTGAATTAAACCTAAAGTAAGTAAAATAAAAATGCTGCGTCAAAAACTTTAAACACTAAATAAATGATGTAAACAATGTTATTTGGGTACAAAAACGACTTTTTTGATGCGAGACCAATGCATAGTGTGTAATTTGATACGAGCTTCCATTTCAAAAATTATAATATTCGGTTCGATACCCGAGTAAAAAGTTATCTCCGTTGAAAGTTGTTACTCTTATTTACCAAATGTTTTTTTGTTTTTGAAAATATGAACAACATCTCCGTTCTTTTTTTCTACACAATATTTTTTCAATAAGAGAGATTGATTGAAAATATAAAAAAACAAACCTAGATCGGCACCAATATCTCCTTTATAGGTCTATTGAATTAAACCGGACATAAGTAAAATGAAAATGGTGTGTCAAAAACTTTAAATAGTAAATAAGTGATGTAAACGATGTTATTTGGGTACAAAAATGATTTTCCTATGGAGGAAAATGCATATTGTTTAATTTGATACGAGCTTTAATTTGATATATTATAATATTCGTTTCGATACCCCAATCAAAATTTATCTCCGTTGAAAATTGTAACTCATATTTACCAAATGTGTTTTCTATTTTGAAAATGTGAACCACATTCATTTCCTTTTTCTCTTCTCTATTTTTTTCAATAAGAGAGATTGATTGAAAATATAAATAAACAAACCTAGGTCGGCACCAATATCTCCTTTATAGCTCTCTTGAATTAAACCGGAAGTAATTAAAATGAAAATGCTGCGTCAAAAACTTTAAACACTAAATAAGTGATGTAAATGATGTTATTTGGGTACAAAAATGATTTTCCTTTCAAGGAAAATTCATATTGTTTAATTTGATACGAGCTTTAATTTGATATATTATAATATTCGTTTCGATACCCGAGTCAAAAGTTATCTCCGTTGAAAGTTGTAACTCATATTTACCAAATGTGTTTTCGATTTTGAAATTGTGAACCACATTAATTTTCTTTTTCTCTTCTCTATTTTTTTCAATAAGAGAGATTGATTGAAAATATAAAAAAACAAACCTAGATCGGCACCAATATCTCCTTTATAGGTCTATTTAATTAAACCGGATATAAGTAAAATGAAAATGGTGCGTCAAAAACTTTAAACAGTAAATAAGTGATGTAAACGATGTTATTTGGGTATAAAAATGATTTTCATTTGGAGAAAAATGCATATTTTTTAATTTGATACGAGCTTCCATTTAATAAATTATAATATTCGTTTCGATACCCGAGTAAAAAGATATCTCCGTCGAAAGTTATTACTCTAATTTACCAAATGTTTTTTTTGTTTTTGAAAATGTGAACAAAATCTCGGTTCTTTTTTTCTACTCAATATTTTTTCAATAAGAGATATTGATTGAAAATATAAATAAACAAACCTTGATCGGCACCAATATCTCCTTTATAGGTCTATTGAATTAAACCGGACATAAGTAAAATGAAAATGGTGTGTCAAAAACTTTAAATAGTAAATAAGTGATGTAAACGATGTTATTTGGGTACAAAAATGATTTTCCTTTGGAGGAAAATGCATATTGTTTAAATTGATACGAGCTTTAATTTGATATATTATAATATTCGTTTCGATACCCGAGTCAAAAGTTATCTCCGTTTAAAGTTGTAACTCATATTTACCAAATGTGTTTTCTATTTTGAAAATGTGAACCACATTCATTTCCTTTTTCTCTTCTCTATTTTTTTCAATAAGAGAGATTGATTGAAAATATAAATAAACAAACCTAGGTCGGCACCAATATCTCCTTTATAGCTCTCTTGAATTAAACCGGAAGTAATTAAAATGAAAATGGTGTGTCAAAAACTTTAAATATTAAATAAGTGATGTAAACGATGTTATTTGGGTACAAAAATGATTTTCCTTTGGAGGAAAATGCATATTGTTTAATTTGATACGAGCTTTAATTTGATATATTATAATATTCGTTTCGATACCCGAGTCAAAAGTTATCTCCGTTTAAAGTTGTAACTCATATTTACCAAATGTGTTTTCTATTTTGAAAATGTGAACGACATTCATTTCCTTTTTCTCTTCTCTATTTTTTTCAATAAGAGAGATTGATTGAAAATATAAATAAACAAACCTAGGTCGGCACCAATATCTCCTTTATAGCTCTCTTGAATTAAACCGGAAGTAATTAAAATGAAAATGCTGCGTCAAAAACTTTAAACACTAAATAAGTGATGTAAATGATGTTATTTTGGTACAAAAATGATTTTCCTTTCAAGGAAAATTCATATTGTTTAATTTGATACGAGCTTTAATTTGATATATTATAATATTCGTTTCGATACCCGAGTCAAAAGTTATCTCCGTTGAAAGTTGTAACTCATATTTACCAAATGTGTTTTCGATTTTGAAATTGTGAACCACATTAATTTTCTTTTTCTCTTCTCTATTTTTTTCTATAAGAGAGATTGATTGAAAATATAAAAAAACAAACCTAGATCGGCACCAATATCTCCTTTATAGGTCTATTTAATTAAACCGGACATAAGTAAAATGAAAATGGTGCGTCAAAAACTTTTAACAGTAAATAAGTGATGTAAACAATGTTATTTGGGTATAAAAATGATTTTCATTTGGAGAAAAATGCATATTTTTTAATTTGATACGAGCTTCCATTTAATAAATTATAATATTCGTTTCGATACCCGAGTAAAAAGATATCTCCGTCGAAAGTTATTACTCTAATTTACCAAATGTTTTTTTTGTTTTTGAAAATGTGAACAAAATCTCGGTTCTTTTTTTCTACTCAATATTTTTTCAATAAGAGATATTGATTGAAAATATAAATAAACAAACCTTGATCGGCACCAATATCTTCTTTATAGGTCTATTGAATTAAACCGGACATAAGTAAAATGAAAATGGTGTGTCAAAAACTTTAAATAGTAAATAAGTGATGTAAACGATGTTATTTGGGTACAAAAATGATTTTCCTTTGGAGGAAAATGCATATTGTTTAAATTGATACGAGCTTTAATTTGATATATTATAATATTCGTTTCGATACCCGAGTCAAAAGTTATCTCCGTTTAAAGTTGTAACTCATATTTACCAAATGTGTTTTCTATTTTGAAAATGTGAACCACATTCATTTCCTTTTTCTCTTCTCTATTTTTTTCAATAAGAGAGATTGATTGAAAATATAAATAAACAAACCTAGGTCGGCACCAATATCTCCTTTATAGCTCTCTTGAATTAAACCGGAAGTAATTAAAATGAAAATGGTGTGTCAAAAACTTTAAATATTAAATAAGTGATGTAAACGATGTTATTTGGGTACAAAAATGATTTTCCTTTGGAGGAAAATGCATATTGTTTAATTTGATACGAGCTTTAATTTGATATATTATAATATTCGTTTCGATACCCGAGTCAAAAGTTATCTCCGTTTAAAGTTGTAACTCATATTTACCAAATGTGTTTTCTATTTTGAAAATGTGAACGACATTCATTTCCTTTTTCTCTTCTCTATTTTTTTCAATAAGAGAGATTGATTGAAAATATAAATAAACAAACCTAGGTCGGCACCAATATCTCCTTTATAGCTCTCTTGAATTAAACCGGAAGTAATTAAAATGAAAATGCTGCGTCAAAAACTTTAAACACTAAATAAGTGATGTAAATGATGTTATTTTGGTACAAAAATGATTTTCCTTTCAAGGAAAATTCATATTGTTTAATTTGATACGAGCTTTAATTTGATATATTATAATATTCGTTTCGATACCCGAGTCAAAAGTTATCTCCGTTGAAAGTTGTAACTCATATTTACCAAATGTGTTTTCGATTTTGAAATTGTGAACCACATTAATTTTCTTTTTCTCTTCTCTATTTTTTTCTATAAGAGAGATTGATTGAAAATATAAAAAAACAAACCTAGATCGGCACCAATATCTCCTTTATAGGTCTATTTAATTAAACCGGACATAAGTAAAATGAAAATGGTGCGTCAAAAACTTTAAACAGTAAATAAGTGATGTAAACAATGTTATTTGGGTATAAAAATGATTTTCATTTGGAGAAAAATGCATATTTTTTAATTTGATACGAGCTTCCATTTAATAAATTATAATATTCGTTTCGATACCCGAGTAAAAAGATATCTCCGTCGAAAGTTATTACTCTAATTTACCAAATGTTTTTTTTGTTTTTGAAAATGTGAACAAAATCTCGGTTCTTTTTTTCTACTCAATATTTTTTCAATAAGAGATATTGATTGAAAATATAAATAAACAAACCTTGATCGGCACCAATATCTCCTTTATAGCTCTATTGAATTAAACCGGAAGTAAGTAAAATGAAAATGGTGCGTCAAAAACTTTGAACAGTAAATAAGTGATGTAAACGATGTTATTTGGGTACAAAAATGATTTTCCTTTCGAGGAAAATGCATATTGTTTAATTTGATATATTATAATATTCGTTTCGATACCCCAGTCAAAATTTATCTCCGTTGAAAATTGTAATTCATATTTACCAAATGTGTTTTCGATTTTGAAAATATGAACCACATTCATTTTCTTTTTCTCTTCTCTATTTTTTTCAATAAGAGAGATTCATTGAAAATATAAATAAACAAACCTAGGTCGGTACCAATATCTTTTATATAGCTCTATTGAATTAAACCTAAAGTAAGTAAAATGAAAATGCTGCGTCAAAAACTTTAAACACTAAATAAATGATGTAAACAATGTTATTTGTGTACAAAAATGACTTTTATGTTGCAAGACCAATGCATAGTGTGTAATTTGATACGAGCTTCCATTTCATAAATTATAATATTCGTTTCGATACCCGAGTAAAAAGTTATCTCCGTTGAAAGTTGTTACTCTTATTTACCAAATGTTTTTTTGTTTTTGAAAATGTAAACAACATCTCCGTTCTTTTTTTCTACACAATATTTTTTCAATAAGAGAGATTGATTGAAAATATAAAAAAACAAACCTAGATCGGCACCAATATCTCCTTTATAGGTCTATTGAATTAAACCGGACATAAGTAAAATGAAAATGGTGTGTCAAAAACTTTAAATAGTAAATAAGTGATGTAAACGATGTTATTTGGGTACAAAAATGATTTTCCTTTGGAGGAAAATGCATATTGTTTAATTTGTTACGAGCTTCCATTTAATAAATTATAATATTCGTTTCGATACCCGAGTAAAAAGTTATCTCCGTTTAAAGTTGTAACTCATATTTACCAAATGTGTTTTCTATTTTGAAAATGTGAACCACATTCATTTCCTTTTTCTCTTCTCTATTTTTTTCAATAAGAGAGATTGATTGAAAATATAAATAAACAAACCTAGGTCGGCACCAATATCTCCTTTATAGCTCTCTTGAATTAAACCGGAAGTAATTAAAATGAAAATGGTGCGTCAAAAACTTTAAACACTAAATAAGTGATGTAAACGATGTTATTTGGGTACAAAAATGATTTTCCTTTCAAGGAAAATTCATATTGTTTAATTTGATACGAGCTTTAATTTGATATATTATAATATTCGTTTCGATACCCGAGTCAAAAGTTATCTCCGTTGAAAGTTGTAACTCATATTTACCAAATGTGTTTTCGATTTTGAAATTGTGAACCACATTAATTTTCTTTTTCTCTTCTCTATTTTTTTCAATAAGAGAGATTGATTGAAAATATAAAAAAACAAACCTAGATCGGCACCAATATCTCCTTTATAGGTCTATTTAATTAAACCGGACATAAGTAAAATGAAAATGGTGCGTCAAAAACTTTAAACAGTAAATAAGTGATGTAAACGATGTTATTTGGGTATAAAAATGATTTTCATTTGGAGAAAAATGCATATTTTTTAATTTGATACGAGCTTCCATTTAATAAATTATAATATTCGTTTCGATACCCGAGTAAAAAGTTATCTCCGTCGAAAGTTATTACTCTAATTTGCCAAATGTTTTTTTTGTTTTTGAAAATGTGAACAAAATCTCGGTTCTTTTTTTCTACTCAATATTTTTTCAATAAGAGATATTGATTGAAAATATAAATAAACAAACCTTGATCGAAACCAATATCTCCTTTATAGCTCTATTGAATTAAACCGGAAGTAAGTAAAATGAAAATGGTGCGTCAAAAACTTTGAACAGTAAATAAGTGATGTAAACGATGTTATTTGGGTACAAAAATGATTTTCCTTTCGAGGAAAATGCATATTGTTTAATTTGATATATTATAACATTCATTTCGATACCCCAGTCAAAATTTATCTCCGTTGAAAGTTGTAACTCATATTTACCAAATGTGTTTTCGATTTTGAAAATGTGAACCTAATTCATTTTCTTTTTCTCTTCTCTATTTTTTTAATAATAGAGATTCATTGAAAATATAAATAAACAAACCTAGGTCGGCACCAATATCTCCTTTATAGCTCTATTGAATTAAACCTAAAGTAAGTAAAATAAAAATTCTGCGTCAAAAACTTTAAACACTAAATAAATGATGTAAACAATGTTATTTGGGTACAAAAACGACTTTTTTGATGCGAGCCAATGCATAGTGTGTAATTTGATACGAGCTTCCATTTCAAAAATTATAATATTCGGTTCGATACCCGAGTAAAAATTTATCTCCGTTGAAAGTTGTTACTCTTATTTACCAAATGTTTTTTTGTTTTTGAAAATATGAACAACATCTCCGTTCTTTTTTTCTACACAATATTTTTTCAATAAGAGAGATTGATTGAAAATATAAAAAAACAAACCTAGATCGGCACCAATATCTCCTTTATAGGTCTATTGAATTAAACCGGACATAAGTAAAATGAAAATGGTGTGTCAAAAACTTTAAATAGTAAATAAGTGATGTAAACGATGTTATTTGGGTACAAAAATAATTTTCCTTTGGAGGAAAATGCATATGGTTTAATTTGTTACGAGCTTCTATTTAATAAATTATAATATTCGTTTCGATACCCGAGTAAAAAGTTATCTCCGTTTAAAGTTGTAACTCATATTTACCAAATGTGTTTTCTATTTTGAAAATGTGAACCACATTCATTTCCTTTTTCTCTTCTCTATTTTTTTCAATAAGAGAGATTGATTGAAAATATAAATAAACAAACCTAGGTCGGCACCAATATCTCCTTTATAGCTCTCTTGAATTAAACCGGAAGTAATTAAAATGAAAATGGTGCGTCAAAAACTTTAAACACTAAATAAGTGATGTAAACGATGTTATTTGGGCACAAAAATGATTTTCCTTTCAAGGAAAATTCATATTGTTTAATTTGATACGAGCTTTAATTTGAAATATTATAATATTCGTTTCGATACCCGAGTCAAAAGTTATCTCCGTTGAAAGTTGTAACTCATATTTACCAAATGTGTTTTCGATTTTGAAAATGTGAACCACATTAATTTTCTTTTTCTCTTCTCTATTTTTTTCAATAAGAGAGATTGATTGAAAATATAAAAAAACAAACCTAGATCGGCACCAATATCTCCTTTATAGGTCTATTTAATTAAACCGGACATAAGTAAAATGAAAATGGTGCGTCAAAAACTTTAAACAGTAAATAAGTGATGTAAACGATGTTATTTGGGTATAAAAATGATTTTCATTTGGAGGAAAATGCATATTTTTTAATTTGATACGAGCTTCCATTTAATAAATTATAATATTCGTTGCGATACCCGAGTAAAAAGTTATCTCCGTCGAAAGTTATTACTCTAATTTACCAAATGTTTTTTTTGTTTTTGAAAATGTGAACAAAATCTCGGTTCTTTTTTTCTACTCAATATTTTTTCAATAAGAGATATTGATTGAAAATATAAATAAACAAACCTTGATCGGCACTAATATCTCCTTTATAGCTCTATTGAATTAAACCGGAAGTAAGTAAAATGAAAATGGTGCGTCAAAAACTTTGAACAGTAAATAAGTGATGTAAACGATGTTATTTGGGTACAAAAATGATTTTCCTTTCGAGGAAAATGCATATTGTTTAATTTGATATATTATAACATTCGTTTCGATACCCAGTCAAAATTTATCTCCGTTGAAAGTTGTAACTCATATTTACCAAATGTGTTTTCGATTTTGAAAATGTGAACCTAATTCATTTTCTTTTTCTCTTCTCTATTTTTTTAATAATAGAGATTCATTGAAAATATAAATAAACAAACCTAGGTCGGCACCAATATCTCCTTTATAGCTCTATTGAATTAAACCTAAAGTAAGTAAAATAAAAATGCTGCGTCAAAAACTTTAAACACTAAATAAATGATGTAAATAATGTTATTTGGGTACAAAAATGACTTTTTTGATGCGAGACCAATGCATAGTGTGTAATTTGATACGAGCTTCCATTTCAAAAATTATAATATTCGTTTCGATACCCGAGTAAAAAGTTATCTCCGGTGAAAGTTGTTACTCTTATTTACCAAATGTTTTTTTGTTTTTGAAAATATGAACAACATCTCCGTTCTTTTTTTCTACACAATATTTTTTCAATAAGAGAGATTGATTGAAAATATAAAAAAACAAACCTAGATCGGCACCAATATCTCCTTTATAGGTCTATTGAATTAAACCGGACATAAGTAAAATGAAAATGGTGTGTCAAAAACTTTAAATAGTAAATAAGTGATGTAAACGATGTTATTTGGGTACAAAAATGATTTTCCTTTCAAGGAAAATTCATATTGTTTAATTTGATACGAGCTTTAATTTGATATATTATAATATTCGTTTCGATACCCGAGTCAAAAGTTATCTCCGTTGAAAGTTGTAACTCATATTTACCAAATGTGTTTTCTATTTTGAAAATGTGAACCACATTCATTTCCTTTTTCTCTTCTCTATTTTTTTCAATAAGAGAGATTGATTGAAAATATAAATAAACAAACCTAGGTCGGCACCAATATCTCCTTTATAGCTCTCTTGAATTAAACCGGAAGTAATTAAAATGAAAATGGTGCGTCAAAAACTTTAAACACTAAATAAATGATGTAAATGATGTTATTTGGGTACAAAAATGATTTTCCTTTCAAGGAAAATTCATATTGTTTAATTTGATACGAGCTTTAATTTGATATATTATAATATTCGTTTCGATACCCGAGTCAAAAGTTATCTCCGTTGAAAGTTGTAACTCATATTTACCAAATGTGTTTTCGATTTTGAAATTGTGAACCACATTAATTTTCTTTTTCTCTTCTCTATTTTTTTCAATAAGAGAGATTGATTGAAAATATAAAAAAACAAACCTAGATCGGCACCAATATCTCCTTTATAGGTCTATTTAATTAAACCGGACATAAGTAAAATGAAAATGGTGCGTCAAAAACTTTAAACAGTAAATAAGTGATGTAAACGATGTTATTTGGGTATAAAAATGATTTTCATTTGGAGAAAAATGCATATTTTTTAATTTGATACGAGCTTCCATTTAATAAATTATAATATTCGTTTCGATACCCGAGTAAAAAGATATCTCCGTCGAAAGTTATTACTCTAATTTACCAAATGTTTTTTTTGTTTTTGAAAATGTGAACAAAATCTCGGTTCTTTTTTTCTACTCAATATTTTTTCAATAAGAGATATTGATTGAAAATATAAATAAACAAACCTTGATCGGCACCAATATCTCCTTTATAGCTCTATTGAATTAAACCGGAAGTAAGTAAAATGAAAATGGTGCGTCAAAAACTTTGAACAGTAAATAAGTGATGTAAACGATGTTATTTGGGTACAAAAATGATTTTCCTTTCGAGGAAAATGCATATTGTTTAATTTGATATATTATAATATTCGTTTCGATACCCGAGTCAAAATTTATCTCCGTTGAAAATTGTAATTCATATTTACCAAATGTGTTTTCGATTTTGAAAATATGAACCACATTCATTTTCTTTTTCTCTTCTCTATTTTTTTCAATAAGAGAGATTCATTGAAAATATAAATAAACAAACCTAGGTCGGTACCAATATCTTTTATATAGCTCTATTGAATTAAACCTAAAGTAAGTAAAATGAAAATGCTGCGTCAAAAACTTTAAACACTAAATAAATGATGTAAACAATGTTATTTGGGTACAAAAATGACTTTTTTGTTGCGAGACCAATGCATAGTGTGTAATTTGATACGAGCTTCCATTTCATAAATTATAATATTCGTTTCGATACCCGAGTAAAAAGTTATCTCCGTTGAAAGTTGTTACTCTTATTTACCAAATGTTTTTTTGTTTTTGAAAATGTGAACAACATCTCCGTTCTTTTTTTCTACACAATATTTTTTCTATAAGAGAGATTGATTGAAAATATAAAAAAACAAACCTAGATCGGCAACAATATCTCCTTTATAGGTCTATTGAATTAAACCGGACGTAAGTAAAATGAAAATGGTGCGTGAAAAACTTTAAATAGTAAATAAGTGATGTAAACGATGTTATTTGGGTACAAAAATGATTTTCCTCTGGAGGAAAATGCATATTGTTTAATTTGTTACGAGCTTCCATTTAATAAATTATAATATTCGTCTCGATACCCGAGTAAAAAGTTATCTCCGTTTAAAGTGGTAACTCATATTTACCAAATGTGTTTTCTATTTTGAAAATGTGAACCACATTCATTTCCTTTTTCTCTTCTCTATTTTTTTCAATAAGAAAAATTGATTGAAAATATAAATAAACAAACCTAGGTCGGCACCAATATCTCCTTTATAGCTCTCTTGAATTAAACCGGAAGTAAGTAAAATGAAAATGGTGCGTCAAAAACTTTAAACACTAAATAAGTGATGTAAACGATGTTATTTGGGTACAAAAATGATTTTCCTTTCGAGGAAAATTCATATTGTTTAATTTGACACGAGCTTTAATTTGATATATTATAACATTCGTTTCGATACCCCAGTCAAAAGTTATCTCCGTTGAAAGTTGTAACTCATATTTACCAAATGTGTTTTCGATTTTGAAAATGTGAACCTAATTCATTTTCTTTTTCTCTTCTCTATTTTTTTCAATAAGAGAGATTGATTGAAAATATAAATAAACAAACCTAGGTCGGCACCAATATCTCCTTTATAGCTCTATTGAATTAAACCTAAAGTAAGTAAAATAAAAATTCTGCGTCAAAAACTTTAAACACTAAATAAATGATGTAAACAATGTTATTTGGGTACAAAAACGACTTTTTTGATGTGAGACCAATGCATAGTGTGTAATTTGATACGAGCTTCCATTTCAAAAATTATAATATTCGGTTCGATACCCGAGTAAAAAGTTATCTCCGTTGAAAGTTGTTACTCTTATTTACCAAATGTTTTTTTGTTTTTGAAAATATGAACAACATCTCCGTTCTTTTTTTCTACACAATATTTTTTCAATAAGAGAGATTGATTGAAAATATAAAAAAACAAACCTAGATCGGCACCAATATCTCCTTTATAGGTCTATTGAATTAAACCGGACATAAGTAAAATGAAAATGGTGTGTCAAAAACTTTAAATAGTAAATAAGTGATGTAAACGATGTTATTTGGGTACAAAAATGATTTTCCTTTGGAGGAAAATGCATATTGTTTAATTTGTTACGAGCTTCTATTTAATAAATTATAATATTCGTTTCGATACCCGAGTCAAAAGTTATCTCCGTTTAAAGTTGTAACTCATATTTACCAAATGTGTTTTCTATTTTGAAAATGTGAACCACATTCATTTCCTTTTTCTCTTCTCTATTTTTTTCAATAAGAGAGATTGATTGAAAATATAAATAAACAAACCTAGGTCGGCACCAATATCTCCTTTATAGCTCTCTTGAATTAAACCGGAAGTAATTAAAATGAAAATGGTGCGTCAAGAACTTTAAACACTAAATAAGTGATGTAAATGATGTTATTTGGGTACAAAAATGATTTTCCTTTCAAGGAAAATTCATATTGTTTAATTTGATACGAGCTTTAATTTGATATATTATAATATTCGTTTTGATACCCGAGTCAAAAGTTATCTCCGTTGAAAGTTGTAACTCATATTTACCAAATGTGTTTTCGATTTTGAAATTGTGAACCACATTAATTTTCTTTTTCTCTTCTCTATTTTTTTCAATAAGAGAGATTGATTGAAAATATAAAAAAACAAACCTAGATCGGCACCAATATCTCCTTTATAGGTCTATTTAATTAAACCGGACATAAGTAAAATGAAAATGGTGCGTCAAAAACTTTAAACAGTAAATAAGTGATGTAAACGATGTTATTTGGGTATAAAAATGATTTTCATTTGGAGAAAAATGCATATTTTTTAATTTGATACGAGCTTCCATTTAATAAATTATAATATTCGTTTCGATACCCGAGTAAAAAGATATCTCCGTCGAAAGTTATTACTCTAATTTACCAAATGTTTTTTTTGTTTTTGAAAATGTGAACAAAATCTCGGTTCTTTTTTTCTACTCAATATTTTTTCAATAAGAGATATTGATTGAAAATATAAATAAACAAACCTTGATCGGCACCAATATCTCCTTTATAGCTCTATTGAATTAAACCGGAAGTAAGTAAAATGAAAATGGTGCGTCAAAAACTTTGAACAGTAAATAAGTGATGTAAACGATGTTATTTGGGTACAAAAATGATTTTCCTTTCGAGGAAAATGCATATTGTTTAATTTGATATATTATAATATTCGTTTCGATACCCCAGTCAAAATTTATCTCCGTTGAAAATTGTAATTCATATTTACCAAATGTGTTTTCGATTTTGAAAATATGAACCACATTCATTTTCTTTTTCTCTTCTCTATTTTTTTCAATAAGAGAGATTCATTGAAAATATAAATAAACAAACCTAGGTCGGTACCAATATCTTTTATATAGCTCTATTGAATTAAACCTAAAGTAAGTAAAATGAAAATGCTGCGTCAAAAACTTTAAACACTAAATAAATGATGTAAACAATGTTATTTGGGTACAAAAATGACTTTTTTGTTGCGAGACCAATGCATAGTGTGTAATTTGATACGAGCTTCCATTTCATAAATTATAATATTCGTTTCGATACCCGAGTAAAAAGTTATCTCCGTTGAAAGTTGTTACTCTTATTTATAAAATGTTTTTTTGTTTTTGAAAATGTGAACAACATCTCCGTTCTTTTTTTCTACACAATATTTTTTCTATAAGAGAGATTGATTGAAAATATAAAAAAACAAACCTAGATCGGCACCAATATCTCCTTTATAGGTCTATTGAATTAAACCGGACGTAAGTAAAATGAAAATGGTGCGTGAAAAACTTTAAATAGTAAATAAGTGATGTAAACGATGTTATTTGGGTACAAAAATGATTTTCCTCTGGAGGAAAATGCATATTGTTTAATTTGTTACGAGCTTCCATTTAATAAATTATAATATTCGTCTCGATACCCGAGTAAAAAGTTATCTCCGTTTAAAGTGGTAACTCATATTTACCAAATGTGTTTTCTATTTTGAAAATGTGAACCACATTCATTTCCTTTTTCTCTTCTCTATTTTTTTCAATAAGAAAAATTGATTGAAAATATAAATAAACAAACCTAGGTCGGCACCAATATCTCCTTTATAGCTCTCTTGAATTAAACCGGAAGTAAGTAAAATGAAAATGGTGCGTCAAAAACTTTAAACACTAAATAAGTGATGTAAACGATGTTATTTGGGTACAAAAATGATTTTCCTTTCGAGGAAAATTCATATTGTTTAATTTGACACGAGCTTTAATTTGATATATTATAACATTCGTTTCGATACCCCAGTCAAAAGTTATCTCCGTTGAAAGTTGTAACTCATATTTACCAAATGTGTTTTCGATTTTGAAAATGTGAACCTAATTCATTTTCTTTTTCTCTTCTCTATTTTTTTCAATAAGAGAGATTGATTGAAAATATAAATAAACAAACCTAGGTCGGCACCAATATATCCTTTATAGCTCTATTGAATTAAACCTAAAGTAAGTAAAATGAAAATGCTACGTCAAAAACTTTAAACACTAAATAAATGATGTAAACAATGTTATTTGGGTACAAAAACGACTTTTTTGTTGCGAGACCAATGCATAGTGTGTAATTTGATACGAGCTTCCATTTCATAAATTATAATATTCGGTTCGATACCCGAGTAAAAAGTTATCTCCGTTGAAAGTTGTTACACTTATTTACCAAATGATTTTTTGTTTTTGAAAATGTGAACAACATCTCCGTTCTTTTTTTCTACACAATATTTTTTCAATAAGAGAGATTGATTGAAAATATAAAAAAACAAACCTAGATCGGCACCAATATCTCCTTTATAGGTCTATTGAATTAAACCGGACATAAGTAAAATGAAAATGGTGTGTCAAAAACTTTAAATAGTAAATAAGTGATGTAAACGATGTTATTTGGGTACAAAAATGATTTTCCTTTGGAGGAAAATGCATATTGTTTAATTTGTTACGAGCTTCCATTTAATAAATTATAATATTCGTTTCGATACCCGAGTAAAAAGTTATCTCCGTTTAAAGTTGTAACTCATATTTACCAAATGTGTTTTCTATTTTGAAAATGTGAACCACATTCATTTCCTTTTTCTCTTCTCTATTTTTTTCAATAAGAGAGATTGATTGAAAATATAAATAAACAAACCTAGGTCGGCACCAATATCTCCTTTATAGCTCTCTTGAATTAAACCGGAAGTAATTAAAATGAAAATGGTGCGTCAAAAACTTTAAACACTAAATAAGTGATGTAAACGATGTTATTTGGGTACAAAAATGATTTTCCTTTCAAGGAAAATTCATATTGTTTAATTTGATACGAGCTTTAATTTGATATATTATAATATTCGTTTCGATACCCGAGTCAAAAGTTATCTCCCTTGAAAGTTGTAACTCATATTTACCAAATGTGTTTTCGATTTTGAAATTGTGAACCACATTAATTTTCTTTTTCTCTTCTCTATTTTTTTCAATAAGAGAGATTGATTGAAAATATAAAAAAACAAACCTAGATCGGCACCAATATCTCCTTTATAGGTCTATTTAATTAAACCGGACATAAGTAAAATGAAAATGGTGCGTCAAAAACTTTAAACAGTAAATAAGTGATGTAAACGATGTTATTTGGGTATAAAAATGATTTTCATTTGGAGAAAAATGCATATTTTTTAATTTGATACGAGCTTCCATTTAATAAATTATAATATTCGTTTCGATACCCGAGTAAAAAGTTATCTCCGTCGAAAGTTATTACTCTAATTTACCAAATGTTTTTTTTGTTTTTGAAAATGTGAACAAAATCTCGGTTCTTTTTTTCTACTCAATATTTTTTCAATAAGAGATATTGATTGAAAATATAAATAAACAAACCTTGATCGAAACCAATATCTCCTTTATAGCTCTATTGAATTAAACCGGAAGTAAGTAAAATGAAAATGGTGCGTCAAAAACTTTGAACAGTAAATAAGTGATGTAAACGATGTTATTTGGGTACAAAAATGATTTTCCTTTCGAGGAAAATGCATATTGTTTAATTTGATACGAGATTTAATTTGATATATTATAATATTCGTTTCGATACCCCAGTCAAAAGTTATCTCCGTTGAAAATTGAAACTCATATTTACCAAATGTGTTTTCGATTTTGAAAATATGAACCACATTCATTTTCTTTTTCTCTTCTCTATTTTTTTCAATAAGAGAGATTCATTGAAAATATAAATAAACAAACCTAGGTCGGTACCAATATCTTTTATATAGCTCTATTGAATTAAACCTAAAGTAAGTAAAATGAAAATGCTGCGTCAAAAACTTTAAACACTAAATAAATGATGTAAACAATGTTATTTGGGTACAAAAAGGACTTTTTTGTTGCGAGACCAATGCATAGTGTGTAATTTGATACGAGCTTCCATTTCATAAATTATAATATTCGTTTCGATACCCGAGTAAAAAGTTATCTCCGTTGAAAGTTGTTACTCTTATTTACCAAATGTTTTTTTGTTTTTGAAAATGTGAACAACATCTCCGTTCTTTTTTTCTACACAATATTTTTTCTATAAGAGAGATTGATTGAAAATATAAAAAAACAAACCTAGATCGGCACCAATATCTCCTTTATAGGTCTATTGAATTAAACCGGACGTAAGTAAAATGAAAATGGTGCGTGAAAAACTTTAAATAGTAAATAAGTGATGTAAACGATGTTATTTGGGTACAAAAATGATTTTCCTCTGGAGGAAAATGCATATTGTTTAATTTGTTACGAGCTTCCATTTAATAAATTATAATATTCGTCTCGATACCCGAGTAAAAAGTTATCTCCGTTTAAAGTGGTAACTCATATTTACCAAATGTGTTTTCTATTTTGAAAATGTGAACCACATTCATTTCCTTTTTCTCTTCTCTATTTTTTTCAATAAGAAAAATTGATTGAAAATATAAATAAACAAACCTAGGTCGGCACCAATATCTCCTTTATAGCTCTCTTGAATTAAACCGGAAGTAAGTAAAATGAAAATGGTGCGTCAAAAACTTTAAACACTAAATAAGTGATGTAAACGATGTTATTTGGGTACAAAAATGATTTTCCTTTCGAGGAAAATTCATATTGTTTAATTTGACACGAGCTTTAATTTGATATATTATAACATTCGTTTCGATACCCCAGTCAAAAGTTATCTCCGTTGAAAGTTGTAACTCATATTTACCAAATGTGTTTTCGATTTTGAAAATGTGAACCTAATTCATTTTCTTTTTCTCTTCTCTATTTTTTTCAATAAGAGAGATTGATTGAAAATATAAATAAACAAACCTAGGTCGGCACCAATATATCCTTTATAGCTCTATTGAATTAAACCTAAAGTAAGTAAAATGAAAATGCTACGTCAAAAACTTTAAACACTAAATAAATGATGTAAACAATGTTATTTGGGTACAAAAACGACTTTTTTGTTGCGAGACCAATGCATAGTGTGTAATTTGATACGAGCTTCCATTTCATAAATTATAATATTCGGTTCGATACCCGAGTAAAAAGTTATCTCCGTTGAAAGTTGTTACTCTTATTTACCAAATGTTTTTTTGTTTTTGAAAATGTGAACAACATCTCCGTTCTTTTTTTCTACACAATATTTTTTCAATAAGAGAGATTGATTGAAAATATAAAAAAACAAACCTAGATCGGCACCAATATCTCCTTTATAGGTCTATTGAATTAAACCGGACATAAGTAAAATGAAAATGGTGTGTCAAAAACTTTAAATAGTAAATAAGTGATGTAAACGATGTTATTTGGGTACAAAAATGATTTTCCTCTGGAGGAAAATGCATATTGTTTAATTTGTTACGAGCTTCCATTTAATAAATTATAATATTCGTCTCGATACTCGAGTAAAAAGTTATCTCCGTTTAAAGTGGTAACTCATATTTACCAAATGTGTTTTCTATTTTGAAAATGTGAACCACATTCATTTCCTTTTTCTCTTCTCTATTTTTTTCAATAAGAAAAATTGATTGAAAATATAAATAAACAAACCTAGGTCGGCACCAATATCTCCTTTATAGCTCTCTTGAATTAAACCGGAAGTAAGTAAAATGAAAATGGTGCGTCAAAAACTTTAAACACTAAATAAGTGATGTAAACGATGTTATTTGGGTACAAAAATGATTTTCCTTTCGAGGAAAATGCATATTGTTTAATTTGATACGAGATTTAATTTGATATATTATAATATTCCTTTTGATACCCGAGTAAAAAGTTATCTCCGTCGAAATTTATTACTCTAATTTACCAAATGTTTTTTTGTTTTTGAAAATGTGAACAAAATCTCGGTTCTTTTTTTCTACTCAATATTTTTTCAATAAGAGAGATTGATTGAAAATATAAAAAACAAACCTTGATCGGCACCAATATCTCCTTTATAGCTCTATTGAATTAAACCGGAAGTAAGTAAAATGAAAATGGTGCGTCAAAAACTTTAAACAGTAAATAAGTGATGTAAACGATGTTATTTGGGTACAAAAATGATTTTCCTTTCGAGGAAAATGCATATTGTTTAATTTGATACGAGATTTAATTTGATATATTATAATATTCGTTTCGATACCCCAGTCAAAAGTTATCTCCGTTGAAAATTGTAACTCATATTTACCAAATGTGTTTTCGATTTTGAAAATATGAACCACATTCATTTTCTTTTTCTCTTCTCTATTTTTTTCAATAAGAGAGATTCATTGAAAATATAAATAAACAAACCTAGGTCGGCACCAATATCTTCTATATAGCTCTACTGAATTAAACCTGAAGTAAGTAAAATGCAAATGCTGCGTCAAAAACTTTAAACACTAAGTAAATGATGTAAACAATGTAATTTGGGTACAAAAATGACCTTTTTTTGCCAGACCAATGCATATTGTGTAATTTGATACGAGCTTTCATTTCATAAATTATAATATTCGTTTCGATAGCCGAGTAAAAAGTTATCTCCGTTGAAAGTTGTTACTCTTTTTTAGCAATGTTTTTTTGTTTTTGAAAATGTGAACAAAATCTCATTTCTTTTTTTCTACTCAATATTTTTTCAATTAGAGAGATTGATTGAAAATATAAAAAAAAACCTTGATCGGCACCAATATCTCCTTTATAGCTCTATTGAATTAAACCGGAATTAAGTAAAATGAAAATGGTGCGTCAAAAACTCTAAATAGTAAATAAGTGATGTAAACGATGTTATTTGGGTACAAAAATGATTTTCCTTTCGAGGAGAATGCATATTATTTAATTTGATAGGAGCTTTAATTTGATATATTATAATATTCGTTTCGATACCCCTGTCAAAAGTTATCTCCGTTGAAAGTTGTAACTCATATTTACCAAATGTGTTTTTGATTTTGCAAATTTGAACAACATTCCCCGTTTTTATCTCTTCTCTATTTTTTTTGAATAATATAGATTGATTGAAAATATAAATAAAGAAAACCATACGTCGGCACCAATATCTCCTTTATATCTCTCTTGAATTAAACCGAAAGTAAGTAAAATGAATATGGTGCTCAAAATCTTTAAACACTAAATAAGTGATGTAAATGATGTAATTTGGGTACAAAAACAATTTTTTTCTTGTGAGACCAATGCATATTGTGTAATTTGATACGAGCTTCCATTTCATAAATTATAATATTCGTTTCGATACCCGAATAAAAAGTTATCTCCGTTGAAAGTTGTTACTCTTATTTACCAAATGTTTTTTTGTTTTTGAAAATGTGAACAACATCTCCGTTCTTTTTTTCTACACAACATTTGTTCAATAAGAGAGATTGATTGAAAATATAAAAAAACAAACCTAGATCGGCACCAATATCTCCTTTATAGGTCTATTGAATTAAACCGGAACTAAGTAAAATGAAAATGGTTCGTCAAAATCTTTAAACACTAAATAAGTGATGTAAACGATGTTATTTGGGTACAAAATTGATTTTCCTATCAAGTAAAATGCATATTGTTTAATTTGATACGAGCTTTAATTTGATAAATTATAATAATCGTTTCGATACCTCAGTCAAAATTTATCTCCGTTGAAATTTGTAACTAATATTTACCAAATGTGTTTTCGATTTTGAAAATGTGAACCACATTAATTTTCTTTTTCTCTTCTCTATTTTTTTCAATAAGAGAGATTGATTGAAAATATAAAAAAACAAACCTAGATCGGCACCAATATCTCTTTTATAGGTCTATTTAATTAAACCGAACATAAGTAAAATGAAAATAGTGCGTCAAAAACTTTAAACAGTAAATAAGTGATGTAAACGATGTTATTTGGGTATAAAAATGATTTTCCTTTCGAGGAAAATGCATATTTTTTAATTTGATAAGAGCTTCCATTTAATAAATTATAATATTCCTTTCGATACCCGAGTAAAAATTTATCTCCGTCGAAATTTATTACTCTAATTTACCAAATGTTTTTTTTATTTTGAAAATGTGAACCACATTCATTTTCTTTTTCACTTCTCTATTTTTTTCAATAAGAGAGATTGATTAAAAATATAAATAAAAAAACCTAGGTCGGCATCAATATCTCCTTTATAGCTCTATTGAATTAAACCTAAAGTAAGTAAAATGAAAATGCTGCGTCAAAAACTTTAAACACTAATTAAATGATGTAAACAATGTTATTTGGGAACAAAATCGACTTTTTTCTTGCGAGACCAATGCATATTGTGTAATTTGATACGAGCTTCCTCTTCATAAATTATAATATTCGTTTCGATACCCAAGTAAAAATTTATCTCCGTTGAAAGTTGTTACTCTTTTTTACCAAATGTTTTTTGTTTTTGAAAATTTGAACAACATCTCCGTTCCTTTTTTCTACACAATATTTTTTCAATAAGAGAGATTGATTGAAAATATAAATAAACAAACCTAGGTCGGCATCAATATCTCCTTTATAGATCTATTGAATTAAACCTAAAGTAAGTAAAATGAAAATGGTGCGTCAAAATCTTTAAACACTAATTAAGTGATGTAAACGATGTTATTTGGGTACAAAAACGATTTTTTTCTTGCGAGACCAATGCATATTGTCTAATTTGATACGAGCTTCAATTTATTAAATTATAATATTCGTTTCGATACCCGAGTAAAAGTTATCTCCGGTGAAAGTTGTTACTCTTATTTACCAAATGTTTTTTTGTTTTTTAAAATGTGAACAACATCTCCGTTCTTTTTTTCTACCCAATATTTTTTAAATAAGAGAGATTGATTGAAAATATAAAAAATAAACCTAAATCGGGACCAATATCTCCTTTATAGGTCTATTGAATTAAACCCGACGTAAGTAAAATGAAAATGGTGCGTCAAAAACATTAAATAGTAAATAATTGATGTAAACGATGTTATTTGGGTACAAAAATGATTATTCTTTCGAGGAAAATGCATATTGTTTAATTTGATACGAGCATTAATTTGATATATTATAATATTCGTTTCGATACCCCAGTCAAAAGTCATCTCCGTTGAAAGTTGTAACTCATATTTACCAAATGTGTTTTTGATTTTGAAAATGCGAATAACATTCATTTTCTTTTTTATCTTCTCTATTTTTTTCAATAAGAGAGATTCATTGAAAATATAAATAAACAAACCTAGGTCGGCACCAATATCTCCTTTATAGCTCTATTGAATTAAACCTGAAGTAAGTAAAATGAAAATGCTGCGTAAAAAACTTTAAACACTAAATAAATGATGTAAACGATATTATTTGGGTACAAAAACGATTTTTTTCTTGCGAGACCAATGCATATTGTGTAATTTGATACGAGCTTCCATTTCATAAATTATAATATTCGTTTCGATACCCGAGTAAAAAGTTATCTCCGTTGAAAGGTGTTACTCTTATTTACCAAATGTTTTTTTTGTTTTTGAAAATGTGAACAACATCTCCGTTCTTTTTTTCTACACAATATTTTTTCAATAAGAGAGATTGATTGAAAATATAAAAAAACAAACCTAGATCGGCACCAATATCTCCTTTATAGGTCTATTGAATTAAACCGGACATAAGTAAAATGAAAATGGTGTGTCAAAAACTCTAAATAGTAAATAAGTGATGTAAACGATGTTATTTGGGTACAAAAATGATTTTCCTTTCGAGGAGAATGCATATTGTTTAATTTGATACGAGCTTTAATTTGATATATTATAATATTCGTTTCGATACCCCAGTCAAAATTTATCTCCGTCGAAAGTTGTAACTCATATTTACCAAATGTGTTTTTGATTTTGCAACTTTGAACAACATTCCCCTTTTTTTTCTCTTCTCTATTTTTTTTGAATAATATAGATTGATTGAAAATATAAATAAAGAAAACCATACGTCGGTACCAATATCTCCTTTATATCTCTCTTGAATTAAACCGGAAGTAAGTAAAATGAATATGGTGCTCAAAATCTTTAAACACTAAATAAGTGATGTAAACGATGTTATTTGGGTACAAAAATGATTTTCCTTTCGAGGAAAATGCATATTGTTTAATTTGATATGAGATTTAATTTGATATATTATAATATTCGTTTCGATACCCCAGTCAAAAGTTATCTCCATTGAAAATTGTAACTCATATTTACCAAATGTGTTTTCGATTTTGAAAATATGAACCACATTCATTTTCTTTTTCTCTTCTCTATTTTTTTCAATAAGAGAGATTCATTGAAAATATAAATAAACAAACCTAGGTCGACACCAATATCTTCTATATAGCTCTATTGAATTAAACCTGAAGTAAGTAAAATGAAAATGCTGCGTCAAAAACTTTAAACACTAAGTAAATGATGTAAACAATGTAATTTGGGTACAAAAATGACCTTTTTGCCAGACCAATGCATATTGTGTAATTTGATACGAGCTTTCATTTCATAAATTATAATATTCGTTTCGATAGCCGAGTAAAAAGTTATCTCCGTTGAAAGTTGTTACTCTTTTTTACCAATGTTTTTTTGTTTTTGAAAATGTGAACAAAATCTCCTTTCTTTTTTTCTACTCAATATTTTTTCAATTAGAGAGATTGATTGAAAATATAAAAAAACAAACCTTGATCGGCACCAATATCTCCTTTATAGCTCTATTGAATTAAACCGGAAGTAAGTAAAATGAAAATGGTGCGTCAAAAACTCTAAATAGTAAATAAGTGATGTAAACGATGTTATTTGGGTACAAAAATGATTTTCCTTTCGAGGAGAATGCATATTGTTTAATTTGATACGAGCTTTAATTTGATATATTATAATATTCGTTTCAATACCCCAGTCAAAATTTATCTCCGTCGAAAGTTGTAACTCATATTTACCAAATGTGTTTTTGATTTTGCAACTTTGAACAACATTCCCCTTTTTTTTCTCTTCTCTATTTTTTTTGAATAATATAGATTGATTGAAAATATAAATAAAGAAAACCATACGTCGGTACCAATATCTCCTTTATATCTCTCTTGAATTAAACCGGAAGTAAGTAAAATGAATATGGTGCTCAAAATCTTTAAACACTAAATAAGTGATGTAAACGATGTTATTTGGGTACAAAAACAATTTTTTTCTTGCGAGACCAATGCATATTGTGTAATTTGATACGAGCTTCCATTTCATAAATTATAATATTCGTTTCGATACCCGAATAAAAAGTTATCTCCGTTGAAAGTTGTTACTCTTATTTACCAAATGTTTTTTTGTTTTTGAAAATGTGAACAACATCTCCGTTCTTTTTTTCTACACAATATTTGTTCAATAAGGGAGATTGATTGAAAATATAAAAAAAGAAACCTAGATCGGCACTAATATCTTCTATATAGCTCTATTGAATTAAACCTGAAGTAAGTAAAATGAAAATGCTGCGTCAAAAACTTTAAACACTAAGTAAATGATGTAAACAATGTAATTTGGGTACAAAAATGACCTTTTTTTGCCAGACCAATGCATATTGTGTAATTTGATACGAGCTTTCATTTCATAAATTATAATATTCGTTTCGATAGCCGAGTAAAAAGTTATCTCCCTTGAAAGTTGTTACTCTTTTTTAGCAATGTTTTTTTGTTTTTGAAAATGTGAACAAAATCTCCTTTCTTTTTTTCTACTCAATATTTTTTCAATTAGAGAGATTGATTGAAAATATAAAAAAACAAACCTTGATCGGCACCAATATCTCCTTTATAGCTCTATTGAATTAAACCGGAAGTAAGTAAAATGAAAATGGTGCGTCAAAAACTCTAAATAGTAAATAAGTGATGTAAACGATGTTATTTGGGTACAAAAATGATTTTCCTTTCGAAGAGAATGCATATTGTTTAATTTGATACGAGCTTTAATTTGATATATTATAATATTCGTTTCAATACCCCAGTCAAAATTTATCTCCGTCGAAAGTTGTAACTCATATTTACCAAATGTGTTTTTGATTTTGCAACTTTGAACAACATTCCCCTTTTTTTTCTCTTCTCTATTTTTTTTGAATAATATAGATTGATTGAAAATATAAATAAAGAAAACCATACGTCGGCACCAATATCTCCTTTATATCTCTCTTGAATTAAACCGGAAGTAAGTAAAATGAATATGGTGCTCAAAATCTTTAAACACTAAATAAGTGATGTAAACGATGTTATTTGGGTACAAAAACAATTTTTTTCTTGCGAGACCAATGCATATTGTGAAATTTGATACGAGCTTCCATTTCATAAATTATAATATTCGTTTCGATACCCGAGTAAAAAGTTATCTCCGTTGAAAGGTGTTACTCTTATTTACCAAATGTTTTTTTTGTTTTTGAAAATGTGAACAACATCTCCGTTCTTTTTTTCTACACAATATTTTTTCAATAAGAGAGATTGATTGAAAATATAAAAAAACAAACCTAGATCGGCACCAATATCTCTTTTATAGGTCTATTTAATTAAACCGAACATAAGTAAAATGAAAATAGTGCGTCAAAAACTTTAAACAGTAAATAAGTGATGTAAACGATGTTATTTGGGTATAAAAATGATTTTCCTTTCGAGGAAAATGCATATTTTTTAATTTGATAAGAGCTTCCATTTAATAAATTATAATATTCCTTTCGATACCCGAGTAAAAAGTTATCTCCGTCGAAATTTATTACTCTAATTTACCAAATGTTTTTTTTATTTTGAAAATGTGAACCACATTCATTTTCTTTTTCACTTCTCTATTTTTTTCAATAAGAGAGATTGATTAAAAATATAAATAAAAAAACCTAGGTCGGCATCAATATCTCCTTTATAGCTCTATTGAATTAAACCTAAAGTAAGTAAAATGAAAATGCTGCGTCAAAAACTTTAAACACTAATTAAATGATGTAAACAATGTTATTTGGGAACAAAATCGACTTTTTTCTTGCGAGACCAATGCATATTGTGTAATTTGATACGAGCTTCCTCTTCATAAATTATAATATTCGTTTCGATACCCAAGTAAAAATTTATCTCCGTTGAAAGTTGTTACTCTTTTTTACCAAATGTTTTTTGTTTTTGAAAATTTGAACAACATCTCCGTTCCTTTTTTCTACACAATATTTTTTCAATAAGAGAGATTGATTGAAAATATAAATAAACAAACCTAGGTCGGCATCAATATCTCCTTTATAGATCTATTGAATTAAACCTAAAGTAAGTAAAATGAAAATGGTGCGTCAAAATCTTTAAACACTAATTAAGTGATGTAAACGATGTTATTTGGGTACAAAAACGATTTTTTTCTTGCGAGACCAATGCATATTGTCTAATTTGATACGAGCTTCAATTTATTAAATTATAATATTCGTTTCGATACCCGAGTAAAAGTTATCTCCGGTGAAAGTTGTTACTCTTATTTACCAAATGTTTTTTTGTTTTTTAAAATGTGAACAACATCTCCGTTCTTTTTTTCTACCCAATATTTTTTAAATAAGAGAGATTGATTGAAAATATAAAAAATAAACCTAAATCGGGACCAATATCTCCTTTATAGGTCTATTGAATTAAACCCGACGTAAGTAAAATGAAAATGGTGCGTCAAAAACATTAAATAGTAAATAATTGATGTAAACGATGTTATTTGGGTACAAAAATGATTATTCTTTCGAGGAAAATGCATATTGTTTAATTTGATACGAGCATTAATTTGATATATTATAATATTCGTTTCGATACCCCAGTCAAAAGTCATCTCCGTTGAAAGTTGTAACTCATATTTACCAAATGTGTTTTTGATTTTGAAAATGCGAATAACATTCATTTTCTTTTTTATCTTCTCTATTTTTTTCAATAAGAGAGATTCATTGAAAATATAAATAAACAAACCTAGGTCGGCACCAATATCTCCTTTATAGCTCTATTGAATTAAACCTGAAGTAAGTAAAATGAAAATGCTGCGTAAAAAACTTTAAACACTAAATAAATGATGTAAACGATATTATTTGGGTACAAAAACGATTTTTTTCTTGCGAGACCAATGCATATTGTGTAATTTGATACGAGCTTCCATTTCATAAATTATAATATTCGTTTCGATACCCGAGTAAAAAGTTATCTCCGTTGAAAGGTGTTACTCTTATTTACCAAATGTTTTTTTTGTTTTTGAAAATGTGAACAACATCTCCGTTCTTTTTTTCTACACAATATTTTTTCAATAAGAGAGATTGATTGAAAATATAAAAAAACAAACCTAGATCGGCACCAATATCTCCTTTATAGGTCTATTGAATTAAACCGGACATAAGTAAAATGAAAATGGTGTGTCAAAAACTCTAAATAGTAAATAAGTGATGTAAACGATGTTATTTGGGTACAAAAATGATTTTCCTTTCGAGGAGAATGCATATTGTTTAATTTGATACGAGCTTTAATTTGATATATTATAATATTCGTTTCGATACCCCAGTCAAAATTTATCTCCGTCGAAAGTTGTAACTCATATTTACCAAATGTGTTTTTGATTTTGCAACTTTGAACAACATTCCCCTTTTTTTTCTCTTCTCTATTTTTTTTGAATAATATAGATTGATTGAAAATATAAATAAAGAAAACCATACGTCGGTACCAATATCTCCTTTATATCTCTCTTGAATTAAACCGGAAGTAAGTAAAATGAATATGGTGCTCAAAATCTTTAAACACTAAATAAGTGATGTAAACGATGTTATTTGGGTACAAAAATGATTTTCCTTTCGAGGAAAATGCATATTGTTTAATTTGATATGAGATTTAATTTGATATATTATAATATTCGTTTCGATACCCCAGTCAAAAGTTATCTCCATTGAAAATTGTAACTCATATTTACCAAATGTGTTTTCGATTTTGAAAATATGAACCACATTCATTTTC
The DNA here is from genome assembly GCA_037013495.1 of Hippophae tibetana. Lineage (NCBI taxonomy): Eukaryota > Viridiplantae > Streptophyta > Magnoliopsida > Rosales > Elaeagnaceae > Hippophae > Hippophae tibetana. The sequence continues at coordinate 5,459,203 of CM072808.1, read as the reverse complement.
TTTTTCTCTTCTCTATTTTTTTCAATAAGAGAGATTCATTGAAAATATAAATAAACAAACCTAGGTCGACACCAATATCTTCTATATAGCTCTATTGAATTAAACCTGAAGTAAGTAAAATGAAAATGCTGCGTCAAAAACTTTAAACACTAAGTAAATGATGTAAACAATGTAATTTGGGTACAAAAATGACCTTTTTGCCAGACCAATGCATATTGTGTAATTTGATACGAGCTTTCATTTCATAAATTATAATATTCGTTTCGATAGCCGAGTAAAAAGTTATCTCCGTTGAAAGTTGTTACTCTTTTTTACCAATGTTTTTTTGTTTTTGAAAATGTGAACAAAATCTCCTTTCTTTTTTTCTACTCAATATTTTTTCAATTAGAGAGATTGATTGAAAATATAAAAAAACAAACCTTGATCGGCACCAATATCTCCTTTATAGCTCTATTGAATTAAACCGGAAGTAAGTAAAATGAAAATGGTGCGTCAAAAACTCTAAATAGTAAATAAGTGATGTAAACGATGTTATTTGGGTACAAAAATGATTTTCCTTTCGAGGAGAATGCATATTGTTTAATTTGATACGAGCTTTAATTTGATATATTATAATATTCGTTTCAATACCCCAGTCAAAATTTATCTCCGTCGAAAGTTGTAACTCATATTTACCAAATGTGTTTTTGATTTTGCAACTTTGAACAACATTCCCCTTTTTTTTCTCTTCTCTATTTTTTTTGAATAATATAGATTGATTGAAAATATAAATAAAGAAAACCATACGTCGGTACCAATATCTCCTTTATATCTCTCTTGAATTAAACCGGAAGTAAGTAAAATGAATATGGTGCTCAAAATCTTTAAACACTAAATAAGTGATGTAAACGATGTTATTTGGGTACAAAAACAATTTTTTTCTTGCGAGACCAATGCATATTGTGTAATTTGATACGAGCTTCCATTTCATAAATTATAATATTCGTTTCGATACCCGAATAAAAAGTTATCTCCGTTGAAAGTTGTTACTCTTATTTACCAAATGTTTTTTTGTTTTTGAAAATGTGAACAACATCTCCGTTCTTTTTTTCTACACAATATTTGTTCAATAAGGGAGATTGATTGAAAATATAAAAAAAGAAACCTAGATCGGCACTAATATCTTCTATATAGCTCTATTGAATTAAACCTGAAGTAAGTAAAATGAAAATGCTGCGTCAAAAACTTTAAACACTAAGTAAATGATGTAAACAATGTAATTTGGGTACAAAAATGACCTTTTTTTGCCAGACCAATGCATATTGTGTAATTTGATACGAGCTTTCATTTCATAAATTATAATATTCGTTTCGATAGCCGAGTAAAAAGTTATCTCCCTTGAAAGTTGTTACTCTTTTTTAGCAATGTTTTTTTGTTTTTGAAAATGTGAACAAAATCTCCTTTCTTTTTTTCTACTCAATATTTTTTCAATTAGAGAGATTGATTGAAAATATAAAAAAACAAACCTTGATCGGCACCAATATCTCCTTTATAGCTCTATTGAATTAAACCGGAAGTAAGTAAAATGAAAATGGTGCGTCAAAAACTCTAAATAGTAAATAAGTGATGTAAACGATGTTATTTGGGTACAAAAATGATTTTCCTTTCGAAGAGAATGCATATTGTTTAATTTGATACGAGCTTTAATTTGATATATTATAATATTCGTTTCAATACCCCAGTCAAAATTTATCTCCGTCGAAAGTTGTAACTCATATTTACCAAATGTGTTTTTGATTTTGCAACTTTGAACAACATTCCCCTTTTTTTTCTCTTCTCTATTTTTTTTGAATAATATAGATTGATTGAAAATATAAATAAAGAAAACCATACGTCGGCACCAATATCTCCTTTATATCTCTCTTGAATTAAACCGGAAGTAAGTAAAATGAATATGGTGCTCAAAATCTTTAAACACTAAATAAGTGATGTAAACGATGTTATTTGGGTACAAAAACAATTTTTTTCTTGCGAGACCAATGCATATTGTGAAATTTGATACGAGCTTCCATTTCATAAATTATAATATTCGTTTCGATACCCGAATAAAAAGTTATCTCCGTTGAAAGTTGTTACTCTTATTTACCAAATGTTTTTTATTCTTGAAAATTTGAACAACATCTCCGTTCCTTTTTTCTACACAATATTTTTTCAATAAGAGATTGATTGAAAATATAAATAAACAAACCTAGGTCGGCATCAATATCTCCTTTATAGATCTATTGAATTAAACCTAAAGTAAGTAAAATGAAAATGTTGCGTCAAAATCTTTAAACACTAATTAAGTAATGTAAACGATGTTATTTGGGTACAAAAAAGATTTTTTTCTTGCGAGACCAATGCATATTGTCTAATTTGATACGAGCTTCAATTTATTAAATTATAATATTCGTTTCGATACCCGAGTAAAAAGTTATCTCCGTTGAAAGTTGTTACTCTTTTTTACCAATGTTTTTTTGTTTTTGAAAATGTGACCAAAATCTCCTTTCTTTTTTTCTACTCAATATTTTTTCAATTAGAGAGATTGATTGAAAATATAAAAAAACAAACCTAGATCGGCACCAATATCTCCTTTATAGCTCTATTGAATTAAACCGGAAGTAAGTAAAATGAAAATGGTGCGTCAAAAACTTTAAACAGTAAATAAGTGATGTAAACGATGTTATTTGGGTACAAAAATGATTTTCCTTTCGAGGAAAATGCATATTGTTTAATTTGATACGAGCATTAATTTGATATATTATAATATTCGTTTCGATACCCCAGTCAAAAGTTATCTCCTTGAAAATTGTAACTCATATTTACCAAATGTGTTTTCGATTTTGAAAATGTGAATAACATTCATTTTCTTTTTCTCTTCTCTATTTTTTTCAATAAGAGAGATTCATTGAAAATATAAATAAACAAACCTAGGTCGGCACCAATATCTTCTATATAGCTCTATTGAATAAAACCTGAAATAAGTAAAATGAAAATGCTGCGTCAAAAACTTTAAACACTAAGTAAATGATGTAAACAATGTAATTTGGGTACAAAAATGACCTTTTTTTGCCAGACCAATGCATATTGTGTAATTTGATACGAGCTTTCATTTCATAAATTATAATATTCGTTTCGATAGCCGAGTAAAAAGTTATCTCCGTTGAAAGTTGTTACTCTTTTTTTACCAATGTTTTTTTGTTTTTGAAAATGTGAACAAAATCTCCTTTCTTTTTTTCTACCCAATATTTTTTCAATTAGAGAGATTGATTGAAAATATAAAAAACAAACCTTGATCGGCACCAATATCTCCTTTATAGCTCTATTGAATTAAACCAGAAGTGAGTAAAATAAAAATGGTGCGTCCAAAGCTTTAAACAGTAAATAAGTGATGTCAACGATGTTATTTGGGTACAAAAATGATTTTCCTATCGAGGAAAATGCATATTGTTTAATTTGATACGAGCTTTAATTTGATATATTATAATATTCGTTTCGATACCCCAGTCAAAAGTTATCTCCTTTGAAAGTTGTAACTCATATTTACCAAATGTGTTTTCGATTTTGAAACTGTGAACCACATTCATTTTCTTTTTCTCTTCTCTATTTTTTTCAATAAGAGAGATTCATTGAAAATATAAATAAACAAACCTAGGTCGGCACCAATATCTCCTTTACAGTTCTATTGAATTAAACGAAAGTAAGTAAAATGCAAATGGTGCGTTAAAATCTTTAAACACTAAATAAGTGATGTAAACGATGTTATTTGGGTACAAAAACGATTTTTTTCTTGCGAGACCAATACATATTGTGTAATTTGATACGAGCTTCCATTTCATAAATTATAATATTCGTTTCGATACCCGAGTAAAAAGTTATCTCCGTTGAAAGTTGTCACTCTTTTTTACCAAATGTTTTTTCTTATTGAAAATGTGAACAAAATCTCCGTTTTTTTTTCTACTCAATATTTTTTCAATAAGAGAGATTGATTGAAAATATAAATAAACAAACCTTGATCGGCACCAATATCTCCTTTATAGCTCTATTGAATTAAACCGGAAGTAAGTAAAATGAAAATGGTGAGTCAAAAACTTTAAACAGTAAATAAGTGATGTAAACGATGTTATTTGGGTACAAAAATGATTTTCCTATCGAGGAAAATGCATATTGTTTAATATGATACGAGCTTTAATTTGATATATTATAATAATAGTTTCGATAACTCAGTCAAAATTTATCTCCGTTGAAAGTTGTAACTCACATTTACCAAATGTGTTTTTGATTTTGAAAATGTGAATAACATTCATTTTCTTTTTTATCTTCTCTATTTTTTTCAATAAGAGAGATTCATTGAAAATATAAATAAACAAACCTAGGTGGGCACCAATATCTCCTTTATAGCTCTATTGAATTAAACCTGAAGTAAGTAAAATGAAAATGCTGCGTAAAAAACTTTAAACACTAAATAAATGATGTAAACGATATTATTTGGGTGCAAAAACGATTTTTTTCTTGCGAGACCAATGCATATTGTGTAATGTGATACGAGCTTCCATTTCATAAATTATAATATTCGTTTCGATACCCGAGTAAAAAGTTATCTCCGTTGAAAGTTGTTACTCTTTTTTACCAAATGTTTTTTTTTTTGTTTTTGAAAATGTGAACAACATCTCCGTTCTTTTTTTCTACACAATATTTTTTCAATAAGAGAGATTGATTGAAAATATAAAAAAAAACCTAGATCGGCACCAATATCTCCTTTATAGGTCTATTGAATTAAACCGGACATAAGTAAAATGAATATGGTGTGTCAAAAACTTTAAATAGTAAATAAGTGATGTAAACGATATTATTTGGGTACAAAAATGATTTTCCTTTGGAGGAAAATGCATATTGTTTAATTTGTTACGAGCTTCCATTTAATAAATTAAAATATTCGTTTCGATACCCGAGTAAAAAGTTATCTCCGTTTAAAGTTGTAACTCATATTTACCAAATGTGTTTTCTATTTTGAAAATGTGAACCACATTCATTTCCTTTTTCTCTTCTCTATTTTTTTCAATAAGACAGATTGATTGAAAATATAAATAAACAAACCTAGGTCGGCACCAATATCTCCTTTATAGCTCTCTTGAATTAAACCGGAAGTAATAAAAATGAAAATGGTGCGTCAAAAACTTTAAACACTAAATAAGTGATGTAAACGATGTTATTTGGGTACAAAAATGATTTTCCTTTCAAGGAAAATTCATATTGTTTAATTTGATACGAGCTTTAATTTGATATATTATAATATTCGTTTCGATACCCCAGTCAAAAGTTATCTCCGTTGAAAGTTGTAACTCATATTTACCAAATGTGTTTTCGATTTTGAAAATGTGAACCACATTAATTTTCTTTTTCTCTTCTCTATTTTTTTCAATAAGAGAGATTGATTGAAAATATAAAAAAACAAACCTAGATCGGCACCAATATCTCCTTTATAGGTCTATTTAATTAAACCGGACATAAGTAAAATGAAAATGGTGCGTCAAAAACTTTAAACACTAAATAAGTGATGTAAACGATGTTATTTGGGTATAAAAATGATTTTCATTTGGAGGAAAATGCATATTTTTTAATTTGATACGAGCTTCCATTTAATAAATTATAATATTCGTTTCGATATCCGAGTAAAAAGTTATCTGCGTCGAAAGTTATTACTCTAATTTACCAAATGTTTTTTTGTTTTTGAAAATGTGAACAAAATCTCGGTTCTTTTTTTCTACTCAATATTTTTTCAATAAGAGAGATTGATTGAAAATATAAAAAACAAACCTTGATCGGCACCAATATCTCCTTTATAGCTCTATTAAATTAAACCGGAAATAAGTAAAATGAAAATAGTGCGTCAAAAACTTTAAACAGTAAATAAGTGAAGTAAACGATGTTATTTGGGTACAAAAATGATTTTCCTTTCGAGAAAAATGCATATTGTTTAATTTGATATGAGATATAATTTGATATATTATAATATTCTTTTCGATACCCCAGTCAAAAGTTATCTCCATTGAAAATTGTAACTCATATTTACCAAATGTGTTTTCGATTTTGAAAATATGAACCACATTCATTTTCTTTTTCTCTTCTCTATTTTTTTCAATAAGAGAGATTCATTGAAAATATAAATAAACAAACCTAGGTCGGCACCAATATCTTCTATATAGCTCTATTGAATTAAACCTGAAGTAAAATGAAAATGCTGCGTCAAAAACTTTAAACACTAAGTAAATGATGTAAACAATGTAATTTGGGTACAAAAATGACCTTTTTTTGCCAGACCAATGCATATTGTGTAATTTGATACGAGATTTCATTTCATAAATTATAATATTCCTTTCGATAGCCGAGTAAAAAGTTATCTCCGTTGAAAGTTGTTACTCTTTTTTACCAATGTTTTTTTGTTTTTGAAAATGTGAACAAAATCTCCTTTCCTTTTTTCTACTCAATATTTTTTCAATTAGAGAGATTGATTGAAAATATAAAAAAACAAACCTTGATCGGCACCAATATCTCCTTTATAGCTCTATTGAATTAAACCGGAAGCAAGTAAAATGAAAATGGTGCGTCAAAAACTCTAAATAGTAAATAAGTGATGTAAACGATGTTATTTGGGTACAAAAATGATTTTCCTTTCGAGGAGAATGCATATTGTTTAATTTGATACGAGCTTTAATTTGATATATTATAATATTCGTTTCGATACCCCAGTCAAAAGTTATCTCCGTTGAAAGTTGTAACTCATATTTACCAAATGTGTTTTTGATTTTGCAAATTTGAACAACATTCCCCTTTTTTTTCTCTTCTCTATTTTTTTTGAATAATATAGATTGATTGAAAATATTAATAAAGAAAACCATACGTCGGCACCAATATCTCCTTTATATCTCTCTTGAATTAAACCGGAAGTAAGTAAAATGAATATGGTGCTCAAAATCTTTAAACACTAAATAAGTGATGTAAACGATGTTATTTGGGTACAAAAACAATTTTTTTCTTGCGAGACCAATGCATATTGTGTAATTTGATACGAGCTTCCATTTCATAAATTATAATATTCGTTTCGATACCCGAATAAAAAGTTATCTCCTTTGAAAGTTGTTACTCTTATTTACCAAATGTTTTTTTGTTTTTGAAAATGTGAACAACATCTCCGTTCTTTTTTTCTACACAATATTTGTTCAATAAGAGAGATTGATTGAAAATATAAAAAAAGAAACCTAGATCGGCACCAATATCTTCTATATAGCTCTATTGAATTAAACCGGAAGTAAGTAAAATGAAAATGGTGCGTCAAAAACTTTAAACAGTAAATAAGTGATGTAAACGATGTTATTTGGGTACAAAAATGATTTTCCTTTCGAGGAAAATGCATATTGTTTAATTTGATATGAGATTTAATTTGATATATTATAATATTCGTTTCGATACCCCAGTCAAAAGTTATCACCATTGAAAATTGTAATTCATATTTACCAAATGTGTTTTCGATTTTGAAAATATGAACCACATTCATTTTCTTTTTCTCTTCTCTATTTTTTTCAATAAGAGAGATTCATTGAAAATATAAATAAACAAACCTAGGTCGGCACCAATATCTTCTATATAGCTCTATTGAATTAAACCTGAAGTAAGTAAAATGAAAATGCTGCGTCAAAAACTTTAAACACTAAGTAAATGATGTAAACAATGTAATTTGGGTACAAAAATGACCTTTTTTTGCCAGACCAATGCATATTGTGTAATTTGATACGAGCTTCCATTTAATAAATTATAATATTCGTTTCGATACCCGAGTAAAAAGTTATCTCCGTCGAAAGTTATTACTCTAATTTACCAAATGTTTTTTTGTTTTTGAAAATGTGAACAAAATCTCGATTCTTTTTTTCTACTCAATATTTTTTCAATAAGAGAGATTGATTGAAAATATAAAAAACAAACCTTGATCGGCACCAATATCTCCTTTATAGCTCTATTGAATTAAACCAGAAGTGAGTAAAATGAAAATGGTGCGTCCAAATCTTTAAACAGTAAATAAGTGATGTAAACGATGTTATTTGGGTACAAAAATGATTTTCCTATCGAGGAAAATGCATATTGTTTAATTTGATACGAGCTTTAATTTGATATATTATAATATTCGTTTCGATACCCCAGTCAAAAGTTATCTCATTTGAAAGTTGTAACTCATATTTACCAAATGTGTTTTCGTTTTTGAAACTGTGAACCACATTAATTTTCTTTTTCTCTTCTCTATTTTTTTCAATAAGAGAGATTGATTGAAAATATAAAAAAACAAACCTAGGTCGGCACCAATATCTCCTTTATAGGTCTATTTAATTAAACCGGACATAAGTAAAATGAAAATGGTGCGTTAAAAACGTTAAACAGTAAATAAGTGATGTAAACGATGTTATTTGGGTATAAAAATGATTTTCCTTTGGAGGAAAATGCATATTTTTTAATTTGATACGAGCTTCCATTTAATAAATTATAATATTCGTTTCGATACCCGAGTAAAAAGTTATCTCCGTCGAAAGTTATTACTCTAATTTACCAAATGTTTTTTTGTTTTTGAAAATGTGAACAAAATCTCGGTTCTTCTTTTCTACTCAATATTTTTTCAATAAGAGAGATTGATTGAAAATATAAAAAACAAACCTTGATCGGCACCAATATCTCCTTTATAGCTATATTGAATTAAACCGGAAGTAAGTAAAATGAAAATGGTGCGTCAAAAACTTTAAACAGTAAATAAGTGATGTAAACGATGTTATTTGGGTACAAAAATGATTTTCCTTTCGAGGAAAATGCATATTGTTTAATTTGATATGAGATTTAATTTGATATATTATAATATTCGTTTCGATACCCCAGTCAAAAGTTATCTCCATTGAAAATTGTAATTCATATTTACCAAATGTGTTTTCGATTTTGAAAATATGAACCACATTCATTTTCTTTTTCTCTTCTCTATTTTTTTCAATAAGAGAGATTCATTGAAAATATAAATAAACAAACCTAGGTCGGCACCAATATCTCCTTTATAGCTATATTGAATTAAACCGGAAGTAAGTAAAATGAAAATGGTGCGTCAAAAACTTTAAACAGTAAATAAGTGATGTAAACTATGTTATTTGGGTACAAAAATGATTTTCCTTTCGAGACCAATGCATATTGTTTAATTTAATATGAGATTTAATTTGATATATTATAATATTCGTTTCGATACCCGAGTAAAAATTTATCTCCGTTGAAAGTTGTTACTCTTTTTTACCAAATGTTTTTTGTTTTTGAAAATTTGAACAACATCTCCGTTCCTTTTTTCTACACAATATTTTTTCAATAAGAGAGATTGATTGAAAATATAAATAAACAAACCTAGGTCGGCATCAATATCTCCTTTATAGATCTATTGAATTAAACCTAAAGTAAGTAAAATGAAACTGGTGCGTCAAAATCTTTAAACACTAATTAAGTGATGTAAACGATGTTATTTGAGTACAAAAACGATTTTTTTCTTGCGAGACCATTGCATATTGTCTAATTTGAAACGAGCTTCAATTTATTAAATTATAATATTCGTTTCGATACCCGAGTAAAAAGTTATCTCCGTTGAAAGTTGTTACTCTTATTTACCAAATGTTTTTTTGTTTTTTAAAATGTGAACAACATCTCCGTTCTTTTTTTCTACTCAATATTTTTTAAATAAGAGAGATTGATTGAAAATATAAAAAATAAACCTAAATCGGCACCAATATCTCCTTTATATGTCTATTGAATTAAACCCGACGTAAGTAAAATGAAAATGGTGCGTCAAAAACATTAAATAGTAAATAAGTGATGTAAACGATGTTATTTGGGTACAAAAATGATTATTCTTTCGAGGAAAATGCATATTGTTTAATTTGATACGAGCATTAATTTGATATATTATAATATTCGTTTCGATACCCCAGTCAAAAGTCATCTCCGTTGAAAGTTGTAACTCATATTTACCAAATGTGTTTTTGATTTTGAAAATGTGAATAACATTCATTTTCTTTTTTATCTTCTCTATTTTTTTCAATAAGAGAGATTCATTGAAAATATAAATAAACAAACCTAGGTCGGCACCAATATCTCCTTTATAGCTCTATTGAATTAAACCTGAAGTAAGTAAAACGAAAATGCTGCGTAAAAAACTTTAAACACTAAATAAATGATGTAAACGATATTATTTGGGTACAAAAACGATTTTTTTCTTGCGAGACCAATGCATATTGTGTAATTTGATACGAGCTTCCATTTCATAAATTATAATATTCGTTTCGATACCTGAGTAAAAATTTATCTCCGTTGAAAGGTGTTACTCTTATTTACCAAATGTTTTTTTTGTTTTTGAAAATGTGAACAACATCTCCGTTCTTTTTTTCTACACAATATTTTTTCAATAAGAGAGATTGATTGAAAATATAAAAAAACAAACCTAGATCGGCACCAATATCTCCTTTATAGGTCTATTGAATTAAACCGGACATAAGTAAAATGAAAATGGTGTGTCAAAAACTTTAAATAGTAAATAAGTGATGTAAACGATGTTATTTGGGTACAAAAATGATTTTCCTTTGGAGGAAAATGCATATTGTTTAATTTGTTACGAGCTTCCATTTAATAAATTATAATATTCGTTTCGATACCCGAGTAAAAAGTTATCTCCGTTTAAAGTTGTAACTCATATTTACCAAATTTGTTTTCTATTTTGAAAATGTGAACCACATTCATTTCCTTTTTCTCTTCTCTATTTTTTTCAATAAGAGAGATTGATTGAAAATATAAATAAACAAACCTAGGTCGGCACCAATATCTCCTTTATAGCTCTCTTGAATTAAACCGGAAGTAATTAAAATGAAAATGGTGCGTCAAAAACTTTAAACACTAAATAAGTGATGTAAACGATGTTATTTGGGTACAAAAATGATTTTCCTTTCAAGGAAAATTCATATTGTTTAATTTGATACGAGCTTTAATTTGATATATTATAATATTCGTTTCGATACCCCAGTCAAAAGTTATCTCCGTTGAAAGTTGTAACTCATATTTACCAAATGTGTTTTCGATTTTGAAAATGTGAACCACATTAATTTTCTTTTTCTCTTCTCTATTTTTTTCAATAAGAGAGATTGATTACAAATATAAAAAAACAAACCTAGATCGGCACCAATATCTCCTTTATAGGTCTATTTAATTAAACCGGACATTAGTAAAATGAAAATGGTGCGTCAAAAACTTTAAACAGTAAATAAGTGATGTAAACGATGTTATTTGGGTATAAAAATGATTTTCATTTGGAGGAAAATGCATATTTTTTAATTTGATACGAGCTTCCATTTAATAAATTATAATATTCGTTTCGATACCCGAGTAAAAAGTTATCTCCGTCGAAAGTTATTACTCTAATTTACCAAATGTTTTTTTGTTTTTGAAAATGTGAACAAAATCTCGGTTCTTTTTTTCTACTCAATATTTTTTCAATAAGAGAGATTGATTGAAAATATAAAAAACAAACCTTGATCGGCACCAATATCTCCTTTATAGCTCTATTGAATTAAACCGGAAGTAAGTAAAATGAAAATAGTGCGTCAAAAACTTTAAACAGTAAATAAGTGATGTAAACGATGTTATTTGGGTACAAAAATGATTTTCCTTTCGAGGAAAATGCATATTGTTTAATTTGATATGAGATTTAATTTGATATATTATAATATTCGTTTCGATACCCCAGTCAAAAGTTATCTCCATTGAAAATTGTAACTCATATTTACCAAATGTGTTTTCGATTTTGAAAATATGAACCACATTCATTTTCTTTTTCTCTTCTCTATTTTTTTCAATAAGAGAGATTCATTGAAAATATAAATAAACAAACCTAGGTCGGCACCAATATCTTCTATATAGCTCTATTGAATTAAACCTGAAGTAAGTAAAATGAAAATGCTGCGTCAAAAACTTTAAACACAAAGTAAATGATGTAAACAATGTAATTTGGGTACAAAAATGACCTTTTTTTGCCAGACCAATGCATATTGTGTAATTTGATACGAGCTTTCATTTCATAAATAATAATATTCGTTTCGATAGCCGAGTAAAAAGTTATCTCCGTTGAAAGTTGTTACTCTTTTTTACCAATGTTTTTTTGTTTTTGAAAATGTGAACAAAATCTCCTTTCTTTTTTTCTACTCAATATTTTTTCAATTAGAGAGATTGATTGAAAATATAAAAAAACAAACCTTGATCGGCACCAATATCTCCTTTATAGCTCTATTGAATTAAACCGGAAGTAAGTAAAATGAAAATGGTGCGTCAAAAACTCTAAATAGTAAATAAGTGATGTAAACGATGTTATTTGGGTACAAAAATGATTTTCCTTTCGAGGAGAATGCATATTGTTTAATTTGATACGAGCTTTAATTTGATATATTATAATATTCGTTTCGATACCCCAGTCAAAAGTTATCTCCGTTGAAAGTTGTAAATCATATTTACCAAATGTGTTTTTGATTTTGCAAATTTGAACAACATTCCCCTTTTTTTCTCTTCTCTATTTTTTTTGAATAATATAGATTGATTGAAAATGTAAATAAAGAAAACCCTACGTCGGCACCAATATCTCCTTTATATCTCTCTTGAATTAAACCGGAAGTAAGTAAAATGAATATGGTGCTCAAAATCTTTAAACACTAAATAAGTGATGTAAACGATGTTATTTGGGTACAAAAACAATTCTTTTCTTGCAAGACCAATGCATATTGTGTAATTTGATACGAGCTTCCATTTCATAAATTATAATATTCGTTTCGATACCCGAATAAAAAGTTATCTCCGTTGAAAGTTGTTACTCTTATTTACCAAATGTTTTTTTGTTTTTGAAAATGTGAACAACATCTCCGTTCTTTTTTTCAACACAATATTTGTTCAATAAGAGAGATTGATTGAAAATATAAAAAAAGAAACCTAGATCGGCACCAATATCTCCTTTATAGCTATATTGAATTAAACCGGAAGTAAGTAAAATGAAAATGGTGCGTCAAAAACTTTAAACAGTAAATAAGTGATGTAAACGATGTTATTTGGGTACAAAAATGATTTTCCTTTCGAGGAAAATGCATATTGTTTAATTTGATATGAGATTTAATTTGATATATTATAATATTCGTTTCGATACCCCAGTCAAAAGTTATCTCCATTGAAAATTGTAACTCATATTTACCAAATGTGTTTTCGATTTTGAAAATATGAACCACATTCATTTTCTTTTTCTCTTCTCTATTTTTTTCAATAAGAGAGATTCATTGAAAATATAAATAAACAAACCTAGGTCGGCACCAATATCTCTTTTATAGCTATATTGAATTAAACCGGAAGTAAGTAAAATGAAAATGGTGCGTCAAAAACTTTAAACAGTAAATAAGTGATGTAAACGATGTTATTTGGGTACAAAAATGATTTTCCTTTCGAGACCAATGCATATTGTTTAATTTGATATGAGATTTAATTTGATATATTATAATATTCGTTTCGATACCCGAGTAAAAATTTATCTCCGTTGAAAGTTGTTACTCTTTTTTACCAAATGTTTTTTGTTTTTGAAAATTTGAACAACATCTCCGTTCCTTTTTTCTACACAATATTTTTTCAATAAGAGAGATTGATTGAAAATATAAATAAACAAACCTAGGTCGGCATCAATATCTCCTTTATAGATCTATTGAATTAAACCTAAAGTAAGTAAAATGAAAATGGTGCGTCCAAATCTTTAAACACTAATTAAGTGATGTAAACGATGTTATTTGAGTACAAAATCGATTTTTTTCTTGCGAGACCAATGCATATTGTCTAATTTGATACGAGCTTCAATTTATTAAATTATAATATTCGTTTCGATACCCGAGTAAAAAGTTATCTCCGTTGAAAGTTGTTACTCTTATTTACCAAATGTTTTTTTGTTTTTTAAAATCTGAACAACATCTCCGTTCTTTTTTTCTACTCAATATTTTTTAAATAAGAGAGATTGATTGAAAATATAAAAAATAAACCTAAATCGGCACCAATATCTCCTTTATAGGTCTATTGAATTAAACCCGACGTAAGTAAAATGAAAATGGTGCGTCAAAAACATTAAATAGTAAATAAGTGATGTAAACGATGTTATTTGGGTACAAAAATGATTATTCTTTCGAGGAAAATGCATATTGTTTAATTTGATACGAGCATTAATTTGATATATTATAATATTCGTTTCGATACCCCAGTCAAAAGTCATCTCCGTTGAAAGTTGTAACTCATATTTACCAAATGTGTTTTTGATTTTGAAAATGTGAATAACATTCATTTTCTTTTTTATCTTCTCTATTTTTTTCAATAAGAGAGATTCATTGAAAATATAAATAAACAAACCTAGGTCGGCACCAATATCTCCTTTATAGCTCTATTGAATTAAACCTGAAGTAAGTAAAACGAAAATGCTGCGTAAAAAACTTTAAACACTAAATAAATGATGTAAACGATATTATTTGGGTACAAAAACGATTTTTTTCTTGCGAGACCAATGCATATTGTGTAATTTGATACGAGCTTCCATTTCATAAATTATAATATTCGTTTCGATACCTGAGTAAAAAGTTATCTCCGTTGAAAGGTGTTACTCTTATTTACCAAATGTTTTTTTTGTTTTTGAAAATGTGAACAACATCTCCGTTCTTTTTTTCTACACAATATTTTTTCAATAAGAGAGATTGATTGAAAATATAAAAAAACAAACCTAGATCGGCACCAATATCTCCTTTATAGGTCTATTGAATTAAACCGGACATAAGTAAAATGAAAATGGTGTGTCAAAAACTTTAAATAGTAAATAAGTGATGTAAACGATGTTATTTGGGTACAAAAATGATTTTCCTTTGGAGGAAAATGCATATTGTTTAATTTGTTACGAGCTTCCATTTAATAAATTATAATATTCGTTTCGATACCCGAGTAAAAAGTTATCTCCGTTTAAAGTTGTAACTCATATTTACCAAATGTGTTTTCTATTTTGAAAATGTGAACCACATTCATTTCCTTTTTCTCTTCTCTATTTTTTTCAATAAGAGAGATTGATTGAAAATATAAATAAACAAACTTAGGTCGGCACCAATATCTCCTTTATAGCTCTCTTGAATTAAACCGGAAGTAATTAAAATGAAAATGGTGCGTCAAAAACTTTAAACACTAAATAAGTGATGTAAACGATGTTATTTGGGTACAAAAATGATTTTCCTTTCAAGGAAAATTCATATTGTTTAATTTGATACGAGCTTTAATTTGATATATTATAATATTCGTTTCGATACCCCAGTCAAAAGTTATCTCCGTTGAAAGTTGTAACTCATATTTACCAAATGTGTTTTCGATTTTGAAAATGTGAACCACATTAATTTTCTTTTTCTCTTCTCTATTTTTTTCAATAAGAGAGATTGATTACAAATATAAAAAAACAAACCTAGATCGGCACCAATATCTCCTTTATAGGTCTATTTAATTAAACCGGACATTAGTAAAATGAAAATGGTGCGTCAAAAACTTTAAACAGTAAATAAGTGATGTAAACGATGTTATTTGGGTATAAAAATGATTTTCATTTGGAGGAAAATGCATATTTTTTAATTTGATACGAGCTTCCATTTAATAAATTATAATATTCGTTTCGATACCTGAGTAAAAAGTTATCTCCGTCGAAAGTTATTACTCTAATTTACCAAATGTTTTTTTGTTTTTGAAAATGTGAACAAAATCTCGGTTCTTTTTTTCTACTCAATATTTTTTCAATAAGAGAGATTGATTGAAAATATAAAAAACAAACCTTGATCGGCACCAATATCTCCTTTATAGCTCTATTGAATTAAACCGGAAGTAAGTAAAATGAAAATGGTGCGTCAAAAACTCTAAATAGTAAATAAGTGATGTAAACGATGTTATTTGGGTACAAAAATGATTTTCCTTTCGAGGAGAATGCATATTGTTTAATTTGATACGAGCTTTAATTTGATATATTATAATATTCGTTTCGATACCCCAGTCAAAAGTTATCTCCGTTGAAAGTTGTAACTCATATTTACCAAATGTGTTTTTGATTTTGCAAATTTGAACAACATTCCCCTTTTTTTCTCTTCTCTATTTTTTTTGAATAATATAGATTGATTGAAAATGTAAATAAAGAAAACCCTACGTCGGCACCAATATCTCCTTTATATCTCTCTTGAATTAAACCGGAAGTAAGTAAAATGAATATGGTGCTCAAAATCTTTAAACACTAAATAAGTGATGTAAACGATGTTATTTGGGTACAAAAACAATTCTTTTCTTGCAAGACCAATGCATATTGTGTAATTTGATACGAGCTTCCATTTCATAAATTATAATATTCGTTTCGATACCCGAATAAAAAGTTATCTCCGTTGAAAGTTGTTACTCTTATTTACCAAATGTTTTTTTGTTTTTGAAAATGTGAACAACATCTCCGTTCTTTTTTTCAACACAATATTTGTTCAATAAGAGAGATTGATTGAAAATATAAAAAAAGAAACCTAGATCGGCACCAATATCTCCTTTATAGCTATATTGAATTAAACCGGAAGTAAGTAAAATGAAAATGGTGCGTCAAAAACTTTAAACAGTAAATAAGTGATGTAAACGATGTTATTTGGGTACAAAAATGATTTTCCTTTCGAGGAAAATGCATATTGTTTAATTTGATATGAGATTTAATTTGATATATTATAATATTCGTTTCGATACCCCAGTCAAAAGTTATCTCCATTGAAAATTGTAACTCATATTTACCAAATGTGTTTTCGATTTTGAAAATATGAACCACATTCATTTTCTTTTTCTCTTCTCTATTTTTTTCAATAAGAGAGATTCATTGAAAATATAAATAAACAAACCTAGGTCGGCACCAATATCTCTTTTATAGCTATATTGAATTAAACCGGAAGTAAGTAAAATGAAAATGGTGCGTCAAAAACTTTAAACAGTAAATAAGTGATGTAAACGATGTTATTTGGGTACAAAAATGATTTTCCTTTCGAGACCAATGCATATTGTTTAATTTGATATGAGATTTAATTTGATATATTATAATATTCGTTTCGATACCCGAGTAAAAATTTATCTCCGTTGAAAGTTGTTACTCTTTTTTACCAAATGTTTTTTGTTTTTGAAAATTTGAACAACATCTCCGTTCCTTTTTTCTACACAATATTTTTTCAATAAGAGAGATTGATTGAAAATATAAATAAACAAACCTAGGTCGGCATCAATATCTCCTTTATAGATCTATTGAATTAAACCTAAAGTAAGTAAAATGAAAATGGTGCGTCCAAATCTTTAAACACTAATTAAGTGATGTAAACGATGTTATTTGAGTACAAAATCGATTTTTTTCTTGCGAGACCAATGCATATTGTCTAATTTGATACGAGCTTCAATTTATTAAATTATAATATTCGTTTCGATACCCGAGTAAAAAGTTATCTCCGTTGAAAGTTGTTACTCTTATTTACCAAATGTTTTTTTGTTTTTTAAAATCTGAACAACATCTCCGTTCTTTTTTTCTACTCAATATTTTTTAAATAAGAGAGATTGATTGAAAATATAAAAAATAAACCTAAATCGGCACCAATATCTCCTTTATAGGTCTATTGAATTAAACCCGACGTAAGTAAAATGAAAATGGTGCGTCAAAAACATTAAATAGTAAATAAGTGATGTAAACGATGTTATTTGGGTACAAAAATGATTATTCTTTCGAGGAAAATGCATATTGTTTAATTTGATACGAGCATTAATTTGATATATTATAATATTCGTTTCGATACCCCAGTCAAAAGTCATCTCCGTTGAAAGTTGTAACTCATATTTACCAAATGTGTTTTTGATTTTGAAAATGTGAATAACATTCATTTTCTTTTTTATCTTCTCTATTTTTTTCAATAAGAGAGATTCATTGAAAATATAAATAAACAAACCTAGGTCGGCACCAATATCTCCTTTATAGCTCTATTGAATTAAACCTGAAGTAAGTAAAACGAAAATGCTGCGTAAAAAACTTTAAACACTAAATAAATGATGTAAACGATATTATTTGGGTACAAAAACGATTTTTTTCTTGCGAGACCAATGCATATTGTGTAATTTGATACGAGCTTCCATTTCATAAATTATAATATTCGTTTCGATACCTGAGTAAAAATTTATCTCCGTTGAAAGGTGTTACTCTTATTTACCAAATGTTTTTTTTGTTTTTGAAAATGTGAACAACATCTCCGTTCTTTTTTTCTACACAATATTTTTTCAATAAGAGAGATTGATTGAAAATATAAAAAAACAAACCTAGATCGGCACCAATATCTCCTTTATAGGTCTATTGAATTAAACCGGACATAAGTAAAATGAAAATGGTGTGTCAAAAACTTTAAATAGTAAATAAGTGATGTAAACGATGTTATTTGGGTACAAAAATGATTTTCCTTTGGAGGAAAATGCATATTGTTTAATTTGTTACGAGCTTCCATTTAATAAATTATAATATTCGTTTCGATACCCGAGTAAAAAGTTATCTCCGTTTAAAGTTGTAACTCATATTTACCAAATTTGTTTTCTATTTTGAAAATGTGAACCACATTCATTTCCTTTTTCTCTTCTCTATTTTTTTCAATAAGAGAGATTGATTGAAAATATAAATAAACAAACCTAGGTCGGCACCAATATCTCCTTTATAGCTCTCTTGAATTAAACCGGAAGTAATTAAAATGAAAATGGTGCGTCAAAAACTTTAAACACTAAATAAGTGATGTAAACGATGTTATTTGGGTACAAAAATGATTTTCCTTTCAAGGAAAATTCATATTGTTTAATTTGATACGAGCTTTAATTTGATATATTATAATATTCGTTTCGATACCCCAGTCAAAAGTTATCTCCGTTGAAAGTTGTAACTCATATTTACCAAATGTGTTTTCGATTTTGAAAATGTGAACCACATTAATTTTCTTTTTCTCTTCTCTATTTTTTTCAATAAGAGAGATTGATTACAAATATAAAAAAACAAACCTAGATCGGCACCAATATCTCCTTTATAGGTCTATTTAATTAAACCGGACATTAGTAAAATGAAAATGGTGCGTCAAAAACTTTAAACAGTAAATAAGTGATGTAAACGATGTTATTTGGGTATAAAAATGATTTTCATTTGGAGGAAAATGCATATTTTTTAATTTGATACGAGCTTCCATTTAATAAATTATAATATTCGTTTCGATACCCGAGTAAAAAGTTATCTCCGTCGAAAGTTATTACTCTAATTTACCAAATGTTTTTTTGTTTTTGAAAATGTGAACAAAATCTCGGTTCTTTTTTTCTACTCAATATTTTTTCAATAAGAGAGATTGATTGAAAATATAAAAAACAAACCTTGATCGGCACCAATATCTCCTTTATAGCTCTATTGAATTAAACCGGAAGTAAGTAAAATGAAAATAGTGCGTCAAAAACTTTAAACAGTAAATAAGTGATGTAAACGATGTTATTTGGGTACAAAAATGATTTTCCTTTCGAGGAAAATGCATATTGTTTAATTTGATATGAGATTTAATTTGATATATTATAATATTCGTTTCGATACCCCAGTCAAAAGTTATCTCCATTGAAAATTGTAACTCATATTTACCAAATGTGTTTTCGATTTTGAAAATATGAACCACATTCATTTTCTTTTTCTCTTCTCTATTTTTTTCAATAAGAGAGATTCATTGAAAATATAAATAAACAAACCTAGGTCGGCACCAATATCTTCTATATAGCTCTATTGAATTAAACCTGAAGTAAGTAAAATGAAAATGCTGCGTCAAAAACTTTAAACACAAAGTAAATGATGTAAACAATGTAATTTGGGTACAAAAATGACCTTTTTTTGCCAGACCAATGCATATTGTGTAATTTGATACGAGCTTTCATTTCATAAATTATAATATTCGTTTCGATAGCCGAGTAAAAAGTTATCTCCGTTGAAAGTTGTTACTCTTTTTTACCAATGTTTTTTTGTTTTTGAGAATGTGAACAAAATCTCCTTTCTTTTTTTCTACTCAATATTTTTTCAATTAGAGAGATTGATTGAAAATATAAAAAAACAAACCTTGATCGGCACCAATATCTCCTTTATAGCTCTATTGAATTAAACCGGAAGTAAGTAAAATGAAAATGGTGCGTCAAAAACTCTAAATAGTAAATAAGTGATGTAAACGATGTTATTTGGGTACAAAAATGATTTTCCTTTCGAGGAGAATGCATATTGTTTAATTTGATACGAGCTTTAATTTGATATATTATAATATTCGTTTCGATACCCCAGTCAAAAGTTATCTCCGTTGAAAGTTGTAACTCATATTTACCAAATGTGTTTTTGATTTTGCAAATTTGAACAACATTCCCCTTTTTTTCTCTTCTCTATTTTTTTTGAATAATATAGATTGATTGAAAATGTAAATAAAGAAAACCCTACGTCGGCACCAATATCTCCTTTATATCTCTCTTGAATTAAACCGGAAGTAAGTAAAATGAATATGGTGCTCAAAATCTTTAAACACTAAATAAGTGATGTAAACGATGTTATTTGGGTACAAAAACAATTCTTTTCTTGCAAGACCAATGCATATTGTGTAATTTGATACGAGCTTCCATTTCATAAATTATAATATTCGTTTCGATACCCGAATAAAAAGTTATCTCCGTTGAAAGTTGTTACTCTTATTTACCAAATGTTTTTTTGTTTTTGAAAATGTGAACAACATCTCCGTTCTTTTTTTCAACACAATATTTGTTCAATAAGAGAGATTGATTGAAAATATAAAAAAAGAAACCTAGATCGGCACCAATATCTCCTTTATAGCTATATTGAATTAAACCGGAAGTAAGTAAAATGAAAATGGTGCGTCAAAAACTTTAAACAGTAAATAAGTGATGTAAACGATGTTATTTGGGTACAAAAATGATTTTCCTTTCGAGGAAAATGCATATTGTTTAATTTGATATGAGATTTAATTTGATATATTATAATATTCGTTTCGATACCCCAGTCAAAAGTTATCTCCATTGAAAATTGTAACTCATATTTACCAAATGTGTTTTCGATTTTGAAAATATGAACCACATTCATTTTCTTTTTCTCTTCTCTATTTTTTTCAATAAGAGAGATTCATTGAAAATATAAATAAACAAACCTAGGTCGGCACCAATATCTCTTTTATAGCTATATTGAATTAAACCGGAAGTAAGTAAAATGAAAATGGTGCGTCAAAAACTTTAAACAGTAAATAAGTGATGTAAACGATGTTATTTGGGTACAAAAATGATTTTCCTTTCGAGACCAATGCATATTGTTTAATTTGATATGAGATTTAATTTGATATATTATAATATTCGTTTCGATACCCGAGTAAAAATTTATCTCCGTTGAAAGTTGTTACTCTTTTTTACCAAATGTTTTTTGTTTTTGAAAATTTGAACAACATCTCCGTTCCTTTTTTCTACACAATATTTTTTCAATAAGAGAGATTGATTGAAAATATAAATAAACAAACCTAGGTCGGCATCAATATCTCCTTTATAGATCTATTGAATTAAACCTAAAGTAAGTAAAATGAAAATGGTGCGTCCAAATCTTTAAACACTAATTAAGTGATGTAAACGATGTTATTTGAGTACAAAATCGATTTTTTTCTTGCGAGACCAATGCATATTGTCTAATTTGATACGAGCTTCAATTTATTAAATTATAATATTCGTTTCGATACCCGAGTAAAAAGTTATCTCCGTTGAAAGTTGTTACTCTTATTTACCAAATGTTTTTTTGTTTTTTAAAATCTGAACAACATCTCCGTTCTTTTTTTCTACTCAATATTTTTTAAATAAGAGAGATTGATTGAAAATATAAAAAATAAACCTAAATCGGCACCAATATCTCCTTTATAGGTCTATTGAATTAAACCCGACGTAAGTAAAATGAAAATGGTGCGTCAAAAACATTAAATAGTAAATAAGTGATGTAAACGATGTTATTTGGGTACAAAAATGATTATTCTTTCGAGGAAAATGCATATTGTTTAATTTGATACGAGCATTAATTTGATATATTATAATATTCGTTTCGATACCCCAGTCAAAAGTCATCTCCGTTGAAAGTTGTAACTCATATTTACCAAATGTGTTTTTGATTTTGAAAATGTGAATAACATTCATTTTCTTTTTTATCTTCTCTATTTTTTTCAATAAGAGAGATTCATTGAAAATATAAATAAACAAACCTAGGTCGGCACCAATATCTCCTTTATAGCTCTATTGAATTAAACCTGAAGTAAGTAAAACGAAAATGCTGCGTAAAAAACTTTAAACACTAAATAAATGATGTAAACGATATTATTTGGGTACAAAAACGATTTTTTTCTTGCGAGACCAATGCATATTGTGTAATTTGATACGAGCTTCCATTTCATAAATTATAATATTCGTTTCGATACCTGAGTAAAAATTTATCTCCGTTGAAAGGTGTTACTCTTATTTACCAAATGTTTTTTTTGTTTTTGAAAATGTGAACAACATCTCCGTTCTTTTTTTCTACACAATATTTTTTCAATAAGAGAGATTGATTGAAAATATAAAAAAACAAACCTAGATCGGCACCAATATCTCCTTTATAGGTCTATTGAATTAAACCGGACATAAGTAAAATGAAAATGGTGTGTCAAAAACTTTAAATAGTAAATAAGTGATGTAAACGATGTTATTTGGGTACAAAAATGATTTTCCTTTGGAGGAAAATGCATATTGTTTAATTTGTTACGAGCTTCCATTTAATAAATTATAATATTCGTTTCGATACCCGAGTAAAAAGTTATCTCCGTTTAAAGTTGTAACTCATATTTACCAAATTTGTTTTCTATTTTGAAAATGTGAACCACATTCATTTCCTTTTTCTCTTCTCTATTTTTTTCAATAAGAGAGATTGATTGAAAATATAAATAAACAAACCTAGGTCGGCACCAATATCTCCTTTATAGCTCTCTTGAATTAAACCGGAAGTAATTAAAATGAAAATGGTGCGTCAAAAACTTTAAACACTAAATAAGTGATGTAAACGATGTTATTTGGGTACAAAAATGATTTTCCTTTCAAGGAAAATTCATATTGTTTAATTTGATACGAGCTTTAATTTGATATATTATAATATTCGTTTCGATACCCCAGTCAAAAGTTATCTCCGTTGAAAGTTGTAACTCATATTTACCAAATGTGTTTTCGATTTTGAAAATGTGAACCACATTAATTTTCTTTTTCTCTTCTCTATTTTTTTCAATAAGAGAGATTGATTACAAATATAAAAAAACAAACCTAGATCGGCACCAATATCTCCTTTATAGGTCTATTTAATTAAACCGGACATTAGTAAAATGAAAATGGTGCGTCAAAAACTTTAAACAGTAAATAAGTGATGTAAACGATGTTATTTGGGTATAAAAATGATTTTCATTTGGAGGAAAATGCATATTTTTTAATTTGATACGAGCTTCCATTTAATAAATTATAATATTCGTTTCGATACCCGAGTAAAAAGTTATCTCCGTCGAAAGTTATTACTCTAATTTACCAAATGTTTTTTTGTTTTTGAAAATGTGAACAAAATCTCGGTTCTTTTTTTCTACTCAATATTTTTTCAATAAGAGAGATTGATTGAAAATATAAAAAACAAACCTTGATCGGCACCAATATCTCCTTTATAGCTCTATTGAATTAAACCGGAAGTAAGTAAAATGAAAATAGTGCGTCAAAAACTTTAAACAGTAAATAAGTGATGTAAACGATGTTATTTGGGTACAAAAATGATTTTCCTTTCGAGGAAAATGCATATTGTTTAATTTGATATGAGATTTAATTTGATATATTATAATATTCGTTTCGATACCCCAGTCAAAAGTTATCTCCATTGAAAATTGTAACTCATATTTACCAAATGTGTTTTCGATTTTGAAAATATGAACCACATTCATTTTCTTTTTCTCTTCTCTATTTTTTTCAATAAGAGAGATTCATTGAAAATATAAATAAACAAACCTAGGTCGGCACCAATATCTTCTATATAGCTCTATTGAATTAAACCTGAAGTAAGTAAAATGAAAATGCTGCGTCAAAAACTTTAAACACAAAGTAAATGATGTAAACAATGTAATTTGGGTACAAAAATGACCTTTTTTTGCCAGACCAATGCATATTGTGTAATTTGATACGAGCTTTCATTTCATAAATTATAATATTCGTTTCGATAGCCGAGTAAAAAGTTATCTCCGTTGAAAGTTGTTACTCTTTTTTACCAATGTTTTTTTGTTTTTGAGAATGTGAACAAAATCTCCTTTCTTTTTTTCTACTCAATATTTTTTCAATTAGAGAGATTGATTGAAAATATAAAAAAACAAACCTTGATCGGCACCAATATCTCCTTTATAGCTCTATTGAATTAAACCGGAAGTAAGTAAAATGAAAATGGTGCGTCAAAAACTCTAAATAGTAAATAAGTGATGTAAACGATGTTATTTGGGTACAAAAATGATTTTCCTTTCGAGGAGAATGCATATTGTTTAATTTGATACGAGCTTTAATTTGATATATTATAATATTCGTTTCGATACCCCAGTCAAAAGTTATCTCCGTTGAAAGTTGTAACTCATATTTACCAAATGTGTTTTTGATTTTGCAAATTTGAACAACATTCCCCTTTTTTTCTCTTCTCTATTTTTTTTGAATAATATAGATTGATTGAAAATGTAAATAAAGAAAACCCTACGTCGGCACCAATATCTCCTTTATATCTCTCTTGAATTAAACCGGAAGTAAGTAAAATGAATATGGTGCTCAAAATCTTTAAACACTAAATAAGTGATGTAAACGATGTTATTTGGGTACAAAAACAATTCTTTTCTTGCAAGACCAATGCATATTGTGTAATTTGATACGAGCTTCCATTTCATAAATTATAATATTCGTTTCGATACCCGAATAAAAAGTTATCTCCGTTGAAAGTTGTTACTCTTATTTACCAAATGTTTTTTTGTTTTTGAAAATGTGAACAACATCTCCGTTCTTTTTTTCAACACAATATTTGTTCAATAAGAGAGATTGATTGAAAATATAAAAAAAGAAACCTAGATCGGCACCAATATCTCCTTTATAGCTATATTGAATTAAACCGGAAGTAAGTAAAATGAAAATGGTGCGTCAAAAACTTTAAACAGTAAATAAGTGATGTAAACGATGTTATTTGGGTACAAAAATGATTTTCCTTTCGAGGAAAATGCATATTGTTTAATTTGATATGAGATTTAATTTGATATATTATAATATTCGTTTCGATACCCCAGTCAAAAGTTATCTCCATTGAAAATTGTAACTCATATTTACCAAATGTGTTTTCGATTTTGAAAATATTGATGAACGAAAACCGGCATCGCCGATCTTCGCAAATACTTTGGTTTTAATATTTATAAAACTCTCGCAAGTGCACGAATCATTTCGTAGAAAATGATAAGTATACTCCCAAGGTCGATCTAAGGAAGGAATGTGTGTGGTTTTTAATTTATTATTCAAACTTCTAAAAACGAAATTAAATCCTAAACATCCTGTCACGATATTTTGGGGTTTTTGTGTTTTTAATCTACTTACATAAAAATAAACATAGATTCAATAAACATTCATGCAAATTTTATCATTTATAATGGCGGAGTATTTATGGATATAATAACTAAGTTAATTATGCTTGCTCATATTATCTAGGTTATTAAAGATATGAATTGATATTTATTGATTCTCCCTTTTTTGTATGAATACCACCTTTGGTGGGGTTAGATATTCTTTGTTAACTAAACAAATCAATTAACACCTATGGGTGGGGTTGATAACTAATTTGCCTAATTAAATTAATTCCTTTTTCTAAGAGATTGAAAATGAACCATTTAAATGCCACCTTTGGTGGGGTTAGACAGTTTAAACTTTATTCAAGGTGTCCAAATTAAACCTAAGAATTTAGTTATCCGAGTACTAACTTTCAAGTTTTAAAACCACTACTGAAAACATGTCGTCAATACATTTTCAGATAATAATTCTTATAAAAACTTTTGAAATAGAGCTTCACTCTAACTACCGGGCGATTGTACCATCAAATAAAAGAGCACTACTCTAAATCAGACCGGATAACTAAACCTTAAAATCTAATTTTCGGGTTTAAGTTTGTAATGAAAAATAATATATTTCTCTCTAACATTCTTAATATAAAATCATGAATAAAAACAAAATCAATTCATTTTAGAGATTTTTACCTATTTAATATTTCGCAAGCATAACAACGTCATTATTACATCATGTTTACTAAACAGCCAGCACAGTTAAATTTAACCACAGACAAATTAAATATAACATGTAAGAATAAAGCATAAAAATAACTGTAAAGAAAATAAAATCCTTACAGAACTTCGACGCTATTCCCGTTGCTGGAAAAACTCCGAGCGGAATTTGCACTCCCATTTATTGAATCAAAGAGCTAAAATATTACAAAAACATAACTAGTTCTTCCCAAAAAGGGAAGAACTCTAAATCTAAGAGAAATTAACTAAGAAAAGCTAAAAACTAAGAAAACATAAGAAAAACTAAGAAAAACTAAAGAATCCTAAAAATCTAAGAAAAGAGAGAAAAGAATGTATTTGGAGGTGTTTTTAGGTGTGTTTTGAAGTGAAGGGAAGGGGGGTATTTATAGGTGAGGATGGAGAGAAAAAGTAGAGAAAAAAATGTTAAAAAAATGAAAAAACGCGTATTATTGATTGCTGACGTCATTTGATGACGTCAGCATGACATGGGGCGGCTGCACAGTACCGGGTATGAACAGTACCGCGGCTGCACAGTACCGCGTATGAACAGTACCGCGGCTGCACAGTACCGCGGATGAACAGTGACGCGGGTGAACAGTAACGCGGGTGAACAGTGCCGCAGGTGAACAGTAACGCGGGTGAACAGTGCCGCAGATAAACAGTAACGCGGGTGAACAGTGCCGCGGGTGAACAGTGCCGCGCGCTGCTGCTTCTGGCGGAGCTGGGCGCTGGGGCGCGGCGGCTGGGCGGCGGCGGCGGCGCGTTTTTCGCCTTTTTGACATTTTTGACCTTCTTGACCCATTTTGTCCAATTTTTCCATATTTGTCGACCTTTCCGCATTTATTTATTAATATATTTGTGATGTATTGCTTCCAGTTTCCTTTTTGAGTCTTTAAGTTGTATTTTTAAGCCAAAATACCTGAAAAACAATAAAAATACCCGTGATTCCGAAAAAGACAAATTTATATAAATATATGATAAAACATATAAATATATATATTTTTAATCAATTAATGTGCATAAAATCATAGTTATTTTAGTGCTTTTTGAGCACTCATCACAACCCCCAACCAGCTTCTTGCTAGTCCCTTAGCAAGAGAAGCGATAAAAACTAAAAATTAAACTATCCTAAATCACTTTCGTGGATTGAAACGGTTGCATTTAGCCTATGCAACAAGCCGTTAAACCCCTAGGTTGCCCTAGTGGACGAGTTTGAGTCTCGTGAGGGTTTTCAGTAATGATACCCACAAACATTGAACTAACTGTAAAAATCAAAAGAAACTATAAAAACAATCAAATCAAAAACTACAATTACAACACAATCAATAATTAATTTAAGAATAAAAGAAAACAACATATCACAAAAATATCTCATACTTTTTAATCTCCTTTAAGATCATAATTAAAATCTCAAGCATAAGTTATTTTAATCTCTTTAAACAATCATGATTTTATTATAATAATTAGTCGAAAATCATTTTCATATTTCATTTCAAAAATGTATCAATTTAATTTTACCCAATTTCAGTGTCATGAATCAGAATTCGCTTCGACTCTATTCCTCACAAGTCAATACTCTCAAAGCACTGAATCCTATGGGTTCAAACACTCATACTAATTTATATGCGAAAGAGTTGATGTATAGAAATGAACTAATAGGTTCGCATATGTATAAAGAATAAAGGCTCAAAGTGTTATTTTAACATTGATCTCATGAAAGGAATCGAATGTATAATTTATAAAGATATCATATATAAAAATTATTTTAATGCATAAATCAAACTCATTAAGAAAGAATTTCAAGATATATGCTTTTTACAAATGAAGAAATTGCAATGACTTTTTAGGGAATTACTTCCTATATATTTCTTTTGTAATTAGCCTTTACTCACAACTTTGTAGGCAATGTGGGTCATAGTATGTAGATGATACTATAATTTTTTTATCTCTCTATTTTTTTTCTGAAGATATTTTTTTTTTCAATATATGTATTTTTTTTAGAGAGTCAACCCATGTACAGATATAAATATATGATAAAACATATAAATATATATATTTTTAATCAATTAATGTGCATAAAATCATAGTTATTTTAGTGCTTTTTGAGCACTCATCACAACCCCCAACCAGCTTCTTGCTAGTCCCTTAGCAAGAGAAGCGATAAAAACTAAAAATTAAACTATCCTAAATCACTTTCGTGGATTGAAACGGTTGCATTTAGCCTATGCAACAAGCCGTTAAACCCCTAGGTTGCCCTAGTGGACGAGTTTGAGTCTCGTGAGGGTTTTCAGTAATGATACCCACAAACATTGAACTAACTGTAAAAATCAAAAGAAACTATAAAAACAATCAAATCAAAAACTACAATTACAACACAATCAATAATTAATTTAAGAATAAAAGAAAACAACATATCACAAAAATATCTCATACTTTTTAATCTCCTTTAAGATCATAATTAAAATCTCAAGCATAAGTTATTTTAATCTCTTTAAACAATCATGATTTTATTATAATAATTAGTCGAAAATCATTTTCATATTTCATTTCAAAAATGTATCAATTTAATTTTACCCAATTTCAGTGTCATGAATCAGAATTCGCTTCGACTCTATTCCTCACAAGTCAATACTCTCAAAGCACTGAATCCTATGGGTTCAAACACTCATACTAATTTATATGCGAAAGAGTTGATGTATAGAAATGAACTAATAGGTTCGCATATGTATAAAGAATAAAGGCTCAAAGTGTTATTTTAACATTGATCTCATGAAAGGAATCGAATGTATAATTTATAAAGATATCATATATAAAAATTATTTTAATGCATAAATCAAACTCATTAAGAAAGAATTTCAAGATATATGCTTTTTACAAATGAAGAAATTGCAATGACTTTTTAGGGAATTACTTCCTATATATTTCTTTTGTAATTAGCCTTTACTCACAACTTTGTAGGCAATGTGGGTCATAGTATGTAGATGATACTATAATTTTTTTATCTCTCTATTTTTTTTCTGAAGATATTTTTTTTTCAATATATGTATTTTTTTTAGAGAGTCAACCCATGTACAGATTGTACATTTTTTTGGATTTTGGTGAGTGGTTAATTTTGTGGCTTTTCTGTTTGATCTTGGTTTAGGTAACCCCAGATATGTCTTTTTGTTTTTGTAGCAGTCATGCATAAATGAGATATAAGCATATACTATCAATTTCTACTCAAATCATTTAATCTAAACAAAAATAATAAAAAAAATATATGATACTCTATTAAGATGAGAAAAAATTCATACATTCAATGCTAATACCTATAGAGATCATCTAAAAATTTGAATAAATAAGAAATGTGTTTGGAGTAGAAAAAATATATTTCACTCTGAATAAAAGAATTTAGGCTCAAATTATATCTCACAAGGGTAGTCTCCACTAAAAAAAAATTCATAAACACCGATTTTGGGTTTAATATAATTTCCACATTTTATCAAGAAATACTAGTTATGACAAAAACTAACTAATTATCAAAAATAATTACAAAATATTTCATGATATGTTTTCAAAAATTAATCTAACAGTACAAAAGACTTAACTATTTACTTAAATTTGATTTAAAGAAATGATAAATTTTTTTTTCTATTATTATTATTATTATTTTTTTTTTTTTTAATTTTTAAATTGTTAAATCTTTTTTTTTTCTTTCTAATTAAGCATGGTAATTTTTTCACCACCCCCAACCTAGAACTTACATTGTCCTCAATGTAACAACTGTAAATTAAAGATAAAGAGAAAAGAGAAGAAAGATTACCTATTTCTTGAGAATGTGTAAGTAGTAATGGAGAAATGCAGGTGCATTCATTATATTCATCATTAAAGTGTATACAGACAGATCGCTGTGAACTTCTAACATCTCAACAAACATTTTTAGTTTTAACAATTTAAATATTATTAAACTAAAATAAACAATAAAATTAAGTAAATAAAATAAATAACAGAAAATTACCTAAAATGATGGGTTGCCTCCCATCCAGCGCTTAGTTTAACGTCTTAGCAAGATGTAACTTGGGGATTGCCTTTTAAGTAAACTCAATGTCCCCTCATCATTGAGTCAATCAAACCTACAAGTAAGACAAGGTTGTCTACCTATATTGTTTCAAACATGCCCTATTGATTTTGAAATTTTTCTGTACCAAAAACTAGGGGCATGCTTGAGGGTTTTAGATAACCCACATCTAGGTGAAAATCAAATAATTTAAGGCATCAAAACATAATTGTACCTAGATCAAATAAAGAAACTAACTCTTGAGATTGTAATTAAGACTTTAAAATTTTGGAGATAGTTTCAGAAATTTTTTTTTTTTTTTTTAAGTTAAAATAACATAATCAGTATTAACCAAGAGTGTTCCCAGGAAAGAATGGTGGGGCAAAGGCTCCTTAAAAACCATCCTCCTAGACAGAACAACGTTCCCAGGAAAGACTAGTGGCACAAAGGCATCCAGGAACTAGTCTCCTAGACAGAACTCCCTTAGATCTTTACTTTTCATGCTATTAAATTTAATTAAGTTCAGTTAAGTAAAAATCTAAGTTAATTAAGTTAGAAAATCTAAGTTAATTAAGTTAAGTGAAGTAAAAATCTAAGTTAATTAAGTTAAGTTAAAAAAAATCTAAGTTATTAATTAAGTTAGAAAATCTAAGTTAATTAAGTTAAGTGAAGTAAAAATCTAAGTTAATTAAGTTAAGTTAAAAAAAATCTAAGTTAATTAAGTTAGGTTAATTAAAAATCTAGGTTAATTAAGTTAGTAAAAATCTAAGTTAATTAAGTTAAATAAAAATTAAGAGAGAAAAAAAATACTAATAGAAAAAAAATAATAAAAATAAAAATAAAATTAAATTGAAATTGAAATAAAGTAAAATAAAATAAAAAAAAACTAAAATAAAAATAAAGGAAAATTGAAAAAGGTAAAGGAAAATTAAAATTAAAATTAAATTTTTTTTTTTTTTTAATTTTTTAATTTTTTTTTAGCGGTAATTTTACTATTCACGCTATATTATTTCTTTAAAATTTTTGAAATTTTAATTTTAATTTTTTTTTTTTTTTATGAACGGTAATTTTATTTTACTATTCATGCTATCTTATTTCTTACTAATTAAATTGTTTTTTTTTTGTTTTTTTTTTGTTTTTACTATTCATGAACGGTAATTTTATTTCACTATTCATGCTCTCTTATTTCTTATAAATTAAATTTTGTTTTTTTTTTACTATTCATGAACGGTAAAATTTTTTACTTCAAATTTCAAATTTCTAAATTATTTTACAATTTAAAAAAAAAAATTAATTTTTAATTTTTTAATTTTTTTAATTTTTTAATTTTTTTTTTAATTTTTTTTTTCTTATGAAATTTGAAATTTGATAATTATTTTTTCTATTATAACAAAAAAAATCACAATTATTTACAGCACAAAAATGTTTTTAAAATTTTGATAAATAATTTAAAAACCGTTATTCCTTCCCCGGCAACGGCGCCAAAAACTTGATGAACGAAAACCGGCATCGCCGATCTTCGCAAATACTTTGGTTTTAATATTTATAAAACTCTCGCAAGTGCACGAATCATTTCGTAGAAAATGATAAGTATACTCCCAAGGTCGATCTAAGGAAGGAATGTGTGTGGTTTTTAATTTATTATTCAAACTTCTAAAAACGAAATTAAATCCTAAACATCCTGTCACGATATTTTGGGGTTTTTGTGTTTTTAATCTACTTACATAAAAATAAACATAGATTCAATAAACATTCATGCAAATTTTATCATTTATAATGGCGGAGTATTTATGGATATAATAACTAAGTTAATTATGCTTGCTCATATTATCTAGGTTATTAAAGATATGAATTGATATTTATTGATTCTCCCTTTTTTGTATGAATACCACCTTTGGTGGGGTTAGATATTCTTTGTTAACTAAACAAATCAATTAACACCTATGGGTGGGGTTGATAACTAATTTGCCTAATTAAATTAATTCCTTTTTCTAAGAGATTGAAAATGAACCATTTAAATGCCACCTTTGGTGGGGTTAGACAGTTTAAACTTTATTCAAGGTGTCCAAATTAAACCTAAGAATTTAGTTATCCGAGTACTAACTTTCAAGTTTTAAAACCACTACTGAAAACATGTCGTCAATACATTTTCAGATAATAATTCTTATAAAAACTTTTGAAATAGAGCTTCACTCTAACTACCGGGCGATTGTACCATCAAATAAAAGAGCACTACTCTAAATCAGACCGGATAACTAAACCTTAAAATCTAATTTTCGGGTTTAAGTTTGTAATGAAAAATAATATATTTCTCTCTAACATTCTTAATATAAAATCATGAATAAAAACAAAATCAATTCATTTTAGAGATTTTTACCTATTTAATATTTCGCAAGCATAACAACGTCATTATTACATCATGTTTACTAAACAGCCAGCACAGTTAAATTTAACCACAGACAAATTAAATATAACATGTAAGAATAAAGCATAAAAATAACTGTAAAGAAAATAAAATCCTTACAGAACTTCGACGCTATTCCCGTTGCTGGAAAAACTCCGAGCGGAATTTGCACTCCCATTTATTGAATCAAAGAGCTAAAATATTACAAAAACATAACTAGTTCTTCCCAAAAAGGGAAGAACTCTAAATCTAAGAGAAATTAACTAAGAAAAGCTAAAAACTAAGAAAACATAAGAAAAACTAAGAAAAACTAAAGAATCCTAAAAATCTAAGAAAAGAGAGAAAAGAATGTATTTGGAGGTGTTTTTAGGTGTGTTTTGAAGTGAAGGGAAGGGGGGTATTTATAGGTGAGGATGGAGAGAAAAAGTAGAGAAAAAAATGTTAAAAAAATGAAAAAACGCGTATTATTGATTGCTGACGTCATTTGATGACGTCAGCATGACATGGGGCGGCTGCACAGTACCGGGTATGAACAGTACCGCGGCTGCACAGTACCGCGTATGAACAGTACCGCGGCTGCACAGTACCGCGGATGAACAGTGACGCGGGTGAACAGTAACGCGGGTGAACAGTGCCGCAGGTGAACAGTAACGCGGGTGAACAGTGCCGCAGATAAACAGTAACGCGGGTGAACAGTGCCGCGGGTGAACAGTGCCGCGCGCTGCTGCTTCTGGCGGAGCTGGGCGCTGGGGCGCGGCGGCTGGGCGGCGGCGGCGGCGCGTTTTTCGCCTTTTTGACATTTTTGACCTTCTTGACCCATTTTGTCCAATTTTTCCATATTTGTCGACCTTTCCGCATTTATTTATTAATATATTTGTGATGTATTGCTTCCAGTTTCCTTTTTGAGTCTTTAAGTTGTATTTTTAAGCCAAAATACCTGAAAAACAATAAAAATACCCGTGATTCCGAAAAAGACAAATTTATATAAATATATGATAAAACATATAAATATATATATTTTTAATCAATTAATGTGCATAAAATCATAGTTATTTTAGTGCTTTTTGAGCACTCATCAAATATGAACCACATTCATTTTCTTTTTCTCTTCTCTATTTTTTTCAATAAGAGAGATTCATTGAAAATATAAATAAACAAACCTAGGTCGGCACCAATATCTCTTTTATAGCTATATTGAATTAAACCGGAAGTAAGTAAAATGAAAATGGTGCGTCAAAAACTTTAAACAGTAAATAAGTGATGTAAACGATGTTATTTGGGTACAAAAATGATTTTCCTTTCGAGACCAATGCATATTGTTTAATTTGATATGAGATTTAATTTGATATATTATAATATTCGTTTCGATACCCGAGTAAAAATTTATCTCCGTTGAAAGTTGTTACTCTTTTTTACCAAATGTTTTTTGTTTTTGAAAATTTGAACAACATCTCCGTTCCTTTTTTCTACACAATATTTTTTCAATAAGAGAGATTGATTGAAAATATAAATAAACAAACCTAGGTCGGCATCAATATCTCCTTTATAGATCTATTGAATTAAACCTAAAGTAAGTAAAATGAAAATGGTGCGTCCAAATCTTTAAACACTAATTAAGTGATGTAAACGATGTTATTTGAGTACAAAATCGATTTTTTTCTTGCGAGACCAATGCATATTGTCTAATTTGATACGAGCTTCAATTTATTAAATTATAATATTCGTTTCGATACCCGAGTAAAAAGTTATCTCCGTTGAAAGTTGTTACTCTTATTTACCAAATGTTTTTTTGTTTTTTAAAATCTGAACAACATCTCCGTTCTTTTTTTCTACTCAATATTTTTTAAATAAGAGAGATTGATTGAAAATATAAAAAATAAACCTAAATCGGCACCAATATCTCCTTTATAGGTCTATTGAATTAAACCCGACGTAAGTAAAATGAAAATGGTGCGTCAAAAACATTAAATAGTAAATAAGTGATGTAAACGATGTTATTTGGGTACAAAAATGATTATTCTTTCGAGGAAAATGCATATTGTTTAATTTGATACGAGCATTAATTTGATATATTATAATATTCGTTTCGATACCCCAGTCAAAAGTCATCTCCGTTGAAAGTTGTAACTCATATTTACCAAATGTGTTTTTGATTTTGAAAATGTGAATAACATTCATTTTCTTTTTTATCTTCTCTATTTTTTTCAATAAGAGAGATTCATTGAAAATATAAATAAACAAACCTAGGTCGGCACCAATATCTCCTTTATAGCTCTATTGAATTAAACCTGAAGTAAGTAAAACGAAAATGCTGCGTAAAAAACTTTAAACACTAAATAAATGATGTAAACGATATTATTTGGGTACAAAAACGATTTTTTTCTTGCGAGACCAATGCATATTGTGTAATTTGATACGAGCTTCCATTTCATAAATTATAATATTCGTTTCGATACCTGAGTAAAAAGTTATCTCCGTTGAAAGGTGTTACTCTTATTTACCAAATGTTTTTTTTGTTTTTGAAAATGTGAACAACATCTCCGTTCTTTTTTTCTACACAATATTTTTTCAATAAGAGAGATTGATTGAAAATATAAAAAAACAAACCTAGATCGGCACCAATATCTCCTTTATAGGTCTATTGAATTAAACCGGACATAAGTAAAATGAAAATGGTGTGTCAAAAACTTTAAATAGTAAATAAGTGATGTAAACGATGTTATTTGGGTACAAAAATGATTTTCCTTTGGAGGAAAATGCATATTGTTTAATTTGTTACGAGCTTCCATTTAATAAATTATAATATTCGTTTCGATACCCGAGTAAAAAGTTATCTCCGTTTAAAGTTGTAACTCATATTTACCAAATGTGTTTTCTATTTTGAAAATGTGAACCACATTCATTTCCTTTTTCTCTTCTCTATTTTTTTCAATAAGAGAGATTGATTGAAAATATAAATAAACAAACTTAGGTCGGCACCAATATCTCCTTTATAGCTCTCTTGAATTAAACCGGAAGTAATTAAAATGAAAATGGTGCGTCAAAAACTTTAAACACTAAATAAGTGATGTAAACGATGTTATTTGGGTACAAAAATGATTTTCCTTTCAAGGAAAATTCATATTGTTTAATTTGATACGAGCTTTAATTTGATATATTATAATATTCGTTTCGATACCCCAGTCAAAAGTTATCTCCGTTGAAAGTTGTAACTCATATTTACCAAATGTGTTTTCGATTTTGAAAATGTGAACCACATTAATTTTCTTTTTCTCTTCTCTATTTTTTTCAATAAGAGAGATTGATTACAAATATAAAAAAACAAACCTAGATCGGCACCAATATCTCCTTTATAGGTCTATTTAATTAAACCGGACATTAGTAAAATGAAAATGGTGCGTCAAAAACTTTAAACAGTAAATAAGTGATGTAAACGATGTTATTTGGGTATAAAAATGATTTTCATTTGGAGGAAAATGCATATTTTTTAATTTGATACGAGCTTCCATTTAATAAATTATAATATTCGTTTCGATACCTGAGTAAAAAGTTATCTCCGTCGAAAGTTATTACTCTAATTTACCAAATGTTTTTTTGTTTTTGAAAATGTGAACAAAATCTCGGTTCTTTTTTTCTACTCAATATTTTTTCAATAAGAGAGATTGATTGAAAATATAAAAAACAAACCTTGATCGGCACCAATATCTCCTTTATAGCTCTATTGAATTAAACCGGAAGTAAGTAAAATGAAAATGGTGCGTCAAAAACTCTAAATAGTAAATAAGTGATGTAAACGATGTTATTTGGGTACAAAAATGATTTTCCTTTCGAGGAGAATGCATATTGTTTAATTTGATACGAGCTTTAATTTGATATATTATAATATTCGTTTCGATACCCCAGTCAAAAGTTATCTCCGTTGAAAGTTGTAACTCATATTTACCAAATGTGTTTTTGATTTTGCAAATTTGAACAACATTCCCCTTTTTTTCTCTTCTCTATTTTTTTTGAATAATATAGATTGATTGAAAATGTAAATAAAGAAAACCCTACGTCGGCACCAATATCTCCTTTATATCTCTCTTGAATTAAACCGGAAGTAAGTAAAATGAATATGGTGCTCAAAATCTTTAAACACTAAATAAGTGATGTAAACGATGTTATTTGGGTACAAAAACAATTCTTTTCTTGCAAGACCAATGCATATTGTGTAATTTGATACGAGCTTCCATTTCATAAATTATAATATTCGTTTCGATACCCGAATAAAAAGTTATCTCCGTTGAAAGTTGTTACTCTTATTTACCAAATGTTTTTTTGTTTTTGAAAATGTGAACAACATCTCCGTTCTTTTTTTCAACACAATATTTGTTCAATAAG
The DNA here is from genome assembly GCA_037013495.1 of Hippophae tibetana. Classification (NCBI taxonomy): domain Eukaryota; kingdom Viridiplantae; phylum Streptophyta; class Magnoliopsida; order Rosales; family Elaeagnaceae; genus Hippophae; species Hippophae tibetana. The sequence goes on along the minus strand of CM072808.1, from coordinate 5,421,843 downwards.
AGAGATTGATTGAAAATATAAAAAAAGAAACCTAGATCGGCACCAATATCTCCTTTATAGCTATATTGAATTAAACCGGAAGTAAGTAAAATGAAAATGGTGCGTCAAAAACTTTAAACAGTAAATAAGTGATGTAAACGATGTTATTTGGGTACAAAAATGATTTTCCTTTCGAGGAAAATGCATATTGTTTAATTTGATATGAGATTTAATTTGATATATTATAATATTCGTTTCGATACCCCAGTCAAAAGTTATCTCCATTGAAAATTGTAACTCATATTTACCAAATGTGTTTTCGATTTTGAAAATATGAACCACATTCATTTTCTTTTTCTCTTCTCTATTTTTTTCAATAAGAGAGATTCATTGAAAATATAAATAAACAAACCTAGGTCGGCACCAATATCTCTTTTATAGCTATATTGAATTAAACCGGAAGTAAGTAAAATGAAAATGGTGCGTCAAAAACTTTAAACAGTAAATAAGTGATGTAAACGATGTTATTTGGGTACAAAAATGATTTTCCTTTCGAGACCAATGCATATTGTTTAATTTGATATGAGATTTAATTTGATATATTATAATATTCGTTTCGATACCCGAGTAAAAATTTATCTCCGTTGAAAGTTGTTACTCTTTTTTACCAAATGTTTTTTGTTTTTGAAAATTTGAACAACATCTCCGTTCCTTTTTTCTACACAATATTTTTTCAATAAGAGAGATTGATTGAAAATATAAATAAACAAACCTAGGTCGGCATCAATATCTCCTTTATAGATCTATTGAATTAAACCTAAAGTAAGTAAAATGAAAATGGTGCGTCCAAATCTTTAAACACTAATTAAGTGATGTAAACGATGTTATTTGAGTACAAAATCGATTTTTTTCTTGCGAGACCAATGCATATTGTCTAATTTGATACGAGCTTCAATTTATTAAATTATAATATTCGTTTCGATACCCGAGTAAAAAGTTATCTCCGTTGAAAGTTGTTACTCTTATTTACCAAATGTTTTTTTGTTTTTTAAAATCTGAACAACATCTCCGTTCTTTTTTTCTACTCAATATTTTTTAAATAAGAGAGATTGATTGAAAATATAAAAAATAAACCTAAATCGGCACCAATATCTCCTTTATAGGTCTATTGAATTAAACCCGACGTAAGTAAAATGAAAATGGTGCGTCAAAAACATTAAATAGTAAATAAGTGATGTAAACGATGTTATTTGGGTACAAAAATGATTATTCTTTCGAGGAAAATGCATATTGTTTAATTTGATACGAGCATTAATTTGATATATTATAATATTCGTTTCGATACCCCAGTCAAAAGTCATCTCCGTTGAAAGTTGTAACTCATATTTACCAAATGTGTTTTTGATTTTGAAAATGTGAATAACATTCATTTTCTTTTTTATCTTCTCTATTTTTTTCAATAAGAGAGATTCATTGAAAATATAAATAAACAAACCTAGGTCGGCACCAATATCTCCTTTATAGCTCTATTGAATTAAACCTGAAGTAAGTAAAACGAAAATGCTGCGTAAAAAACTTTAAACACTAAATAAATGATGTAAACGATATTATTTGGGTACAAAAACGATTTTTTTCTTGCGAGACCAATGCATATTGTGTAATTTGATACGAGCTTCCATTTCATAAATTATAATATTCGTTTCGATACCTGAGTAAAAAGTTATCTCCGTTGAAAGGTGTTACTCTTATTTACCAAATGTTTTTTTTGTTTTTGAAAATGTGAACAACATCTCCGTTCTTTTTTTCTACACAATATTTTTTCAATAAGAGAGATTGATTGAAAATATAAAAAAACAAACCTAGATCGGCACCAATATCTCCTTTATAGGTCTATTGAATTAAACCGGACATAAGTAAAATGAAAATGGTGTGTCAAAAACTTTAAATAGTAAATAAGTGATGTAAACGATGTTATTTGGGTACAAAAATGATTTTCCTTTGGAGGAAAATGCATATTGTTTAATTTGTTACGAGCTTCCATTTAATAAATTATAATATTCGTTTCGATACCCGAGTAAAAAGTTATCTCCGTTTAAAGTTGTAACTCATATTTACCAAATGTGTTTTCTATTTTGAAAATGTGAACCACATTCATTTCCTTTTTCTCTTCTCTATTTTTTTCAATAAGAGAGATTGATTGAAAATATAAATAAACAAACTTAGGTCGGCACCAATATCTCCTTTATAGCTCTCTTGAATTAAACCGGAAGTAATTAAAATGAAAATGGTGCGTCAAAAACTTTAAACACTAAATAAGTGATGTAAACGATGTTATTTGGGTACAAAAATGATTTTCCTTTCAAGGAAAATTCATATTGTTTAATTTGATACGAGCTTTAATTTGATATATTATAATATTCGTTTCGATACCCCAGTCAAAAGTTATCTCCGTTGAAAGTTGTAACTCATATTTACCAAATGTGTTTTCGATTTTGAAAATGTGAACCACATTAATTTTCTTTTTCTCTTCTCTATTTTTTTCAATAAGAGAGATTGATTACAAATATAAAAAAACAAACCTAGATCGGCACCAATATCTCCTTTATAGGTCTATTTAATTAAACCGGACATTAGTAAAATGAAAATGGTGCGTCAAAAACTTTAAACAGTAAATAAGTGATGTAAACGATGTTATTTGGGTATAAAAATGATTTTCATTTGGAGGAAAATGCATATTTTTTAATTTGATACGAGCTTCCATTTAATAAATTATAATATTCGTTTCGATACCTGAGTAAAAAGTTATCTCCGTCGAAAGTTATTACTCTAATTTACCAAATGTTTTTTTGTTTTTGAAAATGTGAACAAAATCTCGGTTCTTTTTTTCTACTCAATATTTTTTCAATAAGAGAGATTGATTGAAAATATAAAAAACAAACCTTGATCGGCACCAATATCTCCTTTATAGCTCTATTGAATTAAACCGGAAGTAAGTAAAATGAAAATGGTGCGTCAAAAACTCTAAATAGTAAATAAGTGATGTAAACGATGTTATTTGGGTACAAAAATGATTTTCCTTTCGAGGAGAATGCATATTGTTTAATTTGATACGAGCTTTAATTTGATATATTATAATATTCGTTTCGATACCCCAGTCAAAAGTTATCTCCGTTGAAAGTTGTAACTCATATTTACCAAATGTGTTTTTGATTTTGCAAATTTGAACAACATTCCCCTTTTTTTCTCTTCTCTATTTTTTTTGAATAATATAGATTGATTGAAAATGTAAATAAAGAAAACCCTACGTCGGCACCAATATCTCCTTTATATCTCTCTTGAATTAAACCGGAAGTAAGTAAAATGAATATGGTGCTCAAAATCTTTAAACACTAAATAAGTGATGTAAACGATGTTATTTGGGTACAAAAACAATTCTTTTCTTGCAAGACCAATGCATATTGTGTAATTTGATACGAGCTTCCATTTCATAAATTATAATATTCGTTTCGATACCCGAATAAAAAGTTATCTCCGTTGAAAGTTGTTACTCTTATTTACCAAATGTTTTTTTGTTTTTGAAAATGTGAACAACATCTCCGTTCTTTTTTTCAACACAATATTTGTTCAATAAGAGAGATTGATTGAAAATATAAAAAAAGAAACCTAGATCGGCACCAATATCTCCTTTATAGCTATATTGAATTAAACCGGAAGTAAGTAAAATGAAAATGGTGCGTCAAAAACTTTAAACAGTAAATAAGTGATGTAAACGATGTTATTTGGGTACAAAAATGATTTTCCTTTCGAGGAAAATGCATATTGTTTAATTTGATATGAGATTTAATTTGATATATTATAATATTCGTTTCGATACCCCAGTCAAAAGTTATCTCCATTGAAAATTGTAACTCATATTTACCAAATGTGTTTTCGATTTTGAAAATATGAACCACATTCATTTTCTTTTTCTCTTCTCTATTTTTTTCAATAAGAGAGATTCATTGAAAATATAAATAAACAAACCTAGGTCGGCACCAATATCTCTTTTATAGCTATATTGAATTAAACCGGAAGTAAGTAAAATGAAAATGGTGCGTCAAAAACTTTAAACAGTAAATAAGTGATGTAAACGATGTTATTTGGGTACAAAAATGATTTTCCTTTCGAGACCAATGCATATTGTTTAATTTGATATGAGATTTAATTTGATATATTATAATATTCGTTTCGATACCCGAGTAAAAATTTATCTCCGTTGAAAGTTGTTACTCTTTTTTACCAAATGTTTTTTGTTTTTGAAAATTTGAACAACATCTCCGTTCCTTTTTTCTACACAATATTTTTTCAATAAGAGAGATTGATTGAAAATATAAATAAACAAACCTAGGTCGGCATCAATATCTCCTTTATAGATCTATTGAATTAAACCTAAAGTAAGTAAAATGAAAATGGTGCGTCCAAATCTTTAAACACTAATTAAGTGATGTAAACGATGTTATTTGAGTACAAAATCGATTTTTTTCTTGCGAGACCAATGCATATTGTCTAATTTGATACGAGCTTCAATTTATTAAATTATAATATTCGTTTCGATACCCGAGTAAAAAGTTATCTCCGTTGAAAGTTGTTACTCTTATTTACCAAATGTTTTTTTGTTTTTTAAAATCTGAACAACATCTCCGTTCTTTTTTTCTACTCAATATTTTTTAAATAAGAGAGATTGATTGAAAATATAAAAAATAAACCTAAATCGGCACCAATATCTCCTTTATAGGTCTATTGAATTAAACCCGACGTAAGTAAAATGAAAATGGTGCGTCAAAAACATTAAATAGTAAATAAGTGATGTAAACGATGTTATTTGGGTACAAAAATGATTATTCTTTCGAGGAAAATGCATATTGTTTAATTTGATACGAGCATTAATTTGATATATTATAATATTCGTTTCGATACCCCAGTCAAAAGTCATCTCCGTTGAAAGTTGTAACTCATATTTACCAAATGTGTTTTTGATTTTGAAAATGTGAATAACATTCATTTTCTTTTTTATCTTCTCTATTTTTTTCAATAAGAGAGATTCATTGAAAATATAAATAAACAAACCTAGGTCGGCACCAATATCTCCTTTATAGCTCTATTGAATTAAACCTGAAGTAAGTAAAACGAAAATGCTGCGTAAAAAACTTTAAACACTAAATAAATGATGTAAACGATATTATTTGGGTACAAAAACGATTTTTTTCTTGCGAGACCAATGCATATTGTGTAATTTGATACGAGCTTCCATTTCATAAATTATAATATTCGTTTCGATACCTGAGTAAAAAGTTATCTCCGTTGAAAGGTGTTACTCTTATTTACCAAATGTTTTTTTTGTTTTTGAAAATGTGAACAACATCTCCGTTCTTTTTTTCTACACAATATTTTTTCAATAAGAGAGATTGATTGAAAATATAAAAAAACAAACCTAGATCGGCACCAATATCTCCTTTATAGGTCTATTGAATTAAACCGGACATAAGTAAAATGAAAATGGTGTGTCAAAAACTTTAAATAGTAAATAAGTGATGTAAACGATGTTATTTGGGTACAAAAATGATTTTCCTTTGGAGGAAAATGCATATTGTTTAATTTGTTACGAGCTTCCATTTAATAAATTATAATATTCGTTTCGATACCCGAGTAAAAAGTTATCTCCGTTTAAAGTTGTAACTCATATTTACCAAATGTGTTTTCTATTTTGAAAATGTGAACCACATTCATTTCCTTTTTCTCTTCTCTATTTTTTTCAATAAGAGAGATTGATTGAAAATATAAATAAACAAACTTAGGTCGGCACCAATATCTCCTTTATAGCTCTCTTGAATTAAACCGGAAGTAATTAAAATGAAAATGGTGCGTCAAAAACTTTAAACACTAAATAAGTGATGTAAACGATGTTATTTGGGTACAAAAATGATTTTCCTTTCAAGGAAAATTCATATTGTTTAATTTGATACGAGCTTTAATTTGATATATTATAATATTCGTTTCGATACCCCAGTCAAAAGTTATCTCCGTTGAAAGTTGTAACTCATATTTACCAAATGTGTTTTCGATTTTGAAAATGTGAACCACATTAATTTTCTTTTTCTCTTCTCTATTTTTTTCAATAAGAGAGATTGATTACAAATATAAAAAAACAAACCTAGATCGGCACCAATATCTCCTTTATAGGTCTATTTAATTAAACCGGACATTAGTAAAATGAAAATGGTGCGTCAAAAACTTTAAACAGTAAATAAGTGATGTAAACGATGTTATTTGGGTATAAAAATGATTTTCATTTGGAGGAAAATGCATATTTTTTAATTTGATACGAGCTTCCATTTAATAAATTATAATATTCGTTTCGATACCTGAGTAAAAAGTTATCTCCGTCGAAAGTTATTACTCTAATTTACCAAATGTTTTTTTGTTTTTGAAAATGTGAACAAAATCTCGGTTCTTTTTTTCTACTCAATATTTTTTCAATAAGAGAGATTGATTGAAAATATAAAAAACAAACCTTGATCGGCACCAATATCTCCTTTATAGCTCTATTGAATTAAACCGGAAGTAAGTAAAATGAAAATGGTGCGTCAAAAACTCTAAATAGTAAATAAGTGATGTAAACGATGTTATTTGGGTACAAAAATGATTTTCCTTTCGAGGAGAATGCATATTGTTTAATTTGATACGAGCTTTAATTTGATATATTATAATATTCGTTTCGATACCCCAGTCAAAAGTTATCTCCGTTGAAAGTTGTAACTCATATTTACCAAATGTGTTTTTGATTTTGCAAATTTGAACAACATTCCCCTTTTTTTCTCTTCTCTATTTTTTTTGAATAATATAGATTGATTGAAAATGTAAATAAAGAAAACCCTACGTCGGCACCAATATCTCCTTTATATCTCTCTTGAATTAAACCGGAAGTAAGTAAAATGAATATGGTGCTCAAAATCTTTAAACACTAAATAAGTGATGTAAACGATGTTATTTGGGTACAAAAACAATTCTTTTCTTGCAAGACCAATGCATATTGTGTAATTTGATACGAGCTTCCATTTCATAAATTATAATATTCGTTTCGATACCCGAATAAAAAGTTATCTCCGTTGAAAGTTGTTACTCTTATTTACCAAATGTTTTTTTGTTTTTGAAAATGTGAACAACATCTCCGTTCTTTTTTTCAACACAATATTTGTTCAATAAGAGAGATTGATTGAAAATATAAAAAAAGAAACCTAGATCGGCACCAATATCTCCTTTATAGCTATATTGAATTAAACCGGAAGTAAGTAAAATGAAAATGGTGCGTCAAAAACTTTAAACAGTAAATAAGTGATGTAAACGATGTTATTTGGGTACAAAAATGATTTTCCTTTCGAGGAAAATGCATATTGTTTAATTTGATATGAGATTTAATTTGATATATTATAATATTCGTTTCGATACCCCAGTCAAAAGTTATCTCCATTGAAAATTGTAACTCATATTTACCAAATGTGTTTTCGATTTTGAAAATATGAACCACATTCATTTTCTTTTTCTCTTCTCTATTTTTTTCAATAAGAGAGATTCATTGAAAATATAAATAAACAAACCTAGGTCGGCACCAATATCTCTTTTATAGCTATATTGAATTAAACCGGAAGTAAGTAAAATGAAAATGGTGCGTCAAAAACTTTAAACAGTAAATAAGTGATGTAAACGATGTTATTTGGGTACAAAAATGATTTTCCTTTCGAGACCAATGCATATTGTTTAATTTGATATGAGATTTAATTTGATATATTATAATATTCGTTTCGATACCCGAGTAAAAATTTATCTCCGTTGAAAGTTGTTACTCTTTTTTACCAAATGTTTTTTGTTTTTGAAAATTTGAACAACATCTCCGTTCCTTTTTTCTACACAATATTTTTTCAATAAGAGAGATTGATTGAAAATATAAATAAACAAACCTAGGTCGGCATCAATATCTCCTTTATAGATCTATTGAATTAAACCTAAAGTAAGTAAAATGAAAATGGTGCGTCCAAATCTTTAAACACTAATTAAGTGATGTAAACGATGTTATTTGAGTACAAAATCGATTTTTTTCTTGCGAGACCAATGCATATTGTCTAATTTGATACGAGCTTCAATTTATTAAATTATAATATTCGTTTCGATACCCGAGTAAAAAGTTATCTCCGTTGAAAGTTGTTACTCTTATTTACCAAATGTTTTTTTGTTTTTTAAAATCTGAACAACATCTCCGTTCTTTTTTTCTACTCAATATTTTTTAAATAAGAGAGATTGATTGAAAATATAAAAAATAAACCTAAATCGGCACCAATATCTCCTTTATAGGTCTATTGAATTAAACCCGACGTAAGTAAAATGAAAATGGTGCGTCAAAAACATTAAATAGTAAATAAGTGATGTAAACGATGTTATTTGGGTACAAAAATGATTATTCTTTCGAGGAAAATGCATATTGTTTAATTTGATACGAGCATTAATTTGATATATTATAATATTCGTTTCGATACCCCAGTCAAAAGTCATCTCCGTTGAAAGTTGTAACTCATATTTACCAAATGTGTTTTTGATTTTGAAAATGTGAATAACATTCATTTTCTTTTTTATCTTCTCTATTTTTTTCAATAAGAGAGATTCATTGAAAATATAAATAAACAAACCTAGGTCGGCACCAATATCTCCTTTATAGCTCTATTGAATTAAACCTGAAGTAAGTAAAACGAAAATGCTGCGTAAAAAACTTTAAACACTAAATAAATGATGTAAACGATATTATTTGGGTACAAAAACGATTTTTTTCTTGCGAGACCAATGCATATTGTGTAATTTGATACGAGCTTCCATTTCATAAATTATAATATTCGTTTCGATACCTGAGTAAAAAGTTATCTCCGTTGAAAGGTGTTACTCTTATTTACCAAATGTTTTTTTTGTTTTTGAAAATGTGAACAACATCTCCGTTCTTTTTTTCTACACAATATTTTTTCAATAAGAGAGATTGATTGAAAATATAAAAAAACAAACCTAGATCGGCACCAATATCTCCTTTATAGGTCTATTGAATTAAACCGGACATAAGTAAAATGAAAATGGTGTGTCAAAAACTTTAAATAGTAAATAAGTGATGTAAACGATGTTATTTGGGTACAAAAATGATTTTCCTTTGGAGGAAAATGCATATTGTTTAATTTGTTACGAGCTTCCATTTAATAAATTATAATATTCGTTTCGATACCCGAGTAAAAAGTTATCTCCGTTTAAAGTTGTAACTCATATTTACCAAATGTGTTTTCTATTTTGAAAATGTGAACCACATTCATTTCCTTTTTCTCTTCTCTATTTTTTTCAATAAGAGAGATTGATTGAAAATATAAATAAACAAACTTAGGTCGGCACCAATATCTCCTTTATAGCTCTCTTGAATTAAACCGGAAGTAATTAAAATGAAAATGGTGCGTCAAAAACTTTAAACACTAAATAAGTGATGTAAACGATGTTATTTGGGTACAAAAATGATTTTCCTTTCAAGGAAAATTCATATTGTTTAATTTGATACGAGCTTTAATTTGATATATTATAATATTCGTTTCGATACCCCAGTCAAAAGTTATCTCCGTTGAAAGTTGTAACTCATATTTACCAAATGTGTTTTCGATTTTGAAAATGTGAACCACATTAATTTTCTTTTTCTCTTCTCTATTTTTTTCAATAAGAGAGATTGATTACAAATATAAAAAAACAAACCTAGATCGGCACCAATATCTCCTTTATAGGTCTATTTAATTAAACCGGACATTAGTAAAATGAAAATGGTGCGTCAAAAACTTTAAACAGTAAATAAGTGATGTAAACGATGTTATTTGGGTATAAAAATGATTTTCATTTGGAGGAAAATGCATATTTTTTAATTTGATACGAGCTTCCATTTAATAAATTATAATATTCGTTTCGATACCTGAGTAAAAAGTTATCTCCGTCGAAAGTTATTACTCTAATTTACCAAATGTTTTTTTGTTTTTGAAAATGTGAACAAAATCTCGGTTCTTTTTTTCTACTCAATATTTTTTCAATAAGAGAGATTGATTGAAAATATAAAAAACAAACCTTGATCGGCACCAATATCTCCTTTATAGCTCTATTGAATTAAACCGGAAGTAAGTAAAATGAAAATAGTGCGTCAAAAACTTTAAACAGTAAATAAGTGATGTAAACGATGTTATTTGGGTACAAAAATGATTTTCCTTTCGAGGAAAATGCATATTGTTTAATTTGATATGAGATTTAATTTGATATATTATAATATTCGTTTCGATACCCCAGTCAAAAGTTATCTCCATTGAAAATTGTAACTCATATTTACCAAATGTGTTTTCGATTTTGAAAATATGAACCATATTCATTTTCTTTTTCTCTTCTCTATTTTTTTCAATAAGAGAGATTCATTGAAAATATAAATAAACAAACCTAGGTCGGCACCAATATCTTCTATATAGCTCTATTGAATTAAACCTGAAGTAAGTAAAATGAAAATGCTGCGTCAAAAACTTTAACCACAAAGTAAATGATGTAAACAATGTAATTTGGGTACAAAAATGACCTTTTTTTGCCAGACCAATGCATATTGTGTAATTTGATACGAGCTTTCATTTCATAAATAATAATATTCGTTTCGATAGCCGAGTAAAAAGTTATCTCCGTTGAAAGTTGTTACTCTTTTTTACCAATGTTTTTTTGTTTTTGAAAATGTGAACAAAATCTCCTTTCTTTTTTTCTACTCAATATTTTTTCAATTAGAGAGATTGATTGAAAATATAAAAAAACAAACCTTGATCGGCACCAATATCTCCTTTATAGCTCTATTGAATTAAACCGGAAGTAAGTAAAATGAAAATGGTGCGTCAAAAACTCTAAATAGTAAATAAGTGATGTAAACGATGTTATTTGGGTACAAAAATGATTTTCCTTTCGAGGAGAATGCATATTGTTTAATTTGATACGAGCTTTAATTTGATATATTATAAAATTCGTTTCGATACCCCAGTCAAAAGTTATCTCCGTTGAAAGTTGTAACTCATATTTACCAAATGTGTTTTTGATTTTGCAAATTTGAACAACATTCCCCTTTTTTTCTCTTCTCTATTTTTTTTGAATAATATAGATTGATTGAAAATGTAAATAAAGAAAACCCTACGTCGGCACCAATATCTCCTTTATATCTCTCTTGAATTAAACCGGAAGTAAGTAAAATGAATATGGTGCTCAAAATCTTTAAACACTAAATAAGTGATGTAAACGATGTTATTTGGGTACAAAAACAATTCTTTTCTTGCAAGACCAATGCATATTGTGTAATTTGATACGAGCTTCCATTTCATAAATTATAATATTCGTTTCGATACCCGAATAAAAAGTTATCTCCGTTGAAAGTTGTTACTCTTATTTACCAAATGTTTTTTTGTTTTTGAAAATGTGAACAACATCTCCGTTCTTTTTTTCAACACAATATTTGTTCAATAAGAGAGATTGATTGAAAATATAAAAAAAGAAACCTAGATCGGCACCAATATCTCCTTTATAGCTATATTGAATTAAACCGGAAGTAAGTAAAATGAAAATGGTGCGTCAAAAACTTTAAACAGTAAATAAGTGATGTAAACGATGTTATTTGGGTACAAAAATGATTTTCCTTTCGAGGAAAATGCATATTGTTTAATTTGATATGAGATTTAATTTGATATATTATAATATTCGTTTCGATACCCCAGTCAAAAGTTATCTCCATTGAAAATTGTAACTCATATTTACCAAATGTGTTTTCGATTTTGAAAATATGAACCACATTCATTTTCTTTTTCTCTTCTCTATTTTTTTCAATAAGAGAGATTCATTGAAAATATAAATAAACAAACCTAGGTCGGCACCAATATCTCTTTTATAGCTATATTGAATTAAACCGGAAGTAAGTAAAATGAAAATGGTGCGTCAAAAACTTTAAACAGTAAATAAGTGATGTAAACGATGTTATTTGGGTACAAAAATGATTTTCCTTTCGAGACCAATGCATATTGTTTAATTTGATATGAGATTTAATTTGATATATTATAATATTCGTTTCGATACCCGAGTAAAAATTTATCTCCGTTGAAAGTTGTTACTCTTTTTTACCAAATGTTTTTTGTTTTTGAAAATTTGAACAACATCTCCGTTCCTTTTTTCTACACAATATTTTTTCAATAAGAGAGATTGATTGAAAATATAAATAAACAAACCTAGGTCGGCATCAATATCTCCTTTATAGATCTATTGAATTAAACCTAAAGTAAGTAAAATGAAAATGGTGCGTCCAAATCTTTAAACACTAATTAAGTGATGTAAACGATGTTATTTGAGTACAAAATCGATTTTTTTCTTGCGAGACCAATGCATATTGTCTAATTTGATACGAGCTTCAATTTATTAAATTATAATATTCGTTTCGATACCCGAGTAAAAAGTTATCTCCGTTGAAAGTTGTTACTCTTATTTACCAAATGTTTTTTTGTTTTTTAAAATCTGAACAACATCTCCGTTCTTTTTTTCTACTCAATATTTTTTAAATAAGAGAGATTGATTGAAAATATAAAAAATAAACCTAAATCGGCACCAATATCTCCTTTATAGGTCTATTGAATTAAACCCGACGTAAGTAAAATGAAAATGGTGCGTCAAAAACATTAAATAGTAAATAAGTGATGTAAACGATGTTATTTGGGTACAAAAATGATTATTCTTTCGAGGAAAATGCATATTGTTTAATTTGATACGAGCATTAATTTGATATATTATAATATTCGTTTCGATACCCCAGTCAAAAGTCATCTCCGTTGAAAGTTGTAACTCATATTTACCAAATGTGTTTTTGATTTTGAAAATGTGAATAACATTCATTTTCTTTTTTATCTTCTCTATTTTTTTCAATAAGAGAGATTCATTGAAAATATAAATAAACAAACCTAGGTTGGCACCAATATCTCCTTTATAGCTCTATTGAATTAAACCTGAAGTAAGTAAAACGAAAATGCTGCGTAAAAAACTTTAAACACTAAATAAATGATGTAAACGATATTATTTGGGTACAAAAACGATTTTTTTCTTGCGAGACCAATGCATATTGTGTAATTTGATACGAGCTTCCATTTCATAAATTATAATATTCGTTTCGATACCTGAGTAAAAAGTTATCTCCGTTGAAAGGTGTTACTCTTATTTACCAAATGTTTTTTTTTGTTTTTGAAAATGTGAACAACATCTCCGTTCTTTTTTTCTACACAATATTTTTTCAATAAGAGAGATTGATTGAAAATATAAAAAAACAAACCTAGATCGGCACCAATATCTCCTTTATAGGTCTATTGAATTAAACCGGACATAAGTAAAATGAAAATGGTGTGTCAAAAACTTTAAATAGTAAATAAGTGATGTAAACGATGTTATTTGGGTACAAAAATGATTTTCCTTTGGAGGAAAATGCATATTGTTTCATTTGTTACGAGCTTCCATTTAATAAATTATAATATTCGTTTCGATACCCGAGTAAAAATTTATCTCCGTTTAAAGTTGTAACTCATATTTACCAAATGTGTTTTCTATTTTGAAAATGTGAACCACATTCATTTCCTTTTTCTCTTCTCTATTTTTTTCAATAAGAGAGATTGATTGAAAATATAAATAAACAAACCTAGGTCGGCACCAATATCTCCTTTATAGCTCTCTTGAATTAAACCGGAAGTAATTAAAATGAAAATGGTGCGTCAAAAACTTTAAACACTAAATAAGTGATGTAAACGATGTTATTTGGGTACAAAAATGATTTTCCTTTCAAGGAAAATTCATATTGTTTAATTTGATACGAGCTTTAATTTGATATATTATAATATTCGTTTCGATACCCCAGTCAAAAGTTATCTCCGTTGAAAGTTGTAACTCATATTTACCAAATGTGTTTTCGATTTTGAAAATGTGAACCACATTAATTTTCTTTTTCTCTTCTCTATTTTTTTCAATAAGAGAGATTGATTACAAATATAAAAAAACAAACCTAGATCGGCACCAATATCTCCTTTATAGGTCTATTTAATTAAACCGGACATTAGTAAAATGAAAATGGTGCGTCAAAAACTTTAAACAGTAAATAAGTGATGTAAACGATGTTATTTGGGTATAAAAATGATTTTCATTTGGAGGAAAATGCATATTTTTTAATTTGATACGAGCTTCCATTTAATAAATTATAATATTCGTTTCGATACCTGAGTAAAAAGTTATCTCCGTCGAAAGTTATTACTCTAATTTACCAAATGTTTTTTTGTTTTTGAAAATGTGAACAAAATCTCGGTTCTTTTTTTCTACTCAATATTTTTTCAATAAGAGAGATTGATTGAAAATATAAAAAACAAACCTTGATCGGCACCAATATCTTCTTTATAGCTCTATTGAATTAAACCGGAAGTAAGTAAAATGAAAATAGTGCGTCAAAAACTTTAAACAGTAAATAAGTGATGTAAACGATGTTATTTGGGTACAAAAATGATTTTCCTTTCGAGGAAAATGCATATTGTTTAATTTGATATGAGATTTAATTTGATATATTATAATATTCGTTTCGATACCCCAGTCAAAAGTTATCTCCATTGAAAATTGTAACTCATATTTACCAAATGTGTTTTCGATTTTGAAAATATGAACCACATTCATTTTCTTTTTCTCTTCTCTATTTTTTTCAATAAGAGAGATTCATTGAAAATATAAATAAACAAACCTAGGTCGGCACCAATATCTCTTTTATAGCTATATTGAATTAAACCGGAAGTAAGTAAAATGAAAATGGTGCGTCAAAAACTTTAAACAGTAAATAAGTGATGTAAACGATGTTATTTGGGTACAAAAATGATTTTCCTTTCGAGACCAATGCATATTGTTTAATTTGATATGAGATTTAATTTGATATATTATAATATTCGTTTCGATACCCGAGTAAAAATTTATCTCCGTTGAAAGTTGTTACTCTTTTTTACCAAATGTTTTTTGTTTTTGAAAATTTGAACAACATCTCCGTTCCTTTTTTCTACACAATATTTTTTCAATAAGAGAGATTGATTGAAAATATAAATAAACAAACCTAGGTCGGCATCAATATCTCCTTTATAGATCTATTGAATTAAACCTAAAGTAAGTAAAATGAAAATGGTGCGTCCAAATCTTTAAACACTAATTAAGTGATGTAAACGATGTTATTTGAGTACAAAATCGATTTTTTTCTTGCGAGACCAATGCATATTGTCTAATTTGATACGAGCTTCAATTTATTAAATTATAATATTCGTTTCGATACCCGAGTAAAAAGTTATCTCCGTTGAAAGTTGTTACTCTTATTTACCAAATGTTTTTTTGTTTTTTAAAATCTGAACAACATCTCCGTTCTTTTTTTCTACTCAATATTTTTTAAATAAGAGAGATTGATTGAAAATATAAAAAATAAACCTAAATCGGCACCAATATCTCCTTTATAGGTCTATTGAATTAAACCCGACGTAAGTAAAATGAAAATGGTGCGTCAAAAACATTAAATAGTAAATAAGTGATGTAAACGATGTTATTTGGGTACAAAAATGATTATTCTTTCGAGGAAAATGCATATTGTTTAATTTGATACGAGCATTAATTTGATATATTATAATATTCGTTTCGATACCCCAGTCAAAAGTCATCTCCGTTGAAAGTTGTAACTCATATTTACCAAATGTGTTTTTGATTTTGAAAATGTGAATAACATTCATTTTCTTTTTTATCTTCTCTATTTTTTTCAATAAGAGAGATTCATTGAAAATATAAATAAACAAACCTAGGTCGGCACCAATATCTCCTTTATAGCTCTATTGAATTAAACCTGAAGTAAGTAAAACGAAAATGCTGCGTAAAAAACTTTAAACACTAAATAAATGATGTAAACGATATTATTTGGGTACAAAAACGATTTTTTTCTTGCGAGACCAATGCATATTGTGTAATTTGATACGAGCTTCCATTTCATAAATTATAATATTCGTTTCGATACCTGAGTAAAAAGTTATCTCCGTTGAAAGGTGTTACTCTTATTTACCAAATGTTTTTTTTGTTTTTGAAAATGTGAACAACATCTCCGTTCTTTTTTTCTACACAATATTTTTTCAATAAGAGAGATTGATTGAAAATATAAAAAAACAAACCTAGATCGGCACCAATATCTCCTTTATAGGTCTATTGAATTAAACCGGACATAAGTAAAATGAAAATGGTGTGTCAAAAACTTTAAATAGTAAATAAGTGATGTAAACGATGTTATTTGGGTACAAAAATGATTTTCCTTTGGAGGAAAATGCATATTGTTTAATTTGTTACGAGCTTCCATTTAATAAATTATAATATTCGTTTCGATACCCGAGTAAAAAGTTATCTCCGTTTAAAGTTGTAACTCATATTTACCAAATGTGTTTTCTATTTTGAAAATGTGAACCACATTCATTTCCTTTTTCTCTTCTCTATTTTTTTCAATAAGAGAGATTGATTGAAAATATAAATAAACAAACTTAGGTCGGCACCAATATCTCCTTTATAGCTCTCTTGAATTAAACCGGAAGTAATTAAAATGAAAATGGTGCGTCAAAAACTTTAAACACTAAATAAGTGATGTAAACGATGTTATTTGGGTACAAAAATGATTTTCCTTTCAAGGAAAATTCATATTGTTTAATTTGATACGAGCTTTAATTTGATATATTATAATATTCGTTTCGATACCCCAGTCAAAAGTTATCTCCGTTGAAAGTTGTAACTCATATTTACCAAATGTGTTTTCGATTTTGAAAATGTGAACCACATTAATTTTCTTTTTCTCTTCTCTATTTTTTTCAATAAGAGAGATTGATTACAAATATAAAAAAACAAACCTAGATCGGCACCAATATCTCCTTTATAGGTCTATTTAATTAAACCGGACATTAGTAAAATGAAAATGGTGCGTCAAAAACTTTAAACAGTAAATAAGTGATGTAAACGATGTTATTTGGGTATAAAAATGATTTTCATTTGGAGGAAAATGCATATTTTTTAATTTGATACGAGCTTCCATTTAATAAATTATAATATTCGTTTCGATACCTGAGTAAAAAGTTATCTCCGTCGAAAGTTATTACTCTAATTTACCAAATGTTTTTTTGTTTTTGAAAATGTGAACAAAATCTCGGTTCTTTTTTTCTACTCAATATTTTTTCAATAAGAGAGATTGATTGAAAATATAAAAAACAAACCTTGATCGGCACCAATATCTTCTTTATAGCTCTATTGAATTAAACCGGAAGTAAGTAAAATGAAAATAGTGCGTCAAAAACTTTAAACAGTAAATAAGTGATGTAAACGATGTTATTTGGGTACAAAAATGATTTTCCTTTCGAGGAAAATGCATATTGTTTAATTTGATATGAGATTTAATTTGATATATTATAATATTCGTTTCGATACCCCAGTCAAAAGTTATCTCCATTGAAAATTATAACTCATATTTACCAAATGTGTTTTCGATTTTGAAAATATGAACCACATTCATTTTCTTTTTCTCTTCTCTATTTTTTTCAATAAGAGAGATTCATTGAAAATATAAATAAACAAACCTAGGTCGGCACCAATATCTTCTATATAGCTCTATTGAATTAAACCTGAAGTAAGTAAAATGAAAATGCTGCGTCAAAAACTTTAACCACAAAGTAAATGATGTAAACAATGTAATTTGGGTACAAAAATGACCTTTTTTTGCGAGACCAATGCATATTGTGTAATTTGATATGAGCTTTCATTTCATAAATAATAATATTCGTTTCGATAGCCGAGTAAAAAGTTATCTCCGTTGAAAGTTGTTACTCTTTTTTACCAATGTTTTTTTGTTTTTGAAAATGTGAACAAAATCTCCTTTCTTTTTTTCTACTCAATATTTTTTCAATTAGAGAGGTTGATTGAAAATATAAAAAAACAAACCTTTATCGGCACCAATATCTCCTTTATAGCTCTATTGAATTAAACCGGAAGTAAGTAAAATGAAAATGGTGCGTCAAAAACTCTAAATAGTAAATAAGTGATGTAAACGATGTTATTTGGGTACAAAAATGATTTTCCTTTCGAGGAGAATGCATATTGTTTAATTTGATACGAGCTTTAATTTGATATATTATAATATTCGTTTCGATACCCCAGTCAAAAGTTATCTCCGTTGAAAGTTGTAACTCATATTTACCAAATGTGTTTTTGATTTTGCAAATTTGAACAACATTCCCCTTTTTTTCTCTTCTCTATTTTTTTTGAATAGTATAGATTGATTGAAAATGTAAATAAAGAAAACCCTACGTCGGCACCAATATCTCCTTTATATCTCTCTTGAATTAAACCGGAAGTAAGTAAAATGAATATGGTGCTCAAAATCTTTAAACACTAAATAAGTGATGTAAACGATGTTATTTGGGTACAAAAACAATTCTTTTCTTGCAAGACCAATGCATATTGTGTAATTTGATACGAGCTTCCATTTCATAAATTATAATATTCGTTTCGATACCCGAATAAAAAGTTATCTCCGTTGAAAGTTGTTACTCTTATTTACCAAATGTTTTTTTGTTTTTGAAAATGTGAACAACATCTCCGTTCTTTTTTTCTACACAATATTTGTTCAATAAGAGAGATTGATTGAAAATATAAAAAAAGAAACCTAGATCGGCACCAATATCTCCTTTATAGGCCTATTAAATTAAACCGGAACTAAGTAAAATGAAAATGGTTCGTCAAAATCTTTAAACACTAAATAAGTGATGTAAACGATGTTATTTGGGTACAAAATGGATTTTCCTATAAAGGAAAATGCATATTGTTTAATTTGATACGAGCTTTAATTTGATATATTATAATAATCGTTTCGATACCTCAGTCAAAATTTATCTCCGTTGAAAGTTGTAACTAATATTTACCAAATGTGTTTTCGATTTTGAAAATGTGAACCACATTAATTTTCTTTTTCTCTTCTTTTTTTTTCAATAAGAGAGATTGATTGAAAATATAAAAAAACAAACTTAGATCGGCACCAATATCTCCTTTATAGGTCTATTTAATTAAACCGGACATAAGTAAAATGAAAATGGTGCGTCAAAAACTTTAAACAGTAAATAAGTGATGTAAACGATGTTATTTGGGTATAAAAATGATTTTCCTTTGGAGGAAAATGCATATTTTTTAATTTGATACGAGCTTCCATTTAATAAATTATAATATTCGTTTCGATACCCGAGTAAAAAGTTATCTCCGTCGAAAGTTATTACTCTAATTTACCAAATGTTTTTTTGTTTTTGAAAATGTGAACAAAATCTCGGTTCTTCTTTTCTACTCAATATTTTTTCAATAAAAGAGATTGATTGAAAATATAAAAAACAAAACTTGATCGGCACCAATATCTCCTTTATAGCTATATTGAATTAAACCGGAAGTAAGTAAAATGAAAATGGTGCGTCAAAAACTTTAAACAGTAAATAAGTGATGTAAACGATGTTATTTGGGTACAAAAATGATTTTCCTTTCGAGGAAAATGCATATTGTTTAATTTGATATGAGATTTAATTTGATATATTATAATATTCGTTTCGATACCCCAGTCAAAAGTTATCTCCATTGAAAATTGTAACTCATATTTACCAAATGTGTTTTCGATTTTGAAAATATGAACCACATTCATTTTCTTTTTCTCTTCTCTATTTTTTTCAATAAGAGAGATTCATTGAAAATATAAAAAACAAACCTAGGTCGGCACCAATATCTTCTATTTGCTCTATTGAATTAAACCTGAAGTAAGTAAAATGAAAATGCTGCGTCAAAAACTTTAAACACTAAGTAAATGATGTAAACAATGTAATTTGGGTACAAAAATGACCTTTTTTTGCCAGACCAATGCATATTGTGTAATTTGATACGAGCTTTCATTTCATAAATTATAATATTCGTTTCGATAGCCGAGTAAAAAGTTATCTCCGTTGAAAGTTGTTACTCTTTTTTACCAATGTTTTTTTGTTTTTGAGAATGTGAACAAAATCTCCTTTCTTTTTTTCTACTCAATATTTTTTCAATTAGAGAGATTGATTGAAAATATAAAAAAACAAACCTTGATCGGCACCAATATCTCCTTTATAGCTCTATTGAATTAAACCGGAAGTAAGTAAAATGAAAATGGTGCGTCAAAAACTCTAAATAGTAAATAAGTGATGTAAACGATGTTATTTGGGTACAAAAATGATTTTCCTTTCGAGGAGAATGCATATTGTTTAATTTGATACGAGCTTTAATTTGATATATTATAATATTCGTTTCGATACCCCAGTCAAAAGTTATCTCCGTTGAAAGTTGTAACTCATATTTACCAAATGTGTTTTTGATTTTGCAAATTTGAACAACATTCCCCTTTTTTTCTCTTCTCTATTTTTTTTGAATAGTATAGATTGATTGAAAATGTAAATAAAGAAAACCCTACGTCGGCACCAATATCTCCTTTATATCTCTCTTGAATTAAACCGGAAGTAAGTAAAATGAATATGGTGCTCAAAATCTTTAAACACTAAATAAGTGATGTAAACGATGTTATTTGGGTACAAAAACAATTCTTTTCTTGCAAGACCAATGCATATTGTGTAATTTGATACGAGCTTCCATTTCATAAATTATAATATTCGTTTCGATACCCGAATAAAAAGTTAACTCCGTTGAAAGTTGTTACTCTTATTTACCAAATGTTTTTTTGTTTTTGAAAATGTGAACAACATCTCCGTTCTTTTTTTCAACACAATATTTGTTCAATAAGAGAGATTGATTGAAAATATAAAAAAAGAAACCTAGATCGGCACCAATATCTCCTTTATAGCTATATTGAATTAAACCGGAAGTAAGTAAAATGAAAATGGTGCGTCAAAAACTTTAAACAGTAAATAAGTGATGTAAACGATGTTATTTGGGTACAAAAATGATTTTCCTTTCGAGGAAAATGCATATTGTTTAATTTGATATGAGATTTAATTTGATATATTATAATATTCGTTTCGATACCCCAGTCAAAAGTTATCTCCATTGAAAATTGTAACTCATATTTACCAAATGTGTTTTCGATTTTGAAAATATGAACCACATTCATTTTCTTTTTCTCTTCTCTATTTTTTTCAATAAGAGAGATTCATTGAAAATATAAATAAACAAACCTAGGTCGGCACCAATATCTCTTTTATAGCTATATTGAATTAAACCGGAAGTAAGTAAAATGAAAATGGTGCGTCAAAAACTTTAAACAGTAAATAAGTGATGTAAACGATGTTATTTGGGTACAAAAATGATTTTCCTTTCGAGGAGAATGCATATTGTTTAATTTGATACGAGCTTTAATTTGATATATTATAATATTCGTTTCGATACCCCAGTCAAAAGTTATCTCCGTTGAAAGTTGTAACTCATATTTACCAAATGTGTTTTTGATTTTGCAAATTTGAACAACATTCCCCTTTTTTTTCTCTTCTCTATTTTTTTTGAATAATATAGATTGATTGAAAATATAAATAAAGAAAACCATACGTCGGCACCAATATCTCCTTTATATCTCTCTTGAATTAAACCGGAAGTAAGTAAAATGAATATGGTGCGCAAAATCTTTAAACACTAAATAAGTGATGTAAACGATGTTATTTGGGTACAAAAACAATTTTTTTTCTTGCGGGACCAATGCATATTGTGTAATTTGATACGAGCTTCCATTTCATAAATTATAATATTCGTTTCGATACCCGAATAAAAAGTTATCTCCGTTGAAAGTTGTTACTCTTATTTACCAAATGTTTTTTTGTTTTTGAAAATGTGAACAACATCTCCGTTCTTTTTTTCTACACAATATTTGTTCAATAAGAGAGATTGATTGAAAATATAAAAAAAGAAACCTAGATCGGCACCAATATCTCCTTTATAGGTCTATTGAATTAAACCGGAACTAAGTAAAATGAAAATGGTTCGTCAAAATGTTTAAACACTAAATAAGTGATGTAAACGATGTTATTTGGGTACAAAATGGATTTTCCTATCAAGGAAAATGCATATTGTTTAATTTGATACGAGCTTTAATTTGATATATTATAATAATCGTTTCGATACCTCAGTCAAAATTTATCTCCGTTGAAAGTTGTAACTAATATTTACCAAACCTGTTTTCGATTTTGAAAATGTGAACCACATTAATTTTCTTTTTCTCTTCTCTATTTTTTTCAATAAGAGAGATTGATTGAAAATATAAAAAAACAAACCTAGATCGGCACCAATATCTCCTTTATAGGTCTATTTAATTAAACCGGACATAAGTAAAATGAAAATGGTGCGTCAAAAACTTTAAACAGTAAATAAGTGATGTAAACGATGTTATTTGGGTACAAAAATGATTTTCCTTTGGAGGAAAATGCATATTTTTTAATTTGATACGAGCTTCCATTTAATAAATTATAATATTCGTTTCGATACCCGAGTAAAAAGTTATCTCCGTCGAAAGTTATTACTCTAATTTACCAAATGTTTTTTTGTTTTTGAAAATGTGAACAAAATCTCGGTTCTTCTTTTCTACTCAATATTTTTTCAATAAGAGAGATTGATTGAAAATATAAAAAACAAACCTTGATCGGCACCAATATCTCCTTTATAGCTCTATTGAATTAAACCGGAAGTAAGTAAAATGAAAATGGTGCGTCAAAAACTTTAAACAGTAAATAAGTGATGTAAACGATGTTATTTGGGTACAAAAATGATATATTATAATATTCGTTTCGATACCCCAGTCAAAAGTTATCTCCATTGAAAATTGTAACTCATATTTACCAAATGTGTTTTCGATTTTGAAAATATGAACCACATTCATTTTCTTTTTCTCTTCTCTATTTTTTTCAATAAGAGAGATTCATTGAAAATATAAATAAACAAACCTAGGTCGGCACCAATATCTTCTATATAGCTCTATTGAATTAAACCTGAAGTAAGTAAAATGAAAATGCTGCGTCAAAAACTTTAAACACTAATTAAATGATGTAAACAATGTTATTTGGGTACAAAAACGACTTTTTTCTTGCGAGACCAATGCATATTGTGTAATTTGATACGAGCTTCCACTTCATAAATTATAATATTCGTTTCTATACTCGAGTAAAAATTTATATCTGTTGAAAGTTGTTACTCTTTTTTACCAAATGTTTTTTGTTTTTGAAAATTTGAACAACATCTCCGTTCCTTTTTTCTACACAATATTTTTTTCAATAAGAGAGATTGATTGAAAATATAAATAAACAAACCTAGGTCGGCATCAATATCTCCTTTATAGATCTATTGAATTAAACGTAAAGTAAGTAAAATGAAAATGATGCGTCAAAATCTTTAAACACTAATTAAGTGATGTAAACGATGTTATTTGGGTACAAAAAAGATTTTTTTCTTGCGAGACCAATGCATATTGTCTAATTTGATACGAGCTTCAATTTATTAAATTATAATATTCGTTTCGATACCCGAGTAAAAAGTTATCTCCGTTGAAAGTTGTATCTCTTATTTACCAAATGTTTTTTTGTTTTTGAAAATGTGAACAACATCTCCGTTCTTTTTTTCTACACAATATTTGTTCCATAAGAGATATTGATTGAAAATATAAAAAAAGAAACCTAGATCGGCACCAATATCTCCTTTATAGGTCTATTGAATTAAACCGGAACTAAGTAAAATGAAAATGGTTCGTCAAAAACTTTAAACAGTAAATAAGTGATGTAAACGATGTTATTTGGGTACAAAAATGATTTTCCTTTCGAGGAGAATGCATATTGTTTAATTTGATACGAGCTTTAATTTGATATATTATAATATTCGTTTCGATACCCCAGTCAAAAGTTATCTCCGTTGAAAGTTGTAACTCATATTTACCAAATGTGTTTTTGATTTTGCAAATTTGAACAACATTCCCCTTTTTTTTCTCTTCTCTATTTTTTTTGAATAATATAGATTGATTGAAAATATAAATAAAGAAAACCATACGTCGGCACCAATATCTCCTTTATATCTCTCTTGAATTAAACCGGAAGTAAGTAAAATGAATATGGTGCGCAAAATCATTAAACACTAAATAAGTGATGTAAACGATGTTATTTGGGTACAAAAACAATTTTTTTTCTTGCGGGACCAATGCATATTGTGTAATTTGATACGAGCTTCCATTTCATAAATTATAATATTCGTTTCGATACCCGAATAAAAAGTTATCTCCGTTGAAAGTTGTTACTCTTATTTACCAAATGTTTTTTTGTTTTTGAAAATGTGAACAACATCTCCGTTCTTTTTTTCTACACAATATTTGTTCAATAAGAGAGATTGATTGAAAATATAAAAAAAGAAACCTAGATCGGCACCAATATCTCCTTTATAGGTCTATTGAATTAAACCGGAACTAAGTAAAATGAAAATGGTTCGTCAAAATGTTTAAACACTAAATAAGTGATGTAAACGATGTTATTTGGGTACAAAATGGATTTTCCTATCAAGGAAAATGCATATTGTTTAATTTGATACGAGCTTTAATTTGATATATTATAATAATCGTTTCGATACCTCAGTCAAAATTTATCTCCATTGAAAGTTGTAACTAATATTTACCAAACCTGTTTTCGATTTTGAAAATGTGAACCACATTAATTTTCTTTTTCTCTTCTCTATTTTTTTCAATAAGAGAGATTGATTGAAAATATAAAAAAACAAACCTAGATCGGCACCAATATCTCCTTTATAGGTCTATTTAATTAAACCGGACATAAGTAAAATGAAAATGGTGCGTCAAAAACTTTAAACAGTAAATAAGTGATGTAAACGATGTTATTTGGGTACAAAAATGATTTTCCTTTGGAGGAAAATGCATATTTTTTAATTTGATACGAGCTTCCATTTAATAAATTATAATATTCGTTTCGATACCCGAGTAAAAAGTTATCTCCGTCGAAAGTTATTACTCTAATTTACCAAATGTTTTTTTGTTTTTGAAAATGTGAACAAAATCTCGGTTCTTCTTTTCTACTCAATATTTTTTCAATAAGAGAGATTGATTGAAAATATAAAAAACAAACCTTGATCGGCACCAATATCTCCTTTATAGCTCTATTGAATTAAACCGGAAGTAAGTAAAATGAAAATGGTGCGTCAAAAACTTTAAACAGTAAATAAGTGATGTAAACGATGTTATTTGGGTACAAAAATGATATATTATAATATTCGTTTCGATACCCCAGTCAAAAGTTATCTCCATTGAAAATTGTAACTCATATTTACCAAATGTGTTTTCGATTTTGAAAATATGAACCACATTCATTTTCTTTTTCTCTTCTCTATTTTTTTCAATAAGAGAGATTCATTGAAAATATAAATAAACAAACCTAGGTCGGCACCAATATCTTCTATATAGCTCTATTGAATTAAACCTGAAGTAAGTAAAATGAAAATGCTGCGTCAAAAACTTTAAACACTAATTAAATGATGTAAACAATGTTATTTGGGTACAAAAACGACTTTTTTCTTGCGAGACCAATGCATATTGTGTAATTTGATACGAGCTTCCACTTCATAAATTATAATATTCGTTTCTATACTCGAGTAAAAATTTATATCTGTTGAAAGTTGTTACTCTTTTTTACCAAATGTTTTTTGTTTTTGAAAATTTGAACAACATCTCCGTTCCTTTTTTCTACACAATATTTTTTTCAATAAGAGAGATTGATTGAAAATATAAATAAACAAACCTAGGTCGGCATCAATATCTCCTTTATAGATCTATTGAATTAAACGTAAAGTAAGTAAAATGAAAATGATGCGTCAAAATCTTTAAACACTAATTAAGTGATGTAAACGATGTTATTTGGGTACAAAAAAGATTTTTTTCTTGCGAGACCAATGCATATTGTCTAATTTGATACGAGCTTCAATTTATTAAATTATAATATTCGTTTCGATACCCGAGTAAAAAGTTATCTCCGTTGAAAGTTGTATCTCTTATTTACCAAATGTTTTTTTGTTTTTGAAAATGTGAACAACATCTCCGTTCTTTTTTTCTACACAATATTTGTTCCATAAGAGATATTGATTGAAAATATAAAAAAAGAAACCTAGATCGGCACCAATATCTCCTTTATAGGTCTATTGAATTAAACCGGAACTAAGTAAAATGAAAATGGTTCGTCAAAAACTTTAAACAGTAAATAAGTGATGTAAACGATGTTATTTGGGTACAAAAATGATTTTCCTTTCGAGGAGAATGCATATTGTTTAATTTGATACGAGCTTTAATTTGATATATTATAATATTCGTTTCGATACCCCAGTCAAAAGTTATCTCCGTTGAAAGTTGTAACTCATATTTACCAAATGTGTTTTTGATTTTGCAAATTTGAACAACATTCCCCTTTTTTTTCTCTTCTCTATTTTTTTTGAATAATATAGATTGATTGAAAATATAAATAAAGAAAACCATACGTCGGCACCAATATCTCCTTTATATCTCTCTTGAATTAAACCGGAAGTAAGTAAAATGAATATGGTACGCAAAATCATTAAACACTAAATAAGTGATGTAAACGATGTTATTTGGGTACAAAAACAATTTTTTTTCTTGCGGGACCAATGCATATTGTGTAATTTGATACGAGCTTCCATTTCATAAATTATAATATTCGTTTCGATACCCGAATAAAAAGTTATCTCCGTTGAAAGTTGTTACTCTTATTTACCAAATGTTTTTTTGTTTTTGAAAATGTGAACAACATCTCCGTTCTTTTTTTCTACACAATATTTGTTCAATAAGAGAGATTGATTGAAAATATAAAAAAAGAAACCTAGATCGGCACCAATATCTCCTTTATAGGTCTATTGAATTAAACCGGAACTAAGTAAAATGAAAATGGTTCGTCAAAATGTTTAAACACTAAATAAGTGATGTAAACGATGTTATTTGGGTACAAAATGGATTTTCCTATCAAGGAAAATGCATATTGTTTAATTTGATACGAGCTTTAATTTGATATATTATAATAATCGTTTCGATACCTCAGTCAAAATTTATCTCCATTGAAAGTTGTAACTAATATTTACCAAACCTGTTTTCGATTTTGAAAATGTGAACCACATTAATTTTCTTTTTCTCTTCTCTATTTTTTTCAATAAGAGAGATTGATTGAAAATATAAAAAAACAAACCTAGATCGGCACCAATATCTCCTTTATAGGTCTATTTAATTAAACCGGACATAAGTAAAATGAAAATGGTGCGTCAAAAACTTTAAACAGTAAATAAGTGATGTAAACGATGTTATTTGGGTACAAAAATGATTTTCCTTTGGAGGAAAATGCATATTTTTTAATTTGATACGAGCTTCCATTTAATAAATTATAATATTCGTTTCGATACCCGAGTAAAAAGTTATCTCCGTCGAAAGTTATTACTCTAATTTACCAAATGTTTTTTTGTTTTTGAAAATGTGAACAAAATCTCGGTTCTTCTTTTCTACTCAATATTTTTTCAATAAGAGAGATTGATTGAAAATATAAAAAACAAACCTTGATCGGCACCAATATCTCCTTTATAGCTATATTGAATTAAACCGGAAGTAAGTAAAATGAAAATGGTGCGTCAAAAACTTTAAACAGTAAATAAGTGATGTAAACGATGTTATTTGGGTACAAAAATGATATATTATAATATTCGTTTCGATACCCCAGTCAAAAGTTATCTCCATTGAAAATTGTAACTCATATTTACCAAATGTGTTTTCGATTTTGAAAATATGAACCACATTCATTTTCTTTTTCTCTTCTCTATTTTTTTCAATAAGAGAGATTCATTGAAAATATAAATAAACAAACCTAGGTCGGCACCAATATCTTCTATATAGCTCTATTGAATTAAACCTGAAGTAAGTAAAATGAAAATGCTGCGTCAAAAACTTTAAACACTAATTAAATGATGTAAACAATGTTATTTGGGTACAAAAACGACTTTTTTCTTGCGAGACCAATGCATATTGTGTAATTTGATACGAGCTTCCACTTCATAAATTATAATATTCGTTTCTATACTCGAGTAAAAATTTATATCTGTTGAAAGTTGTTACTCTTTTTTACCAAATGTTTTTTGTTTTTGAAAATTTGAACAACATCTCCGTTCCTTTTTTCTACACAATATTTTTTTCAATAAGAGAGATTGATTGAAAATATAAATAAACAAACCTAGGTCGGCATCAATATCTCCTTTATAGATCTATTGAATTAAACGTAAAGTAAGTAAAATGAAAATGATGCGTCAAAATCTTTAAACACTAATTAAGTGATGTAAACGATGTTATTTGGGTACAAAAAAGATTTTTTTCTTGCGAGACCAATGCATATTGTCTAATTTGATACGAGCTTCAATTTATTAAATTATAATATTCGTTTCGATACCCGAGTAAAAAGTTATCTCCGTTGAAAGTTGTATCTCTTATTTACCAAATGTTTTTTTGTTTTTGAAAATGTGAACAACATCTCCGTTCTTTTTTTCTACACAATATTTGTTCCATAAGAGATATTGATTGAAAATATAAAAAAAGAAACCTAGATCGGCACCAATATCTCCTTTATAGGTCTATTGAATTAAACCGGAACTAAGTAAAATGAAAATGGTTCGTCAAAAACTTTAAACAGTAAATAAGTGATGTAAACGATGTTATTTGGGTACAAAAATGATTTTCCTATCGAGGAAAATGCATATTGTTTAATTTGATACGAGCTTTAATTTGATATATTATAATATTCGTTTCGATACCCCAGTCAAAAGTTATCTCCTTTGAAAGTTGTAACTCATATTTACCAAATGTGTTTTCGATTTTGAAACTGTGAACCACATTCATTTTCTTTTTCTCTTCTCTATTTTTTTCAATAAGAGAGATTCATTGAAAATATAAATAAACAAACCTAGGTCGGCACCAATATCTCCTTTACAGTTCTATTGAATTAAACGAAAGTAAGTAAAATGCAAATGGTGCGTTAAAATCTTTAAACACTAAATAAGTGATGTAAACGATGTTATTTGGGTACAAAAACGATTTTTTTCTTGCGAGACCAATACATATTGTGTAATTTAATACGAGCTTCCATTTCATAAATTATAATATTTGTTTCGATACCCGAGTAAAAAGTTATCTCCGTTGAAAGTTGTCACTCTTTTTTACCAAATGTTTTTTGTTATTGAAAATGTGAACAAAATCTCCGTTTTTTTTTCTACTCAATATTTTTTCAATAAGAGAGATTGATTGAAAATATAAATAAACAAACCTTGATCGGCACCAATATCTCCTTTATAGCTCTATTGAATTAAACCAGAAGTAAGTAAAATGACAATGGTGAGTCAAAAACTTTAAACAGTAAATAAGTGATGTAAACGATGTTATTTGGGTACAAAAATGATTTTCCTATCGAGGAAAATGCATATTGTTTAATATGATACGAGCTTTAATTTGATATATTATAATAATAGTTTCGATAACTCAGTCAAAATTTATCTCCGTTGAAAGTTGTAACTCATATTTACCAAATGTGTTTTTTATTTTGAAAATGTGAACCACATTCATTTTCTTTTTCACTTCTCTATTTTTTTCAATAAGAGAGATTGATTAAAAATATAAATAAAAAAACCTAGGTCGGCATCAATATCTCCTTTATAGCTCTATTAAATTAAACCTAAAGTAAGTAAAATGAAAATGCTGCGTCAAAAACTTTAAACACTAATTAAATGATGTAAACAATGTTATTTGGGTACAAAAACGACTTTTTTCTTGCGAGACCAATGCATATTGTGTAATTTGATACGAGCTTCCACTTCATAAATTATAATATTCGTTTCGATACCCGAGTAAAAATTTATCTCCGTTGAAAGTTGTTACTCTTTTTTACCAAATGTTTTTTGTTTTTGAAAATTTGAACAACATCTCCGTTCCTTTTTTCTACACAATATTTTTTCAATAAGAGAGATTGATTGAAAATATAAATAAACAAACCTAGGTCGGCATCAATATCTCCTTTATAGATCTATTGAATTAAACCTAAAGTAAGTAAAATGAAAATGGTGCGTCAAAATCTTTAAACACTAATTAAGTGATGTAAACGATGTTATTTGAGTATGATGAACGAAAACCGGCATCGCCGATTCCCGCAAATACTTTGGTTTTAATATTTATAAAACTCTCGCAAGTGCACGAATCATTTCGAAGAAAATGATAAGTATACTCCCAAGGTCGATCTAAGGAAGGAATGTATGTGGTTTTTAATTTATTATTCAAACTTTTAAAAACGAAATTAAATCCTAAACATCCTATCACGATAGTTTGGTTTTTGTGTTCCTAATCTAATAACATAAAATAAACATAGATACAAATTCAATAAATAATTATCTAAAAATAAACATATATACGGATTCAATAAATATTCATGCAAATTTTTATCATTTATATTAGCGGAGTATTTATGGATATAATAACTAAATTAATTATGCTTGCTCATATTAACTAGGTTATTAAAGATATAAATTGATATTTTATTGATTCTCTCTTTTTTATATAAATACCACCTTTGGTGGGGTTAGATATTCTTTGTTAACTAAACAAATCAATTAACACCTATGGGTGGGTGATGAACGAAAACCGGCATCGCCGATTCCCGCAAATACTTTGGTTTTAATATTTATAAAACTCTCGCAAGTGCACGAATCATTTCGTAGAAAATGATAAGTATACTCCCAAGGTCGATCTAAGGAAGGAATGTATGTGGTTTTTAATTTATTATTCAAACTTTTAAAAACGAAATTAAATCCTAAACATCCTGTCACGATAGTTTGGTTTTTGTGTTCCTAATCTAATAACATAAAATAAACATATATACAGATTAATTAAATATAGTCTAATAACATAAAAATAAACATAGATACAAATTCAATAAATAATTATCTAAAAATAAACATATATACGGATTCAATAAATATTCATGCAAATTTTTATCATTTATATTAGCGGAGTATTTATGGATATAATAACTAAATTAATTATGCTTGCTCATATTAACTAGGTTATTAAAGATATAAATTGATATTTTATTGATTCTCTCTTTTTTATATAAATACCACCTTTGGTGGGGTTAGATATTCTTTGTTAACTAAACAAATCAATTAACACCTATGGGTGGGGTTGATAACTAATATGCTTAATTAAATTAATTCCTTTTTCTAAGAGATTGAAAATGAACCATTTAAATGCCACCTTTGGTGGGGTTAGACAATTTAAACATTATTCAAGGTGTCCAAATTAAACTTAAGAATTTAATTATCCGAGTACTAACTTTCAAGTTTTAAAACCACTATTGAAAACATGTTGTCAATACATTTTCACATAATAATTCTTATAAAAACTTTTGAAATAGAGTTTCACTCTAACTACCGGGCGATTGTACCAACAAATAAAAGAGCACTACTCTAAATTAGACCGGATAACTAAACCTTAAAATCTAATTTTCGGGTTTAAGTTTGTAATGAAAAATAATATATTTCTCTCTAACATTCTTAATATAAAATCTTGAATAAAAACAAAATCAATTCATTTTAAAGATTTTTACCTATTTAATATTTCGCAAGCATAACAACGTCGTTATTACATCATTTTTACTAAACAGCTAGCATAGTTAAATTTAACCACAGACAAGTTGAATATAACATGTAAGAATAAAGCATAAAAATAACTGTAAAGAAAATAAAATCCTTACAGAACTTCGACGCTATTCCCGTTGCTAGAAAACCTCCGAGCGGAATTTGCACTTCCATATATTGAATCAAAAATCTAAATTATTACAAAAACATTACAAGTTCCTCTCAAAAAGAGAAGAACACTAAACCTAAGAGAATTGAACTAAAAACTAAGAGAAAAACTAAGAAAAGCTTAGAAACTAAGAAAGAAACTAAGAGAAACTAAAAACTAAGAAATGAGAGAAAGAAAGAAGAGAGAAGTGAGTTTTTGAAGGTGTTCTTTGAAGTGAATGGAAGGGGGGTATTTATAGGTGAGGATGGAGAGAAAAAATGAGTAAAAAAAATGTTAAAAAAATATTAAAAAATGTAAAAACGCATATTGGACTTTGCTGATGTCATCAATGACGTCAGCATGACGTCACAGGGGCGGCTGCACGTGAAAAATGGGGCGAAAACGCGTTGGGCGCGCGGATGGGCGGCTGCTGGGCGCTGCGCGCGCGCGCTGGGGCTGTCGCTGCGCGCAGCTCGGCGCGTGTGAACAGTGCCAGCGCGCTGCGTTGCGCGCAGCTGGGCATGCCAGCGCGCGCGGGATGGGGCGCGCTGGGGCGAGCGCGGCTGGGCGCTGGGCTGCGCGCACGGCCGGGCTGCGACGCGCGATTTCCGTCTTTTTGACATTTTTGACCTTTTCGACCCATTTCGTCCGATTTTTCCATGTTTGTTGACCTTTTCTCACTTATTTATTGATATATTTGTGATGTATTGCTTCAAATATTCCTCTTTGAGTCTTTACATTGCGTTTTTAAGCCAAAATACCTGAAAAACAATAAAAATACCCGTGATTCCGAAAAAGACAAATTTATATAAATATATGATAAAACATATAAATATATGTATTTTTAATCAATTAAGGTACATAAAATCATGGTTATTTTAGTGCTTTTTGAGCACTCATCACAACCCCCAACCAGCTTCTTGCTAGTCTCTTAGCAAGAGAAGCGATAAAAGCTAAAAATTAAACTATCCTAAATCACTTTCGTGGATTGAAACGGTTGCATTTAGCCTATGCAACAAGCCGTTAAACCCCTAGGTTGCCCTAGTGGACGAGTTTGAGTCTCGTGAGGGTTTTCAGTAATGATACCCACAAACATTGAACTAAATGTAAAGATAAAAACAATCAAATCAAAAATTAAAATTACAACACAATCAAAAATTAATTTAAGAGTAAAAGAACACAACATATCACAAAAATATCTCATACTTTTTAATCTCCTTTAAGATCATAATTAAAATATCAAGCATAAGTTATTTTAATCTCTTTAAACAATCATGATTTTATTACAATAATTAGTCGAAAATCATTTTCATATTTCATTTCAAAAATGTATCAATTTAATTTTACCCAATTTCAGTGTCATGAATCAGTATTCGCTTCGACTCTATTCCTCACAAGTCAATACTCTCAAAGCACTGAATCCTATGGGTTCAAACACTCATACTAATTTATATGCGAAAGAGTTGATGTATAGAAATGAACTAATATGTTCGCATATGTATAAAGAATAAAGGCTCAAAGTGTTATTTTAACATTGATCTCATGAAAGGAATCGAATGTATAAATTATAAAGATATCATATACAAAAATTATTTTCATGCATAAATCAAACTCATTAAGAAAGAATTTCAAGATATATGCTTTAACAAATGAAGAAATTGCAATGACTTTTTAGGGAATTACTTCCTATATCTTTCTTTTGTAATTAGCCTTTACTCACAACTTTGTAGGCAATGTGGGTCATAGTATGTAGATGATACTATTTTTTATCTCTCTATTTTTTTTTTTTTTTTTATATATATGTTTTTTTTTAGAGAGTCAACCCATGTACAGATTGTACATTTTTTGGATTTTGGTGAGTGGTTAATTTTTTTTTTTTTTTGGCTTTTCTGTTTGATCTTGGTTTAGGTAACCCCAGATATGTCTTTTTGTTTTTGTAACAGTCATGCATAAATGAGATATAAGCATATACTATCAATTTCTACTCAAATCATTTAATCTAAGCAAAAATAATAATCAAAAATATATGATACTCTATTAAGATGAGAAAAAAAATTCATACATTCAATGCTAATACCTATAGAGATCATCTAAACTTTTTGAATAAATAAGAAATGTGTTTGGAGTAGAAAAAATATATATTTCACTCTGAATAAAAGAAATTAGGCTCAAATTATATCTCACAAGGGTAGTCTCCACTAAAAAAAATTCATAAACACCAATTTTGGGTTTAATATAATTTCCACATTTTATCAAGAAATACTAGTTATGACAAAAACTAACTAATTATCAAAAATAATTACAAAATATTTCATGATATGTTTTCAAAAATTAATCTAACAGTACCAAAGACTTTAACTATTTACTTAAATTTGATTTAAAGATATGATACATTTTTGTGATAATTTTTTTTATATATAGCATGGTAACTTTTCACCACCCCCAACCTAGAACTTACATTGTCCTCAATGTAACAACTGCAAATTAAAGATAAAGAGAAAAGAGGAGAAAGATTACCTATTTCTTGAGAATGTGTAAGTAGTAATGAAGAAATGCAGGTGCATCCATCATATTCATCATTAAAGTGTATACAGACAGATCGCTGTGAACTTCTAACATCTCAACAAATATTTTAGTTTTAACAATTTTAAAAATTATTCACATACAAGTAAACTAAAATAAACAATAAAATTAAGTAAATAAAACAAATAACAAAAAAAAATTACCTAACATGATGGGTTGCCTCCCATCCAGCGCTTAGTTTAACGTCTTAGCAAGACGTATCTTTTTGGTGCTAAGGGTTACTCAGCCAAATGCAATCCATTTCAGCAATGTTGTTTGGTTCTTCCACATAAGGCTTGACACGATGGCCATTAACTTTGAACGTTTTTTGTGTCTTGGAGTCCAATAGTTCTACTACTCCATGTTCAGATACCTGAACTATTTTGAATGGTCCATCCCATCTTGATCTTAGCTTTCCTGGAAACAATCTCAAACGAGAGTTAAATAAAAGAACTTTCATTCCAGGGTGAAGAGTCTTAGGAACTAGCCTCTTGTCATGATAGCGCTTAGTACGCTCCTTGTATAATTTGGCATTCTCATAGGCTTCATTCCTAATTTCTTCCAACTCATGAAGCTGGAGTACTCGTTTTTCACCTGCTTTATCTAAATCCATGTTTAGCTCTTTAATTGCCCAATAAGCCTTGTGTTCAAGTTCAACTGGAAGGTGGCACGCTTTCCCAAAGATTAACCGATAAGGGCTCATCCCAATAGGTGTTTTGTAAGCGGTGCGGTATGCCCATAAGGCATCATTTAACTTAAATGCCCAATCCTTCCTTGAAGGACGCACAGTGCGTTCCAGTATTCCCTTGATTTGCCTATTACTTACTTCCACTAATCCGGAAGTTTGAGGATGATATGGAGTAGCTACCTTATGTGTGATGTTGTACTTGTTTAGTACTCCATCAAAGAGTTTGTTACAAAAATGGCTACCTCCATCACTTATTATAGCTCTAGGCGTTCCGAACCTACTGAATATGAAATCTTTCAAGAATTTCACAACAACATTAGCATCATTGGTTTTGGTGGGGATAGCTTCTACCCACTTGGACACATAATCCACAGCAACCAAAATGTATTGAAAACCATTAGATGGGGGAAAAGGACCCATAAAGTCAATCCCCCATACGTCAAAGAGTTCAACAACTAAATTAGATGTTAAAGGCATTTCATCTCTTTTGCTTATGTTTCCTGTTCTTTGACATCTATCACATTGTGCACAAAACATATGAGCATCTTTAAAAAGAGTGGGCCAAAAGAATCCAGACTGTAATATCTTACGGGCTGTCTTTTCTCCTCCAAAATGACCCCCACAATGAAGTTCATGACAAAAAGTCAGAATGCTCTTATGTTCTTCTTCAGGTACACATCTCCGGATGACTTGATCTTGACCAATTTTGTATAAATAAGGGTCATCCCAGAAATAGTCCTTAATAGTTTTAAAAAACCTTTTCTTCTCCTGATATGAAGTGTTAGGTCGCAAAACACCAGTGGCAAGATAGTTTACAATATCAGCGTACCATGGGTTCGGACCTATGAAAAATAACTGTTCATCAGGAAAGGTTTCAACTATATCGTCATTACTCTCATCTTTAAGAGAATTAAAGTCAGAAATCAACCTAGACAAATGGTCAGCTACTAAGTTTTCACTGCCTTTCTTATCCTTGATTTCTAGGTCAAATTCTTGTAAGAGTAAGACCCACCTGATTAACCTTGGCTTGGCATTTGGTTTACTTAATAGGTATCTTAAAGCAGCATGATCAGAATGCACAATCACTTTAGATCCTACTAAATAAGACCGAAATTTGTCTAAAGAGAATACTATAGCCAAGAATTCCTTTTCAGTGGTGGTGTAATTCATCTGGGCATCATTGAGTGTTTTGCTAGCATAGTAGATGACATGTAAACGCTTTTCCACTCTTTGTCCCAGGACTGCTCCTATTGCATAATCAGAAGCGTCACACATTATTTCAAAGGGTAAAGACCAGTTTGGTGCCATTATAACAGGGGTAGATGTGAGTTTATCTTTCAAGGTATTAAAGGAAGTAAGGCAGTCATTGTTGAAATCAAAATCAGCATCTTTGGATAGCAAGTTACATAATGGACGACTTATTTTAGAGAAATCTTTAATAAATCGTCTGTAGAATCCTGCATGTCCCAAGAAGCTTCTTATCCCCTTCACAGATGTAGGGGGAGGTAGTTTGGATATCAATTCAACTTTTGCCTTATCAACTTCAATACCCTTGTTTGAAATTATATGTCCTAAAACTATCCCTTGTTGAACCATAAAATGACTTTTCTCCCAACTAAGGGTTAGATTGCATTCAATGCATCTTTCTAAAACCAAAGTCAATTTATGTAAGCAATCATCAAATGAGTTCCCAAAGACAGAGAAATCGTCCATGAAAATCTCAATGAATTTTTCCACCATGTCCGAGAAAATGGATATCATGCATCTCTGGAACGTGGCAGGGGCATTGCATAACCCAAATGGCATTCTGCGAAAAGCAAATGTCCCAAAAGGACATGTAAATGTGGTCTTTTCCTGATCTTCTGGTGCTATGGGTACTTGATAATATCCAGACAGTCCATCCAAAAAACAGTAAAATTCGTGCCCAGCTAATCTTTCCAACATTTGATCAATGAATGGAAGAGGAAAGTGATCCTTTTTCGTATATAAATTTAGTTTCCTAAAATCTATACACATTCTCCATCCAGTGATTATTCTAGTGGGCACTAATTCACTTTTGTCATTTTTAACAACTGTTATCCCAGATTTCTTTGGTACCACATGCACTGGACTAACCCACTTACTATCTGCAATAGGGTAGATAATCCCTTCTTCTAATAATTTAAGAATTTCCTTCTTAACTACCTCTTGCATGTTTGGGTTTAGTCTTCTTTGGGCCTCTCGTACAGGTTTAGCACCGTCCTCCAAGTTGATCTTGTGCATACACATTGTTGGACTAATGCCTCTTATATCCCCTATACTCCAACCTATAGATTTCTTAAACTGTTTAAGCACTTTGATGAGTTCCTTTTCTTGTGGTTTGGTCAAGGTTGAAGAAATTATCACTGGATAAGTTTCCCCTTCTCCCAAAAACACATATTTTAAGTGCTCAGGTAAGTCTTTGAGTTCAAGTTCAGGTGGATTGGCCTCTTTAATAGATGAAGAACTGGGTAGATTTAAAAGTGTACTAGATTTTGTCATCACTTCATTATTGTCTAGTTGTTCAAGGTACCCCTTTATTTCCTCATCTAAATCTTCTTCAACCTTTTCAAGTGTAAGAACGGTTTCAAGCTTGTCTTCTATTCTGGTTCGGAAAAAGGTGTTTTGGACAAGATTATCCAAAGGATCAACATCAAATATTTCATCGATGGCAGAAATAGAAGGGAAAGGTGAAGAATCAAAAACTTTAAAATGAACAGTCTCTCCTAAGACTGTCATTGTCAAATTTCCATCTTGGACATCAATAATAGTTTTAGTAGTTGCCATAAATGGTCTACCAAGCAATATTGTGTGCTCTCTGTCCAATGCTGGATTTTCTTGCATATCCAGAACCACAAAGTCAACAGGTATTATCAGTTTGTCTACCTGTACCAAAACATCCTCAACTATTCCCTCTGGATATTTAAGAGATCTATCTGCAAGTTGAAGGGACATAGTTGTGGGTTTTAAATCCCCTAGATTGAGTTGTAAGAATATAGAGTAGGGCATCAAATTTATACTAGCACCTAAATCAAGCATTGCTTTAGCAACCTTCCTATCCCCCATAGTTATGTTTATAATAAAACTTCCAGGGTCTTTCAACTTAGGGGGTAGTTTGTGCTGAAGTACAGCGCTAGAAATTTCTGATACTACTACTCGTTCATTCAGTTCATACCTCCTTTTCTTAGTGTTCAACTCTTTGAAAAATTTGGCATATGAGGGCACATTCATGATCACTTCTAATAATGGTAAATTGATATTTACTTTAGAGAGCATATTAAAAAGATCAGTGAATTGCTTATCTTGTTTGGATTCTTTCAACCGGTGGGGAAAAGGTACTTGTATCTGGTGTGGTTCTGTTGTCTTTTGAATTTTGGGGGTGTCAGATGACCCCCCAATGAGTTTTTCAGAAGGCTTGTTAAGTTTAACACTTGTTTCTCCTTTTTGCGAGATTAGAGTATCGCCTTCTTTGTTACCTGAACTACAAGGTAGATTGTTAGAGATTTCAGGTAAACTAGTATTGACTACCTTACCACTTCGAAGGGTTCTAACATCCTTTGCTTGTTCTGGTTGACTGGGCAACTTTCCTGGTTCTTTCTTTTGCATTTGTTCAGCCAGTTGCCCAACTTTAGATTCAATCCTTTTAACTGAAGCCTCCATGGTGTTCAACCTTTGATTAGTCATCAATTGGTTGTCACGACTAACTTGAATAAAAGCATTCAAGCTATCTTCTAAGGTTGGCTTAAAAGATTGGCTTGGTGGGTAAGGGTGGTTGTTATCTGACCTTAGTGTTGGATATTGGGTGTAGGCTGGGTGATTATAGGTGTTTGGATGATATCTTTGAAAAGATTGAACTTCCTCTATGGCATCGACACTAGAATCACAAGTATTTGAACAATTATGAGTACCATGCCCAATTGAACAACACACTTCACATACCTCTTGATTTGAAATTTGGTGGGAAGTGAGGAATTTCACTTGTTTAGTCAATTCAGCAAGTTGCAAGGTTATCTCATTATCAGAGCCGACTTCATTGACCTTTGCTTTCCTTCTACCACCTCTTTGTTGGGAATTAGAACCCAACAGCTCATAAAGATTATAGGTTTCCTCTGCGGTCTTTTCTCCTACAGCACCTCCAGCAGCATTATCAACCATGTATTGACTCTGTAGTGTCAATCCATCATAAAAGAATTGGTTTTGTAGCTGTAAGGGAAAGCTATGATTTTGACATTGAATGAAAAGGAGTTTGAATCGTTCCCAAGCTTCATGAAAGGGCTCTTCATACATTTGAGAAAATGTTGCTATCTTTGTTCTTAGATCAACAGTCTTTTGATGGGAATAGAACCTACCCATAAAAATTTCATAGACTGCCTCCCAAGTTTTAAGAGAACCTGACTGTAGAGTAATGAACCATGACCAAGCTTTATCTTTGAGAGTGTAAGGAAAACACCTCATCCTAAGTTGATCTTCATTAATTGCATGTAGTGGAAAGGTTTGGACAATAGCATAGAATTCTCGAATGAAATGCAAAGGGTCTTCATTAGGGATACCGTAAAAGGAAGGCAACAAAGAATAATGAATCTTTTTCAATTCATAATTCCTTGCAGCCTCTTGTAATTGGATACCGGAAGGTACATTGCCAATGATTGGCATTGTATATTCTTTCATCTTTTTCCGCCTATCTTCAGCATCTCCCATGGTTGTTTGTAGTTGAAAATGATCCTCCTCCTATTGTGTATCAACATTTTGCTTTTAGTAGCTATCTCTAAGAAATATTTATAACTTGATAAAACGTAAAAGCAAAAAGTGCAAGGAACCTAAAATATATATATATATATATATATTTTTTTTTTTTTTTAAATTTAAGTGAATGGACAGAATTTTTGAAACAAACGAATTTTATTTCATCTGAATTTTTATTACACGCAAACTAAAACAAAGGAAAATACAATAATGGGTGACCTCCCATACAGGACTAAAATTTATCGTCTTCTAGTAAGACGTTGCTTGGAGATTGCAGAATGAAAAACTCAATGTCTCCTCTTCATTGAATTCATTTAAGTTTCAAATTAGTCTTTGCCTTTTTGCAAATGTTCAACTAACTGTTCAACTTGAACTTCCACCTTTTTGATAGAAGCTTCCACAGAGTCCAATCGTTGATTGGTTTTAGATTGATTATCCCTACAGACTTGAATAAAAGAATTCAAGTTGTCCTCCAGCGTTGGTTTATTGGGAATGCTTCTTGGAATAGGTGGGTGGAATTGCTGACCTGCCTGGTTTGAGCCTTGAGTGAAAGGAGGGTTGTTTTGCCTCCAAGAGAAATTTGGATGACTTCTCCACCCAGGATTATAGGTATTTGAGTTGGGATCAAACCTTGGTCTCTGTTGATATGCTCCCAACACATTGACCTGTTCAGGTCCAGTTGTTTCTCCTTGATATGGACAGGCTTCAGTACCATGTCCCATGTTGCTATACAAACCATATTGATCATTATTGGTGTTGGTTTGTGTAGCGAGAAGGGCAACTTGCTTAGTCAGTTGAACAAGTTGTTGTTGAACTTCATTACTGGAGTCGATTTCATGAACTCCAGCTTTTCTCACTCGGGAGCTTTTCTGTTGGGAATTAGCACCCAACATCTCAAAGAGGTTATACGTCTCTGAGGCAGTTTTTTCTCCTATTGCTCCTCCTGCAGCGTTGTCGACAATGAACTGACATTGTTGTGTAAGTCCATCGTAAAAGAATTGGTTCTGCAACTGCAGGGGAAAGCTATGATGGGGACACTGAGTGAGAAACATCTTGAACCTATCCCAAGCTTCATGGAATGGTTCTCCATCCATCTGAGAGAAAGTAGCAATCTTTCCTCTCAACTCTGATGTTTTTTGATGGGAATAGAATTTTCCCATGAATTTGTTGTAAATGTTACCCCATGTCATCAGAGAACCTGGGGGAAGTGACATCAACCAAGCTTTGGCCTTATCCTTTAGAGTGTAGGGAAAACATCTCATCCTAAGTTGATCCTCGTTTAGAATACCGAGGGGGAATGTTTGGACCGTAGCATAGAAATCTCTCATAAAGGAAAGAGAATCTTCATTAGGTAACCCATAAAAGGAAGGAAGCATAGAAAAATGAATATTTTTAAGGTCGTAATTCCGAGCAGCCTCCCCCAACTGGATAGCGGCAGTTGCCGTGCCTATTACCGGTCTTGCAAACTCTTTCATTGTGGTTTCCCTAATATGTTGGATTTCCTCCATTTCTTTTGGTTCTAGCAAAGGATTAAGACTTGGTTCTATGTTTGGCTCAAAAACAGGTTGATGGGTAGAATCCAGTTTTGTTGACACTTGTTTAAATTTATTAAATTTATTTACATATGGTGTAAGGGGGTTTCCTAAGGATCTCCTACCACGCATAGACTATTGTAAACGTAAATTTAAAACTCCTGTCAACAAAATAAAAAAATTTAGATAAAATTTACATGTTATTTTATACAAAACACTAAACAAAACTAGTTAAACCCTAAAAAAAAAAAAAAAAAAAAAAAATTTTTATTATTTTTTTATTTTTATTTTTTTTTTATTTTTTTGTAACATAATTAGTATTAACCAAGAGTGCTCCCAGGAAAGAATGGTGGTGCAAACGGCACCTTAAATACCATTCTCCTAGCCAGAGCAACGTTCCCAGGAAAGACTAGTGGCACAAACGCTTCCAAGAACTAGTCTCCTAGACAGAACTCCCTTAGATTTTTACTTTTCATGTTATTTAGTTAATTAAGTATAAATTCAAGTAATGTTTTTTTTTTTTTTTTTTTTTTATGAACGGTAATTTTATTTTACTATTCACGCTATATTATTTCTTATTAACTTAAAAAAAAAAGTTTTGTTTTTGAATTTTGAATTTTTAAATTTTTTTTTTTTTTTTTTTTTTACTATTCATGAACGGTAATTTTATTTTACTATTCACGCTATATTATTTCTTATTAACTTAAAATTTTTTGAATTTTGAAATTTTTTTTTTTTTTTTACTATTCATGAACGGTAAAATTTTTTACTTCAAATTTCAAATTTCTAAATTATTTTACAATTAAAAAAATTATTTTTTTATTTTTTTATTTTTTTATTTTTTATTTTTTTATTTTTTTATTTTTTTATTTATTTTTTTATTTATTATGAATTTTGAAATTTGATTATTATTAAAATATCACAATTATTTACAGCACAAAAATGTTTTTAAAATTTTGATAAATAATTTAAAAACGCTATTCCTTCCCCGGCAACGGCGCCAAAAACTTGATGAACGAAAACCGGCATCGCCGATTCCCGCAAATACTTTGGTTTTAATATTTATAAAACTCTCGCAAGTGCACGAATCATTTCGTAGAAAATGATAAGTATACTCCCAAGGTCGATCTAAGGAAGGAATGTATGTGGTTTTTAATTTATTATTCAAACTTTTAAAAACGAAATTAAATCCTAAACATCCTGTCACGATAGTTTGGTTTTTGTGTTCCTAATCTAATAACATAAAATAAACATATATACAGATTAATTAAATATAGTCTAATAACATAAAAATAAACATAGATACAAATTCAATAAATAATTATCTAAAAATAAACATATATACGGATTCAATAAATATTCATGCAAATTTTTATCATTTATATTAGCGGAGTATTTATGGATATAATAACTAAATTAATTATGCTTGCTCATATTAACTAGGTTATTAAAGATATAAATTGATATTTTATTGATTCTCTCTTTTTTATATAAATACCACCTTTGGTGGGGTTAGATATTCTTTGTTA
Organism: Hippophae tibetana; assembly: GCA_037013495.1. Taxonomy (NCBI): domain Eukaryota; kingdom Viridiplantae; phylum Streptophyta; class Magnoliopsida; order Rosales; family Elaeagnaceae; genus Hippophae; species Hippophae tibetana. The sequence goes on along the minus strand of CM072808.1, from coordinate 5,378,784 downwards.
ACTAAACAAATCAATTAACACCTATGGGTGGGGTTGATAACTAATATGCTTAATTAAATTAATTCCTTTTTCTAAGAGATTGAAAATGAACCATTTAAATGCCACCTTTGGTGGGATTAGACAATTTAAACATTATTCAAGGTGTCCAAATTAAACTTAAGAATTTAATTATCCGAGTACTAACTTTCAAGTTTTAAAACCACTATTGAAAACATGTTGTCAATACATTTTCACATAATAATTCTTATAAAAACTTTTGAAATAGAGTTTCACTCTAACTACCGGGCGATTGTACCAACAAATAAAAGAGCACTACTCTAAATTAGACCGGATAACTAAACCTTAAAATCTAATTTTCGGGTTTAAGTTTGTAATGAAAAATAATATATTTCTCTCTAACATTCTTAATATAAAATCTTGAATAAAAACAAAATCAATTCATTTTAAAGATTTTTACCTATTTAATATTTCGCAAGCATAACAACGTCGTTATTACATCATTTTTACTAAACAGCTAGCATAGTTAAATTTAACCACAGACAAGTTGAATATAACATGTAAGAATAAAGCATAAAAATAACTGTAAAGAAAATAAAATCCTTACAGAACTTCGACGCTATTCCCGTTGCTAGAAAACCTCCGAGCGGAATTTGCACTTCCATATATTGAATCAAAAATCTAAATTATTACAAAAACATTACAAGTTCCTCTCAAAAAGAGAAGAACACTAAACCTAAGAGAATTGAACTAAAAACTAAGAGAAAAACTAAGAAAAGCTTAGAAACTAAGAAAGAAACTAAGAGAAACTAAAAACTAAGAAATGAGAGAAAGAAAGAAGAGAGAAGTGAGTTTTTGAAGGTGTTCTTTGAAGTGAATGGAAGGGGGGTATTTATAGGTGAGGATGGAGAGAAAAAATGAGTAAAAAAAATGTTAAAAAAATATTAAAAAATGTAAAAACGCATATTGGACTTGCTGATGTCATCAATGACGTCAGCATGACGTCACAGGGGCGGCTGCACGTGAAAAATGGGGCGAAAACGCGTTGGGCGCGCGGATGGGCGGCTGCTGGGCGCTGCGCGCGCGCGCTGGGGCTGTCGCTGCGCGCAGCTCGGCGCGCGTGAACAGTGCCAGCGCGCTGCGTTGCGCGCAGCTGGGCATGCCAGCGCGCGCGGGCGCGCGCGGGCGCGCGCGGGATGGGGCGCTGGGGCGCGCTGGGGCGCTGGGCTGCGCGCACGGCCGGGCTGCGACGCGCGATTTCCGTCTTTTTGACATTTTTGACCTTTTCGACCCATTTCGTCCGATTTTTCCATGTTTGTTGACCTTTTCTCACTTATTTATTGATATATTTGTGATGTATTGCTTCAAATATTCCTCTTTGAGTCTTTACATTGCGTTTTTAAGCCAAAATACCTGAAAAACAATAAAAATACCCGTGATTCCGAAAAAGACAAATTTATATAAATATATGATAAAACATATAAATATATGTATTTTTAATCAATTAAGGTACATAAAATCATGGTTATTTTAGTGCTTTTTGAGCACTCATCAGTGGGGTTGATAACGAATATGCTTAATTAAATTAATTCCTTTTTCTAAGAGATTGAAAATGAACCATTTAAACGCCACCTTTGGTGGGGTTAGACAATTTAAACATTATTCAAGGTGTCCAAATTAAACTTAAGAATTTAATTATCCGAGTACTAACTTTCAAGTTTTAAAACCACTATTGAAAACATGTTGTCAATATATTTTCACATAATAATTCTTATAAAAACTTTTGAAATAGAGTTTCACTCTAACTACCGGTCGATTGTACCAACAAATAAAAGAGCACTACTCTAAATTAGACCGGATAACTAAACCTTAAAATCTAATTTTCGGGTTTAAGTTTGTAATGAAAAATAATATATTTCTCTCTAACATTCTTAATATAAAATCTTGAATAAAAACAAAATCAATTCATTTTAAAGATTTTTACCTATTTAATATTTTGCAAGCATAACAACGTCGTTATTACATCATTTTTACTAAACAGCTAGCATAGTTAAATTTAACCACAGACAAGTTGAATATAACATGTAAGAATAAAGCATAAAAATAACTGTAAAGAAAATAAAATCCTTACAGAACTTCGACGCTATTCCCGTTGCTAGAAAACCTCCGAGCGGAATTTGCACTTCCATATATTGAATCAAAAATCTAAATTATTACAAAAACATTACAAGTTCCTCTCAAAAAGAGAAGAACACTAAACCTAAGAGATTTGAACTAAAAACTAAGAGAAAAACTAAGAAAAACTTAGAAACTTAGAAAGAAACTAAGAGAAACTAAAAACTAAGAAATGAGAGAAAGAAAGAAGAGAGAAGTGAGTTTTGAAGGTGTGATTTTGAAATGAAGGGAAGGGGGGTATTTATAGGTGAGGATGGAGAGAAAAAATGAGTAAAAAATGTTAAAAAAATGTAAAAACGCGTAATGGAAATGCTGACGTCATTGATGACGTCAGCATGACGTCATGGGGCGGCTGCACGTGAAAAATGAGTGTCGGCGCGCGCGTGAACAGTAACCCGCGCGCAGTGCTGCGCGCATGAATAGTAACCCGCGCGCGCAGTGCTGCGCACATGAACAGTAACCCGTGCGCGCATGAACAGTACCGCGCGCAGTTTGGGCGGAGCTGGGCGGCTGGGGCGCGGCGGCGCGTTTTTCTCCTTTTTGACATTTTTGACCTTTTTGACCCATTTTGTCCAATTTTTCCATATTTGTCGACCTTTCCGCATTTATTTATTAATATATTTTGATGTATTGCTTCCAGTATTCTTCTTTGAGTCTTTAAGTTGCATTTTTAAGCCAAAATACCTGAAAAACAATAAAAATACCCGTGATTCCGAAAAAGACAAAATTATATAAATATATGATAAAACATATAAATATATATATTTTTAATTAATTAATGTGCATAAAATCATGGTTATTTTAGTGCTTTTTGAGCACTCATCAGAGTACAAAAACGATTTTTTTCTTGCGAGACCAATGCATATTGTCTAATTTGATACGAGCTTCAATTTATTAAATTATAATATTCGTTTCGATACCCGAATAAAAAGTTATCTCCGTTGAAAGTTGTTACTCTTATTTACCAAATGTTTTTTTGTTTTTTAAAATGTGAACAACATCTCCGTTCTTTTTTTCTACTCAATATTTTTTAAATAAGAGAGATTGATTGAAAATATAAAAAATAAACCTAAATCGGCACCAATATCTCCTTTATAGGTCTATTGAATTAAACCGGACATAAGTAAAATGAAAATGGTGCGTCAAAAACTTCAAACAGTAAATAAGTGATGTAAACGATGTTATTTGGGTATAAAAATGATTTTCATATGGAGGAAAATTCATATTGTTTAATTTGATACGAGCTTCCATTTAATAAATTATAATATTCGTTTCGATACCCGAGTAAAAAGTTATCTCCGTCGAAAGTTATTACTCTAATTTACCAAATGTTTTTTTGTTTTTGAAAATGTGAACAAAATCTCGGTTCTTTTTTTCTACTCAATATTTTTTCAATAAGAGAGATTGATTGAAAATATAAAAAACAAACCTTGATCGGCACCAATATCTCCTTTATAGCTCTATTGAATTAAACCGGAAGTAAGTAAAATGAAAATGGTTAGTCAAAAACTTTAAATAGTAAATAAGTGATGTAAACGATGTTATTTGGGTACAAAAATGATTTTCCTTTCGAGGAAAATGCATATTGTTTAATTTGATATGAGATTTAATTTGATATATTATAATATTCGTTTCGATACCCCAGTCAAAAGTTATCTCCATTGAAAATTGTAACTCATATTTACCAAATGTGTTTTCGATTTTGAAAATATGAACCACATTCATTTTCTTTTTCTCTTCTCTATTTTTTTCAATAAGAGAGATTCATTGAAAATATAAATAAACAAACCTAGGTCGGCACCAATATCTTCTATATAGCTCTATTGAATTAAACCTGAAGTAAGTAAAATGAAAATGCTGCGTCAAAAACTTTAAACACTAAGTAAATGATGTAAACAATGTAATTTGGGTACAAAAATGACGTTTTTTTTGCCAGACCAATGCATATTGTGTAATTTGATACCAGCTTTCATTTCATAAATTATAATATTCGTTTCGATAGCCGAGTAAAAAGTTATCTCCGTTGAAAGTTGTTACTCTTTTTTACCAATGTTTTTTTGTTTTTGAAAATGTGAACAAAATCTCCTTTCTTTTTTTCTACTCAATATTTTTTCAATTAGAGAGATTGATTGAAAATATAAAAAAACAAACCTTGATCGGCACCAATATCTCCTTTATAGCTCTATTGAATTAAACCGGAAGTAAGTAAAATGAAAATGGTGCGTCAAAAGCTCTAAATAGTAAATAAGTGATGTAAACGATGTTATTTGGGTACAAAAATGATTTTCCTTTCGAGGAGAATGCATATTGTTTAATTTCATACGAGCTTTAATTTGATATATTATAATATTCGTTTCGATACCCGAGTCAAAAGTTATCTCCGTTGAAAGTTGTAACTCATATTTACCAAATGTGTTTTCGATTTTGAAAATATGAACCACATTCATTTTCTTTTTCTCTTCTCTATTTTTTTCAATAAGAGAGATTCATTGAAAATATAAATAAACAAACCTAGGTCGGCACCAATATCTTCTATATAGCTCTATTGAATTAAACCTGAAGTAAGTAAAATGAAAATGCTGCGTCAAAAACTTTAAACACTAAGTAAATGATGTAAACAATGTAATTTGGGTACAAAAATGACCTTTTTTTGCCAGACCAATGCATATTGTGTAATTTGATACCAGCTTTCATTTCATAAATTATAATATTCGTTTCGATAGCCGAGTAAAAAGTTATCTCCGTTGAAAGTTGTTACTCTTTTTTACCAATGTTTTTTTGTTTTTGAAAATGTGAACAAAATCTCCTTTCTTTTTTTCTACTCAATATTTTTTCAATTAGAGAGATTGATTGAAAATATAAAAAAAACAAACCTTGATCGGCACCAATATCTCCTTTATAGCTCTATTGAATTAAACCGGAAGTAAGTAAAATGAAAATGGTGCGTCAAAAGCTCTAAATAGTAAATAAGTGATGTAAACGATGTTATTTGGGTACAAAAATGATTTTCCTTTCTAGGAGAATGCATATTGTTTAATTTCATACGAGCTTTAATTTGATATATTATAATATTCGTTTCGATACCCGAGTCAAAAGTTATCTCCGTTGAAAGTTGTAACTCATATTTACCAAATGTGTTTTCGATTTTGAAAATATGAACCACATTCATTTTCTTTTTCTCTTCTCTATTTTTTTCAATAAGAGAGATTCATTGAAAATATAAATAAACAAACCTAGGTCGGCACCAATATCTTCTATATAGCTCTATTGAATTAAACCTGAAGTAAGTAAAATGAAAATGCTGCGTCAAAAACTTTAAACACTAAGTAAATGATGTAAACAATGTAATTTGGGTACAAAAATGACCTTTTTCTTGCGAGACCAATGCATATTGTGTAATTTGATACGAGCTTCCACTTCATAAATTATAATATTCGTTTCGATACCCGAGTAAAAATTTATCTCCGTTGAAAGTTGTTACTCTTTTTTAATGTTTTTTGTTTTTGAAAATTTGAACAATATCTCCGTTCCTTTTTTCTACACAATATTTTTTCAATAAGAGAGATTGATTGAAAATATAAATAAACAAACCTAGGTCGGCATCAATATCTCCTTTATAGATCTATTGAATTAAACCTAAAGTAAGTAAAATGAAAATGGTGCGTCAAAATCTTTAAACACTAATTAAGTGATGTAAACGATGTTATTTGGGTACAAAAAAGATTTTTTTCTTGCGAGACCAATGCATATTGTCTAATTTGATACGAGCTTCAATTTATTAAATTATAATATTCGTTTCGATACCCGAGTAAAAAGTTATCTCCGTTGAAAGTTGTTACTCTTATTTACCAAATGTTTTTTTGTTTTTGAAAATGTGAACAACATCTCCGTTCTTTTTTTCTACACAATATTTGTTCAATAAGAGAGATTGATTGAAAATATAAAAAAAGAAACCTAGATCAGCACCAATATCTCCTTTATAGGTCTATTGAATTAAACCGGAACTAAGTAAAATGAAAATGGTTCGTCAAAATCTTTAAACACTAAATAAGTGATGTAAACGATGTTATTTGGGTACAAAATGGATTTTCCTATCAAGGAAAATGCATATTGTTTAATTTGATACGAGCTTTAATTTGATATATTATAATAATCGTTTCGATACCTCAGTCAAAATTTATCTCCGTTGAAAGTTGTAACTAATATTTACCAAATGTGTTTTCGATTTTGAAAATGTGAACCACATTAATTTTCTTTTTCTCTTCTCTATTTTTTTCAATAAGAGAGATTGATTGAAAATATAAAAAAACAAACCTAGATCGGCACCAATATCTCATTTATAGGTCTATTTAATTAAACCGGACATAAGTAAAATGAAAATGGTGCGTCAAAAACTTTAAACAGTAAATAAGTGATGTAAACGATGTTATTTGGGTATAAAAATGATTTTCCTTTGGAGGAAAATGCATATTTTTTAATTTGATACGAGCTTCCATTTAATAAATTATAATATTCGTTTCGATACCCGAGTAAAAAGTTATCTCCGTCGAAAGTTATTACTCTAATTTACCAAATGTTTTTTTGTTTTTGAAAATGTGAACAAAATCTCGGTTCTTTTTTTCTACTCAATATTTTTTCAATAAGAGAGATTGATTGAAAATATAAAAAACAAACCTTGATCGGTACCAATATCTCCTTTATAGCTCTATTGAATTAAACCGGAAGTAAGTAAAATGAAAATGATGCGTCAAAAACTTTAAACAGTAAATAAGTGATGTAAACGATCTTATTTGGGTACAAAAATGATTTTCCTATCGAGGAAAATGCATATTGTTTAATTTGATACGAGCTCTAATTTGATATATTATAATATTCGTTTCGATACCACAGTCAAAAGTTATCTCCTTTGAAAGTTGTAACTCATATTAACCCTATGTGTTTTCGATTTTGAAACTGTGAACCACATTCATTTTCTTTTTCTCTTCTCTATTTTTTTTCAATAAGAGAGATTCATTGAAAATATAAATAAACAAACCTAGGTCGGCACCAATATCTCCTTTACAATTCTATTGAATTAAACCGAAAGTAAGTAAAATGCAAATGGTGCGTCAAAATCTTTAAACACTAAATAAGTGATGTAAACGATGTTATTTGGTTACAAAAACGATTTTTTTCTTGCGAGACCAATACATATTGTGTAATTTGATACGAGCTTCTATTTCATAAATTATAATATTCGTTTCGATACCCGAGTAAAAAGTTATCTCCGTTGAAAGTTGTCACTCTTTTTTACCAAATGTTTTTTGTTATTGAAAATGTGAACAAAATCTCCGTTCTTTTTTTCTACTCAATATTTTTTCAATAAGAGAGATTGATTAAAAATATAAATAAAGAAACCTTGATCGGCACCAATATCTCCTTTATAGCTCTATTGAATTAAACCTGAAGTAAGTAAAATGAAAATGGTGAGTCAAAAACTTTAAACAGTAAATAAGTGATGTAAACGATTTTATTTGGGTACAAAAATGATTTTCCTAACGAGGAAAATGCATATTGTTTAATATAATACGAGCTTTAATTTGATATATTATAATAATAGTTTCGATAACTCAGTCAAAATTTATCTCCGTTGAAAGTTGTAACTCATATTTACCAAATGTGTTTTTTATTTCGAAAATGTGAACCACATTCATTTTCTTTTTCACTTCTCTATTTTTTTCAATAAGAGAGATTGATTAAAAATATAAATAAAAAAACCTAGGTCGGCATCAATATCTTCTTTATAGCTCTATTGAATTAAACCTAAAGTAAGTAAAATGAAAATGCTGCGTCAAAAACTTTAAACACTAATTAAATGATGTAAACAATGTTATTTGGGTACAAAAACGACTTTTTTCTTGCGAGACCAATGCATATTGTGTAATTTGATACGAGCTTGCACTTCATAAATTATAATATTCATTTCGATACCCGAGTAAAAATTTATCTCCGTTGAAAGTTGTTACTCTTTTTTACCAAATGTTTTTTGTTTTTGAAAATTTGAACAACATCTCCGTTCCTTTTTTCTACACAATATTTTTTCAATAAGAGAGATTGATTGAAAATATAAATAAACAAACCTAGGTCGGCATCAATATCTCCTTTATAGATCTATTGAATTAAACCTAAAGTAAGTAAAATGAAAATGGTGCGTCAAAATCTTTAAACACTAATTAAGTGATGTAAACGATGTTATTTGGGTACAAAAAAGATTTTTTTCTTGCGAGACCAATGCATATTGTCTAATTTGATACGAGCTTCAATTTATTAAATTATAATATTCGTTTCGATACCCGAGTAAAAAGTTATCTCCGTTGAAAGTTGTTACTCTTATTTACCAAATGTTTTTTTGTTTTTGAAAATGTGAACAACATCTCCGTTCTTTTTTATTCTACACAATATTTGTTCAATAAGAGAGATTGATTGAAAATATAAAAAAAGAAACCTAGATCGGCACCAATATCTCCTTTATAGGTCTATTGAATTAAACCGAAAGTAAGTAAAATGCAAATGGTGCGTCAAAATCTTTAAACACTAAATAAGTGATGTAAACGATGTTATTTGGGTACAAAATTGATTTTCCTATCAAGGAAAATGCATATTGTTTAATTTGATACGAGCTTTAATTTGATATATTATAATAATCGTTTCGATACCTCAGTCAAAATTTATCTCCGTTGAAAGTTGTAACTAATATTTACCAAATGTGTTTTCGATTTTGAAAATGTGAACCACATTAATTTTCTTTTTCTCTTCTCTATTTTTTTCAATAAGAGAGATTGATTGAAAATATAAAAAAACAAACCTAGATCGGCACCAATATCTCCTTTATAGGTCTATTTAATTAAACCGGACATAAGTAAAATGAAAATGGTGCGTCAAAAACTTTAAACACTAAGTAAATGATGTAAACAATGTTATTTGGGTATAAAAATGATTTTCCTATGGAGGAAAATGCATATTTTTTAATTTGATACGAGCTTCCATTTAATAAATTATAATATTCGTTTCGATACCCGAGTAAAAAGTTTTCTCCGTCGAAAGTTATTACTCTAATTTACCAAATGTTTTTTTGTTTTTGAAAATGTGAACAAAATCTCGGTTCTTTTTTTCTACTCAATATTTTTTCAATAAGAGAGATTGATTGAAAATATAAAAAACAAACCTTGATCGGCACCAATATCTCCTTTATAGCTCTATTGAATTAAACCGGAAGTAAGTAAAATGAAAATGGTGCGTCAAAAACTTTAAACAGTAAATAAGTGATGTAAACGATGTTATTTGGGTACAAAAATGATTTTCCTATTGAGGAAAATGCATATTGTTTAATTTGATACGAGCTCTAATTTGATATATTATAATATTCGTTTCGATACCCCAGTCAAAAGTTATCTCCTTTGAAAGTTGTAACTCATATTTACCAAATGTGTTTTCGATTTTGAAACTGTGAACCACATTCATTTTCTTTTTCTCTTCTCTATTTTTTTCAATAAGAGAGATTCATTGAAAATATAAATAAACAAACCTAGGTCGGCACCAATATCTCCTTTACAGTTCTATTGAATTAAACCGAAAGTAAGTAAAATGCAAATGGTGCGTCAAAATCTTTAAACACTAAATAAGTGATGTAAACGATGTTATTTGGGTACAAAAATGATTTTTTTCTTGCGAGACCAATACATATTGTGTAATTTGATACGAGCTTCTATTTCATAAATTATAATATTCGTTTCGATACCCGAGTAAAAAGTTATCTCCGTTGAAAGTTGTCACTCTTTTTTACCAAATGTTTTTTGTTATTGAAAATGTGAACAAAATCTCCGTTCTTTTTTTCTACTCCATATTTTTTCAATAAGAGAGATTGATTGAAAATATAAATAAACAAACCTTGATCGGCACCAATATCTCCTTTATAGCTCTATTGAATTAAACCTGAAGTAAGTAAAATGAAAATGGTGAGTCAAAAACTTTAAACAGTAAATAAGTGATGTAAACGATGTTATTTGGGTACAAAAATGATTTTCCTATCGAGAAAAATGCATATTGTTTAATATTATACATGCTTTAATTTGATATATTATAATAATAGTTTCGATAACTCAGTCAAAATTTATATCCGTTGAAAGTTGTAACTCATATTTACCAAATGTGTTTTTTATTTTGAAAATGTGAACCACATTCATTTTCTTTTTCACTTCTCTATTTTTTTCAATAAGAGAGATTGATTAAAAATATAAATAAAAAAACCTAGGTCGGCATCAATATCTCCTTTATAGCTCTATTGAATTAAACCTAAAGTAAGTAAAATGAAAATGCTGCGTCAAAAACTTTAAACACTAATTAAATGATGTAAACAATGTTATTTGGGTACAAAAACGACTTTTTTCTTGCGAGACCAATGCATATTGTGTAATTTGATACGAGTTTCCATTTCATAAATTATAATATTCGTTTCGATACCCGAGTAAAAATTTATCTCCTTTGAAAGTTGTTACTCTTTTTTACCAAATGTTTTTTGTTTTTGAAAATTTGAACAACATCTCCGTTCCTTTTTTCTACACAATATTTTTTCAATAAGAGAGATTGATTGAAAATATAAATAAACAAACCTAGGTCGGCATCAATACCTCCATTATAGATCTATTGAATTAAACCTAAAGTAAGTAAAATGAAAATGGTGCGTCAAAATCTTTAAACACTAATTAAGTGGCGTAAACGATGTTATTTGGGTACAAAAAAGATTTTTTTCTTGCGAGACCAACGCATATTGTCTAATTTGATACGAGCTTCAATTTATTAAATTATAATATTCGTTTCGATACCCGAGTAAAAAGTTATCTCCGTTGAAAGTTGTTACTCTTATTTACCAAATGTTTTTTTGTTTTTTAAAATGTGAACAACATCTCCGTTCTTTTTTTCTACTCAATATTTTTTAAATAAGAGAGATTGATTGAAAATATAAAAAATAAACCTAAATCGGCACCAATATCTCCTTTATAGGTCTATTGAATTAAACCGGACGTAAGTAAAATGAAAATGGTGCGTCAAAAACATTAAATAGTAAATAAGTGATGTAAACGATGTTATTTGGGTACAAAAATGATTATTCTTTTGAGGAAAATGCATATTGTTTAATTTGATACGAGCATTAATTTGATATATTATAATATTCGTTTCGATGCCCCAATCAAAAGTCATCTCCGTTGAAAGTTGTAACTCATATTTACCAAATGTGTTTTTGATTTTGAAAATGTGAATAACATTCATTTTCTTTTTTCTCTTCTCTATTTTTTTCAATAAGAGAGATTGATTGAAAATATAAATAAACAAACCTAGGTCGGCATCAATATCTCCTTTATAGTTCCATTGAATTAAACCTCAAGTAAGTAAAATGAAAATGGTGCGTCAAAATATTTAAACACTAATTAAGTGATGTAAACGATGTTATTTGGGTACAAAAAAGATTTTTTTCTTGCGAGAGCAATGCATATTGTCTAATTTGATACGAGCTTCAATTTATTAAATTATAATATTCGTTTCGATACCCGAGTAAAAAGTTATCTCCGTTGAAAGTTGTTACTCTTATTTACCAAATGTTTTTTTGTTTTTTAAAATGTGAACAACATCTCCGTTCTTTTTTTCTACTCAATATTTTTTAAATAAGAGAGATTGATTGAAAATATAAAAAATAAACCTAAATCGGCACCAATATCTCCTTTATAGGTCTATTGAATTAAACCAGACGTAAGTAAAATGAAAATGGTGCGTCAAAAACATTAAATAGTAAATAAGTGATGTAAACGATGTTATTTGGGTACAAAAATGATTATTCTTTTGAGGAAAATGCATATTGTTTAATTTGATACGAGCATTAATTTGATATATTATAATCTTCGTTTCGATACCCCAGTCAAAAGTTATCTCCTTTGAAAGTTGTAACTCATATTTACCAAATGTGTTTTCGATTTTGAAAATGTGAACCACATTCATTTTCTTTTTCTCTTCTCTATTTTTTTCAATAACAGAGATTCATTGAAAATATAAATAAACAAACATAGGTTGGCACCAATATCTCCTTTACAGTTCTATTGAATTAAACCGAAAGTAAGTAAAATGAAAATGCTGCGTCAAAAACTTTAAACACTAAATAAGTGATGTAAACGATGTTATTTGGGTACAAAAACGACTTTTTTTTTGCGAGACCAATGCATATTGTGTAATTTGATACGAGCTTCCACTTCATAAATTATAATATTCGTTTCGATACCCGAGTAAAAATTTATCTCCGTTGAAAGTTGTTACTCTTTTTTACCAAATGTTTTTTGTTTTTGAAAATTTGAACAACATCTCCGTTCCTTTTTTCTACACAATATTTTTTCAATAAGAGAGATTGATTGAAAATATAAATAAACAAACCTAGGTCGGCATCAATATCTCCTTTATAGATCTATTGAATTAAACCTAAAGTAAGTAAAATGAAAATGGTGCGTCAAAATATTTAAACACTAATTAAGTGATGTAAACGATGTTATTTGGGTACAAAAAAGATTTTTTTCTTGCGAGAGCAATGCATATTGTCTAATTTGATACGAGCTTCAATTTATTAAATTATAATATTCGTTTCGATACCCGAGTAAAAAGTTATCTCCGTTGAAAGTTGTTACTCTTATTTACCAAATGTTTTTTTGTTTTTTAAAATGTGAACAACATCTCCGTTCTTTTTTTCTACTCAATATTTTTTAAATAAGAGAGATTGATTGAAAATATAAAAAATAAACCTAAATCGGCACCAATATTTCCTTTATAGGTCTATTGAATTAATAAAGACGTAAGTAAAATGAAAATGGTGCGTCAAAAACATTAAATAGTAAATAAGTGATGTAAACGATGTTATTTGGGTACAAAAATGATTATTCTTTTGAGGAAAATGCATATTTTTTAATTTGATACGAGCATTAATTTGATATATTATAATCTTCGTTTCGATACCCCAGTCAAAAGTTATCTCCTTTTAAAGTTGTAACTCATATTTACCAAATGTGTTTTCGATTTTGAAACTGTGAACCACATTCATTTTCTTTTTCTCTTCTCTATTTTTTTCAATAAGAGAGATTCATTGAAAATATAAACAAACAAACCTAGGTCGGCACCAATATCTCCTTTACAGTTCTATTGAATTAAACCGAAAGTAAGTAAAATGAAAATGCTGCGTCAAAAACTTTAAACACTAAATAAGTGATGTAAACGATGTTATTTGGGTACAAAAACGACTTTTTTTTTGCGAGACCAATGCATATTGTGTAATTTGATACGAGCTTCCACTTCATAAATTATAATATTCGTTTCGATACCCGAGTAAAAATTTATCTCCGTTGAAAGTTGTTACTCTTTTTTACCAAATGTTTTTTGTTTTTGAAAATTTGAACAACATCTCCTTTCCTTTTTTCTACACAATATTTTTTCAATAAGAGAGATTGATTGAAAATATAAATAAACAAACCTAGGTCGGCATCAATATCTCCTTTATAGATCTATTGAATTAAACCTAAAGTAAGTAAAATGAAAATGGTGCGTCAAAATATTTAAACACTAATTAAGTGATGTAAACGATGTTATTTGGATACAAAAAAGAGTTTTTTCTTGCGAGACCAATGCATATTGTCTAATTTGATACGAGCTTCAATTTATTAAATTATAATATTCGTTTCGATACCCGAGTAAAAAGTTATCTCCGTTGAAAGTTGTTACTCTTATTTACCAAATGTTTTTTTTGTTTTTTAAAATGTGAACAACATCTCCGTTCTTTTTTTCTACTCAATATTTTTTAAATAAGAGAGATTGATTGAAAATATAAAAAATAAACCTAAATCGGCACCAATATCTCCTTTATAGGTCTATTGAATTAAACCAGACGTAAGTAAAATGAAAATGGTGCGTCAAAAACATTAAATAGTAAATAAGTGATGTAAACGATGTTATTTGGGTACAAAAATGATTATTCTTTTGAGGAAAATGCATATTGTTTAATTTGATACGAGCATTAATTTGATATATTATAATCTTCGTTTCGATACCCCAGTCAAAAGTTATCTCCTTTGAAAGTTGTAACTCATATTTACCAAATGTGTTTTCGATTTTGAAAATGTGAACCACATTCATTTTCTTTTTCTCTTCTCTATTTTTTTCAATAAGAGAGATTTATTGAAAATATAAATAAACAAACCTAGGTCGGTACCAATATCTCCTTTACAGTTCTATTGAATTAAACCGAAAGTAAGTAAAATGCAAATGGTGCGTCAAAATCTTTAAACACTAAATAAGTGATGTAAACGATGTTATTTGGGTACAAAAACGACTTTTTTCTTCCGAGACCAATACATATTGTGTAATTTGATACGAGTTTCCACTTCATAAATTATAATATTCGTTTCGATACCCGAGTAAAAATTTATCTCCGTTGAAAGTTGTTACTCTTTTTTACCAAATGTTTTTTGTTTTTGAAAATTTGAACAACATCTCCGTTCCTTTTTTCTACACAGTATTTTTTCAATAAGAGAGATTGATTGAAAATATAAATAAACAAACCTAGGTCGGCATCAATATCTCCTTTATAGATCTATTGAATTAAACCTAAAGTAAGTAAAATGAAAATGGTGCGTCAAAATCTTTAAACACTAATTAAGTGATGTAAACGATGTTATTTGGGTACAAAAAAGATTTTTTTCTTGCGAGACCAATGCATATTGTCTAATTTGATACGAGCTTCAATTTATTAAATTATAATATTCGTTTCGATACCCGAGTAAAAAGTTATCTCCGTTGAAAGTTGTTACTCTTATTTACCAAATGTTTTTTTGTTTTTTAAAATGTGAACAACATCTCCGTTCTTTTTTTCTACTCAATATTTTTTAAATAAGAGAGATTGATTGAAAATATAAAAAATAAACCTAAATCGGCACCAATATCTCCTTTATAGGTCTATTGAATTAAACCGGACGTAAGTAAAATGAAAATGGTGCGTCAAAAACATTAAATAGTAAATAAGTGATGTAAACGATGTTATTTGGGTACAAAATGATTATTCTTTTGAGGAAAATGCATATTGTTTAATTTGATACGAGCATTAATTTGATATATTATAATATTCGTTTCGATACCCCAGTCAAAAGTCATCTCCGTTGAAAGTTGTAACTCATATTTACCAAATGTGTTTTTGATTTTGAAAATGTGAATAACATTCATTTTCTTTTTTCTCTTCTCTATTTTTTTCAATAAGAGAGATTCATTGAAAATATAAATAAACAAACCTAGGTCGGCACCAATATCTCCTTTATAGCTCTATTTAATTAAACCTGAAGTAAGTAAAATGATAATGGTGAGTCAAAAACTTTAAACAGTAAATAAGTGATGTAAACGATGTTATTTGGGTACAAAAATGATTTTCCTATCGAGGAAAATGAATATTGTTTAATATGATACGAGCTTTAATTTGATATATTATAATAATAGTTTCGATAACTCAGTCAAAATTTATCTCCGTTGAAAGTTGTAACTCATATTTACCAAATATGTTTTTTATTTTGAAAATGTGAACCACATTCATTTTCTTTTTCACTTCTCTATTTTTTTCAATAAGAGAGATTGATTAAAAATATAAATAAAAAAACCTAGGTCGGCATCAATATCTCCTTTATAGCTCTATTGAATTAAACCTAAAGTAAGTAAAATGAAAATGCTGCGTCAAAAACTTTAAACACTAATTAAATGATGTAAACAATGTTATTTGGGTACAAAAACGACTTTTTTCTTGCGAGACCAATGCATATTGTGTAATTTGATACGAGCTTCCACTTCATAAATTATAATATTCGTTTCGATACCCGAGTAAAAATTTATCTCCGTTGAAAGTTGTTACTCTTTTTTACCAAATGTTTTTTGTTTTTGAAAATTTGAACAACATCTCCGTTCCTTTTTTCTACACAATATTTTTTCAATAAGAGAGATTGATTGAAAATATAAATAAACAAACCTAGGTCGGCATCAATATCTCCTTTATAGATCTATTGAATTAAACCTAAAGTAAGTAAAATGAAAATGGTGCGTCAAAATCTTTAAACACTAATTAAGTGATGTAAACGATGTTATTTGGGTACAAAAAAGATTTTTTTCTTGCGAGACCAATGCATATTGTCTAATTTGATACGAGCTTCAATTTATTAAATTATAATATTCGTTTCGATACCCGAGTAAAAAGTTATCTCCGTTGAAAGTTGTTACTCTTATTTACCAAATGTTTTTTTGTTTTTTAAAATGTGAACAACATCTCCGTTCTTTTTTTCTACTCAATATTTTTTAAATAAGAGAGATTGATTGAAAATATAAAAAATAAACCTAAATCGGCACCAATATCTCCTTTATAGGTCTATTGAATTAAACCGGACGTAAGTAAAATGAAAATGGTGCGTCAAAAACATTAAATAGTAAATAAGTGATGTAAACGATGTTATTTGGGTACAAAAATGATTATTCTTTTGAGGAAAATGCATATTGTTTAATTTGATACGAGCATTAATTTGATATATTATAATCTTCGTTTCGATACCCCAGTCAAAAGTTATCTCCTTTGAAAGTTGTAACTCATATTTACCAAATGTGTTTTCGATTTTGAAAATGTGAACCACATTCATTTTCTTTTTCTCTTCTCTATTTTTTTCAATAAGAGAGATTCATTGAAAATATAAATAAACAAACCTAGGTCGGCACCAATATCTCCTTTACAGTTCTATTGAATTAAACCGAAAGTAAGTAAAATGCAAATGGTGCGTCAAAATCTTTAAACACTAAATAAGTGATGTAAACGATGTTATTTGGGTACAAAAACGACTTTTTTCTTCCGAGACCAATGCATATTGTGTAATTTGATACGAGTTTCCACTTCATAAATTATAATATTCGTTTCGATACCCGAGTAAAAATTTATCTCCGTTGAAAGTTGTTACTCTTTTTTACCAAATGTTTTTTGTTTTTGAAAATTTGAACAACATCTCCGTTCCTTTTTTCTACACAGTATTTTTTCAATAAGAGAGATTGATTGAAAATATAAATAAACAAACCTAGGTCGGCATCAATATCTCCTTTATAGATCTATTGAATTAAACCTAAAGTAAGTAAAATGAAAATGGTGCGTCAAAATCTTTAAACACTAATTAAGTGATGTAAACGATGTTATTTGGGTACAAAAAAGATTTTTTTCTTGCGAGACCAATGCATATTGTCTAATTTGATACGAGCTTCAATTTATTAAATTATAATATTCGTTTCGATACCCGAGTAAAAAGTTATCTCCGTTGAAAGTTGTTACTCTTATTTACCAAATGTTTTTTTGTTTTTTAAAATGTGAACAACATCTCCGTTCTTTTTTTCTACTCAGTATTTTTTAAATAAGAGAGATTGATTGAAAATATAAAAAATAAACCTAAATCGGCACCAATATCTCCTTTATAGGTCTATTGAATTAAACCGGACGTAAGTAAAATGAAAATGGTGCGTCAAAAACATTAAATAGTAAATAAGTGATGTAAACGATGTTATTTGGGTACAAAATGATTATTCTTTTGAGGAAAATGCATATTGTTTAATTTGATACGAGCATTAATTTGATATATTATAATATTCGTTTCGATACCCCAGTCAAAAGTCATCTCCGTTGAAAGTTGTAACTCATATTTACCAAATGTGTTTTTGATTTTGAAAATGTGAATAACATTCATTTTCTTTTTTCTCTTCTCTATTTTTTTCAATAAGAGAGATTCATTGAAAATATAAATAAACAAACCTAGGTCGGCACCAATATCTCCTTTATAGCTCTATTTAATTAAACCTGAAGTAAGTAAAATGATAATGGTGAGTCAAAAACTTTAAACAGTAAATAAGTGATGTAAACGATGTTATTTGGGTACAAAAATGATTTTCCTATCGAGGAAAATGAATATTGTTTAATATGATACGAGCTTTAATTTGATATATTATAATAATAGTTTCGATAACTCAGTCAAAATTTATCTCCGTTGAAAGTTGTAACTCATATTTACCAAATATGTTTTTTATTTTGAAAATGTGAACCACATTCATTTTCTTTTTCACTTCTCTATTTTTTTCAATAAGAGAGATTGATTAAAAATATAAATAAAAAAACCTAGGTCGGCATCAATATCTCCTTTATAGCTCTATTGAATTAAACCTAAAGTAAGTAAAATGCAAATGCTGCGTCAAAAACTTTAAACACTAATTAAATGATGTAAACAATGTTATTTGGGTACAAAAACGACTTTTTTCTTGCGAGACCAATGCATATTGTGTAATTTGATACGAGCTTCCACTTCATAAATTATAATATTCGTTTCGATACCCGAGTAAAAATTTATCTCCGTTGAAAGTTGTTACTCTTTTTTACCAAATGTTTTTTGTTTTTGAAAATTTGAACAACATCTCCGTTCCTTTTTTCTACACAATATTTTTTCAATAAGAGAGATTAATTGAAAATATAAATAAACAAACCTAGGTCGGCATCAATATCTCCTTTATAGATCTATTGAATTAAACCTAAAGTAAGTAAAATGAAAATGGTGCGTCAAAATCTTTAAACACTAATTAAGTGATGTAAACGATGTTATTTGGGTACAAAAAAGAGTTTTTTCTTGCGAGACCAATGCATATTGTCTAATTTGATACGAGCTTCAATTTATTAAATTATAATATTCGTTTCGATACCCGAGTAAAAAGTTATCTCCGTTGAAAGTTGTTACTCTTATTTACCAAATGTTTTTTTTGTTTTTTAAAATGTGAAAAACATCTCCGTTCTTTTTTTCTACTCAATATTTTTTAAATAAGAGAGATTGATTGAAAATATAAAAAATAAACCTAAATCGGCACCAATATCTCCTTTATAGGTCTATTGAATTAAACCGGACGTAAGTAAAATGAAAATGGTGCGTCAAAAACATTAAATAGTAAATAAGTGATGTAAACGATGTTATTTGGGTACAAAAATGATTATTCTTTTGAGGAAAATGCATATTGTTTAATTTGATACGAGCATTAATTTGATATATTATAATCTTCGTTTCGATACCCCAGTCAAAAGTTATCTCCTTTGAAAGTTGTAACTCATATTTACCAAATGTGTTTTCGATTTTGAAAATGTGAACCACATTCATTTTCTTTTTCTCTTCTCTATTTTTTTCAATAAGAGAGATTCATTGAAAATATAAATAAACAAACCTAGGTCGGCACCAATATCTCCTTTACAGTTCTATTGAATTAAACCGAAAGTAAGTAAAATGCAAATGGTGCGTCAAAATCTTTAAACACTAAATAAGTGATGTAAACGATGTTATTTGGGTACAAAAACGACTTTTTTCTTCCGAGACCAATGCATATTGTGTAATTTGATACGAGTTTCCACTTCATAAATTATAATATTCGTTTCGATAACCGAGTAAAAATTTATCTCCGTTGAAAGTTGTTACTCTTTTTTACCAAATGTTTTTTGTTTTTGAAAATTTGAACAACATCTCCGTTCCTTTTTTCTACACAGTATTTTTTCAATAAGAGAGATTGATTGAAAATATAAATAAACAAACCTAGGTCGGCATCAATATCTCCTTTATAGATCTATTGAATTAAACCTAAAGTAAGTAAAATGAAAATGGTGCGTCAAAATCTTTAAACACTAATTAAGTGATGTAAACGATGTTATTTGGGTACAAAAAAGATTTTTTTCTTGCGAGACCAATGCATATTGTCTAATTTGATACGAGCTTCAATTTATTAAATTATAATATTCGTTTCGATACCCGAGTAAAAAGTTATCTCCGTTGAAAGTTGTTACTCTTATTTACCAAATGTTTTTTTGTTTTTTAAAATGTGAACAACATCTCCGTTCTTTTTTCTACTCAATATTTTTTAAATAAGAGAGATTGATTGAAAATATAAAAAATAAACCTAAATCGGCACCAATATCTCCTTTATAGGTCTATTGAATTAAACCGGACGTAAGTAAAATGAAAATGGTGCGTCAAAAACATTAAATAGTAAATAAGTGATGTAAACGATGTTATTTGGGTACAAAATGATTATTCTTTTGAGGAAAATGCATATTGTTTAATTTGATACGAGCATTAATTTGATATATTATAATATTCGTTTCGATACCCCAGTCAAAAGTCATCTCCGTTGAAAGTTGTAACTCATATTTACCAAATGTGTTTTTGATTTTGAAAATGTGAATAACATTCATTTTCTTTTTTCTCTTCTCTATTTTTTTCAATAAGAGAGATTCATTGAAAATATAAATAAACAAACCTAGGTCGGCACCAATATCTCCTTTATAGCTCTATTTAATTAAACCTGAAGTAAGTAAAATGATAATGGTGAGTCAAAAACTTTAAACAGTAAATAAGTGATGTAAACGATGTTATTTGGGTACAAAAATGATTTTCCTATCGAGGAAAATGAATATTGTTTAATATGATACGAGCTTTAATTTGATATATTATAATAATAGTTTCGATAACTCAGTCAAAATTTATCTCCGTTGAAAGTTGTAACTCATATTTACCAAATATGTTTTTTATTTTGAAAATGTGAACCACATTCATTTTCTTTTTCACTTCTCTATTTTTTTCAATAAGAGAGATTGATTAAAAATATAAATAAAAAAACCTAGGTCGGCATCAATATCTCCTTTATAGCTCTATTGAATTAAACCTAAAGTAAGTAAAATGAAAATGCTGCGTCAAAAACTTTAAACACTAATTAAATGATGTAAACAATGTTATTTGGGTACAAAAACGACTTTTTTCTTGCGAGACCAATGCATATTGTGTAATTTGATACGAGCTTCCACTTCATAAATTATAATATTCGTTTCGATACCCGAGTAAAAATTTATCTCCGTTGAAAGTTGTTACTCTTTTTTACCAAATGTTTTTTGTTTTTGAAAATTTGAACAACATCTCCGTTCCTTTTTTCTACACAATATTTTTTCAATAAGAGAGATTGATTGAAAATATAAATAAACAAACCTAGGTCGGCATCAATATCTCCTTTATAGATCTATTGAATTAAACCTAAAGTAAGTAAAATGAAAATGGTGCGTCAAAATCTTTAAACACTAATTAAGTGATGTAAACGATGTTATTTGGGTACAAAAAAGATTTTTTTCTTGCGAGACCAATGCATATTGTCTAATTTGATACGAGCTTCAATTTATTAAATTATAATATTCGTTTCGATACCCGAGTAAAAAGTTATCTCCGTTGAAAGTTGTTACTCTTATTTACCAAATGTTTTTTTGTTTTTTAAAATGTGAACAACATCTCCGTTCTTTTTTTCTACTCAATATTTTTTAAATAAGAGAGATTGATTGAAAATATAAAAAATAAACCTAAATCGGCACCAATATCTCCTTTATAGGTCTATTGAATTAAACCGGACGTAAGTAAAATGAAAATGGTGCGTCAAAAACATTAAATAGTAAATAAGTGATGTAAACGATGTTATTTGGGTACAAAAATGATTATTCTTTTGAGGAAAATGTATATTGTTTAATTTGATACGAGCATTAATTTGATATATTATAATCTTCGTTTCGATACCCCAGTCAAAAGTTATCTCCTTTGAAAGTTGTAACTCATATTTACCAAATGTGTTTTCGATTTTGAAAATGTGAACCACATTCATTTTCTTTTTCTCTTCTCTATTTTTTTCAATAAGAGAGATTCATTGAAAATATAAATAAACAAACCTAGGTCGGCACCAATATCTCCTTTACAGTTCTATTGATTAAACCGAAAGTAAGTAAAATGCAAATGGTGCGTCAAAATCTTTAAACACTAAATAAGTGATGTAAACGATGTTTTTTGGGTACAAAAACGACTTTTTTCTTCCGAGACCAATGCATATTGTGTAATTTGATACGAGTTTCCACTTCATAAATTATAATATTCGTTTCGATACCCGAGTAAAAATTTATCTCCGTTGAAAGTTGTTACTCTTTTTTACCAAATGTTTTTTGTTTTTGAAAATTTGAACAACATCTCCGTTCCTTTTTTCTACACAGTATTTTTTCAATAAGAGAGATTGATTGAAAATATAAATAAACAAACCTAGGTCGGCATCAATATCTCCTTTATAGATCTATTGAATTAAACCTAAAGTAAGTAAAATGAAAATGGTGCGTCAAAATCTTTAAACACTAATTAAGTGATGTAAACGATGTTATTTGGGTACAAAAAAGATTTTTTTCTTGCGAGACCAATGCATATTGTCTAATTTGATACGAGCTTCAATTTATTAAATTATAATATTCGTTTCGATACCCGAGTAAAAAGTTATCTCCGTTGAAAGTTGTTACTCTTATTTACCAAATGTTTTTTTGTTTTTTAAAATGTGAACAACATCTCCGTTCTTTTTTTCTACTCAATATTTTTTAAATAAGAGAGATTGATTGAAAATATAAAAAATAAACCTAAATCGGCACCAATATCTCCTTTATAGGTCTATTGAATTAAACCGGACGTAAGTAAAATGAAAATGGTGCGTCAAAAACATTAAATAGTAAATAAGTGATGTAAACGATGTTATTTGGGTACAAAATGATTATTCTTTTGAGGAAAATGCATATTGTTTAATTTGATACGAGCATTAATTTGATATATTATAATATTCGTTTCGATACCCCAGTCAAATGTCATCTCCGTTGAAAGTTGTAACTCATATTTACCAAATGTGTTTTTGATTTTGAAAATGTGAATAACATTCATTTTCTTTTTTCTCTTCTCTATTTTTTTCAATAAAAGAGATTCATTGAAAATATAAATAAACAAACCTAGGTCGGCACCAATATCTCCTTTATAGCTCTATTTAATTAAACCTGAAGTAAGTAAAATGATAATGGTGAGTCAAAAACTTTAAACAGTAAATAAGTGATGTAAACGATGTTATTTGGGTACAAAAATGATTTTCCTATCGAGGAAAATGAATATTGTTTAATATGATACGAGCTTTAATTTGATATATTATAATAATAGTTTCGATAACTCAGTCAAAATTTATCTCCGTTGAAAGTTGTAACTCATATTTACCAAATATGTTTTTTATTTTGAAAATGTGAACCACATTCATTTTCTTTTTCACTTCTCTATTTTTTTCAATAAGAGAGATTGATTAAAAATATAAATAAAAAAACCTAGGTCGGCATCAATATCTCCTTTATAGCTCTATTGAATTAAACCTAAAGTAAGTAAAATGAAAATGCTGCGTCAAAAACTTTAAACACTAATTAAATGATGTAAACAATGTTATTTGGGTACAAAAACGACTTTTTTCTTGCGAGACCAATGCATATTGTGTAATTTGATACGAGCTTCCACTTCATAAATTATAATATTCGTTTCGATACCCTTGTAAAAATTTATCTCCGTTGAAAGTTGTTACTCTTTTTTACCAAATGTTTTTTGTTTTTGAAAATTTGAACAACATCTCCGTTCCTTTTTTCTACACAATATTTTTTCAATAAGAGAGATTGATTGAAAATATAAATAAACAAACCTAGGTCGGCATCAATATCTCCTTTATAGATCTATTGAATTAAACCTAAAGTAAGTAAAATGAAAATGGTGCGTCAAAATCTTTAAACACTAATTAAGTGATGTAAACGATGTTATTTGGGTACAAAAAAGATTTTTTTCTTGCGAGACCAATGCATATTGTCTAATTTGATACGAGCTTCAATTTATTAAATTATAATATTCGTTTCGATACCCGAGTAAAAAGTTATCTCCGTTGAAAGTTGTTACTCTTATTTACCAAATGTTTTTTTGTTTTTTAAAATGTGAACAACATCTCCGTTCTTTTTTTCTACTCAATATTTTTTAAATAAGAGAGATTGATTGAAAATATAAAAAATAAACCTAAATCGGCACCAATATCTCCTTTATAGGTCTATTGAATTAAACCGGACGTAAGTAAAATGAAAATGGTGCGTCAAAAACATTAAATAGTAAATAAGTGATGTAAACGATGTTATTTGGGTACAAAAATGATTATTCTTTTGAGGAAAATGCATATTGTTTAATTTGATACGAGCATTAATTTGATATATTATAATCTTCGTTTCGATACCCCAGTCAAAAGTTATCTCCTTTGAAAGTTGTAACTCATATTTACCAAATGTGTTTTCGATTTTGAAAATGTGAACCACATTCATTTTCTTTTTCTCTTCTCTATTTTTTTCAATAAGAGAGATTCATTGAAAATATAAATAAACAAACCTAGGTCGGCACCAATATCTCCTTTACAGTTCTATTGAATTAAACCGGAAGTAAGTAAAATGCAAATGGTGCGTCAAAATCTTTAAACACTAAATAAGTGATGTAAACGATGTTATTTGGGTACAAAAACGACTTTTTTCTTCCGAGACCAATGCATATTGTGTAATTTGATACGAGTTTCCACTTCATAAATTATAATATTCGTTTCGATACCCGAGTAAAAATTTATCTCCGTTGAAAGTTGTTACTCTTTTTTACCAAATGTTTTTTGTTTTTGAAAATTTGAACAACATCTCCGTTCCTTTTTTCTACACCGTATTTTTTCAATAAGAGAGATTGATTGAAAATATAAATAAACAAACCTAGGTCGGCATCAATATCTCCTTTATAGATCTATTGAATTAAACCTAAAGTAAGTAAAATGAAAATGGTGCGTCAAAATCTTTAAACACTAATTAAGTGATGTAAACGATGTTATTTGGGTACAAAAAAGATTTTTTTCTTGCGAGACCAATGCATATTGTCTAATTTGATACGAGCTTCAATTTATTAAATTATAATATTCGTTTCGATACCCGAGTAAAAAGTTATCTCCGTTGAAAGTTGTTACTCTTATTTACCAAATGTTTTTTTGTTTTTTAAAATGTGAACAACATCTCCGTTCTTTTTTTCTACTCAATATTTTTTAAATAAGAGAGATTGATTGAAAATATAAAAAATAAACCTAAATCGGCACCAATATCTCCTTTATAGGTCTATTTAATTAAACCGGACGTAAGTAAAATGAAAATGGTGCGTCAAAAACATTAAATAGTAAATAAGTGATGTAAACGATGTTATTTGGGTACAAAATGATTATTCTTTTGAGGAAAATGCATATTGTTTAATTTGATACGAGCATTAATTTGATATATTATAATATTCGTTTCGATACCCCAGTCAAAAGTCATCTCCGTTGAAAGTTGTAACTCATATTTACCAAATGTGTTTTTGATTTTGAAAATGTGAATAACATTCATTTTCTTTTTTCTCTTCTCTATTTTTTTCAATAAGAGAGATTCATTGAAAATATAAATAAACAAACCTAGGTCGGCACCAATATATCCTTTATAGCTCTATTTAATTAAACCTGAAGTAAGTAAAATGATAATGGTGAGTCAAAAACTTTAAACAGTAAATAAGTGATGTAAACGATGTTATTTGGGTACAAAAATGATTTTCCTATCGAGGAAAATGAATATTGTTTAATATGATACGAGCTTTAATTTGATATATTATAATAATAGTTTCGATAACTCAGTCAAAATTTATCTCCGTTGAAAGTTGTAACTCATATTTACCAAATATGTTTTTTATTTTGAAAATGTGAACCACATTCATTTTCTTTGTCACTTCTCTATTTTTTTTCAATAAGAGAGATTGATTAAAAATATAAATAAAAAAACCTAGGTCGGCATCAATATCTCCTTTATAGCTCTATTGAATTAAACCTAAAGTAAGTAAAATGAAAATGCTGCGTCAAAAACTTTAAACACTAATTAAATGATGTAAACAATGTTATTTGGGTACAAAAACGACTTTTTTCTTGCGAGACCAATGCATATTGTGTAATTTGATACGAGCTTCCACTTCATAAATTATAATATTCGTTTCGATACCCGAGTAAAAATTTATCTCCGTTGAAAGTTGTTACTCTTTTTTACCAAATGTTTTTTGTTTTTGAAAATTTGAACAACATCTCCGTTCCTTTTTTCTACACAATATTTTTTCAATAAGAGAGATTGATTGAAAATATAAATAAACAAACCTAGGTCGGCATCAATATCTCCTTTATAGATCTATTGAATTAAACCTAAAGTAAGTAAAATGAAAATGGTGCGTCAAAATCTTTAAACACTAATTAAGTGAAGTAAACGATGTTATTTGGGTACAAAAAAGATTTTTTTCTTGCGAGACCAATGCATATTGTCTAATTTGATACGAGCTTCAATTTATTAAATTATAATATTCGTTTCGATACCCGAGTAAAAAGTTATCTCCGTTGAAAGTTGTTACTCTTATTTACCAAATGTTTTTTTGTTTTTTAAAATGTGAACAACATCTCCGTTCTTTTTTTCTACTCAATATTTTTTAAATAAGAGAGATTGATTGAAAATATAAAAAATAAACCTAAATCGGCACCAATATCTCCTTTATAGATCTATTGAATTAAACCGGACGTAAGTAAAATGAAAATGGTGCGTCAAAAACATTAAATAGTAAATAAGTGATGTAAACGATGTTATTTGGGTACAAAAATGATTATTCTTTTGAGGAAAATGCATATTGTTTAATTTGATACGAGCATTAATTTGATATATTATAATATTCGTTTCGATACCCCAGTCAAAAGTCATCTCCGTTGAAAGTTGTAACTCATATTTACCAAATGTGTTTTTGATTTTGAAAATGTGAATAACATTCATTTTCTTTTTTCTTTTCTCTATTTTTTTCAATAAGAGAGATTCATTGAAAATATAAATAAACAAACCTAGGTCGGCACCAATATCTCCTTTATAGCTCTATTGAATTAAACCTGAAGTAACTAAAATGAAAATGCTGCGTAAAAAACTTTCAACACTAAATAAATGATGTAAACGATATTATTTGGGTACAAAAACGATTTTTTTCTTGCGAGACCAATGCATATTGTGTGATTTGATACGAGCTTCCATTTCATAAATTATAATATTCGTTTTGATACCCGAGTAAAAAGTTATCTCCGTTGAAAGTTGTTACTCTTATTTACCAAATGTTTTTTGTGTTTTTGAAAATGTGAACAACATCTCCGTTTTTTTTTCTACTCAATATTTTTTAAATAAGAGAGATTGATTGAAAATATAAAAAATAAACCTAAATCGGCACCAATATCTCCTTTATAGGTCTATTGAATTAAACCGGACGTAAGTAAAATGAAAATGATGCGTCAAAAACATTAAATAGTAAATAAGTGATGTAAACGATATTATTTGGGTACAAAAATGATTATTATTTTGAGGAAAATGCATATTGTTTAATTTGATACGAGCATTAATTTGATATATTATAATATTCGTTTCGATACCCCAGTCAAAAGTCATCTCCGTTGAAAGTTGTAACTCATATTTACCAAATGTGTTTTTGATTTTCAAAATGTGAATAACATTAATTTTCTTTTTTCTCTTCTCTATTTTTTTCAATAAGAGAGATTCATTGAAAATATAAATAAACAAACCTAGGTCGGCACCAATATCTCCTTTATAGCTCTATTGAATTAAACCTAAAGTAAGTAAAATGAAAATAGTGAGTCAAAAACTTTAAACAGTAAATAAGTTATGTAAACGATGTTATTTGGGTACAAAAATGATTTTCCTATCGAGGAAAATGCATATTGTTTAATATGATACGAGCTTTAATTTGATATATTATAATAATAGTTTCGATAACTCAGTCAAAATTTATCTCCGTTGAAAGTTGTAACTCATATTTACCAAATGTGTTTTTTATTTTGAAAATGTGAACCACATTCATTTTCTTTTTTCTCTTCTCTATTTTTTTCAATAAGAGAGATTCATTGAAAATATAAATAAACAAACCTAGGTCGGCACCAATATCTCCTTTATAGCTCTATTGAATTAAACCTGAAGTAAGTAAAATGAAAATGCTGCGTAAAAAACTTTCAAAACTAAATAAATGATGTAAACGATATTATTTGGGTACAAAAACGATTTTTTTCTTGCGAGACCAATGCATATTTTGTAATTTGATACGAGCTTCCATTTCATAAATTATAATATTCGTTTCGATACCCGAGTAAAAAGTTAACTCCGTTGAAAGTTGTTACTCTTATTTACCAAATGTTTTTTTTGTTTTTGAAAATGTGAACGACATCTCCGTTCTTTTTTTCTACACAATATTTTTTCAATAAGAGAGATTGATTGAAAATATAAAAAAACAAACCTAGATCGGCACCAATATCTCCTTTATAGGTCTATTGAATTAAACCGGACATAAGTAAAATGAAAATAATTTGTCAAAAACTTTAAATAGTAAATAAGTGATGTAAACGATGTTATTTGGGTACCAAAATGATTTTCCTTTGGAGGAAAATGCATATTGTTTAATTTGTTACGAGCTTCCATTTAATAAATTATAATATTCGTTTCGATACCCGAGTAAAAATTTATCTCCGTTTAAAGTTGTAACTCATATTTACCAAATGTGTTTTCTATTTTGAAAATGTGAACCACATTCATTTCCTTTTTCTCTTCTCTATTTTTTTCAATAAGAGAGATTGATTGAAAATATAAATAAACAAACCTAGGTCGGCACCAATATCTCCTTTATAGCACTCTTGAATTAAACCAGAAGTAATTAAAATGAAAATGGTGCGTCAAAAACTTTAAACACTAAATAAGTGATGTAAACGATGTTATTTGGGTACAAAAATGATTTTCCTTTCAAGGAAAATTCATATTGTTTAATTTGATACGAGCTTTAATTTGATATATTATAATATTCGTTTCGATACCCCAGTCAAAAGTTATCTCCGTTGAAAGTTGTAACTCATATTTACCAAATGTGTTTTCGATTTTGAAAATGTGAACCACATTAATTTTCTTTTTCTCTTCTCTATTTTTTTCAATAAGAGAGATTGTTTGAAAATATAAAAAAACAAACCTAGATCTGCACCAATATCTCCTTTATAGGTCTATTTAATTAAACCGGACATAAGTAAAATGAAAATGGTGCGTCAAAAACTTTAAACAGTAAATAAGTGATATAAACGATGTTATTTGGGTATAAAAATGATTTTCATTTGGAGGAAAATGCATATTTTTTAATTTGATACGAGCTTCCATTTAATAAATTATAATATTCATTTCGATACCCGAGTAAAAAGTTATCTCCGTCGAAAGTTATTACTCTAATTTACCAAATGTTTTTTTGTTTTTGAAAATGTGAACAAAATCTCGGTTCTTTTTTTCTACTCGATATTTTTTCAATAAGAGAGATTGATTGAAAATATAAAAAACAAACCTTGATCGGCACCAATATCTCCTTTATAGCTCTATTGAATTAAACCGGAAGTAAGTAAAATGAAAATGGTGCATCAAAAACTTTAAATAGTAAATAAGTGATGTAAACGATGTTATTTGGGTACAAAAATGATTTTCCTTTCGAGGAAAATGCATATTGTTTAATTTTATATGAGATTTAATTTGATATATTATAATATACCCCAGTCAAAAGTTATCTCCGTTGTAAATTGTAACTCATATTTACCAAATGTGTTTTCGATTTTGAAAATATGAACCACATTCATTTTCTTTTTCTCTTCTCTATTTTTTTCAATAAGGGAGATTCATTGAAAATATAAATAAACAAACCTAGGTTGGCACCAATATCTTCTATATAGCTCTATTGAATTAAACCTGAAGTAAGTAAAATGAAAATGCTGCGCCAAAAACTTTAAACACTAAGTAAATGATGTAAACAATGTAATTTGGGTACAAAAATGACCTTTTTTTGCCAGACCAATGCATATTGTGTAATTTGATACGAGGTTTCATTTCATAAATTATAATATTCGTTTCGATAGCCGAGTAAAAAGTTATCTCCGTTGAAAGTTGTTACTCTTTTTTACCAATGTTTTTTTGTTTTTGAAAATGTGAACAAAATCTCCTTTCTTTTTTTCTACTCAATATTTTTTTCAATTAGAGAGATTGATTGAAAATATAAAAAAAAACCTTGATCGGCACCAATATCTCCTTTATAGCTCTATTGAATTAAACCGGAAGTAAGTAAAATGAAAATGGTGCGTCAAAAACTCTAAATAGTAAATAAGTGATATAAACGATGTTATTTGGGTACAAAAATGATTTTCCTTTCGAGGAGAATGCATATTGTTTAATTTGATACGAGCTTTAATTTGATATATTATAATATTCGTTTCGATACCCCAGTCAAAATTATCTCCGTTGAAAGTTGTAACTCATATTTACCAAATGTGTTTTTGATTTTGCAAATTTGAACAACATTCCCCTCTTTTTCTCTTCTCTATTTTTTGTGAATAATATAGATTGATTGAAAATATAAATAAAGAAAACCATACGTCGGCACCAATATCTCCTTTATATCTCTCTTGAATTAAACCGGAAGTAAGTAAAATGAATATGGTGCTCAAAATCTTTAAACACTAAATAAGTGATGTAAACGATGTTATTTGGGTACAAAAACAATTTTTTTCTTGCGAGACCAATGCATATTGTGTAATTTGATACGAGCTTCCATTTCATAAATTATAATATTCGTTTCGATACCCGAATAAAAAGTTATCTCCGTTGAAAGTTGTTACTCTTATTTACCAAATGTTTTTTTGTTTTTGAAAATGTGAACAACATCTCCGTTCTTTTTTTCTACACAATATTTGTTCAATAAGAGAGATTGATTGAAAATATAAAAAAAGAAACCTAGATCGGCACCAATATCTCCTTTATATGTCTATTGAATTAAACCGGAACTAAGTAAAATGAAAATGGTTCGTCAAAATCTTTAAACACTAAATAAGTGATGTAAACGATGTTATTTGGGTACAAAATTGATTTTCCTATCAAGGAAAATGCATATTGTTTAATTTGATACGAGCTTTAATTTGATATATTATAATAATCGTTTCGATACCTCAGTCAAAATTTATCTCCGTTGAAAGTTGTAACTAATATTTACCAAATGTGTTTTCGATTTTGAAAATGTGAACCACATTAATTTTCTTTTTCTCTTCTCTATTTTTTTCAATAAGAGAGATTGATTGAAAATATAAAAAAAAAAACCTAGATTGGCACCAATATCTCCTTTATAGGTCTATTTAATTAAACCGGACATAAGTAAAATGAAAATGGTGCGTCAAATACTTTAAACAGTAAATAAGTGATGTAAACGATGTTATTTGGGTATAAAAATGATTTTCCTTTGGAGGAAAATGCATATTTTTTAATTTGATACGAGCTTCCATTTAATAAATTATAATATTCGTTTCGATACCCGAGTAAAAAGTTATCTCCGTCGAAAGTTATTACTCTAATTTACCAAATGTTTTTTTGTTTTTGAAAATGTGAACAAAATCTCGGTTCTTTTTTTCTACTCGATATTTTTTCAATAAGAGAGATTGATTGAAAATATAAAAAAAGAAACCTAGATCGGCACCAATATCTCCTTTATATGTCTATTGAATTAAACCGGAACTAAGTAAAATGAAAATGGTTCGTCAAAATCTTTAAACACTAAATAAGTGATGTAAACGATGTTATTTGGGTACAAAATTGATTTTCCTATCAAGGAAAATGCATATTGTTTAATTTGATACGAGCTTTAATTTGATATATTATAATAATCGTTTCGATACCTCAGTCAAAAGTCATCTCCGTTGAAAGTTGTAACTCATATTTACCAAATGTGTTTTTGATTTTCAAAATGTGAATAACATTAATTTTCTTTTTTCTCTTCTCTATTTTTTTCAATAAGAGAGATTCATTGAAAATATAAATAAACAAACCTAGGTCGGCACCAATATCTCCTTTATAGCTCTATTGAATTAAACCTGAAGTAAGTAAAATGAAAATAGTGAGTCAAAAACTTTAAACAGTAAATAAGTTATGTAAACGATGTTATTTGGGTACAAAAATGATTTTCCTATCGAGGAAAATGCATATTGTTTAATATGATACGAGCTTTAATTTGATATATTATAATAATAGTTTCGATAACTCAGTCAAAATTTATCTCCGTTGAAAGTTGTAACTCATATTTACCAAATGTGTTTTTTATTTTGAAAA
Organism: Hippophae tibetana; assembly: GCA_037013495.1. Classification (NCBI taxonomy): domain Eukaryota; kingdom Viridiplantae; phylum Streptophyta; class Magnoliopsida; order Rosales; family Elaeagnaceae; genus Hippophae; species Hippophae tibetana. The sequence continues at coordinate 5,346,386 of CM072808.1, read as the reverse complement.
TGTGAACCACATTCATTTTCTTTTTTCTCTTCTCTATTTTTTTCAATAAGAGAGATTCATTGAAAATATAAATAAACAAACCTAGGTCGGCACCAATATCTCCTTTATAGCTCTATTGAATTAAACCTGAAGTAAGTAAAATGAAAATGCTGCGTAAAAAACTTTCAAAACTAAATAAATGATGTAAACGATATTATTTGGGTACAAAAACGATTTTTTTCTTGCGAGACCAATGCATATTTTGTAATTTGATACGAGCTTCCATTTCATAAATTATAATATTCGTTTCGATACCCGAGTAAAAAGTTAACTCCGTTGAAAGTTGTTACTCTTATTTACCAAATGTTTTTTTTGTTTTTGAAAATGTGAACGACATCTCCGTTCTTTTTTTCTACACAATATTTTTTCAATAAGAGAGATTGATTGAAAATATAAAAAAACAAACCTAGATCGGCACCAATATCTCCTTTATAGGTCTATTGAATTAAACCGGACATAAGTAAAATGAAAATAATTTGTCAAAAACTTTAAATAGTAAATAAGTGATGTAAACGATGTTATTTGGGTACCAAAATGATTTTCCTTTGGAGGAAAATGCATATTGTTTAATTTGTTACGAGCTTCCATTTAATAAATTATAATATTCGTTTCGATACCCGAGTAAAAATTTATCTCCGTTTAAAGTTGTAACTCATATTTACCAAATGTGTTTTCTATTTTGAAAATGTGAACCACATTCATTTCCTTTTTCTCTTCTCTATTTTTTTCAATAAGAGAGATTGATTGAAAATATAAATAAACAAACCTAGGTCGGCACCAATATCTCCTTTATAGCACTCTTGAATTAAACCAGAAGTAATTAAAATGAAAATGGTGCGTCAAAAACTTTAAACACTAAATAAGTGATGTAAACGATGTTATTTGGGTACAAAAATGATTTTCCTTTCAAGGAAAATTCATATTGTTTAATTTGATACGAGCTTTAATTTGATATATTATAATATTCGTTTCGATACCCCAGTCAAAAGTTATCTCCGTTGAAAGTTGTAACTCATATTTACCAAATGTGTTTTCGATTTTGAAAATGTGAACCACATTAATTTTCTTTTTCTCTTCTCTATTTTTTTCAATAAGAGAGATTGTTTGAAAATATAAAAAAACAAACCTAGATCTGCACCAATATCTCCTTTATAGGTCTATTTAATTAAACCGGACATAAGTAAAATGAAAATGGTGCGTCAAAAACTTTAAACAGTAAATAAGTGATATAAACGATGTTATTTGGGTATAAAAATGATTTTCATTTGGAGGAAAATGCATATTTTTTAATTTGATACGAGCTTCCATTTAATAAATTATAATATTCATTTCGATACCCGAGTAAAAAGTTATCTCCGTCGAAAGTTATTACTCTAATTTACCAAATGTTTTTTTGTTTTTGAAAATGTGAACAAAATCTCGGTTCTTTTTTTCTACTCGATATTTTTTCAATAAGAGAGATTGATTGAAAATATAAAAAACAAACCTTGATCGGCACCAATATCTCCTTTATAGCTCTATTGAATTAAACCGGAAGTAAGTAAAATGAAAATGGTGCATCAAAAACTTTAAATAGTAAATAAGTGATGTAAACGATGTTATTTGGGTACAAAAATGATTTTCCTTTCGAGGAAAATGCATATTGTTTAATTTTATATGAGATTTAATTTGATATATTATAATATACCCCAGTCAAAAGTTATCTCCGTTGTAAATTGTAACTCATATTTACCAAATGTGTTTTCGATTTTGAAAATATGAACCACATTCATTTTCTTTTTCTCTTCTCTATTTTTTTCAATAAGGGAGATTCATTGAAAATATAAATAAACAAACCTAGGTTGGCACCAATATCTTCTATATAGCTCTATTGAATTAAACCTGAAGTAAGTAAAATGAAAATGCTGCGCCAAAAACTTTAAACACTAAGTAAATGATGTAAACAATGTAATTTGGGTACAAAAATGACCTTTTTTTGCCAGACCAATGCATATTGTGTAATTTGATACGAGGTTTCATTTCATAAATTATAATATTCGTTTCGATAGCCGAGTAAAAAGTTATCTCCGTTGAAAGTTGTTACTCTTTTTTACCAATGTTTTTTTGTTTTTGAAAATGTGAACAAAATCTCCTTTCTTTTTTTCTACTCAATATTTTTTTCAATTAGAGAGATTGATTGAAAATATAAAAAAAAACCTTGATCGGCACCAATATCTCCTTTATAGCTCTATTGAATTAAACCGGAAGTAAGTAAAATGAAAATGGTGCGTCAAAAACTCTAAATAGTAAATAAGTGATATAAACGATGTTATTTGGGTACAAAAATGATTTTCCTTTCGAGGAGAATGCATATTGTTTAATTTGATACGAGCTTTAATTTGATATATTATAATATTCGTTTCGATACCCCAGTCAAAATTATCTCCGTTGAAAGTTGTAACTCATATTTACCAAATGTGTTTTTGATTTTGCAAATTTGAACAACATTCCCCTTTTTTTCTCTTCTCTATTTTTTGTGAATAATATAGATTGATTGAAAATATAAATAAAGAAAACCATACGTCGGCACCAATATCTCCTTTATATCTCTCTTGAATTAAACCGGAAGTAAGTAAAATGAATATGGTGCTCAAAATCTTTAAACACTAAATAAGTGATGTAAACGATGTTATTTGGGTACAAAAACAATTTTTTTCTTGCGAGACCAATGCATATTGTGTAATTTGATACGAGCTTCCATTTCATAAATTATAATATTCGTTTCGATACCCGAATAAAAAGTTATCTCCGTTGAAAGTTGTTACTCTTATTTACCAAATGTTTTTTTGTTTTTGAAAATGTGAACAACATCTCCGTTCTTTTTTTCTACACAATATTTGTTCAATAAGAGAGATTGATTGAAAATATAAAAAAAGAAACCTAGATCGGCACCAATATCTCCTTTATATGTCTATTGAATTAAACCGGAACTAAGTAAAATGAAAATGGTTCGTCAAAATCTTTAAACACTAAATAAGTGATGTAAACGATGTTATTTGGGTACAAAATTGATTTTCCTATCAAGGAAAATGCATATTGTTTAATTTGATACGAGCTTTAATTTGATATATTATAATAATCGTTTCGATACCTCAGTCAAAATTTATCTCCGTTGAAAGTTGTAACTAATATTTACCAAATGTGTTTTCGATTTTGAAAATGTGAACCACATTAATTTTCTTTTTCTCTTCTCTATTTTTTTCAATAAGAGAGATTGATTGAAAATATAAAAAAAAAAACCTAGATTGGCACCAATATCTCCTTTATAGGTCTATTTAATTAAACCGGACATAAGTAAAATGAAAATGGTGCGTCAAATACTTTAAACAGTAAATAAGTGATGTAAACGATGTTATTTGGGTATAAAAATGATTTTCCTTTGGAGGAAAATGCATATTTTTTAATTTGATACGAGCTTCCATTTAATAAATTATAATATTCGTTTCGATACCCGAGTAAAAAGTTATCTCCGTCGAAAGTTATTACTCTAATTTACCAAATGTTTTTTTGTTTTTGAAAATGTGAACAAAATCTCGGTTCTTTTTTTCTACTCGATATTTTTTCAATAAGAGAGATTGATTGAAAATATAAAAAACAAACCTTGATCGGCACCAATATCTCCTTTATAGCTCTATTGAATTAAACCGGAAGTAAGTAAAATGAAAATGGTGCGTCAAAAACTTTAAACAGTAAATAAGTGATGTAAACGATGTTATTTGGGTACAAAAATGATTTTCCTTTCGAGGAAAATGCATATTGTTTAATTTTATATGAGATTTAATTTGATATATTATAATATACCCCAGTCAAAAGTTATCTCCGTTGAAAATTGTAACTCATATTTACCAAATGTGTTTTCGATTTTGAAAATATGAACCACATTCATTTTCTTTTTCTCTTCTCTATTTTTTTCAATAAGAGAGATTCATTGAAAATATAAATAAACAAACCTAGGTCGGCACCAATATCTTCTAAATAGCTCTATTGAATTAAACCTGAAGTAACTAAAATGAAAATGCTGCGTAAAAAACTTTCAACACTAAATAAATGATGTAAACGATATTATTTGGGTACAAAAACGATTTTTTTCTTGCGAGACCAATGCATATTGTGTAATTTGATACGAGCTTCCATTTCATAAATTATAATATTCGTTTCGATACCCGAGTAAAAAGTTATCTCCGTTGAAAGTTGTTACTCTTATTTACCAAATGTTTTTTGTGTTTTTGAAAATGTGAACAACATCTCCGTTTTTTTTTCTACTCAATATTTTTTAAATAAGAGAGATTGATTGAAAATATAAAAAATAAACCTAAATCGGCACCAATATCTCCTTTATAGGTCTATTGAATTAAACCGGACGTAAGTAAAATGAAAATGATGCGTCAAAAACATTAAATAGTAAATAAGTGATGTAAACGATATTATTTGGGTACAAAAATGATTATTATTTTGAGGAAAATGCATATTGTTTAATTTGATACGAGCATTAATTTGATATATTATAATATTCGTTTCGATACCCCAGTCAAAAGTCATCTCCGTTGAAAGTTGTAACTCATATTTACCAAATGTGTTTTTGATTTTGAAAATGTGAATAACATTAATTTTCTTTTTTCTCTTCTCTATTTTTTTCAATAAGAGAGATTCATTGAAAATATAAATAAACAAACCTAGGTCGGCACCAATATCTCCTTTATAGCTCTATTTAATTAAACCTGAAGTAAGTAAAATGATAATGGTGAGTCAAAAACTTTAAACAGTAAATAAGTGATGTAAACGATGTTATTTGGGTACAAAAATGATTTTCCTATTGAGGAAATTGAATATTGTTTAATATGATACGAGCTTTAATTTGATATATTATAATAATAGTTTCGATAACTCAGTCAAAATTTATCTCCGTTGAAAGTTGTAACTCATATTTACCAAATATGTTTTTTATTTTGAAAATGTGAACCACATTCATTTTCTTTTTCACTTCTCTATTTTTTTCAATAAGAGAGATTGATTAAAAATATAAATAAAAAAACCTAGGTCGGCATCAATATCTCCTTTATAGCTCTATTGAATTAAACCTAAAGTAAGTAAAATGAAAATGCTGCGTCAAAAACTTTAAACACTAATTAAATGATGTAAACAATATTATTTGGGTACAAAAACGACTTTTTTCTTGCGAGACCAATGCATATTGTGTAATTTGATACGAGCTTCCACTTCATAAATTATAATATTCGTTTCGATACCCGAGTAAAAATTTATCTCCGTTGAAAGTTGTTACTCTTTTTTACCAAATGTTTTTTGTTTTTGAAAATTTGAACAACATCTCCGTTCCTTTTTTCTACACAATATTTTTTCAATAAGAGAGATTGATTGAAAATATAAATAAACAAACCTAGGTCGGCATCAATATCTCCTTTATAGATCTATTGAATTAAACCTAAAGTAAGTAAAATGAAAATGGTGCGTCAAAATCTTTAAACACTAATTAAGTGATGTAAACGATGTTATTTGGGTACAAAAAAGATTTTTTTCTTGCGAGACCAATGCATATTGTCTAATTTGATACGAGCTTCAATTTATTAAATTATAATATTCGTTTCGATACCCGAGTAAAAAGTTATCTCCGTTGAAAGTTGTTACTCTTATTTACCAAATGTTTTTTTGTTTTTTAAAATGTGAACAACATCTCCGTTCTTTTTTTCTACTCAATATTTTTTAAATAAGAGAGATTGATTGAAAATATAAAAAATAAACCTAAATCGGCACCAATATCTCCTTTATAGGTCTATTGAATTAAACCGGACGTAAGTAAAATGAAAATGGTGCGTCAAAAACATTAAATAGTAAATAAGTGATGTAAACGATGTTATTTGGGTACAAAAATGATTATTCTTTTGAGGAAAATGCATATTGTTTAATTTGATACGAGCATTAATTTGATATATTATAATCTTCGTTTCGATACCCCAGTCAAAAGTTATCTCCTTTGAAAGTTGTAACTCATATTTACCAAATGTGTTTTCGATTTTGAAAATGTGAACCACATTCATTTTCTTTTTCTCTTCTCTATTTTTTTCAATAAGAGAGATTCATTGAAAATATAAATAAACAAACCTAGGTCGGCACCAATATCTCCTTTACAGTTCTATTGAATTAAACCGAAAGTAAGTAAAATGCAAATGGTGCGTCAAAATCTTTAAACACTAAATAAGTGATGTAAACGATGTTATTTGGGTACAAAAACGACTTTTTTCTTCCGAGACCAATGCATATTGTGTAATTTGATACGAGTTTCCACTTCATAAATTATAATATTCGTTTCGATACCCGAGTAAAAATTTATCTCCGTTGAAAGTTGTTACTCTTTTTTACCAAATGTTTTTTGTTTTTGAAAATTTGAACAACATCTCCGTTCCTTTTTTCTACACAGTATTTTTTCAATAAGAGAGATTGATTGAAAATATAAATAAACAAACCTTGGTCGGCATCAATATCTCCTTTATAGATCTATTGAATTAAACCTAAAGTAAGTAAAATGAAAATGGTGCGTCAAAATCTTTAAACACTAATTAAGTGATGTAAACGATGTTATTTGGGTACAAAAAAGATTTTTTTCTTGCGAGACCAATGCATATTGTCTAATTTGATACGAGCTTGAATTTATTAAATTATAATATTCGTTTCGATACCCGAGTAAAAAGTTATCTCCGTTGAAAGTTGTTACTCTTATTTACCAAATGTTTTTTTGTTTTTTAAAATGTGAACAACATCTCCGTTCTTTTTTTCTACTCAATATTTTTTAAATAAGAGAGATTGATTGAAAATATAAAAAATAAACCTAAATCGGCACCAATATCTCCTTTATAGGTCTATTGAATTAAACCGGACGTAAGTAAAATGAAAATGGTGCGTCAAAAACATTAAATAGTAAATAAGTGATGTAAACGATGTTATTTGGGTACAAAATGATTATTCTTTTGAGGAAAATGAATATTGTTTAATATGATACGAGCTTTAATTTGATATATTATAATAATAGTTTCGATAACTCAGTCAAAATTTATCTCCGTTGAAAGTTGTAACTCATATTTACCAAATATGTTTTTTATTTTGAAAATGTGAACCACATTCATTTTCTTTTTCACTTCTCTATTTTTTTCAATAAGAGAGATTGATTAAAAATATAAATAAAAAAACCTAGGTCGGCATCAATATCTCCTTTATAGCTCTATTGAATTAAACCTAAAGTAAGTAAAATGAAAATGCTGCGTCAAAAACTTTAAACACTAATTAAATGATGTAAACAATGTTATTTGGGTACAAAAACGACTTTTTTCTTGCGAGACCAATGCATATTGTGTAATTTGATACGAGCTTCCACTTCATAAATTATAATATTCGTTTCGATACCCGAGTAAAAATTTATCTCCGTTGAAAGTTGTTACTCTTTTTTACCAAATGTTTTTTGTTTTTGAAAATTTGAACAACATCTCCGTTCCTTTTTTCTACACAATATTTTTTCAATAAGAGAGATTGATTGAAAATATAAATAAACAAACCTAGGTCGGCATCAATATCTCCTTTATAGATCTATTGAATTAAACCTAAAGTAAGTAAAATGAAAATGGTGCGTCAAAATCTTTAAACACTAATTAAGTGATGTAAACGATGTTATTTGGGTACAAAAAAGATTTTTTTCTTGCGAGACCAATGCATATTGTCTAATTTGATACGAGCTTCAATTTATTAAATTATAATATTCGTTTCGATACCCGAGTAAAAAGTTATCTCCGTTGAAAGTTGTTACTCTTATTTACCAAATGTTTTTTTGTTTTTTAAAATGTGAACAACATCTCCGTTCTTTTTTTCTACTCAATATTTTTTAAATAAGAGAGATTGATTGAAAATATAAAAAATAAACCTAAATCGGCACCAATATCTCCTTTATAGGTCTATTGAATTAAACCGGACGTAAGTAAAATGAAAATGGTGCGTCAAAAACATTAAATAGTAAAAAAGTGACGTAAACGATGTTATTTGGGTACAAAAATGATTATTCTTTTGAGGAAAATGCATATTGTTTAATTTGATACGAGCATTAATTTGATATATTATAATATTCGTTTCGATACCCCAGTCAAAAGTCATCTCCGTTGAAAGTTGTAACTCATATTTACCAAATGTGTTTTTGATTTTGAAAATGTGAATAACATTCATTTTCTTTTTTCTCTTCTCTATTTTTTTCAATAAGAGAGATTCATTGAAAATATAAATAAACAAACCTAGGTCGGCACCAATATCTCCTTTATAGCTCTATTGAATTAAACCTGAAGTAACTAAAATGAAAATGCTGCGTAAAAAACTTTCAACACTAAATAAATGATGTAAACGATATTATTTGGGTACAAAAACGATTTTTTTCTTGCGAGACCAATGCATATTGTGTGATTTGATACGAGCTTCCATTTCATAAATTATAATATTCGTTTCGATACCCGAGTAAAAAGTTATCTCCGTTGAAAGTTGTTACTCTTATTTACCAAATGTTTTTTGTGTTTTTGAAAATGTGAACAACATCTCCGTTTTTTTTTCTACTCAATATTTTTTAAATAAGAGAGATTGATTGAAAATATAAAAAATAAACCTAAATCGGCACCAATATCTCCTTTATAGGTCTATTGAATTAAACCGGACGTAAGTAAAATGAAAATGATGCGTCAAAAACATTAAATAGTAAATAAGTGATGTAAACGATATTATTTGGGTACAAAAATGATTATTATTTTGAGGAAAATGCATATTGTTTAATTTGATACGAGCATTAATTTGATATATTATAATATTCGTTTCGATACCCCAGTCAAAAGTCATCTCCGTTGAAAGTTGTAACTCATATTTACCAAATGTGTTTTTGATTTTGAAAATGTGAATAACATTAATTTTCTTTTTTCTCTTCTCTATTTTTTTCAATAAGAGAGATTCATTGAAAATATAAATAAACAAACCTAGGTCGGCACCAATATCTCCTTTATAGCTCTATTGAATTAAACCTGAAGTAAGTAAAATGAAAATAGTGAGTCAAAAACTTTAAACAGTAAATAAGTTATGTAAACGATGTTATTTGGGTACAAAAATGATTTTCCTATCGAGGAAAATGCATATTGTTTAATATGATACGAGCTTTAATTTGATATATTATAATAATAGTTTCGATAACTCAGTCAAAATTTATCTCCGTTGAAAGTTGTAACTCATATTTACCAAATGTGTTTTCGATTTTGAAAATGTGAACCACATTAATTTTCTTTTTCTCTTCTCTATTTTTTTCAATAAGAGAGATTGTTTGAAAATATAAAAAAACAAACCTAGATCTGCACCAATATCTCCTTTATGGGTCTATTTAATTAAACCGGACATAAGTAAAATGAAAATGGTGCGTCAAAAACTTTAAACAGTAAATAAGTGATATAAACGATGTTATTTGGGTATAAAAATGATTTTCATTTGGAGGAAAATGCATATTTTTTAATTTGATACGAGCTTCCATTTAATAAATTATAATATTCATTTCGATACCCGAGTAAAAAGTTATCTCCGTCGAAAGTTATTACTCTAATTTACCAAATGTTTTTTTGTTTTTGAAAATGTGAACAAAATCTCGGTTCTTTTTTTCTACTCGATATTTTTTCAATAAGAGAGATTGATTGAAAATATAAAAAACAAACCTTGATCGGCACCAATATCTCCTTTATAGCTCTATTGAATTAAACCGGAAGTAAGTAAAATGAAAATGGTGCATCAAAAACTTTAAATAGTAAATAAGTGATGTAAACGATGTTATTTGGGTACAAAAATGATTTTCCTTTCGAGGAAAATGCATATTGTTTAATTTTATATGAGATTTAATTTGATATATTATAATATACCCCAGTCAAAAGTTATCTCCGTTGTAAATTGTAACTCATATTTACCAAATGTGTTTTCGATTTTGAAAATATGAACCACATTCATTTTCTTTTTCTCTTCTCTATTTTTTTCAATAAGGGAGATTCATTGAAAATATAAATAAACAAACCTAGGTTGGCACCAATATCTTCTATATAGCTCTATTGAATTAAACCTGAAGTAAGTAAAATGAAAATGCTGCGCCAAAAACTTTAAACACTAAGTAAATGATGTAAACAATGTAATTTGGGTACAAAAATGACCTTTTTTTGCCAGACCAATGCATATTGTGTAATTTGATACGAGGTTTCATTTCATAAATTATAATATTCGTTTCGATAGCCGAGTAAAAAGTTATCTCCGTTGAAAGTTGTTACTCTTTTTTACCAATGTTTTTTTGTTTTTGAAAATGTGAACAAAATCTCCTTTCTTTTTTTCTACTCAATATTTTTTTCAATTAGAGAGATTGATTGAAAATATAAAAAAAAACCTTGATCGGCACCAATATCTCCTTTATAGCTCTATTGAATTAAACCGGAAGTAAGTAAAATGAAAATGGTGCGTCAAAAACTCTAAATAGTAAATAAGTGATATAAACGATGTTATTTGGGTACAAAAATGATTTTCCTTTCGAGGAGAATGCATATTGTTTAATTTGATACGAGCTTTAATTTGATATATTATAATATTCGTTTCGATACCCCAGTCAAAATTATCTCCGTTGAAAGTTGTAACTCATATTTACCAAATGTGTTTTTGATTTTGCAAATTTGAACAACATTCCCCTTTTTTTCTCTTCTCTATTTTTTGTGAATAATATAGATTGATTGAAAATATAAATAAAGAAAACCATACGTCGGCACCAATATCTCCTTTATATCTCTCTTGAATTAAACCGGAAGTAAGTAAAATGAATATGGTGCTCAAAATCTTTAAACACTAAATAAGTGATGTAAACGATGTTATTTGGGTACAAAAACAATTTTTTTCTTGCGAGACCAATGCATATTGTGTAATTTGATACGAGCTTCCATTTCATAAATTATAATATTCGTTTCGATACCCGAATAAAAAGTTATCTCCGTTGAAAGTTGTTACTCTTATTTACCAAATGTTTTTTTGTTTTTGAAAATGTGAACAACATCTCCGTTCTTTTTTTCTACACAATATTTGTTCAATAAGAGAGATTGATTGAAAATATAAAAAAAGAAACCTAGATCGGCACCAATATCTCCTTTATATGTCTATTGAATTAAACCGGAACTAAGTAAAATGAAAATGGTTCGTCAAAATCTTTAAACACTAAATAAGTGATGTAAACGATGTTATTTGGGTACAAAATTGATTTTCCTATCAAGGAAAATGCATATTGTTTAATTTGATACGAGCTTTAATTTGATATATTATAATAATCGTTTCGATACCTCAGTCAAAATTTATCTCCGTTGAAAGTTGTAACTAATATTTACCAAATGTGTTTTCGATTTTGAAAATGTGAACCACATTAATTTTCTTTTTCTCTTCTCTATTTTTTTCAATAAGAGAGATTGATTGAAAATATAAAAAAAAAACCTAGATTGGCACCAATATCTCCTTTATAGGTCTATTTAATTAAACCGGACATAAGTAAAATGAAAATGGTGCGTCAAATACTTTAAACAGTAAATAAGTGATGTAAACGATGTTATTTGGGTATAAAAATGATTTTCCTTTGGAGGAAAATGCATATTTTTTAATTTGATACGAGCTTCCATTTAATAAATTATAATATTCGTTTCGATACCCGAGTAAAAAGTTATCTCCGTCGAAAGTTATTACTCTAATTTACCAAATGTTTTTTTGTTTTTGAAAATGTGAACAAAATCTCGGTTCTTTTTTTCTACTCGATATTTTTTCAATAAGAGAGATTGATTGAAAATATAAAAAACAAACCTTGATCGGCACCAATATCTCCTTTATAGCTCTATTGAATTAAACCGGAAGTAAGTAAAATGAAAATGGTGCGTCAAAAACTTTAAACAGTAAATAAGTGATGTAAACGATGTTATTTGGGTACAAAAATGATTTTCCTTTCGAGGAAAATGCATATTGTTTAATTTTATATGAGATTTAATTTGATATATTATAATATACCCCAGTCAAAAGTTATCTCCGTTGAAAATTGTAACTCATATTTACCAAATGTGTTTTCGATTTTGAAAATATGAACCACATTCATTTTCTTTTTCTCTTCTCTATTTTTTTCAATAAGAGAGATTCATTGAAAATATAAATAAACAAACCTAGGTCGGCACCAATATCTTCTAAATAGCTCTATTGAATTAAACCTGAAGTAACTAAAATGAAAATGCTGCGTAAAAAACTTTCAACACTAAATAAATGATGTAAACGATATTATTTGGGTACAAAAACGATTTTTTTCTTGCGAGACCAATGCATATTGTGTAATTTGATACGAGCTTCCATTTCATAAATTATAATATTCGTTTCGATACCCGAGTAAAAAGTTATCTCCGTTGAAAGTTGTTACTCTTATTTACCAAATGTTTTTTGTGTTTTTGAAAATGTGAACAACATCTCCGTTTTTTTTTCTACTCAATATTTTTTAAATAAGAGAGATTGATTGAAAATATAAAAAATAAACCTAAATCGGCACCAATATCTCCTTTATAGGTCTATTGAATTAAACCGGACGTAAGTAAAATGAAAATGATGCGTCAAAAACATTAAATAGTAAATAAGTGATGTAAACGATATTATTTGGGTACAAAAATGATTATTATTTTGAGGAAAATGCATATTGTTTAATTTGATACGAGCATTAATTTGATATATTATAATATTCGTTTCGATACCCCAGTCAAAAGTCATCTCCGTTGAAAGTTGTAACTCATATTTACCAAATGTGTTTTTGATTTTGAAAATGTGAATAACATTAATTTTCTTTTTTCTCTTCTCTATTTTTTTCAATAAGAGAGATTCATTGAAAATATAAATAAACAAACCTAGGTCGGCACCAATATCTCCTTTATAGCTCTATTGAATTAAACCTGAAGTAAGTAAAATGAAAATAGTGAGTCAAAAACTTTAAACAGTAAATAAGTTATGTAAACGATGTTATTTGGGTACAAAAATGATTTTCCTATCGAGGAAAATGCATATTGTTTAATATGATACGAGCTTTAATTTGATATATTATAATAATAGTTTCGATAACTCAGTCAAAATTTATCTCCGTTGAAAGTTGTAACTCATATTTACCAAAATGTGTTTTTTATTTTGAAAATGTGAACCACATTCATTTTCTTTTTTCTCTTCTCTATTTTTTTCAATAAGAGAGATTAATTGAAAATATAAATAAACAAACCTAGGTCGGCACCAATATCTCCTTTATAGCTCTATTGAATTAAACCTGAAGTAAGTAAAATGAAAATGCTGCGTAAAAAACTTTCAACACTAAATAAATGATGTAAACGATATTATTTGGGTACAAACACGATTTTTTTCTTGCGAGACCAATGCATATTTTGTAATTTGATACGAGCTTCCATTTCATAAATTATAATATTCGTTTCGATACCCGAGTAAAAAGTTAACTCCGTTGAAAGTTGTTACTCTTATTTACCAAATGTTTTTTTTGTTTTTGAAAATGTGAACGACATCTCCGTTCTTTTTTTCTACACAATATTTTTTCAATAAGAGAGATTGATTGAAAATATAAAAAAACAAACCTAGATCGGCACCAATATCTCCTTTATAGGTCTATTGAATTAAACCGGACATAAGTAAAATGAAAATAATGTGTCAAAAACTTTAAATAGTAAATAAGTGATGTAAACGATGTTATTTGGGTACCAAAATGATTTTCCTTTGGAGGAAAATGCATATTGTTTAATTTGTTACGAGCTTCCATTTAATAAATTATAATATTCGTTTCGATACCCGAGTAAAAAGTTATCTCCGTTTAAAGTTGTAACTCATATTTACCAAATGTGTTTTCTATTTTGAAAATGTGAACCACATTCATTTCCTTTTTCTCTTCTCTATTTTTTTCAATAAGAGAGATTGATTGAAAATATAAATAAACAAACCTAGGTCGGCACCAATATCTCCTTTATAGCACTCTTGAATTAAACCAGAAGTAATTAAAATGAATATGGTGCGTCAAAAACTTTAAACACTAAATAAGTGATGTAAACGATGTTATTTGGGTACAAAAATGATTTTCCTTTCAAGGAAAATTCATATTGTTTAATTTGATACGAGCTTTAATTTGATATATTATAATATTCGTTTCGATACCCCAGTCAAAAGTTATCTCCGTTGAAAGTTGTAACTCATATTTACCAAATGTGTTTTCGATTTTGAAAATGTGAACCACATTAATTTTCTTTTTCTCTTCTCTATTTTTTTCAATAAGAGAGATTGTTTGAAAATATAAAAAAACAAACCTAGATCTGCACCAATATCTCCTTTATAGGTCTATTTAATTAAACCGGACATAAGTAAAATGAAAATGGTGCGTCAAAAACTTTAAACAGTAAATAAGTGATATAAACGATGTTATTTTCGTATAAAAATGATTTTCATTTGGAGGAAAATGCATATTTTTTAATTTGATACGAGCTTCCATTTAATAAATTATAATATTCATTTCGATACCCGAGTAAAAAGTTATCTCCGTCGAAAGTTATTACTCTAATTTACCAAATGTTTTTTTGTTTTTGAAAATGTGAACAAAATCTCGGTTCTTTTTTTCTACTCGATATTTTTTCAATAAGAGAGATTGATTGAAAATATAAAAAACAAACCTTGATCGGCACCAATATCTCCTTTATAGCTCTATTGAATTAAACCGGAAGTAAGTAAAATGAAAATGGTGCATCAAAAACTTTAAATAGTAAATAAGTGATGTAAACGATGTTATTTGGGTACAAAAATGATTTTCCTTTCGAGGAAAATGCATATTGTTTAATTTTATATGAGATTTAATTTGATATATTATAATATACCCCAGTCAAAAGTTATCTCCGTTGTAAATTGTAACTCATATTTACCAAATGTGTTTTCGATTTTGAAAATATGAACCACATTCATTTTCTTTTTCTCTTCTCTATTTTTTTCAATAAGGGAGATTCATTGAAAATATAAATAAACAAACCTAGGTCGGCACCAATATCTTCTATATAGCTCTATTGAATTAAACCTGAAGTAAGTAAAATGAAAATGCTGCGCCAAAAACTTTAAACACTAAGTAAATGATGTAAACAATGTAATTTGGGTACAAAAATGACCTTTTTTTGCCAGACCAATGCATATTGTGTAATTTGATACGAGGTTTCATTTCATAAATTATAATATTCGTTTCGATAGCCGAGTAAAAAGTTATCTCCGTTGAAAGTTGTTACTCTTTTTTACCAATGTTTTTTTGTTTTTGAAAATGTGAACAAAATCTCCTTTCTTTTTTTCTACTCAATATTTTTTTCAATTAGAGAGATTGATTGAAAATATAAAAAAAAACCTTGATCGGCACCAATATCTCCTTTATAGCTCTATTGAATTAAACCGGAAGTAAGTAAAATGAAAATGGTGCGTCAAAAACTCTAAATAGTAAATAAGTGATATAAACGATGTTATTTGGGTACAAAAATGATTTTCCTTTCGAGGAGAATGCATATTGTTTAATTTGATACGAGCTTTAATTTGATATATTATAATATTCGTTTCGATACTGATGAGCGAAAACCGGCATCGCCGATTCCCGCAAATACTTTGGTTTTAATATTTATAAAACTCTCGCAAGTGCACGAATCATTTCGTAGAAAATGATAAGTATACTCCCAAGGTCGATCTAAGGAAGGAATGTATGTGGTTTTTAACTTATTATTCAATCTTTTAAAAACGAAATTAAATCCTAAACATCCTGTCACGATAGTTTGGTTTTGTGTGTTCCTAATCTAATAACATAAAATAAAACATATATACAGATTAATTAAATATAATCTAAAATCATAAAAATAAACATAGATACAAATTCAATAAATAATTATCTAGAAATAAACATATATACGGATTCAATAAATGTTCATGCAAATTTTTATCATTTATATTAGCGGAGTATTTATGGATATAATAAGTAAATTAATTATGCTTGCTCATATTAACTAGGTTATTAAAGATATAAATTGACATTTTATTGATTCTCTCTTTTTTATATAAATACCACCTTTGGTGGGGTTAGATATTCTTTGTTAACTAAACAAATCAATTAACACCTATGGGTGGGGTTGATAACTAATATGCTTAATTAAATTAATTCCTTTTTCTAAGAGATTGAAAATGAACCATTTAAATGCCACCTTTGGTGGGGTTAGACAATTTAAACATTATTCAAGGTGTCCAAATTAAACTTAAGAATTTAATTATCCGAGTACTAACTTTCAAGTTTTAAAACCACTATTGAAAACATGTTGTCAATACATTTTCACATAATAATTCTTATAAAAACTTTTGAAATAGAGTTTCACTCTAACTACCGGGCGATTGTACCAACAAATAAAAGAGCACTACTCTAAATTAGACCGGATAACTAAACCTTAAAATCTAATTTTCGGGTTTAAGTTTGTAATGAAAAATAATATATTTCTCTCTAACATTCTTAATATAAAATCTTGAATAAAAACAAAATCAATTCATTTTAAAGATTTTTACCTATTTAATATTTCGCAAGCATAACAACGTCGTTATTACATCATTTTTACTAAACAGCTAGCATAGTTAAATTTAACCACAGACAAGTTGAATATAACATGTAAGAATAAAGCATAAAAATAACTGTAAAGAAAATAAAATCCTTACAGAACTTCGACGCTATTCCCGTTGCTAGAAAACCTCCGAGCGGAATTTGCACTTCCATATATTGAATCAAAAATCTAAATTATTACAAAAACATTACAAGTTCCTCTCAAAAAGAGAAGAACACTAAACCTAAGAGAATTGAACTAAAAACTAAGAGAAAAACTAAGAAAAGCTTAGAAACTTAGAAAGAAACTAAGAGAAACTAAAAACTAAGAAATGAGAGAAAGAAAGAAGAGAGAAGTGAGTTTTGAAGGTGTGATTTGAAGTGAAGGGAAGGGGGGTATTTATAGGTGAGGATGGAGAGAAAAAGTAGAGAAAAAAATGTTAAAAAAATGAAAAAACGCGTATTATTGATTGCTGACGTCATTTGATGACGTCAGCATGACATGGGGCGGCTGCACAGTACCGGGTATGAACAGTACCGCGGCTGTACAGTACCGGGTATGAACAGTGCCGCGTCTGATGAACAGTGCCGCGTCTCATGAACAGTGCCGAGTCTGATGAACAGTACCCGTGGATGAACAGTGCCGCGCGCTGCTGCTTGGGGCGGTGCCGGGCGGTGGGGCGCGGCGGCCGGGCGGCGCGGCGGCGCGATTTTCGTCTTTTTGACATTTTTGACCTTTTCGACCCATTTTGTCCAATTTTTCCATATTTGTTGACCTTTTCCCACTTATTTATTAATATATTTGTGATGTATTGCTTCAAGTATTCCTGTTTGAGTCTTTAAATTGCGTTTTTAAGCCAAAATACCTGAAAAACAATAAAAATACCCGTGATTCCGAAAAAGACAAATTTATATAAATATATGATAAAACATATAAATATATGTATTTTTAATCAATTAATGTGCATAAAATCATGGTTATTTTAGTGCTTTTTGAGCACTCATCACAACCCCCAACCAGCTTCTTGCTAGTCTCTTAGCAAGAGAAGCGATAAAAGCTAAAATTTAAACTATCCTAAATCACTTTCGTGGATTGAAACGGTTGCATTTAGCCTATGCAACAAGCCGTTAAACCCCTAGGTTGCCCTAGTGGACGAGTTTGAGTCTCGTGAGGGTTTTCAGTAATGATACCCACAAACATTGAACTAAATGTAAAGATAAAAACAATCAAATCAAAAATTAAAATTACAACACAATCAAAAATTAATTTAAGAATAAAAGAACACAACATATCACAAAAATATCTCATACTTTTTAATCTCCTTTAAGATCATAATTAAAATCTCAAGCATAAGTTATTTTAATCTCTTTAAACAATCATGATTTTATTACAATAATTAGTCGAAAATCATTTTCATATTTCATTTCAAAAATGTATCAATTTAATTTTACCCAATTTCAGTGTCATGAATCAGAATTCGCTTCGACTCTATTCCTCACAAGTCAATACTCTCAAAGCACTGAATCCTATGGGTTCAAACACTCATACTAATTTATATGCGAAAGAGTTGATGTATAGAAATGAACTAATATGTTCGCATATGTATAAAGAATAAAGGCTCAAAGTGTTATTTTAACATTGATCTCATGAAAGGAATCGAATGTATAAATTATAAAGATATCATATACAAAAATTATTTTCATGCATAAATCAAACTCATTAAGAAAGAATTTCAAGATATATGCTTTTACAAATGAAGAAATTGCAATGACTTTTTAGGGAATTACTTCCTATATCTTTCTTTTGTAATTAGCCTTTACTCACAACTTTGTAGGCAATGTGGGTCATAGTATGTAGATGATACTATTTTTTATCTCTCTATTTTTTTTTATTTTTTTTTTTTGTAGATATTTTTCAATATATGTATTTTTTTATAGAGTCAACCCATGTACAGATTGTACATTTTTTTGGATTTTGGTGAGTGGTTAATTTTGTGTCTTTTCTGTTTGATCTCGGTTTAGGTAACCCCAGATATGTCTTTTTGTTTTTGTAGCAGTCATGCATGAATGAGATATAAGCATATACTATCAATTTCTACTCAAATCGTTTAATCTAAACGAAAAATAATAATAAAAAATATATGATACTCTATTAAGATGAAAAAAATTCATACATTCAATGCTAATACCTATAGAGATCATCTAAACTTTTTGAATAAATAAGAAATGTGTTTGGAGTAGAAAAAATATATATTTCACTCTGAATAAAAGAAATTAGGCTCAAATTATATCTCACAAGGGTAGTCTCCACTAAAACAAAATTCATAAATACCGATTTTGGGTTTAATCTAATTTCCACATTTTATCAAGAAATACTAGTTATGACAAAAACTAACTAATTATCAAAAATAATTACACAATATTTCATGATATGTTTTCAAAAATTAATCTAACAGTACCAAAGACTTAACTATTTACTTAAATTTGATTTAAAGAAATGATAAATTTTTGTGAGAATTTTTTTATTTTTTTATTTTTATATATATAGCATGGTAACTTTTCACCACCCCCAACCTAGAACTTACATTGTCCTCAATGTAACAACTGCAAATTAAAGATAAAGAGAAAAGAGGAGAAAGATTACCTATTTCTTGAGAATGTGTAAGTAGTAATGAAGAAATGCAGGTGCATCCATCATATTCATCATTAAAGTGTATACAGACAGATCGCTGTGAACTCTTAACATCTCAACAAATATTTTAGTTTTAACAAATTAAAAATTATTCACATACAAGTAAACTAAAATAAACAATAAAATTAAGTAAATAAAACAAATAACAATAAAAAAAAATTACCTAACATGATGGGTTGCCTCCCATCCAGCGCTTAGTTTAACGTCTTAGCAAGACGTATCTTTTTGGTGCTAAGGGTTACTCAGCCAAATGCAATCCATTTCAGCAATGTTGTTTGGTTCTTCCACATAAGGCTTGACACGATGGCCATTAACTTTGAACGTTTTTTGTGTCTTGGAGTCCAATAGTTCTACTACTCCATGTTCAGATACCTGAACTATTTTGAATGGTCCATCCCATCTTGATCTTAGCTTTCCTGGAAACAATCTCAAACGAGAGTTAAATAAAAGAACTTTCATTCCAGGGTGAAGAGTCTTAGGAACTAGCCTCTTGTCATGATAGCGCTTAGTACGCTCCTTGTATAATTTGGCATTCTCATAGGCTTCATTCCTAATTTCTTCCAACTCATGAAGCTGGAGTACTCGTTTTTCACCTGCTTTATCTAAATCCATGTTTAGCTCTTTAATTGCCCAATAAGCCTTGTGTTCAAGTTCAACTGGAAGGTGGCACGCTTTCCCAAAGATTAACCGGTAAGGGCTCATCCCAATAGGTGTTTTGTAAGCGGTGCGGTATGCCCATAAGGCATCATTTAACTTAAATGCCCAATCCTTCCTTGAAGGACGCACAGTGCGTTCCAGTATTCCCTTGATTTGCCTATTACTTACTTCCACTAATCCGGAAGTTTGAGGATGATATGGAGTAGCTACCTTATGTGTGATGTTGTACTTGTTTAGTACTCCATCAAAGAGTTTGTTACAAAAATGGCTACCTCCATCACTTATTATAGCTCTAGGCGTTCCGAACCTACTGAATATGAAATCTTTCAAGAATT
The DNA here is from genome assembly GCA_037013495.1 of Hippophae tibetana. Lineage (NCBI taxonomy): Eukaryota > Viridiplantae > Streptophyta > Magnoliopsida > Rosales > Elaeagnaceae > Hippophae > Hippophae tibetana. The sequence goes on along the minus strand of CM072808.1, from coordinate 5,325,934 downwards.
TCACAACAACATTAGCATCATTGGTTTTGGTGGGGATAGCTTCTACCCACTTGGACACATAATCCACAGCAACCAAAATGTATTGAAAACCATTAGATGGGGGAAAAGGACCCATAAAGTCAATCCCCCATACGTCAAAGAGTTCAACAACTAAATTAGATGTCAAAGGCATTTCATCTCTTTTGCTTATGTTTCCTGTTCTTTGACATCTATCACATTGTGCACAAAACATATGAGCATCTTTAAAAAGAGTGGGCCAAAAGAATCCAGACTGTAATATCTTACGGGCTGTCTTTTCTCCTCCAAAATGACCCCCACAATGAAGTTCATGACAAAAAGTCAGAATGCTCTTATGTTCTTCTTCAGGTACACATCTCCGGATGACTTGATCTTGACCAATCTTGTATAAATAAGGGTCATCCCAGAAATAGTCCTTAATAGTTTTAAAAAACCTTTTCTTCTCCTGATATGAAGTGTTAGGTCGCAAAACACCAGTGGCAAGATAGTTTACAATATCAGCGTACCATGGGTTCGGACCTATGAAAAATAACTGTTCATCAGGAAAGGTTTCAACTATATCGTCATTACTCTCATCTTTGAGAGAATTAAAGTCAGAAATCAACCTAGACAAATGGTCAGCTACTAAGTTTTCACTGCCTTTCTTATCCTTGATTTCTAGGTCAAATTCTTGTAAGAGTAAGACCCACCTGATTAATCTTGGCTTGGCATTTGGTTTACTTAATAGGTATCTTAAAGCAGCATGATCAGAATGCACAATCACTTTAGATCCTACTAAATAAGACCGAAATTTGTCTAAAGAGAATACTATAGCCAAGAATTCCTTTTCAGTGGTGGTGTAATTCATCTGGGCATCATTGAGTGTTTTGCTAGCATAGTAGATGACATGTAAACGCTTATCCACTCTTTGTCCCAGGACTGCTCCTATTGCATAATCAGAAGCGTCACACATTATTTCAAAGGGTAAAGACCAGTTTGGTGCCATTATAACAGGGGTAGATGTGAGTTTATCTTTCAAGGTATTAAAGGAAGTAAGGCAGTCATTGTTGAAATCAAAATCAGCATCTTTGGATAGCAAGTTACATAATGGACGACTTATTTTAGAGAAATCTTTAATAAATCGTCTGTAGAATCCTGCATGTCCCAAGAAGCTTCTTATCCCCTTCACAGATGTAGGGGGAGGTAGTTTGGATATCAATTCAACTTTTGCCTTATCAACTTCAATACCCTTGTTTGAAATTATATGTCCTAAAACTATCCCTTGTTGAACCATAAAATGACTTTTCTCCCAACTAAGGGTTAGATTGCATTCAATGCATCTTTCTAAAACCAAAGTCAATTTATGTAAGCAATCATCAAATGAGTTCCCAAAGACAGAGAAATCGTCCATGAAAATCTCAATGAATTTTTCCACCATGTCCGAGAAAATAGATATCATGCATCTTTGGAACGTGGCAGGGGCATTGCATAACCCAAATGGCATTCTGCGAAAAGCAAATGTCCCAAAAGGACATGTAAATGTGGTCTTTTCCTGATCTTCTGGTGCTATGGGTACTTGATAATATCCAGACAGTCCATCCAAAAAACAGTAAAATTCGTGCCCAGCTAATCTTTCCAACATTTGATCAATGAATGGAAGAGGAAAGTGATCCTTTTTCGTATATAAATTTAGTTTCCTAAAATCTATACACATTCTCCATCCAGTGATTATTCTAGTGGGCACTAATTCACTTTTGTCATTCTTAACAACTGTTATCCCAGATTTCTTTGGTACCACATGCACTGGACTAACCCACTTACTATCTGCAATAGGGTAGATAATCCCTTCTTCTAATAATTTAAGAATTTCCTTCTTAACTACCTCTTGCATGTTTGGGTTTAGTCTTCTTTGGGCCTCTCGTACAGGTTTAGCACCGTCCTCCAAGTTGATCTTGTGCATACACATTGTTGGACTAATGCCTCTTATATCCCCTATACTCCAACCTATAGATTTCTTAAACTGTTTAAGCACTTTGATGAGTTCCTTTTCTTGTGGTTTGGTCAAGGTTGAAGAAATTATCACTGGATAAGTTTCCCCTTCTCCCAAAAACACATATTTTAAGTGCTCAGGTAAGTCTTTGAGTTCAAGTTCAGGTGGATTGGCATCTTTAATAGATGAAGAACTGGGTAGATTTAAAAGTGTACTAGATTTTGTCATCACTTCATTATTGTCTAGTTGTTCAAGGTACCCCTTTATTTCCTCATCTAAATCTTCTTCAACCTTTTCAAGTGTAAGAACGGTTTCAAGCTTGTCCTCTATTCTGGTTCGGAAAAAGGTGTTTTGGACAAGATTATCCAAAGGATCAACATCGAATATTTCATCAATGGCAGAAATAGAAGGGAAAGGTGAAGAATCAAAAACTTTAAAATGAACAGTCTCTCCTAAGACTGTCATTGTCAAATTTCCATCTTGGACATCAATAATAGTTTTAGTAGTTGCCATAAATGGTCTACCAAGCAATATTGTGTGCTCTCTGTCCAATGCTGGATTTTCTTGCATATCCAGAACCACAAAGTCAACAGGTATTATCAGTTTGTCTACCTGTACCAAAACATCCTCAACTATTCCCTCTGGATATTTAAGAGATCTATCTGCAAGTTGAAGGGACATAGTTGTGGGTTTTAAATCCCCTAGATTGAGTTGTAAGAATATAGAGTAGGGCATCAAATTTATACTAGCACCTAAATCAAGCATTGCTTTAGCAACCTTCCTATCCCCCATAGTTATGTTTATAATAAAACTTCCAGGGTCTTTCAACTTAGGGGGTAGTTTGTGCTGAAGTACAGCGCTAGAAATTTCTGATACTACTACTCGTTCATTCAGTTCATACCTCCTTTTCTTAGTGTTCAACTCTTTGAAAAATTTGGCATATGAGGGCACATTCATGATCACTTCTAACAATGGTAAATTGATATTTACTTTAGAGAGCATATTAAAAAGATCATTGAATTGCTTATCTTGTTTGGACTCTTTTAACCGGTGGGGAAAAGGTACTTGTATCTGGTGTGGTTCTGTTGTCTTTTGAATTTTGGGGGTGTCAGATGACCCCCCAATGAGTTTTTCAGAAGGCTTGTTAAGTTTAACACTTGTTTCTCCTTTTTGCGAGATTAGAGTATCGCCTTCTTTGTTACCTGAACTACAAGGTAGATTGTTAGAGATTTCAGGTAAACTGGTATTGACTACCTTACCACTTCGAAGAGTTCTAACATCCTTTGCTTGTTCTGGTTGACTGGGCAACTTTCCTGGTTCTTTCTTTTGCATTTGTTCAGCCAGTTGCCCAACTTTAGATTCAATCCTTTTAACCGAAGCCTCCATGGTGTTCAACCTTTGATTAGTCATCAATTGGTTGTCACGACTAACTTGAATAAAAGCATTCAAGCTATCTTCTAAGGTTGGCTTAAAAGATTGGCTTGGTGGGTAAGGGTGGTTGTTATCTGACCTTAGTGTTGGATATTGGGTGTAGGCTGGGTGATTATAGGTGTTTGGATGATATCTTTGAAAAGATTGAACTTCCTCTATGGCATCGACACTAGAATCACAAGTATTTGAACAATTATGAGTACCATGCCCAATTGAACAACACACTTCACATACCTCTTGATTTGAAATTTGGTGGGAAGTGAGGAATTTCACTTGTTTAGTCAATTCAGCAAGTTGCAAGGTTATCTCATTATCAGAGCCGACTTCATTGACCTTTGCTTTCCTTCTACCACCTCTTTGTTGGGAATTAGAACCCAACAGCTCATAAAGATTATAGGTTTCCTCTGCGGTCTTTTCTCCTACAGCACCTCCAGCAGCATTATCAACCATGTATTGACTCTGTAGTGTCAATCCATCATAAAAGAATTGGTTTTGTAGCTGTAAGGGAAAGCTATGATTTTGACATTGAATGAAAAGGAGTTTGAATCGTTCCCAAGCTTCATGAAAGGGCTCTTCATTCATTTGAGAAAATGTTGCTATCTTTGTTCTTAGATCAACAGTCTTTTGATGGGAATAGAACCTACCCATAAAAATTTCATAGACTGCCTCCCAAGTTTTAAGAGAACCTGACTGTAGAGTAATGAACCATGACCAAGCTTTATCTTTGAGAGTGTAAGGAAAACACCTCATCCTAAGTTGATCTTCATTAATTGCATGTAGTGGAAAAGTTTGGACAATAGCATAGAATTCTCGAATGAAATGCAAAGGGTTTTCATTAGGGATACCGTAAAAGGAAGGCAACAAAGAATAATGAATCTTTTTCAATTCATAATTCCTTGCAGCCTCTTGTAATTGGATACCGGAAGTTACATTGCCAATGATTGGCATTGTATATTCTTTCATCTTTTTCCGCCAATCTTCAGCATCTCCCATGGTTGTTTGTAGTTGAAAATGATCCTCCTCCTATTGTGTATCAACAATTTGCTCTTAGTAGATATCTCTAAGAAATATTTATAACTTGATAAAACATAAAAGCAAAAAGTGCAAGGAACCTAAATTTGTTTTTTTTTTTTTTTTTTTTTTTTAAATTTAAGCGAATGGACAGAATTTTTGAAACAAACGAATTTTATTTCATCTGAATTTTTATTACACGCAAACTAAAACAAAGGAAAATACAATAATGGGTGACCTCCCATACAGGACTAAAATTTATCGTCTTCTAGTAAGACGTTGCTTGGAGATTGCAGAATGAAAAACTCAATGTCTCCTCTTCATTGAATTAATCTTTGCCTTTTTGCAAATGTTCAACTAACTGTTCAACTTGAACTTCCACCTTTTTGATAGAAGCTTCCACAGAGTCCAACCGTTGATTGGTTTTAGATTGATTATCCCTACATACTTGAATAAAAGAATTCAAGTTGTCCTCCAAGGTTGGTTTATTGGAAATGCTTCTTGGAATAGGTGGGTGGAATTGCTGACCTGCTTGGTTTGAGCTTTGAGTGAAAGGAGGGTTGTTTTGCCTCCAAGAGAAATTTGGATGACTTCTCCACCCAGGATTATAGGTATTTGAGTTGGGATCAAACCTGGGTCTCTGTTGATATGCTCCCAACACATTGACCTGTTCAGGTCCAGTTGTTTCTCCTTGATATGGACAGGCTTCAGTACCATGTCCCATGTTGCTATACAAACCATATTGATCATTATTGGTGTTGGTTTGTGTAGCGAGAAGGGCAACTTGCTTAGTCAGTTGAACAAGTTGTTGTTGAACTTCATTACTGGAGTCGATTTCATGAACTCCAGCTTTTCTCACTCGGGAGCTTTTCTGTTGGGAATTAGCACCCAACATCTCAAAGAGGTTATACGTCTCTGAGGCAGTTTTTTCTCCTATTGCTCCTCCTGCAGCGTTGTCGACAATGAACTGACATTGTTGTGTAAGTCCATCGTAAAAGAATTGGTTCTGCAACTGCAGGGGAAAGCTATGATGGGGACACTGAGTGAGAAACATCTTGAACCTATCCCAAGCTTCATGGAATGGTTCTCCATCCATCTGAGAGAAAGTAGCAATCTTTCCTCTCAACTCTGATGTTTTTTGATGGGAATAGAATTTTCCCATGAATTTATTGTAAATGTTACCCCATGTCATCAGAGAACCTGGGGGAAGTGACATCAACCAAGCTTTGGCCTTATCCTTTAGAGTGTAGGGAAAACATCTCATCCTAAGTTGATCCTCGTTTAGAATACCGAGGGGGAATGTTTGGACCGTAGCATAGAAATCTCTCATAAAGGAAAGAGAATCTTCATTAGGTAACCCATAAAAGGAAGGAAGCATAGAAAAATGAATATTTTTAAGGTCGTAATTCCGAGCAGCCTCCCCCAACTGGATAGCGGCAGTTGCCGTGCCTATTACCGGTCTTGCAAACTCTTTCATTGTGGTTTCCCTAATATGTTGGTTTTCCTCCATTTCTTTTGGTTCTAGTAAAGGATTAAGACTTGGTTCTATGTTTGGCTCAAAAACAGGTTGATGGGTAGAATCCAGTTTTGTTGACACTTGTTTAAATTTATGAAATTTATTTACATATGGTGTAAGGGGGTTTCCTAAGGATCTCCTACCACGCATAGACTATTGTAAACGTAAATTTAAAACTCCTGTCAACAAAATAAAAAAATTTAGATAAAATTTACATGTTATTTTATACAAAACACTAAACAAAACTAGTTAAACCCTAAAAAAAAAAAAGAATTTTTTTTTTTTTTTTTCATTTTTTTTTTATTTTTATTTTTTTTATTTTTTGTAACATAATTAGTATTAACCAAGAGTGCTCCCAGGAAAGAATGGTGGTGCAAACGGCACCTTAAATACCATTCTCCTAGCCAGAGCAACGTTCCCAGGAAAGACTAGTGGCGCAAAGGCTTCCAAGAACTAGTCTCCTAGACAGAACTCCCTTAGATTTTTACTTTTCATGTTATTTAGTTAATTAGGTATAAATTCAAGTAATGTTTTTTTTTTTTTTTTTTTTTATGAACGGTAATTTTATTTTACTATTCACGCTATATTATTTCTTATTAACTTAAAATTTTTTGAATTTTGAATTTTAAATTTTTTTTTTTTTTTTTTTTACTATTCATGAACGGTAAAATTTTTTACTTCAAATTTCAAATTTCTAAATTATTTTACAAAAAAAATTATTATTTTTTTTTTATTTTTTTATTTTTTTATTTTTTTATTTTTTTATTTTTTATTTATTTATTATGAATTTTGAAATTTGATTATTATTAAAATATCACAATTATTTACAGCACAAAAATGTTTTTAAAATTTTGATAAATAATTTAAAAACGCTATTCCTCCCCGGCAACGGCGCCAAAAACTTGATGAGCGAAAACCGGCATCGCCGATTCCCGCAAATACTTTGGTTTTAATATTTATAAAACTCTCGCAAGTGCACGAATCATTTCGTAGAAAATGATAAGTATACTCCCAAGGTCGATCTAAGGAAGGAATGTATGTGGTTTTTAACTTATTATTCAATCTTTTAAAAACGAAATTAAATCCTAAACATCCTGTCACGATAGTTTGGTTTTGTGTGTTCCTAATCTAATAACATAAAATAAAACATATATACAGATTAATTAAATATAATCTAAAATCATAAAAATAAACATAGATACAAATTCAATAAATAATTATCTAGAAATAAACATATATACGGATTCAATAAATGTTCATGCAAATTTTTATCATTTATATTAGCGGAGTATTTATGGATATAATAAGTAAATTAATTATGCTTGCTCATATTAACTAGGTTATTAAAGATATAAATTGACATTTTATTGATTCTCTCTTTTTTATATAAATACCACCTTTGGTGGGGTTAGATATTCTTTGTTAACTAAACAAATCAATTAACACCTATGGGTGGGGTTGATAACTAATATGCTTAATTAAATTAATTCCTTTTTCTAAGAGATTGAAAATGAACCATTTAAATGCCACCTTTGGTGGGGTTAGACAATTTAAACATTATTCAAGGTGTCCAAATTAAACTTAAGAATTTAATTATCCGAGTACTAACTTTCAAGTTTTAAAACCACTATTGAAAACATGTTGTCAATACATTTTCACATAATAATTCTTATAAAAACTTTTGAAATAGAGTTTCACTCTAACTACCGGGCGATTGTACCAACAAATAAAAGAGCACTACTCTAAATTAGACCGGATAACTAAACCTTAAAATCTAATTTTCGGGTTTAAGTTTGTAATGAAAAATAATATATTTCTCTCTAACATTCTTAATATAAAATCTTGAATAAAAACAAAATCAATTCATTTTAAAGATTTTTACCTATTTAATATTTCGCAAGCATAACAACGTCGTTATTACATCATTTTTACTAAACAGCTAGCATAGTTAAATTTAACCACAGACAAGTTGAATATAACATGTAAGAATAAAGCATAAAAATAACTGTAAAGAAAATAAAATCCTTACAGAACTTCGACGCTATTCCCGTTGCTAGAAAACCTCCGAGCGGAATTTGCACTTCCATATATTGAATCAAAAATCTAAATTATTACAAAAACATTACAAGTTCCTCTCAAAAAGAGAAGAACACTAAACCTAAGAGAATTGAACTAAAAACTAAGAGAAAAACTAAGAAAAGCTTAGAAACTTAGAAAGAAACTAAGAGAAACTAAAAACTAAGAAATGAGAGAAAGAAAGAAGAGAGAAGTGAGTTTTGAAGGTGTGATTTGAAGTGAAGGGAAGGGGGGTATTTATAGGTGAGGATGGAGAGAAAAAGTAGAGAAAAAAATGTTAAAAAAATGAAAAAACGCGTATTATTGATTGCTGACGTCATTTGATGACGTCAGCATGACATGGGGCGGCTGCACAGTACCGGGTATGAACAGTACCGCGGCTGTACAGTACCGGGTATGAACAGTGCCGAGGATGAACAGTGCCGCGTCTGATGAACAGTGCCGAGTCTGATGAACAGTACCCAGTCTGATGAACAGTGCCGCGTCTCATGAACAGTACCCAGTCTGATGAACAGTGCCGCGTCTGATGAACAGTGCCGCGTCTCATGAACAGTGCCGAGTCTGATGAACAGTACCCGTGGATGAACAGTGCCGCGCGCTGCTGCTTGGGGCGGTGCCGGGCGGTGGGGCGCGGCGGCCGGGCGGCGCGGCGGCGCGATTTTCGTCTTTTTGACATTTTTGACCTTTTCGACCCATTTTGTCCAATTTTTCCATATTTGTTGACCTTTTCCCACTTATTTATTAATATATTTGTGATGTATTGCTTCAAGTATTCCTGTTTGAGTCTTTAAATTGCGTTTTTAAGCCAAAATACCTGAAAAACAATAAAAATACCCGTGATTCCGAAAAAGACAAATTTATATAAATATATGATAAAACATATAAATATATGTATTTTTAATCAATTAATGTGCATAAAATCATGGTTATTTTAGTGCTTTTTAAGCACTCATCATATACCCCAGTCAAAATTATCTCCGTTGAAAGTTGTAACTCATATTTACCAAATGTGTTTTTGATTTTGCAAATTTGAACAACATTCCCCTTTTTTTCTCTTCTCTATTTTTTGTGAATAATATAGATTGATTGAAAATATAAATAAAGAAAACCATACGTCGGCACCAATATCTCCTTTATATCTCTCTTGAATTAAACCGGAAGTAAGTAAAATGAAGATGGTGCTCAAAATCTTTAAACACTAAATAAGTGATGTAAACGATGTTATTTGGGTACAAAAACAATTTTTTTCTTGCGAGACCAATGCATATTGTGTAATTTGATACGAGCTTCCATTTCATAAATTATAATATTCGTTTCGATACCCGAATAAAAAGTTATCTCCGTTGAAAGTTGTTACTCTTATTTACCAAATGTTTTTTTGTTTTTGAAAATGTGAACAACATCTCCGTTCTTTTTTTCTACACAATATTTGTTCAATAAGAGAGATTGATTGAAAATATAAAAAAAGAAACCTAGATCGGCACCAATATCTCCTTTATATGTCTATTGAATTAAACCGGAACTAAGTAAAATGAAAATGGTTCGTCAAAATCTTTAAACACTAAATAAGTGATGTAAACGATGTTATTTGGGTACAAAATTGATTTTCCTATCAAGGAAAATGCATATTGTTTAATTTGATACGAGCTTTAATTTGATATATTATAATAATCGTTTCGATACCTCAGTCAAAATTTATCTCCGTTGAAAGTTGTAACTAATATTTACCAAATGTGTTTTCGATTTTGAAAATGTGAACCACATTAATTTTCTTTTTCTCTTCTCTATTTTTTTCAATAAGAGAGATTGATTGAAAATATAAAAAAAAAAACCTAGATTGGCACCAATATCTCCTTTATAGGTCTATTTAATTAAACCGGACATAAGTAAAATGAAAATGGTGCGTCAAATACTTTAAACAGTAAATAAGTGATGTAAACGATGTTATTTGGGTATAAAAATGATTTTCCTTTGGAGGAAAATGCATATTTTTTAATTTGATACGAGCTTCCATTTAATAAATTATAATATTCGTTTCGATACCCGAGTAAAAAGTTATCTCCGTCGAAAGTTATTACTCTAATTTACCAAATGTTTTTTTGTTTTTGAAAATGTGAACAAAATCTCGGTTCTTTTTTTGTACTCGATATTTTTTCAATAAGAGAGATTGATTGAAAATATAAAAAACAAACCTTGATCGGCACCAATATCTCCTTTATAGCTCTATTGAATTAAACCGGAAGTAAGTAAAATGAAAATGGTGCGTCAAAAACTTTAAACAGTAAATAAGTGATGTAAACGATGTTATTTGGGTACAAAAATGATTTTCCTTTCGAGGAAAATGCATATTGTTTAATTTTATATGAGATTTAATTTGATATATTATAATATACCCCAGTCAAAAGTTATCTCCGTTGAAAATTGTAACTCATATTTACCAAATGTGTTTTCGATTTTGAAAATATGAACCACATTCATTTTCTTTTTCTCTTCTCTATTTTTTTCAGTAAGAGAGATTCATTGAAAATATAAATAAACAAACCTAGGTCGGCACCAATATCTTCTAAATAGCTCTATTGAATTAAACCTGAAGTAAGTAAAATGAAAATGCTGCGTAAAAAACTTTAAACACTAAGTAAATGATGTAAACAATGTAATTTGGGTACAAAAATGACCTTTTTTTGCCAGACCAATGCATATTGTGTAATTTGATACGAGCTTTCATTTCATAAATTATAATATTCGTTTCGATACCCGAGTAAAAAGTTATCTCCGTTGAAAGTTGTTACTTTTTTTTACCAAATGTTTTTTTGTTTTTGAAAATGTGAACAAAATCTCCTTTCTTTTTTTCTACTCAATATTTTTTCAATTAGAGAGATTGATTGAAAATATAAAAAAAAAACCTTGATCGACACCAATATCTCCTTTATAGCTCTATTGAATTAAACCAGAAGTGAGTAAAATGAAAATGGTGCGTCCAAAACTTTAAACAGTAAATAAGTGATGTAAACGATGTTATTTGGGTACAAAAATGATTTTCCCATCGAGGAAAATGCATATTGTTTAATTTGATACGAGCTTTAATTTGATATATTATAATATTCGTTTCTATACCCCAGTCAAAAGTTATCTCCTTTGAAAGTTGTAACTCATATTTACCAAATGTGTTTTCGATTTTGAAACTGTGAACCACATTCATTTTCTTTTTCTCTTCTCTATTTTTTTCAATAAGAGAGATTCATTGAAAATATAAATAAACAAACCTAGGTCGGCACCAATATCTCCTTTACAGCTCTATTGAATTAAACCGAAAGTAAGTAAAATGCAAATGGTGCGTCAAAATCTTTTAACACTAAATAAGTGATGTAAACGATGTTATTTGGGAACAAAAACGATTTTTTTCTTGCGAGACCAATACATATTGTGTAATTTGATACGAGCTTTCATTTCATAAATTATAATATTCGTTTCAATACCCGAGTAAAAAGTTATCTCCGTTGAAAGTTGTCACTCTTTTTTACCAAATGTTTTTTGTTATTGAAAATGTGAACAAAATCTCCGTTCTTTTTTTCTACTCAATATTTTTTCAATAAGAGACATTGATTGAAAATATAAATAAACAAACCTTGATCGGCACCAATATCTCCTTTATAGCTCTATTGAATTAAACCGGAAGTAAGTAAAATGAAAATGGTGAGTCAAAAACTTTAAACAGTAAATAAGTGATGTAAACGATGTTATTTGGGTAAAAAAATGATTTTCCTATCGAGGAAAATGCATATTGTTTAATATGATACGAACTTTAATTTGATATATTATAATAATAGTTTCGATAACTCAGTCAAAATTTATCTCCGTTGAAAGTTGTAACTCATATTTACCAAATGTGTTTTTTATTTTGAAAATGTGAACCACATTCATTTTCTTTTTCACTTCTCTATTTTTTTCAATAAGAGAGATTGATTAAAAATATAAATAAAAAAACCTAGGTCGGCATCAATATCTCGTTTATAGCTCTATTGAATTAAACCTAAAGTAAGTAAAATGAAAATGCTGCGTCAAAAATTTTAAACACTAATTAAATGATGTAAACAATGTTATTTGGGTACAAAAACGACTTTTTTCTTGCGAGACCAATGCATATTGTCTAATTTGATACGAGCTTCAATTTATTAAATTATAATATTCATTTCGATACCCGAGTAAAAAGTTATCTCCGTTGAAAGTTGTTACTCTTATTTACCAAATGTTTTTTTGTTTTTTAAAATGTGAACAACATCTCCGTTCTTTTTTTCTACTCAATATTTTTTAAATAAGAGAGATTGATTGAAAATATAAAAAACATACCTAAATCGGCACCAATATCTCCTTTATAGGTCTATTGAATTAAACCGGACGTAAGTAAAATGAAAATGGTGCGTCAAAAATATTAAATAGTAAATAAGTGATGTAAACGATGTTATTTGGGTACAAAAATGATTATTCTTTCGAGGAAAATGCATATTGTTTAATTTGATACGAGCATTAATTTGATATATTTTAATATTCGTTTCGATACCCCAGTCAAAAGTCATCTCCGTTGAAAGTTGTAACTCATATTTACCAAATGTGTTTTTGATTTTGAAAATGTGAATAACATTCATTTTCTTTTTTGTCTTCTCTATTTTTTTCAATAAGAGAGATTCATTGAAAATATAAATAAACAAACCTAGGTCGGCACCAATATCTCTTTTATACCTCTATTGAATTTAACCTGAAGTAAGTAAAATGAAAATGTTGCGTAAAAAACTTTAAACACTAAATAAATGATGTAAACGATATTATTTGGGTACAAAAATTTTTTTTTTCTTGCGTGACCAATGCATATTGTGTAATTTGATACGAGTATCCATTTAATAAATTATAAAATTCATTTCGATACCCGTGTAAAACGTTATCTCCGTTGAAAGTTGTTACTCTTATTTACCAAATGTGTTTTTGTTTTTTAAAATGTGAACAACATCTCCGTTCTTTTTTTCTACTCAATATTTTTTAAATAAGAGAGATTGATTGAAAATATAAAAAACATACCTAAATCGGCACCAATATCTCCTTTATAGGTCTATTGAATTAAACCGGACGTAAGTAAAATGAAAATGGTGCGTCAAAAATATTAAATAGTAAATAAGTGATGTAAACGATGTTATTTGGGTACAAAAATGATTATTCTTTCGAGGAAAATGCATATTGTTTAATTTGATACGAGCATTAATTTGATATATTTTAATATTCGTTTCGATACCCCAGTCAAAAGTCATCTCCGTTGAAAGTTGTAACTCATATTTACCAAATGTGTTTTTGATTTTGAAAATGTGAATAACATTCATTTTCTTTTTTGTCTTCTCTATTTTTTTCAATAAGAGAGATTCATTGAAAATATAAATAAACAAACCTAGGTCGGCACCAATATCTCTTTTATACCTCTATTGAATTTAACCTAAAGTAAGTAAAATGAAAATGTTGCGTAAAAAACTTTAAACACTAAATAAATGATGTAAACGATATTATTTGGGTACAAAATTTTTTTTTTTCTTGCGTGACCAATGCATATTGTGTAATTTGATACGAGTATCCATTTAATAAATTATAAAATTCATTTCGATACCCGTGTAAAACGTTATCTCCGTTGAAAGTTGTTACTCTTATTTACCAAATGTGTTTTTGTTTTTCAAAATGTGAACAACATCTCCGTTCTTTTTTTCTACTCAATATTTTTTCAATAAGAGAGATTGATTGAAAATATAAAAAAACAAACCTAGATCGGCACCAATATCTCCTTTATAGCTCTATTGAATTAAACCGGAAGTAAGTAAAATGAAAATGGTGCGTCAAAAACTTTAAACATTAAATAAGTGATGTAAACGATGTTATTTGGGTACAAAAATGATTTTCCTTTCGAGGAAAATGCATATTGTTTAATTTGATAAGAGCTTTAATTTGATATATTATAATATTCGTTTCAATACCCCATCAAAAGTTATTTCCGTTGAAAGTTGTAATTGATATTTACCAATTGTGGTTTTGATTTTGAAAATATGAACAACATTCATTTTTTTTTCTCTTCTCTATTTTTTTCAATAAGAGAGATTGATTGAAAATATAAACAAACAAACCTAGGTCGGCACCAATATCTCCTTTATAGCTCTCTTGAATTAAACCGGAAGTAAGTAAAATGAAAATGGTGCGTCAAAATCTTTAAACTTTAAATAAGTGATGTAAACGATGTTATTTGGGTACAAAAACGATTTTTTTCTTGCGAGACCAATACATATTGTGTAATTTGATATGAGCTTTCATTTAATAAATTATAATAGTCGTTTCGATACCCGAGTAAAAAGTTATCTCCGTTGAAAGTTGTTACTCTTATTTACCAAATGTTTTTTTGTTTATGAAAATTTGAACAACATCTTCGTTCTTTTTTTCTACACAATATTTGTTCAATAAGAAAGATTGATTGAAAATATAAAAAAACAAACCTAGATCGGCACCAATATCTCCTTTATAGGTCTATTGAATTAACCCGGAAGTAAGTAAAATGAAAATGGTGCATCAAAATCTTTAAACACTAAATAAGTGATGTAAACGATGTTATTTGGGTACAAAATTGATTTTCCTATCAAGTAAAATGCATATTGTTTAATTTGATACGAGCTTTAATTTAATATATTATAATAATCGTTTTGATACCTCAGTAAAAATTTATCTCCGTTGAAAGTTGTAACACATATTTACCAAATGTGTTTTCTATTTTGATAATGTGATCCACATTCATTTTCTTTTTCTCTTCTCTATTTTTTTCAATAAGAGAGATTGATTAAAAATATAAATAAACAAACCTAGGTCGGCATCAATATCTCCTTTATAGCTCTATTGAATTAAATCGGAAGTAAGTAAAATGAAAATGTTGCGTTAAAAACTTTAAACAGTAAATAAGTGATGTAAACGATGTTATTTGGGTACAAAAATGATTTTTGTTTCGAGGAAAATGTATATTGTTTAATTTGATACGAGCTTTAATTTTATATATTATAATAATTGTTTCGATACCCCAGTCAAAATTTATCTCCGTTGAAAGTTGTAACTCATATTTACCAAATGTGTTTTTGATTTTGAAAATGTGAACAACATTCATTTTCTTTTTCTCCTCCCTATTGTTTTCAATAAGAGAGATTGATTGAAAATATAAATAAACAAACCTACTTCGGCACCAATGTCACCTTTATAGCTCTATTGAATTAAACCTGAAGTAAGTAAAATGAAAATGCTGCGTCAAAAACTTTAAACACTAAATAAATGATGTAAACAATGTTATTTGGGTACAAAAACAACTTTTTTCTTACGAGACCAATGCATATTGTATAATTTAATACGAACTTCCATTTCATAAATTATAATATTCGTTTCGATACCCAAGTAAAAAGTTATCTCCTTTGAAAGTTGTTACTCTTATTTACCAAATGTTTTTTTGTTTTTTAAAATGTGAACAACATCTCCGTTCTTTTTTTCTACTCAATATTTTTTCAATAAGAGAGATTGATTGAAAATATAAAAAAAAACCTAGATTGGCACCAATATCTCTTTTATAGGCCTATTGAATTAAACCGGACGTAAGTAAAATGAAAATGGTGCGTCAAAAACTTTAAAAAGTAAATAAGTGATGTAAACGATGTTATTTGGGTACAAAAATGATTTTCATTTCGAGGAAAATGCATATTGTTTAATTTGATAAGAGCTTTAATTTGATATATTATAATATTCGTTTCGATCCCGAGTCAAAAGTTATCTCCGTTGAAAGTTGTAACTCATATTTACCAAATGTGTTTTTGATTTTGAAAATGTGAACAACATTCATTTTCTTTTTTCTCTTCTCTATTTTATTCAATAAGAGAGATTCATTGAAAATATAAATAAACAAACCTAGTTCGTCACCAATATCTCCTTTATAGCTCTATTGAATTAAACCTGAAGTAAGTAAAATAAAAATGCTGCGTAAAAAACTTTAAACACTAAATAAATGATGTAAACGATGTTATTTGGGTACAAAAACGATTTTTTTCTAGCGTGACCAATGCATATTGTGTAATTTGATACGAGCATCCATTTAATAAATTATAAAATTTGTTTCTGTACCCGAGTAAAACGTTATCTCCGTTGAAAGTTGTTACTCTTATTTACCAAATGTTTTTTTGTTTTTCAAAATGTGAACAACATCTCCGTTCTTTTTTTCTACTCAATATTTTTTCAATAAGAGAGATTGATTGAAAATATAAATAAAAAAACCTTGATCGGCACCAATATCTCCTTTACAGTTCTATTGAATTAAACCGGAAGTAAGTAAAATGAAAATGGTGCGTCAAAAACTCTAAATAGTAAATAAGTGATGTAAACGATGTTATTTGGGTACAAAAATGATTTTCCTTTCGAGGAAAATGCATATTGTTTAATTTGATACGAGCTTTAATTTGATATATTATAATATTAGTTTCGATACCCCAGTCAAAAGTTATATCCGTTAAAAGTTGTAACTCATATTTACCAAATGTGTTTTTGATTTTGCAAATTTGAACAACATTCCCCTTCTTTTTCTCTTCTCTATATTTTTTGAATAATAGAGATTGATTGAAAATATAAATAAAGAAAACCCTACGTCGGCACCAATATCTCCTTTATAGCTCTCTTGAATTAAACAGGAAGTAAGTAAAATGAAAATGGTGCTCAAAATCTTTAAACACTAAATAAGTGATGTAAACGATGTTATTTGGGTACAAAAATGATTTTTTTCTTGCGAGACCAATGCATATTGTGTAATTTGATACGAGCTTCCATTTAATAAATTATAATATTCGTTTCGATACTCGAGTAAAAGGTTATCTCCGTTGAAAGTTGTTACTCTTATTTACCAAATGTTTTTTTGTTCTTGAAAATGTGAACAACATCTCCGTTCTTTTTTTCTACACAATATTTTTTCAAAAAGAGAGATTGATTGAAATTATAAAAAAACAAACCTAGATCGGCACCAATATCTCCTTTATAGGTCTATTGAATTAAACCGGACGTAAGTAAAATGAAAATGGTGTGTCAAAAACTTTAAATAGTAAATAAGTGATGTAAACGATGTTATTTGGGTACAACAATGATTTTCCTTTGGAGGAAAATGCATATTGTTTAATTTGTTACGAGCTTCCATTTAATAAATTATAATATTTGTTTCGATACCCGAGTAAAAAGTTATCTCCGTTTAAAGTTGTAACTAATATTTACCAAATGTGTTTTCTATTTTGAAAATGTGAACCACATTCATTTCCTTTTTCTCTTCTCTATTTTTTTCAATAAGAGAGATTTATTGAAAATATAAATAAACAAACCTAGGTCGGCACCAATATCTCCTTTATAGCTCTCTTGAATTAAACCGGAAGTAAGTAAAATGAAAATGGTGCGTCAAAAACTTTAAACACTAAATAAGTGATGTAAACGATGTTATTTGGGTACAAAAATGATTTTCCTTTCAAGGAAAATTCATATTGTTTAATTTGATACGAGCTTTAATTTGATATATTATAATATTCGTTTCGATACCCCAGTCAAAAGTTATCTCCGTTGAAAGTTGTAACTCATATTTACCAAATGTGTTTTCGATTTTGAAAATGTGAACCACATTAATTTTCTTTTTCTCTTCTCTATTTTTTTCAATAAGAGAGATTGATTGAAAATATAAAAAAACAAACCTAGATCGGCACCAATATCTCCTTTATAGGTCTATTTAATTAAACCGGACATAAGTAAAATGAAAATGGTGCGTCAAAAACTTTAAACAGTAAATAAATGATGTAAACGATGTTATTTGGGTATAAAAATGATTTTCATTTGGAGGAAAATGCATATTTTTTAATTTGATACGAGCTTCCATTTAATAAATTATAATATTCGTTCCGATACCCGAGTAAAAAGTTATCTCCGTCGAAAGTTATTACTCTAATTTACCAAATGTTTTTTTGTTTTTGAAAATGTGAACAAAATCTCGGTTCTTTTTTTCTACTCATTATTTTTTCAATAAGAGAGATTGATTGAAAATATAAAAAACAAACCTTGATCGGCACCAATATCTCCTTTATAGCTCTATTGAATTAAACCGGAAGTAAGTAAAATGAAAATGGTGCGTCAAAAACTTTAAACAGTAAATAAGTGATGTAAACGATGTTATTTGGGTACAAAAATGATTTTCCTTTCGAGGAAAATGCATATTGTTTAATTTGATATGAGATTTAATTTGATATATTATCATATTCGTTTCGATACCCTAGTCAAAAGTTATCTCCGTTGAAAATTGTAACTCATATTTACCAAATGTGTTTTCGATTTTGAAAATATGAACCACATTCATTTTCTTTTTCTCTTCTCTATTTTTTTCAATAAGAGAGATTCATTGAAAATATAAATAAACAAACCTAGGTCGGCACCAATATCTTCTATATAGCTCTATTGAATTAAACCTGAAGTAAGTAAAATGAAAATGCTGCGTCAAAAACTTTAAACACTAAGTAAATGATGTAAACAATGTAATTTGGGTACAAAAATGACCTTTTTTTGCCAGACCAATGCATATTGTGTAATTTGATACGAGCTTTCATTTCATAAATTATAATATTCATTTCGATAGCCGAGTAAAAAGTTATCTCCGTTGAAAGTTGTTACTCTTTTTTACCAATGTTTTTTTGTTTTTGAAAATGTGAACAAAATCTCCTTTCTTTTTTTTCTACTCTATATTTTTTCAATTAGAGAGATGGATTGAAAATATAAAAAAACAAACCTTGATCGGCACCAATATCTCCTTTATAGCTCTATTGAATTAAACCGGAAGTAAGTAAAATGAAAATGGTGCGTCAAAAACTCTAAATAGTAAATAAGTGATGTAAACGATGTTATTTGGGTACACAAATGATTTTAATTTCGAGGAGAATGCATATTGTTTAATTTGATACGAGCTTTAATTTGATATATTATAATATTCGTTTCGATACCCCAGTCAAAAGTTATCTTCGTTGAAAGTTGTAACTCATATTTACCAAATGTGTTTTTGATTTTGCAAATTTGAACAACATTCCCCTTTTTTTTCTCTTCTCTATTTTTTTTGAATAATATAGATTGATTGAAAATATAAATAAAGAAAACCATACGTCGGCACCAATATCTCCTTTATATCTCTCTTGAATTAAACCGGAAGTAAGTAAAATGAATATGGTGCTCAAAATCATTAAACACTAAATAAGTGATGTAAACGATGTTATTTGGGTACAAAAACAATTTTTTTCTTGCGAGACCAATGCATATTGTGTAATTTGATACGAGCTTCCATTTCATAAATTATAATATTCGTTTCGAAACCGAATAAAAAGTTATCTCCGTTGAAATTGTTACTCTTATTTACCAAATGTTTTTTTGTTTTTGAAAATGTGAACAACATCTCCGTTCTTTTTTTCTACACAATATTTGTTCAATAAGAGATATTGATTGAAAATATAAAAAAACAAACCTAGATCGGCACCAATATCTCCTTTATAGGTCTACTGAATTAAACCGGAACTAAGTAAAATGAAAATGGTTCGTCAAAATCTGTAAACACTAAATAAGTGATGTAAACGATGTTATTTGGGTACAAAATTGATTTTCCGATCAAGGAAAATGCATATTGTTTAATTTGATACGAGCTTTAATTTGATATATTATAATAATCGTTTCGATACCTCAGTCAAAATTTATCTCAGTTGAAAGTTCTAACTCATATTTACCAAATGTGTTTTCGATTTTGGAAATGTGAACCACATTAATTTTCTTTTTCTCTTCTCTATTTTTTTCAATAAGAGTGTTTGATTGAAAAAAAAAAAAAACCTAGATCGGCACCAATATCTCCTTTATAGGTCTATTTAATTAAACCGGACATAAGTAAAATGAAAATGGTGCGTCAAAATCCTTAAACAGTAAATAAGTGATGTAAACGATGTTATTTGGGTATAAAAATGATTTTCATTTGGAGGAAAATGCATATTTTTTAATTTGATACGAGCTTTCATTTAATAAATTATAATATTCGTTTCGATACCCGAGTAAAAAGTTATCTCCGTCGAAAGTTATTACTCTAATTTACCAAATGTTTTTTTGTTTTTGAAAATGTGAACAAAATCTCGGTTCTTTTTTTCTACTCAATATTTTTTCAATAAGAGAGATTGATTGAAAATATAGAAAACAAACCTTGATCGGCACCAATATCACCTTTATAGCTCAATTGAATTAAACCGGAAGTAAGTAAAATGAAAATGGTGCGTCAAAAACTTTAAACAGTAAATAAGTGATGTAAATGATGTTATTTGGGTACAAAAATGATTTTCCTTTCGAGGAAAATGCATATTGTTTAATTTGATATGAGATTTAATTTGATATATTATAATATTTGTTTCCATACCCTAGTCAAAAGTTATCTCCGTTGAAAATTGTAACTCATATTTACCAAATGTGTTTTCGATTTTGAAAATATGAACCACATACATTTTCTTTTTCTCTTCCCTATTTTTTTCAATAAGAGAGATTCATTGAAAATATAAATAAACAAACCTAGGTCGGCACCAATATCTTCTATATAGCTCTATTGAATTAAACCTGAAGTAAGTAAAATGAAAATGCTGCGTCAAAAACTTTAAACACTAAGTAAATGATGTAAACAATGTAATTTGGGTACAAAAATGACCTTTTTTTGCCAGACCAATGCATATTGTGTAATTTGATACGAGCTTTGATTTCATAAATTATAATATTCGTTTCGATACCCGAGTAAAAAGTTATCTCCGTTGAAAGTTGTTACTCTTTTTTACCAATGTTTTTTTGTTTTTGAAAATGTTAACAAAATCTCCTTTCTTTTTTTCTACTCAATATTTTTTCAATTAGAGAGATTGATTGAAAATATAAAAAACAAACCTTGATCGGCACCAATATCTCCTTTATAGCTCTATTGAATTAAACCAGAAGTGAGTAAAACGAAAATGGTGCGTCCAAAACTTTAAACAGTAAATAAGTGATGTAAACGATGTTATTTGGGTACAAAAATGATTTTCCTATCGAGGAAAATGCATATTGTTTAATTTGATACGAGCTTTAATTTGATATATTATAATATTCGTTTCGATACCCCAGTCAAAAGTTATCTCCTTTGAAAGTTGTAACTCATATTTACCAAATGTTTTTTCGATTTTGAAACTGTGAACCACATTCATTTTCTTTTTCTCTTCTCTATTTTTTTCAATAAGAGAGATTCATTGAAAATATAAATAAACAAACCTAGGTCGGCAGCAATATCTCCTTTACAGTTCTATTGAATTAAACCGGAAGTAAGTAAAATGAAAATGGTGCGTCAAAAACTCTAAATAGTAAATAAGTGATGTAAACGATGTTATTTGGGTACAAAAATGATTTTCCCTTCGAGGAAAATGCATATTGTTTAATTTGATACGAGCTTTAATTCGATATATTATAATATTCGTTTCGATACCCCAGTCAAAAGTTATCTCCGTTGAAAGTTGTAACTCATATTTACCAAATGTGTTTTTGATATTGCAAATTTGAAAAACATTCCCCTTTTATTTCTCTTCTCTATTTTTTTTGAATAATATAGATTGACTGAAAATATAAATAAAGAAAACCCTACGTCGGCACCAATATCTCCTTTATAGCTCTCTTGAATTAAACCGGAAGTAAGTAAAATGAATATGGTGCTCAAAATCTTTAAACACTAAATAAGTGATGTAAACGATGTTATTTGGGTACAAAAACAATTTTTTTCTAGCGAGACCAATGCATATTGTGTAATTTGATACGAGCTTCCATTTAATAAATTATAATATTCGTTTCGATACCCGAGTAAAAAGTTATCTCCGTTTAAAGTGGTAACTCATATTTACCAAATGTGTTTTCTATTTTGCAAATGTGAACCACATTCATTTCCTTTTTCTCTTCTCTATTTTTTTCAATAAGAGAGATTGATTGAAAATATAAATAAACAAACCTAGGTCGGCACCAATATCTCCTTTATAGCTCTCTTGAATTAAACCGGAAGTAAGTAAAATGAAAATGGTGCGTCAAAAACTTTAAACACTAAATAAGCGATGTAAACGATGTTATTTGGGTACAAAAATGAATTTCCTTTCAAGGAAAATTCATATTGTTTAAGTTGATACGAGCTTTAATTTGATATATTATAATATTCGTTTCGATACCCTAGTCAAAATTTATCTCCGTTGAAAGTTGTAACTCATATTTACCAAATGTGTTTTCGATTTTGAAAATGTGAACCACATTAATTTTCTTTTTCTCTTCTCTATTTTTTTCAATAAGAGAGATTGTTTGAAAATATAAAAAAACAAACCTAGATCTGCACCAATATCTCCTTTATAGGTCTATTTAATTAAACCGGACATAAGTAAAATGAAAATGGTGCGTCAAAATCTTTAAACAGTAAATAAGTGATGTAAACGATGTTATTTGGGTATAAAAATGATTTTCCTTTGGAGGAAAATGCATATTTTTTAATTTGATACGAGCTTCCATTTAATAAATTATAATATTCGTTTCGATACCCGAGTAAAAAGTTATCTCCGTCGAAAGTTATTACTCTAATTTACCAAATGTTTTTTTGTTTTTTGAAAATGTGAACAAAAGCTCGGTTTTTTTTTTCTACTCAATATTTTTTCAATAAGAGAGATTGATTGAAAATATAAAAAACAAACCTTGATCGGCACCAATACCTCCTTTATAGCTCAATTGAATTAAACCGGAAGTAAGTAAAATGAAAATGGTCCGTCCAAAACTTTAAACAGTAAATAAGTGATGTAAACGATGTTATTTGGGTACAAAAATGATTTTCCTTTCGAGGAAAATGCAAATTGTTTAATTTATATGAGCTTTAATTTGATATATTATAATATTCGTTTCGATACCCCAGTCAAAAGTTATCTCCGTTGAAAGTTGTAACTCATATTTACCAAATGTGTTTTCGATTTTGAAAATGTGAACCACATTCATTTCCTTTTTCTCTTCTCTATTTTTTTCAATAAGAGAGATTGATTGAAAATATAAATAAACAAACCTAGGTCGGCACCAATATCTCCTTTATAGCTCTCTTGAATTAAACCGGAAGTATGTAAAATGAAAATGGTGCGTCAAAAACTTTAAACACTAAATAAGTGATGTAAACGATGTTATTTGGGTACAAAAATGAATTTCCTTTCAAGGAAAATTCATATTGTTTAATTTGATACGAGCTTTAATTTGATATATTATAATATTCGTTTCGATACCCTAGTCAAAATTTATCTCCGTTGAAAGTTGTAACACATATTTACCAAATGTGTTTTCGATTTTGAAAATGTGAACCACATTAATTTTCTTTTTCTCTTCTCTATTTTTTTCAATAAGAGAGATTGATTGAAAATATAAAAAAAAAACCTAGATCGGCACCAATATCTCCTTTATAGGTCTATTTAATTAAACCGGACATAAGTAAAATGAAAATGGTGCGTCAAAATCTTTAAACAGTAAATAAGTGATGTAAACGATGTTATTTGGGTATAAAAATGATTTTCCGTTGGAGGAAAATGCATATTTTTTAATTTGATACGAGCTTCCATTTAATAAATTATAATAGTCGTTTCGATACTCGAGTAAAAAGTTATCTCCGTTGAAAGTTGTTACTCTTATTTACCAAATGTTTTTTTGTTTTTGAAAATGTGAACAAAATCTCCGTTCTTTTTTTCTACTCAATATTTTTTCAATAAGAGAGATTGATTGAAAATATAAAAAACAAACCTTGATCGGCGCCAATATCTCCTTTATAGCTCTATTGAATTAAGCCGGAAGTAAGTAAAATGAAAATGGTACGTCAAAAACTTTAAACAGTAAATAAGTGATGTAAACGATGTTATTTGTGTACAAAAATGATTTTCCTTTCGAGGAAAATGCATATTGTTTAATTTTATATGAGCTTTAATTTAATATATTATAATATTCGTTTCGATACATCAGTCAAAATTTATCTCCGTTGAAAGTTGTAACTCATATTTACCAAATGTGTTTTCGATTTTGAAAATGTGAACCTAATTCATTTTCTTTTTCTCTTCTCTATTTTTTTCAATAAGAGAGATTGATTGAAAATATAAATAAACAAACCTAGGTCGGCACCAATATCGCCTTTATAGCTCTCTTGAATTAAACCGGAAGTAAGTAAAATGAAAATGGTGCGTCAAAATCTTTAAACACTAAATAAGTGATGTAAACGATGTTATTTGGGTACAAAAACGATTTTTTTCTTGCGAGACCAATGCATTTTGTGTAATTTTATACGAGCTTCTATTTCATAAATTATAATATTCGTTTCGATACGCGAGTAAAAAGTTATCTCCGTTGAAAGTTGTTACTCTTTTTTACCAAATGTTTTTTGTTCTTGAAAATGTGAACAAAATCTCCGTTCTTTTTTTCTACTCAATATTTTTTCAATAAGAGATATTGATTGAAAATATAAATAAACAAACCTTGATCGGCACCAATATCTCCTTTATAGCTCTATTGAATTAAACCGGAAGTAAGTAAAATGAAAATGGTGAGTCAAAAACTAAAAACAGTAAATAAGTGATGTAAACGATGTTATTTGGGTACAAAAACGACTTTTTTGTTGCGAGACCAATGGCTAGTTTGTAATTTGATACGAGCTTCCATTTCATAAATTATAATATTCGTTTCGATACCCGAGTAAAAAGTTATCTCCGTTGAAAGTTGTTACTCTTATTTACCAAATGTTTTTTTGTTTTTGAAAATGTGAACAAAATCTCCGTTCTTTTTTTCTACTCAATATTTTTTCAATAAGAGAGATTGATTGAAAATATAAAAAAACAAACATTGATCGGCGCCAATATCTCCTTTATAGCTCTATTGAATTAAGAAGGAAGTAAGTAAAATGAAAATGTTGCGTCAAAAACTTTAAACACTAATTAAATGATGTAAACAATGTTATTTGGGTACAAAAACGACTTTTTTCTTGCGAGACCAATGCATATTGTGTAATTTTATACGAGCTTCCATTTCATAAATTATAATATTCGTTTCGATACGCGAGTAAAAAGTTATCTCCGTTGAAAGTTGTTACTCTTTTTTACCAAATGTTTTTTGTTCTTGAAAATGTGAACAAAATCTCCGTTCTTTTTTTCTACTCAATATTTTTTCAATAAGAGATATTGATTGAAAATATAAATAAACAAACCTTGATCGGCACCAATATCTCCTTTATAGCTCTATTGAATTAAACCGGAAGTAAGTAAAATGAAAATGGTGAGTCAAAAACTAAAAACAGTAAATAAGTGATGTAAACGATGTTATTTGGGTACAAAAACGACTTTTTTGTTGCGAGACCAATGGCTAGTTTGTAATTTGATACGAGCTTCCATTTCATAAATTATAATATTCGTTTCGATACCCGAGTAAAAAGTTATCTCCGTTGAAAGTTGTTACTCTTATTTACCAAATGTTTTTTTGTTTTTGAAAATGTGAACAAAATCTCCGTTCTTTTTTTCTACTCAATATTTTTTCAATAAGAGAGATTGATTGAAAATATAAAAAAACAAACATTGATCGGCGCCAATATCTCCTTTATAGCTCTATTGAATTAAGAAGGAAGTAAGTAAAATGAAAATGTTGCGTCAAAAACTTTAAACACTAATTAAATGATGTAAACAATGTTATTTGGGTACAAAAACGACTTTTTTCTTGCGAGACCAATGCATATTGTGTAATTTTATACGAGCTTCCATTTCATAAATTATAATATTCGTTTCGATACTCGAGTAAAAATTTATCTCCGTTGAAAGTTGTTACTCTTTTTTACCAAATGTTTTTTGTTCTTGAAAATGTGAACAAAATCTCCGTTCTTTTTTTCTACTCAATATTTTTTCAATAAGAGATATTGATTGAAAATATAAATAAACAAACCTTTATCGGCACCAATATCTCCTTTATAGCTCTATTGAATTAAACCGGAAGTAAGTAAAATGAAAATGGTGAGCCAAAAACTTTAAACAGTAAATAAGTGATGTAAACGATGTTATTTGGGTACAAAAATGATTTTCCTATAGAGGAAAATGCATATTGTTTAATTTGATACGAGCTTTAATTTGATATATTATAATAATAGTTTCGATACCTCAGTCAAAATTTGTCTCCGTTGAAAGTTGTAACTCATATTTACCAAATGTGTTTTCGATTTTGAAAATGTGAACCTAATTCATTTTCTTTTTCTCTTCTCTATTTTTTTCAATAAGAGAGATTGATTGAAAATATAAATAGACAAACCTAGGTCGGCACCAATATCTCCTTTATAGCTCTATTGAATTAAACCTAAAGTAAGTAAAATGAAAATGTTGCGTCAAAAACTTTAAACACTAATTAAATGATGTAAACAATGTTATTTGGGTACAAAAACGACTTTTTTCTTGCGAGACCAATGCATATTCTGTAATTTGATACGAGCTTCCATTTCATAAATTATAATATTCGTTTCGATACCCGAGTAAAAAGTTATCTCCGTTGAAAGTTGTTACTCTTATTTACCAAATGTTTTTTTGTTTTTGAAAATGTGAACAAAATCTCGGTTCTTTTTTTCTACTCAATATTTTTTCAATAAGAGAGATTGATTGAAAATATAAAAAACAATCATTGATCGGCGCCAATATCTCCTTTATAGCTCTATTGAATAAGAAGGAAGTAAGTAAAATGAAAATGTTGCGTCAAAAACTTTAAACACTAATTAAATGATGTAAACAATGTTATTTGGGTACAAAAACGACTTTTTTCTTGCGAGACCAATGCATATTGTGTAATTTTATACGAGCTTCCATTTCATAAATTATAATATTCGTTTCGATACCCGAGTAAAAAGTTATCTCCGTTGAAAGTTGTTACTCTTTTTTACCAAATGTTTTTTGTTCTTGAAAATGTGAACAAAATCTCCGTTCTTTTTTTCTACTCAATATTTTTTCAATAAGAGATCTTGATTGAAAATATAAATAAACAAACCTTGATCGGCACCAATATCTCTTTTATAGCTCTATTGAATTAAACCGGAAGTAAGTAAAATGAAAATGGTGAGCCAAAAACTTTAAACAGTAAATAAGTGATGTAAACGATGTTATTTGGGTACAAAAATGATTTTCCTATCGAGGAAAATGCATATTGTTTAATTTGATACGAGCTTTAATTTGATATATTATAATAATAGTTTCGATACCTCAGTCAAAATTTGTCTCCGTTGAAAGTTGTAACTCATATTTACCAAATGTGTTTTCGATTTTGAAAATGTGAACCTAATTCATTTTCTTTTTCTCTTCTCTATTTTTTTCAATAAGAGAGATTGATTGAAAATATAAATAGACAAACCTAGGTCGGCACCAATATCTCCTTTATAGCGCTATTGAATTAAACCTAAAGTAAGTAAAATGAAAATGTTGCGTCAAAAACTTTAAACACTAATTAAATGATGTAAACAATGTTATTTGGGTACAAAAACGACTTTTTTCTTGCGAGACCAATGCATATTCTGTAATTTGATACGAGCTTCCATTTCATAAATTATAATATACGTTTCGATACCCGAGTAAAAAGTTATCTCCGTTGAAAGTTGTTACTCTTATTTACCAAATGTTTTTTTGTTTTTGAAAATGTGAACAAAATCTCGGTTCTTTTTTTCTACTCAATATTTTTTCAATAAGAGAGATTGATTGAAAATATAAAAAACAATCATTGATCGGCGCCAATATCTCCTTTATAGCTCTATTGAATTAAACTGGAAGTAAGTAAAATGAAAATCGTGAGCCAAAAACTTTAAACAGTAAATAAGTGATGTAAACGATGTTATTTGGGTACAAAAATGATTTTCCTATCGAGGAAAATGCATATTGTTTAATTTGATACGAGCTTTAATTTGATATATTATAATAATAGTTTCGATACCTCAGTCAAAATTTATCTCCGTTGAAAGTTGTAACTCATATTTACCAAATGTGTTTTCGATTTTGAAAATGTGAACCTAATTCATTTTCTTTTTCTCTTCTCTATTTTTTTCAATAAGAGAGATTGATTGAAAATATAAATAGACAAACCTAGGTCGGCACCAATATCTCCTTTATAGCTCTATTGAATTAAACCTAAAGTAAGTAAAATGAAAATGTTGCGTCAAAAACTTTAAACACTAATTAAATGATGTAAACAATGTTATTTGGGTACAAAAACGACTTTTTTCTTGCGAGACCAATGCATATTCTGTAATTTGATACGAGCTTCCATTTCATAAATTATAATATTCGTTTCGATACCCGAGTAAAAAGTTATCTCCGTTGAAAGTTGTTACTCTTTTTTACCAAATGTTTTTTTGTTTTTGAAAATGTGAACAAAATCTCGGTTCTTTTTTTCTACTCAATATTTTTTCAATAAGAGAGATTGATTGAAAATATAAAAAACAATCATTGATCGGCGCCAATATCTCCTTTATAGCTCTAT
Source organism: Hippophae tibetana (assembly GCA_037013495.1). Lineage (NCBI taxonomy): Eukaryota > Viridiplantae > Streptophyta > Magnoliopsida > Rosales > Elaeagnaceae > Hippophae > Hippophae tibetana. The sequence goes on along the minus strand of CM072808.1, from coordinate 5,297,291 downwards.
TGAATAAGAAGGAAGTAAGTAAAATGAAAATGTTGCGTCAAAAACTTTAAACACTAATTAAATGATGTAAACAATGTTATTTGGGTACAAAAACGACTTTTTTCTTGCGAGACCAATGCATATTGTGTAATTTTATACGAGCTTCCATTTCATAAATTATAATATTCGTTTCGATACCCGAGTAAAAAGTTATCTCCGTTGAAAGTTGTTACTCTTTTTTACCAAATGTTTTTTGTTCTTGAAAATGTGAACAAAATCTCCGTTCTTTTTTTCTACTCAATATTTTTTCAATAAGAGATCTTGATTGAAAATATAAATAAACAAACCTTGATCGGCACCAATATCTCTTTTATAGCTCTATTGAATTAAACCGGAAGTAAGTAAAATGAAAATGGTGAGCCAAAAACTTTAAACAGTAAATAAGTGATGTAAACGATGTTATTTGGGTACAAAAATGATTTTCCTATCGAGGAAAATGCATATTGTTTAATTTGATACGAGCTTTAATTTGATATATTATAATAATAGTTTCGATACCTCAGTCAAAATTTGTCTCCGTTGAAAGTTGTAACTCATATTTACCAAATGTGTTTTCGATTTTGAAAATGTGAACCTAATTCATTTTCTTTTTCTCTTCTCTATTTTTTTCAATAAGAGAGATTGATTGAAAATATAAATAGACAAACCTAGGTCGGCACCAATATCTCCTTTATAGCGCTATTGAATTAAACCTAAAGTAAGTAAAATGAAAATGTTGCGTCAAAAACTTTAAACACTAATTAAATGATGTAAACAATGTTATTTGGGTACAAAAACGACTTTTTTCTTGCGAGACCAATGCATATTCTGTAATTTGATACGAGCTTCCATTTCATAAATTATAATATACGTTTCGATACCCGAGTAAAAAGTTATCTCCGTTGAAAGTTGTTACTCTTATTTACCAAATGTTTTTTTGTTTTTGAAAATGTGAACAAAATCTCGGTTCTTTTTTTCTACTCAATATTTTTTCAATAAGAGAGATTGATTGAAAATATAAAAAACAATCATTGATCGGCGCCAATATCTCCTTTATAGCTCTATTGAATTAAACTGGAAGTAAGTAAAATGAAAATCGTGAGCCAAAAACTTTAAACAGTAAATAAGTGATGTAAACGATGTTATTTGGGTACAAAAATGATTTTCCTATCGAGGAAAATGCATATTGTTTAATTTGATACGAGCTTTAATTTGATATATTATAATAATAGTTTCGATACCTCAGTCAAAATTTATCTCCGTTGAAAGTTGTAACTCATATTTACCAAATGTGTTTTCGATTTTGAAAATGTGAACCTAATTCATTTTCTTTTTCTCTTCTCTATTTTTTTCAATAAGAGAGATTGATTGAAAATATAAATAGACAAACCTAGGTCGGCACCAATATCTCCTTTATAGCTCTATTGAATTAAACCTAAAGTAAGTAAAATGAAAATGTTGCGTCAAAAACTTTAAACACTAATTAAATGATGTAAACAATGTTATTTGGGTACAAAAACGACTTTTTTCTTGCGAGACCAATGCATATTGTGTAATTTTATACGAGCTTCCATTTCATAAATTATAATATTCGTTTCGATACCCGAGTAAAATGTTATCTCCGTTGAAAGTTGTTACTCTTTTTTACCAAATGTTTTTTTGTTTTTGAAAATGTGAACAAAATCTCGGTTCTTTTTTTCTACTCAATATTTTTTCAATAAGAGAGATTGATTGAAAATATAAAAAACAATCATTGATCGGCGCCAATATCTCCTTTATAGCTCTATTGAATTAGAAGGAAGTAAGTAAAATGAAAATGTTGCGTCAAAAACTTTAAACACTAATTAAATGATGTAAACAATGTTATTTGTGTACAAAAACGACTTTTTTCTTGCGAGACCAATGCATATTGTGTAATTTTATACGAGCTTCCATTTCATAAATTATAATATTTGTTTCGATACTCGAGTAAAAAGTTATCTCCGTTGTAAGTTGTTACTCTTTTTTACCAAATGTTTTTTGTTCTTGAAAATGTGAACAAAATCTCCGTTCTTTTTTTCTACTCAATATTTTTTCAATAAGAGATATTGATTGAAAATATAAATAAACAAACCTTTATCGGCACCAATATCTCCTTTATAGCTCTATTGAATTAAACCGGAAGTATGTAAAATGAAAATGGTGAGCCAAAAACTTTAAAAGTAAATAAGTGATGTAAACGATGTTATTTGGGTACAAAAATGATTTTCCTATCGAGGAAAATGCATATTGTTTAATTTGATACGAGCTTTAATTTGATATATTATAATAATAGTTTCGATATCTCAGTCAAAATTTATCTCCGTTGAAAGTTGTAACTCATATATACCAAATGTGTTTTCTATTTTGAAAATGTGAACCACATTCATTTTCTTTCTCTCTTCTCTATTTTTTTCAATAAGAGAGATTGATTGAAAATATAAAAAACAAACCTTGATCGGCGCCAATATCTCCTTTATAGCTCTATTGAATTAAGCCGGAAGTAAGTAAAATGAAAATGGTACGTCAAAAACTTTAAACAGTAAATAAGTGATGTAAACGATGTTATTTGGGTACAAAAATGATTTTCCTTTCGAGGAAAATGCATATTGTTTAATTTTATACGAGCTTTAATTTGATATATTATAATAATAGTTTCGATATCTCAGTCAAAATTTATCTCCGTTGAAAGTTGTAACTCATATATACCAAATGTGTTTTCGATTTTGAAAATGTGAACCTAATTCATTTTCTTTTTCTCTTCTCTATTTTTTTCAATAAGAGAGATTGATTGAAAATATAAATAAACAAACCTAGGTCGGCACCAATATCTCCTTTATAGCTCTATTGAATTAAACCTAAAGTAAGTAAAATGAAAATGTTGCGTCAAAAACTTTAAACACTAATTAAATGATGTAAAAAATGTTATTTGGGTACAAAAACGACTTTTTTCTTGCGAGACCAATGCATATTGTGTAATTTTTTACGAGCTTCCATTTCATAAATTATAATATTCGTTTCGATACCCGAGTAAAATGTTATCTCCGTTGAAAGTTGTTACTCTTTTTTACCAAATGTTTTTTGTTTTTGAAAATTTGAACAACATCTCCGTTCCTTTTTTCTACTCAAATTTTTTCAATAAGAGAGATTGATTGAAAATATAAATAACCAAACCTAGGTCGGCATCAATATCTCCTTTATAGATCTATTGAATTAAACCTAAAGTAAGTAAAATGAAAATGGTGAGTCAAAAACTAAAAACAGTAAATAAGTGATGTAAACGATGTTATTTGGGTACAAAAACGACTTTTTTGTTGCGAGACCAATGGCTAGTTTGTAATTTGATACGAGCTTCCATTTCATAAATTATAATATTCGTTTCGATACCCGAGTAAAAAGTTATCTCCGTTGAAAGTTGTTACTCTTATTTACCAAATGTTTTTTTGTTTTTGAAAATGTGAACAAAATCTCCGTTCTTTTTTTCTACTCAATATTTTTTCAATAAGAGAGATTGATTGAAAATATAAAAAACAAACCTTGATCGGCGCCAAAATCTCCTTTATAGCTCTATTGAATTAAGCCGGAAGTAAGTAAAATGAAAATGGTACGTCAAAAACTTTAAACAGTAAATAAGTGATGTAAACGATGTTATTTGTGTACAAAAATGATTTTCCTTTCGAGGAAAATGCATATTGTTTAATTTTATATGAGCTTTAATTTAATATATTATAATATTCGTTTCGATACATCAGTCAAAATTTATCTCCGTTGAAAGTTGTAACTCATATTTACCAAATGTGTTTTCGATTTTGAAAATGTGAACCTAATTCACTTTCTTTTTCTCTTCTCTATTTTTTTCAATAAGAGAGATTGATTGAAAATATAAATAAACAAACCTAGGTCGGCACCAATATCGCCTTTATAGCTCTCTTGAATTAAACCGGAAGTAAGTAAAATGAAAATGGTGCGTCAAAATCTTTAAACACTAAATAAGTGATGTAAACGATGTTATTTGGGTACAAAAACGATTTTTTTCTTGCGAGACCAATGCATTTTGTGTAATTTTATACGAGCTTCTATTTCATAAATTATAATATTCGTTTCGATACCCGAGTAAAAAGTTATCTCCGTTGAAAGTTGTTACTCTTTTTTACCAAATGTTTTTTGTTCTTGAAAATGTGAACAAAATCTCCGTTCTTTTTTTCTACTCAATATTTTTTCAATAAGAGATATTGATTGAAAATATAAATAAACAAACCTTGATCGGCACCAATATCTCCTTTATAGCTCTATTGAATTAAACCGGAAGTAAGTAAAATGAAAATGGTGAGTCAAAAACTAAAAACAGTAAATAAGTGATGTAAACGATGTTATTTGGGTACAAAAACGACTTTTTTGTTGCGAGACCAATGGCTAGTTTGTAATTTGATACGAGCTTCCATTTCATAAATTATAATATTCGTTTCGATACCCGAGTAAAAAGTTATCTCCGTTGAAAGTTGTAACTCATATATACCAAATGTTTTTTTGTTTTTGAAAATGTGAACAAAATCTCCGTTCTTTTTTTCTACTCAATATTTTTTCAATAAGAGAGATTGATTGAAAATATAAAAAAACAAACATTGATCGGCGCCAATATCTCCTTTATAGCTCTATTGAATTAAGAAGGAAGTAAGTAAAATGAAAATGTTGCGTCAAAAACTTTAAACACTAATTAAATGATGTAAAAAATGTTATTTGGGTACAAAAACGACTTTTTTCTTGCGAGACCAATGCATATTGTGTAATTTTATACGAGCTTCCATTTCATAAATTATAATATTCGTTTCGATACTCGAGTAAAAATTTATCTCCGTTGAAAGTTGTTACTCTTTTTTACCAAATGTTTTTTGTTCTTGAAAATGTGAACAAAATCTCCGTTCTTTTTTTCTACTCAATATTTTTTCAATAAGAGATATTGATTGAAAATATAAATAAACAAACCTTGATCGGCACCAATATCTCCTTTATAGCTCTATTGAATTAAACCGGAAGTAAGTAAAATGAAAATGGTGAGTCAAAAACTAAAAACAGTAAATAAGTGATGTAAACGATGTTATTTGGGTACAAAAACGACTTTTTTGTTGCGAGACCAATGGCTAGTTTGTAATTTGATACGAGCTTCCATTTCATAAATTATAATATTCGTTTCGATACCCGAGTAAAAAGTTATCTCCGTTGAAAGTTGTTACTCTTATTTACCAAATGTTTTTTTGTTTTTGAAAATGTGAACAAAATCTCCGTTCTTTTTTTCTACTCAATATTTTTTCAATAAGAGAGATTGATTGAAAATATAAAAAACAAACCTTGATCGGCGCCAAAATCTCCTTTATAGCTCTATTGAATTAAGCCGGAAGTAAGTAAAATGAAAATGGTACGTCAAAAACTTTAAACAGTAAATAAGTGATGTAAACGATGTTATTTGTGTACAAAAATGATTTTCCTTTCGAGGAAAATGCATATTGTTTAATTTTATATGAGCTTTAATTTAATATATTATAATATTCGTTTCGATACATCAGTCAAAATTTATCTCCGTTGAAAGTTGTAACTCATATTTACCAAATGTGTTTTCGATTTTGAAAATGTGAACCTAATTCACTTTCTTTTTCTCTTCTCTATTTTTTTCAATAAGAGAGATTGATTGAAAATATAAATAAACAAACCTAGGTCGGCACCAATATCGCCTTTATAGCTCTCTTGAATTAAACCGGAAGTAAGTAAAATGAAAATGGTGCGTCAAAATCTTTAAACACTAAATAAGTGATGTAAACGATGTTATTTGGGTACAAAAACGATTTTTTTCTTGCGAGACCAATGCATTTTGTGTAATTTTATACGAGCTTCTATTTCATAAATTATAATATTCATTTCGATACCCGAGTAAAAAGTTATCTCCGTTGAAAGTTGTTACTCTTTTTTACCAAATGTTTTTTGTTCTTGAAAATGTGAACAAAATCTCCGTTCTTTTTTTCTACTCAATATTTTTTCAATAAGAGATATTGATTGAAAATATAAATAAACAAACCTTGATCGGCACCAATATCTCCTTTATAGCTCTATTGAATTAAACCGGAAGTAAGTAAAATGAAAATGGTGATCGATGAAAATGCATATTGTTTAATTTTATACGAGCTTTAATTTGATATATTATAATAATAGTTTCGATATCTCAGTCAAAATTTATCTCCGTTGAAAGTTGTAACTCATATATACCAAATGTGTTTTCTATTTTGAAAATGTGAACGACATTCATTTTCTTTTTCTCTTCTCTATTTTTTTCAATAAGAGAGATTGATTGAAAATATAAAAAACAAACCTTGATCGGCACCAATATCTCCTTTATAGCTCTTTTGAATTAAACCGGAAGTAAGTAAAATGAAAATGGTGCGTCCAAAACATTAAACAGTAAATAAGTGATGTAAACGATGTTATTTGGGTACAAAAATGATTTTCCTTTCGAGGAAAATGCATATTGTTTAATTTGATATGAGCTTTAATTTGATATATTATAATATTCGTTCAGATACATCAGTCAAAATTTATCTCCGTTGAAAGTTGTAACTCATATTTACCAAATGTGTTTTCGATTATGAAAATGTGAACCTAATTCATTTTCTTTTTCTCTTCTCTATTTTTTTCAATAAGAGAGATTGATTGAAAATATAAACAAACAAACCTAGGTCGTCACCAATATCTCCTTTATAGCTCTATTGAATTAAACCTAAAGTAAGTAAAATGAAAATACTGCGTCAAAAACTTTAAACACTAATTAAATGATATAAACAATGTTATTTGGGTACAAAAACGACTTTTTTCTTGCCAGACCAATGCATATTGTGTAATTTGATACGAGCTTCCATTTCATAAATTATAATATTCGTTTCGATACCCGAGTAAAAAGTTATCTCCTTTGAAAGTTGTTACTCTTTTTTACCAAATGTTTTTTGTTCTTGAAAATGTGAACAAAATCTCCGTTCTTTTTTTCTACTCAATATTTTTTCAATAAGAGATATTGATTGAAAATATAAATAAACAAACCTAGGTCGTAACCAATATCTCCTTTATTGCTCTATTGAATTAAACCTAAAGTAAGTAAAATGAAAATACTGCGTCAAAAACTTTAAACACTAATTAAATGATGTAAACAATGTTATTTGGGTATCAAAACGACTTTTTTCTTGCGAGACCAATGCATAATGTGTAATTTGATACGAGCTTCCATTTCATAAATTATAATATTCGTTTCGATACCCGAGTAAAAAGTTATCTCCTTTGAAAGTTGTTACTCTTTTTTACCAAATGTTTTTTGTTCTTGAAAATGTGAACAAAATCTCCGTTCTTTTTTTCTACTCAATATTTTTTCAATAAGAGAGATTGATTGAAAATATAAAAAACAAACATTGATCGGCACCAATATCTCCTTTATAGCTCTATTGAATTAAGAAGGAAGTAAGTAAAATGAAAATGTTGCGTCAAAAACTTTAAACACTAATTAAATGACGTAAACAATGTTATTTGGGTACAAAAATGACTTTTTTCTTGCGAGACCAATGCATATTTTGTAATTTTATACGAGCTTCCATTTCATAAATTATAATATTCGTTTCGATACCCGAGTAAAAAGTTATCTCCGTTGAAAGTTGTTACTCTTTTTTACCAAATGTTTTTTGTTCTTGAAAATGTGAACAAAATCTCCGTTCTTTTTTTCTACTCAATATTTTTTCAATAAGAGATATTGATTGAAAATATAAATAAACAAACCTTGATCGGCACCAATATCTCCTTTATAGCTATATTGAATTAAACCGGAAGTAAGTAAAATGAAAATGGTGAGTCAAAAACTTTAAACAGTAAATAAGTGATGTAAACGATGTTATTTGGGTACGAAAATGATTTTCCTATCGAGGAAAATGCATATTGTTTAATTTGATAAGAGCTTTAATTTGATATATTATAATAATAGTTTCAATACATCAGTCAAAATTTATCTTCGTTGAAAGTTGTAACTCATATTTACCAAATGTGTTTTCTATTTGGAAATGTGAACCACATTCATTTTCTTTTTCTCTTCTCTATTTTTTTCAATAAGCGAGATTGATTGAAAATATAAAAAACAAACCTTGATCGGCACCAATATCTCCTTTATAGCTCTTTTGAATTAAACCGGAAGTAAGTAAAATGAAAATGGTGCGTCCAAAACATTAAACAGTAAATAAGTGATGTAGACGATGTTATTTGGGTACAAAAATGATTTTCCTTTCGAGGAAAATGCATATTGTTTAATTTGAGTTGAGCTTTAATTTGATATATTATAATATTCGTTCAGATACATCAGTCAAAATTTATCTCCGTTGAAAGTTGTAACTCATATTTACCAAATGTGTTTTCGATTTTGAAAATGTGAACCTAATTCAGTTTCTTTTTCTCTTCTCTATTTTTTTCAATAAGAGAGGTTGATTGAAAATATAAATAAACAAACCTAGGTCGGCACCAATATCTTCTTTATAGCTCTATTGAATTAAACCTAAAGGAAGTAAAATGAAAATGTTGCGTCAAAAACTTTAAACACTAATTAAATGATGTAAACACTGTTATTTGGGTACAAAAACGACTTTTTTCTTGCGAGACCAATGCATATTGTGTAATTTTATACGAGCTTCCATTTCATAAATTATAATATTCGTTTCGATACCCGAGTAAAATGTTATCTCCGTTGAAAGTTGTTACTCTTTTTTACCAAATGTTTTTTGTTCTTGAAAATGTGAACAAAATCTCCATTCTTTTTTTCTACTCAATATTTTTTCAATAAGAGATATTGATTGAAAATATAAATAAACAAACCTTGATCGGCACCAATATCTCCTTTATAGCTCTATTGAATTAAACCGGAAGTAAGTAAAATGAAAATGGTGAGTCAAAAACTTTAAACAGTAAATAAGTGATGTAAACGATGTTATTTGGGTACAAAAATGATTTTCCTATCGATGAAAATGCATATTGTTTAATTTTATACGAGCTTTAATTTGATATATTATAATAATAGTTTCGATATCTCAGTCAAAATTTATCTCCGTTGAAAGTTGTAACTCATATATACCAAATGTGTTTTCTATTTTGAAAATGTGAACGACATTCATTTTCTTTTTCTCTTCTCTATTTTTTTCAATAAGAGAGATTGATTGAAAATATAAAAAACAAACCTTGATCGGCACCAATATCTCCTTTATAGCTCTTTTGAATTAAACCGGAAGTAAGTAAAATGAAAATGGTGCGTCCAAAACATTAAACAGTAAATAAGTGATGTAAACGATGTTATTTTGGGTACAAAAATGATTTTCCTTTCGAGGAAAATGCATATTGTTTAATTTGATATGAACTTTAATTTGATATATTATAATATTCGTTCAGATACATCAGTCAAAATTTATCTCCGTTGAAAGTTGTAACTCATATTTACCAAATGTGTTTTCGATTTTGAAAATGTGAACCTAATTCCTTTTCTTTTTCTCTTCTCTATTTTTTTCAATAAGAGAGATTGATTGAAAATATAAATAAACAAACCTTGGTCGTCACCAATATCTCCTTTATAGCTCTATTGAATTAAACCTAAAGTAAGTAAAATGAAAATACTGCGTCAAAAACTTTAAACACTAATTAAATGATGTAAACAATGTTATTTGGGTATAAAAACGACTTTTTTCTTGCGAGACCAATGCATATTGTGTAATTTGATACGAGCTTCCATTTCATAAATTATAATATTCGTTTCGATACCCGAGTAAAATGTTATCTCCTTTGAAAGTTGTTACTCTTTTTTACCAAATGTTTTTTGTTCTTGAAAATGTGAACAAAATCTCCGTTCTTTTTTTCTACTCAATATTTTTTCAATAAGAGATATTGATTGAAAATATAAATAAACAAACCTTGATCGGCACCAATATCTCCTTTATAGCTCTTTTGAATTAAACCGGAAGTAAGTAAAATGAAAATGGTGCGTCCAAAACATTAAAGAGTAAATAAGTGATGTAAACGATGTTATTTGGGTACAAAAATGATTTTCCTTTCGAGGAAAATGCATATTGTTTAATTTGATATGAGCTTTAATTTGATATATTATAATATTCGTTCAGATACATCAGTCAAAATTTATCTCCGTTGAAAGTTGTAACTCATATTTACCAAATGTGTTTTCGATTTTGAAAATGTGAACCTAATTCATTTTCTTTTTCTCTTCTCTATTTTTTTCAATAAGAGAGATTGATTGAAAATATAAATAAACAAACCTAGGTCGTCACCAATATCTCCTTTATAGCTCTATTGAATTAAACCTAAAGTAAGTAAAATGAAAATACTGCGTCAAAAACTTTAAACACTAATTAAATGATGTAAACAATGTTATTTGGGTATCAAAACGACTTTTTTCTTGCGAGACCAATGCATAATGTGTAATTTGATACGAGCTTCCATTTCATAAATTATAATATTCGTTTCGATACCCGAGTAAAAAGTTATCTCCTTTGAAAGTTGTTACTCTTTTTTACCAAATGTTTTTTGTTCTTGAAAATGTGAACAAAATCTCCATTCTTTTTTTCTACTCAATATTTTTTCAATAAGAGATATTGATTGAAAATATAAATAAACAAACCTTGATCGGCACCAATATCTCCTTTATAGCTCTATTGAATTAAACCGGAAGTAAGTAAAATGAAAATGGGGAGTCAAAAACTTTAAACAGTAAATAAGTGATGTAAACGATGTTATTTGGGTACAAAAATGATTTTCCTATCGATGAAAATGCATATTGTTTAATTTTATACGAGCTTTAATTTGATATATTATAATAATAGTTTCGATATCTCAGTCAAAATTTATCTCCGTTGAAAGTTGTAACTCATATATACCAAATGTGTTTTCTATTTTGAAAATGTGAACGACATTCATTTTCTTTTTCTCTTCTCTATTTTTTTCAATAAGAGAGATTGATTGAAAATATAAAAAACAAACCTTGATCGGCACCAATATCTCCTTTATAGCTCTTTTGAATTAAACCGGAAGTAAGTAAAATGAAAATGGTGCGTCCAAAACATTAAACAGTAAATAAGTGATGTAAACGATGTTATTTTGGGTACAAAAATGATTTTCCTTTCGAGGAAAATGCATATTGTTTAATTTGATATGAGCTTTAATTTGATATATTATAATATTCGTTCAGATACATCAGTCAAAATTTATCTCCGTTGAAAGTTGTAACTCATATTTACCAAATGTGTTTTCGATTTTGAAAATGTGAACCTAATTCATTTTCTTTTTCTCTTCTCTATTTTTTTCAATAAGAGAGATTGATTGAAAATATAAATAAACAAACCTAGGTCGTCACCAATATCTCCTTTATAGCTCTATTGAATTAAACCTAAAGTAAGTAAAATGAAAATACTGCGTCAAAAACTTTAAACACTAATTAAATGATGTAAACAATGTTATTTGGGTATAAAAACGACTTTTTTCTTGCGAGACCAATGCATATTGTGTAATTTGATACGAGCTTCCATTTCATAAATTATAATATTCGTTTCGATACCCGAGTAAAAAGTTATCTCCTGTGAAAGTTGTTACTCTTTTTTACCAAATGTTTTTTGTTCTTGAAAATGTGAACAAAATCTCCGTTCTTTTTTTCTACTCAATATTTTTTCAATAAGAGATATTGATTGAAAATATAAATAAACAAACCTTGATCAGCACCAATATCTCCTTTATAGCTCTATTGAATTAAACCGGAAGTAAGTAAAATGAAAATGGTGAGCCAAAAACTTTAAATAGTAAATAAGTGATGTAAACGATGTTATTTGGGTACAAAAATGATTTTCCTATTGAGGAAAATGCATATTGTTTAATTTGATACGAGCTTTAATTTGATATATTATAATAATAGTTTCGATACCTCAGTCAAAATTTATCTCCGTTGAAAGTTGTAACTCATATTTACCAAATGTGTTTTCGATTTTGAATATGTGAACCTAATTCATTTTCTTTTTCTCTTCTCTATTTTTTTCAATAATAGAGATTGATTGAAAATATAAATAAACAAACCTAGGTCGTCACCAATATCTCCTTTATAGCTCTATTGATTTAAACCTAAAGTAAGTAAAATGAAAATGTTGCGTCAAAAACTTTAAACACTAATTAAATGATGTAAACAATGTTATTTGTGTACAAAAACGACTTTTTTCTTGCGATACCAATGCATATTGTGTAATTTTATACGAGCTTCCATTTCATAAATTATAATATTCGTTTTGATACCCGAGTAAAATGTTATCTCCGTTGAAAGTTGTTACTCTTTTTTACCAAATGTTTTTTGTTCTTGAAAATGTGAACAAAATCTCCGTTCTTTTTTTCTACTCAATATTTTTTCAATAAGAGATATTGATTGAAAATATAAATAAACAAACCTTGATCGGCACCAATATCTCGTTTATAGCTCTATTGAATTAAACCGGAAGTAAGTAAAATGAAAATGGTGACTCAAAAACTTTAAACATTAAATAAGTGATGTAAACGATGTTATTTGGGTACAAAAATGATTTTCCTATCGAGGAAAATGCATATTGTTTAATTTTATACGAGCTTTAATTTGATATATTATAATAATAGTTTCTATATCTCAGTCAAAATTTATCTCCGTTGAAAGTTGTAACTCATATATACCAAATGTGTTTTCTATTTTGAAAATGTGAACCACATTCATTTTCTTTTTCTCTTCTCTATTTTTTTCAATAAGAGAGATTGATTGAAAATATAAAAAACAAACCTTGATCGGCGCCAATATCTCCTTTATAGCTCTATTGAATTAAGCCGTAATTAAGTAAAATGAAAATGGTACGTCAAAAACTTTAAACAGTAAATAAGTGATGTAAACGATTTTATTTGTGTACAAAAATGATTTTCCTTTCAAGGAAAATGCATATTGTTTAATTTGATATGAGCTTTCATTTGATATATTATAATATTCGTTTCGATACATCAGTCAAAATTTATCTCCGTTGAAAGTTGTAACTCATATTTACCAAATGTGTTTTCGATTTTGAAAATGTGAACCTAATTCATGTTCTTTTTCTCTTCTCTATTTTTTTCAATAAGAGAGATTGATTGAAAATATAAACAAACAAACCTAGGTCGGCACCAATATCTCCTTTATAGCTCTATTGAATTAAACCTAAAGTAAGTAAAATGAAAATGTTGCGTCAAAAACTATAAACACTAATTAAATGATATAAACAATGTTATATGGGTACAAAAACGACTTTTTTCTTGCGAGACCAATGCATATTGTGTAATTTTATACGAGCTTCCATTTCATAAATTATAATATTCGTTTCGATACCCGAGTAAAAAGTTATCTCCGTTGAAAGTTGTTACTCTTTTTTACCAAATGTTTTTTGTTCTTGAAAATGTGAACAAAATCTCCGTTCTTTTTTTCTACTCAATATTTTTTCAATAAGAGAGATTGATTGAAAATATAAAAAACAAACCTTGATCGGCACCAATATCTCCTTTATAGCTCTTTTGAATTAAACCGGAAGTAAGTAAAATGAAAATGGTGCGTCCAAAACATTAAACAGTAAATAAGTGATGTAAACGATGTTATTTGGGTACAAAAATGATTTTCCTTTCGAGGAAAATGCATATTGTTTAATTTGATATGAGCTTTAATTTGATATATTATAATATTCGTTCAGATACATCAGTCAAAATTTATCTCCGTTGAAAGTTGTAACTCATATTTACCAAATGTGTTTTCGATTTTGAAAATGTGAACCTAATTCATTTTCTTTTTCTCTTCTCTATTTTTTTCAATAAGAGAGATTGATTGAAAATATAAATAAACAAACCTAGGTCGTCACCAATATCTCCTTTATAGCTCTATTGAATTAAACCTAAAGTAAGTAAAATGAAAATACTGCGTCAAAAACTTTAAACACTAATTAAATGATGTAAACAATGTTATTTGGGTATCAAAACGACTTTTTTCTTGCGAGACCAATGCATAATGTGTAATTTGATACGAGCTTCCATTTCATAAATTATAATATTCGTTTCGATAATCGAGTAAAAAGTTATCTCCGTTGACAGTTGTTACTCTTTTTTACCAAATGTTTTTTGTTCTTGAAAATGTGAACAAAATTTCCGTTCTTTTTTTCTACTCAATATTTTTTCAATAAGAGAGATTGATTGAAAATATAAAAAACAAACATTGATCGGCGCCAATATCTTCTTTATAGCTCTTTTGAATTAAGAAGGAAGTAAGTAAAATGAAAATGTTGCGTCAAAAACTTTAAACACTAATTAAATGACGTAAACAATGTTATTTGGGTACAAAAACGACTTTTTTCTTGCGAGACCAATGCATATTTTGTAATTTTATACGAGCTTCCATTTCATAAATTATAATATTCGTTTCGATACCCGAGTAAAAAGTTATCTCCGTTGAAAGTTGTTACTCTTTTTTACCAAATGCTTTTTGTTCTTGAAAATGTGAACAAAATCTCCGTTCTTTTTTTCTACTCAATATTTTTTCAATAAGAGATATTGATTGAAAATATAAATAAACAAACCTTGATCGGCACCAATATCTCCTTTATAGCTATATTGAATTAAACCGGAAGTAAGTAAAATGAAAATGGTGAGTCAAAAACTTTAAACAGTAAATAAATGATGTAAACAATGTTATTTGGGTACAAAAACGACTTTTTTGTTGCGAGACCAATGACTAGTGTGTAATTTGATACGAGCTTCCATTTCATAAATTATAATATTCGTTTCGATACCCGAGTAAAAAGTTATCTCCGTTGAAAGTTGTTACTCTTATTTACCAAATGTTTTTTTGTTTTTGAAAATGTGAACAAAATCTCCGTTCTTTTTTTCTACTCAATATTTTTTCAATAAGAGAGATTGATTGAAAATATAAAAAACAAACCTTGATCGGCGCCAATATCTCCTTTATAGCTCTATTGAATTAAGCCGGAAGTAAGTAAAATGAAAATGGTACGTCAAAAACTTTAAATAGTAAATAAGTGATGTAAACGATGTTATTTGGGTACAAAAATGATTTTCCTTTCGAGGAAAATGCATATTGTTTAATTTGATATGAGCTTTAATTTGATATATTATAATATTCGTTTCGATACATGAGTCAAAATTTATCTCCGTTGAAAGTTGTAACTCATATTTACCAAATGTGTTTTCGATTTTGAAAATGTGAACCTAATTCATTTTCTTTTTCTCTTCTCTATTTTTTTCAATAAGAGAGATTGATTGAAAATATAAATAAACAAACCTAGGTCGTAACCAATATCTCCTTTATTGCTCTATTGAATTAAACCTAAAGTAAGTAAAATGAAAATACTACGTCAAAAATTTTAAACACTAATTAAATGATGTAAACAATGTTATTTGGGTATAAAAACGACTTTTTTCTTGCGAGACCAATGCATATTTTGTAATTTTATACGAGCTTCCATTTCATAAATTATAATATTCGTTTTGATAATCGAGTAAAAAGTTATCTCCGTTGAAAGTTGTTACTCTTTTTTACCAAATATTTTTTGTCCTTGAAAATGTGAACAAAATCTCCGTTCTTTTTTTCTACTCAATATTTTTTCAATAAGAGAGATTGATTGAAAATATAAATAAACAAACCTTGATCGGCACCAATATCTCCTTTATAGCTATATTGAATTAAACCGGAAGTAAGTAAAATGAAAATGGTGAGTCAAAAACTTTAAACAGTAAATAAGTGATGTAAACGATGTTATTTGGGTACGAAAATGATTTTCCTACCGAGGAAAATGCATATTGTTTAATTTGATAAGAGCTTTAATTTGATATATTATAATAATAGTTTCAATACATTAGTCAAAATTTATCTCCGTTGAAAGTTGTAACTCATATTTACCAAATGTGTTTTCGATTTTGAAAATGTGAACCTAATTCATTTTCTTTTTCTCTTCTCTATTTTTTTTTAATAAGAGAGATTGATTGAAAATATAAATAAACAAACCTAGGTCGGCACCAATATCTCCTTTATAGCTCTATTGAATTAAACCTAAAGTAAGTAAAATGAAAATGTTGCGTCAAAAACATTAAACACTAAATAAATGATGTAAACAATGTTATTTGGGTACAAAAACGACTTTTTTCTTGCGAGACCAATGCATATTGTGTAATTTTATACGAGCTTCCATTTCATAAATTATAATATTCGTTTCGATGCCCGAGTAAAAAGTTATCTCCGTTGAAAGTTGTTACTCTTTTTTACCAAATGTTTTTTTGTTTTTTAAAATGTGAACAACATCTCCGTTCTTTTTTTCTACTCAATATTTTTTCAATAAGAGAGATTGATTGAAAATATAAAAAAACAAACCTAAATTGGCACCAATATCTCCTTTATAGGTCTATTGAATTAAACCGTACGTAAGTAAAAAGAAAATGGTGCGTCAAAAACTTTAAATAGTAAATAAGTTATGTAAACGATGTTATTTGGGTACAAAAATGATTTTCCTATCGAGGAAAATGCATATTGTTTAATTTTATACGAGCTTTAATTTGATATATTATAATAATAGTTTCGATACCTCAGTCAAAATTTATCTCCGTTGAAAGTTGTAACTCATATTTACCAAATGTGTTTTCTATTTTGAAAATGTGAACCACATTCATTTTCTTTTTCTCTTCTCTATTTTTTTCAATAAGAGAGATTGATTGAAAATATAAAAAACAAACCTAGGTCGGCACCAATATCTCCTTTATAGCTCTATTGAATTAAACCTAAAGTAAGTAAAATGAAAATACTGCGTCAAAAACTTTAAACACTAATTAAATGATGTAAACAATGTTATTTGGGTATAAGAACGACTTTTTTCTTGCGAGACCAATGCATATTTTGTAATTTTATACGAGCTTCCATTTCATAAATTATAATATTCGTTTCGATGCCCGAGTAAAAACTTATCTCCGTTGAAAGTTGTTACTCTTTTTTACCAAATATTTTTTGTCCTTGAAAATGTGAACAAAATCCCCGTTCTTTTTTTCTACTCAATATTTTTTCAATAAGAGAGATTGATTGAAAATATAAATAAACAAACCTTGATCGGCACCAATATCTCCTTTATAGCTATATTGAATTAAACCGGAAGTAAGTAAAATGAAAATGGTGAGTCAAAAACTTTAAACAGTAAATAAGTGATGTAAACGATGTTATTTGGGTACGAAAATGATTTTCCTATCGAGGAAAATGCATATTGTTTAATTTGATAAGAGCTTTAATTTGATATATTATAATAATAGTTTCAATACATCAGTCAAAATTTATCTCCGTTGAAAGTTGTAACTCATATTTACCAAATGTGTTTTCGATTTTGAAAATGTGAACCTAATTCATTTTCTTTTTCTCTTCTCTATTTTTTTCAATAAGAGAGATTGATTGAAAATATAAATAAACAAACCTAGGTCGGCACCAATATCTCCTTTATAGCTCTATTGAATTAAACCTAAAGTAAGTAAAATGAAAATACTGCGTCAAAAACTTTAAACACTAATTAAATGATGTAAACAATGTTATTTGGGTATAAGAACGACTTTTTTCTTGCGAGACCAATGCATATTTTGTAATTTGATACGAGCTTCCATTTCATAAATTATAATATCCGTTTCGATACCCGAGTAAAAAGTTATCTAAGTTGAAAGTTGTTACTCTTTTTTACCAAATGTTTTTTGTTCTTGAAAATGTGAACAAAATCTCCGTTCTTTTTTTCTACTCAATATTCTTTCAATAAGAGATATTGATTGAAAATATAAATAAACAAACCTTGATCGGCACCAATATCTCATTTATAGCTGTATTGAATTAAACCGGAAGTATGTAAAATAAAAATGGTGAGTCAAAAACTTTAAACAGTAAATAAGTGATGTAAACGATGTTATTTGGGTACAAAAATGATTTTCCTATCGAGGAAAATGCATATTGTTTAATTTTATACGAGCTTTAATTTGATATATTATAATATTCGTTTCGATACATCAGTCAAAATTTATCTCCGTTGAAAGTTGTAACTCATATTTACCAAATGTGTTTTCTATTTTGAAAATGTGAACCACATTCATTTTCTTTTTCTCTTCTCTATTTTTTTCAATAAGAGAGATTGATTGAAAATATAAAAAACAAACCTTGATCGGCGCCAATATCTCCTTTATAGCTCTATTGAATTAAGCCGGAAGTAAGTAAAATGAAAATGGTACGTCAAAAACTTTAAATAGTAAATAAGTGATGTAAACGATGTTATTTGGGTACAAAAATGATTTTCCTTTCGAGGAAAATGCATATTGTTTAATTTGATATGAGCTTTAATTTGATATATTATAATATTCGTTTCGATACATGAGTCAAAATTTATCTCCGTTGAAAGTTGTAACTCATATTTACCAAATGTGTTTTCGATTTTGAAAATGTGAACCTAATTCATTTTCTTTTTCTCTTCTCTATTTTTTTCAATAAGAGAGATTGA
Source organism: Hippophae tibetana (assembly GCA_037013495.1). NCBI lineage: Eukaryota > Viridiplantae > Streptophyta > Magnoliopsida > Rosales > Elaeagnaceae > Hippophae > Hippophae tibetana. The sequence continues at coordinate 5,278,653 of CM072808.1, read as the reverse complement.
TTGAAAATATAAATAAACAAACCTAGGTCGTAACCAATATCTCCTTTATTGCTCTATTGAATTAAACCTAAAGTAAGTAAAATGAAAATACTGCGTCAAAAACTTTAAACACTAATTAAATTATGTAAACAATGTTATTTGGGTATAAAAACGACTTTTTTCTTGCGAGACCAATGCATATTTTGTAATTTGATACGAGCTTCCATTTCATAAATTATAATATTCGTTTTGATAATCGAGTAAAAAGTTATCTCCGTTGAAAGTTGTTACTCTTTTTTACCAAATATTTTTTGTCCTTGAAAATGTGAACAAAATCTCCGTTCTTTTTTTCTACTCAATATTTTTTCAATAAGAGAGATTGATTGAAAATATAAATAAACAAACCTTGATCGGCACCAATATCTCCTTTATAGCTATATTGAATTAAACCGGAAGTAAGTAAAATGAAAATGGTGAGTCAAAAACTTTAAACAGTAAATAAGTGATGTAAACGATGTTATTTGGGTACGAAAATGATTTTCCTATCGAGGAAAATGCATATTGTTTAATTTGATAAGAGCTTTAATTTGATATATTGTAATAATAGTTTCAATACATCAGTCAAAATTTATCTCCGTTGAAAGTTGTAACTCATATTTACCAAATGTGTTTTCGATTTTGAAAATGTGAACCTAATTCATTTTCTTTTTCTCTTCTCTATTTTTTTCAATAAGAGAGATTGATTGAAAATATAAATAAACAAACCTAGGTCGTCACCAATATCTCCTTTATAGCTCTATTGAATTAAACCTAAAGTAAGTAAAATGAAAATACTGCGTCAAAAACTTTAAACACTAATTAAATGATGTAAACAATGTTATTTGGGTATAAGAACGACTTTTTTCTTGCGAGACCAATGCATATTTTGTAATTTGATACAAGCTTCTATTTCATAAATTATAATATTCGTTTCGATACCCGAGTAAAAAGTTATCTAAGTTGAAAGTTGTTACTCTTTTTTACCAAATGTTTTTTGTTCTTCAAAATGTGAACAAAATCTCCGTTCTTTTTTTTCTACTCAATATTCTTTCAATAAGAGATATTGATTGAAAATATAAATAAACAAACCTTGATCGGCACCAATATCTCATTTATAGCTGTATTGAATTAAACCGGAAGTATGTAAAATAAAAATGGTGAGTCAAAAACTTTAAACAGTAAATAAGTGATGTAAACGATGTTATTTGGGTACAAAAATGATTTTCCCATCGAGGAAAATGCATATTGTTTAATTTTATATGAGCTTTAATTTGATATATTATAATATTCGTTTCGATACATCAGTCAAAATTTATCTCCGTTGAAAGTTATAACTCATATTTACCAAATGTGTTTTCTATTTTGAAAATGTGAACCACATTCATTTTCTTTTTCTCTTCTCTATTTTTTTCAATAAGAGAGATTGATTGAAAATATAAATAAACAAACCTAGGTCGTCACCAATATCTCCTTTATAGCTCTATTGAATTAAACCTAAAGTAAGTAAAATGAAAATGATGCGTCAAAAACTTTAAATAGTAAATAAGTGATGTAAACGATGTTATTTGGGTACAAAAATGATTTTCCTTTCGAGGAAAATGCATATTGTTTAATTTGATATGAGCTTTAATTTGATATATTATAATATTCGTTTCGATACATGAGTCAAAATTTATCTCCGTTGAAAGTTGTAACTCATATTTACCAAATGTGTTTTCGATTTTGAAAATGTGAACCTAATTCATTTTCTTTTTCTCTTCTCTATTTTTTTCAATAAGAGAGATTGATTGAAAATATAAATAAACAAACCTAGGTCGTAACCAATATCTCCTTTATTGCTCTATTGAATTAAACCTAAAGTAAGTAAAATGAAAATACTGCGTCAAAAACTTTAAACACTAATTAAATTATGTAAACAATGTTATTTGGGTATAAAAACGACTTTTTTCTTGCGAGACCAATGCATATTTTGTAATTTGATACGAGCTTCCATTTCATAAATTATAATATTCGTTTTGATAATCGAGTAAAAAGTTATCTCCGTTGAAAGTTGTTACTCTTTTTTACCAAATGTTTTTTTGTTTTTTAAAATGTGAACAACATCTCCGTTCTTTTTTTCTACTCAATATTTTTTCAATAAGAGAGATTGATTGAAAATATAAAAAAACAAACCTAAATTGGCACCAATATCTCCTTTATAGGTCTATTGAATTAAACCGTACGTAAGTAAAAAGAAAATGGTGCGTCAAAAACTTTAAATAGTAAATAAGTTATGTAAACGATGTTATTTGGGTACAAAAATGATTTTCCTATCGAGGAAAATGCATATTGTTTAATTTTATACGAGCTTTAATTTGATATATTATAATAATAGTTTCGATACCTCAGTCAAAATTTATCTCCGTTGAAAGTTGTAACTCATATTTACCAAATGTGTTTTCTATTTTGAAAATGTGAACCACATTCATTTTCTTTTTCTCTTCTCTATTTTTTTCAATAAGAGAGATTGATTGAAAATATAAAAAACAAACCTAGGTCGGCACCAATATCTCCTTTATAGCTCTATTGAATTAAACCTAAAGTAAGTAAAATGAAAATACTGCGTCAAAAACTTTAAACACTAATTAAATGATGTAAACAATGTTATTTGGGTATAAGAACGACTTTTTTCTTGCGAGACCAATGCATATTTTGTAATTTGATACGAGCTTCCATTTCATAAATTATAATATTCGTTTCGATACCCGAGTAAAAAGTTATCTAAGTTGAAAGTTGTTACTCTTTTTTACCAAATGTTTTTTGTTCTTGAAAATGTGAACAAAATCTCCGTTCTTTTTTTCTACTCAATATTCTTTCAATAAGAGATATTGATTGAAAATATAAATAAACAAACCTTGATCGGCACCAATATCTCATTTATAGCTGTATTGAATTAAACCGGAAGTATGTAAAATAAAAATGGTGAGTCAAAAACTTTAAACAGTAAATAAGTGATGTAAACGATGTTATTTGGGTACAAAAATGATTTTCCTATCGAGGAAAATGCATATTGTTTAATTTTATACGAGCTTTAATTTGATATATTATAATATTCGTTTCGATACATCAGTCAAAATTTATCTCCGTTGAAAGTTGTAACTCATATTTACCAAATGTGTTTTCTATTTTGAAAATGTGAACCACATTCATTTTCTTTTTCTCTTCTCTATTTTTTTCAATAAGAGAGATTGATTGAAAATATAAAAAACAAACCTTGATCGGCGCCAATATCTCCTTTATAGCTCTATTGAATTAAGCCGGAAGTAAGTAAAATGAAAATGGTACGTCAAAAACTTTAAATAGTAAATAAGTGATGTAAACGATGTTATTTGGGTACAAAAATGATTTTCCTTTCGAGGAAAATGCATATTGTTTAATTTGATATGAGCTTTAATTTGATATATTATAATATTCGTTTCGATACATGAGTCAAAATTTATCTCCGTTGAAAGTTGTAACTCATATTTACCAATTGTGTTTTCGATTTTGAAAATGTGAACCTAATTCATTTTCTTTTTCTCTTCTCTATTTTTTTCAATAAGAGAGATTGATTGAAAATATAAATAAACAAACCTAGGTCGTAACCAATATCTCCTTTATTGCTCTATTGAATTAAACCTAAAGTAAGTAAAATGAAAATACTGCGTCAAAAACTTTAAACACTAATTAAATTATGTAAACAATGTTATTTGGGTATAAAAACGACTTTTTTCTTGCGAGACCAATGCATATTTTGTAATTTGATACGAGCTTCCATTTCATAAATTATAATATTCGTTTTGATAATCGAGTAAAAAGTTATCTCCGTTGAAAGTTGTTACTCTTTTTTACCAAATATTTTTTGTCCTTGAAAATGTGAACAAAATCTCCGTTCTTTTTTTCTACTCAATATTTTTTCAATAAGAGAGATTGATTGAAAATATAAATAAACAAACCTTGATCGGCACCAATATCTCTTTTATAGCTATATTGAATTAAACCGGAAGTAAGTAAAATGAAAATGGTGAGTCAAAAACTTTAAACAGTAAATAAGTGATGTAAACGATGTTATTTGGGTACGAAAATGATTTTCCTATCGAGGAAAATGCATATTGTTTAATTTGATAAGAGCTTTAATTTGATATATTGTAATAATAGTTTCAATACATCAGTCAAAATTTATCTCCGTTGAAAGTTGTAACTCATATTTACCAAATGTGTTTTCGATTTTGAAAATGTGAACCTAATTCATTTTCTTTTTCTCTTCTCTATTTTTTTCAATAAGAGAGATTGATTGAAAATATAAATAAACAAACCTAGGTCGTCACCAATATCTCCTTTATAGCTCTATTGAATTAAACCTAAAGTAAGTAAAATGAAAATACTGCGTCAAAAACTTTAAACACTAATTAAATGATGTAAACAATGTTATTTGGGTATAAGAACGACTTTTTTCTTGCGAGACCAATGCATATTTTGTAATTTGATACAAGCTTCTATTTCATAAATTATAATATTCGTTTCGATACCCGAGTAAAAAGTTATCTAAGTTGAAAGTTGTTACTCTTTTTTACCAAATGTTTTTTGTTCTTCAAAATGTGAACAAAATCTCCGTTCTTTTTTTTCTACTCAATATTCTTTCAATAAGAGATATTGATTGAAAATATAAATAAACAAACCTTGATCGGCACCAATATCTCATTTATAGCTGTATTGAATTAAACCGGAAGTATGTAAAATAAAAATGGTGAGTCAAAAACTTTAAACAGTAAATAAGTGATGTAAACGATGTTATTTGGGTACAAAAATGATTTTCCCATCGAGGAAAATGCATATTGTTTAATTTTATATGAGCTTTAATTTGATATATTATAATATTCGTTTCGATACATCAGTCAAAATTTATCTCCGTTGAAAGTTATAACTCATATTTACCAAATGTGTTTTCTATTTTGAAAATGTGAACCACATTCATTTTCTTTTTCTCTTCTCTATTTTTTTCAATAAGAGAGATTGATTGAAAATATAAAAAACAAACCTTGATCGGCGCCAATATCTCCTTTATAGCTCTATTGAATTAAGCCGGAAGTAAGTAAAATGAAAATGGTACGTCAAAAACTTTAAATAGTAAATAAGTGATGTAAACGATGTTATTTGGGTACAAAAATGATTTTCCTTTCGAGGAAAATGCATATTGTTTAATTTGATATGAGCTTTAATTTGATATATTATAATATTCGTTTCGATACATGAGTCAAAATTTATCTCCGTTGAAAGTTGTAACTCATATTTACCAAATGTGTTTTCGATTTTGAAAATGTGAACCTAATTCATTTTCTTTTTCTCTTCTCTATTTTTTTCAATAAGAGAGATTGATTGAAAATATAAATAAACAAACCTAGGTCGTAACCAATATCTCCTTTATTGCTCTATTGAATTAAACCTAAAGTAAGTAAAATGAAAATACTGCGTCAAAAACTTTAAACACTAATTAAATTATGTAAACAATGTTATTTGGGTATAAAAACGACTTTTTTCTTGCGAGACCAATGCATATTTTGTAATTTGATACGAGCTTCCATTTCATAAATTATAATATTCGTTTTGATAATCGAGTAAAAAGTTATCTCCGTTGAAAGTTGTTACTCTTTTTTACCAAATATTTTTTGTCCTTGAAAATGTGAACAAAATCTCCGTTCTTTTTTTCTACTCAATATTTTTTCAATAAGAGAGATTGATTGAAAATATAAATAAACAAACCTTGATCGGCACCAATATCTCCTTTATAGCTATATTGAATTAAACCGGAAGTAAGTAAAATGAAAATGGTGAGTCAAAAACTTTAAACAGTAAATAAGTGATGTAAACGATGTTATTTGGGTACGAAAATGATTTTCCTATCGAGGAAAATGCATATTGTTTAATTTGATAAGAGCTTTAATTTGATATATTGTAATAATAGTTTCAATACATCAGTCAAAATTTATCTCCGTTGAAAGTTGTAACTCATATTTACCAAATGTGTTTTCGATTTTGAAAATGTGAACCTAATTCATTTTCTTTTTCTCTTCTCTATTTTTTTCAATAAGAGAGATTGATTGAAAATATAAATAAACAAACCTAGGTCGTCACCAATATCTCCTTTATAGCTCTATTGAATTAAACCTAAAGTAAGTAAAATGAAAATACTGCGTCAAAAACTTTAAACACTAATTAAATGATGTAAACAATGTTATTTGGGTATAAGAACGACTTTTTTCTTGCGAGACCAATGCATATTTTGTAATTTGATACAAGCTTCTATTTCATAAATTATAATATTCGTTTCGATACCCGAGTAAAAAGTTATCTAAGTTGAAAGTTGTTACTCTTTTTTACCAAATGTTTTTTGTTCTTCAAAATGTGAACAAAATCTCCGTTCTTTTTTTTCTACTCAATATTCTTTCAATAAGAGATATTGATTGAAAATATAAATAAACAAACCTTGATCGGCACCAATATCTCATTTATAGCTGTATTGAATTAAACCGGAAGTATGTAAAATAAAAATGGTGAGTCAAAAACTTTAAACAGTAAATAAGTGATGTAAACGATGTTATTTGGGTACAAAAATGATTTTCCCATCGAGGAAAATGCATATTGTTTAATTTTATATGAGCTTTAATTTGATATATTATAATATTCGTTTCGATACATCAGTCAAAATTTATCTCCGTTGAAAGTTATAACTCATATTTACCAAATGTGTTTTCTATTTTGAAAATGTGAACCACATTCATTTTCTTTTTCTCTTCTCTATTTTTTTCAATAAGAGAGATTGATTGAAAATATAAATAAACAAACCTAGGTCGTCACCAATATCTCCTTTATAGCTCTATTGAATTAAACCTAAAGTAAGTAAAATGAAAATGATGCGTCAAAAACTTTAAATAGTAAATAAGTGATGTAAACGATGTTATTTGGGTACAAAAATGATTTTCCTTTCGAGGAAAATGCATATTGTTTAATTTGATATGAGCTTTAATTTGATATATTATAATATTCGTTTCGATACATGAGTCAAAATTTATCTCCGTTGAAAGTTGTAACTCATATTTACCAAATGTGTTTTCGATTTTGAAAATGTGAACCTAATTCATTTTCTTTTTCTCTTCTCTATTTTTTTCAATAAGAGAGATTGATTGAAAATATAAATAAACAAACCTAGGTCGTAACCAATATCTCCTTTATTGCTCTATTGAATTAAACCTAAAGTAAGTAAAATGAAAATACTGCGTCAAAAACTTTAAACACTAATTAAATTATGTAAACAATGTTATTTGGGTATAAAAACGACTTTTTTCTTGCGAGACCAATGCATATTTTGTAATTTGATACGAGCTTCCATTTCATAAATTATAATATTCGTTTTGATAATCGAGTAAAAAGTTATCTCCGTTGAAAGTTGTTACTCTTTTTTACCAAATATTTTTTGTCCTTGAAAATGTGAACAAAATCTCCGTTCTTTTTTTCTACTCAATATTTTTTAAATAAGAGAGATTGATTGAAAATATAAATAAACAAACCTTGATCGGCACCAATATCTCCTTTATAGCTATATTGAATTAAACCGGAAGTAAGTAAAATGAAAATGGTGAGTCAAAAACTTTAAACAGTAAATAAGTGATGTAAACGATGTTATTTGGGTACGAAAATGATTTTCCTATCGAGGAAAATGCATATTGTTTAATTTGATAAGAGCTTTAATTTGATATATTGTAATAATAGTTTCAATACATCAGTCAAAATTTATCTCCGTTGAAAGTTGTAACTCATATTTACCAAATGTGTTTTCGATTTTGAAAATGTGAACCTAATTCATTTTCTTTTTCTCTTCTCTATTTTTTTCAATAAGAGAGATTGATTGAAAATATAAATAAACAAACCTAGGTCGTCACCAATATCTCCTTTATAGCTCTATTGAATTAAACCTAAAGTAAGTAAAATGAAAATACTGCGTCAAAAACTTTAAACACTAATTAAATGATGTAAACAATGTTATTTGGGTATAAGAACGACTTTTTTCTTGCGAGACCAATGCATATTTTGTAATTTGATACAAGCTTCTATTTCATAAATTATAATATTCGTTTCGATACCCGAGTAAAAAGTTATCTAAGTTGAAAGTTGTTACTCTTTTTTACCAAATGTTTTTTGTTCTTCAAAATGTGAACAAAATCTCCGTTCTTTTTTTCTACTCAATATTCTTTCAATAAGAGATATTGATTGAAAATATAAATAAACAAACCTTGATCGGCACCAATATCTCATTTATAGCTGTATTGAATTAAACCGGAAGTATGTAAAATAAAAATGGTGAGTCAAAAACTTTAAACAGTAAATAAGTGATGTAAACGATGTTATTTGGGTACAAAAATGATTTTCCCATCGAGGAAAATGCATATTGTTTAATTTTATACGAGCTTTAATTTGATATATTATAATATTCGTTTCGATACATCAGTCAAAATTTATCTCCGTTGAAAGTTATAACTCATATTTACCAAATGTGTTTTCTATTTTGAAAATGTGAACCACATTCATTTTCTTTTTCTCTTCTCTATTTTTTTCAATAAGAGAGATTGATTGAAAATATAAATAAACAAACCTAGGTCGTCACCAATATCTCCTTTATAGCTCTATTGAATTAAACCTAAAGTAAGTAAAATGAAAATGATGCGTCAAAAACTTTAAATAGTAAATAAGTGATGTAAACGATGTTATTTGGGTACAAAAATGATTTTCCTTTCGAGGAAAATGAATATTGTTTAATTTGATATGAGCTTTAATTTGATATATTATAATATTCGTTTCGATACATCAGTCAAAATTTATCTCCGTTGAATGTTGTAACTCATATTTACCAAATGTGTTTTCTATTTTGAAAATGTGAACCTAATTCATTTTCTTTTTCTCTTCTCTATTTTTTTCAATAAGAGAGATTGATTGAAAATATAAATAAACAAACCTAGGTCGTCACCAATATCTCCTTTATAGCTCTATTGAATTAAACCTAAACTAAGTAAAATGAAAATGATGCGTCAAAAACTTTAAACACTAAATAAATGATGTAAACAATGTTATTAGGGTACAAAAACGACTTTTTTGTTGCGAGACCAATGACTAGTGTGTAATTTGATACGAGCTTCCATTTCATAAATTATAATATTCGTTTCGATACCCGAGTAAAAAGTTATCTCCGTTGAAAGTTGTTACTCTTATTTACCAAATGTTTTTTGTTCTTGAAAATGTGAACAAAATCTCCGTTCTTTTTTTCTACTCAATATTCTTTCAATAAGAGATATTGATTGAAAATATAAATAAACAAACCTTGATCGGCACCAATATCTCATTTATAGCTGTATTGAATTAAACCGGAAGTAAGTAAAATGAAAATGGTGAGTCAAAAACTTTAAATAGTAAATAAGTGATGTAAACGATGTTATTTGGGTACAAAAATGATTTTCCTATCGAGGAAAATGCATATTGTTTAATTTTATACGAGCTTTAATTTGATATATTATAATATTCGTTTCGATACATCAGTCAAAATTTATCTCCGTTGAAAGTTGTAACTCATATTTACCAAATGTGTTTTCTATTTTGAAAATGTGAACCTAATTCATTTTCTTTTTCTCTTCTCTATTTTTTTCAATAAGAGAGATTGATTGAAAATATAAATAAACAAACCTAGGTCGTCACCAATATCTCCTTTATAACTCTATTGAATTAAACCTAAAGTAAGTAAAATGAAAATGATGCGTCAAAAACTTTAAATAGTAAATAAGTGATGTAAACGATGTTATTTGGGTATAAAAATGATTTTCCTTTCGAGGAAAATGAATATTGTTTAATTTGATATGAGTTTTAATTTGATATATTATAATATTCGGTTCGATACATCAGTCAAAATTTATCTCCGTTGAAAGTTGTAACTCATATTTACCAAATGTGTTTTCGATTTTGAAAATGTGAACCTAATTCATTTTCTTTTTCTCTTCTCTATTTTTTTCAATAAGAGAGATTGATTGAAAATATAAATAAACAAACCTTGATCGGCGCCAATATCTCCTTTATAGCTCTATTGAATTAAGCCGGAAGTAAGTAAAATGAAAATGGTACGTCAAAAACTTTAAATAGTAAATAAGTGATGTAAACGATGTTATTTGGGTACAAAAATGATTTTCCTTTCGAGGAAAATGCATATTGTTTAATTTGATATGAGCTTTAATTTGATATATTATAATATTCGTTTCGATACATGAGTCAAAATTTATCTCCGTTGAAAGTTGTAACTCATATTTACCAAATGTGTTTTCTATTTTGAAAATGTGAACCACATTCATTTTCTTTTTCTCTTCTCTATTTTTTTCAATAAGAGAGATTGATTGAAAATATAAAAAACAAACCTTGATCGGCGCCAATATCTCCTTTATAGCTCTATTGAATTAAGCCGGAAGTAAGTAAAATGAAAATGGTACGTCAAAAACTTTAAATAGTAAATAAGTGATGTAAACGATGTTATTTGGGTACAAAAATGATTTTCCTTTCGAGGAAAATGCATATTGGTTAATTTGATATGAGCTTTAATTTGATATATTATAATATTCGTTTCGATACATGAGTCAAAATTTATCTCCGTTGAAAGTTGTAACTCATATTTACCAAATGTGTTTTCGATTTTGAAAATGTGAACCTAATTCATTTTCTTTTTCTCTTCTCTATTTTTTTCAATAAGAGAGATTGATTGAAAATATAAATAAACAAACCTAGGTCGTAACCAATATCTCCTTTATTGCTCTATTGAATTAAACCTAAAGTAAGTAAAATGAAAATACTGCGTCAAAAACTTTAAACACTAATTAAATTATGTAAACAATGTTATTTGGGTATAAAAACGACTTTTTTCTTGCGAGACCAATGCATATTTTGTAATTTGATACGAGCTTCCATTTCATAAATTATAATATTCGTTTTGATAATCGAGTAAAAAGTTATCTCCGTTGAAAGTTGTTACTCTTTTTTACCAAATATTTTTTGTCCTTGAAAATGTGAACAAAATCTCCGTTCTTTTTTTCTACTCAATATTTTTTCAATAAGAGAGATTAATTGAAAATATAAATAAACAAACCTTGATCGGCACCAATATCTCCTTTATAGCTATATTGAATTAAACCGGAAGTAAGTAAAATGAAAATGGTGAGTCAAAAACTTTAAACAGTAAATAAGTGATGTAAACGATGTTATTTGGGTACGAAAATGATTTTCCTATCGAGGAAAATGCATATTGTTTAATTTGATAAGAGCTTTAATTTGATATATTGTAATAATAGTTTCAATACATCAGTCAAAATTTATCTCCGTTGAAAGTTGTAACTCATATTTACCAAATGTGTTTTCGATTTTGAAAATGTGAACCTAATTCATTTTCTTTTTCTCTTCTCTATTTTTTTCAATAAGAGAGATTGATTGAAAATATAAATAAACAAACCTAGGTCGTCACCAATATCTCCTTTATAGCTCTATTGAATTAAACCTAAAGTAAGTAAAATGAAAATACTGCGTCAAAAACTTTAAACACTAATTAAATGATGTAAACAATGTTATTTGGGTATAAGAACGACTTTTTTCTTGCGAGACCAATGCATATTTTGTAATTTGATACAAGCTTCCATTTCATAAATTATAATATTCGTTTCGATACCCGAGTAAAAAGTTATCTAAGTTGAAAGTTGTTACTCTTTTTTACCAAATGTTTTTTGTTCTTCAAAATGTGAACAAAATCTCCGTTCTTTTTTTCTACTCAATATTCTTTCAATAAGAGATATTGATTGAAAATATAAATAAACAAACCTTGATCGGCACCAATATCTCATTTATAGCTGTATTGAATTAAACCGGAAGTACGTAAAATAAAAATGGTGAGTCAAAAACTTTAAACAGTAAATAAGTGATGTAAACGATGTTATTTGGGTACAAAAATGATTTTCCCATCGAGGAAAATGCATATTGTTTAATTTTATACGAGCTTTAATTTGATATATTATAATATTCGTTTCGATACATCAGTCAAAATTTATCTCCGTTGAAAGTTATAACTCATATTTACCAAATGTGTTTTCTATTTTGAAAATGTGAACCACATTCATTTTCTTTTTCTCTTCTCTATTTTTTTCAATAAGAGAGATTGATTGAAAATATAAATAAACAAACCTAGGTCGTCACCAATATCTCCTTTATAGCTCTATTGAATTAAACCTAAAGTAAGTAAAATGAAAATGATGCGTCAAAAACTTTAAATAGTAAATAAGTGATGTAAACGATGTTATTTGGGTACAAAAATGATTTTCCTTTCGAGGAAAATGAATATTGTTTAATTTGATATGAGCTTTAATTTGATATATTATAATATTCGTTTCGATACATCAGTCAAAATTTATCTCCGTTGAATGTTGTAACTCATATTTACCAAATGTGTTTTCTATTTTGAAAATGTGAACCTAATTCATTTTCTTTTTCTCTTCTCTATTTTTTTCAATAAGAGAGATTGATTGAAAATATAAATAAACAAACCTAGGTCGTCACCAATATCTCCTTTATAGCTCTATTGAATTAAACCTAAACTAAGTAAAATGAAAATGATGCGTCAAAAACTTTAAACACTAAATAAATGATGTAAACAATGTTATTAGGGTACAAAAACGACTTTTTTGTTGCGAGACCAATGACTAGTGTGTAATTTGATACGAGCTTCCATTTCATAAATTATAATATTCGTTTCGATACCCGAGTAAAAAGTTATCTCCGTTGAAAGTTGTTACTCTTATTTACCAAATGTTTTTTGTTCTTGAAAATGTGAACAAAATCTCCGTTCTATTTTTCTACTCAATATTCTTTCAATAAGAGATATTGATTGAAAATATAAATAAACAAACCTTGATCGGCACCAATATCTCATTTATAGTATTGAATTAAACCGGAAGTAAGTAAAATGAAAATGGTGAGTCAAAAACTTTAAACAGTAAAGAAGTGATGTAAACGATGTTATTTGGGTACAAAAATGATTTTCCTATCGAGGAAAATGCATATTGTTTAATTTTATACGAGCTTTAATTTGATATATTATAATATTCGTTTCGATACATCAGTCAAAATTTATCTCCGTTGAAAGTTGTAACTCATATTTACCAAATGTGTTTTCTATTTTGAAAATGTGAACCTAATTCATTTTCTTTTTCTCTTCTCTATTTTTTTCAATAAGAGAGATTGATTGAAAATATAAATAAACAAACCTAGGTCGTCACCAATATCTCCTTTATAACTCTATTGAATTAAACCTAAAGTAAGTAAAATGAAAATGATGCGTCAAAAACTTTAAATAGTAAATAAGTGATGTAAACGATGTTATTTGGGTATAAAAATGATTTTCCTTTCGAGGAAAATGAATATTGTTTAATTTGATATGAGCTTTAATTTGATATATTATAATATTCGGTTCGATACATCAGTCAAAATTTATCTCCGTTGAAAGTTGTAACTCATATTTACCAAATGTGTTTTCGATTTTGAAAATGTGAACCTAATTCATTTTCTTTTTCTCTTCTCTATTTTTTTCAATAAGAGAGATTGATTGAAAATATAAATAAACAAACCTTGATCGGCGCCAATATCTCCTTTATAGCTCTATTGAATTAAGCCGGAAGTAAGTAAAATGAAAATGGTACGTCAAAAACTTTAAATAGTAAATAAGTGATGTAAACGATGTTATTTGGGTACAAAAATGATTTTCCTTTCGAGGAAAATGCATATTGTTTAATTGGATATGAGCTTTAATTTGATATATTATAATATTCGTTTCGATACATGAGTCAAAATTTATCTCCGTTGAAAGTTGTAACTCATATTTACCAAATGTGTTTTCTATTTTGAAAATGTGAACCACATTCATTTTCTTTTTCTCTTCTCTATTTTTTTCAATAAGAGAGATTGATTGAAAATATAAAAAACAAACCTTGATCGGCGCCAATATCTCCTTTATAGCTCTATTGAATTAAGCCGGAAGTAAGTAAAATGAAAATGGTACGTCAAAAACTTTAAATAGTAAATAAGTGATGTAAACGATGTTATTTGGGTACAAAAATGATTTTCCTTTCGAGGAAAATGCATATTGTTTAATTTGATATGAGCTTTAATTTGATATATTATAATATTCGTTTCGATACATGAGTCAAAATTTATCTCCGTTGAAAGTTGTAACTCATATTTACCAAATGTGTTTTCGATTTTGAAAATGTGAACCTAATTCATTTTCTTTTTCTCTTCTCTATTTTTTTCAATAAGAGAGATTGATTGAAAATATAAATAAACAAACCTAGGTCGTAACCAATATCTCCTTTATTGCTCTATTGAATTAAACCTAAAGTAAGTAAAATGAAAATACTGCGTCAAAAACTTTAAACACTAATTAAATGATGTAAACAATGTTATTTGGGTATAAAAACGACTTTTTTCTTGCGAGACCAATGCATATTTTGTAATTTGATACGAGCTTCCATTTCATAAATTATAATATTCGTTTTGATAATCGAGTAAAAAGTTATCTCCGTTGAAAGTTGTTACTCTTTTTTACCAAATATTTTTTGTCCTTGAAAATGTGAACAAAATCTCCGTTCTTTTTTTCTACTCAATATTTTTTCAATAAGAGAGATTGATTGAAAATATAAATAAACAAACCTTGATCGGCACCAATATCTCCTTTATAGCTATATTGAATTAAACCGGAAGTAAGTAAAATGAAAATGGTGAGTCAAAAACTTTAAACAGTAAATAAGTGATGTAAACGATGTTATTTGGGTACGAAAATGATTTTCCTATCGAGGAAAATGCATATTGTTTAATTTGATAAGAGCTTTAATTTGATATATTGTAATAATAGTTTCAATACATCAGTCAAAATTTATCTCCGTTGAAAGTTGTAACTCATATTTACCAAATGTGTTTTCGATTTTGAAAATGTGAACCTAATTCATTTTCTTTTTCTCTTCTCTATTTTTTTCAATAAGAGAGATTGATTGAAAATATAAATAAACAAACCTAGGTCGTCACCAATATCTCCTTTATAGCTCTATTGAATTAAACCTAAAGTAAGTAAAATGAAAATACTGCGTCAAAAACTTTAAACACTAATTAAATGATGTAAACAATGTTATTTGGGTATAAGAACGACTTTTTTCTTGCGAGACCAATGCATATTTTGTAATTTGATACGAGCTTCCATTTCATAAATTATAATATTCGTTTCGATACCCGAGTAAAAAGTTATCTAAGTTGAAAGTTGTTACTCTTTTTTACCAAATGTTTTTTGTTCTTGAAAATGTGAACAAAATCTCCGTTCTTTTTTTCTACTCAATATTCTTTCAATAAGAGATATTGATTGAAAATATAAATAAACAAACCTTGATCGGCACCAATATCTCATTTATAGCTGTATTGAATTAAACCGGAAGTATGTAAAATAAAAATGGTGAGTCAAAATCTTTAAACAGTAAATAAGTGATGTAAACGATGTTATTTGGGTACAAAAATGATTTTCCTATTGAGGAAAATGCATATTGTTTAATTTTATACGAGCTTTAATTTGATATATTATAATATTCGTTTCGATACATCAGTCAAAATTTATCTCCGTTGAAAGTTATAACTCATATTTACCAAATGTGTTTTCTATTTTGAAAATGTGAACCACATTCATTTTCTTTTTCTCTTCTCTATTTTTTTCAATAAGAGAGATTGATTGAAAATATAAATAAACAAACCTAGGTCGTCACCAATATCTCCTTTATAGCTCTATTGAATTAAACCTAAAGTAAGTAAAATGAAAATGATGCGTCAAAAACTTTAAATAGTAAATAAGTGATGTAAACGATGTTATTTGGGTACAAAAATGATTTTCCTTTCGAGGAAAATGAATATTGTTTAATTTGATATGAGCTTTAATTTGATATATTATAATATTCGTTTCGATACATCAGTCAAAATTTATCTCCGTTGAAAGTTGTAACTCATATTTACCAAATGTGTTTTCTATTTTGAAAATGTGAACCTAATTCATTTTCTTTTTCTCTTCTCTATTTTTTTCAATAAGAGAGATTGATTGAAAATATAAATAAACAAACCTAGGTCGTCACCAATATCTCCTTTATAGCTCTATTGAATTAAACCTAAACTAAGTAAAATGAAAATGATGCGTCAAAAACTTTAAACACTAAATAAATGATGTAAACGATGTTATTTGGGTACAAAAACGACTTTTTTGTTGCGAGACCAATGACTTGTGTGTAATTTGATACGAGCTTCCATTTCATAAATTATAATATTTGTTTCGATACCCGAGTAAAAAGTTATCTCCGTTGAAAGTTGTTACTCTTATTTACCAAATGTTTTGTGTTCTTGAAAATGTGAACAAAATCTCCGTTCTTTTTTTCTACTCAATATTCTTTCAATAAGAGATATTGATTGAAAATATAAATAAACAAACCTTGATCGGCACCAATATCTCATTTATAGCTGTATTGAATTAAACCGGAAGTAAGTAAAATGAAAATGGTGAGTCAAAAACTTTAAATAGTAAATAAGTGATGTAAACGATGTTATTTGGGTACAAAAATGATTTTCCTATCGAGGAAAATGCATATTGTTTAATTTTATACGAGCTTTAATTTGATATATTATAATAATAGTTTCGATATCTCAGTCAAAATTTATCTCCGTTGAAAGTTGTAACTCATATATACCAAATGTGTTTTCTATTTTGAAAATGTGAACCACATTCATTTTCTTTTTCTCTTATCTATTTTTTTTCAATAAGAGAGATTGATTGAAAATATAAAAAACAAACCTTGATCGGCACCAATATCTCATTTATAGCTCTTTTGAATTAAACCGGAAGTAAGTAAAATGAAAATGGTGCGTCCAAAACATTAAACAGTAAATAAGTGATGTAAACGATGTTATTTGGGTATAAAAATGATTTTCCTTTCGAGGAAAATGAATATTGTTTAATTTGATATGAGCTTTAATTTGATATATTATAATATTCGTTTCGATACATCAGTCAAAATTTATCTCCGTTGAAAGTTGTAACTCATATTTACCAAATGTGTTTTCTATTTTGAAAATGTGAACCTAATTCATTTTCTTTTTCTCTTCTCTATTTTTTTCAATAAGAGAGATTGATTGAAAATATAAAAAACAAACATTGATCGGCGCCAATATCTCCTTTATAGCTCTATTGAATTAAGCCGGAAGTAAGTAAAATGAAAATGGTACGTCAAAAACTTTAAATAGTAAATAAGTGATGTAAACGATGTTATTTGGGTACAAAAATGATTTTCCTTTCGAGGAAAATGCATATTGTTTAATTTGATATGAGCTTTAATTTGATATATTATAATATTCGTTTCGATACATGAGTCAAAATTTATCTCCGTTGAAAGTTGTAACTCATATTTACCAAATGGGTTTTCGATTTTGAAAATGTGAACCTAATTCATTTTCTTTTTCTCTTCTCTATTTTTTTCAATAAGAGAGATTGATTAAAAATATAAATAAACAAACCTAGGTCGGCACCAATATCTCCTTTATAGCTCTATTGAATTAAACCTAAAGTAAGTAAAATGAAAATGTTGCGTCAAAAACTTTAAACACTAATTAAATGATGTAAACAATGTTATTTGGGTACAAAAACGACTTTTTTCTTGCGAGACCAATGCATATTGTGTAATTTTATACGAGCCTCCATTTCATAAATTATAATATTCGTTTCGATACCCGAGTAAAAAGTTATCTCCGTTGAAAGTTGTTACTCTTTTTTACCAAATGTTTTTTGTTCTTGAAAATGTGAACAAAATCTCTGTTCTTTTTTTCTACTCAATATTTTTTCAATTAGAGATATTGATTGAAAATATAAATAAACAAACCTTGATCGGCACCAATATCTCCTTTATAGCTCTATTGAATTAAACCGGAAGTAAGTAAAATGAAAATGGTGAGTCAAAAACTAAAAACAGTAAATAAGTGATGTAAACGATGTTATTTGGGTACAAAAATGATTTTCCTATCGAGGAAAATGCATATTGTTTAATTTTATACGAGCTTTAATTTGATATATTATAATAATAGTTTCGATATCTCAGTCAAAATTTATCTCCGTTGAAAGTTGTAACTCATATATACCAAATGTGTTTTCTATTTTGAAAATGTGAACCACATTCATTTTCTTTTTCTCTTCTCTATTTTTTTTCAATAAGAGAGATTGATTGAAAATATAAAAAACAAACCTTGATCGGCACCAATATCTCATTTATAGCTCTTTTGAATTAAACCGGAAGTAAGTAAAATGAAAATGGTGCGTCCAAAACATTAAACAGTAAATAAGTGATGTAAACGATGTTATTTGGGTATAAAAATGATTTTCCTTTCGAGGAAAATGAATATTGTTTAATTTGATATGAGCTTTAATTTGATATATTATAATATTCGTTTCGATACATCAGTCAAAATTTATCTCCGTTGAATGTTGGAACTCATATTTACCAAATGTGTTTTCTATTTTGAAAATGTGAACCTAATTCATTTTCTTTTTCTCTTCTCTATTTTTTTCAATAAGAGAGATTGATTGAAAATATAAATAAACAAACCTAGGTCGTCACCAATATCTCCTTTATAGCTCTATTGAATTAAACCTAAACTAAGTAAAATGAAAATGATGCGTCAAAAACTTTAAACACTAAATAAATGATGTAAACAATGTTATTAGGGTACAAAAACGACTTTTTTGTTGCGAGACCAATGACTAGTGTGTAATTTGATACGAGCTTCCATTTCATAAATTATAATATTCGTTTCGATACCCGAGTAAAAAGTTATCTCCGTTGAAAGTTGTTACTCTTATTTACCAAATGTTTTTTGTTCTTGAAAATGTGAACAAAATCTCCGTTCTTTTTTTCTACTCAATATTCTTTCAATAAGAGATATTGATTGAAAATATAAATAAACAAACCTTGATCGGCACCAATATCTCATTTATAGCTGTATTGAATTAAACCGGAAGTAAGTAAAATGAAAATGGTGAGTCAAAAACTTTAAACAGTAAATAAGTGATGTAAACGATGTTATTTGGGTACAAAAATGATTTTCCTATCGAGGAAAATGCATATTGTTTAATTTTATACGAGCTTTAATTTGATATATTATAATATTCGTTTCGATACATCAGTCAAAATTTATCTCGTTGAAAGTTGTAACTCATATTTACCAAATGTGTTTTCTATTTTGAAAATGTGAACCTAATTCATTTTCTTTTTCTCTTCTCTATTTTTTTCAATAAGAGAGATTGATTGAAAATATAAATAAACAAACCTAGGTCGTCACCAATATCTCCTTTATAACTCTATTGAATTAAACCTAAAGTAAGTAAAATGAAAATGATGCGTCAAAAACTTTAAATAGTAAATAAGTGATGTAAACGATGTTATTTGGGTATAAAAATGATTTTCCTTTCGAGGAAAATGAATATTGTTTAATTTGATATGAGCTTTAATTTGATATATTATAATATTCGGTTCGATACATCAGTCAAAATTTATCTCCGTTGAAAGTTGTAACTCATATTTACCAAATGTGTTTTCGATTTTGAAAATGTGAACCTAATTCATTTTCTTTTTCTCTTCTCTATTTTTTTCAATAAGAGAGATTGATTGAAAATATAAATAAACAAACCTTGATCGGCGCCAATATCTCCTTTATAGCTCTATTGAATTAAGCCGGAAGTAAGTAAAATGAAAATGGTACGTCAAAAACTTTAAATAGTAAATAAGTGATGTAAACGATGTTATTTGGGTACAAAAATGATTTTCCTTTCGAGGAAAATGCATATTGTTTAATTTGATATGAGCTTTAATTTGATATATTATAATATTCGTTTCGATACATGAGTCAAAATTTATCTCCGTTGAAAGTTGTAACTCATATTTACCAAATGTGTTTTCTATTTTGAAAATGTGAACCACATTCATTTTCTTTTTCTCTTCTCTATTTTTTTCAATAAGAGAGATTGATTGAAAATATAAAAAACAAACCTTGATCGGCGCCAATATCTCCTTTATAGCTCTATTGAATTAAGCCGGAAGTAAGTAAAATGAAAATGGTACGTCAAAAACTTTAAATAGTAAATAAGTGATGTAAACGATGTTATTTGGGTACAAAAATGATTTTCCTCTCGAGGAAAATGCATATTGTTTAATTTGATATGAGCTTTAATTTGATATATTATAATATTCGTTTCGATACATGAGTCAAAATTTATCTCCGTTGAAAGTTGTAACTCATATTTACCAAATGTGTTTTCTATTTTGAAAATGTGAACCACATTCATTTTCTTTTTCTCTTCTCTATTTTTTTCAATAAGAGAGATTGATTGAAAATATAAAAAACAAACCTTGATCGGCGCCAATATCTCCTTTATAGCTCTATTGAATTAAGCCGGAAGTAAGTAAAATGAAAATGGTACGTCAAAAACTTTAAATAGTAAATAAGTGATGTAAACGATGTTATTTGGGTACAAAAATGATTTTCCTTTCGAGGAAAATGCATATTGTTTAATTTGATATGAGCTTTAATTTGATATATTATAATATTCGTTTCGATACATGAGTCAAAATTTATCTCCGTTGAAAGTTGTAACTCATATTTACCAAATGTGTTTTCGATTTTGAAAATGTGAACCTAATTCATTTTCTTTTTCTCTTCTCTATTTTTTTCAATAAGAGAGATTGATTGAAAATATAAATAAACAAACCTAGGTCGTAACCAATATCTCCTTTATTGCTCTATTGAATTAAACCTAAAGTAAGTAAAATGAAAATACTGCGTCAAAAACTTTAAACACTAATTAAATGATGTAAACAATGTTATTTGGGTATAAAAACGACTTTTTTCTTGCGAGACCAATGCATATTTTGTAATTTGATACGAGCTTCCATTTCATAAATTATAATATTCGTTTTGATAATCGAGTAAAAAGTTATCTCCGTTGAAAGTTGTTACTCTTTTTTACCAAATATTTTTTGTCCTTGAAAATGTGAACAAAATCTCCGTTCTTTTTTTCTACTCAATATTTTTTCAATAAGAGAGATTGATTGAAAATATAAATAAACAAACCTTGATCGGCACCAATATCTCCTTTATAGCTATATTGAATTAAACCGGAAGTAAGTAAAATGAAAATGGTGAGTCAAAAACTTTAAACAGTAAATAAGTGATGTAAACGATGTTATTTGGGTACGAAAATGATTTTCCTATCGAGGAAAATGCATATTGTTTAATTTGATAAGAGCTTTAATTTGATATATTATAATAATAGTTTCAATACATCAGTCAAAATTTATCTCCGTTGAAAGTTGTAACTCATATTTACCAAATGTGTTTTCGATTTTGAAAATGTGAACCTAATTCATTTTCTTTTTCTCTTCTCTATTTTGTTCAATAAGAGAGATTGATTGAAAATATAAATAAACAAACCTAGGTCGTCACCAATATCTCCTTTATAGCTCTATTGAATTAAACCTAAAGTAAGTAAAATGAAAATACTGCGTCAAAAACTTTAAACACTAATTAAATGATGTAAACAATGTTATTTGGGTATAAGAACGACTTTTTTCTTGCGAGACCAATGCATATTTTGTAATTTGATACGAGCTTCCATTTCATAAATTATAATATTCGTTTCGATACCCGAGTAAAAAGTTATCTAAGTTGAAAGTTGTTACTCTTTTTTACCAAATGTTTTTTGTTCTTGAAAATGTGAACAAAATCTCCGTTCTTTTTTTCTACTCAATATTCTTTCAATAAGAGATATTGATTGAAAATATAAATAAACAAACCTTGATCGGCACCAATATCTCATTTATAGCTGTATTGAATTAAACCGGAAGTATGTAAAATAAAAATGGTGAGTCAAAAACTTTAAACAGTAAATAAGTGATGTAAACGATGTTATTTGGGTACAAAAATGATTTTCCTATCGAGGAAAATGCATATTGTTTAATTTTATACGAGCTTTAATTTGATATATTATAATATTCGTTTCGATACATCAGTCAAAATTTATCTCCGTTGAAAGTTATAACTCATATTTACCAAATGTGTTTTCTATTTTGAAAATGTGAACCACATTCATTTTCTTTTTCTCTTCTCTATTTTTTTTCAATAAGAGAGATTGATTGAAAATATAAATAAACAAACCTAGGTCGTCACCAATATCTCCTTTATAGCTCTATTGAATTAAACCTAAAGTAAGTAAAATGAAAATGATGCGTCAAAAACTTTAAATAGTAAATAAGTCATGTAAACGATGTTATTTGGGTACAAAAATGATTTTCCTTTCGAGGAAAATGAATATTGTTTAATTTGATATGAGCTTTAATTTGATATATTATAATATTCGTTTCGATACATCAGTCAAAATTTATCTCCGTTGAAAGTTGTAACTCATATTTACCAAATGTGTTTTCTATTTTGAAAATGTGAACCTAATTCATTTTCTTTTTCTCTTCTCTATTTTTTTCAATAAGAGAGATTGATTGAAAATATAAATAAACAAACCTAGGTCGTCACCAATATCTCCTTTATAGCTCTATTGAATTAAACCTAAACTAAGTAAAATGAAAATGATGCGTCAAAAACTTTAAACACTAAATAAATGATGTAAACAATGTTATTAGGGTACAAAAACGACTTTTTTGTTGCGAGACCAATGACTAGTGTGTAATTTGATAAGAGCTTCCATTTCATAAATTATAATATTCGTTTCGATACCCGAGTAAAAAGTTATCTCCGTTGAAAGTTGTTACTCTTATTTACCAAATGTTTTTTGTTCTTGAAAATGTGAACAAAATCTCCGTTCTTTTTTTCTACTCAATATTCTTTCAATAAGAGATATTGATTGAAAATATAAATAAACAAACCTTGATCGGCACCAATATCTCATTTATAGCTGTATTGAATTAAACCGGAAGTAAGTAAAATGAAAATGGTGAGTCAAAAACTTTAAACAGTAAATAAGTGATGTAAACGATGTTATTTGGGTACAAAAATGATTTTCCTATCGAGGAAAATGCATATTGTTTAATTTTATACGAGCTTTAATTTGATATATTATAATATTCGTTTCGATACATCAGTCAAAATTTATCTCCGTTGAAAGTTGTAACTCATATTTACCAAATGTGTTTTCTATTTTGAAAATGTGAACCTAATTCATTTTCTTTTTCTCTTCTCTATTTTTTTCAATAAGAGAGATTGATTGAAAATATAAATAAACAAACCTAGGTCGTCACCAATATCTCCTTTATAGCTCTATTGAATTAAACCTAAACTAAGTAAAATGAAAATGATGCGTCAAAAACTTTAAACACTAAATAAATGATGTAAACAATGTTATTAGGGTACAAAAACGACTTTTTTGTTGCGAGACCAATGACTAGTGTGTAATTTGATAAGAGCTTCCATTTCATAAATTATAATATTCGTTTCGATACCCGAGTAAAAAGTTATCTCCGTTGAAAGTTGTTACTCTTATTTACCAAATGTTTTTTGTTCTTGAAAATGTGAACAAAATCTCCGTTCTTTTTTTCTACTCAATATTCTTTCAATAAGAGATATTGATTGAAAATATAAATAAACAAACCTTGATCGGCACCAATATCTCATTTATAGCTGTATTGAATTAAACCGGAAGTAAGTAAAATGAAAATGGTGAGTCAAAAACTTTAAACAGTAAATAAGTGATGTAAACGATGTTATTTGGGTACAAAAATGATTTTCCTATCGAGGAAAATGCATATTGTTTAATTTTATACGAGCTTTAATTTGATATATTATAATATTCGTTTCGATACATCAGTCAAAATTTATCTCCGTTGAAAGTTGTAACTCATATTTACCAAATGTGTTTTCTATTTTGAAAATGTGAACCTAATTCATTTTCTTTTTCTCTTCTCTATTTTTTTCAATAAGAGAGATTGATTGAAAATATAAATAAACAAACCTAGGTCGTCACCAATATCTCCTTTATAACTCTATTGAATTAAACCTAAAGTAAGTAAAATGAAAATGATGCGTCAAAAACTTTAAATAGTAAATAAGTGATGTAAACGATGTTATTTGGGTATAAAAATGATTTTCCTTTCGAGGAAAATGAATATTGTTTAATTTGATATGAGCTTTAATTTGATATATTATAATATTCGGTTCGATACATCAGTCAAAATTTATCTCCGTTGAAAGTTGTAACTCATATTTACCAAATGTGTTTTCGATTTTGAAAATGTGAACCTAATTCATTTTCTTTTTCTCTTCTCTCTTTTTTTTCAATAAGAGAGATTGATTGAAAATATAAATAAACAAACCTAGGTCGTCACCAATATCTTTTTTATAGCTCTATTGAATTAAACCTAAAGTAAGTAAAATGAAAATGATGCGTCAAAAACTTTAAACACTAAATAAATGATGTAAACAATGTTATTTGGGTACAAAAACGACTTTTTGGTTGCGAGACCAATGACTAGTGTGTAATTTGATATGAGCTTCCATTTCATAAATTATAATATTCGTTTCGATACCCGAGTAAAAAGTTATCTCCGTTGAAAGTTGTTACTCTTATTTACCAAATGTTTTTTGTTTTTGAAAATGTGAACAAAATCTACGTTCTTTTTTTCTACTCAATATTTTTTCAATAAGAGAGATTGATTGAAAATATAAATAAACAAACCTTGATCGGCACCAATATCTCCTTTATAGCTGTATTGAATTAAACCGGAAGTAAGTAAAATGAAAATGGTGAGTCAAAAACTAAAAACAGTAAATAAGTGATGTAAACGATGTTATTTGGGTACAAAAATGATTTTCCTATCGAGGAAAATGCATATTGTTTAATTTTATACGAGCTTTAATTTGATATATTATAATATTCGTTTCGATACATCAGTCAAAATTTATCTCCGTTGAAAGTTGTAACTCATATTTACCAAATGTGTTTTCTATTTTGAAAATGTGAACCTAATTCATTTTCTTTTTCTCTTCTCTATTTTTTTCAATAAGAGAGATTGATTGAAAATATAAATAAACAAACCTAGGTCGTCACCAATATCTCCTTTATAACTCTATTGAATTAAACCTAAAGTAAGTAAAATGAAAATGATGCGTCAAAAACTTTAAATAGTAAATAAGTGATGTAAACGATGTTATTTGGGTACAAAAATGATTTTCCTTTCGAGGAAAATGCATATTGTTTAATTTGATATGAGCTTTAATTTGATATATTATAATATTCGTTTCGATACATGAGTCAAAATTTATCTCCGTTGAAAGTTGTAACTCATATTTACCAAATGTGTTTTCGATTTTGAAAATGTGAACCTAATTCATTTTCTTTTTCTCTTCTCTATTTTTTTCAATAAGAGAGATTGATTAAAAATATAAATAAACAAACCTAGGTCGGCACCAATATCTCCTTTATAGCTCTATTGAATTAAACCTAAAGTAAGTAAAATGAAAATGTTGCGTCAAAAACTTTAAACACTAATTAAATGATGTAAACAATGTTATTTGGGTACAAAAACGACTTTTTTCTTGCGAGACCAATGCATATTGTGTAATTTTATACGAGCCTCCATTTCATAAATTATAATATTCGTTTCGATACCCGAGTAAAAAGTTATCTCCGTTGAAAGTTGTTACTCTTTTTTACCAAATGTTTTTTGTTCTTGAAAATGTGAACAAAATCTCTGTTCTTTTTTTCTACTCAATATTTTTTCAATTAGAGATATTGATTGAAAATATAAATAAACAAACCTTGATCGGCACCAATATCTCCTTTATAGCTCTATTGAATTAAACCGGAAGTAAGTAAAATGAAAATGGTGAGTCAAAAACTAAAAACAGTAAATAAGTGATGTAAACGATGTTATTTGGGTACAAAAATGATTTTCCTATCGAGGAAAATGCATATTGTTTAATTTTATACGAGCTTTAATTTGATATATTATAATAATAGTTTCGATATCTCAGTCAAAATTTATCTCCGTTGAAAGTTGTAACTCATATATACCAAATGTGTTTTCTATTTTGAAAATGTGAACCACATTCATTTTCTTTTTCTCTTCTCTATTTTTTTCAATAAGAGAGATTGATTGAAAATATAAAAAACAAACCTTGATCGGCGCCAATATCTCCTTTATAGCTCTATTGAATTAAGCCGGAAGTAAGTAAAATGAAAATGGTACGTCAAAAACTTTAAATAGTAAATAAGTGATGTAAACGATGTTATTTGGGTACAAAAATGATTTTCCTTTCGAGTAAAATGCATATTGTTTAATTTGATATGAGCTTTAATTTGATATATTATAATATTCGTTTCGATACATGAGTCAAAATTTATCTCCGTTGAAAGTTGTAACTCATATTTACCAAATGTGTTTTCGATTTTGAAAATGTGAACCTAATTCATTTTCTTTTTCTCTTCTCTATTTTTTTCAATAAGAGAGATTGATTGAAAATATAAATAAACAAACCTAGGTCGTAACCAATATCTCCTTTATTGCTCTATTGAATTAAACCTAAAGTAAGTAAAATGAAAATACTGCGTCAAAAACTTTAAACACTAATTAAATGATGTAAACAATGTTATTTGGGTATAAAAACGACTTTTTTCTTGCGAGACCAATGCATATTTTGTAATTTGATACGAGCTTCCATTTCATAAATTATAATATTCGTTTTGATAATCGAGTAAAAAGTTATCTCCGTTGAAAGTTTTTACTCTTTTTTACCAAATATTTTTTGTCCTTGAAAATGTGAACAAAATCTCCGTTCTTTTTTTCTACTCAATATTTTTTCAATAAGAGAGATTGATTGAAAATATAAATAAACAAACCTTGATCGGCACCAATATCTCCTTTATAGCTATATTGAATTAAACCGGAAGTAAGTAAAATGAAAATGGTGAGTCAAAAACTTTAAACAGTAAATAAGTGATGTAAACGATGTTATTTGGGTACGAAAATGATTTTCCTATCGAGGAAAATGCATATTGTTTAATTTGATAAGAGCTTTAATTTGATATATTATAATAATAGTTTCAATACATCAGTCAAAATTTATCTCCGTTGAAAGTTGTAACTCATATTTACCAAATGTGTTTTCGATTTTGAAAATGTGAACCTAATTCATTTTCTTTTTCTCTTCTCTATTTTGTTCAATAAGAGAGATTGATTGAAAATATAAATAAACAAACCTAGGTCGTCACCAATATCTCCTTTATAGCTCTATTGAATTAAACCTAAAGTAAGTAAAATGAAAATACTGCGTCAAAAACTTTAAACACTAATTAAATGATGTAAACAATGTTATTTGGGTATAAGAACGACTTTTTTCTTGCGAGACCAATGCATATTTTGTAATTTGATACGAGCTTCCATTTCATAAATTATAAGATTCGTTTCGATACCCGAGTAAAAAGTTATCTAAGTTGAAAGTTGTTACTCTTTTTGACCAAATGTTTTTTGTTCTTGAAAATGTGAACAAAATCTCCGTTCTTTTTTTCTACTCAATATTCTTTCAATAAGAGATATTGATTGAAAATATAAATAAACAAACCTTGATCGGCACCAATATCTCATTTATAGCTGTATTGAATTAAACCGGAAGTATGTAAAATAAAAATGGTGAGTCAAAAACTTTAAACAGTAAATAAGTGATGTAAACGATGTTATTTGGGTACAAAAATGATTTTCCTATCGAGGAAAATGCATATTGTTTAATTTTATACGAGCTTTAATTTGATATATTATAATATTCGTTTCGATACATCAGTCAAAATTTATCTCCGTTGAAAGTTATAACTCATATTTACCAAATGTGTTTTCTATTTTGAAAATGTGAACCACATTCATTTTCTTTTTCTCTTCTCTATTTTTTTCAATAAGAGAGATTGATTGAAAATATAAATAAACAAACCTAGGTCATCACCAATATCTCCTTTATAGCTCTATTGAATTAAACCTAAAGTAAGTAAAATGAAAATGATGCGTCAAAAACTTTAAATAGTAAATAAGTGATGTAAACGATGTTATTTGGGTACAAAAATGATTTTCCTTTCGAGGAAAATGAATATTGTTTAATTTGATATGAGCTTTAATTTGATATATTATAATATTCGTTTCGATACATCAGTCAAAATTTATCTCCGTTGAAAGTTGTAACTCATATTTACCAAATGTGTTTTCTATTTTGAAAATGTGAACCTAATTCATTTTCTTTTTCTCTTCTCTATTTTTTTCAATAAGAGAGATTGATTGACAATATAAATAAACAAACCTAGGTCGTCACCAATATCTCCTTTATAGCTCTATTGAATTAAACCTAAACTAAGTAAAATGAAAATGATGCGTCAAAAACTTTAAACACTAAATAAATGATGTAAACAATGTTATTAGGGTACAAAAACGACTTTTTTGTTGCGAGACCAATGACTAGTGTGTAATTTGATACGAGCTTCCATTTCATAAATTATAATATTCGTTTCGATACCCGAGTAAAAAGTTATCTCCGTTGAAAGTTGTTACTCTTATTTACCAAATGTTTTTTGTTCTTGAAAATGTGAACAAAATCTCCGTTCTTTTTTTCTACTCGATATTCTTTCAATAAGAGATATTGATTGAAAATATAAATAAACAAACCTTGATCGGCACCAATATCTCATTTATAGCTGTATTGAATTAAACCGGAAGTAAGTAAAATGAAAATGGTGAGTCAAAAACTTTAAACAGTAAATAAGTGATGTAAACGATGTTATTTGGGTACAAAAATGATTTTCCTATCGAGGAAAATGCATATTGTTTAATTTTATACGAGCTTTAATTTGATATATTATAATATTCGTTTCGATACATCAGTCAAAATTTATCTCCGTTGAAAGTTGTAACTCATATTTACCAAATGTGTTTTCTATTTTGAAAATGTGAACCTAATTCATTTTCTTTTTCTCTTCTCTATTTTTTTCAATAAGAGAGATTGATTGAAAATATAAATAAACAAACTTAGGTCGTCACCAATATCTCCTTTATAACTCTATTGAATTAAACCTAAAGTAAGTAAAATGAAAATGATGCGTCAAAAACTTTAAATAGTAAATAAGTGATGTAAACGATGTTATTTGGGTATAAAAATGATTTTCCTTTCGAGGAAAATGAATATTGTTTAATTTGATATGAGCTTTAATTTGATATATTATAATATTCGGTTCGATACATCAGTCAAAATTTATCTCCGTTGAAAGTTGTAACTCATATTTACCAAATGTGTTTTCGATTTTGAAAATGTGAACCTAATTCATTTTCTTTTTCTCTTCTCTCTTTTTTTTCAATAAGAGAGATTGATTGAAAATATAAATAAACAAACCTAGGTCGTCACCAATATCTTTTTTATAGCTCTATTGAATTAAACCTATAGTAAGTAAAATGAAAATGATGCGTCAAAAACTTTAAACACTAAATAAATGATGTAAACAATGTTATTTGGGTACAAAAACGACTTTTTGGTTACGAGACCAATGACTAGTGTGTAATTTGATACGAGCTTCCATTTCATAAATTATAATATTCGTTTCGATACCCGAGTAAAAAGTTATCTCCGTTGAAAGTTGTTACTCTTATTTACCAAATGTTTTTTGTTTTTGAAAATGTGAACAAAATCTACGTTCTTTTTTTCTACTCAATATTTTTTCAATAAGAGAGATTGATTGAAAATATAAAAAACAAACATTGATCGGCGCCAATATCTCCTTTATAGCTCTATTGAATTAAGCCGGAAGTAAGTAAAATGAAAATGGTACGTCAAAAACTTTAAATAGTAAATAAGTGATGTAAACGATGTTATTTGGGTACAAAAATGATTTTCCTTTCGAGGAAAATGCATATTGTTTAATTTGATATGAGCTTTAATTTGATATATTATAATATTCGTTTCGATACATGAGTCAAAATTTATCTCCGTTGAAAGTTGTAACTCATATTTACCAAATGTGTTTTCGATTTTGAAAATGTGAACCTAATTCATTTTCTTTTTCTCTTCTCTATTTTTTTCAATAAGAGAGATTGATTGAAAATATAAATAAACAAACCTAGGTCTGCACCAATATCTCCTTTATAGCTCCATTGAATTAAACCTAAAGTAAGTAAAATGAAAATGTTGCGTCAAAAACTTTAAACACTAATTAAATGATGTAAACAATGTTATTTGGGTACAAAAACGACTTTTTTCTTGCGAGACCAATGCATATTGTGTAATTTTATACGAGCCTCCATTTCATAAATTATAATATTCGTTTCGATACCCGTGTAAAAAGTTATCTCCGTTGAAAGTTGTTACTCTTTTTTACCAAATGTTTTTTGTTCTTGAAAATGTGAACAAAATCTCTGTTCTTTTTTTCTACTCAATATTTTTTCAATTAGAGATATTGATTGAAAATATAAATAAACAAACCTTGATCGGCACCAATATCTCCTTTATAGCTCTATTGAATTAAACCGGAAGTAAGTAAAATGAAAATGGTGAGTCAAAAACTAAAAACAGTAAATAAGTGATGTAAACGATGTTATTTGGGTACAAAAATGATTTTCCTATCGAGGAAAATGCATATTGTTTAATTTTATACGAGCTTTAATTTGATATATTATAATAATAGTTTCGATATCTCAGTCAAAATTTATCTCCGTTGAAAGTTGTAACTCATATATACCAAATGTGTTTTCTATTTTGAAAATGTGAACCACATTCATTTTCTTTTTCTCTTCTCTATTTTTTTTCAATAAGAGAGATTGATTGAAAATATAAAAAACAAACCTTGATCGGCACCAATATCTCCTTTATAACTCTATTGAATTAAACCTAAAGTAAGTAAAATGAAAATGGTGCGTCCAAAACATTAAACAGTAAATAAGTGATGTAAACGATGTTATTTGGGTATAAAAATGATTTTCCTTTCGAGGAAAATGAATATTGTTTAATTTGATATGAGCTTTAATTTGATATATTATAATATTCGTTTCGATACATCAGTCAAAATTTATCTCCGTTGAAAGTTGAAACTCATATTTACCAAATGTGTTTTCTATTTTGAAAATGTGAACCTAATTCATTTTCTTTTTCTCTTCTCTATTTTTTTCAATAAGAGAGATTGATTGAAAATATAAATAAACAAACCTAGGTCGTCACCAATATCTCCTTTATAGCTCTATTGAATTAAACCTAAAGTAAGTAAAATGAAAATGATGCGTCAAAAACTTTATACACTAAATAAATGATGTAAACAATGTTATTTGGGTACAAAAACGATTTTTTGTTGCGAGACCAATGACTAGTGTGTAATTTGAAACGAGCTTCCATTTCATAAATTATAATATTCGTTTCGATACCCGAGTAAAAAGTTATCTCCGTTGAAAGTTGTTACTCTTATTTACCAAATGTTTTTTGTTTTTTAAAATGTGAACAAAATCTCCGTTCTTTTTTTCTACTCAATATTTTTTCAATAAGAGAGATTGATTGAAAATATAAAAAACAAACATTGATCGGCGCCAATATCTCCTTTATAGCTCTATTGAATTAAGCCGAAGTAAGTAAAATGAAAATGGTACGTCAAAAACTTTAAATAGTAAATAAGTGATGTAAACGATGTTATTTGGGTACAAAAATGATTTTCCTTTCGAGGAAAATGCATATTGTTTAATTTGATATGAGCTTTAATTTGATATATTATAATATTCGTTTCGATACATCAGTCAAAATTTATCTCCGTTGAAAGTAGTAACTCATATTTACCAAATGTGTTTTCGATTTTGAAAATGTGAACCTAATTCATTTTCTTTTTCTCTTCTCTATTTTTTTCAATAAGAGAGATTGATTGAAAATATAAATAAACAAACCTAGGTCGGCACCAATATCTCCTTTATAGCTCTATTGAATTAAACCTAAAGTAAGTAAAATGAAAATGTTGCGTCAAAAACTTTAAACACTAATTAAATGATGTAAACAATGTTATTTGTTTACAAAAACGACTTTTTTCTTGCGAGACCAATGCATATTGTGTAATTTTATACGAGCTTCCATTTCATAAATTATAATATTGGTTTCGATACCCGAGTAAAAAGTTATCTCCGTTGAAAGTTGTTACTCTTTTTTACCAAATGTTTTTTGTTCTTGAAAATGTGAACAAAATCTCCGTTCTTTTTTTCTACTCAATATTTTTTCAATAAGAGATATTGATTGAAAATATAAATAAACAAACCTTGATCGGCACCAATATCTCCTTTATAGCTCTATTGAATTAAACCGGAAGTAAGTAAAATGAAAATGGTGAGTCAAAAACTAGAAACAGTAAATAAGTGATGTAAACGATGTTATTTGGGTACAAAAATGATTTTCCTATCGAGGAAAATGCATATTGTTTAATTTTATACGAGCTTTAATTTGATATATTATAATAATAGTTTCGATACCTCAGTCAAAAGTTTTCTCCGTTGAAAGTTGTAACTCATATTTACCAAATGTGTTTTCTATTTTGAAAATGTGAACCACATTCATTTTCTTTTTCTCTTCTCTATTTTTTTCAATAAGAGAGATTGATTGAAAATATAAAAAACAAACCTTGATCGGCACCAATATCTCCTTTATAGCTCTTTTGAATTAAACCGGAAGTAAGTAAAATGCAAAATGGTGCGTCCAAAACATTAAACAGTAAATAAGTGATGTAAACGATGTTATTTGGGTACAAAAATGATTTTCCTTTCGAGGAAAATGCATATTGTTTAATTTGATATGAGCTTTAATTTGATATATTATAATATTCGTTTCGATACATCAGTCAAAATATATCTCCGTTGAAAGTTGTAACTCATATTTACCAAATGTGTTTTCGATTTTGAAAATGTGAACCTAATTCATTTTCTTTTTCTCTTCTCTATTTTTTTCAATAAGAGAGATTGATTGAAAATATAAATAAACAAACCTAGGTCGTCACCAATATCTCCTTTATAGCTCTATTGAATTAAACCTAAAGTAAGTAAAATGAAAATACTGCGTCAAAAACTTTAAACACTAATTAAATGATGTAAACAATGTTATTTGGCTATAAAAACGACTTTTTCTTGCGAGACCAATGCATATTGTGTAATTTTATACGAGCTTCCATTTCATAAATTATAATATTCGTTTCGATAATCGAGTAAAAAGTTATCTCCGTTGGAAGTTGTTACCCTTTTTTACCAAATGTTTTTTGTTCTTGAAAATCTGAACAAAATCTCCGTTCTTTTTTTCTACTCAATATTTTTTCAATAAGAGAGATTGATTGAAAATATAAATAAACAAACCTAGGTTGGCACCAATATCTCCTTTATAGCTCTATTGAATTAAGCCGGAAATAAGTAAAATGAAAATGGTACGTCAAAAACTTTAAATAGTAAATAAGTGATGTAAACGATGTTATTTGGGTACAAAAATGATTTTCCTTTCGAGGAAAATGCATATTGTTTAATTTGATATGAGCTTTAATTTGATATATTATAATATTCGTTTCGATACATGAGTCAAAATTTATCTCCGTTGAAAGTTGTAACTCATATTTACCAAATGTGTTTTCGATTTTGAAAATGTGAACCTAATTCATTTTCTTTTTCTCTTCTCTATTTTTTTCAATAAGAGAGATTGATTGAAAATATAAATAAACAAACCTAGGTCTGCACCAATATCTCCTTTATAGCTCCATTGAATTAAACCTAAAGTAAGTAAAATGAAAATATTTCGTCAAAAACTTTAAACACTAATTAAATGATGTAAACAATGTTATTTGGGTATAAAAACGACTTTTTTCTTGCGAGACCAATGCATATTGTGTAATTTTATACGAGCTTCCATTTCATAAATTATAATATTCGTTTCGATACCCGAGTAAAAAGTTATCTCCGTTGAAAGTTGTTACTCTTTTTTACCAAATGTTTTTTGTTCTTGAAAATGTGAACAAAATCTCCGTTCTTTTTTTCTACTCAATATTTTTTCAATAAGAGATATTGATTGAAAATATAAATAAACAAACCTTGATCGGCACCAATATCTCCTTTATAGCTCTATTGAATTAAACCGGAAGTAAGTAAAATGAAAATGGTGAGTCAAAAACTAGAAACAGTAAATAAGTGATGTAAACGATGTTATTTGGGTACAAAAATGATTTTCCTATCGAGGAAAATGCATATTGTTTAATTTTATACGAGCTTTAATTTGATATATTATAATAATAGTTTCGATATCTCAGTCAAAATTTATCTCCGTTGAAAGTTGTAACTCATATATACCAAATGTGTTTTCTATTTTGAAAATGTGAACCACATTCATTTTCTTTTTCTCTTCTCTATTTTTTTTCAATAAGAGAGATTGATTGAAAATATAAAAAAACAAACCTTGATCGGCACCAATATCTCATTTATAGCTCTTTTGAATTAAACCGGAAGTAAGTAAAATGAAAATGGTGCGTCCAAAACATTAAACAGTAAATAAGTGATGTAAACGATGTTATTTGGGTATAAAAATGATTTTCCTTTCGAGGAAAATGAATATTGTTTAATTTGATATGAGCTTTAATTTGATATATTATAATATTCGTTTCGATACATCAGTCAAAATTTATCTCCGTTGAAAGTTGAAACTCATATTTACCAAATGTGTTTTCTATTTTGAAAATGTGAACCTAATTCATTTTCTTTTTCTCTTCTCTATTTTTTTCAATAAGAGAGATTGATTGAAAATATAAATAAACAAACCTAGGTCGTCACCAATATCTCCTTTATAGCTCTATTGAATTAAACCTAAAGTAAGTAAAATGAAAATGATGCGTCAAAAACTTTAAACACTAAATAAATGATGTAAACAATGTTATTTGGGTACAAAAACGATTTTTTGTTGCGAGACCAATGACTAGTGTGTAATTTGAAACGAGCTTCCATTTCATAAATTATAATATTCGTTTCGATACCCGAGTAAAAAGTTATCTCCGTTGAAAGTTGTTACTCTTATTTACCAAATGTTTTTTGTTTTTTAAAATGTGAACAAAATCTCCGTTCTTTTTTTCTACTCAATATTTTTTCAATAAGAGAGATTGATTGAAAATATAAAAAACAAACATTGATCGGCGCCAATATCTCCTTTATAGCTCTATTGAATTAAGCCGAAGTAAGTAAAATGAAAATGGTACGTCAAAAACTTTAAATAGTAAATAAGTGATGTAAACGATGTTATTTGGGTACAAAAATGATTTTCCTTTCGAGGAAAATGCATATTGTTTAATTTGATATGAGCTTTAATTTGATATATTATAATATTCGTTTCGATACATCAGTCAAAATTTATCTCCGTTGAAAGTAGTAACTCATATTTACCAAATGTGTTTTCGATTTTGAAAATGTGAACCTAATTCATTTTCTTTTTCTCTTCTCTATTTTTTTCAATAAGAGAGATTGATTGAAAATATAAATAAACAAACCTAGGTCGGCACCAATATCTCCTTTATAGCTCTATTGAATTAAACCTAAAGTAAGTAAAATGAAAATGTTGCGTCAAAAACTTTAAACACTAATTAAATGATGTAAACAATGTTATTTGGGTACAAAAACGACTTTTTTCTTGCGAGACCAATGCATATTGTGTAATTTTATACGAGCTTCCATTTCATAAATTATAATATTGGTTTCGATACCCGAGTAAAAAGTTATCTCCGTTGAAAGTTGTTACTCTTTTTTACCAAATGTTTTTTGTTCTTGAAAATGTGAACAAAATCTCCGTTCTTTTTTTCTACTCAATATTTTTTCAATAAGAGATATTGATTGAAAATATAAATAAACAAACCTTGATCGGCACCAATATCTCCTTTATAGCTCTTTTGAATTAAACCGGAAGTAAGTAAAATGAAAATGGTGAGTCAAAAACTAGAAACAGTAAATAAGTGATGTAAACGATGTTATTTGGGTACAAAAATGATTTTCCTATCGAGGAAAATGCATATTGTTTAATTTTATACGAGCTTTAATTTGATATATTATAATAATAGTTTCGATACCTCAGTCAAAATTTTTCTCCGTTGAAAGTTGTAACTCATATTTACCAAATGTGTTTTCTATTTTGAAAATGTGAACCACATTCATTTTCTTTTTCTCTTCTCTATTTTTTTCAATAAGAGAGATTGATTGAAAATATAAAAAACAAACCTTGATCGGCACCAATATCTCCTTTATAGCTCTTTTGAATTAAACCGGAAGTAAGTAAAATGCAAAATGGTGCGTCCAAAACATTAAACAGTAAATAAGTGATGTAAACGATGTTATTTGGGTACAAAAATGATTTTCCTTTCGAGGAAAATGCATATTGTTTAATTTGATATGAGCTTTAATTTGATATATTATAATATTCGTTTCGATACATCAGTCAAAATTTATCTCCGTTGAAAGTTGTAACTCATATTTACCAAATGTGTTTTCGATTTTGAAAATGTGAACCTAATTCATTTTCTTTTTCTCTTCTCTATTTTTTTCAATAAGAGAGATTGATTGAAAATATAAATAAACAAACCTAGGTCGTCACCAATATCTCCTTTATAGCTCTATTGAATTAAACCTAAAGTAAGTAAAATGAAAATACTGCGTCAAAAACTTTAAACACTAATTAAATGATGTAAACAATGTTATTTGGCTATAAAAACGACTTTTTCTTGCGAGACCAATGCATATTGTGTAATTTTATACGAGCTTCCATTTCATAAATTATAATATTCGTTTCGATAATCGAGTAAAAAGTTATCTCCGTTGGAAGTTGTTACTCTTTTTTACCAAATGTTTTTTGTTCTTGAAAATCTGAACAAAATCTCCGTTCTTTTTTTCTACTCAATATTTTTTCAATAAGAGAGATTGATTGAAAATATAAATAAACAAACCTTGATCGGCACCAATATCTCCTTTATAGCTGTATTGAATTAAACCGGAAGTAAGTAAAATGAAAATGGTGAGTCAAAAACTAAAAACAGTAAATAAGTGATGTAAACGATGTTATTTGGGTACAAAAACGACTTTTTTGTTGCGAGACCAATGCATATTGTGTAATTTTATACGAGCTTCCATTTCATAAATTATAATATTCGTTTCAATACCCGAGTAAAAAGTTATCTAAGTTGAAAGTTGTTACTCTTTTTTACCAAATGTTTTTTGTTCTTGAAAATGTGAACAAAATCTCCTTTTTTTTTCTACTCAATATTCTTTCAATAAGAGATATTGATTGAAAATATAAATAAACAAACCTTGATCGGCACCAATATCTCATTTATAGCTGTATTGAATTAAACCGGAAGTAAGTAAAATGAAAATGGTGAGTCAAAAACTTTAAACAGTAAATAAGTGATGTAAACGATGTTATTTGAGTACAAAAATGATTTTCCTATCGAGGAAAATGCATATTGTTTAATTTGATAAGAGCTTTAATTTGATATATTATAATAATACTTTCGATACCTCAGTCAAAATTTATCTCCGTTGAAAGTTGGAACTCATATTTACCAAATGTGTTTTCGATTTTGAAACTGTGAACCTAATTCATTTTCTTTTTCTCTTCTCTATTTTTTTCAATAAGAGAGATTGATTGAAAATACAAATAAACTAACCTAGGTCGGCACTAATATCGCCTTTATAGCTCTATTGAATTAAACCTAAAGTAAGTAAAATGAAAATGCTGCGTCAAAAACTTTAAACACTAAATAAATTATGTGAACAATGTTATTTGGGTACAAAAATGACTTTTTTGTTGCGAGACCAATGACTAGTGTGTAATTTGATACGAGCTTCCATTTCATAAATTATAATATTCGTTTCGATACCCAAGTAAAAAGTTATCTACGTTGAAAGTTGTTACTCTTATTTAACAAATGTTTTTTTGTTTTTGAAAATATGAACAAAATCTCCGTTCTTTTTTTCTACTAAATATTTTTTCAATAAGAGAGATTGATTGAAAATATAAAAAACAAACATTGATCGGCGCCAATATCTCCTTTATAGCTCTATTGAATTAAGCCGGAAGTAAGTAAAATGAAAATGGTACGTCAAAAACTTTAAATAGTAAATAAGTGATGTAAACGATGTTATTTGGGTACAAAAATGATTTTCCTTTCGAGGAAAATGAATATTGTTTAATTTGATATGAGTTTTAATTTGATATATTATAATATTCGTTTCGATACATCAGTCAAAATTTATCTCCGTTGAAAGTTGTAACTCATATTTACCAAATGTGTTTTCGATTTTGAAAATGTGAACCTAATTCATTTTCTTTTTCTCTTCTCTATTTTTTTCAATAAGAGAGATTGATTGAAAATATAAATAAACAAACCCAGGTCGTCACCAATATCTCCTTTATAGCTCTATTGAATTAAACCTAGAGTAAGTAAAATGAAAATACTGCGTCAAAAACTTTAAACATTAATTAAATGATGTAAACAATGTTATTTGGGTATAAAAACGACTTTTTTCTTGCGAGACCAATGCATATTGTGTAATTTGATACGAGCTTCCATTTTATAAATTATAATATTCGTTTCGATAATCGAGTAAAAAGTTATCTCCGTTGAAAGTTGTTACTCTTTTTTACTAAATGTTTTTTGTCGTTGAAAATGTGAACAAAATCTCCGTTCTTTTTTTCTACTCAATATTTTTTCAATAAGAGAGATTGATTCAAAATATAAATAAACAAACCTTGATCGGCTCCAATATCTCCTTTATAGCTGTATTGAATTAAACCGGAACTAAGTAAAATGAAAATGGTACGTCAAAAACTTTAAATAGTAAATAAGTGATGTAAACGATGTTATTTTGGTACAAAAATGATTTTCCTTTCGAGGAAAATGAATATTGTTTAATTTGATATGAGCTTTAATTTGATATATTATAATATTCGTTTCGATACATCAGTCAAAATTTATCTCCGTTGAAAGTTGTAACTCATATTTACCAAATGTGTTTTCTATTTTGAAAATGTGAACCTAATTCATTTTCTTTTTCTCTTCTCAATTTTTTTCAATAAGAGAGATTGATTGAAAATATAAATAAACAAACCTAGGTCGGCACCAATATCTCCTTTATAGCTCTATTGAATTAAACCTAATGTAAGTAAAATGAAAATGTTGCGTCAAAAACTTTAAACACTAATTAAATGATATAAACAATGTTATTTGGGTACAAAAACGTCTTTTTTCTTGTGAGACCAATGCATATTGTGTAATTTTATACGAGCTTCCATTTCATAAATTATAATATTCGTTTCGATACCCGAGTAAAAAGTTATCTCCGTTGAAAGTTGTTACTCTTTTTTACCAAATGTTTTTTGTTCTTGAAAATGTGAACAAAATCTCCGTTCTTTTTTTCTACTCAATATTCTTTCAATAAGAGATATTGATTGAAAATATAAATAAACAAACCTTGATCGGCACCAATATCTCATTTATAGCTGTATTGAATTAAACCGGAAGTAAGTAAAATGAAAATGGTGAGTCAAAAACTTTAAACAGTAAATAAGTGATGTAAACGATGTTATTTGGGTACAAAAATGATTTTCCTATCGAGGAAAATGCATATTGTTTAATTTTATACGAGCTTTAATTTGATATATTATAATATTCGTTTCGATACATCAGTCAAAATTTATCTCCGTTGAAAGTTGTAACTCATATTTACCAAATGTGTTTTCTATTTTGAAAATGTGAACCTAATTCATTTTCTTTTTCTCTTCTCTATTTTTTTCAATAAGAGAGATTGATTGAAAATATAAATAAACAAACCTAGGTCGTCACCAATATCTCCTTTATAACTCTATTGAATTAAACCTAAAGTAAGTAAAATGAAAATGATGCGTCAAAAACTTTAAATAGTAAATAAGTGATGTAAACGATGTTATTTGGGTATAAAAATGATTTTCCTTTCGAGGAAAATGAATATTGTTTAATTTGATATGATTTTTAATTTGATATATTATAATATTCGTTTCGATACATCAGTCAAAATATATCTCCGTTGAAAGTTGTAACTCATATTTACCAAATGTGTTTTCGATTTTGAAAATGTGAACCTAATTCATTTTCTTTTTCTCTTCTCTATTTTTTTCAATAAGAGAGATTGATTGAAAATATAAATAAACAAACCTACGTCGTCACCAATATCTCCTTTATAGCTCTATTGAATTAAACCTAGAGTAAGTAAAATGAAAATACTGCGTCAAAAACTTTAAACACTAATTAAATGATGTAAACAATGTTATTTGGGTATAAAAACGACTTTTTTCTTGCGAGACCAATGCATATTGTGTAATTTGATACGAGCTTCCATTTTATAAATTATAATATTCGTTTCGATAATCGAGTAAAAAGTTATCTCCGTTGAAAGTTGTTACTCTTTTTTACTAAATGTTTTTTGTCCTTGAAAATGTGAACAAAATCTCCGTTCTTTTTTTCTACTCAATATTTTTTCAATAAGAGAGATTGATTCAAAATATAAATAAACAAACCTTGATCGGCTCCAATATCTCCTTTATAGCTGTATTGAATTAAACCGGAACTAAGTAAAATGAAAATGGTGCGTCAAAAACTTTAAATAGTAAATAAGTGATGTAAACGATGTTATTTGGGTACAAAAATGATTTTCCTTTCGAGGAAAATGAATATTGTTTAATTTGATATGAGCTTTAATTTGATATATTATAATATTCGTTTCGATACATCAGTCAAAATTTATCTCCGTTGAAAGTTGTAACTCATATTTACCAAATGTGTTTTCTATTTTGAAAATGTGAACCTAATTCATTTTCTTTTTCTCTTCTCTATTTTTTTCAATAAGAGAGATTGATTGAAAATATAAATAAACAAACCTAGGTCGGCACCAATATCTCCTTTATAGCTCTATTGAATTAAACCTAAAGTAAGTAAAATGAAAATGTTGCGTCAAAAACTTTAAACACTAATTAAATGATATAAACAATGTTATTTGGGTACAAAAACGTCTTTTTTCTTGCGAGACCAATGCATATTGTGTAATTTTATACGAGCTTCCATTTCATAAATTATAATATTCGTTTCGATACCCGAGTAAAAAGTTATCTCCGTTGAAAGTTGTTACTCTTTTTTACCAAATGTTTTTTGTTCTTGAAAATGTGAACAAAATCTCCGTTCTTTTTTTCTACTCAATATTCTTTCAATAAGAGATATTGATTGAAAATATAAATAAACAAACCTTGATCGGCACCAATATCTCATTTATAGCTGTATTGAATTAAACCGGAAGTAAGTAAAATGAAAATGGTGAGTCAAAAACTTTAAACAGTAAATAAGTGATGTAAACGATGTTATTTGGGTACAAAAATGATTTTCCTATCGAGGAAAATGCATATTGTTTAATTTTATACGAGCTTTAATTTGATATATTATAATATTCGTTTCGATACATCAGTCAAAATTTATCCCCGTTGAAAGTTGTAACTCATATTTACCAAATGTGTTTTCTATTTTGAAAATGTGAACCTAATTCATTTTCTTTTTCTCTTCTCTATTTTTTTCAATAAGAGAGATTGATTGAAAATATAAATAAACAAACCTAGGTCGTCACCAATATCTCCTTTATAACTCTATTGAATTAAACCTA
Organism: Hippophae tibetana; assembly: GCA_037013495.1. Classification (NCBI taxonomy): domain Eukaryota; kingdom Viridiplantae; phylum Streptophyta; class Magnoliopsida; order Rosales; family Elaeagnaceae; genus Hippophae; species Hippophae tibetana. The sequence goes on along the minus strand of CM072808.1, from coordinate 5,236,753 downwards.
AAGTAAGTAAAATGAAAATGATGCGTCAAAAACTTTAAATAGTAAATAAGTGATGTAAACGATGTTATTTGGGTATAAAAATGATTTTCCTTTCGAGGAAAATGAATATTGTTTAATTTGATATGAGCTTTAATTTGATATATTATAATATTCGTTTCGATACATCAGTCAAAATTTATCTCCGTTGAAAGTTGTAAGTCATATTTACCAAATGTGTTTTCTATTTTGAAAATGTGAACCTAATTCCTTTTCTTTTTCTCTTCTCTATTTTTTTCAATAAGAGAGATTGATTGAAAATATAAATAAACAAACCTAGGTCGTCACCAATATCTTTTTTATAGCTCTATTGAATTAAACCTAAAGTAAGTAAAATGAAAATGATGCGTCAAAAACTTTAAACACTAAATAAATTATGTAAACAATGTTATTTGGGTACAAAAACGACTTTTTTGTTGGGAGACCAATGACTAGTGTGTAATTTGATACGAGCTTCCAATTCATAAATTATAATATTCGTTTCGATACCCGAGTAAAAAGTTATATCCGTTCAAAGTTGTTACTCTTATTTACCAAATGTTTTTTTGTTTTTGAAAATGTGAACAAAATCTCCGTTCTTTTTTTCTACTCAATATTTTTTCAATAAGAGAGATTGATTGAAAATATAAAAAACAAACATTGATCGGCGCCAATATCTCCTTTATAGGTCTATTGAATTAAGCCGGAAGTAAGTAAAATGAAAATGGTACGTCAAAAACTTTAAATAGTAAATAAGTGATGTAAACGATGTTATTTGGGTACAAAAATGATTTTCCTTTCGAGGAAAATGCATATTGTTTAATTTGATATGAGCTTTAATTTGATATATTATAATATTCGTTTCGATACATGAGTCAAAATTTATCTCCGTTGAAAGTTGTAACTCATATTTACCAAATGTGTTTTCGATTTTGAAAATGTGAACCTAATTCATTTTCTTTTTCTCTTCTCTATTTTTTTCAATAAGAGAGATTGATTGAAAATATAAATAAACAAACCTAGGTCTGCACCAATATCTCCTTTATAGCTCCATTGAATTAAACCTAAAGTAAGTAAAATGAAAATATTTCGTCAAAAACTTTAAACACTAATTAAATGATGTAAACAATGTTATTTGGGTATAAAAACGACTTTTTTCTTGCGAGACCAATGCATATTGTGTAATTTTATACGAGCTTCCATTTCATAAATTATAATATTCGTTTCGATACCCGAGTAAAAAGTTATCTCCGTTGAAAGTTGTTACTCTTTTTTACCAAATGTTTTTTGTTCTTGAAAATGTGAACAAAATCTCCGTTCTTTTTTTCTACTCAATATTTTTTCAATAAGAGATATTGATTGAAAATATAAATAAAGAAACCTAGGTCGTCACCAATATCTCCTTTATAACTCTATTGAATTAAACCTAAAGTAAGTAAAATGAAAATGATGCGTCAAAAACTTTAAATAGTAAATAAGTGATGTAAACGATGTTATTTGGGTATAAAAATGATTTTCCTTTCGAGGAAAATGAATATTGTTTAATTTGATATGAGCTTTAATTTGATATATTATAATATTCGTTTCGATACATCAGTCAAAATTTATCTCCGTTGAAAGTTGTAACTCATATTTACCAAATGTGTTTTCTATTTTGAAAATGTGAACCACATTCATTTTCTTTTTCTCTTCTCTATTTTTTTCAATAAGAGAGATTGATTGAAAATATAAAAAACAAACCTTGATCGGCACCAATATCTCCTTTATAGCTCTTTTGAATTAAACCGGAAGTAAGTAAAATGCAAAATGGTGCGTCCAAAACATTAAACAGTAAATAAGTGATGTAAACGATGTTATTTGGGTACAAAAATGATTTTCCTTTCGAGGAAAATGCATATTGTTTAATTTGATATGAGCTTTAATTTGATATATTATAATATTCGTTTCGATACATCAGTCAAAATTTATCTCCGTTGAAAGTTGTAACTCATATTTACCAAATGTGTTTTCGATTTTGAAAATGTGAACCTAATTCATTTTCTTTTTCTCTTCTCTATTTTTTTCAATAAGAGAGATTGATTGAAAATATAAATAAACAAACCTAGGTCGTCACCAATATCTCCTTTATAGCTCTATTGAATTAAACCTAAAGTAAGTAAAATGAAAATACTGCGTCAAAAACTTTAAACACTAATTAAATGATGTAAACAATGTTATTTGGCTATAAAAACGACTTTTTCTTGCGAGACCAATGCATATTGTGTAATTTTATACGAGCTTCCATTTCATAAATTATAATATTCGTTTCGATAATCGAGTAAAAAGTTATCTCCGTTGGAAGTTGTTACTCTTTTTTACCAAATGTTTTTTGTTCTTGAAAATCTGAACAAAATCTCCGTTCTTTTTTTCTACTCAATATTTTTTCAATAAGAGAGATTGATTGAAAATATAAATAAACAAACCTTGATCGGCACCAATATCTCCTTTATAGCTGTATTGAATTAAACCGGAAGTAAGTAAAATGAAAATGGTGAGTCAAAAACTAAAAACAGTAAATAAGTGATGTAAACGATGTTATTTGGGTACAAAAACGACTTTTTTTTGCGAGACCAATGCATATTGTGTAATTTTATACGAGCTTCCATTTCATAAATTATAATATTCGTTTCAATACCCGAGTAAAAAGTTATCTAAGTTGAAAGTTGTTACTCTTTTTTACCAAATGTTTTTTGTTCTTGAAAATGTGAACAAAATCTCCGTTCTTTTTTTCTACTCAATATTCTTTCAATAAGAGATATTGATTGAAAATATAAATAAACAAACCTTGATCGGCACCAATATCTCATTTATAGTTGTATTGAATTAAACCGGAAGTAAGTAAAATGAAAATGGTGAGTCAAAAACTTTAAACAGTAAATAAGTGATGTAAACGATGTTATTTGAGTACAAAAATGATTTTCCTATCGAGGAAAATGCATATTGTTTAATTTGATAAGAGCTTTAATTTGATATATTATAATAATACTTTCGATACCTCAGTCAAAATTTATCTCCGTTGAAAGTTGGAACTCATATTTACCAAATGTGTTTTCGATTTTGAAACTGTGAACCTAATTCATTTTCTTTTTCTCTTCTCTATTTTTTTCAATAAGAGAGATTGATTGAAAATACAAATAAACTAACCTAGGTCGGCACTAATATCGCCTTTATAGCTCTATTGAATTAAACCTAAAGTAAGTAAAATGAAAATGCTGCGTCAAAAACTTTAAACACTAAATAAATTATGTGAACAATGTTATTTGGGTACAAAAATGACTTTTTTGTTGCGAGACCAATGACTAGTGTGTAATTTGATACGAGCTTCCATTTCATAAATTATAATATTCGTTTCGATACCCAAGTAAAAAGTTATCTACGTTGAAAGTTGTTACTCTTATTTACCAAATGTTTTTTTTGTTTTTGAAAATGTGAACAAAATCTCCGTTCTTTTTTTCTACTCAATATTTTTTCAATAAGAGAGATTGATTGAAAATATAAAAAACAAACATTGATCGGCGCCAATATCTCCTTTATAGCTCTATTGAATTAAGCCGGAAGTAAGTAAAATGAAAATGGTACGTCAAAAACTTTAAATAGTAAATAAGTGATGTAAACGATGTTATTTGGGTACAAAAATGATTTTCCTTTCGAGGAAAATGAATATTGTTTAATTTGATATGAGTTTTAATTTGATATATTATAATATTCGTTTCAATACATCAGTCAAAATTTATCTCCGTTGAAAGTTGTAACTCATATTTACCAAATGTGTTTTCGATTTTGAAAATGTGAACCTAATTCATTTTCTTTTTCTCTTCTCTATTTTTTTCAATAAGAGAGATTGATTGAAAATATAAATAAACAAACCTAGGTCGTCACCAATATTTCCTTTATAGCTCTATTGAATTAAACCTAGAGTAAGTAAAATGAAAATACTGCGTCAAAAACTTTAAACACTAATTAAATGATGTAAACAATGTTATTTGGGTATAAAAACGACTTTTTTCTTGCGAGACCAATGCATATTGTGTAATTTGATACGAGCTTCCATTTTATAAATTATAATATTCGTTTCGATACCCGAGTAAAAAGTTATATCCGTTCAAAGTTGTTACTCTTATTTACCAAATGTTTTTTTGTTTTTGAAAATGTGAACAAAATCTCCGTTCTTTTTTTCTACTCAATATTTTTTCAATAAGAGAGATTGATTGAAAATATAAAAAACAAACATTGATCGGCGCCAATATCTCCTTTATAGGTCTATTGAATTAAGCCGGAAGTAAATAAACCGAAAATGGTACGTCAAAAACTTTAAATAGTAAATAAGTGATGTAAACGATGTTATTTGGGTACGAAAATGATTTTCCTTTCGAGGAAAATGCATATTGTTTAATTTGATATGAGCTTTAATTTGATATATTATAATATTCGTTTCGATACATGAGTCAAAATTTATCTCCGTTGAAAGTTGTAACTCATATTTAAAAAATGTGTTTTCGATTTTGAAAATGTGAACCTAATTCATTTTCTTTTTCTCTTCTCTATTTTTTTCAATAAGAGAGATTGATTGAAAATATAAATAAACAAACCTAGGTCTGCACCAATATCTCCTTTATAGCTCCATTGAATTAAACCTAAAGTAAGTAAAATGAAAATATTTCGTCAAAAACTTTAAACACTAATTAAATGATGTAAACAATGTTATTTGGGTATAAAAACGACTTTTTTCTTGCGAGACCAATGCATATTGTGTAATTTTATACGAGCTTCCATTTCATAAATTATAATATTCGTTTCGATACCCGAGTAAAAAGTTATCTCCGTTGAAAGTTGTTACTCTTTTTTACCAAATGTTTTTTGTTCTTGAAAATGTGAACAAAATCTCCGTTCTTTTTTTCTACTCAATATTTTTTCAATAAGAGATATTGATTGAAAATATAAATAAACAAACCTTGATCGGCACCAATATCTCCTTTATAGCTCTATTGAATTAAACCGGAAGTAAGTAAAATGAAAATGGTGAGTCAAAAACTAGAAACAGTAAATAAGTGATGTAAACGATGTTATTTGGGTACAAAAATGATTTTCCTATCGAGGAAAATGCATATTGTTTAATTTTATACGAGCTTTAATTTGATATATTATAATAATAGTTTCGATACCTCAGTCAAAATTTTTCTCTGTTGAAAGTTGTAACTCATATTTACCAAATGTGTTTTCTATTTTGAAAATGTGAACCACATTCATTTTCTTTTTCTCTTCTCTATTTTTTTCAATAAGAGAGATTGATTGAAAATATAAAAAACAAACCTTGATCGGCACCAATATCTCCTTTATAGCTCTTTTGAATTAAACCGGAAGTAAGTAAAATGCAAAATGGTGCGTCCAAAACATTAAACAGTAAATAAGTGATGTAAACGATGTTATTTGGGTACAAAAATGATTTTCCTTTCGAGGAAAATGCATATTGTTTAATTTGATATGAGCTTTAATTTGATATATTATAATATTCGTTTCGATACATCAGTCAAAATTTATCTCCGTTGAAAGTTGTAACTCATATTTACCAAATGTGTTTTCGATTTTGAAAATGTGAACCTAATTCATTTTCTTTTTCTCTTCTCTATTTTTTTCAATAAGAGAGATTGATTGAAAATATAAATAAACAAACCTAGGTCGTCACCAATATCTCCTTTATAGCTCTATTGAATTAAACCTAAAGTAAGTAAAATGAAAATACTGCGTCAAAAACTTTAAACACTAATTAAATGATGTAAACAATGTTATTTGGCTATAAAAACGACTTTTTATTGCGAGACCAATGCATATTGTGTAATTTTATACGAGCTTCCATTTCATAAATTATAATATTTGTTTCGATAATCGAGTAAAAAGTTATCTCCGTTGGAAGTTGTTACTCTTTTTTACCAAATGTTTTTTGTTCTTGAAAATCTGAACAAAATCTCCGTTCTTTTTTTCTACTCAATATTTTTTCAATAAGAGAGATTGATTGAAAATATAAATAAACAAACCTTGATCGGCACCAATATCTCCTTTATAGCTGTATTGAATTAAACCGGAAGTAAGTAAAATGAAAATGGTGAGTCAAAAACTAAAAACAGTAAATAAGTGATGTAAACGATGTTATTTGGGTACAAAAACGACTTTTTTGTTGCGAGACCAATGCATATTGTGTAATTTTATACGAGCTTCCATTTCATAAATTATAATATTCGTTTCAATACCCGAGTAAAAAGTTATCTAAGTTGAAAGTTGTTACTCTTTTTTACCAAATGTTTTTTGTTCTTGAAAATGTGAACAAAATCTCCGTTCTTTTTTTCTACTCAATATTCTTTCAATAAGAGATATTGATTGAAAATATAAATAAACAAACCTTGATCGGCACCAATATCTCATTTATAGCTGTATTGAATTAAACCGGAAGTAAGTAAAATGAAAATGGTGAGTCAAAAACTTTAAACAGTAAATAAGTGATGTAAACGATGTTATTTGAGTACAAAAATGATTTTCCTATCGAGGAAAATGCATATTGTTTAATTTGATAAGAGCTTTAATTTGATATATTATAATAATACTTTCGATACCTCAGTCAAAATTTATCTCCGTTGAAAGTTTGAACTCATATTTACCAAATGTGTTTTCGATTTTGAAACTGTGAACCTAATTCATTTTCTTTTTCTCTTCTCTATTTTTTTCAATAAGAGAGATTGATTGAAAATATAAATAAACTAACCTAGGTCGGCACTAATATCGCCTTTATAGCTCTATTGAATTAAACCTAAAGTAAGTAAAATGAAAATGCTGCGTCAAAAACTTTAAACACTAAATAAATGATGTGAACAATGTTATTTGGGTACAAAAATGACTTTTTTGTTGCGAGACCAATGACTAGTGTGTAATTTGATACGAGCTTCCATTTCATAAATTATAATATTCGTTTCGATACCCAAGTAAAAAGTTATCTACGTTGAAAGTTGTTACTCTTATTTACCAAATGTTTTTTTGTTTTTGAAAATGTGAACAAAATCTACGTTCTTTTTTTCTACTCAATATTTTTTCAATAAGAGAGATTGATTGAAAATATAAAAAACAAACATTGATCGGCGCCAATATCTCCTTTATAGCTCTATTGAATTAAGCCGGAAGTAAGTAAAATGAAAATGGTACGTCAAAAACTTTAAATAGTAAATAAGTGATGTAAACGATGTTATTTGGGTACAAAAATGATTTTCCTTTCGAGGAAAATGAATATTGTTTAATTTGATATGAGTTTTAATTTGATATATTATAATATTCGTTTCCATACATCAGTCAAAATTTATCTCCGTTGAAAGTTGTAACTCATATTTACCAAATGTGTTTTCGATTTTGAAAATGTGAACCTAATTCATTTTCTTTTTCTCTTCTCTATTTTTTTCAATAAGAGAGATTGATTGAAAATATAAATAAACAAACCTAGGTCGTCACCAATATTTCCTTTATAGCTCTATTGAATTAAACCTAGAGTAAGTAAAATGAAAATACTGCGTCAAAAACTTTAAACACTAATTAAATGATGTAAACAATGTTATTTGGGTATAAAAACGACTTTTTTCTTGCGAGACCAATGCATATTGTGTAATTTGATACGAGCTTCCATTTTATAAATTATAATATTCGTTTCGATACCCGAGTAAAAAGTTATATCCGTTCAAAGTTGTTACTCTTATTTACCAAATGTTTTTTTGTTTTTGAAAATGTGAACAAAATCTCCGTTCTTTTTTTCTACTCAATATTTTTTCAATAAGAGAGATTGATTGAAAATATAAAAAACAAACATTGATCGGCGCCAATATCTCCTTTATAGGTCTATTGAATTAAGCCGGAAGTAAGTAAAACGAAAATGGTACGTCAAAAACTTTAAATAGTAAATAAGTGATGTAAACGATGTTATTTGGGTACGAAAATGATTTTCCTTTCGAGGAAAATGCATATTGTTTAATTTGATATGAGCTTTAATTTGATATATTATAATATTCGTTTCGATACATGAGTCAAATTTTATCTCCGTTGAAAGTTGTAACTCATATTTACCAAATGTGTTTTCGATTTTGAAAATGTGAACCTAATTCATTTTCTTTTTCTCTTCTCTATTTTTTTCAATAAGAGAGATTGATTGAAAATATAAATAAACAAACCTAGGTCTGCACCAATATCTCCTTTATAGCTCCATTGAATTAAACCTAAAGTAAGTAAAATGAAAATATTTCGTCAAAAACTTTAAACACTAATTAAATGATGTAAACAATGTTATTTGGGTATAAAAACGACTTTTTTCTTGCGAGACCAATGCATATTGTGTAATTTTATACGAGCTTCCATTTCATAAATTATAATATTCGTTTCGATACCCGAGTAAAAAGTTATCTCCGTTGAAAGTTGTTACTCTTTTTTACCAAATGTTTTTTGTTCTTGAAAATGTGAACAAAATCTCCGTTCTTTTTTTCTACTCAATATTTTTTCAATAAGAGATATTGATTGAAAATATAAATAAACAAACCTTGATCGGCACCAATATCTCCTTTATAGCTCTATTGAATTAAACCGGAAGTAAGTAAAATGAAAATGGTGAGTCAAAAACTAGAAACAGTAAATAAGTGATGTAAACGATGTTATTTGGGTACAAAAATGATTTTCCTATCGAGGAAAATGCATATTGTTTAATTTTATACGAGCTTTAATTTGATATATTATAATAATAGTTTCGATACCTCAGTCAAAATTTTTCTCCGTTGAAAGTTGTAACTCATATTTACCAAATGTGTTTTCTATTTTGAAAATGTGAACCACATTCATTTTCTTTTTCTCTTCTCTATTTTTTTCAATAAGAGAGATTGATTGAAAATATAAAAAACAAACCTTGATCGGCACCAATATCTCCTTTATAGCTCTTTTGAATTAAACCGGAAGTAAGTAAAATGCAAAATGGTGCGTCCAAAACATTAAACAGTAAATAAGTGATGTAAACGATGTTATTTGGGTACAAAAATGATTTTCCTTTCGAGGAAAATGCATATTGTTTAATTTGATATGAGCTTTAATTTGATATATTATAATATTCGTTTCGATACATCAGTCAAAATTTATCTCCGTTGAAAGTTGTAACTCATATTTACCAAATGTGTTTTCGATTTTGAAAATGTGAACCTAATTCATTTTCTTTTTCTATTCTCTATTTTTTTCAATAAGAGAGATTGATTGAAAATATAAATAAACAAACCTAGGTCGTCACCAATATCTCCTTTATAGCTCTATTGAATTAAACCTAAAGTAAGTAAAATGAAAATACTGCGTCAAAAACTTTAAACACTAATTAAATGATGTAAACAATGTTATTTGGCTATAAAAACGACTTTTTCTTGCGAGACCAATGCATATTGTGTAATTTTATACGAGCTTCCATTTCATAAATTATAATATTCGTTTCGATAATCGAGTAAAAAGTTATCTCCGTTGGAAGTTGTTACTCTTTTTTACCAAATGTTTTTTGTTCTTGAAAATCTGAACAAAATCTCCGTTCTTTTTTTCTACTCAATATTTTTTCAATAAGAGAGATTGATTGAAAATATAAATAAACAAACCTTGATCGGCACCAATATCTCCTTTATAGCTGTATTGAATTAAACCGGAAGTAAGTAAAATGAAAATGGTGAGTCAAAAACTAAAAACAGTAAATAAGTGATGTAAACGATGTTATTTGGGTACAAAAACGACTTTTTTGTTGCGAGACCAATGCATATTGTGTAATTTTATACGAGCTTCCATTTCATAAATTATAATATTCCTTTCAATACCCGAGTAAAAAGTTATCTAAGTTGAAAGTTGTTACTCTTTTTTACCAAATGTTTTTTGTTCTTGAAAATGTGAACAAAATCTCCGTTCTTTTTTTCTACTCAATATTCTTTCAATAAGAGATATTGATTGAAAATATAAATAAACAAACCTTGATCGGCACCAATATCTCATTTATAGCTGTATTGAATTAAACCGGAAGTAAGTAAAATGAAAATGGTACGTCAAAAACTTTAAATAGTAAATAAGTGATGTAAACGATGTTATTTGAGTACAAAAATGATTTTCCTATCGAGGAAAATGCATATTGTTTAATTTGATAAGAGCTTTAATTTGATATATTATAATAATACTTTCGATACCTCAGTCAAAATTTATCTCCGTTGAAAGTTTGAACTCATATTTACCAAACGTGTTTTCGATTTTGAAACTGTGAACCTAATTCATTTTCTTTTTCTCTTCTCTATTTTTTTCAATAAGAGAGATTGATTGAAAATATAAATAAACTAACCTAGGTCGGCACTAATATCGCCTTTATAGCTCTATTGAATTAAACCTAAAGTAAGTAAAATGAAAATGCTGCGACAAAAACTTTAAACACTAAATAAATGATGTGAACAATGTTATTTGGGTACAAAAATGACTTTTTTGTTGCGAGACCAATGACTAGTGTGTAATTTGATACGAGCTTCCATTTCATAAATTATAATATTCGTTTCGATACCCAAGTAAAAAGTTATCTACGTTGAAAGTTGTTACTCTTATTTACCAAATGTTTTTTTGTTTTTGAAAATGTGAACAAAATCTCCGTTCTTTTTTTCTACTCAATATTTTTTCAATAAGAGAGATTGATTGAAAATATAAAAAACAAACATTGATCGGCGCCAATATCTCCTTTATAGCTCTATTGAATTAAGCCGGAAGTAAGTAAAATGAAAATGGTACGTCAAAAACTTTAAATAGTAAATAAGTGATGTAAACGATGTTATTTGGGTACAAAAATGATTTTCCTTTCGAGGAAAATGAATATTGTTTAATTTGATATGAGTTTTAATTTGATATATTATAATATTCGTTTCGATACATCAGTCAAAATTTATCTCCGTTGAAAGTTGTAACTCATATTTACCAAATGTGTTTTCGATTTTGAAAATGTGAACCTAATTCATTTTCTTTTTCTCTTCTCTATTTTTTTCAGTAAGAGAGATTGATTGAAAATATAAATAAACAAACCTAGGTCGTCACCAATATTTCCTTTATAGCTCTATTGAATTAAACCTAGAGTAAGTAAAATGAAAATACTGCGTCAAAAACTTTAAACACTAATTAAATGATGTAAACAATGTTATTTGGGTATAAAAACGACTTTTTTCTTGCGAGACCAATGCATATTGTGTAATTTGATACGAGCTTCCATTTTATAAATTATAATATTCGTTTCGATAATCGAGTAAAAAGTTATCTCCGTTGAAAGTTGTTACTCTTTTTTACTAAATGTTTTTTGTCCTTGAAAATGTGAACAAAATCTCCGTTCTTTTTTTCTACTCAATATTTTTTCAATAAGAGAGATTGATTGAAAATATAAAAAACAAACATTGATCGGCGCCAATATCTCCTTTATAGCTCTATTGAATTAAGCCGGAAGTAAGTAAAATGAAAATGGTACGTCAAAAACTTTAAATAGTAAATAAGTGATGTAAACGATGTTATTTGCGTACAAAAATGATTTTCCTTTCGAGGAAAATGAATATTGTTTAATTTGATATGAGTTTTAATTTGATATATTATAATATTCGTTTCGATACATCAGTCAAAATTTATCTCCGTTGAAAGTTGTAACTCATATTTACCAAATGTGTTTTCGATTTTGAAAATGTGAACCTAATTCATTTTCTTTTTCTCTTCTCTATTTTTTTCAATAAGAGAGATTGATTGAAAATATAAATAAACAAACCTAGGTCGTCACCAATATTTCCTTTATAGCTCTATTGAATTAAACCTAGAGTAAGTAAAATGAAAATACTGCGTCAAAAACTTTAAACACTAAATAAATGATGTAAACAATGTTATTTGGGTACAAAAACGACTTTTTTCTTGCGAGACCAATGCATATTGTGTAATTTTATACGAGCTTCCATTTCATAAATTATAATATTCGTTTCGATACCCGAGTAAAAAGTTATCTCCGTTGAAAGTTGTTACTCTTTTTTACCAAATGTTTTTTGTTCTTGAAAATGTGAACAAAATCTCCGTTCTTTTTTTCTACTCAATATTCTTTCAATAAGAGATATTGATTTAAAATATAAATAAACAAACCTTGATCGGCACCAATATCTCATTTATAGCTGTATTGAATTAAACCGGAAGTAAGTAAAATGAAAATGGTGAGTCAAAAACTTTAAACAGTAAATAAGTGATGTAAACGATGTTATTTGGGTACAAAAATGATTTTCCTATCGAGGAAAATGCATATTGTTTAATTTTATACGAGCTTTAATTTGATATATTATAATATTCGTTTCGATACATCAGTCAAAATTTATCTCCGTTGAAAGTTGTAACTCATATTTACCAAATGTGTTTTCTATTTTGAAAATGTGAACCTAATTCATTTTCTTTTTCTCTTCTCTATTTTTTTCAATAAGAGAGATTGATTGAAAATATAAATAAACAAACCTAGGTCGTCACCAATATCTCCTTTATAACTCTATTGAATTAAACCTAAAGTAAGTAAAATGAAAATGGTACGTCAAAAACTTTAAATAGTAAATAAGTGATGTAAACGATGTTATTTGGGTACAAAAATGATTTTCCTTTCAAGGAAAATGAATATTGTTTAATTTGATATGAGCTTTAATTTGATATATTATAATATTCGTTTCGATACATGAGTCAAAATTTATCTCCGTTGAAAGTTGTAACTCATATTTACCAAATGTGTTTTCTATTTTGAAAATGTGAACCTAATTCATTTTCTTTTTCTCTTCTCTATTTTTTTCAATAAGAGAGATTGATTGAAAATATAAATAAACAAACCTAGGTCGGCACCAATATCTCCTTTATAGCTCTATTGAATTAAACCTAAAGTAAGTAAAATGAAAATGTTGCGTCAAAAACTTTAAACACTAATTAAATGATATAAACAATGTTATTTGGGTACAAAAACGTCTTTTTTCTTGCGAGACCAATGCATATTGTGTAATTTTATACGAGCTTCCATTTCATAAATTATAATATTCGTTTCGATACCCAAGTAAAAAGTTATCTACGTTGAAAGTTGTTACTCTTATTTACCAAATGTTTTTTTGTTTTTGAAAATGTGAACAAAATCTCCGTTCTTTTTTTCTACTCAATATTTTTTCAATAAGAGAGATTGATTGAAAATATAAAAAACAAACATTGATCGGCGCCAATATCTCCTTTATAGCTCTATTGAATTAAGCCGGAAGTAAGTAAAATGAAAATGGTACGTCAAAAACTTTAAATAGTAAATAAGTGATGTAAACGATGTTATTTGGGTACAAAAATGATTTTCCTTTCGAGGAAAATGAATATTGTTTAATTTGATATGAGTTTTAATTTGATATATTATAATATTCGTTTCCATACATCAGTCAAAATTTATCTCCGTTGAAAGTTGTAACTCATATTTACCAAATGTGTTTTCGATTTTGAAAATGTGAACCTAATTCATTTTCTTTTTCTCTTCTCTATTTTTTTCAATAAGAGAGATTGATTGAAAATATAAATAAACAAACCTAGGTCGTCACCAATATTTCCTTTATAGCTCTATTGAATTAAACCTAGAGTAAGTAAAATGAAAATACTGCGTCAAAAACTTTAAACACTAATTAAATGATGTAAACAATGTTATTTGGGTATAAAAACGACTTTTTTCTTGCGAGACCAATGCATATTGTGTAATTTGATACGAGCTTCCATTTTATAAATTATAATATTCGTTTCGATACCCGAGTAAAAAGTTATATCCGTTCAAAGTTGTTACTCTTATTTACCAAATGTTTTTTTGTTTTTGAAAATGTGAACAAAATCTCCGTTCTTTTTTTCTACTCAATATTTTTTCAATAAGAGAGATTGATTGAAAATATAAAAAACAAACATTGATCGGCGCCAATATCTCCTTTATAGGTCTATTGAATTAAGCTGGAAGTAAGTAAAACGAAAATGGTACGTCAAAAACTTTAAATAGTAAATAAGTGATGTAAACGATGTTATTTGGGTACGAAAATGATTTTCCTTTCGAGGAAAATGCATATTGTTTAATTTGATATGAGCTTTAATTTGATATATTATAATATTCGTTTCGATACATGAGTCAAAATTTATCTCCGTTGAAAGTTGTAACTCATATTTACCAAATGTGTTTTCGATTTTGAAAATGTGAACCTAATTCATTTTCTTTTTCTCTTCTCTATTTTTTTCAATAAGAGAGATTGATTGAAAATATAAATAAACAAACCTAGGTCTGCACCAATATCTCCTTTATAGCTCCATTGAATTAAACCTAAAGTAAGTAAAATGAAAATATTTCGTCAAAAACTTTAAACACTAATTAAATGATGTAAACAATGTTATTTGGGTATAAAAACGACTTTTTTCTTGCGAGACCAATGCATATTGTGTAATTTTATACGAGCTTCCATTTCATAAATTATAATATTCGTTTCGATACCCGAGTAAAAAGTTATCTCCGTTGAAAGTTGTTACTCTTTTTTACCAAATGTTTTTTGTTCTTGAAAATGTGAACAAAATCTCCGTTCTTTTTTTCTACTCAATATTCTTTCAATAAGAGATATTGATTTAAAATATAAATAAACAAACCTTGATCGGCACCAATATCTCATTTATAGCTGTATTGAATTAAACCGGAAGTAAGTAAAATGAAAATGGTGAGTCAAAAACTTTAAACAGTAAATAAGTGATGTAAACGATGTTATTTGGGTACAAAAATGATTTTCCTATCGAGGAAAATGCATATTGTTTAATTTTATACGAGCTTTAATTTGATATATTATAATATTCGTTTCGATACATCAGTCAAAATTTATCTCCGTTGAAAGTTGTAACTCATATTTACCAAATGTGTTTTCTATTTTGAAAATGTGAACCTAATTCATTTTCTTTTTCTCTTCTCTATTTTTTTCAATAAGAGAGATTGATTGAAAATATAAATAAACAAACCTAGGTCGTCACCAATATCTCCTTTATAACTCTATTGAATTAAACCTAAAGTAAGTAAAATGAAAATGGTACGTCAAAAACTTTAAATAGTAAATAAGTGATGTAAACGATGTTATTTGGGTACAAAAATGATTTTCCTTTCAAGGAAAATGAATATTGTTTAATTTGATATGAGCTTTAATTTGATATATTATAATATTCGTTTCGATACATGAGTCAAAATTTATCTCCGTTGAAAGTTGTAACTCATATTTACCAAATGTGTTTTCTATTTTGAAAATGTGAACCTAATTCATTTTCTTTTTCTCTTCTCTATTTTTTTCAATAAGAGAGATTGATTGAAAATATAAATAAACAAACCTAGGTCGGCACCAATATCTCCTTTATAGCTCTATTGAATTAAACCTAAAGTAAGTAAAATGAAAATGTTGCGTCAAAAACTTTAAACACTAATTAAATGATATAAACAATGTTATTTGGGTACAAAAACGTCTTTTTTCTTGCGAGACCAATGCATATTGTGTAATTTTATACGAGCTTCCATTTCATAAATTATAATATTCGTTTCGATACCCAAGTAAAAAGTTATCTACGTTGAAAGTTGTTACTCTTATTTACCAAATGTTTTTTTGTTTTTGAAAATGTGAACAAAATCTCCGTTCTTTTTTTCTACTCAATATTTTTTCAATAAGAGAGATTGATTGAAAATATAAAAAACAAACATTGATCGGCGCCAATATCTCCTTTATAGCTCTATTGAATTAAGCCGGAAGTAAGTAAAATGAAAATGGTACGTCAAAAACTTTAAATAGTAAATAAGTGATGTAAACGATGTTATTTGGGTACAAAAATGATTTTCCTTTCGAGGAAAATGAATATTGTTTAATTTGATATGAGTTTTAATTTGATATATTATAATATTCGTTTCCATACATCAGTCAAAATTTATCTCCGTTGAAAGTTGTAACTCATATTTACCAAATGTGTTTTCGATTTTGAAAATGTGAACCTAATTCATTTTCTTTTTCTCTTCTCTATTTTTTTCAATAAGAGAGATTGATTGAAAATATAAATAAACAAACCTAGGTCGTCACCAATATTTCCTTTATAGCTCTATTGAATTAAACCTAGAGTAAGTAAAATGAAAATACTGCGTCAAAAACTTTAAACACTAATTAAATGATGTAAACAATGTTATTTGGGTATAAAAACGACTTTTTTCTTGCGAGACCAATGCATATTGTGTAATTTGATACGAGCTTCCATTTTATAAATTATAATATTCGTTTCGATACCCGAGTAAAAAGTTATATCCGTTCAAAGTTGTTACTCTTATTTACCAAATGTTTTTTTGTTTTTGAAAATGTGAACAAAATCTCCGTTCTTTTTTTCTACTCAATATTTTTTCAATAAGAGAGATTGATTGAAAATATAAAAAACAAACATTGATCGGCGCCAATATCTCCTTTATAGGTCTATTGAATTAAGCTGGAAGTAAGTAAAACGAAAATGGTACGTCAAAAACTTTAAATAGTAAATAAGTGATGTAAACGATGTTATTTGGGTACGAAAATGATTTTCCTTTCGAGGAAAATGCATATTGTTTAATTTGATATGAGCTTTAATTTGATATATTATAATATTCGTTTCGATACATGAGTCAAAATTTATCTCCGTTGAAAGTTGTAACTCATATTTACCAAATGTGTTTTCGATTTTGAAAATGTGAACCTAATTCATTTTCTTTTTCTCTTCTCTATTTTTTTCAATAAGAGAGATTGATTGAAAATATAAATAAACAAACCTAGGTCTGCACCAATATCTCCTTTATAGCTCCATTGAATTAAACCTAAAGTAAGTAAAATGAAAATATTTCGTCAAAAACTTTAAACACTAATTAAATGATGTAAACAATGTTATTTGGGTATAAAAACGACTTTTTTCTTGCGAGACCAATGCATATTGTGTAATTTTATACGAGCTTCCATTTCATAAATTATAATATTCGTTTCGATACCCGAGTAAAAAGTTATCTCCGTTGAAAGTTGTTACTCTTTTTTACCAAATGTTTTTTGTTCTTGAAAATGTGAACAAAATCTCCGTTCTTTTTTTCTACTCAATATTTTTTCAATAAGAGATATTGATTGAAAATATAAATAAACAAACCTTGATCGGCACCAATATCTCCTTTATAGCTCTATTGAATTAAACCGGAAGTAAGTAAAATGAAAATGGTGAGTCAAAAACTAGAAACAGTAAATAAGTGATGTAAACGATGTTATTTGGGTACAAAAATGATTTTCCTATCGAGGAAAATGCATATTGTTTAATTTTATACGAGCTTTAATTTGATATATTATAATAATAGTTTCGATACCTCAGTCAAAATTTTTCTCCGTTGAAAGTTGTAACTCATATTTACCAAATGTGTTTTCTATTTTGAAAATGTGAACCACATTCATTTTCTTTTTCTCTTCTCTATTTTTTTCAATAAGAGAGATTGATTGAAAATATAAAAAACAAACCTTGATCGGCACCAATATCTCCTTTATAGCTCTTTTGAATTAAACCGGAAGTAAGTAAAATGCAAAATGGTGCGTCCAAAACATTAAACAGTAAATAAGTGATGTAAACGATGTTATTTGGGTACAAAAATGATTTTCCTTTCGAGGAAAATGCATATTGTTTAATTTGATATGAGCTTTAATTTGATATATTATAATATTCGTTTCGATACATCAGTCAAAATTTATCTCCGTTGAAAGTTGTAACTCATATTTACCAAATGTGTTTTCGATTTTGAAAATGTGAACCTAATTCATTTTCTTTTTCTATTCTCTATTTTTTTCAATAAGAGAGATTGATTGAAAATATAAATAAACAAACCTAGGTCGTCACCAATATCTCCTTTATAGCTCTATTGAATTAAACCTAAAGTAAGTAAAATGAAAATACTGCGTCAAAAACTTTAAACACTAATTAAATGATGTAAACAATGTTATTTGGCTATAAAAACGACTTTTTCTTGCGAGACCAATGCATATTGTGTAATTTTATACGAGCTTCCATTTCATAAATTATAATATTCGTTTCGATAATCGAGTAAAAAGTTATCTCCGTTGGAAGTTGTTACTCTTTTTTACCAAATGTTTTTTGTTCTTGAAAATCTGAACAAAATCTCCGTTCTTTTTTTCTACTCAATATTTTTTCAATAAGAGAGATTGATTGAAAATATAAATAAACAAACCTTGATCGGCACCAATATCTTCTTTATAGCTGTATTGAATTAAACCGGAAGTAAGTAAAATGAAAATGGTGAGTCAAAAACTAAAAACAGTAAATAAGTGATGTAAACGATGTTATTTGGGTACAAAAACGACTTTTTTGTTGCGAGACCAATGCATATTGTGTAATTTTATACGAGCTTCCATTTCATAAATTATAATATTCCTTTCAATACCCGAGTAAAAAGTTATCTAAGTTGAAAGTTGTTACTCTTTTTTACCAAATGTTTTTTGTTCTTGAAAATGTGAACAAAATCTCCGTTCTTTTTTTCTACTCAATATTCTTTCAATAAGAGATATTGATTGAAAATATAAATAAACAAACCTTGATCGGCACCAATATCTCATTTATAGCTGTATTGAATTAAACCGGAAGTAAGTAAAATGAAAATGGTGAGTCAAAAACTTTAAACAGTAAATAAGTGATGTAAACGATGTTATTTGAGTACAAAAATGATTTTCCTATCGAGGAAAATGCATATTGTTTAATTTGATAAGAGCTTTAATTTGATATATTATAATAATACTTTCGATACCTCAGTCAAAATTTATCTCCGTTGAAAGTTTGAACTCATATTTACCAAATGTGTTTTCGATTTTGAAACTGTGAACCTAATTCATTTTCTTTTTCTCTTCTCTATTTTTTTCAATAAGAGAGATTGATTGAAAATATAAATAAACTAACCTAGGTCGGCACTAATATCGCCTTTATAGCTCTATTGAATTAAACCTAAAGTAAGTAAAATGAAAATGCTGCGACAAAAACTTTAAACACTAAATAAATGATGTGAACAATGTTATTTGGGTACAAAAATGACTTTTTTGTTGCGAGACCAATGACTAGTGTGTAATTTGATACGAGCTTCCATTTCATAAATTATAATATTCGTTTCGATACCCAAGTAAAAAGTTATCTACGTTGAAAGTTGTTACTCTTATTTACCAAATGTTTTTTTGTTTTTGAAAATGTGAACAAAATCTCCGTTCTTTTTTTCTACTCAATATTTTTTCAATAAGAGAGATTGATTGAAAATATAAAAAACAAACATTGATCGGCGCCAATATCTCCTTTATAGCTCTATTGAATTAAGCCGGAAGTAAGTAAAATGAAAATGGTACGTCAAAAACTTTAAATAGTAAATAAGTGATGTAAACGATGTTATTTGGGTACAAAAATGATTTTCCTTTCGAGGAAAATGAATATTGTTTAATTTGATATGAGTTTTAATTTGATATATTATAATATTCGTTTCGATACATCAGTCAAAATTTATCTCCGTTGAAAGTTGTAACTCATATTTACCAAATGTGTTTTCGATTTTGAAAATGTGAACCTAATTCATTTTCTTTTTCTCTTCTCTATTTTTTTCAGTAAGAGAGATTGATTGAAAATATAAATAAACAAACCTAGGTCGTCACCAATATTTCCTTTATAGCTCTATTGAATTAAACCTAGAGTAAGTAAAATGAAAATACTGCGTCAAAAACTTTAAACACTAATTAAATGATGTAAACAATGTTATTTGGGTATAAAAACGACTTTTTTCTTGCGAGACCAATGCATATTGTGTAATTTGATACGAGCTTCCATTTTATAAATTATAATATTCGTTTCGATAATCGAGTAAAAAGTTATCTCCGTTGAAAGTTGTTACTCTTTTTTACTAAATGTTTTTTGTCCTTGAAAATGTGAACAAAATCTCCGTTCTTTTTTTCTACTCAATATTTTTTCAATAAGAGAGATTGATTGAAAATATAAAAAACAAACATTGATCGGCGCCAATATCTCCTTTATAGCTCTATTGAATTAAGCCGGAAGTAAGTAAAATGAAAATGGTACGTCAAAAACTTTAAATAGTAAATAAGTGATGTAAACGATGTTATTTGCGTACAAAAATGATTTTCCTTTCGAGGAAAATGAATATTGTTTAATTTGATATGAGTTTTAATTTGATATATTATAATATTCGTTTCGATACATCAGTCAAAATTTATCTCCGTTGAAAGTTGTAACTCATATTTACCAAATGTGTTTTCGATTTTGAAAATGTGAACCTAATTCATTTTCTTTTTCTCTTCTCTATTTTTTTCAATAAGAGAGATTGATTGAAAATATAAATAAACAAACCTAGGTCGTCACCAATATTTCCTTTATAGCTCTATTGAATTAAACCTAGAGTAAGTAAAATGAAAATACTGCGTCAAAAACTTTAAACACTAAATAAATGATGTAAACAATGTTATTTGGGTACAAAAACGACTTTTTTCTTGCGAGACCAATGCATATTGTGTAATTTTATACGAGCTTCCATTTCATAAATTATAATATTCGTTTCGATACCCGAGTAAAAAGTTATCTCCGTTGAAAGTTGTTACTCTTTTTTACCAAATGTTTTTTGTTCTTGAAAATGTGAACAAAATCTCCGTTCTTTTTTTCTACTCAATATTCTTTCAATAAGAGATATTGATTGAAAATATAAATAAACAAACCTTGATCGGCACCAATATCTCATTTATAGCTGTATTGAATTAAACCGGAAGTAAGTAAAATGAAAATGGTGAGTCAAAAACTTTAAACAGTAAATAAGTGATGTAAACGATGTTATTTGGGTACAAAAATGATTTTCCTATCGAGGAAAATGCATATTGTTTAATTTTATACGAGCTTTAATTTGATATATTATAATATTCGTTTCGATACATCAGTCAAAATTTATCTCCGTTGAAAGTTGTAACTCATATTTACCAAATGTGTTTTCTATTTTGAAAATGTGAACCTAATTCATTTTCTTTTTCTCTTCTCTATTTTTTTCAATAAGAGAGATTGATTGAAAATATAAATAAACAAACCTAGGTCGTCACCAATATCTCCTTTATAACTCTATTGAATTAAACCTAAAGTAAGTAAAATGAAAATGGTACGTCAAAAACTTTAAATAGTAAATAAGTGATGTAAACGATGTTATTTGGGTACAAAAATGATTTTCCTTTCAAGGAAAATGAATATTGTTTAATTTGATATGAGCTTTAATTTGATATATTATAATATTCGTTTCGATACATGAGTCAAAATTTATCTCCGTTGAAAGTTGTAACTCATATTTACCAAATGTGTTTTCTATTTTGAAAATGTGAACCTAATTCATTTTCTTTTTCTCTTCTCTATTTTTTTCAATAAGAGAGATTGATTGAAAATATAAATAAACAAACCTAGGTCGGCACCAATATCTCCTTTATAGCTCTATTGAATTAAACCTAAAGTAAGTAAAATGAAAATGTTGCGTCAAAAACTTTAAACACTAATTAAATGATATAAACAATGTTATTTGGGTACAAAAACGTCTTTTTTCTTGCGAGACCAATGCATATTGTGTAATTTTATACGAGCTTCCATTTCATAAATTATAATATTCGTTTCGATACCCAAGTAAAAAGTTATCTACGTTGAAAGTTGTTACTCTTATTTACCAAATGTTTTTTTGTTTTTGAAAATGTGAACAAAATCTCCGTTCTTTTTTTCTACTCAATATTTTTTCAATAAGAGAAATTGATTGAAAATATAAAAAACAAACATTGATCGGCGCCAATATCTCCTTTATAGCTCTATTGAATTAAGCCGGAAGTAAGTAAAATGAAAATGGTACGTCAAAAACTTTAAATAGTAAATAAGTGATGTAAACGATGTTATTTGGGTACAAAAATGATTTTCCTTTCGAGGAAAATGAATATTGTTTAATTTGATATGAGTTTTAATTTGATATATTATAATATTCGTTTCGATACATCAGTCAAAATTTATCTCCGTTGAAAGTTGTAACTCATATTTACCAAATGTGTTTTCGATTTTGAAAATGTGAACCTAATTCATTTTCTTTTTCTCTTCTCTATTTTTTTTCAATAAGAGAGATTGATTGAAAATATAAATAAACAAACCTAGGTCGTCACCAATATTTCCTTTATAGCTCTATTGAATTAAACCTAGAGTAAGTAAAATGAAAATACTGCGTCAAAAACTTGAAACACTAAATAAATGATGTAAACAATGTTATTTGGGTACAAAAACGACTTTTTTCTTGCGAGACCAATGCATATTGTGTAATTTTATACGAGCTTCCATTTCATAAATTATAATATTCGTTTCGATACCCGAGTAAAAAGTTATCTCCGTTGAAAGTTGTTACTCTTTTTTACCAAATGTTTTTTGTTCTTGAAAATGTGAACAAAATCTCCGTTCTTTTTTTCTACTCAATATTCTTTCAATAAGAGATATTGATTGAAAATATAAATAAACAAACCTTGATCGGCACCAATATCTCATTTATAGCTGTATTGAATTAAACCGGAAGTAAGTAAAATGAAAATGGTGAGTCAAAAACTTTAAACAGTAAATAAGTGATGTAAACGATGTTATTTGGGTACAAAAATGATTTTCCTATGGAGGAAAATGCATATTGTTTAATTTTATACGAGCTTTAATTTGATATATTATAATATTCGTTTCGATACATCAGTCAAAATTTATCTCCGTTGAAAGTTGTAACTCATATTTACCAAATGTGTTTTCTATTTTGAAAATGTGAACCTAATTCATTTTCTTTTTCTCTTCTCTATTTTTTTCAATAAGAGAGATTGATTGAAAATATAAATAAACAAACCTAGGTCGTCACCAATATCTCCTTTATAACTCTATTGAATTAAACCTAAAGTAAGTAAAATGAAAATGGTACGTCAAAAACTTTAAATAGTAAATAAGTGATGTAAACGATGTTATTTGGGTACAAAAATGATTTTCCTTTCAAGGAAAATGAATATTGTTTAATTTGATATGAGCTTTAATTTGATATATTATAATATTCGTTTCGATACATGAGTCAAAATTTATCTCCGTTGAAAGTTGTAACTCATATTTACCAAATGTGTTTTCTATTTTGAAAATGTGAACCTAATTCATTTTCTTTTTCTCTTCTCTATTTTTTTCAATAAGAGAGATTGATTGAAAATATAAATAAACAAACCTAGGTCGGCACCAATATCTCCTTTATAGCTCTATTGAATTAAACCTAAAGTAAGTAAAATGAAAATGTTGCGTCAAAAACTTTAAACACTAATTAAATGATATAAACAATGTTATTTGGGTACAAAAACGTCTTTTTTCTTGCGAGACCAATGCATATTGTGTAATTTTATACGAGCTTCCATTTCATAAATTATAATATTCGTTTCGATACCCAAGTAAAAAGTTATCTACGTTGAAAGTTGTTACTCTTATTTACCAAATGTTTTTTTGTTTTTGAAAATGTGAACAAAATCTCCGTTCTTTTTTTCTACTCAATATTTTTTCAATAAGAGAAATTGATTGAAAATATAAAAAACAAACATTGATCGGCGCCAATATCTCCTTTATAGCTCTATTGAATTAAGCCGGAAGTAAGTAAAATGAAAATGGTACGTCAAAAACTTTAAATAGTAAATAAGTGATGTAAACGATGTTATTTGGGTACAAAAATGATTTTCCTTTCGAGGAAAATGAATATTGTTTAATTTGATATGAGTTTTAATTTGATATATTATAATATTCGTTTCGATACATCAGTCAAAATTTATCTCCGTTGAAAGTTGTAACTCATATTTACCAAATGTGTTTTCGATTTTGAAAATGTGAACCTAATTCATTTTCTTTTTCTCTTCTCTATTTTTTTCAATAAGAGAGATTGATTGAAAATATAAATAAACAAACCTAGGTCGTCACCAATATTTCCTTTATAGCTCTATTGAATTAAACCTAGAGTAAGTAAAATGAAAATACTGCGTCAAAAACTTGAAACACTAAATAAATGATGTAAACAATGTTATTTGGGTACAAAAACGACTTTTTTCTTGCGAGACCAATGCATATTGTGTAATTTTATACGAGCTTCCATTTCATAAATTATAATATTCGTTTCGATACCCGAGTAAAAAGTTATCTCCGTTGAAAGTTGTTACTCTTTTTTACCAAATGTTTTTTGTTCTTGAAAATGTGAACAAAATCTCCGTTCTTTTTTTCTACTCAATATTCTTTCAATAAGAGATATTGATTGAAAATATAAATAAACAAACCTTGATCGGCACCAATATCTCATTTATAGCTGTATTGAATTAAACCGGAAGTAAGTAAAATGAAAATGGTGAGTCAAAAACTTTAAACAGTAAATAAGTGATGTAAACGATGTTATTTGGGTACAAAAATGATTTTCCTATCGAGGAAAATGCATATTGTTTAATTTTATACGAGCTTTAATTTGATATATTATAATATTCGTTTCGATACATCAGTCAAAATTTATCTCTGTTGAAAGTTGTAACTCATATTTACCAAATGTGTTTTCTATTTTGAAAATGTGAACCTAATTCATTTTCTTTTTCTCTTCTCTATTTTTTTCAATAAGAGAGATTGATTGAAAATATAAATAAACAAACCTAGGTCGTCACCAATATCTCCTTTATAACTCTATTGAATTAAACCTAAAGTAAGTAAAATGAAAATGGTACGTCAAAAACTTTAAATAGTAAATAAGTGATGTAAACGATGTTATTTGGGTACAAAAATGATTTTCCTTTCAAGGAAAATGAATATTGTTTAATTTGATATGAGCTTTAATTTGATATATTATAATATTCGTTTCGATACATCAGTCAAAATTTATCTCCGTTGAAAGTTGTAACTCATATTTACCAAATGTGTTTTCTATTTTGAAAATGTGAACCTAATTCATTTTCTTTTTCTCTTCTCTATTTTTTTCAATAAGAGAGATTGATTGAAAATATAAATAAACAAACCTAGGTCGGCACCAATATCTCCTTTATAGCTCTATTGAATTAAACCTAAAGTAAGTAAAATGAAAATGTTGCGTCAAAAACTTTAAACACTAATTAAATGATATAAACAATGTTATTTGGGTACAAAAACGTCTTTTTTCTTGCGAGACCAATGCATATTGTGTAATTTTATACGAGCTTCCATTTCATAAATTATAATATTCGTTTCGATACCCAAGTAAAAAGTTATCTACGTTGAAAGTTGTTACTCTTATTTACCAAATGTTTTTTTGTTTTTGAAAATGTGAACAAAATCTCCGTTCTTTTTTTCTACTCAATATTTTTTCAATAAGAGAGATTGATTGAAAATATAAAAAACAAACATTGATCGGCGCCAATATCTCCTTTATAGCTCTATTGAATTAAGCCGGAAGTAAGTAAAATGAAAATGGTACGTCAAAAACTTTAAATAGTAAATAAGTGATGTAAACGATGTTATTTGGGTACAAAAATGATTTTCCTTTCGAGGAAAATGAATATTGTTTAATTTGATATGAGTTTTAATTTGATATATTATAATATTCGTTTCGATACATCAGTCAAAATTTATCTCCGTTGAAAGTTGTAACTCATATTTACCAAATGTGTTTTCGATTTTGAAAATGTGAACCTAATTCATTTTCTTTTTCTCTTCTCTATTTTTTTCAATAAGAGAGATTGATTGAAAATATAAATAAACAAACCTAGGTCGTCACCAATATTTCCTTTATAGCTCTATTGAATTAAACCTAGAGTAAGTAAAATGAAAATACTGCGTCAAAAACTTTAAACACTAAATAAATGATGTAAACAATGTTATTTGGGTACAAAAACGACTTTTTTCTTGCGAGACCAATGCATATTGTGTAATTTTATACGAGCTTCCATTTCATAAATTATAATATTCGTTTCGATACCCGAGTAAAAAGTTATCTCCGTTGAAAGTTGTTACTCTTTTTTACCAAATGTTTTTTGTTCTTGAAAATGTGAACAAAATCTCCGTTCTTTTTTTCTACTCAATATTCTTTCAATAAGAGATATTGATTGAAAATATAAATAAACAAACCTTGAACGGCACCAATATCTCATTTATAGATGTATTGAATTAAACCGGAAGTAAGTAAAATGAAAATGGTGAGTCAAAAACTTTAAACAGTAAATAAATGATGTAAACGATGTTATTTGGGTACAAAAATGATTTTCCTATCGAGGAAAATGCATATTGTTTAATTTTATACGAGCTTTAATTTGATATATTATAATATTCGTTTCGATACATCAGTCAAAATTTATCTCCGTTGAAAGTTGTAACTCATATTTACCAAATGTGTTTTCTATTTTGAAAATGTGAACCTAATTCATTTTCTTTTTCTCTTCTCTATTTTTTTCAATAAGAGAGATTGATTGAAAATATAAATAAACAAACCTAGGTCGTCACCAATATCTCCTTTATAACTCTATTGAATTAAACCTAAAGTAAGTAAAATGAAAATGGTACGTCAAAAACTTTAAATAGTAAATAAGTGATGTAAACGATGTTATTTGGGTACAAAAATGATTGTCCTTTCAAGGAAAATGAATATTGTTTAATTTGATATGAGCTTTAATTTGATATATTATAATATTCGTTTCGATACATCAGTCAAAATTTATCTCCGTTGAAAGTTGTAACTCATATTTACCAAATGTGTTTTCTATTTTGAAAATGTGAACCTAATTCATTTTCTTTTTCTCTTCTCTATTTTTTTCAATAAGAGAGATTGATTGAAAATATAAATAAACAAACCTAGGTCGGCACCAATATCTCCTTTATAGCTCTATTGAATTAAACCTAAAGTAAGTAAAATGAAAATGTTGCGTCAAAAACTTTAAACACTAATTAAATGATATAAACAATGTTATTTGGGTACAAAAACGTCTTTTTTCTTGCGAGACCAATGCATATTGTGTAATTTTATACGAGCTTCCATTTCATAAATTATAATATTCGTTTCGATACCCAAGTAAAAAGTTATCTACGTTGAAAGTTGTTACTCTTATTTACCAAATGTTTTTTGTTCTTGAAAATGTGAACAAAATCTCCGTTCTTTTTTTCTACTCAATATTCTTTCAATAAGAGATATTGATTGAAAATATAAATAAACAAACCTTGATCGGCACCAATATCTCATTTATAGCTGTATTGAATTAAACCGGAAGTAAGTAAAATGAAAATGGTGAGTCAAAAACTTTAAACAGTAAATAAGTGATGTAAACGATGTTATTTGGGTACAAAAATGATTTTCCTATCGAGGAAAATGCATATTGTTTAATTTTATACGAGCTTTAATTTGATATATTATAATATTCGTTTCGATACATCAGTCAAAATTTATCTCCGTTGAAAGTTGTAACTCATATTTACCAAATGTGTTTTCTATTTTGAAAATGTGAACCTAATTCATTTTCTTTTTCTCTTCTCTATTTTTTTCAATAAGAGAGATTGATTGAAAATATAAATAAACAAACCTAGGTCGTCACCAATATCTCCTTTATAACTCTATTGAATTAAACCTAAAGTAAGTAAAATGAAAATGGTACGTCAAAAACTTTAAATAGTAAATAAGTGATGTAAACGATGTTATTTGGGTACAAAAATGATTTTCCTTTCAAGGAAAATGAATATTGTTTAATTTGATATGAGCTTTAATTTGATATATTATAATATTCGTTTCGATACATCAGTCAAAATTTATCTCCGTTGAAAGTTGTAACTCATATTTACCAAATGTGTTTTCTATTTTGAAAATGTGAACCTAATTCATTTTCTTTTTCTCTTCTCTATTTTTTTCAATAAGAGAGATTGATTGAAAATATAAATAAACAAACCTAGGTCGGCACCAATATCTCCTTTATAGCTCTATTGAATTAAACCTAAAGTAAGTAAAATGAAAATGTTGCGTCAAAAACTTTAAACACTAATTAAATGATATAAACAATGTTATTTGGGTACAAAAACGTCTTTTTTCTTGCGAGACCAATGCATATTGTGTAATTTTATACGAGCTTCCATTTCATAAATTATAATATTCGTTTCGATACCCAAGTAAAAAGTTATCTACGTTGAAAGTTGTTACTCTTATTTACCAAATGTTTTTTTGTTTTTGAAAATGTGAACAAAATCTCCGTTCTTTTTTTCTACTCAATATTTTTTCAATAAGAGAGATTGATTGAAAATATAAAAAACAAACATTGATCGGCGCCAATATCTCCTTTATAGCTCTATTGAATTAAGCCGGAAGTAAGTAAAATGAAAATGGTACGTCAAAAACTTTAAATAGTAAATAAGTGATGTAAACGATGTTATTTGGGTACAAAAATGATTTTCCTTTCGAGGAAAATGAATATTGTTTAATTTGATATGAGTTTTAATTTGATATATTATAATATTCGTTTCGATACATCAGTCAAAATTTATCTCCGTTGAAAGTTGTAACTCATATTTACCAAATGTGTTTTCGATTTTGAAAATGTGAACCTAATTCATTTTCTTTTTCTCTTCTCTATTTTTTTCAATAAGAGAGATTGATTGAAAATATAAATAAACAAACCTAGGTCGTCACCAATATTTCCTTTATAGCTTTATTGAATTAAACCTAGAGTAAGTAAAATGAAAATACTGCGTCAAAAACTTTAAACACTAAATAAATGATGTAAACAATGTTATTTGGGTACAAAAACGACTTTTTTCTTGCGAGACCAATGCATATTGTGTAATTTTATACGAGCTTCCATTTCATAAATTATAATATTCGTTTCGATACCCGAGTAAAAAGTTATCTCCGTTGAAAGTTGTTACTCTTTTTTACCAAATGTTTTTTGTTCTTGAAAATGTGAACAAAATCTCCGTTCTTTTTTTCTACTCAATATTCTTTCAATAAGAGATATTGATTGAAAATATAAATAAACAAACCTTGATCGGCACCAATATCTCATTTATAGATGTATTGAATTAAACCGGAAGTAAGTAAAATGAAAATGGTGAGTCAAAAACTTTAAACAGTAAATAAATGATGTAAACGATGTTATTTGGGTACAAAAATGATTTTCCTATCGAGGAAAATGCATATTGTTTAATTTTATACGAGCTTTAATTTGATATATTATAATATTCGTTTCGATACATCAGTCAAAATTTATCTCCGTTGAAAGTTGTAACTCATATTTACCAAATGTGTTTTCTATTTTGAAAATGTGAACCTAATTCATTTTCTTTTTCTCTTCTCTATTTTTTTCAATAAGAGAGATTGATTGAAAATATAAATAAACAAACCTAGGTCGTCACCAATATCTCCTTTATAACTCTATTGAATTAAACCTAAAGTAAGTAAAATGAAAATGGTACGTCAAAAACTTTAAATAGTAAATAAGTGATGTAAACGATGTTATTTGGGTACAAAAATGATTTTCCTTTCAAGGAAAATGAATATTGTTTAATTTGATATGAGCTTTAATTTGATATATTATAATATTCGTTTCGATACATCAGTCAAAATTTATCTCCGTTGAAAGTTGTAACTCATATTTACCAAATGTGTTTTCTATTTTGAAAATGTGAACCTAATTCATTTTCTTTTTCTCTTCTCTATTTTTTTCAATAAGAGAGATTGATTGAAAATATAAATAAACAAACCTAGGTCGGCACCAATATCTCCTTTATAGCTCTATTGAATTAAACCTAAAGTAAGTAAAATGAAAATGTTGCGTCAAAAACTTTAAACACTAATTAAATGATATAAACAATGTTATTTGGGTACAAAAACGTCTTTTTTCTTGCGAGACCAATGCATATTGTGTAATTTTATACGAGCTTCCATTTCATAAATTATAATATTCGTTTCGATACCCAAGTAAAAAGTTATCTACGTTGAAAGTTGTTACTCTTATTTACCAAATGTTTTTTTGTTTTTGAAAATGTGAACAAAATCTCCGTTCTTTTTTTCTACTCAATATTTTTTCAATAAGAGAGATTGATTGAAAATATAAAAAACAAACATTGATCGGCGCCAATATATCCTTTATAGCTCTATTGAATTAAGCCGGAAGTAAGTAAAATGAAAATGGTACGTCAAAAACTTTAAACAGTAAATAAGTGATGTAAACGATGTTATTTGGGTACAAAAATGATTTTCCTATCGAGGAAAATGCATATTGTTTAATTTTATACGAGCTTTAATTTGATATATTATAATATTCGTTTCGATACATCAGTCAAAATTTATCTCCGTTGAAAGTTGTAACTCATATTTACCAAATGTGTTTTCTATTTTGAAAATGTGAACCTAATTCATTTTCTTTTTCTCTTCTCTATTTTTTTCAATAAGAGAGATTGATTGAAAATATAAATAAACAAACCTAGGTCGTCACCAATATCTCCTTTATAACTCTATTGAATTAAACCTAAAGTAAGTAAAATGAAAATGATGCGTCAAAAACTTTAAATAGTAAATAAGTGATGTAAACGATGTTATTTGGGTATAAAAATGATTTTCCTTTCGAGGAAAATGAATATTGTTTAATTTGATATGAGCTTTAATTTGATATATTATAATATTCGTTTCGATACATCAGTCAAAATTTATCTCCGTTGAAAGTTGTAACTCATATTTACCAAATGTGTTTTCTATTTTGAAAATGTGAACCTAATTCATTTTCTTTTTCTCTTCTCTATTTTTTTTCAATAAGAGAGATTGATTGAAAATATAAATTAACAAACCTAGGTCGTCACCAATATCTTTTTTATAGCTCTATTGAATTAAACCTAAAGTAAGTAAAATGAAAATGATGCGTCAAAAACTTTAAACACTAAATAAATGATGTAAACAATGTTATTTGGGTACAAAAACGACTTTTTTGTTGGGAGACCAATGACTAGTGTGTAATTTGATACGAGCTTCCAATTCATAAATTATAATATTCGTTTCGATACCCGAGTAAAAAGTTATATCCGTTCAAAGTTGTAACTCTTATTTACCAAATGTTTTTTTGTTTTTGAAAATGTGAACAAAATCTCCGTTCTTTTTTTCTACTCAATATTTTTTCAATAAGAGAGATTGATTGAAAATATAAAAAACAAACATTGATCGGCGCCAATATCTCCTTTATAGGTCTATTGAATTAAGCCGGAAGTAAGTAAAATGAAAATGGTACGTCAAAAACTTTAAATAGTAAATAAGTGATGTAAACGATGTTATTTGGGTACAAAAATGATTTTCCTTTCGAGGAAAATGCATATTTTTTAATTTGATATGAGCTTTAATTTGATATATTATAATATTCGTTTCGATACATGAGTCAAAATTTATCTCCGTTGAAAGTTGTAACTCATATTTACCAAATGTGTTTTCGATTTTGAAAATGTGAACCTAATTCATTTTCTTTTTCTCTTCTCTATTTTTTTCAATAAGAGAGATTGATTGAAAATATAAATAAACAAACCTAGGTCTGCACCAATATCTCCTTTATAGCTCCATTGAATTAAACCTAAAGTAAGTAAAATGAAAATATTTCGTCAAAAACTTTAAACACTAATTAAATGATGTAAACAATGTTATTTGGGTATAAAAACGACTTTTTTCTTGCGAGACCAATGCATATTGTGTAATTTTATACGAGCTTCCATTTCATAAATTATAATATTCGTTTCGTTACCCGAGTAAAAAGTTATCTCCGTTAAAAGTTGTTACTCTTTTTTACCAAATGTTTTTTGTTCTTGAAAATGTGAACAAAATTTCCGTTCTTTTTTTCTACTCAATATTTTTTCAATAAGAGATATTGATTCAAAATATAAATAAACAAACCTTGATCGGCATCAATATCTCCTTTATAGCTCTATTGAATTAAACCGGAAGTAAGTAAAATGAAAATGGTGAGTCAAAAACTAAAAACAGTAAATAAGTGATGTAAACGATGTTATTTGGGTACAAAAATGATTTTCCTATCGAGGAAAATGCATATTGTTTAATTTTATACGAGCTTTAATTTGATATATTATAATAATAGTTTCGATACCTCAGTCAAAATTTATCTCCGTTGAAAGTTGTAACTCATATTTACCAAATGTGTTTTCTATTTTGAAAATGTGAACCACATTCATTTTCTTTTTCTCTTCTCTATTTTTTTCAATAAGAGAGATTGATTGAAAATATAAAAAACAAACCTTGATCGGCACCTATATCTCCTTTATAGCTCTTTTGAATTAAACCGGAAGTAAGTAAAATGAAAATGGTGCGTCCAAAACATTAAACAGTAAATAAGTGATGTAAAAGATGTTATTTGGGTACAAAAATGATTTTCCTTTCGAGGAAAATGCATATTGTTTAATTTGATATGAGCTTTAATTTGATATATTATAATATTCGTTTCGATACATCAGTCATAATTTATCTCCGTTGAAAGTAGTAACTCATATTTACCAAATGTGTTTTCGATTTTGAAAATGTGAACCTAATTCATTTTCTTTTTCTCTTCTCTATTTTATTCAATAAGAGAGATTGATTGAAAATATAAATAAACAAACCTAGGTCGTCACCAATATCTTCTTTATAGCTCTATTGAATTAAACCTAAAGTAAGTAAAATGAAAATACTGCGTCAAAAACTTTAAACACTAATTAAATGATGTAAACAATGTTATTTGGGTATAAAAACGACTTTTTTCTTTAGAGACCAATGCATATTGTGTAATTTGATACGAGCTTCCATTTCATAAATTATAATATTCGTTTCGATAATCGAGTAAAAAGTTATCTCCGTTGAAAGTTGTTACTCTTTTTTACCAAATGTTTTTTGTTCTTGAAAATGTGAACAAAATCTCCGTTCTTTTTTTCTACTCAATATTTTTTCAATATGAGAGATTGATTGAAAATATAAATAAACAAACCTTGATCGGCACCAATATCTCCTTTATAGCTGTATTGAATTAAACCGGAAGTAAGTAAAATGAAAATGGTGAGTCAAAAACTTTAAACAGTAAATAAGTGATGTAAACGATGTTATTTGAGTACAAAAATGATTTTCCTATCGAGGAAACTGCATATTGTTTAATTTGATAAGCGCTTTAATTTGATATATTATAATAATAGTTTCGATACCTCAGTCAAAATTTATCTCCGTTGAAAGTTGTAACTCATATTTACCAAATGTGTTTTCAATTTTGAAAATGTGAACCTAATTCATTTTCTTTTTCTCTTCTCTATTTTTTTCAATAAGAGAGATTGATTGAAAATATAAATAAACAAACCTAGGTCGGCACCAATATCTCCTTAATAGCGCTATTGAATTAAACCTAAAGTAAGTAAAATGAAAATGTTGCGTCAAAAACTTTAAACACTAATTAAATGATGTAAACAATGTTGTTTGGGTACAAAAACGACTTTTTTCTTGCGAGACCAATGCATATTGTGTAATTTTATTCGAGCTTCCATTTCATAAATTATAATATTCGTTTCGATACCCGAGTAAAAAGTTATCTCCGTTGAAAGTTGTTACTCTTTTTTACCAAATGTTTTTTGTTCTTGAAAATCTGAACAAAATCTCCGTTCTTTATTTCTACTCAATATTTTTTCAATAAGAGAGATTGATTGAAAATATAAATAAACAAACCTTGATCGGCACCAATATCTCCTTTATAGCTGTATTGAATTAAACCGGAAGTAAGTAAAATGAAAATAGTGAGTCAAAAACTTTAAACAGTAAATAAGTGATGTAAACGATGTTATTTGGGTACAAAAATGATTTTCCTATCGAGGAAAATGCATATTGTTTAATTTGATACGCGCTTTAATTTGATATATTATAATAATAGTTTCGATACCTCAGTCAAAATTTATCTCCGTTGAAAGTTGTAACTCATATTTACCAAATGTGTTTTCGATTTTGAAAATGTGAACCTAATTCATTTTCTTTTTCTCTTCTCTATTTTTTTCAATAAGAGAGATTGATTGAAAATATTAATAAACAAACCTAGGTCGGCACCAATATCTCCTTTATATCGCTATTGAATTAAACCTAAAGTAAGTAAAATGAAAATGTTGCGTCAAAAACTTTAAACACTAATTAAATGATGTAAACAATGTTATTTGGGTACAAAAACGACTTTTTTCTTGCGAGACCAATGCATATTGTGTAATTTTATTCGAGCTTCCATTTCATAAATTATAATATTCGTTTCGATAACCGAGTAAAAAGTTATCTCCGTTGAAAGTTGTTACTCTTTTTTACCAAATGTTTTTTGTTCTTGAAAATGTGAACAAAATCTCCGTTCTTTATTTCTACTCAATATTTTTTCAATAAGAGATATTGATTGAAAATATAAATAAAGAAACCTTGATCGGCACCAATATCTCCTTTATAGCTCTATTGAATTAAACCGGAAGTAAGTAAAATGAAAATAGTGAGTCAAAAACTTTAAACAGTAAATAAGTGACGTAAACGATGTTATTTGGGTACAAAAATGATTTTCCTATCGAGGAAAATGCATATTGTTTAATTTGATACGAGCTTTAATTTGATATATTATAATAATAGTTTCGATACCTCAGTCAAAATTTATCTCCGTTGAAAGTTGTAACTCATATTTACCAAATGTGTTTTCAATTTTGAAAATGTGAACCTAATTCATTTTCTTTTTCTCTTCTCTATTTTTTTCAATAAGAGAGATTGATTGAAAATATAAATAAACAAACCTAGGTCGGCATCAATATCTCCTTTATAGCGCTATTGAATTAAACCTAAAGTAAGTAAAATGAAAATGTTGCGTCAAAAACTTTAAACACTAATTAAATGATGTAAACAATGTTATTTGGGTACAAAAACGACTTTTTTCTTGCGAGACCAATGCATATTGTGTAATTTTATTCGAGCTTCCATTTCATAAATTATAATATTCGTTTCGATACCCGAGTAAAAAGTTATCTCCGTTGAAAGTTGTTACTCTTTTTTACCAAATGTTTTTTGTTCTTGAAAATGTGAACAAAATCTCCGTTCTTTATTTCTACTCAATATTTTTTCAATAAGAGATATTGATTGAAAATATAAATAAACAAACCTTGATCGGCACCAATATCTCCTTTATAGCTCTATTGAATTAAACCGGAAGTAAGTAAAATGAAAATAGTGAGTCAAAAACTTTAAACAGTAAATAAGTGATGTAAACGATGTTATTTGGGTACAAAAATGATTTTCCTATCGAGGAAAATGCATATTGTTTAATTTGATACGAGCTTTAATTTGATATATTATAATAATAGTTTCGATACCTCAGTCAAAATTTATCTCCGTTGAAAGTTGTAACTCATATTTACCAAATGTGTTTTCGATTTTGAAAATGTGAACCTAATTCATTTTCTTTTTCTCTTCTCTATTTTTTTCAATAAAAGAGATGGATTGAAAATATAAATAAACAAACCTAGGTTGGCACCAATATCTCCTTTATAGCTCTATCGAATTAAACCTAAAGTAAGTAAAATTAAAATGCTGCGTCAAAAACTTTAAACACTAAATAAATGATGTAAACAATGTTATTTGGGTACAAAAACAACTTTTTTGTTGCGAGACCAATGACTAGTGTGTAATTTGATACGAGCTTCCATTTCATAAATTATAATATTCGTTTCGATACCCGAGTAAAAAGTTATCTCCGTTGAAAGTTGTTACTCTTTTTTACCAAATGTTTTTTGTTCTTGAAAATCTGAACAAAATCTCCGTTCTTTATTTCTACTCAATATTTTTTCAATAAGAGAGATTGATTGAAAATATAAATAAACAAACCTTGATCGGCACCAATATCTCCTTTATAGCTGTATTGAATTAAACCGGAAGTAAGTAAAATGAAAATGGTGAGTCAAAAACTTTAAACAGTAAATAAGTGATGTAAACGATGTTATTTGAGTACAAAAATGATTTTCCTATCGAGGAAACTGCATATTGTTTAATTTGATAAGCGCTTTAATTTGATATATTATAATAATAGTTTCGATACCTCAGTCAAAATTTATCTCCGTTGAAAGTTGTAACTCATATTTACCAAATGTGTTTTCAATTTTGAAAATGTGAACCTAATTCATTTTCTTTTTCTCTTCTCTATTTTTTTCAATAAGAGAGATTGATTGAAAATATAAATAAACAAACCTAGGTCGGCACCAATATCTCCTTAATAGCGCTATTGAATTAAACCTAAAGTAAGTAAAATGAAAATGTTGCGTCAAAAACTTTAAACACTAATTATAAACAATGTTATTTGGGTACAAAAAACGACTTTTTTCTTGCGAGGACCAATGCATATTGTGTAATTTTATTCGAGCTTCCATTTCATAAATTATAATATTCGTTTCGATACCCGAGTAAAAAGTTATCTCCGTTGAAAGTTGTTACTCTTTTTTTACCAAATGTTTTTTTTGTTTCTTGAAAATGTGAACAAAATCTCCGTTCTTTATTTCTACTCAATATTTTTTTCAATAAGAGATATTGATTGAAAATATAAATAAACAAACCTTGATCGGCACCAATATCTCCTTTATAGCTCTATTGAATTAAACCGGAAGTAAGTAAAATGAAAATAGTGAGTCAAAAACTTTAAACAGTAAATAAGTGATGTAAACGATGTTATTTGGGTACAAAAATGATTTTCCTATCGAGGAAAATGCATATTGTTTAATTTGATACGAGCTTTAATTTGATATATTATAATAATAGTTTTCGATACCTCAGTCAAAATTTATCTCCGTTTGAAAGTTTGTAACTCATATTTACCAAATGTGTTTTCGATTTTGAAAATGTGAACCTAATTCATTTTCTTTTTCCTCTTCTCTATTTTTTTTCAATAAAAGAGATGGATTGAAAATATAAATAAACAAACCTAGGTTGGCACTAATATCTCCTTTATAGCTTTATCGAATTAAACCTAAAGTAAGTAAAATGAAAATGCTGCGTCAAAAAACTTTAAACACTAAATAAATGATGTAAACAATGTTTATTTGGGTACAAAAACAACTTTTTTGTTGCGAGACCAATGACTAGTGTGTAATTTGATACGAGCTTCCATTTCATAAATTATAATATTCGTTTCGATACCCGAGTAAAAAGTTATCTCCGTTGAAAGTTGTTACTCTTTTTTACCAAATGTTTTTTGTTCTTGAAAATCTGAACAAAATCTCCGTTCTTTTTTTCTACTCAATATTTTTTCAATAAGAGAGATTGATTGAAAATATAAATAAACAAACCTTGATCGGCACCAATATCTCCTTTATAGCTGTATTGAATTAAACCGGAAGTAAGTAAAATGAAAATGGTGAGTCAAAAACTTTAAACAGTAAATAAGTGATGTAAACGATGTTATTTGAGTACAAAAATGATTTTCCTATCGAGGAAACTGCATATTGTTTAATTTGATAAGCGCTTTAATTTGATATATTATAATAATAGTTTCGATACCTCAGTCAAAATTTATCTCCGTTGAAAGTTGTAACTCATATTTACCAAATGTGTTTTCAATTTTGAAAATGTGAACCTAATTCATTTTCTTTTTCTCTTCTCTATTTTTTTCAATAAGAGAGATTGATTGAAAATACAAATAAACAAACCTAGGTCGGCACCAATATCTCCTTAATAGCGCTATTGAATTAAACCTAAAGTAAGTAAAATGAAAATGTTGCGTCAAAAACTTTAAACACTAATTAAATGATGTAAACAATGTTATTTGGGTACAAAAACGACTTTTTTCTTGCGAGACCAATGCATATTGTGTAATTTTATTCGAGCTTCCATTTCATAAATTATAATATTCGTTTCGAAACCCTAGTAAAAAGTTATCTCCGTTGAAAGTTGTTACTCTTTTTTACCAAATGTTTTTTGTTCTTGAAAATGTGAACAAAATCTCCGTTCTTTATTTCTACTCAATATTTTTTCAATAAGAGATATTGATTGAAAATATAAATAAACAAACCTTGATCGGCACCAATATCTCCTTTATAGCTCTATTGAATTAAACCGGAAGTAAGTAAAATGAAAATAGTGAGTCAAAAACTTTAAACAGTAAATAAGTGACGTAAACGATGTTATTTGGGTACAAAAATGATTTTCCTATCGAGGAAAATGCATATTGTTTAATTTGATACGAGCTTTAATTTGATATATTATAATAATAGTTTCGATACCTCAGTCAAAATTTATCTCCGTTGAAAGTTGTAACTCATATTTACCAAATGTGTTTTCAATTTTGAAAATGTGAACCTAATTCATTTTCTTTTTCTCTTCTCTATTTTTTTCAATAAGAGAGATTGATTGAAAATATAAATAAACAAACCTAGGTCGGCATCAATATCTCCTTTATAGCGCTATTGAATTAAACCTAAAGTAAGTAAAATGAAAATGTTGCGTCAAAAACTTTAAACACTAATTAAATGATGTAAACAATGTTATTTGGGTACAAAAACGACTTTTTTCTTGCGAGACCAATGCATATTGTGTAATTTTATTCGAGCTTCCATTTCATAAATTATAATATTCGTTTCGATACCCGAGTAAAAAGTTATCTCCGTTGAAAGTTGTTACTCTTTTTTACCAAATGTTTTTTGTTCTTGAAAATGTGAACAAAATCTCCGTTCTTTATTTCTACTCAATATTTTTTCAATAAGAGATATTGATTGAAAATATAAATAAACAAACCTTGATCGGCACCAATATCTCCTTTATAGCTCTATTGAATTAAACCGGAAGTAAGTAAAATGAAAATAGTGAGTCAAAAACTTTAAACAGTAAATAAGTGATGTAAACGATGTTATTTGGGTACAAAAATGATTTTCCTATCGAGGAAAATGCATATTGTTTAATTTGATACGAGCTTTAATTTGATATATTATAATAATAGTTTCGATACCTCAGTCAAAATTTATCTCCGTTGAAAGTTGTAACTCATATTTACCAAATGTGTTTTCGATTTTGAAAATGTGAACCTAATTCATTTTCTTTTTCTCTTCTCTATTTTTTTCAATAAAAGAGATGGATTGAAAATATAAATAAACAAACCTAGGTTGGCACCAATATCTCCTTTATAGCTCTATCGAATTAAACCTAAAGTAAGTAAAATTAAAATGCTGCGTCAAAAACTTTAAACACTAAATAAATGATGTAAACAATGTTATTTGGGTACAAAAACAACTTTTTTGTTGCGAGACCAATGACTAGTGTGTAATTTGATACGAGCTTCCATTTCATAAATTATAATATTCGTTTCGATACCCGAGTAAAAAGTTATCTCCGTTGAAAGTTGTTACTCTTTTTTACCAAATGTTTTTTGTTCTTGAAAATCTGAACAAAATCTCCGTTCTTTTTTTCTACTCAATATTTTTTCAATAAGAGAGATTGATTGAAAATATAAATAAACAAACCTTGATCGGCACCAATATCTCCTTTATAGCTGTATTGAATTAAACCGGAAGTAAGTAAAATGAAAATGGTGAGTCAAAAACTTTAAACAGTAAATAAGTGATGTAAACGATGTTATTTGAGTACAAAAATGATTTTCCTATCGAGGAAACTGCATATTGTTTAATTTGATAAGCGCTTTAATTTGATATATTATAATAATAGTTTCGATACCTCAGTCAAAATTTATCTCCGTTGAAAGTTGTAACTCATATTTACCAAATGTGTTTTTCAATTTTGAAAATGTGAACCTAATTCATTTTCTTTTTCTCTTCTCTATTTTTTTCAATAAGAGAGATTGATTGAAAATATAAATAAACAAACCTAGGTCGGCACCAATATCTCCTTAATAGCGCTATTGAATTAAACCTAAAGTAAGTAAAATGAAAATGTTGCGTCAAAAACTTTAAACACTAATTAAATGATGTAAACAATGTTATTTGGGTACAAAAACGACTTTTTTCTTGCGAGACCAATGCATATTGTGTAATTTTATTCGAGCTTCCATTTCATAAATTATAATATTCGTTTCGATACCCGAGTAAAAAGTTATCTCCGTTGAAAGTTGTTACTCTTTTTTACCAAA
Source organism: Hippophae tibetana (assembly GCA_037013495.1). Taxonomy (NCBI): domain Eukaryota; kingdom Viridiplantae; phylum Streptophyta; class Magnoliopsida; order Rosales; family Elaeagnaceae; genus Hippophae; species Hippophae tibetana. The sequence continues at coordinate 5,196,476 of CM072808.1, read as the reverse complement.
TGTTTTTTTGTTCTTGAAAATGTGAACAAAATCTCCGTTCTTTATTTCTACTCAATATTTTTTCAATAAGAGATATTGATTGAAAATATAAATAAACAAACCTTGATCGGCACCAATATCTCCTTTATAGCTCTATTGAATTAAACCGGAAGTAAGTAAAATGAAAATAGTGAGTCAAAAACTTTAAACAGTAAATAAGTGATGTAAACGATGTTATTTGGGTACAAAAATGATTTTCCTATCGAGGAAAATGCATATTGTTTAATTTGATACGAGCTTTAATTTGATATATTATAATAATAGTTTCGATACCTCAGTCAAAATTTATCTCCGTTGAAAGTTGTAACTCATATTTACCAAATGTGTTTTCGATTTTGAAAATGTGAACCTAATTCATTTTCTTTTTCTCTTCTCTATTTTTTTCAATAAAAGAGATGGATTGAAAATATAAATAAACAAACCTAGGTTGGCACTAATATCTCCTTTATAGCTTTATCGAATTAAACCTAAAGTAAGTAAAATGAAAATGCTGCGTCAAAAACTTTAAACACTAAATAAATGATGTAAACAATGTTATTTGGGTACAAAAACAACTTTTTTGTTGCGAGACCAATGACTAGTGTGTAATTTGATACGAGCTTCCATTTCATAAATTATAATATTCGTTTCGATACCCGAGTAAAAAGTTATCTCCGTTGAAAGTTGTTACTCTTTTTTACCAAATGTTTTTTGTTCTTGAAAATCTGAACAAAATCTCCGTTCTTTTTTTCTACTCAATATTTTTTCAATAAGAGAGATTGATTGAAAATATAAATAAACAAACCTTGATCGGCACCAATATCTCCTTTATAGCTGTATTGAATTAAACCGGAAGTAAGTTAAAATGAAAATGGTGAGTCAAAAACTTTAAACAGTAAATAAGTGATGTAAACGATGTTATTTGAGTACAAAAATGATTTTCCTATCGAGGAAACTGCATATTGTTTTAATTTGATAAGCGCTTTAATTTGATATATTATAATAATAGTTTCGATACCTCAGTCAAAATTTATCTCCGTTGAAAGTTGTAACTCATATTTACCAAATGTGTTTTCAATTTTGAAAATGTGAACCTAATTCATTTTCTTTTTCTCTTCTCTATTTTTTTCAATAAGAGAGATTGATTGAAAATACAAATAAACAAACCTAGGTCGGCACCAATATCTCCTTAATAGCGCTATTGAATTAAACCTAAAGTAAGTAAAATGAAAATGTTGCGTCAAAAACTTTAAACACTAATTAAATGATGTAAACAATGTTATTTGGGTACAAAAACGACTTTTTTCTTGCGAGACCAATGCATATTGTGTAATTTTATTCGAGCTTCCATTTCATAAATTATAATATTCGTTTCGATACCCTAGTAAAAAGTTATCTCCGTTGAAAGTTGTTACTCTTTTTTACCAAATGTTTTTTGTTCTTGAAAATGTGAACAAAATCTCCGTTCTTTATTTCTACTCAATATTTTTTCAATAAGAGATATTGATTGAAAATATAAATAAACAAACCTTGATCGGCACCAATATCTCCTTTATAGCTCTATTGAATTAAACCGGAAGTAAGTAAAATGAAAATAGTGAGTCAAAAACTTTAAACAGTAAATAAGTGACGTAAACGATGTTATTTGGGTACAAAAATGATTTTCCTATCGAGGAAAATGCATATTGTTTAATTTGATACGAGCTTTAATTTGATATATTATAATAATAGTTTCGATACCTCAGTCAAAATTTATCTCCGTTGAAAGTTGTAACTCATATTTACCAAATGTGTTTTCGATTTTGAAAATGTGAACCTAATTCATTTTCTTTTTCTCTTCTCTATTTTTTTCAATAAGAGAGATTGATTGAAAATATAAATAAACAAACCTAGGTCGGCACCAATATCTCCTTTATAGCGCTATTGAATTAAACCTAAAGTAAGTAAAATGAAAATGTTGCGTCAAAAACTTTAAACACTAATTAAATGATGTAAACAATGTTATTTGGGTACAAAAACGACTTTTTTCTTGCGAGACCAATGCATATTGTGTAATTTTATTCGAGCTTCCATTTCATAAATTATAATATTCGTTTCGATACCCGAGTAAAAAGTTATCTCCGTTGAAAGTTGTTACTCTTTTTTACCAAATGTTTTTTGTTCTTGAAAATGTGAACAAAATCTCCGTTCTTTATTTCTACTCAATATTTTTTCAATAAGAGATATTGATTGAAAATATAAATAAACAAACCTTGATCGGCACCAATATCTCCTTTATAGCTCTATTGAATTAAACCGGAAGTAAGTAAAATGAAAATAGTGAGTCAAAAACTTTAAACAGTAAATAAGTGACGTAAACGATGTTATTTGGGTACAAAAATGATTTTCCTATCGAGGAAAATGCATATTGTTTAATTTGATACGAGCTTTCATTTGATATATTATAATAATAGTTTCGATACCTCAGTCAAAATTTATCTCCGTTGAAAGTTGTAACTCATATTTACCAAATATGTTTTCAATTTTGAAAATGTGAACCTAATTCATTTTCTTTTTCTCTTCTCTATTTTTTTCAATAAGAGAGATTGATTGAAAATATAAATAAACAAACCTAGGTCGGCACCAATATCTCCTTAATAGCGCTATTGAATTAAACGTAAAGTAAGTAAAATGAAAATGTTGCGTCAAAAACTTTAAACACTAATTAAATGATGTAAACAATGTTATTTGGGTACAAAAACGACTTTTTTCTTGCGAGACCAATGCATATTGTGTAATTTTATTCGAGCTTCCATTTCATAAATTATAATATTCGTTTCGATACCCTAGTAAAAAGTTATCTCCGTTGAAAGTTGTTACTCTTTTTTACCAAATGTTTTTTGTTCTTGAAAATGTGAACAAAATCTCCGTTCTTTATTTCTACTCAATATTTTTTCAATAAGAGATATTGATTGAAAATATAAATAAACAAACCTTGATCGGCACCAATATCTCCTTTATAGCTCTATTGAATTAAACCGGAAGTAAGTAAAATGAAAATAGTGAGTCAAAAACTTTAAACAGTAAATAAGTGACGTAAACGATGTTATTTGGGTACAAAAATGATTTTCCTATCGAGGAAAATGCATATTGTTTAATTTGATACGAGCTTTAATTTGATATATTATAATAATAGTTTCGATACCTCAGTCAAAATTTATCTCCGTTGAAAGTTGTAACTCATATTTACCAAATGTGTTTTCGATTTTGAAAATGTGAACCTAATTCATTTTCTTTTTCTCTTCTCTATTTTTTTCAATAAGAGAGATTGATTGAAAATATAAATAAACAAACCTAGGTCGGCACCAATATCTCCTTTATAGCGCTATTGAATTAAACCTAAAGTAAGTAAAATGAAAATGTTGCGTCAAAAACTTTAAACACTAATTAAATGATGTAAACAATGTTATTTGGGTACAAAAACGACTTTTTTCTTGCGAGACCAATGCATATTGTGTAATTTTATTCGAGCTTCCATTTCATAAATTATAATATTCGTTTCGATACCCGAGTAAAAAGTTATCTCCGTTGAAAGTTGTTACTCTTTTTTACCAAATGTTTTTTGTTCTTGAAAATGTGAACAAAATCTCCGTTCTTTATTTCTACTCAATATTTTTTCCATAAGAGATATTGATTGAAAATATAAATAAACAAACCTTGATCGGCACCAATATCTCCTTTATAGCTCTATTGAATTAAACCGGAAGTAAGTAAAATGAAAATAGTGAGTCAAAAACTTTAAACAGTAAATAAGTGACGTAAACGATGTTATTTGGGTACAAAAATGATTTTCCTATCGAGGAAAATGCATATTGTTTAATTTGATACGAGCTTTAATTTGATATATTATAATAATAGTTTCGATACCTCAGTCAAAATTTATCTCCGTTGAAAGTTGTAACTCATATTTACCAAATGTGTTTTCGATTTTGAAAATGTGAACCTAATTCATTTTCTTTTTCTCTTCTCTATTTTTTTCAATAAGAGAGATTGATTGAAAATATAAATAAACAAACCTAGGTCGGCATCAATATCTCCTTTATAGCGCTATTGAATTAAACCTAAAGTAAGTAAAATGAAAATGTTGCGTTAAAAACTTTAAACACTAATTAAATGATGTAAACAATGTTATTTGGGTACAAAAACGACTTTTTTCTTGCGAGACCAATGCATATTGTGTAATTTTATTCGAGCTTCCATTTCATAAATTATAATATTCGTTTCGATACCCGAGTAAAAAGTTATCTCCGTTGAAAGTTGTTACTCTTTTTTACCAAATGTTTTTTGTTCTTGAAAATGTGAACAAAATCTCCGTTCTTTATTTCTACTCAATATTTTTTCAATAAGAGATATTGATTGAAAATATAAATAAACAAACCTTGATCGGCACCAATATCTCCTTTATAGCTCTATTGAATTAAACCGGAAGTAAGTAAAATGAAAATAGTGAGTCAAAAACTTTAAACAGTAAATAAGTGATGTAAACGATGTTATTTGGGTACAAAAATGATTTTCCTATCGAGGAAAATGCATATTGTTTAATTTGATACGAGCTTTAATTTGATATATTATAATAATAGTTTCGATACCTCAGTCAAAATTCATCTCCGTTGAAAGTTGTAACTCATATTTACCAAATGTGTTTTCGATTTTGAAAATGTGAACCTAATTCATTTTCTTTTTCTCTTCTCTATTTTTTTCAATAAAAGAGATGGATTGAAAATATAAATAAACAAACCTAGGTTGGCACTAATATCTCCTTTATAGCTTTATCGAATTAAACCTAAAGTAAGTAAAATGAAAATGCTGCGTCAAAAACTTTAAACACTAAATAAATGATGTAAACAATGTTATTTGGGTACAAAAACAATTTTTTTGTTGCGAGACCAATGACTAGTGTGTAATTTGATACGAGCTTCCATTTCATAAATTATAATATTCGTTTCGATACCCGAGTAAAAAGTTATCTCCGTTGAAAGTTGTTACTCTTTTTTACCAAATGTTTTTTGTTCTTGAAAATCTGAACAAAATCTCCGTTCTTTTTTTCTACTCAATATTTTTTCAATAAGAGAGATTGATTGAAAATATAAATAAACAAACCTTGATCGGCACCAATATCTCCTTTATAGCTGTATTGAATTAAACCGGAAGTAAGTAAAATGAAAATGGTGAGTCAAAAACTTTAAACAGTAAATAAATGATGTAAACGATGTTATTTGAGTACAAAAATGATTTTCCTATCGAGGAAACTGCATATTGTTTAATTTGATAAGCGCTTTAATTTGATATATTATAATAATAGTTTCGATACCTCAGTCAAAATTTATCTCCGTTGAAAGTTGTAACTCATATTTACCAAATGTGTTTTCGATTTTGAAAATGTGAACCTAATTCATTTTCTTTTTCTCTTCTCTATTTTTTTCAATAAGAGAGATTGATTGAAAATATAAATAAACAAACCTAGGTCGGCATCAATATCTCCTTTATAGCGCTATTGAATTAAACCTAAAGTAAGTAAAATGAAAATGTTGCGTCAAAAACTTTAAACACTAATTAAATGATGTAAACAATGTTATTTGGGTACAAAAACGACTTTTTTCTTGCGAGACCAATGCATATTGTGTAATTTTATTCGAGCTTCCATTTCATAAATTATAATATTCGTTTCGATACCCGAGTAAAAAGTTATCTCCGTTGAAAGTTGTTACTCTTTTTTACCAAATGTTTTTTGTTCTTGAAAATGTGAACAAAATCTCCGTTCTTTATTTCTACTCAATATTTTTTCAATAAGAGATATTGATTGAAAATATAAATAAACAAACCTTGATCGGCACCAATATCTCCTTTATAGCTCTATTGAATTATACCGGAAGTAAGTAAAATGAAAATGGTGAGTCAAAAACTTTAAACAGTAAATAAGTGATGTAAACGATGTTATTTGAGTACAAAAATGATTTTCCTATCGAGGAAACTGCATATTGTTTAATTTGATAAGCGCTTTAATTTGATATATTATAATAATAGTTTCGATACCTCAGTCAAAATTTATCTCCGTTGAAAGTTGTAACTCATATTTACCAAATGTGTTTTCGATTTTGAAAATGTGAACCTAATTCATTTTCTTTTTCTCTTCTCTATTTTTTCAATAAGAGAGATTGATTGAAAATATAAATAAACAAACCTAGGTCGGCATCAATATCTCCTTTATAGCGCTATTGAATTAAACCTAAAGTAAGTAAAATGAAAATGTTGCGTCAAAAACTTTAAACACTAATTAAATGATGTAAACAATGTTATTTGGGTACAAAAACGACTTTTTTTTTGCGAGACCAATGCATATTGTGTAATTTTATTCGAGCTTCCATTTCATAAATTATAATATTCGTTTCGATACCCGAGTAAAAAGTTATCTCCGTTGAAAGTTGTTACTCTTTTTTACCAAATGTTTTTTGTTCTTGAAAATGTGAACAAAATCTCCGTTCTTTATTTCTACTCAATATTTTTTCAATAAGAGATATTGATTGAAAATATAAATAAACAAACCTTGATCGGCACCAATATCTCCTTTATAGCTCTATTGAATTAAACCGGAAGTAAGTAAAATGAAAATAGTGAGTCAAAAACTTTAAACAGTAAATAAGTGATGTAAACGATGTTATTTGGGTACAAAAATGATTTTCCTATCGAGGAAAATGCATATTGTTTAATTTGATACGAGCTTTAATTTGATATATTATAATAATAGTTTCGATACCTCAGTCAAAATTTATCTCCGTTGAAAGTTGTAACTCATATTTACCAAATGTGTTTTCGATTTTGAAAATGTGAACCTAATTCATTTTCTTTTTCTCTTCTCTATTTTTTTCAATAAAAGAGATGGATTGAAAATATAAATAAACAAACCTAGGTTGGCACTAATATCTCCTTTATAGCTCTATCGAATTAAACCTAAAGTAAGTAAAATGAAAATGCTGCGTCAAAAACTTTAAACACTAAATAAATGATGTAAACAATGTTATTTGGGTACAAAAACAACTTTTTTGTTGCGAGACCAATGACTAGTGTGTAATTTGATACGAGCTTCCATTTCATAAATTATAATATTCGTTTCGATACCCGAGTAAAAAGTTATCTCCGTTGAAAGTTGTTACTCTTTTTTACCAAATGTTTTTTGTTCTTGAAAATCTGAACAAAATCTCCGTTCTTTTTTTCTACTCAATATTTTTTCAATAAGAGAGATTGATTGAAAATATAAATAAACAAACCTTGATCGGCACCAATATCTCCTTTATAGCTGTATTGAATTAAACCGGAAGTAAGTAAAATGAAAATGGTGAGTCAAAAACTTTAAACAGTAAATAAGTGATGTAAACGATGTTATTTGAGTACAAAAATGATTTTCCTATCGAGGAAACTGCATATTGTTTAATTTGATAAGCGCTTTAATTTGATATATTATAATAATAGTTTCGTTACCTCAGTCAAAATTTATCTCCGTTGAAAGTTGTAACTCATATTTACCAAATGTGTTTTCGATTTTGAAAATGTGAACCTAATTCATTTTCTTTTTCTCTTCTCTATTTTTTTCAATAAAAGAGATTGATTGAAAATATAAATAAACAAACCTAGGTTGGCACTAATATCTCCTTTATAACTCTATCGAATTAAACCTAAAGTAAGTAAAATGAAAATGCTGCGTCAAAAACTTTAAACACTAAATAAATGATGTAAACAATGTTATTTGGGTACAAAAACAACTTTTTTGTGGCGATACCAATGACTAGTGTGTAATTTGATACGAGCTTCCATTTCATAAATTATAATATTCGTTTCGATACCCGAGTAAAAAGTTATCTCCGTTGAAAGTTGTTACTCTTTTTTACCAAATGTTTTTTGTTCTTGAAAATCTGAACAAAATCTCCGTTCTTTTTTTCTACTCAATATTTTTTCAATAAGAGAGATTGATTGAAAATATAAATAAACAAACCTTGATCGGCACCAATATCTCCTTTATAGCTGTATTGAATTAAACCGGAAGTAAGTAAAATGAAAATGGTGAGTCAAAAACTTTAAACAGTAAATAAGTGATGTAAACGATGTTATTTGAGTACAAAAATGATTTTCCTATCGAGGAAACTGCATATTGTTTAATTTGATAAGCGCTTTAATTTGATATATTATAATAATAGTTTCGATACCTCAGTCAAAATTTATCTCCGTTGAAAGTTGTAACTCATATTTACCAAATGTGTTTTCGATTTTGAAAATGTGAACCTAATTCATTTTCTTTTTCTCTTCTCTATTTTTTCAATAAGAGAGATTGATTGAAAATATAAATAAACAAACCTAGGTCGGCATCAATATCTCCTTTATAGCGCTATTGAATTAAACCTAAAGTAAGTAAAATGAAAATGTTGCGTCAAAAACTTTAAACACTAATTAAGTGATGTAAACAATGTTATTTGGGTACAAAAACGAATTTTTTTTTGCGAGACCAATGCATATTGTGTAATTTTATTCGAGCTTCCATTTCATAAATTATAATATTCGTTTCGATACCCGAGTAAAAAGTTATCTCCGTTGAAAGTTGTTACTCTTTTTTACCAAATGTTTTTTGTTCTTGAAAATGTGAACAAAATCTCCGTTCTTTATTTCTACTCAATATTTTTTCAATAAGAGATATTGATTGAAAATATAAATAAACAAACCTTGATCGGCACCAATATCTCCTTTATAGCTCTATTGAATTAAACCGGAAGTAAGTAAAATGAAAATAGTGAGTCAAAAACTTTAAACAGTAAATAAGTCATGTAAACGATGTTATTTGGGTACAAAAATGATTTTCCTATCGAGGAAAATGCATATTGTTTAATTTGATACGAGCTTTAATTTGATATATTATAATAATAGTTTCGATACCCCAGTCAAAATTTATCTCCGTTGAAAGTTGTAACTCATATTTACCAAATGTGTTTTCGATTTTGAAAATGTGAACCTAATTCATTTTCTTTTTCTCTTCTCTATTTTTTTCAATAAAAGAGATGGATTGAAAATATAAATAAACAAACCTAGGTTGGCACTAATATCTCCTTTATAGCTCTATCGAATTAAACCTAAAGTAAGTAAAATGAAAATGCTGCGTCAAAAACTTTAAACACTAAATAAATGATGTAAACAATGTTATTTGGGTACAAAAACAACTTTTTTGTTGCGAGACCAATGACTAGTGTGTAATTTGATACGAGCTTCCATTTCATAAATTATAATATTCGTTTCGATACCCGAGTAAAAAGTTATCTCCGTTGAAACTTGTTACTCTTTTTTACCAAATGTTTTTTGTTCTTGAAAATCTGAACAAAATCTCCGTTCTTTTTTTCTACTCAATATTTTTTCAATAAGAGAGATTGATTGAAAATATAAATAAACAAACCTTGATCGGCACCAATATCTCCTTTATAGCTGTATTGAATTAAACCGGAAGTAAGTAAAATGAAAATGGTGAGTCAAAAACTTTAAACAGTAAATAAGTGATGTAAACGATGTTATTTGAGTACAAAAATGATTTTCCTATCGAGGAAACTGCATATTGTTTAATTTGATAAGCGCTTTAATTTGATATATTATAATAATAGTTTCGATACCTCAGTCAAAATTTATCTCCGTTGAAAGTTGTAACTCATATTTACCAAATGTGTTTTCGATTTTGAAAATGTGAACCTAATTCATTTTCTTTTTCTCTTCTCTATTTTTTCAATAAGAGAGATTGATTGAAAATATAAATAAACAAACCTAGGTCGGCATCAATATCTCCTTTATAGCGCTATTGAATTAAACCTAAAGTAAGTAAAATGAAAATGTTGCGTCAAAAACTTTAAACACTAATTAAGTGATGTAAACAATGTTATTTGGGTACAAAAACGAATTTTTTTTTGCGAGACCAATGCATATTGTGTAATTTTATTCGAGCTTCCATTTCATAAATTATAATATTCGTTTCGATACCCGAGTAAAAAGTTATCTCCGTTGAAAGTTGTTACTCTTTTTTACCAAATGTTTTTTGTTCTTGAAAATGTGAACAAAATCTCCGTTCTTTATTTCTACTCAATATTTTTTCAATAAGAGATATTGATTGAAAATATAAATAAACAAACCTTGATCGGCACCAATATCTCCTTTATAGCTCTATTGAATTAAACCGGAAGTAAGTAAAATGAAAATAGTGAGTCAAAAACTTTAAACAGTAAATAAGTGATGTAAACGATGTTATTTGGGTACAAAAATGATTTTCCTATCGAGGAAAATGCATATTGTTTAATTTGATACGAGCTTTAATTTGATATATTATAATAATAGTTTCGATACCTCAGTCAAAATTTATCTCCGTTGAAAGTTGTAACTCATATTTACCAAATGTGTTTTCGATTTTGAAAATGTGAACCTAATTCATTTTCTTTTTCTCTTCTCTATTTTTTTCAATAAAAGAGATGGATTGAAAATATAAATAAACAAACCTAGGTTGGCACTAATATCTCCTTTATAGCTCTATCGAATTAAACCTAAAGTAAGTAAAATGAAAATGCTGCGTCAAAAACTTTAAACACTAAATAAATGATGTAAACAATGTTATTTGGGTACAAAAACAACTTTTTTGTTGCGAGACCAATGACTAGTGTGTAATTTGATACGAGCTTCCATTTCATAAATTATAATATTCGTTTCGATACCCGAGTAAAAAGTTATCTCCGTTGAAAGTTGTTACTCTTTTTTACCAAATGTTTTTTGTTCTTGAAAATCTGAACAAAATCTCCGTTCTTTTTTTCTACTCAATATTTTTTCAATAAGAGAGATTGATTGAAAATATAAATAAACAAACCTTGATCGGCACCAATATCTCCTTTATAGCTGTATTGAATTAAACCGGAAGTAAGTAAAATGAAAATGGTGAGTCAAAAACTTTAAACAGTAAATAAGTGATGTAAACGATGTTATTTGAGTACAAAAATGATTTTCCTATCGAGGAAACTGCATATTGTTTAATTTGATAAGCGCTTTAATTTGATATATTATAATAATAGTTTCGTTACCTCAGTCAAAATTTATCTCCGTTGAAAGTTGTAACTCATATTTACCAAATGTGTTTTCGATTTTGAAAATGTGAACCTAATTCATTTTCTTTTTCTCTTCTCTATTTTTTTCAATAAAAGAGATTGATTGAAAATATAAATAAACAAACCTAGGTTGGCACTAATATCTCCTTTATAACTCTATCGAATTAAACCTAAAGTAAGTAAAATGAAAATGCTGCGTCAAAAACTTTAAACACTAAATAAATGATGTAAACAATGTTATTTGGGTACAAAAACAACTTTTTTGTGGCGATACCAATGACTAGTGTGTAATTTGATACGAGCTTCCATTTCATAAATTATAATATTCGTTTCGATACCCGAGTAAAAAGTTATCTCCGTTGAAAGTTGTTACTCTTTTTTACCAAATGTTTTTTGTTCTTGAAAATCTGAACAAAATCTCCGTTCTTTTTTTCTACTCAATATTTTTTCAATAAGAGAGATTGATTGAAAATATAAATAAACAAACCTTGATCGGCACCAATATCTCCTTTATAGCTGTATTGAATTAAACCGGAAGTAAGTAAAATGAAAATGGTGAGTCAAAAACTTTAAACAGTAAATAAGTGATGTAAACGATGTTATTTGAGTACAAAAATGATTTTCCTATCGAGGAAACTGCATATTGTTTAATTTGATAAGCGCTTTAATTTGATATATTATAATAATAGTTTCGATACCTCAGTCAAAATTTATCTCCGTTGAAAGTTGTAACTCATATTTACCAAATGTGTTTTCGATTTTGAAAATGTGAACCTAATTCATTTTCTTTTTCTCTTCTCTATTTTTTCAATAAGAGAGATTGATTGAAAATATAAATAAACAAACCTAGGTCGGCATCAATATCTCCTTTATAGCGCTATTGAATTAAACCTAAAGTAAGTAAAATGAAAATGTTGCGTCAAAAACTTTAAACACTAATTAAGTGATGTAAACAATGTTATTTGGGTACAAAAACGAATTTTTTTTTGCGAGACCAATGCATATTGTGTAATTTTATTCGAGCTTCCATTTCATAAATTATAATATTCGTTTCGATACCCGAGTAAAAAGTTATCTCCGTTGAAAGTTGTTACTCTTTTTTACCAAATGTTTTTTGTTCTTGAAAATGTGAACAAAATCTCCGTTCTTTATTTCTACTCAATATTTTTTCAATAAGAGATATTGATTGAAAATATAAATAAACAAACCTTGATCGGCACCAATATCTCCTTTATAGCTCTATTGAATTAAACCGGAAGTAAGTAAAATGAAAATAGTGAGTCAAAAACTTTAAACAGTAAATAAGTCATGTAAACGATGTTATTTGGGTACAAAAATGATTTTCCTATCGAGGAAAATGCATATTGTTTAATTTGATACGAGCTTTAATTTGATATATTATAATAATAGTTTCGATACCCCAGTCAAAATTTATCTCCGTTGAAAGTTGTAACTCATATTTACCAAATGTGTTTTCGATTTTGAAAATGTGAACCTAATTCATTTTCTTTTTCTCTTCTCTATTTTTTTCAATAAAAGAGATGGATTGAAAATATAAATAAACAAACCTAGGTTGGCACTAATATCTCCTTTATAGCTCTATCGAATTAAACCTAAAGTAAGTAAAATGAAAATGCTGCGTCAAAAACTTTAAACACTAAATAAATGATGTAAACAATGTTATTTGGGTACAAAAACAACTTTTTTGTTGCGAGACCAATGACTAGTGTGTAATTTGATACGAGCTTCCATTTCATAAATTATAATATTCGTTTCGATACCCGAGTAAAAAGTTATCTCCGTTGAAAGTTGTTACTCTTTTTTACCAAATGTTTTTTGTTCTTGAAAATCTGAACAAAATCTCCGTTCTTTTTTTCTACTCAATATTTTTTCAATAAGAGAGATTGATTGAAAATATAAATAAACAAACCTTGATCGGCACCAATATCTCCTTTATAGCTGTATTGAATTAAACCGGAAGTAAGTAAAATGAAAATGGTGAGTCAAAAACTTTAAACAGTAAATAAGTGATGTAAACGATGTTATTTGAGTACAAAAATGATTTTCCTATCGAGGAAACTGCATATTGTTTAATTTGATAAGCGCTTTAATTTGATATATTATAATAATAGTTTCGTTACCTCAGTCAAAATTTATCTCCGTTGAAAGTTGTAACTCATATTTACCAAATGTGTTTTCGATTTTGAAAATGTGAACCTAATTCATTTTCTTTTTCTCTTCTCTATTTTTTTCAATAAAAGAGATTGATTGAAAATATAAATAAACAAACCTAGGTTGGCACTAATATCTCCTTTATAACTCTATCGAATTAAACCTAAAGTAAGTAAAATGAAAATGCTGCGTCAAAAACTTTAAACACTAAATAAATGATGTAAACAATGTTATTTGGGTACAAAAACAACTTTTTTGTGGCGATACCAATGACTAGTGTGTAATTTGATACGAGCTTCCATTTCATAAATTATAATATTCGTTTCGATACCCGAGTAAAAAGTTATCTCCGTTGAAAGTTGTTACTCTTTTTTACCAAATGTTTTTTGTTCTTGAAAATCTGAACAAAATCTCCGTTCTTTTTTTCTACTCAATATTTTTTCAATAAGAGAGATTGATTGAAAATATAAATAAACAAACCTTGATCGGCACCAATATCTCCTTTATAGCTGTATTGAATTAAACCGGAAGTAAGTAAAATGAAAATGGTGAGTCAAAAACTTTAAACAGTAAATAAGTGATGTAAACGATGTTATTTGAGTACAAAAATGATTTTCCTATCGAGGAAACTGCATATTGTTTAATTTGATAAGCGCTTTAATTTGATATATTATAATAATAGTTTCGATACCTCAGTCAAAATTTATCTCCGTTGAAAGTTGTAACTCATATTTACCAAATGTGTTTTCGATTTTGAAAATGTGAACCTAATTCATTTTCTTTTTCTCTTCTCTATTTTTTCAATAAGAGAGATTGATTGAAAATATAAATAAACAAACCTAGGTTGGCCCTAATATCTCCTTTATAGCTCTATCGAATTAAACCTAAAGTAAGTAAAATGAAAATGCTGCGTCAAAAACTTTAAACACTAAATAAATGATGTAAACAATGTTCTTTGGGTACAAAAACGACTTTTTTGTTGCGAGACCAATGCATATTGTGTAATTTGATACGAGCTTCCATTTCATAAATTATAATATTCGTTTCGATACCCGAGTAAAAAGTTATCTCCGTTGAAAGTTGTTACTCTTTTTTACCAAATGTTTTTTGTTCTTGAAAATCTGAACAAAATCTCCGTTCTTTTTTTCTACTCAATATTTTTTCAATAAGAGAGATTGATTGAAAATATAAATAAACAAACCTTGATCGGCACCAATATCTCCTTTATAGCTGTATTGAATTAAACCGGAAGTAAGTAAAATGAAAATGGTGAGTCAAAAACTTTAAACAGTAAATAAGTGATGTAAACGATGTTATTTGAGTACAAAAATGATTTTCCTAACGAGGAAACTGCATATTGTTTAATTTGATAAGCGCTTTAATTTGATATATTATAATAATAGTTTCGATACCTCAGTCAAAATTTATCTCCGTTGAAAGTTGTAACTCATATTTACCAAATGTGTTTTCGATTTTGAAAATGTGAACCTAATTCATTTTCTTTTTCTCTTCTCTATTTTTTTCAATAAGAGAGATTGATTGAAAATATAAATAAACAAACCTAGGTCGGCACCAATATCTCCTTTATAGCGCTATTGAATTAAACCTAAAGTAAGTAAAATGAAAATGTTGTGTCAAAAACTTTAAACACTAATTAAATGATGTAAACAATGTTATTTGGGTACAAAAACGACTTTTTTCTTGCGAGACCAATGCATATTGTGTAATTTTATTCGAGCTTCCATTTCATAAATTATAATATTCGTTTCGATACCCGAGTAAAAAGTTATCTCCGTTGAAAGTTGTTACTCTTTTTTACCAAATGTTTTTTGTTCTTGAAAATGTGAACAAAATCTCCGTTCTTTATTTCTACTCAATATTTTTTCAATAAGAGATATTGATTGAAAATATAAATAAACAAACCTTGATCGGCACCAATATCTCCTTTATAGCTCTATTGAATTAAACCGGAAGTAAGTAAAATGAAAATAGTGAGTCAAAAACTTTAAACAGTAAATAAGTCATGTAAACGATGTTATTTGGGTACAAAAATGATTTTCCTATCGAGGAAAATGCATATTGTTTAATTTGATACGAGCTTTAATTTGATATATTATAATAATAGTTTCGATACCTCAGTCAAAATTTATCTCCGTTGAAAGTTGTAACTCATATTTACCAAATGTGTTTTCGATTTTGAAAATGTGAACCTAATTCATTTTCTTTTTCTCTTCTCTATTTTTTTCAATAAAAGAGATTGATTGAAAATATAAATAAACAAACCTAGGTTGGCACTAATATCTCCTTTATAGCTCTATCGAATTAAACCTAAAGTAAGTAAAGTGAAAATGCTGCGTCAAAAACTTTAAACACTAAATAAATGATGTAAACAATGTTATTTGGGTACAAAAACAACTTTTTTGTTGCGAGACCAATGACTAGTGTGTAATTTGATACGAGCTTCCATTTCATAAATTATAATATTCGTTTCGATACCCGAGTAAAAAGTTATCTCCGTTGAAAGTTGTTACTCTTTTTTACCAAATGTTTTTTGTTCTTGAAAATGTGAACAAAATCTCCGTTCTTTATTTCTACTCAATATTTTTTCAATAAGAGATATTGATTGAAAATATAAATAAACAAACCTTGATCGGCACCAATATCTCCTTTATAGCTCTATTGAATTAAACCGGAAGTAAGTAAAATGAAAATGGTGAGTCAAAAACTTTAAACAGTAAATAAGTGATGTAAACGATGTTATTTGGGTACAAAAATGATTTTCCTATCGAGGAAAATGCATATTTTTTAATTTGATACGAGCTTTAATTTGATATATTATAATAATAGTTTCGATACCTCAGTCAAAATTTATCTCTGTTGAAAGTTGTAACTCATATTTACCATATGTGTTTTCTATTTTGAAAATGTGAACCACATTCATTTTCTTTTTCTCTTCTCTATTTTTTTCAATAAGAGAGATTGATTGAAAATATAAAAAACAAACCTTGATCGGCACCAATATCTCCTTTATAGCTCTTTTCAATTAAACCGGAAGTAAGTAAAATGAAAATGGTGCGTCCAAAACATTAAACAGTAAATAAGTGATGTAAACGATGTTATTTGGGTACAAAAATGATTTTCCTTTCGAGGAAAATGCATATTGTTTAATTTGATATGAGCTTTAATTTGATATATTATAATATTCGTTTCGATACATGAGTCAAAATTTATCTCCGTTGAAAGTAGTAACTCATATTTACCAAATATATTTTCGATTTTGAAAATGTGAACCTAATTCATTTTCTTTTTCTCTTCTCTATTTTTTTCAATAAGAGAGATTGATTGAAAATATAAATAAACAAACCTAGGTCGTCACCAATATCTCCTTTATAGCTCTATTGAATTAAACCTAAAGTAAGTAAAATGAAAATACTGCGTCAAAAACTTTAAACACTAATTAAATGATGTAAACAATGTTATTTGGCTATAAAAACGACTTTTTCTTGCGAGACCAATGCATATTGTGTAATTTGATACGAGCTTCCATTTCATAAATTATAATATTCGTTTCGATAATCGAGTAAAAAGTTATCTCCGTTGGAAGTTGTTACTCTTTTTTACCAAATGTTTTTTGTTCTTGAAAATCTGAACAAAATCTCCGTTCTTTTTTTCTACTCAATATTTTTTCAATAAGAGAGATTGATTGAAAATATAAATAAACAAACCTTGATCGGCCCCAATATCTCCTTTATAGCTGTATTGAATTAAACCGGAAGTAAGTAAAATGAAAATGGTGAGTCAAAAACTAAAAACAGTAAATAAGTGATGTAAACGATGTTATTTGAGTACAAAAATGATTTTCCTATCGAGGAAAATGCATATTGTTTAATTTGATAAGAGCTTTAATTTGATATATTATAATAATAGTTTCGATACCTCAGTCAAAATTTATCTCCGTTGAAAGTTGTAACTCATATTTACCAAATGTGTTTTCGATTTTGAAAATGTGAACCTAATTCATTTTCTTTTTCTCTTCTCTATTTTTTTCAATAAAAGAGATTGATTGAAAATATAAATAAACAAACCTAGGTTGGCACTAATATCTCCTTTATAGCTCTATCGAATTAAACCTAAAGTAAGTAAAATGAAAATGCTGCGTCAAAAACTTTAAACACTAAATAAATGATGTAAACAATGTTATTTGGGTACAAAAACAACTTTTTTGTTGCGAGACCAATGACTAGTGTGTAATTTGATACGAGCTTCCATTTCATAAATTAAAATATTCGTTTCGATACCCGAGTAAAAAGTTATCTCCGTTGAAAGTTGTTACTCTTATTTACCAAATGTTTTTTTTGTTTTTGAAAATGTGAACAAAATCTCCGTTTTTTTTTTCTACTCAATATTTTTTCAATAAGAGAGATTGATTAAAAATATAAAAAACAAACATTGATCGGCGCCAATATCTCCTTTATAGCTCTATTGAATTAAGCCGGAAGTAAGTAAAATGAAAATGGTACGTCAAAAACTTTAAATAGTAAATAAGTGATGTAAACGATGTTATTTGGGTACAAAAATGATTTTCCTTTCGAGGAAAATGCATATTGTTTAATTTGATATGAGCTTTAATTTGATATATTATAATATTCGTTTCGATACATCAGTCAAAATTTATCTCCGTTGAAAGTTGTAACTCATATTTAGCAAATGTGTTTTCGATTTTGAAAATGTGAACCTAATTCATTTTCTTTTTCTCTTCTCTATTTTATTCAATAAGAGAGATTGATTGAAAATATAAATAAACAAACCTAGGTCGTCACCAATATCTCCTTTATAGCTCTATTGAATTAAACCTAAAGTAAGCAAAATGAAAATACTGCGTCAAAAACTTTAAACACTAATTAAATGATGTAAACAATGTTATTTGGGTATAAAAACGACTTTTTTCTTGCGAGACCAATGCATATTGTGTAATTTGATACGAGCTTCCATTTCATAAATTATAATATTCGTTTCGATAATCGAGTAAAAAGTTATCTCCGTTGAAAGTTGTTACTTTTTTTTGCCAAATGTTTTTTGTTCTTGAAAATGTGAACAAAATCTCCGTTCTTTTTTTCTACTCAATATTTTTTCAATATGAGAAATTGATTGAAAATATAAATAAACAAACCTTGATCGGCACCAATATCTCCTTTATAGCTGTATTGAATTAAACCGGAAGTAAGTAAAATGAAAATGGTGAGTCAAAAACTTTAAACAGTAAATAAGTGATGTAAACGATGTTATTTGAGTACAAAAATGATTTTCCTATCGAGGAAAATGCATATTGTTTAATTTGATAAGAGCTTTAATTTGATATATTATAATAATAGTTTCGATACCTCAGTCAAAATTTATCTCCGTTGAAAGTTGTAACTCATATTTACCAAATGTGTTTTCGATTTTGAAAATGTGAACCTAATTCATTTTCTTTTTCTCTTCTCTATTTTTTTTAATAAGAGAGATTGATTGAAAATATAAATAAACAAACCTAGGTCGGCACCAATATCTCCTTTATAGCTTTATTGAATTAAACCTAAAGTAAGTAAAATGAAAATATTGCGTCAAAAACTTTAAACACTAATTAAATGATGTAAACAATGTTATTTGGGTACAAAAACGACTTTTTTCATGCGAGACCACTGCATATTGTGTAATTTTATACGAGCTTCCATTTCATAAATTATAATATTCGTTTCGATACCCGAGTAAAAAGTTATCTCCGTTGAAAGTTGTTACTCTTTTTTACCAAATGTTTTTTGTTCTTGAAAATCTGAACAAAATCTCCGTTCTTTTTTTCTACTCAATATTTTTTCAATAAGAGAGATTGATTGAAATTATAAATAAACAAACCTTGATCGGCACCAATATCTCCTTTATAGCTATATTGAATTAAACCGGAAGTAAGTAAAATGAAAATGGTGAGTCAAAAACTTTAAACAATAAATAAGTGATGTAAACGATGTTATTTGGGTACAAAAATGATTTTCCTATCGAGGAAAATGCATATTGTTTAATTTGATAAGAGCTTTAATTTGATATATTATAATAATAGTTTCAATACATCAGTCAAAATTTATCTCCGTTGAAAGTTGTAACTCATATTTACCAAATGTGTTTTCGATTTTGAAAATGTGAACCTAATTCATTTTCTTTTTCTCTTCTCTATTTTTTTCAATAAGAGAGATTGATTGAAAATATAAATAAACAAACCTTGATCGGCACCAATATCTCCTTTATAGCTCTATTGAATTAAACCAGAAGTAAGTAAAATGAAAATAGTGAGTCAAAAACTTTAAACAGTAAATAAGTGATGTAAACGATGTTATTTGGGTACAAAAATGATTTTCCTATCGAGGAAAATGCATATTGTTTAATTTGATACGAGCTTTAATTTGATATATTATAATAATAGTTTCGATACCTCAGTCAAAATTTATCTCCGTTCAAAGTTGTAACTCATATTTACCAAATGTGTTTTCGATTTTGAAAATGTGAACCTAATTCATTTTCTTTTTCTCTTCTCTATTTTTTTCAATAAAAGAGATTGATTGAAAATATAAATAAACAAACCTAGGTTGGCACTAATATTTCCTTTATAGCTCTATCCAATTAAACCTAAAGTAAGATGTAAACAATGTTATTTGGGTATAAAAACGACTTTTTTCTTGCGAGACCAATGCATATTGTGTAATTTGATACGAGCTTCCATTTCATAAATTATAATATTCGTTTCGATAATCGAGTAAAAAGTTATCTCCGTTGAAAGTTGTTACTCTTTTTTACCAAATGTTTTTTGTTCTTGAAAATGTGAACAAAATCTCCGTTCTTTTTTTCTACTCAATATTTTTTCAATATGAGAAATTGATTGAAAATATAAATAAACAAACCTTGATCGGCACCAATATCTCCTTTATAGCTGTATTGAATTAAACCGGAAGTAAGTAAAATGAAAATGGTGAGTCAAAAACTTTAAACAGTAAACAAGTGATGTAAACGATTTTATTTGAGTACAAAAATGATTTTCCTATCGAGGAAAATGCATATTGTTTAATTTGATAAGAGCTTTAATTTGATATATTATAATAATAGTTTCGATACCTCAGTCAAAATTTATCTCCGTTGAAAGTTGTAACTCATATTTACCAAATGTGTTTTCGATTTTGAAAATGTGAACCTAATTCATTTTCTTTTTCTCTTCTCTATTTTTTTTAATAAGAGAGATTGATTGAAAATATAAATAAACAAACCTAGGTCGGCACCAATATCTCCTTTATAGCTTTATTGAATTAAACCTAAACTAAGTAAAATGAAAATATTGCGTCAAAAACTTTAAACACTAATTAAATGATGTAAACAATGTTATTTGGGTACAAAAACTACTTTTTTCATGCGAGACCACTGCATATTGTGTAATTTTATACGAGCTTCCATTTCATAAATTATAATATTCGTTTCGATAATCGAGTAAAAAGTTATCTCCGTTGAAAGTTGTTACTCTTTTTTACCAAATGTTTTTTGTTCTTGAAAATGTGAACAAAATCTCCGTTCTTTTTTTCTACTCAATATTTTTTCAATATGAGAAATTGATTGAAAATATAAATAAACAAACCTTGATCGGCACCAATATCTCCTTTATAGCTGTATTGAATTAAACCGGAAGTAAGTAAAATGAAAATGGTGAGTCAAAAACTTTAAACAGTAAACAAGTGATGTAAACGATTTTATTTGAGTACAAAAATGATTTTCCTATCGAGGAAAATGCATATTGTTTAATTTGATAAGAGCTTTAATTTGATATATTATAATAATAGTTTCGATACCTCAGTCAAAATTTATCTCCGTTGAAAGTTGTAACTCATATTTACCAAATGTGTTTTCGATTTTGAAAATGTGAACCTAATTCATTTTCTTTTTCTCTTCTCTATTTTTTTTAATAAGAGAGATTGATTGAAAATATAAATAAACAAACCTAGGTCGGCACCAATATCTCCTTTATAGCTTTATTGAATTAAACCTAAACTAAGTAAAATGAAAATATTGCGTCAAAAACTTTAAACACTAATTAAATGATGTAAACAATGTTATTTGGGTACAAAAACTACTTTTTTCATGCGAGACCACTGCATATTGTGTAATTTTATACGAGCTTCCATTTCATAAATTATAATATTCGTTTCGATACCCGAGTAAAAAGTTATCTCCGTTGAAAGTTGTTACTCTTTTTTACCAAATGTTTTTTGTTCTTGAAAATGTGAACAAAATCTCCGTTCTTTTTTTCTACTCAATATTTTTTCAATAAGAGATATTGATTGAAAATATAAATAAACAAACCTTGATCGGCACCAATATCTCCTTTATAGCTCTATTGAATTAAACCGGAAGTAAGTAAAATGAAAATGGTGAGTCAAAAACTTTAAACAGTAAATAAGTGATGTAAACGATGTTATTTGGGTCCAAAAATGATTTTCCTATCGAGGAAAATGCATATTGTTTAATTTGATACGAGCTTTAATTTGATATATTATAATAATAGTTTCGATACCTCAGTCAAAATTTATCTCCGTTGATAGTTTTAACTCATATTTACCAAATGTGTTTTCGATTTTGAAAATGTGAACCTAATTCATTTTCTTTTTCTCTTCTCTATTTTTTTCAATAAGAGAGATTGATTGAAAATATAAATAAACAAACCTAGGTTGGCACTAATATCTCCTTTATAGCTCTATTGAATTAAACCTAAAGTAAGTAAAATGAAAATGCTGCGACAAAAACTTTAAACACTAAATAAATGATGTAAACAATGTTATTTGGGTACAAAAACGACTTTTTTGTTGCGAGACCAATGACTAGTGTGTAATTTGATACGAGCTTCCATTTCATAAATTATAATATTCGTTTCGATACACGAGTAAAAAGTTATCTCCGTTGAAAGTTGTTACTCTTATGTACCAAATGTTTTTTTCTTTTTGAAAATGTGAACAAAATCTCCGTTCTTTTTTTCCTCTCAATATTTTTTCAATAAGAGAGATTGATTGAAAATATAGAAAACAAACATTGATCGGCGCCAATATCTCCTTTATAGCTCTATTGAATTAAGCCGAAAGTAAGTAAAATGAAAATGGTACGTCAAAAACTTTAAATAGTAAATAAGTGATGTAAACGATGTTATTTGGGTACAAAAATGATTTTCCTTTCGAGGAAAATGCATATTGTTTAATTTGATATGAGCTTTAATTTGATATATTATAATAGTCGTTTCGATACATCAGTCAAAATTTATCTCCGTTGAAAGTTGTAACTCATATTTACCAAATGTGTTTTCGATTTTGAAAATGTGAACCTAATTCATTTTCTTTTTCTCTTCTCTATTTTTTTTAATAAGAGAGATTGATTGAAAATATAAATAAACAAACCTAGGTCGGCACCAATATCTCCTTTATAGCTCTATTGAATTAAACCTAAAGTAAGTAAAATGAAAATGTTGCGTCAAAAACTTTAAACACTAATTAAATGATGTAAACAATGTTATTTGGGTACAAAAACGACTTTTTTCTTGCGAGACCAATGCATATTGTGTAATTTTATTCGAGCTTCCATTTCATAAATTATAATATTCGTTTCGATACCCGAGTAAAAAGTTATCTCCGTTGAAAGTTGTTACTCTTTTTTACCAAATGTTTTTTCTTCTTGAAAATGTGAACAAAATCTCCATTCTTTATTTCTACTCAATATTTTTTCAATAAGAGAGATTGATTAAAAATATAAAAAATAAACATTGATCGGCGCCAATATCTCCTTTATAGCTCTATTGAATTAAGCCGGAAGTAAGTAAAATGAAAATAGTACGTCAAAAACTTTAAATAGTAAATAAGTGATGTAAACGATGTTATTTGGGTACAAAAATGATTTTGCTTTCGAGGAAAATGCATATTGTTTAATTTGATATGAGCTTTAATTTGATATATTATAATATTCGTTTCGATACATCAGTCAAAATTTATCTCCGTTGAAAGTTGTAACTCATATTTAGCAAATGTGTTTTCGATTTTGAAAATGTGAACCTAATTCATTTTCTTTTTCTCTTCTCTATTTTTTTCAATAAGAGAGATTGATTGAAAATATAAATAAACAAACCTAGGTCGGCACCAATATCTCCTTTATAGCTGTATTGAATTAAACCTAAAGTAAGTAAAATGAAAATGTTGCGTCAAAAACTTTAAACACTAAATAAATGATGTAAACAATGTTATTTGGGTACAAAAACGACTTTTTTCATGCGAGACCACTCCATATTGTGTAATTTTATACGAGCTTCCATTTCATAAATTATAATATTCGTTTCGATACCCGAGTAAAAAGTTATCTCCGTTGAAAGTTGTTACTCTTTTTTACCAAATGTTTTTTGTTCTTGAAAATGTGAACAAAATCTCAGTTCTTTTTTTCTACTCAATATTTATTCAATAAGAAATATTGATTGAAAATATAAATAAACAAACCTTGATCGGCACCAATATCTCCTTTATAGCTATATTGAATTAAACCGGAAGTAAGTAAAATGAAAATGGTGAGTCAAAAACTTTAAACAGTAAATAAGTGATGTAAACGATGTTATTTGGGTACAAAAATGATTTTCCTATCGAGGAAAATGCATATTGTTTAATTTGATAAGAGCTTTAATTTGATATATTATAATAATAGTTTCAATACATCAGTCAAAATTTATCTCCGTTGAAAGTTGTAACTCATATTTACCAAATGTGTTTTCGATTTTGAAAATGTGAACCTAATTCATTTTCTTTTTCTCTTCTCTATTTTTTTCAATAAGAGAGATTGATTGAAAATATAAATAAACAAACCTAGGTCGGCACCAATATCTCCTTTATAGCTGTATTGAATTAAACCTAAAGTAAGTAAAATGAAAATGTTGCGTCAAAAACTTTAAACACTAATTAAATGATGTAAACAATGTTATTTGGGTACAAAAACGACTTTTTTCTTGCGAGACCAATGCATATTGTGTAATTTTATACGAGCTTCCATTTCATAAATTATAATATTCGTTTCGATACCCGAGTAAAAAGTTATCTCCGTTGAAAGTTGTTACTCTTTTTTACCAAATGTTTTTTGTTCTTGAAAATCTGAACAAAATCTCCGTTCTTTTTTTCTACTCAATATTTTTTCAATAAGAGAGATTGATTGAAAATATAAATAAACAAACCTTGATCGGCACCAATATCTCCTTTATAGCTGTATTGAATTAAACCGGAAGTAAGTAAAATGAAAATGGTGAGTCAAAAACTTTAAACAGTAAATAAGTGATGTAAACGATGTTATTTGGGTACAAAAACGACTTTTTTCATGCGAGACCACTCCATATTGTGTAATTTTATACGAGCTTCCATTTCATAAATTATAATATTCGTTTCGATACCCGAGTAAAAAGTTATCTACGTTGAAAGTTGTTACTCTTTTTTACCAAATGTTTTTTGTTCTTGAAAATGTGAACAAAATCTCCGTTCTTTTTTTCTACTCAATATTTTTTCAATAAGAGATATTGATTGAAAATAGAAATAAACAAACCTTGATCGGCACCAATATCTCCTTTATAGCTCTATTGAATTAAACCGGAAGTAAGTAAAATGAAAATGGTGAGTCAAAAACTAAAAACATAAATAAGTGATGTAAACGATGTTATTTGGGTACAAAAACGACTTTTTTGTTGCGAGACCAATGCATATTGTGTAATTTTATACGAGCTTCCATTTCATAAATTATAATATTCGTTTCGATACCCGAGTAAAAAGTTATCTCCGTTGAAAGTTGTTACTCTTTTTTACCAAATGTTTTTTGTTCTTGAAAATGTGAACAAAATCTCCGTTCTTTATTTCTACTCAATATTTTTTCAATAAGAGATATTGATTGAAAATATAAATAAACAAACCTTGATCGGCACCAATATCTCCTTTATAGCTCTATTGAATTAAACCAGAAGCAAGTAAAATGAAAATAGTGAGTCAAAAACTTTAAACAGTAAATAAGTGATGTAAAAGATGTTATTTGGGTACAAAAATGATTTTCCTTTCGAGGAAAAATGCATATTGTTTAATTTGATAGGAGCTTTAATTTGATATATTATAATATTCGTTTCGATACATCAGTCAAAATTTATCTCCCTTGAAAGTTGTAACTGATATTTACCAAATGTGTTTTCGATTTTGAAAATGTGAACCTAATTCATTTTCTTTTTCTCTTCTCTATTTTTTTCAATAAGAGAGATTGATTGAAAATGTAAATAAAAAAACCTAGGTCGGCACCAATATCTCCTTTATAGCTGTATTGAATTAAACCTAAAGTAAGTAAAATGAAAATGTTGCGTCAAAAACTTTAAACACTAATTAAATGATGTAAACAATGTTATTTGGGTACAAAAACGACTTTTTTCTTGCGAGACCAATGCATATTGTGTAATTTTATACGAGCTTCCATTTCATAAATTATAATATTCGTTTCGATACCCGAGTAAAAAGTTATCTCCGTTGAAAGTTGTTACTCTTTTTTACCAAATGTTTTTTGTTCTTGAAAATGTGAACAAAATCTCCGTTCTTTATTTCTACTCAATATTTTTTCAATAAGAGATATTGATTGAAAATATAAATAAACAAACCTTGATCGGCACCAATATCTCCTTTATAGCTCTATTGAATTAAACCGGAAGTAAGTAAAATGAAAATGGTGAGTCAAAAACTTTAAACAGTAAATAAGTGATGTAAACGATGTTATTTGGGTACAAAAATGATTTTCCCATCGAGGAAAATGCATATTGTTTAATTTGATACGAGCTTTAATTTGATATATTATAATAATAGTTTCGATACCTCAGTCAAAATTTATCTCCGTTGAAAGTTGTAACTCATATTTACCAAATATGTTTTCGATTTTGAAAATGTGAACCTAATTCTTTTTCTTTTTCTCTTCTCTATTTTTTTCAATAAGAGAGATTGATTGAAAATATAAATAAACAAACTTTGGTCGGCACCAATATCTCCTTTATAGCTCTATTGAATTAAACCTGAAGTAAGTAAAATGAAAATGCTGTGTAAAAAACTTTAAACACTAAATAAATGATGTAAACGATTTTATTTGGGTACAAAAACAATTTTTTTCTTGCGTGACCAATGCATATTGTGTAATTTGATACGAGCATCCATTTAATAAATTATAAAATTCGTTTCGATACCCGAGTAAAAAGTTATCTCCGTTGAAAGTTGTTACTCTTATTTACCAAATGTTTTTTTGTTTTTGAAAATGTGAACAAAATCTCCGTTCTTTTTTTCTACTCAATATTTTTTCAATAAGAGAGATTGATTGAAAATATAAAAAACAAATATTGATCGGCGCCAATATCTCCTTTATAGCTCTATTGAATTAAGCCGGAAGTAAGTAAAATGAAAATGGTACGTCAAAAACTTTAAATAGTAAATAAGTGATGTAAACGATGTTATTTGGGTACAAAAATGATTTTTTCCTTTCGAGGAAAATGAATATTGTTTAATTTGATATGAGCTTTAATTTGATATATTATAATATTCGTTTCGATACATCAGTCAAAATTTATCTCCGTTGAAAGTTGTAACTCATTTTTACCAAATGTGTTTTCTATTTTGAAAATGTGAACCTAATTCATTTTCTTTTTCTCTTCTCTATTTTTTTCAATAAGAGAGATTGATTGAAAATATAAATAAACAAACCTAGGTAGTCACCAATATATCCTTTATAGCTCTATTGAATTAAACCTAAAGTAAGTAAAATGAAAAAGCTGCGTCAAAAACTTTAAACACTAAATAAATGATGTAAACAATGTTATTTGGGTACAAAAACGACTTTTTTCATGCGAGACCACTGCATATTGTGTAATTTTATACGAGCTTCCATTTCATAAATTATAATATTCGTTTCGATACCCGAGTAAAAAGTTATCTACGTTGAAAGTTGTTACTCTTTTTTACCAAATGTTTTTTGTTCTTGAAAATGTGAACAAAATCACCGTTCTTTTTTTCTACTCAATATTTTTTCAATAGGAGATATTGATTGAAAATATAAATAAACAAACCTTGATCGGCACCAATATCTCCTTTATAGCTCTATTGAATTAAACCGGAAGTAAGTAAAATGAAAATGGTGAGTCAAAAACTAAAAACAGTAAATAAGTGATGTAAACGATGTTATTTGGGTACAAAAACGACTTCTTTGTTGCGAGACCAATGCATATTGTGTAATTTTATACGAGCTTCCATTTCATAAATTATAATATTCGTTTCGATACCCGAGTAAAAAGTTATCTCCGTTGAAAGTTGTTACTCTTTTTTACCAAATGTTTTTTGTTCTTGAAAATGTGAACAAAATCTCCGTTCTTTATTTCTACTCAATATTTTTTCAATAAGAGATATTGATTGAAAATATAAATAAACAAACCTTGATCGGCACCAATATCTCCTTTATAGCTCTATTGAATTAAACCAGAAGCAAGTAAAATGAAAATAGTGAGTCAAAAACTTTAAACAGTAAATAAGTGATGTAAAAGATGTTATTTGGGTACAAAAATGATTTTCCTTTCGAGGAAAAATGCATATTGTTTAATTTGATAGGAGCTTTAATTTGATATATTATAATATTCGTTTCGATACATCAGTCAAAATTTATCTCCGTTGAAAGTTGTAACTCATTTTTACCAAATGTGTTTTCTATTTTGAAAATGTGAACCTAATTCATTTTCTTTTTCTCTTCTCTATTTTTTTCAATAAGAGAGATTGATTGAAAATATAAATAAACAAACCTAGGTAGTCACCAATATATCCTTTATAGCTCTATTGAATTAAACCTAAAGTAAGTAAAATGAAAATGTTGCGTCAAAAACTTTAAACACTAATTAAATGATGTAAACAATGTTATTTGGGTACAAAAACGACTTTTTTCTTGCGAGACCAATGCATATTGTGTAATTTTATACGAGCTTCCATTTCATAAATTATAATATTCGTTTCGATACCCGAGTAAAAAGTTATCTCCGTTGAAAGTTGTTACTCTTTTTTACCAAATGTTTTTTGTTCTTGAAAATGTGAACAAAATCTCCGTTCTTTATTTCTACTCAATATTTTTTCAATAAGAGATATTGATTGAAAATATAAATAAACAAACCTTGATCGGCACCAATATCTCCTTTATAGCTCTATTGAATTAAACCGGAAGTAAGTAAAATGAAAATGGTGAGTCAAAAACTTTAAACAGTAAATAAGTGATGTAAACGATGTTATTTGGGTACAAAAACGACTTTTTTCATGCGAGACCACTCCATATTGTGTAATTTTATTCGAGCTTCCATTTCATAAATTATAATATTCGTTTCGATACCCGAGTAAAAAGTTATCTACGTTGAAAGTTGTTACTCTTTTTTACCAAATGTTTTTTGTTCTTGAAAATGTGAACAAAATCTCCGTTCTTTTTTTCTACTCAATATTTTTTCAATAAGAGATATTGATTGAAAATAGAAATAAACAAACCTTGATCGGCACCAATATCTCCTTTATAGCTCTATTGAATTAAACCGGAAGTAAGTAAAATGAAAATGGTGAGTCAAAAACTAAAAACATAAATAAGTGATGTAAACGATGTTATTTGGGTACAAAAACGACTTTTTTGTTGCGAGACCAATGCATATTGTGTAATTTTATACGAGCTTCCATTTCATAAATTATAATATTCGTTTCGATACCCGAGTAAAAAGTTATCTCCGTTGAAAGTTGTTACTCTTTTTTACCAAATGTTTTTTGTTCTTGAAAATGTGAACAAAATCTCCGTTCTTTATTTCTACTCAATATTTTTTCAATAAGAGATATTGATTGAAAATATAAATAAACAAACCTTGATCGGCACCAATATCTCCTTTATAGCTCTATTGAATTAAACCAGAAGCAAGTAAAATGAAAATAGTGAGTCAAAAACTTTAAACAGTAAATAAGTGATGTAAAAGATGTTATTTGGGTACAAAAATGATTTTCCTTTCGAGGAAAAATGCATATTGTTTAATTTGATAGGAGCTTTAATTTGATATATTATAATATTCGTTTCGATACATCAGTCAAAATTTATCTCCCTTGAAAGTTGTAACTGATATTTACCAAATGTGTTTTCGATTTTGAAAATGTGAACCTAATTCATTTTCTTTTTCTCTTCTCTATTTTTTTCAATAAGAGAGATTGATTGAAAATGTAAATAAAAAAACCTAGGTCGGCACCAATATCTCCTTTATAGCTGTATTGAATTAAACCTAAAGTAAGTAAAATGAAAATGTTGCGTCAAAAACTTTAAACACTAATTAAATGATGTAAACAATGTTATTTGGGTACAAAAACGACTTTTTTCTTGCGAGACCAATGCATATTGTGTAATTTTATACGAGCTTCCATTTCATAAATTATAATATTCGTTTCGATACCCGAGTAAAAAGTTATCTCCGTTGAAAGTTGTTACTCTTTTTTACCAAATGTTTTTTGTTCTTGAAAATGTGAACAAAATCTCCGTTCTTTATTTCTACTCAATATTTTTTCAATAAGAGATATTGATTGAAAATATAAATAAACAAACCTTGATCGGCACCAATATCTCCTTTATAGCTCTATTGAATTAAACCGGAAGTAAGTAAAATGAAAATGGTGAGTCAAAAACTTTAAACAGTAAATAAGTGATGTAAACGATGTTATTTGGGTACAAAAATGATTTTCCCATCGAGGAAAATGCATATTGTTTAATTTGATACGAGCTTTAATTTGATATATTATAATAATAGTTTCGATACCTCAGTCAAAATTTATCTCCGTTGAAAGTTGTAACTCATATTTACCAAATATGTTTTCGATTTTGAAAATGTGAACCTAATTCTTTTTCTTTTTCTCTTCTCTATTTTTTTCAATAAGAGAGATTGATTGAAAATATAAATAAACAAACTTTGGTCGGCACCAATATCTCCTTTATAGCTCTATTGAATTAAACCTGAAGTAAGTAAAATGAAAATGCTGTGTAAAAAACTTTAAACACTAAATAAATGATGTAAACGATTTTATTTGGGTACAAAAACAATTTTTTTCTTGCGTGACCAATGCATATTGTGTAATTTGATACGAGCATCCATTTAATAAATTATAAAATTCGTTTCGATACCCGAGTAAAAAGTTATCTCCGTTGAAAGTTGTTACTCTTATTTACCAAATGTTTTTTTGTTTTTGAAAATGTGAACAAAATCTCCGTTCTTTTTTTCTACTCAATATTTTTTCAATAAGAGAGATTGATTGAAAATATAAAAAACAAATATTGATCGGCGCCAATATCTCCTTTATAGCTCTATTGAATTAAGCCGGAAGTAAGTAAAATGAAAATGGTACGTCAAAAACTTTAAATAGTAAATAAGTGATGTAAACGATGTTATTTGGGTACAAAAATGATTTTTTCCTTTCGAGGAAAATGAATATTGTTTAATTTGATATGAGCTTTAATTTGATATATTATAATATTCGTTTCGATACATCAGTCAAAATTTATCTCCGTTGAAAGTTGTAACTCATTTTTACCAAATGTGTTTTCTATTTTGAAAATGTGAACCTAATTCATTTTCTTTTTCTCTTCTCTATTTTTTTCAATAAGAGAGATTGATTGAAAATATAAATAAACAAACCTAGGTAGTCACCAATATATCCTTTATAGCTCTATTGAATTAAACCTAAAGTAAGTAAAATGAAAAAGCTGCGTCAAAAACTTTAAACACTAAATAAATGATGTAAACAATGTTATTTGGGTACAAAAACGACTTTTTTCATGCGAGACCACTGCATATTGTGTAATTTTATACGAGCTTCCATTTCATAAATTATAATATTCGTTTCGATACCCGAGTAAAAAGTTATCTACGTTGAAAGTTGTTACTCTTTTTTACCAAATGTTTTTTGTTCTTGAAAATGTGAACAAAATCACCGTTCTTTTTTTCTACTCAATATTTTTTCAATAGGAGATATTGATTGAAAATATAAATAAACAAACCTTGATCGGCACCAATATCTCCTTTATAGCTCTATTGAATTAAACCGGAAGTAAGTAAAATGAAAATGGTGAGTCAAAAACTAAAAACAGTAAATAAGTGATGTAAACGATGTTATTTGGGTACAAAAACGACTTCTTTGTTGCGAGACCAATGCATATTGTGTAATTTTATACGAGCTTCCATTTCATAAATTATAATATTCGTTTCGATACCCGAGTAAAAAGTTATCTCCGTTGAAAGTTGTTACTCTTTTTTACCAAATGTTTTTTGTTCTTGAAAATGTGAACAAAATCTCCGTTCTTTATTTCTACTCAATATTTTTTCAATAAGAGATATTGATTGAAAATATAAATAAACAAACCTTGATCGGCACCAATATCTCCTTTATAGCTCTATTGAATTAAACCAGAAGCAAGTAAAATGAAAATAGTGAGTCAAAAACTTTAAACAGTAAATAAGTGATGTAAAAGATGTTATTTGGGTACAAAAATGATTTTCCTTTCGAGGAAAAATGCATATTGTTTAATTTGATAGGAGCTTTAATTTGATATATTATAATATTCGTTTCGATACATCAGTCAAAATTTATCTCCGTTGAAAGTTGTAACTGATATTTACCAAATGTGTTTTCGATTTTGAAAATGTGAACCTAATTCATTTTCTTTTTCTCTTCTCTATTTTTTTCAATAAGAGAGATTGATTGAAAATGTAAATAAACAAACCTAGGTCGGCACCAATATCTCCTTTATAGCTGTATTGAATTAAACCTAAAGTAAGTAAAATGAAAATGTTGCGTCAAAAACTTTAAACACTAATTAAATGATGTAAACAATGTTATTTGGGTACAAAAACGACTTTTTTCTTGCGAGACCAATGCATATTGTGTAATTTTATACGAGCTTCCATTTCATAAATTATAATATTCGTTTCGATACCCGAGTAAAAAGTTATCTCCGTTGAAAGTTGTTACTCTTTTTTACCAAATGTTTTTTGTTCTTGAAAATGTGAACAAAATCTCCGTTCTTTATTTCTACTCAATATTTTTTCAATAAGAGATATTGATTGAAAATATAAATAAACAAACCTTGATCGGCACCAATATCTCCTTTATAGCTCTATTGAATTAAACCGGAAGTAAGTAAAATGAAAATGGTGAGTCAAAAACTTTAAACAGTAAATAAGTGATGTAAACGATGTTATTTGGGTACAAAAATGATTTTCCCATCGAGGAAAATGCATATTGTTTAATTTGATACGAGCTTTAATTTGATATATTATAATAATAGTTTCGATACCTCAGTCAAAATTTATCTCCGTTGAAAGTTGTAACTCATATTTACCAAATATGTTTTCGATTTTGAAAATGTGAACCTAATTCTTTTTCTTTTTCTCTTCTCTATTTTTTTCAATAAGAGAGATTGATTGAAAATATAAATAAACAAACTTTGGTCGGCACCAATATCTCCTTTATAGCTCTATTGAATTAAACCTGAAGTAAGTAAAATGAAAATGCTGTGTAAAAAACTTTAAACACTAAATAAATGATGTAAACGATTTTATTTGGGTACAAAAACAATTTTTTTCTTGCGTGACCAATGCATATTGTGTAATTTGATACGAGCATCCATTTAATAAATTATAAAATTCGTTTCGATACCCGAGTAAAAAGTTATCTCCGTTGAAAGTTGTTACTCTTATTTACCAAATGTTTTTTTGTTTTTGAAAATGTGAACAAAATCTCCGTTCTTTTTTTCTACTCAATATTTTTTCAATAAGAGAGATTGATTGAAAATATAAAAAACAAATATTGATCGGCGCCAATATCTCCTTTATAGCTCTATTGAATTAAGCCGGAAGTAAGTAAAATGAAAATGGTACGTCAAAAACTTTAAATAGTAAATAAGTGATGTAAACGATGTTATTTGGGTACAAAAATGATTTTTTCCTTTCGAGGAAAATGAATATTGTTTAATTTGATATGAGCTTTAATTTGATATATTATAATATTCGTTTCGATACATCAGTCAAAATTTATCTCCGTTGAAAGTTGTAACTCATTTTTACCAAATGTGTATTCTATTTTGAAAATGTGAACCTAATTCATTTTCTTTTTCTCTTCTCTATTTTTTTCAATAAGAGAGATTGATTGAAAATATAAATAAACAAACCTAGGTAGTCACCAATATATCCTTTATAGCTCTATTGAATTAAACCTAAAGTAAGTAAAATGAAAAAGCTGCGTCAAAAACTTTAGACACTAAATAAATGATGTAAACAATGTTATTTGGGTACAAAAACGACTTTTTTCATGCGAGACCACTGCATATTGTGTAATTTTATACGAGCTTCCATTTCATAAATTATAATATTCGTTTCGATACCCGAGTAAAAAGTTATCTACGTTGAAAGTTGTTACTCTTTTTTACCAAATGTTTTTTGTTCTTGAAAATGTGAACAAAATCACCGTTCTTTTTTTCTACTCAATATTTTTTCAATAGGAGATATTGATTGAAAATATAAATAAACAAACCTTGATCGGCACCAATATCTCCTTTATAGCTCTATTGAATTAAACCGGAAGTAAGTAAAATGAAAATGGTGAGTCAAAAACTAAAAACAGTAAATAAGTGATGTAAACGATGTTATTTGGGTACAAAAACGACTTCTTTGTTGCGAGACCAATGCATATTGTGTAATTTTATACGAGCTTCCATTTCATAAATTATAATATTCGTTTCGATACCCGAGTAAAAAGTTATCTCCGTTGAAAGTTGTTACTCTTTTTTACCAAATGTTTTTTGTTCTTGAAAATGTGAACAAAATCTCCGTTCTTTATTTCTACTCAATATTTTTTCAATAAGAGATATTGATTGAAAATATAAATAAACAAACCTTGATCGGCACCAATATCTCCTTTATAGCTCTATTGAATTAAACCAGAAGCAAGTAAAATGAAAATAGTGAGTCAAAAACTTTAAACAGTAAATAAGTGATGTAAAAGATGTTATTTGGGTACAAAAATGATTTTCCTTTCGAGGAAAAATGCATATTGTTTAATTTGATAGGAGCTTTAATTTGATATATTATAATATTCGTTTCGATACATCAGTCAAAATTTATCTCCGTTGAAAGTTGTAACTGATATTTACCAAATGTGTTTTCGATTTTGAAAATGTGAACCTAATTCATTTTCTTTTTCTCTTCTCTATTTTTTTCAATAAGAGAGATTGATTGAAAATGTAAATAAACAAACCTAGGTCGGCACCAATATCTCCTTTATAGCTGTATTGAATTAAACCTAAAGTAAGTAAAATGAAAATGTTGCGTCAAAAACTTTAAACACTAATTAAATGATGTAAACAATGTTATTTGGGTACAAAAACGACTTTTTTCTTGCGAGACCAATGCATATTGTGTAATTTTATACGAGCTTCCATTTCATAAATTATAATATTCGTTTCGATACCCGAGTAAAAAGTTATCTCCGTTGAAAGTTGTTACTCTTTTTTACCAAATGTTTTTTGTTCTTGAAAATGTGAACAAAATCTCCGTTCTTTTTTTCTACTCAATATTTTTTCAATAAGAGAGATTGATTGAAAATATAAATAAACAAACCTTGATCGGCACAAATATCTCCTTTATAGCTGTATTGAATTAAACCGGAAGTAAGTAAAATGAAAATGGTGAGTCAAAAACTTTAAACAATAAATAAGTGATGTAAACGATGTTATTTGAGTACAAAAATGATTTTCCTATCGAGGAAACTGCATATTGTTTAATTTGATAAGCGCTTTAATTTGATATATTATAATAATAGTTTCGATACCTCAGTCAAAATTTATCTCCGTTGAAAGTTGTAACTCATATTTACCAAATGTGTTTTCGATTTTGAAAATGTGAACCTAATTCATTTTCTTTTTCTCTTCTCTATTTTTTTCAATAAGAGAGATTGATTGAAAATATAAATAAACAAACCTAGGTCGGCATCAATATCTCCTTTATAGCGCTATTGAATTAAACCTAAAGTAAGTAAAATGAAAATGTTGCGTCAAAAACTTTAAACACTAATTAAATGATGTAAACAATGTTATTTGGGTACAAAAACGACTTTTTTCATGCGAGACCACTCCATATTGTGTAATTTTATACGAGCTTCCATTTCATAAATTATAATATTCGTTTCGATACCCGAGTAAAAAGTTATCTCCGTTGAAAGTTGTTACTCTTTTTTACCAAATGTTTTTTGTTCTTGAAAATGTGAACAAAATCTCCGTTCTTTTTTTCTACTCAATATTTTTTCAATAAGAGAGATTGATTGAAAATATAAATAAACAAACCTTGATCGGCACCAATATCTCCTTTATAGCTGTATTGAATTAAACCGGAAGTAAGTAAAATGAAAATGGTGAGTCAAAAACTTTAAACAGTAAATAAGTGATGTAAACGATGTTATTTGAGTACAAAAATGATTTTCCTATCGAGGAAACTGCATATTGTTTAATTTGATAAGCGCTTTAATTTGATATATTATAATAATAGTTTCGATACCTCAGTCAAAATTTATCTCCGTTGAAAGTTGTAACTCATATTTACCAAATGTGTTTTCGATTTTGAAAATGTGAACCTAATTCATTTTCTTTTTCTCTTCTCTATTTTTTTCAATAAGAGAGATTGATTGAAAATATAAATAAACAAACCTAGGTCGGCATCAATATCTCCTTTATAGCGCTATTGAATTAAACCTAAAGTAAGTAAAATGAAAATGTTGCGTCAAAAACTTTAAACACTAATTAAATGATGTAAACAATGTTATTTGGGTACAAAAATGACTTTTTTCATGCGAGACCACTCCATATTGTGTAATTTTATACGAGCTTCCATTTCATAAATTATAATATTCGTTTCGATACCCGAGTAAAAAGTTATCTCCGTTGAAAGTTGTTACTCTTTTTTACCAAATGTTTTTTGTTCTTGAAAATGTGAACAAAATCTCCGTTCTTTTTTTCTACTCAATATTTTTTCAATAAGAGATATTGATTGAAAATATAAATAAACAAACCTTGATCGGCACCAATATCTCCTTTATAGCTCTATTGAATTAAACCGGAAGTAAGTAAAATGAAAATGGTGAGTCAAAAACTTTAAACAGTAAATAAGTGATGTGAACGATGTTATTTGGGTACAAAAATGATTTTCCTTTCGAGGAAAATGAATATTGTTTAATTTGATATGAGCTTTAATTTGATATATTATAATATTCGTTTCGATACATCAGTCAAAATTTATCTCCGTTGAAAGTTGTAACTCATTTTTACCAAATGTGTTTTCTATTTTGAAAATGTGAACCTAATTCATTTTCTTTTTCTCTTCTCTATTTTTTTCAATAAGAGAGATTGATTGAAAATATAAATAAACAAACCTAGGTAGTCACCAATATCTCCTTTATAGCTGTATTGAATTAAACCTAAAATAAGTAAAATGAAAATGTTGCGTCAAAAACTTTAAACACTAAATAAATGATGTAAACAATGTTATTTGGGTACAAAAATGACTTTTTTCATGCGAGACCACTGCATATTGTGTAATTTTATACGAGCTTCCATTTCATAAATTATAATATTCGTTTCGATACCCGAGTAAAAAGTTATCTCCGTTGAAAGTTGTTACTCTTTTTTACCAAATGTTTTTTGTTCTTGAAAATGTGAACAAAATCTCCGTTCTTTTTTTCTACTCAATATTTTTTCAATAAGAGATATTGATTGAACATATAAATAAACAAACCTTTATCGGCACCAATATCTCCTTTATAGCTCTATTGAATTAAACCGGAAGTAAGTAAAATGAAAATAGTGAGTCAAAAACTTTAAACAGTAAATAAGTGATGTAAAAGATCTTATTTGGGTACAAAAATGATTTTCCTTTCGAGGAAAAATGCATATTGTTTAATTTGATATGAGCTTTAATTTGATATATTATAATATTCGTTTCGATACATCAGTCAAAATTTATCTCCGTTGAAATTTGTAACTGATATTTACCAAATGTGTTTTCGATTTTGAAAATGTGAACCTAATTCATTTTCTTTTTCTCTTCTCTATTTTTTTCAATAAGAGATATTGATTGAAAATATAAATAAACAAACCTTGATCGGCACCAATATCTCCTTTATAGCTCTATTGAATTAAACCGGAAGTAAGTAAAATGAAAATAGTAAGTCAAAAACTTTAAATAGTAAATAAGTGATGTAAAAGATGTTATTTGGGTACAAAAATGATTTTCCTTTCGAGGAAAAATGCATATTGTTTAATTTGATATGAGCTTTAATTTGATATATTATAATATTCGTTTCGATACATCAGTCAAAATTTATCTCCGTTGAAAGTTGTAACTGATATTTACCAAATGTGTTTTCGATTTTGAAAATGTGAACCTAATTCATTTTCTTTTTCTCTTCTCTATTTTTTTCAATAAGAGAGATTGATTGAAAATGTAAATAAACAAACCTAGGTCGGCACCAATATCTCCTTTATAGCTGTATTGAATTAAACCTAAAGTAAGTAAAATGAAAATGTTGCGTCAAAAACTTTAAACACTAAATAAATGATGTAAACAATGTTATTTGGGTACAAAAACGACTTTTTTCATGCGAGACCACTGCATATTGTGTAATTTTATACGAGCTTCCATTTCATAAATTATAATATTCATTTCGATACCCGAGTAAAAAGTTATCTCCGTTGAAAGTTGTTACTCTTTTTTACCAAATGTTTTTTGTTCTTGAAAATGTGAACAAAATCTCCGTTCTTTTTTTCTACTCAATATTTATTCAATAAGAGATATTGATTGAAAATATAAATAAACAAACCTTGATCGGCACCAATATCTCCTTTATAGCTCTATTGAATTAAACCGGAAGTAAGTAAAATGAAAATAGTGAGTCAAAAACTTTAAACAGTAAATAAGTGATGTGAACGATGTTATTTAGGTACAAAAATGATTTTGCTTTCGAGGAAAATGCATATTGTTTAATTTGATACGAGCTTTAATTTGATATATTATAATAATAGTTTCGATACCTCAGTCAAAATTTATCTCCGTTGAAAGTTGTAACTCATATTTACCAAATGTGTTTTCGATTTTGAAAATGTGAACCTAATTCATTTTCTTTTTCTCTTCTCTATTTTTTTCAATAAGAGAGATTGATTGAAAATATAAATAAACAAACCTAGGTCGGCACCAATATCTCCTTTATAGCTCTACTGAATTAAACCTAAAGTAAGTAAAATGAAAATGTTGCGTCAAAAACTTTAAACACTAATTAAATGATGTAAACAATGTTATTTGGGTACATAAACGACTTTTTTCTTGCGAGACCAATGCATAATGTGTAATTTGATATGAGCTTCCATTTCATAAATTATAATATTCGTTTCGATACCCGAGTAAAAAGTTATCTCCGTTGAAAGTTGTTACTCTTTTTTACCAAATGTTTTTTGTTCTTGAAAATGTGAACAAAATCTCCGTTCTTTATTTCTACTCAATATTTTTTCAATAAGAGATATTGATTGAAAATATAAATAAACAAACCTTGATCGGCACCAATATCTCCTTTATAGCTGTATTGAATTAAACCGGAAGTAAGTAAAATGAAAATGGTGAGTCAAAAACTAAAAACAGTAAATAAGTGATGTAAACGATGTTATTTGAGTACAAAAATGATTTTCCTATCGAGGAAAATGCATATTGTTTAATTTGATAAGAGCTTTAATTTGATATATTATAATAATAGTTTCGATACCTCAGTCAAAATTTATCTCCGTTGAAAGTTGTAACTCATATTTACCAAATGTGTTTTCGATTTTGAAAATGTGAACCTAATTCATTTTCTTTTTCTCTTCTCTATTTTTTTCAATAAAAGAGATTGATTGAAAATATAAATAAACAAACCTAGGTTGGCACTAATATCTCCTTTATAGCTCTATTGAATTAAACCTAAATAAGTAAAATGAAAATGCTGCGTCAAAAACTTTAAACACTAAATAAATGATGTAAACAATGTTATTTGGTTACAAAAACGACTTTTTTGTTGCGAGACCAATGACTAGTGTGTAATTTGATACGAGCTTCCATTTTATAAATTATAATATTTGTTTCGATACCCGAGTAAAAAGTTATCTCCGTTGAAAGTTGTTACTCTTATTTACCAAATATTTTTTTGTTTTTGAAAATGTGAACAAAATCTCCGTTCTTTTTTTCTACTCAATATTTTTTCAATAAGAGAGATTGATTAAAAATATAAAAAACAAACATTGATCGGCGCCAATATCTCCTTTATAACTCTATTGAATTAAGCCGGAAGTAAGTAAAATGAAAATGGTACGTCAAAAACTTTAAATAGTAAATAAGTGATGTAGACGATGTTATTTGGGTACAAAAATGATTTTCCTTTCGAGGAAAAATGCATATTGTTTAATTTGATATGAGCTTTAATTTGATATATTATAATATTTGTTTCGATACATCAGTCAAAATTTATCTCCGTTGAAAGTTGTAACTCATAATTACCAAATGTGTTTTCGATTTTGAAAATGTGAACCTAATTCATTTTCTTTTTCTCTTCTCTATTTTTTTCAATAAGAGAGATTGATTGAAAATGTAAATAAACAAACCTAGGTCGGCA
Organism: Hippophae tibetana; assembly: GCA_037013495.1. Classification (NCBI taxonomy): domain Eukaryota; kingdom Viridiplantae; phylum Streptophyta; class Magnoliopsida; order Rosales; family Elaeagnaceae; genus Hippophae; species Hippophae tibetana. Next base: position 5,156,329 of record CM072808.1, on the reverse strand, counting down.
CCAATATCTCCTTTATAGCTGTATTGAATTAAACCTAAAGTAAGTAAAATGAAAAAGCTGCGTCAAAAACTTTAAACACTAATTAAATGATGTAAACAATGTTATTTGGGTACAAAAACGACTTTTTTCTTGCGAGACCAATGCATATTGTGTAATTTTATACGAGCTTCCATTTCATAAATTATAATATTCGTTTCGATACCCGAGTAAAAAGTTATCTCCGTTGAAAGTTGTTACTCTTTTTTACCAAATGTTTTTTGTTCTTGAAAATGTGAACAAAATCTCCGTTCTTTTTTTCTACTCAATATTTTTTCAATAAGAGATATTGATTGAAAATATAAATAAACAAACCTTGATCGGCACCAATATCTCCTTTATAACTCTATTGAATTAAACCGGAAGTAAGTAAAATGAAAATGGTGAGTCAAAAACTTTAAACAATAAATAAGTGATGTAAAAGATGTTATTTGGGTACAAAAATGATTTTCCTTTCGATGAAAAATGCATATTGTTTAATTTGATATGAGTTTTAATTTGATATATTATAATATTCGTTTCGATACATCAGTCAAAATTTATCTCCGTTGAAAGTTGTAACGGATATTTACCAAATGTGTTTTCGATTTTGAAAATGTGAACCTAATTCATTTTCTTTTTCTCTTCTCTATTTTTTTCAATAAGAGAGATTGATTGAAAATGTAAATAAACAAACCTAGGTCGGCACCAATATCTCCTTTATAGCTGTATTGAATTAAACCTAAAGTAAGTAAAATGAAAATGTTGCGTCAAAAACTTTAAACACTAAATAAATGATGTAAACAATGTTATTTGGGTACAAAAATGACTTTTTTCATGCGAGACCACTGCATATTGTGTAATTTTATACGAGCTTCCATTTCATAAATTATAATATTCGTTTCGATACCCGAGTAAAAAGTTATCTCCGTTGAAAGTTGTTACTCTTTTTTACCAAATGTTTTTTGTTCTTGAAAATGTGAACAAAATCTCCGTTCTTTTTTTCTACTCAATATTTTTTCAATAAGAGATATTGATTGAAAATATAAATAAACAAACCTTGATCGGCACCAATATCTCCTTTATAGCTCTATTGAATTAAACCGGAAGTAAGTAAAATGAAAATGGTGAGTCAAAAACTAAAAACAGTAAATAAATGATGTAAACGATGTTATTTGGGTACAAAAACGACTTTTTTGTTGCGAGACCAATGCATATTGTGTAATTTTATACGAGCTTCCATTTCATAAATTATAATATTCGTTTCGATACCCGAGTAAAAAGTTATCTTCGTTGAAAGTTGTTACTCTTTTTTACCAAATGTTTTTTGTTCTTGAAAATGTGAACAAAATCTTCGTTCTTTATTTCTACTCAATATTTTTTCAATAAGAGATATTGATTGAAAATATAAATAAACAAACCTTGATCGGCACCAATATCTCCTTTATAGCTCTATTGAATTAAACCAGAAGTAAGTAAAATGAAAATAGTGAGTCAAAAACTTTAAACAGTAAATAAGTGATGTAAAAGATGTTATTTGGGTACAAAAATGATTTTCCTTTTGAGGAAAAATGCATATTGTTTAATTTGATAGGAGCTTTAATTTGATATATTATAATATTCGTTTCGATACATCAGTCAAAATTTATCTCCGTTGAAAGTTGTAACTCATATTTACCAAATGTGTTTTCGATTTTGAAAATGTGAACCTAATTCATTTTCTTTTTCTCTTCTCTATTTTTTTCAATAAGAGAGATTGATTGAAAATGTAAATAAACAAACCTAGGTCGGCACCAATATCTCCTTTATAGCTCTATTGAATTAAACCTAAAGTAAGAAAAATGAAAAAGCTGCGTCAAAAACTTTAAACACTAATTAAATGATGTAAACAATGTTATTTGGGTACAAAAACGACTTTTTTCTTGCGAGACCAATGCATATTGTGTAATTTTATACGAGCTTCCATTTCATAAATTATAATATTCGTTTCGATACCCGAGTAAAAAGTTATCTCCGTTGAAAGTTGTTACTCTTTTTTACCAAATGTTTTTTGTTCTTGAAAATGTGAACAAAATCTCCGTTCTTTTTTTCTACTCAATATTTTTTCAATAAGAGATATTGATTGAAAATATAAATAAACAAACCTTGATCGGCACCAATATCTCCTTTATAGCTCTATTGAATTAAACCGGAAGTAAGTAAAATGAAAATGGTGATTCAAAAACTTTAAACAGTAAATAAGTGATGTAAAAGATGTTATTTGGGTACAAAAATGATTTTCCTTTCGATGAAAAATGTATATTGTTTAATTTGATATGAGCTTTAATTTGATATATTATAATATTCGTTTCGATACATCAGTCAAAATTTATCTCCGTTGAAAGTTGTAACGGATATTTACCAAATGTGTTTTCGATTTTGAAAATGTGAACCTAATTCATTTTCTTTTTCTCTTCTCTATTTTTTTCAATAACAGAGATTGATTGAAAATGTAAATAAACAAACCTAGGTCGGCACCAATATCTCCTTTATAGCTGTATTGAATTAAACCTAAAGTAAGTAAAATGAAAATGTTGCGTCAAAAACTTTAAACACTAAATAAATGATGTAAACAATGTTATTTGGGTACAAAAATGACTTTTTTCATGCGAGACCACTGCATATTGTGTAATTTTATACGAGCTTCCATTTCATAAATTATAATATTCGTTTCGATACCCGAGTAAAAAGTTATCTCCGTTGAAAGTTGTTACTCTTTTTTACCAAATGTTTTTTGTTCTTGAAAATGTGAACAAAATCTCCGTTCTTTTATTCTACTCAATATTTTTTCAATAAGAGATATTGATTGAAAATATAAATAAACAAACCTTGATCGGCACCAATATCTCCTTTATAGCTCTATTGAATTAAACCGGAAGTAAGTAAAATGAAAATGGTGAGTCAAAAACTAAAAACAGTAAATAAGTGATGTAAACGATGTTATTTGGGTACAAAAACGACTTTTTTGTTGCGAGACCAATGCATATTGTGTAATTTTATACGAGCTTCCATTTCATAAATTATAATATTCGTTTCGATACCCGAGTAAAAAGTTATCTTCATTGAAAGTTGTTACTCTTTTTTACCAAATGTTTTTTGTTCTTGAAAATGTGAACAAAATCTTCGTTCTTTATTTCTACTCAATATTTTTTCAATAAGAGATATTGATTGAAAATATAAATAAACAAACCTTGATCGGCACCAATATCTCCTTTATAGCTCTATTGAATTAAACCAGAAGTAAGTAAAATGAAAATAGTGAGTCAAAAACTTTAAACAGTAAATAAGTGATGTAAAAGATGTTATTTGGGTACAAAAATGATTTTCCTTTTGAGGAAAAATGCATATTGTTTAATTTGATAGGAGCTTTAATTTGATATATTATAATATTCGTTTCGATACATCAGTCAAAATTTATCTCCGTTGAAAGTTGTAACTGATATTTACCAAATGTGTTTTCGATTTTGAAAATGTGAACCTAATTCATTTTCTTTTTCTCTTCTCTATTTTTTTCAATAAGAGAGATTGATTGAAAGTGTAAATAAACAAACCTAGGTTGGTACTAATATCTCCTTTATAGCTCTATTGAATTAAACCTAAAGTAAGTAAAATGAAAATGCTGCGTCAAAAACTTTAAACACTAAATAAATGATGTAAACAATGTTATTTGGGTACAAAAACAACTTTTTTGTTGCGAGACCAATGACTAGTGTGTAATTTGATACGAGCTTCCATTTCATAAATTATAATATTCGTTTCGATACCCGAGTAAAAAGTTATCTCCGTTGAAAGTTGTTACTCTTATTTACCAAATGTTTTTTTATTTTTGAAAATGTGAACAAAATCTCCGTTCTTTTTTTCTACTCAATATTTTTTCAATAAGAGAGATTGATTGAAAATATAGAAAACAAACATTGATCGGCGCCAATATCTCCTTTATAGCTCTATTGAATTAAGCCGGAAGTAAGTAAAATGAAAATGGTACGTCAAAAACTTTAAATAGTAAATAAGTGATGTAAACGATGTTATTTGGGTACAAAAATGATTTTCCTTTCGAGGAAGATGCATATTGTTTAATTTGATATGAGCTTTAATTTGATATATTATAATATTCGTTTCGATACATCAGTCAAAATTTATCTCCGTTGAAAGTTGTAACTCATATTTACCAAATGTGTTTTCGATTTTGAAAATGTGAACCTAATTCATTTTCTTTTTCTCTTCTCTATTTTTTTCAATAAGAGAGATTGATTGAAAATGTAAATAAGAAAACCTAGGTTGGTACTAATATCTCCTTTATAGCTCTATTGAATTAAACCTAAAGTAAGTAAAATGAAAAAGCTGCGTCAAAAACTTTAAACACTAATTAAATGATGTAAACAATGTTATTTGGGTACAAAAACGACTTTTTTCTTGCGAGACCAATGCATATTGTGTAATTTTATACGAGCTTCCATTTCATAAATTATAATATTCGTTTCGATACCCGATTAAAAAGTTATCTCCGTTGAAAGTTGTTACTCTTTTTTACCAAATGTTTTTTGTTCTTGAAAATGTGAACAAAATCTCCGTTCTTTTTTTCTACTCAATATTTTTTCAATAAGAGATATTGATTGAAAATATAAATAAACAAACCTTGATCGGCACCAATATCTCCTTTATAGCTCTATTGAATTAAACCGGAAGTAAGTAAAATAAAAATGGTGAGTCAAAAACTTTAAACAGTAAATAAGTGATGTAAAAGATGTTATTTGGGTACAAAAATGATTTTCCTTTCGAGGAAAAATGCATATTGTTTAATTTGATATGAGCTTTAATTTGATATATTATAATATTCGTTTCGATACATCAGTCAAAATTGATCTCCGTTGAAAGTTGTAACGGATATTTACCAAATGTGTTTTCGATTTTGAAAATGTGAACCTAATTCATTTTCTTTTTCTCTTCTCTATTTTTTTCAATAAGAGAGATTGATTGAAAATGTAAATAAACAAACCTAGGTCGGCACCAATATCTCCTTTATAGCTGTATTGAATTAAACCTAAAGTAAGTAAAATGAAAATGTTGCGTCAAAAACTTTAAACACTAAATAAATGATGTAAACAATGATATTTGGGTACAAAAATGACTTTTTTCATGCGAGACCACTGCATATTGTGTAATTTTATACGAGCTTCCATTTCATAAATTATAATATTCGTTTCGATACCCGAGTAAAAAGTTATCTCCGTTGAAAGTTGTTACTCTTTTTTACCAAATGTTTTTTGTTCTTGAAAATGTGAACAAAATCTCCGTTCTTTTTTTCTACTCAATATTTTTTCAATAAGAGATATTGATTGAAAATATAAATAAACAAACCTTGATCGGCACCAATATCTCCTTTATAGCTCTATTGAATTAAACCGGAAGTAAGTAAAATGAAAATGGTGAGTCAAAAACTAAAAACAGTAAATAAGTGATGTAAACGATGTTATTTGGGTACAAAAACGACTTTTTTGTTGCGAGACCAATGCATATTGTGTAATTTTATACGAGCTTCCATTTCATAAATTATAATATTTGTTTCGATACCCGAGTAAAAAGTTATCTTCGTTGAAAGTTGTTACTCTTTTTTACCAAATGTTTTTTGTTCTTGAAAATGTGAACAAAATCTTCGTTCTTTATTTCTACTCAATATTTTTTCAATAAGAGATATTGATTGAAAATATAAATAAACAAACCTTGATCGGCACCAATATCTCCTTTATAGCTCTATTGAATTAAACCAGAAGTAAGTAAAATGAAAATAGTGAGTCAAAAACTTTAAACAGTAAATAAGTGATGTAAAAGATGTTATTTGGGTACAAAAATGATTTTCCTTTTGAGGAAAAATGCATATTGTTTAATTTGATAGGAGCTTTAATTTGATATATTATAATATTCGTTTCGATACATCAGTCAAAATTTATCTCCGTTGAAAGTTGTAACTGATATTTACCAAATGTGTTTTCGATTTTGAAAATGTGAACCTAATTCATTTTCTTTTTCTCTTCTCTATTTTTTTCAATAAGAGAGATTGATTGAAAATGTAAATAAACAAACCTAGGTTGGTACTAATATCTCCTTTATAGCTCTATTGAATTAAACCTAAAGTAAGTAAAATGAAAATGCTGCGTCAAAAACTTTAAACACTAAATAAATGATGTAAACAATGTTATTTGGGTACAAAAACAACTTTTTTGTTGCGAGACCAATGACTAGTGTGTAATTTGATACGAGCTTCCATTTCATAAATTATAATATTCGTTTCGATACCCGAGTAAAAAGTTATCTCCGTTGAAAGTTGTTACTCTTATTTACCAAATGTTTTTTTATTTTTGAAAATGTGAACAAAATCTCCGTTCTTTTTTTCTACTCAATATTTTTTCAATAAGAGAGATTGATTGAAAATATAGAAAACAAACATTGATCGGCGCCAATATCTCCTTTATAGCTCTATTGAATTAAGCCGGAAGTAAGTAAAATGAAAATGGTACGTCAAAAACTTTAAATAGTAAATAAGTGATGTAAACGATGTTATTTGGGTACAAAAATGATTTTCCTTTCGAGGAAAATGCATATTGTTTAATTTGATATGAGCTTTAATTTGATATATTATAATATTCGTTTCGATACATCAGTCAAAATTTATCTCCGTTGAAAGTTGTAACTCATATTTACCAAATGTGTTTTCGATTTTGAAAATGTGAACCTAATTCATTTTCTTTTTCTCTTCTCTATTTTTTTCAATAAGAGAGATTGATTGAAAATATAAATAAACAAACCTAGGTCGGCACCAATATCTCCTTTATAGCTGTATTGAATTAAACCTAAAGTAAGTAAAATGAAAATGTTGCGTCAAAAACTTTAAACACTAATTAAATGAATTAAACAATGTTATTTGGGTACAAAAACGACTTTTTTCTTGCGAGACCAATGCATATTGTGTAATTTTATACGAGCTTGCATTTCATAAATTATAATATTCGTTTCGATACCCGAGTAAAAAGTTATCTCCGTTGAAAGTTGTTACTCTTTTTTACCAAATGTTTTTTGTTCTTGAAAATGTGAACAAAATCTCCGTTCTTTATTTCTACTCAATATTTTTTCAACAAGAGATATTGATTGAAAATATAAATAAACAAACCTTGATCGGCACCAATATCTCCTTTATAGCTCTATTGAATTAAACCGGAAGTAAGTAAAATGAAAATGGTGAGTCAAAAACTTTAAACAGTAAATAAGTGATGTAAACGATGTTATTTGGGTACAAAAATGATTTTCCTATCGAGGAAAATGCATATTGTTTAATTTGATATATTATAATAATAGTTTCGATACCTCAGTCAAAATTTATCTCCGTTGAAAGTTGTAACTCATATTTACCAAATATGTTTTCGATTTTGAAAATGTGAACCTAATTCATTTTATTTTTCTCTTCTCTATTTTTTTCATTAAGAGAGATTGATTGAAAATATAAATAAAAAAACCTAGGTTGGCACTAATATCTCTTTTATAGCTCTATTGAAATAAACCTAAAGTAAGTAAAATGAAAATGCTGCGTCAAAAACTTTAAACACTAAATAAATGATGTAAACAATTTTATTTGGGTACAAAAACGACTTTTTTGTTGCGAGACCAATGACTAGTGTGTAATTTGATACGAGCTTCCATTTCATAAATTATAATATTCGTTTCGATACCCGAGTAAAAAGTTATCTCCGTTGAAAGTTGTTACTCTTATTTACCATGTGTTTTTTTGTTTTTGAAAATGTGAACAAAATCTCCGTTCTTTTTTTCTACTCAATATTTTTTCAATAAGAGAGATTGATTGAAAATATAAAAAACAAACATTGATCGGCGCCAATATCTCCTTTATAGCTCTATTGAATTAAGCCGGAAGTAAGTAAAATGAAAATGGTACGTCAAAAATTTTAAATAGTAAATAAGTAATGTAAACGATGTTATTTGGGTACAAAAATGATTTTCCTTTCCAACAAAATGCATATGTTTTAATTTGATATGAGCTTTACTTTGATATATTATAATATTCGTTTCGATACATCAGTCAAAATTTATCTCCGTTGAAAGTTGTAACTCATATTTACCAAATGTGTTTTCGATTTTGAAAATGTGAACCTAATTCTTTTTCTTTTTCTCTTCTCTATTTTTTTCAATAAGAGAGATTGATTGAAAATATAAATAAACAAACCTAGGTCGGCACCAATATCTCCTTTATAGCTCTATTGAATTAAACCTGAAGTAAGTAAAATGAAAATGCTGTGTAAAAAACTTTAAACACTAAATAAATGATGTAAACGATTTTATTTGGGTACAAAAACGATTTTTTTCTTGCGTGACCAATGCATATTGTGTAATTTGATACGAGCATCCATTTAATAAATTATAAAATTCGTTTCGATACCCGAGTAAAAAGTTATCTCCGTTGAAAGTTGTTACTCTTATTTACCAAATGTTTTTTTGTTTTTGAAAATGTGAACAAAATCTCCGTTCTTTTTTTCTACTCAATATTTTGTCAATAAGAGAGATTGATTGAAAATATAAAAAACAAATATTGATCCGCGCCAATATCTCCTTTATAGCTCTATTGAATTAAGCCGGAAGTAAGTAAAATGAAAATGGTACGTCAAAAACTTTAAATAGTAAATAAGTGATGTAAACGATGTTATTTGGGTACAAAAATGATTTTTTCCTTTCGAGGAAAATGAATATTGTTTAATTTGATATGAGCTTTAATTTGATATATTATAATATTCGTTTCGATACATCAGTCAAAATTTATCTCCGTTGAAAGTTGTAACTCATTTTTACCAAATGTGTTTTCTATTTTGAAAATGTGAACCTAATTCATTTTCTTTTTCTCTTCTCTATTTTTTTCAATAAGAGAGATTGATTGAAAATATAAATAAACAAACCTAGGTAGTCACCAATATATCCTTTATAGCTCTATTGAATTAAACCTAAAGTAAGTAAAATGAAAAAGCTGCGTCAAAAACTTTAAACACTAAATAAATGATGTAAACAATGTTATTTGGGTATAAAAACGACTTTTTTCTTGCGAGACCAATGCATATTGTGTAATTTGATACGAGCTTCCATTTCATAAATTATAATATTCGTTTCGATAATCGAGTAAAAAGTTATCTCCGTTGAAAGTTGTTACTCTTTTTTACCAAATGTTTTTTGTCCTTGAAAATGTGAACAAAATCTCCGTTCTTTTTTTCAATAAGAGAGATTGATTGAAAATATAAAAAACAAATATTGATCCGCGCCAATATCTCCTTTATAGCTCTATTGAAATAAACCGGAAGTAAGTAAAATGAAAATGGTGAGTCAAAAACTTTAAACAGTAAATAAGTGAAGTAAACGATGTTATTTGGGTACAAAAATGATTTTCCTATCGAGGAAAATGCATATTGTTTAATTTGATAAGAGCTTTAATTTGATATATTATAATAATAGTTTCAATACATCAGTCAAAATTTATCTCCGTTGTAAGTTGTAACTCATATTTACCAAATGTGTTTTCGATTTTGAAAATGTGAACCTAATTCTTTTTCTTTTTCTCTTCTCTATTTTTTTCAATAAGAGAGATTGATTGAAAATATAAATAAACAAACCTAGGTCGGCACCAATATCTCCTTTATAGCTCTATTGAATTAAACCTGAAGTAAGTAAAATGAAAATGCTGTGTAAAAAACTTTAAATACTAAATAAATGATGTAAACGATTTTATTTGGGTACAAAAACGATTTTTTTCTTGTGTGACCAATGCATATTGTGTAATTTGATACGAGCATCCATTTAATAAATTATAAAATTCGTTTCGATACCCGAGTAAAAAGTTATCTCCGTTGAAAGTTGTTACTCTTATTTACCAAATGTTTTTTTGTTTTTGAAAATGTGAACAAAATCTCCGTTCTTTTTTTCTACTCAATATTTTGTCAATAAGAGAGATTGATTGAAAATATAAAAAACAAATATTGATCCGCGCCAATATCTCCTTTATAGCTCTATTGAATTAAGCCGGAAGTAAGTAAAATGAAAATGGTACGTCAAAAACTTTAAATAGTAAATAAGTGATGTAAACGATGTTATTTGGGTACAAAAATGATTTTCCTTTCGAGGAAAATGAATATTGTTTAATTTGATATGAGCTTTAATTTGATATATTATAATATTCGTTTCGATACATCAGTCAAAATTTATCTCCGTTGAAAGTTGTAACTCATATTTACCAAATGTGTTTTCTATTTTAAAAATATGAACCTAATTCATTTTCTTTTTCTCTTCTCTATTTTTTTCAATAAGAGAGATTGATTGAAAATATAAATAAACAAACCTAGGTCGTCACCAATATATCCTTTATAGCTCTATTGAATTAAACCTAAAGTAAGTAAAATGAAAAAGCTGCGTCAAAAACTTTAAACACTAATTAAATGATGTAAACAATGTTATTTGGGTATAAAAACGACTTTTTTCTTGCGAGACCAATGCATATTGTGTAATTTGATACGAGCTTCCATTTCATAAATTATAATATTCGTTTCGATAATCGAGTAAAAAGTTATCTCCGTTGAAAGTTGTTACTCTTTTTTACCAAATGTTTTTTGTCCTTGAAAATGTGAACAAAATCTCCGTTCTTTTTTTCAATAAGAGAGATTGATTGAAAATATAAAAAACAAATATTGATCCGCGCCAATATCTCCTTTATAGCTCTATTGAAATAAACCGGAAGTAAGTAAAATGAAAATGGTGAGTCAAAAACTTTAAACAGTAAATAAGTGATGTAAACGATGTTATTTGGGTACAAAAATGATTTTCCTATCGAGGAAAATGCATATTGTTTAATTTGATAAGAGCTTTAATTTGATATATTATAATAATAGTTTCAATACATCAGTCAAAATTTATCTCCGTTGTAAGTTGTAACTCATATTTACCAAATGTGTTTTCGATTTTGAAAATGTGAACCTAATTCTTTTTCTTTTTCTCTTCTCTATTTTTTTCAATAAGAGAGATTGATTGAAAATATAAATAAACAAACCTAGGTCGGCACCAATATCTCCTTTATAGCTCTATTGAATTAAACCTGAAGTAAGTAAAATGAAAATGCTGTGTAAAAAACTTTAAATACTAAATAAATGATGTAAACGATTTTATTTGGGTACAAAAACGATTTTTTTCTTGCGTGACCAATGCATATTGTGTAATTTGATACGAGCATCCATTTAATAAATTATAAAATTCGTTTCGATACCCGAGTAAAAAGTTATCTCCGTTGAAAGTTGTTACTCTTATTTACCAAATGTTTTTTTGTTTTTGAAAATGTGAACAAAATCTCCGTTCTTTTTTTCTACTCAATATTTTGTCAATAAGAGAGATTGATTGAAAATATAAAAAACAAATATTGATCCGCGCCAATATCTCCTTTATAGCTCTATTGAATTAAGCCGGAAGTAAGTAAAATGAAAATGGTACGTCAAAAACTTTAAATAGTAAATAAGTGATGTAAACGATGTTATTTGGGTACAAAAATGATTTTCCTTTCGAGGAAAATGAATATTGTTTAATTTGATATGAGCTTTAATTTGATATATTATAATATTCGTTTCGATACATCAGTCAAAATTTATCTCCGTTGAAAGTTGTAACTCATATTTACCAAATGTGTTTTCTATTTTAAAAATATGAACCTAATTCATTTTCTTTTTCTCTTCTCTATTTTTTTCAATAAGAGAGATTGATTGAAAATATAAATAAACAAACCTAGGTCGTCACCAATATATCCTTTATAGCTCTATTGAATTAAACCTAAAGTAAGTAAAATGAAAAAGCTGCGTCAAAAACTTTAAACACTAATTAAATGATGTAAACAATGTTATTTGGGTATAAAAACGACTTTTTTCTTGCGAGACCAATGCATATTGTGTAATTTGATACGAGCTTCCATTTCATAAATTATAATATTCGTTTCGATAATCGAGTAAAAAGTTATCTCCGTTGAAAGTTGTTACTCTTTTTTACCAAATGTTTTTTGTCCTTGAAAATGTGAACAAAATCTCCGTTCTTTTTTTCAATAAGAGAGATTGATTGAAAATATAAAAAACAAATATTGATCCGCGCCAATATCTCCTTTATAGCTCTATTGAAATAAACCGGAAGTAAGTAAAATGAAAATGGTGAGTCAAAAACTTTAAACAGTAAATAAGTGATGTAAACGATGTTATTTGGGTACAAAAATGATTTTCCTATCGAGGAAAATGCATATTGTTTAATTTGATAAGAGCTTTAATTTGATATATTATAATAATAGTTTCAATACATCAGTCAAAATTTATCTCCGTTGTAAGTTGTAACTCATATTTACCAAATGTGTTTTCGATTTTGAAAATGTGAACCTAATTCTTTTTCTTTTTCTCTTCTCTATTTTTTTCAATAAGAGAGATTGATTGAAAATATAAATAAACAAACCTAGGTCGGCACCAATATCTCCTTTATAGCTCTATTGAATTAAACCTGAAGTAAGTAAAATGAAAATGCTGTGTAAAAAACTTTAAATACTAAATAAATGATGTAAACGATTTTATTTGGGTACAAAAACGATTTTTTTCTTGCGTGACCAATGCATATTGTGTAATTTGATACGAGCATCCATTTAATAAATTATAAAATTCGTTTCGATACCCGAGTAAAAAGTTATCTCCGTTGAAAGTTGTTACTCTTATTTACCAAATGTTTTTTTGTTTTTGAAAATGTGAACAAAATCTCCGTTCTTTTTTTCTACTCAATATTTTGTCAATAAGAGAGATTGATTGAAAATATAAAAAACAAATATTGATCCGCGCCAATATCTCCTTTATAGCTCTATTGAATTAAGCCGGAAGTAAGTAAAATGAAAATAGTACGTCAAAAACTTTAAATAGTAAATAAGTGATGTAAACGATGTTATTTGGGTACAAAAATGATTTTCCTTTCGAGGAAAATGAATATTGTTTAATTTGATATGAGCTTTAATTTGATATATTATAATATTCGTTTCGATACATCAGTCAAAATTTATCTCCGTTGAAAGTTGTAACTCATATTTACCAAATGTGTTTTCTATTTTAAAAATATGAACCTAATTCATTTTCTTTTTCTCTTCTCTATTTTTTTCAATAAGAGAGATTGATTGAAAATATAAATAAACAAACCTAGGTCGTCACCAATATATCCTTTATAGCTCTATTGAATTAAACCTAAAGTAAGTAAAATGAAAAAGCTGCGTCAAAAACTTTAAACACTAATTAAATGATGTAAACAATGTTATTTGGGTATAAAAACGACTTTTTTCTTGCGAGACCAATGCATATTGTGTAATTTGATACGAGCTTCCATTTCATAAATTATAATATTCGTTTCGATAATCGAGTAAAAAGTTATCTCCGTTGAAAGTTGTTACTCTTTTTTACCAAATGTTTTTTGTCCTTGAAAATGTGAACAAAATCTCCGTTCTTTTTTTCAATAAGAGAGATTGATTGAAAATATAAAAAACAAATATTGATCCGCGCCAATATCTCCTTTATAGCTCTATTGAATTAAACCGGAAGTAAGTAAAATGAAAATGGTGAGTCAAAAACTTTAAACAGTAAATAAGTGATGTAAACGATGTTATTTGGGTACAAAAATGATTTTCCTATCGAGGAAAATGCATATTGTTTAATTTGATAAGAGCTTTAATTTGATATATTATAATAATAGTTTCAATACATCAGTCAAAATTTATCTCCGTTGAAAGTTGTAACTCATATTTACCAAATGTGTTTTCGATTTTGAAAATGTGAACCTAATTCATTTTCTTTTTCTCTTCTCTATTTTTTTCAATAAGAGAGATTGATTGAAAATATAAATAAACAAACCTAGGTCGGCACCAATATCTCCTTTATAGCTGTATTGAATTAAACGTAAAGTAAGTAAAATGAAAATGTTGCGTCAAAAACTTTAAACACTAATTAAATGATGTAAACAATGTTATTTGGGTACAAAAACGACTTTTTTCATGCGAGACCAATGCATATTGTGTAATTTTATATGAGCTTCCATTTCATAAATTATAATATTTGTTTCGATACCCGAGTAAAAAGTTATCTTCGTTGAAAGTTGTTACTTTTTTTTACCAAATGTTTTTTGTTCTTGAAAATGTGAACCAAATCTCCGTTCTTTTTTTCTACTCAATATTTTTTCAATAAGAGAGATTGATTGAAAATATAAATAAACAAACCTTGATCGGCTCCAATATCTCCTTTGTAGCTGTATTGAATTAAACCGGAAGTAAGTAAAATGAAAATGGTGAGTCAAAAACTTTAAACAGTAAATAAGTGATGTAAACGATGTTATTTGGGTACAAAAATGATTTTCCTATCGAGGAAAATGCATATTGTTTAATTTGATAAGAGCTTTAATTTGATATATTATAATAATAGTTTCAATACATCAGTCAAAATTTATCTCCATTAAAAGGTTTAACTCATATTTACCAAATGTGTTTTCGATTTTGAAAATGTGAACCTAATTCATTTTCTTTTTCTCTTCTCTATTTTTTTCAATAAGAGAGATTGATTGAAAATATAAATAAACAAACCTAGGTCGGCACCAATATCTCCTTTATAGCTGTATTGAATTAAACGTAAAGTAAGTAAAATGAAAATGTTGCGTCAAAAACTTTAAACACTAATTAAATGATGTAAACAATGTTATTTAGGTACATAAACGACTTTTTTCTTGCGAGACCAATGCATAATGTGTAATTTGATACGAGCTTCCATTTCATAAATTATAATATTCGTTTCGATACCCGAGTAAAAAGTTATCTCCGTTGAAAGTTGTTACTCTTTTTTACCAAATGTTTTTTGTTCTTGAAAATGTGAACAAAATCTCCGTTCTTTTTTTCTACTCAATATTTTTTCAATAAGAGAGATTGATTGAAAATATAAATAAACAAACCTTGATCGGCACCAATATCTCCTTTGTAGCTGTATTGAATTAAACCGGAAGTAAGTAAAATGAAAATGGTACGTCAAAAACTTTAAGTAGTAAATAAGTGATGTAAACGATGTTATTTGGGTAAAAAAATGATTTTCCTTTCGAGGAAAATGCATATTGTTTAATTTGATATGAGCTTTAATTTGATAGATTATAATATTCGTTTCGATACCCCAGTCAAAAGTCATCTCCGTTGAAAGTTGTAACTCATATTTACCAAATGTGTTTTTGATTTTGAAAATGTGAATAACAATCATTTTCTTTTTTCTCTTCTCTATTTTTTTCAATAAGAGAGATTCATTGAAAATATAAATAAACAAACCTAGGTCGGCCCCAATATCTCCTTTATAGCTCTATTGAATTAAACCTGAAGTAAGTAAAATGAAAATGCTGTGTAAAAAACTTTAAACACTAAATAAATGATGTAAACGATTTTTTTTGGGTACAAAAACGATTTTTTTCTTGCGTGACCAATGCATATTGTGTAATTTGATACGAGCATCCATTTCATAAATTATAATATTCGTTTCGATACCCGAGTAAAAAGTTATCTCCGTTGAAAGTTGTTACTCTTTTTTACCAAATGTTTTTTGTTCTTGAAAATGTGAACAAAATCTCCGTTCTTTTTTTCTACTCAATATTTTTTCAATAAGAGAGATTGATTGAAAATATAAATAAACAAACCTTGATCGGCACCAATATCTCCTTTATAGTTGTATTTAATTAAACTGGAAGTAAGTAAAATGAAAATGGTGAGTCAAAAACTTTAAATAGTAAATAAGTGATGTAAACGATGTTATTTGGATACAAAAATGATTTTCCTTTCGAGGAAAATGCATATTGTTTAATTTGATACGAGCATTAATTTGATATATTATAATATTCGTTTCGATACCCCAGTCAAAAGTCATCTCCGTTGAAAGTTGTAACTCATATTTACCAAATGTGTTTTTGATTTTGAAAATGTGAATAACAATCATTTTCTTTTTTCTCTTCTCTATTTTTTTCAATAAGAGAGATTCATTGAAAATATAAATAAACAAACCTAGGTCGGCCCCAATATCTCCTTTATAGCTCTATTGAATTAAACCTGAAGTAAGTAAAATGAAAATGCTGTGTAAAAAACTTTAAACACTAAATAAATGATGTAAACGATTTTTTTTGGGTACAAAAACGATTTTTTTCTTGCGTGACCAATGCATATTGTGTAATTTGATACGAGCATCCATTTAATAAATTATAAAATTCGTTTCGATACCCGAGTAAAAAGTTATCTCCGTTGAAAGTTGTTACCCTTATTTACCAAATGTTTTTTTTTTGAAAATGTGAACAAAATCTCCGTTCTTTTTTTCTACTCAATATTTTTTCAATAAGAGAGATTGATTGAAAATATAAAAAACAAACATTGATTGGCGCCAATATCTCCTTTATAGCTCTATTGAATTAAGCCGGAAGTAATTTAAATGAAAATGGTACGTCAAAAACTTTAAATAGTAAATAAGTGATGTAAACGATGTTATAAAATGATTTTCCTTTCGAGGAAAATGCATATTGTTTAATTTGATACGAGCATTAATTTGATATATTATAATATTCGTTTCGATACCCCAGTCAAAAGTCATCTCCGTTGAAAGTTGTAACTCATATTTACCAAATGTGTTTTTGATTTTGAAAATGTGAATAACAATCATTTTCTTTTTTCTCTTCTCTATTTTTTTCAATAAGAGAGATTCATTGAAAATATAAATAAACAAACCTAGTTCGGCCCCAATATCTCCTTTATAGCTCTATTGAATTAAACCTGAAGTAAGTAAAATGAAAATGGTGAGTCAAAAACTTTAAACAGTAAATAAGTGATGTAAACGATGTTATTTGGGTACAAAAATGATTTTCCTATCGAGGAAAATGCATATTGTTTAATTTGATAAGAGCTTTAATTTGATATATTATAATAATAGTTTCAATACATCAGTCAAAATTTATCTCCGTTGTAAGTTGTAACTCATATTTACCAAATGTGTTTTCGATTTTGAAAATGTGAACCTAATTCTTTTTCTTTTTCTCTTCTCTATTTTTTTCAATAAGAGAGATTGATTGAAAATATAAATAAACAAACCTAGGTCGGCACCAATATCTCCTTTATAGCTCTATTGAATTAAACCTGAAGTAAGTAAAATGAAAATGCTGTGTAAAAAACTTTAAACACTAAATAAATGATGTAAACGATTTTATTTGGGTACAAAAACGATTTTTTTCTTGCGTGACCAATGCATATTGTGTAATTTGATACGAGCATCCATTTAATAAATTATAAAATTCGTTTCGATACCCGAGTAAAAAGTTATCTCCGTTGAAAGTTGTTACCCTTATTTACCAAATGTTTTTTTTTTGAAAATGTGAACAAAATCTCCGTTCTTTTTTTCTACTCAATATTTTTTCAATAAGAGAGATTGATTGAAAATATAAAAAACAAATGTTGATTGGCGCCAATATCTCCTTTATAGCTCTATTGAATTAAGCCGGAAGTAAGTAAAATGAAAATGGTACGTCAAAAACTTTAAATAGTAAATAAGTGATGTAAACGATGTTATTTGGGTACAAAAATGATTTTCCTTTCGAGGAAAATGAATATTGTTTAATTTGATATGAGCTTTAATTTGATATATTATAATATTCGTTTCGATACATCAGTCAAAATTTATCTCCGTTGAAAGTTGTAACTCATATTTACCAAATGTGTTTTCTATTTTGAAAATGTGAACCTAATTCATTTTCTTTTTCTCTTCTCTATTTTTTTCAATAAGAGAGATTGATTGAAAATATAAATAAACAAACCTAGGTCTTCACCAATATCTCCTTTATAGCTCTATTGAATTAAACCTAAAGTAAGTAAAATGAAAAAGCTGTGTCAAAAACTTTAAACACTAATTAAATGATGTAAACAATGTTATTTGGGTATAAAAACGACTTTTTTCTTGCGAGACAATGCATATTGTGTAATTTGATACGAGCATCCATTTAATAAATTATAATATTCGTTTCGATAATCGAGTAAAAAGTTATCTCCGTTGAAAGTTGTTACCCTTATTTACCAAATGTTTTTTTTTTTGAAAATGTGAACAAAATCTCCGTTCTTTTTTTCTACTCAATATTTTTTCAATAAGAGAGATTGATTGAAAATATAAAAAACAAATATTGATCGGCGCCAATATCTCCTTTATAGCTCTATTGAATTAAGCCGGAAGTAAGTAAAATGAAAATGGTACGTCAAAACCTTTAAATAGTAAATAAGTGATGTAAACGATGTTATTTGGGTACAAAAATGATTTTCCTTTCGAGGAAAATGAATATTGTTTAATTTGATATGAGCTTTAATTTGATATATTATAATATTCGTTTCGATACATCAGTCAAAATTTATCTCCGTTGAAAGTTGTAACTCATATTTACCAAATGTGTTTTCTATTTTGAAAATGTGAACCTAATTCATTTTCTTTTTCTCTTCTCTATTTTTTTCAATAAGAGAGATTGATTGAAAATATAAATAAACAAACCTAGGTCTTCACCAATATCTCCTTTATAGCTCTATTGAATTAAACCTAAAGTAAGTAAAATGAAAATACTGCGTCAAAAACTTTAAACACTAATTAAATGATGTAAACAATGTTATTTGGGTATAAAAACGACTTTTTTCTTGCGAGACCAATGCATATTGTGTAATTTGATACCAGCTTCCATTTCATAAATTATAATATTCGTTTCGATAATCGAGTAAAAAGTTATCTCCGTTGAAAGTTGTTACTCTTTTTTACCAAATGTTTTTTGTCCTTGAAAATGTGAACAAAATCTCCGTTCTTTTTTTCTACTCAATATTTTTTCAATAAGAGAGATTGATTGAAAATATAAATAAACAAACCTTGATCGGCTCCAATATCTCCTTTATAGCTGTATTGAATTAAACCGGAAGTAAGTAAAATGAAAATGGTGAGTCAAAAAATTTAAACAGTAAATAAGTGATGTAAACGATGTTATTTGGGTACAAAAATGATTTTCCTATCGAGGAAAATGCATATTGTTTAATTTGATAAGAGCTTTAATTTGATATATTATAATAATAGTTTCAATACATCAGTCAAAATTTATCTCCGTTGAAAGTTGTTACTCATATTTACCAAATGTGTTTTCGATTTTGAAAATGTGAACCTAATTCATTTTCTTTTTCTCTTCTATATTTTTTTCAATAAGAGAGATTGATTGAAAATATAAATAAACAAACCTAGGTCGGCACCAATATCTCCTTTATAGGTGTATTGAATTAAACGTAAAGTAAGTAAAATGAAAATGTTGCGTCAAAAACTTTAAACACTAATTAAATGATGTAAACAATGTTATTTGGGTACAAAAACGACTTTTTTCATGCGAGACCAATGCATATTGTGTAATTTTATACGAGCTTCCATTTCATAAATTATAATATTCGTTTCGATACCCGAGTAAAAATTTATCTGCGTTGAAAGTTGTTACTCTTTTTTACCAAATGTTTTTTGTTCTTGAAAATGTGAACAAAATCTCCGTTCTTTTTTTCTACTCAATTTTTTTTCAATAAGAGATATTGATTGAAAATATAAATAAACAAACCTTGATCGGCACCAATATCTCCTTTATAGCTCTATTGAATTAAACCGGAAGTAAGTAAAATGAAAATGGTGAGTCAAAAACTTTAAATAGTAAATAAGTGATGTAAACGATGTTATTTGGGTACAAAAATGATTTTCCTATCGAGGAAAATGCATATTATTTAATTTGATACGAGCTTTAATTTGATATATTATAATAATAGTTTCGATACCTCAGTCAAAATTTATCTCCGTTGAAAGTTGTAACTCATATTTACCAAATGTGTTTTCGATTTTGAAAATGTGAACCTAATTCATTTTCTTTTTCTCTTCTCTATTTTTTTCAATAAGAGAGATTGATTGAAAATATAAATAAACAAACCTAGGTCGGCACCAATATCACCTTTATAGCTGTATTGAATTAAACATAAAGTAAGTAAAATGAAAATGTTGCGTAAAGTAAGTAAAATGAAAATGTTGCGTCAAAAACTTTAAACACTAATTAAATGATGTAAACAATGTTATTTGGGTATAAAAACGAATTTTTTCTTGCGAGACCAATGCATATTGTGTAATTTGATACCAGCTTCCATTTCATAAATTATAATATTCGTTTCGATAATCGAGTAAAAAGTTATCTCCGTTGAAAGTTGTTACTCTATTTTACCAAATGTTTTTTGTCCTTGAAAATGTGAACAAAATCTCCGTTCTTTTTTTCTACTCAATATTTTTTCAATAAGAGAGATTGATTGAAAATATAAATAAACAAACCTTGATTGGCTCCAATATCTCCTTTATAGCTGTATTGAATTAAACCGGAAGTAAGTAAAATGAAAATGGTGAGTCAAAAAATTTAAATAGTAAATAAGTGATGTAAACGATGTTATTTGGGTACAAAAATGATTTTCCTAACGAGGAAAATGCATATTGTTTAATTTGATAAGAGCTTTAATTTGATATATTATAATAATAGTTTCAATACATCAGTCAAAATTTATCTCCGTTGAAAGTTGTAACTCATATTTACCAAATGTGTTTTCGATTTTGAAAATGTGAACCTAATTCATTTTCTTTTTCTTTTCTCTATTTTTTTCAATAAGAGAGATTGATTGAAAATATAAATAAACAAACCTAGGTCGGCACCAATATCACCTTTATAGCTGTATTGAATTAAACATAAAGTAAGTAAAATGAAAATGTTGCGTCAAAAACTTTAAACACTAATTAAATGATGTAAACAATGTTATTTGGGTACAAAAACGACTTTTTTCATGCGAGACCAATGCATATTGTGTAATTTTATACGAGCTTCCATTTCATAAATTATAATATTCGTTTCGATACCCGAGTAAAAATTTATCTCCGTTGAAAGTTGTTACTCTTTTTACCAAATGTTTTTTGTTCTTGAAAATGTGAACAAAATCTCCGTTCTTTTTTTCTACTCCATTTTTTTTCAATAAGAGATATTGATTGAAAATATAAATAAACAAACCTTGATCGGCACCAATATCTCCTTTATAGCTCTATTGAATTAAACCGGAAGTAAGTAAAATGAAAATGGTGAGTCAAAAACTTTAAATAGTAAATAAGTGATGTAAACGATGTTATTTGGGTACAAAAATGATTTTCCTATCGAGGAAAATGCATATTGTTTAATTTGATACGAGCTTTAATTTGATATATTATAATAATAGTTTCGATACCTCAGTCAAAATTTATCTCCGTTGAAAGTTGTAACTCATATTTACCAAATGTGTTTTCGATTTTGAAAATGTGAACCTAATTCATTTTCTTTTTCTCTTCTCTATTTGTTTCAATAAGAGAGATTGATTGAAAATATAAATAAAAAAACCTAGGTTGGCACTAATATCTCCTTTATAGCTCTATTGAATTAAACCTAAAGTAAGTAAAATGAAAATGCTGCGTCAAAAACTTTAAACACTAATTAAATGATGTAAACAATGTTATTTGCGTACAAAAACGACTTTTTTGTTGCGAGACCAATGACTAGTGTGTAATTTGATACGAGCTTCCATTTCATAAATTATAATATTCGTTTCGATACACGAGTAAAAAGTTATCTCCGTTGAAAGTTGTTACTCTTATTTACCAAATGTTTTTTTGTTTTTGAAAATGTGAACAAAATCTCCGTTCTTTTTTTCTACTCAATATTTTTTCAATAAGAGAGATTGATTGAAAATATAAAAAACAAACATTGATTGGCGCCAATATCTCCTTTATAGCTCTATTGAATTAAGCCGGAAGTAATTAAAATGAAAATGGTACGTCAAAAACTTTAAATAGTAAATAAGTGATGTAAACGATGTTATTTGGGTACAAAAATGATTTTGCTTTCGAGGAAAATGCATATTGTTTAATTTGATATGAGCTTTAATTTGATATATTATAATATTCGTTTTGATACATCAGTCAAAATTTATCTCCGTTGAAAGTTGTAACTCATATTTACCAAATGTGTTTTCGATTTTGAAAATGTGAACCTAATTCATTTTCTTTTTCTCTTCTCTATTTTTTTCAATAAGAGAGATTGATTGAAAATATAAATAAACAAACCTAGGTCGGCACCAATATCTCCTTTATAGCTCTATTGAATTAAACCTAAAGTAAGTAAAATGAAAATGTTGCGTCAAAAACTTTAAACACTAATTAAATGATGTAAACAATGTTATTTGGGTATAAAAACGACTTTTTTCTTGCGAGACCAATGCATATTGTGTAATTTGATACGAGCTTCCATTTCATAAATTATAATATTCGTTTCGATAATCGAGTAAAAAGTTATCTCCGTTGAAAGTTGTTACTCTTTTTTACCAAATGTTTTTTGTCCTTGAAAATGTGAACAAAATCTCCGTTCTTTTTTTCTACTCAATATTTTTTCAATAAGAGAGATTGATTGAAAATATAAATAAACAAACCTTGATCGGCTCCAATATCTCCTTTATAGCTGTATTGAATTAAACCGGAAGTAAGTAAAATGAAAATGGTGAGTCAAAAAATTTAAACAGTAAATAAGTGATGTAAACGATGTTATTTGGGTACAAAAATGATTTTCCTATCGAGGAAAATGCATATTGTTTAATTTGATAAGAGCTTTAATTTGATATATTATAATAATAGTTTCAATACATCAGTCAAAATTTATCTCCGTTGAAAGTTGTTACTCATATTTACCAAATGTGTTTTCGATTTTGAAAATGTGAACCTAATTCATTTTCTTTTTCTCTTCTATATTTTTTTCAATAAGAGAGATTGATTGAAAATATAAATAAACAAACCTAGGTCGGCACCAATATCTCCTTTATAGGTGTATTGAATTAAACGTAAAGTAAGTAAAATGAAAATGTTGCGTCAAAAACTTTAAACACTAATTAAATGATGTAAACAATGTAATTTGGGTACAAAAACGACTTTTTTCATGCGAGACCAATGCATATTGTGTAATTTTATACGAGCTTCCATTTCATAAATTATAATATTCGTTTCGATACCCGAGTAAAAATTTATCTCCGTTGAAAGTTGTTACTCTTTTTTACCAAATGTTTTTTGTTCTTGAAAATGTGAACAAAATCTCCGTTCTTTTTTTCTACTCAATTTTTTTTCAATAAGAGATATTGATTGAAAATATAAATAAACAAACCTTGATCGGCACCAATATCTCCTTTATAGCTCTATTGAATTAAACCGGAAGTAAGTAAAATGAAAATGGTGAGTCAAAAACTTTAAATAGTAAATAAGTGATGTAAACGATGTTATTTGGGTACAAAAATGATTTTCCTATCGAGGAAAATGCATATTGTTTAATTTGATACGAGCTTTAATTTGATATATTATAATAATAGTTTCGATACCTCAGTCAAAATTTATCTCCGTTGAAAGTTGTAACTCATATTTACCAAATGTGTTTTCGATTTTGAAAATGTGAACCTAATTCATTTTCTTTTTCTCTTCTCTATTTTTTTCAATAAGAGAGATTGATTGAAAATATAAATAAAAAAACCTAGGTTGGCACTAATATCTCCTTTATAGCTCTATTGAATTAAACCTAAAGTAAGTAAAATGAAAATGCTGCGTCAAAAACTTTAAACACTAATTAAATGATGTAAACAATGTTATTTGCGTACAAAAACGACTTTTTTGTTGCGAGACCAATGACTAGTGTGTAATTTGATACGAGCTTCCATTTCATAAATTATAATATTCGTTTCGATACACGAGTAAAAAGTTATCTCCGTTGAAAGTTGTTACTCTTATTTACCAAATGTTTTTTTGTTTTTGAAAATGTGAACAAAATCTCCGTTCTTTTTTTCTACTGAATATTTTTTCAATAAGAGAGATTGATTGAAAATATAAAAAACAAACCTTGATCGGCACCAATATCTCCTTTATAGCTCTTTTGAATTAAACCGGAAGTAAGTAAAATGAAAATGGTGCGTCCAAAACATTAAACAGTAAATAAGTGATGTAAACGATGTTATTTTGGGTACAAAAATGATTTTCCTTTCGAGGAAAATGCATATTGTTTAATTTGATATGAGCTTTAATTTGATATATTATAATATTCGTTCAGATACATCAGTCAAAATTTATCTCCGTTGAAAGTTGTACCTCATATTTACCAAATGTGTTTTCGATTTTGAAAATGTGAACCTAATTCATTTTCTTTTTCTCTTCTCTATTTTTTTCAATAAGAGAGATTGATTGAAAATATAAATAAACAAACCTAGGTCGTCACCAATATCTCCTTTATAGCTCTATTGAATTAAACCTAAAGTAAGTAAAATGAAAATACTGCGTCAAAAACTTTAAACACTAATTAAATGATGTAAACAATGTTATTTGGGTATAAAAACGACTTTTTTCTTGTGAGACCAATGCATATTGTGTAATTTGATACGAGCTTCCATTTCATAAATTATAATATTCGTTTCGATACCCGAGTAAAAAGTTATCTCCTTTGAAAGTTGTTACTCTTTTTTACCAAATGTTTTTTGTTCTTGAAAATGTGAACAAAATCTCCGTTCTTTTTTTCTACTCAATATTTTTTCAATAAGAGAGATTGATTGAAAATATAAATAAACAAACCTTGATCGGCTCCAATATCTCCTTTATAGCTGTATTGAATTAAACCGGAAGTAAGTAAAATGAAAATGGTGAGTCAAAAAATTTAAACAGTAAATAAGTGATGTAAACGATGTTATTTGGGTACAAAAATGATTTTCCTATCGAGGAAAATGCATATTGTTTAATTTGATAAGAGCTTTAATTTGATATATTATAATAATAGTTTCAATACATCAGTCAAAATTTATCTCCGTTGAAAGTTGTTACTCATATTTACCAAATGTGTTTTCGATTTTGAAAATGTGAACCTAATTCATTTTCTTTTTCTCTTCTCTATTTTTTTCAATAAGAGAGATTGATTGAAAATATAAATAAACAAACCTAGGTCGGCACCAATATCTCCTTTATAGCTGTATTGAATTAAACGTAAAGTAAGTAAAATGAAAATGTTGCGTCAAAAACTTTAAACACTAATTAAATGATGTAAACAATGTTATTTCGGTACAAAAACGACTTTTTTCATGCGAGACCAATGCATATTGTGTAATTTTATACGAGCTTCCATTTCATAAATTATAATATTCGTTTCGATACCCGAGTAAAAAGTTATCTCCGTTGAAAGTTGTTACTCTTTTTTACCAAATGTTTTTTGTTCTTGATAATGTGAACAAAATCTCCGTTTTTTTTTTCTACTCAATATTTTTTCAATAAGAGATATTGATTGAAAATATAAATAAACAAACCTTGATCGTCACCAATATCTCCTTTATAGCTCTATTGAATTAAACCGGAAGTAAGTAAAATGAAAATGGTGAGTCAAAAACTTTAAATAGTAAATAAGTGATGTAAACGATGTTATTTGGGTACAAAAATGATTTTCCTTTCGAGGAAAATGCATATTGTTTAATTTGATATGAGCTTTAATTTGATAGATTATAATATTTGTTCGATACATCAGTAAAAATTTATCTCCTTTGAAAGTTGTAACTCATATTTACCAAATGTGTTTTCGATTTTGAAAATGTGAACCTAATTCATTTTCTTTTTCTCTTCTCTATTTTTTTCAATAAGAAAGATTGATTGAAAATATAAATAAACAAACCTAGGTCGTCACCAATATCTCCTTTATAGCTCTATTGAATTAAACCTAAAGTAAGTAAAATGAAAATGCTGCGTCAAAAACTGTAAACACTAATTAAATGATGTAAACAATGTTATTTGGGTATAAAAACGACTTTTTTCTTGCGAGACCAATGCATATTGTGTAATTTGATACGAGCTTCCATTTCATAAATTATAATATTTGTTTCGATAATCGAGTAAAAAGTTATCTCCGTTGAAAGTTGTTACTCTTTAACCACTATATAAGTAATGCAAACGATGTTATTTGGGTACAAAAACGATTTTCCTAACGAGCCCAATGCATATTATGTAATTTTATACGATCTTCTATTTGATATATTATAATAGTCGTTTCGATACCCGCGTCCAAAATTATCTACGTTGAAAGTTGTAACTCATATTTATAAAATGTGTTTTTGTTAATGAAAATTTGAACAACATTCCCTTTCTTTTTCTTTTCTTTATTTTTTTTAATTAATAGAGATTTATTGAAAATATAAATAAGCAAGCCTAGGTCGGCACCAATATCTCCTTTATAGCTCTGTTGAATTAAATCGGAAGTAAGTAAAATGAAAATGGTGCGTCAAAAACTTTAAACACTATATAATTGATGTAAATGATATTATTTGGATACAAAACGATTTTCCTCATGAGACCAATGCATATTGTGCAATTTGATGCAAGCTTTGATTTGATATATTATAATAGTCATTTCAATACCCGAGTCAAAAGTTATCTCGGTTGAAAGTTGTAACTCATATATTACCAAATGTGTTCTTGTTTTTGAAAATTTGAACAACATTCCCTTTCTTTTACTCTTCTCTATTTTTTTTTGAATAATAGAGATTGATTGAAAATATAAATAAACAACCATAGGTCGGCACCAATATCTCCTTTATAGCTCTATTGAATTAAACCGGAAGTAAGTAAAATGAAAATGGTGCGTCAAAAACTTTAAACACTATATAAGTGATGTAAACGATATTATTTGGGGACAAAACGATTTTCCTAGTGAGACCAAGGCATATTGTGTAATTTGATACGAGCTTCGATTTGATATATTATAATAGTCATTTCGATACCCGAGTCAAAAGTTATCTCGGTTGAAAGTTGTAACTCATATATTACCAAATGTGTTCTTGTTTTTGAAAATTTGAACAACATTCCCTTTCTTTTTCTCGTCTCTATTGTTTTTTGAATAATAGAGATTGATTGAAAAAATAAATAAACAACCCTAGGTCGGCACCAATATCTCCTTTATAGTTCCATTGAATTAAAACGGAATTAAGTAAAATGGTGCGTCAAAAACTTTAAACACTATATAAGTGATGCAAACGATGTTATTTGGGTACAAAAATGATTTTGCTAATGAGCCCAATGCATATTATGTAATTTTATATGATCTTCCATTTGATATATTATAATAGTCGTTTCGATACCCGCGTCCAAAATTATCTCCGTTGAAAGTTGTAACTCATATTTATAAAATGTGTTTTTGTTAATGAAAATTTGAACAACATTCCCTTTCTTTTTCTCTTCTCTATTTTTTTTTTGAATAATAGAGATTGATTGAAAATATAAATAAACAACCCTAGGTCGGCACCAATATCTCCTTTATAGCTCTATTGAATTAAATCGGAAGTAAGTAAAATGAAAATGGTTCGTCAAAAACTTTAAACACTATATAAGTGATGTAAACGATATTATTTGGGTACAAAACGATTTTCCTCGTGAGACCAAGGCATATTGTGTAATTTGATACAAGCTTCGATTTGATATATTATAATAGTCATTTCGATACCCGAGTCAAAAGTTATCTCGGTTGAAAGTTGTAACTCATATATTACCAAATGTGTTCTTGTTTTTGAAAATTTGAACAACATTCCCTTTCTTTTTCTCTTCTCTATTTTTTTTTGAATAATAGAGATTGATTGAAAATATAAATAAACAACCCAAGGTCGGCACCAATATCTCCTTTATAGTTCTATTGAATTAAAACGGAATTAAGTAAAATGAAAATGGTGCGTCAAAAACTTTAAACACTATATAAGTGATGCAAACGATGTTATTTGGGTACAAAAACGATTTTCCTAACGAGCCCAATGCATATTATGTAATTTTATACGATCTTCTATTTGATATATTATAATAGTCGTTTCGATACCCGCATCCAAAATTATCTCCGTTGAAAGTTGCAACTCATATTTATAAAATGTGTTTTTGTTAATGAAAATTTGAACAACATTCCCTTTCTTTTTCTCTTCTCTATTTTTTTTGAATAATAGAGATTGATTGAAAATATAAATAAACAACCCTAGGTCGGAACCAATATCTCCTTTATAGCTCTATTGAATTAAATCGGAAGTAAGTAAAATGAAAATTGTGCGTCAAAAACTTTAAACACTATATAAGTGATGTAAATGATATTATTTGGGTACAAAACGATTTTCCTCGTGAGACCAATGCATATTGTGCAATTTGATACAAGCTTTGATTTGATATATTATAATAGTTATTTCAATACCCGAGTCAAAAGTTATCTCGGTTGAAAGTTGTAACTCATATATTACCAAATGTGTTCTTGTTTTTGAAAATTTGAACAACATTCCCTTTCTTTTTCTCTTCTCTATTTTTTTTTTGAATAATAGAGATTGATTGAAAATATAAATAAACAACCCTAGGTCGGCACCAATATCTCCTTTATAGCTCGATTGAATTAAATCGGAAGTAAGTAAAATGAAAATGGTTCGTCAAAAACTTTAAACACTATATAAGTGATGTAAACGATATTATTTGGGTACAAAACGATTTTCCTCGTGAGACCAAGGCATATTGTGTAATTTGATACAAGCTTCGATTTGATATATTATAATAGTCATTTCGATACCCGAGTCAAAAGTTATCTCGGTTGAAAGTTGTAACTCATATATTACCAAATGTGTTCTTGTTTTTGAAAATTTGAACAACATTCCCTTTCTTTTTCTCTTCTCTATTTTTTTTTGAATAATAGAGATTGATTGAAAATATAAATAAACAACCCAAGGTCGGCACCAATATCTCCTTTATAGTTCTATTGAATTAAAACGGAATTAAGTAAAATGAAAATGGTGCGTCAAAAACTTTAAACACTATATAAGTGATGCAAACGATGTTATTTGGGTACAAAAACGATTTTCCTAACGAGCCCAATGCATATTATGTAATTTTATACGATCTTCTATTTGATATATTATAATAGTCGTTTCGATACCCGCATCCAAAATTATCTCCGTTGAAAGTTGCAACTCATATTTATAAAATGTGTTTTTGTTAATGAAAATTTGAACAACATTCCCTTTCTTTTTCTCTTCTCTATTTTTTTTTGAATAATAGAGATTGATTGAAAATATAAATAAACAACCCTAGGTCGGAACCAATATCTCCTTTATAGCTCTATTGAATTAAATCGGAAGTAAGTAAAATGAAAATTGTGCGTCAAAAACTTTAAACACTATATAAGTGATGTAAATGATATTATTTGGGTACAAAACGATTTTCCTCGTGAGACCAATGCATATTGTGCAATTTGATACAAGCTTTGATTTGATATATTATAATAGTTATTTCAATACCCGAGTCAAAAGTTATCTCGGTTGAAAGTTGTAACTCATATATTACCAAATGTGTTCTTGTTTTTGAAAATTTGAACAACATTCCCTTTCTTTTTCTCTTCTCTATTTTTTTTTTGAATAATAGAGATTGATTGAAAATATAAATAAACAACCCTAGGTCGGCACCAATATCTCCTTTATAGCTCGATTGAATTAAATCGGAAGTAAGTAAAATGAAAATGGTTCGTCAAAAACTTTAAACACTATATAAGTGATGTAAACGATATTATTTGGGTACAAAACGATTTTCCTCGTGAGACCAAGGCATATTGTAAAATTTGATACAAGCTTCGATTTGATATATTATAATAGTCATTTCGATACCCGAGTCAAAAGTTATCTCGGTTGAAAGTTGTAACTCATATATTACCAAATGTGTTCTTGTTTTTGAAAATTTGAACAACATTCCCTTTCTTTTTCTCTTCTCTATTTTTTTTTGAATAATAGAGATTGATTGAAAATATAAATAAACAACCCAAGGTCGGCACCAATATCTCCTTTATAGTTCTATTGAATTAAAACGGAATTAAGTAAAATGAAAATGGTGCGTCAAAAACTTTAAACACTATATAAGTGATGCAAACGATGTTATTTGGGTACAAAAACGATTTTCCTAACGAGCCCAATGCATATTATGTAATTTTATACGATCTTCTATTTGATATATTATAATAGTCGTTTCGATACCCGCATCCAAAATTATCTCCGTTGAAAGTTGCAACTCATATTTATAAAATGTGTTTTTGTTAATGAAAATTTGAACAACATTCCCTTTCTTTTTCTCTTCTCTATTTTTTTTGAATAATAGAGATTGATTGAAAATATAAATAAACAACCCTAGGTCGGAACCAATATCTCCTTTATAGCTCTATTGAATTAAATCGGAAGTAAGTAAAATGAAAATTGTGCGTCAAAAACTTTAAACACTATATAAGTGATGTAAATGATATTATTTGGGTACAAAACGATTTTCCTCGTGAGACCAATGCATATTGTGCAATTTGATACAAGCTTTGATTTGATATATTATAATAGTTATTTCAATACCCGAGTCAAAAGTTATCTCGGTTGAAAGTTGTAACTCATATATTACCAAATGTGTTCTTGTTTTTGAAAATTTGAACAACATTCCCTTTCTTTTTCTCTTCTCTATTTTTTTTTGAATAATAGAGATTGATTGAAAATATAAATAAACAACCCTAGGTCGGCACCAATATCTCCTTTATAGCTCGATTGAATTAAATCGGAAGTAAGTAAAATGAAAATGGTTCGTCAAAAACTTTAAACACTATATAAGTGATGTAAACGATATTATTTGGGTACAAAACGATTTTCCTCGTGAGACCAAGGCATATTGTGTAATTTGATACAAGCTTCGATTTGATATATTATAATAGTCATTTCGATACCCGAGTCAAAAGTTATCTCGGTTGAAAGTTGTAACTCATATATTACCAAATGTGTTCTTGTTTTTGAAAATTTGAACAACATTCCCTTTCTTTTTCTCTTCTCTATTTTTTTTTGAATAATAGAGATTGATTGAAAATATAAATAAACAACCCAAGGTCGGCACCAATATCTCCTTTATAGTTCTATTGAATTAAAACGGAATTAAGTAAAATGAAAATGGTGCGTCAAAAACTTTAAACACTATATAAGTGATGCAAACGATGTTATTTGGGTACAAAAACGATTTTCCTAACGAGCCCAATGCATATTATGTAATTTTATACGATCTTCTATTTGATATATTATAATAGTCGTTTCGATACCCGCATCCAAAATTATCTCCGTTGAAAGTTGCAACTCATATTTATAAAATGTGTTTTTGTTAATGAAAATTTGAACAACATTCCCTTTCTTTTTCTCTTCTCTATTTTTTTTTGAATAATAGAGATTGATTGAAAATATAAATAAACAACCCTAGGTCGGAACCAATATCTCCTTTATAGCTCTATTGAATTAAATCGGAAGTAAGTAAAATGAAAATTGTGCGTCAAAAACTTTAAACACTATATAAGTGATGTAAATGATATTATTTGGGTACAAAACGATTTTCCTCGTGAGACCAATGCATATTGTGCAATTTGATACAAGCTTTGATTTGATATATTATAATAGTTATTTCAATACCCGAGTCAAAAGTTATCTCGGTTGAAAGTTGTAACTCATATATTACCAAATGTGTTCTTGTTTTTGAAAATTTGAACAACATTCCCTTTCTTTTTCTCTTCTCTATTTTTTTTTTGAATAATAGAGATTGATTGAAAATATAAATAAACAACCCTAGGTCGGCACCAATATCTCCTTTATAGCTCGATTGAATTAAATCGGAAGTAAGTAAAATGAAAATGGTTCGTCAAAAACTTTAAACACTATATAAGTGATGTAAACGATATTATTTGGGTACAAAACGATTTTCCTCGTGAGACCAAGGCATATTGTAAAATTTGATACAAGCTTCGATTTGATATATTATAATAGTCATTTCGATACCCGAGTCAAAAGTTATCTCGGTTGAAAGTTGTAACTCATATATTACCAAATGTGTTCTTGTTTTTGAAAATTTGAACAACATTCCCTTTCTTTTTCTCTTCTCTATTTTTTTTTGAATAATAGAGATTGATTGAAAATATAAATAAACAACCCTAGGTCGGCACCAATATCTCCTTTATAATTCTATTGAATTAAAACGGAATTAAGTAAAATGAAAATGGTGCGTCAAAAACTTTAAACACTATATAAGTGATGCAAACGATGTTATTTGGGTACAAAAACGATTTTGCTAACGAGCCCAATGCATATTATGTAATTTTATACGATCTTCTATTTGATATATTATAATAGTCGTTTCGATACCCGCGTCCAAAATTATCTCCGTTGAAAGTTGTAACTCATATTTATAAAATGTGTTTTTGTTAATGAAAATTTGAACAACATTCCCTTTCTTTTTCTCTTCTCTATTTTTTTTGAATAATAGAGATTGATTGAAAATATAAATAAACAACCCTAGGTCGGCACCAATATCTCCTTTATAGCTCTATTGAATGAAATCGGAAGTAAGTAAAATGAAAATGTTGCGTCAAAAACTTTAAACACTATATAAGTGATGTAAACGATATTATTTGGGTACAAAACGATTTTCCTCGTGAGACCAAGGCATATTGTGTAATTTGATACGAGCTTCGATTTGATATATTATAATAGTCATTTCGATACCCGAGTCAAAAGTTATCTCGGTTGAAAGTTGTAACTCATATATTACCAAATGTGTTCTTGTTTTTGAAAATTTGAACAACATTCCCTTTCTTTTTCCCTTCTCTATTTTTTTTTTTGAATAATAGAGATTGATTGAAAATATAAATAAACAACCCAAGGTCGGCACCAATATCTCCTTTATAGTTCTATTGAATTAAAACGGAATTAAGTAAAATGAAAATAGTGCGTCAAAAACTTTAAACACTATATAAGTGATGCAAACGATGTTATTTGGGTACAAAAACGATTTTCCTAACGAGCCCAATGCATATTATGTAATTTTATACGATCTTCTATTTGATATATTATAATAGTCGTTTCGATACCCGCATCCAAAATTATCTCCGTTGAAAGTTGCAACTCATATTTATAAAATGTGTTTTTGTTAATGAAAATTTGAACAACATTCCCTTTCTTTTTCTCTTCTCTATTTTTTTTTGAATAATAGAGATTGATTGAAAATATAAATAAACAACCCTAGGTCGGAACCAATATCTCCTTTATAGCTCTATTGAATTAAATCGGAAGTAAGTAAAATGAAAATGGTGCGTCAAAAACTTTAAACACTATATAAGTGATGTAAATGATATTATTTGGGTACAAAACGATTTTCCTCGTGAGACCAATGCATATTGTGCAATTTGATACAAGCTTTGATTTGATATATTATAATAGTTATTTCAATACCCGAGTCAAAAGTTATCTCGGTTGAAAGTTGTAACTCATATATTACCAAATGTGTTCTTGTTTTTGAAAATTTGAACAACATTCCCTTTCTTTTTCTCTTCTCTATTTTTTTTTTTGAATAATAGAGATTGATTGAAAATATAAATAAACAACCCTAGGTCGGCACCAATATCTCCTTTATAGCTCTATTGAATTAAATCGGAAGTAAGTAAAATGAAAATGTTGCGTCAAAAACTTTAAACACTATATAAGTGATGTAAACGATATTATTTGGGTACAAAACGATTTTCCTCGTGAGACCAAGGCATATTGTGTAATTTGATACGAGCTTCGATTTGATATATTATAATAGTCATTTCGATACCCGAGTCAAAAGTTATCTCGGTTGAAAGTTGTAACTCATATATTACCAAATGTGTTCTTGTTTTTGAAAATTTGAACAACATTCCCTTTCTTTTTCCCTTCTCTATTTTTTTTTTTGAATAATAGAGATTGATTGAAAATATAAATAAACAACCCAAGGTCGGCACCAATATCTCCTTTATAGTTCTATTGAATTAAAACGGAATTAAGTAAAATGAAAATGGTGCGTCAAAAACTTTAAACACTATATAAGTGATGCAAACGATGTTATTTGGGTACAAAAACGATTTTCCTAACGAGCCCAATGCATATTATGTAATTTTATACGATCTTCTATTTGATATATTATAATAGTCGTTTCGATACCCGCATCCAAAATTATCTCCGTTGAAAGTTGCAACTCATATTTATAAAATGTGTTTTTGTTAATGAAAATTTGAACAACATTCCCTTTCTTTTTCTCTTCTCTATTTTTTTTTGAATAATAGAGATTGATTGAAAATATAAATAAACAACCCTAGGTCGGAACCAATATCTCCTTTATAGCTCTATTGAATTAAATCGGAAGTAAGTAAAATGAAAATGGTGCGTCAAAAACTTTAAACACTATATAAGTGATGTAAATGATATTATTTGGGTACAAAACGATTTTCCTCGTGAGACCAATGCATATTGTGCAATTTGATACAAGCTTTGATTTGATATATTATAATAGTTATTTCAATACCCGAGTCAAAAGTTATCTCGGTTGAAAGTTGTAACTCATATATTACCAAATGTGTTCTTGTTTTTGAAAATTTGAACAACATTCCCTTTCTTTTTCTCTTCTCTATTTTTTTTTTTGAATAATAGAGATTGATTGAAAATATAAATAAACAACCCTAGGTCGGCACCAATATCTCCTTTATAGCTCTATTGAATTAAATCGGAAGTAAGTAAAATGAAAATGTTGCGTCAAAAACTTTAAACACTATATAAGTGATGTAAACGATATTATTTGGGTACAAAACGATTTTCCTCGTGAGACCAAGGCATATTGTGTAATTTGATACGAGCTTCGATTTGATATATTATAATAGTCATTTCGATACCCGAGTCAAAAGTTATCTCGGTTGAAAGTTGTAACTCATATATTACCAAATGTGTTCTTGTTTTTGAAAATTTGAACAACATTCCCTTTCTTTTTCTCTTCTCTATTTTTTTTTTGAATAATAGAGATTGATTGAAAATATAAATAAACAACCCTAGGTCGGCACCAATATCTCCTTTATAATTCTATTGAATTAAAACGGAATTAAGTAAAATGAAAATGGTGCGTCAAAAACTTTAAACACTATATAAGTGATGCAAACGATGTTATTTGGGTACAAAAACGATTTTGCTAACGAGCCCAATGCATATTATGTAATTTTATACGATCTTTTATTTGATATATTATAATAGTCGTTTCGATACCCGCGTCCAAAATTATCTCCGTTGAAAGTTGTAACTCATATTTATAAAATGTGTTTTTGTTAATGAAAATTTGAACAACATTCCCTTTCTTTTTCTCTTCTCTATTTTTTTTGAATAATAGAGATTGATTGAAAATATAAATAAACAACCCTAGGTCGGCACCAATATCTCCTTTATAGCTCTATTGAATTAAATCGGAAGTAAGTAAAATGAAAATGTTGCGTCAAAAACTTTAAACACTATATAAGTGATGTAAACGATATTATTTGGGTACAAAACGATTTTCCTCGTGAGACCAAGGCATATTGTGTAATTTGATACGAGCTTCGATTTGATATATTATAATAGTCATTTCGATACCCGAGTCAAAAGTTATCTCGGTTGAAAGTTGTAACTCATATATTACCAAATGTGTTCTTGTTTTTGAAAATTTGAACAACATTCCCTTTCTTTTTCCCTTCTCTATTTTTTTTTTGAATAATAGAGATTGATTGAAAATATAAATAAACAACCCAAGGTCGGCACCAATATCTCCTTTATAGTTCTATTGAATTAAAACGGAATTAAGTAAAATGAAAATGGTGCGTCAAAAACTTTAAACACTATATAAGTGATGCAAACGATGTTATTTGGGTACAAAAACGATTTTCCTAACGAGCCCAATGCATATTATGTAATTTTATACGATCTTCTATTTGATATATTATAATAGTCGTTTCGATACCCGCATCCAAAATTATCTCCGTTGAAAGTTGCAACTCATATTTATAAAATGTGTTTTTGTTAATGAAAATTTGAACAACATTCCCTTTCTTTTTCTCTTCTCTATTTTTTTTTGAATAATAGAGATTGATTGAAAATATAAATAAACAACCCTAGGTCGGAACCAATATCTCCTTTATAGCTCTATTGAATTAAATCGGAAGTAAGTAAAATGAAAATGGTGCGTCAAAAACATTAAACACTATATAAGTGATGTAAATGATATTATTTGGGTACAAAACGATTTTCCTCGTGAGACCAATGCATATTGTGCAATTTGATACAAGCTTTGATTTGATATATTATAATAGTTATTTCAATACCCGAGTCAAAAGTTATCTCGGTTGAAAGTTGTAACTCATATATTACCAAATGTGTTCTTGTTTTTGAAAATTTGAACAACATTCCCTTTCTTTTTCTCTTCTCTATTTTTTTTTTTGAATAATAGAGATTGATTGAAAATATAAATAAACAACCCTAGGTCGGCACCAATATCTCCTTTATAGCTCTATTGAATTAAATCGGAAGTAAGTAAAATGAAAATGTTGCGTCAAAAACTTTAAACACTATATAAGTGATGTAAACGATATTATTTGGGTACAAAACGATTTTCCTCGTGAGACCAAGGCATATTGTGTAATTTGATACGAGCTTCGATTTGATATATTATAATAGTCATTTCGATACCCGAGTCAAAAGTTATCTCGGTTGAAAGTTGTAACTCATATATTACCAAATGTGTTCTTGTTTTTGAAAATTTGAACAACATTCCCTTTCTTTTTCTCTTCTCTATTTTTTTTTTGAATAATAGAGATTGATTGAAAATATAAATAAACAACCCTAGGTCGGCACCAATATCTCCTTTATAATTCTATTGAATTAAAACGGAATTAAGTAAAATGAAAATGGTGCGTCAAAAACTTTAAACACTATATAAGTGATGCAAACGATGTTATTTGGGTACAAAAACGATTTTGCTAACGAGCCCAATGCATATTATGTAATTTTATACGATCTTCTATTTGATATATTATAATAGTCGTTTCGATACCCGCGTCCAAAATTATCTCCGTTGAAAGTTGTAACTCATATTTATAAAATGTGTTTTTGTTAATGAAAATTTGAACAACATTCCCTTTCTTTTTCTCTTCTCTATTTTTTTTGAATAATAGAGATTGATTGAAAATATAAATAAACAACCCTAGGTCGGCACCAATATCTCCTTTATAGCTCTATTGAATTAAATCGGAAGTAAGTAAAATGAAAATGTTGCGTCAAAAACTTTAAACACTATATAAGTGATGTAAACGATATTATTTGGGTACAAAACGATTTTCCTCGTGAGACCAAGGCATATTGTGTAATTTGATACGAGCTTCGATTTGATATATTATAATAGTCATTTCGATACCCGAGTCAAAAGTTATCTCGGTTGAAAGTTGTAACTCATATATTACCAAATGTGTTCTTGTTTTTGAAAATTTGAACAACATTCCCTTTCTTTTTCTCTTCTCTATTTTTTTTTTTGAATAATAGAGATTGATTGAAAATATAAATAAACAACCCAAGGTCGGCACCAATATCTCCTTTATAGTTCTATTGAATTAAAACGGAATTAAGTAAAATGAAAATGGTGCGTCAAAAACTTTAAACACTATATAAGTGATGCAAACGATGTTATTTGGGTACAAAAACGATTTTCCTAACGAGCCCAATGCATATTATGTAATTTTATACGATCTTCTATTTGATATATTATAATAGTCGTTTCGATACCCGCATCCAAAATTATCTCCGTTGAAAGTTGCAACTCATATTTATAAAATGTGTTTTTGTTAATGAAAATTTGAACAACATTCCCTTTCTTTTTCTCTTCTCTATTTTTTTTTTTTGAATAATAGAGATTGATTGAAAATATAAATAAACAACCCTAGGTCGGAACCAATATCTCCTTTATAGCTCTATTGAATTAAATCGGAAGTAAGTAAAATGAAAATGGTGCGTCAAAAACTTTAAACACTATATAAGTGATGTAAATGATATTATTTGGGTACAAAACGATTTTCCTCGTGAGACCAATGCATATTGTGCAATTTGATACAAGCTTTGATTTGATATATTATAATAGTTATTTCAATACCCGAGTCAAAAGTTATCTCGGTTGAAAGTTGTAACTCATATATTACCAAATGTGTTCTTGTTTTTGAAAATTTGAACAACATTCCCTTTCTTTTTCTCTTCACTATTTTTTTTTGAATAATAGAGATTGATTGAAAATATAAATAAACAACCCTAGTTCGGCACCAATATCTCCTTTATAGCTCTATTGAATTAAACCGGAAGTAAGTAAAATGAAAATGCTGCGTCAAAAACTTTCAACACTATATAAGTGATGTAAACGATATTATTTGGGTACAAAACGATTTTCCTCGTGAGACCAAGGCATATTGTGTAATTTGATACGAGTTTCGATTTGATATATTATAATAGTCATTTCGATACCCGAGTCAAAAGTTATCTCGGTTGAAAGTTGTAACTCATATATTACCAAATGTGTTCTTGTTTTTGAAAATTTGAACAACATTCCCTTTCTTTTTCTCTTCTCTATTTCTTTTTTGAATAATAGAGATTGATTGAAAATATAAATAAACAACCCTAGGTCGGCACCAATATCTCCTTTATAGTTCCATTCAATTAAAACGGAATTAAGTAAAATGGTGCGTCAAAAACTTTAAACACTATATAAGTGATGCAAACGATGTTATTTGGGTACAAAACTCGATTTTCCTAACGAGCCCAATGCATATTATGTAATTTTATACGATCTTCTATTTGATATATTATAATAGTCGTTTCGATACCCGTGTCCAAAATTATCTACGTTGAAAGTTGTAACTCATATTTATAAAATGTGTTTTTGTTAATGAAAATGTGAACAACATTCCCTTTCTTTTTCCCTTCTTTATTTTTTTTAATTAATAGAGATTTATTGAAAATATAAATAAGCAAGCCTAGGTCGGAACCAATATCTCCTTTATAGCTCTGTTGAATTAAATCGGAAGTAAGTAAAATGAAAATGGTGCGTCAAAAACTTTAAACACTATATAAGTGATGTAAACGATATTATTTGGGGACAAAACAATTTTCCTCGTGAGACCAAGGCATATTGTGTAATTTGATACGAGCTTCGATATAATATATTATAATAGTCATTTCGATACCCGAGTCAAAAGTTATCTCGCTTGAAAGTTGTAACTCATATATTACCAAATGTGTTCTTGTTTTTGAAAATTTGAACAACATTCCCTTTCTTTTTCCCGTCTCTATTGTTTTTTGAATAATAGAGATTGATTGAAAATATAAATAAACAACCCTAGGTCGGCACCAATATCTCCTTTATAGTTCCATTTAATTAAAACGGAATTAAGTAAAATGGTGCGTCAAAAACTTTAAACACTATATAAGTGATGCAAACGATGTTATTTGGGTACAAAAACGATTTTGCTAACGAGCCCAATGCATATTATGTAATTTTATACGATCTTCTATTTGATATATTATAATAGTCGTTTCGATACCCGCATCCAAAATTATCTCCGTTGAAAGTTGTAACTCATATTTATAAAATGTGTTTTTGTTAATGAAAATTTGAACAACATTCCCTTTCTTTTTCTCTTCTCTATTTTTTTTGAATAATAGAGATTGATTGAAAATATAAATAAACAACCCTAGGTCGGAACCAATATCTCCTTTATAGCTCTATTGAATTAAATCGGAAGTAAGTAAAATGAAAATGGTGCGTCAAAAACTTTAAACACTATATAAGTGATGTAAATGATATTATTTGGGTACAAAACGATTTTCCTCGTGAGACCAAGGCATATTGTGTAATTTGATACGAGTTTCGATTTGATATATTATAATAGTCATTTCGATACCCGAGTCAAAAGTTATCTCGGTTGAAAGTTGTAACTCATATATTACCAAATGTGTTCTTGTTTTTGAAAATTTGAACAACATTCCCTTTCTTTTACTCTTCTCTATTTTTTTTTGAATAATAGAGATTGATTGAAAATATAAATAAACAACCCTAGGTCGGCACCAATATCTCCTTTATAGTTCCATTGAATTAAAACGGAATTAATTAAAATGGTGCGTCAAAAACTTTAAACACTATATAAGTGATGCAAACGATGTTATTTGGGTACAAAAACGATTTTCCTAACGAGCCCAATGCATATTATGTAATTTTATATGATCTTCTATTTGATATATTATAATAGTCATTTCGATACCCGCGTCCAAAATTATCTACGTTGAAAGTTGTAACGCATATTTATAAAATGTGTTTTTGTTAATGAAAATTTGAACAGCATTCCCTTTCTTTTTCCCTACTTTATTTTTTTTAATTAATAGAGATTTATTGAAAATATAAATAAGCAAGCCTAGGTCGGCACCAATATCTCCTTTATAGTTCTGTTGAATTAAATCGGAAGTAAGTAAAATGAAAATGGTGCGTCAAAAACTTTAAACACTATATAAGTGATGTAAATGATATTATTTGGGTACAAAACGATTTTCCTCGTGAGACCAATGCATATTGTGCAATTTTTTACAAGCTTTGATTTGATATATTATAATAGTCATTTCAATACCCGAGTCAAAAGTTATCTCGGTTGAAAGTTGTAACTCATATATTACCAAATCTGTTCTTGTTTTTGAAAATTTGAACAACATTCCCTTTCTTTTACTCTTCTCTATTTTTTTGAATAATAGAGATTGATTAAAAATATAAATAAACAACCATAGGTCGGCACCAATATCTCCTTTATAGCTCTATTGAATTAAACCAGAAGTAAGTAAAATGAAAATGGTGCGTCGAAAACTTTAAACACTATATATGTGATGTAAACGATATTATTTGGGTACAAAACGATTTTCCTCGTGAGACCAAGGCATATTGTGTAATTTGATACGAGCTTCGATTTGATATATTATAATAGTCATTTCAATACCCGAGTCAAAAGTTATCTCAGTTGAAAGTTGTAACTCATATATTACCAAATGTGTTCTTGTTTTTGAAAATTTGAACAACATTCCCTTTCTTTTTCTCTTCTCTATTTTTTTTTGAATAATAGAGATTGATTGAAAATATAAATAAACAACCCTAGGTCGGCACCAATATCTCCTTTATAGTTCTATTGAATTAAAACGGAATTAAGTAAAATGGTGCGTCAAAAACTTTAAACACTATATAAGTGATGCAAACGATGTTATTTGGGTACAAAAACGATTTTGCTAACGAGCCCAATGCATATTATGTAATTTTATACGATATTCTATTTGATATATTATAATAGTCGTTTCGATACCCGCATCCAAAATTATCTCCGTTGAAAGTTGTAACTCATATTTATAAAATGTGTTTTTGTTAATGAAAATTTGAACAACATTCCCTCTCTTTTTCTCTTCTCTATTTTTTTTTGAATAATAGAGATTGATTGAAAATATAAATAAACAACCCTAGGTCGGCACCAATATCTCCTTTATAGTTCTATTGAATTAAAACGGAATTAAGTAAAATGGTGCGTCAAAAACTTTAAACACTATATAAGTGATGCAAACGATGTTATTTGGGTACAAAAACTATTTTGCTAACGAGCCCAATGCATATTATGTAATTTTATATGATCTTCTATTTGATATATTATAATAGTCGTTTCGATACCCGCATCCAAAATTATCTCCGTTGAAAGTTGTAACTCATATTTATAAAATGTGTTTTTGTTAATGAAAATTTGAACAACATTCCCTTTCTTTTTCTCTTCTCTATTTTTTTTTGAATAATAGAGATTGATTGAAAATATAAATAAACAACCCTAGGTCGGAACCAATATCTCCTTTATAGCTCTATTGAATTAAATCGGAAGTAAGTAAAATGAAAATGGTGCGTCAAAAACTTTAAACACTATATAAGTGATGTAAATGATATTATTTGGGTACAAAACGATTTTCCTCGTGAGACCAATGCATATTGTGCAATTTGATACAAGCTTTGATTTGATATATTATAATAGTTATTTCAATACCCGAGTCAAAAGTTATCTCGGTTGAAAGTTGTAACTCATATATTACCAAATGTGTTCTTGTTTTTGAAAATTTGAACAACATTCCCTTTCTTTTTCTCTTCACTATTTTTTTTTGAATAATAGAGATTGATTGAAAATATAAATAAACAACCCTAGTTCGGCACCAATATCTCCTTTATAGCTCTATTGAATTAAACCGGAAGTAAGTAAAATGAAAATGCTGCGTCAAAAACATTCAACACTATATAAGTGATGTAAACGATATTATTTGGGTACAAAACGATTTTCCTCGTGAGACCAAGGCATATTGTGTAATTTGATACGAGTTTCGATTTGATATATTATAATAGTCATTTCGATACCCGAGTCAAAAGTTATCTCGGTTGAAAGTTGTAACTCATATATTACCAAATGTGTTCTTGTTTTTGAAAATTTGAACAACATTCCCTTTCTTTTTCTCTTCTCTATTTCTTTTTTGAATAATAGAGATTGATTGAAAATATAAATAAACAACCCTAGGTCGGCACCAATATCTCCTTTATAGTTCCATTCAATTAAAACGGAATTAAGTAAAATGGTGCGTCAAAAACTTTAAACACTATATAAGTGATGCAAACGATGTTATTTGGGTACAAAACTCGATTTTCCTAACGAGCCCAATGCATATTATGTAATTTTATACGATCTTCTATTTGATATATTATAATAGTCGTTTCGATACCCGCGTCCAAAATTATCTACGTTGAAAGTTGTAACTCATATTTATAAAATATGTTTTTGTTAATGAAAATGTGAACAACATTCCCTTTCTTTTTCCCTTCTTTATTTTTTTTAATTAATAGAGATTTATTGAAAATATAAATAAGCAAGCCTAGGTCGGAACCAATATCTCCTTTATAGCTCTGTTGAATTAAATCGGAAGTAAGTAAAATGAAAATGGTGCGTCAAAAACTTTAAACACTATATAAGTGATGTAAACGATATTATTTGGGGACAAAACGATTTTCCTCGTGAGACCAAGGCATATTGTGTAATTTGATACGAGCTTCGATATAATATATTATAATAGTCATTTCGATACCCGAGTCAAAAGTTATCTCGCTTGAAAGTTGTAACTCATATATTACCAAATGTGTTCTTGTTTTTGAAAATTTGAACAACATTCCCTTTCTTTTTCTCGTCTCTATTGTTTTTTGAATAATAGAGATTGATTGAAAATATAAATAAACAACCCTAGGTCGGCACCAATATCTCCTTTATAGTTCCATTGAATTAAAACGGAATTAAGTAAAATGGTGCGTCAAAAACTTTAAACACTATATAAGTGATGCAAACGATGTTATTTGGGTACAAAAACGATTTTGCTAACGAGCCCAATGCATATTATGTAATTTTATACGATCTTCTATTTGATATATTATAATAGTCGTTTCGATACCCGCATCCAAAATTATCTCCGTTGAAAGTTGTAACTCATATTTATAAAATGTGTTTTTGTTAATGAAAATTTGAACAACATTCCCTTTCTTTTTCTCTTCTCTATTTTTTTTGAATAATAGAGATTGATTGAAAATATAAATAAACAACCCTAGGTCGGAACCAATATCTCCTTTATAGCTCTATTGAATTAAATCGGAAGTAAGTAAAATGAAAATGGTGCGTCAAAAACTTTAAACACTATATAAGTGATGTAAATGATATTATTTGGGTACAAAACGATTTTCCTCGTGAGACCAAGGCATATTGTGTAATTTGATACGAGTTTCGATTTGATATATTATAATAGTCATTTCGATACCCGAGTCAAAAGTTATCTCGGTTGAAAGTTGTAACTCATATATTACCAAATGTGTTCTTGTTTTTGAAAATTTGAACAACATTCCCTTTCTTTTACTCTTCTCTATTTTTTTTAATAATAGAGATTGATTGAAAATATAAATAAACAACCCTAGGTCGGCACCAATATCTCCTTTATAGCTGTATTGAATTAAACCGGAAGTAAGTAAAATGAAAATGGTGCGTCAAAAACTTTAAACACTATATAAGTGATGTAAACAATATTATTTGGGTACAAAACGATTTTCCTCGTGAGACCAAAGCATATTCTGTAATTTGATACGAGCTTCGATTTGATATATTATAATAGTCATTTCGATACCCGAGTCAAAAGTTATCTCATTTGAAAGTTGTAACTCATATATTACCAAATGTGTTCTTGTTTTTGAAAATTTGAACAACATTCCCTTTCTTTTTCTCGTCTCTATTGTTTTTTGAATAATAGAGATTGATTGAAAATATAAATAAACAAC
The DNA here is from genome assembly GCA_037013495.1 of Hippophae tibetana. Classification (NCBI taxonomy): domain Eukaryota; kingdom Viridiplantae; phylum Streptophyta; class Magnoliopsida; order Rosales; family Elaeagnaceae; genus Hippophae; species Hippophae tibetana. The sequence goes on along the minus strand of CM072808.1, from coordinate 5,111,819 downwards.
CCTAGGTCGGCACCAATATCTCCTTTATAGTTCCATTGAATTAAAACGGAATTTATTAAAATGGTGCGTCAAAAACTTTAAACACTATATAAGTGATGCAAACGATGTTATTTGGGTACAAAAACGATTTTCCTAACGAGCCCAATGCATATTATGTAATTTTATATGATCTTCTATTTGATATATTATAATAGTCATTTCGATACCCGCGTCCAAAATTATCTACGTTGAAAGTTGTAACGCATATTTATAAAATGTGTTTTTGTTAATGAAAATTTGAACAGCATTCCCTTTCTTTTTCCCTACTTTATTTTTTTTAATTAATAGAGATTTATTGAAAATATAAATAAGCAAGCCTAGGTCGGCACCAATATCTCCTTTATAGTTCTGTTGAATTAAATCGGAAGTAAGTAAAATGAAAATGGTGCGTCAAAAACTTTAAACACTATATAAGTGATGTAAATGATATTATTTGGGTACAAAACGATTTTCCTCGTGAGACCAATGCATATTGTGCAATTTTTTACAAGCTTTGATTTGATATATTATAATAGTCATTTCAATACCCGAGTCAAAAGTTATCTCGGTTGAAAGTTGTAACTCATATATTACCAAATGTGTTCTTGTTTTTGAAAATTTGAACAACATTCCCTTTCTTTTACTCTTCTCTATTTTTTTGAATAATAGAGATTGATTAAAAATATAAATAAACAACCATAGGTCGGCACCAATATCTCCTTTATAGTTCTATTGAATTAAACCGGAAGTAAGTAAAATGAAAATGGTGCGTCGAAAACTTTAAACACTATATATGTGATGTAAACGATATTATTTGGGTACAAAACGATTTTTCTCGTGAGACCAAGGCATATTGTGTAATTTGATACGAGCTTCGATTTGATATATTATAATAGTCATTTCAATACCCGAGTCAAAAGTTATCTCAGTTGAAAGTTGTAACTCATATATTACCAAATGTGTTCTTGTTTTTGAAAATTTGAACAACATTCCCTTTCTTTTTCTCTTCTCTATTTTTTTTTGAATAATAGAGATTGATTGAAAATATAAATAAACAACCCTAGGTCGGCACCAATATCTCCTTTATAGCTCTATTGAATTAAACCGGAAGTAAGTAAAATGAAAATGGTGCGTCAAAAATTTAAACACTATATAAGTGATGTAAACGATATTATTTGGGGAAAAAACGATTTTCCTCGTGAGACCAAGGCATATTGTGTAATTTGATACGAGTTTCGATTTGATATATTATAATAGTCATTTCGATACCCGAGTCAAAAGTTATCTCGCTTGAAAGTTGTAACTCATATATTACCAAATGTGTTCTTGTTTTTGAAAATTTGAACATTCCCTTTCTTTTTCTCGTCTCTATTGTTTTTTGAATAATAGAGATTGATTGAAAATATAAATAAACAACCCTAGGTCGGCACCAATATCTCCTTTATAGTTCTATTGAATTAAAACGGAATTAAGTAAAATGGTGCGTCAAAAACTTTAAACACTATATAAGTGATGCAAACGATGTTATTTGGGTACAAAAACGATTTTGCTAACGAGCCCAATGCATATTATGTAATTTTATACGATATTCTATTTGATATATTATAATAGTCGTTTCGATACCCGCATCCAAAATTATCTCCGTTGAAAGTTGTAACTCATATTTATAAAATGTGTTTTTGTTAATGAAAATTTGAACAACATTCCCTCTCTTTTTCTCTTCTCTATTTTTTTTTGAATAATAGAGATTGATTGAAAATATAAATAAACAACCCTAGGTCGGCACCAATATCTCCTTTATAGTTCTATTGAATTAAAACGGAATTAAGTAAAATGGTGCGTCAAAAACTTTAAACACTATATAAGTGATGCAAACGATGTTATTTGGGTACAAAAACTATTTTGCTAACGAGCCCAATGCATATTATGTAATTTTATATGATCTTCTATTTGATATATTATAATAGTCGTTTCGATACCCGCATCCAAAATTATCTCCGTTGAAAGTTGTAACTCATATTTATAAAATGTGTTTTTGTTAATGAAAATTTGAACAACATTCCCTTTCTTTTTCTCTTCTCTATTTTTTTTTGAATAATAGAGATTGATTGCAAATATAAATAAACAACCCTAGGTCGGAACCAATATCTCCTTTATAGCTCTATTGAATTAAATCGGAAGTAAGTAAAATGAAAATGGTGCGTCAAAAACTTTAAACACTATATAAGTGATGTAAATGATATTATTTGGGTACAAAACGATTTTCCTCGTGAGACCAATGCATATTGTGCAATTTGATACAAGCTTTGATTTGATATATTATAATAGTTATTTCAATACCCGAGTCAAAAGTTATCTCGGTTGAAAGTGGTAACTCATATATTACCAAATGTGTTCTTGTTTTTGAAAATTTGAACAACATTCCCTTTCTTTTTCTCTTCACTATTTTTTTTTTGAATAATAGAGATTGATTGAAAATATAAATAAACAACCCTAGTTCGGCACCAATATCTCCTTTATAGCTCTATTGAATTAAATCGGAAGTAAGTAAAATGAAAATGGTGCGTCAAAAACTTTAAACACTATATAAGTGATGTAAATGATATTATTTGGGTACAAAACGATTTTCCTCGTGAGACCAAGGTATATTGTGTAATTTGATACGAGTTTCGATTTGATATATTATAATAGTCATTTCGATACCCGAGTCAAAAGTTATCTCGGTTGAAAGTTGTAACTCATATATTACCAAATGTTTTCTTGTTTTTGAAAATTTGAACAACATTCCCTTTCTTTTTCTCTTCTCTATTTCTTTTTTGAATAATAGAGATTGATTGAAAATATAAATAAACAACCCTAGGTCGGCACCAATATCTCCTTTATAGTTCCATTGAATTAAAACGGAATTAAGTAAAATGGTGCGTCAAAAACTTTAAACACTATATAAGTGATGCAAACGATGTTATTTGGGTACAAAACTCGATTTTCCTAACGAGCCCAATGCATATTATGTAATTTTATACGATCTTCTATTTGATATATTATAATAGTCGTTTCGATACCCGCGTCCAAAATTATCTACGTTGAAAGTTGTAACTCATATTTATAAAATGTGTTTTTGTTAATGAAAATGTGAACAACATTCCCTTTCTTTTTCCCTTCTTTATTTTTTTTAATTAATAGAGATTTATTGAAAATATAAATAAGCAAGCCTAGGTCGGAACCAATATCTCCTTTATAGCTCTGTTGAATTAAATCGGAAGTAAGTAAAATGAAAATGGTGCGTCAAAAACTTTAAACACTATATAAGTGATGTAAACGATATTATTTGGGTACAAAACGATTTTCCTCGTGAGACCAAGGCATATTGTGTAATTTGATACAAGCTTCGATTTGATATATTATAATAGTCATTTCGATACCCGAGTCAAAAGTTATCTCGGTTGAAAGTTGTAACTCATATATTACCAAATGTGTTCTTGTTTTTGAAAATTTGAACAACATTCCCTTTCTTTTTCTCTTCCCTATTTCTTTTTTGAATAATAGAGATTGATTGAAAATATAAATAAACAACCCTAGGTCGGCACCAATATCTCCTTTATAGTTCCATTGAATTAAAACGGAATTAAGTAAAATGGTTCGTCAAAAACTTTAAACACTATATAAGTGATGCAAACGATGTTATTTGGGTACAAAAACGATTTTCCTAACGAGCCCAATGCATATTATGTAATTTTATACGATCTTTTATTTGATATATTATAATAGTCGTTTCGATACCCGCGTCCAAAATTATCTACGTTGAAAGTTGTAACTCATATTCATAAAATGTGTTTTTGTTAATGAATATTTGAACAACATTCCCTTTCTTTTTCCCTTCTTTATTTTTTTTAATTAATAGAGATTTATTGAAAATATAAATAAGCAAGCCTAGGTTGGCACCAATATCTCCTTTATAGCTCTGTTGAATTAAATCGGAAGTAAGTAAAATGAAAATGGTGCGTCAAAAACTTTAAACACTATATAAGTGATGTAAATGATATTATTTGGGTACAAAACGATTTTCCTCGTGAGACCAATGCATATTGTGGAATTTGATACAAGCTTTGATTTGATATATTATAATAGTCATTTCAATACCCGAGTCAAAAGTTATCTCGGTTGAAAGTTGTAACTCATATATTACCAAATGTGTTCTTGTTTTTGAAAATTTGAACAACATTCCCTTTCTTTTACTCTTCTCTATTTTTTTTGAATAATAGAGATTGATTGAAAATATAAATAAACAACCATAGGTCGGCACCAATATCTCCTTTATAGCTGTATTGAATTAAACCGGAAGTAAGTAAAATGAAAATGGTGCGTCAAAAACTTTAAACACTATATAAGTGATGTAAATGATATTATTTGGGTACAAAACGATTTTCCTCGTGAGACCAATGCATATTGTGTAATTTGATACAAGCTTCGATTTGATATATTATAATAGTCATTTCGATACCCGAGTCAAAAGTTATCTCGGTTGAAAGTTGTAACTCATATATTACCAAATGTGTTCTTGTTTTTGAAAATTTGAACAACATTCCCTTTCTTTTTCTCTTCCCTATTTCTTTTTTGAATAATAGAGATTGATTGAAAATATAAATAAACAACCCTAGGTCGGCACCAATATCTCCTTTATAGTTCCATTGAATTAAAACGGAATTAAGTAAAATGGTTCGTCAAAAACTTTAAACACTATATAAGTGATGCAAACGATGTTATTTGGGTACAAAAACGATTTTCCTAACGAGCCCAATGCATATTATGTAATTTTATACGATCTTTTATTTGATATATTATAATAGTCGTTTCGATACCCGCGTCCAAAATTATCTACGTTGAAAGTTGTAACTCATATTCATAAAATGTGTTTTTGTTAATGAATATTTGAACAACATTCCCTTTCTTTTTCCCTTCTTTATTTTTTTTAATTAATAGAGATTTATTGAAAATATAAATAAGCAAGCCTAGGTTGGCACCAATATCTCCTTTATAGCTCTGTTGAATTAAATCGGAAGTAAGTAAAATGAAAATGGTGCGTCAAAAACTTTAAACACTATATAAGTGATGTAAATGATATTATTTGGGTACAAAACGATTTTCCTCGTGAGACCAATGCATATTGTGGAATTTGATACAAGCTTTGATTTGATATATTATAATAGTCATTTCAATACCCGAGTCAAAAGTTATCTCGGTTGAAAGTTGTAACTCATATATTACCAAATGTGTTCTTGTTTTTGAAAATTTGAACAACATTCCCTTTCTTTTACTCTTCTCTATTTTTTTTGAATAATAGAGATTGATTGAAAATATAAATAAACAACCATAGGTCGGCACCAATATCTCCTTTATAGCTGTATTGAATTATACCGGAAGTAAGTAAAATGAAAATGGTGCGTCAAAAACTTTAAACACTATATAAGTGATGTAAATGATATTATTTGGGTACAAAACGATTTTCCTCGTGAGACCAATGCATATTGTGCAATTTGATACAAGCTTTGATTTGATATATTATAATAGTCATTTCAATACCCGAGTCAAAAGTTATCTCGGTTGAAAGTTGTAACTCATATATTACCAAATGTGTTATTGTTTTTTAAAATTTGAACAACATTCCCTTTCTTTTACTCTTCTCTATTTTTTTTGAATAATAGAGATTGATTGAAAATATAAATAAACAACCATAGGTCGGCACCAATATCTCCTTTATAGCTCTATTGAATTAAACCGGAAGTAAGTAAAATGAAAATGGTGCGTCAAAAACTTTAAACACTATATAAGTGATGTAAACGATATTTTTTGGGTACAAAACGATTTTCCTCATGAGACCAAGGCATATTGTGTAATTTGATACGAGTTTCGATTTGATATATTATAATAGTTATTTCGATACCCGAGTCAAAAGTTATCTCGGTTGAAAGTTGTAACTCATATATTAACAAATGTGTTCTTGTTTTTGAAAATTTGAACAACATTCCCTTTCTTTTTCTCTTCCCTATTTCTTTTTTGAATAATAGAGATTGATTGAAAATATAAATAAACAACCCTAGGTCGGCACCAATATCTCCTTTATAGTTCCATTGAATTAAAACGGAATTAAGTAAAATGGTGCGTCAAAAACTTTAAACACTATATAAGTGATGCAAACGATGTTATTTGGGTACAAAAACGATTTTCCTAACGAGCCCAATGCATATTATGTAATTTTATACGATCTTTTATTTGATATATTATAATAGTCGTTTCGATACCCGCGTCCAAAATTATCTACGTTGAAAGTTGTAACTCATATTTATAAAATGTGTTTTTGTTAATGAAAATTTGAACAACATTCCCTTTCTTTTTCCCTTCTTTATTTTTTTTAATTAATAGAGATTTATTGAAAATATAAATAAGCAAGCCTAGGTTGGCACCAATATCTCCTTTATAGCTCTGTTGAATTAAATCGGAAGTAAGTAAAATGAAAATGGTGCGTCAAAAACTTTAAACACTATATAAGTGATGTAAATGATATTATTTGGGTACAAAACGATTTTCCTCGTGAGACCAATGCATATTGTGGAATTTGATACAAGCTTTGATTTGATATATTATAATAGTCATTTCAATACCCGAGTCAAAAGTTATCTCGGTTGAAAGTTGTAACTCATATATTACCAAATGTGTTCTTGTTTTTGAAAATTTGAACAACATTCCCTTTCTTTTACTCTTCTCTATTTTTTTTGAATAATAGAGATTGATTGAAAATATAAATAAACAACCATAGGTCGGCACCAATATCTCCTTTATAGCTGTATTGAATTAAACCGGAAGTAAGTAAAATGAAAATGGTGCGTCAAAAACTTTAAACACTATATAAGTGATGTAAACGATATTATTTGGGGACAAAACGATTTTCCTCGTGAGACCAAGGCATATTGTGTAATTTGATACGAGCTTCGATATGATATATTATAATAGTCATTTCGATACCCGAGTCAAAAGTTATCTCCCTTGAAAGTTGTAACTCATATATTACCAAATGTGTTCTTGTTTTTGAAAATTTGTACAACATTCCCTTTCTTTTTCTCGTCTCTATTGTTTTTTGAATAATAGAGATTGATTGAAAATATAAATAAACAACCCTAGGTCGGCACCAATATCTCCTTTATAGTTCCATTGAATTAAAACGGAATTAAGTAAAATGGTGCGTCAAAAACTTTAAACACTATATAAGTGATGCAAACGATGTTATTTGGGTACAAAAACGATTTTGCTAACGAGCCCAATGCATATTATGTAATTTTATACGATCTTCTATTTGATATATTATAATAGTCGTTTCGATACCCGCATCCAAAATTATCTCCGTTGAAAGTTGTAACTCATATTTATAAAATGTGTTTTTGTTAATGAAAATTTGAACAACATTCTCTTTCTTTTTCTCTTCTCTATTTTTTTTTGAATAATAGAGATTGATTGAAAATATAAATAAACAACCCTAGGTCGGAACCAATATCTCCTTTATAGCTCTATTGAATTAAATCGGAAGTAAGTAAAATGAAAATGGTGCGTCAAAAACTTTAAACACTATATAAGTGATGTAAATGATATTATTTGGGTACAAAACGATTTTCCTCGTGAGACCAAGGCATATTGTGTAATTTGATACGAGTTTCGATTTGATATATTATAATAGTCATTTCGATACCCGAGTCAAAAGTTATCTCGGTTAAAAGTTGTAACTCATATATTACCAAATGTGTTCTTGTTTTTGAAAATTTGAACAACATTCCCTTTCTTTTACTCTTCTCTATTTTTTTTTTGAATAATAGAGATTGATTGAAAATATAAATAAACAACCCTAGGTCGGCACCAATATCTCCTTTATAGTTCCATTGAATTAAAACGGAATTAAGTAAAATGGTGCGTCAAAAACTTTAAACACTATATAAGTGATGCTAACGATGTTATTTGGGTGCAAAAACGATTTTCCTAACGAGCCCAATGCATATTATGTAATTTTATACGATCTTCTATTTGATATATTATAATAGTCGTTTCGATACCCGCGTCCAAAATTATCTACGTTGAAAGTTGTAACTCATATTTATAAAATGTGTTTTTGTTAATGAAAATTTGAACAACATTCCCTTTCTTTTTCTCTTCTTTATTTTTTTTAATTAATAGAGATTTATTGAAAATATAAATAAACAAGCCTAGGTCAGCACCAATATCTCCTTTATAGCTCTATTGAATTAAATCGGAAGTAAGTAAAATGAAAATGGTGCGTCAAAAACTTTAAACACTATATAAGTGATGTAAATGATATTATTTGGGTACAAAACGATTTTCCTCGTGAGACCAATGCATATTGTGCAATTTTATACAAGCTTTGATTTGATATATTATAATAGTCATTTCAATACCCGAGTCAAAAGTTATCTCGGTTGAAAGTTGTAACTCATATATTACCAAATGTGTTCTTGTTTTTGAAAATTTGAACAACATTCCCTTTCTTTTACTCTTCTCTATTTTTTTTGAATAATAGAGATTGATTAAAAATATAAATAAACAACCATAGGTCGGCACCAATATCTCCTTTATAGCTCTATTGAATTAAACCGGAAGTAAGTAAAATGAAAATGGTGCGTCGAAAACTTTAAACACTATATAAGTGATGTAAACGATATTATTTGGGTACAAAACGATTTTCCTCGTGAGACCAAGGCATATTGTGTAATTTGATACGAGCTTCGATTTGATATATTATAATAGTCATTTCAATACCCGAGTCAAAAGTCATCTCAGTTGAAAGTTGTAACTCATATATTACCAAATGTGTTTTTGTTAATGAAAATTTGAACAACATTCCCTTTCTTTTTCTCTTCTCTATTTTTTTTTGAATAATAGAGATTGATTGAAAATATAAATAAACAACCCTAGGTCGGCACCAATATCTCCTTTATAGCTCTATTGAATTAAACCGGAAGTAAGTAAAATGAAAATGGTGCGTCAAAAACTTTAAACACTATATAAGTGATGTAAACGATATTAGTTGGGGAAAAAACGATTTTCCTCGTGAGACCAAGTCATATTGTGTAATTTGATACGAGCTTCGATTTGATATATTATAATAGTCATTTCGATACCCGAGTCAAAAGTTATCTCGCTTCAAAGTTGTAACTCATATATTACCAAATGTGTTCTTGTTTTTGAAAATTTGAACAACATTCCCTTTCTTTTTCTCGTCTCTATTGTTTTTTGAATAATAGAGATTGATTGAAAATATAAATAAACAACCCTAGGTCGGCACCAATATCTCCTTTATAGTTCCATTGAATTAAAACGGAATTAAGTAAAATGGTGCGTCAAAAACTTTAAACACTATATAAGTGATGCTAACGATGTTATTTGGGTACAAAAACGATTTTCCTAACGAGCCCAATGCATATTATGTAATTTTATATGATCTTCTATTTGATATATTATAATAGTCGTTTCGATACCCGCGTCCAAAATTATCTACGTTGAAAGTTGTAACTCATATTTATAAAATGTGTTTTTGTTAATGAAAATTTGAACAACATTCCCTTTCTTTTTCTCTTCTTTATTTTTTTTAATTAATAGAGATTTATTGAAAATATAAATAAACAAGCCTAGGTCAGCACCAATATCTCCTTTATAGCTCTATTGAATTAAATCGGAAGTAAGTAAAATGAAAATGGTGCGTCAAAAACTTTAAACACTATATAAGTGATGTAAATGATATTATTTGGGTACAAAACGATTTTCCTCGTGAGACCAATGCATATTGTGCAATTTGATACAAGCTTTGATTTGATATATTATAATAGTCATTTCGATACCCGAGTCAAAAGTTATCTCGCTTCAAAGTTGTAACTCATATATTACCAAATGTGTTCTTGTTTTTGAAAATTTGAACAACATTCCCTTTCTTTTTCTCGTCTCTATTGTTTTTTGAATAATAGAGATTGATTGAAAATATAAATAAACAACCCTAGGTCGGCACTAATATCTCCTTTATAGTTCTATTGAATTAAAACGGAATTAAGTAAAATGGTGCGTCAAAAACTTTAAACACTATATAAGTGATGCAAACGATGTTATTTGGGTACAAAAACGATTTTGCTAACGAGCCCAATGCATATTATGTAATTTTATACGATCTTCTATTTGATATATTATAATAGTCGTTTCGATACACGCATCCAAAATTATCTCCGTTGAAAGTTGTAACTCATATTTATAAAATGTGTTTTTGTTAATGAAAATTTGAAGAACATTCCCTCTCTTTTTCTCTTCTCTATTTTTTTTTTTTGAATAATAGAGATTGATTGAAAATATAAATAAACAACCCTAGGTCGGCACCAATATCTCCTTTATAGTTCCATTGAATTAAAACGGAATTAAGTAAAATGGTGCGTCAAAAACTTTAAACACTATATAAGTGATGTAAACGATGTTATTTGGGTACAAAAACGATTTTCCTAACGAGCCCAATGCATATTATGTAATTTTATACGATCTTATATTTGATATATTATAATAGTCGTTTCGATACCCGGGTCCAAAGTTATCTCCGTTGAAAGTTGTAACTCATATTTATAAAATGTGTTTTTGTTAATAAAAATTTGAACAACATTCCCTTTCTTTTTCTCTTCTCTATTTTTTTTAATAATAGAGATTGATTGAAAATATAAATAAACCACCCTAGGTCGGCACCAATATCTCCTTTATAGCTCTATTGAATTAAACCGGAAGTAAGTAAAATGAAAATGGTGCGTCAAAAACTTTAAACACTATATAAGTGATGTAAATGATATTATTTGGGTACAAAACGATTTTCCTCGTGAGACCAATGCATATTGTGCAATTTTATACAAGCTTTGATTTGATATATTATAATAGTCATTTCAATACCCGAGTCAAAAGTTATCTCGGTTGAAAGTTGTAACTCATATATTACCAAATGTGTTCTTGTTTTTGAAAATTTGAACAACATTCCCTTTCTTTTACTCTTCTCTATTTTTTTTGAATAATAGAGATTGATTAAAAATATAAATAAACAACCATAGGTCGGCACCAATATCTCCTTTATAGCTCTATTGAATTAAACCGGAAGTAAGTAAAATGAAAATGGTGCGTCGAAAACTTTAAACACTATATAAGTGATGTAAACGATATTATTTGGGTACAAAACGATTTTCCTCGTGAGACCAAGGCATATTGTGTAATTTGATACGAGCTTCGATTTGATATATTATAATAGTCATTTCAATACCCGAGTCAAAAGTCATCTCAGTTGAAAGTTGTAACTCATATATTACCAAATGTGTTTTTGTTAATGAAAATTTGAACAACATTCCCTTTCTTTTTCTCTTCTCTATTTTTTTTTGAATAATAGAGATTGATTGAAAATATAAATAAACAACCCTAGGTCGGGACCAATATCTCCTTTATAGCTCTATTGAATTAAACCGGAAGTAAGTAAAATGAAAATGGTGCGTCAAAAACTTTAAACACTATATAAGTGATGTAAACGATATTAGTTGGGGAAAAAACGATTTTCCTCGTGAGACCAAGTCATATTGTGTAATTTGATACGAGCTTCGATTTGATATATTATAATAGTCATTTCGATACCCGAGTCAAAAGTTATCTCGCTTCAAAGTTGTAACTCATATATTACCAAATGTGTTCTTGTTTTTGAAAATTTGAACAACATTCCCTTTCTTTTTCTCGTCTCTATTGTTTTTTGAATAATAGAGATTGATTGAAAATATAAATAAACAACCCTAGGTCGGCACCAATATCTCCTTTATAGTTCCATTGAATTAAAACGGAATTAAGTAAAATGGTGCGTCAAAAACTTTAAACACTATATAAGTGATGCTAACGATGTTATTTGGGTACAAAAACGATTTTCCTAACGAGCCCAATGCATATTATGTAATTTTATATGATCTTCTATTTGATATATTATAATAGTCGTTTCGATACCCGCGTCCAAAATTATCTACGTTGAAAGTTGTAACTCATATTTATAAAATGTGTTTTTGTTAATGAAAATTTGAACAACATTCCCTTTCTTTTTCTCTTCTTTATTTTTTTTAATTAATAGAGATTTATTGAAAATATAAATAAACAAGCCTAGGTCAGCACCAATATCTCCTTTATAGCTCTATTGAATTAAATCGGAAGTAAGTAAAATGAAAATGGTGCGTCAAAAACTTTAAACACTATATAAGTGATGTAAATGATATTATTTGGGTACAAAACGATTTTCCTCGTGAGACCAATGCATATTGTGCAATTTGATACAAGCTTTGATTTGATATATTATAATAGTCATTTCGATACCCGAGTCAAAAGTTATCTCGCTTCAAAGTTGTAACTCATATATTACCAAATGTGTTCTTGTTTTTGAAAATTTGAACAACATTCCCTTTCTTTTTCTCGTCTCTATTGTTTTTTGAATAATAGAGATTGATTGAAAATATAAATAAACAACCCTAGGTCGGCACTAATATCTCCTTTATAGTTCTATTGAATTAAAACGGAATTAAGTAAAATGGTGCGTCAAAAACTTTAAACACTATATAAGTGATGCAAACGATGTTATTTGGGTACAAAAACGATTTTGCTAACGAGCCCAATGCATATTATGTAATTTTATACGATCTTCTATTTGATATATTATAATAGTCGTTTCGATACACGCATCCAAAATTATCTCCGTTGAAAGTTGTAACTCATATTTATAAAATGTGTTTTTGTTAATGAAAATTTGAAGAACATTCCCTCTCTTTTTCTCTTCTCTATTTTTTTTTTTTGAATAATAGAGATTGATTGAAAATATAAATAAACAACCCTAGGTCGGCACCAATATCTCCTTTATAGTTCCATTGAATTAAAACGGAATTAAGTAAAATGGTGCGTCAAAAACTTTAAACACTATATAAGTGATGTAAACGATGTTATTTGGGTACAAAAACGATTTTCCTAACGAGCCCAATGCATATTATGTAATTTTATACGATCTTATATTTGATATATTATAATAGTCGTTTCGATACCCGGGTCCAAAGTTATCTCCGTTGAAAGTTGTAACTCATATTTATAAAATGTGTTTTTGTTAATAAAAATTTGAACAACATTCCCTTTCTTTTTCTCTTCTCTATTTTTTTTAATAATAGAGATTGATTGAAAATATAAATAAACCACCCTAGGTCGGCACCAATATCTCCTTTATAGCTCTATTGAATTAAACCGGAAGTAAGTAAAATGAAAATGGTGCGTCAAAAACTTTAAACACTATATAAGTGATGTAAATGATATTATTTGGGTACAAAACGATTTTCCTCGTGAGACCAATGCATATTGTGCAATTTTATACAAGCTTTGATTTGATATATTATAATAGTCATTTCAATACCCGAGTCAAAAGTTATCTCGGTTGAAAGTTGTAACTCATATATTACCAAATGTGTTCTTGTTTTTGAAAATTTGAACAACATTCCCTTTCTTTTACTCTTCTCTATTTTTTTTGAATAATAGAGATTGATTAAAAATATAAATAAACAACCATAGGTCGGCACCAATATCTCCTTTATAGCTCTATTGAATTAAACCGGAAGTAAGTAAAATGAAAATGGTGCGTCGAAAACTTTAAACACTATATAAGTGATGTAAACGATATTATTTGGGTACAAAACGATTTTCCTCGTGAGACCAAGGCATATTGTGTAATTTGATACGAGCTTCGATTTGATATATTATAATAGTCATTTCAATACCCGAGTCAAAAGTCATCTCAGTTGAAAGTTGTAACTCATATATTACCAAATGTGTTTTTGTTAATGAAAATTTGAACAACATTCCCTTTCTTTTTCTCTTCTCTATTTTTTTTTGAATAATAGAGATTGATTGAAAATATAAATAAACAACCCTAGGTCGGCACCAATATCTCCTTTATAGCTCTATTGAATTAAACCGGAAGTAAGTAAAATGAAAATGGTGCGTCAAAAACTTTAAACACTATATAAGTGATGTAAACGATATTAGTTGGGGAAAAAACGATTTTCCTCGTGAGACCAAGTCATATTGTGTAATTTGATACGAGCTTCGATTTGATATATTATAATAGTCATTTCGATACCCGAGTCAAAAGTTATCTCGCTTCAAAGTTGTAACTCATATATTACCAAATGTGTTCTTGTTTTTGAAAATTTGAACAACATTCCCTTTCTTTTTCTCGTCTCTATTGTTTTTTGAATAATAGAGATTGATTGAAAATATAAATAAACAACCCTAGGTCGGCACCAATATCTCCTTTATAGTTCCATTGAATTAAAACGGAATTAAGTAAAATGGTGCGTCAAAAACTTTAAACACTATATAAGTGATGCTAACGATGTTATTTGGGTACAAAAACGATTTTCCTAACGAGCCCAATGCATATTATGTAATTTTATATGATCTTCTATTTGATATATTATAATAGTCGTTTCGATACCCGCGTCCAAAATTATCTACGTTGAAAGTTGTAACTCATATTTATAAAATGTGTTTTTGTTAATGAAAATTTGAACAACATTCCCTTTCTTTTTCTCTTCTTTATTTTTTTTAATTAATAGAGATTTATTGAAAATATAAATAAACAAGCCTAGGTCAGCACCAATATCTCCTTTATAGCTCTATTGAATTAAATCGGAAGTAAGTAAAATGAAAATGGTGCGTCAAAAACTTTAAACACTATATAAGTGATGTAAATGATATTATTTGGGTACAAAACGATTTTCCTCGTGAGACCAATGCATATTGTGCAATTTGATACAAGCTTTGATTTGATATATTATAATAGTCATTTCGATACCCGAGTCAAAAGTTATCTCGCTTCAAAGTTGTAACTCATATATTACCAAATGTGTTCTTGTTTTTGAAAATTTGAACAACATTCCCTTTCTTTTTCTCGTCTCTATTGTTTTTTGAATAATAGAGATTGATTGAAAATATAAATAAACAACCCTAGGTCGGCACTAATATCTCCTTTATAGTTCTATTGAATTAAAACGGAATTAAGTAAAATGGTGCGTCAAAAACTTTAAACACTATATAAGTGATGCAAACGATGTTATTTGGGTACAAAAACGATTTTGCTAACGAGCCCAATGCATATTATGTAATTTTATACGATCTTCTATTTGATATATTATAATAGTCGTTTCGATACACGCATCCAAAATTATCTCCGTTGAAAGTTGTAACTCATATTTATAAAATGTGTTTTTGTTAATGAAAATTTGAAGAACATTCCCTCTCTTTTTCTCTTCTCTATTTTTTTTTTTTGAATAATAGAGATTGATTGAAAATATAAATAAACAACCCTAGGT
The DNA here is from genome assembly GCA_037013495.1 of Hippophae tibetana. Lineage (NCBI taxonomy): Eukaryota > Viridiplantae > Streptophyta > Magnoliopsida > Rosales > Elaeagnaceae > Hippophae > Hippophae tibetana. Next base: position 5,096,358 of record CM072808.1, on the reverse strand, counting down.
CGGCACCAATATCTCCTTTATAGTTCCATTGAATTAAAACGGAATTAAGTAAAATGGTGCGTCAAAAACTTTAAACACTATATAAGTGATGTAAACGATGTTATTTGGGTACAAAAACGATTTTCCTAACGAGCCCAATGCATATTATGTAATTTTATACGATCTTATATTTGATATATTATAATAGTCGTTTCGATACCCGGGTCCAAAGTTATCTCCGTTGAAAGTTGTAACTCATATTTATAAAATGTGTTTTTGTTAATAAAAATTTGAACAACATTCCCTTTCTTTTTCTCTTCTCTATTTTTTTTAATAATAGAGATTGATTGAAAATATAAATAAACCACCCTAGGTCGGCACCAATATCTCCTTTATAGCTCTGTTGAATTAAACCGGAAGTAAGTAAAATGAAAATGGTGCGTCAAAAACTTTAAACACTATATAAGTGATGTAAACGATATTATTTGGGTACAAAACGATTTTCCTCGTGAGACCAATGCATATTGTGCAATTTGATACGAGTTTCGATTTGGTATATTATAATAGTCATTTCAATACCCGAGTCAAAAGTTATCTCGGTTGAAAGTTGTAACTCATATATTACCAAATGTGTTCTTGTTTTTGAAAATTTGAACAACATTCCCTTTCTTTTTCTCTTCTCTATTTTTTTTTTGAATAATAGAGATTGATTGAAAATATAAATAAACAACCCTAGGTCGGCACCAATATCTCCTTCATAGTTCCATTGAATTAAAACGGAATTAAGTAAAATGGTGCGTCAAAAACTTTATACACTATATAAGTGATGTAAACGATGTTATTTGGGTACAAAAACGATTTTCCTCGTGAGACCAAGGCATATTGTGTAATTTGATACGAGCTTCGATTTGATATATTATAATAGTCATTTCGATACCCGGGTCCAAAGTTATCTCCGTTGAAAGTTGTAACTCATATTTATAAAATGCGTTTTTGTTAATGAAAATTTGAACAACATTCCCTTTCTTTTTCTCTTCTCTATTTTTTTTTAATAATAGAGATTGATTGAAAATATAAATAAACAACCCTAGGTCGGCACCAATATCTCCTTTATAGCTCTATTGAATTAAACCGGAAGTAAGTAAAATGAAAATGGTGCGTCAAAAACTTTAAACACTATATAAGTGATGTAAACGATATTATTTGGGTACAAAACGATTTTCCTCGTGAGACCAAGGCATATTGTGTAATTTGATACGAGTTTCAATTTGATATATTATAATAGTGATTTCGATACCCGAGTTAAAAGTTATCTCGGTTGAAAGTTGTAACTTATATATTACCAAATGTGTTCTTGTTTTTGAAAATTTGAACAACATTCCCTTTCTTTTTCTCTTCTCTATTTTTTCTTTGAATAATAGAGATTGATTGAAAATATAAATAAACAACCCTAGGTCGGCACCAATATCTCCTTCATAGTTCCATTGAATTAAAACGGAGTTAAGTAAAATGGTGCGTCAAAAACTTTAAACACTATATAAGTGATGTAAACGATGTTATTTGGGTACAAAAACGATTTTCCTTATGAGACCAATGCATATTGTGTAATTTGATATGATCTTATATTTGATATATTATAATAGTCGTTTCGATACCCGGGTCCAAAGTTATCTCCGTTGAAAGTTGTAACTCATATTTATAAAATGTGTTTTTGTTAATGAAAATTTCAACAACATTCCCTTTCTTTTTCTCTTCTCTATTTTTTTAATAATAGAGATTGATTGAAAATATAAATAAACAACCCTAGGTCGGCACCAATATCCCCTTTATAGCTCTATTGAATTAAACCGGAAGTAAGTAAAATGAAAATGGTGCGTCAAAAACTTTAAACACTATATAAGCGATGTAAACGATATTATTGGGGTACAAAACGATTTTCCTCTTGAGACCAAGGCATATTGTGTAATTTGATACGAGCTTCGATTTGATATATTATAATAGTCATTTGGATACCCGAGTCAAAAGTTATCTCGGTTGAAAGTTGTAACTCATATATTACCAAATGTGTTCTTGTTTTTGAAAATTTGAACAACATTCCTTTTCTTTTTCTCTTCTCTATTTTTTTTTGAATAATAGAGATTGATTGAAAATATAAATAAACAACCCTAGGTCGGCACCAATATCTCCTTTATAGTTCCATTGAATTAAAACGGAATTAAGTAAAATGGTGCGTCAAAAACTTTAAACACTATATAAGTGATGCAAACGATGTTATTTGGGTACAAAAACGATTTTCCTAATGAGCAGAATGCATATTATGTAATTTTATACGATCTTCTATTTGATATATTATAATAGTCCTTTTGATCTCCGCGTCCAAAATTATCTCCGTTGAAAGTTGTAACTCATATTTATAAAATGTGGTTTTGGTAATGAAAATTTGAACAACATTCCCTTTCTTTTTCTCTTCTTTATTTTTTTTAATTAATAGAGATTTATTGAAAATATAAATAAACAAGCCTAGGTCTGCACCAATATCTCCTTTATAGCTCTATTGAATTAAATCGGAAGTAAGTAAAATGAAAATGGTGCGTCAAAAACTTTAAACACTATATAAGTGATGTAAATGATATTATTTGGGTACAAAATGATTTTACTCGTGAGACCAATGCATATTGTGCAATTTGATACAAGCTTTGATTTGATATATTATAATAGTCATTTCAATACCCGAGTCAAAAGTTATCTCGGTTGAAAGTTGTAACTCATATATTACCAAATGTGTTCTTGTTTTTGAAAATTTGAACAACATTCCCTTTCTTTTTCTCGTCTCTATTGTTTTTTGAATAATAGAGATTGATTGAAAATATAAATAAACAACCCTAGGTCGGCACCAATATCTCCTTTATAGCTCTATTGAATTAAACCGGAAGTAAGTAAAATGAAAATGGTGCGTCAAACAATTTAAACACTATATAAGTGATGTAAACGATATTATTTGGGTACAAAACGATTTTCCTCGTGAGACCAAGGCATATTGTGTAATTTGATACGAGCTTCGATTTGATATATTATAATAGTCATTTCGATACCCGAGTCAAAAGTTATCTCGGTTGAAAGTTGTAACTCATATATTACCAAATGTGTTCTTGTTTTTGAAAATTTGAACAACATTCCCTTTCTTTTTCTCTTCTCTATTTTTTCTTTGAATAATAGAGATTGATTGAAAATATAAATAAACAACCCTAGGTCGGCACCAATATCTCCTTCATAGTTCCATTGAATTAAAACGGAGTTAAGTAAAATGGTGCGTCAAAAACTTTAAACACTATATAAGTGATGTAAACGATGTTATTTGGGTACAAAAACGATTTTCCTCGTGAGACCAAGGCATATTGTGTAATTTGATACGAGCTTCGATTTGATATATTATAATAGTCATTTCGATACCCGGGTCCAAAGTTATCTCCGTTGAAAGTTGTAACTCATATTTATAAAATGCGTTTTTGTTAATGAAAATTTGAACAACATTCCCTTTCTTTTTCTCTTCTCTATTTTTTTTTAATAATAGAGATTGATTGAAAATATAAATAAACAACCCTAGGTCGGCACCAATATCTCCTTTATAGCACTATTGAATTAAACCGGAAGTAAGTAAAATGAAAATGGTGCGTCAAAAACTTTAAACACTATATAAGTGATGTAAACGATATTATTTGGGTACAAAACGATTTTCCTCGTGAGACCAAGGCATATTGTGTAATTTGATACGAGTTTCAATTTGATATATTATAATAGTGATTTCGATACCCGAGTCAAAAGTTATCTCGGTTGAAAGTTGTAACTCATATATTACCAAATGTGTTCTTGTTTTTGAAAATTTGAACAACATTCCCTTTCTTTTTCTCTTCTCTATTTTTTCTTTGAATAATAGAGATTGATTGAAAATATAAATAAACAACCCTAGGTCGGCACCAATATCTCCTTCATAGTTCCATTGAATTAAAACGGAGTTAAGTAAAATGGTGCGTCAAAAACTTTAAACACTATATAAGTGATGTAAACGATGCTATTTGGGTACAAAAACGATTTTCCTTATGAGACCAATGCATATTGTGTAATTTGATATGATCTTATATTTGATATATTATAATAGTCGTTTCGATACCCAGGTCCAAAGTTATCTCCGTTGAAAGTTGTAACTCATATTTATAAAATGTGTTTTTGTTAATGAAAATTTCAACAACATTCCCTTTCTTTTTCTCTTCTCTATTTTTTTTAATAATAGAGATTGATTGAAAATATAAATAAACAACCCTAGGTCGGCACCAATATCCCCTTTATAGCTCTATTGAATTAAACCGGAAGTAAGTAAAATGAAAATGGTGCTTCAAAAACTTTAAACACTACATAAGCGATGTAAACGATATTATTGGGGTACAAAACGATTTTCCTCTTGAGACCAAGGCATATTGTGTAATTTGATACGAGCTTCGATTTGATATATTATAATAGTCATTTGGATACCCGAGTCAAAAGTTATCTCGGTTGAAAGTTGTAACTCATATATTACCAAATGTGTTCTTGTTTTTGAAAATTTGAACAACATTCCTTTTCTTTTTCTCTTCTCTATTTTTTTTTGAATAATAGAGATTGATTGAAAATATAAATAAACAACCCTAGGTCGGCACCAATATCTCCTTTATAGTTCCATTGAATTAAAACGGAATTAAGTAAAATGGTGCGTCAAAAACTTTAAACACTATATAAGTGATGCAAACGATGTTATTTGGGTACAAAAACGATTTTCCTAATGAGCAGAATGCATATTATGTAATTTTATACGATCTTCTATTTGATATATTATAATAGTCCTTTTGATCTCCGCGTCCAAAATTATCTCCGTTGAAAGTTGTAACTCATATTTATAAAATGTGGTTTTGGTAATGAAAATTTGAACAACATTCCCTTTCTTTTTCTCTTCTTTATTTTTTTTAATTAATAGAGATTTATTGAAAATATAAATAAACAAGCCTAGGTCTGCACCAATATCTCCTTTATAGCTCTATTGAATTAAATCGGAAGTAAGTAAAATGAAAATGGTGCGTCAAAAACTTTAAACACTATATAAGTGATGTAAATGATATTATTTGGGTACAAAATGATTTTACTCGTGAGACCAATGCATATTGTGCAATTTGATACAAGCTTTGATTTGATATATTATAATAGTCATTTCAATACCCGAGTCAAAAGTTATCTCGGTTGAAAGTTGTAACTCATATATTACCAAATGTGTTCTTGTTTTTGAAAATTTGAACAACATTCCCTTTCTTTTTCTCGTCTCTATTGTTTTTTGAATAATAGAGATTGATTGAAAATATAAATAAACAACCCTAGGTCGGCACCAATATCTCCTTTATAGCTCTATTGAATTAAACCGGAAGTAAGTAAAATGAAAATGGTGCGTCAAACAATTTAAACACTATATAAGTGATGTAAACGATATTATTTGGGTACAAAACGATTTTCCTCGTGAGACCAAGGCATATTGTGTAATTTGATACGAGCTTCGATTTGATATATTATAATAGTCATTTCGATACCCGAGTCAAAAGTTATCTCGGTTGAAAGTTGTAACTCATATATTACCAAATGTGTTCTTGTTTTTGAAAATTTGAACAACATTCCCTTTCTTTTTCTCTTCTCTATTTTTTCTTTGAATAATAGAGATTGATTGAAAATATAAATAAACAACCCTAGGTCGGCACCAATATCTCCTTCATAGTTCCATTGAATTAAAACGGAGTTAAGTAAAATGGTGCGTCAAAAACTTTAAACACTATATAAGTGATGTAAACGATGTTATTTGGGTACAAAAACGATTTTCCTTATGAGCCCAATGCATATTGTGTAATTTGATATGATCTTATATTTGATATATTATAATAGTCGTTTCGATACCCGGGTCCAAAGTTATCTCCGTTGAAAGTTGTAACTCATATTTATAAAATGTGTTTTTGTTAATGAAAATTTCAACAACATTCCCTTTCTTTTTCTCTTCTCTATTTTTTTTAATAATAGAGATTGATTGAAAATATAAATAAACAACCCTAGGTCGGCACCAATATCCCCTTTATAGCTCTATTGAATTAAACCGGAAGTAAGTAAAATGAAAATAGTGCGTCAAAAACTTTAAACACTATATAAGCGATGTAAACGATATTATTGGGGTACAAAACGATTTTCCTCTTGAGACCAAGGCATATTGTGTAATTTGATACGAGCTTCGATTTGATATATTATAATAGTCATTTGGATACCCGAGTCAAAAGTTATCTCGGTTGAAAGTTGTAACTCATATATTACCAAATGTGTTCTTGTTTTTGAAAATTTGAACAACATTCCTTTTCTTTTTCTCTTCTCTATTTTTTTTTTGAATAATAGAGATTGATTGAAAATATAAATAAACAACCCTAGGTCGGCACCAATATCTCCTTTATAGTTCCATTGAATTAAAACGGAATTAAGTAAAATGGTGCGTCAAAAACTTTAAACACTATATAAGTGATGCAAACGATGTTATTTGGGTACAAAAACGATTTTCCTAATGAGCAGAATGCATATTATGTAATTTTATACGATCTTCTATTTGATATATTATAATAGTCCTTTCGATCTCCGCGTCCAAAATTATCTCCGTTGAAAATTGTAACTCATATTTATAAAATGTGTTTTTGGTAATGAAAATTTGAACAACATTCCCTTTCTTTTTCTCTTCTTTATTTTTTTTAATTAATAGAGATTTATTGAAAATATAAATAAACAAGCCTAGGTCTGCACCAATATCTCCTTTATAGCTCTATTGAATTAAATCGGAAGTAAGTAAAATGAAAATGGTGCGTCAAAAACTTTAAACACTATATAAGTGATGTAAATGATATTATTTGGGTACAAAATGATTTTACTCGTGAGACCAATGCATATTGTGCAATTTGATACAAGCTTTGATTTGATATATTATAATAGTCATTTCAATACCCGAGTCAAAAGTTATCTCGGTTGAAAGTTGTAACTCATATATTACCAAATGTGTTCTTGTTTTTGAAAATTTGAACAACATTCCCTTTCTTTTTCTCGTCTCTATTGTTTTTTGAATAATAGAGATTGATTGAAAATATAAATAAACAACCCTAGGTCGGCACCAATATCTCCTTTATAGCTCTATTGAATTAAACCGGAAGTAAGTAAAATGAAAATGGTGCGTCAAACAATTTAAACACTATATAAGTGATGTAAACGATATTATTTGGGTACAAAACGATTTTCCTCGTGAGACCAAGGCATATTGTGTAATTTGATACGAGCTTCGATTTGATATATTATAATAGTCATTTCGATACCCGAGTCAAAAGTTATCTCGGTTGAAAGTTGTAACTCATATATTACCAAATGTGTTCTTGTTTTTGAAAATTTGAACAACATTCCCTTTCTTTTTCTCTTCTCTATTTTTTTTTGAATAATAGAGATTGATTGAAAATATAAATACACAACCCTAGGTCGGCACCAATATCTCTTTTATAGCTCTATTGAATTAAACCGGAAGTAAGTAAAATGAAAATGGTGCGTCAAAAAATTTAAACACTATATAAGTGATGTAAACGATATTATTTGGGTACAAAACGATTTTCCTCTTTAGACCAAGGCATATTGTGCAATTTGATACAAGCTTTGATTTGATATATTATAATAGTCATTTCAATACCCGAGTCAAAAGTTATCTCGGTTGAAAGTTGTAACTCATATATTACCAAATGTGTTCTTGTTTTTGAAAATTTGAACAACATTCCCTTTCTTTTACTCTTCTCTATTTTTTTGAATAATATAGATTGATTGAAAATATAAATAAACAACCCTAGGTCGGCACCAATATCTCCTTTATAGTTCTATTGAATTAAAACGGAATTAAGTAAAATGGTGCGTCAAAAACTTTAAACACTATATAAGTGATGTAAATGATATTATTTGGGTACAAAACGATTTTCCTCGTGAGACCAATGCATATTGTGCAATTTGATACAAGCTTTGATTTGATATATTATAATAGTCATTTCAATACCCGAGTCAAAAGTTATCTCGGTTGAAAGTTGTAACTCATATATTACCAAATGTGTTCTTGTTTTTGAAAATTTGAACAACATTCCCTTTCTTTTTCTCTTCTCTATTTTTTTTTGAATAATATAGATTGATTGAAAATATAAATACACAACCCTAGGTCGGCACCAATATCTCTTTTATAGCTCTATTGAATTAAACCGGAAGTAAGTAAAATGAAAATGGTGCGTCAAAAACTTTAAACACTATATAAGTGATGTAAACGATATTATTTGGGTACAAAACGATTTTCCTCGTGAGACCAAGGCATATTGTGTAATTTGATACGAGCTTCGATTTGATATATTATAATAGTCATTTCGATACCCGAGTCAAAAGTTATCTCGGTTGAAAGTTGTAACTCGTATATTACCAAATGTTTTCTTGTTTTTGAAAATTTGAACAACATTCTCTTTCTTTTTCTCTTCTCTATTTTTTTTTAATAATAGAGATTGATTGAAAATATAAATAAACAACCCTAGGTCGGCACCAATATCTCCTTTATAGTTCCATTGAATTAAACCAGAATTAAGTAAAATGGTGCGTCAAAAACTTTAAACACTATATAAGTGATGCAAACGATGTTATTTGGGTACAAAAACGATTTTCCTAACGAGCCCAATGCATATTATGTAATTTTATATGATCTTCTATTTGATATATTATAATAGTCGTTTCGATACCCGCGTCCAAAATTATCTCCGTTGAAAGTTGTAACTCATATTTATAAAATGTGTTTTTGTTAATGAAAATTTGAACAACATTCCCTTTCTTTTTCTCTTCTTTATTTTTTTTAATTAATAGAGATTTATTGAAAATATAAATAAACAAGCGTAGGTCAGCACCAATATCTCCTTTATAGCTCTATTGAATTAAATCGGAAGTAAGTAAAATGAAAATGGTGCGTCAAAAACTTTAAACACTATATAAGTGATGTAAATGATATTATTTGGGTACAAAACGATTTTCCTCGTGAGACCAATGCATATTGTGCAATTTGATACAAGCTTTGATTTGATATATTATAATAGTCATTTCAATACCCGAGTCAAAAGTTATCTCGGTTGAAAGTTGTAACTCATATATTACCAAATGTGTTCTTGTTTTTGAAAATTTGAACAACATTCCCTTTCTTTTTCTCTTTCTATTTTTTTTGAATAATAGAGATTGATTGAAAATATAAATAAACAACCCTAGGTTGGCACCAATATCTACTTTATAGCTCTATTGAATTAAACCGGAAGTAAGTAAAATGAAAATGGTGCGTCAAAAAATTTAAACACTATATAAGTGATGTAAACGATATTTTTTGGGTACAAAACGATTTTCCTCATTAGACCAAGGCATATTGTGCAATTTGATACAAGCTTTGATTTGATATATTATAATAGTCATTTCAATACCCGAGTCAAAAGTTATCTCGGTTGAAAGTTGTAACTCATATATTACCAAATGTGTTCTTGTTTTTGAAAATTTGAACAACATTCCCTTTCTTTTTCTCTTCTATATTTTTTTTTGAATAATAGAGATTGATTGAAAATATAAATACACAACCCTAGGTCGGCACCAATATCTCTTTTATAGCTCTATTGAATTAAACCGGAAGTAAGTAAAATGAAAATGGTGCGTCAAAAACTTTAAACACTATATAAGTGATGTAAACGATATTATTTGGGTACAAAACGATTTTCCTCGTGAGACCAAGGCATATTGTGTAATTTGATACGAGCTTCGATTTGATATATTATAATAGTCATTTCGATACCCGAGTCAAAAGTTATCTCGGTTGAAAGTTGTAACTCGTATATTACCAAATGTTTTCTTGTTTTTGAAAATTTGAACAACATTCTCTTTCTTTTTCTCTTCTCTATTTTTTTTGAATAATAGAGATTGATTGAAAATATAAATAAACAACCCTAGGTCGGCACCAATATCTCCCTTATAGTTCCATTGAATTAAACCAGAATTAAGTAAAATGGTGCGTCAAAAACTTTAAACACTATATAAGTGATGCAAACGATGTTATTTGGGTACAAAAACGATTTTCCCAACGAGCCCAATGCATATTATGTACTTTTATACGATCTTCTATTTGATATATTATAATAGTCGTTTCGATACCCGCGTCCAAAATTATCTCCGTTGAAAGTTGTAACTCATATTTATAAAATGTGTTTTTGTTAATGAAAATTTGAACAACATTCCCTTTGTTTTTATATTCTTTATTTTTTTTAATTAATAGAGATTTATTGAAAATATAAATAAACATGCCTAGGTCGGCACCAATATCTCCTTTATAGCTCTATTGAATTAAATCGGAAGTAAGTAAAATGAAAATGGTGCGTCAAAAACTTTAAACACTATATAAATGATGTAAATGATATTATTTGGGTACAAAACGATTTTCCTCGTGAGACCAATGCATATTGTGCAATTTGATACAAGCTTTGATTTGATATATTATAATAGTCATTTCAATACCCGAGTCAAAAGTTATCTCGGTTGAAAGTTGTAACTCATATATTACCAAATGTGTTCTTGTTTTTGAAAATTTGAACAACATTCCCTTTCTTTTTCTCTTCTCTATTTTCTTTTTGAATAGTAGAGATTGATTGAAAATATAAATAAACAACCCTAGGTGTGCACCAATATCTCCTTTATAGTTCCATTGAATTAAAACGGAATTAAGTAAAATGGTGCGTCAAAAACTTTAAACACTATATAAGTGATGTAAACGATATTATTTGGGTACAAAACGATTTTCCTCGTGAGACCAAGGCATATTGTGTAATTTGATACGAGCTTCGATTTGATATATTATAATAGTCATTTCGATATCCGAGTCAAAAGTTATCTCGGTTGAAAGTTGTAACTCGTATATTACCAAATGTTTTCTTGTTTTTGAAAATTTGAACAACATTCCCTTTCTTTTTCTCTTCTCTATTTTTTTTTTAATAATAGAGATTGATTGAAAATATAAATAAACAACCCTAGGTCGGCACCAATATCTCCTTTATAGTTCCATTGAATTAAAACAGAATTAAGTAAAATGGTGCGTCAAAAACTTTAAACACTATATAAGTGATGCAAACGATGTTATTTGGGTACAAAAACGATTTTCCTAACGAGCCCAATGCATATTATGTAATTTTATATGATCTTCTATTTGATATATTATAATAGTCGTTTCGATACCCGCGTCCAAAATTATCTCCGTTGAAAGTTGTAACTCATATTTATAAAATGTGTTTTTGTTAATGAAAATTTGAACAACATTCCCTTTCTTTTTCTCTTCTTTATTTTTTTTAATTAATAGAGATTTATTGAAAATATAAATAAACAAGCGTAGGTCAGCACCAATATCTCCTTTATAGCTCTATTGAATTAAATCGGAAGTAAGTAAAATGAAAATGGTGCGTCAAAAACTTTAAACTCTATATAAGTGATGTAAATGATATTATTTGGGTACAAAACGATTTTCCTCGTGAGACCAATGCATATTGTGCAATTTGATACAAGCTTTGATTTGATATATTATAATAGTCATTTCAATACCCGAGTCAAAAGTTATCTCGGTTGAAAGTTGTAACTCATATATTACCAAATGTGTTCTTGTTTTTGAAAATTTGAACAACATTCCCTTTCTTTTTCTCTTTCTATTTTTTTTGAATAATAGAGATTGATTGAAAATATAAATAAACAATCCTAGGTTGGCACCAATATCTACTTTATAGCTCTATTGAATTAAACCGGAAGTAAGTAAAATGAAAATGGTGCGTCAAAACTTTTAAACACTATATAAGTGATGTAAACGATATTATTTGGGTACAAAACGATTTTCCTCGTTAGACCAAGGCATATTGTCTAATTTGATACGAGCTTCGATTTGATATATTATAATAGTCATTTCAATACCCGAGTCAAAAGTTATCTCAGTTGAAAGTTGTAACTCATATATTACCAAATGTCTTCTTGTTTTTGAAAATTTGAACAACATTCCCTTTCTTTTTCTCTTCTCTATTTTTTTTTGAATAATAGAGATTGATTGAAAATATAAATACACAACGCTAGGTCGGCACCAATATCTCTTTTATAGCTCTATTGAATTAAACCGGAAGTAAGTAAAATGAAAATGGTGCGTCAAAAACTTCAAACACTATATAAGTGATGTAAACGATATTATTTGGGTACAAAACGATTTTCCTCGTGAGACCAAGGCATATTGTGTAATTTGATACGAGCTTCGATTTGATATATTATAATAGTCATTTCGATACCCGAGTCAAAAGTTATCTCGGTTGAAAGTTGTAACTCGTATATTACCAAATGTTTTCTTGTTTTTGAAAATTTGAACAACATTCTCTTTCTTTTTCTCTTCTCTATTTTTTTTTAATAATAGAGATTGATTGAAAATATAAATAAACAACCCTAGGTCGGCACCAATATCTCCTTTATAGTTCCATTGAATTAAACCAGAATTAAGTAAAATGGTGCGTCAAAAACTTTAAACACTATATAAGTGATGCAAACGATGTTATTTGGGTACAAAAACGATTTTCCCAACGAGCCCAATGCATATTATGTACTTTTATACGATCTTCTATTTGATATATTATAATAGTCGTTTCGATACCCGCGTCCAAAATTATCTCCGTTGAAAGTTGTAACTCATATTTATAAAATGTGTTTTTGTTAATGAAAATTTGAACAACATTCCCTTTCTTTTTATATTCTTTATTTTTTTTAATTAATAGAGATTTATTGAAAATATAAATAAACATGCCTAGGTCGGCACCAATATCTCCTTTATAGCTCTATTGAATTAAATCGGAAGTAAGTAAAATGAAAATGGTGCGTCAAAAACTTTAAACACTATATAAGTGATGTAAATGATATTATTTGGGTACAAAACGATTTTCCTCGTGAGACCAATGCATATTGTGCAATTTGATACAAGCTTTGATTTGATATATTATAATAGTCATTTCAATACCTGAGTCAAAAGTTATCTCGGTTGAAAGTTGTAACTCATATATTACCAAATGTGTTCTTGTTTTTGAAAATTTGAACAACATTCCCTTTCTTTTTCTCTTCTCTATTTTTTTTTTGAATAATAGAGATTGATTGAAAATATAAATAAACAACCCTAGGTGTGCACCAATATCTCCTTTATAGTTCCATTGAATTAAAACGGAATTAAGTAAAATGGTGCGTCAAAAACTTTAAACACTATATAAGTGATGTAAACGATATTATTTGGGTACAAAACGATTTTCCTCGTGAGACAAAGGCATATTGTGTAATTTGATACGAGCTTCGATTTGATATATTATAATAGTCATTTCGATACCCGAGTCAAAAGTTATCTCGGTTGAAAGTTGTAACTCGTATATTACCAAATGTTTTCTTGTTTTTGAAAATTTGAACAACATTCTCTTTCTTTTTCTCTTCTCTATTTTTTTTTTAATAATAGAGATTGATTGAAAATATAAATAAACAACCCTAGGTCGGCACCAATATCTCCTTTATAGTTCCATTGAATTAAACCAGAATTAAGTAAAATGGTGCGTCAAAAACTTTAAACACTATATAAGTGATGCAAACGATGTTATTTGGGTACAAAAACGATTTTCCTAACGAGCCCAATGCATATTATGTAATTTTATATGATCTTCTATTTGATATATTATAATAGTCGTTTCGATACCCGCGTCCAAAATTATCTCCGTTGAAAGTTGTAACTCATATTTATAAAATGTGTTTTTGTTAATGAAAATTTGAACAACATTCCCTTTCTTTTTCTCTTCTTTATTTTTTTTAATTAATAGAGATTTATTGAAAATATAAATAAACAAGCCTAGGTCAGCACCAATATCTCCTTTATAGCTCTATTCAAATTAAATCGGAAGTAAGTAAAATGAAAATGGTGCGTCAAAAACTTTAAACACTATATAAGTGATGTAAATGATATTATTTAGGTACAAAACGATTTTCCTCGTGAGACCAATGCATATTGTGCAATTTGATACAAGCTTTGATTTGATATATTATAATAGTCATTTCAATACCCGAGTCAAAAGTTATCTCGGTTGAAAGTTGTAACTCATATATTACCAAATGTGTTCTTGTTTTTGAAAATTTGAACAACATTCCCTTTCTTTTTCTCTTTCTATTTTTTTTGAATAATAGAGATTGATTGAAAATATAAATAAACAACCCTAGGTTGGCACCAATATCTACTTTATAGCTCTATTGAATTAAACCGGAAGTAAGTAAAATGAAAATGGTGCGTCAAAAACTTTCAACACTATATAAGTGATGTAAACGATATTATTTGGGTACAAAACGATTTTCCTCGTGAGACCAAGGCATATTGTGTAATTTGATACGAGTTTCGATTTGATATATTATAATAGTCATTTCGATACCCGAGTCAAAAGTTATCTCGGTTGAAAGTTGTAACTCGTATATTTCCAAATGTGTTCTTGTTTTTGAAAATTTGAACAACATTCCCTTTCTTTTTCTCTTCTCTATTTTTTTTTTGAATAATAGAGATTGATTGAAAATATAAATACACAACGCTAGGTCGGCACCAATATCTCTTTTATAGCTCTATTGAATTAAACCGGAAGTAAGTAAAATGAAAATGGTGCGTCAAAAACTTCAAACACTATATAAGTGATGTAAACGATATTATTTGGGTACAAAACGATTTTCCTCGTGAGACCAAGGCATATTGTGTAATTTGATACGAGCTTCGATTTGATATATTATAATAGTCATTTCGATACCCGAGTCAAAAGTTATCTCGGTTGAAAGTTGTAACTCGTATATTACCAAATGTTTTCTTGTTTTTGAAAATTTGAACAACATTCTCTTTCTTTTTCTCTTCTCTATTTTTTTTTAATAATAGAGATTGATTGAAAATATAAATAAACAACCCTAGGTCGGCACCAATATCTCCTTTATAGTTCCATTGAATTAAACCAGAATTAAGTAAAATGGTGCGTCAAAAACTTTAAACACTATATAAGTGATGCAAACGATGTTATTTGGGTACAAAAACGATTTTCCCAACGAGCCCAATGCATATTATGTACTTTTATACGATCTTCTATTTGATATATTATAATAGTCGTTTCGATACCCGCGTCCAAAATTATCTCCGTTGAAAGTTGTAATTCATATTTATAAAATGTGTTTTTGTTAATGAAAATTTGAACAACATTCCCTTTCTTTTTATATTCTTTATTTTTTTTAATTAATAGAGATTTATTGAAAATATAAATAAACATGCCTAGGTCGGCACCAATATCTCCTTTATATCTCTATTGAATTAAATCGGAAGTAAGTAAAATGAAAATGGTGCGTCAAAAACTTTAAACACTATATAAGTGATGTAAATGATATTATTTGGGTACAAAACGATTTTCCTCGTGAGACCAATGCATATTGTGCAATTTGATACAAGCTTTGATTTGATATATTATAATAGTCATTTCAATACCCGAGTCAAAAGTTATCTCGGTTGAAAGTTGTAACTCATATATTACCAAATGTGTTCTTGTTTTTGAAAATTTGAACAACATTCCCTTTCTTTTTCTCTTCACTATTTTTTTTTTGAATAATAGAGATTGATTGAAAATATAAATAAATAACCCTAGTTCGGCACCAATATCTCCTTTATAGCTCTATTGAATTAAACCGGAAGTAAGTAAAATGAAAATGGTGCGTCAAAAACTTTCAACACTATATAAGTGATGTAAACGATATTATTTGGGTACAAAACGATTTTCCTCGTGAGACCAAGGCATATTGTGGAATTTGATACGAGTTTCGATTTGATATATTATAATAGTCATTTCGATACCCGAGTCAAAAGTTATCTCGGTTGAAAGTTGTAACTCGTATATTTCCAAATGTGTTCTTGTTTTTGAAAATTTGAACAACATTCCCTTTCTTTTTCTCTTCTCTATTTTCTTTTTGAATAATAGAGATTGATTGAAAATATAAATAAACAACCCTAGGTTGGCACCAATATCTCCTTTATAGTTCCATTAAATTAAAACGGAATTAAGTAAAATGGTGCGTCAAAAACTTTAAACACTATATAAGTGATGCAAACGATGTTATTTGGGTACAAAAACGATTTTGCTAACGAGCCAAATGCATATTATGTAATTTTATACGATCTTCTATTTGATATATTATAATAGGCGTTTCGATACCCGCGTCCAAAATTATCTCCGTTGAAAGTTGTAACTCATATTTATAAAATGTGTTTTTGTTAATGAAAATTTGAACAACATTCCCTTTCTTTTTCTCTTCTCTATTTTTTTTTGAATAATAGAGATTGATTGAAAATATAAATAAACAACCCTAGTTCGGCACCAATATCTCCTTTATAGCTCTATTGAATTAAACCGGAAGTAAGTAAAATGAAAATGGTGCGTCAAAAAATTTAAACACTATATAAGTGATGTAACTGATATTATTTGGGTACACAACGATTTTCCTTGTGAGACCAATGCATATTGTGCAATTTGATACAAGCTTTGATTTGATATATTATAATAGTCATTTCAATACCCGAGTCAAAAGTTATCTCGGTTGAAAGTTGTAACTCATATATTACCAAATGTGTTCTTGTTTTTGAAAATTTGAACAACATTCCCTTTCTTTTTCTATTCTCTATTTTTTTTTGAATAATAGAGATTGATTGAAAATATAAATAAACAACCCTAGGTCGGCACCAATATCTCCTTTATAGCTCTATTGAATTAAACCGGAAGTAAGTAAAATGAAAATGGTGCGTCAAAAACTTTAAACACTATATAAGTGATGTAAACGATATTATTTGGGTAAAAAATGATTTTCCTCGTTAGACCAAGGCATATTGTGTAATTTGATACGAGTTTCGATTTGATATATTATAATAGTCATTTCGATACCCGAGTCAAAAGTTATCTCGGTTGAAAGTTGTAACTCATATATTTCCAAATGTGTTCTTGTTTTTGAAAATTTGAACAACATTCCCTTTCTTTTTCTCTTCTCTATTTTCTTTTTGAATAATAGAGATTGATTGAAATTATAAATAAACAACCCTAGGTTGGCACCAATATCTCCTTTATAGTTCCATTGAATTAAAACGGAATTAAGTAAAATGGTGCGTCAAAAACTTTAAACACTATATAAGTGATGCAAACGATGTTATTTGGGTACAAAAACGATTTTGCTAACGAGCCCAATGCATATTATGTAATTTTATACGATCTTCTATTTGATATATTATAATAGTCGTTTCGATACCCGCATCCAAAATTATCTCCGTTGAAAGTTGTAACTCATATTTATAAAATGTGTTTTTGTTAATGAAAATTTGAACAACATTCCCTTTCTTTTTATATTCTTTATTTTTTTAATTAATAGAGATTTATTGAAAATATAAATAAACATGCCTAGGTCGGCACCAATATCTCCTTTATAGCTCTATTGAATTAAATCGGAAGTAAGTAAAATGAAAATGGTGCGTCAAAAACTTTAAACACTATATAAGTGATGTAAATGATATTATTTGGGTACAAAACGATTTTCCTCGTGAGACCAATGCATATTGTGCAATTTGATACAAGCTTTGATTTGATATATTATAATAGTCATTTCAATACCCGAGTCAAAAGTTATCTCGGTTGAAAGTTGTAACTCATATATTACCAAATGTGTTCTTGTTTTTGAAAATTTGAACAACATTCCCTTTCTTTTTCTCTTCACTATTTTTTTTGAATAATAGAGATTGATTGAAAATATAAATAAACAACCCTAGTTCGGCACCAATATCTCCTTTATAGCTCTATTGAATTAAACCGGAAGTAAGTAAAATGAAAATGGTGCGTCAAAAACTTTCAACACTATATAAGTGATGTAAACGATATTATTTGGGTACAAAACGATTTTCCTCGTGAGACCAAGGCATATTGTGTAATTTGATACGAGTTTCGATTTGATATATTATAATAGTCATTTCGATACCCGAGTCAAAAGTTATCTCGGTTGAAAGTTGTAACTCGTATATTTCCAAATGTGTTCTTGTTTTTGAAAATTTGAACAACATTCCCTTTCTTTTTCTCTTCTCTATTTTTTTTTAATAATAGAGATTGATTGAAAATCTAAATAAACAACCCTAGGTTGGCAACAATATCTCCTTTATAGTTCTATTGAATTAAAACGGAATTAAGTAAAATGGTGCGTCAAAAACTTTAAACACTATATAAGTGATGCAAACGATGTTATTTGGGTACAAAAACGATTTTGCTAACGAGCCCAATGCATATTATGTAATTTTATACGATATTCTATTTGATATATTATAATAGTCGTTTCGATACCCGCGTCCAAAATTATCTCCGTTGAAAGTTGTAACTCATATTTATAAAATGTGTTTTTGTTACTGAAAATTTGAACAACATTCCCTTTCTTTTTCTCTTCTCTATTTTTTTTTTAATAATAGAGATTGATTGAAAATATAAATAAACAACCCTAGTTCGGCACCAATATCTCCTTTATAGCTCTATTGAATTAAACCGGAAGTAAGTAAAATGAAAATGGTGCGTCAAAAAATTTAAACACTATATAAGTGATGTAAACGATATTATTTGCGTACAAAATGATTTTCCTCGTTAGACGAAGGCATATTGTGTAATTTGATACGAGCTTCGATTTGATATATTATAAAAGTCATTTCGATAACCGAGTCAAAAGTTATCTCGGTTGAAAGTTGTAACTCATATATTACCAAATGTGTTCTTGTTTTTGAAAATTTGAACAACATTCCCTTTCTTTTTCTCTACTCTATTTTTTTTTGAATAATAGAGATTGATTGAAAATATAAATAAACAACCCTAGGTCGGCACCAATATCTCCTTTATAGTTCCATTGAATTAAAATGAAATTAAGTAAAATGGTGCGTCAAAAACTTTAAACACTATATAAGTGATGCAAACGATGTTATTTGGGTACAAAAACGATTTTCCTAACGATCCCAATGCATATTATGTAATTTTATACGATATTTTATTTGATATATTATAATAGTCGTTTCGATACCCGCGTCCAAAATTAACTCCGTTGAAAGTTGTAACTCATATTTATAAAATGTGTTTTTGTTAATGAAAATTTGAACAACATTCCCTTTCTTTTTCTCTTCTTTATTTTTTTTAATTAATAGAGATTTATTGAAAATATAAATAAACAAGCCTAGGTCGGCACCAATATCTCCTTTATAGCTCTATTGAATTAAACCGAAAGTAAGTAAAATAAAAATGGTGCATCAAAAACTTTAAACACTAAATAAATGATGTAAACCATATTATTTGGGTACAAAATGATTTTCCTCGTGAGACCAATGCATATTGTGTAATTTGATACGAGCTTCGATTTGATATATTATAATAGTCATTTCGATAACCGAGTCAAATGTTATCTCGGTTGAAAGTTGTAACTCATATATTACCAAATGTGTTCTTGTTTTTGAAAATTTGAACAACATTCCCTTTCTTTTTCTCTTCTCTATTTTTTTTTTTGAATAATAGAGATTGATTGAAAATATAAATAAACAACCCTAGGTCGGCACCAATATCTCCTTTATAGTTCCATTGAATTAAAACGGAATTAAGTAAAATGGTACGTCAAAAACTTTAAACACTATATAAGTGATGCAAACGATGTTATTTGGGAACAAAAACGATTTTCCTAACGAGCCCAATGCATATTATGTAATTTTATACGATCTTCTATTTGATATATTATAATATTCGTTTCGATACCCGCGTCCAAAATTATCTCCGTTGAAAGTTGTAACTCATATTTATAAAATGTGTTTTGGTTAATGAAAATTTGAACAACATTCCCTTTCTTTTTCTCTTCTCTATTTTTTTTGAATAATAGAGATTGATTGAAAATATAAATAAACAACCCTAGTTCGGCACCAATATCTCCTTTATAGCTCTATTGAATTAAACCGGAAGTAAGTAAAATGAAAATGGTGCGTCAAAAAATTTAAACACTATATAAGTGATGTAAACGATATTATTTGGGTACAAAATGATTTTCCTCGTTAGACCAAGGCATATTGTGTAATTTGATACAAGCTTCGATTTGATATATTATAATAGTCATTTCGATAACCGAGTCAAAAGTTATCTCGGTTGAAAGTTGTAACTCATATATTACCAAATCTGTTCTTGTTTTTGAAAATTTGAACAACATTCCCTTTCTTTTTCTCTTCTCTATTTTTTTTTTTGAATAATAGAGATTGATTGAAAATATAAATAAACAACCCTAGGTCGGCACCAATATCTCCTTTATAGTTCCATTGAATTAAAACGGAATTAAGTAAAATGGTACGTCAAAAACTTTAAACACTATATAAGTGATGCAAACGATGTTATTTGGGTACAAAAACGATTTTCCTAACGAGCTCAATGCATATTATGTAATTTTATACGATCTTCTATTTGATATATTATAATAGTCGTTTCGATACCCGCGTCCAAAATTATCTCCGTTGAAGGTGTAACTCATATTTATAAAATGTGTTTTTGTTAATGAAAATTTGAACAACATTCCCTTTCTTTTTCTCTTCTTTATTTTTTTTAATTAATAGAGATTTATTGAAAATATAAATAAACAAGCCTAGGTCGGCACCAATATCTCCTTTATAGCTCTATTGAATTAAACCGGAAGTAAGTAAAATAAAAATGGTGCGTCAAAAACATTAAACACTAAATAAATGATGTAAACCATATTATTTGGGTACAAAATGATTTTCCTCGTGAGACCAATGCATATTGTGTAATTTGATACGAGCTTCGATTTGATATATTATAATAGTCATTCGAAACCCCGTGTCAAAAGTTATCTCCATTGAAAGTTGTAACTCATATATTACCAAATGTGTTTTTTGTTTTTGAAAATTAGGACAACATTCCCTTTCTTTTTCTCTTCTCTATTTTTTTTAATAATAGAGATGGATTGAAAATATAAATAAACAAACCTAGGTCGGCACCAATATCTCCTTTATAGCTCTATTGAATTAAATCGGAACTAAGTAAAATGAAAATGGTGCGTCAAAAACATTAAACACTATATAAGTGATGTAAATGATATTATTTGGGTACAAAACGATTTTCCTCCTGAGACCAATGCATATTGTGTAATTTGATACGAGCTTTGATTTGGTATATTATAATAGTCATTTCGATACCCGAGTCAAAAGTTATCTCGGTTGATATTTGTAACTCATATATTACCAAATGTGTTCTTGTTTTTGAAAATTTGAACAACATTCCCTTTCTTTTTCTCTTCTCTATTTTTTTTGATAATAGAGATTGATTGAAAATATAAATAAACAACCCTAGGTTGCCACCAATATCTTCTTTATAGCTCTATTGAATTAAACCGAAAGTAAGTAAAATGAAAATGGTGCGTCAAAAACTTTAAACACTATATAAGTGATGTAAACGATGTTATTTGGGTACAAAAACGATTTTCCTTATGAACCCAATGCATATTGTGTAATTTGATATGATCTTATATTTGATATATTATAATAGTCGTTTCGATACCCGGGTCCAAAGTTATCTCCGTTGAAAGTTGTAACTCATATTTATAAAATGTGTTTTTGTTAATGAAAATTTGAACAACATTCCCTTTCTTTTTCTCTTCTCTATTTTTTTTTGAATAATAGAGATTGATTGAAAATATAAATAAACAACCCTAGGTCGGCACCAATATCTCCTTTATAGCTCTATTGAATTAAATCGGAAGTAAGTAAAATGAAAATGGTGCGTCAAAAACTTTAAACACTATATAAGTGATGTATACGATATTATTTGGGTACAAAACGATTTTCCACGTGAGACCAAGGCATATTGTGTAATTTGATACGAGCTTCGATTTGATATATTATAGTAGTCATTTCGATACCCGAGTCAAAAGTTATATCCGTTGAAAGTTGTAACTCATATATTACCAAATGTGTTTTTGTTTTTGAAAATTAGAACAACATTCCCTTTCTTTTTCCCTTCTCTATTTTTTTTTGAATAATAGAGATGGAGTGAAAATATAAATAAACAACCTAGGTCGGCACCAATATCTCCTTTATAGTTCCATTGAATTAAAACGGAATTACGTAAAATGGTGCGTCAAAAACTTTAAACACTATATAAGTGTTGTAAACGATGTTATTTGGGTACAAAAACGATTTTCCTTACGAGCCCAATGCATATTGTATAATTTGATATGATCTTATATTTAATATATTATAATAGTCGTTTCGATACCCGCATCCAAAATTATCTCCGTTGAAAGTTGTAACTCATATTTATAAAATGTGTTTTTGTTACTGAAAATTTGAACAACATTCCCTTTCTTTTTCTCTTCTCTATTTTTTTTTTGAATAATAGAGATTGATTGAAAATATAAATAAACAACCCTAGTTCGGCACCAATATCTCCTTTATAGCTCTATTGATTTAACCGGAAGTAAGTAAAATGAAAATGGTGCGTCAAAAACTTTAAACACTATATAAGTGATGTAAACGATGTTATTTGGGTACAAAAACGATTTTTCCTTATGAACCCAATGCATATTGTGTAATTTGATATGATCTTATATTTGATATATTATAATAGTCGTTTCGATACCCCGGGTCCAAAGTTATCTCCGTTGAAAGTTGTAACTCATATTTATAAAATGTGTTTTTGTTAATGAAAATTTGAACAACATTCCCTTTCTTTTTCTCTTCTCTATTTTTTTTTGAATAATAGAGATTGATTGAAATATAAATAAACAACCCTAGTTCGGCACCAATATCTCCTTTATAGCTCTATTGATTTAAACCGGAAGTAAGTAAAATGAAAATGGTGCGTCAAAAACTTTCAACACTATATAAGTGATGTAAACTATATTATTTGGGTACAAAACGATTTTCCTCGTGAGACCAAGGCATATTGTGTAATTTGATACGAGTTTCGATTTGATATATTATAATAGTCATTTCGATACCCGAGTCAAAAGTTATCTCGGTTTGAAAGTTGTAACTCATATATTTCCAAATGTGTTCTTGTTTTTGAAAATTTGAACAACATTCCCTTTCTTTTTCTCTTCTCTATTTTTTTTTAATAATAGAGATTGATTGAAAATCTAAATAAACAACCCTAGGTTGGCAACAATATCTCCTTTATAGTTCTATTGAATTAAAACGGAATTAAGTAAAATAGTGCGTCAAAAACTTTAAACACTATATAAGTGATGCAAACGATGTTATTTGGGTACAAAAAACGATTTTGCTAACGAGCCCAATGCATATTATGTAATTTTATACGATATTCTATTTGATATATTATAATAGTCGTTTCGATACCCGCATCCAAAATTATCTCCGTTGAAAGTTGTAACTCATATTTATAAAATGTGTTTTTGTTACTGAAAATTTGAACAACATTCCCTTTCTTTTTCTCTTCTCTATTTTTTTTGAATAATAGAGATTGATTGAAAATATAAATAAACAACCCTAGTTCGGCACCAATATCTCCTTTATAGCTCTATTGAATTAAACCGGAAGTAAGTAAAATGAAAATGGTGCGTCAAAAAATTTAAACACTATATAAGTGATGTAAACGATATTATTTGGGTACAAAATGATTTTCCTCGTTAGACCAAGGCATATTGTGTAATTTGATACGAGCTTCGATTGATATATTATAATAGTCATTTCGATAACCGAGTCAAAAGTTATCTCGGTTGAAAGTTGTAACTCATATATTACCAAATGTGTTCTTGTTTTTGAAAATTTGAACAACATTCCCTTTCTTTTTCTCTTCTCTATTTTTTTTTTGAATAATAGAGATTGATTGAAAATATAAATAAACAACCCTAGGTCGGCACCAATATCTCCTTTATAGTTCTATTGAATTAAAACGGAATTAAGTAAAATGGTGCGTCAAAAACTTTAAACACTATATAAGTGATGCAAACGATGTTATTTGGGTACAAAAACGATTTTGCTAACGAGCCCAATGCATATTATGTAATTTTATACGATATTCTATTTGATATATTATAATAGTCGTTTCGATACCCGCATCCAAAATTATCTCCGTTGAAAGTTGTAACTCATATTTATAAAATGTGTTTTTGTTACTGAAAATTTGAACAACATTCCCTTTCTTTTTCTCTTCTCTATTTTTTTGAATAATAGAGATTGATTGAAAATATAAATAAACAACCCTAGTTCGGCACCAATATCTCCTTTATAGCTCTATTGAATTAAACCGGAAGTAAGTAAAATGAAAATGGTGCGTCAAAAAATTTAAACACTATATAAGTGATGTAAAACGATATTATTTGGGTACAAAATGATTTTCCTCGTTAGACCAAGGCATATTGTGTAATTTGATACGAGCTTCGATTTGATATATTATAATAGTCATTTCGATAACCGAGTCAAAAGTTATCTCGGTTGAAAGTTGTAACTCATATATTACCAAATGTGTTCTTGTTTTTGAAAATTTGAACAACATTCCCTTCTTTTTCTCTACTCTATTTTTTTTTGAATAATAGAGATTGATTGAAAATATAAATAAACAACCCTAGGTCGGCACCAATATCTCCTTTATAGCTCCATTGAATTAAAATGAAATTAAGTAAAATGGTGCGTCAAAAACTTTAAACACTATATAAGTGATTCAAACGATGTTATTTGGGTACAAAAACGATTTTCCTAACGATCCCAATGCATATTATGTAATTTTATACGATCTTTTATTTGATATATTATAATAGTCGTTTCGATACCCGCGTCCAAAATAAACTCCGTTGAAAGTTGTAACTCATATTTATAAAATGTGTTTTAATTTGTTAATGAAAATTTGAACAACATTCCCTTTCTTTTTCTCTCTTTATTTTTTTTAATTAATAGAGATTTATTGAAAATATAAATAAACAAGCCTAGGTCGGCACCAATATCTCCTTTATAGCTCTATTGAATTAAACCGAAAGTAAGTAAAATAAAAAATGGTGCGTCAAAAACATTAAACACTAAATAAATGATGTAAACCATATTATTTGGGTACAAAATGATTTTCCTCGTGAGACCAATGCATATTGTGTAATTTGATAGGAGCTTCGATTTGATATATTATAATAGTCATTCGATAACCGAGTCAAAAATTATCTCGGTTGAAAGTTGTAACTCATATATTACCAAATGTGTTCTTGTTTTTGAAAATTTGAACAACATTCCCTTTCTTTTTCTCTTCTCTATTTTTTTTTTGAATAATAGAGATTGATTGAAAATATAAATAAACAACCCTAGGTCGGCACCAATATCTCCTTTATAGTTCCATTGAATTAAAACGGAATTAAGTAAAATGGTACGTCAAAAACTTTAAACACTATATGAGTGATGCAAACGATGTTATTTGGGTACAAAAAAACGATTTTCCTAACGAGCCCAATGCATATTATGTAATTTTATACGATCTTCTATTTGATATATTATAATATTCGTTTCGATACCCGCGTCCAAAATGATCTCCGTTGAAAGTTGTAACTCATATTTATAAAATGTGTTTTTGTTAATGAAAATTTGAACAACATTCCCTTTCTTTTTCTCTTCTCTATTTTTTTTTGAATAATAGAGATTGATTGAAAATATAAATAAACAACCCTAGTTCGGAACCAATATGTCCTTTATAGCTCTATTGAATTAAACCGGAAGTAAGTAAAATGAAAATGGTGCGTCAAAAAATTTAAACACTATATAAGTGATGTAAACGATATTATTTGGGTACAAAATGATTTTCCTCGTTAGACCAAGGCATATTGTGTAATTTGATACAAGCTTCGATTTGATATATTATAATAGTCATTTCGATAACCGAGTCAAAAGTTATCTCGGTTGAAAGTTGTAACTCATATATTACCAAATGTGTTCTTGTTTTTGAAAATTTGAACAACATTCCCTTTCTTTTTCTCTTCTCTATTTTTTTTTTTTGAATAATAGAGATTGATTGAAATATAAATAAACAACCCTAGGTCGGCACCAATATCTCCTTTATAGTTCCATTGAATTAAAACGGAATTAAGTAAAATGGTACGTCAAAAACTTTAAAACACTATATAAGTGATGCAAACGATGTTATTTGGGTACAAAAACGATTTTCCTAACGAGCCCAATGCATATTATGTAATTTTATACGATCTTCTATTTGATATATTATAATAGTCGTTTCGATACCCGCGTCCAAAATTATCTCCGTTGAAAGGTGTAACTCATATTTATAAAATGTGTTTTTGTTAATGAAAATTTGAACAACATTCCCTTTCTTTTTCTCTTCTTTATTTTTTTTAATTAATAGAGATTTATTGAAAATATAAATAAACAAGCCTAGGTCGGCACCAATATCTCCTTTATAGCTCTATTGAATTAAACCGGAAGTAAGTAAAATAAAAATGGTGCGTCAAAAACATTAAACACTAAATAAATGATGTAAACCATATTATTTGGGTACAAAATGATTTTCCTCGTGAGACCAATGCATATTGTGTAATTTGATACGAGCTTCGATTTGATATATTATAATAGTCATTCGAAACCCGTGTCAAAAGTTATCTCCGTTGAAAGTTGTAACTCATATATTACCAAATGTGTTTTTGTTTTTGAAAATTAGGACAACATTCCCTTTCTTTTTCTCTTCTCTATTTTTTTTAATAATAGAGATTTATTGAAAATATAAATAAGCAAGCCTAGGTCGGCACCAATATCTCCTTTATAGCTCTATTGAATTAAATCGGAACTAAGTAAAATGAAAATGATGCGTCAAAAACATTAAACACTATATAAGTGATGTAAATGATATTATTTGGGTACAAAACGATTTTCCTCCTGAGACCAATGCATATTGTGTAATTTGATACGAGCTTTGATTTGATATATTATAATAGTCATTTCGATACCCGAGTCAAAAGTTATCTCGGTTGATATTTGTAACTCATATATTACCAAATGTGTTCTTGTTTTTGAAAATTTGAACAACATTCCCTTTCTTTTTCTCTTCTCTATTTTTTTTGAATAATAGAGATTGATTGAAAATATAAATAAACAACCCTAGGTTGCCACCAATATCTTCTTTATAGCTCTATTGAATTAAACCGAAAGTAAGTAAAATGAAAATGGTGCGTCAAAAACTTTAAACACTATATAAGTGATGTAAACGATGTTATTTGGGTACAAAAACGATTTTCCTTATGAACCCAATGCATATTGTGTAATTTGATATGATCTTATATTTGATATATTATAATAGTCGTTTCGATACCCGGGTCCAAAGTTATCTCCGTTGAAAGTTGTAACTCATATTTATAAAATGTGTTTTTGTTAATGAAAATTTGAACAACATTCCCTTTCTTTTTCTCTTCTCTATTTTTTTTGAATAATAGAGATTGATTGAAAATATAAATAAACAACCCTAGGTCGGCACCAATATCTCCTTTATAGCTCTATTGAATTAAATCGGAAGTAAGTAAAATGAAAATGGTGCGTCAAAAACTTTAAACACTATATAAGTGATGTATACGATATTATTTGGGTACAAAACGATTTTCCACGTGAGACCAAGGCATATTGTGTAATTTGATACGAGCTTCGATTTGATATATTATAGTAGTCATTTCGATACCCGAGTCAAAAGTTATATCCGTTGAAAGTTGTAACTCATATATTACCAAATGTGTTTTTGTTTTTGAAAATTAGAACAACATTCCCTTTCTTTTTCCCTTCTCTATTTTTTTTTTGAATAATAGAGATGGAGTGAAAATATAAATAAACAACCCTAGGTCGGCACCAATATCTCCTTTATAGTTCCATTGAATTAAAACGGAATTACGTAAAATGGTGCGTCAAAAACTTTAAACACTATATAAGTGTTGTAAACGATGTTATTTGGGTACAAAAACGATTTTCCTTACGAGCCCAATGCATATTGTATAATTTGATATGATCTTATATTTAATATATTATAATAGTCGTTTTGATACCCGGGTCCAAAGTTATCTCCGTTGAAAGTTGTAACTCATATTTATAAAATGTGTTTTTGTTAATGAAAATTTGAACAACATTCACTTTCTTTTTCTCTTCTCTATATTTTTTTGAATAATAGAGATTGATTGAAAATATAAATAAACAACCCTAGGTCGGCACCAATATCTCCTTTATAGCTCTATTGAATTAAATCGGAAGTAAGTAAAATGAAAATGGTGCGTCAAAAACTTTAAACACTATATAAGTGATGTAAACGATATTATTTGGGTACAAAACGATTTTACTCGTTAGACCAAGGCATATTGTGTAATTTGATACGAGCTTCGATTTGATATATTATAATAGTAATTTTGATACCCGAGTCAAAAGTTATCTCGGTTGAAAGTTGTAACTCATATATTACCAAATGTGTTCTTGTTTTTGAAAATTTGAACAACATTCCCTTTCTTTTTCTCTTCTCTATTTTTTTTTTGAATAATAGAGATTGATTGAAAATATAAATAAACAACCCTAGGTCGGCACCAATATCTCCTTTATAGCTCTATTGAATTAAACCGGAAGTAAGTAAAATGAAAATGGTGCGTCAAAAATTTTAAACACTATATAAGTGATGTAAACGATATTATTAGGGTACAAAACGATTTTCCTCGTGAGACCAAGGCATATTGTGTAATTGGATACGAGCTTTGATTTGATATATTATAATAGTAATTTCGATACCCGAGTCAAAAGTTATCTCGGTTGAAAGTTGTAACTCATATATTACCAAATGTGTTCTTGTTTTTGAAAATTTGAACAACATTCCCTTTTTTTTGTCTTCTCTATTTTTTTTTTGAATAATAGAGATTGATTGAAAATATAAATAAACAACCCTAGGTCGGCACCAATATCTCCTTTATAGCTCTATTGAATTAAACCGGAAGTAAGTAAAATGAAAATGGTGCGTCAAAAACTTTAAACACTATATAAGTGATGTAAACGATATTATTTGGGTACAAAACGATTTTCCTCGTGAGACCAAGGCATATTGTGTAATTTGATACGAGCTTCGATTTGATATATTATAATAGTCATTTCAATACCCGAGTCTAAAGTTATCTCCGTTGAAAGTTGTAACTCATATTTATAAAATGTGTTTTT
Organism: Hippophae tibetana; assembly: GCA_037013495.1. NCBI lineage: Eukaryota > Viridiplantae > Streptophyta > Magnoliopsida > Rosales > Elaeagnaceae > Hippophae > Hippophae tibetana. The sequence goes on along the minus strand of CM072808.1, from coordinate 5,066,984 downwards.
GTTAATGAAAATTTGAACAACATTCCCTTTCTTTTTCTCTTCTCTATTTTTTTTGAATAATAGAGATTGATTGAAAATATAAACAAACAACCCTAGGTCGGCACCAATATCTCCTTTATAGTTCCATTGAATTAAACCGGAATTAAGTAAAATGGTGCGTCAAACACTTTAAACACTATATAAGTGATGCAAACGATGTTATTTGGGTACAAAAACGATTTTCCTTATGATCCCAATGCATATTGTGTAATTTGATATGATCTTATATTTGATATATTATAATAGTCGTTTCGATACCCGAGTCAAAAGTTATCTCGGTTGAAATTTGTAACTCATATATTACCAAATGTGTTCTTGTTTTTGAAAATTTGAACAACATTCCCTTTCTTTTTCTCTTCTCTATTTTTTTTGAATAATAGAGATTGATTGAAAATATAAATAAACAACCCTAGGTTGCCACCAATATCTCCTTTATAGCTCTATTGAATTAAACCGCAAGTAAGTAAAATGAAAATGGTGCGTCAAACACTTTAAACACTATATAAGTGATGTAAACGATGTTATTTGGGTACAAAAACGATTTTCCTTATGAGCCCAATGCATATTGTGTAATTTGATATGATCTTATATTTGATATATTATAATAGTCGTTTCGATACCCGGGTCCAAAGTTATCTCCGTTGAATGTTGTAACTCATATTTATAAAATGTGTTTTTGTTAATAAAACTTTGAACAACATTCCCTTTCTTTTTCTCTTCTCTATTTTTTTTTAATAATAGAGATTGATTGAAAATATAAATAAACAACCCTATGTCTGCACCAATATCTCCTTTATAGCTATATTGAATTAAACCGGAAGTAAGTAAAATGAAAATGGTGCGTCAAAAACTTTAAACACTATATAAGTGATGTAAACGATATTATATGGTTACAAAACGATTTTCCTAGTGAGACCAAGGCATATTGTGTAATTTGATACGAGTTTCGATTTGATATATTATAATAGTCATTTCGATACCCGAGTCAAAAGTTATCTCGGTTGAAAGTTGTAACTCGTATATTACCAAATGTTTTCTTGTTTTTGAAAATTTGAACAACATTCCCTTTCTTTTTCTCTTCTCTATTTTTTTTTGAATAATAGAGATTGATTGAAAATATAAATAAACAACCCTAGGTTGGAACCAATATCTCCTTTATAGCTCTATTGAATTAAATCGGAAGTAAGTAAAATGAAAATGGTGCGTCAAAAACTTTAAACACTATATAAGTGATGTAAACGATATTATTTGGGTACAAAACGATTTTACTCGTTAGACCAAGGCATATTGTGTAATTTGATACGAGCTTCGATTTGATATATTATAATAGTAATTTTGATACCCGAGTCAAAAGTTATCTCGGTTGAAAGTTGTAACTCATATATTACCAAATGTGTTCTTGTTTTTGAAAATTTGAACAACATTCCCTTTCTTTTTCTCTTCTCTATTTTTTTTTGAATAATAGAGATTGATTGAAAATATAAATAAACAACCCTAGGTCGGCACCCATATCTCCTTTATAGCTCTATTGAATTAAACCGGAAGTAAGTAAAATGAAAATGGTGCGTCAAAAATTTTAAACACTATATAAGTGATGTAAACGATATTATTAGGGTACAAAACGATTTTCCTCGTGAGACCAAGGCATATTGTGTAATTTGATACGAGCTTTGATTTGATATATTATAATAGTAATTTCGATACCCGAGTCAAAAGTTATCTCGGTTGAAAGTTGTAACTCATATATTACCAAATGTGTTCTTGTTTTTGAAAATTTGAACAACATTCCCTTTTTTTTGTCTTCTCTATTTTTTTTTTGAATAATAGAGATTGATTGAAAATATAAATAAACAACCCTAGGTCGACACCAATATCTCCTTTATAGCTCTATTGAATTAAACCGGAAGTAAGTAAAATGAAAATGGTGCGTCAAAAACTTTAAACACTATATAAGTGATGTAAACGATATTATTTGGGTACAAAACGATTTTCCTCGTGAGACCAAGGCATATTGTGTAATTTGATACGAGCTTCGATTTGATATATTATAATAGTCATTTCAATACCCGAGTCTAAAGTTATCTCCGTTGAAAGTTGTAACTCATATTTATAAAATGTGTTTTTGTTAATGAAAATTTGAACAACATTCCCTTTCTTTTTCTCTTCTCTATTTTTTTTGAATAATAGAGATTGATTGAAAATATAAACAAACAACCCTAGGTCGGCACCAATATCTCCTTTATAGTTCCATTGAATTAAACCGGAATTAAGTAAAATGGTGCGTCAAACACTTTAAACACTATATAAGTGATGCAAACGATGTTATTTGGGTACAAAAACGATTTTCCTTATGATCCCAATGCATATTGTGTAATTTGATATGATCTTATATTTGATATATTATAATAGTCGTTTCGATACCCGAGTCAAAAGTTATCTCGGTTGAAATTTGTAACTCAAATATTACCAAATGTGTTCTTGTTTTTGAAAATTTGAACGACATTCCCTTTCTTTTTCTCTTCTCTATTTTTTTTGAATAATAGAGATTGATTGAAAATATAAATAAACAACCCTAGGTTGCCACCAATATCTCCTTTATAGCTCTATTGAATTAAACCGCAAGTAAGTAAAATGAAAATGGTGCGTCAAAAACTTTAAACACTATATAAGTGATGTAAACGATGTTATTTGGGTACAAAAACGATTTTCCTTATGAGCCCAATGCATATTGTGTAATTTGATATGATCTTATATTTGATATATTATAATAGTCGTTTCGATACCCGGGTCCAAAGTTATCTCCGTTGAATGTTGTAACTCATATTTATAAAATGTGTTTTTGTTAATAAAACTTTGAACAACATTCCCTTTCTTTTTCTCTTCTCTATTTTTTTTTATTAATAGAGATTGATTGAAAATATAAATAAACAACCCTATGTCTGCACCAATATCTCCTTTATAGCTATATTGAATTAAACCGGAAGTAAGTAAAATGAAAATGGTGCGTCAAAAATTTTAAACACTATATAAGTGATGTAAACGATATTATATGGGTACAAAACGATTTTCCTCGTGAGACCAAGGCATATTGTGTAATTTGATACGAGTTTCGATTTGATATATTATAATAGTCATTTCGATACCCGAGTCAAAAGTTATCTCGGTTGAAAGTTGTAACTCGTATATTACCAAATGTTTTCTTGTTTTTGAAAATTTGAACAACATTCCCTTTCTTTTTCTCTTCTCTATTTTTTTTTTGAATAATAGAGATTGATTGAAAATATAAATAAACAACCCTAGGTTGGAACCAATATCTCCTTTATAGCTCTATTGAATTAAATCGGAAGTAAGTAAAATGAAAATGGTGCGTCAAAAACTTTAAACACTATATAAGTGATGTAAACGATGTTATTTGGGTACAAAAACGATTTTCCTTATGAGCCCAATGCATATTGTGTAATTTGATATGATCTTATATTTGATATATTATAATAGTCGTTTCGATACCCGGGTCCAAAGTTATCTCCGGTTAATGTTGTAACTCATATTTATAAAATGTGTTTTTGTTAATAAAACTTTGAACAACATTCCCTTTCTTTTTCTCTTCTCTATTTTTTTTGAATAATAGAGATTGATTGAAAATATAAATAAACAACCCTAGGTTGCCACCAATATCTCCTTTATAGCTCTATTGAATTAAACCGCAAGTAAGTAAAATGAAAATGGTGCGTCAAACACTTTAAACACTATATAAGTGATGTAAACGATGTTATTTGGGTACAAAAACGATTTTCCTTATGAGCCCAATGCATATTGTGTAATTTGATATGATCTTATATTTGATATATTATAATAGTCGTTTCGATACCCGGGTCCAAAGTTATCTCCGTTGAATGTTGTAACTCATATTTATAAAATGTGTTTTTGTTAATAAAACTTTGAACAACATTCCCTTTCTTTTTCTCTTCTCTATTTTTTTTTAATAATAGAGATTGATTGAAAATATAAATAAACAACCCTATGTCTGCACCAATATCTCCTTTATAGCTATATTGAATTAAACCGGAAGTAAGTAAAATGAAAATGGTGCGTCAAAAACTTTAAACACTATATAAGTGATGTAAACGATATTATATGGGTACAAAACGATTTTCCTCGTGAGACCAAGGCATATTGTGTAATTTGATACGAGTTTCGATTTGAGATATTATAATAGTCATTTCGATACCCGAGTCAAAAGTTATCTCGGTTGAAAGTTGTAACTCGTATATTACCAAATGTTTTCTTGTTTTTGAAAATTTGAACAACATTCCCTTTCTTTTTCTCTTCTCTATTTTTTTTTGAATAATAGAGATTGATTGAAAATATAAATAAACAACCCTAGGTTGGAACCAATATCTCCTTTATAGCTCTATTGAATTAAATCGGAAGTAAGTAAAATGAAAATGGTGCGTCAAAAACTTTAAACACTATATAAGTGATGTAAACGATATTATTTGGGTACAAAACGATTTTACTCGTTAGACCAAGGCATATTGTGTAATTTGATACGAGCTTCGATTTGATATATTATAATAGTAATTTTGATACCCGAGTCAAAAGTTATCTCGGTTGAAAGTTGTAACTCATATATTACCAAATGTGTTCTTGTTTTTGAAAATTTGAACAACATTCCCTTTCTTTTTCTCTTCTCTATTTTTTTTTTGAATAATAGAGATTGATTGAAAATATAAATAAACAACCCTAGGTCAGCACCCATATCTCCTTTATAGCTCTATTGAATTAAACCGGAAGTAAGTAAAATGAAAATGGTGCGTCAAAAATTTTAAACACTATATAAGTGATGTAAACGATATTATTAGGGTACAAAACGATTTTCCTCGTGAGACCAAGGCATATTGTGTAATTTGATACGAGCTTTGATTTGATATATTATAATAGTAATTTCGATACCCGAGTCAAAAGTTATCTCGGTTGAAAGTTGTAACTCATATATTACCAAATGTGTTCTTGTTTTTGAAAATTTGAACAACATTCCCTTTTTTTTGTCTTCTCTATTTTTTTTTTGAATAATAGAGATTGATTGAAAATATAAATAAACAACCCTAGGTCGACACCAATATCTCCTTTATAGCTCTATTGAATTAAACCGGAAGTAAGTAAAATGAAAATGGTGCGTCAAAAACTTTAAACACTATATAAGTGATGTAAACGATATTATTTGGGTACAAAACGATTTTCCTCGTGAGACCAAGGCATATTGTGTAATTTGATACGAGCTTCGATTTGATATATTATAATAGTCATTTCAATACCCGAGTCTAAAGTTATCTCCGTTGAAAGTTGTAACTCATATTTATAAAATGTGTTTTTGTTAATGAAAATTTGAACAACATTCCCTTTCTTTTTCTCTTCTCTATTTTTTTTGAATAATAGAGATTGATTGAAAATATAAACAAACAACCCTAGGTCGGCACCAATATCTCCTTTATAGTTCCATTGAATTAAACCGGAATTAAGTAAAATGGTGCGTCAAACACTTTAAACACTATATAAGTGATGCAAACGATGTTATTTGGGTACAAAAACGATTTTCCTTATGATCCCAATGCATATTGTGTAATTTGATATGATCTTATATTTGATATATTATATTAGTCGTTTCGATACCCGAGTCAAAAGTTATCTCGGTTGAAATTTGTAACTCAAATATTACCAAATGTGTTCTTGTTTTTGAAAATTTGAACGACATTCCCTTTCTTTTTCTCTTCTCTATTTTTTTTGAATAATAGAGATTGATTGAAAATATAAATAAACAACCCTAGGTTGGAACCAATATCTCCTTTATAGCTCTATTGAATTAAATCGGAAGTAAGTAAAATGAAAATGGTGCGTCAAAAACTTTAAACACTATATAAGTGATGTAAACGATGTTATTTGGGTACAAAAACGATTTTCCTTATGAGCCCAATGCATATTGTGTAATTTGATATGATCTTATATTTGATATATTATAATAGTCGTTTCGATACCCGGGTCCAAAGTTATCTCCGTTGAAAGTTGTAACTCATATTTATAAAATGTCTTTTTGTTAATGAAAATTTGAACAACATTCCCTTTCTTTTTCTCTTCTCTATTTTTTTTTAATAATAGAGATTGATTGAAAATATAAATAAACAACCCTATGTCTGACCAATATCTCCTTTATAGCTATATTGAATTAAACTGGAAGTAAGTAAAATGAAAATGGTGCGTCAAAAACTTTAAACACTATATAAGTGATGTAAACGATATTATATGGGTATAAAACGATTTTCCTCGTGAGACCAAGGCATATTGTGTAATTTGACACGAGCTTCGATTTGATATATTATAATAGTCATTTCGATACCCGAGTCAAAAGTTATCTCGGTTGAAAGTTGTAACTCATATATTACCAAATGTTTTCTTGTTTTTGAAAATTTGAACAACATTCCCTTTCTTTTTCTCTTCTCTATTTTTTTTTTGAATAATAGAGATTGATTGAAAATATAAATAAACAACCCTAGGTCGGAACCAATATCTCCTTTATAGCTCTATTGAATTAAATCGGAAGTAAGTAAAATGAAAATGGTGCCTCAAAAATTTTAAACTCTATATAAGTGATGTAAACGATGTTATTTGGGTACAAAAACGATTTTCCTTACGAGCCCAATGCATATTGTGTAATTTGATATGATCTTATATTTGATATATTATAATAGTCGTTTCGAAACCCGGGTCCAAAGTTATCTCCGTTGAAAGTTGTAACTCATATTTATAAAATGTGTTTTTGTTAATGAAAATTTGAACAACATTCCCTTTCTTTTTCTCTTCTCTATTTTTTTTTGAATAATAGAGATTGATTGAAAATATAAATAAACAACCCTAGGTCGGAACCAATATCTCCTTTATAGCTCTATTGAATTAAATCGGAAGTAAGTAAAATGAAAATGGTGCGTCAAAAACTTTAAACACTATATAAGTGATGTAAACGATGTTATTTGGGTACAAAATCGATTTTCCTTATGAGCCAAATGCATATTGTGTAATTTGATATGATCTTATATTTGATATATTATAATAGTCGTTTCGATACCCGGGTCCAAAGTTATCTCCGTTGAAAGTTGTAACTCATATTTATAAAATGTGTTTTTGTTAATAAAACTTTGAACAACATTCCCTTTCTTTTTCTCTTCTCTATTTTTTTTTAATAATAGAGATTGATTGAAAATATAAATAAACAACCCTATGTCTGCACCAATATCTCCTTTATAGCTATATTGAATTAAACCGGAAGTAAGTAAAATGAAAATGGTGCGTCAAAAACTTTAAACACTATATAAGTGATGTAAACGATATTATATGGGTACAAAACGATTTTCCTTGTGAGACCAAGGCATATTGTGTAATTTGATACGAGCTTCGATTTGATATATTATAATAGTCGGTTCGATACCCGAGTCAAAAGTTATCTCGGTTGAAATTTGTAACTCATATATTACCAAATGTGTTCTTGTTTTTGAAAGTTTGAACAACATTCCCTTTCTTTTTCTCTTCTCTATTTTTTTTGAATAATAGAGATTGATTGAAAACATAAATAAACAACCCTAGGTTGCCACCAATATCTCCTTTATAGCTCTATTGAATTAAACCGCAAGTAAGTAAAATGAAAATGATGCGTCAAAAACTTTAAACACTATATAAGTGATGTAAACGATGTTATTTGGGTACAAAAACGATTTTCCTTATGAGCCCAATGCATATTGTGTAATTTGATATGATCTTATATTTGATATATTATAATAGTCGTTTCGATACCCAGGTCCAAAGTTATCTCCGTTGAAAGTTGTAACTCATATTTATAAAATTTGTTTTTGTTAATAAAAATTTGAACAACATTCCCTTTCTTTTTCTCTTCTCTATTTTTTTTTTGAATAATAGAGATTGATTGAAAATATAAATAAACAACCCTAGGTCGGAACCAATATCTCCTTTATAGCTCTATTGAATTAAATCGGAAGTAAGTAAAATGAAAATGGTGCGTCAAAAATTTTAAACTCTATATAAGTGATGTAAACGATGTTATTTGGGTACAAAAACGATTTTCCTTACGAGCCCAATGCATATTGTGTAATTTGATATGATCTTATATTTGATATATTATAATAGTCGTTTCGAAACCCGGGTCCAAAGTTATCTCCGTTGAAAGTTGTAACTCATATTTATAAAATGTGTTTTTGTTAATGAAAATTTGAACAACATTCCCTTTCTTTTTCTCTTCTCTATTTTTTTTTGAATAATAGAGATTGATTGAAAATATAAATAAACAACCCTAGGTCGGAACCAATATCTCCTTTATAGCTCTATTGAATTAAATCGGAAGTAAGGAAAATGAAAATGGTGCGTCAAAAACTTTAAACACTATATAAGTGATGTAAACGATGTTATTTGGGTACAAAATCGATTTTCCTTATGAGCCAAATGCATATTGTGTAATTTGATATGATCTTATATTTGATATATTATAATAGTCGTTTCGATACCCGGGTCCAAAGTTATCTCCGTTGAAAGTTGTAACTCATATTTATAAAATGTGTTTTTGTTAATAAAACTTTGAACAACATTCCCTTTCTTTTTCTCTTCTCTATTTTTTTTAATAATAGAGATTGATTGAAAATATAAATAAACAACCCTATGCCTGCACCAATATCTCCTTTATAGCTATATTGAATTAAACCGGAAGTAAGTAAAATGAAAATGGTGCGTCAAAAACTTTAAACACTATATAAGTGATGTAAACGATATTATATGGGTACAAAACGATTTTCCTTGTGAGACCAAGGCATATTGTGTAATTTGATACGAGCTTCGATTTGATATATTATAATAGTCGGTTCGATACCCGAGTCAAAAGTTATCTCGGTTGAAATTTGTAACTCATATATTACCAAATGTGTTCTTGTTTTTGAAAGTTTGAACAACATTCCCTTTCTTTTTCTCTTCTCTATTTTTTTTGAATAATAGAGATTGATTGAAAACATAAATAAACAACCCTAGGTTGCCACCAATATCTCCTTTATAGCTCTATTGAATTAAACCGCAAGTAAGTAAAATGAAAATGATGCGTCAAAAACTTTAAACACTATATAAGTGATGTAAACGATGTTATTTGTGTACAAAAACGATTTTCCTTATGAACCCAATGCATATTGTGTAATTTGATATGATCTTATATTTGATATATTATAATAGTCGTTTCGATACCCGGGTCCAAAGTTATCTCCGTTGAAAGTTGTAACTCATATTTATAAAATGTGTTTTTGTTAATAAAAATTTGAACAACATTCCCTTTCTTTTTCTCTTCTCTATTTTTTTTTTTAATAATAGAGATTGATTGAAAATATAAATAAACAACCCTATGTCTGCACCAATATCTCCTTTATAGCTATATTGAATTAAACCGGAAGTAAGTAAAATGAAAATGGTGCGTCAAAAACACTTAAACACTATATAAGTGATGTAAACGATATTATATGGGTACAAAACGATTTTCCTCGTGAGACCAAGGCATATTGTGTAATTTGATACGAGCTTCGATTTGATATATTATAATAGTCATTTCGATACCCGAGTCAAAAGTTATCTCGGTTGAAAGTTGTAACTCATATATTACCAAATGTTTTCTTGTTTTTGAAAATTTGAACAACATTCCCTTTCTTTTTCTCTTCTCTATTTTTTTTGAATAATAGAGATTGATTGAAAATATAAATAAACAACCCTAGGTCGGAACCAATATCTCCTTTATAGCTCTATTGAATTAAATCGGAAGTAAGTAAAATGAAAATGGTGCGTCAAAAATTTTAAACACTATATAAGTGATGTAAACGATATTATTAGGGTACAAAACGATTTTCCTCGTGAGACCAAGGCATATTGTGTAATTTGATACGAGCTTTGATTTGATATATTATAATAGTAATTTCGATACCCGGGTCAAAAGTTATCTCGGTTGAAAGTTGTAACTCATATATTACCAAATGTGTTCTTGTTTTTGAAAATTTGAACAACATTCCCTTTTTTTTCTCTGCTCTATTTTTTTTTTGAATAATAGAGATTGATTGAAAATATAAATAAACATCCCTAGGTTGCCACCAATATCTCCTTTATAGCTCTATTGAATTAAACCGCAAGTAAGTAAAATGAAAATGGTGCGTCAAAAACTTTAAACACTATATAAGTGATGTAAACGATGTCATTTGGGTACAAAAACGATTTTCCTTACGAGCCCAATGCATATTGTGTAATTTGATATGATCTTATATTTGATATATTATAATAGTCGTTTCGAAACCCGGGTCCAAAGTTATCTCCGTTGAAAGTTGTAACTCATATTTATAAAATGTGTTTTTGTTAATGAAAATTTGAACAACATTCCCTTTCTTTTTCTCTTCTCTATTTTTTTTTGAATAATAGAGATTGATTGAAAATATAAATAAACAACCCTAGGTCGGAACCAATATCTCCTTTATAGCTCTATTGAATTAAATCGGAAGTAAGTAAAATGAAAATGGTGCGTCAAAAACTTTAAACACTATATACGTGATGTAAATGATATTATTTGGGTACAAAACGATTTTTTCTCGTGAGACCAATGCATATTGTGCAATTTGATAAGAGCTTAGATTTGATATATTATAATAGTCATTTCAATACCCGAGTCAAAAGTTATCTCGTTTGAAAGTTGTAACTCATATATTACAAATGTGTTCTTGTTTTTGAAAATTTGAACAACATTCCCTTTCTTTTTCTCTTCTCTATTTTTTTTAATAATAGAGATTGATTGAAAATATAAATAAACAACCCAAGGTCGGAACCAATATCTCCTTTATAGCTCTATTGAATTAAATCGGAAGTAAGTAAAATGAAAATAGTGCGTCAAAAACTTTAAACACTATATAAGTGATGTAAACGATGTTATTTGGGTACAAAAACGATTTTCCTTACGAGCCCAATGCATATTGTGTAATTTGATATGATCTTATATTTGATATATTATAATAGTCGTTTCGATACCCGGGTCCAAAGTTATCTCCGTTGAAAGTTGTAACTCATATTTATAAAATGTGTTTTTGTTAATGAAAATTTGAACAACATTCCCTTTCTTTTTCTCTTCTCTATTTTTTTTTTGAATAATAGAGATTGATTGAAAATATAAATAAACAACCATAGGTCCGAACCAATATCTCCTTTATAGCTCTATTGAATTAAATCGGAAGTAAGTAAAATGAAAATGGTGCGTCAAAAACTTTAAACACTATATAAGTGATGTAAACGATGTTATTTGGGTACAAAAACGATTTTCCTTACGAGCCCAATGCATATTGTGTAATTTGATATGATCTTATATTTGATATATTATAATAGTCGTTTCGATACCCGGGTCCAAAGTTATCTCCGTTGAAAGTTGTAACTCATATTTATAAAATGTGTTTTTGTTAATGAAAATTTGAACAACATTCCCTTTCTTTTTCTCTTCTCTATTTTTTTTTGAATAATAGAGATTGATTGAAAATATAAATAAACAACCCTAGGTCGGCACCAATATCTCCTTTATAGTTCCATTGAATTAAACCGGAATTACGTAAAATGGTGCGTCAAAAACTTTAAACACTATATAAGTGTTGTAAACGATGTTATTTGGGTACAAAAACGATTTTCCTTACGAGCCCAATGCTTATTGTATAATTTGATATGATCTTATATTTGATATATTATAATAGTCGTTTTGATACCCGGGTCCAAAGTTATCTCCGTTGAAAGTTGTAACTCATATTTATAAAATGTGTTTTTGTTAATAAAAATTTGAACAACATTCCCTTTCTTTTTCTCTTCTCTATTTTTTTTTTAATAATAGAGATTGATTGAAAATATAAATAAACAACCCTATGTCTGCACCAATATCTCCTTTATAGCTATATTGAATTAAACTGGAAGTAAGTAAAATGAAAATGGTGCGTCAAAAACTTTAAACACTATATAAGTGATGTAAACGATATTATATGGGTACAAAACGATTTTCCTCGTGAGACCAAGGCATATTGTGTAATTTGATACGAGCTTCGATTTGATATATTATAATAGTCATTTCGATACCCGAGTCAAAAGTTATCTCGGTTGAAAGTTGTAACTCGTATATTACCAAATGTGTTCTTGTTTTTGAAAATTTGAACAACATTCCCTTTCTTTTTCTCTTCTCTATTTTTTTTTGAATAATAGAGATTGATTGAAAATATAAATAAACAACCCTAGGTCGGCACCAATATCTCATTTATAGTTCCATTGAATTAAACCGGAATTAAGTAAAATGGTGCGTCAAAAACTTTAAACACTATATAAGTGATGCAAACGATGTTATTTGAGTACAAAAACGATTTTCCCAACGAGCCCAATGCATATTATGTAATTTTATACGATCTTCTATTTGATATATTATAATAGTTGTTTCGATACCCGCGTCCAAAATTATCTCCGTTGAAAGTTGTAACTCATATTTATAAAATATGTTTTTGTTAATGAAAATTTGAACAACATTCCCTTTCTTTTTATATTCTTTATTTTTTTTAATTAATAGAGATTTATTGAAAATATAAATAAACATGCCTAGGTCGGCACCAATATCTCCTTTATAGCTCTATTGAATTAAATCGGAAGTAAGTAAAATGAAAATGGTGCGTCAAAAACTTTAAACACTATATAAATGATGTAAATGATATTATTTGGGTACAAAACGATTTTCCTCGTGAGACCAATGCATATTGTGCAATTTGATACAAGCTTTGATTTGATATATTATAATAGTCATTTCAATACCCGAGTCAAAAGTTATCTCGGTTGAAAGTTGTAACTCATATATTACCAAATGTGTTCTTGTTTTTGAAAATTTGAACAACATTCCCTTTCTTTTTCTCTTTCTATTTTTTTTGAATAATAGAGATTGATTGAAAATATAAATAAACAACCCTAGGTTGGCACCAATATCTACTTTATAGCTCTATTGAATTAAACCGGAAGTAAGTAAAATGAAAATGGTGCGTCAAAAACTTTAAACACTATATAAGTGATGTAAATGATATTATTTGGGTACAAAACGATTTTCCTCGTGAGACCAATGCATATTGTGCAATTTGATACAAGCTTTGATTTGATATATTATAATAGTCATTTCAATACCCGAGTCAAAAGTTATCTCGGTTGAAAGTTGTAACTCATATATTACCAAATGTGTTCTTGTTTTTGAAAATTTGAACAACATTCCCTTTCTTTTTCTCTTCTCTATTTTTTTTTGAATAATAGAGATTGATTGAAAATATAAATACACAACCCTAGGTCGGCACCAATATCTCTTTTATAGCTCTATTGAATTAAACCGGAAGTAAGTAAAATGAAAATGGTGCGTCAAAAAATTTAAACACTATATAAGTGATGTAAACGATATTATTTGGGTACAAAACGATTTTCCTCATTAGACCAAGGCATATTGTGCAATTTGATACAAGCTTTGATTTGATATATTATAATAGTCATTTCAATACCCGAGTCAAAAGTTATCTCGGTTGAAAGTTGTAACTCATATATTACCAAATGTGTTCTTGTTTTTGAAAATTTGAACAACATTCCCTTTCTTTTACTCTTCTCTATTTTTTTGAATAATAGAGATTGATTGAAAATATAAATAAACAACCCTAGGTCGGCACCAATATCTCCTTTATAGTTCTATTGAATTAAAACGGAATTAAGTAAAATGGTGCGTCAAAAACTTTAAACACTATATAAGTGATGTAAATGATATTATTTGGGTACAAAACGATTTTCCTCGTGAGACCAATGCATATTGTGCAATTTGATACAAGCTTTGATTTGATATATTATAATAGTCATTTCAATACCCGAGTCAAAAGTTATCTCGGTTGAAAGTTGTAACTCATATATTACCAAATGTGTTCTTGTTTTTGAAAATTTGAACAACATTCCCTTTCTTTTTCTCTTCTCTATTTTTTTTTAATAATAGAGATTGATTGAAAATATAAATACACAACCCTAGGTCGGCACCAATATCTCTTTTATAGCTCTATTGAATTAAACCGGAAGTAAGTAAAATGAAAATGGTGCGTCAAAAACTTTAAACACTATATAAGTGATGTAAACGATATTATTTGGGTACAAAACGATTTTCCTCGTGAGACCAAGGCATATTGTGTAATTTGATACGAGCTTCGATTTGATATATTATAATAGTCATTTCGATACCCGAGTCAAAAGTTATCTCGGTTGAAAGTTGTAACTCGTATATTACCAAATGTGTTCTTGTTTTTGAAAATTTGAACAACATTCCCTTTCTTTTTCTCTTCTCTATTTTTTTTTGAATAATAGAGATTGATTGAAAATATAAATAAACAACCCTAGGTCGGCACCAATATCTCCTTTATAGTTCCATTGAATTAAAACGGAATTAAGTAAAATGGTACGTCAAAAACTTTAAACACTATATAAGTGATGCAAACGATGTTTTTTGGGTACAAAAACGATTTTCATAATGAGCCCAATGCATATTATGTTATTTTATACGATCTTCTATTTGATATATTATAATAGTCGTTTCGATACACGCGTCCAAAATTATCTCCGTTGAAAGTTGTAACTCATATTTATAAAATGTGTTTTTGTTAATAAAAATTTGAACAACATTCCCTTTCTTTTTCTCTTCTTTATTTTTTTTAATTAATAGAGATTTATTGAAAATATAAATAAACAAGCCTAGGTCGGCACCAATATCTCCTTTATAGCTCTATTGAATTAAATCGGAAGTAAGTAAAATGAAAATGGTGCGTCAAAAACTTTAAACACTATATAAGTGATGTAAATGATATTATTTGGGTACACAACGATTTTCCTTGTGAGACCAATGCATATTGTGCAATTTGATACAAGCTTTGATTTGATATATTATAATAGTCATTTCAATACCCGAGTCAAAAGTTATCTCGGTTGAAAGTTGTAACTCATATATTACCAAATGTGTTCTTTTTTTTTTGAAAATTTGAACAACATTCCCTTTCTTTTTCTCTTCTCTATTTTTTTTAATAATAGAGATTGATTGAAAATATAAATAAACAACCCTAGGTCGGCACCAATATCTCCATTATAACTCTATTGAATTAAACCGGAAGTAAGTAAAATGAAAATGATGCGTCAAAAACTTTAAACACTATATAAGTGATGTAAACGATATTATTTGGGTACAAAACGATTTTCCTCGTGAGACCAAGGCATATTGTGTAATTTTATACGAGCTTCGATTTGATAAATTATAATAGTCATTTCGATACACAAGTCAAAAGTTATCTCGGTTGAAAGTTGTAACTCATATATTACCAAATGTGTTCTTGTTTTTGAAAACTTGAACAACATTCCCTTTCTTTTTCTCTTCTCTATTTTTTTTTTGAATAATAGAGATTGATTGAAAATATAAATAAACAACCCTAGGTCGGCACCAATATCTCCTTTATAGTTCCATTGAATTAAACTGAAATTAAGTAAAATGGTGCGTCAAAAACTTTAAACACTATACAAGTGATTCAAACGATGTTATTTGGGTACAAAAACGATTTTCCTAACGATCCCAATGCATATTATGTAATTTTATACGATCTTTTATTTGATATATTATAATAGTCGTTTCGATACCCGCGTCCAATATTAACTACGTTGAAAGCTGTAACTCATATTTATAAAATGTGTTTTTGTTAATGAAAATTTGAACAACATTCCCTTTCTTTTTCTCTTGTTTATTCTTTTTAATTAATAGAGATTTATTGAAAATATAAATAAACAAGCCTAGGTCGGCACCAATATCTCCTTTATAGCTCTATTGAATTAAACCGGACGTAAGTAAAATAAAAATGGTGCGTCAAAAACATTAAACACTAAATAAATAATGTAAACGATATTATTTGGGTACAAAACGATTTTCCTCGTGAGACCAATGCATATTGTGTAATTTGATACGAGCTTCGATTTGATATATTATAATAGTCATTCGAAAACCGAGTCAAAAGTTATCTCCGTTGAAAGTTGTAACTCATATATTACCAAATGTGTTTTTGTTTTTGAAAATTAGAAGAACATTCCCTTTCTTTTTCTCTTCTCTATTTTTTTTGAATAATAGAGATGGATTGAAAATATAAATAAACAAACCTAGGTCGGCACCAATATCTCCTTTATAGCTCTATTGAATTAAATCGGAAGTAAGTAAAATGAAAATGGTGCGTCAAAAATGTTTAAACACTATATAAGTGATGTAAATGATATTATTTGGGTACAAAACGATTTTCCTCCTAAGACCAATTCATATTGTGTAATTTGATACGAGCTTTGATTTGATATATTATAATAGTCATTTCGATACCCGAGTCAAAAGTTATCTCGTTTGATATTTGTAACTCATATATTACCAAATGTGTTCTTGTTTTTGAAAATTTGAACAACATTCCCTTTCTTTTTCTCTTCTCTATTTTTTTTGAATAATAGAGATTGATTGAAAATATAAATAAACAACCCTAGGTTGCCACCAATATCTCCTTTATAGCTCTATTGAATTAAACCGGAAGTAATTAAATGAAAATGGTGTGTCAAAAACTTTAAACACTATATAAGTGGTGTATACGATATTATTTGGCTACAAAACGATTTTCCACGTGAGACCATGGCATACTGTGTAATTTGATACGAGCTTCGATTTGATATATTATAATAGTCATTTCGATACCCGAGTCAAAAGTTATATCCGTTGAAAGTTGTAACTCATATATTACCAAATGTGTTTTTGTTTTTGAAAATTAGAAAAAGATTCCCTTTCTTTTTCCCTTCTCTATTTTTTTTTGAATAATAGAGATGGAGTGAAAATATAAATAAACAACCCTAGGTCGGCACCAATATCTCCTTTATAGTTCCATTGAATTAAACCGGAATTACGTAAAATGGTGCGTCAAAAACTTTAAACACTATATAAGTGTTGTAAACGATGTTATTTGGGTACAAAAACGATTTTCCTTACGAGCCCAATGCATATTGTATAATTTGATATGATCTTATATTTGATATATTATTATAGTCATTTTGATACCCGGGTCCAAAGTTATCTCCGTTGAAAGTTGTAACTCATATTTATAAAATGTGTTTTTGTTAATGAAAATTTGAACAACATTACCTTTCTTTTTCTCTTCTCTATTTTTTTTTTTGAATAATAGAGATTGATTGAAAATATAAATAAACAACCCTAGGTCAGCACCAATATCTCCCTTATAGCTCTATTGAATTAAATCGGAAGTAAGTAAAATGAAAAGTGTGCGTTAAAAAATTTAAACACTATATAAGTGATGTAAATGATATTATTTGGGTACAAAACGATTTTTTCTGGTGAGACCAAGGCATATTGTGTAATTTTATACGATCTTCGATTTGATATATTATAATAGTCATTTCGATACACAAGTCAAAAGTTATCTCGGTTGAAAGTTGTAACTCATATTTTACCAAATGTGTTCTTGTTTTTGAAAATTTGAACAACATTCCCTTTCTTTTTCTCTTCTCTATTTTTTTTTGAATAATAGAGATTGATTGAAAATATAAATAAACAACCCTAGGTCGGCACCAATATCTCCTTTATAGTTCCATTGAATTAAACTGAAATTAAGTAAAATGGTGCGTCAAAAACTTTAAACACTATATAAGTGATTCAAACGATGTTATTTGGGTACAAAAACGATTTTCCTAACGATCCCAATGCATATTATGTAATTTTATACGATCTTTTATTTTGATATATTATAATAGTCGTTTCGATACCCGCGTCCAAAATTAACTCCGTTGAAAGTTGTAACTCATATTTATAAAATGTGTTTTTGTTAATGAAAATTTGAACAACATTCCCTTTCTTTTTCTCTTCTTTATTTTTTTTAATTAATAGAGATTTATTGAAAATATAATCAAACAAGCCTAGGTCGGCACCAATATCTCCTTTATAGCTCTATTGAATTAAACCGGAAGTAAGTAAAATAAAAATGGTGCGTCAAAAACATTAAACACTAAATAAATGATGTAAACGATATTATTTGGGTACAAAACGATTTTCCTCGTGAGACCAATTCATATTGTGTAATTTGATACGAGCTTCGATTTGATATATTATAATAGTCATTCGAAACCCGAGTCAAAAGTTATCTCCGTTGATATTTGTAACTCATATGTTACCAAATGTGTTCTTGTTTTTGAAAATTTGAACAACATTCCCTTTCTTTTTCTCTTCTCTATTTTTTTTGAATAATAGAGATGGATTGAAAATATAAATAAACAAACCTAGGTCAGCACCAATATCTCCTTTATAGCTCTATTGAATTAAATCGGAAGTAAGTAAAATGAAAATGGTGCGTCAAAAATGTTTAAACACTATATAAGTGATGTAAATGATATTATTTGGGTACAAAACGATTTTCCTCCTAAGACCAATTCATATTGTGTAATTTGATACGAGCTTTGATTTGATATATTATAATAGTCATTTCGATACCCGAGTCAAAGGTTATCTCGGTTGATATTTGTAACTCATATATTACCAAATGTGTTCTTGTTTTTGAAAATTTGAACAACATTCCCTTTCTTTTTCTCTTCTCTATTTTTTTTTGAATAATAGAGATTGATTGAAAATATAAATAAACAACCCTAGGTTGCCACCAATATCTCCTTTATAGCTCTATTGAATTAAACCGGAAGTAATTAAATGAAAATGGTGCGTCAAAAACTTTAAACACTATATAAGTGGTGTATACGATATTATTTGGGTACAAAACGATTTTACTCGTTAGACCAAGGCATATTGTGTAATTTGATACGAGCTTCGATTTGATATATTATAATAGTAATTTCGATACCCGAGTCAAAAGTTATCTCGGTTGAAAGTTGTAACTCATATATTACCAAATGTGTTCTTGTTTTTGAAAATTTGAACAACATTCCCTTTCTTTTTCTCTTCTCTATTTTTTTTTTGAATAATAGAGATTGATTGAAAATATAAATAAACAACCCTAGGTCGGCACCAATATCTCCTTTATAGCTCTATTGAATTAAACCGGATGTAAGTAAAATGAAAATGGTGCGTCAAAAATTGTAAACACTATATAAGTGATGTAAACGATATTAATAGGGTACAAAACGATTTTCCTCGTGAGACCAAGGCATATTGTGTAATTTGATACGAGCTTTGATTTGATATATTATAATAGTAATTTCGATACCCGAGTCAAAAGTTATCTCGGTTGAAAGTTGTAACTCATATATTACCAAATGTGTTATTGTTTTTGAAAATTTGAACAACATTCCTCTTCTTTTTCTCTTCTCTATTTTTTTTTTGAATAATAGAGATTGATTGAAAATATAAATAAACAACCCTAGGTCGGCACCAATATCTCCTTTATAGTTCCATTGAATTAAACCGGAATTAAGTAAAATGGTGCGTCAAAAACTTTAAACACTATATAAGTGATGCAAACGATGTTATTTGGGTACAAAAACGATTTTCCTTATGATCCCAATGCATATTGTGTAATTTGATATGATCTTATATTTGATATATTATAATAGTCGTTTCGATACCCGAGTCAAAAGTTATCTCGGTTGAAATTTGTAACTCATATATTACCTAATGTGTTCTTGTTTTTGAAAATTTGAACAACATTCCCTTTCTTTTTCTCTTCTCTATTTTTTTTGAATAATAGAGATTGATTGAAAATATAAATAAACAACCCTAGGTTGCCACCAATATCTCCTTTATAGCTCTATTGAATTAAACCGCAAGTAAGTAAAATGAAAATGGTACGTCAAAAACTTTAAACACTATATAAGTGATGTAAACGATGTTATTTGGGTACAAAAACGATTTTCCTTATGAGCCCAATGCATATTGTGTAATTTGATATGATCTTATATTTGATATATTATAATAGTCGTTTCGATACCCGGGTCCAAAGTTATCTCCGTTGAATGTTGTAACTCATATTTATAAAATGTGTTTTTGTTAATAAAACTTTGAACAACATTCCCTTTCTTTTTCTCTTCTCTATTTTTTTTAATAATAGAGATTGATTGAAAATATAAATAAACAACCCTATGTCTGCACCAATATCTCCTTTATAGCTATATTGAATTAAACCGGAAGTAAGTAAAATGAAAATGGTGCGTCAAAAACTTTAAACACTATATAAGTGATGTAAATGATATTATATGGGTACAAAACGATTTTCCTCGTGAGACCAAGGTATATTGTGTAATTTGATACGAGCTTCGATTTGATATATTATAATAGTCATTTCGATACCCGAGTCAAAAGTTATCTCGGTTGAAAGTTGTAACTCATATATTACCAAATGTTTTCTTGTTTTTGAAAATTTGAACAACATTCCCTTTCTTTTTCTCTTCTCTATTTTTTTTTTGAATAATAGAGATTGATTGAAAATATAAATAAACAACCCTAGGTCGGAACCAATATCTCCTTTATAGCTCTATTGAATTAAATCGGAAGTAAGTAAAATGAAAATGGTGCGTCAAAAACTTTAAACACTATATAAGTGATGTAAACGATGTTATTTGGGTACAAAAACGATTTTCCTTATGAGCCCAATGCATATTGTGTAATTTGATATGATCTTATATTTGATATATTATAATAGTCGTTTCGATACCCGGGTCCAAAGTTATCTCCGTTGAAAGTTGTAACTCATATTTATAAAATGTGTTTTTGTTAATGAAAATTTGAACAACATTCCCTTTCTTTTTCTCTTCTCTATTTTTTTTTTAATAATAGAGATTGATTGAAAATATAAATAAACAACCCTATGTCTGCACCAATATCTCCTTTATAGCTATATTGAATTAAACTGGAAGTAAGTAAAATGAAAATGGTGCGTCAAAAACTTTAAACACTATATAAGTGATGTAAACGATATTATTTGGGTACAAAACGATTTTACTTGTTAGACCAAGGCATATTGTGTAATTTGATACGAGCTTCGATTTGATATATTATAATAGTAATTTCGATACCCGAGTCAAAAGTTATCTCGGTTGAAAGTTGTAACTCATATATTACCAAATGTGTTCTTGTTTTTGAAAATTTGAACAACATTCCCTTTCTTTTTCTCTTCTCTATTTTTTTTTGAATAATAGAGATTGATTGAAAATATAAATAAACAAACCTAGGTCGGCACCAATATCTCCTTTATAGCTCTATTGAATTAAACCGGAAGTAAGTAAAATGAAAATGGTGCGTCAAAAATTGTAAACACTATATAAGTGATGTAAACGATATTATTAGGGTACAAAACGATTTTCCTCGTGAGACCAAGGCATATTGTGTAATTTGATACGAGCTTTGATTTGATATATTATAATAGTAATTTCGATACCCGAGTCAAAAGTTATCTCGGTTGAAAGTTGTAACTCATATATTACCAAATGTGTTCTTGTTTTTGAAAATTTGAACAACATTCCCTTTCTTTTTCTCTTCTCTATTTTTTTTTGAATAATAGAGATTGATTGAAAATATAAATAAACAACCCTAGGTCGGCACCAATATCTCCTTTATAGTTCCATTGAATTAAACCGGAATTAAGTAAAATGGTTCGTCAAAAACTTTAAACACTATATAAGTGATGCAAACGATGTTATTTGGGTACAAAAACGATTTTCCTTATGATCCCAATGCATATTGTGTAATTTGATATGATCTTATATTTGATATATTATAATAGTCGTTTCGATACCCGAGTCAAAAGTTATCTCGGTTGAAATTTGTAACTCATATATTACCAAATGTGTTCTTGTTTTTGAAAATTTGAACAACATTCCCTTTCTTTTTCTCTTCTCTATTTTTTTTGAATAATAGAGATTGATTGAAAATATAAATAAACAACCCTAGGTTGCCACCAATATCTCCTTTATAGCTCTATTGAATTAAACCGCAAGTAAGTAAAATGAAAATGGTGCGTCAAAAACTTTAAACACTATATAAGTGATGTAAACGATATTATATGGGTACAAAACGATTTTCCTCGTGAGACCAAGGCATATTGTGTAATTTGATACAAGCTTCGATTTGATATATTATAATAGTCATTTCGATACCCGAGTCAAAAGTTATCTCGGTTGAAAGTTGTAACTCATATATTACCAAATGTTTTCTTGTTTTTGAAAATTTGAACAACATTCCCTTTCTTTTTCTCTTCTCTATTTTTTTTGAATAATAGAGATTGATTGAAAATATAAATAAACAACCCTAGGTCGGAACCAATATCTCCTTTATAGCTCTATTGAATTAAATCGGAAGTAAGTAAAATGAAAATGGTGCCTCAAAAATTTTAAACACTATATAAGTGATGTAAACGATGTTATTTGGGTACAAAAACGATTTTCCTTACGAGCCCAATGCATATTGTGTAATTTGATATGATCTTATATTTGATATATTATAATAGTCGTTTCGAAACCCGGGTCCAAAGTTATCTCCGTTGAAAGTTGTAACTCATATTTATAAAATGTGTTTTTGTTAATGAAAATTTGAACAACATTCCCTTTCTTTTTCTCTTCTCTATTTTTTTTTAATAATAGAGATTGATTGAAAATATAAATAAACAACCCTAGGTCGGAACCAATATCTCCTTTATAGCTCTATTGAATTAAATCGGAAGTAAGTAAAATGAAAATGGTGCGTCAAAAACTTTAAACACTATATAAGTGATGTAAACGATGTTATTTGGGTACAAAAACGATTTTCCTTATGAGCCCAATGCATATTGTGTAATTTGATATGATCTTATATTTGATATATTATAATAGTCGTTTCGATACCTGGGTCCAAAGTTATCTCCGTTGAAAGTTGTAACTCATATTTATAAAATGTGTTTTTGTTAATGAAAATTTGAACAACATTCCCTTTCTTTTTCTCTTCTCTATTTTTTTTTAATAATAGAGATTGATTGAAAATATAAATAAACAACCCTATGTCTGCACCAATATCTCCTTTATAGCTATATTGAATTAAACTGGAAGTAA
This sequence comes from Hippophae tibetana, assembly GCA_037013495.1. Taxonomy (NCBI): domain Eukaryota; kingdom Viridiplantae; phylum Streptophyta; class Magnoliopsida; order Rosales; family Elaeagnaceae; genus Hippophae; species Hippophae tibetana. The sequence goes on along the minus strand of CM072808.1, from coordinate 5,043,764 downwards.
GTAAAATGAAAATGGTGCGTCAAAAACTTTAAACACTATATAAGTGATGTAAACGATATTATTTGGGTACAAAACGATTTTACTTGTTAGACCAAGGCATATTGTGTAATTTGATACGAGCTTCGATTTGATATATTATAATAGTAATTTCGATACCCGAGTCAAAAGTTATCTCGGTTGAAAGTTGTAACTCATATATTACCAAATGTGTTCTTGTTTTTGAAAATTTGAACAACATTCCCTTTCTTTTTCTCTTCTCTATTTTTTTTTGAATAATAGAGATTGATTGAAAATATAAATAAACAAACCTAGGTCGGCACCAATATCTCCTTTATAGCTCTATTGAATTAAACCGGAAGTAAGTAAAATGAAAATGGTGCGTCAAAAATTGTAAACACTATATAAGTGATGTAAACGATATTATTAGGGTACAAAACGATTTTCCTCGTGAGACCAAGGCATATTGTGTAATTTGATACGAGCTTTGATTTGATATATTATAATAGTAATTTCGATACCCGAGTCAAAAGTTATCTCGGTTGAAAGTTGTAACTCATATATTACCAAATGTGTTCTTGTTTTTGAAAATTTGAACAACATTCCCTTTCTTTTTCTCTTCTCTATTTTTTTTTGAATAATAGAGATTGATTGAAAATATAAATAAACAACCCTAGGTCGGCACCAATATCTCCTTTATAGTTCCATTGAATTAAACCGGAATTAAGTAAAATGGTTCGTCAAAAACTTTAAACACTATATAAGTGATGCAAACGATGTTATTTGGGTACAAAAACGATTTTCCTTATGATCCCAATGCATATTGTGTAATTTGATATGATCTTATATTTGATATATTATAATAGTCGTTTCGATACCCGAGTCAAAAGTTATCTCGGTTGAAATTTGTAACTCATATATTACCAAATGTGTTCTTGTTTTTGAAAATTTGAACAACATTCCCTTTCTTTTTCTCTTCTCTATTTTTTTTGAATAATAGAGATTGATTGAAAATATAAATAAACAACCCTAGGTTGCCACCAATATCTCCTTTATAGCTCTATTGAATTAAACCGCAAGTAAGTAAAATGAAAATGGTGCGTCAAAAACTTTAAACACTATATAAGTGATGTAAACGATATTATATGGGTACAAAACGATTTTCCTCGTGAGACCAAGGCATATTGTGTAATTTGATACAAGCTTCGATTTGATATATTATAATAGTCATTTCGATACCCGAGTCAAAAGTTATCTCGGTTGAAAGTTGTAACTCATATATTACCAAATGTTTTCTTGTTTTTGAAAATTTGAACAACATTCCCTTTCTTTTTCTCTTCTCTATTTTTTTTGAATAATAGAGATTGATTGAAAATATAAATAAACAACCCTAGGTCGGAACCAATATCTCCTTTATAGCTCTATTGAATTAAATCGGAAGTAAGTAAAATGAAAATGGTGCCTCAAAAATTTTAAACACTATATAAGTGATGTAAACGATGTTATTTGGGTACAAAAACGATTTTCCTTACGAGCCCAATGCATATTGTGTAATTTGATATGATCTTATATTTGATATATTATAATAGTCGTTTCGAAACCCGGGTCCAAAGTTATCTCCGTTGAAAGTTGTAACTCATATTTATAAAATGTGTTTTTGTTAATGAAAATTTGAACAACATTCCCTTTCTTTTTCTCTTCTCTATTTTTTTTTAATAATAGAGATTGATTGAAAATATAAATAAACAACCCTAGGTCGGAACCAATATCTCCTTTATAGCTCTATTGAATTAAATCGGAAGTAAGTAAAATGAAAATGGTGCGTCAAAAACTTTAAACACTATATAAGTGATGTAAACGATGTTATTTGGGTACAAAAACGATTTTCCTTATGAGCCCAATGCATATTGTGTAATTTGATATGATCTTATATTTGATATATTATAATAGTCGTTTCGATACCTGGGTCCAAAGTTATCTCCGTTGAAAGTTGTAACTCATATTTATAAAATGTGTTTTTGTTAATGAAAATTTGAACAACATTCCCTTTCTTTTTCTCTTCTCTATTTTTTTTTAATAATAGAGATTGATTGAAAATATAAATAAACAACCCTATGTCTGCACCAATATCTCCTTTATAGCTATATTGAATTAAACTGGAAGTAAGTAAAATGAAAATGGTGCGTCAAAAACTTTAAACACTATATAAGTGATGTAAACGATATTATTTGGGTACAAAACGATTTTACTTGTTAGACCAAGGCATATTGTGTAATTTGATACGAGCTTCGATTTGATATATTATAATAGTAATTTCGATACCCGAGTCAAAAGTTATCTCGGTTGAAAGTTGTAACTCATATATTACCAAATGTGTTCTTGTTTTTGAAAATTTGAACAACATTCCCTTTCTTTTTCTCTTCTCTATTTTTTTTTGAATAATAGAGATTGATTGAAAATATAAATAAACAACCCTAGGTCGGCACCAATATCTCCTTTATAGCTCTATTGAATTAAACCGGAAGTAAGTAAAATGAAAATGGTGCGTCAAAAATTGTAAACACTATATAAGTGATGTAAACGATATTATTAGGGTACAAAACGATTTTCCTCGTGAGACCAAGGCATATTGTGTAATTTGATACGAGCTTTGATTTGATATATTATAATAGTAATTTCGATACCCGAGTCAAAAGTTATCTCGGTTGAAAGTTGTAACTCATATATTACCAAATGTGTTCTTGTTTTTGAAAATTTGAACAACATTCCCTTTCTTTTTCTCTTCTCTATTTTTTTTTTTGAATAATAGAGATTGATTGAAAATATAAATAAACAACCCTAGGTCGGCACCAATATCTCCTTTATAGTTCCATTGAATTAAACCGGAATTAAGTAAAATGGTTCGTCAAAAACTTTAAACACTATATAAGTGATGCAAACGATGTTATTTGGGTACAAAAACGATTTTCCTTATGATCCCAATGCATATTGTGTAATTTGATATGATCTTATATTTGATATATTATAATAGTCGTTTCGATACCCGAGTCAAAAGTTATCTCGGTTGAAATTTGTAACTCATATATTACCAAATGTGTTTTTGTTTTTGAAAATTTGAACAACATTCCCTTTCTTTTTCTCTTCTCTATTTTTTTTGAATAATAGAGATTGATTAAAAATATAAATAAACAACCCTAGGTTGCCACCAATATCTCCTTTATAGCTCTATTGAATTAAACCGCAAGTAAGTAAAATGAAAATGGTGCGTCAAAAACTTTAAACACTATATAAGTGATGTAAACGATATTATATGGGTACAAAACGATTTTCCTCGTGAGACCAAGGCATATTGTGTAATTTGATACGAGCTTCGATTTAATATATTATAATAGTCATTTCGATACCCGAGTCAAAAGTTATCTCGGTTGAAAGTTGTAACTCATATATTACCAAATGTGTTCTTGTTTTTGAAAATTTGAACAACATTCCCTTTCTTTTTCTCTTCTCTATTTTTTTTTGAATAATAGAGATTGATTGAAAATATAAATAAACAACCCTAGGTCGGCACCAATATCTCCTTTATAGCTCTATTGAATTAAACCGGAAGTAAGTAAAATGAAAATGGTGCGTCAAAAATTGTAAACACTATATAAGTGATGTAAACGATATTATTAGGGTACAAAACGATTTTCCTCGTGAGACCAAGGCATATTGTGTAATTTGATACGAGCTTTGATTTGATATATTATAATAGTAATTTTGATACCCGAGTCAAAAGTTATCTCGGTTGAAAGTTGTAACTCATATATTACCAAATGTGTTCTTGTTTTTGAAAATTTGAACAACATTCCCTTTCTTTTTCTCTTCTCTATTTTTTTTTTGAATAATAGAGATTGATTGAAAATATAAATAAACAACCCTAGGTCGGCACCAATATCTCCTTTATAGTTCCATTGAATTAAACCGGAATTAAGTAAAATGGTTCGTCAAAAACTTTAAACACTATATAAGTGATGCAAACGATGTTATTTGGGTACAAAAACGATTTTCCTTATGATCCCAATGCATATTGTGTAATTTGATATGATCTTATATTTGATATATTATAATAGTCGTTTCGATACCCGAGTCAAAAGTTATCTCGGTTGAAATTTGTAACTCATATATTACCAAATGTGTTCTTGTTTTTGAAAATTTGAACAACATTCCCTTTCTTTTTCTCTTCTCTATTTTTTTTGAATAATAGAGATTGATTGAAAATATAAATAAACAACCCTAGGTTGCCACCAATATCTCCTTTATAGCTCTATTGAATTAAACCGCAAGTAAGTAAAATGAAAATGGTGCGTCAAAAACTTTAAACACTATATAAGTGATGTAAACGATATTATTTGGGTACAAAACGATTTTACTTGTTAGACCAAGGCATATTGTGTAATTTGATACGAGCTTCGATTTGATATATTATAATAGTAATTTCGATACCCGAGTCAAAAGTTATCTCGGTTGAAAGTTGTAACTCATATATTACCAAATGTGTTCTTGTTTTTGAAAATTTGAACAACATTCCCTTTCTTTTTCTCTTCTCTATTTTTTTTTGAATAATAGAGATTGATTGAAAATATAAATAAACAACCCTAGGTCGGCACCAATATCTCCTTTATAGCTCTATTGAATTAAATCGGAAGTAAGTAAAATGAAAATGGTGCGTCAAAAACTTTAAACACTATATAAGTGATGTAAACGATATTATTTGGGTACAAAACGATTTTACTTGTTAGACCAAGGCATATTGTGTAATTTGATACGAGCTTCGATTTGATATATTATAATAGTAATTTCGATACCCGAGTCAAAAGTTATCTCGGTTGAAAGTTGTAACTCATATATTACCAAATGTGTTCTTGTTTTTGAAAATTTGAACAACATTCCCTTTCTTTTTCTCTTCTCTATTTTTTTTTTGAATAATAGAGATTGATTGAAAATATAAATAAACAACCCTAGGTCGGCACCAATATCTCCTTTATAGTTCCATTGAATTAAACCGGAATTAAGTAAAATGGTTCGTCAAAAATTTTAAACACTATATAAGTGATGCAAACGATGTTATTTGGGTACAAAAACGATTTTCCTTATGATCCCAATGCATATTGTGTAATTTGATATGATCTTATATTTGATATATTATAATAGTCGTTTCGATACCCGAGTCAAAAGTTATCTCGGTTGAAATTTGTAACTCATATATTACCAAATGTGTTCTTGTTTTTGAAAATTTGAACAATATTCCCTTTCTTTTTCTCTTCTCTATTTTTTTTTGAATAATAGAGATTGATTGAAAATATAAATAAACAACCCTAGGTTGCCACCAATATCTCCTTTATAGTTCTATTGAATTAAACCGCAAGTAAGTAAAATGAAAATGGTGCGTCAAAAACTTTAAACACTATATAAGTGATGTAAACGATATTATATGGGTACAAAACGATTTTCCTCGTGAGACCAAGGCATATTGTGTAATTTGATACGAGCTTCGATTTGATATATTATAATAGTCATTTCGATACCCGAGTCAAAAGTTATCTCGGTTGAAAGTTGTAACTCATATATTACCAAATGTTTTCTTGTTTTTGAAAATTTGAACAACATTCCCTTTCTTTTTCTCTTCTCTATTTTTTTTGAATAATAGAGATTGATTGAAAATATAAATAAACAACCCTAGGTCGGAACCAATATCTCCTTTATAGCTCTATTGAATTAAATCGGAAGTAAGTAAAATGAAAATGGTGCCTCAAAAATTTTAAACACTATATAAGTGATGTAAACGATGTTATTTGGGTACAAAAACGATTTTCCTTACGAGCCCAATGCATATTGTGTAATTTGATATGATCTTATATTTGATATATTATAATAGTCGTTTCGAAACCCGGGTCCAAAGTTATCTCCGTTGAAAGTTGTAACTCATATTTATAAAATGTGTTTTTGTTAATGAAAATTTGAACAACATTCCCTTTCTTTTTCTCTTCTCTATTTTTTTTTAATAATAGAGATTGATTGAAAATATAAATAAACAACCCTAGGTCGGAACCAATATCTCCTTTATAGCTCTATTGAATTAAATCGGAAGTAAGTAAAATGAAAATGGTGCGTCAAAAACTTTAAACACTATATAAGTGATGTAAACGATGTTATTTGGGTACAAAAACGATTTTCCTTATGAGCCCAATGCATATTGTGTAATTTGATATGATCTTATATTTGATATATTATAATAGTCGTTTCGATACCCGGGTCCAAAGTTATCTCCTTTGAAAGTTGTAACTCATATTTATAAAATGTGTTTTTGTTAATAAAAATTTGAACAACATTCCCTTTTTTTTCTCTGCTCTATTTTTTTTTTGAATAATAGAGATTGATTGAAAATATAAATAAACAACCCTAGGTTGCCACCAATATCTCCTTTATAGCTCTATTGAATTAAACCGCAAGTAAGTAAAATGAAAATGGTGCGTCAAAAACTTTAAACACTATATAAGTGATGTAAACGAGGTTATTTGGGTACAAAAACAATTTTCCTTATGAGCCCAATGAATATTGTGTAATTTGATATGATCTTATATTTGATATATTATAATAGTCGTTTCGATACCCGGGTCCAAAGTTAACTCCGTTGAAAGTTGTAACTCATATTTATAAAATGTGTTTTTGTTAATGAAAATTTGAACAACATTCCCTTTCTTTTTCTCTTCTCTATTTTTTTTGAATAATAGAGATTGATTGAAAATATAAATAAACAACCCTAGGTCGGAACCAATATCTCCTTTATAGCTCTATTGAATTAAATCGGAAGTAAGTAAAATGAAAATGGTGCCTCAAAAATTTTAAACACTATATAAGTGATGTAAACGATGTTATTTGGGTACAAAAACGATTTTCCTTACGAGCCCAATGCATATTGTGTAATTTGATATGATCTTATATTTGATATATTATAATAGTCGTTTCGAAACCCGGGTCCAAAGTTATCTCCGTTGAAAGTTGTAACTCATATTTATAAAATGTGTTTTTGTTAATGAAAATTTGAACAACATTCCCTTTCTTTTTCTCTTCTCTATTTTTTTTTAATAATAGAGATTGATTGGAAATATAAATAAACAACCCTAGGTCGGAACCAATATCTCCTTTATAGCTCTATTGAATTAAATCGGAAGTAAGTAAAATGAAAATGGTGCGTCAAAAACTTTAAACACTATATAAGTGATGTAAACGATGTTATTTGGGTACAAAAACGATTTTCCTTATGAGCCCAATGCATATTGTGTAATTTGATATGATCTTATATTTGATATATTATAATAGTCGTTTCGATACCCGGGTCCAAAGTTATCTCCGTTGAAAGTTGTAACTCATATTTATAAAATGTGTTTTTGTTAATAAAAATTTGAACAACATTCCCTATTTTTTCTCTACTCTATTTTTTTTTTTGAATAATAGAGATTGATTGAAAATATAAATAAACAAACCTAGGTTGCCACCAATATCTCCTTTATAGCTCTATTGAATTAAACCGCAAGTAAGTAAAATGAAAATGGTGCGTCAAAAACTTTAAACACTATATAAGTGATGTAAACGATGTTATTTGGGTACAAAAACAATTTTCCTTATGAGCACAATGAATACTGTGTAATTTGATATGATCTTATATTTGATATATTATAATAGTCGTTTCGATACCCGGGTCCAAAGTTAACTCCGTTGAAAGTTGTAACTCATATTTATAAAATGTGTTTTTGTTAATGAAAATTTGAACAACATTCCCTTTCTTTTTCTCTTCTCTATATTTTTTTGAATAATAGAGATTGATTGAAAATATAAATAAAAAACCCTAGGTCGGCACCAATATCTCCTTTATAGCTCTATTGAATTAAATCGGAAGTAAGTAAAATGAAAATGGTGCGTCAAAAACTTTAAACACTATATAAGTGATGTAAACGATATTATTTGGGTACAAAACGATTTTACTTGTTAGACCAAGGCATATTGTGTAATTTGATACGAGCTTCGATTTGATATATTATAATAGTAATTTCGATACCCGAGTCAAAAGTTATCTCGGTTGAAAGTTGTAACTCATATATTACCAAATGTGTTCTTGTTTTTGAAAATTTGAACAACATTCCCTTTCTTTTTCTCTTCTCTATTTTTTTTTGAATAATAGAGATTGATTGAAAATATAAATAAACAACCCTAGGTCGGCACCAATATCTCCTTTATAGCTCTATTGAATTAAACCGGAAGTAAGTAAAATGAAAATGGTGCGTCAAAAATTGTAAACACTATATAAGTGATGTAAACGATATTATTAGGGTACAAAACGATTTTCCTCGTGAGACCAAGGCATATTGTGTAATTTGATACGAGCTTTGATTTGATATATTATAATAGTAATTTTGATACCCGAGTCAAAAGTTATCTCGGTTGAAAGTTGTAACTCATATATTACCAAATGTGTTCTTGTTTTTGAAAATTTGAACAACATTCCCTTTCTTTTTCTCTTCTCTATTTTTTTTTTGAATAATAGAGATTGATTGAAAATATAAATAAACAACCCTAGGTCGGCACCAATATCTCCTTTATAGTTCCATTGAATTAAACCGGAATTAAGTAAAATGGTTCGTCAAAAACTTTAAACACTATATAAGTGATGCAAACGATGTTATTTGGGTACAAAAACGATTTTCCTTATGATCCCAATGCATATTGTGTAATTTGATATGATCTTATATTTGATATATTATAATAGTCGTTTCGATACCCGAGTCAAAAGTTATCTCGGTTGAAATTTGTAACTCATATATTACCAAATGTGTTCTTGTTTTTGAAAATTTGAACAACATTCCCTTTCTTTTTCTCTTCTCTATTTTTTTTGAATAATAGAGATTGATTGAAAATATAAATAAACAACCCTAGGTTGCCACCAATATCTCCTTTATAGCTCTATTGAATTAAACCGCAATTAAGTAAAATGAAAATGGTGCGTCAAAAACTTTAAACACTATATAAGTGATGTAAACGATATTATTTGGGTACAAAACGATTTTACTTGTTAGACCAAGGCATATTGTGTAATTTGATACGAGCTTCGATTTGATATATTATAATAGTAATTTCGATACCCGAGTCAAAAGTTATCTCGGTTGAAAGTTGTAACTCATATATTACCAAATGTGTTCTTGTTTTTGAAAATTTGAACAACATTCCCTTTCTTTTTCTCTTCTCTATTTTTTTTTGAATAATAGAGATTGATTGAAAATATAAATAAACAACCCTAGGTCGGCACCAATATCTCCTTTATAGCTCTATTGAATTAAACCGGAAGTAAGTAAAATGAAAATGGTGCGTCAAAAATTGTAAACACTATATAAGTGATGTAAACGATATTATTAGGGTACAAAACGATTTTCCTCGTGAGACCAAGGCATATTGTGTAATTTGATACGAGCTTTGATTTGATATATTATAATAGTAATTTTGATACCCGAGTCAAAAGTTATCTCGGTTGAAAGTTGTAACTCATATATTACCAAATGTGTTCTTGTTTTTGAAAATTTGAACAACATTCCCTTTCTTTTTCTCTTCTCTATTTTTTTTTTGAATAATAGAGATTGATTGAAAATATAAATAAACAACCCTAGGTCGGCACCAATATCTCCTTTATAGTTCCATTGAATTAAACCGGAATTAAGTAAAATGGTTCGTCAAAAACTTTAAACACTATATAAGTGATGCAAACGATGTTATTTGGGTACAAAAACGATTTTCCTTATGATCCCAATGCATATTGTGTAATTTGATATGATCTTATATTTGATATATTATAATAGTCGTTTCGATACCCGAGTCAAAAGTTATCTCGGTTGAAATTTGTAACTCATATATTACCAAATGTGTTCTTGTTTTTGAAAATTTGAACAACATTCCCTTTCTTTTTCTCTTCTCTATTTTTTTTGAATAATAGAGATTGATTGAAAATATAAATAAACAACCCTAGGTTGCCACCAATATCTCCTTTATAGCTCTATTGAATTAAACCGCAAGTAAGTAAAATGAAAATGGTGCGTCAAAAACTTTAAACACTATATAAGTGATGTAAACGATATTATATGGGTACAAAACGATTTTCCTCGTGAGACCAAGGCATATTGTGTAATTTGATACGAGCTTCGATTTGATATATTATAATAGTCATTTCGATACCCGAGTCAAAAGTTATCTCGGTTGAAAGTTGTAACTCATATATTACCAAATGTTTTCTTGTTTTTGAAAATTTGAACAACATTCCCTTTCTTTTTCTCTTCTCTATTTTTTTTGAATAATAGAGATTGATTGAAAATATAAATAAACAACCCTAGGTCGGAACCAATATCTCCTTTATAGCTCTATTGAATTAAATCGGAAGTAAGTAAAATGAAAATGGTGCCTCAAAAATTTTAAACACTATATAAGTGATGTAAACGATGTTATTTGGGTACAAAAACGATTTTCCTTACGAGCCCAATGCATATTGTGTAATTTGATATGATCTTATATTTGATATATTATAATAGTCGTTTCGAAACCCGGGTCCAAAGTTATCTCCGTTGAAAGTTGTAACTCATATTTATAAAATGTGTTTTTGTTAATGAAAATTTGAACAACATTCCCTTTCTTTTTCTCTTCTCTATTTTTTTTTAATAATAGAGATTGATTGAAAATATAAATAAACAACCCTAGGTCGGAACCAATATCTCCTTTATAGCTCTATTGAATTAAATCGGAAGTAAGTAAAATGAAAATGGTGCGTCAAAAACTTTAAACACTATATAAGTGATGTAAACGATGTTATTTGGGTACAAAAACGATTTTCCTTATGAGCCCAATGCATATTGTGTAATTTGATATGATCTTATATTTGATATATTATAATAGTCGTTTCGATACCCGGGTCCAAAGTTATCTCCTTTGAAAGTTGTAACTCATATTTATAAAATGTGTTTTTGTTAATAAAAATTTGAACAACATTCCCTTTTTTTTCTCTGCTCTATTTTTTTTTTGAATAATAGAGATTGATTGAAAATATAAATAAACAACCCTAGGTTGCCACCAATATCTCCTTTATAGCTCTATTGAATTAAACCGCAAGTAAGTAAAATGAAAATGGTGCGTCAAAAACTTTAAACACTATATAAGTGATGTAAACGAGGTTATTTGGGTACAAAAACAATTTTCCTTATGAGCCCAATGAATATTGTGTAATTTGATATGATCTTATATTTGATATATTATAATAGTCGTTTCGATACCCGGGTCCAAAGTTAACTCCGTTGAAAGTTGTAACTCATATTTATAAAATGTGTTTTTGTTAATGAAAATTTGAACAACATTCCCTTTCTTTTTCTCTTCTCTATTTTTTTTGAATAATAGAGATTGATTGAAAATATAAATAAACAACCCTAGGTCGGAACCAATATCTCCTTTATAGCTCTATTGAATTAAATCGGAAGTAAGTAAAATGAAAATGGTGCCTCAAAAATTTTAAACACTATATAAGTGATGTAAACGATGTTATTTGGGTACAAAAACGATTTTCCTTACGAGCCCAATGCATATTGTGTAATTTGATATGATCTTATATTTGATATATTATAATAGTCGTTTCGAAACCCGGGTCCAAAGTTATCTCCGTTGAAAGTTGTAACTCATATTTATAAAATGTGTTTTTGTTAATGAAAATTTGAACAACATTCCCTTTCTTTTTCTCTTCTCTATTTTTTTTTTAATAATAGAGATTGATTGAAAATATAAATAAACAACCCTAGGTCGGAACCAATATCTCCTATATAGCTCTATTGAATTAAATCGGAAGTAAGTAAAATGAAAATGGTGCGTCAAAAACTTTAAACACTATATAAGTGATGTAAACGATGTTATTTGGGTACAAAAACGATTTTCCTTATGAGCCCAATGCATATTGTGTAATTTGATATGATCTTATATTTGATATATTATAATAGTCGTTTCGATACCCGGGTCCAAAGTTATCTCCGTTGAAAGTTGTAGCTCATATTTATAAAATGTGTTTTTGTTAATAAAAATTTGAACAACATTCCCTATTTTTTCCCTGCTCTATTTTTTTTTTTTGAATAATAGAGATTGATTGAAAATATAAATAAACAAACCTAGGTTGCCACCAATATCTCCTTTATAGCTCTATTGAATTAAACCGCAAGTAAGTAAAATGAAAATGGTGCGTCAAAAACTTTAAACACTATATAAGTGATGTAAACGATGTTATTTGGGTACAAAAACAATTTTCCTTATGAACACAATGAATACTGTGTAATTTGATATGATCTTATATTTGATATATTATAATAGTCGTTTCGATACCCGGGTCCAAAGTTAACTCCGTTGAAAGTTGTAACTCATATTTATAAAATGTGTTTTTGTTAATGAAAATTTGAACAACATTCCCTTTCTTTTTCTCTTCTCTATATTTTTTTGAATAATAGAGATTGATTGAAAATATAAATAAAAAACCCTAGGTCGGCACCAATATCTCCTTTATAGCTCTATTGAATTAAATCGGAAGTAAGTAAAATGAAAATGGTGCGTCAAAAACTTTAAACACTATATAAGTGATGTAAACGATATTATTTGGGTACAAAACGATTTTACTTGTTAGACCAAGGCATATTGTGTAATTTGATACGAGCTTCGATTTGATATATTATAATAGTAATTTCGATACCCGAGTCAAAAGTTATCTCGGTTGAAAGTTGTAACTCATATATTACCAAATGTGTTCTTGTTTTTGAAAATTTGAACAACATTCCCTTTCTTTTTCTCTTCTCTATTTTTTTTTGAATAATAGAGATTGATTGAAAATATAAATAAACAACCCTAGGTCGGCACCAATATCTCCTTTATAGCTCTATTGAATTAAACCGGAAGTAAGTAAAATGAAAATGGTGCGTCAAAAATTGTAAACACTATATAAGTGATGTAAACGATATTATTAGGGTACAAAACGATTTTCCTCGTGAGACCAAGGCATATTGTGTAATTTGATACGAGCTTTGATTTGATATATTATAATAGTAATTTCGATACCCGAGTCAAAAGTTATCTCGGTTGAAAGTTGTAACTCATATATTACCAAATGTGTTCTTGTTTTTGAAAATTTGAACAACATTCCCTATTTTTTCTCTGCTCTATTTTTTTTTTTGAATAATAGAGATTGATTGAAAATATAAATAAACAAACCTAGGTTGCCACCAATATCTCCTTTATAGCTCTATTGAATTAAACCGCAAGTAAGTAAAATGAAAATGGTGCGTCAAAAACTTTAAACACTATATAAGTGATGTAAACGAGGTTATTTGGGTACAAAAACAATTTTCCTTATGAGCCCAATGAATATTGTGTAATTTGATATGATCTTATATTTGATATATTATAATAGTCGTTTCGATACCCGGGTCCAAAGTTAACTCCGTTGAAAGTTGTAACTCATATTTATAAAATGTGTTTTTGTTAATGAAAATTTGAACAACATTCCCTTTGTTTTTCTCTTCTCTATATTTTTTTGAATAATAGAGATTGATTGAAAATATAAATAAACAACCCTAGGTCGGCACCAATATCTCCTTTATAGCTCTATTGAATTAAATCGGAAGTAAGTAAAATGAAAATGGTGCGTCAAAAACTTTAAACACTATATAAGTGATGTAAACGATATTATTTGGGTACAAAACGATTTTACTCGTTAGACCAAGGCATATTGTGTAATTTGATACGAGCTTCGATTTGATATATTATAATAGTAATTTCGATACCCGAGTCAAAAGTTATCTCGGTTGAAAGTTGTAACTCATATATTACCAAATGTGTTCTTGTTTTTGAAAATTTGAACAACATTCCCTTTCTTTTTCTCTTCTCTATTTTTTTTTTGAATAATAGAGATTGATTGAAAATATAAATAAACAACCCTAGGTCGGCACCATATCTCCTTTATAGTTCCATTGAATTAAACCGGAATTAAGTAAAATGGTTCGTCAAAAACTTTAAACACTATATAAGTGATGCAAACGATGTTATTTGGGTACAAAAACGATTTTCCTTATGATCCCAATGCATATTGTGTAATTTGATATGATCTTATATTTGATATATTATAATAGTCGTTTCGATACCCGAGTCAAAAGTTATCTCGGTTGAAATTTGTAACTCATATATTACCAAATGTGTTCTTGTTTTTGAAAATTTGAACAACATTCCCTTTCTTTTTCTCTTCTCTATTTTTTTTGAATAATAGAGATTGATTGAAAATATAAATAAACAACCCTAGGTTGCCACCAATATCTCCTTTATAGCTCTATTGAATTAAACCGCAAGTAAGTAAAATGAAAATGGTGCGTCAAAAACTTTAAACACTATATAAGTGATGTAAACGATATTATATGGGTACAAAACGATTTTCCTCGTGAGACCAAGGCATATTGTGTAATTTGATACGAGCTTCGATTTGATATATTATAATAGTCATTTCGATACCCGAGTCAAAAGTTATCTCGGTTGAAAGTTGTAACTCATATATTACCAAATGTTTTCTTGTTTTTGAAAATTTGAACAACATTCCCTTTCTTTTTCTCTTCTCTATTTTTTTTGAATAATAGAGATTGATTGAAAATATAAATAAACAACCCTAGGTCGGAACCAATATCTCCTTTATAGCTCTATTGAATTAAATCGGAAGTAAGTAAAATGAAAATGGTGCCTCAAAAATTTTAAACACTATATAAGTGATGTAAACGATGTTATTTGGGTACAAAAACGATTTTCCTTACGAGCCCAATGAATATTGTGTAATTTGATATGATCTTATATTTGATATATTATAATAGTCGTTTCGAAACCCGGGTCCAAAGTTATCTCCGTTGAAAGTTGTAACTCATATTTATAAAATGTGTTTTTGTTAATGAAAATTTGAACAACATGCCCTTTCTTTTTCTCTTCTCTATTTTTTTTTAATAATAGAGATTGATTGAAAATATAAATAAACAACCCTAGGTCGGAACCAATATCTCCTTTATAGCTCTATTGAATTAAATCGGAAGTAAGTAAAATGAAAATGGTGCGTCAAAAACTTTAAACACTATATAAGTGATGTAAACGATGTTATTTGGGTACAAAAACGATTTTCCTTATGAGCCCAATGCATATTGTGTAATTTGATATGATCTTATATTTGATATATTATAATAGTCGTTTCGATACCCGAGTCAAAAGTTATCTCGGTTGAAATTTGTAACTCATATATTACCAAATGTGTTCTTGTTTTTGAAAATTTGAACAACATTCCCTTTCTTTTTCTCTTCTCTATTTTTTTTGAATAATAGAGATTGATTGAAAATATAAATAAACAACCCTAGGTTGCCACCAATATCTCCTTTATAGCTCTATTGAATTAAACCGCAAGTAAGTAAAATGAAAATGGTGCGTCAAAAACTTTAAACACTATATAAGTGATGTAAACGATATTATATGGGTACAAAACGATTTTCCTCGTGAGACCAAGGCATATTGTGTAATTTGATACGAGCTTCGATTTGATATATTATAATAGTAATTTCGATACCCGAGTCAAAAGTTATCTCGGTTGAAAGTTGTAACTCATATATTACCAAATGTGTTCTTGTTTTTGAAAATTTGAACAACATTCCCTTTCTTTTTTTCTTCTCTATTTTTTTTTGAATAATAGAGATTGATTGAAAATATAAATAAACAACCCTAGGTCGGCACCAATATCTCCTTTATAGCTCTATTGAATTAAACCGGAAGTAAGTAAAATGAAAATGGTGCGTCAAAAATTGTAAACACTATATAAGTGATGTAAACGATATTATTAGGGTACAAAACTATTTTCCTCGTGAGACCAAGGCATATTGTGTAATTTGATACGAGCTTTGATTTGATATATTATAATAGTAATTTCGATACCCGAGTCAAAAGTTATCTCGGTTGAAAGTTGTAACTCATATATTACCAAATGTGTTCTTGTTTTTGAAAATTTGAACAACATTCCCTTTCTTTTTCTCTTCTCTATTTTTTTTTTGAATAATAGAGATTGATTGAAAATATAAATAAACAACCCTAGGTCGGCACCAATATCTCCTTTATAGTTCCATTGAATTAAACCGGAATTAAGTAAAATGGTGCGTCAAAAACTTTAAACACTATATAAGTGATGCAAACGATGTTATTTGGGTACAAAAACGATTTTCCTTATGATCCCAATGCATATTGTGTAATTTGATATGATCTTATATTTGATATATTATAATAGTCGTTTCGATACCCGAGTCAAAAGTTATCTCGGTTGAAATTTGTAACTCATATATTACCAAATGTGTTCTTGTTTTTGAAAATTTGAACAACATTCCCTTTCTTTTTCTCTTCTCTATTTTTTTTGAATAATAGAGATTGATTGAAAATATAAATAAACAACCCTAGGTTGCCACCAATATCTCCTTTATAGCTCTATTGAATTAAACCGCAAGTATGTAAAATGAAAATGGTGCGTCAAAAATTTTAAACACTATATAAGTGATGTAAACGATGTTATTTGGGTAAAAAACGATTTTCCTTATGAGCCCAATGCATATTGTGTAATTTGATATGATCTTATATTTGATATATTATAATAGTCGTTTCGATACCCGGGTCCAAAGTTATCTCCGTTGAATGTTGTAACTCATATTTATAAAATGTGTTTTTGTTAATAAAACTTTGAACAACATTCCCTTTCTTTTTCTCTTCTCTATTTTTTTTAATAATAGAGATTGATTGAAAATATAAATAAACAACCCTATGTCTGCACCAATATCTCCTTTATAGCTATATTGCATTAAACCGGAAGTAAGTAAAATGAAAATGGTGCGTCAAAAACTTTAAACACTATATAAGTGATATAAATGATATTATATGGGTACAAAACGATTTTCCTCGTGAGACCAAGGCATATTGTGTAATTTGATACGAGCTTCGATTTGATATATTATAATAGTCATTTCGATACCCGAGTCAAAAGTTATCTCGGTTGAAAGTTGTAACTCATATATTACCAAATGTTTTCTTGTTTTTGAAAATTTGAACAACATTCCCTTTCTTTTTCTCTTCTCTATTTTTTTTTGAATAATAGAGATTGATTGAAAATATAAATAAACAACCCTAGGTCGGAACCAATATCTCCTTTATAGCTCTATTGAATTAAATCGGAAGTAAGTAAAATGAAAATGGTGCGTCAAAAACTTTAAACACTATATAAGTGATGTAAACGATGTTATTTGGGTACAAAAACGATTTTCCTTACGAGCCCAATGCATATTGTGTAATTTGATATGATCTTATATTTGATATATTATAATAGTCGTTTCGAAACCCGGGTCCAAAGTTATCTCCATTGAAAGTTGTAACTCATATTTATAAAATGTGTTTTTGTTAATGAAAATTTGAACAACATTCCCTTTCTTTTTCTCTTCTCTATTTTTTTTTAATAATAGAGATTGATTGAAAATATAAATAAACAACCCTAGGTCGGAACCAATATCTCCTTTATAGCTCTATTGAATTAAATCGGAAGTAAGTAAAATGAAAATGGTGCGTCAAAAACTTTAAACACTATATAAGTGATGTAAACGATGTTATTTGGGTACAAAAACGATTTTCCTTATGAGCCCAATGCATATTGTGTAATTTGATATGATCTTATATTTGATATATTATAATAGTCGTTTCGATACCCGGGTCCAAAGTTATCTCCGTTGAAAGTTGTAACTCATATTTATAAAATGTGTTTTTGTTAATAAAAATTTGAACAACATTCCCTTTTTTTTCTCTGCTCTATTTTGTTTTTGAATAATAGAGATTGATTGAAAATATAAATAAACAACCCTAGGTTGCCACCAATATCTCTTTTATAGCTCTATTGAATTAAACCGCAAGTAAGTAAAATGAAAATAGTGCGTCAAAAACTTTAAACACTATATAAGTGATGTAAACGATGTTATTTGGGTACAAAAACAATTTTCCTTATGAGCCCAATGAATATTGTGTAATTTGATTTGATCTTATATTTGATATATTATAATAGTCGTTTCGATACCCGGGTCCAAAGTTAACTCCGTTGAAAGTTGTAACTCATATTTATAAAATGTGTTTTTGTTAATGAAAATTTGAACAACATTCCCTTTCTTTTTCTCTTCTCTATTTTTTTTTTAATAATAGAGATTGATTGAAAATATAAATAAACAACCCTATGTCTGCACCAATATCTCCTTTATAGCTATATTGAATTAAACTGGAAGTAAGTAAAATGAAAATGGTGCGTCAAAAACTTTAAACCCTATATAAGTGATGTAAACGATATTATATGGGTATAAAACGATTTTCCTCGTGAGACCAAGGCATATTGTGTAATTTGATACGAGCTTCGAGTTGATATATTATAATAGTCATTTCGATACCCAAGTCAAAAGTTATCTCGGTTGAAAGTTGTAACTCATATATTACCAAATGTTTTCTTGTTTTTGAAAATTTGAACAACATTCCCTTTCTTTTTCTCTTCTCTATTTTTTTTTCTGAATAATAGAGATTGATTGAAAATATAAATAAACAACCCTAGTTCGGAACCAATATCTCCTTTATAGCTCTATTGAATTAAATCGGAAGTAAGTAAAATGAAAATGGTGTGTCAAAAACTTTAAACACTATATAAGTGATGTAAACGATGTCATTTGGGTACAAAAACGATTTTCCTTACGAGCCCAATGCATATTGTGTAATTTGATATGATCTTATATTTGATATATTATAATAGTCGTTTCGAAACCCGAGTCCAAAGTTATCTCCGTTGAAAGTTGTAACTCATATTTATAAAATGTGTTTTTGTTAATGAAAATTTGAACAACATTCCCTTTCTTTTTCTCTTCTCTATTTTTTTTTGAATAATAGAGATTGATTGAAAATATAAATAAACAACCCTAGGTCGGAACCAATATCTCCTTTATAGCTCTATTGAATTAAATCGGAAGTAAGTAAAATGAAAATGGTGCGTCAAAAACTTTAAACACTATATAAGTGATGTAAACGATGTTATTTGGGTACAAAAACGATTTTCCTTACGAGCCCAATGCATATTGTGTAATTTGATATGATCTTATATTTGATATATTATAATAGTCGTTTCGATACCCGGGTCCAAAGTTATCTCCGTTGAAAGTTGTAACTCATATTTATAAAATGTGTTTTTGTTAATGAAAATTTGAACAACATTCCCTTTCTTTTTCTCTTCTCTATTTTTTTTTAATAATAGAGATTGATTGAAAATATAAATAAACAACCCTAGGTCGGCACCAATATCTCCTTTATAGTTCCATTGAATTAAACCGGAATTACGTAAAATGGTGCGTCAAAAACTTTAAACACTATATAAGTGTTGTAAACGATGTTATTTGGGTACAAAAACGATTTTCCTTACGATCCCAATGCATATTGTATAATTTGATATGATCTTATATTTGATATATTATAATAGTCGTTTTGATACCCGGGTCCAAAGTTATCTCCGTTGAAAGTTGTAACTCATATTTATAAAATGTGTTTTTGTTAATGATAATTTGAACAACATTCCCTTTCTTTTTCTCTTCTCTATTTTTTATTGAATAAGAGAGATTGATTGAAAATATAAATAAACAACCCTAGGTCGGAATCAATATCTCCCTTATAGCTCTATTGAATTAAATCGGAAGTAAGTAAAATGAAAATGGTGCGTTAAAAAATTTAAACACTATATAAGTGATGTAAATGATATTATTTGGGTACAAAACGATTTTTTCTGGTGAGACCAATGCATATTGTGCAATTTGATAAGAGCTTTGATTTGATATATTATAATAGTCATTTCAATACCCGAGTCAAAAGTTATCTCGGTTGAAAGTTGTAACTCATATATTACCAAATGTGTTCTTGTTTTTGAAAATTTGAACAACATTCCCTTTCTTTTTCTCTTATCTATTTTTTTTTGAATAATAGAGATTGATTGAAAATATAAATAAACAACCCTAGGTCGGCACCCATATCTCCTTTATAGCTCTATTGAATTAAACCGGAAGTAAGTAAAATGAAAATGGTGCGTCAAAAATTTTAAACACTATATAAGTGATGTAAACGATATTATTAGGGTACAAAACGATTTTCCTTGTGAGACCAAGGCATATTGTGTAATTTGATACGAGCTTCGATTTGATATATTATAATAGTCATTTCGATACCCGAGTCAAAAGTTATCTCGGTTGAAAGTTGTAACTCGTATATTACCAAATGTGTTCTTGTTTTTGAAAATTTGAACAACATTCCCTTTCTTTTTCTCTTCTCTATTTTTTTTTGAATAATAGAGATTGATTGAAAATATAAATAAACAACCCTAGGTCGGCACCAATATCTCATTTATAGTTCCATTGAATTAAACCGGAATTAAGTAAAATGGTGCGTCAAAAACTTTAAACACTATATAAGTGATGCAAACAATGTTATTTGGGTACAAAAACGATTTTCCTTACGAGCCCAATGCATATTGTGTAATTTGATATGATCTTATATTTGATATATTATAATAGTCATTTCGAAACCCGGGTCCAAAGTTATCTCCGTTGAAAGTTGTAACTCATATTTATAAAATGTGTTTTTGTTAATGAAAATTTGAACAACATTCTATTTCTTTTTCTCTTCTCTATTTTTTTTTGAATAATAGAGATTGATTGAAAATATAAATAAACAACCCTCGGTCGGAACCAATATCTCCTTTATAGCTATATTGAATTAAATCGGAAGTAAGTAAAATGAAAATGGTGCGTCAAAAACTTTAAACACTATATAAGTGATGTAAACGATGTTATTTGGGTACAAAAACGATTTTCCTTATGAGCCCAATGCATATTGTGTAATTTGATATGATCTTATATTTGATATATTATAATAGTCGTTTCGATACCCGGGTCCAAAGTTATCTCCGTTGAAAGTTGTAACTCATTTATAAAATGTGTTTTTGTTAATAAAAATTTGAACAACATTCCCTTTCTTTTTCTCTTCTCTATTTTTTTTTAATAATAGAGATTGATTGAAAATATAAATAAACAACCCTATGTCTGCACCAATATCTTCTTTATAGCTATATTGAATTAAACCGGAAGTAAGTAAAATGAAAATGGTGCGTCAAAAACTTTAAACACTATATAAGTGATGTAAACGATATTATATGGGTACAAAACGATTTTCCTTGTGAGACCAAGGCATATTGTGTAATTTGATACGACCTTCGATTTGATATATTATAATAGTCGTTTCGATATCCGAGTCAAAAGTTATCTCGGTTGAAATTTGTAACTCATATATTACCAAATGTGTTCTTGTTTTTGAAAATTTGAACAACATTCCCTTTCTTTTTCTCTTCTCTATTTTTTTTGAATAATAGAGATTGATTGAAAATATAAATAAACAACCCTAGGTTGCCACCAATATCTCCTTTATAGCTCTATTGAATTAAACCGCAAGTAAGTAAAATGAAAATGGTGCGTCAAAAACTTTAAACACTATATAAGTGATGTAAACGATGTTATTTGGGTACAAAAACGATTTTCCTTATGTGCCCAATGCATATTGTGTAATTTGATATGATCTTATATTTGATATATTATAATAGTCGTTTCGATACCCGGGTCCAAAGTTATCTCCGTTGAAAGTTGTAACTCATATTTATAAAATGTGTTTTTGTTAATAAAAATTTGAATAACATTCCCTTTCTTTTTCTCTTCTCTATTTTTTTTTAATAATAGAGATTGATTGAAAATATAAATAAACAACCCTATGTCTGCACCAATATCTTCTTTATAGCTATATTGAATTAAACCGGAAGTAAGTAAAATGAAAATGGTGCGTCAAAAACTTTAAACACTATATAAGTGATGTAAACGATATTATATGGGTACAAAACGATTTTCCTTGTGAGACCAAGGCATATTGTGTAATTTGATACGACCTTCGATTTGATATATTATAATAGTCGTTTCGATATCCGAGTCAAAAGTTATCTCGGTTGAAATTTGTAACTCATATATTACCAAATGTGTTCTTGTTTTTGAAAATTTGAACAACATTCCCTTTCTTTTTCTCTTCTCTATTTTTTTTGAATAATAGAGATTGATTGAAAATATAAATAAACAACCCTAGGTTGCCACCAATATCTCCTTTATAGCTCTATTGAATTAAACCGCAAGTAAGTAAAATGAAAATGGTGCGTCAAAAACTTTAAACACTATATAAGTGATGTAAACGATGTTATTTGGGTACAAAAACGATTTTCCTTATGAGCCCAATGCATATTGTGTAATTTGATATGATCTTATATTTGATATATTATAATAGTCGTTTCGATACCCGGGTCCAAAGTTATCTCCGTTGAAAGTTGTAACTCATATTTATAAAATGTGTTTTTGTTAATAAAAATTTGAACAACATTCCCTTTCTTTTTCTCTTCTCTATTTTTTTTTAATAATAGAGATTGATTGAAAATATAAATAAACAACCCTATGTCTGCACCAATATCTCCTTTATAGCTATATTGAATTAAACTAGAAGTAAGTAAAATGAAAATGGTGCGTCAAAAACTTTAAACACTATATAAGTGATGTAAACGATATTATATGGGTACAAAACGATTTTCCTCGTGAGACCAAGGCATATTTTGTAATTTGATACGAGCTTCGATTTGATATATTATAATAGTCATTTCGATACCCGAGTCAAAAGTTATCTCGGTTGAAAGTTGTAACTCATATATTACCAAATGTTTTCTTGTTTTTGAAAATTTGAACAACATTCCCTTTCTTTTTCTCTTCTCTATTTTTTTTTTGAATAATAGAGATTGATTGAAAATATAAATAAACAACCCTAGGTCGGAACCAATAAGTCCTTTATAGCTCTATTGAATAAAATCGGAAGTAAGTAAAATGAAAATGGTGCGTCAAAAACATTAAACACTATATAAGTGATGTAAATGATATTATTTGGGTACAAAACGATTTTTTCTCGTGAGACCAATGCATATTGTGTAATTTGATAAGAGCTTTGATTTGATATATTATAATAGTCATTTCAATACCCGAGTCAAAAGTTATCTCGGTTGAAAGTTGTAACTCATATATTACCAAATGTGTTCTTGTTTTTGAAAATTTGAACAACATTCCCTTTTTTTTCTCTGCTCTATTTTTTTTTGAATAATAGAGATTGATTGAAAATATAAATAAACAACCCTAGGTTTCCACCTATATCTCCTTTATAGCTCTATTGAATTAAACCGCAAGTAAGTAAAATGAAAATGGTGCGTCAAAAACTTTAAACACTATATAAGTGATGTAAACGATGTTATTTGGGTACAAAAACGATTTTCCTTATGAGCCCAATGCATATTGTGTAATTTGATATGATCTTATATTTGATATATTATAATAGTCGTTTCGATACCCGGGTCCAAAGTTATCTCCGTTGAAAGTTGTAACTCATATTTATAAAATGTGTTTTTGTTAATAAAAATTTGAACAACATTCCCTTTCTTTTTCTCTTCTCTATTTTTTTTTAATAATAGAGATTGATTGAAAATATAAATAAACAACCCTATGTCTGCACCAATATCTCCTTTATAGCTATATTGAATTAAACTAGAAGTAAGTAAAATGAAAATGGTGCGTCAAAAACTTTAAACACTATATAAGTGATGTAAACGATATTATATGGGTACAAAACGATTTTCCTCGTGAGACCATGGCATATTGTGTAATTTGATACGAGCTTCGATTTGATATATTATAATAGTAATTTCGATACCCGGGTCAAAAGTTATCTCGGTTGAAAGTTGTAACTCATATATTACCAAATGTTTTCTTGTTTTTGAAAATTTGACCAACATTCCCTTTCTTTTTCTCTTCTCTATTTTTTTTGAATAATAGAGATTGATTGAAAATATAAATAAACAACCCTAGGTCGGAACCAATATCTCCTTTATAGCTCTATTGAATTAAATCGGAAGTAAGTAAAATGAAAATGGTGCGTCAAAAACTTTAAACACTATATAAGTGATGTAAACGATGTCATTTGGGTACAAAAACGATTTTCCTTTCGAGCCCAATGCATATTGTGTAATTTGATATGATCTTATATTTGATATATTATAATAGTGGTTTCGAAACCCGGGTCCAAAGTTATCTCCGTTGAAAGTTGTAACTCATATTTATAAAATGTGTTTTTGTTAATGAAAATTTGAACAACATTCCCTTTCTTTTTCTCTTCTCTATTTTTTTTTGAATAATAGAGATTGATTGAAAATATAAATAAACAACCCTAGGTCGGAACCAATATCTCCTTTATAGCTCTATTGAATTAAATCGGAAGTAAGTAAAATGAAAATGGTGCGTCAAAAACTTTAAACACTATATAAGTGATGTAAACGATGTTATTTGGGTACAAAAACGATTTTCCTTACGAGCCCAATGCATATTGTGTAATTTGATATGATCTTATTTTTGATATATTATAATAGTCGTTTCGATACCCGGGTCCAAAGTTATCTCCGTTGAAAGTTGTAACTCATATTTATAAAATGTGTTTTTGTTAATGAAAATTTGAACAACATTCCCTTTCTTTTTCTCTTCTCTATTTGTTTTTTGAATAATAGAGATTGATTGAAAATATAAATAAACAACCGTAGGTCGGCACCAATATCTTCTTTATAGCTCTATTGAATTAAACCGTAAGTAAGTAAAATGAAAATGGTACGTCAAAAATATTAAACACTATATAAGTGATGTAAACGATATTATTAGGGTACAAAACGATTTTCCTCGTGAGACCAAGGCATATTGTGTAATTTGATACGAGCTTTGATTTGATATATTATAATAGTAATTTCGATACCCGGGTCAAAAGTTATCTCGGTTGAAAGTTTTAACTCATATATTACCAAATGTGTTCTTGTTTTTGAAAATTTGAACAACATTCCCTTTTTTTTCTCTGCTCTATTTTTTTTTGAATAATAGAGATTGATTGAAAATATAAATAAACAAGCCTAGGTTGCCACCAATATCTCCTTTATTGCTCTAATGAATTAAACCGCAAGTAAGTAAAATGAAAATGGTGCGTCAAAAACTTTAAACACTATATAAGTGATTTAAACGATGTTATTTGGGTACAAAAACAATTTTCCTTATGAGCCCAATGCATATTGTGTAATTTGATATGATCTTATATTTGATATATTATAATGGTCGTTTCGATACCCGGGTCCAAAGTTAACTCCGTTGAAAGTTGTAACTCATATTTATAAAATGTGTTTTTGTTAATAAAAATTTGAACAACATTCCCTTTCTTTTTCTCTTCTCTATTTTTTTTTAATAATAGAGATTGATTGAAAATATAAATAAACAACCCTATGTCTGCACCAATATCTCCTTTATAGCTATATTGAATTAAACTGGAAGTAAGTAAAATGAAAATGGTGCGTCAAAAACCTTAAACCCTATATAAGTGATGTAAACGATATTATATGGGTACAAAACGATTTTCCTCGTGAGACCATGGCATATTGTGTAATTTGATACGAGCTTCGATTTGGTATATTATAATAGTCATTTCGATACCCGGGTCAAAAGTTATCTCGGTTGAAAGTTGTAACTCATATATTACCAAATGTTTTCTTGTTTTTGAAAATTTGACCAACATTCCCTTTCTTTTTCTCTTCTCTATTTTTTTTGAATAATAGAGATTGATTGAAAATATAAATAAACAACCCTAGGTCGGAACCAATATCTCCTTTATAGCTCTATTGAATTAAATCGGAAGTAAGTAAAATGAAAATGGTGCGTCAAAAACTTTAAACACTATATAAGTGATGTAAACGATGTCATTTGGGTACAAAAACGATTTTCCTTACGAGCCCAATGCATATTGTGTAATTTGATATGATCTTATATTTGATATATTATAATAGTCGTTTCGAAACCCGAGTCCAAAGTTATCTCCGTTGAAAGTTGTAACTCATATTTATAAAATGTGTTTTTGTTAATGAAAATTTGAACAACATTCCCTTTCTTTTTCTCTTCTCTATTTTTTTTTGAATAATAGAGATTGATTGAAAATATAAATAAACAACCCTAGGTCGGAACCAATATCTTCTTTATAGCTCTATTGAATTAAATCGGAAGTAAGTAAACTGAAAATGGTGCGTCAAAAACTTTAAACACTATATAAGTGATGTAAACGATGTTATTTGGGTACAAAAACGATTTTCCTTACGAGCCCAATGCATATTGTGTAATTTGATATGATCTTATTTTTGATATATTATAATAGTCGTTTCCATACACGGGTCCAAAGTTATCTCCGTTGAAAGTTGTAACTCATATTTATAAAATGTGTTTTTGTTAATGAAAATTTGAACAACATTCCCTTTCTTTTTCTCTTCTCTATTTGTTTTTTGAATAATAGAGATTGATTGAAAATATAAATAAACAACCGTAGGTCGGCACCAATATCTTCTTTATAGCTCTATTGAATTAAACCGGAAGTAAGTAAAATGAAAATGGTACGTCAAAAATTTTAAACATTATATAAGTGATGTAAACGATATTATTAGGGTACAAAACGATTTTCCTCGTGAGACCAAGGCATATTGTGTAATTTGATACGAGCTTTGATTTGATATATTATAATAGTAATTTCGATACCCGGGTCAAAAGTTATCTCGGTTGAAAGTTGTAACTCATATATTACCAAATGTGTTCTTGTTTTTGAAAATTTGAACAACATTACCTTTTTTTTCTCTGCTCTATTTTTTTTTTGAATAATAGAGATTGATTGAAAATATAAATAAACAACCATAGGTTGCCACCAATATCTCCTTTATAGCTCTATTGAATTAAACCGCAAGTAAGTAAAATGAAAATGGTGCGTCAAAAACTTTAAACACTATATAAGTGATGTAAACGATGTTATTTGGGTACAAAAACAATTTTCCTTATGAGCCCAATGCATATTGTGTAATTTGATATGATCTTATATTTGATATATTATAATAGTCGTTTCGATACCCGGGTCCAAAGTTAACTCCGTTGAAAGTTGTAACTCATATTTATAAAATGTGTTTTTGTTAATGAAAATTTGAACAACATTCCCTTTCTTTTTCTCTTTTCTATTTTTTTTTAATAATAGAGATTGATTGAAAATATAAATAAACAACCCTATGTCTGCACCAATATCTCCTTTATAGCTATATTGAATTAAACTGGAAGTAAGTAAAATGAAAATGGTGCGTCAAAAACTTTAAACCCTATATAAGTGATGTAAACGATATTATATGGGTACAAAACGATTTTCCTCGTGAGACCATGGCATATTGTGTAATTTGATACGAGCTTCGATTTGATATATTATAATAGTCATTTCGATACCCGAGTCAAAAGTTATCTCGGTTAAAAGTTGTAACTCATATATTACCAAATGTTTTCTTGTTTTTGAAAATTTGAACAACATTCCCTTTCTTTTTCTCTTCTCTATTTTTTTTTTGAATAATAGAGATTGATTGAAAATATAAATAAACAACCCTAGGTCGGAACCAATATCTCCTTTATAGCTCTATTGAATTAAATCGGAAGTAAGTAAAATGAAAATGGTGCGTCAAAAACTTTAAACACTATATAAGTGATGTAAACGATGTCATTTGGGTACAAAAACGATTTTTCTTACGAGCCCAATGCATATTGTGTAATTTGATATGATCTTATATTTGATATATTATAATAGTCGTTTCGAAACCCGGGTCCAAAGTTATCTCCGTTGAAAGTTGTAACTCATATTTATAAAATGTGTTTTTGTTAATGAAAATTTGAACAACATTCCCTTTCTTTTTCTCTTCTCTATTTTTTTTTTGAATAATAGAGATTGATTGAAAATATAAATAAACAACCCTAGGTCGGAACCAATATCTTCTTTATAGCTCTATTGAATTAAATCGGAAGTAAGTAAACTGAAAATGGTGCGTCAAAAACTTTAAACACTATATAAGTGATGTAAACGATGTTATTTGGGTACAAAAACGATTTTCCTTACGAGCCCAATGCATATTGTGTAATTTGATATGATCTTATTTTTGATATATTATAATAGTCGTTTCGATACCCGGGTCCAAAGTTATCTCCGTTGAAAGTTGTAACTCATATTTATAAAATGTGTTTTTGTTAATGAAAATTTGAACAACATTCCCTTTCTTTTTCTCTTCTCTATTTGTTTTTTGAATAATAGAGATTGATTGAAAATATAAATAAACAACCGTAGGTCGGCACCAATATCTTCTTTATAGCTCTATTGAATTAAACCGTAAGTAAGTAAAATGAAAATTGTACGTCAAAAATATTAAACACTATATAAGTGATGTAAACGATATTATTAGGGTACAAAACGATTTTCCTCGTGAGACCAAGGCATATTGTGTAATTTGATACGAGCTTTGATTTGATATATTATAATAGTAATTTCGATACCCGGGTCAAAAGTTATCTCGGTTGAAAGTTGTAACTCATATATTACCAAATGTGTTCTTGTTTTTGAAAATTTGAACAACATTACCTTTTTTTTCTCTGCTCTATTTTTTTTTGAATAATAGAGATTGATTGAAAATATAAATAAACAACCATAGGTTACCACCAATATCTCCTTTATAGCTCTATTGAATTAAACCGCAAGTAAGTAAAATGAAAATGGTGCGTCAAAAACTTTAAACACTATATAAGTGATGTAAACGATGTTATTTGGGTACAAAAACAATTTTCCTTATGAGCCCAATGCATATTGTTTAATTTGATATGATCTTATATTTGATATATTATAATAGTCGTTTCGATACCCGGGTCCAAAGTTAACTCCGTTGAAAGTTGTAACTCATATTTATAAAATGTGTTTTTGTTAATGAAAATTTGAACAACATTCCCTTTCTTTTTCTCTTTTCTATTTTTTTTTAATAATAGAGATTGATTGAAAATATAAATAAACAACCCTATGTCTGCACCAATATCTCCTTTATAGCTATATTGAATTAAACTGGAAGTAAGTAAAATGAAAATGGTGCGTCAAAAACTTTAAACCCTATATAAGTGATGTAAACGATATTATATGGGTACAAAACGATTTTCCTCGTGAGACCATGGCATATTGTGTAATTTGATACGAGCTTCGATTTGATATATTATAATAGTCATTTCGATACCCGAGTCAAAAGTTATCTCGGTTAAAAGTTGTAACTCATATATTACCAAATGTTTTCTTGTTTTTGAAAATTTGAACAACATTCCCTTTCTTTTTCTCTTCTCTATTTTTTTTTTGAATAATAGAGATTGATTGAAAATATAAATAAACAACCCTAGGTCGGAACCAATATCTCCTTTATAGCTCTATTGAATTAAATCGGAAGTAAGTAAAATGAAAATGGTGCGTCAAAAACTTTAAACACTATATAAGTGATGTAAACGATGTCATTTGGGTACAAAAACGATTTTTCTTACGAGCCCAATGCATATTGTGTAATTTGATATGATCTTATATTTGATATATTATAATAGTCGTTTCGAAACCCGGGTCCAAAGTTATCTCCGTTGAAAGTTGTAACTCATATTTATAAAATGTGTTTTTGTTAATGAAAATTTGAACAACATTCCCTTTCTTTTTCTCTTCTCTATTTTTTTTTTGAATAATAGAGATTGATTGAAAATATAAATAAACAACCCTAGGTCGGAACCAATATCTTCTTTATAGCTCTATTGAATTAAATCGGAAGTAAGTAAACTGAAAATGGTGCGTCAAAAACTTTAAACACTATATAAGTGATGTAAACGATGTTATTTGGGTACAAAAACGATTTTCCTTACGAGCCCAATGCATATTGTGTAATTTGATATGATCTTATTTTTGATATATTATAATAGTCGTTTCGATACCCGGGTCCAAAGTTATCTCCGTTGAAAGTTGTAACTCATATTTATAAAATGTGTTTTTGTTAATGAAAATTTGAACAACATTCCGTTTCTTTTTCTCTTCTCTATTTTTTTTTGAATAATAGAGATTGATTGAAAATATAAATAAACAACCCTAGGTCGGAACCAATATCTCCTTTATAGCTCTATTGAATTAAATCGGAAGTAAGTAAAATGAAAATGGTGCGTCAAAAACTTTAAACACTATATAAGTGATGTAAACGATGTTATTTGGGTACAAAAACGATTTTCCTTACGAGCCCAATGCATATTGTATAATTTGATATGATCTTATATTTGATATATTATAATAGTCGTTTTGATACCCGGGTCCAAAGTTATCTCCGTTGAAAGTTGTAACTCATATTTATAAAATGTGTTTTTGTTAATGAAAATTTGAACAACATTCCCTTTCTTTTTCTCTTCTCTATTTTTTTTTTGAATAATAGAGATTGATTGAAAATATAAATAAACAACCCTAGGTCATAATCAATATCTCCCTTATAGCTCTATTGAATTAAATCGGAAGTAAGTAAAATGAAAATGGTGCGTTAAAAAATTTAAACACTATATAAGTGATGTAAATGATATTATTTGGGTACAAATTGATTTTTTCTGGTGAGACCAATGCATATTGTGCAATTTGATAAGAGCTTTGATTTGATATATTATAATAGTCATTTCAATACCCGAGTCAAAAGTTATCTCGGTTGAAAGTTGTAACTCATATATTACCAAATGTGTTCTTGTTTTTGAAAATTTGAACAACATTCCCTTTCTTTTTCTCTTCTCTATTTTTTTTTTTGAATAATAGAGATTGATTGAAAATATAAATAAACAACCCTAGGTCGGCACCAATATCTCCTTTATAGCTCTATTGAATTAAACCGGAAGTAAGTTAAATGAAAATGGTGCGTCAAAAATTTTAAACACTATATAAGTGATGTAAACGATATTATTAGGGTACAAAACGATTTTCCTCGTGAGACCAAGGCATATTGTGTAATTTGATACGAGCTTTGATTTGATATATTATAATAGTAATTTCGATACCCGAGTCAAAAGTTATCTCGGATGAAAGTTGTAACTCATATATTACCAAATGTGTTCTTGTCTTTGAAAATTTGAACAACATTCCCTTTTTTTTCTCTTCTCTATTTTTTTTTTGAATAATAGAGATTGATTGAAAATATAAATAAACAACCCTAGGTCGGCACCAATATCTCCTTTACAGCTCTATTGGATTAAACCGGAAGTAAGTAAAATGAAAATGGTGCGTCAAAAACTTTAAACACTATATAAGTGATGTAAACGATATTATTTGGGTACAAAACGATTTTCCTTGTTAGACCAATGCATATTGTGTAATTTGATACGACCTTCGATTTGATATATTATAATAGTCATTTCGATACCCGAGTCAAAAGTTATCTCGGTTGAAAGTTGTAACTCATATATTACCAAATGTGTTCTTGTTTTTGAAAATTTGAACAACATTCCCTTTCTTTTTCTCTGCTCTATTTTTTTTTGAATAATAGAGATTGAATGAAAATATAAATAAACAACCCTAGGTCGGCACCAATATCTCCTTTATAGTTCCATTGAATTAAACCGGAATTAAGTAAAATGGTGCGTCAAAAACTTTAAACACTACATAAGTGATGCAAACGATGTTATTTGGGTACAAAAACGATTTTCCTTATGATCCCAATGCATATTGTGTAATTTGATATGATCTTATATTTGATATATTATAATAGTCGTTTCGATACCCGAGTCAAAAGTTATCTCTGTTGAAATTTGTAACTCATATATTACCAAATGTGTTCTTGTTTTTGAAAATTTGAACAACATTCCCTTTCTTTTTCTCTTCTCTATTTTTTTTTGAATAATAGAGATTGATTGAAAATATAAATAAACA
Source organism: Hippophae tibetana (assembly GCA_037013495.1). NCBI lineage: Eukaryota > Viridiplantae > Streptophyta > Magnoliopsida > Rosales > Elaeagnaceae > Hippophae > Hippophae tibetana. The sequence continues at coordinate 5,011,673 of CM072808.1, read as the reverse complement.
ACCCTAGGTTGCAACCAATATCTCCTTTATAGCTCCATTGAATTAAACCGCAAGTAAGTAAAATGAAAATGGTGCGTCAAAAACTTTAAACACTATATAAGTGATGTAAACGATGTTATTTGGGTACAAAAACGATTTTCCTTATGAGCCCAATGCATATTGTGTAATTTGATATGATCTTATATTTGATATATTATAATAGTCGTTTCGATACCCGGGTCCAAAGTTATCTCCGTTGAAAGTTGTAACTCATATTTATAAAATTTGTTTTTGTTAATGAAAATTTGAACAACATTCCCTTTCTTTTTCTCTTCTCTATTTTTGTTTAATAATAGAGATTGATTGAAAATATAAATAAACAACCCTATGTCTGCACCAATATCTCCTTTATAGCTATATTGAATTAAACCGGAAGTAAGTAAAATGAAAATGGTGCGTCAAAAACTTTAAACACTATATAAGTGATGTAAACGATATTATATGGGTACAAAACGATTTTCCTCGTGAGACCAAGGCATATTGTGTAATTTGATACGATCTTCGATTTGATATATTATAATAGTCATTTCGATACCCGAGTCAAAAGTTATCTCGGTTGAAAGTTGTAACTCATATATTACCAAATGTTTTCTTGTTTTTGAAAATTTGAATAACATTCCCTTTCTTTTTCTCTTCTCTATTTTTTTTTTGAATAATAGAGATTGATTGAAAATATAAATAAACAACCCTAGGTCGGAACCAATATCTCCTTTATAGCTCTATTGAATTCAATCGGAAGTAAGTAAAATGAAAATGGTGCGTCAAAAACTTTAAACACTATATAAGTGATGTAAATGATATTTTTGGGTACAAAACGATTTTTTCTCGTGAGACCAATGCATATTGTGCAATTTGATAAGAGCTTTGATTTGATATATTATAATAGTCATTTCAATACCCGAGTCAAAAGTTATCTCGGTTGAAAGTTGTAACTCATATATTACCAAATGTGTTCTTGTTTTTGAAAATTTGAACAACATTCCCTTTCTTTTTCTCTTCTCTATTTTTTTTTAATAATAGAGATTGATTGAAAATATAAATAAACAACCCTAGGTCGGCACCAATATCTCTTTTATAGCTCTATTGAATTAAACCGGAAGTAAGTAAAATGAAAATGGTACGTCAAAAATTTTAAACACTATATAAGTGATGTAAACGATATTATTAGGGTACAAAACGATTTTCCTTGGGAGACCAAGGCATATTGTGTAATTTGATACGAGCTTTGATTTGATATATTATAATAGTAATTTCGATACCCGGGTCAAAAGTTATCTCGGTTGAAAGTTGTAACTCATATATTACCAAATGTGTTCTTGTTTTTGAAAATTTGAACAACATTCCCTTTTTTTTCTCTGCTCTATTTTTTTTTTGAATAATAGAGATTGATTGAAAATATAAATAAACAACCCTAGGTTGCCACCAATATCTCCTTTATAGCTCTATTGAATTAAATCGGAAGTAAGTAAAATGAAAATGGTGCGTCAAAAACTTTAAACACTATATAAGTGATGTAAACGATGTCATTTGGGTACAAAAACGATTTTCCTTACGAGCCCAATGCATATTGTGTAATTTGATATGATCTTATATTTGATATATTATAATAGTCGTTTCGAAACCCGGGTCCAAAGTTATCTCCGTTGAAAGTTGTAACTCATATTTATAAAATGTGTTTTTGTTAATGAAAATTTGAACAACATTCCCTTTCTTTTTCTCTTCTCTATTTTTTTTTTGAATAATAGAGATTGATTGAAAATATAAATAAACAACCCTAGGTCGGAACCAATATCTCCTTTATAGCTCTATTGAATTCAATCGGAAGTAAGTAAAATGAAAATGGTGCGTCAAAAACTTTAAACACTATATAAGTGATGTAAATGATATTTTTGGGTACAAAACGATTTTTTCTCGTGAGACCAATGCATATTGTGCAATTTGATAAGAGCTTTGATTTGATATATTATAATAGTCATTTCTATACCCGAGTCAAAAGTTATCTCGGTTGAAAGTTGTAACTCATATATTACCAAATGTGTTCTTGTTTTTGAAAATTTGAACAACATTCCCTTTCTTTTTCTCTTCTCTATTTTTTTTTAATAATAGAGATTGATTGAAAATATAAATAAACAACCCTAGGTCGGCACCAATATCTCTTTTATAGCTCTATTGAATTAAACCGGAAGTAAGTAAAATGAAAATGGTACGTCAAAAATTTTAAACACTATATAAGTGATGTAAACGATATTATTAGGGTACAAAACGATTTTCCTTGGGAGACCAAGGCATATTGTGTAATTTGATACGAGCTTTGATTTGATATATTATAATAGTAATTTCGATACCCGGGTCAAAAGTTATCTCGGTTGAAAGTTGTAACTCATATATTACCAAATGTGTTCTTGTTTTTGAAAATTTGAACAACATTCCCTTTCTTTTTCTCTTCTCTATTTTTTTTTAATAATAGAGATTGATTGAAAATATAAATAAACAACCCTAGGTCGGCACCAATATCTCTTTTATAGCTCTATTGAATTAAACCGGAAGTAAGTAAAATGAAAATGGTACGTCAAAAATTTTAAACACTATATAAGTGATGTAAACGATATTATTAGGGTACAAAACGATTTTCCTCGGGAGACCAAGGCATATTGTGTAATTTGATACGTGCTTTGATTTGATATATTATAATAGTAATTTCGATACCCGGGTCAAAAGTTATCTCGGTTGAAAGTTGTAACTCATATATTACCAAATGTGTTCTTGTTTTTGAAAATTTGAACAACATTCCCTTTTTTTTCTCTGCTCTATTTTTTTTTTGAATAATAGAGATTGATTGAAAATATAAATAAACAACCCTAGGTTGCCACCAATATCTCCTTTATAGCTCTATTGAATTAAATCGGAAGTAAGTAAAATGAAAATGGTGCGTCAAAAACTTTAAACACTATATAAGTGATGTAAACGATGTCATTTGGGTACAAAAACGATTTTCCTTACGAGCCCAATGCATATTGTGTAATTTGATATGATCTTATATTTGATATATTATAATAGTCGTTTCGAAACCCGGGTCCAAAGTTATCTCCGTTGAAAGTTGTAACTCATATTTATAAAATGTGTTTTTGTTAATGAAAATTTGAACAACATTCCCTTTCTTTTTCTCTTCTCTATTTTTTTTTGAATAATAGAGATTGATTGAAAATATAAATAAACAACCCTAGGTCGGAACCAATATCTTCTTTATAGCTCTATTGAATTAAATCGGAAGTAAGTAAACTGAAAATGGTGCGTCAAAAACTTTAAACACTATATAAGTGATGTAAACGATGTTATTTGGGTACAAAAACGATTTTCCTTACGAGCCCAATGCATATTGTGTAATTTGATATGATCTTATATTTGATATATTATAATAGTCGTTTCGATACCCGGGTCCAAAGTTAACTCCGTTGAAAGTTGTAACTCATATTTATAAAATGTGTTTTTGTTAATGAAAATTTGAACAACATTCCCTTTCTTTTTCTCTTCTCTATTTTTTTTTAATAATAGAGATTGATTGAAAATATAAATAAACAACCCTAGGTCGGAACCAATATCTCCTTTATAGCTCTATTGAATTAAATCGGAAGTAAGTAAAATGAAAATGGTGCGTCAAAAACTTTAAACACTATATAAGTGATGTAAACGATGTCATTTGGGTAAAAAAACGATTTTCCTTACGAGCCCAATGCATATTGTGTAATTTGATATGATCTTATATTTGATATATTATAATAGTCGTTTCGAAACCCGGGTCCAAAGTTATCTCCGTTGAAAGTTGTAACTCATATTTATAAAATGTGTTTTTGTTAATGAAAATTTGAACAACATTCCGTTTCTTTTTCTCTTCTCTATTTTTTTTTGAATAATAGAGATTGATTGAAAATATAAATAAACAACCCTAGGTCGGAACCAATATCTCCTTTATAGCTCTATTGAATTAAATCGGAAGTAAGTAAAATGAAAATGGTGCGTCAAAAACTTTAAACACTATATAAGTGATGTAAACGATGTTATTTGGGTACAAAAACGATTTTCCTTACGAGCCCAATGCATATTGTATAATTTGATATGATCTTATATTTGATATATTATAATAGTCGTTTTGATACCCGGGTCCAAAGTTATCTCCGTTGAAAGTTGTAACTCATATTTATAAAATGTGTTTTTGTTAATGAAAATTTGAACAACATTCCCTTTCTTTTTCTCTTCTCTATTTTTTTTTGAATAATAGAGATTGATTGAAAATATAAATAAACAACCCTAGGTCATAATCAATATCTCCCTTATAGCTCTATTGAATTAAATCGGAAGTAAGTAAAATGAAAATGGTGCGTTAAAAAATTTAAACACTATATAAGTGATGTAAATGATATTATTTGGGTACAAAACGATTTTTTCTGGTGAGACCAATGCATATTGTGCAATTTGATAAGAGCTTTGATTTGATATATTATAATAGTCATTTCAATACCCGAGTCAAAAGTTATCTCGGTTGAAAGTTGTAACTCATATATTACCAAATGTGTTCTTGTTTTTGAAAATTTGAACAACATTCCCTTTCTTTTTCTCTTCTCTATTTTTTTTTTGAATAATAGAGATTGATTGAAAATATAAATAAACAACCCTAGGTCGGCACCAATATCTCCTTTATAGCTCTATTGAATTAAACCGGAAGTAAGTAAAATGAAAATGGTGCGTCAAAAATTTTAAACACTATATAAGTGATGTAAACGATATTATTAGGGTACAAAACGATTTTCCTCGTGAGACCAAGGCATATTGTGTAATTTGATACGAGCTTTGATTTGATATATTATAATAGTAATTTCGATACCCGAGTCAAAAGTTATCTCGGATGAAAGTTGTAACTCATATATTACCAAATGTGTTCTTGTTTTTGAAAATTTGAACAACATTCCCTTTTTTTTCTCTTCTCTATTTTTTTTTGAATAATAGAGATTGATTGAAAATATAAATAAACAACCCTAGGTCGGCACCAATATCTCCTTTACAGCTCTATTGGATTAAACCGGAAGTAAGTAAAATGAAAATGGTGCGTCAAAAACTTTAAACACTATATAAGTGATGTAAACGATATTATTTGGGTACAAAACGATTTTCCTCGTTAGACCAATGCATATTGTGTAATTTGATACGACCTTCGATTTGATATATTATAATAGTCATTTCGATACCCGAGTCAAAAGTTATCTCGGTTGAAAGTTGTAACTCATATATTACCAAATGTGTTCTTGTTTTTGAAAATTTGAACAACATTCCCTTTCTTTTTCTCTGCTCTATTTTTTTTTGAATAATAGAGATTGAATGAAAATATAAATAAACAACCCTAGGTCGGCACCAATATCTCCTTTATAGTTCCATTGAATTAAACCGGAATTAAGTAAAATGGTGCGTCAAAAACTTTAAACACTATATAAGTGATGCAAACGATGTTATTTGGGTACAAAAACGATTTTCCTTATGATCCCAATGCATATTGTGTAATTTGATATGATCTTATATTTGATATATTATAATAGTCGTTTCGATACCCGAGTCAAAAGTTATCTCTGTTGAAATTTGTAACTCATATATTACCAAATGTGTTCTTGTTTTTGAAAATTTGAACAACATTCCCTTTCTTTTTCTCTTCTCTATTTTTTTTTGAATAATAGAGATTGATTGAAAATATAAATAAACAACCCTAGGTTGCAACCAATATCTCCTTTATAGCTCCATTGAATTAAACCGCAAGTAAGTAAAATGAAAATGGTGCGTCAAAAACTTTAAACACTATATAAGTGATGTAAACGATGTTATTTGGGTACAAAAACGATTTTCCTTATGAGCCCAATGCATATTGTGTAATTTGATATGATCTTATATTTGATATATTATAATAGTCATTTCGATACCCGGGTCCAAAGTTATCTCGGTTGAAATTTGTAACTCATATATTACCAAATGTGTTCTTGTTTTTGAAAATTTGAACAACATTCCCTTTCTTTTTCTCTTCTCTATTTTTTTTTGAATAATAGAGATTGATTGAAAATATAAATAAACAACCCTATGTCTGCACCAATATCTCCTTTATAGCTATATTGAATTAAACCGGAAGTAAGTAAAATGAAAATGGTGCGTCAAAAACTTTAAACACTATATAAGTGATGTAAACGATATTATATGGGTACAAAACGATTTTCCTCGTGAGACCAAGGCATATTGTGTAATTTGATACGATCTTCGATTTGATATATTATAATAGTCATTTCGATACCCGAGTCAAAAGTTATCTCGGTTGAAAGTTGTAACTCATATATTACCAAATGTTTTCTTGTTTTTGAAAATTTGAATAACATTCCCTTTCTTTTTCTCTTCTCTATTTTTTTTTTGAATAATAGAGATTGATTGAAAATATAAATAAACAACCCTAGGTCGGAACCAATATCTCCTTTATAGCTCTATAGAATTAAATCGGAAGTAAGTAAAATGAAAATGGTGCGTCAAAAACTTTAAACACTATATAAGTGATGTAAATGATATTTTTGGGTACAAAACGATTTTTTCTCGTGAGACCAATGCATATTGTGCAATTTGATAAGAGCATTGATTTGATATATTATAATAGTTATTTCAATACCCGAGTCAAAAGTTATCTCGGTTGAAAGTTGTAACTCATATATTACCAAATGTGTTCTTGTTTTTGAAAATTTGAACAACATTCCCTTTCTTTTTCTCTTCTCTATTTTTTTTTAATAATAGAGATTGATTGAAAATATAAATAAACAACCCTAGGTCGGCACCAATATCTCTTTTATAGCTCTATTGAATTAAACCGGAAGTAAGTAAAATGAAAATGGTACGTCAAAAATTTTAAACACTATATAAGTGATGTAAACGATATTATTAGGGTACAAAACGATTTTCCTCGGGAGACCAAGGCATATTGTGTAATTTGATACGAGCTTTGATTTGATATATTATAATAGTAATTTCGATACCCGGGTCAAAAGTTATCTCGGTTGAAAGTTGTAACTCATATATTACCAAATGTGTTCTTGTTTTTGAAAATTTGAACAACATTCCCTTTTTTTCTCTGCTCTATTTTTTTTTTGAATAATAGAGATTGATTGAAAATATAAATAAACAACCCTAGGTTGCCACCAATATCTCCTTTATAGCTCTATTGAATTAAATCGGAAGTAAGTAAAATGAAAATGGTGCGTCAAAAACTTTAAACACTATATAAGTGATGTAAACGATGTTATTTGGGTACAAAAACAATTTTCCTTATGAGCCCAATGCATATTGTGTAATTTGATATGATCTTATATTTGATATATTATAATAGTGGTTTCGATACCCGGGGCCAAAGTTAACTCCGTTGAAAGTTGTAACTCATATTTATAAAATGTGTTTTTGTTAATGAAAATTTGAACAACATTCCCTTTCTTTTTCTCTTCTCTATTTTTTTTTGAATTATAGAGATGGATTGAAAATATAAATAGACAACCCTAGGTCGGCACCAATATTTCCTTTATAGCTCTATTAAATTAAACGGAAGTAAGTAAAATGAATATGGTGCGTCAAAAACTTTAAACACTATATAAGTGATGTAAATGATATTATATGGGTACAAAACGATTTTCCTCGTAAGACCAATGCATATTGTGTAATTTGATACGAGCTTTGATTTGATATATTATAATAGTCATTTCGATACCCGAGTCAAAAGTTATCTCGGTTGAAATTTGTAACTTATATATTACCAAATGTGTTCTTGTTTTTGAAAATTTGAACAACATTCCGTTTCTTTTTCTCTTCTCTATTTTTTTTTGAATAATAGAGATTGATTGAAAATATAAATAAACAACCCTAGGTTGCCACCAATATCTCCTTTATAGCTCTATTGAATTAAACCGCAAGTAAGTAAAATGAAAATGGTGCGTCAAAAACTTTAAACACTATATAAGTGATGCAAACGATGTGATTTGGGTACAAAAACGATTTTCCTAACGAGCCCAATGCATATTATGTAATTTTATACGATCTTCTATTTGATATATTATAATAGTCGTTTCGATACCCACGTCCAAAATTATCTCCGTTGAAAGTTGTAACTCATATTTATAAAATGTGTTTTTGTTAATGAAAATTTGAACAACATTCCCTTTCTTTTTCTCTTCTTTATTTTTTTTAATTAATAGAGATTGATTGAAAATATAAATATACAAGCCTAGGTCAGCACCAATATCTCCTTTATAGCTCTATTGAATTAAACCGGAAGTAAGTAAAATAATAATGGTGCGTCAAAAACATTAAACACTAAATAAATTATGTAAACGATATTATTTGGGTACAAAACGATTTTCCTTGTGAGACCAATGCATATTGTGTAATTTGATACGAGCTTCGATTTGATATATTATAATAGTCATTCGAAACCCGAGTCAAAAGTTATCTCCGTTGAAAGTTGTAACTCATATATTACCAAATGTGTTTTTGTTTTTGAAAATTAGAACAACATTCCCTTTCTTTTTCTCTTCTCTATTTTTTTTGAATAATAGAGATGGATTGAAAATATAAATAAAATACCCTAGGTGGGCACCAATATCTCCTTTATAGCTCTATTGAATTAAATCGAAAGTAAGTAAAATGAAAATGGTGCGTCAAAAACTTTAAACACTATATAAGTGATGCAAACGATGTGATTTGGGTACAAAAACGATTTTCCTAACGAGCCCAATGCATATTATGTAATTTTATACGATCTTCTATTTGATATATTATAATAGTCGTTTCGATACCCACGTCCAAAATTATCTCCGTTGAAAGTTGTAACTCATATTTATAAAATGTGTTTTTGTTAATGAAAATTTGAACAACATTCCCTTTCTTTTTCTCTTCTTTATTTTTTTTAATTAATAGAGATTTATTGAAAATATAAATATACAAGCCTAGGTCAGCACCAATATCTCCTTTATAGCTCTATTGAATTAAACCGGAAGTAAGTAAAATAATAATGGTGCGTCAAAAACATTAAACACTAAATAAATGATGTAAACGATATTATTTGGGTACAAAACGATTTTCCTTGTGAGACCAATGCATATTGTGTAATTTGATACGAGCTTCGATTTGATATATTATAATAGTCATTCGAAACCCGAGTCAAAAGTTATCTCCGTTGAAAGTTGTAACTCATATATTACCAAATGTGTTTTTGTTTTTGAAAATTAGAACAACATTCCCTTTCTTTTTCTCTTCTCTATTTTTTTTGAATAATAGAGATGGATTGAAAATATAAATAAAAAACCCTAGGTCGGCACCAATATCTCCTTTATAGCTCTATTGAATTAAATCGAAAGTAAGTAAAATGAAAATGGTGCGTCAAAAACATTAAACACTATATAAGTGATGTAAATGATATTATTTGGGTACAAAACGATTTTCCTCGTAAGACCAATGCATATTGTGTAATTTGATACGAGCTTTGATTTGATATATTATAATAGTCATTTCGATACCCGAGTCAAAAGTTATCTCGGTTGAAATTTGTAACTCATATATTACCAAATGTGTTCTTGTTTTTGAAAATTTGAACATCATTCCCTTTCTTTTTCTCTTCTCTATTTTTTTTTTGAATAATAGAGATTGATTGAAATATAAATAAACAACCCTAGGTCGGAACCAATATCTCCTTTATAGCTCTATTGAAATAAATCGGAAGTAAGTAAAATGAAAATGTTGCGTCAAAAACTTTAAACACTATATAAGTGATGTAAACGATATTATTTGGGTACAAAACGATTTTCCTCGTGAGACCAAGGCATATTGTGTAATTTGATACGAGCTTTGATTTGATATATTATAATAGTAATTTCGATACCCGGGTCAAAAGTTATCTCGGTTGAAAGTTGTAACTCATATATTACCAAATGTGTTCTTGTTTTTGAAAATTTGAACAACATTCCCTTTTTTTTCTCTGCTCTATTTTTTTTTGAATAATAGAGATTGATTGAAAATATAAATAAACAACCCTAGGTTGCCACCAATATCTCCTTTATAGCTCTATTGAATTAAATCGGAAGTAAGTAAAATGAAAATGGTGCGTCAAAAACTTTAAACACTATATAAGTGATGTAAACGATGTTATTTGGGTACAAAAACAATTTTCCTTATGAGCCCAATGCATATTGTGTAATTTGATATGATCTTATATTTGATATATTATAATAGTGGTTTCGATACCCGGGGCCAAAGTTAACTCCGTTGAAAGTTGTAACTCATATTTATAAAATGTGTTTTTGTTAATGAAAATTTGAACAACATTCCCTTTCTTTTTCTCTTCTCTATTTTTTTTTGAATTATAGAGATGGATTGAAAATATAAATAGACAACCCTAGGTCGGCACCAATATTTCCTTTATAGCTCTATTAAATTAAACGGAAGTAAGTAAAATGAATATGGTGCGTCAAAAACTTTAAACACTATATAAGTGATGTAAATGATATTATATGGGTACAAAACGATTTTCCTCGTAAGACCAATGCATATTGTGTAATTTGATACGAGCTTTGATTTGATATATTATAATAGTCATTTCGATACCCGAGTCAAAAGTTATCTCGGTTGAAATTTGTAACTTATATATTACCAAATGTGTTCTTGTTTTTGAAAATTTGAACAACATTCCGTTTCTTTTTCTCTTCTCTATTTTTTTTTGAATAATAGAGATTGATTGAAAATATAAATAAACAACCCTAGGTTGCCACCAATATCTCCTTTATAGCTCTATTGAATTAAACCGCAAGTAAGTAAAATGAAAATGGTGCGTCAAAAACTTTAAACACTATATAAGTGATGCAAACGAAGTGATTTGGGTACAAAAACGATTTTCCTAACGAGCCCAATGCATATTATGTAATTTTATACGATCTTCTATTTGATATATTATAATAGTCGTTTCGATACCCACGTCCAAAATTATCTCCGTTGAAAGTTGTAACTCATATTTATAAAATGTGTTTTTGTTAATGAAAATTTGAACAACATTCCCTTTCTTTTTCTCTTCTTTATTTTTTTTAATTAATAGAGATTTATTGAAAATATAAATATACAAGCCTAGGTCAGCACCAATATCTCCTTTATAGCTCTATTGAATTAAACCGGAAGTAAGTAAAATAATAATGGTGCGTCAAAAACATTAAACACTAAATAAATGATGTAAACGATATTATTTGGGTACAAAACGATTTTCCTTGTGAGACCAATGCATATTGTGTAATTTGATACGAGCTTCGATTTGATATATTATAATAGTCATTCGAAACCCGAGTCAAAAGTTATCTCCGTTGAAAGTTGTAACTCATATATTACCAAATGTGTTTTTGTTTTTGAAAATTAGAACAACATTCCCTTTCTTTTTCTCTTCTCTATTTTTTTTGAATAATAGAGATGGATTGAAAATATAAATAAAATACCCTAGGTGGGCACCAATATCTCTTTTATAGCTCTATTGAATTAAATCGAAAGTAAGTAAAATGAAAATGGTGCGTCAAAAACTTTAAACACTATATAAGTGATGCAAACGATGTGATTTGGGTACAAAAACGATTTTCCTAACGAGCCCAATGCATATTATGTAATTTTATACGATCTTCTATTTGATATATTATAATAGTCGTTTCGATACCCACGTCCAAAATTATCTCCGTTGAAAGTTGTAACTCATATTTATAAAATGTGTTTTTGTTAATGAAAATTTGAACAACATTCCCTTTCTTTTTCTCTTCTTTATTTTTTTTAATTAATAGAGATTTATTGAAAATATAAATATACAAGCCTAGGTCAGCACCAATATCTCCTTTATAGCTCTATTGAATTAAACCGGAAGTAAGTAAAATAATAATGGTGCGTCAAAAACATTAAACACTAAATAAATGATGTAAACGATATTATTTGGGTACAAAACGATTTTCCTTGTGAGACCAATGCATATTGTGTAATTTGATACGAGCTTCGATTTGATATATTATAATAGTCATTCGAAACCCGAGTCAAAAGTTATCTCCGTTGAAAGTTGTAACTCATATATTACCAAATGTGTTTTTGTTTTTGAAAATTAGAACAACATTCCCTTTCTTTTTCTCTTCTCTATTTTTTTTGAATAATAGAGATGGATTGAAAATATAAATAAAAAACCCTAGGTCGGCACCAATATCTCCTTTATAGCTCTATTGAATTAAATCGAAAGTAAGTAAAATGAAAATGGTGCGTCAAAAACATTAAACACTATATAAGTGATGTAAATGATATTATTTGGGTACAAAACGATTTTCCTCGTAAGACCAATGCATATTGTGTAATTTGATACGAGCTTTGATTTGATATATTATAATAGTCATTTCGATACCCGAGTCAAAAGTTATCTCGGTTGAAATTTGTAACTCATATATTACCAAATGTGTTCTTGTTTTTGAAAATTTGAACATCATTCCCTTTCTTTTTCTCTTCTCTATTTTTTTTTTGAATAATAGAGATTGATTGAAATATAAATAAACAACCCTAGGTCGGAACCAATATCTCCTTTATAGCTCTATTGAATTAAATCGGAAGTAAGTAAAATGAAAATGTTGCGTCAAAAACTTTAAACACTATATAAGTGATGTAAACGATATTATTTGGGTACAAAACGATTTTCCTCGTGAGACCAAGGCATATTGTGTAATTTGATACGATCTTCGATTTGATATGTTATAATAGTCATTTCGATACCCGAGTCAAAAGTTATCTAGGTTGAAAGTTGTAACTCATATATTACCAAATGTGTTCTTGTTTTTGAAAATTTGAACAACATTCCCTTTCTTTTTCTCTGCTCTATTTTTTTTTTGAATAATAGAGATTAAATGAAAATATAAATAAACAACCCTAGGTCGGCACCAATAATTCCTTTATAGTTCCATTGAATTAAACCGGAATTAAGTAAAATGGTGCGTCAAAAACTTTAAACACTATATAAGTGATGCAAACGATGTTATTTGGGTACAAAAATGATTTACCTTATGATCCCAATGCATATTCTGTAATTTGATATGATCTTATATTTGATATATTATAATAGTCGTTTCGATACCCTAGTCAAAAGTTATCTCGGTTGAAATTTGTAACTCATATATTACCAAATGTGTTCTTGTTTTTGAAAATTTGAACAACATTCCCTTTCTTTTTCTCTTCTCTATTTTTTTTTGAATAATAGAGATTGATTGAAAATATAAATAATACACCCTAGGTTGCCACCAATATCTCCTTTATAGCTCTATTGAATTAAACCGCAAGTAAGTAAAATGAAAATGGTGCGTCAAAAACTTTAAACACTATATAAGTGATGTAAACGATGTTATTTGGGTACAAAAACGATTTTCCTTATGAGCCCAATGCATATTGTGTAATTTGATATGATCTTATATTTGATATATTATAATAGTCGTTTCGATACCCGGGTCCAAAGTTATCTCCGTTGAAAGTTGTAACTCATATTTATAAAATGTGTTTTTGTTAATGAAAATTTGAACAACATTCCCTTTCTTTTTCTCTTCTCTATTTTTTTTAATAATAGAGATTGATTGAAAATATAAATAAACAACCCTAGGTCGGCACCAATATCTCCTTTATAGCTGTATTGAATTAAACCGGAAGTAAGTAAAATGAAAATGGTGCGTCAAAAACTTTAAACACTATATAAGTGATGTAAACAATATTATTTGGGTACAAAACGATTTTCCTCGTGAGACCAAAGCATATTCTGTAATTTGATACGAGCTTCGATTTGATATATTATAATAGTCATTTCGATACCCGAGTCAAAAGTTATCTCATTTGAAAGTTGTAACTCATATATTACCAAATGTTTTCTTGTTTTTGAAAATTTGAACAACATTCCCTTTCTTTTTCTCTTCTCTATTTTTTTTTGAATAATAGAGATTGATTGAAAATATAAATAAACAACCCTAGGTCGGCACCAATATCTCCTTTATAGTTCCATTGAATTAAACCGGAATTAAGTAAAATGGTGCGTCAAAAACTTTAAACACTATATAAGTGATGCAAACAATGTTATTTGGGTACAAAAACGATTTTCCTAACGAGCCCAATGCATATTATGTAATTTTATACGATCTTCTATTTGATATATTATAATAGTCGTTTCGATACCCGCGTCCAAAATTATCTCCGTTGAAAGTTGTAACTCATATTTATAAAATGTGTTTTTGTTAATGAAAATTTGAACAACATTCCCTTTCTTTTTCTCTTATTTATTTTTTTTATTTAATAGAGATTTATTGAAAATATAAATATACAAGCCTAGGTCGGCACCAATATCTCCTTTATAGCTCTATTGAATTAAACCGGAAGTAAGTAAAATAATAATGGTGCGTCAAAAACATTAAACACTAAATAAATGATGTAAACGATATTATTTGGGTACAAAACGATTTTCCTTGTGAGACCAATGCATATTGTGTAATTTGATACGAGCTTTGATTTGATATATTATAATAGTCATTCGAAACCAGAGTCAAAAGTTATCTCCGTTGAAAGTTGTAACTCATATATTACCAAATGTGTTTTTGTTTTTGAAAATTAGAACAACATTCCCTTTCTTTTTCTCTTCTCTATTTTTTTTAATAATAGAGATGGATTGAAAATATAAATAAAAAAACCCTAGGTTGGCACCAATATCTCCTTTATAGCTCTATTGAATTAAATCGGATGTAAGTAAAATGAAAATGGTGCGTCAAAAACATTAAACACTATATAAGTGATGTAAACGATATTATTTGGGTACAAAACGATTTTCCTTGTGAGACCAATGCATATTGTGTAATTTGATACGAGCTTTGATTTGATATATTATAATAGTCATTCGAAACCCGAGTCAAAAGTTATCTCCGTTGAAAGTTGTAACTCATATATTACCAAATGTGTTTTTCTTTTTGAAAATTAGAACAACATTCCCTTTCTTTTTCTCTTCTCTATTTTTTTTGAATAATAGAGATGGATTGAAAATATAAATAAAATACCCTAGGTGGGCACCAATATCTCCTTTATAGCTCTATTGAATTAAATCGAAAGTAAGTAAAATGAAAATGGTGCGTCAAAAACTTTAAACACTATATAAGTGATGCAAACGATGTTATTTGGGTACAAAAACGATTTTCCTAAGGAGCCCAATGCATATTATGTAATTTTATACGATCTTCTATTTGATATATTATAATAGTCGTTTCGGTACCCGCGTCCAAAATTATATCCATTGAAAGTTGTAACTCATATTTATAAAATGTGTTTTTGTTAATGAAAATTTGAACAACATTCCCTTTCTTTTTCTCTTCTCTATTTTTTTTTTGAATAATAGAGATTGATTGAAAATATAAATAAACAACCCTAGGTCGGCACCAATATCTCCTTTATAGCTCTATTGAATTAAACCGGAATTAAGTAAAATGGTGCGTCAAAAACTTTAAACACTATATAAGTGATGCAAACGATGTTATTTGGGTACAAAAATGATTTTCCTTATGATCCCAATGCATATTGTGTAATTTGATATGATCTTATAGTTGATATATTATAATAGTCGTTTCGATACCCGAGTCAAAAGTTATCTCGGTTGAAATTTGTAACTCGTATATTACCCAATGTGTTCTTGTTTTTGAAAATTTGAACAACATTCCCTTTCTTTTTCTCTTCTCTATTTTTTTTGAATAATAGAGATTGATTGAAAATAAAAATAAACAACCCTAGGTTGCCACCAATATCTCCTTTATAGCTCTATTGAATTAAACCGCAAGTAAGTGAAATGAAAATGGTGCGTCAAAAACTTTAAACACTATATAAGTGATGTAATCGATGTTATTTGGGTAGAAAAACGATTTTCCTTATGAGCCCAATGCATATTGTGTAATTTGATATGATCTTATATTTGATATATTATAATAGTCGTTTCGATACCCGGGTCCAAAGTTATCTCCGTTGAAAGTTGTAACTCATATTTATAAAATGTGTTTTTGTTAATGAAAATTTGAACAACATTCCCTTTCTTTTTCTCTTCTCTATTTTTTTTTAATAATAGAGATTGATTGAAAATATAAATAAACAACAATAGGTCGGCACCAATATCTCCTTTATAGCTCTATTGAATTAAACCGGAAGTAAGTAAAATGAAAATGGTGCGTCAAAAACTTTAAACACTATATAAGTGATGTAAACGATATTATTTGCGTACAAAACGATTTTCCTTGTGAGACCAAGGCATATTGTGTAATTTGATACGAGCTTCGATTTGATATATTATAATAGTCATTTCGATACCCGAGTCAAAAGTTATCTCGGTTGAAAGATGTAACTCATATATTACCAAATGTTTTCTTGTTTTTGAAAATTTCAACAACATTCCCTTCCTTTTTCTCTTATCTATTTTTTTTTAATAATAGAGATTGATTGAAAATATAAATAAACAACCCTAGGTCGGCATCAATATCTCCTTTATAGTTCCATTGAATTAAACCGGAATTAAGTAAAATGGTGCGTCAAAAACTTTAAACACTATATAAGTGATGCAAACGATGTTATTTGGGTACAAAAACGATTTTCCTAACGAGCCCAATGCATATTATGTAATTTTATACGATCTTCTATTTGATATATTATAATAGGTATTTCGATACCCGCGTCCAAAATTATCTCCGTTGAAAGTTGTAACTCATATTTATAAAATGTGTTTTTGTTAATGAAAATTTGAACAACATTCCCTTTCTTTTGCTCTTCTTTATTTTTTTTAATTAATAGAGATTTATTGAAAATATAAATATACAAGCCTAGGTCAGCACCAATATCTCCTTTATAGCTCTATTGAATTAAACCGGAAGTAAGTAAAATGAAAATGGTGCGTCAAAAACTTTAAACACTATATAAGTGATGCAAACGATGTGATTTGGGTACAAAAACGATTTTCCTAACGAGCCCAATGCATATTATGTAATTTTATACGATCTTCTATTTGATATATTATAATAGTCGTTTCGATACCCACGTCCAAAATTATCTCCGTTGAAAGTTGTAACTCATATTTATAAAATGTGTTTTTGTTAATGAAAATTTGAACAACATTCCCTTTCTTTTTCTCTTCTTTATTTTTTTTAATTAATAGAGATTTATTGAAAATATAAATATACAAGCCTAGGTCAGCACCAATATCTCCTTTATAGCTCTATTGAATTAAACCGGAAGTAAGTAAAATAATAATGGTGCGTCAAAAACATTAAACACTAAATAAATGATGTAAACGATATTATTTGGGTACAAAACGATTTTCCTTGTGAGACCAATGCATATTGTGTAATTTGATACGAGCTTCGATTTGATATATTATAATAGTCATTCGAAACCCGAGTCAAAAGTTATCTCCGTTGAAAGTTGTAACTCATATATTACCAAATGTGTTTTTGTTTTTTAAAATTAGAACAACATTCCCTTTCTTTTTCTCTTCTCTATTTTTTTTGAATAATAGAGATGGATTGAAAATATAAATAAAAAACCCTAGGTCGGCACCAATATCTCCTTTATAGCTCTATTGAATTAAATCGAAAGTAAGTAAAATGAAAATGGTGCGTCAAAAACATTAAACACTATATAAGTGATGTAAATGATATTATTTGGGTACAAAACGATTTTCCTCGTAAGACCAATGCATATTGTGTAATTTGATACGAGCTTTGATTTGATATATTATAATAGTCATTTCGATACCCGAGTCAAAAGTTATCTCGGTTGAAATTTGTAACTCATATATTACCAAATGTGTTCTTGTTTTTGAAAATTTGAACATCATTCCCTTTCTTTTTCTCTTCTCTATTTTTTTTTTGAATAATAGAGATTGATTGAAATATAAATAAACAACCCTAGGTCGGAACCAATATCTCCTTTATAGCTCTATTGAATTAAATCGGAAGTAAGTAAAATGAAAATGTTGCGTCAAAAACTTTAAACACTATATAAGTGATGTAAATGATATTATTTGGGTACAAAACGATTTTTTCTCGTGAGACCAATGCATATTGTGCAATTTGATAAGATCTTTGATTTGATATATTATAATAGTCATTTCAATACCCGAGTCAAAAGTTATCTCGGTTGAAAGTTGTAACTCATATATTACCAAATGTGTTCTTGTTTTTGAAAATTTGAACAACATTCCCTTTCTTTTTCCCTTTTCTATTTTTTTTTTGAATATTAGAGATTGATTGAAAATATAAATAAACAACCCTAGGTCGGCACCAATATCTCCTTTATAGCTCTATTGAATTAAACCGGAATTAAGTAAAATGAAAATGGTGCGTCAAAAACTTTAAACACTATATAAGTGATGTAAACGATATTATATGGGTACAAAACGATTTTCCTCGTGAGACCAAGGCATATTGTGTAATTTGATACGATCTTCGATTTGATATGTTATAATAGTCATTTCGATACCCGAGTCAAAAGTTATCTCGGTTGAAAGTTGTAACTCATATATTACCAAATGTGTTCTTGTTTTTGAAAATTTGAACAACATTCCCTTTCTTTTTCTCTACTCTATTTTTTTTTGAATAATAGAGATTAAATGAAAATATAAATAAACAACCCTAGGTCGGCACCAATAATTCCTTTATAGTTCCATTGAATTAAACCGGAATTAAGTAAAATGGTGCGTCAAAAACTTTAAACACTATATAAGTGATGCAAACGATGTTATTTGGGTACAAAAATGATTTACCTTATGATCCCAATGCATATTCTGTAATTTGATATGATCTTATATTTGATATATTATAATAGTCGTTTCGATACCCTAGTCAAAAGTTATCTCGGTTGAAATTTGTAACTCATATATTACCAAATGTGTTCTTGTTTTTGAAAATTTGAACAACATTCCCTTTCTTTTTCTCTTCTCTATTTTTTTTGAATAATAGAGATTGATTGAAAATATAAATAATACACCCTAGGTTGCCACCAATATCTCCTTTATAGCTCTATTGAATTAAACCGCAAGTAAGTAAAATGAAAATGGTGCGTCAAAAACTTTAAACCCTATATAAGTGATGTAAACGATGTTATTTGGGTACAAAAACGATTTTCCTTATGAGCCCAATGCATATTGTGTAATTTGATATGATCTTATATTTGATATATTATAATAGTCGTTTCGATACCCGGGTCCAAAGTTATCTCCGTTGAAAGTTGTAACTCATATTTATAAAATGTGTTTTTGTTAATGAAAATTTGAACAACATTCCCTTTCTTTTTCTCTTCTCTATTTTTTTTAATAATAGAGATTGATTGAAAATATAAATAAACAACCCTAGGTCGGCATCAATATCTCCTTTATAGTTCCATTGAATTAAACCGGAATTAAGTAAAATGGTGCGTCAAAAACTTTAAACACTATATAAGTGATGCAAACGATGTTATTTGGGTACAAAAACGATTTTCCTAACGAGCCCAATGCATATTATGTAATTTTATACGATCTTCTATTTGATATATTATAATAGGTATTTCGATACCCGCGTCCAAAATTATCTCCGTTGAAAGTTGTAACTCATATTTATAAAATGTGTTTTTGTTAATGAAAATTTGAACAACATTCCCTTTCTTTTGCTCTTCTTTATTTTTTTTAATTAATAGAGATTTATTGAAAATATAAATATACAAGCCTAGGTCAGCACCAATATCTCCTTTATAGCTCTATTGAATTAAACCGGAAGTAAGTAAAATGAAAATGGTGCGTCAAAAACTTTAAACACTATATAAGTGATGCAAACGATGTGATTTGGGTACAAAAACGATTTTCCTAACGAGCCCAATGCATATTATGTAATTTTATACGATCTTCTATTTGATATATTATAATAGTCGTTTCGATACCCACGTCCAAAATTATCTCCGTTGAAAGTTGTAACTCATATTTATAAAATGTGTTTTTGTTAATGAAAATTTGAACAACATTCCCTTTCTTTTTCTCTTCTTTATTTTTTTTAATTAATAGAGATTTATTGAAAATATAAATATACAAGCCTAGGTCAGCACCAATATCTCCTTTATAGCTCTATTGAATTAAACCGGAAGTAAGTAAAATAATAATGGTGCGTCAAAAACATTAAACACTAAATAAATGATGTAAACGATATTATTTGGGTACAAAACGATTTTCCTTGTGAGACCAATGCATATTGTGTAATTTGATACGAGCTTCGATTTGATATATTATAATAGTCATTCGAAACCCGAGTCAAAAGTTATCTCCGTTGAAAGTTGTAACTCATATATTACCAAATGTGTTTTTGTTTTTTAAAATTAGAACAACATTCCCTTTCTTTTTCTCTTCTCTATTTTTTTTGAATAATAGAGATGGATTGAAAATATAAATAAAAAACCCTAGGTCGGCACCAATATCTCCTTTATAGCTCTATTGAATTAAATCGAAAGTAAGTAAAATGAAAATGGTGCGTCAAAAACATTAAACACTATATAAGTGATGTAAATGATATTATTTGGGTACAAAACGATTTTCCTCGTAAGACCAATGCATATTGTGTAATTTGATACGAGCTTTGATTTGATATATTATAATAGTCATTTCGATACCCGAGTCAAAAGTTATCTCGGTTGAAATTTGTAACTCATATATTACCAAATGTGTTCTTGTTTTTGAAAATTTGAACATCATTCCCTTTCTTTTTCTCTTCTCTATTTTTTTTTTGAATAATAGAGATTGATTGAAATATAAATAAACAACCCTAGGTCGGAACCAATATCTCCTTTATAGCTCTATTGAATTAAATCGGAAGTAAGTAAAATGAAAATGTTGCGTCAAAAACTTTAAACACTATATAAGTGATGTAAATGATATTATTTGGGTACAAAACGATTTTTTCTCGTGAGACCAATGCATATTGTGCAATTTGATAAGATCTTTGATTTGATATATTATAATAGTCATTTCAATACCCGAGTCAAAAGTTATCTCGGTTGAAAGTTGTAACTCATATATTACCAAATGTGTTCTTGTTTTTGAAAATTTGAACAACATTCCCTTTCTTTTTCCCTTTTCTATTTTTTTTTTGAATATTAGAGATTGATTGAAAATATAAATAAACAACCCTAGGTCGGCACCAATATCTCCTTTATAGCTCTATTGAATTAAACCGGAATTAAGTAAAATGAAAATGGTGCGTCAAAAACTTTAAACACTATATAAGTGATGTAAACGATATTATATGGGTACAAAACGATTTTCCTCGTGAGACCAAGGCATATTGTGTAATTTGATACGATCTTCGATTTGATATGTTATAATAGTCATTTCGATACCCGAGTCAAAAGTTATCTCGGTTGAAAGTTGTAACTCATATATTACCAAATGTGTTCTTGTTTTTGAAAATTTGAACAACATTCCCTTTCTTTTTCTCTACTCTATTTTTTTTTGAATAATAGAGATTAAATGAAAATATAAATAAACAACCCTAGGTCGGCACCAATAATTCCTTTATAGTTCCATTGAATTAAACCGGAATTAAGTAAAATGGTGCGTCAAAAACTTTAAACACTATATAAGTGATGCAAACGATGTTATTTGGGTACAAAAATGATTTACCTTATGATCCCAATGCATATTCTGTAATTTGATATGATCTTATATTTGATATATTATAATAGTCGTTTCGATACCCTAGTCAAAAGTTATCTCGGTTGAAATTTGTAACTCATATATTACCAAATGTGTTCTTGTTTTTGAAAATTTGAACAACATTCCCTTTCTTTTTCTCTTCTCTATTTTTTTTGAATAATAGAGATTGATTGAAAATATAAATAATACACCCTAGGTTGCCACCAATATCTCCTTTATAGCTCTATTGAATTAAACCGCAAGTAAGTAAAATGAAAATGGTGCGTCAAAAACTTTAAACCCTATATAAGTGATGTAAACGATGTTATTTGGGTACAAAAACGATTTTCCTTATGAGCCCAATGCATATTGTGTAATTTGATATGATCTTATATTTGATATATTATAATAGTCGTTTCGATACCCGGGTCCAAAGTTATCTCCGTTGAAAGTTGTAACTCATATTTATAAAATGTGTTTTTGTTAATGAAAATTTGAACAACATTCCCTTTCTTTTTCTCTTCTCTATTTTTTTTAATAATAGAGATTGATTGAAAATATAAATAAACAACCCTAGGTCGGCACCAATATCTCCTTTATAGCTGTATTGAATTAAACCGGAAGTAAGTAAAATGAAAATGGTGCGTCAAAAACTTTAAACACTATATAAGTGATGTAAACAATATTATTTGGGTACAAAACGATATTCCTCGTGAGACCAAAGCATATTCTGTAATTTGATACGAGCTTCGATTTGATATATTATAATAGTCATTTCGATACCCGAGTCAAAAGTTATCTCATTTGAAAGTTGTAACTCATATATTACCAAATGTTTTCTTGTTTTTGAAAATTTGAACAACATTCCCTTTCTTTTTCTCTTCTCTATTTTTTTTTGAATAATAGAGATTGATTGAAAATATAAATAAACAACCCTAGGTCGGCACCAATATCTCCTTTATATTTCCATTGAATTAAACCGGAATTAAGTAAAATGGTGCGTCAAAAACTTTAAACACTATATAAGTGATGCAAACAATGTTATTTGGGTACAAAAACGATTTTCCTAACGAGCCCAATGCATATTATGTAATTTTATACGATCTTCTATTTGATATATTATAATAGTCGTTTCGATACCCGCGTCCAAAATTATCTCCGTTGAAAGTTGTAACTCATATTTATAAAATGTGTTTTTGTTAATGAAAATTTGAACAACATTCCCTTTCTTTTTCTCTTATTTATTTTTTTTATTTAATAGAGATTTATTGAAAATATAAATATACAAGCCTAGGTCGGCACCAATATCTCCTTTATAGCTCTATTGAATTAAACCGGAAGTAAGTAAAATAATAATGGTGCGTCAAAAACATTAAACACTAAATAAATGATGTAAACGATATTATTTGGGTACAAAACGACTTTCCTTGTGAGACCAATGCATATTGTGTAATTTGATACGAGCTTTGATTTGATATATTATAATAGTCATTCGAAACCAGAGTCAAAAGTTATCTCCGTTGAAAGTTGTAACTCATATATTACCAAATGTGTTTTTGTTTTTGAAAATTAGAACAACATTCCCTTTCTTTTTCTCTTCTCTATTTTTTTTAATAATAGAGATGGATTGAAAATATAAATAAAAAAACCCTAGGTTGGCACCAATATCTCCTTTATAGCTCTATTGAATTAAATCGGATGTAAGTAAAATGAAAATGGTGCGTCAAAAACATTAAACACTATATAAGTGATGTAAACGATATTATTTGGGTACAAAACGATTTTCCTTGTGAGACCAATGCATATTGTGTAATTTGATACGAGCTTCGATTTGATATATTATAATAGTCATTCGAAACCCGAGTCAAAAGTTATCTCCGTTGAAAGTTGTAACTCATATATTACCAAATGTGTTTTTGTTTTTGAAAATTAGAACAACATTCCCTTTCTTTTTCTCTTCTCTATTTTTTTTGAATAATAGAGATGGATTGAAAATATAAATAAAATACCCTAGGTGGGCACCAATATCTCCTTTATAGCTCTATTGAATTAAATCGAAAGTAAGTAAAATGAAAATGGTGCGTCAAAAACTTTAAACACTATATAAGTGATGCAAACGATGTTATTTGGGTACAAAAACGTTTTTCCTAAGGAGCCCAATGCATATTATGTAATTTTATACGATCTTCTATTTGATATATTATAATAGTCGTTTCGGTACCCGCGTCCAAAATTATATCCATTGAAAGTTGTAACTCATATTTATAAAATGTGTTTTTGTTAATGAAAATTTGAACAACATTCCCTTTCTTTTTCTCTTCTCTATTTTTTTTTTGAATAATAGAGATTGATTGAAAATATAAATAAACAACCCTAGGTCGGCACCAATATCTCCTTTATAGCTCTATTGAATTAAACCGGAATTAAGTAAAATGGTGCGTCAAAAACTTTAAACACTATATAAGTGATGCAAACGATGTTATTTGGGTACAAAAATGATTTTCCTTATGATCCCAATGCATATTGTGTAATTTGATATGATCTTATAGTTGATATATTATAATAGTCGTTTCGATACCCGAGTCAAAAGTTATCTCGGTTGAAATTTGTAACTCATATATTACCCAATGTGTTCTTGTTTTTGAAAATTTGAACAACATTCCCTTTCTTTTTCTCTTCTCTATTTTTTTTGAATAATAGAGATTGATTGAAAATAAAAATAAACAACCCTAGGTTGCCACCAATATCTCCTTTATAGCTCTATTGAATTAAACCGCAAGTAAGTGAAATGAAAATGGTGCGTCAAAAACTTTAAACACTATATAAGTGATGTAATCGATGTTATTTGGGTAGAAAAACGATTTTCCTTATGAGCCCAATGCATATTGTGTAATTTGATATGATCTTATATTTGATATATTATAATAGTCGTTTCGATACCCGGGTCCAAAGTTATCTCCGTTGAAAGTTGTAACTCATATTTATAAAATGTGTTTTTGTTAATGAAAATTTGAACAACATTCCCTTTCTTTTTCTCTTCTCTATTTTTTTTAATAATAGAGATTGATTGAAAATATAAATAAACAACAATAGGTCGGCACCAATATCTCCTTTATAGCTCTATTGAATTAAACCGGAAGTAAGTAAAATGAAAATGGTGCGTCAAAAACTTTAAACACTATATAAGTGATGTAAACGATATTATTTGCGTACACAACGATTTTCCTTGTGAGACCAAGGCATATTGTGTAATTTGATACGAGCTTCGATTTGATATATTATAATAGTCATTTCGATACCCGAGTCAAAAGTTATCTCGGTTGAAAGATGTAACTCATATATTACCAAATGTTTTCTTGTTTTTGAAAATTTCAACAACATTCCCTTCCTTTTTCTCTTCTCTATTTTTTTTTAATAATAGAGATTGATTGAAAATATAAATAAACAACCCTAGGTCGGCATCAATATCTCCTTTATAGTTCCATTGAATTAAACCGGAATTAAGTAAAATGGTGCGTCAAAAACTTTAAACACTATATAAGTGATGCAAACGATGTTATTTGGGTACAAAAACGATTTTCCTAACGAGCCCAATGCATATTATGTAATTTTATACGATCTTCTATTTGATATATTATAATAGGTATTTCGATACCCGCGTCCAAAATTATATCCGTTGAAAGTTGTAACTCATATTTATAAAATGTGTTTTTGTTAATGAAAATTTGAACAACATTCCCTTTCTTTTGCTCTTCTTTATTTTTTTTAATTAATAGAGATTTATTGAAAATATAAATATACAAGCCTAGGTCAGCACCAATATCTCCTTTATAGCTCTATTGAATTAAATCGAAAGTAAGTAAAATGAAAATGGTGCGTCAAAAACATTAAACACTATATAAGTGATGTAAATGATATTATTTGGGTACAAAACGATTTTCCTCGTAAGACCAATGCATATTGTGTAATTTGATACGAGCTTTGATTTGATATATTATAATAGTCATTTCGATACCCGAGTCAAAAGTTATCTCGGTTGAAATTTGTAACTCATATATTACCAAATGTGTTCTTGTTTTTGAAAATTTGAACATCATTCCCTTTCTTTTTCTCTTCTCTATTTTTTTTTTGAATAATAGAGATTGATTGAAATATAAATAAACAACCCTAGGTCGGAACCAATATCTCCTTTATAGCTCTATTGAATTAAATCGGAAGTAAGTAAAATGAAAATGTTGCGTCAAAAACTTTAAACACTATATAAGTGATGTAAATGATATTATTTGGGTACAAAACGATTTTTTCTCGTGAGACCAATGCATATTGTGCAATTTGATAAGATCTTTGATTTGATATATTATAATAGTCATTTCAATACCCGAGTCAAAAGTTATCTCGGTTGAAAGTTGTAACTCATATATTACCAAATGTGTTCTTGTTTTTGAAAATTTGAACAACATTCCCTTTCTTTTTCCCTTTTCTATTTTTTTTTTGAATATTAGAGATTGATTGAAAATATAAATAAACAACCCTAGGTCGGCACCAATATCTCCTTTATAGCTCTATTGAATTAAACCGGAATTAAGTAAAATGAAAATGGTGCGTCAAAAACTTTAAACACTATATAAGTGATGTAAACGATATTATTTGGGTACAAAACGATTTTCCTCGTGAGACCAAGGCATATTGTGTAATTTGATACGATCTTCGATTTGATATGTTATAATAGTCATTTCGATACCCGAGTCAAAAGTTATCTCGGTTGAAAGTTGGAACTCATATATTACCAAATGTGTTCTTGTTTTTGAAAATTTGAACAACATTCCCTTTCTTTTTCTCTGCTCTATTTTTTTTTTGAATAATAGAGATTAAATGAAAATATAAATAAACAACCCTAGGTCGGCACCAATAATTCCTTTATAGTTCCATTGAATTAAACCGGAATTAAGTAAAATGGTGCGTCAAAAACTTTAAACACTATATAAGTGATGCAAACGATGTTATTTGGGTACAAAAATGATTTACCTTATGATCCCAATGCATATTCTGTAATTTGATATGATCTTATATTTGATATATTATAATAGTCGTTTCGATACCCTAGTCAAAAGTTATCTCGGTTGAAATTTGTAACTCATATATTACCAAATGTGTTCTTGTTTTTGAAAATTTGAACAACATTCCCTTTCTTTTTCTCTTCTCTATTTTTTTTGAATAATAGAGATTGATTGAAAATATAAATAATACACCCTAGGTTGCCACCAATATCTCCTTTATAGCTCTATTGAATTAAACCGCAAGTAAGTAAAATGAAAATGGTGCGTCAAAAACTTTAAACCCTATATAAGTGATGTAAACGATGTTATTTGGGTACAAAAACGATTTTCCTTATGAGCCCAATGCATATTGTGTAATTTGATATGATCTTATATTTGATATATTATAATAGTCGTTTCGATACCCGGGTCCAAAGTTATCTCCGTTGAAAGTTGTAACTCATATTTATAAAATGTGTTTTTGTTAATGAAAATTTGAACAACATTCCCTTTCTTTTTCTCTTCTCTATTTTTTTTAATAATAGAGATTGATTGAAAATATAAATAAACAACCCTAGCTCGGCACCAATATCTCCTTTATAGCTGTATTGAATTAAATCGGAAGTAAGTAAAATGAAAATGGTGCGTCAAAAACTTTAAACACTATATAAGTGATGTAAACGATATTATTTGCGTACAAAACGATTTTCCTCGTGAGACCAAGGCATATTGTGTAATTTGATACGAGCTTCGATTTGATATATTATAATAGTCATTTCGATACCCGAGTCAAAAGTTATCTCGGTTGAAAGATGTAACTCATATATTACCAAATGTTTTCTTGTTTTTGAAAATTTCAACAACATTCCCTTCCTTTTTCTCTTCTCTATTTTTTTTTAATAATAGAGATTGATTGAAAATATAAATAAACAACCCTAGGTCGGCATCAATATCTCCTTTATAGTTCCATTGAATTAAACCGGAATTAAGTAAAATGGTGCGTCAAAAACTTTAAACACTATATAAGTGATGCAAACGATGTTATTTGGGTACAAAAACGATTTTCCTAACGAGCCCAATGCATATTATGTAATTTTATACGATCTTATATTTGATATATTATAATAGTCATTTCGATACCCGCGTCCAAAATTATCTCCGTTGAAAGTTGTAACTCATATTTATAAAATGTGTTTTTGTTAATGAAAATTTGAACAACATTCCCTTTCTTTTGCTCTTCTTTATTTTTTTTGAATAATAGAGATTGATTGAAAATATAAATATACAAGCCTAGGTCGGCACCAATATCTCCTTTATAGCTCTATTGAATTAAACCGGAAGTAAGTAAAATAATAATGGTGCTTCAAAAACATTAAACACTAAATAAATGATGTAAACGATATTATTTGGGTACAAAACGATTTTCCTTGTGAGACCAATGCATATTGTGTAATTTGATACGAGCTTCGATTTGATATATTATAATAGTCATTCGAAACCCGAGTCAAAAGTTATCTCCGTTGAAAGTTGTAACTCATATATTACCAAATGTGTTTTTGTTTTTGAAAATTAGAACAAAATTCCCTTTCTTTTTCTCTTCTCTATTTTTTTTGAATAATAGAGATGGATTGAAAATATAAATAAAAAACCCTAGGTCGGCACCAATATCTCCTTTATAGCTCTATTGAATTAAATCGAAAGTAAGTAAAATGAAAATGGTGCGTCAAAAACATTAAACACTATATAAGTGATGTAAATGATATTATTTGGGTACAAAACGATTTTCCTCGTAAGACCAATGCATATTGTGTAATTTGATACGAGCTTTGATTTGATATATTATAATAGTCATTTCGATACCCGAGTCAAAAGTTATCTCGGTTGAAATTTGTAACTCATATATTACCAAATGTGTTCTTGTTTTTGAAAATTTGAACATCATTCCCTTTCTTTTTCTCTTCTCTATTTTTTTTTTGAATAATAGAGATTGATTGAAATATAAATAAACAACCCTAGGTCGGAACCAATATCTCCTTTATAGCTCTATTGAATTAAATCGGAAGTAAGTAAAATGAAAATGTTGCGTCAAAAACTTTAAACACTATATAAGTGATGTAAATGATATTATTTGGGTACAAAACGATTTTTTCTCGTGAGACCAATGCATATTGTGCAATTTGATAAGATCTTTGATTTGATATATTATAATAGTCATTTCAATACCCGAGTCAAAAGTTATCTCGGTTGAAAGTTGTAACTCATATATTACCAAATGTGTTCTTGTTTTTGAAAATTTGAACAACATTCCCTTTCTTTTTCCCTTTTCTATTTTTTTTTAATATTAGAGATTGATTGAAAATATAAATAAACAACCCTAGGTCGGCACCAATATCTCCTTTATAGCTCTATTGAATTAAACCGGAATTAAGTAAAATGAAAATGGTGCGTCAAAAACTTTAAACACTATATAAGTGATGTAAATGATATTATTTGGGTACAAAACGATTTTCCTCGTGAGACCAAGGAATATTGTGTAATTTGATACGATCTTCGATTTGATATGTTATAATAGTCATTTCGATACCCGAGTCAAAAGTTATCTCGGTTGAAAGTTGTAACTCATATATTACCAAATGTGTTCTTGTTTTTGAAAATTTGAACAACATTCCCTTTCTTTTTCTCTGCTCTATTTTTTTTTTAATAATAGAGATTGATTGAAAATATAAATAAACAACCCTAGGTCGGCACCAATATCTCCTTTATAGCTCTATTGAATTAAACCGGAATTAAGTAAAATGGTGCGTCAAAAACTTTAAACACTATATAAGTGATGCAAACGATGTTATTTGGGTACAAAAATGATTTACCTTATGATCCCAATGCATATTCTGTAATTTGATATGATCTTATATTTGATATATTATAATAGTCGTTTCGATACCCTAGTCAAAAGTTATCTCGGTTGAAATTTGTAACTCATATATTACCAAATGTGTTCTTGTTTTTGAAAATTTGAACAACATTCCCTTTCTTTTTCTCTTCTCTATTTTTTTTGAATAATAGAGATTGATTGAAAATATAAATAATACACCCTAGGTTGCCACCAATATCTCCTTTATAGCTATATTGAATTAAACCGCAAGTAAGTAAAATGAAAATGGTGCGTCAAAAACTTTAAACACTATATAAGTGATGTAAACGATGTTATTTGGGTACAAAAACGATTTTCCTTATGAGCCCAATGCATATTGTGTAATTTGATATGATCTTATATTTGATATATTATAATAGTCGTTTCGATACCCGGGTCCAAAGTTATCTCCGTTGAAAGTTGTAACTCATATTTATAAAATGTGTTTTTGTTAATGAAAATTTGAACAACATTCCCTTTCTTTTTCTCTTCTCTATTTTTTTTAATAATAGAGATTGATTGAAAATATAAATAAACAACCCTAGGTCGGCACCAATATCTCCTTTATAGCTGTATTGAATTAAACCGGAAGTAAGTAAAATGAAAATGGTGCGTCAAAAACTTTAAACACTATATAAGTGATGTAAACGATATTATTTGGGTACAAAACGATTTTCCTCGTGAGACCAAAGCATATTCTGTAATTTGATACGAGCTTCGATTTGATATATTATAATAGTCATTTCGATACCCGAGTCAAAAGTTATCTCATTTGAAAGTTGTAACTCATATATTACCAAATGTTTTCTTGTTTTTGAAAATTTGAACAACATTCCCTTTCTTTTTCTCTTCTCTATTTTTTTTGAATAATAGAGATTGATTGAAAATATAAATAATACACCCTAGGTTGCCACCAATATCTCCTTTATAGCTCTATTGAATTAAACCGCAAGTGAGTAAAATGAAAATGGTGCGTCAAAAACTTTAAACACTATATAAGTGATGTAAACGATGTTATTTGGGTACAAAAACGATTTTCCTTATGAGCCCAATGCATATTGTGTAATTTGATATGATCTTATATTTGATATATTATAATAGTCGTTTCGATACCCGGGTCCAAAGTTATCTCCGTTGAAAGTTGTAACTCATATTTATAAAATGTGTTTTTGTTAATGAAAATTTGAACAACATTCCCTTTCTTTTTCTCTTCTCTATTTTTTTTAATAATAGAGATTGATTGAAAATATAAATAAACAACCCTAGGTCGGCACCAATATCTCCTTTATAGCTGTATTGAATTAATACCGGAAGTAAGTAAAATGAAAATGGTGCGTCAAAAACTTTAAACACTATATAAGTGATGTAAACGATATTATTTGGGTACAAAACGATTTTCCTCGTGAGACCAAAGCATATTCTGTAATTTGATACGAGCTTCGATTTGATATATTATAATAGTCATTTCGATACCCGAGTCAAAAGTTATCTCATTTGAAAGTTGTAACTCATATATTACCAAATGTTTTCTTGTTTTTGAAAATTTGAACAACATTCCCTTTCTTTTTCTCTTCTCTATTTTTTTTGAATAATAGAGATTGATTGAAAATATAAATAAACAACCCTAGGTCGGCACCAATATCTCCTTTATAGTTCCATTGAATTAAACCGGAATTAAGTAAAATGGTGCGTCAAAAACTTTAAACACTATATAAGTGATGCAAACGATGTTATTTGGGTACAAAAACGATTTTCCTAACGAGCCCAATGCATATTATGTAATTTTATACGATCTTCTATTTGATATATTATAATAGTCGTTTCGATACCCGCGTCCAAAATTATCTCCGTTGAAAGTTGTAACTCATATTTATAAAATGTGTTTTTGTTAATGAAAATTTGAACAACATTCCCTTTCTTTTTCTCTTATTTATTTTTTTTATTTAATAGAGATTTATTGAAAATATAAATATACAAGCCTAGGTCGGCACCAATATCTCCTTTATAGCTCTATTGAATTAAACCGGAAGTAAGTAAAATAATAATGGTGCGTCAAAAACATTAAACACTAAATAAATGATGTAAACGATATTATTTGGGTACAAAACGATTTTCCTTGTGAGACCAATGCATATTGTGTAATTTGATACGAGCTTCGATTTGATATATTATAATAGTCATTCGAAACCAGAGTCAAAAGTTATCTCCGTTGAAAGTTGTAACTCATATATTACCAAATGTGTTTTTGTTTTTGAAAATTAGAACAACATTCCCTTTCTTTTTCTCTTCTCTATTTTTTTTAATAATAGAGATGGATTGAAAATATAAATAAAAAACCCTAGGTCGGCACCAATATCTCCTTTATAGCTCTATTGAATTAAATCGGATGTAAGTAAAATGAAAATGGTGCGTCAAAAACATTAAACACTATATAAGTGATGTAAATGATATTATTTGGGTACAAAACGATTTTCCTCGTAAGACCAATGCATATTGTGTAATTTGATACGAGCTTTGATTTGATATATTATAATAGTCATTTCGATACCCGAGTCAAAAGTTATCTCGGTTGAAATTTGTAACTCATATATTACCAAATGTGTTCTTGTTTTTGAAAATTTGAACATCATTCCCTTTCTTTTTCTCTTCTCTATTTTTTTTTTGAATAATAGAGATTGATTGAAATATAAATAAACAACCCTAGGTCGGAACCAATATCTCCTTTATAGCTCTATTGAATTAAATCGGAAGTAAGTAAAATGAAAATGTTGCGTCAAAAACTTTAAACACTATATAAGTGATGTAAATGATATTATTTGGGTACAAAACGATTTTTTCTGGTGAGACCAATGCATATTGTGCAATTTGATAAGAGCTTTGATTTGATATATTATAATAGTCATTTCAATACCCGAGTCAAAAGTTATCTCGGTTGAAAGTTGTAACTCATATATTACCAAATGTGTTCTTGTTTTTGAAAATTTGAACAACATTCCCATTCTATTTCTCTTCTCTATTTTTTTTTTGAATAATAGAGATTGATTGAAAATATAAATAAACAACCCTAGGTCGTCACCAATATCTCCTTTATAGTTCCATTGAATAAAACCGGAATTAAGTAAAATGGTGCGTCAAAAACTTTAAACACTATATAAGTGATGCAAACGATGTTATTTGGGTACAAAAACGATTTTCCTAAGGAAGTCCAATGCATATTATGTAATTTTATACGATCTTCTATTTGATATATTATAATAGTCGTTTCGGTACCCGCGTCCAAAATTATCTCCATTGAAAGTTGTAACTCATATTTATAAAATGTGTTTTTGTTAATGAAAATTTGAACAACATTCCCTTTCTTTTTCTCTTCTCTATTTTTTTTTTGAATAATAGAGATTGATTGAAAATATAAATAAACAACCCTAGGTCGGCACCAATATCTCCTTTATAGCTCTATTGAATTAAACCGGAATTAAGTAAAATGGTGCGTCAAAAACTTTAAACACTATATAAGTGATGCAAACGATGTTATTTGGGTACAAAAATGATTTTCCTTATGATCCCAATGCATATTGTGTAATTTGATATGATCTTATAGTTGATATATTATAATAGTCGTTTCGATACCCGAGTCAAAAGTTATCTCGGTTGAAATTTGTAACTCATATATTACCCAATGTGTTCTTGTTTTTGAAAATTTGAACAACATTCCCTTTCTTTTTCTCTTCTCTATTTTTTTTGAATAATAGAGATTGATTGAAAATAAAAATAAACAACCCTAGGTTGCCACCAATATCTCCTTTATAGCTCTATTGAATTAAACCGCATGTAAGTGAAATGAAAATGGTGCGTCAAAAACTTTAAACACTATATAAGTGATGTAATCGATGTTATTTGGGTACAAAAACGATTTCCTTATGAGCCCAATGCATATTGTGTAATTTGATATGATCTTATATTTGATATATTATAATAGTCGTTTCGATACCCGGGTCCAAAGGTATCTCCGTTGAAAGTTGTAACTCATATTTATAAAATGTGTTTTTGTTAATGAAAATTTGAACAACATTCCCTTTCTTTTTCTCTTCTCTATTTTTTTTTAATAATAGAGATTGATTGAAAATATAAATAAACAACAATAGGTCGGCACCAATATCTCCTTTATAGCTCTATTGAATTAAACCGGAAGTAAGTAAAATGAAAATGGTGCGTCAAAAACTTTAAACACTATATAAGTGATGTAAACGATATTATTTCCGTACAAAACGATTTTCCTCGTGAGACCAAGGCATATTGTGTAATTTGATACGAGCTTCGATTTGATATATTATAATAGTCATTTCGATACCCGAGTCAAAAGTTATCTCGGTTGAAAGATGTAACTCATATATTACCAAATGTTTTCTTGTTTTTGAAAATTTCAACAACATTCCCTTCCTTTTTCTCTTCTCTATTTTTTTTTAATAATAGAGATTGATTGAAAATATAAATAAACAACCCTAGGTCGGCATCAATATCTCCTTTATAGTTCCATTGAATTAAACCGGAATTAAGTAAAATGGTGCGTCAAAAACTTTAAACACTATATAAGTGATGCAAACGATGTTATTTGGGTACAAAAACGATTTTCCTAACGAGCCCAATGCATATTATGTAATTTTATACGATCTTCTATTTGATATATTATAATAGTCATTTCGATACCCGCGTCCAAAATTATCTCCGTTGAAAGTTGTAACTCATATTTATAAAATGTGTTTTTGTTAATGAAAATTTGAACAACATTCCCTTTCTTTTGCTCTTCTTTATTTTTTTTAATTAATAGAGATTTATTGAAAATATAAATATACAAGCCAAGGTCGGCACCAATATCTCATTTATAGCTCTATTGAATTAAACCGGAAGTAAGTAAAATAATAATGGTGAGTCAAAAACATTAAACACTAAATAAATGATGTAAACGATATTATTTGGGTACAAAACGATTTTCCTTGTGAGACCAATGCATATTGTGTAATTTGATACGAGCTTCGATTTGATATATTATAATAGTCATTCGAAACCCGAGTCAAAAGTTATGTCCGTTGAAAGTTGTAACTCATATATTACCAAATGTGTTTTTGTTTTTGAAAATTAGAACAACATTCCCTTTCTTTTTCTCTTCTCTATTTTTTTTGAATAATAGAGATGGATTGAAAATATAAATCAAAAACCCTAGGTCGGCACCAATATCTCCTTTATAGCTCTATTGAATTAAATCGGAAGTAAGTAAAATGAAAATGGTGCGTCAAAAACATTAAACACTATATAAGTGATGTAAATGATATTATTTGGGTACAAAACGATTTTCCTCGTAAGACCAATGCATATTGTGTAATTTGATACGAGCTTTGATTTAATATATTATAATAGTCATTTCGATACCCGAGTCAAAAGTTATCTCGGTTGAAATTTGTAACTCATATATTACCAAATGTGTTCTTGTTTTTGAAAATTTGAACAACATTCCCTTTCTTTTTCTCGTCTCTATTTTTTTTTGAATAATAGAGATTGATTGAAAATATAAATAAACAACCCTAGGTCGGCACCAATATCTCCTTTATAGCTCTATTGAATTAAACCGGAAGTAAGTAAAATGAAAATGGTGCGTCAAAATTTTAAACACTATATAAGTGATGTAAACGATATTATTAGGGTACAAAACGATTTTCCTCGTGAGACCAAGGCATATTGTGTAATTTGATACGATCTTCGATTTGATATGTTATAATAGTCATTTCGATACCCGAGTCAAAAGTTATCTCGGTTGAAAGTTGTAACTCATATATTACCAAATGTGTTCTTGTTTTTGAAAATTTGAACAACATTCCCTTTCTTTTTCTCTGCTCTATTTTTTTTTTGAATAATA
Organism: Hippophae tibetana; assembly: GCA_037013495.1. NCBI lineage: Eukaryota > Viridiplantae > Streptophyta > Magnoliopsida > Rosales > Elaeagnaceae > Hippophae > Hippophae tibetana. The sequence continues at coordinate 4,976,022 of CM072808.1, read as the reverse complement.
GAGATTAAATGAAAATATAAATAAACAACCCTAGGTCGGCACCAATAATTCCTTTATAGTTCCATTGAATTAAACCGGAATTAAGTAAAATGGTGCGTCAAAAACTTTAAACACTATATAAGTGATGCAAACGATGTTATTTGGGTACAAAAATGATTTACCTTATGATCCCAATGCATATTCTGTAATTTGATATGATCTTATATTTGATATATTATAATAGTCGTTTCGATACCCTAGTCAAAAGTTATCTCGGTTGAAATTTGTAACTCATATATTACCAAATGTGTTCTTGTTTTTGAAAATTTGAACAACATTCCCTTTCTTTTTCTCTTCTCTATTTTTTTTGAATAATAGAGATTGATTGAAAATATAAATAATACACCCTAGGTTGCCACCAATATCTCCTTTATAGCTCTATTGAATTAAACCGCAAGTGAGTAAAATGAAAATGGTGCGTCAAAAACTTTAAACACTATATAAGTGATGTAAACGATGTTATTTGGGTACAAAAACGATTTTCCTTATGAGCCCAATGCATATTGTGTAATTTGATATGATCTTATATTTGATATATTATAATAGTCGTTTCGATACCCGGGTCCAAAGTTATCTCCGTTGAAAGTTGTAACTCATATTTATAAAATGTGTTTTTGTTAATGAAAATTTGAACAACATTCCCTTTCTTTTTCTCTTCTCTATTTTTTTTAATAATAGAGATTGATTGAAAATATAAATAAACAACCCTAGGTCGGCACCAATATCTCCTTTATAGCTGTATTGAATTAATACCGGAAGTAAGTAAAATGAAAATGGTGCGTCAAAAACTTTAAACACTATATAAGTGATGTCAACGATATTATTTGGGTACAAAACGATTTTCCTCGTGAGACCAAAGCATATTCTGTAATTTGATACGAGCTTCGATTTGATATATTATAATAGTCATTTCGATACCCGAGTCAAAAGTTATCTCATTTGAAAGTTGTAACTCATATATTACCAAATGTTTTCTTGTTTTTGAAAATTTGAACAACATTCCCTTTCTTTTTCTCTTCTCTATTTTTTTTGAATAATAGAGATTGATTGAAAATATAAATAAACAACCCTAGGTCGGCACCAATATCTCCTTTATAGTTCCATTGAATTAAACCGGAATTAAGTAAAATGGTGCGTCAAAAACTTTAAACACTATATAAGTGATGCAAACGATGTTATTTGGGTACAAAAACGATTTTCCTAACGAGCCCAATGCATATTATGTAATTTTATACGATCTTCTATTTGATATATTATAATAGTCGTTTCGATACCCGCGTCCAAAATTATCTCCGTTGAAAGTTGTAACTCATATTTATAAAATGTGTTTTTGTTAATGAAAATTTGAACAACATTCCCTTTCTTTTTCTCTTATTTATTTTTTTTATTTAATAGAGATTTATAGAAAATAAAAATATACAAGCGTAGGTCGGCACCAATATCTCCTTTATAGCTCTATTGAATTAAACCGGAAGTAAGTAAAATAATAATGGTGCGTCAAAAACATTAAACACTAAATAAATGATGTAAACGATATTATTTGGGTACAAAACGATTTTCCTTGTGAGACCAATGCATATTGTGTAATTTGATACGAGCTTCGATTTGATATATTATAATAGTCATTCGAAACCAGAGTCAAAAGTTATCTCCGTTGAAAGTTGTAACTCATATATTACCAAATGTGTTTTTGTTTTTGAAAATTAGAACAACATTCCCTTTCTTTTTCTCTTCTCTATTTTTTTTAATAATAGAGATGGATTGAAAATATAAATAAAAAACCCTAGGTCGGCACCAATATCTCCTTTATAGCTCTATTGAATTAAATCGGATGTAAGTAAAATGAAAATGGTGCGTCAAAAACATTAAACACTATATAAGTGATGTAAATGATATTATTTGGGTACAAAACGATTTTCCTCGTAAGACCAATGCATATTGTGTAATTTGATACGAGCTTTGATTTGATATATTATAATAGTCATTTCGATACCCGAGTCAAAAGTTATCTCGGTTGAAATTTGTAACTCATATATTACCAAATGTGTTCTTGTTTTTGAAAATTTGAACAACATTCCCTTTCTTTTTCTCTTCTCTATTTTTTTTTTGAATAATAGAGATTGATTGAAAATATAAATAAACAACCCTAGGTCGGAACCAATATCTCCTTTATAGCTCTATTGAATTAAATCGGAAGTAAGTAAAATGAAAATGTTGCGTCAAAAACTTTAAACACTATATAAGTGATGTAAATGATATTATTTGGGTACAAAACGATTTTTTCTGGTGAGACCAAAGCATATTGTGCAATTTGATAAGAGCTTTGATTTGATATATTATAATAGTCATTTCAATACCCGAGTCAAAAGTTATCTCGGTTGAAAGTTGTAACTCATATATTACCAAATGTGTTCTTGTTTTTTAAAATTTGAACAACATTCCCATTCTATTTCTCTTCTCTATTTTTTTTTGAATAATAGAGATTGATTGAAAATATAAATAAACAACCCTAGGTCGTCACCAATATCTCCTTTATAGTTCCATTGAATAAAACCGGAATTAAGTAAAATGGTGCGTCAAAAACTTTAAACACTATATAAGTGATGCAAACGATGTTATTTGGGTACAAAAACGATTTTCCTAAGGAGCCCAATGCATATTATGTAATTTTATACGATCTTCTATTTGATATATTATAATAGTCGTTTCGGTACCCGCGTCCAAAATTATCTCCATTGAAAGTTGTAACTCATATTTATAAAATGTGTTTTTGTTAATGAAAATTTGAACAACATTCCCTTTCTTTTTCTCTTCTCTATTTTTTTTTTGAATAATAGAGATTGATTGAAAATATAAATAAACAACCCTAGGTCGGCACCAATATCTCCTTTATAGCTCTATTGAATTAAACCGGAATTAAGTAAAATGGTGCGTCAAAAACTTTAAACACTATATAAGTGATGCAAACGATGTTATTTGGGTACAAAAATGATTTTCCTTATGATCCCAATGCATATTGTGTAATTTGATATGATCTTATAGTTGATATATTATAATAGTCATTTCGATACCCGAGTCAAAAGTTATCTCGGTTGAAATTTGTAACTCATATATTACCCAATGTGTTCTTGTTTTTGAAAATTTGAACAACATTCCCTTTCTTTTTCTCTTCTCTATTTTTTTTGAATAATAGAGATTGATTGAAAATAAAAATAAACAACCCTAGGTTGCCACCAATATCTCCTTTATAGCTCTATTGAATTAAACCGCAAGTAAGTGAAATGAAAATGGTGCGTCAAAAACTTTAAACACTATATAAGTGATGTAATCGATGTTATTTGGGTACAAAAACGATTTTCCTTATGAGCCCAATGCATATTGTGTAATTTGATATGATCTTATATTTGATATATTATAATAGTCGTTTCGATACCCGGGTTCAAAGGTATCTCCGTTGAAAGTTGTAACTCATATTTATAAAATGTGTTTTTGTTAATGAAAATTTGAACAACATTCCCTTTCTTTTTCTCTTCTCTATTTTTTTTTAATAATAGAGATTGATTGAAAATATAAATAAACAACAATAGGTCGGCACCAATATCTCCTTTATAGCTCTATTGAATTAAACCGGAAGTAAGTAAAATGAAAATGGTGCGTCAAAAACTTTAAACACTATATAAGTGATGTAAACGATATTATTTCCGTACAAAACGATTTTCCTCGTGAGACCAAGGCATATTGTGTAATTTGATACGAGCTTCGATTTGATATATTATAATAGTCATTTCGATACCCGAGTCAAAAGTTATCTCGGTTGAAAGATGTAACTCATATATTACCAAATGTTTTCTTGTTTTTGAAAATTTCAACAACATTCCCTTCCTTTTTCTCTTCTCTATTTTTTTTTTTAATAATAGAGATTGATTGAAAATATAAATAAACAACCCTAGGTCGGCATCAATATCTCCTTTATAGTTCCATTGAATTAAACCGGAATTAAGTAAAATGGTGCGTCAAAAACTTTAAACACTATATAAGTGATGCAAACGATGTTATTTGGGTACAAAAACGATTTTCCTAACGAGCCCAATGCATATTATGTAATTTTATACGATCTTCTATTTGATATATTATAATAGTCATTTCGATACCCGCGTCCAAAATTATCTCCGTTGAAAGTTGTAACTCATATTTATAAAATGTGTTTTTGTTAATAAAAATTTGAACAACATTCCCTTTCTTTTGCTCTTCTTTATTTTTTTTAATTAATAGAGATTTATTGAAAATATAAATATACAAGCCAAGGTCGGCACCAATATCTCATTTATAGCTCTATTGAATTAAACCGGAAGTAAGTAAAATAATAATGGTGAGTCAAAAACATTAAACACTAAATAAATGATGTAAACGATATTATTTGGGTACAAAACGATTTTCCTTGTGAGACCAATGCATATTGTGTAATTTGATACGAGCTTCGATTTGATATATTATAATAGTCATTCGAAACCCGAGTCAAAAGTTATCTCCGTTGAAAGTTGTAACTCATATATTACCAAATGTGTTTTTGTTTTTGAAAATTAGAACAACATTCCCTTTCTTTTTCTCTTCTCTATTTTTTTTGAATAATAGAGATGGATTGAAAATATAAATCAAAAACCCTAGGTCGGCACCAATATCTCCTTTATAGCTCTATTGAATTAAATCGGAAGTAAGTAAAATGAAAATGGTGCGTCAAAAACATTAAACACTATATAAGTGATGTAAATGATATTATTTGGGTACAAAACGATTTTCCTCGTAAGACCAATGCATATTGTGTAATTTGATACGAGCTTTGATTTAATATATTATAATAGTCATTTCGATACCCGAGTCAAAAGTTATCTCGGTTGAAATTTGTAACTCATATATTACCAAATGTGTTCTTGTTTTTGAAAATTTGAACAACATTCCCTTTCTTTTTCTCTTCTCTATTTTTTTTTGAATAATAGAGATTGATTGAAAATATAAATAAACAACCCTCGGTCGGCACCAATATCTCCTTTATAGCTCTATTGAATTAAACCGGAAGTAAGTAAAATGAAAATGGTGCGTCAAAATTTTAAACACTATATAAGTGATGTAAACGATATTATTAGGGTACAAAACGATTTTCCTCGTGAGACAAAGGCATATTGTGTAATTTGATACGAGCTTTGATTTGATATATTATAATAGTAATTTCGATACCCGAGTCAAAAGTTATCTCGGTTGAAAGTTGTAACTCATATATTACCAAATGTGTTCTTGTTTTTGAAAATTTGAACAACATTCCCTTTTTTTTTCTCTTCTCTATTTTTTTTTTGAATAATAGAGATTGATTGAAAATATAAATAAACAACCCTAGGTCGGCACCAATATATCCTTTATAGCTCTATTGAATTAAACCGGAAGTAAGTAAAATGAAAATGGTGCGTCAAAAACTTTAAACACTATATAAGTTATGTAAACGATATTATTTGGGTACAAAACGATTTTCCTCGTGAGACCAAGGCATATTGTGTAATTTGATACGAGCTTCGATTTAATATATTATAATAGTCATTTCGATACCCGAGTCAAAAGTTATCTCGGTTGAAAGTTGTAACTCATATATTACCAAATGTGTTCTTGTTTTTGAAAATTTGAACAACATTCCCTTTCTTTTTCTCTGCTCTATTTTTTTTGAATAATAGAGATTAAATGAAAATATAAATAAACAACCCTAGGTCGGCACCAATATCTCCTTTATAGTTCCATTGAATTAAACCGGAATTAAGTAAAATGGTGGGTCAAAAACTTTAAACACTATATAAGTGATGCAAACGATGTTATTTGGGTACAAAAACGATTTTCCTTATGAGCCCAATGCATATTGTATAATTTGATATGATATTATATTTGATATATTATAATAGTCGTTTCGATACCCGGGTCCAAAGTTATCTCCGTTGAAAGTTGTAACTCATATTTATAAAATGTGTTTTTGTTAATGAAAATTTGAACAACATTCCCTTTCTTTTTCTCTTCTCTATTTTTTTTTGAATAATAGAGATTGATTGAAAATATAAATAAACAACCCTAGGTCGGCACCAATATCTCCTTTATAGCTCTATTGAATTAAACCGGAATTAAGTAAAATGAAAATGGTGCGTCAAAAACTTTAAACACTATATAAGTGATGTAAACGATATTATATGGGTACAAAACGATTTTCCTCGTGAGACCAAGGCATATTGTGTAATTTGATACGATCTTCGATTTGATATGTTATAATAGTCATTTCGATACCCGAGTCAAAAGTTATCTCGGTTGAAAGTTGTAACTCATATATTACCAAATGTGTTCTTGTTTTTGAAAATTTGAACAACATTCCCTTTCTTTTTCTCTGCTCTATTTTTTTTTTGAATAATAGAGATTAAATGAAAATATAAATAAACAACCCTAGGTCGGCACCAATAATTCCTTTATAGTTCCATTGAATTAAACCGGAATTAAGTAAAATGGTGCGTCAAAAACTTTAAACACTATATAAGTGATGCAAACGATGTTATTTGGGTACAAAAATGATTTACCTTATGATCCCAATGCATATTCTGTAATTTGATATGATCTTATATTTGATATATTATAATAGTCGTTTCGATACCCTAGTCAAAAGTTATCTCGGTTGAAATTTGTAACTCATATATTACCAAATGTGTTCTTGTTTTTGAAAATTTGAACAACATTCCCTTTCTTTTTCTCTTCTCTATTTTTTTTGAATAATAGAGATTGATTGAAAATATAAATAATACACCCTAGGTTGCCACCAATATCTCCTTTATAGCTCTATTGAATTAAACCGCAAGTGAGTAAAATGAAAATGGTGCGTCAAAAACTTTAAACACTATATAAGTGATGTAAACGATGTTATTTGGGTACAAAAACGATTTTCCTTATGAGCCCAATGCATATTGTGTAATTTCATATGATCTTATATTTGATATATTATAATAGTCGTTTCGATACCCGGGTCCAAAGTTATCTCCGTTGAAAGTTGTAACTCATATTTATAAAATGTGTTTTTGTTAATGAAAATTTGAACAACATTCCCTTTCTTTTTCTCTTCTCTATTTTTTTTAATAATAGAGATTGATTGAAAATATAAATAAACAACCCTAGGTCGGCACCAATATCTCCTTTATAGCTGTATTGAATTAATACCGGAAGTAAGTAAAATGAAAATGGTGCGTCAAAAACTTTAAACACTATATAAGTGATGTAAACGATATTATTTGGGTACAAAACGATTTTCCTCGTGAGACCAAAGCATATTCTGTAATTTGATACGAGCTTCGATTTGATATATTATAATAGTCATTTCGATACCCGAGTCAAAAGTTATCTCATTTGAAAGTTGTAACTCATATATTACCAAATGTTTTCTTGTTTTTGAAAATTTGAACAACATTCCCTTTCTTTTTCTCTTCTCTATTTTTTTTGAATAATAGAGATTGATTGAAAATATAAATAAACAACCCTAGGTCGGCACCAATATCTCCTTCATAGTTCCATTGAATTAAACCGGAATTAAGTAAAATGGTGCGTCAAAAACTTTAAACACTATATAAGTGATGCAAACGATGTTATTTGGGTACAAAAACGATTTTCCTAACGAGCCCAATGCATATTATGTAATTTTATACGATCTTCTATTTGATATATTATAATAGTCGTTTCGATACCCGCGTCCAAAATTATCTCCGTTGAAAGTTGTAACTCATATTTATAAAATGTGTTTTTGTTAATGAAAATTTGAACAACATTCCCTTTCTTTTTCTCTTATTTATTTTTTTTATTTAATAGAGATTTATTGAAAATATAAATATACAAGCCTAGGTCGGCACCAATATCTCCTTTATAGCTCTATTGAATTAAACCGGAAGTAAGTAAAATAATAATGGTGCGTCAAAAACATTAAACACTAAATAAATGATGTAAACGATATTATTTGGGTACAAAACGATTTTCCTTGTGAGACCAATGCATATTGTGTAATTTGATACGAGCTTCGATTTGATATATTATAATAGTCATTCGAAACCAGAGTCAAAAGTTATCTCCGTTGAAAGTTGTAACTCATATATTACCAAATGTGTTTTTGTTTTTGAAAATTAGAACAACATTCCCTTTCTTTTTCTCTTCTCTATTTTTTTTAATAATAGAGATGGATTGAAAATATAAATAAAAAACCCTAGGTCGGCACCAATATCTCCTTTATAGCTCTATTGAATTAAATCGGATGTAAGTAAAATGAAAATGGTGCGTCAAAAACATTAAACACTATATAAGTGATGTAAATGATATTATTTGGGTACAAAACGATTTTCCTCGTAAGACCAATGCATATTGTGTAATTTGATACGAGCTTTGATTTGATATATTATAATAGTCATTTCGATACCCGAGTCAAAAGTTATCTCGGTTGAAATTTGTAACTCATATATTACCAAATGTGTTCTTGTTTTTGAAAATTTGAACAACATTCCCTTTCTTTTTCTCTTCTCTATTTTTTTTTTGAATAATAGAGATTGATTGAAAATATAAATAAACAACCCTAGGTCGGAACCAATATCTCCTTTATAGCTCTATTGAATTAAATCGGAAGTAAGTAAAATGAAAATGTTGCGTCAAAAACTTTAAACACTATATAAGTGATGTAAATGATATTATTTGGGTACAAAACGATTTTTTCTGGTGAGACCAATGCATATTGTGCAATTTGATAAGAGCTTTGATTTGATATATTATAATAGTCATTTCAATACCCGAGTCAAAAGTTATCTCGGTTGAAAGTTGTAACTCATATATTACCAAATGTGTTCTTGTTTTTTAAAATTTGAACAACATTCCCATTCTATTTCTCTTCTCTATTTTTTTTTGAATAATAGAGATTGATTGAAAATATAAATAAACAACCCTAGGTCGTCACCAATATCTCCTTTATAGTTCCATTGAATAAAACCGGAATTAAGTAAAATGGTGCGTCAAAAACTTTAAACACTATATAAGTGATGCAAACGATGTTATTTGGGTACAAAAACGATTTTCCTAAGGAGCCCAATGCATATTATGTAATTTTATACGATCTTCTATTTGATATATTATAATAGTCGTTTCGGTACCCGCGTCCAAAATTATCTCCATTGAAAGTTGTAACTCATATTTATAAAATGTGTTTTTGTTAATGAAAATTTGAACAACATTCCCTTTCTTTTTCTCTTCTCTATTTTTTTTTTGAATAATAGAGATTGATTGAAAATATAAATAAACAACCCTAGGTCGGCACCAATATCTCCTTTATAGCTCTATTGAATTAAACCGGAATTAAGTAAAATGGTGCGTCAAAAACTTTAAACACTATATAAGTGATGCAAACGATGTTATTTGGGTACAAAAATGATTTTCCTTATGATCCCAATGCATATTGTGTAATTTGATATGATCTTATAGTTGATATATTATAATAGTCGTTTCGATACCCGAGTCAAAAGTTATCTCGGTTGAAATTTGTAACTCATATATTACCCAATGTGTTCTTGTTTTTGAAAATTTGAACAACATTCCCTTTCTTTTTCTCTTCTCTATTTTTTTTGAATAATAGAGATTGATTGAAAATAAAAATAAACAACCCTAGGTTGCCACCAATATCTCCTTTATAGCTCTATTGAATTAAACCGCAAGTGAGTAAAATGAAAATGGTGCGTCAAAAACTTTAAACACTATATAAGTGATGTAAACGATGTTATTTGGGTACAAAAACGATTTTCCTTATGAGCCCAATGCATATTGTGTAATTTGATATGATCTTATATTTGATATATTATAATAGTCGTTTCGATACCCGGGTCCAAAGTTATCTCCGTTGAAAGTTGTAACTCATATTTATAAAATGTGTTTTTGTTAATGAAAATTTGAACAACATTCCCTTTCTTTTTCTCTTCTCTATTTTTTTTAAAGAATAGAGATTGATTGAAAATATAAATAAACAACCCTAGGTCGGCACCAATATCTCCTTTATAGCTGTATTGAATTAATACCGGAAGTAAGTAAAATGAAAATGGTGCGTCAAAAACTTTAAACACTATATAAGTGATGTAAACGATATTATTTGCGTACAAAACGATTTTCCTCGTGAGACCAAAGCATATTCTGTAATTTGATACGAGCTTCGATTTGATATATTATAATAGTCATTTCGATACCCGAGTCAAAAGTTATCTCATTTGAAAGTTGTAACTCATATATTACCAAATGTTTTCTTGTTTTTGAAAATTTCAACAACATTCCCTTTCTTTTTCTCTTCTCTATTTTTTTTGAATAATAGAGATTGATTGAAAATATAAATAAACAACCCTAGGTCGGCACCAATATCTCCTTCATAGTTCCATTGAATTAAACCGGAATTAAGTAAAATGGTGCGTCAAAAACTTTAAACACTATATAAGTGATGCAAACGATGTTATTTGGGTACAAAAACGATTTTCCTAACGAGCCCAATGCATATTATGTAATTTTATACGATCTTCTATTTGATATATTATAATAGTCGTTTCGATACCCGCGTCCAAAATTATCTCCGTTGAAAGTTGTAACTCATATTTATAAAATGTGTTTTTGTTAATGAAAATTTGAACAACATTCCCTTTCTTTTTTTCTTATTTATTTTTTTTATTTAATAGAGATTTATTGAAAATATAAATATACAAGCCTAGGTCGGCACCAATATCTCCTTTATAGCTCTATTGAATTAAACCGGAAGTAAGTAAAATAATAATGGTGCGTCAAAAACATTAAACACTAAATAAATGATGTAAACGATATTATTTGGGTACAAAACGATTTTCCTTGTGAGACCAATGCATATTGTGTAATTTGATACGAGCTTCGATTTGATATATTATAATAGTCATTCGATACCCGAGTCAAAAGTTATCTCCGTTGAAAGTTGTAACTCATATATTACCAAATGTGTTTTTGTTTTTGAAAATTAGAACAACATTCCCTTTCTTTTTCTCTTCTCTATTTTTTTTAATAATAGAGATGGATTGAAAATATAAATAAAAAACCCTAGGTCGGCACCAATATCTCCTTTATAGCTCTATTGAATTAAATCGGATGTAAGTAAAATGAAAATGGTGCGTCAAAAACATTAAACACTATATAAGTGATGTAAATGATATTATTTGGGTACAAAACGATTTTCCTTATGAGCCCAATGCATATTGTGTAATTTGATATGATCTTATAGTTGATATATTATAATAGTCATTTCGATACCCGAGTCAAAAGTTATCTCGGTTGAAATTTGTAACTCATATATTACCAAATGTGTTCTTGTTTTTGAAAATTTGAACAACATTCCCTTTCTTTTTCTCTTCTCTATTTTTTTTTTGAATAATAGAGATTGATTGAAAATATAAATAAACAACCCTAGGTCGGAACCAATATCTCCTTTATAGCTCTATTGAATTAAATCGGAAGTAAGTAAAATGAAAATGTTGCGTCAAAAACTTTAAACACTATATAAGTGATGTAAATGATATTATTTGGGTACAAAACGATTTTTTCTGGTGAGACCAATGCATATTGTGCAATTTGATAAGAGCTTTGATTTGATATATTATAATAGTCATTTCAATACCCGAGTCAAAAGTTATCTCGGTTGAAAGTTGTAACTCATATATTACCAAATGTGTTCTTGTTTTTTAAAATTTGAACAACATTCCCATTCTATTTCTCTTCTCTATTTTTTTTTGAATAATAGAGATTGATTGAAAATATAAATAAACAACCCTAGGTCGTCACCAATATCTCCTTTATAGTTCCATTGAATAAAACCGGAATTAAGTAAAATGGTGCGTCAAAAACTTTAAACACTATATAAGTGATGCAAACGATGTTATTTGGGTACAAAAACGATTTTCCTTATGATCCCAATGCATATTGTGTAATTTGATATGATCTTATAGTTGATATATTATAATAGTCGTTTCGATACCCGAGTCAAAAGTTATCTCGGTTGAAATTTGTAACTCATATATTACCCAATGTGTTCTTGTTTTTGAAAATTTGAACAACATTCCCTTTCTTTTTCTCTTCTCTATTTTTTTTGAATAATAGAGATTGATTGAAAATAAAAATAAACAACCCTAGGTTGCCACCAATATCTCCTTTATAGCTCTATTGAATTAAACCGCAAGTAAGTGAAATGAAAATGGTGCGTCAAAAACTTTAAACACTATATAAGTGATGTAATCGATGTTATTTGGGTACAAAAACGATTTTCCTTATGAGCCCAATGCATATTGTGTAATTTGATATGATCTTATATTTGATATATTATAATAGTCGTTTCGATACCCGGGTTCAAAGGTATCTCCGTTGAAAGTTGTAACTCATATTTATAAAATGTGTTTTTGTTAATGAAAATTTGAACAACATTCCCTTTCTTTTTCTCTTCTCTATTTTTTTTTAATAATAGAGATTGATTGAAAATATAAATAAACAACAATAGGTCGGCACCAATATCTCCTTTATAGCTCTATTGAATTAAACCGGAAGTAAGTAAAATGAAAATGGTGCGTCAAAAACTTTAAACACTATATAAGTGATGTAAACGATATTATTTCCGTACAAAACGATTTTCCTCGTGAGACCAAGGCATATTGTGTAATTTGATACGAGCTTCGATTTGATATATTATAATAGTCATTTCGATACCCGAGTCAAAAGTTATCTCGGTTGAAAGATGTAACTCATATATTACCAAATGTTTTCTTGTTTTTGAAAATTTCAACAACATTCCCTTCCTTTTTCTCTTCTCTATTTTTTTTTAATAATAGAGATTGATTGAAAATATAAATAAACAACCCTAGGTCGGCATCAATATCTCTTTTATAGTTCCATTGAATTAAACCGGAATTAAGTAAAATGGTGCGTCAAAAACTTTAAACACTATATAAGTGATGCAAACGATGTTATTTGGGTACAAAAACGATTTTCCTAACGAGCCCAATGCATATTATGTAATTTTATACGATCTTCTATTTGATATATTATAATAGTCATTTCGATACCCGCGTCCAAAATTATCTCCGTTGAAAGTTGTAACTCATATTTATAAAATGTGTTTTTGTTAATGAAAATTGGAACAACATTCCCTTTCTTTTGCTCTTCTTTATTTTTTTTAATTAATAGAGATTTATTGAAAATATAAATATACAAGCCAAGGTCGGCACCAATATCTCATTTATAGCTCTATTGAATTAAACCGGAAGTAAGTAAAATAATAATGGTGAGTTAAAAACATTAAACACTAAATAAATGATGTAAACGATATTATTTGGGTACAAAACGATTTTCCTTGTGAGACCAATGCATATTGTGTAATTTGATACGAGCTTCGATTTGATATATTATAATAGTCATTCGAAACCCGAGTCAAAAGTTATCTCCGTTGAAAGTTGTAACTCATATATTACCAAATGTGTTTTTGTTTTTGAAAATTAGAACAACATTCCCTTTCTTTTTCTCTTCTCTATTTTTTTTGAATAATAGAGATGGATTGAAAATATAAATCAAAAACCCTAGGTCGGCACCAATATCTCCTTTATAGCTCTATTGAATTAAATCGGAAGTAAGTAAAATGAAAATGGTGCGTCAAAAACATTAAACACTATATAAGTGATGTAAATGATATTATTTGGGTACAAAACGATTTTCCTCGTAAGACCAATGCATATTGTGTAATTTGATACGAGCTTTGATTTAATATATTATAATAGTCATTTCGATACCCGAGTCAAAAGTTATCTCGGTTGAAATTTGTAACTCATATATTACCAAATGTGTTCTTGTTTTTGAAAATTTGAACAACATTCCCTTTCTTTTTCTCTTCTCTATTTTTTTTTGAATAATAGAGATTGATTGAAAATATAAATAAACAACCCTAGGTCGGCACCAATATCTCCTTTATAGCTCTATTGAATTAAACCGGAAGTAAGTAAAATGAAAATGGTGCGTCAAAATTTTAAACACTATATAAGTGATGTAAACGATATTATTAGGGTACAAAACGATTTTCCTCGTGAGACCAAGGCATATTGTGTAATTTGATACGAGCTTTGATTTGATATATTATAATAGTAATTTCGATACCCGAGTCAAAAGTTATCTCGGTTGAAAGTTGTAACTCATATATTACCAAATGTGTTCTTGTTTTTGAAAATTTGAACAACATTCCCTTTTTTTTCTCTTCTCTATTTTTTTTTTGAATAATAGAGATTGATTGAAAATATAAATAAACAACCCTAGGTCGGCACCAATATATCCTTTATAGCTCTATTGAATTAAACCGGAAGTAAGTAAAATGAAAATGGTGCGTCAAAAACTTTAAACACTATATAAGTTATGTAAACGATATTATTTGGGTAAAAAACGATTTTCCTCGTGAGACCAAGGCATATTGTGTAATTTGATACGAGCTTCGATTTAATATATTATAATAGTCATTTCGATACCCGAGTCAAAAGTTATCTCGGTTGAAAGTTGTAACTCATATATTACCAAATGTGTTCTTGTTTTTGAAAATTTGAACAACATTCCCTTTCTTTTTCTCTGCTCTATTTTTTTTGAATAATAGAGATTAAATGAAAATATAAATAAACAACCCTAGGTCGGCACCAATATCTCCTTTATAGTTCCATTGAATTAAACCGGAATTAAGTAAAATGGTGGGTCAAAAACTTTAAACACTATATAAGTGATGCAAACGATGTTATTTGGGTACAAAAACGATTTTCCTTATGAGCCCAATGCATATTGTATAATTTGATATGATATTATATTTGATATATTATAATAGTCGTTTCGATACCCGGGTCCAAAGTTATCTCCGTTGAAAGTTGTAACTCATATTTATAAAATGTGTTTTTGTTAATGAAAATTTGAACAACATTCCCTTTCTTTTTCTCTTCTCTATTTTTTTTAATAATAGAGATTGATTGAAAATATAAATAAACAAGCCTAGGTCGGCACCAATATCTCCTTTATAGCTCTATTGAATTAAACCGGAAGTAAGTAAAATGAAAATGGTGCGTCAAAAACTTTAAACACTATATAAGTGATGTAAACGATATTATTTGGGTACAAAACGATTTTCCTCGTGAGACAAATGCATATTGTGTAATTTGATATGAGCTTCGATTTGATATATTATAATAGTCATTTCGATACCCGAGTCAAAAGTTATCTCGGTTGAAATTTGTAACTCATATATTAGCAAATGTGTTCTTGTTTTTGAAAATTTGAACAACATTCCCTTTTTTTTCTCTTCTCTATTTTTTTTTTGAATAATAGAGATTGATTGAAAATATAAATAAACAACCCTAGGTCGGCACCAATATCTCCTTTATAGCTCTATTGAATTAAACCGGAAGTAAGTAAAATGAAAATGGTGCGTCAAAAACTTTAAACACTATATAAGTGATGTAAACGATGTTATTTGGGTACAAAACGATTTTCCTTGTGAGACCATGGCATATTGTGTAATTTGATACGAGCTTCGATTTGATATATTATAATAGTCATTTCGATACCCGAGTCAAAAGTTATCTCGGTTGAAAGTTGTAACTCATATATTACCCAATGTGTTCTTGTTTTTGAAAATTTGAACAACATTCCCTTTCTTTTTCTCTTCTCTATTTTTTTTGAATAATAGAGATTGATTGAAAATAAAAATAAACAACCCTAGGTTGCCACCAATATCTCCTTTATAGCTCTATTGAATTAAACCGCAAGTAAGTGAAATGAAAATGGTGCGTCAAAAACTTTAAACACTATATAAGTGATGTAATCGATGTTATTTGGGTACAAAAACGATTTTCCTTATGAGCCCAATGCATATTGTGTAATTTGATATGATCTTATATTTAATATATTATAATAGTCGTTTCGATACCCGGGTTCAAAGGTATCTCCGTTGAAAGTTGTAACTCATATTTATAAAATGTGTTTTTGTTAATGAAAATTTGAACAACATTCCCTTTCTTTTTCTCTTCTCTATTTTTTTTTAATAATAGAGATTGATTGAAAATATAAATAAACAACAATAGGTCGGCACCAATATCTCCTTTATAGCTCTATTGAATTAAACCGGAAGTAAGTAAAATGAAAATGGTGCGTCAAAAACTTTAAACACTATATAAGTGATGTAAACGATATTATTTCCGTACAAAACGATTTTCCTCGTGAGACCAAGGCATATTGTGTAATTTGATACGAGCTTCGATTTGATATATTATAATAGTCATTTCGATACCCGAGTCAAAAGTTATCTCGGTTGAAAGATGTAACTCATATATTACCAAATGTTTTCTTGTTTTTGAAAATTTCAACAACATTCCCTTCCTTTTTCTCTTCTCTATTTTTTTTTTAATAATAGAGATTGATTGAAAATATAAATAAACAACCCTAGGTCGGCATCAATATCTCCTTTATAGTTCCATTGAATTAAACCGGAATTAAGTAAAATGGTGCGTCAAAAACTTTAAACACTATATAAGTGATGCAAACGATGTTATTTGGGTACAAAAACGATTTTCCTAACGAGCCCAATGCATATTATGTAATTTTATACGATCTTCTATTTGATATATTATAATAGTCGTTTCGATACCCGCGTCCAAAATTATCTCCGTTGAAAGTTGTAACTCATATTTATAAAATGTGTTTTTGTTAATGAAAATTTGAACAACATTCCCTTTCTTTTTCTCTTCTTTATTTTTTTTAATTAATAGAGATTTATTGAAAATATAAATATACAAGCCTAGGTCGGCACCAATATCTCCTTTATAGCTCTATTGAATTAAACCGGAAGTAAGTAAAATAATAATGGTGCGTCAAAAATATTAAACACTAAATAAATGATGTAAACGATATTATTTGGGTACAAAACGATTTTCCTTGTGAGACCAATGCATATTGTGTAATTTGATACGAGCTTCG
The DNA here is from genome assembly GCA_037013495.1 of Hippophae tibetana. Classification (NCBI taxonomy): domain Eukaryota; kingdom Viridiplantae; phylum Streptophyta; class Magnoliopsida; order Rosales; family Elaeagnaceae; genus Hippophae; species Hippophae tibetana. Next base: position 4,958,913 of record CM072808.1, on the reverse strand, counting down.
ATTTGATATATTATAATAGTCATTCGAAACCCGAGTCAAAAGTTATCTCCGTTGAAAGTTGTAACTCATATATTACAAAATGTGTTTTTGTTTTTGAAAATTAGAACAACATTCCCTTTCTTTTTCTCTTCTGTATTTTTTTTAATAATAGATATGGATTGAAAATATAAATCAAAAACCCTAGGTCGGCACCAATATCTCCTTTATAGCTCTATTGAATTAAATCGGATGTAAGTAAAATGAAAATGGTGCGTCAAAAACATTAAACACTATATAAGTGATGTAAATGATATTATTTGGGTACAAAACGATTTTCCTAGTAAGACCAATGCATATTGTGTAATTTTATACGAGCTTTGATTTGATATATTATAATAGTCATTTCGATACCCGAGTCAAAAGTTATCTCGGTTGAAATTTGTAACTCATATATTACCAAATGTGTTCTTGTTTTTGAAAATTTGAACAACATTCGCTTTCTTTTTCTCTTCTCTATTTTTTTTTGAATAATAGAGATTGATTGAAAATATAAATAAACACCCTAGGTTGGAACCAATATCTCCTTTATAGCTCTATTGAATTAAATCGGAAGTAAGTAAAATGAAAATGTTGCGTCAAAAACTTTAAACACTATATAAGTGATGTAAATGATATTATTTGGGTACAAAACGATTTTTTCTCGTGAGACCAATGCATATTGTGCAATTTGATAAGAGCTTTGATTTGATATATTATAATAGTCATTTCAATACCCGAGTCAAAAGTTATCTCGGTTGAAAGTTGTAACTCATATATTACCAAATGTGTTCTTGTTTTTGAAAATTTGAACAACATTCCCTTTCTTTTTCTCTTCTATATTTTTTTTGAATAATAGAGATTGATTGAAAATATAAATAAACAACCCTAGGTCAGCACCAATATCTCCTTTATAGCTCTATTGAATTAAACCGGAATTAAGTAAAATGGTGCGTCAAAAACTTTAAACACTATATAAGTGATGCAAACGATGTTATTTGGGTACAAAAATGATTTTCCTTATGATCCCAATGCATATTGTGTAATTTGATATGATCTTATAGTTGATATATTATAATAGTCGTTTCGATACCCGAGTCAAAAGTTATCTCGGTTGAAATTTGTAACTCATATATTACCCAATGTGTTGTTGTTTTTGAAAATTTGAACAACATTCCCTTTCTTTTTCTCTTCTCTATTTTTTTTGAATAATAGAGATTGATTGAAAATATAAATAAACAACCCTAGGTTGCCACCAATATCTCCTTTATAGCTCTATTGAATTTAACCGCAAGTAAGTGAAATGAAAATGGTGCGTCAAAAAGTTTAAACACTATATAAGTGATGTAATCGATGTTATTTGAGTACAAAAACGATTTTCCTTATGAGCCCAATGCATATTGTGTAATTTGATATGATCTTATATTTGATATATTATAATAGTCGTTTCGATACCCGGGTCCAAAGTTATCTCCGTTGAAAGTTGTAACTCATATTTATAAAATGTGTTTTTGTTAATGAAAATTTGAACAACATTCCCTTTCTTTTTCTCTTCTCTATTTTTTTTTAATAATAGAGATTGATTGAAAATATAAATAAACAACCCTAGGTCGGCACCAATATCTCCTTTATAGCTCTATTGAATTAAACCGGAAGTAAGTAAAATGAAAATGGTGCGTCAAAAACTTTAAACACTATATAAGTGATGTAAACGATATTATGTGGGTACAAAACGATTTTCCTCGTGAGACCAAGGCATATTGTGTAATTTGATACGAGCTTCGATTTGATATATTATAATAGTCATTTCGATACCCGAGTCAAAAGTTATCTCGGTTGAAAGTTGTAACTCATATATTACCAAATGTGTTCTTGTTTTTGAAAATTTGAAGAACATTCCCTTTTTTTTCTCCTCTCTATTTTTTTTTTGAATAATAGAGATTGATTGAAAATATAAATAAACAACCCTAGGTCGGCACCAATATATCCTTTATAGCTCTATTGAATTAAACAGGAAGTAAGTAAAATGAAAATGGTGCGTCAAAAACTTTAAACACTATATAAGTGATGTAAACGATGTTATTTGGGTACAAAAACGATTTTACTTATGAGCCCAATGCATATTGTGTAATTTGATATGATCTTATATTTGATATATTATAATAGTCGTTTCGATACCCGGGTCCAAAGTTATCTCCGTTGAAAGTTGTAACTCATATTTATAAAATGTGTTTTTGTTAATGAAAATTTGAACAACATTCCCTTTCTTTTTCTCTCTCTATTTTTTTTGAATAATAGAGATTGATTGAAAATATAAATAAACAACCCTTGGTCGGCACCAATATCTCCTTTATAGCTCTATTGAATTAAACCGGAAGTAAGTAAAATGAAAATGGTGCGTCAAAAACTTTAAACACTATATAAGTGATGTAAACGATATTATTTGGGTACAAAACGATTTTCCTCGTGAGACCAAGGCATATTGTGTAATTTGATACGAGCTTCGATTTGATATATTATAATATTCATTTCGATACCCGAGTCAAAAGTTATCTCGGTTGAAAGTTGTAACTCATATATTACCAAATGTGTTCTTGTTTTTGAAAATTTGAACAACATTCCCTTTCTTTTTCTCTGCTCTATTTTTTTTTTGAATAATAGAGATTGATTGAAAATATAAATAAACAACCCCAGGTCGGCACCAATATCTCATTTATAGTTCCATTGAATAAAACCGGAATTAAGTAAAATGGTGCGTCAAAAACTTTAAACACTATATAAGTGATGCAAACGATGTTATTTGGGTACAAAAACGATTTTCCTAACGAGCCCAATGCATATTATGTAATTTTATACGATCTTCTATTTGATATATTATAATAGTCGTTTGGATACCCGCGTCCAAAATTATCTCCATTGAAAGTTGTAACTCATATTTATAAAATGTGTTTTTGTTAATGAAAATTTGAACAACATTCCCTTTCTTTTTCTCTTCTTTATTTTTTTTAATTAATAGAGATTTATTGAAAATATAAATATACAAGCCTAGGTCGGCACCAATATCTCCTTTATAGCTCTATTGAATTAAACCGGAAGTAAGTAAAATAAAAATAGTGCGTCAAAAACATTAAACACTAAATAAATGATGTAAACGATATTATTTGGGTACAAAACGATTTTCCTTGTGAGACCAATGCATATTGTGTAATTTGATACGAGCTTCGATTTGATATATTATAATAGTCATTCGAAACCCGAGTCAAAAGTTATCTCCGTTGAAAGTTGTAACTCATATATTACCAAATGTGTTTTTGTTTTTGAAAATTAGAACAACATTCCCTTTCTTTTTCTCTTCTCAATTTTTTTTGAATAATAGAGATGGATTGAAAATATAAATAAACAACCCTAGGTCGGCACCAATATCTCCTTTATTGCTCTATTGAATTAAATCGGAAGTAAGTAAAATGAAAATGGTGCGTCAAAAACATTAAACACTATATAAGTGATGTATATGATATTATTTGGGTACAAAACGATTTTCCTCGTAAGACCAATGTATATTGTGTAATTTGAAACGAGCTTTGATTTGATATATTATAATAGTCATTTCGATACCCGAGTCAAAAGTTATCTCGGTTGAAATTTGTAACTCATATATTACCAAATGTGTTCTTGTTTTTGAAAATTTGAACAACATTCCCTTTCTTTTTCTCTTCTCTATTTTTTTTGAATAATAGAGATTGATTGAAAATATAAATAAACAACCCTAGGTTGCCACCAATATCTCCTTTATAGCTCTATTGAATTAAACCGCAAGTAAGTAAAATGAAAATGGTGCGTCAAAAAATTTAAACACTATATAAGTGATGTAAACGATATTATTAGGATACAAAACGATTTTCCTCGTGAGACCAAGGCATATTGTGTAATTTGATACGAGCTTTGATTTGATATATTATAATAGTAATTTCGATACCCGAGTCAAAAGTTATCTCGGTTGAAAGTTGTAACTCATATATTACAAAATGTGTTCTTGTTTTTGAAAATTTGAACAACATTCCCTTTTTTTTCTCTTCTCTATTTTTTTTTGAATAATAGAGATTGATTGAAAATATAAATAAACAACCCTAGGTCGGCACCAATATCTCCTTTATAGTTCCATTGAATAAAACCGGAATTAAGTAAAATGGTGCGTCAAAAACTTTAAACACTATATAAGTGATGCAAACGATGTTATTTGGGTACAAAAACGATTTTCCTAACGAGCCCAATGCATATTATGTAATTTTATACGATCTTCTATTTGATATATTATAATAGTCGTTTGATACCCGCGTCCAAAATTATCTCCGTTGAAAGTTGTAACTCATATTTATAAAATGTGTTTTTGTTAATGAAAATTTGAACAACATTCCCTTTCTTTTTCTCTTCTGTATTTTTTTTTAATTAATAGAGATTTATTGAAAATATAAATATACAAGCCTAGGTCGGAACCAATATCTCCTTTATAGCTCTATTGAATTAAACCGGAAGTAAGTAAAATAAAAATAGTGCGTCAAAAACATTAAACACTAAATAAATGATGTAAACGATATTATTTGGGTACAAAACGATTTTCCTTGTGAGACCAATGCATATTGTGTAATTTGATACGAGCTTCAATTTGATATATTATAATAGTCATTCGAAACCCGAGTCAAAAGTTATCTCCGTTGAAAGTTGTAACTCATATATTACCAAATGTGTTCTTGTTTTTGAAAATTTGAACAACATTCCCTTTCTTTTTCTCTTCTCTATTTTTTTTGAATAATAGAGATTGATTGAAAATATAAATAAACAACCTTAGGTTGCCACCAATATCTCCTTTATAGCTCTATTGAATTAAACCGCAAGTAAGTAAAATGAAAATGGTGCGTCAAAAATTTTAAACACTATATAAGTGATGTAAACGATATTATTAGGGTACAAAACGATTTTCCTCGTGAGACCAAGGCATATTGTGTAATTTGATACGAGTTTTGATTTGATATATTATAATAGTAATTTCGATACCCGAGTCAAAAGTTATCTCGGTTGAAAGTTGTAACTCATATATTACCAAATGTGTTCTTGTTTTTGAAAATTTGAACAACATTCCCTTTTTTTTCTCTTCTCTATTTTTTTTTGAATAATAGAGATTGATTGAAAATATAAATAAACAACCCTAGGTCGGCACCAATATCTCCTTTATAGTTCCATTGAATAAAACCGGAATTAAGTAAAATGGTGCGTCAAAAAATTTAAACACTATATAAGTGATGCAAACGATGTTATTTGGGTACAAAAACGATTTTCCTAACGAGCCCAATGCATATTATGTAATTTTATACGATCTTCTATTTGATATATTATAATAGTCGTTTCGATACCCGCGTCCAAAATTATCTCCGTTGAAACTTGTAACTCATATTTATAAAATGTGTTTTTGTTAATGAAAATTTGAACAACATTCCCTTTCTTTTTCTCTTCTTTATTTTTTTTAATTAATAGAGATTTATTGAAAATATAAATATACAAGCCTAGGTCGGAACCAATATCTCCTTTATAGCTCTACTGAATTAAACGGGAAGTAAGTAAAATAAAAATAGTGCGTCAAAAACATTAAACACTAAATAAATGATGTAAATGATATTATTTGGGTACAAAACGATTTTCCTCGTAAGACCAATGCATATTGTGTAATTTGATACGAGCTTTGATTTGATATATTATAATAGTCATTTCGATACCCGAGACAAAAGTTATCTCGGTTGAAATTTGTAACTAATATATTACCAAATGTGTTCTTGTTTTTGAAAATTTAAACAACATTCCCTTTCTTTTTCTCTTCTCTATTTTTTTTTTGAATAATAGAGATTGATTGAAAATATAAATAAACAACCCTAGGTTGCCACCAATATCTCCTTTATAGCTCTATTGAATTAAACCGCAAGTAAGTAAAATGAAAATGGTGCGTCAAAAATTTTAAACACTATATAAGTGATGTAAACGATATTATTAGGGTAAAAAACGATTTTCCTCGTGAGACCAAGGCATATTGTGTAATTTGATACGAGCTTTGATTTGATATATTATAATAGTAATTTCGATACCCGAGTCAAAAGTTATCTCGGTTGAAAGTTGTAACTCATATATTACCAAATGTGTTCTTGTTTTTGAAAATTTGAACAACATTCCCTTTTTTTTCTCTTCTCTATTTTTTTTTAATAATAGAGATTGATTGAAAATATAAATAAACAACCCTAGGTCGGCACCAATATCTCCTTTATAGCTCTATTGAATTAAACCGGAAGTAAGTAAAATGAAAATGGTGCGTCAAAAACTTTAAACACTATATAAGTGATGTATACGATATTATTTGGGTACAAAACGATTTTCCACGTGAGACCAAGGCATATTGTGTAATTTGATACTAGCTTCGATTTGATATATTATAATAGTCATTTCGATACCCGAGTCAAAAGTTATATCCGTTGAAAGTTGTAACTCATATATTACCAAATGTGTTCTTGTTTTTGAAAATTTGAACAACATTCCCTTTCTTTTTCTCTTCTCTATTTTTTTTTGAATAATAGAGATTGATTGAAAATATAAATAAACAACCCTAGGTCGGAACCAATATCTCCTTTATAGCTCTATTGAATTAAACTAGAAGTAAGTAAAATGAAAATGGTGCGTCAAAAACTTTAAACACTATATAAGTGATGCAAACGATGTTATTTGGGTACAAAAACGATTTTCCTAACGAGCCCAATGCATATTATGTAATTTTATACGATCTTCTATTTGATATATTATAATGGTCGTTTCGATACCCGCGTCCAAAATTATCTCCGTTGAAAGTTGTAACTCATATTTATAAAATGTGTTTTTGTTAATGAAAATTTGAACAACATTCCCTTTCTTTTTCTCTTCTTTATTTTTGTTAATTAATAGAGATTTATTGAAAATATAAATAAACAAGCCTAGGTCGGCACCAATATCTCCTTTATAGCTCTATTGAATTAAACCGGAAGTAAGTAAAATAAAAATGGTGCGTCAAAAACATTAAACACTAAATAAATTATGTAAACGATATTATTTGGGTACAAAAAGATTTTCCTCGTGAGACCAATGTATATTGTGTAATTTGATATGAGCTTCGATTTGATATATTATAATAGTCATTCGCTACAAGTTATCTCCGTTGAAAGTTGTAACTCATATATTACCAAATGTGTTTTTGTTTTTGAAAATTAGAACAACATTCCCTTTCTTTTTCTCTTCTCTATTTTTTTTGAATAATAGAGATGGATTGAAAATATAAATAAACAACCCTAGGTCGGCACCAATATCTCCTTTATAGCTCTATTGAATTAAATCGGAAGTAAGTAAAATGAAAATGGTGCGTCAAAAACTTTAAACACTATATAAGTGATGTAAATTATATTATTTGGGTACAAAACGATTTTCCTCGTAAGACCAATGCATATTGTGTAATTTGATAGGAGCTTTGATTTGATATATTATAATAGTCATTTTGATACCCGAGTCAAAAGTTATCTCGGTTGAAATTTGTAACTCATATATTACCAAATGTGTTCTTGTTTTTGAAAATTTGAAAAACATTCCCTTTCTTTTTCTCTTCTATATTTTTTTTTGAATAATAGAGATTGATTGAAAATATAAATAAACAACCCTAGGTTGCCACGAATATCTCCTTTATAGCTCTATTGAATTAAACCAGAAGTAAGTAAAATGAAAATGGTGCGTCAAAAACTTTAAACACTATATAAGTGATGTAAACGATGTTATTTGGGTACAAAAACGATTTTCCTTATGAGCCCAATGCATATTTTGTAATTTGATACGATCTTATATTTGATATATTATAATAGTCGTTTTGGATACCCGGGTCCAAAGTCATCTCCGTTGAAAGTTGTAACTCATATTTATAAAATGTGTTTTTGTTAATGAAAATTTGAGCAACATTCCCTTTCTTTTTGTCTTCTCTATTTTTTTTTAATAATAGAGATTGATTGAAAATATAAATAAACAACCCTAGGTCGGCACCAATATCTCCTTTATAGCTCTATTGAATTAAATCGGAAGTAAAATGAAAATGGTGCATCAAAAACTTTAAACACTATATAAGTGATGTAAATGATATTATTTGGGTACAAAACGATTTTCCTCGTGAGACCAATGCATATTGTGTAATTTGATATGAGGTTTGATTTGATATATTATAATAGTCATTTCGACACCCGAGTCAAAAGTTATCTTGGTTGAAAGTTGTAACTCATATATTACCAAATGTGTTCTTGTTTTTGAAAATTTGAACAACATTCCCTTTCTTTTTCTCTTCTCTATTTTTTTTGAATAATAGAGATTGATTGAAAATATAAATAAACAACCCTATGTCGGCACCAATATCTCCTTTATAGCTCTATTGAATTAAACCGAAAGTAAGTAAAATGAAAATGGTGCGTCAAAAACTTTAAACACTATATAAGTGAAGTAAACGATATTATTTGGGTACAAAAAGATTTTCCTCGTGAGACCAAGGCATATTGTGTAATTTGTTACGATCTTCGATTTGATATATTATAATAGTCATTGCAATACCCGAGTCAAAAGTTATCTCGGTTGAAAGTTGTAACTCATATATTACCAAATCTGTTTTTTTCTGAAAATTTAAACAACATTCCCTTTCTTTTTCTCTTCTCTATTTTTTTTTGAATAATAGAGATTGATTGAAAATATAAATAAACAACCCTAGGTCGGCACCAATATCTCCTTTATAGCTCTATTGAATTAAATCGGAAGTAAGTAAAATGAAAATGGTGCGTCAAAAACTTTAAACACTATATAAGTGATGTAAATGATATTATTTGGGTACAAAACGATTTTCCACGTGAGACCAAGGCATATTGTGTAATTTGATACTAGCTTCGATTTGATATATTATAATAGTCATTTCGATACCCGAGTCAAAAATTATATCCGTTGAAAGTTGTAACTCATATATTACCAAATCTGTTCTTGTTTTTGAAAATTTGAACAACATTCCCTTTCTTTTTCTCTTCTCTATTTTTTTTTTTGAATAATAGAGATTGATTGAAAATATAAATAAACAACACTAGGTCGGAACCAATATCTCCTTTATAGCTCTATTGAATTAAACTAGAAGTAAGTAAAATGAAAATGGTGCGTCAAAAACTTTAAACACTATATAAGTGATGCAAACGATGTTATTTGGGTACAAAAACGATTTTCCTAACGAGCCCAATGCATATTATGTAATTTTATACGATCTTCTATTTGATATATTATAATAGTCGTTTGATACCCGCGTCCAAAATTATCTCCGTTGAAAGTTGTAACTCATATTTATAAAATGTGTTTTTGTTAATGAAAATTTGAACAACATTCCCTTTCTTTTTCTCTTCTTTATTTTTTTTTAATTAATAGAGATTTATTGAAAATATAAATATACAAGCCTAGGTCGGAACCAATATCTCCTTTATAGCTCTATTGAATTAAACCGGAAGTAAGTAAAATAAAAATAGTGCGTCAAAAACATTAAACACTAAATAAATGATGTAAACGATATTATTTGGGTACAAAACGATTTTCCTTGTGAGACCAATGCATATTGTGTAATTTGATACGAGCTTCGATTTGATATATTATAATAGTCATTCGAAACCCGAGTCAAAAGTTATCTCCGTTGAAAGTTGTAACTCATATATTACCAAATGTGTTTTTGTTTTTGAAAATTAGAACAACATTCCCTTTCTTTTTCTCTTCTCTATTTTTTTTGAATAATAGAGATGGATTGAAAATATAAATAAACAACCCTAGGTCGGCACCAATATCTCCTTTATAGCTCTATTGAATTAAATCGGAAGTAAGTAAAATGAAAATGGTGCGTCAAAAACATTAAACACTATATAAGTGATGTAAATGATATTATTTGGGTACAAAACGATTTTCCTCGTAAGACCAATGCATATTGTGTAATTTGAAACGAGCTTTGATTTGATATATTATAATAGTTATTTCGATACCCGAGTCAAAAGTTATCTCGGTTGAAATTTGTAACTCATATATTACCAAATGTGTTCTTGTTTTTGAAAATTTGAACAACATTCCCTTTCTTTTTCTCTTCTCTATTTTTTTTGAATAATAGAGATTGATTGAAAATATAAATAAACAACCCTAGGTTGCCACCAATATCTCCTTTATAGCTCTATTGAATTAAATCGGAAGTAAAATGAAAATGGTGCATCAAAAACTTTAAACACTATATAAGTGATGTAAATGATATTATTTGGGTACAAAACGATTTTCCTCGTGAGACCAATGCATATTGTGTAATTTGATACTAGCTTCGATTTGATATATTATAATAGTCATTTCGATACCCGAGTCAAAAGTTATATCCGTTGAAAGTTGTAACTCATATATTACCAAATGTGTTCTTGTTTTTGAAAATTTGAACAACATTCCCTTTCTTTTTCTCTTCTCTATTTTTTTTTTGAATAATAGAGATTGATTGAAAATATAAATAAACAACCCTAGGTCGGAACCAATATCTCCTTTATAGCTCTATTGAATTAAACTAGAAGTAAGTAAAATGAAAATGGTGCGTCAAAAACTTTAAACACTATATAAGTGATGCAAACGATGTTATTTGGGTACAAAAACGATTTTCCTAACGAGCCCAATGCATATTATGTAATTTTATACGATCTTCTATTTGATATATTATAATAGTCGTTTCGATACCCGCGTCCAAAATTATCTCCGTTGAAAGTTGTAACTCATATTTATAAAATGTGTTTTTGTTAATGAAAATTTGAACAACATTCCCTTTCTTTTTCTCTTCTTTATTTTTTTTAATTAATAGAGATTTATTGAAAATATAAATAAACCAGCCTAGGTCGGCACCAATATCTCCTTTATAGCTCTATTGAATTAAACCGGAAGTAAGTAAAATAAAAATGGTGCGTCAAAAACATTAAACACTAAATAAATGATGTAAACGATATTATTTGGGTACAAAAAGATTTTCCTCGTGAGACCAATGCATATTGTGTAATTTGATAGGAGTTTCGATTTGATATATTATAATAGTCATTCGCTACAAGTTATCTCCGTTGAAAGTTGTAACTCATATATTACCAAATGTGTTTTTGTTTTTGAAAATGAGAACAACATTCCCTTTCTTTTTCTCTTCTCTATTTTTTTTGAATAATAGAGATGGATTGAAAATATAAATAAACAACCCTAGGTCGGCACCAATATCTCCTTTATAGCTCTATTGAATTAAATCGGAAGTAAGTAAAATGAAAATGGTGCGTCAAAAACTTTAAACACTATATAAGTGATGTCAATTATATTATTTGGGTACAAAACGATTTTCCTCGTAAGACCAATGCATATTGTGTAATTTGATAGGAGCTTTGATTTGATATATTATAATAGTCATTTCGATACCCGAGTCAAAAGTTATCTCGGTTGAAATTTGTAACTCATATATTACCAAATGTGTTCTTGTTTTTGAAAATTTGAACAACATTCCCTTTCTTTTTCTCTTCTATATTTTTTTTGAATAATAGAGATTGATTGAAAATATAAATAAACAACCCTAGGTTGCCACCAATATCTCCTTTATAGCTCTATTGAATTAAACCAGAAGTAAGTAAAATGAAAATGGTGCGTCAAAAACTTTAAACACTATATAAGTGATGTAAACGATGTTATTTGGGTACAAAAACGATTTTCCTTATGAGCCCAATGCATATTTTGTAATTTGATACGATCTTATATTTGATATATTATAATAGTCGTTTTGGATACCCGGGTCCAAAGTCATCTCCGTTGAAAGTTGTAACTCATATTTATAAAATGTGTTTTTGTTAATGAAAATTTGAGCAACATTCCCTTTCTTTTTGTCTTCTCTATTTTTTTTTAATAATAGAGATTGATTGAAAATATAAATAAACAACCCTAGGTCGGCACCAATATCTCCTTTATAGCTCTATTGAATTAAATCGGAAGTAAAATGAAAATGGTGCATCAAAAACTTTAAACACTATATAAGTGATGTAAATGATATTATTTGGGTACAAAACGATTTTCCTCGTGAGACCAATGCATATTGTGTAATTTGATATGAGGTTTGATTTGATATATTATAATAGTCATTTCGACACCCGAGTCAAAAGTTATCTTGGTTGAAAGTTGTAACTCATATATTACCAAATGTGTTCTTGTTTTTGAAAATTTGAACAACATTCCCTTTCTTTTTCCCTTCTCTATTTTTTTTGAATAATAGAGATTGATTGAAAATATAAATAAACAACCCTAGGTCGGCACCAATATCTCCTTTATAGCTCTATTGAATTAAACCGAAAGTAAGTAAAATGAAAATGGTGCGTCAAAAACTTTAAACACTATATAAGTGAAGTAAACGATATTATTTGGGTACAAAAAGATTTTCCTCGTGAGACCAAGGCATATTGTGTAATTTGTTACGATCTTCGATTTGATATATTATAATAGTCATTGCAATACCCGAGTCAAAAGTTATCTCGGTTGAAAGTTGTAACTCATATTTATAAAATGTGTTTTTGTTAATGAAAATTTGAACAACATTCCCTTTCTTTTTCTCTTCTCTATTTTTTTTTTGAATAATAGAGATTGATTGAAAATATAAATAAACAACCCTAGGTCGGCACCAATATCTCCTTTATAGCTCTATTGAATTAAATCGGAAGTAAGTAAAATGAAAATGGTGCGTCAAAAACTTTAAACACTATATAAGTGATGTAAATGATATTATTTGGGTACAAAAACGATTTTCCTTATGAGCCCAATGCATATTTTGTAATTTGATACGATCTTATATTTGATATATTATAATAGTCGTTTTGGATACCCGGCTCCAAAGTCATCTCCGTTGAAAGTTGTAACTCATATTTATAAAATGTGTTTTTGTTAATGAAAATTTGAGCAACATTCCCTTACTTTTTGTCTTCTCTATTTTTTTTTAATAATAGAGATTGATTGAAAATATAAATAAACAACCCTAGGTCGGCACCAATATCTCCTTTATAGCTCTATTGAATTAAATCGGAAGTAAAATGAAAATGGTGCATCAAAAACTTTAAACACTATATAAGTGATGTAAATGATATTATTTGGGTACAAAACGATTTTCCTCGTGAGACCAATGCATATTGTGTAATTTGATATGAGGTTTGATTTGATATATTATAATAGTCATTTCGACACCCGAGTCAAAAGTTATCTTGGTTGAAAGTTGTAACTCATATATTACCAAATGTGTTCTTGTTTTTGAAAATTTGAACAACATTCCCTTTCTTTTTCTCTTCTCTATTTTTTTTGAATAATAGAGATTGATTGAAAATATAAATAAACAACCCTATGTCGGCACCAATATCTCCTTTATAGCTCTATTGAATTAAACCGAAAGTAAGTAAAATGAAAATGGTGCGTCAAAAACTTTAAACACTATATAAGTGAAGTAAACGATATTATTTGGGTACAAAAAGATTTTCCTCGTGAGACCAAGGCATATTGTGTAATTTGTTACGATCTTCGATTTGATATATTATAATAGTCATTGCAATACCCGAGTCAAAAGTTATCTCGGTTGAAAGTTGTAACTCATATATTACCAAATCTGTTTTTTTCTGAAAATTTAAACAACATTCCCTTTCTTTTTCTCTTCTCTATTTTTTTTTGAATAATAGAGATTGATTGAAAATATAAATAAACAACCCTAGGTCGGCACCAATATCTCCTTTATAGCTCTATTGAATTAAATCGGAAGTAAGTAAAATGAAAATGGTGCGTCAAAAACTTTAAACACTATATAAGTGATGTAAATGATATTATTTGGGTACAAAACGATTTTCCACGTGAGACCAAGGCATATTGTGTAATTTGATACTAGCTTCGATTTGATATATTATAATAGTCATTTCGATACCCGAGTCAAAAATTATATCCGTTGAAAGTTGTAACTCATATATTACCAAATCTGTTCTTGTTTTTGAAAATTTGAACAACATTCCCTTTCTTTTTCTCTTCTCTATTTTTTTTTTGAATAATAGAGATTGATTGAAAATATAAATAAACAACCCTAGGTCGTAACCAATATCTCCTTTATAGCTCTATTGAATTAAACTAGAAGTAAGTAAAATGAAAATGGTGCGTCAAAAACTTTAAACACTATATAAGTGATGCAAACGATGTTATTTGGGTACAAAAACGATTTTCCTAACGAGCCCAATGCATATTATGTAATTTTATACGATCTTCTATTTGATATATTATAATAGTCGTTTGATACCCGTGTCCAAAATTATCTCCGTTGAAAGTTGTAACTCATATTTATAAAATGTGTTTTTGTTAATGAAAATTTGAACAACATTCCCTTTCTTTTTGTCTTCTCTATTTTTTTTTAATAATAGAGTTTGATTGAAAATATAAATAAACAACCCTAGGTCGGCACCAATATCTCCTTTATAGCTCTATTGAATTAAATCGGAAGTAAAATGAAAATGGTGCATCAAAAACTTTAAACACTATATAAGTGATGTAAATGATATTATTTGGGTACAAAACGATTTTCCTCGTGAGACCAATGCATATTGTGTAATTTGATATGAGGTTTGATTTGATATATTATAATAGTCATTTCGACACCCGAGTCAAAAGTTATCTTGGTTGAAAGTTGTAACTCATATATTACCAAATGTGTTCTTGTTTTTGAAAATTTGAACAACATTCCCTTTCTTTTTCCCTTCTCTATTTTTTTTGAATAATAGAGATTGATTGAAAATATAAATAAACAACCCTAGGTCGGCACCAATATCTCCTTTATAGCTCTATTGAATTAAACCGAAAGTAAGTAAAATGAAAATGGTGCGTCAAAAACTTTAAACACTATATAAGTGAAGTAAACGATATTATTTGGGTACAAAAAGATTTTCCTCGTGAGACCAAGGCATATTGTGTAATTTGTTACGATCTTCGATTTGATATATTATAATAGTCATTGCAATACCCGAGTCAAAAGTTATCTCGGTTGAAAGTTGTAACTCATATTTATAAAATGTGTTTTTGTTAATGAAAATTTGAACAACATTCCCTTTCTTTTTCTCTTCTCTATTTTTTTTTTGAATAATAGAGATTGATTGAAAATATAAATAAACAACCCTAGGTCGGCACCAATATCTCCTTTATAGCTCTATTGAATTAAATCGGAAGTAAGTAAAATGAAAATGGTGCGTCAAAAACTTTAAACACTATATAAGTGATGTAAATGATATTATTTGGGTACAAAAACGATTTTCCTTATGAGCCCAATGCATATTTTGTAATTTGATACGATCTTATATTTGATATATTATAATAGTCGTTTTGGATACCCGGCTCCAAAGTCATCTCCGTTGAAAGTTGTAACTCATATTTATAAAATGTGTTTTTGTTAATGAAAATTTGAGCAACATTCCCTTACTTTTTGTCTTCTCTATTTTTTTTTAATAATAGAGATTGATTGAAAATATAAATAAACAACCCTAGGTCGGCACCAATATCTCCTTTATAGCTCTATTGAATTAAATCGGAAGTAAAATGAAAATGGTGCATCAAAAACTTTAAACACTATATAAGTGATGTAAATGATATTATTTGGGTACAAAACGATTTTCCTCGTGAGACCAATGCATATTGTGTAATTTGATATGAGGTTTGATTTGATATATTATAATAGTCATTTCGACACCCGAGTCAAAAGTTATCTTGGTTGAAAGTTGTAACTCATATATTACCAAATGTGTTCTTGTTTTTGAAAATTTGAACAACATTCCCTTTCTTTTTCTCTTCTCTATTTTTTTTGAATAATAGAGATTGATTGAAAATATAAATAAACAACCCTATGTCGGCACCAATATCTCCTTTATAGCTCTATTGAATTAAACCGAAAGTAAGTAAAATGAAAATGGTGCGTCAAAAACTTTAAACACTATATAAGTGAAGTAAACGATATTATTTGGGTACAAAAAGATTTTCCTCGTGAGACCAAGGCATATTGTGTAATTTGTTACGATCTTCGATTTGATATATTATAATAGTCATTGCAATACCCGAGTCAAAAGTTATCTCGGTTGAAAGTTGTAACTCATATATTACCAAATCTGTTTTTTTCTGAAAATTTAAACAACATTCCCTTTCTTTTTCTCTTCTCTATTTTTTTTTGAATAATAGAGATTGATTGAAAATATAAATAAACAACCCTAGGTCGGCACCAATATCTCCTTTATAGCTCTATTGAATTAAATCGGAAGTAAGTAAAATGAAAATGGTGCGTCAAAAACTTTAAACACTATATAAGTGATGTAAATGATATTATTTGGGTACAAAACGATTTTCCACGTGAGACCAAGGCATATTGTGTAATTTGATACTAGCTTCGATTTGATATATTATAATAGTCATTTCGATACCCGAGTCAAAAATTATATCCGTTGAAAGTTGTAACTCATATATTACCAAATCTGTTCTTGTTTTTGAAAATTTGAACAACATTCCCTTTCTTTTTCTCTTCTCTATTTTTTTTTTGAATAATAGAGATTGATTGAAAATATAAATAAACAACCCTAGGTCGTAACCAATATCTCCTTTATAGCTCTATTGAATTAAACTAGAAGTAAGTAAAATGAAAATGGTGCGTCAAAAACTTTAAACACTATATAAGTGATGCAAACGATGTTATTTGGGTACAAAAACGATTTTCCTAACGAGCCCAATGCATATTATGTAATTTTATACGATCTTCTATTTGATATATTATAATAGTCGTTTGATACCCGTGTCCAAAATTATCTCCGTTGAAAGTTGTAACTCATATTTATAAAATGTGTTTTTGTTAATGAAAATTTGAACAACATTCCCTTTCTTTTTCTCTTCTTTATTTTTTTTTTAATTAATAGAGATTTATTGAAAATATAAATATACAAGCCTAGGTCGGAACCAATATCTCCTTTATAGCTCTATTGAATTAAACCGGAAGTAAGTAAAATAAAAATAGTGCGTCAAAAACATTAAACACTAAATAAATGATGTAAACGATATTATTTGGGTACAAAACGATTTTCCTTGTGAGACCAATGCATATTGTGTAATTTGATACGAGCTTCGATTTGATATATTATAATAGTCATTCGAAACCCGAGTCAAAAGTTATCTCCGTTGAAAGTTGTAACTCATATTTTACCAAATGTGTTTTTGTTTTTGAAAATTAGAACAACATTCCCTTTCTTTTTCTCTTCTCTATTTTTTTTGAATAATAGAGATGGATTGAAAATATAAATAAACAACCCTAGGTCGGCACCAATATCTCCTTTATAGCTCTATTGAATTAAATCGGAAGTAAGTAAAATGAAAATGGTGCGTCAAAAACATTAAACACTATATAAGTGATGTAAATGATATTATTTGGGTACAAAACGATTTTCCACGTAAGACCAATGCATATTGTGTAATTTGAAACGAGCTTTGATTTGATATATTATAATAGTTATTTCGATACCCGAGTCAAAAGTTATCTCGGTTGAAATTTGTAACTCATATATTACCAAATGTGTTCTTGTTTTTGAAAATTTGAACAACATTCCCTTTCTTTTTCTCTTCTCTATTTTTTTTGAATAATAGAGATTGATTGAAAATATAAATAAACAACCCTAGGTTGCCACCAATATCTCCTTTATAGCTCTATTGAATTAAACCGCAAGTAAGTAAAATGAAAATGGTGCGTCAAAAATTTTAAACACTATATAAGTGATGTAAACGATATTATTAGGGTACAAAACGATTTTCCTCGTGAGACCAAGGCATATTGTGTAATTTGATACGAGCTTTGATTTGATATATTATAATAGTAATTTCGATACCCGAGTCAAAAGTTATCTCGGTTGAAAGTTGTAACTCATATATTACCAAATGTGTTCTTGTTTTTGAAAATTTGAACAACATTCCCTTTTTTTTCTCTTCTCTATTTTTTTTTGAATAATAGAGATTGATTGAAAATATAAATAAACAACCCTAGGTCGACACCAATATCTCCTTTATAGTTCCATTGAATAAAACCGGAATTAAGTAAAATGGTACGTCAAAAACTTTAAACACTATATAAGTGATGCAAACGATGTTATTTGGGTACAAAAACGATTTTCCTAATGAGCACAATGCATATTATGTAATTTTATATGATCTTCTATTTGATATATTATAATAGTCGTTTCGATACCCGCGTCCAAAATTATCTCCGTTGAAAGTTGTAACTCATATTAATAAAATGTGTTTTTGTTAATGAAAATTTGAACAACATTCCCTTTCTTTTTCTCTTCTTTATTTTTTTTTAATTAATAGAGATTTATTGAAAATATAAATATACAAGCCTAGGTCGGAACCAATATCTCCTTTATAGCTCTATTGAATTAAACCGGAAGTAAGTAAAATGAAAATGGTGCGTCAAAAACATTAAACACTATATAAGTGATGTAAATGATATTATTTGGGTACAAAACGATTTTCCTCGTAAGAACAATGCATATTGTGTAATTTGAAACGAGCTTTGATTTGATATATTATAATAGTCATTTCGATACCCGAGTGAAAAGTTATCTCGGTTGAAATTTGTAACTCATATATTACCAAATGTGTTCTTGTTTTTGAAAATTTGAACAACATTCCCTTTCTTTTTCTCTTCTCTATTTTTTTTGAATAATAGAGATTGATTGAAAATATAAATAAACAACCCTAGGTTGCCACCAATATCTCCTTTATAGCTCTATTGAATTAAACCGCAAGTAAGTAAAATGAAAATGGTGCGTCAAAAATTTTAAACACTATATAAGTGATGTAAACGATATTATTAGGGTACAAAACGATTTTCCTCGTGAGACCAAGGCATATTGTGTAATTTGATACGAGTTTTGATTTGATATATTATAATAGTAATTTCGATACCCGAGTCAAAAGTTATCTCGGTTGAAAGTTGTAACTCATATATTACCAAATGTGTTCTTGTTTTTGAAAATTTGAACAACATTCCCTTTTTTTTCTCTTCTCTATTTTTTTTTTTGAATAATAGAGATTGATTGAAAATATAAATAAACAACCCTAGGTCGGCACCAATATCTCCTTTATAGTTCCATTGAATAAAACCGGAATTAAGTAAAATGGTGCGTCAAAAACTTTAAACACTATATAAGTGATGCAAACGATGTTATTTGGGTACAAAAACGATTTTCCTAACGAGCCCAATGCATATTAGGTAATTTTATACGATCTTCTATTTGATATATTATAATAGTCGTTTCGATACCGGCGTCCAAAATTATCTCCGTTGAAAGTTGTAACTCATATTTATAAAATGTGTTTTTGTTAATGAAAATTTGAACAACATTCCCTTTCTTTTTCTCTTCTTTATTTTTTTTAATTAATAGAGATTTATTGAAAATATAAATAACCAAGCCTAGGTCGGCACCAATATCTCCTTTATAGCTCTATTGAATTAAACCGGAAGTAAGTAAAATAAAAATGGTGCGTCAAAAACATTAAACACTAAATAAATGATGTAAACGATATTATTTGGGTACAAAAAGATTTTCCTCGTGAGACCAATGCATATTGTGTAATTTGATAGGAGCTTCGATTTGATATATTATAATAGTCATTCGCTACAAGTTATCTCCGTTGAAAGTTGTAACTCATATATTACCAAATGTGTTTTTGTTTTTGAAAATGAGAACAACATTCCCTTTCTTTTTCTCTTCTCTATTTTTTTTGAATAATAGAGATGGATTGAAAATATAAATAAACAACCCTAGGTCGGCACCAATATCTCCTTTATAGCTCTATTGAATTAAATCGGAAGTAAGTAAAATGAAAATGGTGCGTCAAAAACTTTAAACACTATATAAGTGATGTAAATTATATTATTTGGGTACAAAACGATTTTCCTCGTAAGACCAATGCATATTGTGTAATTTGATAGGAGCTTTGATTTGATATATTATAATAGTCATTTCGATACCCGAGTCAAAAGTTATCTCGGTTGAAATTTGTAACTCATATATTACCAAATGTGTTCTTGTTTTTGAAAATTTGAACAACATTCCCTTTCTTTTTCTCTTCTATATTTTTTTTGAATAATAGAGATTGATTGAAAATATAAATAAACAACCCTAGGTTGCCACCAATATCTCCTTTATAGCTCTATTGAATTAAACCAGAAGTAAGTAAAATGAAAATGGTGCGTCAAAAACTTTAAACACTATATAAGTGATGTAAACGATGTTATTTGGGTACAAAAACGATTTTCCTTATGAGCCCAATGCATATTTTGTAATTTGATACGATCTTTTATTTGATATATTATAATAGTCGTTTTGGATACCCGGGTCCAAAGTCATCTCCGTTGAAAGTTGTAACTCATATTTATAAAATGTGTTTTTGTTAATGAAAATTTGAGCAACATTCCCTTTCTTTTTGTCTTCTCTATTTTTTTTAATAATAGAGATTGATTGAAAATATAAATAAACAACCCTAGGTCGGCACCAATATCTCCTTTATAGCTCTATTGAATTAAATCGGAAGTAAAATGAAAATGGTGCATCAAAAACTTTAAACACTATATAAGTGATGTAAATGATATTATTTGGGTACAAAACGATTTTCCTCGTGAGACCAATGCATATTGTGTAATTTGATATGAGGTTTGATTTGATATATTATAATAGTCATTTCGACACCCGAGTCAAAAGTTATCTTGGTTGAAAGTTGTAACTCATATATTACCAAATGTGTTCTTGTTTTTGAAAATTTGAACAACATTCCCTTTCTTTTTCTCTTCTCTATTTTTTTTGAATAATAGAGATGGATTGAAAATATAAATAAACAACCCTAGGTCGGCACCAATATCTCCTTTATAGCTCTATTGAATTAAATCGGAAGTAAGTAAAATGAAAATGGTGCGTCAAAAACTTTAAACACTATATAAGTGATGTAAATTATATTATTTGGGTACAAAACGATTTTCCTCGTAAGACCAATGCATATTGTGTAATTTGATAGGAGCTTTGATTTGATATATTATAATAGTCATTTCGATACCCGAGTCAAAAGTTATCTCGGTTGAAATTTGTAACTCATATATTACCAAATGTGTTCTTGTTTTTGAAAATTTGAACAACATTCCCTTTCTTTTTCTCTTCTATATTTTTTTTGAATAATAGAGATTGATTGAAAATATAAATAAACAACCCTAGGTTGCCACCAATATCTCCTTTATAGCTCTATTGAATTAAACCAGAAGTAAGTAAAATGAAAATGGTGCGTCAAAAACTTTAAACACTATATAAGTGATGTAAACGATGTTATTTGGGTACAAAAACGATTTTCCTTATGAGCCCAATGCATATTTTGTAATTTGATACGATCTTATAT
The DNA here is from genome assembly GCA_037013495.1 of Hippophae tibetana. Classification (NCBI taxonomy): domain Eukaryota; kingdom Viridiplantae; phylum Streptophyta; class Magnoliopsida; order Rosales; family Elaeagnaceae; genus Hippophae; species Hippophae tibetana. Next base: position 4,937,328 of record CM072808.1, on the reverse strand, counting down.
TTGATATATTATAATAGTCGTTTTGGATACCCGGGTCCAAAGTCATCTCCGTTGAAAGTTGTAACTCATATTTATAAAATGTGTTTTTGTTAATGAAAATTTGAGCAACATTCCCTTTCTTTTTGTCTTCTCTATTTTTTTTTAATAATAGAGATTGATTGAAAATATAAATAAACAACCCTAGGTCGGCACCAATATCTCCTTTATAGCTCTATTGAATTAAATCGGAAGTAAAATGAAAATGGTGCATCAAAAACTTTAAACACTATATAAGTGATGTAAATGATATTATTTGGGTACAAAACGATTTTCCTCGTGAGACCAATGCATATTGTGTAATTTGATATGAGGTTTGATTTGATATATTATAATAGTCATTTCGACACCCGAGTCAAAAGTTATCTTGGTTGAAAGTTGTAACTCATATATTACCAAATGTGTTCTTGTTTTTGAAAATTTGAACAACATTCCCTTTCTTTTTCCCTTCTCTATTTTTTTTGAATAATAGAGATTGATTGAAAATATAAATAAACAACCCTAGGTCGGCACCAATATCTCCTTTATAGCTCTATTGAATTAAACCGAAAGTAAGTAAAATGAAAATGGTGCGTCAAAAACTTTAAACACTATATAAGTGAAGTAAACGATATTATTTGGGTACAAAAAGATTTTCCTCGTGAGACCAAGGCATATTGTGTAATTTGTTACGATCTTCGATTTGATATATTATAATAGTCATTGCAATACCCGAGTCAAAAGTTATCTCGGTTGAAAGTTGTAACTCATATTTATAAAATGTGTTTTTGTTAATGAAAATTTGAACAACATTCCCTTTCTTTTTCTCTTCTCTATTTTTTTTTTGAATAATAGAGATTGATTGAAAATATAAATAAACAACCCTAGGTCGGCACCAATATCTCCTTTATAGCTCTATTGAATTAAATCGGAAGTAAGTAAAATGAAAATGGTGCGTCAAAAACTTTAAACACTATATAAGTGATGTAAATGATATTATTTGGGTACAAAAACGATTTTCCTTATGAGCCCATTGCATATTTTGTAATTTGATACGATCTTATATTTGATATATTATAATAGTCGTTTTGGATACCCGGCTCCAAAGTCATCTCCGTTGAAAGTTGTAACTCATATTTATAAAATGTGTTTTTGTTAATGAAAATTTGAGCAACATTCCCTTACTTTTTGTCTTCTCTATTTTTTTTTAATAATAGAGATTGATTGAAAATATAAATAAACAACCCTAGGTCGGCACCAATATCTCCTTTATAGCTCTATTGAATTAAATCGGAAGTAAAATGAAAATGGTGCATCAAAAACTTTAAACACTATATAAGTGATGTAAATGATATTATTTGGGTACAAAACGATTTTCCACGTGAGACCAAGGCATATTGTGTAATTTGATACTAGCTTCGATTTGATATATTATAATAGTCATTTCGATACCCGAGTCAAAAATTATATCCGTTGAAAGTTGTAACTCATATATTACCAAATCTGTTCTTGTTTTTGAAAATTTGAACAACATTCCCTTTCTTTTTCTCTTCTCTATTTTTTTTTTTGAATAATAGAGATTGATTGAAAATATAAATAAACAACCCTAGGTCGTAACCAATATCTCCTTTATAGCTCTATTGAATTAAACTAGAAGTAAGTAAAATGAAAATGGTGCGTCAAAAACTTTAAACACTATATAAGTGATGCAAACGATGTTATTTGGGTACAAAAACGATTTTCCTAACGAGCCCAATGCATATTATGTAATTTTATACGATCTTCTATTTGATATATTATAATAGTCGTTTGATACCCGCGTCCAAAATTATCTCCGTTGAAAGTTGTAACTCATATTTATAAAATGTGTTTTTGTTAATGAAAATTTGAACAACATTCCCTTTCTTTTTCTCTTCTTTATTTGTTTTTTAATTAATAGAGATTTATTGAAAATATAAATATACAAGCCTAGGTCGGAACCAATATCTCCTTTATAGCTCTATTGAATTAAACCGGAAGTAAGTAAAATAAAAATAGTGCGTCAAAAACATTAAACACTAAATAAATGATGTAAACGATATTATTTGGGTACAAAACGATTTTCCTTGTGAGACCAATGCATATTGTGTAATTTGATACGAGCTTCGATTTGATATATTATAATAGTCATTCGAAACCCGAGTCAAAAGTTATCTCCGTTGAAAGTTGTAACTCATATTTTACCAAATGTGTTTTTGTTTTTGAAAATTAGAACAACATTCCCTTTCTTTTTCTCTTCTCTATTTTTTTTGAATAATAGAGATGGATTGAAAATATAAATAAACAACCCTAGGTCGGCACCAATATCTCCTTTATAGCTCTATTGAATTAAATCGGAAGTAAGTAAAATGAAAATGGTGCGTCAAAAACATTAAACACTATATAAGTGATGTAAATGATATTATTTGGGTACAAAACGATTTTCCACGTAAGACCAATGCATATTGTGTAATATGAAACGAGCTTTGATTTGATATATTATAATAGTTATTTCGATACCCGAGTCAAAAGTTATCTCGGTTGAAATTTGTAACTCATATATTACCAAATGTGTTCTTGTTTTTGAAAATTTGAACAACATTCCCTTTCTTTTTCTCTTCTCTATTTTTTTTGAATAATAGAGATTGATTGAAAATATAAATAAACAACCCTAGGTTGCCACCAATATCTCCTTTATAGCTCTATTGAATTAAACCGCAAGTAAGTAAAATGAAAATGGTGCGTCAAAAATTTTAAACACTATATAAGTGATGTAAACGATATTATTAGGGTACAAAACGATTTTCCTCGTGAGACCAAGGCATATTGTGTAATTTGATACGAGCTTTGATTTGATATATTATAATAGTAATTTCGATACCCGAGTCAAAAGTTATCTCGGTTGAAAGTTGTAACTCATATATTACCAAATGTGTTCTTGTTTTTGAAAATTTGAACAACATTCCCTTTTTTTTCTCTTCTCTATTTTTTTTTGAATAATAGAGATTGATTGAAAATATAAATAAACAACCCTAGGTCGGCACCAATATCTCCTTTATAGTTCCATTGAATAAAACCGGAATTAAGTAAAATGGTACGTCAAAAACTTTAAACACTATATAAGTGATGCAAACGATGTTATTTGGGTACAAAAACGATTTTCCTAACGAGCACAATGCATATTATGTAATTTTATATGATCTTCTATTTGATATATTATAATAGTCGTTTCGATACCCGCGTCCAAAATTATCTCCGTTGAAAGTTGTAACTCATATTAATAAAATGTGTTTTTGTTAATGAAAATTTGAACAACATTCCCTTTCTTTTTCTCTTCTTTATTTTTTTTTAATTAATAGAGATTTATTGAAAATATAAATATACAAGCCTAGGTCGGAACCAATATCTCCTTTATAGCTCTATTGAATTAAACCGGAAGTAAGTAAAATGAAAATGGTGCGTCAAAAACATTAAACACTATATAAGTGATGTAAATGATATTATTTGGGTACAAAACGATTTTCCTCGTAAGACCAATGCATATTGTGTAATTTGAAACGAGCTTTGATTTGATATATTATAATAGTCATTTCGATACCCGAGTGAAAAGTTATCTCGGTTGAAATTTGTAACTCATATATTACCAAATGTGTTCTTGTTTTTGAAAATTTGAACAACATTCCCTTTCTTTTTCTCTTCTCTATTTTTTTTGAATAATAGAGATTGATTGAAAATATAAATAAACAACCCTAGGTTGCCACCAATATCTCCTTTATAGCTCTATTGAATTAAACCGCAAGTAAGTAAAATGAAAATGGTGCGTCAAAAATTTTAAACACTATATAAGTGATGTAAACGATATTATTAGGGTACAAAACGATTTTCCTCGTGAGACCAAGGCATATTGTGTAATTTGATACGAGTTTTGATTTGATATATTATAATAGTAATTTCGATACCCGAGTCAAAAGTTATCTCGGTTGAAAGTTGTAACTCATATATTACCAAATGTGTTCTTGTTTTTGAAAATTTGAACAACATTCCCTTTTTTTTCTCTTCTCTATTTTTTTTTTGAATAATAGAGATTGATTGAAAATATAAATAAACAACCCTAGGTCGGCACCAATATCTCCTTTATAGTTCCATTGAATAAAACCGGAATTAAGTAAAATGGTGCGTCAAAAACTTTAAACACTATATAAGTGATGCAAACGATGTTATTTGGGTACAAAAACGATTTTCCTAACGAGCCCAATGCATATTATGTAATTTTATACGATCTTCTATTTGATATATTATAATCGTCGTTTCGATACCCGCGTCCAAAATTATCTCCGTTGAAACTTGTAACTCATATTTATAAAATGTGTTTTTGTTAATGAAAATTTGAACAACATTCCCTTTCTTTTTCTCTTCTTTATTTTTTTTTAATTAATAGAGATTTATTGAAAATATAAATATACAAGCCTAGGTCGGAACCAATATCTCCTTTATAGCTCTACTGAATTAAACGGGAAGTAAGTAAAATAAAAATAGTGCGTCAAAAACATTAAACACTAAATAAATGATGTAAATGATATTATTTGGGTACAAAACGATTTTCCTCATAAGACCAATGCATATTGTGTAATTTGATACGAGCTTTGATTTGATATATTATAATAGTCATTTCGATACCCGAGTCAAAAGTTATCTCGGTTGAAATTTGTAACTAATATATTACCAAATGTGTTCTTGTTTTTGAAAATTTAAACAACATTCCCTTTCTTTTTCTCTTCTCTATTTTTTTTTTGAATAATAGAGATTGATTGAAAATATAAATAAACAACCCTAGGTTGCCACCAATATCTCCTTTATAGCTCTATTGAATTAAACCGCAAGTAAGTAAAATGAAAATGGTGCGTCAAATATTTTAAACACTATATAAGTGATGTAAACGATATTATTAGGGTACAAAACGATTTTCCTCGTGAGACCAAGGCATATTGTGTAATTTGATACGAGCTTTGATTTGATATATTATAATAGTAATTTCGATACCCGAGTCAAAAGTTATCTCGGTTGAAAGTTGTAACTCATATATTACCAAATGTGTTCTTGTTTTTGAAAATTTGAACAACATTCCCTTTTTTTTCTCTTCTCTATTTTTTTTTAATAATAGAGATTGATTGAAAATATAAATAAACAACCCTAGGTCGGCACCAATATCTCCTTTATAGCTCTATTGAATTAAACCGGAAGTAAGTAAAATGAAAATGGTGCGTCAAAAACTTTAAACACTATATAAGTGATGTATACGATATTATTTGGGTACAAAACGATTTTCCACGTGAGACCAAGGCATATTGTGTAATTTGATACTAGCTTCGATTTGATATATTATAATAGTCATTTCGATACCCGAGTCAAAAGTTATATCCGTTGAAAGTTGTAACTCATATATTACCAAATGTGTTCTTGTTTTTGAAAATTTGAACAACATTCCCTTTCTTTTTCTCTTCTCTATTTTTTTTGAATAATAGAGATTGATTGAAAATATAAATAAACAACCCTAGGTCGGAACCAATATCTCCTTTATAGCTCTATTGAATTAAACTAGAAGTAAGTAAAATGAAAATGGTGCGTCAAAAACTTTAAACACTATATAAGTGATGCAAACGATGTTATTTGGGTACAAAAACGATTTTCCTAACGAGCCCAATGCATATTATGTAATTTTATACGATCTTCTATTTGATATATTATAATAGTCGTTTCGATACCCGCGTCCAAAATTATCTCCGTTGAAAGTTGTAACTCATATTTATAAAATGTGTTTTTGTTAATGAAAATTTGAACAACATTCCCTTTCTTTTTCTCTTCTTTATTTTTTTTAATTAATAGAGATTTATTGAAAATATAAATAAACAAGCCTAGGTCGGCACCAATGTCTCCTTTATAGCTCTATTGAATTAAACCGGAAGTAAGTAAAATAAAAATGGTGCGTCAAAAACATTAAACACTAAATAAATGATGTAAACGATATTATTTGGGTACAAAAAGATTTTCCTCGTGAGACCAATGCATATTGTGTAATTTGATATGAGCTTCGATTTGATATATTATAATAGTCATTCGCTACAAGTTATCTCCGTTGAAAGTTGTAACTCATATATTACCAAATGTGTTTTTGTTTTTGAAAATTAGAACAACATTCCCTTTCTTTTTCTCTTCTCTATTTTTTTTGAATAATAGAGATTGATTGAAAATATAAATAAACAACCCTAGGTTGCCACCAATATCTCCTTTATAGCTCTATTGAATTAAACCAGAAGTAAGTAAAATGAAAATGGTGCGTCAAAAACTTTAAACACTGTATAAGTGATGTAAACGATGTTATTTGGGTACAAAAACGATTTTCCTTATGAGCCCAATGCATATTTTGTAATTTGATACGATCTTATATTTGATATATTATAATAGTCGTTTTGGATACCCGGCTCCAAAGTCATCTCCGTTGAAAGTTGTAACTCATATTTATAAAATGTGTTTTTGTTAATGAAAATTTGAGCAACATTCCCTTTCTTTTTCTCTTCTCTATTTTTTTTGAATAATAGAGATTGATTGAAAATATAAAGAAACAACCCTAGGTCGGCACCAATATCTCCTTTATAGCTCTATTGAATTAAATCGGAAGTAAGTAAAATGAAAATGGTGCGTCAAAAACATTAAACACTATATAAGTGATGTAAATGATATTATTTGGGTACAAAACGATTTTCCTCGTAAGACCAATGCATATTGTGTAATTTGAAACGAGCTTTGATTTGATATATTATAATAGTTATTTCGATACCCGAGTCAAAAGTTATCTCGGTTGAAATTTGTAACTCATATATTACCAAATGTGTTCTTGTTTTTGAAAATTTGAACAACATTCCCTTTCTTTTTCTCTTCTATATTTTTTTTGAATAATAGAGATTGATTGAAAATATAAATAAACAACCCTAGGTTGCCACCAATATCTCCTTTATAGCTCTATTGAATTAAACCAGAAGTAAGTAAAATGAAAATGGTGCGTCAAAAACTTTAAACACTGTATAAGTGATGTAAACGATGTTATTTGTGTACAAAAACGATTTTCCTTATGAGCCCAATGCATATTTTGTAATTTGATACGATCTTATATTTGATATATTATAATAGTCGTTTTGGATACCCGGCTCCAAAGTCATCTCCGTTGAAAGTTGTAACTCATATTTATAAAATGTGTTTTTGTTAATGAAAATTTGAGCAACATTCCCTTTCTTTTTCTCTTCTCTATTTTTTTTGAATAATAGAGATTGATTGAAAATATAAAGAAACAACCCTAGGTCGGCACCAATATCTCCTTTATAGCTCTATTGAATTAAATCGGAAGTAAAATGAAAATGGTGCATCAAAAACTTTAAACACTATATAAGTGATGTAAATGATATTATTTGGGTACAAAACGATTTTCCTCGTGAGACCAATGCATATTGTGTAATTTGATATGAGGTTTGATTTGATATATTATAATAGTCATTTCGACACCCGAGTCAAAAGTTATCTTGGTTGAAAGTTGTAACTCATATATTACCAAATGTGTTCTTGTTTTTGAAAATTTGAACAACATTCCCTTTCTTTTTCCCTTCTCTATTTTTTTTGAATAATAGAGATTGATTGAAAATATAAATAAACAACCCTAGGTCGGCACCAATATCTCCTTTATAGCTCTATTGAATTAAACCGAAAGTAAGTAAAATGAAAATGGTGCGTCAAAAACTTTAAACACTATATAAGTGAAGTAAACGATATTATTTGGGTACAAAAAGATTTTCCTCGTGAGACCAAGGCATATTGTGTAATTTGTTACGATCTTCGATTTGATATATTATAATAGTCATTGCAATACCCGAGTCAAAAGTTATCTCGGTTGAAAGTTGTAACTCATATTTATAAAATGTGTTTTTGTTAATGAAAATTTGAACAACATTCCCTTTCTTTTTCTCTTCTCTATTTTTTTTTTTGAATAATAGAGATTGATTGAAAATATAAATAAACAACCCTAGGTCGGCACCAATATCTCCTTTATAGCTCTATTGAATTAAATCGGAAGTAAGTAAAATGAAAATGGTGCGTCAAAAACTTTAAACACTAAATAAGTGATGTAAATGATATTATTTGGGTACAAAAACGATTTTCCTTATGAGCCCAATGCATATTTTGTAATTTGATACGATCTTATATTTGATATATTATAATAGTCGTTTTGGATACCCGGCTCCAAAGTCATCTCCGTTGAAAGTTGTAACTCATATTTATAAAATGTGTTTTTGTTAATGAAAATTTGAGCAACATTCCCTTACTTTTTGTCTTCTCTATTTTTTTTTAATAATAGAGATTGATTGAAAATATAAATAAACAACCCTAGGTCGGCACCAATATCTCCTTTATAGCTCTATTGAATTAAATCGGAAGTAAAATGAAAATGGTGCATCAAAAACTTTAAACACTATATAAGTGATGTAAATGATATTATTTGGGTACAAAACGATTTTCCTCGTGAGACCAATGCATATTGTGTAATTTGATATGAGGTTTGATTTGATATATTATAATAGTCATTTCGACACCCGAGTCAAAAGTTATCTTGGTTGAAAGTTGTAACTCATATATTACCAAATGTGTTCTTGTTTTTGAAAATTTGAACAACATTCCCTTTCTTTTTCTCTTCTCTATTTTTTTTGAATAATAGAGATTGATTGAAAATATAAATAAACAACCCTATGTCGGCACCAATATCTCCTTTATAGCTCTATTGAATTAAACCGAAAGTAAGTAAAATGAAAATGGTGCGTCAAAAACTTTAAACACTATATAAGTGAAGTAAACGATATTATTTGGGTACAAAAAGATTTTCCTCGTGAGACCAAGGCATATTGTGTAATTTGTTACGATCTTCGATTTGATATATTATAATAGTCATTGCAATACCCGAGTCAAAAGTTATCTCGGTTGAAAGTTGTAACTCATATATTACCAAATCTGTTTTTTTCTGAAAATTTAAACAACATTCCCTTTCTTTTTCTCTTCTCTATTTTTTTTTGAATAATAGAGATTGATTGAAAATATAAATAAACAACCCTAGGTCGGCACCAATATCTCCTTTATAGCTCTATTGAATTAAATCGGAAGTAAGTAAAATGAAAATGGTGCGTCAAAAACTTTAAACACTATATAAGTGATGTAAATGATATTATTTGGGTACAAAACGATTTTCCACGTGAGACCAAGGCATATTGTGTAATTTGATACTAGCTTCGATTTGATATATTATAATAGTCATTTCGATACCCGAGTCAAAAATTATATCCGTTGAAAGTTGTAACTCATATATTACCAAATCTGTTCTTGTTTTTGAAAATTTGAACAACATTCCCTTTCTTTTTCTCTTCTCTATTTTTTTTTTTGAATAATAGAGATTGATTGAAAATATAAATAAACAACCCTAGGTCGGAACCAATATCTCCTTTATAGCTCTATTGAATTAAACTAGAAGTAAGTAAAATGAAAATGGTGCGTCAAAAACTTTAAACACTATATAAGTGATGCAAACGATGTTATTTGGGTACAAAAACGATTTTCCTAACGAGCCCAATGCATATTATGTAGTTTTATACGATCTTCTATTTGATATATTATAATAGTCGTTTCGATACCCGCGTCCAAAATTATCTCCGTTGAAAGTTGTAACTCATATTTATAAAATGTGTTTTTGTTAATGAAAATTTGAACAACATTATCTTTCTTTTTCTCTTCTTTATTTTTTTTAATTAATAGAGATTTATTGAAAATATAAATAAACAAGCCTAGGTCGGCACCAATATCTCCTTTATAGCTCTATTGAATTAAACCGGAAGTAAGTAAAATAAAAATGGAGCGTCAAAAACATTAAACACTAAATAAATGATGTAAACGATATTATTTGGGTACAAAAAGATTTTCCTCGTGAGACCAATGCATATTGTGTAATTTGATATGAGCTTCGATTTGATATATTATAATAGTCATTCGATACAAGTTATCTCCGTTGAAAGTTGTAACTCATATATTACCAAATGTGTTTTTGTTTTTGAAAATTAGAACAACATTCCCTTTCTTTTTCTCTTCTCTATTTTTTTTGAATAATAGAGTTGGATTGAAAATATAAATAAACAACCCTAGGTCGGCACCAATATCTCCTTTATAGCTCTATTGAATTAAATCGGAAGTAAGTAAAATGAAAATGGTGCGTCAAAAACTTTAAACACTATATAAGTGATGTAAATTATATTATTTGGGTACAAAACGATTTTCCTCGTAAGACCAATGCATATTGTGTAATTTGATAGGAGCTTTGATTTGATATATTATAATAGTCATTTCGATACCCGAGTCAAAAGTTATCTCGGTTGAAATTTGTAACTCATATATTACCAAATGTGTTCTTGTTTTTGAAAATTTGAACAACATTCCCTTTCTTTTTCTCTTCTATATTTTTTTTGAATAATAGAGATTGATTGAAAATATAAATAAACAACCCTAGGTTGCCACCAATATCTCCTTTATAGCTCTATTGAATTAAACTAGAAGTAAGTAAAATGAAAATGGTGCGTCAAAAACTTTAAACACTATATAAGTGATGCAAACGATGTTATTTGGGTACAAAAACGATTTTCCTAACAAGCCCAATGCATATTATGTAATTTTATACGATCTTCTATTTGATATATTATAATAGTCGTTTCGATACCCGCGTCCAAAATTATCTCCGTTGAAAGTTGTAACTCATATTTATAAAAACTTTTTTTTGTTAATGAAAATTTGAACAACATTCCCTTTCTTTTTCTCTTCTTTATTTTTTTTAATTAATAGAGATTTATTGAAAATATAAATAAACAAGCCTAGGTCGGCACCAATATCTCCTTTATAGCTCTATTGAATTAAACCGGAAGTAAGTAAAATAAAAATGGAGCGTCAAAAACATTAAACACTAAATAAATGATGTAAACGATATTATTTGGGTACAAAAAGATTTTCCTCGTGAGACCAATGCATATTGTGTAATTTGATATGAGCTTCGATTTGATATATTATAATAGTCATTCGATACAAGTTATCTCCGTTGAAAGTTGTAACTCATATATTACCAAATGTGTTTTTGTTTTTGAAAATTAGAACAACATTCCCTTTCTTTTTCTCTTCTCTATTTTTTTTGAATAATAGAGTTGGATTGAAAATATAAATAAACAACCCTAGGTCGGCACCAATATCTCCTTTATAGCTCTATTGAATTAAATCGGAAGTAAGTAAAATGAAAATGGTGCGTCAAAAACTTTAAACACTATATAAGTGATGTAAATTATATTATTTGGGTACAAAACGATTTTCCTCGTAAGACCAATGCATATTGTGTAATTTGATAGGAGCTTTGATTTGATATATTATAATAGTCATTTCGATACCCGAGTCAAAAGTTATCTCGGTTGAAATTTGTAACTCATATATTACCAAATGTGTTCTTGTTTTTGAAAATTTGAACAACATTCCCTTTCTTTTTCTCTTCTATATTTTTTTTGAATAATAGAGATTGATTGAAAATATAAATAAACAACCCTAGGTTGCCACCAATATCTCCTTTATAGCTCTATTGAATTAAACCAGAAGTAAGTAAAATGAAAATGGTGCGTCAAAAACTTTAAACACTATATAAGTGATGTAAACGATGTTATTTGGGTACAAAAACGATTTTCCTTATGAGCCCAATGCATATTTTGTAATTTGATACGATCTTATATTTGATATATTATAATATTCGTTTTGGATACCCGGCTCCAAAGTCATCTCCGTTGAAAGTTGTAACTCATATTTATAAAATGTGTTTTTGTTAATGAAAATTTGAGCAACATTCCCTTTCTTTTTCTCTTCTCTATTTTTTTTGAATAATAGAGATTGATTGAAAATATAAAGAAACAACCCTAGGTCGGCACCAATATCTCCTTTATAGCTCTATTGAATTAAATCGGAAGTAAAATGAAAATGGTGCATCAAAAACTTTAAACACTATATAAGTGATGTAAATGATATTATTTGGGTACAAAACGATTTTCCTCGTGAGACCAATGCATATTGTGTAATTTGTTACGATCTTCGATTTGATATATTATAATAGTCATTGCAATACCCGAGTCAAAAGTTATCTCGGTTGAAAGTTGTAACTCATATATTACCAAATCTGTTTTTTTTTTGAAAATTTAAACAACATTCCCTTTCTTTTTCTCTTCTCTATTTTTTTTTTTGAATAATAGAGATTGATTGAAAATATAAATAAACAACCCTAGGTCGGCACCAATATCTCCTTTATAGCTCTATTGAATTAAATCGGAAGTAAGTAAAATGAAAATGGTGCGTCAAAAACTTTAAACACTATATAAGTGATGTAAATGATATTATTTGGGTACAAAAACGATTTTCCTTATGAGCCCATTGCATATTTTGTAATTTGATACGATCTTATATTTGATATATTATAATAGTCGTTTTGGATACCCGGCTCCAAAGTCATCTCCGTTGAAAGTTGTAACTCATATATTACCAAATCTGTTTTTTTTTTTGAAAATTTAAACAACATTCCCTTTCTTTTTCTCTTCTCTATTTTTTTTTGAATAATAGAGATTGATTGAAAATATAAATAATCAACCCTAGGTCGGCACCAATATCTCCTTTATAGCTCCATTGAATTAAATCGGAAGTAAGTAAAATGAAAATGGTGCGTCAAAAACTTTAAACACTATTTAAGTGTTGTAAACGATATTATTTGGGTACAAAACGATTTTCCACGTGAGCCCAAGGAATATTGTGTAATTTGATACGAGCTTCGATTTGATATATTATAATTGTCATTTCGATACCCGAGTCAAAAGTTATATCCTTTGAAAGTTGTAACTCACATATTACCAAATGTGTTCTTGTTTTTGAAAATTTGAACAACATTCCCTTTCTTTTTCTCTTCTCTATTTTTTTTTGAATAATACTGATTGATTGAAAATATAAATAAACAACCCTAGGTCGGCACCAATATCTCCTTTATAGCTCTATTGAATTAAACCGGAAGTAAGTAAAATGAAAATGGTGCGTCAAAAACTTTAAACACTATATAAGTGATGTATACGATATTATTTGGGTACAAAACGATTTTCCACGTGAGACCAAGGCATATTGTGTAATTTGATACTAGCTTCGATTTGATATATTATAATAGTTATTTCGATACCCGAGTCAAAAGTTATATCCGTTAAAAGTTGTAACTCATATATTACCAAATGTGTTCTTGTTTTTGAAAATTTGAACAACATTCCCTTTCTTTTTCTCTTCTCTATGTTTTTTTTGAATAATAGAGATTGATTGAAAATATAAATAAACAACCCTAGGTCGGAACCAATATCTCCTTTATAGCTCTATTAAATTAAACTAGAAGTAAGTAAAATGAAAATGGTGCGTCAAAAACTTTAAACACTATATAAGTGATGCAAACGATGTTATTTGGGTACAAAAACGATTTTTCCTAACGAGCCCAATGCATATTATGTAATTTTATACGATCTTCTATTTGATATATTATAATAGTCGTTTCGATACCCGCGTCCAAAATTATCTTCGTTGAAAGTTGTAACTCATATTTATAAAATGTGTTTTTGTTAATGAAAATTTGAACAACATTCCCTTTCTTTTTCTCTTCTTTATTTTTTTTAATTAATAGAGATTTATTGAAAATATAAATAAACAAGCCTAGGTCGGCACCAATATCTCCTTTATAGCTCTATTGAATTAAACCGGAAGTAAGTAAAATAAAAATGGAGCGTCAAAAACTTTAAACACTATATAAGTGAAGTAAACGATATTATTTGGGTACAAAAAGATTTTCCTCGTGAGACCAAGGCATATTGTGTAATTTGTTACGATCTTCGATTTGATATATTATAATAGTCATTGCAATACCCGAGTCAAAAGTTATCTAGGTTGAAAGTTGTAACTCATATATTACCAAATCTGTTTTTTTTTTTGAAAATTTAAACAACATTCCCTTTCTTTTTCTCTTCTCTATTTTTTTTTTAATAATAGAGATTGATTGAAAATATAAATAATCAACCCTAGGTCGGCACCAATATCTCCTTTATAGCTCCATTGAATTAAATCGGAAGTAAGTAAAATGAAAATGGTGCGTCAAAAACTTTAAACACTATTTAAGTGTTGTAAACGATATTATTTGGGTACAAAACGATTTTCCACGTGAGCCCAAGGAATATTGTGTAATTTGATACGAGCTTCGATTTGATATATTATAATTGTCATTTCGATACCCGAGTCAAAAGTTATATCCTTTGAAAGTTGTAACTCACATATTACCAAATGTGTTCTTGTTTTTGAAAATTTGAACAACATTCCCTTTCTTTTTCTCTTCTCTATTTTTTTTTGAATAATACTGATTGATTGAAAATATAAATAAACAACCCTAGGTCGGCACCAATATCTCCTTTATAGCTCTATTGAATTAAACCGGAAGTAAGTAAAATGAAAATGGTGCGTCAAAAACTTTAAACACTATATAAGTGATGTATACGATATTATTTGGGTACAAAACGATTTTCCACGTGAGACCAAGGCATATTGTGTAATTTGATACTAGCTTCGATTTGATATATTATAATAGTTATTTCGATACCCGAGTCAAAAGTTATATCCGTTGAAAGTTGTAACTCATATATTACCAAATGTGTTCTTGTTTTTGAAAATTTGAACAACATTCCCTTTCTTTTTCTCTTCTCTATGTTTTTTTTGAATAATAGAGATTGATTGAAAATATAAATAAACAACCCTAGGTCGGAACCAATATCTCCTTTATAGCTCTATTAAATTAAACTAGAAGTAAGTAAAATGAAAATGGTGCGTCAAAAACTTTAAACACTATATAAGTGATGCAAACGATGTTATTTGGGTACAAAAACGATTTTCCTAATGAGCCCAATGCATATTATGTAATTTTATACGATCTTCTATTTGATATATTATAATAGTCGTTTCGATACCCGCGTCCAAAATTATCTTCGTTGAAAGTTGTAACTCATATTTATAAAATGTGTTTTTGTTAATGAAAATTTGAACAACATTCCCTTTCTTTTTCTCTTCTTTATTTTTTTTAATTAATAGAGATTTATTGAAAATATAAATAAACAAGCCTAGGTCGGCACCAATATCTCCTTTATAGCTCTATTGAATTAAACCGGAAGTAAGTAAAATAAAAATGGAGCGTCAAAAACTTTAAACACTATATAAGTGAAGTAAACGATATTATTTGGGTACAAAAAGATTTTCCTCGTGAGACCAAGGCATATTGTGTAATTTGTTACGATCTTCGATTTGATATATTATAATAGTCATTGCAATACCCGAGTCAAAAGTTATCTCGGTTGAAAGTTGTAACTCATATATTACCAAATCTGTTATTTTTTTTGAAAATTTAAACAACATTCCCTTTCTTTTTCTCTTCTCTATTTTTTTTTGAATAATAGAGATTGATTGAAAATATAAATAATCAACCCTAGGTCGGCACCAATATCTCCTTTATAGCTCTATTGAATTAAATCGGAAGTAAGTAAAATGAAAATGGTGCGTCAAAAACTTTAAACACTATTTAAGTGTTGTAAACGATATTATTTGGGTACAAAACGATTTTCCACGTGAGCCCAAGGAATATTGTGTAATTTGATACGAGCTTCGATTTGATATATTATAATTGTCATTTCGATACCCGAGTCAAAAGTTATATCCTTTGAAAGTTGTAACTCATATATTACCAAATGTGTTCTTGTTTTTGAAAATTTGAACAACATTCCCTTTCTTTTTCTCTTCTCTATTTTTTTTTTGAATAATACTGATTGATTGAAAATATAAATAAACAACCCTAGGTCGGCACCAATATCTCCTTTATAGCTCTATTGAATTAAACCGGAAGTAAGTAAAATGAAAATGGTGCGTCAAAAACTTTAAACACTATATAAGTGATGTATACGATATTATTTGGGTACAAAACGATTTTCCCAGTGAAACCAAGGCATATTGTGTAATTTGATACGAGCTTCGATTTGATATATTATAATAGTCATTTCGATACCCGAGTCAAAAGTTATCTCGGTTGAAAGTTGTAACTCATATATTACCAAATGTGTTCTTGTTTTTAAAAATTTGAACAACATTCCCTTTCTCTTTCTCTTCTCTATTTTTTTTGAATAATAGAGATTGATTGAAAATATAAATAAACAACCCTAGGTCGGCACCAATATCTCCTTTATAGCTCTATTGAATTAAACCGAAAGTAAGTAAAATGAAAATGGTGCGTCAAAAACTTTAAACACTATATAAGTGAAGTAAACGATATTATTTGGGTACAAAAAGATTTTCCTCGTGAGACCAAGGCATATTGTGTAATTTGTTACGATCTTCGATTTGATATATTATAATAGTCATTGCAATACCCGAGTCAAAAGTTATCTCGGTTGAAAGTTGTAACTCATATATTACCAAATCTGTTTTTTTTTTGAAAATTTAAACAACATTCCCTTTCTTTTTCTCTTCTCTATTTTTTTTTGAATAATAGAGATTGATTGAAAATATAAATAAACAACCCTAGGTCGGCACCAATATCTCCTTTATAGCTCTATTGAATTAAACCGAAAGTAAGTAAAATGAAAATGGTGCGTCAAAAACTTTAAACACTATATAAGTGAAGTAACCGATATTATTTGGGTACAAAAAGATTTTCCTCGTGAGCCCAAGGCATATTGTGTAATTTGTTACGATCTTCGATTTGATATATTATAATAGTCATTGCAATACCCGAGTCAAAAGTTATCTCGGTTGAAAGTTGTAACTCATATATTACCAAATCTGTTTTTTTTTTGAAAATTTAAACAACATTCCCTTTCTTTTTCTCTTCTCTATTTTTTTTTGAATAATAGAGATTGATTGAAAATATAAATAATCAACCCTAGGTCGGCACCAATATCTCCTTTATAGCTCTATTGAATTAAATCGGAAGTAAGTAAAATGAAAATGGTGCGTCAAAAACTTTAAACACTATTTAAGTGTTGTAAACGATATTATTTGGGTACAAAACGATTTTCCACGTGAGCCCAAGGAATATTGTGTAATTTGATACGAGCTTCGATTTGATATATTATAATTGTCATTTCGATACCCGAGTCAAAAGTTATATCCTTTGAAAGTTGTAACTCACATATTACCAAATGTGTTCTTGTTTTTGAAAATTTGAACAACATTCCCTTTCTTTTTCTCTTCTCTATTTTTTTTTGAATAATACTGATTGATTGAAAATATAAATAAACAACCCTAGGTCGGCACCAATATCTCCTTTATAGCTCTATTGAATTAAACCGGAAGTAAGTAAAATGAAAATGGTGCGTCAAAAACTTTAAACACTATATAAGTGATGTATACGATATTATTTGGGTACAAAACGATTTTCCACGTGAGACCAAGGCATATTGTGTAATTTGATACTAGCTTCGATTTGATATATTATAATAGTTATTTCGATACCCGAGTCAAAAGTTATATCCGTTGAAAGTTGTAACTCATATATTACCAAATGTGTTCTTGTTTTTGAAAATTTGAACAACATTCCCTTTCTTTTTCTCTTCTCTATGTTTTTTTTGAATAATAGAGATTGATTGAAAATATAAATAAACAACCCTAGGTCGGAACCAATATCTCCTTTATAGCTCTATTAAATTAAACTAGAAGTAAGTAAAATGAAAATGGTGCGTCAAAAACTTTAAACACTATATAAGTGATGCAAACGATGTTATTTGGGTACAAAAACGATTTTCCTAACGAGCCCAATGCATATTATGTAATTTTATACGATCTTCTATTTGATATATTATAATAGTCGTTTCGATACCCGCGTCCAAAATTATCTCCGTTGAAAGTTGTAACTCATATTTATAAAATGTGTTTTTGTTAATGAAAATTTGAACAACATTCCCTTTCTTTTTCTCTTCTTTATTTTTTTTAATTAATAGAGATTTATTGAAAATATAAATAAACAAGCCTAGGTCGGCACCAATATCTCCTTTATAGCTCTATTGAATTAAACCGGAAGTAAGTAAAATAAAAATGGAGCGTCAAAAACTTTAAACACTATATAAGTGAAGTAAACGATATTATTTGGGTACAAAAAGATTTTCCTCGTGAGACCAAGGCATATTGTGTAATTTGTTACGATCTTCGATTTGATATATTATAATAGTCATTGCAATACCCGAGTCAAAAGTTATCTCGGTTGAAAGTTGTAACTCATATATTACCAAATCTGTTTTTTTTTTTTTGAAAATTTAAACAACATTCCCTTTCTTTTTCTCTTCTCTATTTTTTTTGAATAATAGAGATTGATTGAAAATATAAATAATCAACCCTAGGTCGGCACCAATATCTCCTTTATAGCTCTATTGAATTAAATCGGAAGTAAGTAAAATGAAAATGGTGCGTCAAAAACTTTAAACACTATATAAGTGATGTAAATTATATTATTTGGGTACAAAACGATTTTCCTCGTAAGACCAATGCATATTGTGTAATTTGATAGGAGCTTTGATTTGATATATTATAATAGTCATTTCGATACCCGAGTCAAAATTTATCTCGGTTGAAATTTGTAACTCATATATTACCAAATGTGTTCTTGTTTTTGAAAATTTGAACAACATTCCCTTTCTTTTTCTCTTCTATATTTTTTTTGAATAATAGAGATTGATTGAAAATATAAATAAACAACCCTAGGTTGCCACCAATATCTCCTTTATAGCTCTATTGAATTAAACCAGAAGTAAGTAAAATGAAAATGGTGCGTCAAAAACTTTAAACACTATATAAGTGATGTAAACGATGTTATTTGGGTACAAAAACGATTTTCCTTATGAGCCCAATGCATATTGTGTAATTTGATACGATCTTATATTTGATATATTATAATAGTTGTTTCGATACCCAGGTCCAAAGTCATCTCCGTTGAAAGTTGTAACTCATATTTATAAAATGTGTTTTTGTTAATGAAAATTTGAACAACATTCCCTTTCTTTTTCTCTTCTCTATTTTTTTTGAATAATAGAGATTGATTGAAAATATAAATAAACAACCCTAGGTCGGCACCAATATCTCCTTTATAGCTCTATTGAATTAAATCGGAAGTAAAATGAAAATGGTGCATCAAAAACTTTAAACACTATATAAGTGATGTAAATGATATTATTTGGGTACAAAACGATTTTCCTCGTGAGACCAATGCATATTGTGTAATTTGATATGAGCTTTGATTTGATATATTATAATAGTCATTTCGACACCCGAGTCAAAAGTTATCTCGGTTGAAAGTTGTAACTCATATATTACCAAATGTGTTCTTGTTTTTGAAAATTTGAACAACATTCCCTTTCTTTTTCTCTTCTCTATTTTTTTTGAATAATAGAGATTGATTGAAAATATAAATAAACAACCCTAGGTCGGCACCAATATCTGCTTTATAGCTCTATTGAATTAAATCGGAAGTAAGTAAAATGAAAATGGTGCGTCAAAAACTTTAAACACTATATAAGTGATGTAAACGATATTATTTGGGTACAAAACGATTTTCCTCGTAAGACCAATGCATATTGTGTTATTTGATACGAGCTTTGATTTGATATATTATAATAGTCATTTCGATACCCGAGTCAAAAGTTATCTCGGTTGAAAGTTGTAACTCATATATTACCAAATGTGTTCTTGTTTTTGAAAATTTGAACAACATTCCCTTTCTTTTTCTCTTCTCTATTTTTTTTTTTGAATAATAGAGATTGATTGAAAATATAAATAAACAACCCTATGTGGGCACCAATATCTCCTTTATAGCTCTATTGAATTAAATCGAAAGTAAGTAAAATGAAAATGGTGCGTCAAAAACTTTAAACACTATATACGTGATGTAAACGATATTATTTGGGTACAAAACGATTTTCCACGTGAGACCAAGGAATATTATGTAATTTGATACGAGCTTCGATTTGATATATTATAATTGTCATTTCGATACCCGAGTCAAAAGTTATCTCGGTTGAAATTTGTAACTCATATATTACCAAATGTGTTCTTGTTTTTGAAAATTTGAACAACATTCCCTTTCTTTTTCTCTTCTATATTTTTTTTGAATAATAGAGATTGATTGTAAATATAAATAAACAACCCTAGGTTGCCACCAATATCTCATTTATAGCTCTATTGAATTAAACCAGAAGTAAGTAAAATGAAAATGGTGCGTGAAAAACTTTAAAGACTATATAAGTGATGTAAACGATGTTATTTGGGTACAAAAACGATTTTCCTAACGAGCCCAATGCATATTATGTAATTTTATACGATCTTCTATTTGATATATTATAATAGTCGTTTCGATACCCGCGTCCAAAATTATCTCCGTTGAAAGTTGTAACTCATATTTATAAAATGTGTTTTTGTTAATGAAAATTTGAACAACATTCCCTTTCTTTTTCTCTTCTTTATTTTTTTTAATTAATAGAGATTTATTGAAAATATAAATAAACAAGCCTAGGTCGGCACCAATATTTCCTTTATAGCTCTATTGAATTAAACCGGAAGTAAGTAAAATAAAAATGGAGCGTCAAAAACTTTAAACACTATATAAGTGAAGTAAACGATATTATTTGGGTACAAAAAGATTTTCCTCGTGAGACCAAGGCATATTGTGTAATTTGTTACGATCTTCGATTTGATATATTATAATAGTCATTGCAATACCCGAGTCAAAAGTTATCTCGGTTGAAAGTTGTAACTCATATATTACCAAATCTGTTATTTTTTTTGAAAATTTAAACAACATTCCCTTTCTTTTTCTCTTCTCTATTTTTTTTTGAATAATAGAGATTGATTGAAAATATAAATAATCAACCCTAGGTCGGCACCAATATCTCCTTTATAGCTCTATTGAATTAAATCGGAAGTAAGTAAAATGAAAATGGTGCGTCAAAAACTTTAAACACTATTTAAGTGTTGTAAACGATATTATTTGGGTACAAAACTATTTTCCACGTGAGCCCAAGGAATATTGTGTAATTTGATACGAGCTTCGATTTGATATATTATAATTGTCATTTCGATACCCGAGTCAAAAGTTATATCCTTTGAAAGTTGTAACTCATATATTACCAAATGTGTTCTTGTTTTTGAAAATTTGAACAACATTCCCTTTCTTTTTCTCTTCTCTATTTTTTTTTTGAATAATACTGATTGATTGAAAATATAAATAAACAACCCTAGGTCGGCACCAATATCTCCTTTATAGCTCTATTGAATTAAACCGGAAGTAAGTAAAATGAAAATGGTGCGTCAAAAACTTTAAACACTATATAAGTGATGTATACGATATTATTTGGGTACAAAACGATTTTCCCAGTGAAACCAAGGCATATTGTGTAATTTGATACGAGCTTCGATTTGATATATTATAATAGTCATTTCGATACCCGAGTCAAAAGTTATCTCGGTTGAAAGTTGTAACTCATATATTACCAAATGTGTTCTTGTTTTTAAAAATTTGAACAACATTCCCTTTCTCTTTCTCTTCTCTATTTTTTTTGAATAATAGAGATTGATTGAAAATATAAATAAACAACCCTAGGTCGGCACCAATATCTCCTTTATAGCTCTATTGAATTAAACCGAAAGTAAGTAAAATGAAAATGGTGCGTCAAAAACTTTAAACACTATATAAGTGAAGTAAACGATATTATTTGGGTACAAAAAGATTTTCCTCGTGAGACCAAGGCATATTGTGTAATTTGTTACGATCTTCGATTTGATATATTATAATAGTCATTGCAATACCCGAGTCAAAAGTTATCTCGGTTGAAAGTTGTAACTCATATATTACCAAATCTGTTTTTTTTTTGAAAATTTAAACAACATTCCCTTTCTTTTTCTCTTCTCTATTTTTTTTTTGAATAATAGAGATTGATTGAAAATATAAATAAACAACCCTAGGTCGGCACCAATATCTCCTTTATAGCTCTATTGAATTAAACCGAAAGTAAGTAAAATGAAAATGGTGCGTCAAAAACTTTAAACACTATATAAGTGAAGTAAACGATATTATTTGGGTACAAAAAGATTTTCCTCGTGAGCCCAAGGCATATTGTGTAATTTGTTACGATCTTCGATTTGATATATTATAATAGTCATTGCAATACCCGAGTCAAAAGTTATCTCGGTTGAAAGTTGTAACTCATATATTACCAAATCTGTTTTTTTTTTTGAAAATTTAAACAACATTCCCTTTCTTTTTCTCTTCTCTATTTTTTTTTGAATAATAGAGATTGATTGAAAATATAAATAATCAACCCTAGGTCGGCACCAATATCTCCTTTATAGCTCTATTGAATTAAATCGGAAGTAAGTAAAATGAAAATGGTGCGTCAAAAACTTTAAACACTATTTAAGTGTTGTAAACGATATTATTTGGGTACAAAACGATTTTCCACGTGAGCCCAAGGAATATTGTGTAATTTGATACGAGCTTCGATTTGATATATTATAATTGTCATTTCGATACCCGAGTCAAAAGTTATATCCTTTGAAAGTTGTAACTCACATATTACCAAATGTGTTCTTGTTTTTGAAAATTTGAACAACATTCCCTTTCTTTTTCTCTTCTCTATTTTTTTTTGAATAATACTGATTGATTGAAAATATAAATAAACAACCCTAGGTCGGCACCAATATCTCCTTTATAGCTCTATTGAATTAAACCGGAAGTAAGTAAAATGAAAATGGTGCGTCAAAAACTTTAAACACTATATAAGTGATGTATACGATATTATTTGGGTACAAAACGATTTTCCACGTGAGACCAAGGCATATTGTGTAATTTGATACTAGCTTCGATTTGATATATTATAATAGTTATTTCGATACCCGAGTCAAAAGTTATATCCGTTGAAAGTTGTAACTCATATATTACCAAATGTGTTCTTGTTTTTGAAAATTTGAACAACATTCCCTTTCTTTTTCTCTTCTCTATGTTTTTTTTGAATAATAGAGATTGATTGAAAATATAAATAAACAACCCTAGGTCGGAACCAATATCTCCTTTATAGCTCTATTAAAGTAAACTAGAAGTAAGTAAAATGAAAATGGTGCGTCAAAAACTTTAAACACTATATAAGTGATGCAAACGATGTTATTTGGGTACAAAAACGATTTTCCTAACGAGCCCAATGCATATTATGTAATTTTATACGATCTTCTATTTGATATATTATAATAGTCGTTTCGATACCCGCGTCCAAAATTATCTCCGTTGAAAGTTGTAACTCATATTTATAAAATGTGTTTTTGTTAATGAAAATTTGAACAACATTCCCTTTCTTTTTCTCTTCTTTATTTTTTTTAATTAATAGAGATTTATTGAAAATATAAATAAACAAGCCTAGGTCGGCACCAATATCTCCTTTATAGCTCTATTGAATTAAACCGGAAGTAAGTAAAATAAAAATGGAGCGTCAAAAACTTTAAACACTATATAAGTGAAGTAAACGATATTATTTGGGTACAAAAAGATTTTCCTCGTGAGACCAAGGCATATTGTGTAATTTGTTACGATCTTCGATTTGATATATTATAATAGTCATTGCAATACCCGAGTCAAAAGTTATCTCGGTTGAAAGTTGTAACTCATATATTACCAAATCTGTTTTTTTTTTTGAAAATTTAAACAACATTCCCTTTCTTTTTCTCTTCTCTATTTTTTTTTGAATAATAGAGATTGATTGAAAATATAAATAATCAACCCTAGGTCGGCACCAATATCTCCTTTATAGCTCTATTGAATTAAATCGGAAGTAAGTAAAATGAAAATGGTGCGTCAAAAACTTTAAACACTATATAAGTGATGTAAATTATATTATTTGGGTACAAAACGATTTTCCTCGTAAGACCAATGCATATTGTGTAATTTGATAGGAGCTTTGATTTGATATATTATAATAGTCATTTCGATACCCGAGTCAAAATTTATCTCGGTTGAAATTTGTAACTCATATATTACCAAATGTGTTCTTGTTTTTGAAAATTTGAACAACATTCCCTTTCTTTTTCTCTTCTATATTTTTTTTGAATAATAGAGATTGATTGAAAATATAAATAAACAACCCTAGGTTGCCACCAATATCTCCTTTATAGCTCTATTGAATTAAACCAGAAGTAAGTAAAATGAAAATGGTGCGTCAAAAACTTTAAACACTATATAAGTGATGTAAACGATGTTATTTGGGTACAAAAACGATTTTCCTTATGAGCCCAATGCATATTGTGTAATTTGATACGATCTTATATTTGATATATTATAATAGTTGTTTCGATACCCAGGTCCAAAGTCATCTCCGTTGAAAGTTGTAACTCATATTTATAAAATGTGTTTTTGTTAATGAAAATTTGAACAACATTCCCTTTCTTTTTCTCTTCTCTATTTTTTTTGAATAATAGAGATTGATTGAAAATATAAATAAACAACCCTAGGTCGGCACCAATATCTCCTTTATAGCTCTATTGAATTAAATCGGAAGTAAAATGAAAATGGTGCATCAAAAACTTTAAACACTATATAAGTGATGTAAATGATATTATTTGGGTACAAAACGATTTTCCTCGTGAGACCAATGCATATTGTGTAATTTGATATGAGCTTTGATTTGATATATTATAATAGTCATTTCGACACCCGAGTCAAAAGTTATCTCGGTTGAAAGTTGTAACTCATATATTACCAAATGTGTTCTTGTTTTTGAAAATTTGAACAACATTCCCTTTCTTTTTCTCTTCTCTATTTTTTTTGAATAATAGAGATTGATTGAAAATATAAATAAACAACCCTATGTGGGCACCAATATCTCCTTTATAGCTCTATTGAATTAAATCGGAAGTAAGTAAAATGAAAATGGTGCGTCAAAAACTTTAAACACTATATACGTGATGTAAACGATATTATTTGGGTACAAAACGATTTTCCTCGTAAGACCAATGCATATTGTGTTATTTGATACGAGCTTTGATTTGATATATTATAATAGTCATTTCGATACCCGAGTCAAAAGTTATCTCGGTTGAAAGTTGTAACTCATATATTACCAAATGTGTTCTTGTTTTTGAAAATTTGAACAACATTCCCTTTCTTTTTCTCTTCTCTATTTTTTTTTGAATAATAGAGATTGATTGAAAATATAAATAAACAACCCTATGTGGGCACCAATATCTCCTTTATAGCTCTATTGAATTAAACCAGAAGTAAGTAAAATGAAAATGGTGCGTCAAAAACTTTAAAGACTATATAAGTGATGTAAACGATGTTATTTGGGTACAAAAACGATTTTCCTTATGAGCCCAATGCATATTGTGTTATTTGATACGATCTTATATTTGATATATTATAATAGTTGTTTCGATACCCGGGTCCAAAGTCATCTCCGTTGAAAGTTGTAACTCATATTTATAAAATGTGTTTTTGTTAATGAAAATTTGAACAACATTCCCTTTCTTTTTCTCTTTTCTATTTTTTTTGAATAATAGAGATTGATTGAAAATATAAATAAACAACCCTAGGTCGGTACCAATATCTCCTTTATAGCTGTATTGAATTAAATCGGAAGTAAAATGAAAATGGTGCGTCAAAAACTTTAAACACTATATAAGTGATGTAAATGATATTATTTGGGTACAAAACGATTTTCCTCGTGAGACCAATGCATATTGTGTAATTTTATACGAGCTTTGATTTGATATATTATAATTGTCATTTCGACACCCGAGTCAAAAGTTATCTCGGTTGAAACTTGTAACTCATATATTACCAAATGTGTTTTTGTTTTTGAAAATTTGAACGACATTCCCTTTCTTTTTCTCTTCTCTATTTTTTTTGAATAATAGAGATTGATTGAAAATATAAATAAACAACCCTAGGTTGCCACCAATATCTCCTTTATAGCTCTATTGAATTAAACCGAAAGTAAGTAAAATGAAAATGGTGCGTCAAAAACATTAAACACTATATAAGTGATGTAAACGATATTATTTGGGTACAAAAAGATTTTCCCCGTGAGACCAAGGCATATTGTGTAATTTTATACGATCTTCGATTTGATATATTATAATAGTCATTGCAATACCCGAGTCAAAAGTTATCTCGGTTGAAAGTTGTAACTCATGTATTACCAAATCTGTTTTTGTTTTTGAAAATTTAAACAACATTCCCTTTCTTTTTCTCTTCTCTATTTTTTTTTTGAATAATAGAGATTGATTGAAAATATAAATAAACAACCCTAGGTCGGCACCAATATCTCCTTTATAGTTCCATTGAATTAAACCGGAATTACGTAAAATGGAGCATCAAAAACTTTAAACACTATTTAAGTGTTGTAAACGATGTTATTTGTGTACAAAAACGATTTTCCTTACGAGCCCAATGCATATTGTGTACTTTGATACGATCTTATATTTGATATATTATAATGGTCGTTTCGATACCCGGGTCCAAAGTTATCTCCGTTGAAATTTGTAACTCATATTTATAAAATGTGTTTTTGTTAATGAAAATTTGAACAACATTCCCTTTCCTTTTCTCTTCTCTATTTTTTTTTGAATAATAGAGATTGATTGAAAATATAAATAAACAACCCTAGTTCGGAACCAATATCTTCTTTATAGCTCTATTGAATTAAATCGGAAATAAGTAAAATGAAAATGGTACGTCAAAAACCTAAAACACTATATAAGTGATGTAAATGATATTATTTGGGTACAAAACGATTTTCCTTGTAAGACCAATGCATATTGTGTAATTTGATATGAGCTTTGATTTGATATATTATAATAGTCATTTCGATACACGAGTCAAAAGTTATCTCGGTTGAAAGTTGTAACTCATATATTACCAAATGTGTTCTTGTTTTTGAAAATTTGAACAACATTCCCTTTCTTTTTCTCTTCTCTATTTTTTTTTGAATAATAGAGATTGATTGAAAATATAAATAAACAACCCTAGGTCGGCACCAATATCTCCATTATAGCTCTATTGAATTAAACCGAAAGTAAGTAAAATGAAAATGGTGCGTCAAAAACTTTAAACACTATATAAGTGATGTAAATGATATTATTTGGGTACAAAAAGATTTTCCCCATGAGACCAAGGCATATTGTGTAATTTGATACGATCTTCGATTTGATATATTATAATAGTCATTGCAATACCCGAGTCAAAAGTTATCTCGGTTGAAAGTTGTAACTCATGTATTACCAAATCTGTTTTTGTTTTTGAAAATTTAAACAACATTCCCTTTCTTTTTCTCTTCTCTATTTTTTTTTTGAATAATAGAGATTGATTGAAAATATAAATAAACAACCCTAGGTCGGCACCAATATCTCCTTTATAGTTCCATTGAATTAAACCGGAATTACGTAAAATTGAGCATCAAAAACTTTAAACACTATTTAAGTGTTGTAAACAATGTTATTTGTGTACAAAAACGATTTTCCTTACGAGCCCAATGCATATTGTGTAATTTGATACGATCTTATATTTGATATATTATAATGGTCGTTTCGATACCCGGGTCCAAAGTTATCTCCGTTGAAAGTTGTAACTCATATTTATAAAATGTGTTTTGCTTAATGAAAATTTGAACAACATTCCCTTTCCTTTTCTCTTCTCTATTTTTTTTTTGAATAATAGAGATTGATTGAAAATATAAATAAACAACCCTAGTTCGGCACCAATATCTTTTTTATAGCTCTATTGAATTAAATCGGAAATAAGTAAAATGAAAATGGTACGTCAAAAACCTTAAACACTATATAAGTGATGTAAATGATATTATTTGGGTACAAAACGATTTTCCTCGTAAGACCAATGCATATTGTGTAATTTTATTCGAGCTTTGATTTGATATATTATAATAATCATTTCGATACCCGAGTCAAAAGTTATCTCGGTTGAAAGTTGTAACTCATATATTACCAAATGTGTTCTTGTTTTTGAAAATTTGAACAACATTCCCTTTCTTTTTCTCTTCTCTATTTTTTTTGAATAATAGAGATTGATTGAAAATATAAATAAACAACCCTAGGTCGGAACCAATATCTCCTTTATAGCTCTATTGAATTAAACCGAAAGTAAGTAAAATGAAAATGGTGCGTGAAAAACTTTAAACACTATATAAATGATCTAAACGATATTATTTGGGTACAAAACGATTTTCCACGTGAGACCAAGGAATATTGTGTAATTTGATACGAGCTTTGATTTGATATATTATAATAGTTATTTCGATACCCGAGTCAAAAGTTATCTCCGTTGAAAGTTATAACTCATATATTACCAAATGTGTTCTTGTTTTTGAAAATTTGAAGAACATTCCCTTTCTTTTTCTCTTCTCTATTTTTTTTTGAATAATAGAGATTGATTGAAAATATAAATAAACAACCCTAGGTCGGCACCAATATCTCCTTTATAGCTCTATTGAATTAAATCGGAAGTAAGTAAAATGAAAATTGTGCATCAAAAACTTTAAACACTATATAAATGATGTAAACGATATTATTTGGGTACAAAACGATTTTCCACGTGAGACCAAGGAATATTGTGTAATTTGATACGAGCTTCGATTTGATATATTATAATTGTCATTTCGATACCCGAGTCAAAAGTTATCTCGGTTGAAATTTGTAACTCATATATTACCAAATGTGTTCTTGTTTTTGAAATTTTGAACAACATTCCCTTTCTTTTTCTCTTCTATATTTTTTTTGAATAATAGAGATTGATTATAAATATAAATAAACAACCCTAGGTCGGCACCAATATCTTCTTTATAGCTCTATTGAATTAAATCGGAAGTAAGTAGAATGAAAATGGTACGTCAAAAACCTTAAACACTATATAAGTGATGTAAACGATATTATTTGGGTACAAAACGATTTTCCTCGTAAGACCAATGCATATTGTGTAATTTGATACGAGCCATTTGATATATTATAATAGTCATTTCGATACCCGAGTCAAAAGTTATCTCGGTTGAAAGTTGTAACTCATATATTACTAAATGTGTTCTTGTTTTTGAAAATTTGAACAACATTCCCTTTCTTTTTCTCTTCTCTATTTTTTTTTGAATAATAGAGATTGATTGAAAATATAAATAAACAACCCTAGGTTGCCACCAATATCTCCTTTATAGCTCTATTGAATTAAACCGGAATTAAGTAAAATGAAAATAGTGCGTCAAAAACTTTAAACACTATATAAGTGATGTAAACGATGTTATTTGGGTACAAAAACAATTTTCCTTATAAGCCCAATGCATATTGTGTAATTTGATACGAGCTTCGATTTGATATATTATAATAGTCATTTCCATACCCGACTCAAAAGTTATCTCGGTTGAAAGTTGTAACTCATATATTACCAAATGTGTTTTTGTTTTTGAAAATTTGAACAACATTCCCTTTCTTTTTCTCTTCTCTATTTTTTTTATAATAGAGATTGATTGAAAATATAAATAAACAACCCTAGATCGGCACCAATATCTCCTTTATAGTTCCATTGAATTAAACCGGAATTAAGTAAAATGGTGCGTCAAAAACTTTAAACACTATATAAGTGATGTAAACGATGTTATTTGGGTACAAAAACGATTTTCCTTATGAGCCCAATGCATATCGTGTAATTTGATACGATCTTATATTTGATATATTATAATTGTCGTTTCGATACCCGGGTCCAAAGTCATCTCCGTTGAAAGTTGTAACTCATATTTATAAAATGTGTTTTTGTTAATGAAAATTTGAACAACATTCCCTTTCTTTTTCTCTTTTCTATTTTTTTTGAAAAATAGAGATTGATTGAAAATATAAATAAACAACCCTAGGTCGGCATTAATATCTCCTTTATAGCTGTATTGAATTAAATCGGTAGTAAAATGAAAATGGTGCATCAAAAACTTTAAACACTATATAAGTGATGTAAATGATATTATTTGGGTACAAAACGATTTTCCTTGTGAGACCAATGAATATTGTGTAATTTGATACGAGTTTTGATTTGATATATTATAATAGTCATTTCGATACCCGAGTCAAAAGTTATCTCGGTTGAAAGTTGTAACTCATATATTACCAAATGTGTTCTTGTTTTTGAAAATTTGAACGACATTCTCTTTCTTTTTCTCTTCTCTATTTTTTTTGAATAATAGAGATTGATTGAAAATATAAATAAACAACCCTAGGTCTGCACCAATATCTCCTTTATAGCTCTATTGAATTAAATCCGAAGTAAGTAAAATGAAAATGGTGCGTCAAAAACTTTAAACACTATATAAGTGATGTAAACGATATTATTTGGGTACAATAAGATTTTCCCCGTGAGACCAAGGCATATTATGTAATTTGATACGATCTTCGATTTGATATATTATAATAGTCATTGCAATACCCGAGTCAAAAGTTATCTCGGTTAAAGTTCTAACTCATGTATTAGCAAATCTGTTTTTGTTTTTGAAAATTTAAACAACATTCCCTTTCTTTTTCTCTTCTCTATTTTTTTTTTGAATAATAGAGATTGATTGAAAATATAAATAAACAACCCTAGGTCGGCACCAATATCTCCTTTATAGTTCCATTGAATTAAACCGGAATTACGTAAAATGGTGCATCAAAAACTTTAAACACTATTTAAGTGTTGTAAACGCTGTTCTTTGTGTACAAAACCGATTTTCCTTACGAGCCCAATGCATATTGTGTACTTTGATACGATCTTTTATTTGATATATTATAATAGTCGTTTCGATACCCGGGTCCAAAGTTATCTCCTTTGAAAGTTGTAACTCATATTTATAAAATGTGTTTTTGTTAATGAAAATTTGAACAACATTCCCTTTCCTTTTCTCTTCTCTATTTTTTTTTGAATAATAGAGATTGATTGAAAATATAAATAAACAACCCTAGTTCGGAACCAATATCTTCTTTATAGCTCAATTGAATTAAATCGGAAGTAAGTAAACTGAAAATGGTACGTCAAAAACCTTAAACACTATATAAGTGATGTAAATGATATTATTTGGGTACAAAACGATTTTCCTCGTAAGACCAATGCATATTGTGTAATTTGATACGAGCTTTGATTTGATATATTATAATAGTCATTTCGATACCCGATTCCAAAGTTATCTCGGTTGAAAGTTGTAACTCATATATTAACAAATGTGTTCTTGTTTTTGAAAATTTGAACGACATTCCCTTTCTTTTTCTCTTCTCTATTTTTTTTTGAATAATAGAGATTGATTGAAAATATAAATAAACAACCCTAGGTCGGCACCAATATCTCCTTTATAGCTCTATTGAATTAAACCGAAAGTAAGTAAAATGAAAATGGTGCGTCAAAAACTTTAAACACTATATAAGTGATGTAAACGATATTATTTGGGTACAAAAAGTTTTTCCCCGTGAGACCAAGGCATATTGTGTAATTTGATACGATCTTCGATTTGGTATATTATAATAGTCATTGCAATACCCGAGTCAAAAGTTATCTCGGTTGAAAGTTGTAACTCATGTATTACCAAATCTGTTTTTGTTTTTGAAAATTTAAACAACATTCCCTTTCTTTTTCTCTTCTCTATTTTTTTTTGAATAATAGAGATTGATTGAAAATATAAATAAACAACCCTAGGTCGGCACCAATATCTCCTTTATAGTTCCATTGAATTAAACCGGAATTACGTAAAATGGTGCATCAAAATCTTTAAACACAATTTAAGTGTTGTAAACGATGTTATATGTGTACAAAAACGATTTTCCTTACGAGCCCAATGCATATTGTGTAATTTGATACGATCTTATATTTGATATATTATAATAGTCGTTTCGATACCCGGGTCCAAAGTTATCTCCGTTGAAAGTTGTAACTCATATTTATAAAATGTGTTTTTGTTAATGAAAATTTGAACAACATTCCCTTTCCTTTTCTCTTCTCTATTTTTTTTTTTGAATAATAGAGATTGATTGAAAATATAAATAAACAACCCTAGGTCGGCACCAATATCTTCTTTATAGCTCTATTGAATTAAATCGGAAGTAAGTAAAATGAAAATAGTACGTCAAAAACCTTAAACACTATATAAGTGATGTAAATGATATTATTTGGGTACAAAACGATTTTCCTCGTAAGACCAATGCATATTGTGTAATTTGATACGAGCTTTGATTTGATATATTATAATAGTCATTTCGATACCCGAGTAAAAAGTTATCTCGGTTGAAAGTTGTAACTCATATATTACCAAATGTGTTCTTGTTTTGGAAAATTTGAACAACATTCCCTTTCTTTTTCTCTTCTCTATTTTTTTTTTGAATAATAGAGATTGATTGAAAATATAAATAAACAACCCTAGGTCGGCACCAATATCTCCTTTATAGCTCTATTGAATTAAATCGGTAGTAAGTAAAATGAAAATGGTGCGTGAAAAACTTTAAAGACTATATAAGTGATGTAAACGATGTTATTTGGGTACAAAAACGATTTTCCTTATGAGCCCAATGCATATTGTGTTATTTGATACGATCTTATATTTGATATATTATAATAGTTGTTTCGATACCCGGGTCCAAAGTCATCTCCGTTGAAAGTTGTAACTCATATTTATAAAATGTGTTTTTGTTAATGAAAATTTGAACAACATTCCCTTCCTTTTTCTCTTTTCTATTTTTTTTTGAATAATAGAGATTGATTGAAAATATAAATAAACAACCCTAGGTCGGTACCAATATCTCCTTTATAGCTGTATTGAATTAAATCGGAAGTAAAATGAAAATGGTGCGTCAAAAACATTAAACACTATATAAGTGATGTAAATGATATTATTTGGGTACAAAACGATTTTCCTCGTGAGACCAATGCATATTGTGTAATTTTATACGAGCTTTGATTTGATATATTATAATTGTCATTTCGACACCCGAGTCAAAAGTTATCTCGGTTGAAACTTGTAACTCATATATTACCAAATGTGTTTTTGTTTTTGAAAATTTGAACGACATTCCCTTTCTTTTTCTCTTCTCTATTTTTTTTGAATAATAGAGATTGATTGAAAATATAAATAAACAACCCTAGGTTGCCACCAATATCTCCTTTATAGCTCTATTGAATTAAACCGAAAGTAAGTAAAATGAAAATGGTGCGTCAAAAACTTTAAACACTATATAAGTGATGTAAACGATATTATTTGGGTACAAAACGATTTTCCTCGTAAGACCAATGCATATTGTGTAATTTGATACGAGCCATTTGATATATTATAATAGTCATTTCGATACCCGAGTCAAAAGTTATCTCGGTTGAAAGTTGTAACTCATATATTACTAAATGTGTTCTTGTTTTTGAAAATTTGAACAACATTCCCTTTCTTTTTCTCTTCTCTATTTTTTTTTAATAATAGAGATTGATTGAAAATATAAATAAACAACCCTAGGTTGCCACCAATATCTCCTTTATAGCTCTATTGAATTAAACCGGAATTAAGTAAAATGAAAATGGTGCGTCAAAAACTTTAAACACTATATAAGTGATGTAAACGATGTTATTTGGGTACAAAAACAATTTTCCTTATAAGCCCAATGCATATTGTGTAATTTGATACGAGCTTCGATTTGATATATTATAATAGTCATTTCCATACCCGAGTCAAAAGTTATCTCGGTTGAAAGTTGTAACTCATATATTACCAAATGTGTTCTTGTTTTTGAAAATTTGAACAACATTCCCTTTCTTTTTCTCTTCTCTATTTTTTTTATAATAGAGATTGATTGAAAATATAAATAAACAACCCTAGATCAGCACCAATATCTCCTTTATAGTTCCATTGAATTAAACCGGAATTAAGTAAAATGGTGCGTCAAAAACTTTAAACACTATATAAGTGATGTAAACGATGTTATTTGGGTACAAAAACGATTTTCCTTATGAGCCCAATGCATATCGTGTAATTTGATACGATCTTATATTTGATATATTATAATTGTCGTTTCGATACCCGGGTCCAAAGTCATCTCCGTTGAAAGTTGTAACTCATATTTATAAAATGTGTTTTTGTTAATGAAAATTTGAACAACATTCCCTTTCTTTTTCTCTTTTCTATTTTTTTTGAAAAATAGAGATTGATTGAAAATATAAATAAACAACCCTAGGTCGGCATTAATATCTCCTTTATAGCTGTATTGAATTAAATCGGTAGTAAAATGAAAATGGTGCATCAAAAACTTTAAACACTATATAAGTGATGTAAATGATATTATTTGGGTACAAAACGATTTTCCTTGTGAGACCAATGAATATTGTGTAATTTGATACGAGTTTTGATTTGATATATTATAATAGTCATTTCGATACCCGAGTCAAAAGTTATCTCGGTTGAAAGTTGTAACTCATATATTACCAAATGTGTTCTTGTTTTTGAAAATTTGAACGACATTCTCTTTCTTTTTCTCTTCTCTATTTTTTTTGAATAATAGAGATTGATTGAAAATATAAATAAACAACCCTAGGTCTGCACCAATATCTCCTTTATAGCTCTATTGAATTAAATCCGAAGTAAGTAAATTGAAAATGGTGCGTCAAAAACTTTAAACACTATATAAGTGATGTAAACGATATTATTTGGGTACAATAAGATTTTCCCCGTGAGACCAAGGCATATTATGTAATTTGATACGATCTTCGATTTGATATATTATAATAGTCATTGCAATACCCGAGTCAAAAGTTATCTCGGTTAAAGTTCTAACTCATGTATTAGCAAATCTGTTTTTGTTTTTGAAAATTTAAACAACATTCCCTTTCTTTTTCTCTTCTCTATTTTTTTTTTTTGAATAATAGAGATTGATTGAAAATATAAATAAACAACCCTAGGTCGGCACCAATATCTTCTTTATAGTTCCATTGAATTAAACCGGAATTACGTAAAATGGTGCATCAAAAACTTTAAACACTATTTAAGTGTTGTAAACGCTGTTCTTTGTGTACAAAACCGATTTTCCTTACGAGCCCAATGCATATTGTGTAATTTGATACGATCTTTTATTTGATATATTATAATAGTCGTTTCGATACCCGGGTCCAAAGTTATCTCCGTTGAAAGTTGTAACTCATATTTATAAAATGTGTTTTTGTTAATGATAATTTGAACAACATTCCCTTTCTTTTTCTCTTCTCTATTTTTTTTTTGAATAATAGAGATTGATTGAAAATATAAATAAACAACCCTAGGTTGGCACCAATATCTTCTTTATAGCTCAATTGAATTAAATCGGAAGTAAGTAAACTGAAAATGGTACGTCAAAAACCTTAAACACTATATAAGTGATGTAAATGATATTATTTGGGTACAAAACGATTTTCCTCGTAAGACCAATGCATATTGTGTAATTTGATACGAGTTTTGATTTGATATATTATAATAGTCATTTCGATACCCGATTCCAAAGTTATCTCGGTTGAAAGTTGTAACTCATATATTAACAAATGTGTTCTTGTTTTTGAAAATTTGAACGACATTCCCTTTCTTTTTCTCTTCTCTATTTTTTTTTGAATAATAGAGATTGATTGAAAATATAAATAAACAACCCTAGGTCGGCACCAATATCTCCTTTATAGCTCTATTGAATTAAACCGAAAGTAAGTAAAATGAAAATGGTGCGTCAAAAACTTTAAACACTATATAAGTGATGTAAACGATATTATTTGGGTACAAAAAGTTTTGCCCCGTGAGACCAAGGCATATTGTGTAATTTGATACGATCTTCGATTTGGTATATTATAATAGTCATTGCAATACCCGAGTCAAAAGTTATCTCGGTTGAAAGTTGTAACTCATGTATTACCAAATCTGTTTTTGTTTTTGAAAATTTAAACAACATTCCCTTTCTTTTTCTCTTCTCTATTTTTTTTGAATAATAGAGATTGATTGAAAATATAAATAAACAACCCTAGGTCGGCACCAATATCTCCTTTATAGTTCCATTGAATTAAACCGGAATTACGTAAAATGGTGCATCAAAAACTTTAAACACAATTTAAGTGTTGTAAACGATGTTATATGTGTACAAAAACGATTTTCCTTACGAGCCCAATGCATATTGTGTAATTTGAAACGATCTTATATTTGATATATTATAATAGTCGTTTCGATACCCGGGTCCAAAGTTATCTCCGTTGAAAGTTGTAACTCATATTTATAAAATGTGTTTTTGTTAATGAAAATTTGAACAACATTCCCTTTCCTTTTCTCTTCTCTATTTTTTTTTTGAATAATAGAGATTGATTGAAAATATAAATAAACAACCCTAGGTCGGCACCAATATCTTCTTTATAGCTCTATTGAATTAAATCGGAAGTAAGTAAAATGAAAATAGTACGTCAAAAACCTTAAACACTATATAAGTGATGTAAATGATATTATTTGGGTACAAAACGATTTTCCTCGTAAGACCAATGCATATTGTGTAATTTGATACGAGCTTTGATTTGATATATTATAATAGTCATTTCGATACCCGAGTAAAAAGTTATCTCGGTTGAAAGTTGTAACTCATATATTACCAAATGTGTTCTTGTTTTGGAAAATTTGAACAACATTCCCTTTCTTTTTCTCTTCTCTATTTTTTTTTTGAATAATAGAGATTGATTGAAAATATAAATAAACAACCCTAGGTCGGCACCAATATCTCCTTTATAGCTCTATTGAATTAAATCGGTAGTAAGTAAAATGAAAATTGTGCGTCAAAAACTTTAAACACTATATAAATGATGTAAACGATATTATTTGGGTACAAAACGATTTTCCACGTGAGACCAAGGAATATTGTGTAATTTGATACGAGCTTCGATTTGATATATTATAATTGTCATTTCGATACCCGAGTCAAAAGTTATATCCGTTGAAAGTTGTAACTCATATTTATAAAATGTGTTTTTGTTAATGAAAATTTGAACAACATTCCCTTTCTTTTTCTCTTTTCTATTTTTTTTTGAATAATAGAGATTGATTGAAAATATAAATAAACAACCCTAGGTCGGCACCAATATCTCCTTTATAGCTGTATTGAATTAAATCGGTAGTAAAATGAAAATGGTGCATCAAAAACTTTAAACACTATATAAGTGATGTAAATGATATTATTTGGGTACAAAACGATTTTCCTTGTGAGACCAATGAATATTGTGTAATTTGATACGAGTTTTGATTTGATATATTATAATAGTCATTTCGATACCCGAGTCAAAAGTTATCTCGGTTGAAAGTTGTAACTCATATATTACCCAATGTGTTCTTGTTTTTGAAAATTTGAACAACATTCCCTTTCTTTTTCTCTTCTCTATTTTTTTTTGAATAATAGAGATTGATTGAAAATATAAATAAACAACCCTAGGTCTGCACCAATATATCCTTTATAGCTCTATTGAATTAAATCCGAAGTAAGTAAAATGAAAATGGTGCGTCAAAAACTTTAAACACTATATAAGTGATGTAAACGATATTATTTGGGTACAATAAGATTTTCCCCGTGAGACCAAGGCATATTGTGTAATTTGATACGATCTTCGATTTGATATATTATAATAGTCATTGCAATACCCGAGTCAAAAGTTATCTCGGTTAAAGTTCTAACTCATGTATTAGCAAATCTGTTTTTGTTTTTGAAAATTTAAACAACATTCCCTTTCTTTTTCTCTTCTCTATTTTTTTTTGAATAATAGAGATTGATTGAAAATATAAATAAACAACCCTAGGTCGGCACCAATATCTTCTTTATAGTTCCATTGAATTAAACCGGAATTACGTAAAATGGTGCATCAAAAACTTTAAACACTATTTAAGTGTTGTAAACGCTGTTATTTGTGTACAAAACCGATTTTCCTTACGAGCCCAATGCATATTGTGTAATTTGATACGATCTTTTATTTGATATATTATAATAGTCGTTTCGATACCCGGGTCCAAAGTTATCTCCGTTGAAAGTTGTAACTCATATTTATAAAATGTGTTTTTTGTTAATGAAAATTTGAACAACATTCCCTTTCTTTTTCTCTTCTCTATTTTTTTTTGAATAATAGAGATTGATTGAAAATATAAATAAACAACCCTAGTTCGGCACCAATATCTTCTTTATAGCTCTATTGAATTAAATCGGAAATAAGTAAAATGAAAATGGTACGTCAAAAACCTAAAACACTATATAAGTGATGTAAATGATATTATTTGGGTACAAAACGATTTTCCTCGTAAGACCAATGCATATTGTGTAATTTGATATGAGCTTTGATTTGATATATTATAATAGTCATTTCGATTCCCGAGTCAAAAGTTATCTCGGTTGAAAGTTGTAACTCATATATTACCAAATGTGTTCTTGTTTTTGAAAATTTGAACAACATTCCCTTTCTTTTTCTCTTCTCTATTTTTTTTTGAATAATAGAGATTGATTGAAAATATAAATAAACAACCCTAGGTCGGCACCAATATCTCCAATATAGCTCTATTGAATTAAACCGAAAGTAAGTAAAATGAAAATGGTGCGTCAAAAACTTTAAACACTATATAAGTGATGTAAATGATATTATTTGGGTACAAAAAGATTTTCCCCATGAGACCAAGGCATATTGTGTAATTTGATACGATCTTCGATTTGATATATTATAATAGTCATTGCAATACCCGAGTCAAAAGTTATCTCGGTTGAAAGTTGTAACTCATGTATTACCAAATCTGTTTTTGTTTTTGAAAATTTAAACAACATTCCCTTTCTTTTTCTCTTCTCTATTTTTTTTTTTGAATAATAGAGATTGATTGAAAATATAAATAAACAACCCTAGGTCGGCACCAATATCTCCTTTATAGTTCCATTGAATTAAACCGGAATTACGTAAAATGGAGCATCAAAAACTTTAAACACTATTTAAGTGTTGTAAACAATGTTATTTGTGTACAAAAACGATTTTCCTTACGAGCCCAATGCATATTGTGTAATTTGATACGATCTTATATTTGATATATTATAATGGTCGTTTCGATACCCGGGTCCAAAGTTATCTCCGTTGAAAGTTGTAACTCATATTTATAAAATGTGTTTTGCTTAATGAAAATTTGAACAACATTCCCTTTCCTTTTCTCTTCTCTATTTTTTTTTTTGAATAATAGAGATTGATTGAAAATATAAATAAACAACCCTAGTTCGGCACCAATATCTTTTTTATAGCTCTATTGAATTAAATCGGAAATAAGTAAAATGAAAATGCTACGTCAAAAACCTTAAACACTATATAAGTGATGTAAATGATATTATTTGGGTACAAAACGATTTTCCTCGTAAGACCAATGCATATTGTGTAATTTTATTCGAGCTTTGATTTGATATATTATAATAATCATTTCGATACCAGAGTCAAAAGTTATCTCGGTTGAAAGTTGTAACTCATATATTACCAAATGTGTTCTTGTTTTTGAAAATTTGAACAACATTCCCTTTCTTTTTCTCTTCTCTATTTTTTTTGAATAATAGAGATTGATTGAAAATATAAATAAACAACCCTAGGTCGGAACCAATATCTCCTTTATAGCTCTATTGAATTAAACCGAAAGTAAGTAAAATGAAAATGGTGCGTGAAAAACTTTAAACACTATATAAATGATCTAAACGATATTATTTGGGTACAAAACGATTTTCCACGTGAGACCAAGGAATATTGTGTAATTTGATACGAGCTTTGATTTGATATATTATAATAGTTATTTCGATACCCGAGTCAAAAGTTATCTCCGTTGAAAGTTATAACTCATATATTACCAAATGTGTTCTTGTTTTTGAAAATTTGAACAACATTCCCTTTCTTTTTCTCTTCTCTATTTTTTTTTGAATAATAGAGATTGATTGAAAATATAAATAAACAACCCTAGGTCGGCACCAATATCTCCTTTATAGCTCTATTGAATTAAATCGGAAGTAAGTAAAATGAAAATTGTGCATCAAAAACTTTAAACACTATATAAATGATGTAAACGATATTATTTGGGTACAAAACGATTTTCCACGTGAGACCAAGGAATATTGTGTAATTTGATACGAGCTTCGATTTGATATATTATAATTGTCATTTCGATACCCGAGTCAAAAGTTATCTCGGTTGAAATTTGTAACTCATATATTACCAAATGTGTTCTTGTTTTTGAAAATTTGAACAACATTCCCTTTCTTTTTCTCTTCTATATTTTTTTTTGAATAATAGAGATTGATTATAAATATAAATAAACAACCCTAGGTCGGCACCAATATCTTCTTTATAGCTCTATTGAATTAAATCGGAAGTAAGTAGAATGAAAATGGTACGTCAAAAACCTTAAACACTATATAAGTGATGTAAACGATATTATTTGGGTACAAAACGATTTTCCTCGTAAGACCAATGCATATTGTGTAATTTGATACGAGCCATTTGATATATTATAATAGTCATTTCGATACCCGAGTCAAAAGTTATCTCGGTTGAAAGTTGTAACTCTTATATTACTAAATGTGTTCTTGTTTTTGAAAATTTGAACAACATTCCCTTTCTTTTTCTCTTCTCTATTTTTTTTTTGAATAATAGAGATTGATTGAAAATATAAATAAACAACCCTAGGTTGCCACCAATATCTCCTTTATAGCTCTATTGAATTAAACCGGAATTAAGTAAAATGAAAATGGTGCGTCAAAAACTTTAAACACTATATAAGTGATGTAAACGATGTTATTTGGGTACAAAAACAATTTTCCTTATAAGCCCAATGCATATTGTGTAATTTGATACGAGCTTCGATTTGATATATTATAATAGTCATTTCGATACCCGAGTCAAAAGTTATCTCGGTTGAAAGTTGTAACTCATATATTACCAAATGTGTTCTTGTTTTTGAAAATTTGAACAACATTCCCTTTCTTTTTCTCTTCTCTATTTTTTTTATAATAGAGATTGATTGAAAATATAAATAAACAACCCTAGATCGGCACCAATATCTCCTTTATAGTTCCATTGAATTAAACCGGAATTAAGTAAAATGGTGCGTCAAAAACTTTAAACACTATATAAGTGATGTAAACGATGTTATTTGGGTACAAAAACGATTTTCCTTATGAGCCCAATGCATATCGTGTAATTTGATACGATCTTATATTTGATATATTATAATTGTCGTTTCGATACCCGGGTCCAAAGTCATCTCCGTTGAAAGTTGTAACTCATATTTATAAAATGTGTTTTTGTTAATGAAAATTTGAACAACATTCCCTTTCTTTTTCTCTTTTCTATTTTTTTTGAATAATAGAGATTGATTGAAAATATAAATAAACAACCCTAGGTCGGCATTAATATCTCCTTTATAGCTGTATTGAATTAAATCGGTAGTAAAATGAAAATGGTGCATCAAAAACTTTAAACACTATATAAGTGATGTAAATGATATTATTTGGGTACAAAACGATTTTCCTTGTGAGACCAATGAATATTGTGTAATTTGATACGAGTTTTGATTTGATATATTATAATAGTCATTTCGATACCCGAGTCAAAAGTTATCTCGGTTGAAAGTTGTAACTCATATATTACCAAATGTGTTCTTGTTTTTGAAAATTTGAACGACATTCTCTTTCTTTTTCTCTTCTCTATTTTTTTTGAATAATAGAGATTGATTGAAAATATAAATAAACAACCCTAGGTCTGCACCAATATCTCCTTTATAGCTCTATTGAATTAAATCCGAAGTAAGTAAAATGAAAATGGTGCGTCAAAAACTTTAAACACTATATAAGTGATGTAAACGATATTATTTGGGTACAATAAGATTTTCCCCGTGAGACCAAGGCATATTATGTAATTTGATACGATCTTCGATTTGATATATTATAATAGTCATTGCAATACCCGAGTCAAAAGTTATCTCGGTTAAAGTTCTAACTCATGTATTAGCAAATCTGTTTTTGTTTTTGAAAATTTAAACAACATTCCCTTTCTTTTTCTCTTCTCTATTTTTTTTTTTTTGAATAATAGAGATTGATTGAAAATATAAATAAACAACCCTAGGTCGGCACCAATATCTTCTTTATAGTTCCATTGAATTAAACCGGAATTACGTAAAATGGTGCATCAAAAACTTTAAACACTATTTAAGTGTTGTAAACGCTGTTCTTTGTGTACAAAACCATTTTCCTCGTAAGACCAATGCATATTGTGTAATTTGATACGAGCTTTGATTTGATATATTATAATAGTCATTTCGATACCCGATTCCAAAGTTATCTCGGTTGAAAGTTGTAACTCATATATTAACAAATGTGTTCTTGTTTTTGAAAATTTGAACGACATTCCCTTTCTTTTTCTCTTCTCTATTTTTTTTTGAATAATAGAGATTTATTGAAAATATAAATAAACAACCCTAGGTCGGCACCAATATCTCCTTTATAGCTCTATTGAATTAAACCGAAAGTAAGTAAAATGAAAATGGTGCGTCAAAAACTTTAAACACTATATAAGTGATGTAAACGATATTATTTGGGTACAAAAAGTTTTGCCCCGTGAGACCAAGGCATATTGTGTAATTTGATACGATCTTCGATTTGGTATATTATAATAGTCATTGCAATACCCGAGTCAAAAGTTATCTCGGTTGAAAGTTGTAACTCATGTATTACCAAATCTGTTTTTGTTTTTGAAAATTTAAACAACATTCCCTTTCTTTTTCTCTTCTCTATTTTTTTTTGAATAATAGAGATTGATTGAAAATATAAATAAACAACCCTAGGTTGGCACCAATATCTCCTTTATAGTTCCATTGAATTAAACCGGAATTACGTAAAATGGTGCATCAAAAACTTTAAACACAATTTAAGTGTTGTAAACGATGTTATATGTGTACAAAAACGATTTTCCTTACGAGCCCAATGCATATTGTGTAATTTGATACGATCTTATATTTGATATATTATAATAGTCGTTTCGATACCCGGGTCCAAAGTTATCTCCGTTGAAAGTTGTAACTCATATTTATAAAATGTGTTTTTGTTAATGAAAATTTGAACAACATTCCCTTTCCTTTTCTCTTCTCTATTTTTTTTTGTGAATAATAGAGATTGATTGAAAATATAAATAAACAACCCTAGGTCGGCACCAATATCTTCTTTATAGCTCTATTGAATTAAATCGGAAGTAAGTAAAATGAAAATAGTACGTCAAAAACCTTAAACACTATATAAGTGATGTAAATGATATTATTTGGGTACAAAACGATTTTCCTCGTAAGACCAATGCATATTGTGTAATTTGATACGAGCTTTGATTTGATATATTATAATAGTCATTTCGATACCCGAGTCAAAAGTTATCTCGGTTGAAAGTTGTAACTCATATATTACCAAGTGTGTTCTTGTTTTTGAAAATTTGAACAACATTCCCTTTCTTTTTCTCTTCTCTATTTTTTTTGAATAATAGAGATTGATTGAAAATATAAATAAACAACCCTAGGTCGGAACCAATATCTCCTTTATAGCTCTATTGAATTAAACCGAAAGTAAGTAAAATGAAAATGGTGCGTGAAAAACTTTAAACACTATATAAATGATCTAAACGATATTATTTGGGTACAAAACGATTTTCCACGTGAGACCAAGGAATATTGTGTAATTTGATACGAGCTTTGATTTGATATATTATAATAGTTATTTCGATACCCGAGTCAAAAGTTATCTCCGTTGAAAGTTATAACTCATATATTACCAAATGTGTTCTTGTTTTTGAAAATTTGAACAACATTCCCTTTCTTTTTCTCTTCTCTATTTTTTTTTGAATAATAGAGATTGATTGAAAATATAAATAAACAACCCTAGGTCGGCACCAATATCTCCTTTATAGCTCTATTGAATTAAATCGGAAGTAAGTAAAATGAAAATTGTGCATCAAAAACT
The DNA here is from genome assembly GCA_037013495.1 of Hippophae tibetana. Taxonomy (NCBI): domain Eukaryota; kingdom Viridiplantae; phylum Streptophyta; class Magnoliopsida; order Rosales; family Elaeagnaceae; genus Hippophae; species Hippophae tibetana. The sequence goes on along the minus strand of CM072808.1, from coordinate 4,893,102 downwards.
TTAAACACTATATAAATGATGTAAACGATATTATTTGGGTACAAAACGATTTTCCACGTGAGACCAAGGAATATTGTGTAATTTGATACGAGCTTCGATTTGATATATTATAATTGTCATTTCGATACCCGAGTCAAAAGTTATCTCGGTTGAAATTTGTAACTCATATATTACCAAATGTGTTCTTGTTTTTGAAAATTTGAACAACATTCCCTTTCTTTTTCTCTTCTATATTTTTTTTGAATAATAGAGATTGATTATAAATATAAATAAACAACCCTAGGTCGGCACCAATATCTTCTTTATAGCTCTATTGAATTAAATCGGAAGTAAGTAGAATGAAAATGGTACGTCAAAAACCTTAAACACTATATAAGTGATGTAAACGATATTATTTGGGTACAAAACGATTTTCCTCGTAAGACCAATGCATATTGTGTAATTTGATACGAGCCATTTGATATATTATAATAGTCATTTCGATACCCGAGTCAAAAGTTATCTCGGTTGAAAGGTGTAACTCATATATTACTAAATGTGTTCTTGTTTTTGAAAATTTGAACAACATTCCCTTTCTTTTTCTCTTCTCTATTTTTTTTTTGAATAATAGAGATTGATTGAAAATATAAATAAACAACCCTAGGTTGCCACCAATATCTCCTTTATAGCTCTATTGAATTAAACCGGAATTAAGTAAAATGAAAATGGTGCGTCAAAAACTTTAAACACTATATAAGTGATGTAAACGATGTTATTTGGGTACAAAAACAATTTTCCTTATAAGCCCAATGCATATTGTGTAATTTGATACGAGCTTCGATTTGATATATTATAATAGTCATTTCGATACCCGAGTCAAAAGTTATCTCGGTTGAAAGTTGTAACTCATATATTACCAAATGTGTTCTTGTTTTTGAAAATTTGAACAACATTCCCTTTCTTTTTCTCTTCTCTATTTTTTTTATAATAGAGATTGATTGAAAATATAAATAAACAACCCTAGGTCGGCACCAATATCTCCTTTATAGTTCCATTGAATTAAACCGGAATTAAGTAAAATGGTGCGTCAAAAACTTTAAACACTATATAAGTGATGTAAACGATGTTATTTGGGTTAAAAAACGATTTTCCTTATGAGCCCAATGCATATCGTGTAATTTGATACGATCTTATATTTGATATATTATAATTGTCGTTTCGATACCCGGGTCCAAAGTCATCTCCGTTGAAAGTTGTAACTCATATTTATAAAATGTGTTTTTGTTAATGAAAATTTGAACAACATTCCCTTTCTTTTTCTCTTTTCTATTTTTTTTGAATAATAGAGATTGATTGAAAATATAAATAAACAACCCTAGGTCGGCATTAATATCTCCTTTATAGCTGTATTGAATTAAATCGGTAGTAAAATGAAAATGGTGCATCAAAAACTTTAAACACTATATAAGTGATGTAAATGATATTATTTGGGTACAAAACGATTTTCCTTGTGAGACCAATGAATATTGTGTAATTTGATACGAGTTTTGATTTGATATATTATAATAGTCATTTCGATACCCGAGTCAAAAGTTATCTCGGGTGAAAGTTGTAACTCATATATTACCAAATGTGTTCTTGTTTTTGAAAATTTGAACGACATTCTCTTTCTTTTTCTCTTCTCTATTTTTTTTTGAATAATAGAGATTGATTGAAAATATAAATAAACAACCCTAGGTCTGCACCAATATCTCCTTTATAGCTCTATTGAATTAAATCCGAAGTAAGTAAAATGAAAATGGTGCGTCAAAAACTTTAAACACTATATAAGTGATGTAAACGATATTATTTGGGTACAATAAGATTTTCCCCGTGAGACCAAGGCATATTATGTAATTTGATACGATCTTCGATTTGATATATTATAATAGTCATTGCAATACCCGAGTCAAAAGTTATCTCGGTTAAAGTTCTAACTCATGTATTAGCAAATCTGTTTTTGTTTTTGAAAATTTAAACAACATTCCCTTTCTTTTTCTCTTCTCTATTTTTTTTTTTTGAATAATAGAGATTGATTGAAAATATAAATAAACAACCCTAGGTCGGCACCAATATCTTCTTTATAGTTCCATTGAATTAAACCGGAATTACGTAAAATGGTGCATCAAAAACTTTAAACACTATTTAAGTGTTGTAAACGCTGTTCTTTGTGTACAAAACCATTTTCCTCGTAAGACCAATGCATATTGTGTAATTTGATACGAGCTTTGATTTGATATATTATAATAGTCATTTCGATACCCGATTCCAAAGTTATCTCGGTTGAAAGTTGTAACTCATATATTAACAAATGTGTTCTTGTTTTTGAAAATTTGAACGACATTCCCTTTCTTTTTCTCTTCTCTATTTTTTTTTGAATAATAGAGATTTATTGAAAATATAAATAAACAACCCTAGGTCGGCACCAATATCTCCTTTATAGCTCTATTGAATTAAACCGAAAGTAAGTAAAATGAAAATGGTGCGTCAAAAACTTTAAACACTATATAAGTGATGTAAACGATATTATTTGGGTACAAAAAGTTTTGCCCCGTGAGACCAAGGCATATTGTGTAATTTGATACGATCTTCGATTTGGTATATTATAATAGTCATTGCAATACCCGAGTCAAAAGTTATCTCGGTTGAAAGTTGTAACTCATGTATTACCAAATCTGTTTTTGTTTTTGAAAATTTAAACAACATTCCCTTTCTTTTTCTCTTCTCTATTTTTTTTTGAATAATAGAGATTGATTGAAAATATAAATAAACAACCCTAGGTTGGCACCAATATCTCCTTTATAGTTCCATTGAATTAAACCGGAATTACGTAAAATGGTGCATCAAAAACTTTAAACACAATTTAAGTGTTGTAAACGATGTTATATGTGTACAAAAACGATTTTCCTTACGAGCCCAATGCATATTGTGTAATTTGATACGATCTTATATTTGATATATTATAATAGTCGTTTCGATACCCGGGTCCAAAGTTATCTCCGTTGAAAGTTGTAACTCATATTTATAAAATGTGTTTTTGTTAATGAAAATTTGAACAACATTCCCTTTCCTTTTCTCTTCTCTATTTTTTTTTGTGAATAATAGAGATTGATTGAAAATATAAATAAACAACCCTAGGTCGGCACCAATATCTTCTTTATAGCTCTATTGAATTAAATCGGAAGTAAGTAAAATGAAAATAGTACGTCAAAAACCTTAAACACTATATAAGTGATGTAAATGATATTATTTGGGTACAAAACGATTTTCCTCGTAAGACCAATGCATATTGTGTAATTTGATACGAGCTTTGATTTGATATATTATAATAGTCATTTCGATACCCGAGTCAAAAGTTATCTCGGTTGAAAGTTGTAACTCATATATTACCAAGTGTGTTCTTGTTTTGGAAAATTTGAACAACATTCCCTTTCTTTTTCTCTTCTCTATTTTTTTTTTGAATAATAGAGATTGATTGAAAATATAAATAAACAACCCTAGGTCGGCACCAATATCTCCTTTATAGCTCTATTGAATTAAATCGGAAGTAAGTAAAATGAAAATTGTGCGTCAAAAACTTTAAACACTATATAAATGATGTAAACGATATTATTTGGGTACAAAACGATTTTCCACGTGAGACCAAGGAATATTGTGTAATTTGATACGAGCTTCGATTTGATATATTATAATTGTCATTTCGATACCCGAGTCAAAAGTTATATCCGTTGAAAGTTGTAACTCATATTTATAAAATGTGTTTTTGTTAATGAAAATTTGAACAACATTCCCTTTCTTTTTCTCTTTTCTATTTTTTTTTGAATAATAGAGATTGATTGAAAATATAAATAAACAACCCTAGGTCGGCACCAATATCTCCTTTATAGCTGTATTGAATTAAATCGGTAGTAAAATGAAAATGGTGCATCAAAAACTTTAAACACTATATAAGTGATGTAAATGATATTATTTGGGTACAAAACGATTTTCCTTGTGAGACCAATGAATATTGTGTAATTTGATACGAGTTTTGATTTGATATATTATAATAGTCATTTCGATACCCGAGTCAAAAGTTATCTCGGTTGAAAGTTGTAACTCATATATTACCCAATGTGTTCTTGTTTTTGAAAATTTGAACAACATTCCCTTTCTTTTTCTCTTCTCTATTTTTTTTGAATAATAGAGATTGATTGAAAATATAAATAAACAACCCTAGGTCTGCACCAATATATCCTTTATAGCTCTATTGAATTAAATCCGAAGTAAGTAAAATGAAAATGGTGCGTCAAAAACTTTAAACACTATATAAGTGATGTAAACGATATTATTTGGGTACAATAAGATTTTCCCCGTGAGACCAAGGCATATTGTGTAATTTGATACGATCTTCGATTTGATATATTATAATAGTCATTGCAATACCCGAGTCATAAGTTATCTCGGTTAAAGTTCTAACTCATGTATTAGCAAATCTGTTTTTGTTTTTGAAAATTTAAACAACATTCCCTTTCTTTTTCTCTTCTCTATTTTTTTTTGAATAATAGAGATTGATTGAAAATATAAATAAACAACCCTAGGTCGGCACCAATATCTTCTTTATAGTTCCATTGAATTAAACCGGAATTACGTAAAATGGTGCATCAAAAACTTTAAACACTATTTAAGTGTTGTAAACGCTGTTATTTGTGTACAAAACCGATTTTCCTTACGAGCCCAATGCATATTGTGTAATTTGATACGATCTTTTATTTGATATATTATAATAGTCGTTTCGATACCCGGGTCCAAAGTTATCTCCGTTGAAAGTTGTAACTCATATTTATAAAATGTGTTTTTTGTTAATGAAAATTTGAACAACATTCCCTTTCTTTTTCTCTTCTCTATTTTTTTTTGAATAATAGAGATTGATTGAAAATATAAATAAACAACCCTAGGTTGGCACCAATATCTTCTTTATAGCTCAATTGAATTAAATCGGAAGTAAGTAAACTGAAAATGGTACGTCAAAAACCTTAAACACTATATAAGTGATGTAAATGATATTATTTGGGTACAAAACGATTTTCCTCGTAAGACCAATGCATATTGTGTAATTTGATACGAGCTTTGATTTGATATATTATAATAGTCATTTCGATACCCGATTCCAAAGTTATCTCGGTTGAAAGTTGTAACTCATATATTAACAAATGTGTTCTTGTTTTTGAAAATTTGAACGACATTCCCTTTCTTTTTCTCTTCTCTATTTTTTTTGAATAATAGAGATTGATTGAAAATATAAATAAACAACCCTAGGTCGGCACCAATATCTCCTTTATAGCTCTATTGAATTAAACCGAAAGTAAGTAAAATGAAAATGGTGCGTCAAAAACTTTAAACACTATATAAGTGATGTAAACGATATTATTTGGGTACAAAAAGTTTTTCCCCGTGTGACCAAGGCATATTGTGTAATTTGATACGATCTTCGATTTGGTATATTATAATAGTCATTGCAATACCCGAGTCAAAAGTTATCTCGGTTGAAAGTTGTAACTCATGTATTACCAAATCTGTTTTTGTTTTTGAAAATTTAAACAACATTCCCTTTCTTTTTCTCTTCTCTATTTTTTTTTTGAATAATAGAGATTGATTGAAAATATAAATAAACAACCCTAGGTCGGCACCAATATCTCCTTTATAGTTCCATTGAATTAAACCGGAATTACGTAAAATGGTGCATCAAAAACTTTAAACACAATTTAAGTGTTGTAAACGATGTTATATGTGTACAAAAACGATTTTCCTTACGAGCCCAATGCATATTGTGTAATTTGATACGATCTTATATTTGATATATTATAATAGTCGTTTCGATACCCGGGTCCAAAGTTATCTCCGTCGAAAGTTGTAACTCATATTTATAAAATGTGTTTTTGTTAATGAAAATTTGAACAACATTCCCTTTCCTTTTCTCTTCTCTATTTTTTTTTGAATAATAGAGATTGATTGAAAATATAAATAAACAACCCTAGCTCGGCACCAATATCTTCTTTATAGTTCTATTGAATTAAATCGGAAGTAAGTAAAATGAAAATAGTACGTCAAAAACCTTAAACACTATATAAGTGATGTAAATGATATTATTTGGGTACAAAACGATTTTCCTCGTAAGACCAATGCATATTGTGTAATTTGATACGAGCTTTGATTTGATATATTATAATAGTCATTTCGATACCCGAGTCAAAAGTTATCTCGGTTGAAAGTTGTAACTCATATATTACCAAATGTGTTCTTGTTTTTGAAAATTTGAACAACATTCCCTTTCTTTTTCTCTTCTCTATTTTTTTTTTGAATAATAGAGATTGATTAAAAATATAAATAAACAACCCTAGGTCGGCACCAATATCTCCTTTATAGCTCTATTGAATTAAATCGGAAGTAAGTAAAATGAAAATTGTGCGTCAAAAACTTTAAACACTATATAAATGATGTAAACGATATTATTTGGGTAAAAAACGATTTTCCACGTGAGACCAAGGAATATTGTGTAATTTGATACGAGCTTCGATTTGATATATTATAATTGTCATTTCGATACCCGAGTCAAAAGTTATATCCGTTGAAAGTTGTAACTCATATTTATAAAATGTGTTTTTGTTAATGAAAATGTGAACAACATTCCCTTTCTTTTTCTCTTTTCTATTGTTTTTGAATAATAGAGATTGATTGAAAATATAAATAAACAACCCTAGGTCGGCACCAATATCTCCTTTATAGCTGTATTGAATTAAATCGGTAGTAAAATGAAAATGGTGCATCAAAAACTTTAAACACTATATAAGTGATGTAAATGATATTATTTGGGTACAAAACGATTTTCCTTGTGAGACCAATGAATATTGTGTAATTTGATACGAGTTTTGATTTGATATATTATAATAGTCATTTCGATACCCGAGTCAAAAGTTATCTCGGTTGAAAGTTGTAACTCATATATTACCCAATGTGTTCTTGTTTTTGAAAATTTGAACAACATTCCCTTTCTTTTTCTCTTCTCTATTTTTTTTTGAATAATAGAGATTGATTGAAAATATAAATAAACAACCCTAGGTTGCCACCAATATCTCCTTTATAGCTCTATTGAATTAAACCGGAATTAAGTAAAATGAAAATGGTGCGTCAAAAACTTTAAACACTATATAAGTGATGTAAACGATGTTATTTGGGTACAAAAACGATTTTCCTTATGAGCCCAATGCATATTGTGTAATTTGATACGATCTTATATTTGATATATTATAATAGTCGTTTCGATACCCGGGTCCAAAGTCGTCTCCGTTGAAAGTGTAACTCATATTTATAAAATTTGTTTTTCTTAATGAAAATTTGAACAACATTCCCTTTCTTTTTCTCTTTTCTATTTTTTTTGAATAATAGAGATTGATTGAAAATATAAATAAACAACCCTAGGTCGGCACCAATATCTCCTTTATAGCTGTATTGAATTAAATCGGTAGTAAAATGAAAATGGTGCATCAAAAACTTTAAACACTATATAAGTGATGTAAATGATATTATTTGGGTACAAAACGATTTTCCTCGTGAGAGCAATGCATATTGTGTAATTTGATACGAGCTTTGATTTGATATATTATAATAGTCATTTCGATACCCGAGTCAAAAGTTATCTCGGTTGAAAGTTGTAACTCATATATTACCAAATGTGTTCTTGTTTTTGAAAATTTGAACAACTTTCACTTTCTTTTTCTCTTCTATATTTTTTTTGAATAATAGAGATTGATTGAAAATATAAATAAACAACCGTAAGTCGGCACCAATATCTTCTTTATAGCTCAATTGAATTAAATCGGAAGTAAGTAAACTGAAAATGGTACGTCAAAAACCTTAAACACTATATAAGTGATGTAAATGATATTATTTGGGTACAAAACGATTTTCCTCGTAAGACCAATGCATATTGTGTAATTTGATACGAGCTTTGATTTGATATATTATAATAGTCATTTCGATACCCGATTCCAAAGTTATCTCGGTTGAAAGTTGTAACTCATATATTAACAAATGTGTTCTTGTTTTTGAAAATTTGAACGACATTCCCTTTCTTTTTCTCTTCTCTATTTTTTTTTGAATAATAGAGATTGATTGGAAATATAAATAAACAACCCTAGGTCGGCACCAATATCTCCTTTATAGCTCTATTGAATTAAACCGAAAGTAAGTAAAATGAAAATGGTGCGTCAAAAACTTTAAACACTATATAAGTGATGTAAACGATATTATTTGGGTACAAAAAGTTTTTCCCCGTGAGACCAAGGCATATTGTGTAATTTGATACGATCTTCGATTTGGTATATTATAATAGTCATTGCAATACCCGAGTCAAAAGTTATCTCGGTTGAAAGTTGTAACTCATGTATTACCAAATCTGTTTTTGTTTTTGAAAATTTAAACAACATTCCCTTTCTTTTTCTCTTCTCTATTTTTTTTTTGAATAATAGAGATTGATTGAAAATATAAATAAACAACCCTAGGTCGGCACCAATATCTCCTTTATAGTTCCATTGAATTAAACCGGAATTACGTAAAATGGTGCATCAAAAACTTTAAACACAATTTAAGTGTTGTAAACGATGTTATATGTGTACAAAAACGATTTTCCTTACGAGCCTAATGCATATTGTGTAATTTGATACGATCTTATATTTGATATATTATAATAGTCGTTTCGATACCCGGGTCCAAAGTTATCTCCTTTGAAAGTTGTAACTCATATTTATAAAATGTGTTTTTGTTAATGAAAATTTGAACAACATTCCCTTTCCTTTTCTCTTCTCTATTTTTTTTTTGAATAATAGAGATTGATTGAAAATATAAATAAACAACCCTAGGTCGGCACCAATATCTTCTTTATAGCTCTATTGAATTAAATCGGAAGTAAATAAAATGAAAATAATACGTCAAAAACCTTAAACACTATATAAGTGATGTAAATGATATTATTTGGGTACAAAACGATTTTCCTCGTAAGACCAATGCATATGGTGTAATTTGATATGAGCTTTGATTTGATATATTATAATAGTCATTTCGATACCCGAGTCAAAAGTTATCTCGGTTGAAAGTTGTAACTCATATATTACCAAATGTGTTCTTGTTTTTGAAAATTTGAACAACATTCCCTTTCTTTTTCTCTTCTCTATTTTTTTTTTGAATAATAGAGATTGATTGAAAATATAAATAAACAACCCTAGGTCGGCACCAATATCTCCTTTATAGCTCTATTGAATTAAATCGGAAGTAAGTAAAATGAAAATTGTGCGTCAAAAACTTTAAACACTATATAAATGATGTAAACGATATTATTTGGGTACAAAACGATTTTCCACGTGAGACCAAGGAATATTGTGTAATTTGATACGAGCTTCGATTTGATATATTATAATTGTCATTTCGATACCCGAGTCAAAAGTTATATCCGTTAAAAGTTGTAACTCATATATTACAAAATGTGTTTTGGTTTTTGAAAATTTGAACAACATTCCCTTTCTTTTTCTCTTCTCTATTTTTTTTGAATAATAGAGATTGATTGAAAATATAAATAAACAACCCTAGGTCGGCACCAATATCTTCTTTATAGCTCTATTGAATTAAATCGGAAGTAAGTAAAATGAAAATGGTACGTCAAAAACCTTAAACACTATATAAGTGATGTAAACGATATTATTTGGGTACAAAACGATTTTCCTCGTAAGACCAATGCATATTGTGTAATTTGATACGAGCCATTTGATATATTATAATAGTCATTTCGATACCCGAGTCAAAAGTTATCTCGGTTGAAAGTTGTAACTCATATATTACCAAATGTGTTCTTGTTTTTGAAAATTTGAACAACATTCCCTTTCTTTTTCTCTTCTCTATTTTTTTTTCAATAATAGAGATTGATTGAAAATATAAATAAACAACCCTAGGTTGCCACCAATATCTCCTTTATAGCTCTATTGAATTAAACCGGAATTAAGTAAAATGAAAATGGTGCGTCAAAAACTTTAAACACTATATAAGTGATGTAAACGATGTTATTTGGGTACAAAAACGATTTTCCTTATGAGCCCAATGCATATTGTGTAATTTGATACGATCTTATATTTGATATATTATAATAGTCGTTTCGATACCCGGGTCCAAAGTCGTCTCCGTTGAAAGTTGTAACTCATATTTATAAAATGTGTTTTTCTTAATGAAAATTTGAACAACATTCCCTTTCTTTTTCTCTTTTCTATTTTTTTTGAATAATAGAGATTGATTGAAAATATAAATAAACAACTATAGGTCGGCACCAATATCTCCTTTATAGCTGTATTGAATTAAATCGGTAGTAAAATGAAAATGGTGCATCAAAAACTTTAAACACTATATAAGTGATGTAAATGATATTATTTGGGTACAAAAAGATTTTCCTCGTGAGACCAATGCATATTGTGTAATTTGATACGAGCTTTGATTTGATATATTATAATAGTCATTTCGATACCCGAGTCAAAAGTTATCTCGGTTGAAAGTTGTAACTCATATATTACCAAATGTGTTCTTGTTTTTGAAAATTTGAACAACTTTCACTTTCTTTTTCTCTTCTATATTTTTTTTGAATAATAGAGATTGATTGAAAATATAAATAAACAACCGTAGGTCGGCACCAATATCTCCTTTATAGCTCTATTGAATTAAATCGGAAGTAAGTAAAATGAAAATGGTGCGTCAAAAACCTTAAACACTATATAAGTGATGTAAACGATATTATTTGGGTACAAAACGATTTTCCTCGTAAGACCAATGCATATTGTGTAATTTGATACGAGCCATTTGATATATTATAATAGTCATTTCGATACCCGAGTCAAAAGTTATCTCGGTTGAAAGTTGTAACTCATATATTACCAAATGTGTTCTTGTTTTTGAAAATTTGAACAACATTCCCTTTCTTTTTCTCTTCTCTATTTTTTTTTGAATAATAGAGATTGATTGAAAATATAAATAAACAACCCTAGGTCGGCACCAATATCTCCTTTATAGCTCTATTGAATTAAATCGGAAGTAAGTAAAATGAAAATTGTGCGTCAAAAACTTTAAACACTATATAAATGATGTAAACGATATTATTTGGGTACAAAACGATTTTCCACGTGAGACCAAGGAATATTGTGTAATTTGATACGATCTTCGATTTGATATATTATAATAGTCATTGCAATACCCGAGTCAAAAGTTATCTCGGTTAAAGTTCTAACTCATGTATTACCAAATCTGTTTTTGTTTTTGAAAATTTAAACAACATTCCCTTTCTTTTTCTCTTCTCTATTTTTTTTTGAATAATAGAGATTGATTGAAAATATAAATAAACAACCCTAGGTCGGCACCAATATCTCCTTTATAGTTCCATTGAATTAAACCGGAATTACGTAAAATGGTGCATCAAAAAATTTAAACACTATTTAAGTGTTGTAAACACTGTTATTTGTTTACAAAACCGATTTTCCTTACGAGCCCAATGCATATTGTGTAATTTGATACGATCTTTTTTTTGATATATTATAATAGTCGTTTCGATACCCGGGTCCAAAGTTATCTCCGTTGAAAGTTGTAACTCATATTTATAAAATGTGTTTTTGTTAATGAAAATTTGAACAACATTCCCTTTCTTTTTCTCTTCTCTATTTTTTTTGAATAATAGAGATTGATTGAAAATATAAATAAACAACCCTAGGTTGGCACCAATATCTTCTTTATAGCTCAATTGAATTAAATCGGAAGTAAGTAAACTGAAAATGGTACGTCAAAAACCTTAAACACTATATAAGTGATGTAAATGATATTATTTGGGTACAAAACGATTTTCCTCGTAAGACCAATGCATATTGTGTAATTTGATACGAGCTTTGATTTCATATATTATAATAGTCATTTCGATACCCGATTCCAAAGTTATCTCGGTTGAAAGTTGTAACTCATATATTACCAAATGTGTTCTTGTTTTTGAAAATTTGAACGACATTCCCTTTCTTTTTCTCTTCTCTATTTTTTTTTTGAATAATATAGATTGATTGAAAATATAAATAAACAACCCTAGGTCGGCACCAATATCTTCTTTATAGCTCTATTGAATTAAATCGGAAGTAAGTAAAATGAAAATGGTACGTCAAAAACCTTAAACACTATATAAGTGATGTAAACGATATTATTTGGGTACAAAACGATTTTCCTCGTAAGACCAATGCATATTGTGTAATTTGATACGAGTCATTTGATATATTATAATAGTAATTTCGATACCCGAGTCAAAAGTTATCTCGGTTGAAAGTTGTAACTCATATATTACCAAATGTGTTCTTGTTTTTGAAAATTTGAACAACATTCCCTTTCTTTTTCTCTTCTCTATTTTTTTTTGAATAATAGAGATTGATTGAAAATATAAATAAACAACCCTAGGTTGCCACCAATATCTCCTTTATAGCTCTATTGAATTAAACCGGAATTAAGTAAAATGAAAATGGTGCGTCAAAAACTTTAAACACTATATAAGTGATGTAAACGATGTTATTTGGGTACAAAAACGATTTTCCTTATAAGCCCAATGCATATTGTGTAATTTGATACGAGCTTCGATTTGATATATTATAATAGTCATTTCGATACCCGAGTCAAAAGTTATCTCGGTTGAAAGTTGTAACTCATATATTACCAAATGTGTTCTTGTTTTTGAAAATTTGAACAACATTCCCTTTCTTTTTCTCTTCTCTATTTTTTTTTTGAATAATAGAGATTGATTGAAAATATAAATAAACAACCCTAGGTTGCCACCAATATCTCCTTTATAGCTCTATTGAATTAAACCGGAATTAAGTAAAATGAAAATGGTGCGTCAAAAACTTTAAACACTATATAAGTGATGTAAACGATATTATTTGGGTACAATAAGATTTTCCCCGTGAGACCAAGGCATATTGTGTAATTTGATACGATCTTCGATTTGATATATTATAATAGTCATTGCAATACCCGAGTCAAAAGTTATCTCGGTTAAAGTTCTAACTCATGTATTACCAAATCTGTTTTTGTTTTTGAAAATTTAAACAACATTCCCTTTCTTTTTCTCTTCTCTATTTTTTTTTTTGAATAATAGAGATTGATTGAAAATATAAATAAACAACCCTAGGTCGGCACCAATATCTTCTTTATAGTTCCATTGAATTAAACCGGAATTACGTAAAATGGTGCATCAAAAACTTTAAACACTATTTAAGTGTTGTAAACGCTGTTATTTGTGTACAAAACCGATTTTCCTTACGAGCCCAATGCATATTGTGTAATTTGATACGATCTTTTTTTTGATATATTATAATAGTCGTTTCGATACCCGGGTCCAAAGTTATCTCCGTTGAAAGTTGTAACTCATATTTATAAAATGTGTTTTTGTTAATGAAAATTTGAACAACATTCCCTTTCTTTTTCTCTTCTCTATTTTTTTTTGAATAATAGAGATTGATTGAAAATATAAATAAACAACCCTAGGTTGGCACCAATATCTTCTTTATAGCTCAATTGAATTAAATCGGAAGTAAGTAAACTGAAAATGGTACGTCAAAAACCTTAAACACTATATAAGTGATGTAAATGATATTATTTGGGTACAAAACGATTTTCCTCGTAAGACCAATGCATATTGTGTAATTTGATACGAGCTTTGATTTCATATATTATAATAGTCATTTCGATACCCGATTCCAAAGTTATCTCGGTTGAAAGTTGTAACTCATATATTAACAAATGTGTTCTTGTTTTTGAAAATTTGAACGACATTCCCTTTCTTTTTCTCTTCTCTATTTTTTTTTGAATAATAGAGATTGATTGAAAATATAAATAAACAACCCTAGGTCGGCACCAATATCTCCTTTATAGCTCTATTGAAATAAACCGGTATTAAGTAAAATGAAAATGGTGCGTCAAAAACTTTAAACACTATATAAGTGATGTAAACGATATAATTTGGGTACAGAAAGGATTTTCCTTATGAACCCAATGCATATTGTGTAATTTGATACGATCTTCTATTTGATATATTAAATTATTCATTTCGATACCCCGGTCCAAAATTATCTCCATTGAATGTTGTGACTCATAATTATCAAATGTGTTTTTGTTAATTAAAATTTGAACAACATTCCCTTTCTTTTTCTCTTCTTTATTTTTTTTTGAGTAATAGAGATTAATTGAAAATATAAATAAACAACCCTAGGTCGGCACCAATATGTCCTTTCTAGTTCCATTGAATTAAACCGGAATTACGTAAAATGAAAATGGTACGTCAAAAACCTTAAACACTATATAAATGATGTAAACGATATTATTTGGGTACAAAACGATTTTCCACGTGAGACCAAGGAATATTGTGTAATTTGATACGTGCTTCGATTTGATATATTATAATTGTCATTTCGATACCCGAGTCAAAAGTTATATCCGTTGAAAGTTGTAACTCATATATTACCAAATGTGTTCTTGTTTTTGAAAATTTGAACAACATTCCCTTTCTTTTTCTCTTCTCTATTTTTTTTTGAATAATAGAGATTGATTGAAAATATAAATAAACAACCCTAGGTCGGCACCAATATCTTCTTTATAGCTCTATTGAATTAAATCGGAAGTACGTAAAATGAAAATGGTACGTCAAAAACCTTAAACACTATATAAGTGATGTAAACGATATTATTTGGGTACAAAACGATTTTCCTCGTAAGACCAATGCAATTGTGTAATTTGATACGAGCCATTTGATATATTATAATAGTCATTTCGATACCCGAGTCAAAAGTTATCTCGGTTGAAAGTTGTAACTCATATATTACCAAATGTGTTCTTGTTTTTGAAAATTTGAACAACATTCCCTTTCTTTTTCTCTTCTCTATTTTTTTTGAATAATAGAGATTGATTGAAAATATAAATAAACAACCCTAGGTTGCCACCAATATCTCCTTTATAGCTCTATTGAATTAAATCGGAAGTAAGTAAAATGAAAATGGTGCGTCAAAAAATTTAAACACTATATAAGTGATGTAAACGATATTATTTGGGTACAAAAAGTTTTTCCCCGTGAGACCAAGGCATATTGTGTAATTTGATACGATCTTCGATTTGGTATATTATAATAGTCATTGCAATACCCAAGACAAAAGTTATCTCGGTTGAAAGTTGTAACTCATGTATTACCAAATCTGTTTTTGTTTTTGAAAATTTAAACAACATTCCCTTTCTTTTTCTCTTCTCTATTTTTTTTTGAATAATAGAGATTGATTGAAAATATAAATAAACAACCCTAGGTCGGCACCAATATCTCCTTTATAGTTCCATTGAATTAAACCGGAATTACGTAAAATGGTGCATCAAAAACTTTAAACACAATTTAAGTGTTGTAAACGATGTTATATGTGTACAAAAACGATTTTCCTTACGAGCCCAATGCATATTGTGTAATTTGATACGATCTTATATTTGATATATTATAATAGTCGTTTCGATACCCGGGTCCAAAGTTATCTCCGTTGAAAGTTGTAACTCATATTTATAAAATGTGTTTTTGTTAATGAAAATTTGAACAACATTCCCTTTCCTTTTCTCTTCTCTATTTTTTTTGAATAATAGAGATTGATTGAAAATATAAATAAACAACCCTAGGTCGGCACCAATATCTTCTTTATAGCTCTATTGAATTAAATCGGAAGTAAGTAAAATGAAAATAGTACGTCAAAAACCTTAAACACTATATAAGTGATGTAAATGATATTAT
The DNA here is from genome assembly GCA_037013495.1 of Hippophae tibetana. NCBI lineage: Eukaryota > Viridiplantae > Streptophyta > Magnoliopsida > Rosales > Elaeagnaceae > Hippophae > Hippophae tibetana. The sequence goes on along the minus strand of CM072808.1, from coordinate 4,877,234 downwards.
TTGGGTACAAAACGATTTTCCTCGTAAGACCAATGCATATTGTGTAATTTGATACGATCTTATATTTGATATATTATAATAGTCATTTCGACACCCGAGTCAAAAGTTATCTCGGTTGAAAGTTGTAACTCATATATTACCAAATGTGTTCTTGTTTTTGAAAATTTGAACAACATTCCCTTTCTTTTTCTCTTCTCTATTTTTTTTTTGAATAATAGAGATTTATTGAAAATACTAATAAACAACCCTAGGTCGGCACCAATATCTCCTTTATAGCTCTATTGAATTAAATCGGAACTAAGTAAAATGAAAATTGTGCGTCAAAAACTTTAAACACTCTATAAATGATGTAAACGATATTATTTGGGTACAAAACGATTTTCCACGTGAGACCAAGGAATATTGTGTAATTTGATACGAGCTTCGATTTGATATATTATAATTGTCATTTCGATACCCAAGACAAAAGTTATCTCGGTTGAAAGTTGTAACTCATGTATTACCAAATCTGTTTTTGTTTTTGAAAATTTAAACAACATTCCCTTTCTTTTTCTCTTCTCTATTTTGTTTTGAATAATAGAGATTGATTGAAAATATAAATAAACAACCCTAGGTCGGCACCAATATCTCCTTTATAGTTCCATTGAATTAAACCGGAATTACGTAAAATGGTGCGTCAAAAACTTTAAACACTATATAAGTGATGTAAACGATGTTATTTGGGTACAGAAATGATTTTCCTTATGAGCACAATGCATATTGTGTAATTTTATACGATCTTCTATTTGATATATTATAATAGTCGTTTCGATACCCGGGTCCAAAGTCATCTCCGTTGAAAGTTGTAACTCATATTTATAAAATGTGTTTTTGTTAATGAAAATTTGAACAACATTCCCTTTCTTTTTCTCTTTTCTATTTTTTTTGAATAATAGAGATTGATTGAAAATATAAATAAACAACCCTAGGTCGGCACCAATATCTCCTTTATAGTTGTAATGAATTAAATCGGAAGTAAAATGAAAATGGTGCATCAAAAACTTTAAACACTATATAAGTGATGTAAATGATATTATTTGGGTACAAAACGATTTTCCTCGTAAGACCAATGCATATTGTGTAATTTGATACGAGCTTTGATTTGATATATTATAATAGTCATTTCGATACCCGAGTCAAAAGTTATCTCGGTTGAAAGTTGTAACTCATATATTACCAAATGTGTTCTTGTTTTTGAAAATTTGAACAACATTCCCTTTCTTTTTCTCTTCTCTATTTTTTTTTTGAATAATAGAGATTTATTGAAAATACTAATAAACAACCCTAGGTCGGCACCAATATCTCCTTTATAGCTCTATTGAATTAAATCGGAACTAAGTAAAATGAAAATTGTGCGTCAAAAACTTTAAACACTCTATAAATGATGTAAACGATATTATTTGGGTACAAAACGATTTTCCACGTGAGACCAAGGAATATTGTGTAATTTGATACGAGCTTCGATTTGATATATTATAATTGTCATTTCGATACCCGAGTCAAAAGTTATATCCGTTGAAAGTTGTAACTCATATATTACCAAATGTGTTTTTGTTTTTGAAAATTTGAACAACATTCCCTTTCTTTTTCTCTTCTCTATTTTTTTTGAATAATAGAGATTGATTGAAAATATAAATAAACAACCCTAGGTCGGCACCAATATCTTCTTTATAGCTCTATTGAATTAAATCGGAAGTAAGTAAAATGAAAATGGTACGTCAAAAACCTTAAACACTATATAAGTGATGTAAACGATATTATTTGGGTACAAAACGATTTTCCTCGTAAGACCAATGCATATTGTGTAATTTGATACGAGCCATTTGATATATTATAATAGTCATTTCGATACCCGAGTCAAAAGTTATCTCGGTTGAAAGTTGTAACTCATATATTACCAAATGTGTTCTTGTTTTTGAAATTTTGAACAACATTCCCTTTCTTTTTCTCTTCTCTATTTTTTTTTGAATAATAGAGATTGATTGAAAATATAAATAAACAACCCTAGGTTGCCACCAATATCTCCTTTATAGCTCTATTGAATTAAACCGGAATTAAGTAAAATGAAAATGGTGCGTCAAAAACTTTAAACACTATATAAGTGATGTAAACGATGTTATTTGGGTACAAAAACGATTTTCCTTATGAGCCCAATGCATATTGTGTAATTTGATACGATCTTATATTTGATATATTATAATAGTCGTTTCGATACCCGGGTCCAAAGTCGTCTCCGTTGAAAGTTGTAACTCATATTTATAAAATGTGTTTTTCTTAATGAAAATTTGAACAACATTCCCTTTCTTTTTCTCTTTTCTATTTTTTTTGAATAATAGAGATTGATTGAAAATATAAATAAACAACCCTAGGTCGGCACCAATATCTCCTTTATAGCTGTATTGAATTAAATCGGTAGTAAAATGAAAATGGTGCATCAAAAACTTTAAACACTATATAAGTGATGTAAATGATATTATTTGGGTACAAAACGATTTTCCTCGTGAGACTAATGCATATTGTGTAATTTGAAACGAGCTTTGATTTGATATATTATAATAGTCATTTCGATACCCGAGTCAAAAGTTATCTCGGTTGAAAGTTGTAACTCATATATTACCAAATGTGTTCTTGTTTTTGAAAATTTGAACAACTTTCACTTTCTTTTTCTCTTCTATATTTTTTTTGAATAATAGAGATTGATTGAAAATATAAATAAACAACCGTAGGTCGGCACCAATATCTCCTTTATAGCTCTATTGAATTAAATCGGAAGTAAGTAAAATGAAAATGGTGCGTCAAAAACCTTAAACACTATATAAGTGATGTAAACGATATTATTTGGGTACAAAACGATTTTCCTCGTAAGACCAATGCATATTGTGTAATTTGATACGAGCCATTTGATATATTATAATAGTCATTTCGATACCCGAGTCAAAAGTTATCTCGGTTGAAAGTTGTAACTCATATATTACCAAATGTGTTCTTGTTTTTGAAAATTTGAACAACATTCCCTTTCTTTTTCTCTTCTCTATTTTTTTTATAAAAGAGATTGATTGAAAATATAAATAAACAACCCTAGATCGGCACCAATATCTCCTTTATAGTTCCATTGAATTAAACCGGAATTATGTAAAATGGTGCGTCAAAAACTTTAAACACTATATAAGTGATGTAAACGATGTTATTTGGGTACAGAAATGATTTTCCTTATGAGCACAATGCATATTGTGTAATTTTATACGATCTTCTATTTGATATATTATAATAGTCGTTTCGATACCCGGGTCCAAAGTCATCTCCGTTGAAAGTTGTAACTCATATTTATAAAATGTGTTTTTGTTAATGAAAATTTGAACAACATTCCCTTTCTTTTTCTCTTTTCTATTTTTTTTGAATAATAGAGATTGATTGAAAATATAAATAAACAACCCTAGGTCGGCACCAATATCTCCTTTATAGTTGTAATGAATTAAATCGGAAGTAAAATGAAAATGGTGCATCAAAAACTTTAAACACTATATAAGTGATGTAAATGATATTATTTGGGTACAAAACGATTTTCCTCGTGAGACCAATGCATATTGTGTAATTTGATACGAGCTTTGATTTGATATATTATAATAGTCATTTCGATACCCGAGTCAAAAGTTATCTCGGTTGAAAGTTGTAACTCATATATTACCAAATGTGTTCTTGTTTTTGAAAATTTGAACAACATTCCCTTTCTTTTTTTCTTCTCTATTTTTTTTTGAATAATAGAGATTGATTGAAAATATAAATAAACAACCCTAGGTTGCCACCAATATCTCCTTTATAGCTCTATTGAATTAAACCGGAATTAAGTAAAATGAAAATGGTGCGTCAAAAACTTTAAACACTATATAAGTGATGTAAACGATGTTATTTGGGTACAAAAACGATTTTCCTTATAAGCCCAATGCATATTGTGTAATTTGATACGAGCTTCGATTTGATATATTATAATAGTCATTTCGATACCCGAGTCAAAAGTTATCTCGGTTGAAAGTTGTAACTCATATATTACCAAATGTGTTCTTGTTTTTGAAAATTTGAACAACATTCCCTTTCTTTTTCTCTTCTCTATTTTTTTTATAATAGAGATTGATTGAAAATATAAATAAACAACCCTAGATCGGCACCAATATCTCCTTTATAGTTCCATTGAATTAAACCGGAATTATGTAAAATGGTGCGTCAAAAACTTTAAACACTATATAAGTGATGTAAACGATGTAATTTGGGTACAGAAATGATTTTCCTTATGAGCACAATGCATATTGTGTAATTTTATACGATCTTCTATTTGATATATTATAATAGTCGTTTCGATACCCGGGTCCAAAGTCATCTCCGTTGAAAGTTGTAACTCATATTTATAAAATGTGTTTTTGTTAATGAAAATTTGAACAACATTCCCTTTCTTTTTCTCTTTTCTATTTTTTTTGAATAATAGAGATTGATTTAAAATATAAATAAACAACCCTAGGTCGGCACCAATATCTCCTTTATAGCTGTAATGAATTAAATCGGTAGTAAAATGAAAATGGTGCATCAAAAACTTTAAACACTATATAAGTGATGTAAATGATATTATTTGGGTACAAAACGATTTTCCTCGTGAGACTAATGCATATTGTGTAATTTGAAACGAGCTTTGATTTGATATATTATAATAGTCATTTCGATACCCGAGTCAAAAGTTATCTCGGTTGAAAGTTGTAACTCATATATTACCAAATGTGTTCTTGTTTTTGAAATTTTGAACAACATTCCCTTTCTTTTTCTCTTCTCTATTTTTTTTTGAATAATAGAGATTGATTGAAAATATAAATAAACAACCCTAGGTTGCCACCAATATCTCCTTTATAGCTCTATTGAATTAAACCGGAATTAAGTAAAATGAAAATGGTGCGTCAAAAACTTTAAACACTATATAAGTGATGTAAACGATGTTATTTGGGTACAAAAACGATTTTCCTTATGAGCCCAATGCATATTGTGTAATTTGATACGATCTTATATTTGATATATTATAATAGTCGTTTCGATACCCGGGTCCAAAGTCGTCTCCGTTGAAAGTTGTAACTCATATTTATAAAATGTGTTTTTCTTAATGAAAATTTGAACAACATTCCCTTTCTTTTTCTCTTTTCTATTTTTTTTGAATAATAGAGATTGATTGAAAATATAAATAAACAACCCTAGGTCGGCACCAATATCTCCTTTATAGCTGTATTGAATTAAATCGGTAGTAAAATGAAAATGGTGCATCAAAAACTTTAAACACTATATAAGTGATGTAAATGATATTATTTGGGTACAAAACGATTTTCCTCGTGAGACTAATGCATATTGTGTAATTTGAAACGAGCTTTGATTTGATATATTATAATAGTCATTTCGATACCCGAGTCAAAAGTTATCTCGGTTGAAAGTTGTAACTCATATATTACCAAATGTGTTCTTGTTTTTGAAAATTTGAACAACTTTCACTTTCTTTTTCTCTTCTATATTTTTTTTGAATAATAGAGATTGATTGAAAATATAAATAAACAACCGTAGGTCGGCACCAATATCTCCTTTATAGCTCTATTGAATTAAATCGGAAGTAAGTAAAATGAAAATGGTGCGTCAAAAACCTTAAACACTATATAAGTGATGTAAACGATATTATTTGGGTACAAAACGATTTTCCTCGTAAGACCAATGCATATTGTGTAATTTGATACGAGCCATTTGATATATTATAATAGTCATTTCGATACCCGAGTCAAAAGTTATCTCGGTTGAAAGTTGTAACTCATATATTACCAAATGTGTTCTTGTTTTTGAAAATTTGAACAACATTCCCTTTCTTTTTCTCTTCTCTATTTTTTTTATAATAGAGATTGATTGAAAATATAAATAAACAACCCTAGATCGGCACCAATATCTCCTTTATAGTTCCATTGAATTAAACCGGAATTATGTAAAATGGTGCGTCAAAAACTTTAAACACTATATAAGTGATGTAAACGATGTTATTTGGGTACAGAAATGATTTTCCTTATGAGCACAATGCATATTGTGTAATTTTATACGATCTTCTATTTGATATATTATAATAGTCGTTTCGATACCCGGGTCCAAAGTCATCTCCGTTGAAAGTTGTAACTCATATTTATAAAATGTGTTTTTGTTAATGAAAATTTGAACAACATTCCCTTTCTTTTTCTCTTTTCTATTTTTTTTGAATAATAGAGATTGATTGAAAATATAAATAAACAACCCTAGGTCGGCACCAATATCTCCTTTATAGTTGTAATGAATTAAATCGGAAGTAAAATGAAAATGGTGCATCAAAAACTTTAAACACTATATAAGTGATGTAAATGATATTATTTGGGTACAAAACGATTTTCCTCGTGAGACCAATGCATATTGTGTAATTTGATACGAGCTTTGATTTGATATATTATAATAGTCATTTCGATACCCGAGTCAAAAGTTATCTCGGTTGAAAGTTGTAACTCATATATTACCAAATGTGTTCTTGTTTTTGAAAATTTGAACAACATTCCCTTTCTTTTTTTCTTCTCTATTTTTTTTTGAATAATAGAGATTGATTGAAAATATAAATAAACAACCCTAGGTTGCCACCAATATCTCCTTTATAGCTCTATTGAATTAAACCGGAATTAAGTAAAATGAAAATGGTGCGTCAAAAACTTTAAACACTATATAAGTGATGTAAACGATGTTATTTGGGTACAAAAACGATTTTCCTTATAAGCCCAATGCATATTGTGTAATTTGATACGAGCTTCGATTTGATATATTATAATAGTCATTTCGATACCCGAGTCAAAAGTTATCTCGGTTGAAAGTTGTAACTCATATATTACCAAATGTGTTCTTGTTTTTGAAAATTTGAACAACATTCCCTTTCTTTTTCTCTTCTCTATTTTTTTTATAATAGAGATTGATTGAAAATATAAATAAACAACCCTAGATCGGCACCAATATCTCCTTTATAGTTCCATTGAATTAAACCGGAATTATGTAAAATGGTGCGTCAAAAACTTTAAACACTATATAAGTGATGTAAACGATGTAATTTGGGTACAGAAATGATTTTCCTTATGAGCACAATGCATATTGTGTAATTTTATACGATCTTCTATTTGATATATTATAATAGTCGTTTCGATACCCGGGTCCAAAGTCATCTCCGTTGAAAGTTGTAACTCATATTTATAAAATGTGTTTTTGTTAATGAAAATTTGAACAACATTCCCTTTCTTTTTCTCTTTTCTATTTTTTTTGAATAATAGAGATTGATTTAAAATATAAATAAACAACCCTAGGTCGGCACCAATATCTCCTTTATAGCTGTAATGAATTAAATCGGAAGTAAAATGAAAATGGTGCATCAAAAACTTTAAACACTATATAAGTGATGTAACTGATATTATTTGGGTACAAAACGATTTTCCTCGTGACACCAATGCATATTATGTAATTTGATATGAGCTTTTATTTGATATATTATAATAGTCATTTCGATACCCGAGTCAAAAGTTATCTCGGTTGAAAGTTGTAACTCATATATTACCAAATGTGTTCTTGTTTTTGAAAATTTGAACAACATTCCCTTTCTTTTTTTCTTCTCTATTTTTTTTTTGAATAATAGAGATTGATTGTAAATATAAATAAACAACCCTAGGTCGGCACCAATATCTCCTTTATAGCTCTATTGAATTAAATCGGAAGTAAGTAAAATGAAAATGGTGCGTCAAAAACTTTAAAACTATATAAATGATGTAAACGATATTATTTGGGTACAAAACGATTTGCCACGTGAGACCAAGGAATATTGTGTAATTTGATATGAGCTTCGATTTGATATATTATAATTGTCATTTCGATACCCGAGTCAAAAGTTATATCCGTTGAAAGTTGTAACTCATATATTACCAAATGTGTTTTTGTTTTTGAAAATTTGAACAACATTCCCTTTCTTTTTCTCTTCTCTATTTTTTTTTGAATAATAGAGATTGATTGAAAATATAAATAAACAACCCTAGGTCGGCACCAATATCTTTTTTATAGCTCTATTGAATTAAATCGGAAGTAAGTAGAATGAAAATGGTACGTCAAAAACCTTAAACACTATATAAGTGATGTAAACGATATTATTTGGGTACAAAACGATTTTCCTCGTAAGACCAATGCATATTGTGTAATTTGATACGAGCCATTTGATATATTATAATAGTCATTTCGATACCCGAGTCAAAAGTTATCTCGGTTGAAAGTTGTAACTCATATATTACCAAATGTGTTCTTGTTTTTGAAAATTTGAAAAACATTCCCTTTCTTTTTCTCTTCTCTATTTTTTTTTGAATAATAGAGATTGATTGAAAATATAAATAAACAACCCTAGGTTACCACCAATATCTCCTTTATAGCTCTATTGAATTAAACCGGAATTAAGTAAAATGAAAATGGTGTGTCAAAAACTTTAAACACTATATAAGTGATGTAAATGATGTTATTTGGGTACAAAAACGATTTTCCTTATGAGCCCAATGCATATTGTGTAATTTGATACGATCTTATATTTGATATATTATAATAGTCGTTTCGATACCCGGGTCCAAAGTCATCTCCGTTGAAAGTTGTAACTCATATTTATAAAATGTGTTTTTCTTAATGAAAATTTGAACAACATTCCCTTTCTTTTTCTCTTTTCTATTTTTTTTGAATAATAGAGATTGATTGAAAATATAAATAAACAACTATAGGTCGGCACCAATATCTCCTTTATAGCTGTATTGAATTAAATCGGTAGTAAAATGAAAATGGTGCATCAAAAACTTTAAACACTATATAAGTGATGTAAATGATATTATTTGGGTACAAAACGATTTGCCACGTGAGACCAAGGAATATTGTGTAATTTGATACGAGCTTCGATTTGATATATTATAATTGTCATTTCGATACCCGAGTCAAAAGTTATATCCGTTGAAAGTTGTAACTCATATATTACCAAATGTGTTTTTGTTTTTGAAAATTTGAACAACATTCCCTTTCTTTTTCTCTTCTCTATTTTTTTTGAATAATAGAGATTGATTGAAAATATAAATAAACAACCCTAGGTCGGCACCAATATCTTCTTTATAGCTCTATTGAATTAAATCGGAAGTAAGTAAAATGAAAATGGTACGTCAAAAACCTTAAACACTATATAAGTGATGTAAACGATATTATTTGGGTACAAAACGATTTTCCTCGTAAGACCAATGCATATTGTGTAATTTGATACGAGCCATTTGATATATTATAATAGTCATTTCGATACCCGAGTCAAAAGTTATCTCGGTTGAAAGTTGTAACTCATATATTACCAAATGTGTTCTTGTTTTTGAAAATTTGAACAACATTCCCTTTCTTTTTCTCTTCTCTATTTTTTTTTGAATAATAGAGATTGATTGAAAATATAAATAAACAACCCTAGGTTGCCACCAATATCTCCTTTATAGCTCTATTGAATTAAACCGGAATTAAGTAAAATGAAAATGGTGCGTCAAAAACTTTAAACACTATATAAGTGATGTAAACGATGTTATTTGGGTACAAAAACGATTTTCCTTATGAGCCCAATGCATATTGTGTAATTTGATACGATCTTATATTTGATATATTATAATAGTCGTTTCGATACCCGGGTCCAAAGTCGTCTCCGTTGAAAGTTGTAACTCATATTTATAAAATGTGTTTTTCTTAATGAAAATTTGAACAACATTCCCTTTCTTTTTCTCTTTTCTATTTTTTTTGAATAATAGAGATTGATTGAAAATATAAATAAACAACCCTAGGTCGGCACCAATATCTCCATTATAGCTGTATTGAATTAAATCGGTAGTAAAATGAAAATGGTGCATCAAAAACTTTAAACACTATATAAGTGATGTAAATGATATTATTTGGGTACAAAACGATTTTCCTCGTGAGACCAATGCATATTGTCTAATTTGATACGAGCTTTGATTTGATATATTATAATAGTCATTTCGATACCCGAATCAAAAGTTATCTCGGTTGAAAGTTGTAACTCATATATTACCAAATGTGTTCTTGTTTTTCAAAATTTGAACAACTTTCACTTTCTTTTTCTCTTCTATATTTTTTTTGAATAATAGAGATTGATTGAAAATATAAATAAACAACCCTAGGTCGGCACCAATATCTCCTTTATAGCTCTATTGAATTAAATCGGAAGTAAGTAAAATGAAAATGGTGCGTCAAAAACCTTAAACACTATATAAGTGATGTAAACGATATTATTTGGGTACAAAACGATTTTCCTCGTAAGACCAATGCATATTGTGTAATTTGATACGAGCTTCGATATGATATATTATAATTGTCATTTCGATACCCGAGTCAAAAGTTATCTCGGTTGAAAGTCGTAACTCATATATTACCAAATGTGTTCTTGTTTTTGAAAATTTGAAAAACATTCCCTTTCTTTTTCTCTTCTCTATTTTTTTTTTGAATAATAGAGATTGATTGAAAATATAAATAAACAACCCTAGGTCGGCACCAATATCTCCTCTATAGCTCTATTGAATTAAACCGAAAGTAAGTAAAATGAAAATGGTGCGTCAAAAACTTTAAACACTATTTAAGTGTTGTAAACGATGTTATTTGCATACAAAAATATTTTCCTCGTGAGACCAAGGCATATTGTGTAATTTGATACGATCTTCGATTTGATATATTATAATAGTCATTTCGACACCCGAGTCAAAAGTTATCTCGGTTGAAAGTTGTAACTCATATATTACCAAATCTGTTTTTGTTTTTGAAAATTTAAACAACATTCCCTTTCTTTTTCTCTTCTCTATTTTTTTTTGAATAATAGAGATTGATTGAAAATATAAATAAACAACCCTAGGTCGGCACCGATATCTCCTTTATAGCTGTATTGCATTAAATCGGAAGTAAAATGAAAATGGTGCATCAAAAACTTTAAACACTATATCAGTGATGTAAATGATATTATTTGGGTACAAAACAATTTTCCTCGTGAGACCAATGCATATTGTGAAATTTGATACGAGCTTTGATTTGATATATTATAATAGTCATTTCGACACCCGAGTCAAAAGTTATCTCGGTTGAAAGTTGTAACTCATATATTACCAAATGTGTTCTTGTTTTTGAAAATTTGAACAACATTCCCTTTCTTTTTCTCTTCTTTATTTTTTTTGAATAATAGAGATTGATTGAAAATATAAATAAACAACCCTAGGTCGGCACCAATATCTCCTTTATAGCTCTATTGAATTAAACCGAAAGTTAGTAAAATGAAAATGGTGCATCAAAAACTTTAAACACTATATAAGTGATGTAAACGATATTATTTGGGTACTGATGAGTGCTCAAAAAGCACTAAAATAACCATAATTTTATGTACATTAATTGATTAAATATATATATATTTATATGTTTTATCATATATTTATATAAATTTGTCTTTTTCGGAATCACGGGTATTTTTATTGTTTTTCAGGAATTTTGGCTTAAAAGCGCAATTTAAAGACTCAAAGAGGAATACTTGAAGCAATACATCACAAATATATCAATTAATAAGTGAGAAAAGGTCAACAAACATGGAAAAATCGGACGAAATGGGTCGAAAAGGTCAAAAATGTCAAAAAGACGGAAATCGCGCGCCGCAGACCAGCCGTGCGCGCAGCCCAGCGCCCAGCCGCGCGCGCCCCAGCGCGCGCTGACATGCCCATCTGCGCGCGGGCACTGTTCACGCGCGCCGAGCTGCGCGCAGCGCCCAGCAGCAGCCCCACCGCGCGCCCAACGCGTTTTCGCCCCATTTTTCACGTGCAGTAGCCCCTGTGACGTCATGCTGACGTCATTGATGACATCAGCAATTCCAATACGCATTTTTACATTTTTTAATATTTTTTTACTCATTTTTTCTCTCCATCCTCACCTATAAATACCCCCTTCCCTTCACTTCAAAGCACACCTTCAAAACTCACTTCTCTCTTCTTTCTTTCTCTCATTTCTTAGTTTTTAGTTTCTCTTAGTTTCTTTCTTAGTTTCTAAGCTTTTCTTAGTTTTTCTCTTAGTTTTTAGTTCAATTCTCTTAGGTTTAGAGTTCTTCTCTTTTTGAGAGGAACTTGTAATGTTTTTGTAATAATTTAGATTTTTGATTCAATATATGGAAGTGCAAATTCCGCTCGGAGGTTTTCTAGCTACGGGAATAGCGTCAAAGTTCTGTAAGAATTTTATTTTCTTTACAGTTATTTTTATGCTTTATTCTTACATGTTATATTCAACTTGTCTGTGGTTAAATTTAACTATGCTGGCTGTTTAGTAAATATGATGTAATAATGACGTTGTTATGCTTGCGAAATATTAAATAGGTAAAAATCTCTAAAATGAATTGATTTTGTTTTTATTCAAGATTTTATATTAAGAATGTTAGAGAGAAATATATTATTTTTCATTACAAACTTAAACCCGAAAATTAGATTTTAAGGTTTAGTTATCCGGTCTAATTTAGAGTAGTGCTCTTTTATTTGTTGGTACAATCGCCCGGTAGTTAGAGTGAAACTCTATTTCAAAAGTTTTTATAAGAATTATTATGTGAAAATGTATTGACAACATGTTTTCAATAGTGGTTTTAAAACTTGAAAGTTAGTACTCGGATAATTAAATTCTTATGTTTAATTTGGACACCTTGAATAATGTTTAAATTGTCTAACCCCACCAAAGGTGGCATTTAAATGGTTCATTTTCAATCTCTTAGAAAAAGGAATTAATTTAATTAAGCATATTAGTTATCAACCCCACCCATAGGTGTTAATTGATTTGTTTAGTTAACAAAGAATATCTAACCCCACCAAAGGTGGTATTTATATAAAAAAGAGAGAATCAATAAAATATCAATTTATATCTTTAATAACCTAGTTAATATGAGCAAGCATAATTAATTTAGTTATTACATCCATAAATACTCCGCTAATATAAATGATAAAAATTTGCATGAATATTTATTGAATCTGTATATATGTTTATTTTTAGATAATTATTTATTGAATTTGTATCTATGTTTATTTTTATGTTATTAGATTATATTTAATTAATCTGTATATATGTTTATTTTATGTTATTAAATTAGGAACACAAAAACCAAACTATCGTGACAGGATGTTTAGGATTTAATTTCGTTTTTAAAAGTTTGAATAATAAATTAAAAACCACATACATTCCTTCCTTAGATCGACCTTGGGAGTATACTTATCATTTTCTTCGAAATGATTCGTGCACTTACGAGAGTTTTATAAATATTAAAACCAAAGTATTGGCAAGAATCGGCGATGCCGGTTTTTGCTCATCAGGTACAAAAAGATTTTCCTCATGAGACCAAGGCATATTGTGTAATTTGATACGATCTTCGATTTGATATATTATAATAGTCATTGCAATACCCGAGTCAAAAGTTATCTCGGTTGAAAGTTGTAACTCATGTATTACCAAATCTGTTTTTGTTTTTGAAAATTTAAACAACTTTCCCTTTCTTTTTCTCTTCTCTATTTTTTTTTGAATAATAGAGATTGATTGAAAATATAAATAAACAACCCTAGGTCGGCACCAATATCTCCTTTATAGTTCCATTGAATTAAACCGGAATTACGTAAAATGAAAATAGTACGTCAAAAACCTTAAACACTATATAAATGATGTAAACGATATTATTTGGGTACAAAACGATTTTCCACGTGAGACCAAGGAATATTGTGTAATTTGATACGTGCTTCGATTTGATATATTATAATTGTCATTTCGATACCCGAGTCAAAAGTTATATCCGTTGAAAGTTGTAACTCATATATTACCAAATGTGTTCTTGTTTTTGAAAATTTGAACAACATTCCCTTTCTTTTTCTCTTCTCTATTTTTTTTTGAATAATAGAGATTGATTGAAAATATAAATAAACAACCCTAGGTCGGCACCAATATCTCCTTTATAGCTCAATTGAATTAAATCGGAAGTAAGTAAAATGAAATTGGTGCGTCAAAAACTTTAAACACTATTTAAGTGTTGTAAACGATGTTATTTGCATACAAAAACGATTTTCCTTACGAGCCCAATACATATTGTGTAATTTGATACGATCTTATATTTGATATATTATAATAGTCATTTCGACACCCGAGTCAAAAGTTATCTCGGTTGATAGTTGTAACTCATATATTACCAAATGTGTTCTTGTTTTTGAAAATTTGAACAACATTCCCTTTCTTTTTCTCTTCTCTATTTTTTTTGAATAATAGAGATTGATTGAAAATATAAATAAACAACCCTAGGTCGGCACAAATATCTCCTTTATAGCTCTATTGAATTAAACCGAAAGTAAGTAAAATGAAAATGGTGCGTCAAAAACTTTAAACACTATATAAATGATGTAAACGATATTATTTGGGTACAAGACGATTTTCCACGTGAGACCAAGGAATATTGTGTAATTTGATACGAGCTTCGATTTGATATATTATAATTGTCATTCCGATACCCGAGTCAAAAGTTATCTCGGTTGAAATTTGTAACTCATATATTACCAAATGTGTTCTTGTTTTTGAAAATTTGAACAATATTCCCTTTCTTTTTCTCTTCTCTATTTTTTTTTAATAATAGAGATTGATTGAAAATATAAATAAACAACTCTAGGTCGGCACCAATATCTCCTTTATAGCTCTATTGAATTAAATCGGAAGTAAGTAAAATGAAAATGGTGCGTCAAAAACTTTAAACACTATTTAAGTGTTGTAAACGATGTTATTTGCATACAAAAACGATTTTCCTTACGAGCCCAATGCATATTGTGTAATTTGATACGATCTTATATTTGATATATTATAATTGTCATTCCGATACCCGAGTCAAAAGTTATCTCGGTTGAAATTTGTAACTCATATATTACCAAATGTGTTCTTGTTTTTGAAAATTTGAACAATATTCCCTTTCTTTTTCTCTTCTCTATTTTTTTTTGAATAATAGAGATTGATTGAAAATATAAATAAACAACCCTAGGTCGGCACCAATATCTCCTCTATAGCTCTATTGAATTAAACCGAAAGTAAGTAAAATGAAAATGGTGCGTCAAAAACTTTAAACACTATTTAAGTGTTGTAAACGATGTTATTTGCATACAAAAAGATTTTCCTCGTGAGACCAAGGCATATTGTGTAATTTGATACGATCTTCGATTTGATATATTATAATAGTCATTTCGACACCCGAGTCAAAAGTTATCTCGGTTGAAAGTTGTAACTCATATATTACCAAATCTGTTTTTGTTTTTGAAAATTTAAACAACATTCCCTTTCTTTTTCTCTTCTCTATTTTTTTTTTGAATAATAGAGATTGATTGAAAATATAAATAAACAACCCTAGGTCGGCACCAATATCTCCTTTATAGTTCCATTGAATTAAACCGGAATTACGTAAAATGGTGCGTCAAAAACTTTAAACACTATTTAAGTGTTGTAAACGATGTTATTTGTGTACAAAAACGATTTTCCTTACGAGCCCAATGCATATTGTGTAATTTGATACGATCTTATATTTGATATATTATAATAGTCGTTTCGATACCCGGGTCCAAAGTTATCTCCGTTGAAAGTTGTAACTCATATTTATAAAATGTGTTTTTGTTAATGAAAATTTGAACAACATTCCCTTTCTTTTTCTCTTCCCTATTTGTTTTTTGAATAATAGAGATTGATTGAAAATATAAATAAACAACCCTAGGTCGGCACCAATATCTTCTTTATAGCTCTATTGAATTAAATCGGAAGTAAGTAAAATGAAAATGGTACGTCAAAAACCTTAAACAATACATAAGTGATGTAAATGATATTATTTGGGTACAAAACGATTTTCCTCGTAAGACCAATGCATATTGTGTAAATTGATACGAGCTTTGATTTGATATATTATAATAGTCATTTCGATACCCGAGTCAAAAGTTATCTCGGTTGAAAGTTGTAACTCATATATTACCAAATGTGTTCTTGTTTTTGAAAATTTGAACAACATTCCCTTTCTTTTTCTCTTCTCTATTTTTTTTGAATAATAGAGATTGATTGAAAATATAAATAAACAACCCTAGGTCGGAACCAATATCTCCTTTATAGCCCTATTGAATTAAATCGGAAGTAAGTAAAATGAAAATGGTGCGTCAAAAACTTTAAACACTCTATAAATGATGTAAACGATATTATTTGTGTACAAAACGATTTTCCACGTGAGACCAAGGAATATTGTGTAATTTGATACGAGCTTCGATTTGATATATTATAATTGTCATTCCGATACCCGAGTCAAAAGTTATCTCGGTTGAAATTTGTAACTCATATATTACCAAATGTGTTCTTGTTTTTGAAAATTTGAACAATATTCCCTTTCTTTTTCTCTTCTCTATTTTTTTTGAATAATAGAGATTGATTGAAAATATAAATAAACAACTCTAGGTCGGCACCAATATCTCCTTTATAGCTCTATTGAATTAAATCGGAAGTAAGTAAAATGAAAATGGTGCGTCAAAAACTTTAAACACTATTTAAGTGTTGTAAACGATGTTATTTGCATACAAAAACGATTTTCCTTACGAGCCCAATGCATATTGTGTAATTTGATACGATCTTATATTTGATATATTATAATAGTCATTTCGACACCCGAGTCAAAAGTTATCTCGGTTGAAAGTTGTAACTCATATATTACCAAATGTGTTCTTGTTTTTGAAAATTTGAACAACATTCCCTTTCTTTTTCTCTTCTCTATTTTTTTTTTGAATAATAGAGATTGATTGAAAATATAAATAAACAACCCTAGGTCGGCACCAATATCTCCTTTATAGTTCCATTGAATTAAACCGGAATTACGTAAAATGGTGCGTCAAAAACTTTAAACACTATTTAAGTGTTGTAAACGATGTTATTTGTGTACAAAAACGATTTTCCTTACGAGCCCAATGCATATTGTGTAATTTGATACGATCTTATATTTGATATATTATAATAGTCGTTTCGATACCCGGGTCCAAAGTTATCTCCGTTGAAAGTTGTAACTCATATTTATAAAATGTGTTTTTGTTAATGAAAATTTGAACAACATTCCCTTTCTTTTTCTCTTCCCTATTTGTTTTTTGAATAATAGAGATTGATTGAAAATATAAATAAACAACCCTAGGTCGGCACCAATATCTTCTTTATAGCTCTATTGAATTAAATCGGAAGTAAGTAAAATGAAAATGGTACGTCAAAAACCTTAAACAATACATAAGTGATGTAAATGATATTATTTGGGTACAAAACGATTTTCCTCGTAAGACCAATGCATATTGTGTAAATTGATACGAGCTTTGATTTGATATATTATAATAGTCATTTCGATACCCGAGTCAAAAGTTATCTCGGTTGAAAGTTGTAACTCATATATTACCAAATGTGTTCTTGTTTTTGAAAATTTGAACAACATTCCCTTTCTTTTTCTCTTCTCTATTTTTTTTGAATAATAGAGATTGATTGAAAATATAAATAAACAACCCTAGGTCGGAACCAATATCTCCTTTATAGCCCTATTGAATTAAATCGGAAGTAAGTAAAATGAAAATGGTGCGTCAAAAACTTTAAACACTCTATAAATGATGTAAACGATATTATTTGTGTACAAAACGATTTTCCACGTGAGACCAAGGAATATTGTGTAATTTGATACGAGCTTCGATTTGATATATTATAATTGTCATTCCGATACCCGAGTCAAAAGTTATCTCGGTTGAAATTTGTAACTCATATATTACCAAATGTGTTCTTGTTTTTGAAAATTTGAACAATATTCCCTTTCTTTTTCTCTTCTCTATTTTTTTTGAATAATAGAGATTGATTGAAAATATAAATAAACAACTCTAGGTCGGCACCAATATCTCCTTTATAGCTCTATTGAATTAAATCGGAAGTAAGTAAAATGAAAATGGTGCGTCAAAAACTTTAAACACTATTTAAGTGTTGTAAACGATGTTATTTGCATACAAAAACGATTTTCCTTACGAGCCCAATGCATATTGTGTAATTTGATACGATCTTATATTTGATATATTATAATAGTCATTTCGACACCCGAGTCAAAAGTTATCTCGGTTGAAAGTTGTAACTCATATATTACCAAATGTGTTCTTGTTTTTGAAAATTTGAACAACATTCCCTTTCTTTTTCTCTTCTCTATTTTTTTTTTAATAATAGAGATTGATTGAAAATATAAATAAACAACCCTAGGTCGGCACAAATATCTCCTCTATAGCTCTATTGAATTAAACCGAAAGTAAGTAAAATGAAAATGGTGCGTCAAAAACTTTAAACACTATATAAGTGATGTCAACGATATTATTTGGGTACAAAAAGATTTTCCTCGTGAGACCAAGGAATATTGTGTAATTTGATACGAGCTTCGATTTGATATATTATAATAGTCATTGCAATACCCGAGTCAAAAGTTATCTCGGTTGAAAGTCGTAACTTATATATTACCAAATGTGTTCTTGTTTTTGAAAATTTGAACAACATTCCCTTTCTTTTTCTCTTCTCTATTTTTTTTATAATAGAGATTGATTGAAAATATAAATAAACAACCCTAGATCGGCACCAATATCTCCTTTATAGTTCCATTGAATTAAACCGGAATTATGTAAAATGGTGCGTCAAAAACTTTAAACACTATATAAGTGATGTAAACGATGTTATTTGGGTACAGAAATGATTTTCCTTATGAGCACAATGCATATTGTGTAATTTTATACGATCTTCTATTTGATATATTATAATAGTCGTTTCGATACCCGGGTCCAAAGTCATCTCCGTTGAAAGTTGTAACTCATATTTATAAAATGTGTTTTTGTTAATGAAAATTTGAACAACATTCCCTTTCTTTTTCTCTTTTCTATTTTTTTTGAATAATAGAGATTGATTGAAAATATAAATAAACAACCCTAGGTCGGCACCAATATCTCCTTTATAGTTGTAATGAATTAAATCGGAAGTAAAATGAAAATGGTGCATCAAAAACTTTAAACACTATATAAGTGATGTAAATGATATTATTTGGGTACAAAACGATTTTCCTCGTGAGACCAATGCATATTGTGTAATTTGATACGAGCTTTGATTTGATATATTATAATAGTCATTTCGATACCCGAGTCAAAAGTTATCTCGGTTGAAAGTTGTAACTCATATATTACCAAATGTGTTCTTGTTTTTGAAAATTTGAACAACATTCCCTTTCTTTTTTTCTTCTCTATTTTTTTTTGAATAATAGAGATTGATTGAAAATATAAATAAACAACCCTAGGTTGCCACCAATATCTCCTTTATAGCTCTATTGAATTAAACCGGAATTAAGTAAAATGAAAATGGTGCGTCAAAAACTTTAAACACTATATAAGTGATGTAAACGATGTTATTTGGGTACAAAAACGATTTTCCTTATAAGCCCAATGCATATTGTGTAATTTGATACGAGCTTCGATTTGATATATTATAATAGTCATTTCGATACCCGAGTCAAAAGTTATCTCGGTTGAAAGTTGTAACTCATATATTACCAAATGTGTTCTTGTTTTTGAAAATTTGAACAACATTCCCTTTCTTTTTCTCTTCTCTATTTTTTTTATAATAGAGATTGATTGAAAATATAAATAAACAACCCTAGATCGGCACCAATATCTCCTTTATAGTTCCATTGAATTAAACCGGAATTATGTAAAATGGTGCGTCAAAAACTTTAAACACTATATAAGTGATGTAAACGATGTAATTTGGGTACAGAAATGATTTTCCTTATGAGCACAATGCATATTGTGTAATTTTATACGATCTTCTATTTGATATATTATAATAGTCGTTTCGATACCCGGGTCCAAAGTCATCTCCGTTGAAAGTTGTAACTCATATTTATAAAATGTGTTTTTGTTAATGAAAATTTGAACAACATTCCCTTTCTTTTTCTCTTTTCTATTTTTTTTGAATAATAGAGATTGATTTAAAATATAAATAAACAACCCTAGGTCGGCACCAATATCTCCTTTATAGCTGTAATGAATTAAATCGGAAGTAAAATGAAAATGGTGCATCAAAAACTTTAAACACTATATAAGTGATGTAACTGATATTATTTGGGTACAAAACGATTTTCCTCGTGACACCATTGCATATTATGTAATTTGATATGAGCATTTATTTGATATATTATAATAGTCATTTCGATACCCGAGTCAAAAGTTATCTCGGTTGAAAGTTGTAACTCATATATTACCAAATGTGTTCTTGTTTTTGAAAATTTGAACAACATTCCCTTTCTTTTTTTCTTCTCTATTTTTTTTTTGAATAATAGAGATTGATTGTAAATATAAATAAACAACCCTAGGTCGGCACCAATATCTCCTTTATAGCTCTATTGAATTAAATCGGAAGTAAGTAAAATGAAAATGGTGCGTCAAAAACTTTAAACACTATATAAATGATGTAAACGATATTATTTGGGTACAAAACGATTTGCCACGTGAGACCAAGGAATATTGTGTAATTTGATATGAGCTTCGATTTGATATATTATAATTGTCATTTCGATACCCGAGTCAAAAGTTATATCCGTTGAAAGTTGTAACTCATATATTACCAAATGTGTTTTTGTTTTTGAAAATTTGAACAACATTCCCTTTCTTTTTCTCTTCTCTATTTTTTTTTGAATAATAGAGATTGATTGAAAATATAAATAAACAACCCTAGGTCGGCACCAATATCTTTTTTATAGCTCTATTGAATTAAATCGGAAGTAAGTAGAATGAAAATGGTACGTCAAAAACCTTAAACACTATATAAGTGATGTAAACGATATTATTTGGGTACAAAACGATTTTCCTCGTAAGACCAATGCATATTGTGTAATTTGATACGAGCCATTTGATATATTATAATAGTCATTTCGATACCCGAGTCAAAAGTTATCTCGGTTGAAAGTTGTAACTCATATATTACCAAATGTGTTCTTGTTTTTGAAAATTTGAAAAACATTCCCTTTCTTTTTCTCTTCTCTATTTTTTTTTGAATAATAGAGATTGATTGAAAATATAAATAAACAACCCTAGGTTGCCACCAATATCTCCTTTATAGCTCTATTGAATTAAACCGGAATTAAGTAAAATGAAAATGGTGTGTCAAAAACTTTAAACACTATATAAGTGATGTAAATGATGTTATTTGGGTACAAAAACGATTTTCCTTATGAGCCCAATGCATATTGTGTAATTTGATACGATCTTATATTTGATATATTATAATAGTCGTTTCGATACCCGGGTCCAAAGTCATCTCCGTTGAAAGTTGTAACTCATATTTATAAAATGTGTTTTTCTTAATGAAAATTTGAACAACATTCCCTTTCTTTTTCTCTTTTCTATTTTTTTTGAATAATAGAGATTGATTGAAAATATAAATAAACAACTATAGGTCGGCACCAATATCTCCTTTATAGCTGTATTGAATTAAATCGGTAGTAAAATGAAAATGGTGCATCAAAAACTTTAAACACTATATAAGTGATGTAAATGATATTATTTGGGTACAAAACGATTTGCCACGTGAGACCAAGGAATATTGTGTAATTTGATACGAGCTTCGATTTGATATATTATAATTGTCATTTCGATACCCGAGTCAAAAGTTATATCCGTTGAAAGTTGTAACTCATATATTACCAAATGTGTTTTTGTTTTTGAAAATTTGAACAACATTCCCTTTCTTTTTCTCTTCTCTATTTTTTTTGAATAATAGAGATTGATTGAAAATATAAATAAACAACCCTAGGTCGGCACCAATATCTTCTTTATAGCTCTATTGAATTAAATCGGAAGTAAGTAAAATGAAAATGGTACGTCAAAAACCTTAAACACTATATAAGTGATGTAAACGATATTATTTGGGTACAAAACGATTTTCCTCGTAAGACCAATGCATATTGTGTAATTTGATACGAGCCATTTGATATATTATAATAGTCATTTCGATACCCGAGTCAAAAGTTATCTCGGTTGAAAGTTGTAACTCATATATTACCAAATGTGTTCTTGTTTTTGAAAATTTGAACAACATTCCCTTTCTTTTTCTCTTCTCTATTTTTTTTTGAATAATAGAGATTGATTGAAAATATAAATAAACAACCCTAGGTTGCCACCAATATCTCCTTTATAGCTCTATTGAATTAAACCGGAATTAAGTAAAATGAAAATGGTGCGTCAAAAACTTTAAACACTATATAAGTGATGTAAACGATGTTATTTGGGTACAAAAACGATTTTCCTTATGAGCCCAATGCATATTGTGTAATTTGATACGATCTTATATTTGATATATTATAATAGTCGTTTCGATACCCGGGTCCAAAGTCGTCTCCGTTGAAAGTTGTAACTCATATTTATAAAATGTGTTTTTCTTAATGAAAATTTGAACAACATTCCCTTTCTTTTTCTCTTTTCTATTTTTTTTGAATAATAGAGATTGATTGAAAATATAAATAAACAACCCTAGGTCGGCACCAATATCTCCATTATAGCTGTATTGAATTAAATCGGTAGTAAAATGAAAATGGTGCATCAAAAACTTTAAACACTATATAAGTGATGTAAATGATATTATTTGGGTACAAAACGATTTTCCTCGTGAGACCAATGCATATTGTCTAATTTGATACGAGCTTTGATTTGATATATTATAATAGTCATTTCGATACCCGAATCAAAAGTTATCTCGGTTGAAAGTTGTAACTCATATATTACCAAATGTGTTCTTGTTTTTCAAAATTTGAACAACTTTCACTTTCTTTTTCTCTTCTATATTTTTTTTGAATAATAGAGATTGATTGAAAATATAAATAAACAACCCTAGGTCGGCACCAATATCTCCTTTATAGCTCTATTGAATTAAATCGGAAGTAAGTAAAATGAAAATGGTGCGTCAAAAACCTTAAACACTATATAAGTGATGTAAACGATATTATTTGGGTACAAAACGATTTTCCTCGTAAGACCAATGCATATTGTGTAATTTGATACGAGCTTCGATATGATATATTATAATTGTCATTTCGATACCCGAGTCAAAAGTTATCTCGGTTGAAAGTCGTAACTCATATATTACCAAATGTGTTCTTGTTTTTGAAAATTTGAAAAACATTCCCTTTCTTTTTCTCTTCTCTATTTTTTTTTTGAATAATAGAGATTGATTGAAAATATAAATAAACAACCCTAGGTCGGCACCAATATCTCCTCTATAGCTCTATTGAATTAAACCGAAAGTAAGTAAAATGAAAATGGTGCGTCAAAAACTTTAAACACTATTTAAGTGTTGTAAACGATGTTATTTGCATACAAAAATATTTTCCTCGTGAGACCAAGGCATATTGTGTAATTTGATACGATCTTCGATTTGATATATTATAATAGTCATTTCGACACCCGAGTCAAAAGTTATCTCGGTTGAAAGTTGTAACTCATATATTACCAAATCTGTTTTTGTTTTTGAAAATTTAAACAACATTCCCTTTCTTTTTCTCTTCTCTATTTTTTTTTGAATAATAGAGATTGATTGAAAATATAAATAAACAACCCTAGGTCGGCACCAATATCTCCTTTATAGCTGTATTGCATTAAATCGGAAGTAAAATGAAAATGGTGCATCAAAAACTTTAAACACGATATCAGTGATGTAAATGATATTATTTGGGTACAAAACAATTTTCCTCGTGAGACCAATGCATATTGTGAAATTTGATACGAGCTTTGATTTGATATATTATAATAGTCATTTCGACACCCGAGTCAAAAGTTATCTCGGTTGAAAGTTGTAACTCATATATTACCAAATGTGTTCTTGTTTTTGAAAATTTGAACAACATTCCCTTTCTTTTTCTCTTCTTTATTTTTTTTGAATAATAGAGATTGATTGAAAATATAAATAAACAACCCTAGGTCGGCACCAATATCTCCTTTATAGCTGTATTGCATTAAATCGGAAGTAAAATGAAAATGGTGCATCAAAAACTTTAAACACTATATCAGTGATGTAAATGATATTATTTGGGTACAAAACAATTTTCCTCGTGAGACCAATGCATATTGTGAAATTTGATACGAGCTTTGATTTGATATATTATAATAGTCATTTCGACACCCGAGTCAAAAGTTATCTCGGTTGAAAGTTGTAACTCATATATTACCAAATGTGTTCTTGTTTTTGAAAATTTGAACAACATTCCCTTTCTTTTTCTCTTCTTTATTTTTTTTGAATAATAGAGATTGATTGAAAATATAAATAAACAACCCTAGGTCGGCACCAATATCTCCTTTATAGCTCTATTGAATTAAACCGAAAGTTAGTAAAATGAAAATGGTGCATCAAAAACTTTAAACACTATATAAGTGATGTAAACGATATTATTTGGGTACTGATGAGTGCTCAAAAAGCACTAAAATAACCATGATTTTATGTACATTAATTGATTAAATATATATATATTTATATGTTTTATCATATATTTATATAAATTTGTCTTTTTCGGAATCACGGGTATTTTTATTGTTTTTCAGGAATTTTGGCTTAAAAGCGCAATTTAAAGACTCAAAGAGGAATACTTGAAGCAATACATCACAAATATATCAATTAATAAGTGAGAAAAGGTCAACAAACATGGAAAAATCGGACGAAATGGGTCGAAAAGGTCAAAAATGTCAAAAAGACGGAAATCGCGCGCCGCAGACCAGCCGTGCGCGCAGCCCAGCGCCCAGCCGCGCGCGCCCCAGCGCGCGCTGACATGCCCATCTGCGCGCAGCGCAGCACGCGGGCACTGTTCACGCGCGCCGAGCTGCGCGCAGCGCCCAGCAGCAGCCCCACCGCGCGCCCAACGCGTTTTCGCCCCATTTTTCACGTGCAGTAGCCCCTGTGACGTCATGCTGACGTCATTGATGACATCAGCAATTCCAATACGCATTTTTACATTTTTTAATATTTTTTTACTCATTTTTTCTCTCCATCCTCACCTATAAATACCCCCTTCCCTTCACTTCAAAGCACACCTTCAAAACTCACTTCTCTCTTCTTTCTTTCTCTCATTTCTTAGTTTTTAGTTTCTCTTAGTTTCTTTCTTAGTTTCTAAGCTTTTCTTAGTTTTTCTCTTAGTTTTTAGTTCAATTCTCTTAGGTTTAGAGTTCTTCTCTTTTTGAGAGGAACTTGTAATGTTTTTGTAATAATTTAGATTTTTGATTCAATATATGGAAGTGCAAATTCCGCTCGGAGGTTTTCTAGCTACGGGAATAGCGTCAAAGTTCTGTAAGAATTTTATTTTCTTTACAGTTATTTTTATGCTTTATTCTTACATGTTATATTCAACTTGTCTGTGGTTAAATTTAACTATGCTGGCTGTTTAGTAAATATGATGTAATAATGACGTTGTTATGCTTGCGAAATATTAAATAGGTAAAAATCTCTAAAATGAATTGATTTTGTTTTTATTCAAGATTTTATATTAAGAATGTTAGAGAGAAATATATTATTTTTCATTACAAACTTAAACCCGAAAATTAGATTTTAAGGTTTAGTTATCCGGTCTAATTTAGAGTAGTGCTCTTTTATTTGTTGGTACAATCGCCCGGTAGTTAGAGTGAAACTCTATTTCAAAAGTTTTTATAAGAATTATTATGTGAAAATGTATTGACAACATGTTTTCAATAGTGGTTTTAAAACTTGAAAGTTAGTACTCGGATAATTAAATTCTTATGTTTAATTTGGACACCTTGAATAATGTTTAAATTGTCTAACCCCACCAAAGGTGGCATTTAAATGGTTCATTTTCAATCTCTTAGAAAAAGGAATTAATTTAATTAAGCATATTAGTTATCAACCCCACCCATAGGTGTTAATTGATTTGTTTAGTTAACAAAGAATATCTAACCCCACCAAAGGTGGTATTTATATAAAAAAGAGAGAATCAATAAAATATCAATTTATATCTTTAATAACCTAGTTAATATGAGCAAGCATAATTAATTTAGTTATTACATCCATAAATACTCCGCTAATATAAATGATAAAAATTTGCATGAATATTTATTGAATCTGTATATATGTTTATTTTTAGATAATTATTTATTGAATTTGTATCTATGTTTATTTTTATGTTATTAGATTATATTTAATTAATCTGTATATATGTTTATTTTATGTTATTAAATTAGGAACACAAAAACCAAACTATCGTGACAGGATGTTTAGGATTTAATTTCGTTTTTAAAAGTTTGAATAATAAATTAAAAACCACATACATTCCTTCCTTAGATCGACCTTGGGAGTATACTTATCATTTTCTTCGAAATGATTCGTGCACTTACGAGAGTTTTATAAATATTAAAACCAAAGTATTGGCAAGAATCGGCGATGCCGGTTTTTGCTCATCAGGTACAAAAAGATTTTCCTCATGAGACCAAGGCATATTGTGTAATTTGATACGATCTTCGATTTGATATATTATAATAGTCATTGCAATACCCGAGTCAAAAGTTATCTCGGTTGAAAGTTGTAACTCATGTATTACCAAATCTGTTTTTGTTTTTGAAAATTTAAACAACTTTCCCTTTCTTTTTCTCTTCTCTATTTTTTTTTGAATAATAGAGATTGATTGAAAATATAAATAAACAACCCTAGGTCGGCACCAATATCTCCTTTATAGTTCCATTGAATTAAACCGGAATTACGTAAAATGAAAATAGTACGTCAAAAACCTTAAACACTATATAAATGATGTAAACGATATTATTTGGGTACAAAACGATTTTCCACGTGAGACCAAGGAATATTGTGTAATTTGATACGTGCTTCGATTTGATATATTATAATTGTCATTTCGATACCCGAGTCAAAAGTTATATCCGTTGAAAGTTGTAACTCATATATTACCAAATGTGTTCTTGTTTTTGAAAATTTGAACAACATTCCCTTTCTTTTTCTCTTCTCTATTTTTTTTTGAATAATAGAGATTGATTGAAAATATAAATAAACAACCCTAGGTCGGCACCAATATCTCCTTTATAGCTCAATTGAATTAAATCGGAAGTAAGTAAAATGAAATTGGTGCGTCAAAAACTTTAAACACTATTTAAGTGTTGTAAACGATGTTATTTGCATACAAAAACGATTTTCCTTACGAGCCCAATACATATTGTGTAATTTGATACGATCTTATATTTGATATATTATAATAGTCATTTCGACACCCGAGTCAAAAGTTATCTCGGTTGATAGTTGTAACTCATATATTACCAAATGTGTTCTTGTTTTTGAAAATTTGAACAACATTCCCTTTCTTTTTCTCTTCTCTATTTTTTTTGAATAATAGAGATTGATTGAAAATATAAATAAACAACCCTAGGTCGGCACAAATATCTCCTTTATAGCTCTATTGAATTAAACCGAAAGTAAGTAAAATGAAAATGGTGCGTCAAAAACTTTAAACACTATATAAATGATGTAAACGATATTATTTGGGTACAAGACGATTTTCCACGTGAGACCAAGGAATATTGTGTAATTTGATACGAGCTTCGATTTGATATATTATAATTGTCATTCCGATACCCGAGTCAAAAGTTATCTCGGTTGAAATTTGTAACTCATATATTACCAAATGTGTTCTTGTTTTTGAAAATTTGAACAATATTCCCTTTCTTTTTCTCTTCTCTATTTTTTTTTAATAATAGAGATTGATTGAAAATATAAATAAACAACTCTAGGTCGGCACCAATATCTCCTTTATAGCTCTATTGAATTAAATCGGAAGTAAGTAAAATGAAAATGGTGCGTCAAAAACTTTAAACACTATTTAAGTGTTGTAAACGATGTTATTTGCATACAAAAACGATTTTCCTTACGAGCCCAATGCATATTGTGTAATTTGATACGATCTTATATTTGATATATTATAATAGTCATTTCGACACCCGAGTCAAAAGTTATCTCGGTTGATAGTTGTAACTCATATATTACCAAATGTGTTCTTGTTTTTGAAAATTTGAACAACATTCCCTTTCTTTTTCTCTTCTCTATTTTTTTTGAATAATAGAGATTGATTGAAAATATAAATAAACAACCCTAGGTCGGCACAAATATCTCCTTTATAGCTCTATTGAATTAAACCGAAAGTAAGTAAAATGAAAATGGTGCGTCAAAAACTTTAAACACTATTTAAGTGTTGTAAACGATGTTATTTGCATACAAAAAGATTTTCCTCGTGAGACCAAGGCATATTGTGTAATTTGATACGATCTTCGATTTGATATATTATAATAGTCATTTCGACACCCGAGTCAAAAGTTATCTCGGTTGAAAGTTGTAACTCATATATTACCAAATCTGTTTTTGTTTTTGAAAATTTAAACAACATTCCCTTTCTTTTTCTCTTCTCTATTTTTTTTTTGAATAATAGAGATTGATTGAAAATATAAATAAACAACCCTAGGTCGGCACCAATATCTCCTTTATAGTTCCATTGAATTAAACCGGAATTACGTAAAATGGTGCGTCAAAAACTTTAAACACTATTTAAGTGTTGTAAACGATGTTATTTGTGTACAAAAACGATTTTCCTTACGAGCCCAATGCATATTGTGTAATTTGATACGATCTTATATTTGATATATTATAATAGTCGTTTCGATACCCGGGTCCAAAGTTATCTCCGTTGAAAGTTGTAACTCATATTTATAAAATGTGTTTTTGTTAATGAAAATTTGAACAACATTCCCTTTCTTTTTCTCTTCCCTATTTGTTTTTTGAATAATAGAGATTGATTGAAAATATAAATAAACAACCCTAGGTCGGCACCAATATCTTCTTTATAGCTCTATTGAATTAAATCGGAAGTAAGTAAAATGAAAATGGTACGTCAAAAACCTTAAACAATACATAAGTGATGTAAATGATATTATTTGGGTACAAAACGATTTTCCTCGTAAGACCAATGCATATTGTGTAAATTGATACGAGCTTTGATTTGATATATTATAATAGTCATTTCGATACCCGAGTCAAAAGTTATCTCGGTTGAAAGTTGTAACTCATATATTACCAAATGTGTTCTTGTTTTTGAAAATTTGAACAACATTCCCTTTCTTTTTCTCTTCTCTATTTTTTTTGAATAATAGAGATTGATTGAAAATATAAATAAACAACCCTAGGTCGGAACCAATATCTCCTTTATAGCCCTATTGAATTAAATAGGAAGTAAGTAAAATGAAAATGGTGCGTCAAAAACTTTAAACACTCTATAAATGATGTAAACGATATTATTTGTGTACAAAACGATTTTCCACGTGAGACCAAGGAATATTGTGTAATTTGATACGAGCTTCGATTTGATATATTATAATTGTCATTCCGATACCCGAGTCAAAAGTTATCTCGGTTGAAATTTGTAACTCATATATTACCAAATGTGTTCTTGTTTTTGAAAATTTGAACAATATTCCCTTTCTTTTTCTCTTCTCTATTTTTTTTGAATAATAGAGATTGATTGAAAATATAAATAAACAACTCTAGGTCGGCACCAATATCTCCTTTATAGCTCTATTGAATTAAATCGGAAGTAAGTAAAATGAAAATGGTGCGTCAAAAACTTTAAACACTATTTAAGTGTTGTAAACGATGTTATTTGCATACAAAAACGATTTTCCTTACGAGCCCAATGCATATTGTGTAATTTGATACGATCTTATATTTGATATATTATAATAGTCATTTCGACACCCGAGTCAAAAGTTATCTCGGTTGAAAGTTGTAACTCATATATTACCAAATGTGTTCTTGTTTTTGAAAATTTGAACAACATTCCCTTTCTTTTTCTCTTCTCTATTTTTTTTTGAATAATAGAGATTGATTGAAAATATAAATAAACAACCCTAGGTCGGCACAAATATCTCCTCTATAGCTCTATTGAATTAAACCGAAAGTAAGTAAAATGAAAATGGTGCGTCAAAAACTTTAAACACTATATAAGTGATGTAAACGATATTATTTGGGTACAAAAAGATTTTCCTCGTGAGACCAAGGAATATTGTGTAATTTGATACGAGCTTCGATTTGATATATTATAATAGTCATTGCAATACCCGAGTCAAAAGTTATCTCGGTTGAAAGTCGTAACTCATATATTACCAAATGTGTTCTTGTTTTTGAAAATTTGAACAACATTCCCTTTCTTTTTCTCTTCTCTATTTTTTTTTGAATAATAGAGATTGATTGAAAATATAAATAAACAACCCTAGGTCGGCACCAATATCTCCTCTATAGCTCTATTGAATTAAACCGAAAGTAAGTAAAATGAAAATGGTGCGTCAAAAACTTTAAACACTATTTAAGTGTTGTAAACGATGTTATTTGCATACAAAAAGATTTTCCTCGTGAGACCAAGGCATATTGTGTAATTTGATACGATCTTCGATTTGATATATTATAATAGTCATTTCGACGTCCGAGTCAAAAGTTATCTCGGTTGAAAGTAAGTAACTCATATATTACCAAATCTGTTTTTGTTTTTGAAAATTTAAACAACATTCCCTTTCTTTTTCTCTTCTCTATTTTTTTTTGAATAATTGAGATTGATTGAAAATATAAATAAACAACCCTAGGTCGGCACCAATATCTCCTTTATAGTTCCATTGAATTAAACCGGAATTACGTAAAATGGTGCGTCAAAAACTTTAAACACTATTTAAGTGTTGTAAACGATGTTATTTGTGTACAAAAACGATTTTCCTTACGAGCCCAATGCATATTGTGTAATTTGATACGATCTTATATTTGATATATTATAATAGTCATTTCGACACCCGAGTCAAAAGTTATCTCGGTTGATAGTTGTAACTCATATATTACCAAATGTGTTCTTGTTTTTGAAAATTTGAACAACATTCCCTTTCTTTTTCTCTTCTCTATTTTTTTTGAATAATAGAGATTGATTGAAAATATAAATAAACAACCCTAGGTCGGCACAAATATCTCCTTTATAGCTCTATTGAATTAAACCGAAAGTAAGTAAAATGAAAATGGTGCGTCAAAAACTTTAAACACTATATAAATGATGTAAACGATATTATTTGGGTACAAAACGATTTTCCACGTGAGACCAAGGAATATTGTGTAATTTGATACGAGCTTCGATTTGATATATTATAATTGTCATTTCGATACCCGAGTCAAAAGTTATCTCGGTTGAAAGTCGTAACTCATATATTACCAAATGTGTTCTTGTTTTTGAAAATTTGAAAAACATTCCCTTTCTTTTTCTCTTCTCTATTTTTTTTTTGAATAATAGAGATTGATTGAAAATATAAATAAACAACCCTAGGTCGGCACCAATATCTCCTCTATAGCTCTATTGAATTAAACCGAAAGTAAGTAAAATGAAAATGGTGCATCAAAAACTTTAAACACTATATAAGTGATGTAAACGATATTATTTGGGTACTGATGAGTGCTCAAAAAGCACTAAAATAACCATGATTTTATGTACATTAATTGATTAAAAATATATATATTTATATGTTTTATCATATATTTATATAAATTTGTCTTTTTCGGAATCACGGGTATTTTTATTGTTTTTCAGGAATTTTGGCTTAAAAGCGCAATTTAAAGACTCAAAGAGGAATACTTGAAGCAATACATCACAAATATATCAATTAATAAGTGAGAAAAGGTCAACAAACATGGAAAAATCGGACGAAATGGGTCGAAAAGGTCAAAAATGTCAAAAAGACGGAAATCGCGCGCCGCAGACCAGCCGTGCGCGCAGCCCAGCGCCCAGCCGCGCGCGCCCTGATGAACGAAAACCGGCATCGCCGATTCCCGCAAATACTTTGGTTTTAATATTTATAAAACTCTCGCAAGTGCACGAATCATTTCGTAGAAAATGATAAGTATACTCCCAAGGTCGATCTAAGGAAGGAATGTGTGTGGTTTTTAATTTATTATTCAAACTTTTAAAAACGAAATTAAATCCTAAACATCCTGTCACGATATTTTGGGGTTTTTGTGTTTTTAATCTACTTACATAAAAATAAACATAGATTCAATAAACATTCATGCAAATTTTATCATTTATAATGGCGGAGTATTTATGGATATAATAACTAAGTTAATTATGCTTGCTCATATTATCTAGGTTATTAAAGATATGAATTGATATTTATTGATTCTCCCTTTTTTGTATGAATACCACCTTTGGTGGGGTTAGATATTCTTTGTTAACTAAACAAATCAATTAACACCTATGGGTGGGGTTGATAACTAATTTGCCTAATTAAATTAATTCCTTTTTCTAAGAGATTGAAAATGAATCATTTAAATGCCACCTTTGGTGGGGTTAGACAGTTTAAACTTTATTCAAGGTGTCCAAATTAAACATAAGAATTTAATTATCCGAGTACTAACTTTCAAGTTTTAAAACCACTATTGAAAACATGTTGTCAATACATTTTCACATAATAATTCTTATAAAAACTTTTGAAATAGAGTTTCACTCTAACTACCGGGCGATTGTACCAACAAATAAAAGAGCAC
The DNA here is from genome assembly GCA_037013495.1 of Hippophae tibetana. Lineage (NCBI taxonomy): Eukaryota > Viridiplantae > Streptophyta > Magnoliopsida > Rosales > Elaeagnaceae > Hippophae > Hippophae tibetana. The sequence continues at coordinate 4,844,432 of CM072808.1, read as the reverse complement.
TACTCTAAATTAGACCGGATAACTAAACCTTAAAATCTAATTTTCAGTTTTAAGTTTGTAATGAAAAATAATATATTTCTCTCTAACATTCTTAATATAAAATCTTGAATAAAAACAAAATCAATTCATTTTAGAAATTTTCACCTATTTAATATTTCGCAAGCATAACAACGTTATTATTATATCATGTTTATAAACAGCTAGCAGAGTTAAATTTAATCATAGACAAATTAAATATAACATGTAAGAATAAAGCATAAAAATAACTGTAAAGAAAATAAAATCCTTACAGAACTTCGACGCTATTCCCGTTGCTAGAAAACCTCCGAGCGGAATTTGCACTTCCATATATTGAATCAAAAACTAAATTATTACAAAAACATTACAAGTTCCTCTCAAAAAGAGAAGAACACTAAAACTAAGAGAATTGAACTAAAAACTAAGAAGGAAACTAAGAAAAACTTAGAAACTAAGAAAGAAACTAAGGAAAACTCAAAAAAACTAAGAAATGAGAGAAAGAAAGAAGAGAGAAGTGTGGTTTGAAGGTGTGATTTGAAGTGAAGGGAAGGGGGGTATTTATAGGTGAGGATGGAGAGAAAAAGTAGAGAAAAAAATGTTAAAAAAATGAAAAAACGCGTATTATTGATTGCTGACGTCATTTGATGACGTCAGCATGACATGGGGCGGCTGCACAGTACCGGGTATGAACAGTACCGCGGCTGTACAGTACCGGGTATGAACAGTGCCGAGGATGAACAGTGCCGCGTCTCATGAACAGTGCCGAGTCTGATGAACAGTACCCGTGGATGAACAGTGCCGCGCGCTGCTGCTTGGGGCGGTGCCGGGCGGTGGGGCGCGGCGGCCGGGCGGCGCGGCGGCGCGATTTTCGTCTTTTTGACATTTTTGACATTTTTGACCTTTTCGACCCATTTTGTCCAATTTTTCCATATTTGTTCACCTTTTCCCACTTATTTATTAATATATTTGTGATGTATTGCTTCAAGTATTCCTGTTTGAGTCTTTAAATTGCGTTTTTAAGCCAAAATACCTGAAAAACAATAAAAATACCCGTGATTCCGAAAAAGACAAATTTATATAAATATATGATAAAACATATAAATATATGTATTTTTAATCAATTAATGTGCATAAAATCATGGTTATTTTAGTGCTTTTTGAGCACTCATCACAACCCCCAACCAGCTTCTTGCTAGTCTCTTAGCAAGAGAAGCGATAAAAGCTAAAATTTAAACTATCCTAAATCACTTTCGTGGATTGAAACGGTAGCATTTAGCCTATGCAACAAGCCGTTAAACCCCTAGGTTGCCCTAGTGGACGAGTTTGAGTCTCGTGAGGGTTTTCAGTAATGATACCCACAAACATTGAACTAAATGTAAAGATAAAAACAATCAAATCAAAAATTAAAATTACAACACAATCAAAAATTAATTTAAGAATAAAAGAACACAACATATCACAAAAATATCTCATACTTTTTAATCTCCTTTAAGATCATAATTAAAATCTCAAGCATAAGTTATTTTAATCTCTTTAAACAATCATGATTTTATTACAATAATTAGTCGAAAATCATTTTCATATTTCATTTCAAAAATGTATCAATTTAATTTTACCCAATTTCAGTGTCATGAATCAGAATTCGCTTCGACTCTATTCCTCACAAGTCAATACTCTCAAAGCACTGAATCCTATGGGTTCAAACACTCATACTAATTTATATGCGAAAGAGTTGATGTATAGAAATGAACTAATATGTTCGCATATGTATAAAGAATAAAGGCTCAAAGTGTTATTTTAACATTGATCTCATGAAAGGAATCGAATGTATAAATTATAAAGATATCATATACAAAAATTATTTTCATGCATAAATCCAACTCATTAAGAAAGAATTTCAAGATATATGCTTTTACAAATGAAGAAATTGCGATGACTTTTTAGGGAATTACTTCCTATATCTTTCTTTTGTAATTAGCCTTTACTCACAACTTTGTAGGCAATGTGGGTCATAGTATGTAGATGATACTATTTTTTTTTTATCTCTCTATACATTTTTTTTTATATATATGTATTTTTTAGAGAGTCAACCCATGTACATATTGTACATTTTTTTTTTTTTTTTGGATTTTGGTGAGTGGTTAATTTTGTGGCTTTTCTGTTTGATCTTGGTTTAGGTAACCCCAGATATGTCTTCTTGTTTTTGTAGCAGTCATGCATGAATGAGATATAAGCATATACTATCAATTTCTACTCAAATCGTTTTAATCTAAACAAAAATAATAATCAAAAATATATGATACTCTATTAAGATGAGAAAAAATTCATACATTCAATGCTAATACCTATAGAGATCATCTAAACTTTTTGAATAAATAAGAAATGTGTTTGGAGTAGAAAAAATATATATTTCACTCTGAATAAAAGAAATTAGGCTCAAATTATATCTCACAAGGGTAGTCTCCACTAAAAAACATTCATAAACACCGATTTTGGGTTTAATATAATTTCCACATTTTATCAAGAAATACTAGTTATGACAAAAACTAACTAATTATCAAAAATAATTACAAAATATTTCATGATATGTTTTCAAAAATTAATCTAACAGTACCAAAGACTTAACTATTTACTTAAATTTGATTTAAAGAAATGATACATTTTTGTGATAATTTTTTTTATATATATATATATTTTTTTTTATTTTTTTTTTATTAAGCATGGTAACTTTTCACCACCCCCAACCTAGAACTTACATTGTCCTCAATGTAACAACTGCAAATTAAAGATAAAGAGAAAAGAGGAGAAAGATTACCTATTTCTTGAGAATGTGTAAGTAGTAATGAAGAAATGCAGGTGCATCCATCATATTCATCATTAAAGTGTATACAGACAGATCGCTGTGAACTTCTAACATCTCAACAAATATTTTAGTTTTAACAATTTTAAAAATTATTCACAAACAAGTAAACTAAAATAAACAATAAAATTAAGTAAATAAAACAAATAACAAAAAATTACCTAACATGATGGGTTGCCTCCCATCCAGCGCTTAGTTTAACGTCTTAGCAAGACGTATCTTTTTGGTGCTAAGGGTTACTCAGCCAAATGCAATCCATTTCAGCAATGTTGTTTGGTTCTTCCACATAAGGCTTGACACGATGGCCATTAACTTTGAACGTTTTTTGTGTCTTGGAGTCCAATAGTTCTACCACTCCATGTTCAGATACCTGAACTATTTTGAATGGTCCATCCCATCTTGATCTTAGCTTTCCTGGAAACAATCTCAAACGAGAGTTAAATAAAAGAACTTTCATTCCAGGGTGAAGAGTCTTAGGAACTAGCCTCTTGTCATGATAGCGCTTAGTACGCTCCTTGTATAATTTGGCATTCTCATAGGCTTCATTCCTAATTTCTTCCAACTCATGAAGCTGGAGTACTCGTTTTTCACCTGCTTTATCTAAATCCATGTTTAGCTCTTTAATTGCCCAATAAGCCTTGTGTTCAAGTTCAACTGGAAGGTGGCACGCTTTCCCAAAGATTAACCGGTAAGGGCTCATCCCAATAGGTGTTTTGTAAGCGGTGCGGTATGCCCATAAGGCATCATTTAACTTAAATGCCCAATCCTTCCTTGAGGGACGCACAGTGCGTTCCAGTATTCCCTTAATTTGCCTATTACTTACTTCCACTAAACCGGAAGTTTGAGGATGATATGGAGTAGCTACCTTATGTGTGATGTTGTACTTGTTTAGTACTCCATCAAAGAGTTTGTTACAAAAATGGCTACCTCCATCGCTTATTATAGCTCTAGGCGTTCCGAACCTACTGAATATGAAATCTTTCAAGAATTTCACAACAACATTAGCATCATTGGTTTTGGTGGGGATAGCTTCTACCCACTTGGACACATAATCCACAGCAACCAAAATGTATTGAAAACCATTAGATGGGGGAAAAGGACCCATAAAGTCAATCCCCCATATGTCAAAGAGTTCAACAACTAAATTAGATGTCAAAGGCATTTCATCTCTTTTGCTTATGTTTCCTGTTTTTTGACATCTATCACATTGTGCACAAAACATATGAGCATCTTTAAAGAGAGTGGGCCAAAAGAATCCAGACTGTAATATCTTACGGGCTGTCTTTTCTCCTCCAAAATGACCCCCACAATGAAGTTCATGACAAAAAGTCAGAATGCTCTTATGTTCTTCTTCAGGTACACATCTCCGGATGACTTGATCTTGACCAATCTTGTATAAATAAGGGTCATCCCAGAAATAGTCCTTAATAGTTTTAAAAAACCTTTTCTTGTCCTGATATGAAGTGTTAGGTCGCAAAACACCAGTGGCAAGATAGTTTACAATATCAGCATACCATGGGTTTGGACCTATGAAAAATAACTGTTCATCAGGAAAGGTTTCAACTATATCTTCATTACTCTCATCTTTAAGAGAATTGAAGTCAGAAATCAACCTAGACAAATGGTCAGCTACTAAGTTTTCACTGCCTTTCTTATCCTTGATTTCTAGGTCAAATTCTTGTAAGAGTAATACCCACCTGATTAATCTTGGCTTGGCATTTGGTTTACTTAATAGGTATCTTAAAGCAGCATGATCAGAATGCACAATCACTTTAGATCCTACTAAATAAGACCGAAATTTGTCTAAAGAGAATACTATAGCCAAGAATTCCTTTTCAGTGGTGGTGTAATTCATCTGGGCATCATTGAGTGTTTTGCTAGCATAGTAGATGACATGTAAACGCTTATCCACTCTTTGTCCCAGGACTGCTCCTATTGCATAATCAGAAGCGTCACACATTATTTCAAAGGGTAAAGACCAGTTTGGTGCCATTATAACAGGGGTAGATGTGAGTTTATCTTTCAAGGTATTAAAGGAAGTAAGGCAGTCATTGTTGAAATCAAAATCAGCATCTTTGGATAGCAAGTTACATAATGGACGACTTATTTTAGAGAAATCTTTAATAAATCGTCTGTAGAATCCTGCATGTCCCAAGAAGCTTCTTATCCCCTTCACAGATGTAGGGGGAGGTAGTTTGGATATCAATTCAACTTTTGCCTTATCAACTTCAATACCCTTGTTTGAAATTATATGTCCTAAAACTATCCCTTGTTGAACCATAAAATGACTTTTCTCCCAACTAAGGGTTAGATTGCATTCAATGCATCTTTCTAAAACCAAAGTCAATTTATGTAAGCAATCATCAAATGAGTTCCCAAAGACAGAGAAATCGTCCATGAAAATCTCAATGAATTTCTCCACCATGTCCGAGAAAATGGATATCATGCATCTCTGGAACGTGGCAGGGGCATTGCATAACCCAAATGGCATTCTGCGAAAAGCAAATGTCCCAAAAGGACATGTAAATGTGGTCTTTTCCTGATCTTCTGGTGCTATGGGTACTTGATAATATCCAGACAGTCCATCCAAAAAACAGTAAAATTCGTGCCCAGCTAATCTTTCCAACATTTGATCAATGAATGGAAGAGGAAAGTGATCCTTTTTCGTATATAAATTTAGTTTCCTAAAATCTATACACATTCTCCATCCAGTGATTATTCTAGTGGGCACTAATTCACTTTTGTCATTCTTAACAACTGTTATCCCAGATTTCTTTGGTACCACATGCACTGGACTAACCCACTTACTATCTGCAATAGGATAGATAATCCCTTCTTCTAATAATTTAAGAATTTCCTTTTTAACTACCTCTTGCATGTTTGGGTTTAGTCTTCTTTGGGCCTCTCGTACAGGTTTAGCACCATCCTCCAAGTTGATCTTGTGCATACACATTGTTGGACTAATGCCTCTTATATCACCTATACTCCAACCTATAGATTTCTTAAACTGTTTAAGCACTTTGATGAGTTCCTTTTCTTGTGGTTTGGTCAAGGTTGAAGAAATTATCACTGGATAAGTTTCTCCCTCTCCCAAAAACACATATTTTAAGTGCTCAGGTAAGTCTTTGAGTTCAAGTTCAGGTGGATTGGCCTCTTTAATAGATGAAGAACTGGGTAGATTTAAAAGTGTACTAGATTTTGTCATCACTTCATTATTGTCTAGTTGTTCAAGGTACCCCTTAATTTCTTCATCTAAATCTTCTTCAACCTTTTCAAGTGTAAGAACGGTTTCAAGCTTGTCTTCTATTCTGGTTCGGAAAAAGGTGTTTTGGACAAGATTATCCAAAGGATCAACATCGAATATTTCATCGATGGCAGAAATAGAAGGGAAAGGTGAAGAATCAAAAACTTTAAAATGAACAGTCTCTCCTAAGACTGTCATTGTCAAATTTCCATCTTGGACATCAATAATAGTTTTAGTAGTTGCCATAAATGGTCTACCAAGCAATATTGTGTGCTCTCTGTCCAATGCTGGATTTTCTTGCATATCCAGAACCACAAAGTCAACAGGTATTATCAGTTTGTCTACCTGTACCAAAACATACTCAACTATTCCCTCTGGATATTTAAGAGATCTATCTGCAAGTTGAAGGGACATAGTTGTGGGTTTTAAATCCCCTAGATTGAGTTGTAAGAATATAGAGTAGGGCATCAAATTTATACTAGCACCTAAATCAAGCATTGCTTTAGCAACCTTCCTATCCCCCATAGTTATGTTTATAATAAAACTTCCAGGGTCTTTCAACTTAGGGGGTAGTTTGTGCTGAAGTACAGCGCTAGAAATTTCTGATACTACTACTCGTTCATTCAGTTCATACCTCCTTTTCTTAGTGTTCAACTCTTTGAAAAACTTGGCATATGAAGGCACATTCATGATCACTTCTAATAATGGTAAATTAATATTTACTTTAGAGAGCATATTAAAAAGATCATTGAATTGCTTATCTTGTTTGGATTCTTTCAACCGGTGGGGAAAAGGTACTTGTATCTGGTGTGGTTCTGTTGTCTTTTGAATTTTGGGGGTGTCAGATGACCCCCCCAATGAGTTTTTCAGAAGGCTTGTTAAGTTTAACACCTGTTTCTCCTTTTTGCGAGATTTGAGTATCGCCTTCTCTGTTACCTGAACTACAAGGTAGATTGTTAGAGATTTCAGGTAAACTGGTATTGACTACCTTACCACTTCGAAGGGTTCTAACATCCTTTGCTTGTTCTGGTTGACTGGGCAACTTTCCTGGTTCTTTCTTTTGCATTTGTTCAGCCAGTTGCCCAACTTTAGATTCAATCCTTTTAACCGAAGCCTCCATGGTGTTCAACCTTTGATTTGTCATCAATTGGTTGTCACGACTAACTTGAATAAAAGCATTCAAGCTATCTTCTAAGGTTGGCTTAAAAGATTGGCTTGGTGGGTAAGGGTGGTTGTTATCCAGCCTTAGTGTTGGATATTGGGTGTAGGCTGGGTGATTATAGGTGTTTGGATGATACCTTTGAAAAGATTGGACTTCCTCTATGGCATCGACACTAGAATCACAAGTATTTGAACAATTATGAGTACCATGCCCAATTGAACAACACACTTCACATACCTCTTGATTTGAAATTTGGTGGGAAGTGAGGAATTTCACTTGTTTAGTCAATTCAGCAAGTTGCAAGGTTATCTCATTATCAGAGCCGACTTCATTGACCTTTGCTTTCCTTCTACCACCTCTTTGTTGGGAATTAGAACCCAACAGCTCATAAAGATTATAGGTTTCCTCTGCGGTCTTTTCTCCTACAGCACCTCCAGCAGCATTATCAACCATATATTGACTCTGTAGTGTCAATCCATCATAAAAGAATTGGTTTTGTAGCTGTAATGGAAAGCTATGATTTTGACATTGAATGAAAAGGAGTTTGAATCGTTCCCAAGCTTCATGAAAGGGCTCTTCATACATTTGAGAAAATGTTGCTATCTTTGTTCTTAGATCAACAGTCTTTTGATGGGAATAGAACCTACCCATAAAAATTTCATAGACTGCCTCCCAAGTTTTAAGAGAACCTGACTGTAGAGTAATGAACCATGACCAAGCTTTATCTTTGAGAGTGTAAGGAAAACACCTCATCCTAAGTTGATCTTCATTAATTGCATGTAGTGGAAAGGTTTGGACAATAGCATAGAATTCTCGAATGAAATGCAAAGGGTCTTCATTAGGGATACCGTAAAAGGAAGGCAACAAAGAATAATGAATCTTTTTCAATTCATAATTCCTTGCAGCCTCTTGTAATTGGATACCGGAAGTTACATTGCCAATGATTGGCATTGTATATTCTTTCATCTTTTTCTGCCTATCTTCAGCATCTCCCATGGTTGTTTGTAGTTGAAAATGATCCTCCTCCTATTGTGTATCAACATTTTGCTTTTAGTAGATATCTCTAAGAAATATTTATAACTTGATAAAACGTAAAAGCAAAAAGTGCAAGGAACCTAATATTTTTTTTTTTTTTTTTTTTTTAAATTTAAGCGAATGGACAGAATTTTTGAAACAAACGAATTTTATTTCATCTGAATTTTTATTACACGCAAACTAAAACAAAGGAAAATACAATAATGGGTGACCTCCCATACAGGACTAAAATTTATCGTCTTCTAGTAAGACGTTGCTTGGAGATTGCAGAATGAAAAACTCAATGTCTCCTCTTCATTGAATTAGTCTTTGCTTTTTTGCAAATGTTCAACTAACTGTTCAACTTGAACTTCCACCTTTTTGATAGAAGCTTCCACAGAGTCCAACCGTTGATTGGTTTTAGATTGATTATCCCTACAGACTTGAATAAAAGAATTCAAGTTGTCCTCCAGGGTTGGTTTATTGGGAATGCTTCTTGGAATAGGTGGGTGGAATTGCTGACCTGCCTGGTTTGAGCCTTGAGTGAAAGGAGGGTTGTTTTGCCTCCAAGAGAAATTTGGATGACTTCTCCACCCAGGATTATAGGTATTTGAGTTGGGATCAAACCTTGGTCTCTGTTGATATGCTCCCAACACATTGACCTGTTCAGGTCCAGTTGTTTCTCCTTGATATGGACAGGCTTCAGTACCATGTCCCATGTTGCTATACAAACCATATTGATCATTATTGGTGTTGGTTTGTGTAGCGAGAAGGGCAACTTGCTTAGTCAGTTGAACAAGTTGTTGTTGAACTTCATTACTGGAGTCGATTTCATGAACTCCAGCTTTTCTCACTCGGGAGCTTTTCTGTTGGGAATTAGCACCCAACATCTCAAAGAGGTTATACGTCTCTGAGGCAGTTTTTTCTCCTATTGCTCCTCCTGCAGCGTTGTCGACAATGAACTGACATTGTTGTGTAAGTCCATCGTAAAAGAATTGGTTCTGCAACTGCAGGGGAAAGCTATGATGGGGACACTGAGTGAGAAACATCTTGAACCTATCCCAAGCTTCATGGAATGGTTCTCCATCCATCTGAGAGAAAGTAGCAATCTTTCCTCTCAACTCTGATGTTTTTTGATGGGAATAGAATTTTCCCATGAATTTGTTGTAAATGTTACCCCATGTCATCAGAGAACCTGGGGGAAGTGACATCAACCAAGCTTTGGCCTTATCCTTTAGAGTGTAGGGAAAACATCTCATCCTAAGTTGATCCTCGTTTAGAATACCGAGGGGGAATGTTTGGACCGTAGCATAGAAATCTCTCATAAAGGAAAGAGAATCTTCATTAGGTAACCCATAAAAGGAAGGAAGCATAGAAAAATGAATATTTTTAAGGTCGTAATTCCGAGCAGCCTCCCCCAACTGGATAGCGGCAGTTGCCGTGCCTATTACCGGTCTTGCAAACTCTTTCATTGTGGTTTCCCTAATATGTTGGTTTTCCTCCATTTCTTTTGGTTCTAGTAAAGGATTAAGACTTGGTTCTATGTTTGGCTCAAAAACAGGTTGATGGGTAGAATCCAGTTTTGTTGACACTTGTTTAAATTTATGAAATTTATTTACATATGGTGTAAGGGGGTTTCCTAAGGATCTCCTACCACGCATAGACTATTGTAAACGTAAATTTAAAACTCCTGTCAACAAAATAAAAAAATTTAGATAAAATTTACATGTTATTTTATACAAAACACTAAACAAAACTAGTTAAACCCTAAAAAAAAAAGAAATTTTTATTATTTTTTTTTTATTTTTTTTTATTTTTTTGTAACATAATTAGTATTAACCAAGAGTGCTCCCAGGAAAGAATGGTGGTGCAAACGGCACCTTAAATACCATTCTCCTAGCCAGAGCAACGTTCCCAGGAAAGACTAGTGGCACAAAGGCTTCCAAGAACTAGTCTCCTAGACAGAACTCCCTTAGATTTTTACTTTTTATGTTATTTAGTTAATTAGGTATAAATTCAAGTAATGTTTTTTTTTTTTTTTTTTTTTTTTTATGAACGGTAATTTTATTTTACTATTCACGCTATATTATTTCTTATTAACTTAAAAATTTTTTATATTTTGAATTTTGAATTTTTTTTTTTCTTTGTTTTGTTTTTTTTTTTTTTTTTTTTTTTACTATTTATGAACGGTAAATTTTTTTACTTCAAATTTCAAATTTCTAAATTATTTTACAAAAAAAAAAATTATTATTTTTTATTTTTTATTTTTTATTTTTTTATTTTTTTATTTTTATTTTTTTATTTATTATGAATTTTGAAATTTGATTATTATTAAAATATCACAATTATTTACAGCACAAAAATGTTTTTAAAATTTTGATAAATAATTTAAAAACGCTATTCCTTCCCCGGCAACGGCGCCAAAAACTTGATGAACGAAAACCGGCATCGCCGATTCCCGCAAATACTTTGGTTTTAATATTTATAAAACTCTCGCAAGTGCACGAATCATTTCGTAGAAAATGATAAGTATACTCCCAAGGTCAATCTAAGGAAGGAATGTGTGTGGTTTTTAATTTATTATTCAAACTTTTAAAAACGAAATTAAATCCTAAACATCCTGTCACGATATTTTGGGGTTTTTGTGTTTTTAATCTACTTACATAAAAATAAACATAGATTCAATAAACATTCATGCAAATTTTATCATTTATAATGGCGGAGTATTTATGGATATAATAACTAAGTTAATTATGCTTGCTCATATTATCTAGGTTATTAAAGATATGAATTGATATTTATTGATTCTCCCTTTTTTGTATGAATACCACCTTTGGTGGGGTTAGATATTCTTTGTTAACTAAACAAATCAATTAACACCTATGGGTGGGGTTGATAACTAATTTGCCTAATTAAATTAATTCCTTTTTCTAAGAGATTGAAAATGAATCATTTAAATGCCACCTTTGGTGGGGTTAGACAGTTTAAACTTTATTCAAGGTGTCCAAATTAAACATAAGAATTTAATTATCCGAGTACTAACTTTCAAGTTTTAAAACCACTATTGAAAACATGTTGTCAATACATTTTCACATAATAATTCTTATAAAAACTTTTGAAATAGAGTTTCACTCTAACTACCGGGCGATTGTACCAACAAATAAAAGAGCACTACTCTAAATTAGACCGGATAACTAAACCTTAAAATCTAATTTTCAGTTTTAAGTTTGTAATGAAAAATAATATATTTCTCTCTAACATTCTTAATATAAAATCTTGAATAAAAACAAAATCAATTCATTTTAGAAATTTTCACCTATTTAATATTTCGCAAGCATAACAACGTTATTATTATATCATGTTTATAAACAGCTAGCAGAGTTAAATTTAATCATAGACAAATTAAATATAACATGTAAGAATAAAGCATAAAAATAACTGTAAAGAAAATAAAATCCTTACAGAACTTCGACGCTATTCCCGTTGCTAGAAAACCTCCGAGCGGAATTTGCACTTCCATATATTGAATCAAAAACTAAATTATTACAAAAACATTACAAGTTCCTCTCAAAAAGAGAAGAACACTAAAACTAAGAGAATTGAACTAAAAACTAAGAAGGAAACTAAGAAAAACTTAGAAACTAAGAAAGAAACTAAGGAAAACTCAAAAAAACTAAGAAATGAGAGAAAGAAAGAAGAGAGAAGTGTGGTTTGAAGGTGTGATTTGAAGTGAAGGGAAGGGGGGTATTTATAGGTGAGGATGGAGAGAAAAAGTAGAGAAAAAAATGTTAAAAAAATGAAAAAACGCGTATTATTGATTGCTGACGTCATTTGATGACGTCAGCATGACATGGGGCGGCTGCACAGTACCGGGTATGAACAGTACCGCGGCTGTACAGTACCGGGTATGAACAGTGCCGAGGATGAACAGTGCCGCGTCTGATGAACAGTGCCGAGTCTGATGAACAGTGCCGCGTCTCATGAACAGTGCCGAGTCTGATGAACAGTACCCGTGGATGAACAGTGCCGCGCGCTGCTGCTTGGGGCGGTGCCGGGCGGTGGGGCGCGGCGGCCGGGCGGCGCGGCGGCGCGATTTTCGTCTTTTTGACATTTTTGACATTTTTGACCTTTTCGACCCATTTTGTCCAATTTTTCCATATTTGTTGACCTTTTCCCACTTATTTATTAATATATTTGTGATGTATTGCTTCAAGTATTCCTGTTTGAGTCTTTAAATTGCGTTTTTAAGCCAAAATACCTGAAAAACAATAAAAATACCCGTGATTCCGAAAAAGACAAATTTATATAAATATATGATAAAACATATAAATATATGTATTTTTAATCAATTAATGTGCATAAAATCATGGTTATTTTAGTGCTTTTTGAGCACTCATCACGCCCCAGCGCGCGCTGACATGCCCATCTGCGCGCAGCGCAGCGCGCGGGCACTGTTCACGCGCGCCGAGCTGCGCGCAGCGCCCAGCAGCAGCCCCACCGCGCGCCCAACGCGTTTTCGCCCCATTTTTCACGTGCAGCAGCCCCTGTGACGTCATGCTGACGTCATTGATGACATCAGCAATTCCAATACGCGTTTTTACATTTTTTAATATTTTTTTACTCATTTTTTCTCTCCATCCTCACCTATAAATACCCCCCTTCCCTTCACTTCAAAGCACACCTTCAAAACTCACTTCTCTCTTCTTTCTTTCTCTCATTTCTTAGTTTTTAGTTTCTCTTAGTTTCTTTCTTAGTTTCTAAGCTTTTCTTAGTTTTTCTCTTAGTTTTTAGTTCAATTCTCTTAGGTTTAGAGTTCTTCTCTTTTTGAGAGGAACTTGTAATGTTTTTGTAATAATTTAGATTTTTGATTCAATATATGGAAGTGCAAATTCCGCTCGGAGGTTTTCTAGCTACGGGAATAGCGTCAAAGTTCTGTAAGAATTTTATTTTCTTTACAGTTATTTTTATGCTTTATTCTTACATGTTATATTCAACTTGTCTGTGGTTAAATTTAACTATGCTGGCTGTTTAGTAAATATGATGTAATAATGACGTTGTTATGCTTGCGAAATATTAAATAGGTAAAAATCTCTAAAATGAATTGATTTTGTTTTTATTCAAGATTTTATATTAAGAATGTTAGAGAGAAATATATTATTTTTCATTACAAACTTAAACCCGAAAATTAGATTTTAAGGTTTAGTTATCCGGTCTAATTTAGAGTAGTGCTCTTTTATTTGTTGGTACAATCGCCCGGTAGTTAGAGTGAAACTCTATTTCAAAAGTTTTTATAAGAATTATTATGTGAAAATGTATTGACAACATGTTTTCAATAGTGGTTTTAAAACTTGAAAGTTAGTACTCGGATAATTAAATTCTTATGTTTAATTTGGACACCTTGAATAATGTTTAAATTGTCTAACCCCACCAAAGGTGGCATTTAAATGGTTCATTTTCAATCTCTTAGAAAAAGGAATTAATTTAATTAAGCATATTAGTTATCAACCCCACCCATAGGTGTTAATTGATTTGTTTAGTTAACAAAGAATATCTAACCCCACCAAAGGTGGTATTTATATAAAAAAGAGAGAATCAATAAAATATCAATTTATATCTTTAATAACCTAGTTAATATGAGCAAGCATAATTAATTTAGTTATTACATCCATAAATACTCCGCTAATATAAATGATAAAAATTTGCATGAATATTTATTGAATCTGTATATATGTTTATTTTTAGATAATTATTTATTGAATTTGTATCTATGTTTATTTTTATGTTATTAGATTATATTTAATTAATCTGTATATATGTTTATTTTATGTTATTAAATTAGGAACACAAAAACCAAACTATCGTGACAGGATGTTTAGGATTTAATTTCGTTTTTAAAAGTTTGAATAATAAATTAAAAACCACATACATTCCTTCCTTAGATCGACCTTGGGAGTATACTTATCATTTTCTTCGAAATGATTCGTGCACTTACGAGAGTTTTATAAATATTAAAACCAAAGTATTGGCAAGAATCGGCGATGCCGGTTTTTGCTCATCAGGTACAAAAAGATTTTCCTCATGAGACCAAGGCATATTGTGTAATTTGATACGATCTTCGATTTGATATATTATAATAGTCATTGCAATACCCGAGTCAAAAGTTATCTCGGTTGAAAGTTGTAACTCATGTATTACCAAATCTGTTTTTGTTTTTGAAAATTTAAACAACTTTCCCTTTCTTTTTCTCTTCTCTATTTTTTTTTGAATAATAGAGATTGATTGAAAATATAAATAAACAACCCTAGGTCGGCACCAATATCTCCTTTATAGTTCCATTGAATTAAACCGGAATTACGTAAAATGAAAATAGTACGTCAAAAACCTTAAACACTATATAAATGATGTAAACGATATTATTTGGGTACAAAACGATTTTCCACGTGAGACCAAGGAATATTGTGTAATTTGATACGTGCTTCGATTTGATATATTATAATTGTCATTTCGATACCCGAGTCAAAAGTTATATCCGTTGAAAGTTGTAACTCATATATTACCAAATGTGTTCTTGTTTTTGAAAATTTGAACAACATTCCCTTTCTTTTTCTCTTCTCTATTTTTTTTAATAATAGAGATTGATTGAAAATATAAATAAACAACCCTAGGTCGGCACCAATATCTTCTTTATAGCTCTATTGAATTAAATCGGAAGTAAGTAAAATGAAAATGGTACGTCAAAAACCTTAAAAACTATATAAGTGATGTAAATGATATTATTTGGGTACAAAACGATTTTCCTCATAAGACCAATGCATATTGTGTAATTTGATACGAGCTTTGATTTGATATATTATAATAGTTATTTCGATACCCGAGTCAAAAGTTATCTCGGTTGAAATTTGTAACTCATATATTACCAAATGTGTTCTTGTTTTTGAAAATTTGAACAACATTCCCTTTCTTTTTCTCTTCCTTATTTTTTTTGAATAATAGAGATTGATTGAAAATATAAATAAACAACCCTAGGTCGGCACCAATATCTTCTTTATAGCTCTATTGAATTAAATCGGAAGTAAGTAAAATGAAAATGGTACGTCAAAAACCTTAAACACTATATAAGTGATGTAAACGATATTATTTGGGTACAAAAAGATTTTCCCCGTGAGACCAAGGCATATTGTGAAATTTGATACGATCTTCGATTTGATATATTATAATAGTCATTGCAATACCCGAGTCAAAAGTTATCTCGGTTGAAAGTTGTAACTCATGTATTACCAAATCTGTTTTTGTTTTTGAAAATTTAAACAACATTCCCTTTCTTTTTCTCTTCTCTATTTTTTTTTGAATAATAGAGATTGATTGAAAATATAAATAAACAACCCTAGGTCGGCACCAATATCTCCTTTATAGTTCCATTGAATTAAACCGGAATTACGTAAAATGAAAATGGTACGTCAAAAACCTTAAACACTATATAAATGATGTAAACGATATTATTTGGGTACAAAACGATTTTCCACGTGAGACCAAGGAATATTGTGTAATTTGATACGTGCTTCGATTTGATATATTATAATTCTCATTTCGATACCCGACTCAAAAGTTATATCCGTTGAAAGTTGTAACTCATATATTACCAAATGTGTTCTTGTTTTTGAAAATTTGAACAACATTCCCTTTCTTTTTCTCTTCTCTATTTTTTTTGAATAATAGAGATTGATTGAAAATATAAATAAACAACCCTAGGTCGGCACCAATATCTCCTTTATAGCTCAATTGAATTAAATCGGAAGTAAGTAAAATGAAATTGGTGCGTCAAAAACTTTAAACACTATTTAAGTGTTGTAAACGATGTTATTTGCATACAAAAACGATTTTCCTTACGAGCCCAATGCATATTGTGTAATTTGATACGATCTTATATTTGATATATTATAATAGTCATTTCGACACCCGAGTCAAAAGTTATCTCGGTTGATAGTTGTAACTCATATATTACCAAATGTGTTCTTGTTTTTGAAAATTTGAACAACATTCCTTTTCTTTTTCTCTTCTCTATTTTTTTTGAATAATAGAGATTGATTGAAAATATAAATAAACAACCCTAGGTCGGCACAAATATCTCCTTTATAGCTCTATTGAATTAAACCGAAAGTAAGTAAAATGAAAATGGTGCGTCAAAAACTTTAAACACTATATAAATGATGTAAACGATATTATTTGGGTACAAAACGATTTTCCACGTGAGACCAAGGAATATTGTGTAATTTGATACGAGCTTCGATTTGATATATTATAATTGTCATTCCGATACCCGAGTCAAAAGTTATCTCGGTTGAAATTTGTAACTCATATATTACCAAATGTGTTCTTGTTTTTGAAAATTTGAACAATATTCCCTTTCTTTTTCTCTTCTCTATTTTTTTTTAATAATAGAGATTGATTGAAAATATAAATAAACAACTCTAGGTCGGCACCAATATCTCCTTTATAGCTCTATTGAATTAAATCGGAAGTAAGTAAAATGAAAATGGTGCGTCAAAAACTTTAAACACTATTTAAGTGTTGTAAACGATGTTATTTGCATACAAAAACGATTTTCCTTACGAGCCCAATGCATATTGTGTAATTTGATACGATCTTATATTTGATATATTATAATTGTCATTTCGATACCCGAGTCAAAAGTTATCTCGGTTGAAAGTCGTAACTCATATATTACCAAATGTGTTCTTGTTTTTGAAAATTTGAAAAACATTCCCTTTCTTTTTCTCTTCTCTATTTTTTTTTGAATAATAGAGATTGATTGAAAATATAAATAAACAACCCTAGGTCGGCACCAATATCTCCTCTATAGCTCTATTGAATTAAACCGAAAGTAAGTAAAATGAAAATGGTGCGTCAAAAACTTTAAACACTATTTAAGTGTTGTAAACGATGTTATTTGCATACAAAAAGATTTTCCTCGTGAGACCAAGGCATATTGTGTAATTTGATACGATCTTCGATTTGATATATTATAATAGTCATTTCGACACCCGAGTCAAAAGTTATCTCGGTTGAAAGTTGTAACTCATATATTACCAAATCTGTTTTTGTTTTTGAAAATTTAAACAACATTCCCTTTCTTTTTCTCTTCTCTATTTTTTTTTGAATAATAGAGATTGATTGAAAATATAAATAAACAACCCTAGGTCGGCACCAATATCTCCTTTATAGTTCCATTGAATTAAACCGGAATTACGTAAAATGGTGCGTCAAAAACTTTAAACACTATTTAAGTGTTGTAAACGATGTTATTTGTGTACAAAAACGATTTTCCTTACGAGCCCAATGCATATTGTGTAATTTGATACGATCTTATATTTGATATATTATAATAGTCATTTCGACACCCGGGTCCAAAGTTATCTCCGTTGAAAGTTGTAACTCATATTTATAAAATGTGTTTTTGTTAATGAAAATTTGAACAACATTCCCTTTCTTTTTCTCTTCTCTATTTGTTTTTTGAATAATAGAGATTGATTGAAAATATAAATAAACAACCCTAGGTCGGCACCAATATCTTCTTTATAGCTCTATTGAATTAAATCGGAAGTAAGTAAAATGAAAATGGTACGTCAAAAACCTTAAACAATACATAAGTGATGTAAATGATATTATTTGGGTACAAAACGATTTTCCTCGTAAGACCAATGCATATTGTGTAATTTGATACGAGCTTTGATTTGATATATTATAATAGTCATTTCGATACCCGAGTCAAAAGTTATCTCGGTTGAAAGTTGTAACTCATATATTACCAAATGTGTTCTTGTTTTTGAAAATTTGAACAACATTCCCTTTCTTTTTCTCTTCTCTATTTTTTTTGAATAATAGAGATTGATTGAAAATATAAATAAACAACCCTAGGTCGGAACCAATATCTCCTTTATAGCCCTATTGAATTAAATCGGAAGTAAGTAAAATGAAAATGGTGCGTCAAAAACTTTAAACACTCTATAAATGATGTAAACGATATTATTTGTGTACAAAACGATTTTCCACGTGAGACCAAGGAATATTGTGTAATTTGATACGAGCTTCGATTTGATATATTATAATTGTCATTCCGATACCCGAGTCAAAAGTTATCTCGGTTGAAATTTGTAACTCATATATTACCAAATGTGTTCTTGTTTTTGAAAATTTGAACAATATTCCCTTTCTTTTTCTCTTCTCTATTTTTTTTGAATAATAGAGATTGATTGAAAATATAAATAAACAACCCTAGGTCGCCACCAATATCTCCTTTATAGTTTCATTGAATTAAACCGGAATTACGTAAAATCGTGCGTCAAAAACTTTAAACACTATTTAAGTGTTGTAAACGATGTTATTTGCATACAAAAAGATTTTCCTCGTGAGACCAAGGCATATTGTGTAATTTGATACGATCTTCGATTTGATATATTATAATAGTCATTTCGACGTCCGAGTCAAAAGTTATCTCGGTTGAAAGTAAGTAACTCATATATTACCAAATCTGTTTTTGTTTTTGAAAATTTAAACAACATTCCCTTTCTTTTTCTCTTCTCTATTTTTTTTTGAATAATTGAGATTGATTGAAAATATAAATAAACAACCCTAGGTCGGCACCAATATCTCCTTTATAGTTCCATTGAATTAAACCGGAATTACGTAAAATGGTGCGTCAAAAACTTTAAACACTATTTAAGTGTTGTAAACGATGTTATTTGTGTACAAAAACGATTTTCCTTACGAGCCCAATGCATATTGTGTAATTTGATACGATCTTATATTTGATATATTATAATAGTCATTTCGACACCCGAGTCAAAAGTTATCTCGGTTGATAGTTGTAACTCATATATTACCAAATGTGTTCTTGTTTTTGAAAATTTGAACAACATTCCCTTTCTTTTTCTCTTCTCTATTTTTTTGAATAATAGAGATTGATTGAAAATATAAATAAACAACCCTAGGTCGGCACAAATATCTCCTTTATAGCTCTATTGAATTAAACCGAAAGTAAGTAAAATGAAAATGGTGCGTCAAAAACTTTAAACACTATATAAATGATGTAAACGATATTATTTGGGTACAAAAAGATTTTCCTCGTGAGACCAAGGAATATTGTGTAATTTGATACGAGCTTCGATTTGATATATTATAATTGTCATTTCGATACCCGAGTCAAAAGTTATCTCGGTTGAAAGTCGTAACTCATATATTACCAAATGTGTTCTTGTTTTTGAAAATTTGAAAAACATTCCCTTTCTTTTTCTCTTCTCTATTTTTTTTTGAATAATAAAGATTGATTGAAAATATAAATAAACAACCCTAGGTCGGCACCAATATCTCCTCTATAGCTCTATTGAATTAAACCGAAAGTAAGTAAAATGAAAATGGTGCGTCAAAAACTTTAAACACTATTTAAGTGTTGTAAACGATGTTATTTGCATACAAAAAGATTTTCCTCGTGAGACCAAGGCATATTGTGTAATTTGATACGATCTTCGATTTGATATATTATAATAGTCATTTCGACACCCGAGTCAAAAGTTATCTCGGTTGAAAGTTGTAACTCATATATTACCAAATCTGTTTTTGTTTTTGAAAATTTAAACAACATTCCCTTTCTTTTTCTCTTCTCTATTTTTTTTGAATAATAGAGATTGATTGAAAATATAAATAAACAACCCTAGGTCGGCACCAATATCTCCTTTATAGTTCCATTGAATTAAACCGGAATTACGTAAAATGGTGCGTCAAAAACTTTAAACACTATTTAAGTGTTGTAAACGATGTTATTTGTGTACAAAAACGATTTTCCTTACGAGCCCAATGCATATTGTGTAATTTGATACGATCTTATATTTGATATATTATAATAGTCGTTTCGATACCCGGGTCCAAAGTTATCTCCGTTGAAAGTTGTAACTCATATTTATAAAATGTGTTTTTGTTAATGAAAATTTGAACAACATTCCCTTTCTTTTTCTCTTCTCTATTTGTTTTTTGAATAAGAGAGATTGATTGAAAATATAAATAAACAACCCTAGGTCGGCACCAATATCTTCTTTATAGCTCTATTGAATTAAATCGGAAGTAAGTAAAATGAAAATGGTACGTCAAAAACCTTAAACAATACATATGTGATGTAAATGATATTATTTGGGTACAAAACGATTTTCCTCGTAAGACCAATGCATATTGTGTAATTTGATACGAGCTTTGATTTGATATATTATAATAGTCATTTCGATACCCGAGTCAAAAGTTATCTCGGTTGAAAGTTGTAACTCATATATTACCAAATGTGTTCTTGTTTTTGAAAATTTGAACAACATTCCCTTTCTTTTTCTCTTCTCTATTTTTTTTGAATAATAGAGATTGATTGAAAATATAAATAAACAACCCTAGGTCGGCACCAATATCTCATTTATAGCCCTATTTAATTAAATCGGAAGTAAGTAAAATCAAAATGCTGCGTCAAAAACTTTAAACACTCTATAAATGATGTAAACGATATTATTTGTGTACAAAACGATTTTCCACGTGAGACCAAGGAATATTGTGTAATTTGATACGAGCTTCGATTTGATATATTATAATTGTCATTCCGATACCCGAGTCAAAAGTTATCTCGGTTGAAATTTGTAACTCATATATTACCAAATGTGTTCTTGTTTTTGAAAATTTGAACAATATTCCCTTTCTTTTTCTCTTCTCTATTTTTTTTGAATAATAGAGATTGATTGAAAATATAAATAAACAACCCTAGGTCGGCACCAATATCTCCTTTATAGCCCTATTGAATTAAATCGGAAGTAAGTAAAATCAAAATGGTGCGTCAAAAACTTTAAACACTCTATAAATGATGTAAACGATATTATTTGTGTACAAAACGATTTTCCACGTGAGACCAAGGAATATTGTGTAATTTGATACGAGCTTCGATTTGATATATTATAATTGTCATTCCGATACCCGAGTCAAAAGTTATCTCGGTTGAAATTTGTAACTCATATATTACCAAATGTGTTCTTGTTTTTGAAAATTTGAACAATATTCCCTTTCTTTTTCTCTTCTCTATTTTTTTTGAATAATAGAGATTGATTGAAAATATAAATAAACAACCCTAGGTCGGCACCAATATCTCCTTTATAGCCCTATTGAATTAAATCGGAAGTAAGTAAAATCAAAATGGTGCGTCAAAAACTTTAAACACTCTATAAATGATGTAAACGATATTATTTGTGTACAAAACGATTTTCCACGTGAGACCAAGGAATATTGTGTAATTTGATACGAGCTTTGATTTGATATATTATAATAGTCATTTCGATACCCGAGTCAAAAGTTATCTCGGTTGAAAGTTGTAACTCATATATTACCAAATGTGTTCTTGTTTTTGAAAATTTGAACAACATTCCCTTTCTTTTTCTCTTCTCTATTTTTTTTGAATAATAGAGATTGATTGAAAATATAAATAAACAACCCTAGGTCGGAACCAATATCTCCTTTATAGCCCTATTGAATTAAATCGGAAGTAAGTAAAATGAAAATGGTGCGTCAAAAACTTTAAACACTCTATAAATGATGTAAACGATATTATTTGTGTACAAAACGATTTTCCACGTGAGACCAAGGAATATTGTGTAATTTGATACGAGCTTCGATTTGATATATTATAATTGTCATTCCGATACCCGAGTCAAAAGTTATCTCGGTTGAAATTTGTAACTCATATATTACCAAATGTGTTCTTGTTTTTGAAAATTTGAACAATATTCCCTTTCTTTTTCTCTTCTCTATTTTTTTTGAATAATAGAGATTGATTGAAAATATAAATAAACAACTCTAGGTCGGCACCAATATCTCCTTTATAGCTCTATTGAATTAAATCGGAAGTAAGTAAAATGAAAATGGTGCGTCAAAAACTTTAAACACTATTTAAGTGTTGTAAACGATGTTATTTGCATACAAAAACGATTTTCCTTACGAGCCCAATGCATATTGTGTAATTTGATACGATCTTATATTTGATATATTATAATAGTCATTTCGACACCCGAGTCAAAAGTTATCTCGGTTGAAAGTTGTAACTCATATATTACCAAATGTGTTCTTGTTTTTGAAAATTTGAACAACATTCCCTTTCTTTTTCTCTTCTCTATTTTTTTTGAATAATAGAGATTGATTGAAATTATAAATAAACAACCCTAGGTCGGCACAAATATCTCCTCTATAGCTCTATTGAATTAAACCGAAAGTAAGTAAAATGAAAATGGTGCGTCAAAAACTTTAAACACTATATAAGTGATGTAAACGATATTATTTGGGTACAAAAAGATTTTCCTCGTGAGACCAAGGCATATTGTGTAATTTGATACGATCTTCGATTTGATATATTATAATAGTCATTTCGACACCCGAGTCAAAAGTTATCTCGGTTGAAAGTTGTAACTCATATATTACCAAATCTGTTTTTGTTTTTGAAAATTTAAACAACATTCCCTTTCTTTTTCTCTTCTCTATTTTTTTTGAATAATAGAGATTGATTGAAAATATAAATAAACAACCCTAGGTCGGCACCAATATCTCCTTTATAGTTCCATTGAATTAAACCGGAATTACGTAAAATGGTGCGTCAAAAACTTTAAACACTATTTAAGTGTTGTAAACGATGTTATTTGTGTACAAAAACGATTTTCCTTACGAGCCCAATGCATATTGTGTAATTTGATACGATCTTATATTTGATATATTATAATAGTCGTTTCGATACCCGGGTCCAAAGTTATCTCCGTTGAAAGTTGTAACTCATATTTATAAAATGTGTTTTTGTTAATGAAAATTTGAACAACATTCCCTTTCTTTTTCTCTTCTCTATTTGTTTTTTGAATAAGAGAGATTGATTGAAAATATAAATAAACAACCCTAGGTCGGCACCAATATCTTCTTTATAGCTCTATTGAATTAAATCGGAAGTAAGTAAAATGAAAATGGTACGTCAAAAACCTTAAACAATACATATGTGATGTAAATGATATTATTTGGGTACAAAACGATTTTCCTCGTAAGACCAATGCATATTGTGTAATTTGATACGAGCTTTGATTTGATATATTATAATAGTCATTTCGATACCCGAGTCAAAAGTTATCTCGGTTGAAAGTTGTAACTCATATATTACCAAATGTGTTCTTGTTTTTGAAAATTTGAACAACATTCCCTTTCTTTTTCTCTTCTCTATTTTTTTTGAATAATAGAGATTGATTGAAAATATAAATAAACAACCCTAGGTCGGCACCAATATCTCATTTATAGCCCTATTTAATTAAATCGGAAGTAAGTAAAATCAAAATGCTGCGTCAAAAACTTTAAACACTCTATAAATGATGTAAACGATATTATTTGTGTACAAAACGATTTTCCACGTGAGACCAAGGAATATTGTGTAATTTGATACGAGCTTCGATTTGATATATTATAATTGTCATTCCGATACCCGAGTCAAAAGTTATCTCGGTTGAAAGTTGTAACTCATATATTACCAAATGTGTTCTTGTTTTTGAAAATTTGAACAACATTCCCTTTCTTTTTCTCTTCTCTATTTTTTTTGAATAATAGAGATTGATTGAAAATATAAATAAACAACCCTAGGTCGGCACCAATATCTCATTTATAGCCCTATTTAATTAAATCGGAAGTAAGTAAAATCAAAATGCTGCGTCAAAAACTTTAAACACTCTATAAATGATGTAAACGATATTATTTGTGTACAAAACGATTTTCCACGTGAGACCAAGGAATATTGTGTAATTTGATACGAGCTTCGATTTGATATATTATAATTGTCATTCCGATACCCGAGTCAAAAGTTATCTCGGTTGAAATTTGTAACTCATATATTACCAAATGTGTTCTTGTTTTTGAAAATTTGAACAATATTCCCTTTCTTTTTCTCTTCTCTATTTTTTTTGAATAATAGAGATTGATTGAAAATATAAATAAACAACCCTAGGTCGGCACCAATATCTCCTTTATAGCCCTATTGAATTAAATCGGAAGTAAGTAAAATCAAAATGGTGCGTCAAAAACTTTAAACACTCTATAAATGATGTAAACGATATTATTTGTGTACAAAACGATTTTCCACGTGAGACCAAGGAATATTGTGTAATTTGATACGAGCTTCGATTTGATATATTATAATTGTCATTCCGATACCCGAGTCAAAAGTTATCTCGGTTGAAATTTGTAACTCATATATTACCAAATGTGTTCTTGTTTTTGAAAATTTGAACAATATTCCCTTTCTTTTTCTCTTCTCTATTTTTTTTGAATAATAGAGATTGATTGAAAATATAAATAAACAACCCTAGGTCGGCACCAATATCTCCTTTATAGCCCTATTGAATTAAATCGGAAGTAAGTAAAATCAAAATGGTGCGTCAAAAACTTTAAACACTCTATAAATGATGTAAACGATATTATTTGTGTACAAAACGATTTTCCACGTGAGACCAAGGAATATTGTGTAATTTGATACGAGCTTTGATTTGATATATTATAATAGTCATTTCGATACCCGAGTCAAAAGTTATCTCGGTTGAAAGTTGTAACTCATATATTACCAAATGTGTTCTTGTTTTTGAAAATTTGAACAACATTCCCTTTCTTTTTCTCTTCTCTATTTTTTTTGAATAATAGAGATTGATTGAAAATATAAATAAACAACCCTAGGTCGGAACCAATATCTCCTTTATAGCCCTATTGAATTAAATCGGAAGTAAGTAAAATGAAAATGGTGCGTCAAAAACTTTAAACACTCTATAAATGATGTAAACGATATTATTTGTGTACAAAACGATTTTCCACGTGAGACCAAGGAATATTGTGTAATTTGATACGAGCTTCGATTTGATATATTATAATTGTCATTCCGATACCCGAGTCAAAAGTTATCTCGGTTGAAATTTGTAACTCATATATTACCAAATGTGTTCTTGTTTTTGAAAATTTGAACAATATTCCCTTTCTTTTTCTCTTCTCTATTTTTTTTGAATAATAGAGATTGATTGAAAATATAAATAAACAACTCTAGGTCGGCACCAATATCTCCTTTATAGCTCTATTGAATTAAATCGGAAGTAAGTAAAATGAAAATGGTGCGTCAAAAACTTTAAACACTATTTAAGTGTTGTAAACGATGTTATTTGCATACAAAAACGATTTTCCTTACGAGCCCAATGCATATTGTGTAATTTGATACGATCTTATATTTGATATATTATAATAGTCATTTCGACACCCGAGTCAAAAGTTATCTCGGTTGAAAGTTGTAACTCATATATTACCAAATGTGTTCTTGTTTTTGAAAATTTGAACAACATTCCCTTTCTTTTTCTCTTCTCTATTTTTTTTGAATAATAGAGATTGATTGAAATTATAAATAAACAACCCTAGGTCGGCACAAATATCTCCTCTATAGCTCTATTGAATTAAACCGAAAGTAAGTAAAATGAAAATGGTGCGTCAAAAACTTTAAACACTATATAAGTGATGTAAACGATATTATTTGGGTACAAAAAGATTTTCCTCGTGAGACCAAGGCATATTGTGTAATTTGATACGATCTTCGATTTGATATATTATAATAGTCATTGCAAAACCCGAGTCAAAAGTTATCTCGGTTGAAAGTTGTAACTCATATATTACCAAATCTGTTTTTGTTGTTGAAAATTTAAACAACATTCCCTTTCCTTTTCTCTTCTCTATTTTTTTTGAATAATAGAGATTGATTGAAAATATAAATAAACAACCCTAGGTCGGCACCAATATCTCCTCTATAGCTCTATTGAATTAAACCGAAAGTAAGTAAAATGAAAATGGTGCGTCAAAAACTTTAAACACTATTTAAGTGTTGTAAACGATGTTATTTGCATACAAAAATATTTTCCTCGTGAGACCAAGGCATATTGTGTAATTTGATACGATCTTCGATTTGATATATTATAATAGTCATTTCGACACCCGAGTCAAAAGTTATCTCGGTTGAAAGTTGTAACTCATATATTACCAAATCTGTTTTTGTTTTTGAAAATTTAAACAACATTCCCTTTCTTTTTCTCTTCTCTATTTTTTTTTTGAATAATAGAGATTGATTGAAAATATAAATAAACAACCCTAGGTCGGCACCAATATCTACTTTATAGCCCTATTGAATTAAATCGGAAGTAAGTAAAATCAAAATGGTGCGTCAAAAACTTTAAACACTCTATAAATGATGTAAACGATATTATTTGTGTACAAAACGATTTTCCACGTGAGACCAAGGAATATTGTGTAATTTGATACGAGCTTCGATTTGATATATTATAATTGTCATTCCGATACCCGAGTCAAAAGTTATCTCGGTTGAAATTTGTAACTCATATATTACCAAATGTGTTCTTGTTTTTGAAAATTTGAACAATATTCCCTTTCTTTTTCTCTTCTCTATTTTTTTTGAATAATAGAGATTGATTGAAAATATAAATAAACAACCCTAAGTCGGCACCAATATCTCCTTTATAGCCCTATTGAATTAAATCGGAAGTAAGTAAAATCAAAATGGTGCGTCAAAAACTTTAAACACTCTATAAATGATGTAAACGATATTATTTGTGTACAAAACGATTTTCCACGTGAGACCAAGGAATATTGTGTAATTTGATACGAGCTTTGATTTGATATATTATAATAGTCATTTCGATACCCGAGTCAAAAGTTATCTCGGTTGAAAGTTGTAACTCATATATTACCAAATGTGTTCTTGTTTTTGAAAATTTGAACAACATTCCCTTTCTTTTTCTCTTCTCTATTTTTTTTGAATAATAGAGATTGATTGAAAATATAAATAAACAACCCTAGGTCGGAACCAATATCTCCTTTATAGCCCTATTGAATTAAATCGGAAGTAAGTAAAATGAAAATGGTGCGTCAAAAACTTTAAACACTCTATAAATGATGTAAACGATATTATTTGTGTACAAAACGATTTTCCACGTGAGACCAAGGAATATTGTGTAATTTGATACGAGCTTCGATTTGATATATTATAATTGTCATTCCGATACCCGAGTCAAAAGTTATCTCGGTTGAAATTTGTAACTCATATATTACCAAATGTGTTCTTGTTTTTGAAAATTTGAACAATATTCCCTTTCTTTTTCTCTTCTCTATTTTTTTTGAATAATAGAGATTGATTGAAAATATAAATAAACAACTCTAGGTCGGCACCAATATCTCCTTTATAGCTCTATTGAATTAAATCGGAAGTAAGTAAAATGAAAATGGTGCGTCAAAAACTTTAAACACTATTTAAGTGTTGTAAACGATGTTATTTGCATACAAAAACGATTTTCCTTACGAGCCCAATGCATATTGTGTAATTTGATACGATCTTATATTTGATATATTATAATAGTCATTTCGACACCCGAGTCAAAAGTTATCTCGGTTGAAAGTTGTAACTCATATATTACCAAATGTGTTCTTGTTTTTGAAAATTTGAACAACATTCCCTTTCTTTTTCTCTTCTCTATTTTTTTTGAATAATAGAGATTGATTGAAATTATAAATAAACAACCCTAGGTCGGCACAAATATCTCCTCTATAGCTCTATTGAATTAAACCGAAAGTAAGTAAAATGAAAATGGTGCGTCAAAAACTTTAAACACTATATAAGTGATGTAAACGATATTATTTGGGTACAAAAAGATTTTCCTCGTGAGACCAAGGCATATTGTGTAATTTGATACGATCTTCGATTTGATATATTATAATAGTCATTGCAAAACCCGAGTCAAAAGTTATCTCGGTTGAAAGTTGTAACTCATATATTACCAAATCTGTTTTTGTTGTTGAAAATTTAAACAACATTCCCTTTCCTTTTCTCTTCTCTATTTTTTTTGAATAATAGAGATTGATTGAAAATATAAATAAACAACCCTAGGTCGGCACCAATATCTCCTCTATAGCTCTATTGAATTAAACCGAAAGTAAGTAAAATGAAAATGGTGCGTCAAAAACTTTAAACACTATTTAAGTGTTGTAAACGATGTTATTTGCATACAAAAATATTTTCCTCGTGAGACCAAGGCATATTGTGTAATTTGATACGATCTTCGATTTGATATATTATAATAGTCATTTCGACACCCGAGTCAAAAGTTATCTCGGTTGAAAGTTGTAACTCATATATTACCAAATCTGTTTTTGTTTTTGAAAATTTAAACAACATTCCCTTTCTTTTTCTCTTCTCTATTTTTTTTTTGAATAATAGAGATTGATTGAAAATATAAATAAACAACCCTAGGTCGGCACCAATATCTCCTTTATAGCCCTATTGAATTAAATCGGAAGTAAGTAAAATCAAAATGGTGCGTCAAAAACTTTAAACACTCTATAAATGATGTAAACGATATTATTTGTGTACAAAACGATTTTCCACGTGAGACCAAGGAATATTGTGTAATTTGATACGAGCTTCGATTTGATATATTATAATTGTCATTCCGATACCCGAGTCAAAAGTTATCTCGGTTGAAATTTGTAACTCATATATTACCAAATGTGTTCTTGTTTTTGAAAATTTGAACAATATTCCCTTTCTTTTTCTCTTCTCTATTTTTTTTGAATAATAGAGATTGATTGAAAATATAAATAAACAACCCTAGGTCGGCACCAATATCTCCTTTATAGCCCTATTGAATTAAATCGGAAGTAAGTAAAATCAAAATGGTGCGTCAAAAACTTTAAACACTCTATAAATGATGTAAACGATATTATTTGTGTACAAAATGATTTTCCACGTGAGACCAAGGAATATTGTGTAATTTGATACGAGCTTTGATTTGATATATTATAATAGTCATTTCGATACCCGAGTCAAAAGTTATCTCGGTTGAAAGTTGTAACTCATATATTACCAAATGTGTTCTTGTTTTTGAAAATTTGAACAACATTCCCTTTCTTTTTCTCTTCTCTATTTTTTTTGAATAATAGAGATTGATTGAAAATATAAATAAACAACCCTAGGTCGGAACCAATATCTCCTTTATAGCCCTATTGAATTAAATCGGAAGTAAGTAAAATGAAAATGGTGCGTCAAAAACTTTAAACACTCTATAAATGATGTAAACGATATTATTTGTGTACAAAACGATTTTCCACGTGAGACCAAGGAATATTGTGTAATTTGATACGAGCTTCGATTTGATATATTATAATTGTCATTCCGATACCCGAGTCAAAAGTTATCTCGGTTGAAATTTGTAACTCATATATTACCAAATGTGTTCTTGTTTTTGAAAATTTGAACAATATTCCCTTTCTTTTTCTCTTCTCTATTTTTTTTGAATAATAGAGATTGATTGAAAATATAAATAAACAACTCTAGATCGGCACCAATATCTCCTTTATAGCTCTATTGAATTAAATCGGAAGTAAGTAAAATGAAAATGGTGCGTCAAAAACTTTAAACACTATTTAAGTGTTGTAAACGATGTTATTTGCATACAAAAACGATTTTCCTTACGAGCCCAATGCATATTGTGTAATTTGATACGATCTTATATTTGATATATTATAATAGTCATTTCGACACCCGAGTCAAAAGTTATCTCGGTTGAAAGTTGTAACTCATATATTACCAAATGTGTTCTTGTTTTTGAAAATTTGAACAACATTCCCTTTCTTTTTCTCTTCTCTATTTTTTTTGAATAATAGAGATTGATTGAAATTATAAATAAACAACCCTAGGTCGGCACAAATATCTCCTCTATAGCTCTATTGAATTAAACCGAAAGTAAGTAAAATGAAAATGGTGCGTCAAAAACTTTAAACACTATATAAGTGATGTAAACGATATTATTTGGGTACAAAAAGATTTTCCTCGTGAGACCAAGGCATATTGTGTAATTTGATACGATCTTCGATTTGATATATTATAATAGTCATTGCAAAACCCGAGTCAAAAGTTATCTCGGTTGAAAGTTGTAACTCATATATTACCAAATCTGTTTTTGTTGTTGAAAATTTAAACAACATTCCCTTTCTTTTTCTCTTCTCTATTTTTTTTGAATAATAGAGATTGATTGAAAATATAAATAAACAACCCTAGGTCGGCACCAATATCTCCTCTATAGCTCTATTGAATTAAACCGAAAGTAAGTAAAATGAAAATGGTGCGTCAAAAACTTTAAACACTATTTAAGTGTTGTAAACGATGTTATTTGCATACAAAAATATTTTCCTCGTGAGACCAAGGCATATTGTGTAATTTGATACGATCTTCGATTTGATATATTATAATAGTCATTTCGACGCCCGAGTCAAAAGTTATCTCGGTTGAAAGTTGTAACTCATATATTACCAAATCTGTTTTTGTTTTTGAAAATTTAAACAACATTCCCTTTCTTTTTCTCCTCTATTTTTTTTTGAATAATAGAGATTGATTGAAAATATAAATAAACAACCCTAGGTCGGCACCAATATCTCCTTTATAGCCCTATTGAATTAAATCGGAAGTAAGTAAAATCAAAATGGTGCGTCAAAAACTTTAAACACTCTATAAATGATGTAAACGATATTATTTGTGTACAAAACGATTTTCCACGTGACACCAAGGAATATTGTGTAATTTGATACGAGCTTCGATTTGATATATTATAATTGTCATTTCGATACCCGAGTCAAAAGTTATATCCGTTGAAAGTTGTAACTCATATATTACCAAATGTGTTCTTGTTTTTGAAAATTTGAACAACATTCCCTTTCTTTTTCTCTTCTCTATTTTTTTGAATAATAGAGATTGATTGAAAATATAAATAAACAACCCTACGTCGGCACAAATATCTCCTCTATAGCTCTATTGAATTAAACCGAAAGTAAGTAAAATGAAAATGGTGCGTCAAAAACTTTAAACACTATATAAGTGATGTAAACGATATTATTTGGGTACAAAAAGATTTTCCTCGTGAGACCAAGGCATATTGTGTAATTTGATACGATCTTCGATTTGATATATTATAATAGTCATTGCAAAACCCGAGTCAAAAGTTATCTCGGTTGAAAGTTGTAACTCATATATTACCAAATCTGTTTTTGTTGTTGAAAATTTAAACAACATTCCCTTTCTTTTTCTCTTCTCTATTTTTTTTGAATAATAGAGATTGATTGAAAATATAAATAAACAACCCTAGGTCGGCACCAATATCTCCTCTATAGCTCTATTGAATTAAACCGAAAGTAAGTAAAATGAAAATGGTGCGTCAAAAACTTTAAACACTATTTAAGTGTTGTAAACGATGTTATTTGCATACAAAAATATTTTCCTCGTGAGACCAAGGCATATTGTGTAATTTGATACGATCTTCGATTTGATATATTATAATAGTCATTTCGACACCCGAGTCAAAAGTTATCTCGGTTGAAAGTTGTAACTCATATATTACCAAATCTGTTTTTGTTTTTGAAAATTTAAACAACATTCCCTTTCTTTTTCTCTTCTCTATTTTTTTTTGAATAATAGAGATTGATTGAAAATATAAATAAACAACCCTAGGTCGGCACCAATATCTCCTTTATAGCCCTATTGAATTAAATCGGAAGTAAGTAAAATCAAAATGGTGCGTCAAAAACTTTAAACACTCTATAAATGATGTAAACGATATTATTTGTGTACAAAACGATTTTCCACGTGAGACCAAGGAATATTGTGTAATTTGATACGAGCTTCGATTTGATATATTATAATTGTCATTCCGATACGCGAGTCAAAAGTTATCTCGGTTGAAATTTGTAACTCATATATTACCAAATGTGTTCTTGTTTTTGAAAATTTGAACAATATTCCCTTTCTTTTTCTCTTCTCTATTTTTTTTGAATAATAGAGATTGATTGAAAATATAAATAAACAACTCTAGATCGGCACCAATATCTCCTTTATAGCTCTATTGAATTAAATCGGAAGTAAGTAAAATGAAAATGGTGCGTCAAAAACTTTAAACACTATTTAAGTGTTGTAAACGATGTTATTTGCATACAAAAACGATTTTCCTTACGAGCCCAATGCATATTGTGTAATTTGATACGATCTTATATTTGATATATTATAATAGTCATTTCGACACCCGAGTCAAAAGTTATCTCGGTTGAAAGTTGTAACTCATATATTACCAAATGTGTTCTTGTTTTTGAAAATTTGAACAACATTCCCTTTCTTTTTCTCTTCTCTATTTTTTTTTGAATAATAGAGATTGATTGAAAATATAAATAAACAACCCTAGGTCGGCACCAATATCTCCTTTATAGCCCTATTGAATTAAATCGGAAGTAAGTAAAATCAAAATGGTGCGTAAAAAACTTTAAACACTCTATAAATGATGTAAACGATATTATTTGTGTACAAAACGATTTTCCACGTGAGACCAAGGAATATTGTGTAATTTGATACGAGCTTCGATTTGATATATTATAATTGTCATTCCGATACCCGAGTCAAAAGTTATCTCGGTTGAAATTTGTAACTCATATATTACCAAATGTGTTCTTGTTTTTGAAAATTTGAACAATATTCCCTTTCTTTTTCTCTTCTCTATTTTTTTTGAATAATAGAGATTGATTGAAAATATAAATAAACAACCCTAGGTCGGCACCAATATCTCCTTTATAGCCCTATTGAATTAAATCGGAAGTAAGTAAAATCAAAATGGTGCGTCAAAAACTTTAAACACTCTATAAATGATGTAAACGATATTATTTGTGTACAAAACGATTTTCCACGTGAGACCAAGGAATATTGTGTAATTTGATACGAGCTTTGATTTGATATATTATAATAGTCATTTCGATACCCGAGTCAAAAGTTATCTCGGTTGAAATTTGTAACTCATATATTACCAAATGTGTTCTTGTTTTTGAAAATTTGAACAATATTCCCTTTCTTTTTCTCTTCTCTATTTTTTTTGAATAATAGAGATTGGTTGAAAATATAAATAAACAACTCTAGGTCGGCACCAATATCTCCTTTATAGCTCTATTGAATTAAATCGGAAGTAAGTAAAATGAAAATGGTGCGTCAAAAACTTTAAACACTATTTAAGTGTTGTAAACGATGTTATTTGCATACAAAAACGATTTTCCTTACGAGCCCAATGCATATTGTGTAATTTGATACGATCTTATATTTGATATATTATAATAGTCATTTCGACACCCGAGTCAAAAGTTATCTCGGTTGAAAGTTGTAACTCATATATTACCAAATGTGTTCTTGTTTTTGAAAATTTGAACAACATTCCCTTTCTTTTTCTCTTCTCTATTTTTTTTGAATAATAGAGATTGATTGAAATTATAAATAAACAACCCTAGGTCGGCACAAATATCTCCTCTATAGCTCTATTGAATTAAACCGAAAGTAAGTAAAATGAAAATGGTGCGTCAAAAACTTTAAACACTATATAAGTGATGTAAACGATATTATTTGGGTACAAAAAGATTTTCCTCGTGAGACCAAGGCATATTGTGTAATTTGATACGATCTTCGATTTGATATATTATAATAGTCATTGCAAAACCCGAGTCAAAAGTTATCTCGGTTGAAAGTTGTAACTCATATATTACCAAATCTGTTTTTGTTGTTGAAAATTTAAACAACATTCCCTTTCTATTTCTCTTCTCTATTTTTTTTGAATAATAGAGATTGATTGAAAATATAAATAAACAACCCTAGGTCGGCACCAATATCTCCTCTATAGCTCTATTGAATTAAACCGAAAGTAAGTAAAATGAAAATGGTGCGTCAAAAACTTTAAACACTATTTAAGTGTTGTAAACGATGTTATTTGCATACAAAAATATTTTCCTCGTGAGACCAAGGCATATTGTGTAATTTGATACGATCTTCGATTTGATATATTATAATAGTCATTTCGACACCCGAGTCAAAAGTTATCTCGGTTGAAAGTTGTAACTCATATATTACCAAATCTGTTTTTGTTTTTGAAAATTTAAACAACATTCCCTTTCTTTTTCTCTTCTCTATTTTTTTTTGAATAATAGAGATTGATTGAAAATATAAATAAACAACCCTAGGTCGGCACCAATATCTCCTTTATAGCCCTATTGAATTAAATCGGAAGTAAGTAAAATCAAAATGGTGCGTCAAAAACTTTAAACACTCTATAAATGATGTAAACGATATTATTTGTGTACAAAACGATTTTCCACGTGACACCAAGGAATATTGTGTAATTTGATACGAGCTTCGATTTGATATATTATAATTGTCATTTCGATACCCGAGTCAAAAGTTATATCCGTTGAAAGTTGTAACTCATATATTACCAAATGTGTTCTTGTTTTTGAAAATTTGAACAACATTCCCTTTCTTTTTCTCTTCTCTATTTTTTTGAATAATAGAGATTGATTGAAAATATAAATAAACAACCCTAGGTCGGCACAAATATCTCCTCTATAGCTCTATTGAATTAAACCGAAAGTAAGTAAAATGAAAATGGTGCGTCAAAAACTTTAAACACTATATAAGTGATGTAAACGATATTATTTGGGTACAAAAAGATTTTCCTCGTGAGACCAAGGAATATTGTGTAATTTGATACGAGCTTCGATTTGATATATTATAATAGTCATTGCAATACCCGAGTCAAAAGTTATCTCGGTTGAAAGTCGTAACTCATATATTACCAAATGTGTTCTTGTTTTTGAAAATTTGAACAACATTCCCTTTCTTTTTCTCTTCTCTATTTTTTTTTTGAATAATAGAGATTGATTGGAAATATAAATAAACAACCCTAGGTCGGCACCAATATCTCCTCTATAGCTCTATTGAATTAAACCGAAAGTAAATAAAATGAAAATGGTGCGTCAAAAACTTTAAAAACTATTTAAGTGTTGTAAACGATGTTATTTGCATACAAAAAGATTTTCCTCGTGAGACCAAGGCATATTGTGTAATTTGATACGATCTTCGATTTGATATATTATAATAGTCATTTCGACACCCGAGTCAAAAGTTATCTCGGTTGAAAGTAAGTAACTCATATATTACCAAATCTGTTTTTGTTTTTGAAAATTTAAACAACATTCCCTTTCTTTTTCTCTTCTCTATTTTTTTTTGAATAATAGAGATTGATTGAAAATATAAATAAACAACCCTAGGTCGGCACCAATATCTCCTTTATAGTTCCATTGAATTAAACCGGAATTACGTAAAATGGTGCGTCAAAAACTTTAAACACTATTTAAGTGTTGTAAACGATGTTATTTGTGTACAAAAACGATTTTCCTTACGAGCCCAATGCATATTGTGTAATTTGATACGATCTTATATTTGATATATTATAATAGTGGTTTCGATACCCGGGTCCAAAGTTATCTCCGTTGAAAGTTGTAACTCATATTTATAAAATGTGTTTTTGTTAATGAAAATTTGAACAACATTCCCTTTCTTTTTCTCTTCTCTATTTGTTTTTTGAATAATAGAGATTGATTGAAAATATAAATAAACAACCCTAGGTCGGCACCAATATCTTCTTTATAGCTCTATTGAATTAAATCGGAAGTAAGTAAAATGAAAATGGTACGTCAAAAACCTTAAACAATACATAAGTGATGTAAATGATATTATTTGGGTACAAAACGATTTTCCTCGTAAGACCAATGCATATTGTGTAATTTGATACGAGCTTTGATTTGATATATTATAATAGTCATTTCGATACCCGAGTCAAAAGTTATCTCGGTTGAAAGTTGTAACTCATGTATTACCAAATCTGTTTTTGTTTTTGAAAATTTAAACAACTTTCCCTTTCTTTTTCTCTTCTCTATTTTTTTTTTGAATAATAGAGATTGATTGAAAATATAAATAAACAACCCTAGGTCGGCACCAATATCTCCTTTATAGCCCTATTGAATTAAATCGGAAGTAAGTAAAATTAAAATGGTGCGTCAAAAACTTTAAACACTCTATAAATGATGTAAACGATATTATTTGTGTACAAAACGATTTTCCACGTGAGACCAAGGCATATTGTGTAATTTGATACGATCTTCGATTTGATATATTATAATAGTCATTGCAATACCCGAGTCAAAAGTTATCTCGGTTGAAAGTTGTAACTCATATATTACCAAATCTGTTTTTGTTGTTGAAAATTTAAACAACATTCCCTTTCTTTTTCTCTTCTCTATTTTTTTTTGAATAATAGAGATTGATTGAAAATATAAATAAACAACCCTAGGTCGGCACCAATATCTCCTCTATAGCTCTATTGAATTAAACCGAAAGTAAGTAAAATGAAAATGGTGCGTCAAAAACTTTAAACACTCTATAAATGATGTAAACGATATTATTTGTGTACAAAACGATTTTCCACGTGACACCAAGGAATATTGTGTAATTTGATACGAGCTTCGATTTGATATATTATAATTGTCATTTCGATACCCGAGTCAAAAGTTATATCCGTTGAAAGTTGTAACTCATATATTACCAAATGTGTTCTTGTTTTTGAAAATTTGAACAACATTCCCTTTCTTTTTCTCTTCTCTATTTTTTTTGAATAATAGAGATTGATTGAAAATATAAATAAACAACCCTAGGTCGGCACATATATCTCCTCTATAGCTCTATTGAATTAAACCGAAAGTAAGTAAAATGAAAATGGTGCGTCAAAAACTTTAAACACTATATAAGTGATGTAAACGATATTATTTGGGTACAAAAAGATTTTCCTCGAGAGACCAAGGAATATTGTGTAATTTGATACGAGCTTCGATTTGATATATTATAATAGTCATTGCAATACCCGAGTCAAAAGTTATCTCGGTTGAAAGTCGTAACTCATATATTACCAAATGTGTTCTTGTTTTTGAAAATTTGAACAACATTCCCTTTCTTTTTCTCTTCTCTATTTTTTTTTTGAATAATAGAGATTGATTGAAAATATAAATAAACAACCGTAGGTCGGCACTAATATCTCCTCTATAGCTCTATTGAATTAAACCGAAAGTAAGTAAAATGAAAATGGTGCGTCAAAAACTTTAAAAACTATTTAAGTGTTGTAAACGATGTTATTTGCATACAAAAAGATTTTCCTCGTGAGACCAAGGCATATTGTGTAATTTGATACGATCTTCGATTTGATATATTATAATAGTCATTTCGACACCCGAGTCAAAAGTTATCTCGGTTGAAAGTTGTAACTCATATATTACCAAATCTGTTTTTGTTTTTGAAAATTTAAACAACATTCCCTTTCTTTTTCTCTTCTCTATTTTTTTTTGAATAATAGAGATTGATTGAAAATATAAATAAACAACCCTAGGTCGGCACCAATATCTCCTTTATAGCCCTATTGAATTAAATCGGAAGTAAGTAAAATCAAAATGGTGCGTCAAAAACTTTAAACACTCTATAAATGATGTAAACGATATTATTTGTGTACAAAACGATTTTCCACGTGACACCAAGGAATATTGTGTAATTTGATACGAGCTTCGATTTGATATATTATAATTGTCATTTCGATACCCGAGTCAAAAGTTATATCCGTTGAAAGTTGTAACTCATATATTACCAAATGTGTTCTTGTTTTTGAAAATTTGAACAACATTCCCTTTCTTTTTCTCTTCTCTATTTTTTTTGAATAATAGAGATTGATTGAAAATATAAATAAACAACCCTAGGTCGGCACAAATATCTCCTCTATAGCTCTATTGAATTAAACCGAAAGTAAGTAAAATGAAAATGGTGCGTCAAAAACTTTAAACACTATATAAGTGATGTAAACGATATTATTTGGGTACAAAAAGATTTTCCTCGAGAGACCAAGGAATATTGTGTAATTTGATACGAGCTTCGATTTGATATATTATAATAGTCATTGCAATACCCGAGTCAAAAGTTATCTCGGTTGAAAGTCGTAACTCATATATTACCAAATGTGTTCTTGTTTTTGAAAATTTGAACAACATTCCCTTTCTTTTTCTCTTCTCTATTTTTTTTTTGAATAATAGAGATTGATTGAAAATATAAATAAACAACCGTAGGTCGGCACTAATATCTCCTCTATAGCTCTATTGAATTAAACCGAAAGTAAGTAAAATGAAAATGGTGCGTCAAAAACTTTAAAAACTATTTAAGTGTTGTAAACGATGTTATTTGCATACAAAAAGATTTTCCTCGTGAGACCAAGGCATATTGTGTAATTTGATACGATCTTCGATTTGATATATTATAATAGTCATTTCGACACCCGAGTCAAAAGTTATCTCGGTTGAAAGTAATTAACTCGTATATTACCAAATCTGTTTTTGTTTTTGAAAATTTAAACAACATTCCCTTTCTTTTTCTCTTCTCTATTTTTTTTTGAATAATAGAGATTGATTGAAAATATAAATAAACAACCCTAGGTCGGCACCAATATCTCCTTTATAGTTCCATTGAATTAAACCGGAATTACGTAAAATGGTGCGTCAAAAACTTTAAACACTATTTAAGTGTTGTAAACGATGTTATTTGTGTA
Source organism: Hippophae tibetana (assembly GCA_037013495.1). Taxonomy (NCBI): domain Eukaryota; kingdom Viridiplantae; phylum Streptophyta; class Magnoliopsida; order Rosales; family Elaeagnaceae; genus Hippophae; species Hippophae tibetana. The sequence goes on along the minus strand of CM072808.1, from coordinate 4,805,526 downwards.
CAAAAACGATTTTCCTTACGAGCCCAATGCATATTGTGTAATTTGATACGATCTTATATTTGATATATTATAATAGTCGTTTCGATACCCGGGTCCAAAGTTATCTCCGTTGAAAGTTGTAACTCATATTTATAAAATGTGTTTTTGTTAATGAAAATTTGAACAACATTCCCTTTCTTTTTCTCTTCTCTATTTGTTTTTTGAATAATAGAGATTGATTGAAAATATAAATAAACAACCCTAGGTCGGCACCAATATCTTCTTTATAGCTCTATTGAATTAAATCGGAAGTAAGTAAAATGAAAATGGTACGTCAAAAACCTTAAACAATACATAAGTGATGTAAATGATATTATTTGGGTACAAAACGATTTTCCTCGTAAGACCAATGCATATTGTGTAATTTGATACGAGCTTTGATTTGATATATTATAATAGTCATTTCGATACCCGAGTCAAAAGTTATCTCGGTTGAAAGTTGTAACTCATGTATTACCAAATCTGTTTTTGTTTTTGAAAATTTAAACAACTTTCCCTTTCTTTTTCTCTTCTCTATTTTTTTTTTGAATAATAGAGATTGATTGAAAATATAAATAAACAACCCTAGGTCGGCACCAATATCTCCTTTATAGCCCTATTGAATTAAATCGGAAGTAAGTAAAATTAAAATGGTGCGTCAAAAACTTTAAACACTCTATAAATGATGTAAACGATATTATTTGTGTACAAAACGATTTTCCACGTGAGACCAAGGCATATTGTGTAATTTGATACGATCTTCGATTTGATATATTATAATAGTCATTGCAATACCCGAGTCAAAAGTTATCTCGGTTGAAAGTTGTAACTCATATATTACCAAATCTGTTTTTGTTGTTGAAAATTTAAACAACATTCCCTTTCTTTTTCTCTTCTCTATTTTTTTTTGAATAATAGAGATTGATTGAAAATATAAATAAACAACCCTAGGTCGGCACCAATATCTCCTCTATAGCTCTATTGAATTAAACCGAAAGTAAGTAAAATGAAAATGGTGCGTCAAAAACTTTAAACACTCTATAAATGATGTAAACGATATTATTTGTGTACAAAACGATTTTCCACGTGACACCAAGGAATATTGTGTAATTTGATACGAGCTTCGATTTGATATATTATAATTGTCATTTCGATACCCGAGTCAAAAGTTATATCCGTTGAAAGTTGTAACTCATATATTACCAAATGTGTTCTTGTTTTTGAAAATTTGAACAACATTCCCTTTCTTTTTCTCTTCTCTATTTTTTTTGAATAATAGAGATTGATTGAAAATATAAATAAACAACCCTAGGTCGGCACAAATATCTCCTCTATAGCTCTATTGAATTAAACCGAAAGTAAGTAAAATGAAAATGGTGCGTCAAAAACTTTAAACACTATATAAGTGATGTAAACGATATTATTTGGGTACAAAAAGATTTTCCTCGAGAGACCAAGGAATATTGTGTAATTTGATACGAGCTTCGATTTGATATATTATAATAGTCATTGCAATACCCGAGTCAAAAGTTATCTCGGTTGAAAGTCGTAACTCATATATTACCAAATGTGTTCTTGTTTTTGAAAATTTGAACAACATTCCCTTTCTTTTTCTCTTCTCTATTTTTTTTTTGAATAATAGAGATTGATTGAAAATATAAATAAACAACCGTAGGTCGGCACTAATATCTCCTCTATAGCTCTATTGAATTAAACCGAAAGTAAGTAAAATGAAAATGGTGCGTCAAAAACTTTAAAAACTATTTAAGTGTTGTAAACGATGTTATTTGCATACAAAAAGATTTTCCTCGTGAGACCAAGGCATATTGTGTAATTTGATACGATCTTCGATTTGATATATTATAATAGTCATTTCGACACCCGAGTCAAAAGTTATCTCGGTTGAAAGTTGTAACTCATATATTACCAAATCTGTTTTTGTTTTTGAAAATTTAAACAACATTCCCTTTCTTTTTCTCTTCTCTATTTTTTTTTGAATAATAGAGATTGATTGAAAATATAAATAAACAACCCTAGGTCGGCACCAATATCTCCTTTATAGCCCTATTGAATTAAATCGGAAGTAAGTAAAATCAAAATGGTGCGTCAAAAACTTTAAACACTCTATAAATGATGTAAACGATATTATTTGTGTACAAAACGATTTTCCACGTGACACCAAGGAATATTGTGTAATTTGATACGAGCTTCGATTTGATATATTATAATTGTCATTTCGATACCCGAGTCAAAAGTTATATCCGTTGAAAGTTGTAACTCATATATTACCAAATGTGTTCTTGTTTTTGAAAATTTGAACAACATTCCCTTTCTTTTTCTCTTCTCTATTTTTTTTGAATAATAGAGATTGATTGAAAATATAAATAAACAACCCTAGGTCGGCACAAATATCTCCTCTATAGCTCTATTGAATTAAACCGAAAGTAAGTAAAATGAAAATGGTGCGTCAAAAACTTTAAACACTATATAAGTGATGTAAACGATATTATTTGGGTACAAAAAGATTTTCCTCGAGAGACCAAGGAATATTGTGTAATTTGATACGAGCTTCGATTTGATATATTATAATAGTCATTGCAATACCCGAGTCAAAAGTTATCTCGGTTGAAAGTCGTAACTCATATATTACCAAATGTGTTCTTGTTTTTGAAAATTTGAACAACATTCCCTTTCTTTTTCTCTTCTCTATTTTTTTTTGAATAATAGAGATTGATTGAAAATATAAATAAACAACCGTAGGTCGGCACTAATATCTCCTCTATAGCTCTATTGAATTAAACCGAAAGTAAGTAAAATGAAAATGGTGCGTCAAAAACTTTAAAAACTATTTAAGTGTTGTAAACGATGTTATTTGCATACAAAAAGATTTTCCTCGTGAGACCAAGGCATATTGTGTAATTTGATACGATCTTCGATTTGATATATTATAATAGTCATTTCGACACCCGAGTCAAAAGTTATCTCGGTTGAAAGTAATTAACTCGTATATTACCAAATCTGTTTTTGTTTTTGAAAATTTAAACAACATTCCCTTTCTTTTTCTCTTCTCTATTTTTTTTTGAATAATAGAGATTGATTGAAAATATAAATAAACAACCCTAGGTCGGCACCAATATCTCCTTTATAGTTCCATTGAATTAAACCGGAATTACGTAAAATGGTGCGTCAAAAACTTTAAACACTATTTAAGTGTTGTAAACGATGTTATTTGTGTACAAAAACGATTTTCCTTACGAGCCCAATGCATATTGTGTAATTTGATACGATCTTATATTTGATATATTATAATAGTCGTTTCGATACCCGGGTCCAAAGTTATCTCCGTTGAAAGTTGTAACTCATATTTATAAAATGTGTTTTTGTTAATGAAAATTTGAACAACATTCCCTTTCTTTTTCTCTTCTCTATTTGTTTTTTGAATAATAGAGATTGATTGAAAATATAAATAAACAACCCTAGGTCGGCACCAATATCTTCTTTATAGCTCTATTGAATTAAATCGGAAGTAAGTAAAATGAAAATGGTACGTCAAAAACCTTAAACAATACATAAGTGATGTAAATGATATTATTTGGGTACAAAACGATTTTCCTCGTAAGACCAATGCATATTGTGTAATTTGATACGAGCTTTGATTTGATATATTATAATAGTCATTTCGATACCCGAGTCAAAAGTTATCTCGGTTGAAAGTTGTAACTCATGTATTACCAAATCTGTTTTTGTTTTTGAAAATTTAAACAACTTTCCCTTTCTTTTTCTCTTCTCTATTTTTTTTTTGAATAATAGAGATTGATTGAAAATATAAATAAACAACCCTAGGTCGGCACCAATATCTCCTTTATAGCCCTATTGAATTAAATCGGAAGTAAGTAAAATGAAAATGGTGCGTCAAAAACTTTAAACACTCTATAAATGATGTAAACGATATTATTTGTGTACAAAACGATTTTCCACGTGAGACCAAGGCATATTGTGTAATTTGATACGATCTTCGATTTGATATATTATAATAGTCATTTCGACACCCGAGTCAAAAGTTATCTCGGTTGAAAGTTGTAACTCATATATTACCAAATGTGTTCTTGTTTTTGAAAATTTGAACAACATTCCCTTTCTTTTTCTCTTCTCTATTTTTTTTTTGAATAATAGAGATTGATTGAAAATATAAATAAACAACCCTAGGTCGGCACCAATATCTCCTTTATAGTTCCATTGAATTAAACCGGAATTACGTAAAATGGTGCGTCAAAAACTTTAAACACTATTTAAGTGTTGTAAACGATGTTATTTGTGTACAAAAACGATTTTCCTTACGAGCCCAATGCATATTGTGTAATTTGATACGATCTTATATTTGATATATTATAATAGTCGTTTCGATACCCGGGTCCAAAGTTATCTCCGTTGAAAGTTGTAACTCATATTTATAAAATGTGTTTTTGTTAATGAAAATTTGAACAACATTCCCTTTCTTTTTCTCTTCTCTATTTGTTTTTTGAATAATAGAGATTGATTGAAAATATAAATAAACAACCCTAGGTCGGCACCAATATCTTCTTTATAGCTATATTGAATTAAATCGGAAGTAAGTAAAATGAAAATGGTACGTCAAAAACCTTAAACAATACATAAGTGATGTAAATGATATTATTTGGGTACAAAACGATTTTCCTCGTAAGACCAATGCATATTGTGTAATTTGATACGAGCTTTGATTTGATATATTATAATAGTCATTTCGATACCCGAGTCAAAAGTTATCTCGGTTGAAAGTTGTAACTCATGTATTACCAAATCTGTTTTTGTTTTTGAAAATTTAAACAACTTTCCCTTTCTTTTTCTCTTCTCTATTTTTTTTTGAGTAATAGAGATTGATTGAAAATATAAATAAACAACCCTAGGTCGGCACCAATATCTCCTTTATAGCCCTATTGAATTAAATCGGAAGTAAGTAAAATGAAAATGGTGCGTCAAAAACTTTAAACACTCTATAAATGATGTAAACGATATTATTTGTGTACAAAACGATTTTCCACGTGAGAACAAGGAATATTGTGTAATTTGATACGAGCTTCGATTTGATATATTATAATTGTCATTCCGATACCCGAGTCAAAAGTTATCTCGGTTGAAATTTGTAACTCATATATTACCAAATGTGTTCTTGTTTTTGAAAATTTGAACAATATTCCCTTTCTTTTTCTCTTCTCTATTTTTTTTGAATAATAGAGATTGATTGAAAATATAAATAAACAACCCTAGGTCGGCACCAATATCTCCTTTATAGCTCTATTGAATTAAATCGGAAGTAAGTAAAATGAAAATGGTGCGTCAAAAACTTTAAACACTATTTAAGTGTTGTAAACGATGTTATTTGCATACAAAAACGATTTTCCTTACGAGCCCAATGCATATTGTGTAATTTGATACGATCTTATATTTGATATATTATAATAGTCATTTCGACACCCGAGTCAAAAGTTATCTCGGTTGAAAGTCGTAACTCATATATTACCAAATGTGTTCTTGTTTTTGAAAATTTGAACAACATTCCCTTTCTTTTTCTCTTCTCTATTTTTTTTGAATAATAGAGATTGATTGAAAATATAAATAAACAACCCTAGGTCGGCACAAATATCTCCTCTATAGCTCTATTGAATTAAACCGAAAGTAAGTAAAATGAAAATTGTGCGTCAAAAACTTTAAACACTATATAAGTGATGTAAACGATATTATTTGGGTACAAAAAGATTTTCCTCGTGAGACCAAGGCATATTGTGTAATTTGATACGATCTTCGATTTGATATATTATAATAGTCATTGCAATACCCGAGTCAAAAGTTATCTCGGTTGAAAGTTGTAACTCATATATTACCAAATCTGTTTTTGTTGTTGAAAATTTAAACAACATTCCCTTTCTTTTTCTCTTCTCTATTTTTTTTGGAATAATAGAGATTGATTGAAAATATAAATAAACAACCCTAGGTCGGCACCAATATCTCCTTTATAGTTCCATTGAATTAAACCGGAATTACGTAAAATGGTGCGTCAAAAACTTTAAACACTATTTAAGTGTTGTAAACGATGTTATTCGTGTACAAAAACGATTTTTCTTACGAGCCCAATGCATATTGTGTAATTTGATACGATCTTATATTTGATATATTATAATAGTCGTTTCGATACCCGGGTCCAAAGTTGTCTCCGTTGAAAGTTGTAACTCATATTTATAAAATGTGTTTTTGTTAATGAAAATTTGAACAACATTCCCTTTCTTTTTCTCTTCTCTATTTGTTTTTTGAATAATAGAGATTGATTGAAAATATAAATAGCAACCCTAGGTCGGCACCAATATCTTCTTTATAGCTCTATTGAATTAAATCGGAAGTAAGTAAAATGAAAATGGTACGTCAAAAACCTTAAACACTATATAAGTGATGTAAATGATATTATTTGGGTACAAAACGATTTTCCTCGTAAGACCAATGCATATTGTGTAATTTGATACGAGCCATTTGATATATTATAATAGTCATTTCGATACCCGAGTCAAAAGTTATCTCGGTTGAAAGTTGTAACTCATATATTACCAAATGTGTTCTTGTTTTTGAAAATTTGAACAACATTCCCTTTCTTTTTCTCTTCTCTATTTTTTTTTTGAATAATAGAGATTGATTGAAAATATAAATAAACAACCCTAGGTCGGCACCAATATCTCCTTTATAGCTCTATTGAATTAAATCGGAAGTAAGTAAAATGAAAATTGTGCGTCAAAAACTTTAAACACTATATAAATGATGTAAACGATATTATTTGGGTACAAAACGATTTTCCACGTGAGACCAAGGAATATTGTGTAATTTGATACGAGCTTCGATTTGATATATTATAATTGTCATTTCGATACCCGAGTCAAAAGTTATATCCGTTGAAAGTTGTAACTCATATATTACCAAATGTGTTCTTGTTTTTGAAAATTTGAACAACATTCCCTTTCTTTTTCTCTTCTCTATTTTTTTTGAATAATAGAGATTGATTGAAAATATAAATAAACAACCCTAGGTCGGCACCAATATCTTCTTTATAGCTCTATTGAATTAAATCGGAAGTAAGTAAAATGAAAATGGTACGTCAAAAACCTTAAACACTATATAAGTGATGTAAACGATATTATTTGGGTACAAAACGATTTTCCTTGTAAGACCAATGCATATTGTGTAATTTGATACGAGCCATTTGATATATTATAATAGTCATTTCGATACCCGAGTCAAAAGTTATCTCGGTTGAAAGTTGTAACTCATATATTACCAAATGTGTTCTTGTTTTTGAAAATTTGAACAACATTCCCTTTCTTTTTCTCTTCTCTATTTTTTTTTGAATAATAGAGATTGATTGAAAATATAAATAAACAACCCTAGGTTGCCACCAATATCTCCTTTATAGCTCTATTGAATTAAACCGGAATTAAGTAAAATGAAAATGGTGCGTCAAAAACTTTAAACACTATATAAGTGATGTAAACGATGTTATTTGGGTACAAAAACGATTTTCCTTATAAGCCCAATGCATATTGTGTAATTTGATACGAGCTTCGATTTGATATATTATAATAGTCATTTCGATACCCGAGTCAAAAGTTATCTCGGTTGAAAGTTGTAACTCATATATTACCAAATGTGTTCTTGTTTTTGAAAATTTGAACAACATTCCCTTTCTTTTTCTCTTCTCTATTTTTTTTTGAATAATAGAGATTGATTGAAAATATAAATAAACAACCCTAGGTTGCCACCAATATCTCCTTTATAGCTCTATTGAATTAAACCGGAATTAAGTAAAATGAAAATGGTGCGTCAAAAACTTTAAACACTATATAAGTGATGTAAACGATATTATTTGGGTACAATAAGATTTTCCCCGTGAGACCAAGGCATATTGTGTAATTTGATACGATCTTCGATTTGATATATTATAATAGTCATTGCAATACCCGAGTCAAAAGTTATCTCGGTTAAAGTTCTAACTCATGTATTACCAAATCTGTTTTTGTTTTTGAAAATTTAAACAACATTCCCTTTCTTTTTCTCTTCTCTATTTTTTTTTGAATAATAGAGATTGATTGAAAATATAAATAAACAACCCTAGGTCGGCACCAATATCTTCTTTATAACTCTATTGAATTAAATCGGAAGTAAGTAAAATGAAAATGGTACGTCAAAAACCTTAAACACTATATAAGTGATGTAAACGATATTATTTGGGTACAAAACGATTTTCCTCGTAAGACCAATGCATATTGTGTAATTTGATACGAGCTTCGATTTGATATATTATAATAGTCATTTCGATACCCGAGTCAAAAGTTATCTCGGTTGAAAGTTGTAACTCATATATTACCAAATGTGTTCTTGTTTTTGAAAATTTGAACAACATTCCCTTTCTTTTTCTCTTCTCTATTTGTTTTTTGAATAATAGAGATTGATTGAAAATATAAATAAACAACCCTAGGTCGGCACCAATATCTTCTTTATAGCTCTATTGAATTAAATCGGAAGTAAGTAAAATGAAAATGGTACGTCAAAAACCTTAAACACTATATAAGTGATGTAAATGATATTATTTGGGTACAAAACGATTTTCCTCGTAAGACCAATGCATATTGTGTAATTTGATACGAGCCATTTGATATATTATAATAGTCATTTCGATACCCGAGTCAAAAGTTATCTCGGTTGAAAGTTGTAACTCATATATTACCAAATGTGTTCTTGTTTTTGAAAATTTGAACAACATTCCCTTTCTTTTTCTCTTCTCTATTTTTTTTTTGAATAATAGAGATTGATTGAAAATATAAATAAACAACCCTAGGTCGGCACCAATATCTCCTTTATAGCTCTATTGAATTAAATCGGAAGTAAGTAAAATGAAAATTGTGCGTCAAAAACTTTAAACACTATATAAATGATGTAAACGATATTATTTGGGTACAAAACGATTTTCCACGTGAGACCAAGGAATATTGTGTAATTTGATACGAGCTTCGATTTGATATATTATAATTGTCATTTCGATACCCGAGTCAAAAGTTATATCCGTTGAAAGTTGTAACTCATATATTACCAAATGTGTTTTTGTTTTTGAAAATTTGAACAACATTCCCTTTCTTTTTCTCTTCTCTATTTTTTTTGAATAATAGAGATTGATTGAAAATATAAATAAACAACCCTAGGTCGGCACCAATATCTTCTTTATAGCTCTATTGAATTAAATCGGAAGTAAGTAAAATGAAAATGGTACGTCAAAAACCTTAAACACTATATAAGTGATGTAAACGATATTATTTGGGTACAAAACGATTTTCCTTGTAAGACCAATGCATATTGTGTAATTTGATACGAGCCATTTGATATATTATAATAGTCATTTCGATACCCGAGTCAAAAGTTATCTCGGTTGAAAGTTGTAACTCATATATTACCAAATGTGTTCTTGTTTTTGAAAATTTGAACAACATTCCCTTTCTTTTTCTCTTCTCTATTTTTTTTTGAATAATAGAGATTGATTGAAAATATAAATAAACAACCCTAGGTTGCCACCAATATCTCCTTTATAGCTCTATTGAATTAAACCGGAATTAAGTAAAATGAAAATGGTGCGTCAAAAACTTTAAACACTATATAAGTGATGTAAACGATGTTATTTGGGTACAAAAACGATTTTCCTTATAAGCCCAATGCATATTGTGTAATTTGATACGAGCTTCGATTTGATATATTATAATAGTCATTTCGATACCCGAGTCAAAAGTTATCTCGGTTGAAAGTTGTAACTCATATATTACCAAATGTGTTCTTGTTTTTGAAAATTTGAACAACATTCCCTTTCTTTTTCTCTTCTCTATTTTTTTTTTGAATAATAGAGATTCATTGAAAATATAAATAAACAACCCTAGGTTGCCACCAATATCTCCTTTATAGCTCTATTGAATTAAACCGGAATTAAGTAAAATGAAAATGGTGCGTCAAAAACTTTAAACACTATATAAGTGATGTAAACGATATTATTTGGGTACAATAAGATTTTCCCCGTGAGACCAAGGCATATTGTGTAATTTGATACGATCTTCGATTTGATATATTATAATAGTCATTGCAATACCCGAGTCAAAAGTTATCTCGGTTAAAGTTCTAACTCATGTATTACCAAATCTGTTTTTGTTTTTGAAAATTTAAACAACATTCCCTTTCTTTTTCTCTTCTCTATTTTTTTTTTGAATAATAGAGATTGATTGAAAATATAAATAAACAACCCTAGGTCGGCACCAATATCTTCTTTATAGCTCTATTGAATTAAATCGGAAGTAAGTAAAATGAAAATGGTACGTCAAAAACCTTAAACACTATATAAGTGATGTAAATGATATTATTTGGGTACAAAACGATTTTCCTCGTAAGACCAATGCATATTGTGTAATTTGATACGAGCTTCGATTTGATATATTATAATAGTCATTTCGATACCCGAGTCAAAAGTTATCTCGGTTGAAAGTTGTAACTCATATATTACCAAATGTGTTCTTGTTTTTGAAAATTTGAAAAACATTCCCTTTCTTTTTCTCTTCTCTATTTTTTTTTTGAATAATAGAGATTGATTGAAAATATAAATAAACAACCCTAGGTTGCCACCAATATCTCCTTTATAGCTCTATTGAATTAAACCGGAATTAAGTAAAATGAAAATGGTGCGTCAAAAACTTTAAACACTATATAAGTGATGTAAACGATATTATTTGGGTACAATAAGATTTTCCCCGTGAGACCAAGGCATATTGTGTAATTTGATACGATCTTCGATTTGATATATTATAATAGTCATTGCAATACCCGAGTCAAAAGTTATATCGGTTAAAGTTCTAACTCATGTATTACCAAATCTGTTTTTGTTTTTGAAAATTTAAACAACATTCCCTTTCTTTTTCTCTTCTCTATTTTTTTTTTTGAATAATAGAGATTGATTGAAAATATAAATAAACAACCCTAGGTCGGCACCAATATCTTCTTTATAGTTCCATTGAATTAAACCGGAATTACGTAAAATGGTGCATCAAAAAGTTTAAACACTATTTAAGTGTTGTAAACGCTGTTATTTGTGTACAAAACCGATTTTCCTTACGAGCCCAATGCATATTGTGTAATTTTATACGATCTTTTATTTGATATATTATAATAGTCGTTTCGATACCCGGGTCCAAAGTTATCTCCGTTGAAAGTTGTAACTCATATTTATAAAATGTGTTTTTGTTAATGAAAATTTGAACAACATTCCCTTTCTTTTTCTCTTCTCTATTTTTTTTTTGAATAATAGAGATTGATTGAAAATATAAATAAACAACCCTAGGTTGGCACCAATATCTTCTTTATAGCTCAATTGAATTAAATCGGAAGTAAGTAAACTGAAAATGGTACGTCAAAAACCTTAAACACTATATAAGTGATGTAAATGATATTATTTGGGTACAAAACGATTTTCCTCGTAAGACCAATGCATATTGTGTAATTTGATACGAGCTTTGATTTGATATATTATAATAGTCATTTCGATATCCGATTCCAAAGTTATCTCGGTTGAAAGTTGTAACTCATATATTAACAAATGTGTTCTTGTTTTTGAAAATTTGAACGACATTCCCTTTCTTTTTCTCTTCTCTATTTTTTTTTGAATAATAGAGATTGATTGAAAATATAAATAAACAACCCTAGGTCGGCACCAATATCTCCTTTATAGCTCTATTGAATTAAACCGAAAGTAAGTAAAATGAAAATGGTGCGTCAAAAACTTTAAACACTATATAAGTGATGTAAACGATATTATTTAAGTACAAAACGATTTTCCTCGTGAGACCAAGGCATATTGTGTAATTTGATACGAGTTTCGATTTGATATATTATAATAGTCATTTCGATACCCGAGTCAAAAGTTATCTCGGTTGAAAGTTGTAACTCATATATTACCAAATGTGTTCTTGTTTTTGAAAATTTGAACAACATTCCCTTTCTTTTTCTCTTCTCTATTTTTTTTTGAATAATAGAGATTGATTGAAAATATAAATAAACAACCCTAGGTTGGCACCAATATCTTCTTTATAGCTCAATTGAATTAAATCGGAAGTAAGTAAACTGAAAATGGTACGTCAAAAACCTTAAACACTATATAAGTGATGTAAATGATATTATTTGGGTACAAAACGATTTTCCTCGTAAGACCAATGCATATTGTGTAATTTGATACGAGCTTTGATTTGATATATTATAATAGTCATTTCGATACCCGATTCCAAAGTTATCTCGGTTGAAAGTTGTAACTCATATATTAACAAATGTGTTCTTGTTTTTGAAAATTTGAACGACATTCCCTTTCTTTTTCTCTTATCTATTTTTTTTTGAATAATAGAGATTGATTGAAAATATAAATAAACAACCCTAGGTCGGCACCAATATCTTCTTTATAGCTCTATTGAATTAAATCGGAAGTAAGTAAAATGAAAATGGTACGTCAAAAACCTTAAACACTATATAAGTGATGTAAACGATATTATTTGGGTACAAAACGATTTTCCTTGTAAGACCAATGCATATTGTGTAATTTGATACGAGCCATTTGATATATTATAATAGTCATTTCGATACCCGAGTCAAAAGTTATCTCGGTTGAAAGTTGTAACTCATATATTACCAAATGTGTTCTTGTTTTTGAAAATTTGAACAACATTCCCTTTCTTTTTCTCTTCTCTATTTTTTTTTGAATAATAGAGATTGATTGAAAATATAAATAAACAACCCTAGGTTGCCACCAATATCTCCTTTATAGCTCTATTGAATTAAACCGGAATTAAGTAAAATGAAAATGGTGCGTCAAAAACTTTAAACACTATATAAGTGATGTAAACGATGTTATTTGGGTACAAAAACGATTTTCCTTATAAGCCCAATGCATATTGTGTAATTTGATACGAGCTTCGATTTGATATATTATAATAGTCATTTCGATACCCGAGTCAAAAGTTATCTCGGTTGAAAGTTGTAACTCATATATTACCAAATGTGTTCTTGTTTTTGAAAATTTGAACAACATTCCCTTTCTTTTTCTCTTCTCTATTTTTTTTTGAATAATAGAGATTGATTGAAAATATAAATAAACAACCCTAGGTTGCCACCAATATCTCCTTTATAGCTCTATTGAATTAAACCGGAATTAAGTAAAATGAAAATGGTGCGTCAAAAACTTTAAACACTATATAAGTGATGTAAACGATATTATTTGGGTACAATAAGATTTTCCCCGTGAGACCAAGGCATATTGTGTAATTTGATACGATCTTCGATTTGATATATTATAATAGTCATTGCAATACCCGAGTCAAAAGTTATCTCGGTTAAAGTTCTAACTCATGTATTACCAAATCTGTTTTTGTTTTTGAAAATTTAAACAACATTCCCTTTCTTTTTCTCTTCTCTATTTTTTTTTGAATAATAGAGATTGATTGAAAATATAAATAAACAACCCTAGGTCGGCACCAATATCTTCTTTATAACTCTATTGAATTAAATCGGAAGTAAGTAAAATGAAAATGGTACGTCAAAAACCTTAAACACTATATAAGTGATGTAAACGATATTATTTGGGTACAAAACGATTTTCCTCGTAAGACCAATGCATATTGTGTAATTTGATACGAGCTTCGATTTGATATATTATAATAGTCATTTCGATACCCGAGTCAAAAGTTATCTCGGTTGAAAGTTGTAACTCATATATTACCAAATGTGTTCTTGTTTTTGAAAATTTGAACAACATTCCCTTTCTTTTTCTCTTCTCTATTTGTTTTTTGAATAATAGAGATTGATTGAAAATATAAATAAACAACCCTAGGTCGGCACCAATATCTTCTTTATAGCTCTATTGAATTAAATCGGAAGTAAGTAAAATGAAAATGGTACGTCAAAAACCTTAAACACTATATAAGTGATGTAAATGATATTATTTGGGTACAAAACGATTTTCCTCGTAAGACCAATGCATATTGTGTAATTTGATACGAGCCATTTGATATATTATAATAGTCATTTCGATACCCGAGTCAAAAGTTATCTCGGTTGAAAGTTGTAACTCATATATTACCAAATGTGTTCTTGTTTTTGAAAATTTGAACAACATTCCCTTTCTTTTTCTCTTCTCTATTTTTTTTTTGAATAATAGAGATTGATTGAAAATATAAATAAACAACCCTAGGTCGGCACCAATATCTCCTTTATAGCTCTATTGAATTAAATCGGAAGTAAGTAAAATGAAAATTGTGCGTCAAAAACTTTAAACACTATATAAATGATGTAAACGATATTATTTGGGTACAAAACGATTTTCCACGTGAGACCAAGGAATATTGTGTAATTTGATACGAGCTTCGATTTGATATATTATAATTGTCATTTCGATACCCGAGTCAAAAGTTATATCCGTTGAAAGTTGTAACTCATATATTACCAAATGTGTTTTTGTTTTTGAAAATTTGAACAACATTCCCTTTCTTTTTCTCTTCTCTATTTTTTTTGAATAATAGAGATTGATTGAAAATATAAATAAACAACCCTAGGTCGGCACCAATATCTTCTTTATAGCTCTATTGAATTAAATCGGAAGTAAGTAAAATGAAAATGGTACGTCAAAAACCTTAAACACTATATAAGTGATGTAAACGATATTATTTGGGTACAAAACGATTTTCCTTGTAAGACCAATGCATATTGTGTAATTTGATACGAGCCATTTGATATATTATAATAGTCATTTCGATACCCGAGTCAAAAGTTATCTCGGTTGAAAGTTGTAACTCATATATTACCAAATGTGTTCTTGTTTTTGAAAATTTGAACAACATTCCCTTTCTTTTTCTCTTCTCTATTTTTTTTTGAATAATAGAGATTGATTGAAAATATAAATAAACAACCCTAGGTTGCCACCAATATCTCCTTTATAGCTCTATTGAATTAAACCGGAATTAAGTAAAATGAAAATGGTGCGTCAAAAACTTTAAACACTATATAAGTGATGTAAACGATGTTATTTGGGTACAAAAACGATTTTCCTTATAAGCCCAATGCATATTGTGTAATTTGATACGAGCTTCGATTTGATATATTATAATAGTCATTTCGATACCCGAGTCAAAAGTTATCTCGGTTGAAAGTTGTAACTCATATATTACCAAATGTGTTCTTGTTTTTGAAAATTTGAACAACATTCCCTTTCTTTTTCTCTTCTCTATTTTTTTTTTGAATAATAGAGATTCATTGAAAATATAAATAAACAACCCTAGGTTGCCACCAATATCTCCTTTATAGCTCTATTGAATTAAACCGGAATTAAGTAAAATGAAAATGGTGCGTCAAAAACTTTAAACACTATATAAGTGATGTAAACGATATTATTTGGGTACAATAAGATTTTCCCCGTGAGACCAAGGCATATTGTGTAATTTGATACGATCTTCGATTTGATATATTATAATAGTCATTGCAATACCCGAGTCAAAAGTTATCTCGGTTAAAGTTCTAACTCATGTATTACCAAATCTGTTTTTGTTTTTGAAAATTTAAACAACATTCCCTTTCTTTTTCTCTTCTCTATTTTTTTTTTGAATAATAGAGATTGATTGAAAATATAAATAAACAACCCTAGGTCGGCACCAATATCTTCTTTATAGCTCTATTGAATTAAATCGGAAGTAAGTAAAATGAAAATGGTACGTCAAAAACCTTAAACACTATATAAGTGATGTAAATGATATTATTTGGGTACAAAACGATTTTCCTCGTAAGACCAATGCATATTGTGTAATTTGATACGAGCTTCGATTTGATATATTATAATAGTCATTTCGATATCCGAGTCAAAAGTTATCTCGGTTGAAAGTTGTAACTCATATATTACCAAATGTGTTCTTGTTTTTGAAAATTTGAAAAACATTCCCTTTCTTTTTCTCTTCTCTATTTTTTTTTTGAATAATAGAGATTGATTGAAAATATAAATAAACAACCCTAGGTTGCCACCAATATCTCCTTTATAGCTCTATTGAATTAAACCGGAATTAAGTAAAATGAAAATGGTGCGTCAAAAACTTTAAACACTATATAAGTGATGTAAACGATATTATTTGGGTACAATAAGATTTTCCCCGTGAGACCAAGGCATATTGTGTAATTTGATACGATCTTCGATTTGATATATTATAATAGTCATTGCAATACCCGAGTCAAAAGTTATATCGGTTAAAGTTCTAACTCATGTATTACCAAATCTGTTTTTGTTTTTGAAAATTTAAACAACATTCCCTTTCTTTTTCTCTTCTCTATTTTTTTTTTGAATAATAGAGATTGATTGAAAATATAAATAAACAACCCTAGGTCGGCACCAATATCTTCTTTATAGTTCCATTGAATTAAACCGGAATTACGTAAAATGGTGCATCAAAAAGTTTAAACACTATTTAAGTGTTGTAAACGCTGTTATTTGTGTACAAAACCGATTTTCCTTACGAGCCCAATGCATATTGTGTAATTTTATACGATCTTTTATTTGATATATTATAATAGTCGTTTCGATACCCGGGTCCAAAGTTATCTCCGTTGAAAGTTGTAACTCATATTTATAAAATGTGTTTTTGTTAATGAAAATTTGAACAACATTCCCTTTCTTTTTCTCTTCTCTATTTTTTTTTTGAATAATAGAGATTGATTGAAAATATAAATAAACAACCCTAGGTTGGCACCAATATCTTCTTTATAGCTCAATTGAATTAAATCGGAAGTAAGTAAACTGAAAATGGTACGTCAAAAACCTTAAACACTATATAAGTGATGTAAATGATATTATTTGGGTACAAAACGATTTTCCTCGTAAGACCAATGCATATTGTATAATTTGATACGAGCTTTGATTTGATATATTATAATAGTCATTTCGATATCCGATTCCAAAGTTATCTCGGTTGAAAGTTGTAACTCATATATTAACAAATGTGTTCTTGTTTTTGAAAATTTGAACGACATTCCCTTTCTTTTTCTCTTCTCTATTTTTTTTTGAATAATAGAGATTGATTGAAAATATAAATAAACAACCCTAGGTCGGCACCAATATCTCCTTTATAGCTCTATTGAATTAAACCGAAAGTAAGTAAAATGAAAATGGTGCGTCAAAAACTTTAAACACTATATAAGTGATGTAAACGATATTATTTAAGTACAAAACGATTTTCCTCGTGAGACCAAGGCATATTGTGTAATTTGATACGAGTTTCGATTTGATATATTATAATAGTCATTTCGATACCCGAGTCAAAAGTTATCTCGGTTGAAAGTTGTAACTCATATATTACCAAATGTGTTCTTGTTTTTGAAAATTTGAACAACATTCCCTTTCTTTTTCTCTTCTCTATTTTTTTTTGAATAATAGAGATTGATTGAAAATATAAATAAACAACCCTAGGTTGGCACCAATATCTTCTTTATAGCTCAATTGAATTAAATCGGAAGTAAGTAAACTGAAAATGGTACGTCAAAAACCTTAAACACTATATAAGTGATGTAAATGATATTATTTGGGTACAAAACGATTTTCCTCGTAAGACCAATGCATATTGTGTAATTTGATACGAGCTTTGATTTGATATATTATAATAGTCATTTCGATACCCGATTCCAAAGTTATCTCGGTTGAAAGTTGTAACTCATATATTAACAAATGTGTTCTTGTTTTTGAAAATTTGAACGACATTCCCTTTCTTTTTCTCTTATCTATTTTTTTTTTGAATAATAGAGATTGATTGAAAATATAAATAAACAACCCTAGGTCGGCACCAATATCTCCTTTATAGCTCTATTGAATTAAACCGAAAGTAAGTAAAATGAAAATGGTGCGTCAAAAACTTTAAACACTATAAGTGATGTAAACGATATTATTTGGGTACAAAAAGTTTTTCCCCGTGAGACCAAGGCATATTGTGTAATTTGATACGATCTTCGATTTGGTATATTATAATAGTCATTGCAATACCCGAGACAAAAGTTATCTCGGTTGAAAGTTGTAACTCATGTATTACCAAATCTGTTTTTGTTTTTGAAAATTTAAACAACATTCCCTTTCTTTTTCTCTTCTCTATTTTTTTTTTGAATAATAGAGATTGATTGAAAATATAAATAAACAACCCTAGGTCGGCACCAATATCTCCTTTATAGTTCCATTGAATTAAACCGGAATTACGTAAAATGGTGCATCAAAAACTTTAAACACAATTTAAGTGTTGTAAACGATGTTATATGTGTACAAAAACGATTTTCCTTACGAGCCCAATGCATATTGTGTAATTTGATACGATCTTATATTTGATATATTATAATAGTCGTTTCGATACCCGGGTCCAAAGTTATCTCCGTTGAAAGTTGTAACTCATATTTATAAAATGTGTTTTTGTTAATGAAAATTTGAACAACATTCCCTTTCCTTTTCTCTTCTCTATTTTTTTTTTGAATAATAGAGATTGATTGAAAATATAAATAAACAACCCTAGGTCGGCACCAATATCTTCTTTATAGCTCTATTGAATTAAATCGGAAGTAAGTAAAATGAAAATGGTACGTCAAAAACCTTAAACACTATATAAGTGATGTAAACGATATTATTTGGGTACAAAACGATTTTCCTCGTAAGACCAATGCATATTGTGTAATTTGATACGAGCCATTTGATATATTATAATAGTCATTTCGATACCCGAGTCAAAAGTTATCTCGGTTGAAAGTTGTAACTCATATATTACCAAATGTGTTCTTGTTTTTGAAAATTTGAACAACATTCCCTTTCTTTTTCTCTTCTCTATTTTTTTTTGAATAATAGAGATTGATTGAAAATATAAATAAACAACCCTAGGTTGCCACCAATATCTCCTTTATAGCTCTATTGAATTAAACCGGAATTAAGTAAAATGAAAATGGTGCGTCAAAAACTTTAAACACTATATAAGTGATGTAAACGATGTTATTTAGGTACAAAAACGATTTTCCTTATAAGCCCAATGCATATTGTGTAATTTGATACGAGCTTCGATTTGATATATTATAATAGTCATTTCGATACCCGAGTCAAAAGTTATCTCGGTTGAAAGTTGTAACTCATATATTACCAAATGTGTTCTTGTTTTTGAAAATTTGAACAACATTCCCTTTCTTTTTCTCTTCTCTATTTTTTTTATAATAGAGATTGATTGAAAATATAAATAAACAACCCTAGATCGGCACCAATATCTCCTTTATAGTTCAATTGAATTAAACCGGAATTATGTAAAATGGTGCGTCAAAAACTTTAAACACTATATAAGTGATGTAAACGATGTTATTTGGGTACAGAAATGATTTTCCTTATGAGCACAATGCATATTGTGTAATTTTATACGATCTTCTATTTGATATATTATAATAGTCGTTTCGATACCCGGGTCCAAAGTCATCTCCGTTGAAACTTGTAACTCATATTTATAAAATGTGTTTTTGTTAATGAAAATTTGAACAACATTCCCTTTCTTTTTCTCTTTTCTATTTTTTTTGAATAATAGAGATTGATTTAAAATATAAATAAACAACCCTAGGTCGGCACCAATATCTTCTTTATAGCTCAATTGAATTAAATCGGAAGTAAGTAAACTGAAAATGGTACGTCAAAAACCTTAAACACTATATAAGTGATGTAAATGATATTATTTGGGTACAAAACGATTTTCCTCGTAAGACCAATGCATATTGTGTAATTTGATACGAGCTTTGATTTGATATATTATAATAGTCATTTCGATATCCGATTCCAAAGTTATCTCGGTTGAAAGTTGTAACTCATATATTAACAAATGTGTTCTTGTTTTTGAAAATTTGAACGACATTCCCTTTCTTTTTCTCTTCTCTATTTTTTTTTGAATAATAGAGATTGTTTGAAAATATAAATAAACAACCCTAGGTCGGCACCAATATCTCCTTTATAGCTCTATTGAATTAAACCGAAAGTAAGTAAAATGAAAATGGTGCGTCAAAAACTTTAAACACTATATAAGTGATGTAAACGATATTATTTAAGTACAAAACGATTTTCCTCGTGAGACCAAGGCATATTGTGTAATTTGATACGAGTTTCGATTTGATATATTATAATAGTCATTTCGATACCCGAGTCAAAAGTTATCTCGGTTGAAAGTTGTAACTCATATATTACCAAATGTGTTCTTGTTTTTGAAAATTTTAACAACATTCCCTTTCTTTTTCTCTTCTCTATTTTTTTTTGAATAATAGAGATTGATTGAAAATATAAATAAACAACCCTAGGTTGGCACCAATATCTTCTTTATAGCTCAATTGAATTAAATCGGAAGTAAGTAAACTGAAAATGGTACGTCAAAAACCTTAAACACTATATAAGTGATGTAAATGATATTATTTGGGTACAAAACGATTTTCCTCGTAAGACCAATGCATATTGTGTAATTTGATACGAGCTTTGATTTGATATATTATAATAGTCATTTCGATACCCGATTCCAAAGTTATCTCGGTTGAAAGTTGTAACTCATATATTAACAAATGTGTTCTTGTTTTTGAAAATTTGAACGACATTCCCTTTCTTTTTCTCTTATCTATTTTTTTTTTGAATAATAGAGATTGATTGAAAATATAAATAAACAACCCTAGGTCGGCACCAATATCTCCTTTATAGCTCTATTGAATTAAACCGAAAGTAAGTAAAATGAAAATGGTGCGTCAAAAACTTTAAACACTATAAGTGATGTAAACGATATTATTTGGGAACAAAAAGTTTTTCCCCGTGAGACCAAGGCATATTGTGTAATTTGATACGATCTTCGATTTGGTATATTATAATAGTCATTGCAATACCCGAGACAAAAGTTATCTCGGTTGAAAGTTGTAACTCATGTATTACCAAATCTGTTTTTGTTTTTGAAAATTTAAACAACATTCCCTTTCTTTTTCTCTTCTCTATTTTTTTTTTGAATAATAGAGATTGATTGAAAATATAAATAAACAACCCTAGGTCGGCACCAATATCTCCTTTATAGTTCCATTGAATTAAACCGGAATTACGTAAAATGGTGCATCAAAAACTTTAAACACAATTTAAGTGTTGTAAACGATGTTATATGTGTACAAAAACGATTTTCCTTACGAGCCCAATGCATATTGTGTAATTTGATACGATCTTATATTTGATATATTATAATAGTCGTTTCGATACCCGGGTCCAAAGTTATCTCCGTTGAAAGTTGTAACTCATATTTATAAAATGTGTTTTTGTTAATGAAAATTTGAACAACATTCCCTTTCCTTTTCTCTTCTCTATTTTTTTTTTGAATAATAGAGATTGATTGAAAATATAAATAAACAACCCTAGGTCGGCACCAATATCTTCTTTATAGCTCTATTGAATTAAATCGGAAGTAAGTAAAATGAAAATGGTACGTCAAAAACCTTAAACACTATATAAGTGATGTAAACGATATTATTTGGGTACAAAACGATTTTCCTCGTAAGACCAATGCATATTGTGTAATTTGATACGAGCCATTTGATATATTATAATAGTCATTTCGATACCCGAGTCAAAAGTTATCTCGGTTGAAAGTTGTAACTCATATATTACCAAATGTGTTCTTGTTTTTGAAAATTTGAACAACATTCCCTTTCTTTTTCTCTTCTCTATTTTTTTTTGAATAATAGAGATTGATTGAAAATATAAATAAACAACCCTAGGTTGCCACCAATATCTCCTTTATAGCTCTATTGAATTAAACCGGAATTAAGTAAAATGAAAATGGTGCGTCAAAAACTTTAAACACTATATAAGTGATGTAAACGATGTTATTTAGGTACAAAAACGATTTTCCTTATAAGCCCAATGCATATTGTGTAATTTGATACGAGCTTCGATTTGATATATTATAATAGTCATTTCGATACCCGAGTCAAAAGTTATCTCGGTTGAAAGTTGTAACTCATATATTACCAAATGTGTTCTTGTTTTTGAAAATTTGAACAACATTCCCTTTCTTTTTCTCTTCTCTATTTTTTTTTAATAGAGATTGATTGAAAATATAAATAAACAACCCTAGATCGGCACCAATATCTCCTTTATAGTTCAATTGAATTAAACCGGAATTATGTAAAATGGTGCGTCAAAAACTTTAAACACTATATAAGTGATGTAAACGATGTTATTTGGGTACAGAAATGATTTTCCTTATGAGCACAATGCATATTGTGTAATTTTATACGATCTTCTATTTGATATATTATAATAGTCGTTTCGATACCCGGGTCCAAAGTCATCTCCGTTGAAACTTGTAACTCATATTTATAAAATGTGTTTTTGTTAATGAAAATTTGAACAACATTCCCTTTCTTTTTCTCTTTTCTATTTTTTTTGAATAATAGAGATTGATTTAAAATATAAATAAACAACCCTAGGTCGGCACCAATATCTCCTTTATAGCTGTAATGAATTAAATCGGAAGTAAAATGAAAATGGTGCATCAAAAACTTTAAACACTATATAAGTGATGTAACTGATATTATTTGGGTACAAAACGATTTTCCTCGTGAGACCAATGCATATTGTGTAATTTGATATGAGCTTTGATTTGATATATTATAATAGTCATTTCGATACCCGTGTCAAAAGTTTTCTCGGTTGAAAGTTGTAACTCATATATTACCAAATGTGTTCTTGTTTTTGAAAATTTGAACAACATTCCCTTTCTTTTTTTCTTCTCTATTTTTTTTTTGAATAATAGAGATTGATTGTAAATATAAATAAACAACCCTAGGTCGGCACCAATATCTCCTTTATAGCTCTATTGAATTAAATCGGAAGTAAGTAAAATGAAAATGGTGCGTCAAAAACTTTAAACACTATATAAATGATGTAAACGATATTATTTGGGTACAAAACGATTTTCCACGTGAGACCAAGGAATATTGTGTAATTTGATACGAGCTTCGATTTGATATATTATAATTGTCATTTCGATACCCGAGTCAAAAGTTATATCCGTTGAAAGTTGTAACTCATATATTACCAAATGTGTTTTTGTTTTTGAAAATTTGAACAACATTCCCTTTCTTTTTCTCTTCTCTATTTTTTTGAATAATAGAGATTGATTGAAAATATAAATAAACAACCCTAGGTCGGCACCAATATCTTCTTTATAGCTCTATTGAATTAAATCGGAAGTAAGTAGAATGAAAATGGTACGTCAAAAACCTTAAACACTATATAAGTGATGTAAACGATATTATTTGGGTACAAAACGATTTTCCTCGTAAGACCAATGCATATTGTGTAATTTGATACGAGCCATTTGATATATTATAATAGTCATTTCGATACCCGAGTCAAAAGTTATCTCGGTTGAAAGTTGTAACTCATATATTACCAAATGTGTTCTTGTTTTTGAAAATTTGAACAACATTCCCTTTCTTTTTCTCTTCTCTATTTTTTTTTTGAATAATAGAGATTGATTGAAAATATAAATAAACAACCCTAGGTTGCCACCAATATCTCCTTTATAGCTCTATTGAATTAAACCGGAATTAAGTAAAATGAAAATGGTGCGTCAAAAACTTTAAACACTATATAAGTGATGTAAACGATGTTATTTGGGTACAAAAACGATTTTCCTTATGAGCCCAATGCATATTGTGTAATTTGATACGATCTTATATTTGATATTTTATAATAGTCGTTTCGATACCCGGGTCCAAAGTCATCTCCGTTGAAAGTTGTAACTCATCTTTATAAAATTTGTTTTTCTTAATGAAAATTTGAACAACATTCCCTTTCTTTTTCTCTTTTCTATTTTTTTTTGAATAATAGAGATTGATTGAAAATATAAATAAACAACCCTAGGTCGGCACCAATATCTCCTTTATAGCTGTATTGAATTAAATCGGTAGTAAAATGAAAATGGTGCATCAAAAACTTTAAACTCTATATAAGTGATGTAAATGATATTATTTGGGTACAAAACGATTTTCCTCATGAGACCAATGCATATTGTGTAATTTGATACGAGCTTTGATTTGATATATTATAATAGTCATTTCGATACCCGAGTCAAAAGTTATCTCGGTTGAAAGTTGTAACTCATATATTACCAAATGTGTTCTTGTTTTTGAAAATTTGAACAACTTTCACTTTCTTTTTCTCTTCTATATTTTTTTTGAATAATAGAGATTGATTGAAAATATAAATAAACAACCCTAGCTCGGCACCAATATCTCCTTTATAGCTCTATTGAATTAAATCGGAAGTAAGTAAAATGAAAATGGTGCGTCAAAAACCTTAAACACTATATAAGTGATGTAAACGATATTATTTGGGTACAAAACGATTTTCCTCGTAAGACCAATGCATATTGTGTAATTTGATACGAGCCATTTGATATATTATAATAGTCATTTCGATACCCGAGTCAAAAGTTATCTCGGTTGAAAGTTGTAACTCATATATTACCAAATGTGTTCTTGTTTTTGAAAATTTGAACAACATTCCCTTTCTTTTTCTCTTCTCTATTTTTTTTTTGAATAATAGAGATTGATTGAAAATATAAATAAACAACCCTAGGTTGCCACCAATATCTCCTTTATAGCTCTATTGAATTAAACCGGAATTAAGTAAAATGAAAATGGTGCGTCAAAAACTTTAAACACTATATAAGTGATGTAAACGATGTTATTTGGGTACAAAAACGATTTTCCTTATGAGCCCAATGCATATTGTGTAATTTGATACGATCTTATATTTGATATATTATAATAGTCGTTTCGATACCCGGGTCCAAAGTCATCTCCGTTGAAAGTTGTAACTCATATTTATAAAATGTGTTTTTCTTAATGAAAATTTGAACAACATTCCCTTTCTTTTTCTCTTTTCTATTTTTTTTTGAATAATAGAGATTGATTGAAAATATAAATAAACAACCCTAGGTCGGCACCAATATCTCCTTTATAGCTGTATTGAATTAAATCGGTAGTAAAATGAAAATGGTGCATCAAAAACTTTAAACTCTATATAAGTGATGTAAACGATGTTATTTGGGCACAAAAACGATTTTCCTTATGAGCCCAATGCAAATTGTGTAATTTGATACGATCTTATATTTGATATATTATAATAGTCGTTTCGATACCCGGGTCCAAAGTCATCTCCGTTGAAAGTTGTAACTCATATTTATAAAATGTGTTTTTGTTAATGAAAATTTGAACAACATTCACTTTCTTTTTCTCTTCTCTATTTTTTTTGAATAATAGAGATTGATAGAAAATATAAATAAACAACCCTAGGTCGGCACCAATATCTCCTTTATAGCTGTATTGCATTAAATCGGAAGTAAAATGAAAATGGTGCATCAAAAACTTTAAACACTATATCAGTGATGTAAATGATATTATTTGGGTACAAAACAATTTTCCTCGTGAGACCAATGCATATTGTGAAATTTGATACGAGCTTTGATTTGATATATTATAATAGTCATTTCGACACCCGAGTCAAAAGTTATCTCGGTTGAAAGTTGTAACTCATATATTACCAAATGTGTTCTTGTTTTTGAAAATTTGAACAACATTCCCTTTCTTTTTCTCTTCTTTATTTTTTTTGAATAATAGAGATTGATTGAAAATATAAATAAACAACCCTAGGTCGGCACCAATATCTCCTTTATAGCTCTATTGAATTAAACCGAAAGTTAGTAAAATGAAAATGGTGCATCAAAAACTTTAAACACTATATAAGTGATGTAAACGATATTATTTGGGTACTGATGAGTGCTCAAAAAGCACTAAAATAACCATGATTTTATGTACATTAATTGATTAAAAATATATATATTTATATGTTTTATTATATATTTATATAAATTTGTCTTTTTCGGAATCACGGGTATTTTTATTGTTTTTCAGGAATTTTGGCTTAAAAACGCAATTTAAAGACTCAAAGAGGAATACTTGAAGCAATACATCACAAATATATCAATTAATAAGTGAGAAAAGGTCAACAAACATGGAAAAATCGGACGAAATGGGTCGAAAAGGTCAAAAATGTCAAAAAGACGGAAATCGCGCGCCGCAGACCAGCCGTGCGCGCAGCCCAGCGCCCAGCCGCGCGCGCCCCAGCGCGCGCTGACATGCCCATCTGCGCGCAGCGCAGCGCGCGGGCACTGTTCACGCGCGCCGAGCTGCGCGCAGCGCCCAGCAGCAGCCCCACCGCGCGCCCAACGCGTTTTCGCCCCATTTTTCACGTGCAGCAGCCCCTGTGACGTCATGCTGACGTCATTGATGACATCAGCAATTCCAATACGCGTTTTTACATTTTTTAATATTTTTTTACTCATTTTTTCTCTCCATCCTCACCTATAAATACCCCCTTCCCTTCACTTCAAAGCACACCTTCAAAACTCACTTCTCTCTTCTTTCTTTCTCTCATTTCTTAGTTTTTAGTTTCTCTTAGTTTCTTTCTTAGTTTCTAAGCTTTTCTTAGTTTTTCTCTTAGTTTTTAGTTCAATTCTCTTAGGTTTAGAGTTCTTCTCTTTTTGAGAGGAACTTGTAATGTTTTTGTAATAATTTAGATTTTTGATTCAATATATGGAAGTGCAAATTCCGCTCGGAGGTTTTCTAGCTACGGGAATAGCGTCAAAGTTCTGTAAGAATTTTATTTTCTTTACAGTTATTTTTATGCTTTATTCTTACATGTTATATTCAACTTGTCTGTGGTTAAATTTAACTATGCTGGCTGTTTAGTAAATATGATGTAATAATGACGTTGTTATGCTTGCGAAATATTAAATAGGTAAAAATCTCTAAAATGAATTGATTTTGTTTTTATTCAAGATTTTATATTAAGAATGTTAGAGAGAAATATATTATTTTTCATTACAAACTTAAACCCGAAAATTAGATTTTAAGGTTTAGTTATCCGGTCTAATTTAGAGTAGTGCTCTTTTATTTGTTGGTACAATCGCCCGGTAGTTAGAGTGAAACTCTATTTCAAAAGTTTTTATAAGAATTATTATGTGAAAATGTATTGACAACATGTTTTCAATAGTGGTTTTAAAACTTGAAAGTTAGTACTCGGATAATTAAATTCTTAAGTTTAATTTGGACACCTTGAATAATGTTTAAATTGTCTAACCCCACCAAAGGTGGCATTTAAATGGTTCATTTTCAATCTCTTAGAAAAAGGAATTAATTTAATTAAGCATATTAGTTATCAACCCCACCCATAGGTGTTAATTGATTTGTTTAGTTAACAAAGAATATCTAACCCCACCAAAGGTGGTATTTATATAAAAAAGAGAGAATCAATAAAATATCAATTTATATCTTTAATAACCTAGTTAATATGAGCAAGCATAATTAATTTAGTTATTATATCCATAAATACTCCGCTAATATAAATGATAAAAATTTGCATGAATATTTATTGAATCCGTATATATGTTTATTTTTAGATAATTATTTATTGAATTTGTATCTATGTTTATTTTTATGTTATTAGATTATATTTAATTAATCTGTATATATGTTTATTTTATGTTATTAAATTAGGAACACAAAAACCAAACTATCGTGACAGGATGTTTAGGATTTAATTTCGTTTTTAAAAGTTTGAATAATAAATTAAAAACCACATACATTCCTTCCTTAGATCGACCTTGGGAGTATACTTATCATTTTCTTCGAAATGATTCGTGCACTTGCGAGAGTTTTATAAATATTAAAACCAAAGTATTGGCAAGAATCGGCGATGCCGGTTTTTGCTCATCAGGTACAAAAAGATTTTCCTCGTGAGACCAAGGCATATTGTGTAATTTGATACGATCTTCGATTTGATATATTATAATAGTCATTGCAATACCCGAGTCAAAAGTTATCTCGGTTGAAAGTTGTAACTCATGTATTACCAAATCTGTTTTTGTTTTTGAAAATTTAAACAACTTTCCCTTTCTTTTTCTCTTCTCTATTTTTTTTTTTGAATAATAGAGATTGATTGAAAATATAAATAAACAACCCTAGGTCGGCACCAATATCTCCTTTATAGTTCCATTGAATTAAACCGGAATTACGTAAAATGAAAATGGTACGTCAAAAACCTTAAACACTATATAAATGATGTAAACGATATTATTTGGGTACAAAACGATTTTCCACGTTAGACCAAGGAATATTGTGTAATTTGATACGTGCTTCGATTTGATATATTATAATTGTCATTTCGATACCCGAGTCAAAAGTTATATCCGTTGAAAGTTGTAACTCATATATTACCAAATGTGTTCTTGTTTTTGAAAATTTGAACAACATTCCCTTTCTTTTTCTCTTCTCTATTTTTTTTTGAATAATAGAGATTGATTGAAAATATAAATAAACAACCCTAGGTCGGCACCAATATCTTCTTTATAGCTCTATTGAATTAAATCGGAAGTAAGTAAAATGAAAATGGTACGTCAAAAACCTTAAAAACTATATAAGTGATGTAAATGATATTATTTGGGTACAAAACGATTTTCCTCGTAAGACCAATGCATATTGTGTAATTTGATACGAGCTTTGATTTGATATATTATAATAGTTATTTCGATAAACGAGTCAAAAGTTATCTCGGTTGAAATTTGTAACTCATATATTACCAAATGTGTTCTTGTTTTTGAAAATTTGAACAACATTCCCTTTCTTTTTCTCTTCCCTATTTTTTTTGAATAATAGAGATTGATTGAAAATATAAATAAACAACCCTAGGTCGGCACCAATATCTTCTTTATAGCTCTAT
This sequence comes from Hippophae tibetana, assembly GCA_037013495.1. NCBI lineage: Eukaryota > Viridiplantae > Streptophyta > Magnoliopsida > Rosales > Elaeagnaceae > Hippophae > Hippophae tibetana. Next base: position 4,776,548 of record CM072808.1, on the reverse strand, counting down.
TGAATTAAATCGGAAGTAAGTAAAATGAAAATGGTACGTCAAAAACCTTAAACACTATATAAGTGATGTAAACGATATTATTTGTGTACAAAAAGATTTTCCCCGTGAGACCAAGGCATATTGTGTAATTTGATACGATCTTCGATTTGATATATTATAATAGTCATTGCAATACCCGAGTCAAAAGTTATCTCGGTTGAAAGTTGTAACTCATGTATTACCAAATCTGTTTTTGTTTTTGAAAATTTAAACAACATTCCCTTTCTTTTTCTCTTCTCTATTTTTTTTTTGAATAATAGAGATTGATTGAAAATATAAATAAAAAACCCTAGGTCGGCACCAATATCTCCTTTATAGTTCCATTGAATTAAACCGGAATTACGTAAAATGAAAATGGTACGTCAAAAACCTTAAACACTATATAAATGATGTAAACGATATTATTTGGGTACAAACCGATTTTCCACGTGAGACCAAGGAATATTGTGTAATTTGATACGTGCTTCGATTTGATATATTATAATTGTCATTTCGATACCCGAGTCAAAAGTTATATCCGTTGAAAGTTGTAACTCATATATTACCAAATGTGTTCTTGTTTTTGAAAATTTGAACAACATTCCCTTTCTTTTTCTCTTCTCTATTTTTTTTTGAATAATAGAGATTGATTGAAAATATAAATAAACAACCCTAGGTCGGCACCAATATCTTCTTTATAGCTCTATTGAATTAAATCGGAAGTAAGTAAAATGAAAATGGTACGTCAAAAACCTTAAAAACTATATAAGTGATGTAAATGATATTATTTGGGTACAAAACGATTTTCCTCGTAAGACCAATGCATATTGTGTAATTTGATACGAGCTTTGATTTGATATATTATAATAGTTATTTCGATAAATGAGTCAAAAGTTATCTCGGTTGAAATTTGTAACTCATATATTACCAAATGTGTTCTTGTTTTTGAAAATTTGAACAACATTCCCTTTCTTTTTCTCTTCCCTATTTTTTTTGAATAATAGAGATTGATTGAAAATATAAATAAACAACCCTAGGTCGGCACCAATATCTTCTTTATAGCTCTATTGAATTAAATCGGAAGTAAGTAAAATGAAAATGGTACGTCAAAAACCTTAAACACTATATAAGTGATGTAAACGATATTATTTGGGTACAAAAAGATTTTCCCCGTGAGACCAAGGCATATTGTGTAATTTGATACGATCTTCGATTTGATATATTATAATAGTCATTGCAATACCCGAGTCAAAAGTTATCTCGGTTGAAAGTTGTAACTCATGTATTACCAAATCTGTTTTTTTTTTGAAAATTTAAACAACATTCCCTTTCTTTTTCTCTTCTCTATTTTTTTTTTGAATAATAGAGATTGATTGAAAATATAAATAAAAAACCCTAGGTCGGCACCAATATCTCCTTTATAGTTCCATTGAATTAAACCGGAATTACGTAAAATGAAAATGGTACGTCAAAAACCTTAAACACTATATAAATGATGTAAACGATATTATTTGGGTACAAACCGATTTTCCACGTGAGACCAAGGAATATTGTGTAATTTGATACGTGCTTCGATTTGATATATTATAATTGTCATTTCGATACCCGAGTCAAAAGTTATATCCGTTGAAAGTTGTAACTCATATATTACCAAATGTGTTCTTGTTTTTGAAAATTTGAACAACATTCCCTTTCTTTTTCTCTTCTCTATTTTTTTTTGAATAATAGAGATTGATTGAAAATATAAATAAACAACCCTAGGTCGGCACCAATATCTCCTTTATAGCTCTATTGAATTAAATTGGAAGTAAGTAAAATGAAATTGGTGCGTCAAAAACTTTAAACACTTTTTAAGTGTTGTAAACGATGTTATTTGCATACAAAAACGATTTTCCTTACGAGCCCAATGCATATTGTGTAATTTGATACGATCTTATATTTGATATATTATAATAGTCATTTCGACACCCGAGTCAAAAGTTATCTCGGTTGATAGTTGTAACTCATATATTACCAAATGTGTTCTTGTTTTTGAAAATTTGAACAACATTCCCTTTCTTTTTCTCTTCTCTATTTTTTTTGAATAATAGAGATTGATTGAAAATATAAATAAACAACCCTAGGTCGGCACAAATATCTCCTTTATAGCTCTATTGAATTAAACCGAAAGTAAGTAAAATGAAAATGGTGCGTCAAAAACTTTAAACACTATATAAATGATGTAAACGATATTATTTGGGTACAAAACGATTTTCCACGTGAGACCAAGGAATATTGTGTAATTTGATACGAGCTTCGATTTGATATATTATAATTGTCATTTCGATACCCGAGTCAAAAGTTATCTCGGTTGAAAGTCGTAACTCATATATTACCAAATGTGTTCTTGTTTTTGAAAATTTGAACAACATTCCCTTTCTTTTTCTCTTCTCTATTTTTTTTTGAATAATAGAGATTGATTGAAAATATAAATAAACAACCCTAGGTCGGCACAAATATCTCCTTTATAGCTCTATTGAATTAAACCGAAAGTAAGTAAAATGAAAATGGTGCGTAAAAAACTTTAAACACTATTTAAGTGTTGTAAACGATGTTATTTGCATACAAAAAGATTTTCCTCGTGAGACCAAGGCATATTGTGTAATTTGATACGATCTTCGATTTGATATATTATAATAGTCATTTCGACACCCGAGTCAAAAGTTATCTCGGTTGAAAGTTGTAACTCATATATTACCAAATCTGTTTTTGTTTTTGAAAATTTAAACAACATTCCCTTTCTTTTTCTCTTCTCTATTTTTTTTTGAATAATAGAGATTGATTGAAAATATAAATAAACAACCCTAGGTCGGCACCAATATCTCCTTTATAGTTCCATTGAATTAAACCGGAATTACGTAAAATGGTGCGTCAAAAACTTTAAACACTATTTAAGTGTTGTAAACGATGTTATTTGTGTACAAAAACGATTTTCCTTACGAGCCCAATGCATATTGTGTAATTTAATACGATCTTATATTTGATATATTATAATAGTCGTTTCGTTACCCGGGTCCAAAGTTATCTCCGTTGAAAGTTGTAACTCATATTTATAAAATGTGTTTTTGTTAATGAAAATTTAAACAACATTCCCTTTCTTTTTCTCTTCTCTATTTGTTTTTTGAATAATAGAGATTGATTGAAAATATAAATAAACAACCCTAGGTCGGCACTAATATCTTCTTTATAGCTCTATTGAATTAAATCGGAAGTAAGTAAAATGAAAATGGTACGTCAAAAACCTTAAACAATACATAAGTGATGTAAATGATATTATTTGGGTACAAAACGATTTTCCTCGTAAGACCAATGCATATTGTGTAATTTGATACGAGCTTTGATTTGATATATTATAATAGTCATTTCGATACCCGAGTCAAAAGTTATCTCGGTTGAAAGTTGTAACTCATATATTACCAAATGTGTTCTTGTTTTTGAAAATTTGAACAACATTCCCTTTCTTTTTCTCTTCTCTATTTTTTTTTGAATAATAGAGATTGATTGAAAATATAAATAAACAACCCTAGGTCGGAACCAATATCTCCTTTATAGCCCTATTGAATTAAATCGGAAGTAAGTAAAATGAAAATGGTGCGTCAAAAACTTTAAACACTTTATAAATGATGTAAACGATATTATTTGTGTACAAAACGATTTTCCACGTGAGACCAAGGAATATTGTGTAATTTGATACGAGCTTCGATTTGATATATTATAATTGTCATTCCGATACCCGAGTCAAAAGTTATCTCGGTTGAAATTTGTAACTCATATATTACCAAATGTGTTCTTGTTTTTGAAAATTTGAACAATATTCCCTTTCTTTTTCTCTTCTCTATTTTTTTTGAATAATAGAGATTGATTGAAAATATAAATAAACAACCGTAGGTCGGCACCAATATCTCCTTTATAGCCCTATTGAATTAAATCGGAAGTAAGTAAAATCAAAATGGTGCGTCAAAAACTTTAAACACTCTATAAATGATGTAAACGATATTATTTGTGTACAAAACGATTTTCCACGTGAGACCAAGGAATATTGTGTAATTTGATACGAGCTTCGATTTGATATATTATAATTGTCATTCCGATACCCGAGTCAAAAGTTATCTCGGTTGAAATTTGTAACTCATATATTACCAAATGTGTTCTTGTTTTTGAAAATTTGAACAATATTCCCTTTCTTTTTCTCTTCTCTATTTTTTTTGAATAATAGAGATTGATTGAAAATATAAATAAACAACTCTAGGTCGGCACCAATATCTCCTTTATAGCTCTATTGAATTCAATCGGAAGTAAGTAAAATAAAAATGGTGCGTCAAAAACTTTAAACACTATTTAAGTGTTGTAAACGATGTTATTTGCATACAAAAACGATTTTCCTAACGAGCCCAATGCATATTGTGTAATTTGATACGATCTTATATTTGATATATTATAATAGTCATTTCGACACCCGAGTCAAAAGTTATCTCGGTTGAAAGTTGTAACTCATATATTACCAAATGTGTTCTTGTTTTTGAAAATTTGAACAACATTCCCTTTCTTTTTCTCTTCTCTATTTTTTTTGAATAATAGAGATTGATTGAAATTATAAATAAACAACCCCAGGTCGGCACAAATATCTCCTCTATAGCTCTATTGAATTAAACCGAAAGTAAGTAAAATGAAAATGGTGCGTCAAAAACTTTAAACACTATATAAGTGATGTAAACGATATTATTTGGGTACAAAAATATTTTCCTCGTGAGACCAAGGAATATTGTGTAATTTGATACGAGCTTCGATTTGATATATTATAATTGTCATTTCGATACCCGAGTCAAAAGTTATATCCGTTGAAAGTTGTAACTCATATATTACCAAATGTGTTCTTGTTTTTGAAAATTTGAACAACATTCCCTTTCTTTTTCTCTTCTCTATTTTTTTTTGAATAATAGAGATTGATTGAAAATATAAATAAACAATCCTAGGTCGGCACCAATATCTCCTCTATAGCTCTATTGAATTAAACCGAAAGTAAGTAAAATGAAAATGGTGCGTCAAAAACTTTAAACACTATTTAAGTGTTGTAAACGATATTATTTGGGTACAAAAAGATTTTCCTCGTGAGACCAAGGCATATTGTGTAATTTGATACGATCTTCGATTTGATATATTATAATAGTCATTTCGACACCCGAGTCAAAAGTTATCTCGGTTGAAAGTAAGTAACTCATATATTACCAAATCTGTTTTTGTTTTTGAAAATTTAAACAACATTCCCTTTCTTTTTCTCTTCTCTATTTTTTTTTGAATAATAGAGATTGATTGAAAATATAAATAAACAACCCTAGGTCGGCACAAATATCTCCTCTATAGCTCTATTGAATTAAACCGAAAGTAAGTAAAATGAAAATGGTGCGTCAAAAACTTTAAACACTATATAAGTGATGTAAACGATATTATTTGCGTACAAAAAGATTTTCCTCGTGAGACCAAGGAATATTGTGTAATTTGATACGATCTTCGATTTGATATATTATAATAGTCATTGCAATACCCGAGTCAAAAGTTATCTCGGTTGAAAGTCGTAACTCATATATTACCAAATGTGTTCTTGTTTTTGAAAATTTGAACAACATTCCCTTTCTTTTTCTCTTCTCTATTTTTTTTTGAATAATAGAGATTGATTGAAAATATAAATAAACAACCCTAGGTCGGCACAAATATCTCCTCTATAGCTCTATTGAATTAAACCGAAAGTAAGTAAAATGAAAATGGTGCGTCAAAAACTTTAAACACTATTTAAGTGTTGTAAACGATGTTATTTGCATACAAAAACATTTTCCTTGTGAGACCAAGGCATATTGTGTAATTTGATACGATCTGCGATTTGATATATTATAATAGTCATTTCGACACCCGAGTCAAAAGTTATCTCGGTTGAAAGTAAGTAACTCATATATTACCAAATCTGTTTTTGTTTTTGAAAATTTAAACAACATTCCCTTTCTTTTTCTCTTCTCTATTTTTTTTTGAATAATAGAGATTGATTGAAAATATAAATAAACAACCATAGGTCGGCACCAATATCTCCTTTATAGTTCCATTGAATTAAACCGGAATTACGTAAAATGGTGCGTCAAAAACTTTAAACACTATTTAAGTGTTGTAAACGATGTTATTTGTGTACAAAAACGATTTTCCTTACGAGCCCAATGCATATTGTGTAATTTGATACGATCTTATATTTGATATATTATAATAGTCGTTTCGATACCCGGGTCCAAAGTTATCTCCGTTGAAAGTTGTAACTCATATTTATAAAATGTGTTTTTGTTAATGAAAATTTGAACAACATTCCCTTTCTTTTTCTCTTCTCTATTTGTTTTTTGAATAATAGAGATTGATTGAAAATATAAATAAACAACCCTAGGTCGGCACCAATATCTTCTTTATAGCTCTATTGAATTAAATCGGAAGTAAGTAAAATGAAAATGGTACGTCAAAAACCTTAAACAATACATAAGTGATGTAAATGATATTATTTGGGTACAAAACGATTTTCCTCGTAAGACCAATGCATATTGTGTAATTTGATACGAGCTTTGATTTGATATATTATAATAGTCATTTCGATACCCGAGTCAAAAGTTATCTCGGTTGAAAGTTGTAACTCATATATTACCAAATGTGTTCTTGTTTTTGAAAATTTGAACAACATTCCCTTTCTTTTTCTCTTCTCTATTTTTTTTGAATAATAGAGATTGATTGAAAATATAAATAAACAACCCTAGGTCGGCACCAATATCTCCTTTATAGCCCTATTGAATTAAATCGGAAGTAAGTAAAATGAAAATGGTGCGTCAAAAACTTTAAACACTCTATAAATGATGTAAACGATATTATTTGTGTACAAAACGATTTTCCACGTGAGACCAAGGAATATTGTGTAATTTGATACGAGCTTCGATTTGATATATTATAATTGTCATTCCGATACCCGAGTCAAAAGTTATCTCGGTTGAAATTTGTAACTCATATATTACCAAATGTGTTCTTGTTTTTGAAAATTTGAACAATATTCCCTTTCTTTTTCTCTTCTCTATTTTTTTTGAATAATAGAGATTGATTGAAAATATAAATAAACAACCCTAGGTCGGCACCAATATCTCCTTTATAGCTCTATTGAATTAAATCGGAAGTAAGTAAAATGAAAATGGTGCGTCAAAAACTTTAAACACTATTTAAGTGTTGTAAACGATGTTATTTGCATACAAAAACGATTTTCCTTACGAGCCCAATGCATATTGTGTAATTTGATACCATCTTATTTTTGATATATTATAATAGTCATTTCGACACCCGAGTCAAAAGTTATCTCGGTTGAAAGTCGTAACTCATATATTACCAAATGTGTTCTTGTTTTTGAAAATTTGAACAACATTCCCTTTCTTTTTCTCTTCTCTATTTTTTTTGAATAATAGAGATTGATTGAAAATATAAATAAACAACCCTAGGTCGGCACAAATATCTCCTCTATAGCTCTATTGAATTAAACCGAAAGTAAGTAAAATGAAAATGGTGCGTCAAAAACTTTAAACACTATATAAGTGATGTAAACGATATTATTTGGGTACAAAAAGATTTTCCTCGTGAGACCAAGGCATATTGTGTAATTTGATACGATCTTCGATTTGATATATTATAATAGTCATTGCAATACCCGAGTCAAAAGTTATCTCGGTTGAAAGTTGTAACTCATATATTACCAAATCTGTTTTTGTTGTTGAAAATTTAAACAACATTCCCTTTCTTTTTCTGTTCTCTATTTTTTTTTGAATAATAGAGATTGATTGAAAATATAAATAAACAACCCTAGGTCGGCACCAATATCTCCTTTATAGTTCCATTGAATTAAACCGGAATTATGTAAAATGGTGCGTCAAAAACTTTAAACACTATTTAAGTGTTGTAAACGATGTTATTTGTGTACAAAAACGATTTTCCTTACGAGCCCAATGCATATTGTGTAATTTGATACGATCTTATATTTGATATATTATAATAGTCGTTTCGATACCCGGGTCCAAAGTTATCTCCGCTGAAAGTTGTAACTCATATTTATAAAATGTGTTTTTGTTAATGAAAATTTGAACAACATTCCCTTTCTTTTTCTCTTCTCTATTTGTTTTTTGAATAATAGAGATTGATTGAAAATATAAATAAACAACCCTAGGTCGGCACCAATATCTTCTTTATAGCTCTATTGAATTAAATCGGAAGTAAGTAAAATGAAAATGGTACGTCAAAAACCGTAAACACTATATAAGTGATGTAAATGATATTATTTGGGTACAAAACGATTTTCCTCGTAAGACCAATGCATATTGTGTAATTTGATACGAGCTTTAATTTGATATATTATAATAGTCATTTCGATACCCGAGTCAAAAGTTATCTCGGTTGAAAGTTGTAACTCATATATTACCAAATGTGTTCTTGTTTTTGAAAATTTGAACAACATTCCCTTTCTTTTTCTCTTCTCTATTTTTTTTTTGAATAATAGAGATTGATTGAAAATATAAATAAACAACCCTAGGTCCGCACCAATATCTCCTTTATAGCCCTATTGAATTAAATCGGAAGTAAGTAAAATGAAAATGGTGCGTCAAAAACTTTAAACACTCTATAAATGATGTAACCGATATTATTTGGGTACAAAACGATTTTCCACGTGAGACCAAGGAATATTGTGTAATTTGATACGAGCTTCGATTTGATATATTATAATTGTCATTCCGATACCCGAGTCAAAACTTATCTCGGTTGAAATTTGTAACTCATATATTACCAAATGTGTTTTTTTTAATGAAAATTTGAACAACATTCCCTTTCTTTTTCTCTTCTCTATTTTTTTTTGAATAATAGAGATTGATTGAAAATATAAATAAACAACCCTAGGTCGGCACCAATATCTCCTTTATAGCTCTATTGAATTAAATCGGAAGTAAGTAAAATAAAAATGGTGCGTCACAAACTTTAAACACTATTTAAGTGTTGTAAACGATGTTATTTGCATACAAAAACGATTTTCCCTACGAGCCCAATGCATATTGTGTAATTTGATACGATCTTATATTTGATATATTATAATAGTCATTTCGACACCCGAGTCAAAAGTTATCTCGGTTGAAAGTTGTAACTCATATATTACCAAATGTGTTCTTGTTTTTGAAAATTTGAACAACATTCCCTTTCTTTTTCTCTTCTCTATTTTTTTTAATAATAGAGATTGATTGAAAATATAAATAAACAACCCTAGGTCGGCACAAATATCTCCTTTATAGCTCTATTGAATTAAACCGAAAGTAAGTAAAATGAAAATGGTGCGTCAAAAACTTTAAACACTATATAAGTGATGTAAACGATATTATTTGGGTACAAAAAGATTTTCCTCGTGAGACCAAGGCATATTGTGTAATTTGATACGATCTTCGATTTGATATATTATAATAGTCATTTCGATACCCGAGTCAAAAGTTATCTCGGTTGAAAGTTGTAACTCATATATTACCAAATGTGTTCTTGTTTTTGAAAATTTGAACAACATTCCCTTTCTTTTTCTCTTCTCTATTTTTTTTGAATAATAGAGATTGATTGAAAATATAAATAAACCACCCTAGGTCGGCACCAATATCTCCTTTATAGCCCTATTGAATTAAATCGGAAGTAAGTAAAATGAAAATGGTGCGTCAAAAACTTTAAACACTCTATAAATGATGTAAACGATATTATTTGTGTACAAAACGATTTTCCACGTGAGACCAAGGAATATTGTGTAATTTGATACGAGCTTCGATTTGATATATTATAATTGTCATTCCGATACCCGAGTCAAAAGTTATCTCGGTTGAAATTTGTAACTCATATATTACCAAATGTGTTCTTGTTTTTGAAAATTTGAACAATATTCCCTTTCTTTTTCTCTTCTCTATTTTTTTTGAATAATAGAGATTGATTGAAAATATAAATAAACAACCCTAGGTCGGCACCAATATCTCCTTTATAGCTCTATTGAATTAAATCGGAAGTAAGTAAAATGAAAATGGTGCGTCAAAAACTTTAAACACTATTTAAGTGTTGTAAACGATGTTATTTGCATACAAAAACGATTTTCCTTACGAGCCCAATGCATATTGTGTAATTTGATACCATCTTATTTTTGATATATTATAATAGTCATTTCGACACCCGAGTCAAAAGTTATCTCGGTTGAAAGTCGTAACTCATATATTACCAAATGTGTTCTTGTTTTTGAAAATTTGAACAACATTCCCTTTCTTTTTCTCTTCTCTATTTTTTTTGAATAATAGAGATTGATTGAAAATATAAATAAACAACCCTAGGTCGGCACAAATATCTCCTCTATAGCTCTATTGAATTAAACCGAAAGTAAGTAAAATGAAAATGGTGCGTCAAAAACTTTAAACACTATATAAGTGATGTAAACGATATTATTTGGGTACAAAAAGATTTTCCTCGTGAGACCAAGGCATATTGTGTAATTTGATACGATCTTCGATTTGATATATTATAATAGTCATTGCAATACCCGAGTCAAAAGTTATCTCGGTTGAAAGTTGTAACTCATATATTACCAAATCTGTTTTTGTTGTTGAAAATTTAAACAACATTCCCTTTCTTTTTCTGTTCTCTATTTTTTTTTGAATAATAGAGATTGATTGAAAATATAAATAAACAACCCTAGGTCGGCACCAATATCTCCTTTATAGTTCCATTGAATTAAACCGGAATTACGTAAAATGGTGCGTCAAAAACTTTAAACACTATTTAAGTGTTGTAAACGATGTTATTTGTGTACAAAAACGATTTTCCTTACGAGCCCAATGCATATTGTGTAATTTGATACGATCTTATATTTGATATATTATAATAGTCGTTTCGATACCCGGGTCCAAAGTTATCTCCGCTGAAAGTTGTAACTCATATTTATAAAATGTGTTTTTGTTAATGAAAATTTGAACAACATTCCCTTTCTTTTTCTCTTCTCTATTTGTTTTTTGAATAATAGAGATTGATTGAAAATATAAATAAACAACCCTAGGTCGGCACCAATATCTTCTTTATAGCTCTATTGAATTAAATCGGAAGTAAGTAAAATGAAAATGGTACGTCAAAAACCGTAAACACTATATAAGTGATGTAAATGATATTATTTGGGTACAAAACGATTTTCCTCGTAAGACCAATGCATATTGTGTAATTTGATACGAGCTTTAATTTGATATATTATAATAGTCATTTCGATACCCGAGTCAAAAGTTATCTCGGTTGAAAGTTGTAACTCATATATTACCAAATGTGTTCTTGTTTTTGAAAATTTGAACAACATTCCCTTTCTTTTTCTCTTCTCTATTTTTTTTTTGAATAATAGAGATTGATTGAAAATATAAATAAACAACCCTAGGTCCGCACCAATATCTCCTTTATAGCCCTATTGAATTAAATCGGAAGTAAGTAAAATGAAAATGGTGCGTCAAAAACTTTAAACACTCTATAAATGATGTAACCGATATTATTTGGGTACAAAACGATTTTCCACGTGAGACCAAGGAATATTGTGTAATTTGATACGAGCTTCGATTTGATATATTATAATTGTCATTCCGATACCCGAGTCAAAACTTATCTCGGTTGAAATTTGTAACTCATATATTACCAAATGTGTTTTTTTTAATGAAAATTTGAACAACATTCCCTTTCTTTTTCTCTTCTCTATTTTTTTTTGAATAATAGAGATTGATTGAAAATATAAATAAACAACCCTAGGTCGGCACCAATATCTCCTTTATAGCTCTATTGAATTAAATCGGAAGTAAGTAAAATAAAAATGGTGCGTCACAAACTTTAAACACTATTTAAGTGTTGTAAACGATGTTATTTGCATACAAAAACGATTTTCCCTACGAGCCCAATGCATATTGTGTAATTTGATACGATCTTATATTTGATATATTATAATAGTCATTTCGACACCCGAGTCAAAAGTTATCTCGGTTGAAAGTTGTAACTCATATATTACCAAATGTGTTCTTGTTTTTGAAAATTTGAACAACATTCCCTTTCTTTTTCTCTTCTCTATTTTTTTTAATAATAGAGATTGATTGAAAATATAAATAAACAACCCTAGGTCGGCACAAATATCTCCTTTATAGCTCTATTGAATTAAACCGAAAGTAAGTAAAATGAAAATGGTGCGTCAAAAACTTTAAACACTATATAAGTGATGTAAACGATATTATTTGGGTACAAAAAGATTTTCCTCGTGAGACCAAGGCATATTGTGTAATTTGATACGATCTTCGATTTGATATATTATAATAGTCATTGCAATACCCGAGTCAAAAGTTATCTCGGTTGAAAGTTGTAACTCATGTATTACCAAATCTGTTTTTGTTTTTGAAAATTTAAACAACATTCCCTTTCTTTTTCTCTTCTCTATTTTTTTTGAATAATAGAGATTGATTGAAAATATAAATAAACAACCCTAGGTCGGCACAAATATCTCCTTTATAGCTCTATTGAATTAAACCGAAAGTAAGTAAAATGAAAATGGTGCGTGAAAAACTTTAAACACTATATAAGTGATGTAAACGATATTATTTGGGTACAAAAATATTTTCCTCGTGAGACCAAGGCATATTGTGTAATTTGATACGATCTTCGATTTGATATATTATAATAGTCATTGCAATACCCGAGTCAAAAGTTATCTCGGTTGAAAGTTGTAACTCATGTATTACCAAATCTGTTTTTGTTTTTGAAAATTTAAACAACATTCCCTTTCTTTTTCTCTTCTCTATTTTTTTTGAATAATAGAGATTGATTGAAAATATAAATAAACAACCCTAGGTCGGCACAAATATCTCCTTTATAGCTCTATTGAATTAAACCGAAAGTAAGTAAAATGAAAATGGTGCGTGAAAAACTTTAAACACTATATAAGTGATGTAAACGATGTTATTTGGGTACAAAAACGATTTTCCTCGTGAGACCAAGGCATATTGTGTAATTTGATACGATCTTCGATTTGATATATTATAATAGTCATTGCAATACCCGAGTCAAAAGTTATCTCGGTTGAAAGTCGTAACTCATGTATTACCAAATCTGTTTTTGTTTTTGAAAATTTAAACAACATTCCCTTTCTTTTTCTCTTCTCTATTTTTTTTGAATAATAGAGATTGATTGAAAATATAAATAAACAACCCTAGGTCGGCACAAATATCTCCTCTATAGCTCTATTGAATTAAACCGAAAGTAAGTAAAATGAAAATGGTGCGTCAAAAACTTTAAACACTCTATAAATGATGTAAACGATATTATTTGTGTACAAAACGATTTTCCACGTGAGACCAAGGAATATTGTGTAATTTGATACGAGCTTCGATTTGATATATTATAATTGTCATTCCGATACCCGAGTCAAAAGTTATCTCGGTTGAAATTTGTAACTCATATATTACCAAATGTGTTCTTGTTTTTGAAAATTTGAACAACATTCCCTTTCTTTTTCTCTTCTCTATTTTTTTTTGAATAATAGAGATTGATTGAAAATATAAATAAACAACCCTAGGTCGGCACCAATATCTCCTTTATAGTTCCATTCAATTAAACCGGAATTACGTAAAATGGTGCGTCAAAAACTTTAAACACTATTTAAGTGTTGTAAACGATGTTATTTGTGTACAAAAACGATTTTCCTTACGAGCCCAATGCATATTGTGTAATTTGATACGATCTTATATTTGATATATTATAATAGTCGTTTCGATACCCGGGTCCAAAGTTATCTCCGCTGAAAGTTGTAACTCATATTTATAAAATGTGTTTTTGTTAATGAAAATTTGAACAACATTCCCTTTCTTTTTCTCTTCTCTATTTGTTTTTTGAATAATAGAGATTGATTGAAAATATAAATAAACAACCCTAGGTCGGCACCAATATCTTCTTTATAGCTCTATTGAATTAAATCGGAAGTAAGTAAAATGAAAATGGTACGTCAAAAACCGTAAACACTATATAAGTGATGTAAATGATATTATTTGGGTACAAAACGATTTTCCTCGTAAGACCAATGCATATTGTGTAATTTGATACGAGCTTTAATTTGATATATTATAATAGTCATTTCGATACCCGAGTCAAAAGTTATCTCGGTTGAAAGTTGTAACTCATATATTACCAAATGTGTTCTTGTTTTTGAAAATTTGAACAACATTCCCTTTCTTTTTCTCTTCTCTATTTTTTTTTGAATAATAGAGATTGATTGAAAATATAAATAAACAACCCTAGGTCCGCACCAATATCTCCTTTATAGCCCTATTGAATTAAATCGGAAGTAAGTAAAATGAAAATGGTGCGTCAAAAACTTTAAACACTCTATAAATGATGTAACCGATATTATTTGGGTACAAAACGATTTTCCACGTGAGACCAAGGAATATTGTGTAATTTGATACGAGCTTCGATTTGATATATTATAATTGTCATTCCGATACCCGAGTCAAAACTTATCTCGGTTGAAATTTGTAACTCATATATTACCAAATGTGTTTTTTTTAATGAAAATTTGAACAACATTCCCTTTCTTTTTCTCTTCTCTATTTTTTTTTGAATAATAGAGATTGATTGAAAATATAAATAAACAACCCTAGGTCGGCACCAATATCTCCTTTATAGCTCTATTGAATTAAATCGGAAGTAAGTAAAATAAAAATGGTGCGTCACAAACTTTAAACACTATTTAAGTGTTGTAAACGATGTTATTTGCATACAAAAACGATTTTCCCTACGAGCCCAATGCATATTGTGTAATTTGATACGATCTTATATTTGATATATTATAATAGTCATTTCGACACCCGAGTCAAAAGTTATCTCGGTTGAAAGTTGTAACTCATATATTACCAAATGTGTTCTTGTTTTTGAAAATTTGAACAACATTCCCTTTCTTTTTCTCTTCTCTATTTTTTTTAATAATAGAGATTGATTGAAAATATAAATAAACAACCCTAGGTCGGCACAAATATCTCCTTTATAGCTCTATTGAATTAAACCGAAAGTAAGTAAAATGAAAATGGTGCGTCAAAAACTTTAAACACTATATAAGTGATGTAAACGATATTATTTGGGTACAAAAAGATTTTCCTCGTGAGACCAAGGCATATTGTGTAATTTGATACGATCTTCGATTTGATATATTATAATAGTCATTGCAATACCCGAGTCAAAAGTTATCTCGGTTGAAAGTTGTAACTCATGTATTACCAAATCTGTTTTTGTTTTTGAAAATTTAAACAACATTCCCTTTCTTTTTCTCTTCTCTATTTTTTTTGAATAATAGAGATTGATTGAAAATATAAATAAACAACCCTAGGTCGGCACAAATATCTCCTTTATAGCTCTATTGAATTAAACCGAAAGTAAGTAAAATGAAAATGGTGCGTGAAAAACTTTAAACACTATATAAGTGATGTAAACGATATTATTTGGGTACAAAAATATTTTCCTCGTGAGACCAAGGCATATTGTGTAATTTGATACGATCTTCGATTTGATATATTATAATAGTCATTGCAATACCCGAGTCAAAAGTTATCTCGGTTGAAAGTTGTAACTCATGTATTACCAAATCTGTTTTTGTTTTTGAAAATTTAAACAACATTCCCTTTCTTTTTCTCTTCTCTATTTTTTTTGAATAATAGAGATTGATTGAAAATATAAATAAACAACCCTAGGTCGGCACAAATATCTCCTTTATAGCTCTATTGAATTAAACCGAAAGTAAGTAAAATGAAAATGGTGCGTGAAAAACTTTAAACACTATATAAGTGATGTAAACGATGTTATTTGGGTACAAAAACGATTTTCCTCGTGAGACCAAGGCATATTGTGTAATTTGATACGATCTTCGATTTGATATATTATAATAGTCATTGCAATACCCGAGTCAAAAGTTATCTCGGTTGAAAGTCGTAACTCATGTATTACCAAATCTGTTTTTGTTTTTGAAAATTTAAACAACATTCCCTTTCTTTTTCTCTTCTCTATTTTTTTTGAATAATAGAGATTGATTGAAAATATAAATAAACAACCCTAGGTCGGCACAAATATCTCCTCTATAGCTCTATTGAATTAAACCGAAAGTAAGTAAAATGAAAATGGTGCGTCAAAAACTTTAAACACTCTATAAATGATGTAAACGATATTATTTGTGTACAAAACGATTTTCCACGTGAGACCAAGGAATATTGTGTAATTTGATACGAGCTTCGATTTGATATATTATAATTGTCATTCCGATACCCGAGTCAAAAGTTATCTCGGTTGAAATTTGTAACTCATATATTACCAAATGTGTTCTTGTTTTTGAAAATTTGAACAACATTCCCTTTCTTTTTCTCTTCTCTATTTTTTTTTGAATAATAGAGATTGATTGAAAATATAAATAAACAACCCTAGGTCGGCACCAATATCTCCTTTATAGTTCCATTGAATTAAACCGGAATTACGTAAAATGGTGCGTCAAAAACTTTAAACACTATTTAAGTGTTGTAAACGATGTTATTTGTGTACAAAAACGATTTTCCTTACGAGCCCAATGCATATTGTGTAATTTGATACGATCTTATATTTGATATATTATAATAGTCGTTTCGATACCCGGGTCCAAAGTTATCTCCGCTGAAAGTTGTAACTCATATTTATAAAATGTGTTTTTGTTAATGAAAATTTGAACAACATTCCCTTTCTTTTTCTCTTCTCTATTTGTTTTTTGAATAATAGAGATTGATTGAAAATATAAATAAACAACCCTAGGTCGGCACCAATATCTTCTTTATAGCTCTATTGAATTAAATCGGAAGTAAGTAAAATGAAAATGGTACGTCAAAAACCGTAAACACTATATAAGTGATGTAAATGATATTATTTGGGTACAAAACGATTTTCCTCGTAAGACCAATGCATATTGTGTAATTTGATACGAGCTTTAATTTGATATATTATAATAGTCATTTCGATACCCGAGTCAAAAGTTATCTCGGTTGAAAGTTGTAACTCATATATTACCAAATGTGTTCTTGTTTTTGAAAATTTGAACAACATTCCCTTTCTTTTTCTCTTCTCTATTTTTTTTTGAATAATAGAGATTGATTGAAAATATAAATAAACAACCCTAGGTCCGCACCAATATCTCCTTTATAGCCCTATTGAATTAAATCGGAAGTAAGTAAAATGAAAATGGTGCGTCAAAAACTTTAAACACTCTATAAATGATGTAACCGATATTATTTGGGTACAAAACGATTTTCCACGTGAGACCAAGGAATATTGTGTAATTTGATACGAGCTTCGATTTGATATATTATAATTGTCATTCCGATACCCGAGTCAAAACTTATCTCGGTTGAAATTTGTAACTCATATATTACCAAATGTGTTTTTTTTAATGAAAATTTGAACAACATTCCCTTTCTTTTTCTCTTCTCTATTTTTTTTTGAATAATAGAGATTGATTGAAAATATAAATAAACAACCCTAGGTCGGCACCAATATCTCCTTTATAGCTCTATTGAATTAAATCGGAAGTAAGTAAAATAAAAATGGTGCGTCACAAACTTTAAACACTATTTAAGTGTTGTAAACGATGTTATTTGCATACAAAAACGATTTTCCCTACGAGCCCAATGCATATTGTGTAATTTGATACGATCTTATATTTGATATATTATAATAGTCATTTCGACACCCGAGTCAAAAGTTATCTCGGTTGAAAGTTGTAACTCATATATTACCAAATGTGTTCTTGTTTTTGAAAATTTGAACAACATTCCCTTTCTTTTTCTCTTCTCTATTTTTTTTAATAATAGAGATTGATTGAAAATATAAATAAACAACCCTAGGTCGGCACAAATATCTCCTTTATAGCTCTATTGAATTAAACCGAAAGTAAGTAAAATGAAAATGGTGCGTCAAAAACTTTAAACACTATATAAGTGATGTAAACGATATTATTTGGGTACAAAAAGATTTTCCTCGTGAGACCAAGGCATATTGTGTAATTTGATACGATCTTCGATTTGATATATTATAATAGTCATTGCAATACCCGAGTCAAAAGTTATCTCGGTTGAAAGTTGTAACTCATGTATTACCAAATCTGTTTTTGTTTTTGAAAATTTAAACAACATTCCCTTTCTTTTTCTCTTCTCTATTTTTTTTGAATAATAGAGATTGATTGAAAATATAAATAAACAACCCTAGGTCGGCACAAATATCTCCTTTATAGCTCTATTGAATTAAACCGAAAGTAAGTAAAATGAAAATGGTGCGTGAAAAACTTTAAACACTATATAAGTGATGTAAACGATATTATTTGGGTACAAAAATATTTTCCTCGTGAGACCAAGGCATATTGTGTAATTTGATACGATCTTCGATTTGATATATTATAATAGTCATTGCAATACCCGAGTCAAAAGTTATCTCGGTTGAAAGTTGTAACTCATGTATTACCAAATCTGTTTTTGTTTTTGAAAATTTAAACAACATTCCCTTTCTTTTTCTCTTCTCTATTTTTTTTGAATAATAGAGATTGATTGAAAATATAAATAAACAACCCTAGGTCGGCACAAATATCTCCTTTATAGCTCTATTGAATTAAACCGAAAGTAAGTAAAATGAAAATGGTGCGTGAAAAACTTTAAACACTATATAAGTGATGTAAACGATGTTATTTGGGTACAAAAACGATTTTCCTCGTGAGACCAAGGCATATTGTGTAATTTGATACGATCTTCGATTTGATATATTATAATAGTCATTGCAATACCCGAGTCAAAAGTTATCTCGGTTGAAAGTCGTAACTCATGTATTACCAAATCTGTTTTTGTTTTTGAAAATTTAAACAACATTCCCTTTCTTTTTCTCTTCTCTATTTTTTTTGAATAATAGAGATTGATTGAAAATATAAATAAACAACCCTAGGTCGGCACAAATATCTCCTCTATAGCTCTATTGAATTAAACCGAAAGTAAGTAAAATGAAAATGGTGCGTCAAAAACTTTAAACACTCTATAAATGATGTAAACGATATTATTTGTGTACAAAACGATTTTCCACGTGAGACCAAGGAATATTGTGTAATTTGATACGAGCTTCGATTTGATATATTATAATTGTCATTCCGATACCCGAGTCAAAAGTTATCTCGGTTGAAATTTGTAACTCATATATTACCAAATGTGTTCTTGTTTTTGAAAATTTGAACAACATTCCCTTTCTTTTTCTCTTCTCTATTTTTTTTTGAATAATAGAGATTGATTGAAAATATAAATAAACAACCCTAGGTCGGCACCAATATCTCCTTTATAGTTCCATTGAATTAAACCGGAATTACGTAAAATGGTGCGTCAAAAACTTTAAACACTATTTAAGTGTTGTAAACGATGTTATTTGTGTACAAAAACGATTTTCCTTACGAGCCCAATGCATATTGTGTAATTTGATACGATCTTATATTTGATATATTATAATAGTCGTTTCGATACCCGGGTCCAAAGTTATCTCCGCTGAAAGTTGTAACTCATATTTATAAAATGTGTTTTTGTTAATGAAAATTTGAACAACATTCCCTTTCTTTTTCTCTTCTCTATTTGTTTTTTGAATAATAGAGATTGATTGAAAATATAAATAAACAACCCTAGGTCGGCACCAATATCTTCTTTATAGCTCTATTGAATTAAATCGGAAGTAAGTAAAATGAAAATGGTACGTCAAAAACCGTAAACACTATATAAGTGATGTAAATGATATTATTTGGGTACAAAACGATTTTCCTCGTAAGACCAATGCATATTGTGTAATTTGATACGAGCTTTAATTTGATATATTATAATAGTCATTTCGATACCCGAGTCAAAAGTTATCTCGGTTGAAAGTTGTAACTCATATATTACCAAATGTGTTCTTGTTTTTGAAAATTTGAACAACATTCCCTTTCTTTTTCTCTTCTCTATTTTTTTTTGAATAATAGAGATTGATTGAAAATATAAATAAACAACCCTAGGTCCGCACCAATATCTCCTTTATAGCCCTATTGAATTAAATCGGAAGTAAGTAAAATGAAAATGGTGCGTCAAAAACTTTAAACACTCTATAAATGATGTAACCGATATTATTTGGGTACAAAACGATTTTCCACGTGAGACCAAGGAATATTGTGTAATTTGATACGAGCTTCGATTTGATATATTATAATTGTCATTCCGATACCCGAGTCAAAACTTATCTCGGTTGAAATTTGTAACTCATATATTACCAAATGTGTTTTTTTTAATGAAAATTTGAACAACATTCCCTTTCTTTTTCTCTTCTCTATTTTTTTTGAATAATAGAGATTGATTGAAAATATAAATAAACAACCCTAGGTCGGCACAAATATCTCCTTTATAGCTCTATTGAATTAAACCGAAAGTAAGTAAAATGAAAATGGTGCGTGAAAAACTTTAAACACTATATAAGTGATGTAAACGATGTTATTTGGGTACAAAAACGATTTTCCTCGTGAGACCAAGGCATATTGTGTAATTTGATACGATCTTCGATTTGATATATTATAATAGTCATTGCAATACCCGAGTCAAAAGTTATCTCGGTTGAAAGTCGTAACTCATGTATTACCAAATCTGTTTTTGTTTTTGAAAATTTAAACAACATTCCCTTTCTTTTTCTCTTCTCTATTTTTTTTGAATAATAGAGATTGATTGAAAATATAAATAAACAACCCTAGGTCGGCACAAATATCTCCTCTATAGCTCTATTGAATTAAACCGAAAGTAAGTAAAATGAAAATGGTGCGTCAAAAACTTTAAACACTCTATAAATGATGTAAACGATATTATTTGTGTACAAAACGATTTTCCACGTGAGACCAAGGAATATTGTGTAATTTGATACGAGCTTCGATTTGATATATTATAATTGTCATTCCGATACCCGAGTCAAAAGTTATCTCGGTTGAAATTTGTAACTCATATATTACCAAATGTGTTCTTGTTTTTGAAAATTTGAACAACATTCCCTTTCTTTTTCTCTTCTCTATTTTTTTTTGAATAATAGAGATTGATTGAAAATATAAATAAACAACCCTAGGTCGGCACCAATATCTCCTTTATAGTTCCATTGAATTAAACCGGAATTACGTAAAATGGTGCGTCAAAAACTTTAAACACTATTTAAGTGTTGTAAACGATGTTATTTGTGTACAAAAACGATTTTCCTTACGAGCCCAATGCATATTGTGTAATTTGATACGATCTTATATTTGATATATTATAATAGTCGTTTCGATACCCGGGTCCAAAGTTATCTCCGCTGAAAGTTGTAACTCATATTTATAAAATGTGTTTTTGTTAATGAAAATTTGAACAACATTCCCTTTCTTTTTCTCTTCTCTATTTGTTTTTTGAATAATAGAGATTGATTGAAAATATAAATAAACAACCCTAGGTCGGCACCAATATCTTCTTTATAGCTCTATTGAATTAAATCGGAAGTAAGTAAAATGAAAATGGTACGTCAAAAACCGTAAACACTATATAAGTGATGTAAATGATATTATTTGGGTACAAAACGATTTTCCTCGTAAGACCAATGCATATTGTGTAATTTGATACGAGCTTTAATTTGATATATTATAATAGTCATTTCGATACCCGAGTCAAAAGTTATCTCGGTTGAAAGTTGTAACTCATATATTACCAAATGTGTTCTTGTTTTTGAAAATTTGAACAACATTCCCTTTCTTTTTCTCTTCTCTATTTTTTTTTGAATAATAGAGATTGATTGAAAATATAAATAAACAACCCTAGGTCCGCACCAATATCTCCTTTATAGCCCTATTGAATTAAATCGGAAGTAAGTAAAATGAAAATGGTGCGTCAAAAACTTTAAACACTCTATAAATGATGTAACCGATATTATTTGGGTACAAAACGATTTTCCACGTGAGACCAAGGAATATTGTGTAATTTGATACGAGCTTCGATTTGATATATTATAATTGTCATTCCGATACCCGAGTCAAAACTTATCTCGGTTGAAATTTGTAACTCATATATTACCAAATGTGTTTTTTTTAATGAAAATTTGAACAACATTCCCTTTCTTTTTCTCTTCTCTATTTTTTTTGAATAATAGAGATTGATTGAAAATATAA
Source organism: Hippophae tibetana (assembly GCA_037013495.1). Lineage (NCBI taxonomy): Eukaryota > Viridiplantae > Streptophyta > Magnoliopsida > Rosales > Elaeagnaceae > Hippophae > Hippophae tibetana. The sequence continues at coordinate 4,754,203 of CM072808.1, read as the reverse complement.
ATAAACAACCCTAGGTCGGCACAAATATCTCCTTTATAGCTCTATTGAATTAAACCGAAAGTAAGTAAAATGAAAATGGTGCGTGAAAAACTTTAAACACTATATAAGTGATGTAAACGATGTTATTTGGGTACAAAAACGATTTTCCTCGTGAGACCAAGGCATATTGTGTAATTTGATACGATCTTCGATTTGATATATTATAATAGTCATTGCAATACCCGAGTCAAAAGTTATCTCGGTTGAAAGTCGTAACTCATGTATTACCAAATCTGTTTTTGTTTTTGAAAATTTAAACAACATTCCCTTTCTTTTTCTCTTCTCTATTTTTTTTGAATAATAGAGATTGATTGAAAATATAAATAAACAACCCTAGGTCGGCACAAATATCTCCTCTATAGCTCTATTGAATTAAACCGAAAGTAAGTAAAATGAAAATGGTGCGTCAAAAACTTTAAACACTCTATAAATGATGTAAACGATATTATTTGTGTACAAAACGATTTTCCACGTGAGACCAAGGAATATTGTGTAATTTGATACGAGCTTCGATTTGATATATTATAATTGTCATTCCGATACCCGAGTCAAAAGTTATCTCGGTTGAAATTTGTAACTCATATATTACCAAATGTGTTCTTGTTTTTGAAAATTTGAACAACATTCCCTTTCTTTTTCTCTTCTCTATTTTTTTTTGAATAATAGAGATTGATTGAAAATATAAATAAACAACCCTAGGTCGGCACCAATATCTCCTTTATAGTTCCATTGAATTAAACCGGAATTACGTAAAATGGTGCGTCAAAAACTTTAAACACTATTTAAGTGTTGTAAACGATGTTATTTGTGTACAAAAACGATTTTCCTTACGAGCCCAATGCATATTGTGTAATTTGATACGATCTTATATTTGATATATTATAATAGTCGTTTCGATACCCGGGTCCAAAGTTATCTCCGCTGAAAGTTGTAACTCATATTTATAAAATGTGTTTTTGTTAATGAAAATTTGAACAACATTCCCTTTCTTTTTCTCTTCTCTATTTGTTTTTTGAATAATAGAGATTGATTGAAAATATAAATAAACAACCCTAGGTCGGCACCAATATCTTCTTTATAGCTCTATTGAATTAAATCGGAAGTAAGTAAAATGAAAATGGTACGTCAAAAACCGTAAACACTATATAAGTGATGTAAATGATATTATTTGGGTACAAAACGATTTTCCTCGTAAGACCAATGCATATTGTGTAATTTGATACGAGCTTTAATTTGATATATTATAATAGTCATTTCGATACCCGAGTCAAAAGTTATCTCGGTTGAAAGTTGTAACTCATATATTACCAAATGTGTTCTTGTTTTTGAAAATTTGAACAACATTCCCTTTCTTTTTCTCTTCTCTATTTTTTTTTGAATAATAGAGATTGATTGAAAATATAAATAAACAACCCTAGGTCCGCACCAATATCTCCTTTATAGCTCTATTGAATTAAATCGGAAGTAAGTAAAATAAAAATGGTGCGTCACAAACTTTAAACACTATTTAAGTGTTGTAAACGATGTTATTTGCATACAAAAACGATTTTCCCTACGAGCCCAATGCATATTGTGTAATTTGATACGATCTTATATTTGATATATTATAATAGTCATTTCGACACCCGAGTCAAAAGTTATCTCGGTTGAAAGTTGTAACTCATATATTACCAAATGTGTTCTTGTTTTTGAAAATTTGAACAACATTCCCTTTCTTTTTCTCTTCTCTATTTTTTTTAATAATAGAGATTGATTGAAAATATAAATAAACAACCCTAGGTCGGCACAAATATCTCCTTTATAGCTCTATTGAATTAAACCGAAAGTAAGTAAAATGAAAATGGTGCGTCAAAAACTTTAAACACTATATAAGTGATGTAAACGATATTATTTGGGTACAAAAAGATTTTCCTCGTGAGACCAAGGCATATTGTGTAATTTGATACGATCTTCGATTTGATATATTATAATAGTCATTGCAATACCCGAGTCAAAAGTTATCTCGGTTGAAAGTTGTAACTCATGTATTACCAAATCTGTTTTTGTTTTTGAAAATTTAAACAACATTCCCTTTCTTTTTCTCTTCTCTATTTTTTTTGAATAATAGAGATTGATTGAAAATATAAATAAACAACCCTAGGTCGGCACAAATATCTCCTTTATAGCTCTATTGAATTAAACCGAAAGTAAGTAAAATGAAAATGGTGCGTGAAAAACTTTAAACACTATATAAGTGATGTAAACGATATTATTTGGGTACAAAAATATTTTCCTCGTGAGACCAAGGCATATTGTGTAATTTGATACGATCTTCGATTTGATATATTATAATAGTCATTGCAATACCCGAGTCAAAAGTTATCTCGGTTGAAAGTTGTAACTCATGTATTACCAAATCTGTTTTTGTTTTTGAAAATTTAAACAACATTCCCTTTCTTTTTCTCTTCTCTATTTTTTTTGAATAATAGAGATTGATTGAAAATATAAATAAACAACCCTAGGTCGGCACAAATATCTCCTTTATAGCTCTATTGAATTAAACCGAAAGTAAGTAAAATGAAAATGGTGCGTGAAAAACTTTAAACACTATATAAGTGATGTAAACGATATTATTTGGGTACAAAAATATTTTCCTCGTGAGACCAAGGCATATTGTGTAATTTGATACGATCTTCGATTTGATATATTATAATAGTCATTGCAATACCCGAGTCAAAAGTTATCTCGGTTGAAAGTTGTAACTCATGTATTACCAAATCTGTTTTTGTTTTTGAAAATTTAAACAACATTCCCTTTCTTTTTCTCTTCTCTATTTTTTTTGAATAATAGAGATTGATTGAAAATATAAATAAACAACCCTAGGTCGGCACAAATATCTCCTTTATAGCTCTATTGAATTAAACCGAAAGTAAGTAAAATGAAAATGGTGGGTGAAAAACTTTAAACACTATATAAGTGATGTAAACGATATTATTTGGGTACAAAAATATTTTCCTCGTGAGACCAAGGCATATTGTGTAATTTGATACGATCTTCGATTTGATATATTATAATAGTCATTGCAATACCCGAGTCAAAAGTTATCTCGGTTGAAAGTTGTAACTCATGTACTACCAAATCTGTTTTTGTTTTTGAAAATTTAAACAACATTCCCTTTCTTTTTCTCTTCTCTATTTTTTTTGAATAATAGAGATTTATTGAAAATATAAATAAACAACCCTAGGTCGGCACAAATATCTCCTCTATAGCTCTATTGAATTAAACCGAAAGTAAGTAAAATGAAAATGGTGCGTCAAAAACTTTAAACACTATATAAGTGATGTAAACGATATTATTTGGGTACAAAAAGATTTTCCTCGTGAGACCAAGGCATATTGTGTAATTTGATACGATCTTCGATTTGATATATTATAATAGTCATTGCAATACCCGAGTCAAAAGTTATCTCGGTTGAAAGTTGTAACTCATATATTACCAAATCTGTTTTTGTTTTTGAAAATTTAAACAACATTCCCTTTCTTTTTCTCTTCTCTATTTTTTTTTGAATAATAGAGATTGATTGAAAATATAAATAAACAACCCTAGGTCGGCACCAATATCTCCTTTATAGTTCCATTGAATTAAACCGGAATTACGTAAAATGGTGCGTCAAAAACTTTAAACACTATTTAAGTGTTGTAAACGATGTTATTTGTGTACAAAAACGATTTTCCTTACGAGCCCAATGCATATTGTGTAATTTGATACGATCTTATATTTGATATATTATAATAGTCGTTTCGATACCAGGGTCCAAAGTTATCTCCGGTGAAAGTTGTAACTCATATTTATAAAATGTGTTTTTGTTAATGAAAATTTGAACAACATTCCCTTTCTTTTTCTCTTCTCTATTTGTTTTTTGAATAATAGAGATTGATTGAAAATATAAATAAACAACCCTAGGTCGGCACCAATATCTCCTTTATAGCTCTATTGAATTAAATCGGAAGTAAGTAAAATAAAAATGGTGCGTCACAAACTTTAAACACTATTTAAGTGTTGTAAACGATGTTATTTGCATACAAAAACGATTTTCCTTACGAGCACAATGCATATTGTGTAATTTGATACGATCTTATATTTGATATATTATAATAGTCATTTCGACACCCGAGTCAAAAGTTATCTCGGTTGAAAGTTGTAACTCATATATTACCAAATGTGTTCTTGTTTTTGAAAATTTGAACAACATTCCCTTTCTTTTTCTCTTCTCTATTTTTTTTAATAATAGAGATTGATTGAAAATATAAATAAACAACCCTAGGTCGGCACAAATATCTCCTTTATAGCTCTATTAAATTAAACCGAAAGTAAGTAAAATGAAAATGGTGCGTCAAAAACTTTAAACACTATATAAGTGATGTAAACGATATTATTTGGGTACAAAAAGATTTTCCTCGTGAGACCAAGGCATATTGTGTAATTTGATACGATCTTCGATTTGATATATTATAATAGTCATTGCAATACCCGAGTCAAAAGTTATCTCGGTTGAAAGTTGTAACTCATGTATTACCAAATCTGTTTTTGTTTTTGAAAATTTAAACAACATTCCCTTTCTTTTTCTCTTCTCTATTTTTTTTGAATAATAGAGATTGATTGAAAATATAAATAAACAACCCTAGGTCGGCACAAATATCTCCTTTATAGCTCTATTGAATTAAACCGAAAGTAAGTAAAATGAAAATGGTGCGTGAAAAACTTTAAACACTATATAAGTGATGTAAACGATATTATTTGGGTACAAAAATATTTTCCTCGTGAGACCAAGGCATATTGTGTAATTTGATACGATCTTCGATTTGATATATTATAATAGTCATTGCAATACCCGAGTCAAAAGTTATCTCGGTTGAAAGTTGTAACTCATGTATTACCAAATCTGTTTTTGTTTTTGAAAATTTAAACAACATTCCCTTTCTTTTTCTCTTCTCTATTTTTTTTGAATAATAGAGATTGATTGAAAATATAAATAAACAACCCTAGGTCGGCACAAATATCTCCTCTATAGCTCTATTGAATTAAACCGAAAGTAAGTAAAATGAAAATGGTGCGTCAAAAACTTTAAACACTATATAAGTGATGTAAACGATATTATTTGGGTACAAAAATATTTTCCTCGTGAGACCAAGGCATATTGTGTAATTTGATACGATCTTCGATTTGATATATTATAATAGTCATTGCAATACCCGAGTCAAAAGTTATCTCGGTTGAAAGTTGTAACTCATATATTACCAAATCTGTTTTTGTTTTTGAAAATTTAAACAACATTCCCTTTCTTTTTCTCTTCTCTATTTTTTTTTTGAATAATAGAGATTGATTGAAAATATAAATAAACAACCCTAGGTCGGCACCAATATCTCCTTTATAGTTCCATTGAATTAAACCGGAATTACGTAAAATGGTGCGTCAAAAACTTTAAACACTATTTAAGTGTTGTAAACGATGTTATTTGTGTACAAAAACGATTTTCCTTACGAGCCCAATGCATATTGTGTAATTTGATACGATCTTATATTTGATATATTATAATAGTCGTTTCGATACCCGGGTCCAAAGTTATCTCCGTTGAAAGTTGTAACTCATATTTATAAAATGTGTTTTTGTTAATGAAAATTTGAACAACATTCCCTTTCTTTTTCTCTTCTCTATTTGTTTTTTGAATAATAGAGATTGATTGAAAATATAAATAAACAACCCTAGGTCGGCACCAATATCTTCTTTATAGCTCTATTGAATTAAATCGGAAGTAAGTAAAATGAAAATGGTACGTCAAAAACCTTAAACACTATATAAGTGATGTAAATGATATTATTTGGGTACAAAACGATTTTTCTCGTAAGACCAATGCATATTGTGTAATTTGATACGAGCTTTGATTTGATATATTATAATAGTTATTTCGATACCCGAGTCAAAAGTTATCTCGGTTGAAAGTTGTAACTCATATATTACCAAATGTGTTCTTGTTTTTGAAAATTTGAACAACATTCCCTTTCTTTTTCTCTTCTCTATTTTTTTTTGAATAATAGAGATTGATTGAAAATATAAATAAACAACCCTAGGTCCGCACCAATATCTCCTTTATAGCCCTATTGAATTAAATCGGAAGTAAGTAAAATGAAAATGGTGCGTCAAAAACTTTAAACACTCTATAAATGATGTAACCCATATTATTTGGGTACAAAACGATTTTCCACGTGAGACCAAGGAATATTGTGTAATTTGATACGAGCTTCGATTTGATATATTATAATTGTCATTCCGATACCCGAGTCAAAACTTATCTCGGTTTAAATTTGTAACTCATATATTACCAAATGTGTTCTTGTTTTTGAAAATTTGAACAACATTCCCTTTCTTTTTCTCTTCTCTATTTTTTTTTTAATAATAGAGATTGATTGAAAATATAAATAAACAACCCTAGGTCGGCACCAATATCTCCTTTATAGCTCTATTGAATTAAATCGGAAGTAAGTAAAATGAAAATGGTGCGTCAAAAACTTTAAACACTATTTAAGTGTTGTAAACGATGTTATTTGCATACAAAAACGATTTTCCTTACGAGCCCAATGCATATTGTGTAATTTGATACGATCTTATATTTGATATATTATAATATTCATTTCGACACCCGAGTCAAAAGTTATCTCGGTTGAAAGTTGTAACTCATATATTACCAAATGTGTTCTTGTTTTTGAAAATTTGAACAACATTCCCTTTCTTTTTCTCTTCTCTATTTTTTTTAATAATAGAGATTGATTGAAAATATAAATAAACAACCCTAGGTCGGCACAAATATCTCCTTTATAGCTCTATTGAATTAAACCGAAAGTAAGTAAAATGAAAATGGTGCGTCAAAAACTTTAAACACTATATAAGTGATGTAAACGATATTATTTGGGTACAAAAAGATTTTCCTCGTGAGACCAAGGCATATTGTGTAATTTGATATGATCTTCGATTTGATATATTATAATAGTCATTGCAATACCCGAGTCAAAAGTTATCTCGGTTGAAAGTTGTAACTCATGTATTACCAAATCTGTTTTTGTTTTTGAAAATTTAAACAACATTCCCTTTCTTTTTCTCTTCTCTATTTTTTTGAATAATAGAGATTGATTGAAAATATAAATAAACAACCCTAGGTCGGCACCAATATCTCCTTTATAGTTCCATTGAATTAAACCGGAATTATGTAAAATGGTGCGTCAAAAACTTTAAACACTATTTAAGTGTTGTAAACGATGTTATTTGTGTACAAAAACGATTTTCCTTACGAGCCCAATGCACATTGTGTAATTTGATACGATCTTATATTTGATATATTATAATAGTCGTTTCGATACCCGGGTCCAAAGTTATCTCCGTTGAAAGTTGTAACTCATATTTATAAAATGTGTTTTTGTTAATGAAAATTTGAACAACATTCCCTTTCTTTTTCTCTTCTCTATTTGTTTTTTGAATAATAGAGATTGATTGAAAATATAAATAAACAACCCTAGGTCGGCACCAATATCTTCTTTATAGCTCTATTGAATTAAATCGGAAGTAAGTAAAATGAAAATGGTACGTCAAAAACCTTAAACACTATATAAGTGATGTAAATGATATTATTTGGGTACAAAACGATTTTTCTCGTAAGACCAATGCATATTGTGTAATTTGATACGAGCTTTGATTTGATATATTATAATAGTTATTTCGATACCCGAGTCAAAAGTTATCTCGGTTGAAAGTTGTAACTCATATATTACCAAATGTGTTCTTGTTTTTGAAAATTTGAACAACATTCCCTTTCTTTTTCTCTTCTCTATTTTTTTTTGAATAATAGAGATTGATTGAAAATATAAATAAACAACCCTAGGTCCGCACCAATATCTCCTTTATAGCCCTATTGAATTAAATCGGAAGTAAGTAAAATGAAAATGGTGCGTCAAAAACTTTAAACACTCTATAAATGATGTAACCCATATTATTTGGGTACAAAACGATTTTCCACGTGAGACCAAGGAATATTGTGTAATTTGATACGAGCTTCGATTTGATATATTATAATTGTCATTCCGATACCCGAGTCAAAACTTATCTCGGTTTAAATTTGTAACTCATATATTACCAAATGTGTTCTTGTTTTTGAAAATTTGAACAACATTCCCTTTCTTTTTCTCTTCTCTATTTTTTTTTGAATAATAGAGATTGATTGAAAATATAAATAAACAACCCTAGGTCGGCACCAATATCTCCTTTATAGCTCTATTGAATTAAATCGGAAGTAAGTAAAATGAAAATGGTGCGTCAAAAACTTTAAACACTATTTAAGTGTTGTAAACGATGTTATTTGCATACAAAAACGATTTTCCTTACGAGCCCAATGCATATTTGTAATTTGATACGATCTTATATTTGATATATTATAATAGTCATTTCGACACCCGAGTCAAAAGTTATCTCGGTTGAAAGTTGTAACTCATATATTACCAAATGTGTTCTTGTTTTTGAAAATTTGAACAACATTCCCTTTCTTTTTCTCTTCTCTATTTTTTTTAATAATAGAGATTGATTGAAAATATAAATAAACAACCCTAGGTCGGCACAAATATCTCCTTTATAGCTCTATTGAATTAAACCGAAAGTAAGTAAAATGAAAGTGGTGCGTCAAAAACTTTAAACACTATATAAGTGATGTAAACGATATTATTTGGGTACAAAAAGATTTTCCTCGTGAGACCAAGGCATATTGTGTAATTTGATATGATCTTCGATTTGATATATTATAATAGTCATTGCAATACCCGAGTCAAAAGTTATCTCGGTTGAAAGTTGTAACTCATGTATTACCAAATCTGTTTTTGTTTTTGAAAATTTAAACAACATTCCCTTTCTTTTTCTCTTCTCTATTTTTTTGAATAATAGAGATTGATTGAAAATATAAATAAACAACCCTAGGTCGGCACCAATATCTCCTTTATAGTTCCATTGAATTAAACCGGAATTATGTAAAATGGTGCGTCAAAAACTTTAAACACTATTTAAGTGTTGTAAACGATGTTATTTGTGTACAAAAACGATTTTCCTTACGAGCCCAATGCACATTGTGTAATTTGATACGATCTTATATTTGATATATTATAATAGTCGTTTCGATACCCGGGTCCAAAGTTATCTCCGTTGAAAGTTGTAACTCATATTTATAAAATGTGTTTTTGTTAATGAAAATTTGAACAACATTCCCTTTCTTTTTCTCTTCTCTATTTGTTTTTTGAATAATAGAGATTGATTGAAAATATAAATAAACAACCCTAGGTCGGCACCAATATCTTCTTTATAGCTCTATTGAATTAAATCGGAAGTAAGTAAAATGAAAATGGTACGTCAAAAACCTTAAACACTATATAAGTGATGTAAATGATATTATTTGGGTACAAAACGATTTTCCTCGTAAGACCAATGCATATTGTGTAATTTGATACGAGCGTTGATTTGATAGATTATAATAGTCATTTCGATACCCGAGTCAAAAGTTATCTCGGTTGAAAGTTGTAACTCATATATTACCAAATGTGTTCTTGTTTTTGAAAATTTGAACAACATTCCCTTTCTTTTTCTCTTCTCTATTTTTTTTTGAATAATAGGGATTGATTGAAAATATAAATAAACAACCCTAGGTCCGCACCAATATCTCCTTTATAGCCCTATTGAATTAAATCGGATGTAAGTAAAATGAAAATGGTGCGTCAAAAACTTTAAACACTCTATAAATGATGTAACCGATATTATTTGGGTACAAAACGATTTTCCACGTGAGGCCAAGGAATATTGTGTAATTTGATACGAGCTTCGATTTGATATATTATAATTGTCATTCCGATACCCGAGTCAAAACTTATCATGGTTGGAATTTGTAACTCATATATTACCAAATGTGTTCTTGTTTTTGAAAATTTGAACAACATTCCCTTTCTTTTTCTCTTCTCTATTTTTTTTGAATAATAGAGATTGATTGAAAATATAAATAAACAACCCTAGGTCGGCACCAATATCTCCTTTATAGCTCTATTGAATTAAATCGGAAGTAAGTAAAATGAAAATGGTGCGTCAAAAACTTTAAACACTATTTAAGTGTTGTAAACGATGTTATTTGCATACAAAAACGATTTTCCTTACGAGCCCAATGCATATTGTGTAATTTGATACGATCTTATATTTGATATATTATAATAGTCATTTCGACACCCGAGTCAAAAGTTATCTCGGTTGAAAGTTGTAACTCATATATTACCAAATGTGTTCTTGTTTTTGAAAATTTGAACAACATTCCCTTTCTTTTTCTCTTCTCTATTTTTTTTAATAATAGAGATTGATTGAAAATATAAATAAACAACCCTAGGTCGGCACAAATATCTCCTTTATAGCTCTATTGAATTAAACCGAAAGTAAGTAAAATGAAAATGGTGAGTCAAAAACTTTAAACACTATATAAGTGATGTAAACGATATTATTTGGGTACAAAAAGATTTTCCTCGTGAGACCAAGGCATATTGTGTAATTTGATACGATCTTCGATTTGATATATTATAATAGTCATTGCAATACCCGAGTCAAAAGTTATCTCGGTTGAAAGTTGTAACTCATGTATTACCAAATCTGTTTTTGTTTTTGAAAATTTAAACAACATTCCCTTTCTTTTTCTCTTCTCTATTTTTTTTGAATAATAGAGATTGATTGAAAATATAAATAAACAACCCTAGGTCGGCACAAATATCTCCTTTATAGCTCTATTGAATTAAACCGAAAGTAAGTAAAATGAAAATGGTGCTTGAAAAACTTTAAACACTATATAAGTGATGTAAACGATATTATTTGGGTACAAAAAGATTTTCCTCGTGAGACCAAGGCATATTGTGTAATTTGATACGATCTTCGATTTGATATATTATAATAGTCATTGCAATACCCGAGTCAAAAGTTATCTCGCTTGAAAGTTGTAACTCATATATTACCAAATCTGTTTTTGTTTTTGAAAATTTAAATAACATTCCCTTTCTTTTTCTCTTCTCTATTTTTTTTTTGAATAATAGAGATTGATTGCAAATATAAATAAACAACCCTAGGTCGGCACCAATATCTCCTTTATAGTTCCATTGAATTAAACCGGAATTACGTAAAATGGTGCGTCAAAAACTTTAAACACTATTTAAGTGTTGTAAACGATGTTATTTGTGTAGAAAAACGATTTTCCTTACGAGCCCAATGCATATTGTGTAATTTGATACGATCTTATATTTGATATATTATAATAGTCGTTTCGATACCCGGGTCCAACGTTATCTCCGTTGAAAGTTGTAACTCATATTTATAAAATGTGTTTTTGTTAATGAAAATTTGAACAACATTCCCTTTCTTTTTCTCTTCTCTATTTGTTTTTTGAATAATAGAGATTGATTGAAAATATAAATAAACAACCCTAGGTCGGCACCAATATCTTGTTTATAGCTCTATTGAATTAAATCGGAAGTAAGTAAAATGAAAATGGTACGTCAAAAACCTTAAACACTATATAAGTGATGTAAATGATATTATTTGGGTACAAAACGATTTTCCTCGTAAGACCAATGCATATTGTGTAATTTGATACGAGCTTTGATTTGATATATTATAGTAGTCATTTCGATACCCGAGTCAAAAGTTATCTCGGTTGAAAGTTGTAACTCATATATTACCAAATGTGTTCTTGTTTTTGAAAATTGGAACAACATTCCCTTTCTTTTTCTCTTCTCTATTTTTTTTTTGAATAATAGAGATTGATTGAAAATATAAATAAACAACCCTAGGTCCGCACCAATATCTCCTTTATAGCCCTATTGAATTAAATCGGAAGTAAGTAAAATGAAAATGGTGCGTCAAAAACTTTAAACACTCTATAAATGATGTAACCGATATTATTTGGGTACAAAACGATTTTCCACGTGAGACCAAGGAATATTGTGTAATTTGATACGAGCTTCGATTTGATATATTATAATTGTCATTCCGATACCCGAGTCAAAACTTATCTCGGTTGAAATTTGTAACTCATATATTACCAAATGTGTTCTTGTTTTTGAAAATTTGAACAACATTCCCTTTCTTTTTCTCTTCTCTATTTTTTTTTTGAATAATAGAGATTGATTGAAAATATAAATAAACAACCCTAGGTCGGCACCAATATCTCCTTTATAGCTCTATTGAATTAAATCGGAAGTAAGTAAAATGAAAATGGTGCGTCAAAAACTTTAAACACTATTTAAGTGTTGTAAACGATGTTATTTGCATACAAAAACGATTTTCCTTACGAGCCCAATGCATATTGTGTAATTTGATACGATCTTATATTTGATATATTATAATAGTCATTTCGACACCCGAGTCAAAAGTTATCTCGGTTGAAAGTTGTAACTCATATATTACCAAATGTGTTCTTGTTTTTGAAAATTTGAACAACATTCCCTTTCTTTTTCTCTTCTCTATTTTTTTTAATAATAGAGATTGATTGAAAATATAAATAAACAACCCTAGGTCGGCACAAATATCTCCTTTATAGCTCTATTGAATTAAACCGAAAGTAAGTAAAATGAAAATGGTGCGTCAAAAACTTTAAACACTATATAAGTGATGTAAACGATATTATTTGGGTACAAAAAGATTTTCCTCGTGAGACCAAGGCATATTGTGTAATTTGATACGATCTTCGATTTGATATATTATAATAGTCATTGCAATACCCGAGTCAAAAGTTATCTCGGTTGAAAGTTATAACTCATGTATTACCAAATCTGTTTTTGTTTTTGAAAATTTAAACAACATTCCCTTTCTTTTTCTCTTCTCTATTTTTTTTTGAATAATAGAGATTGATTGAAAATATAAATAAACAACCCTAGGTCGGCACAAATATCTCCTTTATAGCTCTATTGAATTAAACCGAAAGTAAGTAAAATGAAAATGGTGCGTGAAAAACTTTAAACACTATATAAGTGATGTAAACGATATTATTTGGGTACAAAAAGATTTTCCTCGTGAGACCAAGGCATATTGTGTAATTTGATACGATCTTCGATTTGATATATCATAATAGTCATTGCAATACCCGAGTCAAAAGTTATCTCGGTTGAAAGTTATAACTCATGTATTACCAAATCTGTTTTTGTTTTTGAAAATTTAAACAACATTCCCTTTCTTTTTCTCTTCTCTATTTTTTTTGAATAATAGAGATTGATTGAAAATATAAATAAACAACCCTAGGTCGGCACCAATATCTCCTTTATAGTTCCATTGAATTAAACCGGAATTACGTAAAATGGTGCGTCAAAAACTTTAAACACTATTTAAGTGTTGTAAACGATGTTATTTGTGTACAAAAACGATTTTCCTTACGAGCCCAATGCATATTGTGTAATTTGATACGATCTTATATTTGATATATTATAATAGTCGTTTCGATACCCGGGTCCAAAGTTATCTCCGTTGAAAGTTGTAACTCATATTTATAAAATGTGTTTTTGTTAATGAAAATTTGAACAACATTCCCTTTCTTTTTCTCTTCTCTATTTGTTTTTTGAATAATAGAGATTGATTGAAAATATAAATAAACAACCCTAGGTCGGCACCAATATCTTCTTTATAGCTCTATTGAATTAAATCGGAAGTAAGTAAAATGAAAATGGTACGTCAAAAACCTTAAACACTATATAAGTGATGTAAATGATATTATTTTGGTACAAAACGATTTTCCTCGTAAGACCAATGCATATTGTGTAATTTGATACGAGCTTTGATTTGATATATTATAATAGTCATTTCGATACCCGAGTCAAAAGTTATCTCGGTTGAAAGTTGTAACTCATATATTACCAAATGTGTTCTTGTTTTTGAAAAGTGGAACAACATTCCCTTTCTTTTTCCCTTCTCTATTTTTTTTTTGAATAATAGAGATTGATTGAAAATATAAATAAACAACCCTAGGTCCGCACCAATATCTCCTTTATAGCCCTATTGAATTAAATCGGAAGTAAGTAAAATGAAAATGGTGCGTCAAAAACTTTAAACACTCTATAAATGATGTAACCGATATTATTTGGGTACAAAACGATTTTCCACGTGAGACCAAGGAATATTGTGTAATTTGATATGAGCTTCGATTTGATATATTATAATTGTCATTCCGATACCCGAGTCAAAACTTATCTCGGTTGAAATTTGTAACTCATATATTACCAAATGTGTTCTTGTTTTTGAAAATTTGAACAACATTCCCTTTCTTTTTCTCTTCTCTATTTTTTTTTGAATAATAGAGATTGATTGAAAATATAAATAAACAACCCTAGGTCGGCACCAATATCTCCTTTATAGCTCTATTGAATTAAATCGGAAGTAAGTAAAATGAAAATGGTGCGTCAAAAACTTTAAACACTATTTAAGTGTTGTAAACGATGTTATTTGCATACAAAAACGATTTTCCTTACGAGCCCAATGCATATTGTGTAATTTGATACGATCTTATATTTGATATATTATAATAGTCATTTCGACACCCGAGTCAAAAGTTATCTCGGTTGAAAGTTGTAACTCATATATTACCAAATGTGTTCTTGTTTTTGAAAATTTGAACAACATTCCCTTTCTTTTTCTCTTCTCTATTTTTTTTAATAATAGAGATTGATTGAAAATATAAATAAACAACCCTAGGTCGGCACAAATATCTCCTTTATAGCTCTATTGAATTAAACCGAAAGTAAGTAAAATGAAAATGGTGCGTCAAAAACTTTAAACACTATATAAGTGATGTAAACGATATTATTTGGGTACAAAAAGATTTTCCTCGTGAGACCAAGGCATATTGTGTAATTTGATACGATCTTCGATTTGATATATCATAATAGTCATTGCAATACCCGAGTCAAAAGTTATCTCGGTTGAAAGTTATAACTCATGTATTACCAAATCTGTTTTTGTTTTTGAAAATTTAAACAACATTCCCTTTCTTTTTCTCTTCTCTATTTTTTTTGAATAATAGAGATTGATTGAAAATATAAATAAACAACCCTAGGTCGGCACCAATATCTCCTTTATAGTTCCATTGAATTAAACCGGAATTACGTAAAATGGTGCGTCAAAAACTTTAAACACTATTTAAGTGTTGTAAACGATGTTATTTGTGTACAAAAACGATTTTCCTTACGAGCCCAATGCATATTGTGTAATTTGATACGATCTTATATTTGATATATTATAATAGTCGTTTCGATACCCGGGTCCAAAGTTATCTCCGTTGAAAGTTGTAACTCATATTTATAAAATGTGTTTTTGTTAATGAAAATTTGAACAACATTCCCTTTCTTTTTCTCTTCTCTATTTGTTTTTTGAATAATAGAGATTGATTGAAAATATAAATAAACAACCCTAGGTCGGCACCAATATCTTCTTTATAGCTCTATTGAATTAAATCGGAAGTAAGTAAAATGAAAATGGTACGTCAAAAACCTTAAACACTATATAAGTGATGTAAATGATATTATTTTGGTACAAAACGATTTTCCTCGTAAGACCAATGCATATTGTGTAATTTGATACGAGCTTTGATTTGATATATTATAATAGTCATTTCGATACCCGAGTCAAAAGTTATCTCGGTTGAAAGTTGTAACTCATATATTACCAAATGTGTTCTTGTTTTTGAAAAGTGGAACAACATTCCCTTTCTTTTTCCCTTCTCTATTTTTTTTTTGAATAATAGAGATTGATTGAAAATATAAATAAACAACCCTAGGTCCGCACCAATATCTCCTTTATAGCCCTATTGAATTAAATCGGAAGTAAGTAAAATGAAAATGGTGCGTCAAAAACTTTAAACACTCTATAAATGATGTAACCGATATTATTTGGGTACAAAACGATTTTCCACGTGAGACCAAGGAATATTGTGTAATTTGATATGAGCTTCGATTTGATATATTATAATTGTCATTCCGATACCCGAGTCAAAACTTATCTCGGTTGAAATTTGTAACTCATATATTACCAAATGTGTTCTTGTTTTTGAAAATTTGAACAACATTCCCTTTCTTTTTCTCTTCTCTATTTTTTTTTTAATAATAGAGATTGATTGAAAATATAAATAAACAACCCTAGGTCGGCACCAATATCTCCTTTATAGCTCTATTGAATTAAATCGGAAGTAAGTAAAATGAAAATGGTGCGTCAAAAACTTTAAACACTATTTAAGTGTTGTAAACGATGTTATTTGCATACAAAAACGATTTTCCTTACGAGCCCAATGCATATTGTGTAATTTGATACGATCTTATATTTGATATATTATAATAGTCATTTCGACACCCGAGTCAAAAGTTATCTCGGTTGAAAGTTGTAACTCATATATTACCAAATGTGTTCTTGTTTTTGAAAATTTGAACAACATTCCCTTTCTTTTTCTCTTCTCTATTTTTTTTAATAATAGAGATTGATTGAAAATATAAATAAACAACCCTAGGTCGGCACAAATATCTCCTTTATAGCTCTATTGAATTAAACCGAAAGTAAGTAAAATGAAAATGGTGCGTCAAAAACTTTAAACACTATATAAGTGATGTAAACGATATTATTTGGGTACAAAAAGATTTTCCTTGTGAGACCAAGGCATATTGTGTAATTTGATACGATCTTCGATTTGATATATTATAATAGTCATTGCAATACCCGAGTCAAAAGTTATCTCGGTTGAAAGTTGTAACTCATGTATTACCAAATCTGTTTTTGTTTTTGAAAATTTAAACAACATTCCCTTTCTTTTTCTCTTCTCTATTTTTTTTTGAATAATAGAGATTGATTGAAAATATAAATAAACAACCCTAGGTCGGCACAAATATCTCCTTTATAGCTCTATTGAATTAAACCGAAAGTAAGTAAAATGAAAATGGTGCGTGAAAAACTTTAAACACTATATAAGTGATGTAAACGATATTATTTGGGTACAAAAAGATTTTCCTCGTGAGACCAAGGCATATTGTGTAATTTGATACGATCTTCGATTTGATATATCATAATAGTCATTGCAATACCCGAGTCAAAAGTTATCTCGGTTGAAAGTTATAACTCATGTATTACCAAATCTGTTTTTGTTTTTGAAAATTTAAACAACATTCCCTTTCTTTTTCTCTTCTCTATTTTTTTTGAATAATAGAGATTGATTGAAAATATAAATAAACAACCCTAGGTCGGCACCAATATCTGCTTTATAGTTCCATTGAATTAAACCGGAATTACGTAAAATGGTGCGTCAAAAACTTTAAACACTATTTAAGTGTTGTAAACGATGTTATTTGTGTACAAAAACGATTTTCCTTACGAGCCCAATGCATATTGTGTAATTTGATACGATCTTATATTTGATATATTATAATAGTCGTTTCGATACCCGGGTCCAAAGTTATCTCCGTTGAAAGTTATAACTCATATTTATAAAATGTGTTTTTGTTAATGAAAATTTGAACAACATTCCCTTTCTTTTTCTCTTCTCTATTTGTTTTTTGAATAATAGAGATTGATTGAAAATATAAATAAACAACCCTAGGTCGGCACCAATATCTTCTTTATAGCTCTATTGAATTAAATCGGAAGTAAGTAAAATGAAAATGGTACGTCAAAAACCTTAAACACTATATAAGTGATGTAAATGATATTATTTTGGTACAAAACGATTTTCCTCGTAAGACCAATGCATATTGTGTAATTTGATACGAGCTTTGATTTGATATATTATAATAGTCATTTCGATACCCGAGTCAAAAGTTATCTCGGTTGAAAGTTGTAACTCATATATTACCAAATGTGTTCTTGTTTTTGAAAAGTGGAACAACATTCCCTTTCTTTTTCCCTTCTCTATTTTTTTTTTTGAATAATAGAGATTGATTGAAAATATAAATAAACAACCCTAGGTCCGCACCAATATCTCCTTTATAGCCCTATTGAATTAAATCGGAAGTAAGTAAAATGAAAATGGTGCGTCAAAAACTTTAAACACTCTATAAATGATGTAACCGATATTATTTGGGTACAAAACGATTTTCCACGTGAGACCAAGGAATATTGTGTAATTTGATATGAGCTTCGATTTGATATATTATAATTGTCATTCCGATACCCGAGTCAAAACTTATCTCGGTTGAAATTTGTAACTCATATATTACCAAATGTGTTCTTGTTTTTGAAAATTTGAACAACATTCCCTTTCTTTTTCTCTTCTCTATTTTTTTTTGAATAATAGAGATTGATTGAAAATATAAATAAACAACCCTAGGTCGGCACCAATATCTCCTTTATAGCTCTATTGAATTAAATCGGAAGTAAGTAAAATGAAAATGGTGCGTCAAAAACTTTAAACACTATTTAAGTGTTGTAAACGATGTTATTTGCATACAAAAACGATTTTCCTTACGAGCCCAATGCATATTGTGTAATTTGATACGATCTTATATTTGATATATTATAATAGTCATTTCGACACCCGAGTCAAAAGTTATCTCGGTTGAAAGTTGTAACTCATATATTACCAAATGTGTTCTTGTTTTTGAAAATTTGAACAACATTCCCTTTCTTTTTCTCTTCTCTATTTTTTTTAATAATAGAGATTGATTGAAAATATAAATAAACAACCCTAGGTCGGCACAAATATCTCCTTTATAGCTCTATTGAATTAAACCGAAAGTAAGTAAAATGAAAATGGTGCGTCAAAAACTTTAAACACTATATAAGTGATGTAAACGATATTATTTGGGTACAAAAAGATTTTCCTCGTGAGACCAAGGCATATTGTGTAATTTGATACGATCTTCGATTTGATATATTATAATAGTCATTGCAATACCCGAGTCAAAAGTTATCTCGGTTGAAAGTTATAACTCATGTATTACCAAATCTGTTTTTGTTTTTGAAAATTTAAACAACATTCCCTTTCTTTTTCTCTTCTCTATTTTTTTTGAATAATAGAGATTGATTGAAAATATAAATAAACAACCCTAGGTCGGCACCAATATCTCCTTTATAGTTCCATTGAATTAAACCGGAATTACGTAAAATGGTGCGTCAAAAACTTTAAACACTATTTAAGTGTTGTAAACGATGTTATTTGTGTACAAAAACGATTTTCCTTACGAGCATAATGCATATTGTGTAATTTGATACGATCTTATATTTGATATATTATAATAGTCGTTTCGATACCCGGGTCCAAAGTTATCTCCGTTGAAAGTTGTAACTCATATTTATAAAATGTGTTTTTGTTAATGAAAATTTGAACAACATTCCCTTTCTTTTTCTCTTCTCTATTTGTTTTTTGAATAATAGAGATTGATTGAAAATATAAATAAACAACCCTAGGTCGGCACCAATATCTCCTTTATAGCTCTATTGAATTAAATCGGAAGTAAGTAAAATGAAAATGGTGCGTCAAAAACTTTAAACACTATTTAAGTGTTGTAAACGATGTTATTTGCATACAAAAACGATTTTCCTTACGAGCCCAATGCATATTGTGTAATTTGTTACGATCTTATATTTGATATATTATAATAGTCATTTCGACACCCGAGTCAAAAGTTATCTCGGTTGAAAGTTGTAACTCATATATTACCAAATGTGTTCTTGTTTTTGAAAATTTGAACAACATTCCCTTTCTTTTTCTCTTCTCTATTTTTTTTAATAATAGAGATTGATTGAAAATATAAATAAACAACCCTAGGTCGGCACAAATATCTCCTTTATAGCTCTATTGAATTAAACCGAAAGTAAGTAAAATGAAAATGGTGCGTCAAAAACTTTAAACACTATATAAGTGATGTAAACGATATTATTTGGGTACAAAAAGATTTTCCTTGTGAGACCAAGGCATATTGTGTAATTTGATACGATCTTCGATTTGATATATTATAATAGTCATTGCAATACCCGAGTCAAAAGTTATCTCGGTTGAAAGTTGTAACTCATGTATTACCAAATCTGTTTTTGTTTTTGAAAATTTAAACAACATTCCCTTTCTTTTTCTCTTCTCTATTTTTTTTTGAATAATAGAGATTGATTGAAAATATAAATAAACAACCCTAGGTCGGCACAAATATCTCCTTTATAGCTCTATTGAATTAAACCGAAAGTAAGTAAAATGAAAATGGTGCGTGAAAAACTTTAAACACTATATAAGTGATGTAAACGATATTATTTGGGTACAAAAAGATTTTCCTCGTGAGACCAAGGCATATTGTGTAATTTGATACGATCTTCGATTTGATATATCATAATAGTCATTGCAATACCCGAGTCAAAAGTTATCTCGGTTGAAAGTTATAACTCATGTATTACCAAATCTGTTTTTGTTTTTGAAAATTTAAACAACATTCCCTTTCTTTTTCTCTTCTCTATTTTTTTTGAATAATAGAGATTGATTGAAAATATAAATAAACAACCCTAGGTCGGCACCAATATCTCCTTTATAGTTCCATTGAATTAAACCGGAATTACGTAAAATGGTGCGTCAAAAACTTTAAACACTATTTAAGTGTTGTAAACGATGTTATTTGTGTACAAAAACGATTTTCCTTACGAGCCCAATGCATATTGTGTAATTTGATACGATCTTATATTTGATATATTATAATAGTCGTTTCGATACCCGGGTCCAAAGTTATCTCCGTTGAAAGTTATAACTCATATTTATAAAATGTGTTTTTGTTAATGAAAATTTGAACAACATTCCCTTTCTTTTTCTCTTCTCTATTTGTTTTTTGAATAATAGAGATTGATTGAAAATATAAATAAACAACCCTAGGTCGGCACCAATATCTCCTTTATAGCTCTATTGAATTAAATCGGAAGTAAGTAAAATGAAAATGGTGCGTCAAAAACTTTAAACACTATTTAAGTGTTGTAAACGATGTTATTTGCATACAAAAACGATTTTCCTTACGAGCCCAATGCATATTGTGTAATTTGATACGAGCTTTGATTTGATATATTATAATAGTCATTTCGACACCCGAGTCAAAAGTTATCTCGGTTGAAAGTTGTAACTCATATATTACCAAATGTGTTCTTGTTTTTGAAAATTTGAACAACATTCCCTTTCTTTTTCTCTTCTCTATTTTTTTAATAATAGAGATTGATTGAAAATATAAATAAACAACCCTAGGTCGGCACAAATATCTCCTTTATAGCTCTATTGAATTATACCGAAAGTAAGTAAAATGAAAATGGTGCGTCAAAAACTTTAAACACTATATAAGTGATGTAAACGATATTATTTGGGTACAAAAAGATTTTCCTCGTGAGACCAAGGCATATTGTGTAATTTGATACGATCTTCGATTTGATATATTATAATAGTCATTGCAATACCCGAGTCAAAAGTTATCTCGGTTGAAAGTTGTAACTCATGTATTACCAAATCTGTTTTTGTTTTTGAAAATTTAAACAACATTCCCTTTCTTTTTCTCTTCTCTATTTTTTTTGAATAATAGAGATTGATTGAAAATATAAATAAACAACCCTAGGTCGGCACCAATATCTTCTTTATAGCTCTATTGAATTAAATCGGAAGTAAGTAAAATGAAAATGGTACGTCAAAAACCTTAAACACTATATAAGTGATGTAAATGATATTATTTGGGTACAAAACGATTTTCCACGTGAGACCAAGGAATATTGTGTAATTTGATACGAGCTTCGATTTGATATATTATAATTGTCATTCCGATACCCGAGTCAAAACTTATCTCGGTTGAAATTTGTAACTCATATATTACCAAATGTGTTCTTGTTTTTGAAAATTTGAACAACATTCCCTTTCTTTTTCTCTTCTCTATTTTTTTTTGAATAATAGAGATTGATTGAAAATATAAATAAACAACCCTAGGTCGGCACCAATATCTCCTTTATAGCTCTATTGAATTATATCGGAAGTAAGTAAAATGAAAATGGTGCGTCAAAAACTTTAAACACTATTTAAGTGTTTTAAACGATGTTATTTGCATACAAAAACGATTTTCCTAACGAGCCCAATGCATATTGTGTAATTTGATACGATCTTATATTTGATATATTATAATAGTCATTTCGACACCCGAGTCAAAAGTTATCTCGGTTGAAAGTTGTAACTCATATATTACCAAATGTGTTCTTGTTTTTGAAAATTTGAACAACATTCCCTTTCTTTTTCTCTTCTCTATTTTTTTTAATAATAGAGATTGATTGAAAATATAAATAAACAACCCTAGGTCGGCACAAATATCTCCTTTATAGCTCTATTGAATTAAACCGAAAGTAAGTAAAATGAAAATGGTGCGTCAAAAACTTTAAACACTATATAAGTGATGTAAACGATATTATTTGGGTACAAAAAGATTTTCCTCGTGAGACCAGGGCATATTGTGTAATTTGATACGATCTTCGATTTGATATATTATAATAGTCATTGCAATACCCGAGTCAAAAGTTATCTCGGTTGAAAGTTGTAACTCATGTATTACCAAATCTGTTTTTGTTTTTGAAAATTTAAACAACATTCCCTTTCTTTTTCTCTTCTCTATTTTTTTTTAATAATAGAGATTGATTGAAAATATAAATAAACAACCCTAGGTCGGCACAATTATCTCCTTTATAGCTCTATTGAATTAAACCGAAAGTAAGTAAAATGAAAATGGTGCGTGAAAAACTTTAAACACTATATAAGTGATGTAAACGATATTATTTGGGTACAAAAAGATTTTCCTCGTGAGACCAAGGCATATTGTGTAATTTGATACGATCTTCGATTTGATATATTATAATAGTCATTGCAATACCCGAGTCAAAAGTTATCTCGGTTGAAAGTTGTAACTCATGTATTACCAAATCTGTTTTTGTTTTTGAAAATTTAAACAACATTCCCTTTCTTTTTCTCTTCTCTATTTTTTTGAATAATAGAGATTGAGTGAAAATATAAATAAACAACCCTAGGTCGGCACCAATATCTCCTTTATAGTTCCATTGAATTAAACCGGAATTACGTAAAATGGTGCGTCAAAAACTTTAAACACTATTTAAGTGTTGTAAACGATGTTATTTGTGTACAAAAACGATTTTCCTTACGAGCCCAATGCATATTGTGTAATTTGATACGATCTTATATTTGATATATTATAATAGTCGTTTCGATACCCGGGTCCAAAGTTATCTCCGTTGAAAGTTGTAACTCATATTTATAAAATGTGTTTTTGTTAATGAAAATTTGAACAACATTCCCTTTCTTTTTCTCTTCTCTATTTGTTTTTTGAATAATAGAGATTGATTGAAAATATAAATAAACAACCCTAGGTCGGCACCAATATCTCCTTTATAGCTCTATTGAATTAAATCGGAAGTAAGTAAAATGAAAATGGTGCGTCAAAAACTTTAAACACTATATAAGTGATGTAAACGATATTATTTGGGTACAAAAAGATTTTCCTCGTGAGACCAAGGCATATTGTGTAATTTGATACGATCTTCGATTTGATATATTATAATAGTCATTGCAATACCCGAGTCAAAAGTTATCTCGGTTGAAAGTTGTAACTCATGTATTACCAAATGGGTTTTTGATTTTGAAATTTTGAACAACATTCCCCTTCTTTTTCTCTTCTCTATTTTTTTTTTTGGAATAATAGAGATTGATTGAAAATATAAATAAAGAAAACCCTACGTCGGCACCAATATGTCCTTTATAGCTCTCTTGAATTAAACCGGAAGTAAGTAAAATGAAAATGGTCCGTCAAAATCTTTAAACACTAAATAAGTGATGTAAACGATGTTATTTGGGTACAAAAATGATTTTCCTTTCGAGGAAAATGCATATTGTTTAATTTGATACGAGCATTAATTTGATATATTATAATATTCGTTTCGATACCCCAGTCAAAAGTTATCTCCGTTGAAAGTTGTAACTCATATTTACCAATTGTGTTTTTCATTTTGAAAATTTGAACAACATTCCCCTTCTTTTTCTCTTCTCTATTTTTTTTTGAATAATAGAGATTGATTGAAAATATAAATAAACAACCCTAGGTCGGCACCAATATCTCCTTTTTAGTTCCATTGAATTAAACCGGAATTACGTAAAATGGTGCGTCGAAACCTTTAAACACTATTTAAGTGTTGTAAACGATGTTATTTGTGTACAAAAACGATTTTCCTTACGAGCCCAATGCATATTGTGTAATTTGATACGATCTTATATTTGATATATTATAATAGTCGTTTCGATTCCCGGGTCCAAAGTTATCTCCGTTGAAAGTTGTAACTCATATTTATAAAATGTGTTTTTGTTAATGAAAATTTGAACAACATTCCCTTTCTTTTTCTCTTCTCTATTTGTTTTTTGAATAATAGAGATTGATTGAAAATATAAATAAACAACCCTAGGTCGGCACCAATATCTCCTTTATAGCTCTATTGAATTAAATCGGAAGTAAGTAAAATGAAAATGGTGCGTCAAAAACTTTAAACACTATTTAAGTGTTGTAAACGATGTTATTTGCATACAAAAACGATTTTCCTTACGAGCCCAATGCATATTGTGTAATTTGATACGAGCTTTGATTTGATATATTATAATAGTCATTTCGACACCCGAGTCAAAAGTTATCTCGGTTGAAAGTTGTAACTCATATATTACCAAATGTGTTCTTGTTTTTGAAAATTTGAACAAAATTCCCTTTCTTTTTCTCTTCTCTATTTTTTTAATAATAGAGATTGATTGAAAATATAAATAAACAACCCTAGGTCGGCACAAATATCTCCTTTATAGCTCTATTGAATTAAACCGAAAGTAAGTAAAATGAAAATGGTGCGTCAAAAACTTTAAACACTATATAAGTGATGTAAACGATATTATTTGGGTACAAAAAGATTTTCCTCGTGAGACCAAGGCATATTGTGTAATTTGATACGATCTTCGATTTGATATATTATAATAGTCATTGCAATACCCGAGTCAAAAGTTATCTCGGTTGAAAGTTGTAACTCATGTATTACCAAATCTGTTTTTGTTTTTGAAAATTTAAACAACATTCCCTTTCTTTTTCTCTTCTCTATTTTTTTTGAATAATAGAGATTGATTGAAAATATAAATAAACAACCCTAGGTCGGCACCAATATCTTCTTTATAGCTCTATTGAATTAAATCGGAAGTAAGTAAAATGAAAATGGTACGTCAAAAACCTTAAACACTATATAAGTGATGTAAATGATATTATTTGGGTACAAAACGATTTTCCAAGTGAGACCAAGGAATATTGTGTAATTTGATACGAGCTTCGATTTGATATATTATAATTGTCATTCCGATACCCGAGTCAAAACTTATCTCGGTTGAAATTTGTAACTCATATATTACCAAATGTGTTCTTGTTTTTGAAAATTTGAACAACATTCCCTTTCTTTTTCTCTTCTCTATTTTTTTTGAATAATAGAGATTGATTGAAAATATAAATAAAGAACCCTAGGTCGGCACCAATATCTCCTTTATAGCTCTATTGAATTAAATCGGAAGTAAGTAAAATGAAAATGGTGCGTCAAAAACTTTAAACACTATTTAAGTGTTTTAAACGATGTTATTTGCATACAAAAACGATTTTCCTAACGAGCCCAATGCATATTGTGTAATTTGATACGATCTTATATTTGATATATTATAATAGTCATTTCGACACCCGAGTCAAAAGTTATCTCGGTTGAAAGTTGTAACTCATATATTACCAAATGTGTTCTTGTTTTTGAAAATTTGAACAACATTCCCTTTCTTTTTCTCTTCTCTATTTTTTTTAATAATAAAGATTGATTGAAAATATAAATAAACAACCCTAGGTCGGCACAAATATCTCCTTTATAGCTCTATTGAATTAAACCGAAAGTAAGTAAAATGAAAATGGTGCGTCAAAAACTTTAAACACTATATAAGTGATGTAAACGATATTATTTGGGTACAAAAAGATTTTCCTCGTGAGACCAGGGCATATTGTGTAATTTGATACGATCTTCGATTTGATATATTATAATAGTCATTGCAATACCCGAGTCAAAAGTTATCTCGGTTGAAAGTTGTAACTCATGTATTACCAAATCTGTTTTTGTTTTTGAAAATTTAAACAACATTCCCTTTCTTTTTCTCTTCTCTATTTTTTTTAATAATAGAGATTGATTGAAAATATAAATAAACAACCCTAGGTCGGCACAAATATCTCCTTTATAGCTCTATTGAATTAAACCGAAAGTAAGTAAAATGAAAATGGTGCGTGAAAAACTTTAAACACTATATAAGTGATGTAAACGATATTATTTGGGTACAAAAAGATTTTCCTCGTGAGACCAAGGCATATTGTGTAATTTGATACGATCTTCGATTTGATATATTATAATAGTCATTGCAATACCCGAGTCAAAAGTTATCTCGGTTGAAAGTTGTAACTCATGTATTACCAAATCTGTTTTTGTTTTTGAAAATTTAAACAACATTCCCTTTGTTTTTCTCTTCTCTATTTTTTTTGAATAATAGAGATTGATTGAAAATATAAATAAACAACCCTAGGTCGGCACCAATATCTCCTTTATAGTTCCATTGAATTAAACCGGAATTACGTAAAATGGTGCGTCAAAAACTTTAAACACTATTTAAGTGTTGTAAACGATGTTATTTGTGTACAAAAACGATTTTCCTTACGAGCCCAATGCATATTGTGTAATTTGATACGATCTTATATTTGATATATTATAATAGTCGTTTCGATACCCGGGTCCAAAGTTATCTCCGTTGAAAGTTGTAACTCATATTTATAAAATGTGTTTTTGTTAATGAAAATTTGAACAACATTCCCTTTCTTTTTCTCTTCTCTATTTGTTTTTTGAATAATAGAGATTGATTGAAAATATAAATAAACAACCCTAGGTCGGCACCAATATCTCCTTTATAGCTCTATTGAATTAAATCGGAAGTAAGTAAAATGAAAATGGTGCGTCAAAAACTTTAAACACTATATAAGTGATGTAAACGATATTATTTGGGTACAAAAAGATTTTCCTCGTGAGACCAAGGCATATTGTGTAATTTGATACGATCTTCGATTTGATATATTATAATAGTCATTGCAATACCCGAGTCAAAAGTTATCTCGGTTGAAAGTTGTAACTCATGTATTACCAAATGGGTTTTTGATTTTGAAATTTTGAACAACATTCCCCTTCTTTTTCTCTTCTCTATTTTTTTTTTTTTGGAATAATAGAGATTGATTGAAAATATAAATAAAGAAAACCCTACGTCGGCACCAATATGTCCTTTATAGCTCTCTTGAATTAAACCGGAAGTAAGTAAAATGAAAATGGTCCGTCAAAATCTTTAAACACGAAATAAGTGATGTAAACGATGTTATTTGGGTACAAAAATGATTTTCCTTTCGAGGAAAATGCATATTGTTTAATTTGATACGAGCATTAATTTGATATATTATAATATTCGTTTCGATACCCCAGTCAAAAGTTATCTCCGTTGAAAGTTGTAACTCATATTTACCAATTGTGCTTTTCATTTTGAAAATTTGAACAATATTCCCCTTCTTTTTCTCTTCTCTATTTTTTTTTTGAATAATAGAGATTGATTGAAAATATAAATAAACAACCCTAGGTCGGCACCAATATCTCCTTTATAGTTCCATTGAATTAAACCGGAATTACGTAAAATGGTGCGTCAAAACCTTTAAACACTATTTAAGTGTTGTAAACGATGTTATTTGTGTACAAAAACGATTTTCCTTACGAGCCCAATGCATATTGTGTAATTTGATACGATCTTATATTTGATATATTATAATAGTCGTTTCGATTCCCGGGTCCAAAGTTATCTCCGTTGAAAGTTGTAACTCATATTTATAAAATGTGTTTTTGTTAATGAAAATTTGAACAACATTCCCTTTCTTTTTCTCTTCTCTATTTGTTTTTTGAATAATAGAGATTGATTGAAAATATAAATAAACAACCCTAGGTCGGCACCAATATCTCCTTTATAGCTCTATTGAATTAAATCGGAAGTAAGTAAAATGAAAATGGTGCGTCAAAAACTTTAAACACTATTTAAGTGTTGTAAACGATGTTATTTGCATACAAAAACGATTTTCCTTACGAGCCCAATGCATATTGTGTAATTTGATATGATCTTATATTTGATATATTATAATATTCATTTCGACACCCGAGTCAAAAGTTATCTCGGTTGAAAGTTGTAACTCATGTATTACCAAATGGGTTTTTGATTTTGAAATTTTGAACAACATTCCCCTTCTTTTTCTCTTCTCTATTTTTTTTTTTGGAATAATAGAGATTGATTGAAAATATAAATAAAGAAAACCCTACGTCGGCACCAATATGTCCTTTATAGCTCTCTTGAATTAAACCGGAAGTAAGTAAAATGAAAATGGTCCGTCAAAATCTTTAAACACTAAATAAGTGATGTAAACGATGTTATTTGGGTACAAAAATGATTTTCCTTTCGAGGAAAATGCATATTGTTTAATTTGATACGAGCATTAATTTGATATATTATAATATTCGTTTCGATACCCCAGTCAAAAGTTATCTCCGTTGAAAGTTGTAACTCATATTTACCAATTGTGTTTTTCATTTTGAAAATTTGAACAATATTCCCCTTCTTTTTCTCTTCTCTATTTTTTTTTTGAATAATAGAGATTGATTGAAAATATAAATAAACAACCCTAGGTCGGCACCAATATCTCCTTTATAGTTCCATTGAATTAAACCGGAATTACGTAAAATGGTGCGTCAAAACCTTTAAACACTATTTAAGTGTTGTAAACGATGTTATTTGTGTACAAAAACGATTTTCCTTACGAGCCCAATGCATATTGTGTAATTTGATACGATCTTATATTTGATATATTATAATAGTCGTTTCGATTCCCGGGTCCAAAGTTATCTCCGTTGAAAGTTGTAACTCATATTTATAAAATGTGTTTTTGTTAATGAAAATTAGAACAACATTCCCTTTCTTTTTCTCTTCTCTATTTGTTTTTTGAATAATAGAGATTGATTGAAAATATAAATAAACAACCCTAGGTCAGCACCAATATCTCCTTTATAGCTCTATTGAATTAAATCGGAAGTAAGTAAAATGAAAATGGTGCGTCAAAAACTTTAAACACTATTTAAGTGTTGTAAACGATGTTATTTGCATACAAAAACGATTTTCCTTACGAGCCCAATGCATATTGTGTAATTTGATATGATCTTATATTTGATATATTATAATATTCATTTCGACACCCGAGTCAAAAGTTATCTCGGTTGAAAGTTATAACTCATGTATTACCAAATCTGTTTTTGTTTTTGAAAATTTAAACAACATTCCCTTTCTTTTTCTCTTCTCTATTTTTTTTGAATAATAGAGATTGATTGAAAATATAAATAAACAACCCTAGGTCGGCACCAATATCTCCTTTATAGTTCCATTGAATTAAACCGGAATTACGTAAAATGGTGCGTCAAAAACTTTAAACACTATTTAAGTGTTGTAAACGATGTTATTTGTGTACAAAAACGATTTTCCTTACGAGCATAATGCATATTGTGTAATTTGATACGATCTTATATTTGATATATTATAATAGTCGTTTCGATACCCGGGTCCAAAGTTATCTCCGTTGAAAGTTGTAACTCATATTTATAAAATGTGTTTTTGTTAATGAAAATTTGAACAACATTCCCTTTCTTTTTCTCTTCTCTATTTGTTTTTTGAATAATAGAGATTGATTGAAAATATAAATAAACAACCCTAGGTCGGCACCAATATCTCCTTTATAGCTCTATTGAATTAAATCGGAAGTAAGTAAAATGAAAATGGTGCGTCAAAAAATTTAAACACTATTTAAGTGTTGTAAACGATGTTATTTGCATACAAAAACGATTTTCCTTACGAACCCAATGCATATTGTGTAATTTGATACGATCTTATATTTGATATATTGTAATAGTCATTTCGACACCCGAGTCAAAAGTTATCTCGGTTGAAAGTTGTAACTCATATATTACCAAATGTGTTCTTGTTTTTGAAAATTTGAACAACATTCCCTTTCTTTTTCTCTTCTCTATTTTTTTTTAATAATAGAGATTGATTGAAAATATAAATAAACAACCCTAGGTCGGCACAAATATCTCCTTTATAGCTCTATTGAATTAAACCGAAAGTAAGTAAAATGAAAATGGTGCGTCAAAAACTTTAAACACTATATAAGTGATGTAAACGATATTATTTGGGTACAAAAAGATTTTCCTCGTGAGACCAAGGCATATTGTGTAATTTGATACGATCTTCGATTTGATATATTATAATAGTCATTGCAATACCCGAGTCAAAAGTTATCTCGGTTGAAAGTTGTAACTCATGTATTACCAAATCTGTTTTTGTTTTTGAAAATTTAAACAACATTCCCTTTCTTTTTCTCTTCTCTATTTTTTTTGAATAATAGAGATTGATTGAAAATATAAATAAACAACCCTAGGTCGGCACAAATATCTCCTTTATAGCTCTGTTGAATTAAACCGAAAGTAAGTAAAATGAAAATGGTACGTCAAAAACCTTAAACACTATATAAGTGATGTAAATGATATTATTTGGGTACAAAACGATTTTCCACGTGAGACCAAGGAATATTGTGTAATTTGATACGAGCTTCGATTTGATATATTATAATTGTCATTCCGATACCCGAGTCAAAACTTATCTCGGTTGAAATTTGTAACTCATATATTACCAAATGTGTTCTTGTTTTTGAAAATTTGAACAACATTCCCTTTCTTTTTCTCTTCTCTATTTTTTTTTGAATAATAGAGATTGATTGAAAATATAAATAAACAACCCTAGGTCGGCACCAATATCTCCTTTATAGCTCTATTGAATTATATCGGAAGTAAGTAAAATGAAAATGGTGCGTCAAAAACTTTAAACACTATTTAAGTGTTTTAAACGATGTTATTTGCATACAAAAACGATTTTCCTAACGAGCCCAATGCATATTGTGTAATTTGATACGATCTTATATTTGATATATTATAATAGTCATTTCGACACCCGAGTCAAAAGTTATCTCGGTTGAAAGTTGTAACTCATATATTACCAAATGTGTTCTTGTTTTTGAAAATTTGAACAACATTCCCTTTCTTTTTCTCTTCTCTATTTTTTTTAATAATAGAGATTGATTGAAAATATAAATAAACAACCCTAGGTCGGCACAAATATCTCCTTTATAGCTCTATTGAATTAAACCGAAAGTAAGTAAAATGAAAATGGTGCGTCAAAAACTTTAAACACTATATAAGTGATGTAAACGATATTATTTGGGTACAAAAAGATTTTCCTCGTGAGACCAGGGCATATTGTGTAATTTGATACGATCTTCGATTTGATATATTATAATAGTCATTGCAATACCCGAGTCAAAAGTTATCTCGGTTGAAAGTTGTAACTCATGTATTACCAAATCTGTTTTTGTTTTTGAAAATTTAAACAACATTCCCTTTCTTTTTCTCTTCTCTATTTTTTTTTAATAATAGAGATTGATTGAAAATATAAATAAACAACCCTAGGTCGGCACAATTATCTCCTTTATAGCTCTATTGAATTAAACCGAAAGTAAGTAAAATGAAAATGGTGCGTGAAAAACTTTAAACACTATATAAGTGATGTAAACGATATTATTTGGGTACAAAAAGATTTTCCTCGTGAGACCAAGGCATATTGTGTAATTTGATACGATCTTCGATTTGATATATTATAATAGTCATTGCAATACCCGAGTCAAAAGTTATCTCGGTTGAAAGTTGTAACTCATGTATTACCAAATCTGTTTTTGTTTTTGAAAATTTAAACAACATTCCCTTTCTTTTTCTCTTCTCTATTTTTTTGAATAATAGAGATTGAGTGAAAATATAAATAAACAACCCTAGGTCGGCACCAATATCTCCTTTATAGTTCCATTGAATTAAACCGGAATTACGTAAAATGGTGCGTCAAAAACTTTAAACACTATTTAAGTGTTGTAAACGATGTTATTTGTGTACAAAAACGATTTTCCTTACGAGCCCAATGCATATTGTGTAATTTGATACGATCTTATATTTGATATATTATAATAGTCGTTTCGATACCCGGGTCCAAAGTTATCTCCGTTGAAAGTTGTAACTCATATTTATAAAATGTGTTTTTGTTAATGAAAATTTGAACAACATTCCCTTTCTTTTTCTCTTCTCTATTTGTTTTTTGAATAATAGAGATTGATTGAAAATATAAATAAACAACCCTAGGTCGGCACCAATATCTCCTTTATAGCTCTATTGAATTAAATCGGAAGTAAGTAAAATGAAAATGGTGCGTCAAAAACTTTAAACACTATATAAGTGATGTAAACGATATTATTTGGGTACAAAACGATTTTCCTCGTAAGACCAATGCATATTGTGTAATTTGATACGAGCTTTGATTTGATATATTATAATAGTCATTTCGATACCCGAGTCAAAAGTTATCTCGGTTGAAAGTTGTAACTCATATATTACCAAATGTGTTCTTGTTTTTGAAAATTTGAACAACATTCCCTTTCTTTTTCTCTTCTCTATTTTTTTTTGAATAATAGAGATTGATTGAAAATATAAATAAACAACCCTAGGTCCGCACCAATATCTCCTTTATAGCCCTATTGAATTAAATCGGAAGTAAGTAAAATGAAAATGGTGCGTCAAAAACTTTAAACACTCTATAAATGATGTAACCGATATTATTTGGGTACAAAACGATTTTCCACGTGAGACCCAGGAATATTGTGTAATTTGATACGAGCTTCGATTTGATATATTATAATTGTCATTCCGATACCCGAGTCAAAACTTATCTCGGTTGAAATTTGTAACTCATATATTACCAAATGTGTTCTTGTTTTTGAAAATTTGAACAACATTCCCTTTCTATTTCTCTTCTCTATTTTTTTTTGAATAATAGAGATTGATTGAAAATATAAATAAACAACCCTAGGTCGGCACCAATATCTCCTTTATAGCTCTATTGAATTAAATCGGAAGTAAGTAAAATGAAAATGGTGCGTCAAAAACTTTAAACACTATTTAAGTGTTGTAAACGATGTTATTTGCATACAAAAACGATTTTCCTTACGAGCCCAATGCATATTGTGTAATTTGATACGATCTTATATTTGATATATTATAATAGTCATTTCGACACCCGAGTCAAAAGTTATCTCGATTGAAAGTTGTAACTCATATATTACCAAATGTGTTCTTGTTTTTGAAAATTTGAACAACATTCCCTTTCTTTTTCTCTTCTCTATTTTTTTTAATAATAGAGATTGATTGAAAATATAAATAAACAACCCTAGGTCGGCACCAATATCTTCTTTATAGCTCTATTGAATTAAATCGGAAGTAAGTAAAATGAAAATGGTACGTCAAAAACCTTAAACACTATATAAGTGATGTAAATGATATTATTTGGGTACAAAACGATTTTCCTCGTAAGACCAATGCATATTGTGTAATTTGATACGAGGTTTGATTTGATATATTATAGTAGTCATTTCGATACCCGAGTCTAAAGTTATCTCCGTTGAAAGTTGTAACTCATATATTACCAAATGTGTTCTTGTTTTTGAAAATTTGAACAACATTCCCTTTCTTTTTCTCTTCTCTATTTTTTTGGAATAATAGAGATTGATTGAAAATATAAATAAACAACGCTAGGTCGGCACCAATATCTTCTTTATAGCTCTATTGAATTAAATCGGAAGTAAGTAAAATGAAAATGGTACGTCAAAAACCTTAAACACTATATAAGTGATGTAAACGATATTATTTGGGTACAAAAAGATTTTCCCCGTGAGACCAAGGCATATTGTGTAATTTGATACGATCTTCGATTTGATATATTATAATAGTCATTGCAATACCCGAGTCAAAAGTTATCTCGGTTGAAAGTTGTAACTCATGTATTACCAAATCTTTTTTTGTTTTTGAAAATTTAAACAACATTCCCTTTCTTTTTCTCTTCTCTATTTTTTTTGAATAATAGAGATTGATTGAAAATATAAATAAACAACCCTAGGTCGGCACAAATATCTCCTCTATAGCTCTATTGAATTAAACCGAAAGTAAGTAAAATGAAAATGGTGCGTCAAAAACTTTAAACACTATATAAGTGATGTAAACGATATTATTTGGGTACAAAAAGATTTTCCTCGTGAGACCAAGGAATATTGTGTAATTTGATAAGATCTTCGATTTGATATATTATAATAGTCATTGCAATACCCGAGTCAAAAGTTATCTCGGTTGAAAGTTGTAACTCATATATTACCAAATCTGTTTTTTTTTTTGAAAATTTAAACAACATTCCCTTTCTTTTTCTCTTCTCTATTTTTTTTTTGAATAATAGAGATTGATTGAAAATATAAATAAACAACCCTAGGTCGGCACCAATATCTCCTTTATAGTTCCATTGAATTAAACCGGAATTACGTAAAATGGTGCGTCAAAAACTTTAAACACTATATAAGTGATGTAAACGATATTATTTGGGTACAAAAATATTTTCCTCGTGAGACCAAGGCATATTGTGTAATTTGATACGATCTTCGATTTGATATATTATAATAGTCATTGCAATACCCGAGTCAAAAGTTATCTCGGTTGAAAGTTGTAACTCATATATTACCAAATGTGTTCTTGTTTTTGAAAATTTGAACAACATTCCCTTTCTTTTTCTCTTCTCTATTTTTTTTAATAATAGAGATTGATTGAAAATATAAATAAACAACCCTAGGTCGGCACAAATATCTCCTTTATAGCTCTATTGAATTAAACCGAAAGTAAGTAAAATGAAAATGGTGCGTCAAAAACTTTAAACACTATATAAGTGATGTAAACGATATTATTTGGGTACAAAAAGATTTTCCTCGTGAGACCAAGGCATATTGTGTAATTTGATACGATCTTCGATTTGATATATTATAATAGTCATTGCAATACCCGAGTCAAAAGTTATCTCGGTTGAAAGTTGTAACTCATGTATTACCAAATCTGTTTTTGTTTTTGAAAATTTAAACAACATTCCCTTTCTTTTTCTCTTCTCTATTTTTTTTGAATAATAGAGATTGATTGAAAATATAAATAAACAACCCTAGGTCGGCACCAATATCTCCTTTATAGTTCCATTGAATTAAACCGGAATTACGTAAAATGGTGCGTCAAAAACTTTAAACACTATTTAAGTGTTGTAAACGATGTTATTTGTGTACAAAAACGATTTTCCTTACGAGCCCAATGCATATTGTGTAATTTGATACGATCTTATATTTGATATATTATAATAGTCGTTTCGATACCCGGGTCCAAAGTTATCTCCGTTGAAAGTTGTAACTCATATTTATAAAATGTGTTTTTCTTAATGAAAATTTGAACAACATTCCCTTTCTTTTTCTCTTCTCTATTTGTTTTTTGAATAATAGAGATTGATTGAAAATATAAATAAACAACCCTAGGTCGGCACCAATATCTTCTTTATAGCTCTATTGAATTAAATCGGAAGTAAGTAAAATGAAAATGGTACGTCAAAAACCTTAAACACTATATAAGTGATGTAAATGATATTATTTGGGTACAAAACGATTTTCCTCGTAAGACCAATGCATATTGTGTAATTTGATACGAGGTTTGATTTGATATATTATAATAGTCATTTCGATACCCGAGTCTAAAGTTATCTCCGTTGAAAGTTGTAACTCATATATTACCAAATGTGTTCTTGTTTTTGAAAATTTGAACAACATTCCCTTTCTTTTTCTCTTCTCTATTTTTTTTGAATAATAGAGATTGATTGAAAATATAAATAAACAACCCTAGGTCGGCACCAATATCTTCTTTATAGCTTTATTGAATTAAATCGGAAGTAAGTAAAATGAAAATGGTACGTCAAAAACCTTAAACACTATATAAGTGATGTAAACGATATTATTTGGGTACAAAAAGATTTTCCCCGTGAGACCAAGGCATATTGTGTAATTTGATACGATCTTCGATTTGATATATTATAATAGTCATTGCAATACCCGAGTCAAAAGTTATCTCGGTTGAAAGTTGTAACTCATGTATTACCAAATCTGTTTTTGTTTTTGAAAATTTAAACAACAATCCCTTTCTTTTTCTCTTCTCTATTTTTTTTAATAATAGAGTTTGATTGAAAATATAAATAAACAACCCTAGGTCAGCACCAATATCTCCTTTATAGTTCCATTGAATTAAACCGGAATTACGTAAAATGAAAATGGTACGTCAAAAACCTTAAACACTATATAAATGATGTAAACGTTATTATTTGGGTACAAAACGATTTTCCACGTGAGACCAAGGAATATTGTGTAATTTGATACGAGCTTCGATTTGATATATTATAATTGTCATTTCGATACCCGAGTCAAAAGTTATATCCGTTGAAAGTTGTAACTAATATATTACCAAATGTGTTCTTGTTTTTGAAAATTTGAACAACATTCCCTTTCTTTTTATCTTCTCTATTTTTTTTTGAATAATAGAGATTGATTGAAAATATAAATAAACAACCCTAGGTCGGCACCACTATCTCCTTTATAGCTCTATTGAATTAAATCGGAAGTAAGTAAAATGAAAATGGTGCGTCAAAAACTTTAAACACTATTTAAGTGTTGTAAACGATGTTATTTGCATACAAAAACGATTTTACTTACGAGCCCAATGCATATTGTGTAATTTGATACGATCTTATA
Source organism: Hippophae tibetana (assembly GCA_037013495.1). Lineage (NCBI taxonomy): Eukaryota > Viridiplantae > Streptophyta > Magnoliopsida > Rosales > Elaeagnaceae > Hippophae > Hippophae tibetana. The sequence goes on along the minus strand of CM072808.1, from coordinate 4,717,217 downwards.
TTTGATATATTATAATAGTCATTTCGACACCCGAGTCAAAAGTTATCTCGGTTGAAAGTTGTAACTCATATATTACCAAATGTGTTCTTGTTTTTGAAAATTTGAACAACATTCCCTTTCTTTTTCTTTTCTCTATTTTTTTTGAATAATAGAGATTGATTGAAAATATAAATAAACAACCCTAGGTCGGCACAAATATCTCCTTTATAGCTCTGTTGAATTAAACCGAAAGTAAGTAAAATGAAAATGGTGCGTCAAAAACTTTAAACACTATATAAGTGATGTAAACGATATTATTTGGGTACAAAAAGATTTTCCTCGTGAGACCAAGGCATATTGTGTAATTTGATACGATCTTATATTTGATATATTATAATAGTCGTTTCTATACCCGGATCCAAAGTTATCTCCGTTGAAAGTTGTAACTCATATATTACCAAATGTGTTCTTGTTTTTGAAAATTTGAACAACATTCCCTTTCTTTTTCTCTTCTCTATTTTTTTTGAATAATAGAGATTGATTGAAAATATAAATAAAAAACCCTAGGTCGGCACAAATATCTCCTTTATAGCTCTGTTGAATTAAACCGAAAGTAAGTAAAATGAAAATGGTGCGTCAAAAACTTTAAACACTATATAAGTGATGTAAACGATATTATTTGGGTACAAAAAGATTTTCCTCGTGAGACCATGGCATATTGTGTAATTTGATACGATCTTCGATTTGATATATTATAATAGTCATTGCAATACCCGAGTCAAAAGTTATCTCGGTTGAAAGTTGTAACTCATGTATTACCAAATCTGTTTTTGTTTTTGAAAATTTAAACAACAATCCCTTTCTTTTTCTCTTCTCTATTTTTTTTTTAATAATAGAGATTGATTGAAAATATAAATAAACAACCCTAGGTCGGCACCAATATCTCCTTTATAGTTCCATTGAATAAACCGGAATTACGTAAAATGAAAATGGTACGTCAAAAACCTTAAACACTATACAAATGATGTAAACGATATTATTTGTGTACAAAACGATTTTCCACGTGAGACCAAGGAATATTGTGTAATTTGATACGAGCTTCGATTTGATATATTATAATAGTCGTTTCGATACCCGCGTCCAAAATTATCTCCGTTGAAAGTTGTAACTCATATTTATAAAATGTGTTTTTGTTAATGAAAATTTGAACAACATTCCCTTTCTTTTTCTCTTCTCTATTTTTTTTTTGAATAATAGAGATTGATTGAAAATATAAATAAACAACCCTAGGTCGGCACCACTATCTCCTTTATAGCTCTATTGAATTAAATCGGAAGTAAGTAAAATGAAAATGGTGCGTCAAAAACTTTAAACACTATTTAAGTGTTGTAAACGATGTTATTTGCATACAAAAACGATTTTCCTTACGAGCCCAATGCATATTGTGTAATTTGATATGATCTTATATTTGATATATTATAATAGTCATTTCGACACCCGAGTCAAAAGTTATCTCGGTTGAAAGTTGTAACTCATATATTACCAAATGTGTTCTTGTTTTTGAAAATTTGAACAACATTCCCTTTCTTTTTCTCTTCTCTATTTTTTTTGAATAATAGAGATTGATTGAAAATATAAATAAACAACCCTAGGTCGGCACAAATATCTCCTTTATAGCTCTGTTGAATTAAACCGAAAGTAAGTAAAATGAAAATGGTGCGTCAAAAACTTTAAACACTATATAAGTGATGTAAACGATATTATTTGGGTACAAAAAGATTTTCCTCGTGAGACCAAGGCATATTGTGTAATTTGATACGATCTTCGATTTGATATATTATAATAGTCATTGCAATACCCGAGTCAAAAGTTATCTCGGTTGAAAGTTGTAACTCATGTATTACCAAATCTGTTTTTGTTTTTGAAAATTTAAACAACATTCCCTTTCTTTTTCTCTTCTCTATTTTTTTTTGAATAATAGAGATTGATTGAAAATATAAATAAACAACCCTAGGTCGGCACCACTATCTCCTTTATAGCTCTATTGAATTAAATCGGAAGTAAGTAAAATGAAAATGGTGCGTCAAAAACTTTAAACACTATTTAAGTGTTGTAAACGATGTTATTTGCATACAAAAACGATTTTCCTTACGAGCCCAATGCATATTGTGTAATTTGATACGATCTTATATTTGATATATTATAATAGTCATTGCAATAGCCGAGTCAAAAGTTATCTCGGTTGAAAGTTGTAACTCATGTATTACCAAATCTGTTTTTGTTTTTGAAAATTTAAACAACATTCCCTTTCTTTTTCTCTTCTCTATTTTTTTTTGAATAATAGAGATTGATTGAAAATATAAATAAACAACCCTAGGTCGGCACCAATATCTCCTTTATAGCTCTATTGAATTAAATCGGAAGTAAGTAAAATGAAAATGGTGCGTCAAAAACTTTAAACACTATTTAAGTGTTGTAAACGATATTATTTGGGTACAAAACGATTTTCCACGTGAGACCAAGGAATATTGTGTAATTTGATACGAGCTTCGATTTGATATATTATAATTGTCATTTCGATACCCGAGTCAAAAGTTATATCCGTTGAAAGTTGTAACTCATATATTACCAAATGTGTTCTTGTTTTTGAAAATTTGAACAACATTCCCTTTCTTTTTCTCTTCTCTATTTTTTTTGAATAATAGAGATTGATTGAAAATATAAATAAACAACCCTAGGTCGGCACAAATATCTCCTTTATAGCTCTGTTGAATTAAACCGAAAGTAAGTAAAATGAAAATGGTGCGTCGAAAACTTTAAACACTATATAAGTGATGTAAACGATATTATTTGGGTACAAAAAGATTTTCCTCGTGAGACCAAGGCATTTTGTGTAATTTGATACGATCTTCGATTTGATATATTATAATAGTCATTGCAATACCCGAGTCAAAAGTTATCTCGGTTGAAAGTTGTAACTCATGTATTACCAAATCTGTTTTTGTTTTTGAAAATTTAAACAACATTCCCTTTCTTTTTCTCTTCTCTATTTTTTTTTGAATAATAGAGATTGATTGAAAATATAAATAAACAACCCAAGGTCGGCACCAATATCTCCTTTATAGTTCCATTGAATTAAACCGGAATTACGTAAAATGGTGCGTCAAAAACTTTAAACACTATTTAAGTGTTGTAAACGATGTTATTTGTGTACAAAAACGATTTTCCTTACGAGCCCAATGCATATTGTGTAATTTGATATGATCTTATATTTGATATATTATAATAGTCGTTTCGATACCCGGGTCCAAAGTTATCTCCGTTGAAAGTTGTAACTCATATTTATAAAATGTGTTTTTGGTAATGAAAATTTGAACAACATTCCCTTTCTTTTTCTCTTCTCTATTTTTTTTGAATAATAGAGATTGATTGAAAATATATATAAAAAACCCTAGGTCGGCACCAATATCTCCTTTATAGTTCCATTGAATTAAATCGGAAGTAATTAAAATGAAAATGGTGCGTCAAAAACTTTAAACACTATTTAAGTGATGTAAACGATGTTATTTGTGTACAAAAACGATTTTACTTATGAGCCCAATGCATATTGTGTAATTTGATACGATCTTATATTTGATATATTATAATAGTCGTTTCTATACCCGGATCCAAAGTTATCTCCGTTGAAAGTTGTAACTCATATTTATAAAATGTGTTTTTGTTAATGAAAATTTGAACAACATTCCCTTTCTTTTTCTCTTCTCTATTTTTTTTGAATAATAGAGATTGATTGAAAATATAAATAAACAACCCTAGGTCGGCACCAATATGTCCTTTATAGCTCTATTGAATTAAATCGGAAGTAAGTAAAATGAAAATGTTGCGTCAAAAACTTTAAACACTATATAAGTGATGTAAATGATATTATTTGGGTACAAAACGATTTTCCTCGTGAGACCCATGCATATTGTGTAATTTGATACGAGCTTTGATTTGATATATTATAATAGTCATTTCGATACCCGAGTCTAAAGTTATCTCCGTTGAAAGTTGTAACTCATATATTACCAAATGTGTTCTTGTTTTTGAAAATTTGAACAACATTCCCTTTCTTTTTCTCTTCTCTATTTTTTTTGAATAATAGAGATTGATTGAAAATATAAATAAACAACCTTAGGTCGCCACCAATATCTTCTTTATAGCTCTATTGAATTAAACCGGAAGTAAGTAAAATGAAAATGGTGCGTCAAAAACTTTAAACACTATATAAGTGATGTAAACGATATTATTTGGGTACAAAACGATTTTCCTCGTGAGACCAATGCATATTGTGTAATTTGATATGAGCTTTGATTTGATATATTATGATAGTCGTTTCGATACCCGGGTCCAAAGTTATCTCCGTTGAAAGTTGTAACTCATATATTACCAAATGTGTTTTTGCTTTTGAAAATTAGAACAACATTCCCTTTCTTTTTCTCTTCTCTATTTTTTTTTTAATAATAGAGATGGATTGAAAATATAAATAAACAACCCTAGGTCGGCACCAATATCTCCTTTATAGCTCTATTGAATTAAACCGGAAGTAAGTAAAATGAAAATGGTGCGTCAAAAACTTTAAACACTATATAAGTGATGTAAACGATATTATTTGGGTACAAAACGATTTTCCTCGTGAGACCAAGACATATTGTGTAATTTGATACGAGCTTCGATTTGATATATTATAATAGTCATTTCGATACCCGAGTCAAAAGTTATCTCGGTTGAAAGTTGTAACTCATATATTACCAAATGTGTTTTTGTTTTTGAAAATTTGAACAACATTCCCTTTCTTTTTCCCTTCTCTATTTTTTTTTTAATAATAGAGATTGATTGAAAATATAAATAAACAACCCTAGGTCGGCACTAATATCTCCTTTATAGTTCCATTGAATTAAACCGGAATTACGTAAAATGGTGCGTCAAAAACTTTAAACACTATTTAAGTGTTGTAAACGATGTTATTTGCATACAAAAACGATTTTACTTATGAGCCCAATGCATATTGTGTAATTTGATACGATCTTATATTTGATATATTATAATAGTCGTTTCTATACCCGGATCCAAAGTTATCTCCGTTGAAAGTTGTAACTCATATTTATAAAATGTGTTTTTGTTAATGAAAATTTGAACAACATTCCCTTTCTTTTTCTCTTCTCTATTTTTTTTGAATAATAGAGATTGATTGAAAATATAAATAAACAACCCTAGGTCGGCACCAATATGTCCTTTATAGCTCTATTGAATTAAATCGGAAGTAAGTAAAATGAAAATGTTGCGTCAAAAACTTTAAACACTATATAAGTGATGTAAATGATATTATTTGGGTACAAAACGATTTTCCTCGTGAGACCCATGCATATTGTGTAATTTGATATGAGCTTTGATTTGATATATTATAATAGTCATTTCGATACCCGAGTCTAAAGTTATCTCCGTTGAAAGTTGTAACTCATATATTACCAAATGTGTTCTTGTTTTTGAAAATTTGAACAACATTCCCTTTCTTTTTCTCTTCTCTATTTTTTTTGAATAATAGAGATTGATTGAAAATATAAATAAACAACCTTAGGTCGCCACCAATATCTTCTTTATAGCTCTATTGAATTAAACCGGAAGTAAGTAAAATGAAAATGGTGCGTCAAAAACTTTAAACACTATATAAGTGATGTAAACGATAGTATTTGGGTACAAAACGATTTTCCTCGTGAGACCGTGGCATATTGTGTAATTTGATACGAGCTTCGATTTGATATATTATAATAGTCATTTTGATACCCGAGTCAAAAGTTATCTCGGTTGAAAGTTGTAACTCATATATTACCAAATGTGTTTTTATTTTTGAAAATTTGAACAACATTCCCTTTCTTTTTCTCTTCTATATTTTTTTTTGAATAATAGAGATTGATTGAAAATATAAATAAACAACGCTAGGTCGCCACCAATATCTCCTTTATAGTTTCATTGAATTAAACCGGAATTACGTAAAATGTGCGTCAAAAACTTTAAACACTATATAAGTGATGTAAATGATGTTATTTGGGTACAAAACGATTTTCCTCGTGAGACCAATGCATATTGTGTAATTTGATATGAGCTTTGATTTGATATATTATGATAGTCGTTTCGATACCCGGGTCCAAAGTTATCTCCGTTGAAAGTTGTAACTCATATATTACCAAATGTGTTTTTGCTTTTGAAAATTAGAACAACATTCCCTTTCTTTTTCTCTTCTCTATTTTTTTTTTAATAATAGAGATGGATTGAAAATATAAATAAACAACCCTAGGTCGGCACCAATATCTCCTTTATAGCTCTATTGAATTAAACCGGAAGTAAGTAAAATGAAAATGGTGCGTCAAAAACTTTAAACACTATATAAGTGATGTAAACGATATTATTTGGGTACAAAACGATTTTCCTCGTGAGACCAAGACATATTGTGTAATTTGATACGAGCTTCGATTTGATATATTATAATAGTCATTTCGATACCCGAGTCAAAAGTTATCTCGGTTGAAAGTTGTAACTCATATATTACCAAATGTGTTTTTGTTTTTGAAAATTTGAACAACATTCCCTTTCTTTTTCCCTTCTCTATTTTTTTTTAATAATAGAGATTGATTGAAAATATAAATAAACAACCCTAGGTCGGCACTAATATCTCCTTTATAGTTCCATTGAATTAAACCGGAATTACGTAAAATGGTGCGTCAAAAACTTTAAACACTATTTAAGTGTTGTAAACGATGTTATTTGCATACAAAAACGATTTTACTTATGAGCCCAATGCATATTGTGTAATTTGATACGATCTTATATTTGATATATTATAATAGTCGTTTCTATACCCGGATCCAAAGTTATCTCCGTTGAAAGTTGTAACTCATATTTATAAAATGTGTTTTTGTTAATGAAAATTTGAACAACATTCCCTTTCTTTTTCTCTTCTCTATTTTTTTTGAATAATAGAGATTGATTGAAAATATAAATAAACAACCCTAGGTCGGCACCAATATGTCCTTTATAGCTCTATTGAATTAAATCGGAAGTAAGTAAAATGAAAATGTTGCGTCAAAAACTTTAAACACTATATAAGTGATGTAAATGATATTATTTGGGTACAAAACGATTTTCCTCGTGAGACCCATGCATATTGTGTAATTTGATACGAGCTTTGATTTGATATATTATAATAGTCATTTCGATACCCGAGTCTAAAGTTATCTCCGTTGAAAGTTGTAACTCATATATTACCAAATGTGTTCTTGTTTTTGAAAATTTGAACAACATTCCCTTTCTTTTTCTCTTCTCTATTTTTTTTGAATAATAGAGATTGATTGAAAATATAAATAAACAACCTTAGGTCGCCACCAATATCTTCTTTATAGCTCTATTGAATTAAACCGGAAGTAAGTAAAATGAAAATGGTGCGTCAAAAACTTTAAACACTATATAAGTGATGTAAACGATATTATTTGGGTACAAAACGATTTTCCTCGTGAGACCGTGGCATATTGTGTAATTTGATACGAGCTTTGATTTGATATATTATAATAGTCATTTTGATACCCGAGTCAAAAGTTATCTCGGTTGAAAGTTGTAACTCATATATTACCAAATGTGTTTTTATTTTTGAAAATTTGAACAACATTCCCTTTCTTTTTCTCTTCTATATTTTTTTTTGAATAATAGAGATTGATTGAAAATATAAATAAACAACGCTAGGTCGCCACCAATATCTCCTTTATAGTTTCATTGAATTAAACCGGAATTACGTAAAATGTGCGTCAAAAACTTTAAACACTATATAAGTGATGTAAATGATGTTATTTGGGTACAAAACGATTTTCCTCGTGAGACCAATGCATATTGTGTAATTTGATATGAGCTTTGATTTGATATATTATGATAGTCGTTTCGATACCCGGGTCCAAAGTTATCTCCGTTGAAAGTTGTAACTCATATATTACCAAATGTGTTTTTGCTTTTGAAAATTAGAACAACATTCCCTTTCTTTTTCTCTTCTCTGTTTTTTTTAATAATAGAGATGGATTGAAAATATAAATAAACAACCCTAGGTCGGCACCAATATCTCCTTTATAGCTCTATTGAATTAAACCGGAAGTAAGTAAAATGAAAATGGTGCGTCAAAAACTTTAAACACTATATAAGTGATGTAAACGATATTATTTGGGTACAAAACGATTTTCCTCGTGAGACCAAGACATATTGTGTAATTTGATACGAGCTTCGATTTGATATATTATAATAGTCATTTCGATACCCGAGTCAAAAGTTATCTCGGTTGAAAGTTGTAACTCATATATTACCAAATGTGTTTTTGTTTTTGAAAATTTGAACAACATTCCCTTTCTTTTTCCCTTCTCTATTTTTTTTTAATAATAGAGATTGATTGAAAATATAAATAAACAACCCTAGGTCGGCACTAATATCTCCTTTATAGTTCCATTGAATTAAACCGGAATTACGTAAAATGGTGCGTCAAAAACTTTAAACACTATTTAAGTGTTGTAAACGATGTTATTTGCATACAAAAACGATTTTACTTATGAGCCCAATGCATATTGTGTAATTTGATACGATCTTATATTTGATATATTATAATAGTCGTTTCGATACCCGGGTCCAAAGTTATCTCCGTTGAAAGTGGTAACTCATATTTATAAAATGTGTTTTTGTTAATGAAAATTTGAACAACATTCCCTTTCTTTTTATCTTCTCTATTTTTTTGTTGAATAATAGAGATTGATTGAAAATATAAATAAACAACCCTAGGTCGGCACCAATATCTCCTTTATAGCTTTATTGAATTAAATCGGAAGTAAGTAAAATGAAAATGTTGCGTCAAATACTTTAAACACGATATAAGTGATGTAAACGATATTATTTGGGTACAAAACGATTTTCCTCGTGAGACCAACGCATATTGTGTAATTTGATACAAGCTTCGATTTGATATATTATAATAGTCATTTCGATACCCGAGTCAAAAGTTATCTCGGTTGAAAGTTGTAACTCATATATTACCAAATGCGTTTTTGTTTTTGAAATTTTGAACAACATTCCCTTTTTTTCTCTTCTCTATTTTTTTTTGAATAAGAGAGATTTATTGAAAATGTAAATAAACAACCCTAGGTCGGCACCAATATCTCCTTTATAGTTCCATTGAATTAAACCGGAATTAAGTAAAATGGTGCGTCAAAAACTATAAACACTATATAAGTGATGTAAACGATGTTATTTGGGTACAAAAACGATTTTCCTTTTGAGCCCAATGCATATTGTGTAATTTGATACGAGCTTTGATTTGATATATTATAATAGTCGTTTCGATACCCGGGTCCAAAGTTATCTCCGTTGAAAGTTGTAACTCATATTTATAAAATGTGTTTTTGTTAATGAAAATTTGAACAACATTCCCTTTCTTTTTCTCTTCTCTATTTTTTTTGAATAATAGAGATTGATTGAAAATATAAATAAACAACCCTAGGTCGGCACCAATATGTCCTTTATAGCTCTATTGAATTAAATCGGAAGTAAGTAAAATGAAAATGTTGCGTCAAAAACTTTAAACACTATATAAGTGATGTAAATGATATTATTTGGGTACAAAACGATTTTCCTCGTGAGACCCATGCATATTGTGTAATTTGATACGAGCTTTGATTTGATATATTATAATAGTCATTTCGATACCCGAGTCTAAAGTTATCTCCGTTGAAAGTTGTAACTCATATATTACCAAATGTGTTCTTGTTTTTGAAAATTTGAACAACATTCCCTTTCTTTTTCTCTTCTCTATTTTTTTTGAATAATAGAGATTGATTGAAAATATAAATAAACAACCTTAGGTCGCCACCAATATCTTCTTTATAGCTCTATTGAATTAAACCGGAAGTAAGTAAAATGAAAATGGTGCGTCAAAAACTTTAAACACTATATAAGTGATGTAAACGATATTATTTGGGTACAAAACGATTTTCCTCGTGAGACCGTGGCATATTGTGTAATTTGATACGAGCTTTGATTTGATATATTATAATAGTCATTTTGATACCCGAGTCAAAAGTTATCTCGGTTGAAAGTTGTAACTCATATATTACCAAATGTGTTTTTATTTTTGAAAATTTGAACAACATTCCCTTTCTTTTTCTCTTCTATATTTTTTTTTGAATAATAGAGATTGATTGAAAATATAAATAAACAACGCTAGGTCGCCACCAATATCTCCTTTATAGTTTCATTGAATTAAACCGGAATTACGTAAAATGTGCGTCAAAAACTTTAAACACTATATAAGTGATGTAAATGATGTTATTTGGGTACAAAACGATTTTCCTCGTGAGACCAATGCATATTGTGTAATTTGATATGAGCTTTGATTTGATATATTATGATAGTCGTTTCGATACCCGGGTCCAAAGTTATCTCCGTTGAAAGTTGTAACTCATATATTACCAAATGTGTTTTTGCTTTTGAAAATTAGAACAACATTCCCTTTCTTTTTCTCTTCTCTGTTTTTTTTAATAATAGAGATGGATTGAAAATATAAATAAACAACCCTAGGTCGGCACCAATATCTCCTTTATAGCTCTATTGAATTAAACCGGAAGTAAGTAAAATGAAAATGGTGCGTCAAAAACTTTAAACACTATATAAGTGATGTAAACGATATTATTTGGGTACAAAACGATTTTCCTCGTGAGACCAAGACATATTGTGTAATTTGATACGAGCTTCGATTTGATATATTATAATAGTCATTTCGATACCCGAGTCAAAAGTTATCTCGGTTGAAAGTTGTAACTCATATATTACCAAATGTGTTTTTGTTTTTGAAAATTTGAACAACATTCCCTTTCTTTTTCCCTTCTCTATTTTTTTTTAATAATAGAGATTGATTGAAAATATAAATAAACAACCCTAGGTCGGCACTAATATCTCCTTTATAGTTCCATTGAATTAAACCGGAATTACGTAAAATGGTGCGTCAAAAACTTTAAACACTATTTAAGTGTTGTAAACGATGTTATTTGCATACAAAAACGATTTTACTTATGAGCCCAATGCATATTGTGTAATTTGATACGATCTTATATTTGATATATTATAATAGTCGTTTCGATACCCGGGTCCAAAGTTATCTCCGTTGAAAGTGGTAACTCATATTTATAAAATGTGTTTTTGTTAATGAAAATTTGAACAACATTCCCTTTCTTTTTATCTTCTCTATTTTTTTGTTGAATAATAGAGATTGATTGAAAATATAAATAAACAACCCTAGGTCGGCACCAATATCTCCTTTATAGCTTTATTGAATTAAATCGGAAGTAAGTAAAATGAAAATGTTGCGTCAAATACTTTAAACACGATATAAGTGATGTAAACGATATTATTTGGGTACAAAACGATTTTCCTCGTGAGACCAACGCATATTGTGTAATTTGATACAAGCTTCGATTTGATATATTATAATAGTCATTTCGATACCCGAGTCAAAAGTTATCTCGGTTGAAAGTTGTAACTCATATATTACCAAATGCGTTTTTGTTTTTGAAATTTTGAACAACATTCCCTTTTTTTCTCTTCTCTATTTTTTTTTGAATAAGAGAGATTTATTGAAAATGTAAATAAACAACCCTAGGTCGGCACCAATATCTCCTTTATAGTTCCATTGAATTAAACCGGAATTAAGTAAAATGGTGCGTCAAAAACTATAAACACTATATAAGTGATGTAAACGATGTTATTTGGGTACAAAAACGATTTTCCTTTTGAGCCCAATGCATATTGTGTAATTTGATACGAGCTTTGATTTGATATATTATAATAGTCGTTTCGATACCCGGGTCCAAAGTTATCTCCGTTGAAAGTTGTAACTCATATTTATAAAATGTGTTTTTGTTAATGAAAATTTGAACAACATTCCCTTTCTTTTTCTCTTCTCTATTTTTTTTGAATAATAGAGATTGATTGAAAATATAATTAAAAAACTCTAGGTCGGCACCAATATCTCCTTTATAGCCCTATTGAATTAAATCGGAAGTAATTAAAATGAAAATGTTGCGTCAAATACTTTAAACACTATATAAGTGATGTAAACGATGTTATTTGGGTACAAAAACGATTTTCCTTACGAGCCCAATGCATATTGTGTAATTTGATACGATCTTATATTTGATATATTATAATAGTCGTTTCTATACCCGGGTCCAAAATTATCTTCGTTGAAAGTGGTAACTCATATTTATAAAATGTGTTTTTGTTAATGAAAATTTGAACAACATTCCCTTTCTTTTTCTCTTCTCTATTTTTTTTGAACAATAGAGATTGATTGAAAATATAAATAAAAAACCCTAGGTCGGCACCAATATCTCCTTTATAGCTCTATTGAATTAAATCGGAAGTAAGTAAAATGAAAATGGTGCGTCAAAAACTTTAAACACTCTATAAATGATGTAAACGATATTATTTGGGTACAAAACGATTTTCCACGTGAGACCAAGGAATATTGTGTAATTTGATACGAGCTTCGATTTGATATATTATAATTATCATTTCGATACCCGAGTCAAAACTTATCTCGGTTGAAATTTGTAACTCATATATTACCAAATGTGTTCTTGTTTTTGAAAATTTGAACAACATTCCCTTTCTTTTTCTCTTCTATATTTTTTTTGAATAATAGAGATTGATTGAAAATATAAATAAACAACCCTAGGTTGCCACCAATATCTCCTTTATAGCTCTATTGAATTAAACCAGAAGTAAGTAAAATGAAAATGGTGCGTCAAAAACTTTAAACACTATATAAGTGATGTAAACGATGTTATTTGGGTACAAAAACGATTTTACTTATGAGCCAAATGCATATTGTGTAATTTGATACGATCTTATATTTGATATATTATAATAGTCGTTTCGATACCCGGGTCCAAAGTCATGTCCGTTGAAAGTTGTAACTCATATTTATAAAATGTGTTTTTGTTAATGAAAATTTGAACAACATTCCCTTTCTTTTTCTCTTCTCTATTTTTTTTTTGAATAATAGAGATTGATTGAAAATATAAATAAAAAACCCTAGGTCGGCACCAATATCTTCTTTATAGCTCTATTGAATTAAATCGAAAGTAAGTAAAATGAAAATGGTACGTCAAAAACTTTAAACACGATATAAGTGATGTAAATGATATTATTTGGGTACGAAACGATTTTCCTCGTGAGACCAAGGCATATTGTGTAATTTGATACCAGCTTCGATTTGATATATTATAATAGTCATTTCGATACCCGAGTCAAAAGTTATCTCGGTTGAAAGTTGTAACTCATATATTACCAAATGTGTTTTTGTTTTTGAAATTTTGAACAACATTCCCTTTTTTTTCTCTTCTCTATTTTTTTTTTGAATAAGAGAGATTTATTGAAAATGTAAATAAACAACCCTAGGTCGGCACAATATCTCCTTTATAGTTCCATTGAATTAAACCGGAATTAAGTATAATGGTGCGTCAAAAACTTTAAACACTATTTAAGTGTTGTAAACGATGTTATTTGCATACAAAAACGATTTTCCTTACGAGCCCAATGCATATTGTGTAATTTGATAGGATCTTATATTTGATATATTATAATAGTCGTTTCGATATCCGGGTCCAAAGTTATCTCCGTTGAAAGTTGTAACTCATATTTATAAAATGTGTTTTTGTTAATGAAAATTTGAACAACATTCCCTTTCTTTTTCTCTTCTCTATTTTTTTTGAACAATAGAGATTGATTGAAAATATAAATAAAAAACCCTAGGTCGGCACCAATATCTCCTTTATAGCTCTATTGAATTAAATCGGAAGTAAGTAAAATGAAAATGGTGCGTCAAAAACTTTAAACACTCTATAAATGATGTAAACGATATTATTTGGGTACAAAACGATTTTCCACGTGAGACCAAGGAATATTGTGTAATTTGATACGAGCTTCGATTTGATATATTATAATTATCATTTCGATACCCGAGTCAAAACTTATCTCGGTTGAAATTTGTAACTCATATATTACCAAATGTGTTCTTGTTTTTGAAAATTTGAACAACATTCCCTTTCTTTTTCTCTTCTATATTTTTTTTGAATAATAGAGATTGATTGAAAATATAAATAAACAACCCTAGGTTGCCACCAATATCTCCTTTATAGCTCTATTGAATTAAACCAGAAGTAAGTAAAATGAAAATGGTGCGTCAAAAACTTTAAACACTATATAAGTGATGTAAACGATGTTATTTGGGTACAAAAACGATTTTACTTATGAGCCAAATGCATATTGTGTAATTTGATACGATCTTATATTTGATATATTATAATAGTCGTTTCGATACCCGGGTCCAAAGTCATGTCCGTTGAAAGTTGTAACTCATATTTATAAAATGTGTTTTTGTTAATGAAAATTTGAACAACATTCCCTTTCTTTTTCTCTTCTCTATTTTTTTTTTGAATAATAGAGATTGATTGAAAATATAAATAAAAAACCCTAGGTCGGCACCAATATCTTCTTTATAGCTCTATTGAATTAAATCGAAAGTAAGTAAAATGAAAATGGTACGTCAAAAACTTTAAACACGATATAAGTGATGTAAATGATATTATTTGGGTACGAAACGATTTTCCTCGTGAGACCAAGGCATATTGTGTAATTTGATACCAGCTTCGATTTGATATATTATAATAGTCATTTCGATACCCGAGTCAAAAGTTATCTCGGTTGAAAGTTGTAACTCATATATTACCAAATGTGTTTTTGTTTTTGAAATTTTGAACAACATTCCCTTTTTTTTCTCTTCTCTATTTTTTTTTGGAATAAGAGAGATTTATTGAAAATGTAAATAAACAACCCTAGGTCGGCACAATATCTCCTTTATAGTTCCATTGAATTAAACCGGAATTAAGTATAATGGTGCGTCAAAAACTTTAAACACTATTTAAGTGTTGTAAACGATGTTATTTGCATACAAAAACGATTTTCCTTACGAGCCCAATGCATATTGTGTAATTTGATAGGATCTTATATTTGATATATTATAATAGTCGTTTCGATATCCGGGTCCAAAGTTATCTCCGTTGAAAGTTGTAACTCATATTTATAAAATGTGTTTTTGTTAATGAAAATTTTAACAACATTCCCTTTCTTTTTCTCTTCTCTATTTTTTTTTTGAATAATAGAGATTGATTGAAAATATAAATAAACAACCCTAGGTCGGCACCAATATCTCCTTTATAGCTCTATTGAATTAAATCGGAAGTAAGTAAAATGAAAATGGTGCGTCAAAAACTTTAAACACGATATAAGTGATGTAAACGATATTATTTGGGTACAAAACGATTTTCCTCGTGAGACCAAGGCATATTGTGTAATTTGATACAAGCTTCGATTTGATATATTATAATAGTCATTTCGATACCCGAGTCAAAAGTTATCTCGGTTGAAAGTTTTAACTCATATATTACCAAATGCGTTTTTGTTTTTGAAATTTGAACAACATTCCCTTTTTTTCTCTTCTCTATTTTTTTTTTGAATAAGAGAGATTTATTGAAAATGTAAATAAACAACCCTAGGTCGGCACCAATATCTCCTTTATAGTTCCATTGAATTAAACCGGAATTAAGTAAAACGGTGCGTCAAAAACTTTAAACACTATATAAGTGATGTAAACGATGTTATTTGGGTACAAAAACGATTTTCAATATGAGCCCAATGCATATTGTGTAATTTGATACGAGCTTTGATTTGATATATTATAATAGTCGTTTCGATACCCGGGTCCAAAGTTATCTCCGTTGAAAGTTGTAACTCATATTTATAAAATGTGTTTTTGTTAATGAAAATTTGAACAACATTACCTTTCTTTTTCTGTTCTCTATTTTTTTTGAATAATAGAGATTGATTGAAAATATAATTAAAAAACTCTAGGTCGGCACCAATATCTCCTTTATAGCCCTATTGAATTAAATCGGAAGTAATTAAAATGAAAATGTTGCGTCAAATACTTTAAACACTATATAAGTGATGTAAACGATGTTATTTGGGTACAAAAACGATTTTCCTTACGAGCCCAATGCATATTGTGTAATTTGATACGATCTTATATTTGAAATATTATAATAGTCGTTTCTATACCCGGGTCCAAAATTATCTTCGTTGAAAGTGGTAACTCATATTTATAAAATGTGTTTTTGTTAATGAAAATTTGAACAACATTCCCTTTCTTTTTCTCTTCTCTATTTTTTTTTTGAATAATAGAGATTGATTGAAAATATAAATAAACAACCCTAGGTCGGCACCAATATCTCCTTTATAGCTCTATTGAATTAAATCGGAAGTAAGTAAAATGAAAATGGTGCGTCAAAAACTTTAAACACGATATAAGTGATGTAAACGATATTATTTGGGTACAAAACGATTTTCCACGTGAGACCAAGGCATATTGTGTAATTTGATACAAGCTTCGATTTGATATATTATAATAGTCATTTCGATACCCGAGTCAAAAGTTATCTCGGTTGAAAGTTTTACCTCATATATTACCAAATGCGTTTTTGTTTTTGAAATTTTGAACAACATTCCCTTTTTTTCTCTTCTCTATTTTTTTTTTGAATAAGAGAGATTTATTGAAAATGTAAATAAACAACCCTAGGTCGGCACCAATATCTCCTTTATAGTTCCATTGAATTAAACCGGAATTAAGTAAAACGGTGCGTCAAAAACTTTAAACACTATATAAGTGATGTAAACGATGTTATTTGGGTACAAAAACGATTTTCATTATGAGCCCAATGCATATTGTGTAATTTGATACGAGCTTTGATTTGATATATTATAATAGTCGTTTCGATACCCGGGTCCAAAGTTATCTCCGTTGAAAGTTGTAACTCATATTTATAAAATGTGTTTTTGTTAATGAAAATTTGAACAACATTACCTTTCTTTTTCTGTTCTCTATTTTTTTTGAATAATAGAGATTGATTGAAAATATAATTAAAAAACTCTAGGTCGGCACCAATATCTCCTTTATAGCCCTATTGAATTAAATCGGAAGTAATTAAAATGAAAATGTTGCGTCAAATACTTTAAACACTATATAAGTGATGTAAACGATGTTATTTGGGTACAAAAACGATTTTCCTTACGAGCCCAATGCATATTGTGTAATTTGATACGATCTTATATTTGATATATTATAATAGTCGTTTCTATACCCGGGTCCAAAATTATCTTCGTTGAAAGTGGTAACTCATATTTATAAAATGTGTTTTTGTTAATGAAAATTTGAACAACATTCCCTTTCTTTTTCTCTTCTCTATTTTTTTTTTGAATAATAGAGATTGATTGAAAATATAAATAAACAACCCTAGGTCGGCACCAATATCTCCTTTATAGCTCTATTGAATTAAATCGGAAGTAAGTAAAATGAAAATGGTGCGTCAAAAACTTTAAACACGATATAAGTGATGTAAACGATATTATTTGGGTACAAAACGATTTTCCACGTGAGACCAAGGCATATTGTGTAATTTGATACAAGCTTCGATTTGATATATTATAATAGTCATTTCGATACCCGAGTCAAAAGTTATCTCGGTTGAAAGTTTTACCTCATATATTACCAAATGCGTTTTTGTTTTTGAAATTTTGAACAACATTCCCTTTTTTTCTCTTCTCTATTTTTTTTTGAATAAGAGAGATTTATTGAAAATGTAAATAAACAACCCTAGGTGGGCACCAATATCTCCTTTATAGTTCCATTGAATTAAACCGGAATTAAGTAAAATGGTGCGTCAAAAACTTTAAACACTATATAAGTGATGTAAACGATGTTATTTGGGTACAAAAACGATTTTAATTATGAGCCCAATGCATATTGTGTAATTTGATACGAGCTTTGATTTGATATATTATAATAGTCGTTTCGATACCCAGGTCCAAAGTTATCTCCGTTGAAAGTTGTAACTCATATTTATAAAATGTGTTTTTGTTAATGAAAATTTGAACAACATTCCCTTTCTTTTTCTGTTCTCTATTTTTTTTGAATAATAGAGATTGATTGAAAATATAATTAAAAAACTCTAGGTCGGCACCAATATCTCCTTTATAGCCCTATTAAATTAAATCGGAAGTAATTAAAATGAAAATGTTGCGTCAAATACTTTAAACACTATATAAGTGATGTAAACGATGTTATTTGGGTACAAAAACGATTTTCCTTACGAGCCCAATGCATATTGTGTAATTTGATACGATCTTATATTTGATATATTATAATAGTCGTTTCTATACCCGGGTCCAAAATTATCTTCGTTGAAAGTGGTAACTCATATTTATAAAATGTGTTTTTGTTAATGAAAATTTGAAAAACATTCCCTTTTTTTTTCTCTTCTCTATTTTTTTTTGAACAATAGAGATTGATTGAAAATATAAATAAACAACCCTAGGTCGACACCAATATCTCCTTTATAGCTCTATTGAATTAAATCGGAAGTAAGTAAAAAGAAAATGGTTCGTCAAAAACTTTAAACACTATATAAGTGATGTAAATGATATTATTTGGGTACAAAACGATTTTCCTCATTAGACCAATGCATATTGTGTAATTTGATACGAGCTTTGATTTGATATATTATAATAGTCATTTCGATACCCGAGTCAAAAGTTATCTCGGTTGAAAGTTGTAACTCATATATTACCAAATGTGTTCTTGTTTTTGAAAATTTGAACAACATTCCCTTTCTTTTTCTCTTCTATATTTTTTTTGAATAATAGAGATTGATTGAAAATATAAATAAACAACCCTAGGTTGCCACCAATATCTCCTTTATAGCTCTATTGAATTAAACCAGAAGTAAGTAAAATGAAAATGGTGCGTCAAAAACTTTAAACACTATATAAGTGATGTAAACGATGTTATTTGGGTACAAAAACGATTTTCCTTATGAGCCCAATGCATATTGTGTAATTTGATACGATCTTATATTTGATATATTATAATAGTCGTTTCGATACCCGGGTCCAAAGTCATCTCCGTTGAAAGTTGTAACTCATATTTATAAAATGTGTTCTTGTTTTTGATAATTTGAACAACATTCCCTTTCTTTTTCTCTTCTCTATTTTTTTTTGAATAATAGAGATTGATTGAAAATATAAATAAACAACCCTAGGTCGGCACCAATATCTCCTTTATAGTTCCATTGAATTAAACCGGAATTAAGTAAAATGGTGCGTCAAAAACTTTAAACACTATATAAGTGATGTAAACGATGTTATTTGGGTACAAAAACGATTTTCCTTATGAGCCCAATGCATATTGTGTAATTTAATACGATCTTATATTTGATATATTATAATAGTCATTTCGATACCTGGGTCCAAAGTTATCTCCGTTGAAAGTTGTAACTCATATTTATAAAATGTGTTTTTGTTAATGAAAATTTGAACAACATTCCCTTTCTTTTTCTCTTCTCTATTTTTTTTTGAATAATAGAGATTGATTGAAAATATAAATAAACAACCCTAGGTCGGCACCAATATCTCCTTTATAGCTCTATTGAATTAAATTGGAAGTAAGTAAAATGAAAATGGTGCGTCAAAAATTTTAAACACGATATAAGTGATGTAAACGATATTATTTGGGTACAAAACGATTTTCCTAGTGAGACCAAGGCATTTTGTGTAATTTGATACAAGCTTCGATTTGATATATTATAATAGTCATTTCGATACCCTAGTCAAAAGTTATCTCGGTTGAAAGTTGTAACTCATATATTACCAAATGTGTTTTTGTTTTTGAAATTTTGAACAACATTCCCTTTTTTTTCTCTTCTCTATTTTTTTTTTGAATAAGAGAGATTTATTGAAAATGTAAATAAACAACCCTAGGTCGGCACCAATATCTCCTTTATAGTTCCATTGAATTAAACAGGAATTAAGTAAAATAGTGCGTCAAAAACTTTAAACACTATATAAGTGATGTAAACGATGTTATTTGGGTACAAAAACGATTTTCCTTATGAACCCAATGCATATTGTGTAATTTGATACGAGCTTTGATTTGATATATTATAATAGTCGTTTCGATACCCGGGTCCAAAGTTATCTCCGTTGAAAGTTGTAACTCATATTTATAAAATGTGTTTTTGTTTATTAAAATTTGAACAACATTCCCTTTCTTTTTCTCTTCTCTATTTTTTTTAATAATAGAGATTGATTGAAAATATAAATAAAAAACTCTAGGTCGGCACCAATATCTCCTTTATAGCCCTATTGAATTAAATCGGAAGTAATTAAAATGAAAATGTTGCGTCAAATACTTTAAACACTATATAACTGATGTAAACGATGTTATTTGGGTACAAAAGCGATTTTCCAAACGAGCCCAATGCTTATTATGGAATTTTATACGATCTTCTATTTGATATATTATAATAGTCGTTTCTATACCCGCGTCCAAAATTATCTTCGTTGAAAGTTGTAACTCATATTTATAAAATGTGTTTTTGTTAATGAAAATTTTAACAACATTCCCTTTCTTTTTCTCTTCTCTATTTTTTTTTTTTGAATAATAGAGATTGATTGAAAATATAAATAAACAACCCTAGGTCGGCACCAATATCTCCTTTATAGCTCTATTGAATTAAATCGGAAGTAAGTAAAATGAAAATAGTTCGTCAAAAACTTTAAACCCTATATAAGTGATGTAAATGATATTATTTGGGTACAAAACGATTTTCCTCGTGAGACCAATGCATATTGTGTAATTTGATACGAGCTTTGATTTGATATATTATAATAGTCATTTCGATACCCGAGTCAAAAGTTATCTCGGTTGAAAGTTGTAACTCATATATTACCAAATGTGTTCTTGTTTTTGAAAATTTGAACAACATTCCCTTTCTTTTTCTCTTCTCTATTTTTTTTGAATAATAGAGATTGATTGAAAATATAATTAAAAAACTCTAGGTCGGCACCAATATCTCCTTTATAGCCCTATTAAATTAAATCGGAAGTAATTAAAATGAAAATGTTGCGTCAAATACTTTAAACACTATATAAGTGATGTAAACGATGTTATTTGGGTACAAAAACGATTTTCCTTACGAGCCCAATGCATATTGTGTAATTTGATACGATCTTATATTTGATATATTATAATAGTCGTTTCTATACCCGGGTCCAAAATTATCTTCGTTGAAAGTGGTAACTCATATTTATAAAATGTGTTTTTGTTAATGAAAATTTGAAAAACATTCCCTTTTTTTTTCTCTTCTCTATTTTTTTTTGAACAATAGAGATTGATTGAAAATATAAATAAACAACCCTAGGTCGACACCAATATCTCCTTTATAGCTCTATTGAATTAAATCGGAAGTAAGTAAAAAGAAAATGGTTCGTCAAAAACTTTAAACACTATATAAGTGATGTAAATGATATTATTTGGGTACAAAACGATTTTCCTCATTAGACCAATGCATATTGTGTAATTTGATACGAGCTTTGATTTGATATATTATAATAGTCATTTCGATACCCGAGTCAAAAGTTATCTCGGTTGAAAGTTGTAACTCATATATTACCAAATGTGTTCTTGTTTTTGAAAATTTGAACAACATTCCCTTTCTTTTTCTCTTCTATATTTTTTTTGAATAATAGAGATTGATTGAAAATATAAATAAACAACCCTAGGTTGCCACCAATATCTCCTTTATAGCTCTATTGAATTAAACCAGAAGTAAGTAAAATGAAAATGGTGCGTCAAAAACTTTAAACACTATATAAGTGATGTAAACGATGTTATTTGGGTACAAAAACGATTTTCCTTATGAGCCCAATGCATATTGTGTAATTTGATACGATCTTATATTTGATATATTATAATAGTCATTTCGATACCCGGGTCCAAAGTCATCTCCGTTGAAAGTTGTAACTCATATTTATAAAATGTGTTCTTGTTTTTGAAAATTTGAACAACATTCCCTTTCTTTTTCTCTTCTCTATTTTTTTTTGAATAATAGAGATTGATTGAAAATATAAATAAACAACCCTAGGTCGGCACCAATATCTCCTTTATAGTTCCATTGAATTAAACCGGAATTAAGTAAAATGGTGCGTCAAAAACTTTAAACACTATATAAGTGATGTAAACGATGTTATTTGGGTACAAAAACGATTTTCCTTATGAGCCCAATGCATATTGTGTAATTTAATACGATCTTATATTTGATATATTATAATAGTCATTTCGATACCTGGGTCCAAAGTTATCTCCGTTGAAAGTTGTAACTCATATTTATAAAATGTGTTTTTGTTAATGAAAATTTGAACAACATTCCCTTTCTTTTTCTCTTCTCTATTTTTTTTTGAATAATAGAGATTGATTGAAAATATAAATAAACAACCCTAGGTCGGCACCAATATCTCCTTTATAGCTCTATTGAATTAAATTGGAAGTAAGTAAAATGAAAATGGTGCGTCAAAAATTTTAAACACGATATAAGTGATGTAAACGATATTATTTGGGTACAAAACGATTTTCCTAGTGAGACCAAGGCATTTTGTGTAATTTGATACAAGCTTCGATTTGATATATTATAATAGTCATTTCGATACCCTAGTCAAAAGTTATCTCGGTTGAAAGTTGTAACTCATATATTACCAAATGTGTTTTTGTTTTTGAAATTTTGAACAACATTCCCTTTTTTTTCTCTTCTCTATTTTTTTTTTGAATAAGAGAGATTTATTGAAAATGTAAATAAACAACCCTAGGTCGGCACCAATATCTCCTTTATAGTTCCATTGAATTAAACAGGAATTAAGTAAAATAGTGCGTCAAAAACTTTAAACACTATATAAGTGATGTAAACGATGTTATTTGGGTACAAAAACGATTTTCCTTATGAACCCAATGCATATTGTGTAATTTGATACGAGCTTTGATTTGATATATTATAATAGTCGTTTCGATACCCGGGTCCAAAGTTATCTCCGTTGAAAGTTGTAACTCATATTTATAAAATGTGTTTTTGTTTATTAAAATTTGAACAACATTCCCTTTCTTTTTCTCTTCTCTATTTTTTTTTAATAATAGAGATTGATTGAAAATATAAATAAAAAACTCTAGGTCGGCACCAATATCTCCTTTATAGCCCTATTGAATTAAATCGGAAGTAATTAAAATGAAAATGTTGCGTCAAATACTTTAAACACTATATAACTGATGTAAACGATGTTATTTGGGTACAAAAGCGATTTTCCAAACGAGCCCAATGCATATTATGGAATTTTATACGATCTTCTATTTGATATATTATAATAGTCGTTTCTATACCCGCGTCCAAAATTATCTTCGTTGAAAGTTGTAACTCATATTTATAAAATGTGTTTTTGTTAATGAAAATTTTAACAACATTCCCTTTCTTTTTCTCTTCTCTATTTTTTTTTTTTGAATAATAGAGATTGATTGAAAATATAAATAAACAACCCTAGGTCGGCACCAATATCTCCTTTATAGCTCTATTGAATTAAATCGGAAGTAAGTAAAATGAAAATGGTTCGTCAAAAACTTTAAACCCTATATAAGTGATGTAAATGATATTATTTGGGTACAAAACGATTTTCCTCGTGAGACCAATGCATATTGTGTAATTTGATACGAGCTTTGATTTGATATATTATAATAGTCATTTCGATACCCGAGTCAAAAGTTATCTCGGTTGAAAGTTGTAACTCATATATTACCAAATGTGTTCTTGTTTTTGAAAATTTGAACAACATTCCCTTTCTTTTTCTCTTCTCTATTTTTTTTGAATAATAGAGATTGATTGAAAATATAAATAAACAACCCTAGGTCGCCACCAATAACTCCTTTATAGCTCTATTGAATTAAACCGAAAGTAAGTAAAATGAAAATGGTGCGTCAAAAACTTTAAACACTCTATAAATGATTTAAACGATATTATTTGGGTACAAAACGATTTTCCACGTGAGACCAAGGAATATTGTGTAATTTGATACGAGCTTCGATTTGATATATTATAATTGTCATTTCGATACCCGAGTCAAAAGTTATCTCGGTTGAAATTTGTAACTCATATATTACAAAATG
Source organism: Hippophae tibetana (assembly GCA_037013495.1). Classification (NCBI taxonomy): domain Eukaryota; kingdom Viridiplantae; phylum Streptophyta; class Magnoliopsida; order Rosales; family Elaeagnaceae; genus Hippophae; species Hippophae tibetana. Next base: position 4,693,030 of record CM072808.1, on the reverse strand, counting down.
TGTTCTTGTTTTTAAAAATTTGAACAACATTCCCTTTCTTTTTCTCTTCTATTTTTTTTTTGAATAATAGAGATTGATTGAAAATATAAATAAACAACCCTAGGTTGCCACCAATATCTCCTTTATAGCTCTATTGAATTAAACCAGAAGTAAGTAAAATGAAAATGGTGCGTCAAAAACTTTAAACACTATATAAGTGATGTAAACAATGTTATTTGGGTACAAAAACGATTTTCCTTATGAGCCCAATGCATATTGTTAAATTTGATACGATCTTATATTTGATATATTATAATAGTCGTTTCGATACCCGGGTCCAAAGTCATCTCCGTTGAAAGTTGTAACTCATATTTATAAAATGTGTTCTTGTTTTTGAAAATTTGAACAACATTCCCTTTCTTTTTCTCTTCTCTATTTTTTTTTGAATAATAGAGATTGATTGAAAATATAAATAAACAACCCTAGGTCGGCACCAATATCTCCTTTATAGTTCCATTGAATTAAACCGGAATTAAGTAAAATGGTGCGTCAAAAACTTTAAACACTATATAAGTGATGTAAACGATGTTATTTGGGTACAAAAACGTTTTTCCTAACGAGCCCAATGCATATTGTGTAATTTAATACGATCTTATATTTGATATATTATAATAGTCATTTCGATACCTGGGTCCAAAGTTATCTCCGTTGAAAGTTGTAACTCATATTTATAAAATGTGTTTTTGTTAATGAAAATTTGAACAACATTCCCTTTCTTTTTCTCTTCTCTATTTTTTTTTGAATAATAGAGATTGATTGAAAATATAAATAAACAACCCTAGGTCGGCACCAATATCTCCTTTATAGCTCTATTGAATTAAATTGGAAGTAAGTAAAATGAAAATGGTGCGTCAAAAATTTTAAACACGATATAAGTGATGTAAACGATATTATTTGGGTACAAAACGATTTTCCTAGTGAGACCAAGGCATTTTGTGTAATTTGATACAAGCTTCGATTTGATATATTATAATAGTCATTTCGATACCCGAGTCAAAAGTTACCTCGGTTGAAAGTTGTAACTCATATATTACCAAATGTGTTTTTGTTTTTGAAATTTTGAACAACATTCCCTTTTTTTTCTCTTCTCTATTTTTTTTTGAATAAGAGAGATTTATTGAAAATGTAAATAAACAACCCTAGGTCGGCACCAATATCTCCTTTATAGTTCCATTGAATTAAACAGGAATTAAGTAAAATAGTGCGTCAAAAACTTTAAACACTATATAAGTGATGTAAACGATGTTATTTGGGTACAAAAACGATTTTCCTTATGAGCCCAATGCATATTGTGTAATTTGATACGAGCTTTGATTTGATATATTATAATAGTCGTTTCGATACCCGGGTCCAAAGTTATCTCCGTTGAAAGTTGTAACTCATATTTATAAAATGTGTTTTTGTTTATTAAAATTTGAACAACATTCCCTTTCTTTTTCTCTTCTCTATTTTTTTTTGAATAATAGAGATTGATTGAAAATATAAATAAAAAACTCTAGGTCGGCACCAATATCTCCTTTATAGCCCTATTGAATTAAATCGGAAGTAATTAAAATGAAAATGTTGCGTCAAATACTTTAAACACTATATAAGTGATGTAAACGATGTTATTTGTGTACAAAAACGATTTTCCTTACGAGCCCAATGCATATTTTTTAATTTGATACGATCTTATATTTGATATATTATAATAGTCGTTTCTATACCCGGGTCCAAAGTTATCTCCGTTGAAAGTTGTAACTCATATTTATAAAATGTGTTTTTGTTAATGAAAATTTGAACAACATTCCCTTTCTTTTTCTCTTCTCTATTTTTTTTGAATAATAGAGATTGATTGAAAATATAAATAAACAACCCTAGGTCGGCACCAATATCTCCTTTATAGCTCTATTGAATTAAATCGGAAGTAAGTAAAATGAAAATGGTGCGCCAAAAACTTTAAACACTATATAAGTGATGTAAATGATATTATTTGGGTACAAAACGATTTTCCTCGTGAGACCAATGCATATTGTGTAATTTGATACGAGCTTTGATTTGATATATTATAATAGTCATTTCGATACCCGAGTCTAAAGTTATCTCCGTTGAAAGTTGTAACTCATATATTACCAAATGTGTTCTTGTTTTTGAAAATTTGAACAACATTCCCTTTCTTTTTCTCTTCTCTATTTTTTTTGAATAATAGTGATTGATTGAAAATATAAATAAACAACCCTAGGTCGCCACCAATATCTCCTTTATAGGTCTATTGAATTAAACCGGAAGTAAGTAAAATGAAAATGGTGCGTCAAAAACTTTAAACACTATATAACTGATGTAAACGATGTTATTTGGGTACAAAAGCGATTTTCCAAACGAGCCCAATGCATATTATGGAATTTTATACGATCTTCTATTTGATATATTATAATAGTTGTTTCGATACCCGCGTCCAAAATTATCTTCGTTGAAAGTTGTAACTCATATTTATAAAATGTGTTTTTGTCAATGAAAATTTGAACAACATTCCCTTTCTTTTTCTCTTCTCTATTTTTTTTTGAATAATAGAGATTGATTGAAAATATAAATAAACAACCTTAGGTCGGTACCAATATCTCCTTTATAGCTCTATTGAATTAAACCGGAAGTAAGTAAAATGAAAATGGTGCGTCAAAAAGTTTAAACACTATATAAGTGATGTAAACGATATTATTTGGGTACAAAACGATTTTCCTAGTGAGACCGTGGCATATTGTGTAATTTGATACGAGCTTCGATTTGATATATTATAATTATCATTTCGATACCCGAGTCAAAAGTTATATCCTTTGAAAGTTGTAACTCACATATTACCAAATGTGTTCTTGTTTTTGAAAATTTGAACAACATTCCCTTTCTTTTTCTCTTCTCTATTTTTTTTTGAATAATACTGATTGATTGAAAATATAAATAAACAACCCTAGGTCGGCACCAATATCTCCTTTATAGCTCTATTGAATTAAACCGGAAGTAAGTAAAATGAAAATGGTGCGTCAAAAACTTTAAACACTATATAAGTGATGTATACGATATTATTTGGGTACAAAACGATTTTCCACGTGAGACCAAGGCATATTGTGTAATTTGATACTAGCTTCGATTTGATATATTATAATAGTTATTTCGATACCCGAGTCAAAAGTTATATCCGTTGAAAGTTGTAACTCATATATTACCAAATGTGTTCTTGTTTTTGAAAATTTGAACAACATTCCCTTTCTTTTTCTCTTCCCTATTTTTTTTTTGAATAATAGAGATTGATTGAAAATATAAATAAACAACCCTAGGTCGGCACCAATATCTTCTTTATAGCTCTATTGAATTAAATCGGAAGTAAGTAAAATGAAAATGGTACGTCAAAAACCTTAAACACTATATAAGTGATGTAAATGATATTATTTGGGTACAAAACGATTTTCCTCGTAAGACCAATGCATATTGTGTAATTTGATATGAGCTTTGATTTGATATATTATAATAGTCATTTCGATACCCGAGTCAAAAGTTATCTCGGTTGAAAGTTGTAACTCATATATTACCAAATGTGTTCTTGTTTTTAAAAATTTGAACAACATTCCCTTTCTTTTTCTCTTATCTATTTTTTTTTGAATAATTGAGATTGATTGAAAATCTAAATAAACAACCCTAGGTCGGCACCAATATCTCCTTTATAGCTCTATTGAATTAAATCGGAAGTAAGTAAAATGAAAATGGTGCGTCAAAAACTTTAAACACTATATAAATGATGTAAACGATATTATTTGGGTACAAAACGATTTTCCACGTGAGACCAAGGAATATTGTGTAATTTGATACGAGCTTCGATTTGATATATTATAATTGTCATTTCGATACCCGAGTCAAAAGTTATATCCGTTGAAAGTTGTAACACATATATTACCAAATGTGTTTTTGTTTTTGAAAATTTGAACAACATTCCCTTTCTTTTTCTCTTCTCTATTAATTTTGAATAATAGAGATTGATTGAAAATATAAATAAACAACCCTAGGTCGGCACCAATATCTTCTTTATAGCTCTATTGAATTAAATCGGAAGTAAATAAAATGAAAATGGTACGTCAAAAACCTTAAACACTATATAAGTGATGTAAACGATATTATTTGGGTACAAAACGATTTTCCACGTAAGACCAATGCATATTGTGTAATTTGATACGAGCCATTTGATATATTATAATAGTCATTTCGATACCCGTGTTAAAAGTTATCTCGGTTGAAAGTTGTAACTCATATATTACCAAATGTGTTCTTGTTTTTGAAAATTTGAACAACATTCCATTTCTTTTTCTCTTCTCTATTTTTTTTTGAATAATAGAGATTGATTGAAAATATAATTAAACAACCCTAGGTCGGCACCAATATCTCCTTTATAGTTCCATTGAATTAAACCGGAATTAAGTAAAATGGTGCGTCAAAAACTTTAAACACTATTTAAGTGTTGTAAACGATGTTATTTGCATACAAAAACGATTTTCCTTACGAGCCCAATGCATATTGTGTAATTTGATACGATCTTATATTTGATATATTATAATAGTTGTTTCGATACCCGGGTCCAAAGTTATCTCCGTTGAAAGTTGTAACTCATATTTATAAAATGTGTTTTTGTTAATGAAAATTTGAACAACATTCCCTTTCTTTTTCTCTTCTCTATTTTTTTTTGAATAATAGAGATTGATTGAAAATATAAATAAAAAACTCTAGGTCGGCACCAATATCTTCTTTATAGCCCTATTGAATTAAATCGGAAGTAATTAAAATGAAAATGTTGCGTCAAAAACTTTAAACACTATATAAGTGATGTAAATGATATTATTTGGGTACAAAACGATTTTCCTCGTGAGACCAATGCATATTGTGTAATTTGATACGAGCTTTGATTTGATATATTATAATAGTCATTTCGATACCCGAGTCTAAAGTTATCTCCGTTGAAAGTTGTAACTCATATATTACCAAATGTGTTCTTGTTTTTGAAAATTTGAACAACATTCCCTTTCTTTTTCTCTTCTCTATTTTTTTTGAATAATAGTGATTGATTGAAAATATAAATAAACAACCCTAGGTCGCCACCAATATCCCCTTTATAGCTCTATTGAATTAAACCGGAAGTAAGTAAAATGAAAATGGTGCGTCAAAAACTTTAAACACTATATAAGTGATGTAAACGATGTTATTTGGGTACAAAAGCGATTTTCCTAACGAGCCCAATGCATATTATGTAATTTGATACGATCTTCTATTTGATATATTCTAATAGTTGTTTCGATACCCGCGTCCAAAATTATCTTCGTTGAAAGTTGTAACTCATATTTATAAAATGTGTTTTTGTCAATGAAAATTTGAACAACATTCCCTTTCTTTTTCTCTTCTCTATTTTTTTTGAATAATAGAGATTGATTGAAAATATAAATAAACAACCTTAGGTCGGCACCAATATCTCCTTTATAGCTCTATTGAATTAAACCGGAAGTAAGTAAAATGAAAATGGTTCGTCAAAAACTTTAAACACTATATAAGTGATGTAAACGATATTATTTGGGTACAAAACGATTTTCCTCGTGAGACCGTGGCATATTGTGTAATTTGATACGAGCTTCGATTTGATATATTATAATAGTCATTTTGATACCCGAGTCAAAAGTTATCTCGGTTGAAAGTTGTAACTCATATATTACCAAATGTGTTTTTATTTTTGAAAATTTGAACAACATTCCCTTTCTTTTTCTCTTCTCTATTTTTTTTTTGATTAATAGAGATTGATTGAAAATATAAATAAACAACCCTAGGTCGCCACCAATATCTCCTTTATAGTTTCATTGAATTAAACCGGAATTACGTAAAATCGTGCGTCAAAAACTTTAAACACTATATAAGTGATGTAAATGATGTAAATGATGTTATTTGGGTACAAAACGATTTTCCTCGTGAGACCAATGCATATTGTGTAATTTGATATGAGCTTTGATTTGATATATTATAATAGTCGTTTCGATACCCGGGTCCAAAGTTATCTCCGTTGAAAGTTATAACTCATATTTATAAAATGTGTTTTGGTTAATGAAAATTTGACCAACATTCCCTTTCTTTTTCTCTTCTCTATTTTTTTTGAATAATAGAGATTGATTCAAAATATAAATAAAAAACCCTAGGTCGGCACCAATATCTCCTTTATAGCTCTATTGAATTAAATCGGAAGTAAGTAAAATGAAAATGTTACGTCAAAAACTTTAAACACTATATAAGTGATGTAAACGATATTATTTGGGTACAAAACGATTTTCCTCGTGAGACCGTGGCATATTGTGTAATTTGATATGATCTTATATTTTATATATTATAATAGTCATTTCGATACCCGAGTCAAAAGTTATCTCGGTTGAAAGTTGTAACTCATATATTACCAAATGTGTTTTTGTTTTTGAAAATTTGAACAACATTCCCTTTCTTTTTCCCTTCTCTATTTTTTTTTAATAATAGAGATTGATTGAAAATATAAATAAACAACCCTAGGTCGCCACCAATATCTCCTTTATAGTTTCATTGAATTAAACCGGAATTACGTAAAATCGTGCGTCAAAAACTTTAAACACTATATAAGTGATGTAAATGATGTTATTTGGGTACAAAAACGATTTTCCTAACGAGCCCAATGCATATTATGTAATATGATACGATCTTCTATTTGATATATTATAATAGTCGTTTCTATACCCGGGTCCAAAGTTATCTCCGTTCAAAGTTGTAACTCATATTTATAAAATGTGTTTTTGTTAATGAAAATTTGAACAACATTCCCATTCTTTTTCTCTTCTCTATTTTTTTTGAATAATAGAGATTGATTGAAAATATAAATAAACAACCCTAGGTCGGCAGCAATATCTCCTTTATAGCTCTATTGAATTAAATCGGAAGTAAGTAAAATGAAAATGGTGCGTCAAAAACTTTAAACACAATATAAGTGATGTAAATGATATTATTTGGGTACAAAACGATTTTCCTCGTGAGACCAATGCATATTGTGTAATTTGATACGAGCTTTGATTTTATATATTATAATAGTCATTTCGATACCCGAGTCTAAAGTTATCTCCGTTGAAAGTTGTAACTCATATATTACCAAATGTGTTCTTGTTTTTGAAAATTTGAACAACATTCCCTTTCTTTTTCTCTTCTCTATTTTTTTTGAATAATAGTGATTGATTGAAAATATAAATAAACAACCCTAGGTCGCCACCAATATCTCCTTTATAGCTCTATTGAATTAAACCGGAAGTAAGTAAAATGAAAATGGTGCGTCAAAAACTTTAAACACTATATAAGTGATGTAAACGATGTTATTTGGGTACAATAGCGTTTTTCCTAACGAGCCCAATGCATATTATGTAATTTGATACGATCTTCTATTTGATATATTCTAATAGTTGTTTCGATACCCGCGTCCAAAATTATCTTCGTTGAAAGTTGTAACTCATATTTATAAAATGTGTTTTTGTCAATGAAAATTTGAACAACATTCCCTTTCTTTTTCTCTTCTCTATTTTTTTTGAATAATAGAGATTGATTGAAAATATAAATAAACAACCTTAGGTCGGCACCAATATCTCCTTTATAGCTCTATTGAATTAAACCGGAAGTAAGTAAAATGAAAATGGTTCGTCAAAAACTTTAAACACTATATAAGTGATGTAAACGATATTATTTGGGTACAAAACGATTTTCCTCGTGAGACCGTGGCATATTGTGTAATTTGATACGAGCTTCGATTTGATATATTATAATAGTCATTTTGATACCCGAGTCAAAAGTTATCTCGGTTGAAAGTTGTAACTCATATATTACCAAATGTGTTTTTATTTTTGAAAATTTGAACAACATTCCCTTTCTTTTTCTCTTCTCTATTTTTTTTTTGAATAATAGAGATTGATTGAAAATATAAATAAACAACCCTAGGTCGCCATCAATATCTCCTTTATAGTTTCATTGAATTAAACCGGAATTACGTAAAATCGTGCGTCAAAAACTTTAAACACTATATAAGTGATGTAAATGATGTTATTTGGGTACAAAACGATTTTCCTCGTGAGACCAATGCATATTGTGTAATTTGATATGAGCTTTGATTTGATATATTATAATAGTCGTTTCGATACCCGGGTCCAAAGTTATCTCCGTTGAAAGTTGTAACTCATATTTATAAAATGTGTTTTGGTTAATGAAAATTTGAACAACATTCCCTTTCTTTTTCTCTTCTCTATTTTTTTTGAATAATAGAGATTGATTCAAAATATAAATAAAAAACCCTAGGTCGGCACCAATATCTCCTTTATAGCTCTATTGAATTAAATCGGAAGTAAGTAAAATGAAAATGGTGCGTCAAAAACTTTAAACACAATATAAGTGATGTAAATGATATTATTTGGGTACAAAACGATTTTCCTCGTGAGACCAATGCATATTGTGTAATTTGATACGAGCTTTGATTTTATATATTATAATAGTCATTTCGATACCCGAGTCTAAAGTTATCTCCGTTGAAAGTTGTAACTCATATTTATAAAATGTGTTTTGGTTAATGAAAATTTGAACAACATTCCCTTTCTTTTTCTCTTCTCTATTTTTTTTGAATAATAGAGATTGATTGAAAATATAAATAAACAACCCTAGGTCGCCACCAATATCTCCTTTATAGTTTCATTGAATTAAACCGGAATTACGTAAAATCGTGCGTCAAAAACTTTAAACACTATATAAGTGATGTAAATGATGTTATTTGGGTACAAAAACGATTTTCCTAACGAGCCCAATGCATATTATGTAATATGATACGATCTTCTATTTGATATATTATAATAGTCGTTTCTATACCCGGGTCCAAAGTTATCTCCGTTCAAAGTTGTAACTCATATTTATAAAATGTGTTTTTGTTAATGAAAATTTGAACAACATTCCCTTTCTTTTTCTCTTCTCTATTTTTTTTGAATAATAGAGATTGATTGAAAATATAAATAAACAACCCTAGGTCGGCAGCAATATCTCCTTTATAGCTCTATTGAATTAAATCGGAAGTAAGTAAAATGAAAATGGTGCGTCAAAAACTTTAAACACAATATAAGTGATGTAAATGATATTATTTGGGTACAAAACGATTTTCCTCGTGAGACCAATGCATATTGTGTAATTTGATACGAGCTTTGATTTTATATATTATAATAGTCATTTCGATACCCGAGTCTAAAGTTATCTCCGTTGAAAGTTGTAACTCATATATTACCAAATGTGTTCTTGTTTTTGAAAATTTGAACAACATTCCCTTTCTTTTTCTCTTCTCTATTTTTTTTGAATAATAGTGATTGATTGAAAATATAAATAAACAACCCTAGGTCGCCACCAATATCTCCTTTATAGCTCTATTGAATTAAACCGGAAGTAAGTAAAATGAAAATGGTGCGTCAAAAACTTTAAACACTATATAAGTGATGTAAACGATGTTATTTGGGTACAATAGCGTTTTTCCTAACGAGCCCAATGCATATTATGTAATTTGATACGATCTTCTATTTGATATATTCTAATAGTTGTTTCGATACCCGCGTCCAAAATTATCTTCGTTGAAAGTTGTAACTCATATTTATAAAATGTGTTTTTGTCAATGAAAATTTGAACAACATTCCCTTTCTTTTTCTCTTCTCTATTTTTTTTGAATAATAGAGATTGATTGAAAATATAAATAAACAACCTTAGGTCGGCACCAATATCTCCTTTATAGCTCTATTGAATTAAACCGGAAGTAAGTAAAATGAAAATGGTTCGTCAAAAACTTTAAACACTATATAAGTGATGTAAACGATATTATTTGGGTACAAAACGATTTTCCTCGTGAGACCGTGGCATATTGTGTAATTTGATACGAGCTTCGATTTGATATATTATAATAGTCATTTTGATACCCGAGTCAAAAGTTATCTCGGTTGAAAGTTGTAACTCATATATTACCAAATGTGTTTTTATTTTTGAAAATTTGAACAACATTCCCTTTCTTTTTCTCTTCTCTATTTTTTTTTTGAATAATAGAGATTGATTGAAAATATAAATAAACAACCCTAGGTCGCCATCAATATCTCCTTTATAGTTTCATTGAATTAAACCGGAATTACGTAAAATCGTGCGTCAAAAACTTTAAACACTATATAAGTGATGTAAATGATGTTATTTGGGTACAAAACGATTTTCCTCGTGAGACCAATGCATATTGTGTAATTTGATATGAGCTTTGATTTGATATATTATAATAGTCGTTTCGATACCCGGGTCCAAAGTTATCTCCGTTGAAAGTTGTAACTCATATTTATAAAATGTGTTTTGGTTAATGAAAATTTGAACAACATTCCCTTTCTTTTTCTCTTCTCTATTTTTTTTGAATAATAGAGATTGATTCAAAATATAAATAAAAAACCCTAGGTCGGCACCAATATCTCCTTTATAGCTCTATTGAATTAAATCGGAAGTAAGTAAAATGAAAATGTTACGTCAAAAACTTTAAACACGATATAAGTGATGTAAATGATATTATTTGGGTACAAAACGATTGTCGTCGTGAGACCAAGGCATATTGTGTAATTTGATTCCAGCTTCGATTTTATATATTATAATAGTCATTTCGATACCCGAGTCAAAAGTTATCTCGGTTGAAAGTTGTAACTCATATATTACCAAATGTGTTTTTGTTTTTGAAAATTTGAACAACATTCCCTTTCTTTTTCCCTTCTCTATTTTTTTTTTAATAATAGAGATTGATTGAAAATATAAATAAACAACCCTAGGTCGCCACCAATATCTCCTTTATAGTTTCATTGAATTAAACCGGAATTACGTAAAATCGTGCGTCAAAAACTTTAAACACTATATAAGTGATGTAAATGATGTTATTTGGGTACAAAAACGATTTTCCTAACGAGCCCAATGCATATTATGTAATATGATACGATCTTCTATTTGATATATTATAATAGTCGTTTCTATACCCGGGTCCAAAGTTATCTCCGTTCAAAGTTGTAACTCATATTTATAAAATGTGTTTTTGTTAATGAAAATTTGAACAACATTCCCTTTCTTTTTCTCTTCTCTATTTTTTTTGAATAATAGAGATTGATTGAAAATATAAATAAACAACCCTAGGTCGGCAGCAATATCTCCTTTATAGCTCTATTGAATTAAATCGGAAGTAAGTAAAATGAAAATGGTGCGTCAAAAACTTTAAACACAATATAAGTGATGTAAATGATATTATTTGGGTACAAAACGATTTTCCTCATGAGACCAATGCATATTGTGTAATTTGATACGAGCTTTGATTTGATATATTATAATAGTCATTTCGATACCCGAGTCTAAAGTTATCTCCGTTGAAAGTTGTAACTCATATATTACCAAATGTGTTCTTGTTTTTGAAAATTTGAACAACATTCCCTTTCTTTTTCTCTTCTCTATTTTTTTTGAATAATAGTGATTGATTGAAAATATAAATAAACAACCCTAGGTCGCCACCAATATCTCCTTTATAGCTCTATTGAATTAAACCGGAAGTAAGTAAAATGAAAATGGTGCGTCAAAAACTTTAAACACTATATAAGTGATGTAAACGATGTTATTTGGGTACAAAAGCGTTTTTCCTAACGAGCCCAATGCATATTATGTAATTTGATACGATCTTCTATTTGATATATTCTAATAGTTGTTTCGATACCCGCGTCCAAAATTATCTTCGTTGAAAGTTGTAACTCATATTTATAAAATGTGTTTTTGTCAATGAAAATTTGAACAACATTCCCTTTCTTTTTCTCTTCTCTATTTTTTTTGAATAATAGAGATTGATTGAAAATATAAATAAACAACCTTAGGTCGGCACCAATATCTCCTTTATAGCTCTATTGAATTAAACCGGAAGTAAGTAAAATGAAAATGGTTCGTCAAAAACTTTAAACACTATATAAGTGATGTAAACGATATTATTTGGGTACAAAACGATTTTCCTCGTGAGACCGTGGCATATTGTGTAATTTGATACGAGCTTCGATTTGATATATTATAATAGTCATTTTGATACCCGAGTCAAAAGTTATCTCGGTTGAAAGTTGTAACTCATATATTACCAAATGTGTTTTTATTTTTGAAAATTTGAACAACATTCCCTTTCTTTTTCTCTTCTCTATTTTTTTTTTGAATAATAGAGATTGATTGAAAATATAAATAAACAACCCTAGGTCGCCATCAATATCTCCTTTATAGTTTCATTGAATTAAACCGGAATTACGTAAAATCGTGCGTCAAAAACTTTAAACACTATATAAGTGATGTAAATGATGTTATTTGGGTACAAAACGATTTTCCTCGTGAGACCAATGCATATTGTGTAATTTGATATGAGCTTTGATTTGATATATTATAATAGTCGTTTCGATACCCGGGTCCAAAGTTATCTCCGTTGAAAGTTGTAACTCATATTTATAAAATGTGTTTTGGTTAATGAAAATTTGAACAACATTCCCTTTCTTTTTCTCTTCTCTATTTTTTTTGAATAATAGAGATTGATTCAAAATATAAATAAAAAACCCTAGGTCGGCACCAATATCTCCTTTATAGCTCTATTGAATTAAATCGGAAGTAAGTAAAATGAAAATGGTACGTCAAAAACTTTAAACACGATATAAGTGATGTAAATGATATTATTTGGGTACAAAACGATTGTCCTCGTGAGACCAAGGCATATTGTGTAATTTGATTCCAGCTTCGATTTTATATATTATAATAGTCATTTCGATACCCGAGTCAAAAGTTATCTCGGTTGAAAGTTGTAACTCATATATTACCAAATGTGTTTTTGTTTTTGAAAATTTGAACAACATTCCCTTTCTTTTTCCCTTCTCTATTTTTTTTTTAATAATAGAGATTGATTGAAAATATAAATAAACAACCCTAGGTCGCCACCAATATCTCCTTTATAGTTTCATTGAATTAAACCGGAATTACGTAAAATCGTGCGTCAAAAACTTTAAACACTATATAAGTGATGTAAATGATGTTATTTGGGTACAAAAACGATTTTCCTAACGAGCCCAATGCATATTATGTAATATGATACGATCTTCTATTTGATATATTATAATAGTCGTTTCTATACCCGGGTCCAAAGTTATCTCCGTTCAAAGTTGTAACTCATATTTATAAAATGTGTTTTTGTTAATGAAAATTTGAACAACATTCCCTTTCTTTTTCTCTTCTCTATTTTTTTTGAATAATAGAGATTGATTGAAAATATAAATAAACAACCCTAGGTCGGCAGCAATATCTCCTTTATAGCTCTATTGAATTAAATCGGAAGTAAGTAAAATGAAAATGGTGCGTCAAAAACTTTAAACACAATATAAGTGATGTAAATGATATTATTTGGGTACAAAACGATTTTCCTCGTGAGACCAATGCATATTGTGTAATTTGATACGAGCTTTGATTTGATATATTATAATAGTCATTTCGATACCCGAGTCTAAAGTTATCTCCGTTGAAAGTTGTAACTCATATATTACCAAATGTGTTCTTGTTTTTGAAAATTTGAACAACATTCCCTTTCTTTTTCTCTTCTCTATTTTTTTTGAATAATAGTGATTGATTGAAAATATAAATAAACAACCCTAGGTCGCCACCAATATCTCCTTTATAGTTTCATTGAATTAAACCGGAATTACGTAAAATCGTGCGTCAAAAACTTTAAACACTATATAAGTGATGTAAATGATGTTATTTGGGTACAAAAACGATTTTCCTAACGAGCCCAATGCATATTATGTAATATGATACGATCTTCTATTTGATATATTATAATAGTCGTTTCTATACCCGGGTCCAAAGTTATCTCCGTTCAAAGTTGTAACTCATATTTATAAAATGTGTTTTTGTTAATGAAAATTTGAACAACATTCCCTTTCTTTTTCTCTTCTCTATTTTTTTTGAATAATAGAGATTGATTGAAAATATAAATAAACAACCCTAGGTCGGCAGCAATATCTCCTTTATAGCTCTATTGAATTAAATCGGAAGTAAGTAAAATGAAAATGGTGCGTCAAAAACTTTAAACACAATATAAGTGATGTAAATGATATTATTTGGGTACAAAACGATTTTCCTCATGAGACCAATGCATATTGTGTAATTTGATACGAGCTTTGATTTGATATATTATAATAGTCATTTCGATACCCGAGTCTAAAGTTATCTCCGTTGAAAGTTGTAACTCATATATTACCAAATGTGTTCTTGTTTTTGAAAATTTGAACAACATTCCCTTTCTTTTTCTCTTCTCTATTTTTTTTGAATAATAGTGATTGATTGAAAATATAAATAAACAACCCTAGGTCGCCACCAATATCTCCTTTATAGCTCTATTGAATTAAACCGGAAGTAAGTAAAATGAAAATGGTGCGTCAAAAACTTTAAACACTATATAAGTGATGTAAACGATGTTATTTGGGTACAAAAGCGTTTTTCCTAACGAGCCCAATGCATATTATGTAATTTGATACGATCTTCTATTTGATATATTCTAATAGTTGTTTCGATACCCGCGTCCAAAATTATCTTCGTTGAAAGTTGTAACTCATATTTATAAAATGTGTTTTTGTCAATGAAAATTTGAACAACATTCCCTTTCTTTTTCTCTTCTCTATTTTTTTTGAATAATAGAGATTGATTGAAAATATAAATAAACAACCTTAGGTCGGCACCAATATCTCCTTTATAGCTCTATTGAATTAAACCGGAAGTAAGTAAAATGAAAATGGTTCGTCAAAAACTTTAAACACTATATAAGTGATGTAAACGATATTATTTGGGTACAAAACGATTTTCCTCGTGAGACCGTGGCATATTGTGTAATTTGATACGAGCTTCGATTTGATATATTATAATAGTCATTTTGATACCCGAGTCAAAAGTTATCTCGGTTGAAAGTTGTAACTCATATATTACCAAATGTGTTTTTATTTTTGAAAATTTGAACAACATTCCCTTTCTTTTTCTCTTCTCTATTTTTTTTTTGAATAATAGAGATTGATTGAAAATATAAATAAACAACCCTAGGTCGCCATCAATATCTCCTTTATAGTTTCATTGAATTAAACCGGAATTACGTAAAATCGTGCGTCAAAAACTTTAAACACTATATAAGTGATGTAAATGATGTTATTTGGGTACAAAACGATTTTCCTCGTGAGACCAATGCATATTGTGTAATTTGATATGAGCTTTGATTTGATATATTATAATAGTCGTTTCGATACCCGGGTCCAAAGTTATCTCCGTTGAAAGTTGTAACTCATATTTATAAAATGTGTTTTGGTTAATGAAAATTTGAACAACATTCCCTTTCTTTTTCTCTTCTCTATTTTTTTTGAATAATAGAGATTGATTCAAAATATAAATAAAAAACCCTAGGTCGGCACCAATATCTCCTTTATAGCTCTATTGAATTAAATCGGAAGTAAGTAAAATGAAAATGGTACGTCAAAAACTTTAAACACGATATAAGTGATGTAAATGATATTATTTGGGTACAAAACGATTGTCCTCGTGAGACCAAGGCATATTGTGTAATTTGATTCCAGCTTCGATTTTATATATTATAATAGTCATTTCGATACCCGAGTCAAAAGTTATCTCGGTTGAAAGTTGTAACTCATATATTACCAAATGTGTTTTTGTTTTTGAAAATTTGAACAACATTCCCTTTCTTTTTCCCTTCTCTATTTTTTTTTTAATAATAGAGATTGATTGAAAATATAAATAAACAACCCTAGGTCGCCACCAATATCTCCTTTATAGTTTCATTGAATTAAACCGGAATTACGTAAAATCGTGCGTCAAAAACTTTAAACACTATATAAGTGATGTAAATGATGTTATTTGGGTACAAAAACGATTTTCCTAACGAGCCCAATGCATATTATGTAATATGATACGATCTTCTATTTGATATATTATAATAGTCGTTTCTATACCCGGGTCCAAAGTTATCTCCGTTCAAAGTTGTAACTCATATTTATAAAATGTGTTTTTGTTAATGAAAATTTGAACAACATTCCCTTTCTTTTTCTCTTCTCTATTTTTTTTGAATAATAGAGATTGATTGAAAATATAAATAAACAACCCTAGGTCGGCAGCAATATCTCCTTTATAGCTCTATTGAATTAAATCGGAAGTAAGTAAAATGAAAATGGTGCGTCAAAAACTTTAAACACAATATAAGTGATGTAAATGATATTATTTGGGTACAAAACGATTTTCCTCGTGAGACCAATGCATATTGTGTAATTTGATACGAGCTTTGATTTGATATATTATAATAGTCATTTCGATACCCGAGTCTAAAGTTATCTCCGTTGAAAGTTGTAACTCATATATTACCAAATGTGTTCTTGTTTTTGAAAATTTGAACAACATTCCCTTTCTTTTTCTCTTCTCTATTTTTTTTGAATAATAGTGATTGATTGAAAATATAAATAAACAACCCTAGGTCGCCACCAATATCTCCTTTATAGCTCTATTGAATTAAACCGGAAGTAAGTAAAATGAAAATGGTGCGTCAAAAACTTTAAACACTATATAAGTGATGTAAACGATGTTATTTGGGTACAAAAGCGTTTTTCCTAACGAGCCCAATGCATATTATGTAATTTGATACGATCTTCTATTTGATATATTCTAATAGTTGTTTCGATACCCGCGTCCAAAATTATCTTCGTTGAAAGTTGTAACTCATATTTATAAAATGTGTTTTTGTCAATGAAAATTTGAACAACATTCCCTTTCTTTTTCTCTTCTCTATTTTTTTTGAATAATAGAGATTGATTGAAAATATAAATAAACAACCTTAGGTCGGCACCAATATCTCCTTTATAGCTCTATTGAATTAAACCGGAAGTAAGTAAAATGAAAATGGTTCGTCAAAAACTTTAAACACTATATAAGTGATGTAAACGATATTATTTGGGTACAAAACGATTTTCCTCGTGAGACCGTGGCATATTGTGTAATTTGATACGAGCTTCGATTTGATATATTATAATAGTCATTTTGATACCCGAGTCAAAAGTTATCTCGGTTGAAAGTTGTAACTCATATATTACCAAATGTGTTTTTATTTTTGAAAATTTGAACAACATTCCCTTTCTTTTTCTCTTCTCTATTTTTTTTTTGAATAATAGAGATTGATTGAAAATATAAATAAACAACCCTAGGTCGCCATCAATATCTCCTTTATAGTTTCATTGAATTAAACCGGAATTACGTAAAATCGTGCGTCAAAAACTTTAAACACTATATAAGTGATGTAAATGATGTTATTTGGGTACAAAACAATTTTCCTCGTGAGACCAATGCATATTGTGTAATTTGATATGAGCTTTGATTTGATATATTATAATAGTCGTTTCGATACCCGGGTCCAAAGTTATCTCCGTTGAAAGTTGTAACTCATATTTATAAAATGTGTTTTGGTTAATGAAAATTTGAACAACATTCCCTTTCTTTTTCTCTTCTCTATTTTTTTTGAATAATAGAGATTGATTCAAAATATAAATAAAAAACCCTAGGTCGGCACCAATATCTCCTTTATAGCTCTATTGAATTAAATCGGAAGTAAGTAAAATGAAAATGGTACGTCAAAAACTTTAAACACGATATAAGTGATGTAAATGATATTATTTAGGTACAAAACGATTTTCCTCGTGAGACCAAGGTATATTGTGTAATTTGATACCAGCTTCGATTTTATATATTATAATAGTCATTTCGATACCCGAGTCAAAAGTTATCTTAGTTGAAAGTTGTAACTCATATATTACCAAATGTGTTTTTGTTTTTGAAATTTTGAACAACCTTCCCTTTTTTTTCTCTTCTCTATTTTTTTTTTGAATAAGAGAGATTTATTGAAAATGTAAATAAACAACCCTAGGTCGGCACCAATATCTCCTTTATAGTTCCATTGAATTAAACCGGAATTAAGTAAAATGGTGCATCAAAAACTTTAAACACTATTTAAGTGTTGTAAACGATGTTATTTGCATACAAAAACGATTTTCCTTACGAGCCCAATGCATATTGTGTAATTTGATACGATCTTATATTTGATATATTATAATATTCGTTTCGATACCCGGGACCAAAGTTATCTCCGTTGAAAGTTGTAACTCATATTTATAAAATGTGTTTTTGTTAATGAAAATTTGAACAAAATTCCCTTTCTTTTTCTCTTCTCTATTTTTTTTTTGAATAATAGAGATTGATTGAAAATATAAATAAACAACCCTAGGTCGGCACCAATATCTCCTTTATAGCTCTATTGAATTAAATCGGAAGTAAGTAAAAGGAAAATGGTGCGTCAAAAACTTTAAACACGATATAAGTGATGTAAACGATATTATTTGGGTACAAAACGATTTTCCTTGTGAGACCAAGGCATATTGTGTAATTTGATACAAGCTTCGATTTGATATATTATAATAGTAATTTCGATACCCGAGTCAAAAGTTATCTCGGTTGAAAGTTGTAACTCATATATTACCAAATGCGTTTTTGTTTTTGAAATTTTGAACAACATTCCCTTTTTTTCTCTTCTCTATTTTTTTTTTGAATAAGAGAGATTTATTGAAAATGTAAATAAACAACCCTAGGTCGGCACCAATATCTCCTTTATAGCCCCATTGAATTAAACCGGAATTAAGTAAAATGGTGCGTCAAAAACTTTAAACACTATTTAAGTGATGTAAACGATATTATTTGGGTACAAAACGATTTTCCTCGTGAGACCACGGCATATTGTGTAATTTGATACGAGCTTCGATTTGATATATTATAATAGTCATTTTGATACCCGAGTCAAAAGTTATCTCGGTTTAAAGTTGTAACTCATATATTACCAAATGTGTTTTTGTTTTTGAAAATTTGAACAACATTCCCTTTTTTTTCTCTCTTCTATTTTTTTTTGAATAACAGAGATTGATTGAAAATATAAATAAAAAACTCTAGGTTGGCACCAATATCTCCTTTATAGCCCTATTGAATTAAATCGGAAGTAATTAAAATGAAAATGTTGTGTCAAATACTTTAATCACTATATAAGTGATGTAAACGATGTTATTTGGGTATAAAAACGATTTTCCTTACGAGCCCAATGCATATTGTGTAATTTGATACGATCTTATATTTGATATATTATAATAGTCGTTTCGATACCTGGGTCCAAAGTTATCTCCGTTGAAAGTTGTAACTCATATTTATAAAATGTGTTTTTGTTAATGAAAATTTGAACAACATTCCCTTTCTTTTTCTCTTCTCTATTTTTTTTGAATAATAGAGATTGATTGAAAATATAAATAAACAACCTTAGGTCGGCACCAATATCTAATTTATAGCTCTATTGAATTAAACCGGAAGTAAGTAAAATGAAAATGGTGCGTCAAAAACTTTAAACACTATATAAGTGATGGAAACGATATTATTTGGTACAAAACGATTTTCCTCGTGAGACCGTGGCATATTGTGTAATTTGATACAAGCTTCGATTTGATATATTATAATAGTCATTTCGATACCCGAGTCAAAAGTTATCTCGGTTGAAAGTTGTAACTCATATATTACCAAATGCGTTTTTGTTTTTGAAATATTGAACAACATTCCCTTTTTTTCTCTTCTCTATTTTTTTTTTGAATAAGAGAGATTTATTGAAAATGTAAATAAACAACCCTAGGTCGGCACCAATATCTCCTTTATAGTTCCATTGAATTAAACCGGAATTAAGTAAAATGGTGCGTCAAAAACTTTAAACACTATATAAGTGATGTAAACGATGTTATTTGGGTACAAAAACGATTTTCCTTATGAGCCCAATGCATATTGTGTAATTTCATAAGAGCTTTGATTTGATATATTATAATAGTCGTTTCGATACCCGGGTCCAAAGTTATCTCCGTTGAAAGTTTAACTCATATTTATAAAATGTGTTTTTGTTAATGAAAATTTGAACAACATTCCCTTTCTTTTTCTGTTCTCTATTTTTTTTGAATAATAGAGATTGATTGAAAATATAAATAAAAAACTCTAGGTCGGCACCAATATCTCCTTTATAGCCCTATTGATTTAAATCGGAAGTAATTAAAATGAAAATGTTGCTTCAAATACTTTAAACACTATATAAGTGATGTAAACGATGTTATTTGGGTACAAAAACTATTTTCCTTACGAGCCCAATGCATATTGTGTAATTTGATACGATCTTATATTTGATATATTATAATAGTCGTTTCTATACCCGGGTCCAAAATTATCTTCGTTGAAAGTGGTAACTCATATTTATAAAATGTGTTTTTGTTAATGTAAAATTTGAACAACATTCCCTTTCTTTTTCTCTTCTCTATTTTTTTTTTGAACAATAGAGATTGATTGAAAATATAAATAAACAACCCTAGGTCGGCACCAATATCTCCTTTATAGCTCTATTGAATTCAATCGGAAGTAAGTAAAATGAAAATGGTGCGTCAAAAACTTTAAACACTATATAAGTGATGTAAACGATGTTATTTGGGTATAAAACCGATTTTCCCTGCGAGACCAATGCATATTGTGTAATTTGATATGAGCCTCGATTTGATATATTATAATAGTCATTCCATACCCTAGTCAAAAGTTATCTCCGTTGCAAGTTGTAACTCATATTTATAAAATGTGTTTTTGTTAATGAAAATTTGAAAACATTCCCTTTCTTTTTCTGTTCTCTATTTTTTTTAATAATAGAGATTGATTGAAAATATAAATAAAAAACTCTAGGTCGGCACCAATATCTCCTTTATAGCCCTATTGAATTAAATCGGAAGTAATTAAAATGAAAATGTTGCGTCAAATACTTTAAACACTATATAAGTGATGTAAACGATGTTATTTGGGTACAAAAACTATTTTCCTTACGAGCCCAATGCATATTGTGTAATTTGATACGATCTTATATTTGATATATTATAAGAGTCGTTTCTATACCCGGGTCCAAAATTATCTTCGTTGAAAGTGGTAACTCATATTTATAAAATGTGTTTTTGTTAATGAAAATTTGAACAACATTCCCTTTCTTTTTCTCTTCTCTATTTTTTTTTGAACAATAGAGATTGATTGAAAATATAAATAAACAACCCTAGGTCGGCACCAATATCTCCTTTATAGCTCTATTGAATTCAATCGGAAGTAAGTAAAATGAAAATGGTGCGTCAAAAACTTTAAACACTATTTAAGTGATGTAAATGATATTATTTGGGTACAAAACGATTTTCCTCGTGAGACCAATGCATATTGTGTAATTTGATACGAGCTTTGATTTGATATATTATAATAGTCATTTCGATACCCGAGTCAAAAGTTATCTCGGTTGAAAGTTGTAACTCATATATTACCAAATGTGTTCTTGTTTTTGAAAATTTGAACAACATTCCCTTTCTTTTTCTCTTCTCTATTTTTTTTGAATAATAGAGATTGATTGAAAATATAAATAAAAAACCCTAGGTCGCCACCAATATCTCCTTTATAGCTCTATTGAATTAAACCGGAAGTAAGTAAAATGAAAATGGTGCGTCAAAAACTTTAAACACGATAAAAGTGATGTAAACGATATTATTTGGGTACAAAACGATTTTCCTCGTAATACCATGGCATATTGTGTAATTTGATACGAGCTTCGATTTGATATATTATAATAGTCATTTTGATACCCGAGTCAAAAGTTATCTCGGTTTAAAGTTGTAACTCATATATTACCAAATGTGTTTTTGTGTTTGAAAATTTGAACATTCCCTTTCTTTTTCTCTTCTCTATTTTTTTTTTGTATAATATTGATTGATTGAAAATATAAATAAACAACCCTAGGTCGGCACCAATATCTCCTTTATAGTTCCATTGAATTAAACCGGAATTAAGTAAAAGGGTGCAACAAAAAAATTTAAACACTATATAAGTGATGTAAACGATGTTATTTGGGTACAGAAACGATTTTCCTTATGAGCCCAAAGCATATTGTGTAATTTGATACAATCTTCTATTTGATATATTATAATATTCGTTTCGATACCCGGGTCCAAAATTATCTCCGTTGAAAGTTGTAACTCATATTTATAAAATGTGTTTTTGTCAATGAAAATTTGAACAACATTCCCTTTCTTTTTCTCTTCTCTATTTTTTTTGAATAATAGAGATTGATTGAAAATATAAATAAACAACATTAGGTCGGCACCAATATCTCCTTTATTGCTCTATTGAATTAAACCGGAAGTAAGTGAAATGAAAATGGTGTGTCAAAAACTTTAAACACGATATAAGTGATGTAAACGATATTATTTGGGTACAAAACGATTTTCCTCGTGAGACCATTGCATATTGTGTAATTTGATACGAGCTTCGATTTGATATATTATAATAGTCATTTTGATACCCGAGTCAAAAGTTATCTCGGTTTAAAGTTGTAACTCATATATTACCAAATGTGTTTTTGTTTTTGAAAATTTGAACAACATTCCCTTTTTTTTCTCTCTTCTATTTTTTTTGAATAACAGAGATTGATTGAAAATATAATTAAAAAACTCTAGGTTGGCACCAATATCTCCTTTATAGCCCTATTGAATTAAATCGGAAGTAATTAAAATGAAAATGTTGCGTCAAATACTTTAATCACTATATAAGTGATGTAAACGATGTTATTTGGGTATAAAAACGATTTTCCTTACGAGCCCAATGCATATTGTGTAATTTGATACGATCTTATATTTGATATATTATAATAGTCGTTTCGATACCCGGGTCCAAAGTTATCTCCGGTGAAAGTTGTAACTCATATTTATAAAATGTGTTTTTGTTAATGAAAATTTGAACAACATTCCCTTTCTTTTTCTCTTCTCTATTTTTTTTGAATAATAGAGATTGATTGAAAATATAAATAAACAACCTTAGGTCGGCACCAATATCTAATTTATAGCTCTATTGAATTAAACCGGAAGTAAGTAAAATGAAAATGGTGCGTCAAAAACTTTAAACACTATATAAGTGATGGAAACGATATTATTTGGTACAAAACGATTTTCCTCGTGAGACCGTGGCATATTGTGTAATTTGATACAAGCTTCGATTTGATATATTATAATAGTCATTTCGATACCCGAGTCAAAAGTTATCTCGGTTGAAAGTTGTAACTCATATATTACCAAATGCGTTTTTGTTTTTGAAATATTGAACAACATTCCCTTTTTTTCTCTTCTCTATTTTTTTTTGAATAAGAGAGATTTATTGAAAATGTAAATAAACAACCCTAGGTCGGCACCAATATCTCCTTTATAGTTCCATTGAATTAAACCGGAACTAAGTAAAATGGTGCGTCAAAAACTTTAAACACTATATAAGTGATGTAAACGATGTTATTTGGGTACAAAAACGATTTTCCTTATGAGCCCAATGCATATTGTGTAATTTCATACGAGCTTTGATTTGATATATTATAATAGTCGTTTCGATACCCGGGTCCAAAGTTATCTCCGTTGAAAGTTTAACTCATATTTATAAAATGTGTTTTTGTTAATGAAAATTTGAACAACATTCCCTTTCTTTTTCTGTTCTCTATTTTTTTTGAATAATAGAGATTGATTGAAAATATAAATAAAAAACTCTAGGTCGGCACCAATATCTCCTTTATAGCCCTATTGAATTAAATCGGAAGTAATTAAAATGAAAATGTTGCTTCAAATACTTTAAACACTATATAAGTGATGTAAACGATGTTATTTGGGTACAAAAACTATTTTCCTTACGAGCCCAATGCATATTGTGTAATTTGATACGATCTTATATTTGATATATTATAATAGTCGTTTCTATACCCGGGTCCAAAATTATCTTCGTTGAAAGTGGTAACTCATATTTATAAAATGTGTTTTTGTTAATGTAAAATTTGAATAACATTCCCTTTCTTTTTCTCTTCTCTATTTTTTTTTTGAACAATTGAGATTGATTGAAAATATAAATAAACAACCCTAGGTCGGCACCAATATCTCCTTTATAGCTCTATTGAATTCAATCGGAAGTAAGTAAAATGAAAATGGTGCGTCAAAAACTTTAAACACTATATAAGTGATGTAAACGATGTTATTTGGGTATAAAACCGATTTTCCCTGCGAGACCAATGCATATTGTGTAATTTGATATGAGCCTCGATTTGATATATTATAATAGTCATTCCATACCCTAGTCAAAAGTTATCTCCGTTGCAAGTTGTAACTCATATTTATAAAATGTGTTTTTGTTAATGAAAATTTGAACAACATTCCCTTTCTTTTTCTGTTCTCTATTTTTTTAAATAATAGAGATTGATTGAAAATATAAATAAAAAACTCTAGGTCGGCACCAATATCTCCTTTATAGCCCTATTGAATTAAATCGGAAGTAATTAAAATGAAAATGTTGCGTCAAATACTTTAAACACTATATAAGTGATGTAAACGATGTTATTTGGGTACAAAAACTATTTTCCTTACGAGCCCAATGCATATTGTGTAATTTGATACGATCTTATATTTGATATATTATAATAGTCGTTTCGATACCCGGGTCCAAGTTATCTCCGTTGAAAGTTGTAACTCATATTTATAAAATGTGTTTTTGTTAATGAAAATTTGAACAACATTCCCTTTCTTTTTCTCTTCTCTATTTTTTTTGAATAATAGAGATTGATTGAAAATATAAATAAACAACCTTAGGTCGGCACCAATATCTCCTTTATAGCTCTATTGAATTAAACCGGAAGTAAGTAAAATGAAAATGGTGCGTCAAAAACTTTAAACACTATATAAGTGATGTAAACGATATTATTTGGGTACAAAACGATTTTCGTCGTGAGACCGTGGCATATTGTGTAATTTGATACAAGCTTCGATTTGATATATTATAATATTCATTTTGATACCCGAGTCAAAAGTTATCTCGGTTGAAAGTTGTAACTCATATATTACCAAATGTGTTTTTATTTTTGAAAATTTGAACAACATTCCCTTTCTTTTTCTCTTCTCTATTTTTTTTTTGAATAATAGAGATTGATTGAAAATATAAATAAACAACCCTAGGTCGCCACCAATATCTCCTTTATAGTTTCATTGAATTAAACCGGAATTACGTAAAATCGTGCGTCAAAAACTTTAAACACTATATAAGTGATGTAAATGATGTTATTTGGGTACAAAACGATTTTCCTCGTGAGACCAATGCATATTGTGTAATTTGATATGAGCTTTTATTTGATATATTATAATAGTCGTTTCGATACCCGGGTCAAAAGTTATCTCGGTTGAAAGTTGTAACTCATATATTACCAAATGTGTTTTTGTTTTTGAAATTTTGAACAATATTCCCTTTTTTTTCCCTTCTCTATTTTTTTTTGAATAAGAGAGATTTATTGAAAATGTAAATAAACAACCCTAGGTCGGCACCAATATCTCCTTTATATATCCATTGAATTAAACCGGAATTAAGTAAAATGGTTCGTCAAAATCTTTAAACACTATTTAAGTGTTGTAAATGATGTTATTTGCATACAAAAACGATTTTCCTTACGAGCCCAATGCATATTGTGTAATTTGATACGATCTTATATTTGATATATTATAATATTCGTTTCGATACCCGGGACCAAAGTTATCTCCGTTGAAAGTTGTAACTCATATTTATAAAATGTGTTTTTGTTAATGAAAATTTGAACAACATTCCCTTTCTTTTTCTCTTCTCTATTTTTTTTGAATAATAGAGATTGATTCAAAATATAAATAAAAAACCCTAGGTCGGCACCAATATCTTCTTTATAGCTCTATTGAATTAAATCGGAAGTAAGTAAAATGAAAATGGTACGTGAAAAACTTTAAACACGATATAAGTGATGTAAATGATATTATTTAGGTACAAAACGATTTTCCTCGTGAGACCAAGGAATATTGTGTAATTTGATACCAGCTTCGATTTTATATATTATAATAGTCATTTCGATACCCGAGTCAAAAGTTATCTCGGTTGAAAGTTGTAACTCATATATTACAAAATGTGTTTTTGTTTTTGAAATTTTGAACAATATTCCCTTTTTTTTTCCCTTCTCTATTTTTTTTTTGAATAAGAGAGATTTATTGAAAATGTAAATAAACAACCCTAGGTCGGCACCAATATCTCCTTTATAGTTCCATTGAATTAAACCGGAATTAAGTAAAATGGTGCGTCAAAAACTTTAAACACTATATAAGTGATGTAAACGATGTTATTTGGGTACAAAAACGATTTTCCTTATGAGCCCAATGCATATTGTGTAATTTCATACGAGCTTTGATTTGATATATTATAATAGTCGTTTCGATACCCGGGTCCAAAGTTATCTCCGTTGAAAGTTGTAACTCATATTTATAAAATGTGTTTTTGTTAATGAAAATTTGAACAACATTGCCTTTCTTTTTCTGTTCTCTATTTTTTTTGAATAATAGAGATTGATTGAAAATATAAATAAAAAACTCTAGGTCGGCACCAATATCTCTTTTATAGCCCTATTGAATTAAATCGGAAGTAATTAAAATGAAAATGTTGCGTCAAATACTTTAAACACTATATAAGTGATGTAAACGATGTTATTTGGGTACAAAAACGATTTTCCTTACGAGCCCAATGCATATTGTCTAATTTGATACGATCTTATATTTGATATATTATAATAGTCGTTTCTATACCCGGGTCCAAAATTATCTTCGTTGAAAGTGGTAACTCATATTTATAAAATGTGTTTTTGTTAATGAAAATTTGAACAACATTCCCTTTCTTTTTCTCTTCTCTATTTTTTTTTTGAACAATAGAGATTGATTGAAAATATAAATAAACAACCCTAGGTCGGCACCAATATCTCCTTTATAGCTCTATTGAATTCAATCGGAAGTAAGTAAAATGAAAATGGTGCGTCAAAAACTTTAAACACTATTTAAGTTATGTAAATGATATTATTTGGGTACAAAACGATTTTCCTCGTGAGACCAATGTATATTGTGTAATTTGATACGAGCTTTGATTTGATATATTATAATAGTCATTTCGATACCCGAGTCAAAAGTTATCTCGGTTGAAAGTTGTAACTCATATATTACCAAATGTGCTCTTGTTTTTGAAAATTTGAACAACATTCCCTTTCTTTTTCTCTTCTCTATTTTTTTTGAATAATAGAGATTGATTGAAAATATAAATAAAAAACCCTAGGTCGCCACCAATATCTCCTTTATAGCTCTATTGAATTAAACCGAAAGTAAGTAAAATGAAAATGGTGCGTCAAAAATTTAAACACTATATAAGTGATGTAAACGATGTTATTTGGGTACAAAAACGATTTTCCTAACGAGCCCAATGCATATTATGTAAGTTTATACGATCTTCTATTTGATATATTATAATATTTGTTTCGATACCCGCGTCCAAAATTATCTTCGTTGAAAGTTGTAACTCATATTTATAAAATGTGTTTTTGTCAATGAAAATTTGAACAACATTCCCTTTCTTTTTCTCTTCTCTATTTTTTTTGAATAATAGAGATTGATCGAAAATATAAATAAACAACATTAGGTCAGCACCAATATCTCCTTTATTGCTCTATTGAATTAAACCGGAAGTAAGTAAAATGAAAATGGTGCGTCAAAAACTTTAAACACGATAAAAGTGATGTAAACAATATTATTTGGGTACAAAACGATTTTCCTCGTGAGACCATGGCATATTGTGTAATTTGATACGAGCTTTGATTTGATATATTATAATAGTCATTTCGATACCCGAGTCAAAAGTTATCTCGGTTGAAAGTTGTAACTCATATATTACCAAATGTGTTCTTGTTTTTGAAAATTTGAACAACATTCCCTTTCTTTTTCTCTTCTCTATTTTTTTTGAATAATAGAGATTGATTGAAAATATAAATAAAAAACCCTAGGTCGCCACCAATATCTCCTTTATAGCTCTATTGAATTAAACCGGAAGTAAGTAAAATGAAAATGGTGCGTCAAAAACTTTAAACACGATAAAAGTGATGTAAACGATATTATTTGGGTACAAAACGATTTTCCTCGTAAGACCATGGCATATTGTGTAATTTGATACGAGCTTCGATTTGATATATTATAATAGTCATTTTGATACCCGAGTCAAAAGTTATCTCGGTTTAAAGTTGTAACTCATATATTACCAAATGTGTTTTTGTGTTTGAAAATTTGAACATTCCCTTTCTTTTTCTCTTCTCTATTTTTTTTTGTATAATATTGATTGATTGAAAATATAAATAAACAACCCTAGGTCGGCACCAATATCTCCTTTATAGTTACATTGAATTAAACCGGAATTAAGTAAAAGGGTGCAACAAAAAAATTTAAACACTATATAAGTGATGTAAACGATGTTATTTGGGTACAGAAACGATTTTCCTTATGAGCCCAAAGCATATTGTGTCATTTGATACAATCTTCTATTTGATATATTATAATATTCGTTTCGATACCCGGGTCCAAAATTATCTCCGTTGAAAGTTGTAACTCATATTTATAAAATGTGTTTTTGTCAATGAAAATTTGAACAACATTCCCTTTCTTTTTCTCTTCTCTATTTTTTTTGAATAATAGAGATTGATTGAAAATATAAATAAACAACATTAGGTCGGCACCAATATCTCCTTTATTGCTCTATTGAATTAAACCGGAAGTAAGTGAAATGAAAATGGTGTGTCAAAAACTTTAAACACGATATAAGTGATGTAAACGATATTATTTGGGTACAAAACGATTTTCCTCGTGAGACCATTGCATATTGTGTAATTTGATACGAGCTTCGATTTGATATATTATAATAGTCATTTTGATACCCGAGTCAAAAGTTATCTCGGTTTAAAGTTGTAACTCATATATTACCAAATGTGTTTCTGTTTTTGAAAATTTGAACAACATTCCCTTTTTTTTCTCTCTTCTATTTTTTTTTTGAATAACATAGATTGATTGAAAATATAAATAAAAAACTCTAGGTTGGCACCAATATCTCCTTTATAGCCCTATTGAATTAAATCGGAAGTAATTAAAATGAAAATGTTGCGTCAAATACTTTAATCACTATATAAGTGATGTAAACGATGTTATTTGGGTATAAAAACGATTTTCCTTACGAGCCCAATGCATATTGTGTAATTTGATACGATCTTATATTTGATATATTATAATAGTCGTTTCGATACCCGGGTCCAAAGTTATCTCCGTTGAAAGTTGTAACTCATATTTATAAAATGTGTTTTTGTTAATGAAAATTTGAACAACATTCCCTTTCTTTTTCTCTTCTCTATTTTTTTTGAATAATAGAGATTGATTGATAATATAAATAAACAACCTTAGGTCGGCACCAATATCTCCTTTATAGCTCTATTGAATTAAACCGGAAGTAAGTAAAATGAAAATGGTGCGTCAAAAACTTTAAACACTATATAAGTGATGTAAACGATATTATTTGGGTACAAAACGATTTTCCTCGTGAGACCGTGGCATATTGTGTAATTTGATACAAGCTTCGATTTGATATATTATAATAGTCATTTTGATACCCGAGTCAAAAGTTATCTCGGTTGAAAGTTGTAACTCATATATTACCAAATGTGTTTTTATTTTTGAAAATTTGAACAACATTCCCTTTCTTTTTCTCTTCTCTATTTTTTTTTTGAATAATAGAGATTGATTGAAAATATAAATAAACAACCCTAGGTCGCCACCAATATCTCCTTTATAGTTTCATTGAATTAAACCGGAATTACGTAAAATCGTGCGTCAAAAACTTTAAACACTATTTAAGTGATGTAAATGATGTTATTTGGGTACAAAACGATTTTCCTCGTGAGACCAATGCATATTGTGTAATTTGATATGAGCTTTGATTTGATATATTATAATAGTCGTTTCGATACCCGGGTCCAAAGTTATCTCCGTTGAAAGTTGTAACTCATATTTATAAAATGTGTTTTTGTTAATGAAAATTTGAACAACATTCCCTTTCTTTTTCTCTTCTCTATTTTTTTTTGAATAATAGAGATTGATTCAAAATATAAATAAAAAACCCTAGGTCGGCACCAATATCTCCTTTATAGCTCTATTGAATTAAATCGGAAGTAAGTAAAATGAAAATGGTACGTCAAAAACTTTAAACACGATATAAGTGATGTAAATGATATTATTTAGGTACAAAACGATTTTCCTCGTGAGACCAAGGCATATTGTGTAATTTGATACCAGCTTCGATTTTATATATTATAATAGTCATTTCGATACCCGAGTCAAAAGTTATCTCGGTTGAAAGTTGTAACTCATATATTACCAAATGTGTTTTTGTTTTTGAAATTTTGAACAATATTCCCTTTTTTTTCCCTTCTCTATTTTTTTTTGAATAAGAGAGATTTATTGAAAATGTAAATAAACAACCCTAGGTCGGCACCAATATCTCCTTTATTGTTCCATTGAATTAAACCGGAATTAAGTAAAATGGTGCGTCAAAAACTTTAAACACTATTTAAGTGTTGTAAATGATGTTATTTGCATACAAAAACGATTTTCCTTACGAGCCCAATGCATATTGTGTAATTTGATACGATCTTATATTTGATATATTATAATATTCGTTTCGATACCCGGGACCAAAGTTATCTCCGTTGAAAGTTGTAACTCATATTTATAAAATGTGTTTTTGTTAATGAAAATTTGAACAACATTCCCTTTCTTTTTCTCTTCTCTATTTTTTTTGAATAATAGAGATTGATTCAAAATATAAATAAAAAACCCTAGGTCGGCACCAATATCTTCTTTATAGCTCTATTGAATTAAATCGGAAGTAAGTAAAATGAAAATGGTACGTCAAAAACTTTAAACACGATATAAGTGATGTAAATGATATTATTTAGGTACAAAACGATTTTCCTCGTGAGACCAAGGCATATTGTGTAATTTGATACCAGCTTCGATTTTATATATTATAATAGTCATTTCGATACCCGAGTCAAAAGTTATCTCGGTTGAAAGTTGTAACTCATATATTACCAAATGTGTTTTTGTTTTTGAAATTTTGAACAATATTCCCTTTTTTTTCCCTTCTCTATTTTTTTTTTGAATAAGAGAGATTTATTGAAAATGTAAATAAACAACCCTAGGTCGGCACCAATATCTCCTTTATAGCTCTATTGAATTCAATCGGAAGTAAGTAAAATGAAAATGGTGCGTCAAAAACTTTAAACACTATTTAAGTGATGTAAACGATATTATTTGGGTTCAAAACGATTTTCCTCGTGAGACCATGGCATATTGTGTAATTTGATACGAGCTTCGATTTGATATATTATAATAGTCATTTTGATACCCGAGTCAAAAGTTATCTCGGTTTAAAGTTGTAACTCATATATTACCAAATGTGTTTTTGTGTTTGAAAATTTGAACATTCCCTTTCTTTTTCTCTTCTCTATTTTTTTTGTATAATATTGATTGATTGAAAATATAAATAAACAACCCTAGGTCGGCACCAATATCTCCTTTATAGTTCCTTTGAATTAAACCGGAATTAAGTAAAAGGGTGCAACAAAAACATTTAAACACTATATAAGTGATGTAAACGATGTTATTTGGGTACAGAAACGATTTTCCTTACGAGCCCAAAGCATATTATGTAATTTGATACAATCTTCTATTTGATATATTATAATATTCGTTTCGATACCCGGGTCCAAATTTATCTCCGTTGAAAGTTGTAACTCATATTTATAAAATGTGTTTTTGTCAATGAAAATTTGAACAACATTCCCTTTCTTTTTCTCTTCTCTATTTTTTTTGAATAATAGAGATTGATTGTAAATATAAATAAACAACATTAGGTCGGCACCAATATCTCCTTTATTGCTCTATTGAATTAAACCGGAAGTAAGTAAAATGAAAATGGTGCGTCAAAAACTTTAAACACGATATAAGTGATGTAAACGATATTATTTGGGTACAAAACGATTTTCCTCGTAAGACCAATGCATATTGTGAAATTTGATACGAGCTTGGATTTGATATATTATAATAGTCATTTCGATACCCGAGTCAAAAGTTATATCCGTTGAAAGTTGTAACTCATATATTACCAAATGTGTTCTTGTTTTTGAAAATTTGAACAACATTCCCTTTCTTTTTCTCTTCTCTATTTTTTTTGAATAATAGAGATTGATTAAAAATATAAATAAACAACTCTAGGTCGGCACCAATATCTCCTTTATAGCTCTATTGAATTAAATCGGAAGTAAGTAAAATGAAAATGGTGAGTCAAATACTTTAAACACTATATAAGTGATGTAAACGATGTTATTTGGGTACAAAAACGATTTTCCTTACGAGCTCAATGCATATTGTGTAATTTGATACGATCTTATATTTGATATATTATAATAGTCGTTTCGATACCCGGGTCCAAAGTTATCTCCGTTGAAAGTTGTAACTCATATTTATAAAATGCGTTTTTGTTAATGAAAATTTGAACAACATTCCCTTTCTTATTATCTTCTCTATTTTTTTTGAATAATAGAGATTGATTGAAAATATAAATAAAAAACTCTAGGTCGGCACCAATATCTCCTTTATCGCCCTATTGAATTAAATCGGAAGTAATTAAAATGAAAATGTTGCATCAAATACTTTAAACACTATATAAGTGATGTAAACGATGTTATTTGGGTACAAAAACGATTTTCCTTACGAGCGCAATGCATATTGTGTAATTTGATACGATCTTATATTTGATATATTATAATAGTCGTTTCGATACCCGGGTCCAAAGTTATCTCCGTTGAAAGTTGTAACTCATATTTATAAAATGTGTTTTTGTTAATAAAAATTTGAACAACATTCCCTTTCTTTTTCTCTTCTCTATTTTTTTTTGAATAATAGAGATTGATTGAAAATATAAATAAACAACCCTAGGTCGGCACTAATATATCCTTTATAGCTCTATTGAATTAAACCGGAAGTAAGTAAAATGAAAATGGTGTGTCAAAAACTTTAAACACTATATAAGTGATGTAAACGATATTATTTGGGTACAAAACGATTTTCCTCGTGAGACCAATGCATATTGTGCAATTTGATACGAGCTTTGATTTGATATATTATAATAGTCATTTTGATACCCGAGTCAAAAGTTATCTCGTTTCAAAGTTGTAACTCATATATTACCAAATGTGTTCTTGTTTTTGAAAATTTGAACAACATTCCCTTTCTTTTTCTCTTCCCTATTTTTTTTTAATAATAGAGATTGATTAAAAATATAAATAATCAACTCTAGGTCGGCACCAATATCTCCTTTATAGCTCTATTGAATTAAATCGGAAGTAAGTAAAATGCAAATGGTGAGTCAAATACTTTAAACACTATATAAGTGATGTAAACGATGTTATTTGAGTACAAAAACGATTTTCCTTACGAGCTCAATGCATATTGTGTAATTTGATACGATCTTATATTTGATATATTATAATAGTCGTTTCGACACCCGGGTCCAAAGTTATCTCCGTTGAAAGTTGTAACTCATATTTATAAAATGTGTTTTTGTTAATGAAAATTTGAACAACATTCCCTTTCTTATTATCTTCTCTATTTTTTTTGAATAATAGAGATTGATTGAAAATATAAATAAACAACCCTAGGTCGGCACCAATATCTCCTTTATAGCTCTATTGAATTATAATGTAAGTAAGTAAAATGAAAATGGTGCGTCAAAAACATTAAACACTATATAAGTGATGTAAATGATGTTATTTGGGTACAAAACGATTTTCCTCGTGAGACCAACGCATATTGTGTAATTTGATACGATCATTGATTTGATATATTATAATAGTCGTTTCGATACCCGGGTCCAAAGTTTTCTCCGTTGAAAGTTGTAACTCATATTTATAAAATGTGTTTTTGTTAATGAAAATTTGAACAACATTCCCTCTCTTATTCTCTTCTCTATTTTTTTTGAATAATAGAGATTGATTGAAAATATAAATAAACAACCCTAGGTCGGCACCAATATCTCCTTTATAGCTCTATTGAATTAAAATGGAAGTAAGTAAAATGAAAATGGTGCGTCAAAAACTTTAAACACTATATAAGTGATGTAAATGATGTTATTTGGGTACAAAAAGATTTTCCTCGTGAGACCAATGCATATTGTGCAATTTGATACGAGCTTTGATTTGATATATTATAATAGTCATTTTGATACCCGAGTCAAAAGTTATCTCGTTTCAAAGTTGTAACTCATATATTACCAAATGTGTTCTTGTTTTTGAAAATTTGAACAACATTCCCTTTCATTTTCTCTTCTCTATTTTTTTGAATAATAGAGATTGATTGAAAATATAAATAAACAACCCTAGGTCGGCACCAATATCTTCTTTATAGCTCTATTGAATTAAACCGGAAGTAAGTAAAATGAAAATGGTGCGTCAAAAACTTTAAACACTATATAAGTGATGTAGACGATATTATTTGGGTACAAAACGATTTTCCTTGTGAGACCAAGGCATATTGTGTAATTTGATACGAGCTTCGATTTGATATATTATAATAGTCATTTCGATACCCGAGTCAAAAGTTATCTCGTTTCAAAGTTGTAACTCATATATTACCAAATGTGTTTTTGTTTTTGAAAATTTGAACAACATTCCCTTTCTTTTTTCCTTCTCTATATTTTTTTTAATAATAGAGATTGATTGATAATATAAATAAAAAACTCAAGGTCGGCACCAATATCTCCTTTATAGCCCTATTGAATTAAATCGGAAGTAATTAAAATGAAAATGTTGCATCAAATACTTTAAACACTATATAAGTGATGTAAACGATGTTATTTGGGTACAAAAACGATTTTCCTTACGAGCCCAATGCATATTGTGTAATTTGATACGATCTTATATTTGATATATTATAATAGTCATTTCGATACCCGGGTCCAAAGTTATCTCCGTTGAAAGTTGTAACTCATATTTATAAAATGTGTTTTTGTTAATAAAAATTTGAACAACATTCCCTCTCTTATTCTCTTCTCTATTTTTTTTTGAATAATAGAGATTGATTGAAAATATAAATAAACAACCCTAGGTCGGCACCAATATATCCTTTGTAGCTCTATTGAATTAAAATGGAAGTAAGTAAAATGAAAATGGTGCGTCAAAAACTTTAAACACTATATAAGTGATGTAAATGATGTTATTTGGGTACAAAACGATTTTCCTCGTGAGACCAATGCATATTGTGCAATTTGATACGAGTTTTGATTTGATATATTATAATAGTCATTTTGATACCCGAGTCAAAAGTTATCTCGTTTCAAAGTTGTAACTCATATATTACCAAATGTGCTCTTGTTTTTGAAAATTTGAACAACATTCCCTTTCTTTTTCTCTTCTCTATTTTTTTTGAATAATAGAGATTGATTAAAAATATAAATAAACAACTCTAGGTCGGCACCAATATCTCCTTTATAGCTCTATTGAATTAAATCGGAAGTAAGTAAAATGCAAATGGTGAGTCAAATACTTTAAACACTATATAAGTGATGTAAACGATGTTATTTGGGTACAAAAACGATTTTCCTTACGAGCTCAATGCATATTGTGTAATTTGATACGATCTTATATTTGATATATTATAATAGTCATTTCGATACCCGGGTCCAAAGTTATCTCCGTTGAAAGTTGTAACTCATATTTATAAAATGTGTTTTTGTTAATGAAAATTTGAACAACATTCCCTTTCTTATTATCTTCTCTATTTTTTTTGAATAATAGAGATTGATTGAAAATATAAATAAAAAACTCTAGGTCGGCACCAATATCTCCTTTATAGCCCTATTGAATTAAATAGGAAGTAATTAAAATGAAAATGTTGCATCAAATACTTTAAACACTATATAAGTGATGTAAACGATGTTATTTGGGTACAAAAACGATTTTCCTTACGAGCCCAATGCATATTGTGTAATTTGATACGATCTTATATTTGATATATTATAATAGTCGTTTCGATACCCGGGTCCAAAGTTATCTCCGTTGAGAGTTGTAACTCATATTTATAAAATGTGTTTTTGTTAATAAAAATTTGAACAACATTCCCTTTCTTTTTCTCTTCTCTATTTTTTTTTGAATAATAGAGATTGATTGAAAATATAAATAAACAACCCTAGGTCGGCACTAATATATCCTTTATAGCTCTATTGAATTAAACCGGAAGTAAGTAAAATGAAAATGGTGTGTCAAAAACTTTAAACACTATATAAGTGATGTAAACGATATTATTTGGGTACAAAACGATTTTCGTCGTAAGACCAATGCATATTGTGAAATTTGATACGAGCTTGGATTTGATATATTATAATAATCATTTCGATACCCGAGTCAAAAGTTATATCCGTTGAAAGTTGTAACTCATATATTACCAAATGTGTTCTTGTTTTTGAAAATTTGAACAACATTCCCTTTCTTTTTCTCTTCCCTATTTTTTTTAAATAATAGAGATTGATTAAAAATATAAATAAACAACTCTATGTCGGCACCAATATCTCCTTTATAGCTCTATTGAATTAAATCGGAAGTAAGTAAAATGCGAATGGTGAGTCAAATACTTTAAACACTATATAAGTGATGTAAACGATGTTATTTGGGTACAAAAACGATTTTCCTTACGAGCTCAATGCATATTGTGTAATTTGATACGATCTTATATTTGATATATTATAATAGTCGTTTCGATACCCGGGTCCAAAGTTATCTCCGTTGAAAGTTGTAACTCATATTTATAAAATGTGTTTTTGGTAATGAAAATTAGAACAACATTCCCTTTCTTATTATCTTCTCTATTTTTTTTGAATAATAGAGATTGATTGAAAATATAAATAAACAACCCTAGGTCGGCACCAATATCTCCTTTACAGCTCTATTGAATTATAATGTAAGTAAGTAAAATGAAAATGGTGCGTCAAAAACATTAAACACTATATAAGTGATGTAAATGATGTTATTTGGGTACAAAACGATTTTCCTCGTGAGACCAACGCATATTGTGTAATTTGATACGATCATTGATTTGATATATTATAATAGTCGTTTCGATACCCGGGTCCAAAGTTATCTCCGTTGAAAGTTGTAACTCATATTTATAAAATGTGTTTTTGTTAATGAAAATTTGAACAACATTCCCTCTCTTATTCTCTTCTCTATTTTTTTTGAATAATAGAGATTGATTGAAAATATAAATAAACAACCCTAGGTCGGCACCAATATCTCCTTTATAGATCTATTGAATTAAAATGGAAGTAAGTAAAATGAAAATGGTGCGTCAAAAACTTTAAACACTATATAAGTGATGTAAATGATGTTATTTGGGTACAAAAAGATTTTCCTTGTGAGACCAATGCATATTGTGCAATTTGATACTAGCTTTGATTTGATATATTATAATAGTCATTTTGATACCCGAGTCAAAAGTTATCTCGTTTCAAAGTTGTAACTCATATATTACCAAATGTGTTCTTGTTTTTGAAAATTTGAACAACATTCCCTTTCATTTTCTTTTCTCTATTTTTTTTGAATAATAGAGATTGATTGAAAATA
Organism: Hippophae tibetana; assembly: GCA_037013495.1. Lineage (NCBI taxonomy): Eukaryota > Viridiplantae > Streptophyta > Magnoliopsida > Rosales > Elaeagnaceae > Hippophae > Hippophae tibetana. The sequence goes on along the minus strand of CM072808.1, from coordinate 4,655,172 downwards.
TAAATAAACAACCCTAGGTCGGCACCAATATCTTCTTTATAGCTCTATTGAATTAAACCGGAAGTAAGTAAAATGAAAATGGTGCGTCAAAAACTTTAAACACTATATAAGTGATGTAGACGATATTATTTGGGTACAAAACGATTTTCCTCGTGAGACCAAGGCATATTGTGTAATTTGATACGAGCTTCGATTTGATATATTATAATAGTCATTTCGATACCCGAGTCAAAAGTTATCTCGGTTGAAAGTTGTAACTCATATATTACCAAATGTGTTTTTGTTTTTGAAAATTTGAACAACATTCCCTTTCTTTTTTCCTTCTCTATATTTTTTTTAATAATAGAGATTGATTGAAAATATAAATAAACATCCCTAGGTCGGCACTAATATCTCCTTTATAGTTCCATTGAATTAAAACGGAATTACGTAAAATGGTGCGTCAAAAGCTTTAAACACTATATAAGTGTTGTAAACGATGTTATTTGGGTACAAAAACGATTTTCCTTACGAGCACAATGCATATTGTGTAATTTGATACGAGCTTCGATTTTATATATTATAATAGTCGTTTCGATACCCGGGTCCAAAGTTATCTCCGTTGAAAGTTGTAACTCATATTTATAAAATGTGTTTTTGTTAATAAAAATTTGAACAACATTCCCTTTCTTTTTCTCTTCTCTATTTTTTTTTGAATAATAGGGATTGATTGAAAATATAAATAAACAACCCTAGGTCGGCACTAATATATCCTTTATTGCTCTATTGAATTAAACCGGAAGTTAGTAAAATGAAAATGGTGTGTCAAAAACATTAAACACTATATAAGTGATGTAAACGATATTATTTGGGTACAAAACAATTTTCGTCGTAAGACCAATGCATATTGTGAAATTTGATACGAGCTTGGATTTGATATATTATAATAGTCATTTCGATACCCGAGTCAAAAGTTATATCCGTTGAAAGTTGTAACTCATATATTACCAAATGTGTTCTTGTTTTTGAAAATTTGAACAACATTCCCTTTCTTTTTCTCTTCTCTATTTTTTTTTGAATAATAGAGATTGATTAAAAATATAAATAAACAACTCTAGGTCGGCACCAATATCTCCTTTATAGCTCTATTGAATTAAATCGGAAGTAAGTAAAATGCAAATGGTGAGTCAAATACTTTAAACACTATATAAGTGATGTAAACGATGTTATTTGGGTACAAAAACGATTTTCCTTACGAGCTCAATGCAAATTGTGTAATTTGATACGATCTTATATTTGATATATTATAATAATCGTTTCGATACCCGGGTCCAAAGTTATCTCCGTTGAAAGTTGTAACTCATATTTATAAAATGTGTTTTTGTTAATGAAAATTTGAACAACATTCCCTTTCTTATTATCTTCTCTATTTTTTTTGAATAATAGAGATTGATTGAAAATATAAATAAACAACCCTAGGTCGGCACCAATATCTCCTTTATAGCTCTATTGAATTATAATGGAAGTAAGTAAAATGAAAATGGTGCGTCAAAAACATTAAACACTATATAAGTGATGTAAATGATGTTATTTGGGTACAAAACGATTTTCCTCGTGAGACCAACGCATATTGTGTAATTTGATACGATCATTGATTTGATATATTATAATAGTCGTTTCGATACCCAGGTCCAAAGTTATCTCCGTTGAAAGTTGTAACTCATATTTATGAAATGTGTTTTTGTTAATGAAAATTTGAACAACATTCCCTCTCTTATTCTCTTCTCTATTTTTTTTTGAATAATAGAGATTGATTGAAAATATAAATAAACAACCCTAGGTCGGCACCAATATCTCCTTTATAGCTCTATTGAATTAAAATGGAAGTAAGTAAAATGAAAATGGTGCGTCAAAAACTTTAAACACTATATAAGTGATGTAAATGATGTTATTTGGGTACAAAAAGATTTTCCTCGTGAGACCAATGCATATTGTGAAATTTGATACGAGCTTTGATTTGATATATTATAATAGTCATTTTGATACCCGAGTCAAAAGTTATCTCGTTTCAAAGTTGTAACTCGTATATTACCAAATCTGTTCTTGTTTTTGAAAATTTGAACAACATTCCCTTTCATTTTCTCTTCTCTATTTTTTTTTGAATAATAGAGATTGATTGAAAATATAAATAAACAACCCTAGGTCGGCACCAATATCTCCTTTATAGCTCTATTTAATTAAACCGGAAGTAAGTAAAATGAAAATGGTGCGTCAAAAACTTTAAACACTATATAAGTGATGTAAACGATATTATTTGGGTACAAAACGATTTTCCTCGTGAGACCAAGCAATATTGTGTAATTTGATACGAGCTTCGATTTGATATATTATAATAGTCATTTCGATACCCGAGTCAAAAGTTATCTCGGTTGAAAGTTGTAACTCATATATTACCAAATGTGTTTTTGTTTTTGAAAATTTGAACAACATTCCCGTTCTTTTTTCCTTCTCTATATTTTTTTAATAATAGAGATTGATTGAAAATATAAATAAACAACCCTAGGTCGGCACTAATATCTCCTTTATAGTTCCATTGAATTAAACCGGAATTACGTAAAATGGTGCGTCAAAAGCTTTAAACACTATATAAGTGTTGTAAACGATGTTATTTGGGTACAAAAACGATTTTCCTTACGAGCACAATGCATATTGTGTAATTTGATACGAGCTTCGATTTGATATATTATAATAGTCGTTTCGATACCCGGGTCCAAAGTTATCTACGTTGAAAGTTGTAACTCATATTTATAAAATGTGTTTTTGTTAATAAAAATTTGAACAACATTCCCTTTCTTTTTCTCTTCTCTATTTTTTTTTTGAATAATAGAGATTGATTGAAAATATAAATAAACAACCCTAGGTCGGCACTAATATATCCTTTATAGCTCTATTGAATTAAACCGGAAGTTAGTAAAATGAAAATGGTGTGTCAAAAACATTAAACACTATATAAGTGATGTAAACGATATTATTTGGGTACAAAACGATTTTCGTCGTAAGACCAATGCATATTGTGAAATTTGATACGAGCTTAGATTTGATATATTATAATAGTCATTTCGATACCCGAGTCAAAAGTTATATCCGTTGAAAGTTGTAACTCATATATTACCAAATGTGTTCTTGTTTTTGAAAATTTGAACAACATTCCCTTTCTTTTTCTCTTCTCTATTTTTTTTGAATAATAGAGATTGATTAAAAATATAAATAAACAACTCTAGGTCGGCACCAATATCTCCTTTATAGCTCTATTGAATTAAATCGGAAGTAAGTAAAATGCAAATGGTGAGTCAAATACTTTAAACACTATATAAGTGATGTAAACGATGTTATTTGGGTACAAAAACGATTTTCCTTACGAGCTCAATGCATATTGTGTAAATTGATACGATCTTCTATTTGATATATTATAATAGTCGGTTCGATACCCGGGTACAAAGTTATCTCCGTTGAAAGTTGTAACTCATATTTATAAAATGTGTTTTTGTTAATGAAAATTTGAACAACATTCCCTTTCTTATTATCTTCTCTATTTTTTTTGAATAATAGAGATTGATTGAAAATATAAATAAACAACCCTAGGTCGGCACCAATATCTCCTTTATAGCTCTATTGAATTATAATAGAAGTAAGTAAAATGAAAATGGTGCGTCAAAAACATTAAACACTATATAAGTGATGTAAATGATGTTATTTGGGTACAAAACGATTTTCCTCGTGAGACCAACGCATATTGTGTAATTTGATACGATCATTGATTTGATATATTATAATAGTCGTTTCGATACCCGGGTCCAAAGTTATCTCCGTTGAAAGTTGTAACTCATATTTATAAAATGTGTTTTTGTTAATGAAAATTTGAACAACATTCCCTCTCTTATTCTCTTCTCTATTTTTTTTGAATAATAGAGATTGATTGAAAATATAAATAAACAACCCTAGGGCGGCACCAATATCTCCTTTATAGCTCTATTGAATTAAAATGGAAGTAAGTAAAATGAAAATGGTGCGTCAAAAACTTTAAACACTATATAAGTGATGTAAATGATGTTATTTGGGTAAAAAATGATTTTCCTCGTGAGACCAATGCATATTGTGCAATTTGATACAAGTTTTGATTTGATATATTATAATAGTCATTTTGATACCCGAGTCAAAAGTTATCTCGTTTCAAAGTTGTAACTCATATATTACCAAATGTGCTCTTGTTTTTGAAAATTTGAACAACATTCCCTTTCATTTTCTATTCTCTATTTTTTTGAATAATAGAGATTGATTGAAAATATAAATAAACAACCCTAGGTCGGCACCAATATCTCCTTTATAGCTCTATTGAATTAAACCGGAAGTAAGTAAAATGAAAATGGTGCGTCAAAAACTTTAAACACTATATAAGTGATGTAAACGATATTATTTGGGTACAAAACGATTTTCCTCGTGAGACCAATGCATATTGTGCAATTTTATACAAGTTTTGATTTGATATATTATAATAGTCATTTTGATACCCGAGTCAAAAGTTATCTCGTTTCAAAGTTGTAACTCATATATTACCAAATGTGCTCTTGTTTTTGAAAATTTGAACAACATTCCCTTTCATTTTCTATTCTCTATTTTTTTTGAATAATAGAGATTGATTGGAAATATAAATAAACAACCCTAGGTCGGTACTAATATCTCCTTTATAGTTCCATTGAATTAAACCGGAATTACGTAAAATGGTGCGTCAAAAACTTTAAACACTATATAAGTGTTGTAAACGATGTTATTTGGGTACAAAAACGATTTTCCTTACGAGCACAATGCATATTGTGTAATTTGATACGAGCTTCGATTTGATATATTATAATAGTCGTTTCGATAACCGAGTCAAAAGTTATCTCGGTTGAAAGTTGTAACTCATATTTATAAAATGTGTTTTTGTTAATGAAAATTTGAACAACATTCCTTTTCTTTTTCTCTTCTCTATTTTTTTTTGAATAATAGAGATTGATTGAAAATATAAATAAACAACATTAGGTCGGCACCAATATCTCCTTTATAGCTCTATTTAATTAAACCGGAAGTAAGTAAAATGAAAATGGTGCGTCAAAAACTTTAAACACTATATAAGTGATGTAAACGATATTATTTGGGTACAAAACGATTTTCCTCGTGAGACCAAGGCAAATTGTGTAATTTGATACGAGCTTTGATTTGATATATTATAATAGTTATTTCGATACCCGAGTCAAAAGTTATCTCGGTTGAAAGTTGTAACTCATATATTACCAAATGTGTTTTTGTTTTTGAAAATTTGAACAACATTCCCTTTCTTTTTCCCTTCTCTATATTTTTTTTTAATAATAGAGATTGATTGAAAATATAAATAAATAACCCTAGGTCGGCACTAATATCTCCTTTATAGTTCCATTGAATTAAACCGGAATTACGTAAAATGGTGCGTCAAAAACTTTAAACACTATATAAGTGTTGTAAACGATGTTATTTGGGTACAAAAACGATTTTCCTTATGAGCACAATGCATATTGTCTAATTTGATATGATCTTATATTTGATATATTATAATAGTCGTTTCGATACCCGAGTCAAAAGTTATCTCGGTTGAAAGTTGTAACTCATATTTATAAAATGTGTTTTTGTTTTTGAAAATTTGAACAACATTCCCTTTCTTTTTCTCTTCTCTATTTTTTTTTTTGAATAATAGAGATTGATTGAAAATATAAATAAACAACCCTAGGTCGGCAAAAATGTCTCCTTTATAGTTCCATTGAATTAAACCGTAATTAAGTAAAATAGTGCGTCAAAAACTTTAAACACTATATAAGTGATGTAAATGATGTTATTTGGGTACAGAAAAGATTTTCCTTACGAGCCCAATGCATATTGTGTAATTTTATACGATCTTCTATTTGATATATTATAATATTCGTTTCGATATCTGGGTCCAAAGTTATCTCCGTTGAAAGTTGTAACTCATATTTATAAAATATGATTTTGTTAATGAAAATTTGAACAACGTTCTCTTTCTTTTTCTCTTCTCTATTTTTTTTTTGAATAATAGAGATTGATTGAAAATATAAATAAACAACCCTAGGTCGGAAAAAATATCTCCTTTATAGCTCTATTGAATTAAAACGGAAGTAATTAAAATGAAAATGTTGCGTCAAATACTTTAAACACTATATAAGTGATGTAAACGATGTTATTTGGGTACAAAAACGATTTTCCTTACGAGCCCAATGCATATTGTGTAATTTGATACGATCTTATATTTGATATATTATAATAGTCATTTCGATACCCGGGTCCAAAGTTATCTCCGTTGAAAGTTGTAACTCATATTTATAAAATGTGTTTTTGTTAATAAAAATTTGAACAACATTCCCTTTCTTTTTCTCTTCTCTATTTTTTTTTAAATAATAGAGATTGATTGAAAATATAAATAAACAACCCTAGGTTGGCACTAATATCTCCTTTATAGCTCTATTGAATTATAATGTAAGTAAGTAAAATGAAAATGGTGCGTCAAAAACATTAAACACTATATAAGTGATGTAAATGATGTTATTTGGGTACAAAACGATTTTCCTCGTGAGACCAACGCATATTGTGTAATTTGATACGATCATTGATTTGATATATTATAATAGTCGTTTCGATACCCGGGTCCAAAGTTATCTCCGTTGAAAGTTGTAACTCATATTTATAAAATGTGTTTTTGTTAATGAAAATTTGAACAACATTCCCTTTCTTATTCTATTCTCTATTATTTTTGAATAATAGAGATTGATTGAATATATAAATAAACAACCCTAGGTCGGCAACAATATCTCCTTTATAGCTCTATTGAATTAAAATGGAAGTAAGTAAAATGAAAATGGTGCGTCAAAAACTTTAAACACTATATAAGTGATGTAAATGATGTTATTTGGGTACAAAAAGATTTTCCCCGTGAGACCAATGCATATTGTGCAATTTGATACGAGCTTTGATTTGATATATTATAATAGTCATTTTGATACCCGAGTCAAAAGTTATCTCGTTTCAAAGTTGTAACTCATATATTACCAAATGTGTTCTTGTTTTTGAAAATTTGAACAACATTCCCTTTCATTTTCTCTTCTCTATTTTTTTTGAATAATAGAGATTGATTGAAAATATAAATAAACAACCCTAAGTCGGCACCAATATCTCCTTTATAGCTCTATTTAATTAAACCGGAAGTAAGTAAAATGAAAATGGTGCGTCAAAAACTTTAAACACTATATAAGTGATGTAAACGATATTATTTGGGTACAAAACGATTTTCCTCGTGAGACCAAGGCATATTGTGTAATTTGATACAAGCTTCGATTTGATATATTATAATAGTCATTTCGATACCCGAGTCAAAAGTTATCTCGGTTGAAAGTTGTAACTCATATATTACCAAATGTGTTTTTGTTTTTGAAAATTTGAACAACATTCCCTTTCTTTTTCTCTTCTCTATTTTTTTTAATAAGAGAGATTTATTGAAAATATAAATAAACAACCCTAGGTCGGCACCAATATCTCCTTTATAGTTCTATTGAATTAAACCGGAATTAAGTAAAATGGTGCGTCAAAAACTTTAAACACTATATAAGTGATGTAAACGATGTTATTTGGGTACAAAAACGATTTTCCTTATGAGCCCTATGCATATTGTGTAATTTGATACGATCTTCTATTTGATATATTATAATAGTCGTTTCGATACCCGGGTCCAAAGTTATCTCCGTTGAAAGTTGTAACTCATATTTATAAAATGTGTTTTTGTTAATGAAAATTTGAACAACATTCCCTTTCTTTTTCTCTTCTCTATTTTTTTTTAATAATAGAGATTGATTGAAAATATAAATAAAAAACTCTAGGTCGGCACCAATATCTCCTTTATAGCTCTATTGAATTAAATCGGAAGTAATTAAAATGAAAATACTTCATCAAATACTTTAAACACTATATAAGTGATGTAAACGATGTTATTTGGGTAGAGAAAGGATTTTCCTAACGAGCACAATGCATATTGTGTAATTTTATACGATCTTCTATTTGATATATTATAATAGTCGTTTCGATACCCGGGTCCAAAGTTATCTCCATTGAAAGTTGTAACTCATATTTATAAAATTCGTTTTTGTTAATGAAAATTTGAACAACATTCCCTTTCTTATTCTCTTCTCTATTTTTTTGAATAATAGAGATTGATTGAAAATATAAATAAACAACCCTAGGTCGGCACTAATATCTCCTTTATAGCTCTATTGAATTAAACCAGAAGTAAGTAAAATGAAAATGGTGTGTCAATAACTTTAAACACTATATAAGTGATGTAAACGATATTATTTTAGTACAAAACGATTTTCCTCGTAAGACCAATGCATATTGTGTAATTTGATACGAGCTTTGATTTGATATATTATAATAGTTATTTCGATACCCGAGTCAAAAGTTATCTCCGTTGAAAGTTGTAACTCATATATTACCAAATGTGTTCTTGTTTTTGAAAATTTGAACAACATTCCCTTTCTTTTTCTCTTCTCCATTTTTTTTGAATAATAGAGATTGATTGAAGATATAAATAAACAACTCTAGGTCGGCACCAATATCTCCTTTATAGCTCTATTGAATTAAATCGGAAATAAGTAAAATGCAAATGGTGAGTCAAATACTTTAAACACTATATAAGTGATGTAAACGATGTTATTTGGGTACAAAAACGATTTCCCTTACGAGCCCAATGCATATTGTGTAATTGGATACGATCTTATATTTGATATATTATAATAGACGTTTCGATACTCGGGTCCAAAGTTATCTCCGTTGAAAGTTGTAACTCATATTTATAAAATGTGTTTTTGTTAATGGAAATTTGAACAACATTCCCTTTCTTATTCTCTTCTCTATTTTTTTTAATAATAGAGATTGATTGAAAATATAAATATACAACCCTAGGTCGGCACCAATATCTCCTTTATAGCTCTATTGAATTAAAACGGAAGTAATTAAAAAGAAAATGTTGCGTCAAATACTTTAAACACTATATAAGTGATGTAAACGATGTTATTTGGGTACAAAAACGATTTTCCTTACGAGCCCAATGCATATTGTGTAATTTGATACGATCTTATATTTGATATATTATAATAGTCATTTCGATACCCGGGTCCAAAGTTATCTCTGTTGAAAGTTGTAACTCATATTTATAAAATGTGTTTTTGTTAATGAAAATTTGAACAACATTCCCTTTCTTATTCTCTTCTCTATTTTTTTTGAATAATAGAGATTGATTGAAAATATAAATAAACAACCCTAGGTCGGCACCAATATCTCCTTTATAGCTCTATTGAATTAAACCGGAAGTAAGTAAAATGAAAATGGTGCGTCAAAAACTTTAAACACTATATAAGTGATGTAAACGATATTATTTGGGTACAAAACGATTTTCCTCGTGAGACCAAGGTATATTGTGTAATTTGATACGAGCTTCGATTTGATATATTATAATAGTCATTTCGATACCCGAGTCAAAAGTTATCTCGGTTGAAAGTTGTAACTCATATATTACCAAATGTGTTTTTGTTTTTGAAAATTTGAACAACATTCCCTTTCTTTTTCTCTTCTCTATATTTTTTTTTGAATAATAGAGATTGATTGAAAATATAAATAAACAACCCTAGGTTGGCACTAATATCTCCTTTATAGTTCCATTGAATTAAACCAGAATTACGTAAAATGGTGCGTCAAAAACTTTAAACACTATATAAGTGTTGTAAACGATGTTATTTGGGTACAAAAACGATTTTCCTTACGAGCACAATGCATATTGTGTAATTTGATACGATCTTATATTTGATATATTATAATAGTCGTTTCGATACCCGAGTCAAAACCTATCTCGCTTGAAAGTTGTAACTCATATTTATAAAATGTGTTTTTGTTTTTGAAAATTTGAACAACATTCCCTTTCTTTTTCTCTTCTCTATTTTTTTTGAATAATAGAGATTGATTGAAAATATAAATAAACAACCCCAGGTCGGCAAAAATGTCTCCTTTATAGTTCCATTGAATTAAACCGTAATTAAGTAAAATGGTGCGTCAAAAACTTTAAACACTATATAAGTGATGTAAATGATGTTATTTGGGTACAGAATAGATTTTCCTTACGAGCCCAATGCATATTGTGTAATTTTATACGATCTTTTATTTGATATATTATAATATTCGTTTCGATACCCGGGTCCAAAGTTATCTCCTTTGAAAGTTGTAACTCATATTTATAAAATGTGTTTTTGTTAATGAAAATTTGAACAACATTCCCTTTCTTTTTCTCTTCTCTATTTTTTTTTTAAATAATAGAGATTGATTGAAAATATAAATAAACAACCCTAGGTCGGAACAAATATCTCCTTTATAGCTCTATTGAATTAAAACGGAAGTAAGTAAAAGAAAATGGTGCGTCAAAAACTTTAAACACGATATAAGTGATGTAAACGATATTATTTGGGTACAAAACGATTTTCCTCGTGAGACCAAGGCATATTGTGTAATTTGATACAAGCTTCGATTTGATATATTATAATAGTCATTTCGGTACCCGAGTCAAAAGTTATCTCGGTTGAAAGTTGTAACTCATATATTACCAAATGTGTTTGTGTTTTTGAAAATTTGAACAACATTCGTTTTCTTTTTCTCTTCTCTATTTTGTTTTGAATAAGATAGATTTATTGAAAATATAAATAAACAACCCTAGGTCGGCACCAATATCTTTTTTATAGTTCCATTGAATTAAACCGGAATTAAGTAAAATGGTGCGTCAAAAACTTTAAACACTATATAAGTGATGTAAACGATGTTATTTGGGTACAAAAACGATTTTCCTTATGAGCCCAATGCATATTGTGTAATTTGATACGATCTTCTATTTGATATATTATAATAGTCGTTTCGATACCCGGGTCCAAAGTTATCTCCGTTGAAAGTTGTAACTCATATTTATAAAATGTGTTTTTGTTAATGAAAATTTGAACAACATTCCCTTTCTTTTTCTCTTCTCTATTTTTTTTGAATAATAGAGATTGATTGAAAATATAAATAAAAAACTCTAGGTCGGCACCAATATCTCCTTTATAGCTATATTGAATTAAATCGGAAGTAATTAAAATGAAAATGCTTCATCAAATACTTTAAACACTATATAAGTGATGTAAACGATGTTATTTGGGTACAGAAATGATTTTCCTTACTAGCACAATGCATATTGTGTAATTTTATACGATCTTCTATTTGATATATTATAATAGTCGTTTCGATACCCGGGTCCAAAGTTATCTCCGTTGAAAGTTGTAACTCATATTTATAAAATGTGTTTTTGTTAATGAAAATTTGAACAATATTCCCTTTCTTATTCTCTTCTCTATTTTTTTGAATAATAGAGATTGATTGAAAATATAAATAAACAACCCTAGGTCAGCACCAATATCTCCTTTATAGCTCTATTGAATTAAAATGGAAGTAAGTAAAATGAAAATGTTGCGTCAAAAACATTAAACACTATATAAGTGATGTAAATGATGTTATTTGGGTACAAAACGATTATCCTCGTGAGACCAATGGATATTGTGCAATTTGATACGAGCTTTGATTTGATATATTATAATAGTCATTTCGATACCCGAGTCAAAAGTTATCTCGTTTCAAAGTTGTAACTCATATATTACCATATGTGTTCTTGTTTTTGAAAATTTGAACAACATTCCCTTTCTTTTTCTCTTCTCTATTTTTTTTGAATAATAGAGATTGATTGAAAATATAAATAAACAACCCTAGGTCGGCACCAATATCTCCTTTATAGCTCTATTGAATTAAACCGGAAGTAAGTAAAATGAAAATGGTGCGTCAAAAAGTTTAAACACTATATAAGTCATGTAAACGATATTATTTGGGTACAAACCGATTTTCCTCGTGAGACCAAGGCAATATTTGTAATTTGATACGAGCTTTGATTTGATATATTATAATAGTAATTTCGATACCCGAGTCAAAAGTTATCTCGGTTGAAAGTTGTAACTCATATATTACCAAATGTGTTTTTGTTTTTGAAAATTTGAACAACATTCCCTTTCATTTTCTCTTTTCTATTTTTTTTAATAATAGAGATTGATTGAAAATATAAATAAACAACCCTAGGTCGGCACCAATATCTTCTTTATAGTTCCATTGAATTAAACCGGAATTACGTAAAATGGTGCTTTAAAAACATTAAACTCTATATAAGTGTTGTAAACGATGTTATTGGGGTACAAAAACAATTTTCCTTACGAGCACAATGCATATTGTGTAATTTGATACGATCTTATATTTGATATATTATAATAGTCATTTCGATACCCGAGTCAAAAGTTATCTCGGTTGAAAGTTGTCACTCATATTTATAAAATGTGTTTTTGTTTTTGAAAATTTGAACAACATCTACTTTCTTTTTCTCTTCTCTATTTTTTTTTTGAATAATACAGATTGATTGAAAATATAAATACAATACCCTAGGTTGGCACCAATGTCTCCTTTATAGTTCCATTGAATTAAACTGTAATTAAGTAAAATGGTGCGTCAAAAACTTTAAACACTATATAAGTGATGTAAATGAAGTTATTTGGGTACAGAAAAGATTTTTTTTACGAGCCCAATGCATATTGTGTAATTTTATACGATCTTCTATTTGATATATTATAATATTCGTTTCGATACCCGGGTCCAAAGTTATCTCCGTTGAAAGTTGTAACTCATATTTATAAAATGTGTTTTTGTTAATGAAAATTTGAACAACATTCCCTTTCTTTTTCTCTTCTCTATTTTGTTTTGAATAATAGAGATTGATTGAAAATATAAATAAACAACCCTAGGTCGGAACGAATATCTCCTTTATAGCTCTATTGAATTAAAACGGAAAGAAGTAAAACGAAAATGGTGCGTCAAATATTTTAAACACGATATAAGTGATGTAAACGATGTTATTTGGGTACAAAACGATTTTCCTTTTGAGACCAAGGCATATTGTGTAATTTGATACAAGCTTCGATTTGATATATTATAATAGTCATTTCGATACCCGAGTCAAAAGTTATCTCGGTTGAAAGTTGTAACTCATATATGACCAAATATGTTTTTGTTTTTGAAAATTTGAACAACATTCCTTTTCTTTTTCTCTTCTCTATTTTGTTTTTGAATAATAGAGATTGATTGAAAATATAAATAAACAACCATAGGTCGGCAAAAATGTCTCCTTTGTAGTTCCATTGAATTAAACCGTAATTAAATAAAATGGTGCGTCAAAAACTTTAAACACTATATAAGTGATGTAAACGATGTTATTTGGGTACAGAAAAGATTTTCCTTACGAGCCCAATGCATATTGTGTAATTTTATATGATCTTCTATTTGATATATTATAATAGTCGTTTCGATACCGGGGTCGAAAGTTATCTCCGTTGAATGTTGTAACTCATATTTATAAAATGTGTTTTTGTTAATGAAAATTTGAACAACATTCCCTTTCTTTTTCTCTTCTCTATTTTTTTTGAATAATAGAGATTGATTGAAAATATGAATAAACAACCCTAGGTCGGCACCAATATCTGCTTTATAGTTCCATTGAATTAAACCGGAATTAAATAAAATGGTGCGTCAATAACATTAAACACTATATAAGTGATATAAATGATGTTATTTGGGTACATAAAAGATTTTCCTTACGAGCCCAATGCATATTGTGTAATTTTATACGATCTTCTATTTGATATATTATAATAGTCATTTCGATACCCGAGTCAAAAGTTATCTCGGTTGAAAGTTGTAACTCATATATGATCAAATGTGTTTTTGTTTTTGAAAATTTGAACATCATTCCCTTTCTTTTTCTCTTCTCTATTTTTTTTTTGAATAATAGAGATTGATTGAAAATATAAATAAACAACCATAGGTCGGCAAAATGTCTCCTTTGTAGTTCCATTGAATTAAACGGTAATTAAGTAAAATGGTGCGTCAAAAACTTTAAACACTATATAAGTGATGTAAACGATGTTATTTGGGTACAGAAAAGATTTTCCTTACGAGCCCAACGCATATTGTGTAATATTATATGATCTTATATTTGATATATTATAATAGTCATTTCGATACCCGAGTCAAAAGTTATCTCGGTTGAAAGTTGTAACTCATATATGATCAAATGTGTTTTTGTTTTTGAAAATTTGAACATCATTCCCTTTCTTTTTCTCTTCTCTATTTTTTTTTTGAATAATAGAGATTGATTGAAAATATAAATAAACAACCATAGGTTGGCAAAAATGTCTCCTTTGTAGTTCCATTGAATTAAACCGTAATTAAGTAAAATGGTGTATCAAAAACTTTAAACACTATATAAGTGATGTAAACGATGTTATTTGGGTACAGAAAAGATTTTCCTTACGAGCCCAATGCATATTGTGTAATTTTATATGATCTTCTATTTGATATATTATAATAGTCGTTTCGATACCCGGGTCCATAGTTATCTCCGTTGAAAGTTGTAACTCATATTTATAAAATGTGTTTTTGTTAATGAATATTTGAACAACATTCCCTTTCTTTTTCTCTTCTCTATTTTTTTTTGAATAATAGAGATTGATTGAAAATATAAATAAACAACCCTAGCTCGGAACAAATATCTCATTTATAGCTCTATTGAATTAAAACGGAAGTAAGTAAAAAAAAAATGGTGCGTCAAAAACTTTAAACACGATATAAGTAATGTAAACGATATTATTTGGGTACAAAACGATTTTCCTCCTGAGACCAAGGCATATTGTGTAATTTGATACAAGCTTCGATTTGATATATTATAATAGTCATTTCGATACCCGAGTCAAAAGTTATCTCGGTTGAAAGTTGTAACTCATATATTACCAAATGTGTTTTTGTTTTTGAAAATTTGAACAACATTCCCTTTCTTTTTGTCTTCTCTATTTTTTTTTTGAATAAGAGAGATTTATTGAAAATATAAATAAACAACCCTAGGTCGGCACCAATATCTCCTTTATAGTTCCATTGAATTAAACCGGAATTAAGTAAAATGGTGCGTCAAAAACTTTAAACACTATATAAGTGATGTAAACGATGTTATTTGGGTACAAAAACGATTTTCCTTATGAGCCCAATGCATATTGTGTAATTTGATACGATCTTCTATTTGATATATTATAATAGTCGTTTCGATACCCGGGTCCAAAGTTATCTCCGTTGAAAGTTGTAACTCATATTTATAAAATATGGTTTTGTTAATGAAAATTTGAACAACATTCCCTTTCTTTTTCTCTTCTCTATTTTTTTTGAATAATAGAGATTGATTGAAAATATAAATAAAAAATTCTTGGTCGGCACCAATATCTCCTTTATAGCTCTATTGAATTAAATCGGAAGTAATTAAAATGAAAATGCTTCATCAAATACTTTAAACACTATATAAGTGATGTAAACGATGTTATTTGGGTACAGAAATGATTTTCCTTACGAGCACAATGCATATTGTGTAATTTTATACGATCTTCTATTTGATATATTATAATAGTCGTTTCGATACCCGGGTCCAAAGTTATATCCGTTGAAAGTTGTAACTCATATTTATAAAATGTGTTTTTGTTAATGAAAATTTGAACAACATTCCCTTTCTTATTCTCTTCTCTATTTTTTTGAATAATAGAGATTGATTGAAAATATAAATAAAAAACCCTAGGTCGGCACCAATATCTCTTTTATAGCTCTATTGAATTAAAATGGAAGTAAGTAAAACGAAAATGGTGCGTCAAAAACTTTAAAAACCATATAAGTGATGTAAACGATATTATTTGGGTACAAAACGATATTCCTTGTGAGACCAATGTATATTGTGTAATTTGATACGAGCTTCGATTTGATATATTATAATAGTCATTTCGATACCCGAGTCAAAAGTTATCTCGGTTGAAAGTTGTAACTCATATATTACCAAATGTGTTTTTGTTTTTGAAAATTTGAACAACATTCCCTTTCTTTTTGTCTTCTCTATTTTTTTTTTGAATAAGAGAGATTTATTGAAAATATAAATAAACAACGCTAGGTCGGCACCAATATCTCCTTTATAGTTCCATTGAATTAAACCGGAATTAAGTAAAATGGTGCGTCAAAAACTTTAAACACTATATAAGTGATGTAAACGATGTTATTTGGGTACAAAAACGATTTTCCTTATGAGCCCAATGCATATTGTGTAATTTGATACGATCTTCTATTTGATATATTATAATAGTCGTTTCGATACCCGGGTCCAAAGTTATCTCCGTTGAAAGTTGTAACTCATATTTATAAAATATGGTTTTGTTAATGAAAATTTGAACAACATTCCCTTTCTTTTTCTCTTCTCTATTTTTTTTGAATAATAGAGATTGATTGAAAATATAAATAAAAAATTCTTGGTCGGCACCAATATCTCCTTTATAGCTCTATTGAATTAAATCGGAAGTAATTAAAATGAAAATGCTTCATCAAATACTTTAAACACTATATAAGTGATGTAAACGATGTTATTTGGGTACAGAAATGATTTTCCTTACGAGCACAATGCATATTGTGTAATTTTATACGATCTTCTATTTGATATATTATAATAGTCGTTTCGATACCCGGGTCCAAAGTTATATCCGTTGAAAGTTGTAACTCATATTTATAAAATGTGTTTTTGTTAATGAAAATTTGAACAACATTCCCTTTCTTATTCTCTTCTCTATTTTTTTGAATAATAGAGATTGATTGAAAATATAAATAAACAACCCTAGGTCGGCACCAATATCTCTTTTATAGCTCTATTGAATTAAAATGGAAGTAAGTAAAACGAAAATGGTGCGTCAAAAACTTTAAAAACCATATAAGTGATGTAAACGATATTATTTGGGTACAAAACGATATTCCTTGTGAGACCAATGTATATTGTGTAATTTGATACGAGCTTCGATTTGATATATTATAATAGTCATTTCGATACCCGAGTCAAAAGTTATCTCGGTTGAAAGTTGTAACTCATATATTACCAAATGTGTTCTTGTTTTTGAAAATTTGAACAACATTCCCTTTCTTTTTCTCTTCTCTATTTTTTTTTAATAATAGAGATTGATTGAAAATATAAATAAACAACCCTAGATCGGCACCAATATCTCCTTTATAGTTCCATTGAATTAAACCGGAATTAAATAAAATGGTGCATCAAAAACTTTAAACACTATATAAGTGATGTAAACGATGTTATTTGGGTACAGAAATGATTTTCCCGAGGAGCACAATGCATATTGTGTAATTTTATACGATCTTCTATTTGATATATTATAATAGTCGTTTCGATACCCGGGTCCAAAGTTATCTCCGCTGAAAGTTGTAACTCATATTTATAAAATGTGTTTTTGTTAATGAAAATTTGAACAACATTCCCTTTCTTTTTCTCTTCTTTATTTTTTTTTAAAAATGGAGATTGATTGAAAATATAAATAAACAACCCTAGGTCGGCACCAATATCTCCTTTATAGCTCTATTGAATTCAATCGGAAGTAAGTAAAATGAAAATGGTGCGTCAAAAACTTTAAACACTATTTAAGTGATGTAAATGATATTATTTGGGTACAAAACGATTTTCCTCGTGAGACCAATGCATATTGTGTAATTTGATACGAGCTTTGATTTGATATATTATAATAGTCATTTCGATACCCGAGTCAAAAGTTATCTCGGTTGAAAGTTGTAACTCATATATTACCAAATCTGTTCTTGTTTTTGAAAATTTGAACAACATTCCCTTTCTTTTTCTCTTCTCTATTTTTTTAATAATAGAGATTGATTGAAAATATAAATAAACAACCCTAGATCGGCACCAATATCTCCTTTATAGTTCCATTGAATTAAACCGGAATTAAGTAAAATGGTGCGTCAAAAATTTAAACACTATATAAGTGATGTAAACGAAGTTATTTGGGTACAGAAATGATTTTCCTTACGAGCACAATGCATATTGTGTAATTTTATACGATCTTCTATTTGATATATTATAATAGTCGTTTCGATACCCGGGTCCAAAGTTATCTCCGCTGAAAGTTGTAACTCATATTTATAAAATGTGTTTTTGTTAATGAAAATTTGAACAACATTCCCTTTCTTTTTCTCTTCTTTATTTTTTTTTTAAAATGGAGATTGATTGAAAATATAAATAAACAACCCTAGGTCGGCACCAATATCTCCTTTATAGCTCTATTGAATTCAATCGGAAGTAAGTAAAATGAAAATGGTGCGTCAAAAACTTTAAACACTATTTAAGTGATGTAAATGATATTATTTGGGTACAAAACGATTTTCCTCGTGAGACCAATGCATATTGTGTAATTTGATACGAGCTTTGATTTGATATATTATAATAGTCATTTCGATACCCGAGTCAAAAGTTATCTCGGTTGAAAGTTGTAACTCATATATTACCAAATCTGTTCTTGTTTTTGAAAATTTGAACAACATTCCCTTTCTTTTTCTCTTCTCTATTTTTTTATAATAGAGATTGATTGAAAATATAAATAAACAACCCTAGATCGGCACCAATATCTCCTTTATAGTTCCATTGAATTAAACTGGAATTAAGTAAAATGGTGCGTCAAAAACTTTAAACACTATATAAGTGATGTAAACGATGTTATTTGGGTACAGAAATGATTTTCCTTACGAGCACAATGCATATTGTGTAATTTTATACGATCTTCTATTTGATATATTATAATAGTCGTTTCGATACCCGGGTCCAAAGTTATATCTGTTGAAAGTTGTAACTCATATTTATAAAATGTGTTTTTGTTAATGAAAATTTGAACAACATTCCCTTTCTTATTCTCTTCTCTATTTTTTTGAATAATAGAGATTGATTGAAAATATAAATAAACAACCCTAGGTCGGCACCTATATCTCCTTTATAGCTCTATTGAATTAAAATGGAAGTAAGTAAAACGAAAATGGTGCGTCAAAAACTTTAAAAACTATATAAGTGATGTAAACGATATTATTTGGGTACAAAATGATATTCCTCGTGAGACCAATGTATATTGTGTAATTTGATACGATCTTCTATTTGATATATTATAATAGTCGTTTCGATACCCGGGTCCAAAGTTATCTCCGCTGAAAGTTGTAACTCATATTTATAAAATGTGTTTTTGTTAATGAAAATTTGAACAACATTCCCTTTCTTTTTCTCTTCTTTATTTTTTTAAAAAAATGGAGATTGATTGAAAATATAAATAAACAACCCTAGGTCGGCACCAATATCTCCTTTATAGCTCTATTGAATTCAATCGGAAGTAAGTAAAATGAAAATGGTGCGTCAAAAACTTTAAACACTATTTAAGTGATGTAAATGATATTATTTGGGTACAAAACGATTTTCCTCGTGAGACCAATGCATATTGTGTAATTTGATACGAGCTTTGATTTGATATATTATAATAGTCATTTCGATACCCGAGTCAAAAGTTATCTCGGTTGAAAGTTGTAACTCATATATTACCAAATCTGTTCTTGTTTTTGAAAATTTGAACAACATTCCCTTTCTTTTTCTCTTCTCTATTTTTTTATAATAGAGATTGATTGAAAATATAAATAAACAACCCTAGATCGGCACCAATATCTCCTTTATAGTTCCATTGAATTAAACCGGAATTAAGTAAAATGGTGCATCAAAAACTTTAAACACTATATAAGTTATGTAAACGATGTTATTTGGGTACAGAAATGATTTTCCCGAGGAGCAAAATGCATATTGTGTAATTTTATACGATCTTCTATTTGATATATTATAATAGTCGTTTCGATACCCGGGTCCAAAGTTATCTCCGGTGAAAGTTGTAACTCATATTTATAAAATGTGTTTTTGTTAATGAAAATTTGAACAACATTCCCTTTCTTTTTCTCTTCTTTATTTTTTTTTTAAAATGGAGATTGATTGAAAATATAAATAAACAACCCTAGGTCGGCACCAATATCTCCTTTATAGCTCTATTGAATTAAACCGGAAGTAAGTAAAAGAAAATGGTGCGTCAAAAACTTTAAACACGATATAAGTGATGTAAACGATATTATTTGGGTACAAAACAATTTCCCTCGTGAGACCAAGGCATATTGTGTAATTTGATACAAGCTTCGATTTGATATATTATAATAGTCATTTCGATACCCGAGTCAAAAGTTATCTCGGTTGAAAGTTGTAACTCATATATTACCAAATGTGTTTTTGTGTTTGAAAATTTGAACATTCCCTTTCTTTTTCTCTTCTCTATTTTTTTTTGTATAATATTGATTGATTGAAAATATAAATAAACAACCCTAGATCGGCACCAATATCTCCTTTATAGTTCCATTGAATTAAACCGGAATTAAGTAAAATGGTGCATCAAAAACTTTAAACACTATATAAGTGATGTAAACGATGTTATTTGGGTACAGAAATGATTTTCCCGAGGAGCAAAATGCATATTGTGTAATTTTATACGATCTTCTATTTGATATATTATAATAGTCGTTTCGATACCCGGGTCCAAATTTATCTCCGGTGAAAGTTGTAACTCATATTTATAAAATGTGTTTTTGTTAATGAAAATTTGAACAACATTCCCTTTCTTTTTCTCTTCTTTATTTTTTTTTAAAAATGGAGATTGATTGAAAATATAAATAAACAACCCTAGGTCGGCACCAATATCTCCTTTATAGCTCTATTGAATTCAATCGGAAGTAAGTAAAATGAAAATGGTGCGTCAAAAACTTTAAACACTATTTAAGTGATGTAAATGATATTATTTGGGTACAAAACGATTTTCCTCGTGAGACCAATGCATATTGTGTAATTTGATACGAGCTTTGATTTGATATATTATAATAGTCATTTCGATACCCGAGTCAAAAGTTATCTCGGTTGAAAGTTGTAACTCATATATTACCAAATCTGTTCTTGTTTTTGAAAATTTGAACAACATTCCCTTTCTTTTTCTCTTCTCTATTTTTTTATAATAGAGATTGATTGAAAATATAAATAAACAACCCTAGATCGGCACCAATATCTCCTTTATAGTTCCATTGAATTAAACTGGAATTAAGTAAAATGGTGCGTCAAAAACTTTAAACACTATATAAGTGATGTAAACGATGTTATTTGGGTACAGAAATGATTTTCCTTACGAGCACAATGCATATTGTGTAATTTTATACGATCTTCTATTTGATATATTATAATAGTCGTTTCGATACCCGGGTCCAAAGTTATATCTGTTGAAAGTTGTAACTCATATTTATAAAATGTGTTTTTGTTAATGAAAATTTGAACAACATTCCCTTTCTTATTCTCTTCTCTATTTTTTTGAATAATAGAGATTGATTGAAAATATAAATAAACAACCCTAGGTCGGCACCTATATCTCCTTTATAGCTCTATTGAATTAAAATGGAAGTAAGTAAAACGAAAATGGTGCGTCAAAAACTTTAAAAACTATATAAGTGATGTAAACGATATTATTTGGGTACAAAATGATATTCCTCGTGAGACCAATGTATATTGTGTAATTTGATACGATCTTCTATTTGATATATTATAATAGTCGTTTCGATACCCGGGTCCAAAGTTATCTCCGCTGAAAGTTGTAACTCATATTTATAAAATGTGTTTTTGTTAATGAAAATTTGAACAACATTCCCTTTCTTTTTCTCTTCTTTATTTTTTTAAAAAAATGGAGATTGATTGAAAATATAAATAAACAACCCTAGGTCGGCACCAATATCTCCTTTATAGCTCTATTGAATTCAATCGGAAGTAAGTAAAATGAAAATGGTGCGTCAAAAACTTTAAACACTATTTAAGTGATGTAAATGATATTATTTGGGTACAAAACGATTTTCCTCGTGAGACCAATGCATATTGTGTAATTTGATACGAGCTTTGATTTGATATATTATAATAGTCATTTCGATACCCGAGTCAAAAGTTATCTCGGTTGAAAGTTGTAACTCATATATTACCAAATCTGTTCTTGTTTTTGAAAATTTGAACAACATTCCCTTTCTTTTTCTCTTCTCTATTTTTTTATAATAGAGATTGATTGAAAATATAAATAAACAACCCTAGATCGGCACCAATATCTCCTTTATAGTTCCATTGAATTAAACCGGAATTAAGTAAAATGGTGCATCAAAAACTTTAAACACTATATAAGTTATGTAAACGATGTTATTTGGGTACAGAAATGATTTTCCCGAGGAGCAAAATGCATATTGTGTAATTTTATACGATCTTCTATTTGATATATTATAATAGTCGTTTCGATACCCGGGTCCAAAGTTATCTCCGGTGAAAGTTGTAACTCATATTTATAAAATGTGTTTTTGTTAATGAAAATTTGAACAACATTCCCTTTCTTTTTCTCTTCTTTATTTTTTTTTTAAAATGGAGATTGATTGAAAATATAAATAAACAACCCTAGGTCGGCACCAATATCTCCTTTATAGCTCTATTGAATTAAACCGGAAGTAAGTAAAAGAAAATGGTGCGTCAAAAACTTTAAACACGATATAAGTGATGTAAACGATATTATTTGGGTACAAAACAATTTCCCTCGTGAGACCAAGGCATATTGTGTAATTTGATACAAGCTTCGATTTGATATATTATAATAGTCATTTCGATACCCGAGTCAAAAGTTATCTCGGTTGAAAGTTGTAACTCATATATTACCAAATGTGTTTTTGTGTTTGAAAATTTGAACATTCCCTTTCTTTTTCTCTTCTCTATTTTTTTTTGTATAATATTGATTGATTGAAAATATAAATAAACAACCCTAGATCGGCACCAATATCTCCTTTATAGTTCCATTGAATTAAACCGGAATTAAGTAAAATGGTGCATCAAAAACTTTAAACACTATATAAGTGATGTAAACGATGTTATTTGGGTACAGAAATGATTTTCCCGAGGAGCAAAATGCATATTGTGTAATTTTATACGATCTTCTATTTGATATATTATAATAGTCGTTTCGATACCCGGGTCCAAATTTATCTCCGGTGAAAGTTGTAACTCATATTTATAAAATGTGTTTTTGTTAATGAAAATTTGAACAACATTCCCTTTCTTTTTCTCTTCTTTATTTTTTTTTAAAAATGGAGATTGATTGAAAATATAAATAAACAACCCTAGGTCGGCACCAATATCTCCTTTATAGCTCTATTTAATTAAACCGGAAGTAAGTGAAATGAAAATGGTGCGTTAAAAACTTTAAAAACTATATAAGTGATGTAAACGATATGATTTGGGTACAAAACGATATTCCTCGTGAGAACAATGTATATTGTGTAATTTGATACGAGCTTCGATTTGATATATTAATATAGTCATTTCGATACCCGAGTCAAAAGTTATCTCGGTTGAAAGTTGTAACTCATATATTACCAAATGTGTTCTTGTTTTTGAAAATTTGAACAACATTCCCTTTCTTTTTCTCTTCACTATTTTTTTTATAATAGAGATTGATTGAAAATATAAATAAACAACCCTAGATCGGCACCAGTATCTTCTTTATAGTTCCATTGAATTAAACCGGAATTAAGTAAAATGGTGCGTCAAAAACTTTAAACACTATATAAGTGATGTAAACGATGTTATTTGGGTACAGAAATGATTTTCCTTACGAGCACAATGCATATTGTGTAATTTTATACGATCTTCTATTTGATATATTACAATAGTCGTTTCGATACCCGGGTCCAAAGTTATCTCCGTTGAAAGTTGTAACTCATATTTATAAAATGTGTTTTTGTTAATGAAAATTTGAACAACATTCCCTTTCTTTTTCTCTTCTTTATTTTTTTTTAAAAATGGAGATTGATTGAAAATATAAATAAACAACCCTAGGTCGGCACCAATATCTCCTTTATAGCTCTATTGAATTAAACCGGAAGTAAGTGAAATGAAAATGGTGCGTCAAAAACTTTAAAAACTATATAAGTGATGTAAACGATATTATTTGGGTACAAAACGATATTCCTCGTGAGACCAATGTATATTGTGTAATTTGATACGAGCTTCGATTTGATATATTATAATAGTCATTTCGATACCCGAGTCAAAAGTTATCTCGGTTGAAAGTTGTAACTCATATATTACCAAATGTGTTCTTGTTTTTGAAAATTTGAACAACATTCCCTTTCTTTTTCTCTTCTCTATTTTTTTAATAATAGAGATTGATTGAAAATATAAATAAACAACCCTAGATCGGCACCAATATCTCCTTTATAGTTCCATTGAATTAAACCGGAATTATGTAAAATGGTGCGTCAAAAATTTAAACACTATATAAGTGATGTAAACGATGTTATTTGGGTACAGAAATGATTTTCCTTACGAGCACAATGCATATTGTGTAATTTTATACGATCTTCTATTTGATATATTATAATAGTCGTTTCGATACCCGGGTCCAAAGTTATCTCCGTTGAAAGTTGTAACTCATATTTATAAAATGAGTTTTTGTTAACGAAAATTTGAACAACATTCCCTTTCTTTTTCCCTTCTTTTTTTTTAAAAAAAATGGAGATTGATTGAAAATATAAATAAACAACCCTAGGTCGGCACCAATATCTCCTTTATAGCTCTATTGAATTAAACCGGAAGTATGTGAAATGAAAATGGTGAGTCAAAAATTTTAAAAACTATATAAGTGATGTAAACGATATTATTTGGGTACAAAACGATATTCCTCGTGAGACCAATGTATATTGTGTAATTTGATACGAGCTTCGATTTGATATATTATAATAGTCATTCGATACCCGAGTCAAAAGTTATCTCGGTTGAAAGTTGTAACTCATATATTACCAAATGTGTTCTTGTTTTTGAAAATTTGAACAACATTCCCTTTCTTTTTCTCTTCTCTATTTTTTTTATAATAGAGATTGATTGAAAATATAAATAAACAACCCTAGATCGGCACCAGTATCTTCTTTATAGTTCCATTGAATTAAACCGGAATTAAGTAAAATGGTGCGTCAAAAACTTTAAACACTATATAAGTGATGTAAACGATGTTATTTGCTGACAGAAATGATTTTCCTTACGAGCACAATGCATATTGTGTAATTTTATACGATCTTCTATTTGATATATTATAATAGTCGTTTCGATACCCGGGTCCAAAGTTATCTCCGTTGAAAGTTGTAACTCATATTTATAAAATGTGTTTTTGTTAACGAAAATTTGAACAACATTCCCTTTCTTTTTCCCTTCTTTTTTTTAAAAAAAAATGGAGATTGATTGAAAATATAAATAAAAAACCCTAGGTCGGCACCAATATCTCCTATATAGCTCTATTGAATTAAACCGGAAGTATGTGAAATGAAAATGGTGAGTCAAAAATTTTAAAAACTATATAAGTGATGTAAACGATATTATTTGGGTACAAAACGATATTCCTCGTGAGACCAATATATATTGTGTAATTTGATACGAGCTTCGATTTGATATATTATAATAGTAATTTCGATACCCGAGTCAAAAGTTATCTCGGTTGAAAGTTGTAACTCATATATTACCAAATGTGTTCTTGTTTTTGAAAATTTGAACAACATTCCCTTTCTTTTTCTCTTCTCTATTTTTTTAAATAATAGAGATTGATTGAAAATATAAATAAAAAACTCTAGATCGGCACCAATATCTCCTTTATAGTTCCATTGAATTAAACCGGAATTAAGTAAAATGGTGCGTCAAAAACTTTAAACACTATATAAGTGATGTAAACGATGTTATTTGGGTACAGAAATGATTTTCCTTACGAGCACAATGCATATTGTGTAATTTTATACGATTTTCTATTTGATATATTATAATAGTCGTTTCGATAACCGGGTCCAAAGTTATCTCCGTTGAAAGTTGTAACTCATATTTATAAAATGTGTTTTTGTTAACGAAAATTTGAACAACATTCCCTTTCTTTTTCTCTTCTTTTTTTTAAAAAAAAATGGAGATTGATTGAAAATATAAATAAACAACCCTAGGTCGGCACCAATATCTCCTTTATAGCTCTATTGAATTAAACCGTAAGTAAGTGAAATGAAAATGGTGCGTCAAAAACTTTAAAAACTATATAAGTGAAGTAAACGATATTATTTGGGTACAAAACGATATTCCTCGTGAGACCTATGTATATTGTGTAATTTGATACGAGCTTCGATTTGATATATTATAATAGTCATTTCGATACCCGAGTCAAAAGTTATCTCGGTTGCAAGTTTGTAACTCATATATTACCAAATGTGTTCTTGTTTTTGAAAATTTGAACAACATTCCCTTTCTTTTTCTCTTCTCTATTTTTTTAATAATAGAGATTGATTGAAAATATAAATAAACAACCCTAGATCGGCACCAATATCTCCTTTATAGTTCCATTGAATTAAACCGGAATTAAGTAAAATGGTGCATCAAAAACTTTAAACACTATATAAGTGATGTAAACGATGTTATTTGGGTACAGAAATGATTTTCCTTAGGAGCACAATGCATATTGTGTAATTTTATACGATCTTCTATTTGATATATTACAATAGTCGTTTCGATACCCGGGTCCAAAGTTATCTCCGTTGAAAGTTGTAACTCATATTTATAAAATGTGTTTTTGTTAATGAAAATTTGAACAACATTCCCTTTCTTTTTCTCTTCTTTATTTTTTTTTTAAAATGGAGATTGGTTGAAAATATAAATAAACAACCCTAGGTCGGCACCAATATCTCCTTTATAGCTCTATTGAATTAAACCGGAAGTAAGTGAAATGAAAATGGTGCGTCAAAAACTTTAAAAACTATATAAGTGATGTAAACGATATTATTTGGGTACAAAACGATATTCCTCGTGAGACCAATGTATATTGTGTAATTTGATACGAGCTTCGATTTGATATATTATAATAGTCATTTCGATACCCGAGTCAAAAGTTATCTCGGTTGAAAGTTGTAACTCATATATTACCAAATGTGTTCTTGTTTTTGAAAATTTGAACAACATTCCCTTTCTTTTTCTCTTCTCTATTTTTTTAATAATAGAGATTGATTGAAAATATAAATAAACAACCCTAGATCGGCACCAATATCTCCTTTATAGTTCCATTGAATTAAACCGGAATTAAGTAAAATGGTGCGTCAAAAATTTAAACACTATATAAGTGATGTAAACGATGTTATTTGGGTACAGAAATGATTTTCCTTACGAGCACAATGCATATTATGTAATTTTATACGATCTTCTATTTGATATATTATAATAGTCGTTTCGATACCCGGGTCCAAAGTTATCTCCGTTGAAAGTTGTAACTCATATTTATAAAATGAGTTTTTGTTAACGAAAATTTGAACAACATTCCCTTTCTTTTTCCCTTCTTTTTTTTTAAAAAAAATGGAGATTGATTGAAAATATAAATAAACAACCCTAGGTCGGCACCAATATCTCCTTTATAGCTCTATTGAATTAAACCGGAAGTATGTGAAATGAAAATGGTGAGTCAAAAATTTTAAAAACTATATAAGTGATGTAAACGATATTATTTGGGTACAAAACGATATTCCTCGTGAGACCAATGTATATTGTGTAATTGGATACGAGCTTCGATTTGATATATTATAATAGTCATTCGATACCCGAGTCAAAAGTTATCTCGGTTGAAAGTTGTAACTCATATATTACCAAATGTGTTCTTGTTTTTGAAAATTTGAACAACATTCCCTTTCTTTTTCTCTTCTCTATTTTTTTTATAATAGAGATTGATTGAAAATATAAATAAACAACCCTAGATCGGCACCAGTATCTTCTTTATAGTTCCATTGAATTAAACCGGAATTAAGTAAAATGGTGCGTCAAAAATTTAAACACTATATAAGTGATGTAAACGATGTTATTTGGGTACAGAAATGATTTTCCTTACGAGCACAATGCATATTGTGTAATTTTATACGATCTTCTATTTGATATATTATAATAGTCGTTTCGATACCCGGGTCCAAAGTTATCTCCGTTGAAAGTTGTAACTCATATTTATAAAATGTGTTTTTGTTAACGAAAATTTGAACAACATTCCCTTTCTTTTTCCCTTCTTTTTTTAAAAAAAAAATGGAGATTGATTGAAAATATAAATAAACAACCCTAGGTCGGCACCAATATCTCCTTTATAGCTCTATTGAATTAAACCGGAAGTATGTGAAATGAAAATGGTGAGTCAAAAATTTTAAAAACTATATAAGTGATGTAAACGATATTATTTGGGTACAAAACGATATTCCTCGTGAGACCAATGTATATTGTGTAATTTGATACGAGCTTCGATTTGATATATTATAATAGTCATTTCGATACCCGAGTCAAAAGTTATCTCGGTTGAAAGTTGTAACTCATATATTACCAAATGTGTTCTTGTTTTTGAAAATTTGAACAACATTCCCTTTCTTTTTCTCTTCTCTATTTTTTTAAATAATAGAGATTGATTGAAAATATAAATAAAAAACTCTAGATCGGCACCAATATCTCCTTTATAGTTCCATTGAATTAAACCGGAATTAAGTAAAATGGTGCGTCAAAAACATTAAACACTATATAAGTGATGTAAACGATGTTATTTGGGTACAGAAATGATTTTCCTTACGAGCACAATGCATATTGTGTAATTTTATACGATTTTCTATTTGATATATTATAATAGTCGTTTCGATACCCGGGTCCAAAGTTATCTCCGTTGAAAGTTGTAACTCATATTTATAAAATGTGTTTTTGTTAACGAAAATTTGAACAACATTCCCTTTCTTTTTCTCTTCTTTTTTTTTAAAAAAAATGGAGATTGATTGAAAATATAAATAAACAACCCTAGGTCGGCACCAATATCTCCTTTATAGCTCTATTGAATTAAACCGTAAGTAAGTGAAATGAAAATGGTGCGTCAAAAACTTTAAAAACTATATAAGTGATGTAAACGATATTATTTGGGTACAAAACGATATTCCTCGTGAGACCTATGTATATTGTGTAATTTGATACGAGCTTCGATTTGATATATTATAATAGTCATTTCGATACCCGAGTCAAAAGTTATCTCGGTTGCAAGTTTGTAACTCATATATTACCAAATGTGTTCTTGTTTTTGAAAATTTGAACAACATTCCCTTTGTTTTTCTCTTCTCTATTTTTTTTAATAATAGAGATTGATTGAAAATATAAATAAACAACCCTAGATCGGCACCAATATCTCCTTTATAGTTCCATTGAATTAAACCGGAATTAAGTAAAATGGTGCATCAAAAACTTTAAACACTATATAAGTGATGTAAACGATGTTATTTGGGTAAAGAAATGATTTTCCTTACGAGCACAATGCATATTGTGTAATTTTATACGATCTTCTATTTGATATATTACAATAGTCGTTTCGATACCCGGGTCCAAAGTTATCTCCGTTGAAAGTTGTAACTCATATTTATAAAATGTGTTTTTGTTAATGAAAATTTGAACAACATTCCCTTTCTTTTTCTCTTCTTTATTTTTTTTTAAAATGGAGATTGATTGAAAATATAAATAAACAACCCTAGGTCGGCACCAATATCTCCTTTATAGCTCTATTGAATTAAACCGGAAGTAAGTGAAATGAAAATGGTGCGTCAAAAACTTTAAAAACTATATAAGTGATGTAAACGATATTATTTGGGTACAAAACGATATTCCTCGTGAGACCAATGTATATTGTGTAATTTGATACGAGCTTCGATTTGATATATTATAATAGTCATTTCGATACCCGAATCAAAAGTTATCTCGGTTGAAAGTTGTAACTCATATATTACCAAATGTGTTCTTGTTTTTGAAAATTTGAACAACATTCCCTTTCTTTTTCTCTTCTCTATTTTTTTAATAATAGAGATTGATTGAAAATATAAATAAACAACCCTAGATCGGCACCAATATCTCCTTTATAGTTCCATTGAATTAAACCGGAATTAAGTAAAATGGTGCGTCAAAACTTTAAACACTATATAAGTGATGTAAACGATGTTATTTGGGTACAGAAATGATTTTCCTTACGAGCACAATGCATATTGTGTAATTTTATACGATCTTCTATTTGATATATTATAATAGTCGTTTCGATACCCGGGTCCAAAGTTATCTCCGTTGAAAGTTGTAACTCATATTTATAAAATGAGTTTTTGTTAACGAAAATTTGAACAACATTCCCTTTCTTTTTCCCTTCTTTTTTTTTAAAAAAAAATGGAGATTGATTGAAAATATAAATAAACAACCCTAGGTCGGCACCAATATCTCCTTTATAGCTCTATTGAATTAAACCGGAAGTATGTGAAATGAAAATGGTGAGTCAAAAATTTTAAAAACTATATAAGTGATGTAAACGATATTATTTGGGTACAAAACGATATTCCTCGTGAGACCAATGTATATTGTGTAATTTGATACGAGCTTCGATTTGATATATTATAATAGTCATTTCGATACCCGAGTCAAAAGTTATCTCGGTTGAAAGTTGTAACTCATATATTACCAAATGTGTTCTTGTTTTTGAAAATTTGAACAACATTCCCTTTCTTTTTCTCTTCTCTATTTTTTTAAATAATAGAGATTGATTGAAAATATAAATAAAAAACTCTAGATCGGCACCAATATCTCCTTTATAGTTCCATTGAATTAAACCGGAATTAAGTAAAATGGTGCGTCAAAAACTTTAAACACTATATAAGTGATGTAAACGATGTTATTTGGGTACAGAAATGATTTTCCTTACGAGCACAATGCATATTGTGTAATTTTATACGATTTTCTATTTGATATATTATAATAGTCGTTTCGATACCCGGGTCCAAAGTTATCTCCGTTGAAAGTTGTAACTCATATTTATAAAATGTGTTTTTGTTAACGAAAATTTGAACAACATTCCCTTTCTTTTTCTCTTCTTTTTTTAAAAAAAAATGGAGATTGATTGAAAATATAAATAAACAACCCTAGGTCGGCACCAATATCTCCTTTATAGCTCTATTGAATTAAACCGTAAGTAAGTGAAATGAAAATGGTGCGTCAAAAACTTTAAAAACTATATAAGTGATGTAAACGATATTATTTGGGTACAAAACGATATTCCTCGTGAGACCTATGTATATTGTGTAATTTGATACGAGCTTCGATTTGATATATTATAATAGTCATTTCGATACCCGAGTCAAAAGTTATCTCGGTTGCAAGTTTGTAACTCATATATTACCAAATGTGTTCTTGTTTTTGAAAATTTGAACAACATTCCCTTTGTTTTTCTCTTCTCTATTTTTTTTAATAATAGAGATTGATTGAAAATATAAATAAACAACCCTAGATCGGCACCAATATCTCCTTTATAGTTCCATTGAATTAAACCGGAATTAAGTAAAATGGTGCATCCAAAACTTTAAACACTATATAAGTGATGTAAACGATGTTATTTGGGTACAGAAATGATTTTCCTTACGAGCACAATGCATATTGTGTAATTTTATACGATCTTCTATTTGATATATTACAATAGTCGTTTCGATACCCGGGTCCAAAGTTATCTCCGTTGAAAGTTGTAACTCATATTTATAAAATGTGTTTTTGTTAATGAAAATTTGAACAACATTCCCTTTCTTTTTCTCTTCTTTATTTTTTTTTTAAAATGGAGATTGATTGAAAATATAAATAAACAACCCTAGGTCGGCACCAATATCTCCTTTATAGCTCTATTGAATTAAACCGGAAGTAAGTGAAATGAAAATGGTGCGTCAAAAACTTTAAAAACTATATAAGTGATGTAAACGATATTATTTGGGTACAAAACGATATTCCTCGTGAGACCAATGTATATTGTGTAATTTGATACGAGCTTCGATTTGATATATTATAATAGTCATTTCGATACCCGAATCAAAAGTTATCTCGGTTGAAAGTTGTAACTCATATATTACCAAATGTGTTCTTGTTTTTGAAAATTTGAACAACATTCCCTTTCTTTTTCTCTTCTCTATTTTTTTAATAATAGAGATTGATTGAAAATATAAATAAACAACCCTAGATCGGCACCAATATCTCCTTTATAGTTCCATTGAATTAAACCGGAATTAAGTAAAATGGTGCGTCAAAAATTTAAACACTATATAAGTGATGTAAACGATGTTATTTGGGTACAGAAATGATTTTCCTTACGAGCACAATGCATATTGTGTAATTTTATACGATCTTCTATTTGATATATTATAATAGTCGTTTCGATACCCGGGTCCAAAGTTATCTCCGTTGAAAGTTGTAACTCATATTTATAAAATGAGTTTTTGTTAACGAAAATTTGAACAACATTCCCTTTCTTTTTCCCTTCTTTTTTTTTAAAAAAAAATGGAGATTGATTGAAAATATAAATAAACAACCCTAGGTCGGCACCAATATCTCCTTTATAGCTCTATTGAATTAAACCGGAAGTATGTGAAATGAAAATGGTGAGTCAAAAATTTTAAAAACTATATAAGTGATGTAAACGATATTATTTGGGTACAAAACGATATTCCTCGTGAGACCAATGTATATTGTGTAATTTGATACGAGCTTCGATTTGATATATTATAATAGTCATTTCGATACCCGAGTCAAAAGTTATCTCGGTTGAAAGTTGTAACTCATATATTACCAAATGTGTTCTTCTTTTTGAAAATTTGAACAACATTCCCTTTCTTTTTCTCTTCTCTATTTTTTTTATAATAGAGATTGATTGAAAATATAAATAAACAACCCTAGATCGGCACCAGTATCTTCTTTATAGTTCCATTGAATTAAACCGGAATTAAGTAAAATGGTGCGTCAAAAATTTAAACACTATATAAGTGATGTAAACGATATTATTTGGGTACAGAAATGATTTTCCTTACGAGCACAATGCATATTGTGTAATTTTATACGATCATCTATTTGATATATTATAATAGTCGTTTCGATACCCGGGTCCAAAGTTATCTCCGTTGAAAGTTGTAACTCATATTTATAAAATGTGTTTTTGTTAACGAAAATTTGAACAACATTTCCTTTCTTTTTCCCTTCTTTTTTTTAAAAAAAAATGGAGATTGATTGAAAATATAAATAAACAACCCTAGGTCGGCACCAATATCTCCTTTATAGCTCTATTGAATTAAACCGGAAGTATGTGAAATGAAAATGGTGAGTCAAAAATTTTAAAAACTATATAAGTGATGTAAACGATATTATTTGGGTACAAAACGATATTCCTCGTGAGACCAATGTATATTGTGTAATTTGATACGAGCTTCGATTTGATATATTATAATAGTCATTTCGATACCCGAGTCAAAAGTTATCTCGGTTGAAAGTTGTAACTCATATATTACCAAATGTGTTCTTGTTTTTTGAAAATTTGAACAACATTCCCTTTCTTTTTCTCTTCTCTATTTTTTTTATAATAGAGATTGATTGAAAATATAAATAAACAACCCTAGATCGGCACCAATATCTCCTTTATAGTTCCATTGAATTAAACCGGAATTAAGTAAAATGGTGCGTCAAAAACTTTAAACACTATATAAGTAATGTAAACGATGTTATTTGGGTACAGAAATGATTTTCCTTACGAGCACAATGCATATTGTGTAATTTTATACGATCTTCTATTTGATATATTATAATAGTCGTTTCGATACCCGGGTCCAAAGTTATCTCCGTTGAAAGTTGTAACTCATATTTATAAAATGAGTTTTTGTTAACGAAAATTTGAACAACATTCCCTTTCTTTTTCCCTTCTTTTTTTTAAAAAAAAATGGAGATTGATTGAAAATATAAATAAACAACCCTAGGTCGGCACCAATATCTCCTTTATAGCTCTATTGAATTAAACCGGAAGTATGTGAAATGAAAATGGTGAGTCAAAAATTTTAAAAACTATATAAGTGATGTAAACGATATTATTTGGGTACAAAACGATATTCCTAGTGAGACCAATGTATATTGTGTAATTTGATACGAGCTTCGATTTGATATATTATAATAGTCATTTCGATACCCGAGTCAAAAGTTATCTCGGTTGAAAGTTGTTACTCATATATTACCAAATGTGTTCTTGTTTTTGAAAATTTGAACAACATTCCCTTTCTTTTTCTCTTCTCTATTTTTTTAAATAACAGAGATTGATTGAAAATATAAATAAAAAACTCTAGATCGGCACCAATATCTCCTTTATAGTTCCATTGAATTAAACCGGAATTAAGTAAAATGGTGAATCAAAAACTTTAAACACTATATAAGTGATGTAAACGATGTTATTTGGGTACAGAAATGATTTTCCTTACGAGCACAATGCATATTGTGTAATTTTATACGATTTTCTATTTGATATATTATAATAGTCGTTTCTATACCCGGGTCCAAAGTTATCTCCGTTGAAAGTTGTAACTCATATTTATAAAATGTGTTTTTGTTAACGAAAATTTGAACAACATTCCTTTTCTTTTTCTCTTCTTTTTTTTAAAAAAAAATGGAGATTGATTGAAAATATAAATAAACAACCCTAGGTCGGCACCAATATCTCCTTTATAGCTCTATTGAATTAAACCGTAAGTAAGTGAAATGAAAATGGTGCGTCAAAAACTTTAAAAACTATATAAGTGATGTAAACGATATTATTTGGGTACAAAACGATATTCCTCGTGAGACCTATGTATATTGTGTAATTTGATACGAGCTTCGATTTGATATATTATAATAGTCATTTCGATACCCGAGTCAAAAGTTATCTCGGTTGCAAGTTGTAACTCATATATTACCAAATGTGTTCTTGTTTTTGAAAATTTGAACAACATTCCTTTTCTTTTTCTCTTCTCTATTTTTTTTAATAATAGAGATTGATTGAAAATATAAATAAACAACCCTAGATCTACACCAATATCTGCTTTATAGTTCCATTGAATTAAACCGGAATTAAGTAAAATGGTGCGTCAAAAACTTTAAACACTATATAAGTGATGTAAACGATGTTATTTGGGTACAGAAATGATTTTCCTTAGGAGCACAATGCATATTGTGTAATTTTATACGATCTTTTATTTGATATATTACAATAGTCGTTTCGATACCCGGGTCCAAAGTTATCTCCGTTGAAAGTTGTAACTCATATTTATAAAATGTGTTTTTGTTAATGAAAATTTGAACAACATTCCCTTTCTTTTTCTCTTCTTTATTTTTTTTTGATTAATAGAGATTGATTGAAAATATAAATAAACAACCCTAGGTCGGCACCAATATCTCCTTTATAGCTCTATTGAATTAAACCGGAAGTAAGTGAAATGAAAATGGTGCGTCAAAAAATTTAAAAACTATATAAGTGATGTAAACGATATTTTTTGGGTACAAAACGATATTCCTCGTGAGACCAATGTATATTGTGTAATTTGATACGAGCTTCGATTTGATATATTATAATAGTCATTTCGATACCCGAATCAAAAGTTATCTCGGTTGAAAGTTGTAACTCATATATTACCAAATGTGTTCTTGTTTTTGAAAATTTGAACAACATTCCCTTTCTTTTTCTCTTCTCTATTTTTTTAAATAATAGAGATTGATTGAAAATATAAATAAACAACCCTAGATCGGAACCAATATCTCCTTTATAGTTCCATTGAATTAAACCGGAATTAAGTAAAATGGTGCGTCAAAAACTTTAAACACTATATAAGTTATGTAAACGATATTATTTCGGTACAAAACGATTTTCCTCGTGAGACCAACGCATATTGTGTAATTTGATACGATCTTATATTTGATATATTATAATAGTCGTTTCGATACCCGGGTCCAAAGTTATCTCCGTTGAAAGTTGTAACTCATATTTATAAAATGTGTTTTTGTTAATGAAAATTTGAACAATATTCCCTTTCATTTTCTCTTCTCTATTTTTTTTGAATAATAGAGATTGATTGAAAATATAAATAAACAACCCTAGGTCGGCACCTATATCTCCTTTATAGCTCTATTGAATTAAATCGGAAGTAAGTAAAATGAAAATTGTGCGTCAAAAAACTTTAAACACTAAATAAATGTTGTAAACGATATTATTTGGGTACAAAACAATTTTCCTCGTGAGACCAATGCATATTGTGTAATTTGATACGAGCTTCGATTTGATATATTATAATAGTCATTCGATACCCGAGTCAAAAGTTATCTCCATTGAAAGTTGTAACTCATATATTACAAATGTGTTCTCGTTTTTGAAAATTTGAACAACATTCCCTTTCTTTTTCTCTTCTCTATTGTTTTTTTTAATAATATAGATTGATTGAAAATATAAATAAACAACCCTAGGTCGGCATCAATATCTCATTTATAGTTCCATTGAATTAAATCGGAATTAAGTAAAATGGTGCGTCAAAAACTTTAAACACTATATAAGTGATGTAAATGATGTTATTTGGGTACAGAAATGATTTTCCTTACGGGCACAATGCATATTGTGTAATTTTATACGATCTTCTATTTGATATATTATATTAGTCGTTTCGATACCCGGGTCCAAAGTTATCACCGTTGAAAGTTGTAACTCATATTTATAAAATGTGTTTTTGTTAATGAAAATTTGAACAACATTACCTTTCTTTTTCTCTTCATTATTTTTTGTTTTTGATTAATAGAGATTGATTGAAAACATAAATAAACAACCCTAGGTCGGCACCAATATCTCTTTTATAGCTCTATTGAATTAAACCGGAAGTAAGTGAAATGAAAATGGTGCGTCAAAACCTTTAAAAACTATATAAGTGATGTAAACGATATTATTTGGGTACAAAACGATTTTCCTCGTGAAACCAATGTATATTGTGTAATTTGATACGAGCTTCGATTTGATATATTATAATAGTCATTTCGATACCCCAGTCAAAATGTATCTCGGTTGAAAGTTGTAACTCATATATTACCAAATGTGTTTTTGTTTTTGAAAATATGTACAACATTCACTTTCTTTTTCTCTTCTCTTTTTTTTGGAATAATGGAGATTGATTGAAAATATAAATAAACAACCCTAGGTCGGCACCAATATCTCCTTTATAGCTCTATTGAATTAAACCGGAATTAAGTAAAATGGTGCGTCAAAAACTTTATACACTATATAAGTGATGTAAACGATGTTATTTGGGTACATAAATGATTTTCCTTATGAGCCCAATGCATATTGTGTAATTTTATACGATCTTTTATTTGATATATTATAATAGTCGTTTCGATACCCGGGTCCAAAGTTATCTCCGTTGAAAGTGGTAACTTATATTTATAAAATGTGTTTTTGTTAATGAAAATTTGAACAACATTCCCTTTCTTTTTCTCTTCTTTATTTTTTGTTTTTGATTAATAGAGATTTATTCAAAATATAAATAAACAACCCTAGGTCGGCACCAATATCTTTTTTATAGCTCTTTTGAAATAAACCGGAAGTAAGTAAAATGAAAATGATGTGTCAAAAACTTTAAACACTATATAAGTGATGTAAACGATGTTATTTGGGTACAAAACCGATTTTCCCTGCGAGAGTAATGCATATTGTGTAATTTGATAAGAGCTTCGATTTGATATATTATAATAGTCATTCGATACACTAGTCAAAAGTTATCTCCGTTGCAAGTTGTAACTCATATTTACCAAATGTGTTTTTGTTTTTGAAAATTTGAACAACATTCCCTTTCTTTTTCTCTTCTCTATTTTTTGAATAATAGAGATTGATTGAAAATATAAATAATCAACCCTAGGTCGGCACCAATATCTCCTTTATAGCTCTATTGAATTAAACCGGAAGTAAGTAAAATGAAAATGGTGCGTCAAAAACTTTAAACACTATATAAGTGATGTAAACAATATTATTTGGATACAAAACAATTTTCCTCGTGAGACCAATGCATATTGTGTAATTTGATACGAGCTTCGATTTGATATATTGTAATAGTGATTTCGATACCCGAGTCAAAAGTTATCTTGGTTGAAAGTTGTAACTCATATATTACCAAATGTGTTTTTGTTTTTGAAAATTTGAACAACATTCCCTTTCTTTTTATCTTCTCTATTTTTTTTGAATAATAGAGATTGATTGAAAATATAAATAAACAACCCTAGGTCGGCACCAATATCTCCTTTATAGGTCCATTGAATTAAACCGGAATTAAGTAAAATGGTGCGTCAAAAAACTTTAAACACTATATAAGTGATGTAAACGATGTTATTTGGGTACAGAAAAGATTTTCCTTATGAGCCCATTGCATATTGTGTAATTTTATACGATCTTCTATTTGATATATAATAATAGTCGTTTCGATACCCGGGTCCAAAGTTATCTCCGTTGAATGTTGTAACTCATATTTATAAAATGTGTTTTTGTTAATGAAAATTTGAACAACATTCCCTTTCTTTTTCTCTTCTTTATTTTTTTTTGATTAATAGAGATTTATTGAAAATATAAATAAACAAGCATAGGTCGGTACCAATATCTCATTTATAGCTCTATTGAATTAAACCGGAAGTAAGTAAAATTAAAATGATGCGTCAAAAACTTTAAACACTATATAAGTTATGTAAATGATGTTATTTGGGTACAAAACCGATTTTCCCTGCGAGACCAATGCATATTGTGTAATTTGATATGAGCTTCGATTTGATATATTATAATAGTCATTCGATACCATAGCCAAAAGTTATGTCCGTTGCAAGTTGTAACTCATATTTACCAAATGTGTTTTTGTTTTTGAAAATTTGAACAACATTCACTTTCTTTTTCTCTTCTCTATTTTTTTTGAATAATAGAGATTGATTGAAAATATAAATAAACTACCCTAGGTCTGCACCAATATCTGCTTTATAGATCTATTGAATTAAACCGGAAGTAAGTAAAATGAAAATGGTGCGTCAAAAACTTTAAACACTATATAAGTGATGTAAACGATGTTATTTGGGTACAAAACCGATTTTCCCTGCAAGACCAATGCATATTGTGTAATTTGATATGAGCTTCGATTTGATATATTATAATAGTCATTCGATACCCTAGTCAAAAGTTATCTCCGTTGCAAGTTGTAACTCATATTTACCAAATGTGTTTTTGTTTTTGAAAATTTGAACAACATTCCCTTTCTTTTTCTCTTCTCTATTTTTTTTGAATAATAGAGATTGATTGAAAATATAAATAAACAACCCTAGGTCGGCACCAATATCTTCTTTATAGCTCTATTGAATTAAATCGGAAGTAAGTAAAATGAAAATGGTACGTCAAAAACCTTAAACACTATATAAGTGATGTAAACGATATTATTTGGATACAAAACAATTTTCCTCGTGAGACCAATGCATATTGTGTAATATGATACGAGCTTCGATTTGATATATTGTAATAGTGATTTCGATACCCGAGTCAAAAGTTATCTTGGTTGAAAGTTGTAACTCATATATTACCAAATG
Organism: Hippophae tibetana; assembly: GCA_037013495.1. Lineage (NCBI taxonomy): Eukaryota > Viridiplantae > Streptophyta > Magnoliopsida > Rosales > Elaeagnaceae > Hippophae > Hippophae tibetana. The sequence continues at coordinate 4,615,502 of CM072808.1, read as the reverse complement.
CGTTTTTGTTTTTGAAAATTTGAACAACATTCCCTTTCTTTTTATCTTCTCTATTTTTTTTGAATAATAGAGATTGATTGAAAATATAAATAAACAACCCTTGGTCGGCACCAATATCTCCTTTATAGTTCCATTGAATTAAACCGGAATTAAGTAAAATGGTGCGTCAAAAACTTTAAACACTATATAAGTGATGTAAACGATGTTATTTGGGTACAGAAAAGATTTTCCTTATCAGCCCAATGCATATTGTGTAATTTTATACGATCTTCTATTTCATATATTATAATAGTCGTTTCGATACCCGGGTCCAAAGTTATCTCCGTTGAAAGTTGTAACTCATATTTATAAAATGTGTTTTTGTTAATGAAAATTTGAACAACATTCCCTTTCATTTTCTCTTTTTTATTTTTTTTTATTAATAGAGATTTATTGAAAATATAAATAAACAAGCCTAGGTCGGTACCAATATCTCATTTATAGCTCTATTGAATTAAACCGGAAATAAGTAAAATGAAAATGATGCGTCAAAAACTTTAAACACTATATAAGTGATGTAAAGGATGTTATTTGGGTACAAAACCGATTTTCCCTGCGAGACCAATGCATATTGTGTAATTTGATATGAGCTTCGATTTGATATATTATAATAGTCATTCGATACCCTAGTCAAAAGTTATCTCCGTTGCAAGTTGTAACTCATATTTACCAAATGTGTTTTTGTTTTTGAAAATTTGAACAACATTCACTTTCTTTTTCACTTCTCTTTTTTTTGGAATAATGGAGATTGATTGAAAATATAAATAAAAAACCCTAGGTCGGCACCAATAGCTCCTTTATAGCTCTATTGAATTAAACCGGAATTAAGTAAAATGGTGCGTCAAAAACTTTAAACACTATATAAGTGATGTAAAAGATGTTATTTGGGTACATAAATGATTTTCCTTACGAGCCCAATGCATATTGTGTAATTTTATACGATCTTCTATTTTATATATTATAATAGTCGTTTCGATACCCGAGTCCAAAGTTATATCCGTTGAAAGTGGTAACTCATATTTAAAAAATGTGTTTTTGTTAATGAAAATTTGAACAACATTCCCTTTCTTTTTCTCTTCTTTATTTTTTGTTTTTGAATAATAGAGATTGATTGAAAATATAAATAAACTACCCTAGGTCTGCACCAATATCTCCTTTATAGATCTATTGAATTAAACCGGAAGTATGTAAAATGAAAATGGTGCGTCAAAAACTTTAAACACTATATAAGTGATGTAAACGATGTTATTTGGGTACAAAACCGATTTTCCCTGCGAGACCAATGCATATTGTGTAATTTGATATGAGCTTCGATTTGATATATTATAATAGTCATTCGATACCCTAGTCAAAAGTTATCTCTGTTGCAAGTTGTAACTCATATTTACCAAATGTGTTTTTGTTTTTGAAAATTATAACAACATTCACTTTCTTTTTATCTTCTCTATTTTTTTTGAATAATAGAGATTGATTGAAAATATAAATAAACTACCCTAGGTCTGCACCAATATCTCCTTTATAGATCTATTGAATTAAACCGGAAGTAAGTAAAATGAAAATGGTGCGTCAAAAACTTTAAACACTATATAAGTGATGTAAACGATATTATTTGGATACAAAACAATTTTCCTCGTGAGACCAATGCATATTGTGTAATATGATACGAGCTTCGATTTGATATATTGTAATAGTGATTTCGATACCCGAGTCAAAAGTTATCTTGGTTGAAAGTTGTAACTCATATATTACCAAATGCGTTTTTGTTTTTGAAAATTTGAACAACATTCCCTTTCTTTTTATCTTCTCTATTTTTTTGAATAATAGAGATTGATTGAAAATATAAATAAACAACCCTTGGTCGGCACCAATATCTCCTTTATAGTTCCATTGAATTAAACCGGAATTAAGTAAAATGGTGCGTCAAAAACTTTAAACACTATATAAGTGATGTAAACGATGTTATTTGGGTACAGAAAAGATTTTCCTTATGAGCCCAATGCATATTGTGTAATTTTATACGATCTTCTATTTCATATATTATAATGGTCGCTTCGATACCCGGGTCCAAAGTTATCTCCGTTGAAAGTTGTAACTCATATTAAAAAATGTGTTTTTGTTAATGAAAATTTGAACAACATTCCCTTTCATTTTCTCTTTTTTATTTTTTTTTTATTAATAGAGATTTATTGAAAATATAAATAAACAAGCCTAGGTCGGTACCAATATCTCATTTATAGCTCTATTGAATTAAACCGGAAGTAAGTAAAATGAAAATGATGCGTCAAAAACTTTAAACACTATATAAGTGATGTAAAGGATGTTATTTGGGTACAAAACCGATTTTCCCTGCGAGACCAATCCATATTGTGTAATTTGATATGAGCTTCGATTTGATATATTATAATAGTCATTCGATACCCTAGTCAAAAGTTATCTCCGTTGCAAGTTGTAACTCATATTTACCAAATGTGTTTTTGTTTTTGAAAATTTGAACAACATTCACTTTCTTTTTCACTTCTCTTTTTTTTGGAATAATGGAGATTGATTGAAAATATAAATAAAAAACCCTAGGTCGGCACCAATAGCTCCTTTATAGCTCTATTGAATTAAACCGGAATTAAGTAAAATGGTGCGTCAAAAACTTTAAACACTATATAAGTGATGTAAAAGATGTTATTTGGGTACATAAATGATTTTCCTTACGAGCCCAATGCATATTGTGTAATTTTATACGATCTTCTATTTTATATATTATAATAGTCGTTTCGATACCCGGGTCAAAAGTTATATCCGTTGAAAGTGGTAACTCATATTTAAAAAATGTGTTTTTGTTAATGAAAATTTGAACAAGATTCCCTTTCTTTTTCTCTTCTTTATTTTTTGTTTTTGAATAATAGAGATTGATTGAAAATATAAATAAACTACCCTAGGTCTGCACCAATATCTCCTTTATAGAACTATTGAATTAAACCGGAAGTAAGTAAAATGAAAATGGTGCGTCAAAAACTTTAAACACTATATAAGTGATGTAAACGATGTTATTTGGGTACAAAAGCGATTTTCCCTGCGAGACCAATGCATATTATGTAATTTGATATGAGCTTCGATTTGATATATTATAATAGTCATTCGATACCCTAGTCAAAAGTTATCTCTGTTGCAAGTTGTAACTCATATTTACCAAATGTGTTTTTGTTTTTGAAAATTTGAACAACATTCACTTTCTTTTTCTCTTCTCTATTTTTTTTGAATAATAGAGATTGATTGAAAATATAAATAAACTACCCTAGGTCTGCACCAATATCTCCTTTATAGATCTATTGAATTAAACCGGAAGTAAGTACAATGAAAATGGTGCGTCAAAAACTTTAAACACTATATAAGTGATGTAAACGATGTTATTTGGGTATAAAACCGATTTTCCCTGCGAGACCAATGCATATTGTGTAATTTGATATGAGCTTCGATTTGATATATTATAATAGTCATTCATACCCTAGTCAAAAGTTATCTCCGTTGCAAGTTGTAACTCATATTTACCAAATGTGTTTTTGTTTTTGAAAATTTGAACAACATTCCCTTTCTTTTTATCTTATCTATTTTTTTTGAATAATAGAGATTGATTGAAAATATAAATAAACTACCCTAGGTCTGCACCAATATCTCATTTATAGCTCTATTGAATTAAACCGGAAGTAAGTAAAATGAAAATGATGCGTCAAAAATTTAAACACTATATAAGTGATGTAAAGGATGTTATTTGGGTACAAAACCGATTTTCCCTGCGAGACCATTGCATATTGTGTAATTTGATATGAGCTTCGATATGATATATTATAATAGTCATTCGATACCCTAGTCAAAAGTTATCGCCGTTGCAAGTTGTAACTCATATTTACCAAATGTGTTTTTGTTTTTGAAAATTTGAACAACATTCACTTTCTTTTTCTCTTCTCTTTTTTTTGGAATAATGGAGATTGATTGAAAATATAAATAAACAACCCTAGGTCGGCACCAATAGCTCCTTTATAGCTCTATTGAATTAAACCGGAATTAAGTAAAATGGTGCGTCAAAAACTTTAAACACTATATAAGTGATGTAAAAGATGTTATTTGGGTACATAAATGATTTTCCTTACGAGCCCAATGCATATTGTGTAATTTTATACGATCTTCTATTTTATATATTATAATAGTCGTTTCGATACCCGGGTCCAAAGTTATATCCGTTGAAAGTGGTAACTCATATTTAAAAAATGTGTTTTTGTTAATGAAAATTTGAACAAGATTCCCTTTCTTTTTCTCTTCTTTATTTTTTGTTTTTGAATAATAGAGATTGATTGAAAATATAAATAAACTACCCTAGGTCTGCACCAATATCTCCTTTATAGATCTATTGAATTAAACCGGAAGTAAGTAAAATGAAAATGGTGCGTCAAAAACTTTAAACACTATATAAGTGATGTAAACGATGTTATTTGGGTACAAAACCGATTTCCCTGCGAGACCAATGCATATTGTGTAATTTGATATGAGCTTCGATTTGATATATTATAATAGTCATTCGATACCCTAGTCAAAAGTTATCTCTGTTGCAAGTTGTAACTCATATTTATAAAATGTGTTTTTGTTAATGAAAATTTGAACAACATTCACTTTCTTTTTCTCTTCTCTATTTTTTTGAATAATAGAGATTGATTGAAAATATAAATAAACTACCCTAGGTCTGCACCAATATCTCCTTTATAGATCTATTGAATTAAACCGGAAGTAAGTAAAATGAAAATGGTGCGTCAAAAACTTTAAACACTATATAAGTGATGTAAACGATGTTATTTGGGTATAAAACCGATTTTCCCTGCGAGACCAATGCATATTGTGTAATTTGATATGAGCTTCGATTTGATATATTATAATAGTCATTCATACCCTAGTCAAAAGTTATCTCCGTTGCAAGTTGTAACTCATATTTACCAAATGTGTTTTTGTTTTTGAAAATTTGAACAACATTCCCTTTCTTTTTATCTTATCTATTTTTTTTGAATAATAGAGATTGATTGAAAATATAAATAAACTACCCTAGGTCTGCACCAATATCTCCTTTATAGATCTATTGAATTAAACCGGAAGTAAGTAAAATGAAAATGGTGCGTCAAAAACTTTAAACACTATATAAGTGTTGTAAACGATGTTATTTGGGTACAAAACCGATTTTCCCTGCGAGACCAATGCATATTGTGTAATTTGATATGAGCTTCGATTTGATATATTATAATAGTCATTCGATACCCTAGTCAAAAGTTATCTCTGTTGCAAGTTGTAACTCATATTTACCAAATGTGTTTTTGTTTTTGAAAATTTGAACAACATTCACTTTCTTTTTCTCTTCTCTATTTTTTTTGAATAATAGAGATTGATTGAAAATATAAATAAACTACCCTAGGTCTGCACCAATATCTCCTTTATAGATCTATTGAATTAAACCGGAAGTAAGTAAAATGAAAATGGTGCGTCAAAAACTTTAAACACTATATAAGTGATGTAAACGATGTTATTTGGGTATAAAACCGATTTTCCCTGCGAGACCAATGCATATTGTGTAATTTGATATGAGCTTCGATTTGATATATTATAATAGTCATTCATACCCTAGTCAAAAGTTATCTCCGTTGCAAGTTGTAACTCATATTTACCAAATGTGTTTTTGTTTTTGAAAATTTGAACAACATTCCCTTTCTTTTTATCTTATCTATTTTTTTTGAATAATAGAGATTGATTGAAAATATAAATAAACTACCCTAGGTCTCCACCAATATCTCCTTTATAGATCTATTGAATTAAACCGGAATTAAGTAAAATGAAAATGATGCGTCAAAAATGTTAAACACTATATAAGTGATGTAAACGATATTATTTGGATACAAAACGATTTTCCTCGTGAGACCAATGCATATTGTGTAATTTGATATGAGCTTCGATTTGATATCTTATAATAGTCATTCAATACCCTAGTCACAAGTTATCTCCGTTGCAAGTTGTAACTCATATTTACCAAATGTGTTTTTGTTTTTGAAAATTTGAACAACATTCCTTTCTTTTTATCTTCTCTATTTTTTTTGAATAATAGAGATTGATTGAAAATATAAATAAACAACCCTAGGTCGGCACCAATATCTCCTTTATAGTTCCATTCAATTAAACCGGAATTAAGTAAAATGGTGAGTCAAGAACTTTAAACACTATATAAGTGATGTAAACGATGTTATTTGGGTACAGAAAAGATTTTCCTTATGAGCCCAATGCATATTGTCTAATTTTATACGATCTTTTATTTGATATATTACAATAGTCGTTTCGATACCCGGGTCCAAAGTTATCTCCGTTGAAAGTTGTAACTTATATTTATAAAATGTGTTTTTGTTAATGAAAATTTGAACAACATTCCCTTTCTTTTTCTCTTCTTTATTTTTTTTTGATTAATAGAGATTGATTGAAAATATAAATAAACTACCCTAGGTCTGCACCAATATCTCCTTTATAGATCTATTGAATTAAACCGGAAGTAAGTACAATGAAAATGGTGCGTCAAAAACTTTAAACACTATATAAGTGATGTAAACGATGTTATTTGGGTATAAAACCGATTTTCCCTGCGAGACCAATGCATATTGTGTAATTTGATATGAGCTTCGATTTGATATATTATAATAGTCATTCATACCCTAGTCAAAAGTTATCTCCGTTGCAAGTTGTAACTCATATTTACCAAATGTGTTTTTGTTTTTGAAAATTTGAACAACATTCCCTTTCTTTTTATCTTATCTATTTTTTTTGAATAATAGAGATTGATTGAAAATATAAATAAACTACCCTAGGTCTGCACCAATATCTCATTTATAGCTCTATTGAATTAAACCGGAAGTAAGTAAAATGAAAATAATGCGTCAAAAATTTAAACACTATATAAGTGATGTAAAGGATGTTATTTGGGTACAAAACCGATTTTCCCTGCGAGACCATTGCATATTGTGTAATTTGATATGAGCTTCGATTTTGATATATTATAATAGTCATTCGATACCCTAGTCAAAAGTTATCGCCGTTGCAAGTTGTAACTCATATTTACCAAATGTGTTTTTGTTTTTGAAAATTTGAACAACATTCACTTTCTTTTTCTCTTCTCTTTTTTTTGGAATAATGGAGATTGATTGAAAATATAAATAAACAACCCTAGGTCGGCACCAATAGCTCCTTTATAGCTCTATTGAATTAAACCGGAATTAAGTAAAATGGTGCGTCAAAAACTTTAAACACTATATAAGTGATGTAAAAGATGTTATTTGGGTACATAAATGATTTTCCTTACGAGCCCAATGCATATTGTGTAATTTTATACGATCTTCTATTTTATATATTATAATAGTCGTTTCGATACCGGGTCCAAAGTTATATCCGTTGAAAGTGGTAACTCATATTTAAAAAATGTGTTTTTGTTAATGAAAATTTGAACAAGATTCCCTTTCTTTTTCTCTTCTTTATTTTTTGTTTTTGAATAATAGAGATTGATTGAAAATATAAATAAACTACCCTAGGTCTGCACCAATATCTCCTTTATAGATCTATTGAATTAAACCGGAAGTAAGTAAAATGAAAATGGTGCGTCAAAAACTTTAAACACTATATAAGTGATGTAAACGATGTTATTTGGGTACAAAACCGATTTTCCCTGCGAGACCAATGCATATTGTGTAATTTGATATGAGCTTCGATTTGATATATTATAATAGTCATTCGATACCCTAGTCAAAAGTTATCTCTGTTGCAAGTTGTAACTCATATTTACCAAATGTGTTTTTGTTTTTGAAAATTTGAACAACATTCACTTTCTTTTTCTCTTCTCTATTTTTTTTGAATAATAGAGATTGATTGAAAATATAAATAAACTACCCTAGGTCTGCACCAATATCTCCTTTATAGATCTATTGAATTAAACCGGAAGTAAGTAAAATGAAAATGGTGCGTCAAAAACTTTAAACACTATATAAGTGATGTAAACGATGTTATTTGGGTATAAAACCGATTTTCCCTGCGAGACCAATGCATATTGTGTAATTTGATATGAGCTTCGATTTGATATATTATAATAGTCATTCATACCCTAGTCAAAAGTTATCTCCGTTGCAAGTTGTAACTCATATTTACCAAATGTGTTTTTGTTTTGAAAATTTGAACAACATTCCCTTTCTTTTTATCTTATCTATTTTTTTTTGAATAATAGAGATTGATTGAAAATATAAATAAACTACCCTAGGTCTCCACCAATATCTCCTTTATAGATCTATTGAATTAAACCGGAATTAAGTAAAATGAAAATGATGCGTCAAAAATGTTAAACACTATATAAGTGATGTAAACGATATTATTTGGATACAAAACGATTTTCCTCGTGAGACCAATGCATATTGTGTAATTTGATATGAGCTTCGATTTGATATCTTATAATAGTCATTCAATACCCTAGTCACAAGTTATCTCCGTTGCAAGTTGTAACTCATATTTACCAAATGTGTTTTTGTTTTTGAAAATTTGAACAACATTCCTTTCTTTTTATCTTCTCTATTTTTTTTTGAATAATAGAGATTGATTGAAAATATAAATAAACAACCCTAGGTCGGCACCAATATCTCCTTTATAGTTCCATTCAATTAAACCGGAATTAAGTAAAATGGTGAGTCAAGAACTTTAAACACTATATAAGTGATGTAAACGATGTTATTTGGGTACAGAAAAGATTTTCCTTATGAGCCCAATGCATATTGTCTAATTTTATACGATCTTTTATTTGATATATTACAATAGTCGTTTCGATACCCGGGTCCAAAGTTATCTCCGTTGAAAGTTGTAACTTATATTTATAAAATGTGTTTTTGTTAATGAAAATTTGAACAACATTCCCTTTCTTTTTCTCTTCTTTATTTTTTTTTGATTAATAGAGATTGATTGAAAATATAAATAAACTACCCTAGGTCTGCACCAATATCTCCTTTATAGATCTATTGAATTAAACCGGAAGTAAGTACAATGAAAATGGTGCGTCAAAAACTTTAAACACTATATAAGTGATGTAAACGATGTTATTTGGGTATAAAACCGATTTTCCCTGCGAGACCAATGCATATTGTGTAATTTGATATGAGCTTCGATTTGATATATTATAATAGTCATTCATACCCTAGTCAAAAGTTATCTCCGTTGCAAGTTGTAACTCATATTTACCAAATGTGTTTTTGTTTTTGAAAATTTGAACAACATTCCCTTTCTTTTTATCTTATCTATTTTTTTTTGAATAATAGAGATTGATTGAAAATATAAATAAACTACCCTAGGTCTGCACCAATATCTCATTTATAGCTCTATTGAATTAAACCGGAAGTAAGTAAAATGAAAATAATGCGTCAAAAATTTAAACACTATATAAGTGATGTAAAGGATGTTATTTGGGTACAAAACCGATTTTCCCTGCGAGACCATTGCATATTGTGTAATTTGATATGAGCTTCGATTTGATATATTATAATAGTCATTCGATACCCTAGTCAAAAGTTATCGCCGTTGCAAGTTGTAACTCATATTTACCAAATGTGTTTTTGTTTTTGAAAATTTGAACAACATTCACTTTCTTTTTCTCTTCTCTTTTTTTTGGAATAATGGAGATTGATTGAAAATATAAATAAACAACCCTAGGTCGGCACCAATAGCTCCTTTATAGCTCTATTGAATTAAACCGGAATTAAGTAAAATGGTGCGTCAAAAACTTTAAACACTATATAAGTGATGTAAAAGATGTTATTTGGGTACATAAATGATTTTCCTTACGAGCCCAATGCATATTGTGTAATTTTATACGATCTTCTATTTTATATATTATAATAGTCGTTTCGATACCCCGGTCCAAAGTTATATCCGTTGAAAGTGGTAACTCATATTTAAAAAATGTGTTTTTGTTAATGAAAATTTGAACAAGATTCCCTTTCTTTTTCTCTTCTTTATTTTTTGTTTTTGAATAATAGAGATTGATTGAAAATATAAATAAACTACCCTAGGTCTGCACCAATATCTCCTTTATAGATCTATTGAATTAAACCGGAAGTAAGTAAAATGAAAATGGTGCGTCAAAAACTTTAAACACTATATAAGTGATGTAAACGATGTTATTTGGGTACAAAACCGATTTTCCCTGCGAGACCAATGCATATTGTGTAATTTGATATGAGCTTCGATTTGATATATTATAATAGTCATTCGATACCCTAGTCAAAAGTTATCTCTGTTGCAAGTTGTAACTCATATTTACCAAATGTGTTTTTGTTTTTGAAAATTTGAACAACATTCACTTTCTTTTTCTCTTCTCTATTTTTTTTGAATAATAGAGATTGATTGAAAATATAAATAAACTACCCTAGGTCTGCACCAATATCTCCTTTATAGATCTATTGAATTAAACCGGAAGTAAGTAAAATGAAAATGGTGCGTCAAAAACTTTAAACACTATATAAGTGATGTAAACGATGTTATTTGGGTATAAAACCGATTTTCCCTGCGAGACCAATGCATATTGTGTAATTTGATATGAGCTTCGATTTGATATATTATAATAGTCATTCATACCCTAGTCAAAAGTTATCTCCGTTGCAAGTTGTAACTCATATTTACCAAATGTGTTTTTGTTTTTGAAAATTTGAACAACATTCCCTTTCTTTTTATCTTATCTATTTTTTTTTGAATAATAGAGATTGATTGAAAATATAAATAAACTACCCTAGGTCTCCACCAATATCTCCTTTATAGATCTATTGAATTAAACCGGAATTAAGTAAAATGAAAATGATGCGTCAAAAATGTTAAACACTATATAAGTGATGTAAACGATATTATTTGGATACAAAACGATTTTCCTCGTGAGACCAATGCATATTGTGTAATTTGATATGAGCTTCGATTTGATATCTTATAATAGTCATTCAATACCCTAGTCACAAGTTATCTCCGTTGCAAGTTGTAACTCATATTTACCAAATGTGTTTTTGTTTTTGAAAATTTGAACAACATTCCTTTCTTTTTATCTTCTCTATTTTTTTTGAATAATAGAGATTGATTGAAAATATAAATAAACAACCCTAGGTCGGCACCAATATCTCCTTTATAGTTCCATTCAATTAAACCGGAATTAAGTAAAATGGTGAGTCAAGAACTTTAAACACTATATAAGTGATGTAAACGATGTTATTTGGGTACAGAAAAGATTTTCCTTATGAGCCCAATGCATATTGTCTAATTTTATACGATCTTTTATTTGATATATTACAATAGTCGTTTCGATACCCGGGTCCAAAGTTATCTCCGTTGAAAGTTGTAACTTATATTTATAAAATGTGTTTTTGTTAATGAAAATTTGAACAACATTCCCTTTCTTTTTCTCTTCTTTATTTTTTTTTGATTAATAGAGATTGATTGAAAATATAAATAAACTACCCTAGGTCTGCACCAATATCTCCTTTATAGATCTATTGAATTAAACCGGAAGTAAGTACAATGAAAATGGTGCGTCAAAAACTTTAAACACTATATAAGTGATGTAAACGATGTTATTTGGGTATAAAACCGATTTTCCCTGCGAGACCAATGCATATTGTGTAATTTGATATGAGCTTCGATTTGATATATTATAATAGTCATTCATACCCTAGTCAAAAGTTATCTCCGTTGCAAGTTGTAACTCATATTTACCAAATGTGTTTTTGTTTTTGAAAATTTGAACAACATTCCCTTTCTTTTTATCTTATCTATTTTTTTGAATAATAGAGATTGATTGAAAATATAAATAAACTACCCTAGGTCTGCACCAATATCTCATTTATAGCTCTATTGAATTAAACCGGAAGTAAGTAAAATGAAAATAATGCGTCAAAAATTTAAACACTATATAAGTGATGTAAAGGATGTTATTTGGGTACAAAACCGATTTTCCCTGCGAGACCATTGCATATTGTGTAATTTGATATGAGCTTCGATTTGATATATTATAATAGTCATTCGATACCCTAGTCAAAAGTTATCGCCGTTGCAAGTTGTAACTCATATTTACCAAATGTGTTTTTGTTTTTGAAAATTTGAACAACATTCACTTTCTTTTTCTCTTCTCTTTTTTTTGGAATAATGGAGATTGATTGAAAATATAAATAAACAACCCTAGGTCGGCACCAATAGCTCCTTTATAGCTCTATTGAATTAAACCGGAATTAAGTAAAATGGTGCGTCAAAAACTTTAAACACTATATAAGTGATGTAAAAGATGTTATTTGGGTACATAAATGATTTTCCTTACGAGCCCAATGCATATTGTGTAATTTTATACGATCTTCTATTTTATATATTATAATAGTCGTTTCGATACCCGGGTCCAAAGTTATATCCGTTGAAAGTGGTAACTCATATTTAAAAAATGTGTTTTTGTTAATGAAAATTTGAACAAGATTCCCTTTCTTTTTCTCTTCTTTATTTTTTGTTTTTGAATAATAGAGATTGATTGAAAATATAAATAAACTACCCTAGGTCTGCACCAATATCTCCTTTATAGATCTATTGAATTAAACCGGAAGTAAGTAAAATGAAAATGGTGCGTCAAAAACTTTAAACACTATATAAGTGATGTAAACGATGTTATTTGGGTACAAAACCGATTTTCCCTGCGAGACCAATGCATATTGTGTAATTTGATATGAGCTTCGATTTGATATATTATAATAGTCATTCGATACCCTAGTCAAAAGTTATCTCTGTTGCAAGTTGTAACTCATATTTACCAAATGTGTTTTTGTTTTTGAAAATTTGAACAACATTCACTTTCTTTTTCTCTTCTCTATTTTTTTTGAATAATAGAGATTGATTGAAAATATAAATAAACTACCCTAGGTCTGCACCAATATCTCCTTTATAGATCTATTGAATTAAACCGGAAGTAAGTAAAATGAAAATGGTGCGTCAAAAACTTTAAACACTATATAAGTGATGTAAACGATGTTATTTGGGTATAAAACCGATTTTCCCTGCGAGACCAATGCATATTGTGTAATTTGATATGAGCTTCGATTTGATATATTATAATAGTCATTCATACCCTAGTCAAAAGTTATCTCCGTTGCAAGTTGTAACTCATATTTACCAAATGTGTTTTTGTTTTTGAAAATTTGAACAACATTCCCTTTCTTTTTATCTTATCTATTTTTTTTGAATAATAGAGATTGATTGAAAATATAAATAAACTACCCTAGGTCTCCACCAATATCTCCTTTATAGATCTATTGAATTAAACCGGAATTAAGTAAAATGAAAATGATGCGTCAAAAATGTTAAACACTATATAAGTGATGTAAACGATATTATTTGGATACAAAACGATTTTCCTCGTGAGACCAATGCATATTGTGTAATTTGATATGAGCTTCGATTTGATATCTTATAATAGTCATTCAATACCCTAGTCACAAGTTATCTCCGTTGCAAGTTGTAACTCATATTTACCAAATGTGTTTTTGTTTTTGAAAATTTGAACAACATTCCTTTCTTTTTATCTTCTCTATTTTTTTTGAATAATAGAGATTGATTGAAAATATAAATAAACAACCCTAGGTCGGCACCAATATCTCCTTTATAGTTCCATTCAATTAAACCGGAATTAAGTAAAATGGTGAGTCAAGAACTTTAAACACTATATAAGTGATGTAAACGATGTTATTTAGGTACAGAAAAGATTTTCCTTATGAGCCCAATGCATATTGTCTAATTTTATACGATCTTTTATTTGATATATTACAATAGTCGTTTCGATACCCGGGTCCAAAGTTATCTCCGTTGAAAGTTGTAACTTATATTTATAAAATGTGTTTTTGTTAATGAAAATTTGAACAACATTCCCTTTCTTTTTCTCTTCTTTATTTTTTTTTGATTAATAGAGATTGATTGAAAATATAAATAAACTACCCTAGGTCTGCACCAATATCTCCTTTATAGATCTATTGAATTAAACCGGAAGTAAGTACAATGAAAATGGTGCGTCAAAAACTTTAAACACTATATAAGTGATGTAAACGATGTTATTTGGGTATAAAACCGATTTTCCCTGCGAGACCAATGCATATTGTGTAATTTGATATGAGCTTCGATTTGATATATTATAATAGTCATTCATACCCTAGTCAAAAGTTATCTCCGTTGCAAGTTGTAACTCATATTTACCAAATGTGTTTTTGTTTTTGAAAATTTGAACAACATTCCCTTTCTTTTTATCTTATCTATTTTTTTTGAATAATAGAGATTGATTGAAAATATAAATAAACTACCCTAGGTCTGCACCAATATCTCATTTATAGCTCTATTGAATTAAACCGGAAGTAAGTAAAATGAAAATAATGCGTCAAAAATTTAAACACTATATAAGTGATGTAAATGATGTTATTTGGGTACAAAACCGATTTTCCCTGCGAGACCATTGCATATTGTGTAATTTGATATGAGCTTCGATTTGATATATTATAATAGTCATTCGATACCCTAGTCAAAAGTTATCGCCGTTGCAAGTTGTAACTCATATTTACCAAATGTGTTTTTGTTTTTGAAAATTTGAACAACATTCACTTTCTTTTTCTCTTCTCTTTTTTTTGGAATAATGGAGATTGATTGAAAATATAAATAAACAACCCTAGGTCGGCACCAATAGCTCCTTTATAGCTCTATTGAATTAAACCGGAATTAAGTAAAATGGTGCGTCATAAACTTTAAACACTATATAAGTGATGTAAACGATATTATTTGGATACAAAACGATTTTCCTCGTGAGACCAATGCATATTGTGTAATTTGATATGAGCTTCGATTTGATATCTTATAATAGTCATTCAATACCCTAGTCACAAGTTATCTCCGTTGCAAGTTGTAACTCATATTTACCAAATGTGTTTTTGTTTTTGAAAATTTGAACAACATTCCTTTCTTTTTATCTTCTCTATTTTTTTTGAATAATAGAGATTGATTGAAAATATAAATAAACAACCCTAGGTCGGCACCAATATCTCCTTTATAGTTCCATTCAATTAAACCGGAATTAAGTAAAATGGTGAGTCAAGAACTTTAAACACTATATAAGTGATGTAAACGATGTTATTTGGGTACAGAAAAGATTTTCCTTATGAGCCCAATGCATATTGTCTAATTTTATACGATCTTTTATTTGATATATTACAATAGTCGTTTCGATACCCGGGTCCAAAGTTATCTCCGTTGAAAGTTGTAACTTATATTTATAAAATGTGTTTTTGTTAATGAAAATTTGAACAACATTCCCTTTCTTTTTCTCTTCTTTATTTTTTTTTTATTAATAGAGATTTATTGAAAATATAAATAAACAAGCCTAGGTCGGTACCAATATCTCATTTATAGCTCTATTGAATTAAACCGGAAGTAAGTAAAATGAAAATGATGCGTCAAAAACTTTAAACACTATATAAGTGATGTAAAGGATGTTATTTGGGTAAAAAACCGATTTTCCCTGCGAGACCAATGCATATTGTGTAATTTGATATGAGCTTCGATTTGATATATTATAATAGTCATTCGATACCCTAGTCAAAAGTTATCTCCGTTGCAAGTTGTAACTCATATTTACCAAATGTGTTTTTGTTTTTGAAAATTTGAACAACATTCACTTTCTTTTTCTCTTCTCTTTTTTTTGGAATAATGGAGATTGATTGAAAATATAAATAAACAACCCTAGGTCGGCACCAATATCTCCTTTATAGCTCTATTGAATTAAACCGGAATTAAGTAAAATGGTGCGTCAAAAACTTTAAACACTATATAAGTGATGTAAAAGATGTTATTTGGGTACATAAATGATTTTCCTTACGAGCCCAATGCATATTGTGTAATTTTATACGATCTTCTATTTTATATATTATAATAGTCGTTTCGATACCCGGGTCCAAAGTTATCTCCGTTGAAAGTGGTAATCATATTTAAAAAATGTGTTTTTGTTAATGAAAATTTGAACAACATTCCCTTTCTTTTTCTCTTCTTTATCTATTTTTTTTTGAATAATAGAGATTGATTGAAAATATAAATAAACTACCCTAGGTCTGCACCAATATCTCCTTTATAGATCTATTGAATTAAACCGGAAGTAAGTAAAATGAAAATGGTGCGTCAAAAACTTTAAACACTATATAAGTGATGTAAACGATCTTATTTGGGTATAAAACCGATTTTCCCTGCGAGACCAATGCATATTGTGTAATTTGATATGAGCTTCGATTTGATATATTATAATAGTCATTCATACCCTAGTCAAAAGTTATCTCCGTTGCAAGTTGTAACTCATATTTACCAAATGTGTTTTTGTTTTTAAAAATTTGAACAACATTCCCTTTCTTTTTATCTTATCTATTTTTTTTGAATAATAGAGATTGATTGAAAATATAAATAAACTACCCTAGGTCTGCACCAATATCTCCTTTATAGATCTATTGAATTAAACCGAAATTAAGTAAAATGAAAATGGTGCGTCAAAAATTTTAAACACTATATAAGTGATGTAAACGATATTATTTGGATACAAAACGATTTTCCTCGTGAGACCAATGCATATTGTGTAATTTGATATGAGCTTCGATTTGATATCTTATAATAGTCATTCAATACCCTAGTTACAAGTTATCTCCGTTGCAAGTTGTAACTCATATTTACCAAATGTGTTTTTGTTAATGAAAATTTGAACAACATTCCCTTTCTTTTTCTCTTCTTTATTTTTTTTGATTAATAGAGATTTATTGAAAATATAAATAAACAAGCCTAGGTCGGTACCAATATCTCATTTATAGCTCTATTGAATTAAACCGGAAGTAAGTAAAATGAAAATGATGCGTCAAAAACTTTAAACACTATATAAGTGATGTAAAGGATGTTATTTGGGTACAAAACCGATTTTCCCTGCGAGACCAATGCATATTGTGTAATTTGTTATGAGCTTCGATTTGATATATTATAATAGTCATTCGATACCCTAGTCAAAAGTTATCTCCGTTGCAAGTTGTAACTCATATTTACCAAATGTGTTTTTGTTTTTGAAAATTTGAACAACATTCACTTTCTTTTTCTCTTCTCTTTTTTTTGGAAAAATGGAGATTGATTGAAAATATAAATAAACAACCCTAGGTCGGCACCAATATCTCCTTTATAGCTCTATTGAATTAAACCGGAATTAAGTAAAATGGTGCGTCAAAAACTTTAAACACTATATAAGTGATGTAAAAGATGTTATTTGGGTACATAAATGATTTTCCTTACGAGCCTAATGCATATTGTGTAATTTTATACGATCTTCTATTTTATATATTATAATAGTCGTTTCGATACCCGGGTCCAAAGTTATCTCCGTTGAAAGTGGTAACTCATATTTAAAAAATGTGTTTTTGTTAATGAAAATTTGAACAACATTCCCTTTCTTTTTCTCTTCTTTATTTTTTGTTTTTGAATAATAGAGATTGATTGAAAACATAAATAAACTACCCTAGGTCTGCACCAATATCTCCTTTATAGAACTATTGAATTAAACCGGAAGTAAGTAAAATGAAAATGGTGCGTCAAAAACTTTAAACACTATATAAGTGATGTAAACGATGTTATTTGGGTACAAAACCGATTTTCCCTGCGAGACCAATGTATATTGTGTAATTTGATATGAGCTTCGATTTGATATATTATAATAGTCATTCGATACCCTAGTCAAAAGTTATCTCTGTTGCAAGTTGTAACTCATATTTACCAAATGTGTTTTTATTTTTGAAAATTTGAACAACATTCACTTTCTTTTTCTCTTCTCTATTTTTTTTGAATAATAGAGATTGATTGAAAATATAAATAAACTACCCTAGGTCTGCACCAATATCTCCTTTATAGATCTATTGAATTAAACCGGAAGTAAGTAAAATGAAAATGGTGCGTCAAAAACTTTAAACACTATATAAGTGATGTAAACGATGTTATTTGGGTATAAAACCGATTTTCCCTGCGAGACCAATGCATATTGTGTAATTTGATATGAGCTTCGATTTGATATATTATAATAGTCATTCATACCCTAGTCAAAAGTTATCTCCGTTGCAAGTTGTAACTCATATTTACCAAATGTGTTTTTGTTTTTGAAAATTTGAACAACATTCCCTTTCTTTTTATCTTATCTATTTTTTTTGAATAATAGAGATTGATTGAAAATATAAATAAACTACCCTAGGTCTCCACCAATATCTCCTTTATAGATCTATTGAATTAAACCGGAATTAAGTAAAATGAAAATGGTGCGTCAAAAATGTTACACACTATATAAGTGATGTAAACGATATTATTTGGATACAAAACGATTTTCCTCGTGAGACCAATGCATATTGTGTAATTTGATATGAGCTTCGATTTGATATCTTATAATAGTCATTCAATACCCTAGTCACAAGTTATCTCCGTTGCAAGTTGTAACTCATATTTACCAAATGTGTTTTTGTTTTTGAAAATTTGAACAACATTCCTTTCTTTTTATCTTCTCTATTTTTTTTGAATAATAGAGATTGATTGAAAATATAAATAAACAACCCTAGGTCGGCACCAATATCTCCTTTATAGTTCCATTCAATTAAACCGGAATTAAGTAAAATGGTGAGTCAAGAACTTTAAACACTATATAAGTGATGTAAACGATGTTATTTGGGTACAGAAAAGATTTTCCTTATGAGCCCAATGCATATTGTCTAATTTTATACGATCTTTTATTTGATATATTAAAATAGTCGTTTCGATACCCGGGACCAAAGTTATCTCCGTTGAAAGTTGTAACTTATATTTATAAAATGTGTTTTTGTTAATGAAAATTTGAACAACATTCCCTTTCTTTTTCTCTTCTTTATTTTTTTTTGATTAATAGAGATTGATTGAAAATATAAATAAACTACCCTAGGTCTGCACCAATATCTCCTTTATAGATCTATTGAATTAAACCGGAAGTAAGTACAATGAAAATGGTGCGTCAAAAACTTTAAACACTATATAAGTGATGTAAACGATGTTATTTGGGTATAAAACCGATTTTCCCTGCGAGACCAATGCATATTGTGTAATTTGATATGAGCTTCGATTTGATATATTATAATAGTCATTCATACCCTAGTCAAAAGTTATCTCCGTTGCAAGTTGTAACTCATATTTACCAAATGTGTTTTTGTTTTTGAAAATTTGAACAACATTCCCTTTCTTTTTATCTTATCTATTTTTTTTGAATAATAGAGATTGATTGAAAATATAAATAAACTACCCTAGGTCTGCACCAATATCTCATTTATAGCTCTATTGAATTAAACCGGAAGTAAGTAAAATGAAAATAATGCGTCAAAAATTTAAACACTATATAAGTGATGTAAAGGATGTTATTTGGGTACAAAACCGATTTTCCCTGCGAGACCATTGCATATTGTGTAATTTGATATGAGCTTCGATTTGATATATTATAATAGTCATTCGATACCCTAGTCAAAAGTTATCGCCGTTGCAAGTTGTAACTCATATTTACCAAATGTGTTTTTGTTTTTGAAAATTTGAACAACATTCACTTTCTTTTTCTCTTCTCTTTTTTTTGGAATAATGGAGATTGATTGAAAATATAAATAAACAACCCTAGGTCGGCACCAATAGCTCCTTTATAGCTCTATTGAATTAAACCGGAATTAAGTAAAATGGTGCGTCAAAAACTTTAAACACTATATAAGTGATGTAAAAGATGTTATTTGGGTACATAAATGATTTTCCTTACGAGCCCAATGCATATTGTGTAATTTTATACGATCTTCTATTTTATATATTATAATATTCGTTTCGATACCCGGGTCCAAAGTTATATCCGTTTAAAGTGGTAACTCATATTTAAAAAATGTGTTTTTGTTAATGAAAATTTGAACAAGATTCCCTTTCTTTTTCTCTTCTTTATTTTTTGTTTTTGAATAATAGAGATTGATTGAAAATATAAATAAACTACCCTAGGTCTGCACCAATATCTCCTTTATAGATCTATTGAATTAAACCGGAAGTAAGTAAAATGAAAATGGTGCGTCAAAAACTTTAAACACTATATAAGTGATGTAAACGATGTTATTTGGGTACAAAACCGATTTTCCCTGCGAGACCAATGCATATTGTGTAATTTGATATGAGCTTCGATTTGATATATTATAATAGTCATTCGATACCCTAGTCAAAAGTTATCTCTGTTGCAAGTTGTAACTCATATTTACCAAATGTGTTTTTGTTTTTGAAAATTTGAACAACATTCACTTTCTTTTTCTCTTCTCTATTTTTTTTGAATAATAGAGATTGATTGAAAATACAAATAAACTACCCTAGGTCTGCACCAATATCTCCTTTATAGATCTATTGAATTAAACCGGAAGTAAGTAAAATGAAAATGGTGCGTCAAAAACTTTAAACACTATATAAGTGATGTAAACGATGTTATTTGGGTACAAAACCGATTTTCCCTGCGAGACCAATGCATATTGTGTAATTTGATATGAGCTTCGATTTGATATATTATAATAGTCATTCGATACCCTAGTCAAAAGTTATCTCTGTTGCAAGTTGTAACTCATATTTACCAAATGTGTTTTTGTTTTTGAAAATTTGAACAACATTCACTTTCTTTTTCTCTTCTCTATTTTTTTTGAATAATAGAGATTGATTGAAAATATAAATAAACTACCCTAGGTCTGCACCAATATCTCCTTTATAGATCTATTGAATTAAACCGGAAGTAAGTAAAATGAAAATGGTGCGTCAAAAACTTTAAACAATATATAAGTGATGTAAACGATGTTATTTGGGTATAAAACCGATTTTCCCTGCGAGACCAATGCATATTGTGTAATTTGATATGAGCTTCGATTTGATATATTATAATAGTCATTCATACCCTAGTCAAAAGTTATCTCCGTTGCAAGTTGTAACTCATATTTACCAAATGTGTTTTTGTTTTTGAAAATTTGAACAACATTCACTTTCTTTTTCTCTTCTCTATTTTTTTTGAATAATAGAGATTGATTGAAAATATAAATAAACTACCCTAGGTCTGCACCAATATCTCCTTTATAGATCTATTGAATTAAACCGGAATTAAGTAAAATGAAAATGGTGCGTCAAAAATTTTAAACACTATATAAGTGATGTAAACGATATTATTTGGATACAAAACGATTTTCCTCGTGAGACCAATGCATATTGTGTAATTTGATATGAGCTTCGATTTGATATCTTATAATAGTCATTCAATACCCTAGTCACAAGTTATCTCCGTTGCAAGTTGTAACTCATATTTAACAAATGTGTTTTTGTTTTTGAAAATTTGAACAACATTCCTTTCTTTTTATCTTCTCTATTTTTTTTGAATAATAGAGATTGATTGAAAATATAAATAAACAACCCTAGGTCGGCACCAATATCTCCTTTATAGTTCCATTCAATTAAACCGGAATTAAGTAAAATGGTGAGTCAAGAACTTTAAACACTATATAAGTGATGTAAACGATGTTATTTGGGTACAGAAAAGATTTTCCTTATGAGCCCAATGCATATTGTCTAATTTTATACGATCTTTTATTTGATATATTACAATAGTCGTTTCGATACCCGGGTCCAAAGTTATCTCCGTTGAAAGTTGTAACTTATATTTATAAAATGTGTTTTTGTTAATGAAAATTTGAACAACATTCCCTTTCTTTTTCTCTTCTTTATTTTTTTTTGATTAATAGAGATTTATTGAAAATATAAATAAACAAGCCTAGGTCGGTACCAATATCTCATTTATAGCTCTATTGAATTAAACCGGAAGTAAGTAAAATGAAAATGATGCGTCAAAAACTTTAAACACTATATAAGTGATGTAAAGGATGTTATTTGGGTACAAAACCGATTTTCCCTGCGAGACCAATGCATATTGTGTAATTTGATATGAGCTTCGATTTGATATATTATAATAGTCATTCGATACCCTAGTCAAAAGTTATCTCCGTTGCAAGTTGTAACTCATATTTACCAAATGTGTTTTTGTTTTTGAAAATTTGAACAACATTCACTTTCTTTTTCTCTTCTCTTTTTTTTGGAATAATGGAGATTGATTGAAAATATAAATAAACAACCCTAGGTCGGCACCAATATCTCCTTTATAGCTCTATTGAATTAAACCGGAATTAAGTAAAATGGTGCGTCAAAAACTTTAAACACTATATAAGTGATGTAAAAGATGTTATTTGGGTACATAAATGATTTTCCTTACGAGCCCAATGCATATTGTGTAATTTTATACGATCTTCTATTTTATATATTATAATAGTCGTTTCGATACCCGGGTCCAAAGTTATCTCCATTGAAAGTGGTAACTCATATTTAAAAAATGTGTTTTTGTTAATGAAAATTTGAACAACATTCCCTTTCTTTTTCTCTTCTTTATCTATTTTTTTTGAATAATAGAGATTGATTGAAAATATAAATAAACTACCCTAGGTCTGCACCAATATCTCCTTTATAGATCTATTGAATTAAACCGGAAGTAAGTAAAATGAAAATGGTGCGTCAAAAACTTTAAACACTATATAAGTGATGTAAACGATCTTATTTGGGTATAAAACCGATTTTCCCTGCGAGACCAATGCATATTGTGTAATTTGATATGAGCTTCGATTTGATATATTATAATAGTCATTCATACCCTAGTCAAAAGTTATCTCCGTTGCAAGTTGTAACTCATATTTACCAAATGTGTTTTTGTTTTTAAAAATTTGAACAACATTCCCTTTCTTTTTATCTTATCTATTTTTTTTGAATAATAGAGATTGATTGAAAATATAAATAAACTACCCTAGGTCTGCACCAATATCTCCTTTATAGATCTATTGAATTAAACCGGAATTAAGTAAAATGAAAATGGTGCGTCAAAAATTTTAAACACTATATAAGTGATGTAAACGATATTATTTGGATACAAAACGATTTTCCTCGTGAGACCAATGCATATTGTGTAATTTGATATGAGCTTCGATTTGATATCTTATAATAGTCATTCAATACCCTAGTTACAAGTTATCTCCGTTGCAAGTTGTAACTCATATTTACCAAATGTGTTTTTGTTAATGAAAATTTGAACAACATTCCCTTTCTTTTTCTCTTCTTTATTTTTTTTGATTAATAGAGATTTATTGAAAATATAAATAAACAAGCCTAGGTCGGTACCAATATCTCATTTATAGCTCTATTGAATTAAACCGGAAGTAAGTAAAATGAAAATGATGCGTCAAAAACTTTAAACACTATATAAGTGATGTAAAGGATGTTATTTGGGTACAAAACCGATTTTCCCTGCGAGACCAATGCATATTGTGTAATTTGTTATGAGCTTCGATTTGATATATTATAATAGTCATTCGATACCCTAGTCAAAAGTTATCTCCGTTGCAAGTTGTAACTCATATTTACCAAATGTGTTTTTGTTTTTGAAAATTTGAACAACATTCACTTTCTTTTTCTCTTCTCTTTTTTTTGGAAAAATGGAGATTGATTGAAAATATAAATAAACAACCCTAGGTCGGCACCAATATCTCCTTTATAGCTCTATTGAATTAAACCGGAATTAAGTAAAATGGTGCGTCAAAAACTTTAAACACTATATAAGTGATGTAAAAGATGTTATTTGGGTACATAAATGATTTTCCTTACGAGCCCAATGCATATTGTGTAATTTTATACGATCTTCTATTTTATATATTATAATAGTCGTTTCGATACCCGGGTCCAAAGTTATCTCCGTTGAAAGTGGTAACTCATATTTAAAAAATGTGTTTTTGTTAATGAAAATTTGAACAACATTCCCTTTCTTTTTCTCTTCTTTATTTTTTGTTTTTGAATAATAGAGATTGATTGAAAATATAAATAAACTACCCTAGGTCTGCACCAATATCTCCTTTATAGATATATTGAATTAAACCGGAAGTAAGTAAAATGAAAATGGTGCGTCAAAAACATTAAACACTATATAAGTGATGTAAACGATGTTATTTGGATATAAAACCGATTTTCCCTGCGAGACCAATGCATATTGTGTAATTTGATATAAGCCTTGATTTGATATATTATAATAGTCATTCCATACCCTAGTCAAAAGTTATCTCCGTTGCAAGTTGTAACTCATATTTACCAAATGTGTTTTTGTTTTTGAAAATTTGAACAACATTCCCTTTCTTTTTATCTTATCTATTTTTTTTGAATAATAGAGATTGATTGAAAATATAAATAAACTACCTTAGGTCTAAACCAATATCTCCTTTATAGATCTATTGAATTAAACCGGAATTAAGTAAAATGAAAATGGTGCGTCAAAAATTTTAAACACTATATAAGTGATGTAAACGATATTATTTGGATACAAAACGATTTTCCTCGTGAGACCAATGCATATTGTGTAATTTGATATGAGCTTCGATTTGATATCTTATAATAGTCATTCAATACCCTAGTCACAAGTTATCTCCGTTGCAAGTTGTAACTCATATTTACCAAATGTGTTTTTGTTTTTGAAAATTTGAACAAGATTCCTTTTTTTTATCTTCTCTATTTTTTTTGAATAATAGAGATTGATTGAAAATATAAATAAACAACCCTAGGTCGGCACCAATATCTCCTTTATAGTTCCATTGAATTAAACCGGAATTAAGTAAAATGGTGTGTCAAGAACTTTAAACACTATATAAGTGATGTAAACGATGTTATTTGGGTACAGAAAAGATTTTCCTTATGAGCCCAATGCATATTGTCTAATTTTATACGATCTTTTATTTGATATATTATAATAGTCGTTTCGATACCCGGGTCCAAAGTTATCTCCGTTGAAAGTTGTAACTTATATTTATAAAATGTGTTTTTGTTAATGAAAATTTGAACAACATTCCCTTTCTTTTTCTCTTCTTTATTTTTTTTTGATTAATAGAGATTTATTGAAAATATAAATAAACAAGCCTAGGTCGGTACCAATATCTCATTTATAGCTCTATTGAATTAAACCGGAAGTAAGTAAAATGAAAATGATGCGTCAAAAACTTTAAACACTATATAAGTGATGTAAAGGATGTTATTTGGGTACAAAACCGATTTTCCCTGCGAGACCAATGCATATTGTGTAATTTGATATGAGCTTCGATTTGATATATTATAATAGTCATTCGATACCCTAGTCAAAAGTTATCTCCGTTGCAAGTTGTAACTCATATTTACCAAATGTGTTTTTGTTTTTGAAAATTTGAACAACATTCACTTTCTTTTTCTCTTCTCTTTTTTTTTGGAAAAATGGAGATTGATTGAAAATATAAATAAACAACCCTAGGTTGGCACCAATATCTCCTTTATAGCTCTATTGAATTAAACCGGAATTAAGTAAAATGGTGCGTCAAAAACTTTAAACACTATATAAGTGATGTAAAAGATGTTATTTGGGTACATAAATGATTTTCCTTACGAGTCCAATGCATATTGTGTAATTTTATACGATCTTCTATTTTATATATTATAATAGTCGTTTCGATACCCGGGTCCAAAGTTATCTCCGTTGAAAGTGGTAACTCATATTTAAAAAATGTGTTTTTGTTAATGAAAATTTGAACAACATTCCCTTTCTTTTTCTCTTCTTTATTTTTTTTGATTAATAGAGATTTATTGAAAATATAAATAAACAAGCCTAGGTCGGTACCAATATCTCATTTATAGCTCTATTGAATTAAACCGGAAGTAAGTAAAATGAAAATGATGCGTCAAAAACTTTAAACACTATATAAGTGATGTAAAGGATGTTATTTGGGTACAAAACCGATTTTCCCTGCGAGACCAATGCATATTGTGTAATTTGATATGAGCTTCGATTTGATATATTATAATAGTCATTCGATACCCTAGTCAAAAGTTATCTCCGTTGCAAGTTGTAACTCATATTTACCAAATGTGTTTTTGTTTTTGAAAATTTGAACAACATTCACTTTCTTTTTCTCTTCTCTTTTTTTTGGAAAAATGGAGATTGATTGAAAATATAAATAAACAACCCTAGGTCGGTACCAATATCTCCTTTATAGCTCTATTGAATTAAACCGGAATTAAGTAAAATGGTGCGTCAAAAACTTTAAACACTATATAAGTGATGTAAAAGATGTTAGTTGGGTACATAAATGATTTTCCTTACGAGCCCAATGCATATTGTGTAATTTTATACGATCTTCTATTTTATATATTATAATAGTCGTTTCGATACCCGGGTCCAAAGTTATCTCCGTTGAAAGTGGTAACTCATATTTAAAAAATGTGTTTTTGTTAATGAAAATTTGAACAACATTCCCTTTCTTTTTCTCTTCTTTATTTTTTGTTTTTGAATAATAGAGATTGATTGAAAATATAAATAAACAAGCCTAGGTCGGTACCAATATCTCATTTATAGCTCTATTGAATTAAACCGGAAGTAAGTAAAATGAAAATGATGCGTCAAAAACTTTAAACACTATATAAGTGATGTAAAGGATGTTATTTGGGTACAAAACCGATTTTCCCTGCGAGACCAATGCATATTGTGTAATTTGATATGAGCTTCGATTTGATATATTATAATAGTCATTCGATACCCTAGTCAAAAGTTATCTCCGTTGCAAGTTGTAACTCATATTTACCAAATGTGTTTTTGTTTTTGAAAATTTGAACAACATTCACTTTCTTTTTCTCTTCTCTTTTTTTTGGAATAATGGAGATTGATTGAAAATATAAATAAACAACCCTAGGTCGGCACCAATATCTCCTTTATAGCTCTATTGAATTAAACCGGAATTAAGTAAAATGGTGCGTCAAAAACTTTAAACACTATATAAGTGATGTAAAAGATGTTATTTGGGTACATAAATGATTTTCCTTACGAGCCCAATGCATATTGTGTAATTTTATACGATCTTCTATTTTATATATTATAATAGTCGTTTCGATACCCGGGTCCAAAGTTATCTCCGTTGAAAGTGGTAACTCATATTTAAAAAATGTGTTTTTGTTAATGAAAATTTGAACAACATTCCCTTTCTTTTTCTCTTCTTTATCTATTTTTTTTGAATAATAGAGATTGATTGAAAATATAAATAAACTACCCTAGGTCTGCACCAATATCTCCTTTATAGATCTATTGAATTAAACCGGAAGTAAGTAAAATGAAAATGGTGCGTCAAAAACTTTAAACACTATATAAGTGATGTAAACGATGTTATTTGGGTATAAAACCGATTTTCCCTGCGAGACCAATGCATATTGTGTAATTTGATATGAGCTTCGATTTGATATATTATAATAGTCATTCATACCCTAGTCAAAAGTTATCTCCGTTGCAAGTTGTAACTCATATTTACCAAATGTGTTTTTGTTTTTGAAAATTTGAACAACATTCCCTTTCTTTTTATCTTATCTATTTTTTTTGAATAATAGAGATTGATTGAAAATATAAATAAACTACCCTAGGTCTGCACTAATATCTCCTTTATAGATCTATTGAATTAAACCGGAATTAAGTAAAATGAAAATGGTGCGTCAAAAATGTTAAACACTATATAAGTGATGTAAACGATATTATTTGGATACAAAACGATTTTCCTCGTGAGACCAATGCATATTGTGTAATTTGATATGAGCTTCGATTTGATATCTTATAATAGTCATTCAATACCCTAGTCACAAGTTATCTCCGTTGCAAGTTGTAACTCATATTTAACAAATGTGTTTTTGTTTTTGAAAATTTGAACAACATTCCTTTCTTTTTATCTTCTCTATTTTTTTTGAATAATAGAGATTGATTGAAAATATAAATAAACAACCCTAGGTCGGCACCAATATCTCCTTTATAGTTCCATTGAATTAAACCGGAATTAAGTAAAATGGTGCGTCAAGAACTTTAAACACTATATAAGTGATGTAAACGATGTTATTTGGGTACAGAAAAGATTTTCCTTATGAGCCCAATGCATATTGTCTAATTTTATACGATCTTTTATTTGATATATTATAATAGTCGTTTCGATACCCGCATCGAAAGTTATCTCCGTTGAAAGTTGTAACTTATATTTATAAAATGTGTTTTTGTTAATGAAAATTTGAACAACATTCCCTTTCTTTTTCTCTTCTTTATTTTTTTTTATTAATAGAGATTTATTGAAAATATAAATAAACAAGCCTAGGTCGGTACCAATATCTCATTTATAGCTCTATTGAATTAAACCGGAAGTAAGTAAAATGAAAATGATGCGTCAAAAACTTTAAACACTATATAAGTGATGTAAAGGATGTTATTTGGGTACAAAACCGATTTTCCCTGCGAGACCAATGCATATTGTGTAATTTGATATGAGCTTCGATTTGAAATATTATAATAGTCATTCGATACCCTAGTCAAAAGTTATCTCCGTTGCAAGTTGTAACTCATATTTACCAAATGTGTTTTTGTTTTTGAAAATTTGAACAACATTCACTTTCTTTTTCTCTTCTCTTTTTTTTTGGAAAAATGGAGATTGATTGAAAATATAAATAAACAACCCTAGGTCGGCACCAATATCTCCTTAATAGCTCTATTGAATTAAACCGGAATTAAGTAAAATGGTGCGTCAAAAACTTTAAACACTATATAAGTGATGTAAAAGATGTTATTTGGGTACATAAATGATTTTCCTTACGAGCCCAATGCATATTGTGTAATTTTATACGATCTTCTATTTTATATATTATAATAGTCGTTTCGATACCCGGGTCCAAAGGTATCTCCGTTGAAAGTGGTAACTCATATTTAAAAAATGTGTTTTTGTTAATGAAAATTTGAACAACATTCCCTTTCTTTTTCTCTTCTTTATTTTTTGTTTTTGAATAATAGAGATTGATTGAAAATATAAATAAACTACCCTAGGTCTGCACCAATATCTCCTTTATAGATATATTGAATTAAACCGGAAGTAAGTAAAATGAAAATGGTGCGTCAAAAACTTTAAACACTATATAAGTGATGTAAACGATGTTATTTGGGTATAAAACCGATTTTCCCTGCGAGACCAATGCATATTGTGTAATTTGATATGAGCCTCGATTTGATATATTATAATAGTCATTCCATACCCTAGTCAAAAGTTATCTCCATTGCAAGTTGTAACTCATATTTACCAAATGTGTTTTTGTTTTCGAAAATTTGAACAACATTCACTTTCTTTTTCTCTTCTCTATTTTTTTTTAATAATAGAGATTGATTGAAAATATAAATAAACTACCCTAGGTCTGCACCAATATCTCCTTTATAGATCTATTGAATTAAACCGGAATTAAGTAAAATGAAAATGGTGCGTCAAAACTTTTAAACACTATATAAGTGATGTAAACGATATTATTTGGATACAAAACGATTTTCCACGTGAGACCAATGCATATTGTGTAATTTGATATGAGCCTCGATTTGATATATTATAATAGTCATTCCATACCCTAGTCAAAAGTTATCTCCGTTGCAAGTTGTAACTCATATTTACCAAATGTGTTTTTGTTTTCGAAAATTTGAACAACATTCACTTTCTTTTTCTCTTCTCTATTTTTTTTGAATAATAGAGATTGATTGAAAATATAAATAAACTACCCTAGGTCTGCACCAATATCTCCTTTATAGATCTATTGAATTAAACCGGAATTAAGTAAAATGAAAATGGTGCGTCAAAACTTTTAAACACTATATAAGTGATGTAAACGATATTATTTGGATACAAAATGATTTTCCACGTGAGACCAATGCATATTGTGTAATTTGATATGATCTTCGATTTGATATATTATAATAGTCATTCGATACCCTAGTCAATAGTTATCTCCGTTGCAAGTTGTAACTCATATTTACCAAATGTGTTTTTGTTTTTGAAAATTTGAACAACATTCCCTTTCTTTTTATCTTCTCTATTTTTTTTGAATAATTGAGATTGATTGAAAATATAAATAAACAACCCTAGGTCGGCACCAATATCTCCTTTATAGTTCCATTGAATTAAACCGGAATTAAGTAAAATGGTGCGTCAAAAACTTTAAACACTATATAAGTGATGTAAACGATGTTATTTACGTACAGAAAAGATTTTCCTTATGAGCCCAATGCATATTGTGTAATTTTATACGATCTTCTATTTGATATATTATAATAGTCGTTTCGATACCCGGGTCCAAAGTTATCTCCATTGAAAGTTGTAACTCATATTTATAAAATGTGTTTTTGTTAATGAAAATTTGAACAACATTCCCTTTCTTTTTCTCTTCTTTATTTTTTGTTTTTGATTAATAGAGAGTTATTGAAAATATAAATAAACAACCCTAGGTCGGCACCAGTAACTTTTTTATAGCTATATTGAATTAAACCGGAAGTAAGTAAAATGAAAATGGTGCGTCAAAAACTTTAAACACTATATAAGTGATGTAAACGATATTATTTGGGTACAAAATGATTTTCCTCGTGAGACCAATGCATATTGTGTAATTTGATACGAGCTTTGATGTGATATATTATAATAGTCATTTTGATACCCGAGTTAAAAGTTATCTCGGTTGAAAGTTGTAACTCATATATTACCAAATGTGTTCTTGTTTTTGAAAATTTGACCAACATTCCCTTTCTTTTTCTCTTCTCTATTTTTTTTTGAATAATAGAGATTGATTGAAAATATAAGTAAACAACCCTAGGTCGGCAGCAATATCTCCTTTATAGCTCTATTGAATTAAACCGGAATTAAGTAAAATGGTGCGTCAAAAACTTTAAACACTATATAAGTGATGTAAAAGATGTTATTTGGGTACATAAATGATTTTCCTTACGAGTCCAATGCATATTGTGTAATTTTATACGATCTTCTATTTTATATATTATAATAGTCGTTTCGATACCCGGGTCCAAAGTTATCTCCGTTGAAAGTGGCAACTCATATTTAAAAAATGTGTTTTTGTTAATGAAAATTTGAACAACATTCCCTTTCTTTTTCTCTTCTTTATTTTTTTTGATTAATAGAGATTTATTGAAAATATAAATAAACAAGCCTAGGTCTTTACCAATATCTCATTTATAGCTCTATTGAATTAAACCGGAAGTAAGTAAAATGAAAATGATGCGTCAAAAACTTTAAACACTATATAAGTGATGTAAAGGATGTTATTTGGGTACAAAACCGATTTTCCCTGCGAGACCAATGCATATTGTGTAATTTGATATGAGCTTCGATTTGATATATTATAATAGTCATTCGATACCCTAGTCAAAAGTTATCTCTGTTGCAAGTTGTAACTCATATTTACCAAATGTGTTTTTGTTTTTGAAAATTTGAACAACATTCACTTTCTTTTTCTCTTCTCTTTTTTTTGGAAAAATGGAGATTGATTGAAAATATAAATAAACAACCCTAGGTCGGCACCAATATCTCCTTTATAGCTCTATTGAATTAAACCGGAATTAAGTAAAATGGTGCGTCAAAAACTTTAAACACTATATAAGTGATGTAAAAGCTGTTATTTGGGTACATAAATGATTTTCCTTACGAGCCCAATGCATATTGTGTAATTTTATACGATCTTCTATTTTATATATTATAATAGTCGTTTCGATACCCGGGTCCAAAGTTATCTCCGTTGAAAGTTGTAACTTATATTTATAAAATGTGTTTTTGTTAATGAAAATTTGAACAACATTCCCTTTCTTTTTCTCTTCTTTATTTTTTTTTTTGATTAATAGAGATTTATTGAAAATATAAATAAACAAGCCTAGGTCGGTACCAATATCTCATTTATAGCTCTATTGAATTAAACCGGAAGTAAGTAAAATGAAAATGATGCGTCAAAAACTTTAAACACTATATAAGTGATGTAAAGGATGTTATTTGGGTACAAAACCGATTTTCCCTGCGAGACCAATGCATATTGTGTAATTTGATATATTATAATAGTCATTCGATACCCTAGTCAAAAGTTATCTCCGTTGCAAGTTGTAACTCATATTTACCAAATGTGTTTTTGTTTTTGAAAATTTGAACAACATTCACTTTCTTTTTCTCTTCTCTTTTTTTTTGGAAAAATGGAGATTGATTGAAAATATAAATAAACAACCCTAGGTTGGCACCAATATCTCCTTTATAGCTCTATTGAATTAAACCGGAATTAAGTAAAATGGTGCGTCAAAAACTTTAAACACTATATAAGTGATGTAAAAGATGTTATTTGGGTACATAAATGATTTTCCTTACGAGCCCAATGCATATTGTGTAATTTTATACGATCTTCTATTTTATATATTATAATAGTCGTTTCGATACCCGGGTCCAAAGTTATCTCCGTTGAAAGTGGTAAATCATATTTAAAAAATGTGTTTTTGTTAATGAAAATTTGAACAACATTCCCTTTCTTTTTCTCTTCTTTATTTTTTTTGATTAATAGAGATTTATTGAAAATATAAATAAACAAGCCTAGGTCGGTACCAATATCTCATTTATAGCTCTATTGAATTAAACCGGAAGTAAGTAAAATGAAAATGATGCGTCAAAAACTTTAAACACTATATAAGTGATGTAAAGGATGTTATTTGGGTACAAAACCGATTTTCCCTGCGAGACCAATGCATATTGTGTAATTTGATATGAGCTTCGATTTGATATATTATAATAGTCATTCGATACCCTAGTCAAAAGTTATCTCTGTTGCAAGTTGTAACTCATATTTACCAAATGTGTTTTTGTTTTTGAAAATTTGAACAACATTCACTTTCTTTTTCTCTTCTCTTTTTTTTGGAAAAATGGAGATTGATTGAAAATATAAATAAACAACCCTAGGTCGGCACCAATATCTCCTTTATAGCTCTATTGAATTAAACCGGAATTAAGTAAAATGGTGCGTCAAAAACTTTAAACACTATATAAGTGATGTAAAAGCTGTTATTTGGGTACATAAATGATTTTCCTTACGAGCCCAATGCATATTGTGTAATTTTATACGATCTTCTATTTTATATATTATAATAGTCGTTTCGATACCCGGGTCCAAAGTTATCTCCGTTGAAAGTTGTAACTTATATTTATAAAATGTGTTTTTATTAATGAAAATTTGAACAACATTCCCTTTCTTTTTCTCTTCTTTATTTTTTTTTTTTGATTAATAGAGATTTATTGAAAATATAAATAAACAAGCCTAGGTCGGTACCAATATCTCATTTATAGCTCTATTGAATTAAACCGGAAGTAAGTAAAATGAAAATGATGCGTCAAAAACTTTAAACACTATATAAGTGATGTAAAGGATGTTATTTGGGTACAAAACCGATTTTCCCTGCGAGACCAATGCATATTGTGTAATTTGATATATTATAATAGTCATTCGATACCCTAGTCAAAAGTTATCTCCGTTGCAAGTTGTAACTCATATTTACCAAATGTGTTTTTGTTTTTGAAAATTTGAACAACATTCACTTTCTTTTTCTCTTCTCTTTTTTTTTGGAAAAATGGAGATTGATTGAAAATATAAATAAACAACCCTAGGTTGGCACCAATATCTCCTTTATAGCTCTATTGAATTAAACCGGAATTAAGTAAAATGGTGCGTCAAAAACTTTAAACACTATATAAGTGATGTAAAAGATGTTATTTGGGTACATAAATGATTTTCCTTACGAGCCCAATGCATATTGTGTAATTTTATACGATCTTCTATTTTATATATTATAATAGTCGTTTCGATACCCGGGTCCAAAGTTATCTCCGTTGAAAGTGGTAAATCATATTTAAAAAATGTGTTTTTGTTAATGAAAATTTGAACAACATTCCCTTTCTTTTTCTCTTCTTTATTTTTTTTGATTAATAGAGATTTATTGAAAATATAAATAAACAAGCCTAGGTCGGTACCAATATCTCATTTATAGCTCTATTGAATTAAACCGGAAGTAAGTAAAATGAAAATGATGCGTCAAAAACTTTAAACACTATATAAGTGATGTAAAGGATGTTATTTGGGTACAAAACCGATTTTCCCTGCGAGACCAATGCATATTGTGTAATTTGATATGAGCTTCGATTTGATATATTATAATAGTCATTCGATACCCTAGTCAAAAGTTATCTCCGTTGCAAGTTGTAACTCATATTTACCAAATGTGTTTTTGTTTTTGAAAATTTGAACAACATTCACTTTCTTTTTCTCTTCTCTTTTTTTTGGAAAAATGGAGATTGATTGAAAATATAAATAAACAACCCTAGGTCGGCACCAATATCTCCTTTATAGCTCTATTGAATTAAACCGGAATTAAGTAAAATGGTGCGTCAAAAACTTTAAACACTATATAAGTGATGTAAAAGCTGTTATTTGGGTACATAAATGATTTTCCTTACGAGCCCAATGCATATTGTGTAATTTTATACGATCTTCTATTTTATATATTATAATAGTCGTTTCGATACCCGGGTCCAAAGTTATCTCCGTTGAAAGTTGTAACTTATATTTATAAAATGTGTTTTTGTTAATGAAAATTTGAACAACATTCCCTTTCTTTTTCTCTTCTTTATTTTTTTTTTTTGATTAATAGAGATTTATTGAAAATATAAATAAACAAGCCTAGGTCGGTACCAATATCTCATTTATAGCTCTATTGAATTAAACCGGAAGTAAGTAAAATGAAAATGATGCGTCAAAAACTTTAAACACTATATAAGTGATGTAAAGGATGTTATTTGGGTACAAAACCGATTTTCCCTGCGAGACCAATGCATATTGTGTAATTTGATATATTATAATAGTCATTCGATACCCTAGTCAAAAGTTATCTCCGTTGCAAGTTGTAACTCATATTTACCAAATGTGTTTTTGTTTTTGAAAATTTGAACAACATTCACTTTCTTTTTCTCTTCTCTTTTTTTTTGGAAAAATGGAGATTGATTGAAAATATAAATAAACAACCCTAGGTTGGCACCAATATCTCCTTTATAGCTCTATTGAATTAAACCGGAATTAAGTAAAATGGTGCGTCAAAAACTTTAAACACTATATAAGTGATGTAAAAGATGTTATTTGGGTACATAAATGATTTTCCTTACGAGCCCAATGCATATTGTGTAATTTTATACGATCTTCTATTTTATATATTATAATAGTCGTTTCGATACCCGGGTCCAAAGTTATCTCCGTTGAAAGTGGTAAATCATATTTAAAAAATGTGTTTTTGTTAATGAAAATTTGAACAACATTCCCTTTCTTTTTCTCTTCTTTATTTTTTTTGATTAATAGAGATTTATTGAAAATATAAATAAACAAGCCTAGGTCGGTACCAATATCTCATTTATAGCTCTATTGAATTAAACCGGAAGTAAGTAAAATGAAAATGATGCGTCAAAAACTTTAAACACTATATAAGTGATGTAAAGGATGTTATTTGGGTACAAAACCGATTTTCCCTGCGAGACCAATGCATATTGTGTAATTTGATATGAGCTTCGATTTGATATATTATAATAGTCATTCGATACCCTAGTCAAAAGTTATCTCCGTTGCAAGTTGTAACTCATATTTACCAAATGTGTTTTTGTTTTTGAAAATTTGAACAACATTCACTTTCTTTTTCTCTTCTCTTTTTTTTTTGGAAAAATGGAGATTGATTGAAAATATAAATAAACAACCCTAGGTTGGCACCAATATCTCCTTTATAGCTCTATTGAATTAAACCGGAATTAAGTAAAATGGTGCGTCAAAAACTTTAAACACTATATAAGTGATGTAAAAGATGTTATTTGGGTACATAAATGATTTTCCTTACGAGCCCAATGCATATTGTGTAATTTTATACGATCTTCTATTTTATATATTATAATAGTCGTTTCGATACCCGGGTCCAAAGTTATCTCCGTTGAAAGTGGTAACTCATATATAAAAAATGTGTTTTTGTTAATGAAAATTTGAACAACATTCCCTTTCTTTTTCTCTTCTTTATTTTTTTTTTATTAATAGAGATTTATTGAAAATATAAATAAACAAGCCTAGGTCGGTACCAATATCTCATTTATAGCTCTATTGAATTAAACCGGAAGTAAGTAAAATGAAAATGATGCGTCAAAAACTTTAAACACTATATAAGTGATGTAAAGGATGTTATTTGGGTACAAAACCGATTTTCCCTGCGAGGCCAATGCATATTGTGTAATTTGATATGAGCTTCGATTTGATATATTATAATAGTCATTCGATACCCTAGTCAAAAGTTATCTCCGTTGCAAGTTGTAACTCATATTTACCAAATGTGTTTTTGTTTTTGAAAATTTGAACAACATTCACTTTCTTTTTCTCTTCTCTTTTTTTTGGAATAATGGAGATTGATTGAAAATATAAATAAACAACCCTAGGTCGGCACCAATATCTCCTTTATAGCTCTATTGAATTAAACCGGAATTAAGTAAAATGGTGCGTCAAAAACTTTAAACACTATATAAGTGATGTAAAAGATGTTATTTGGGTACATAAATGATTTTCCTTACGAGCCCAATGCATATTGTGTAATTTTATACGATCTTCTATTTTATATATTATAATAGTCGTTTCGATACCCGGGTCCAAAGTTATCTTCGTTGAAAGTGGTAACTCATATTTAAAAAATGTGTTTTTGTTAATGAAAATTTGAACAACATTCCCTTTCTTTTTCTCTTCTTTATTTTTTGTTTTTGAATAATTGAGATTGATTGAAAATATAAATAAACTACCCTAGGTTTGCACCAATATCTCCTTTATAGATCTATTGAATTAAACCGGAAGTAAGTAAAATGAAAATGGTGCGTCAAAAACTTTAAACACTATATAAGTGATGTAAACGATGTTATTTGGGTATAAAACAGATTTTCCCTGCGAGACCAATGCATATTGTGTAATTTGATATGAACCTCGATTTGATATATTATAATAGTCATTCCATACCCTAGTCAAAAGTTATCTCCGTTGCAAGTTGTAACTCATATTTACCAAATGTGTTTTTGTTTTCGAAAATTTGAACAACATTCACTTTCTTTTTCTCTTCTCTATTTTTTTTGAATAATAGAGATTGATTGAAAATATAAATAAACTACCCTAGGTCTGCACCAATATCTCCTCTATAGATCTATTGAATTAAACCGGAATTAAGTAAAATGAAAATGGTGCGTCAAAACTTTTAAACACTATATAAGTGATGTAAACGATATTATTTGGATACAAAATGATTTTCCACGTGAGACCAATGCATATTTTGTAATTTGATATGATCTTCGATTTGATATATTATAATAGTCATTCGATACCCTAGTCAATAGTTATCTCCGTTGCAAGTTGTAACTCATATTTACCAAATGTGTTTTTGTTTTTGAAAATTTGAACAACATTCCCTTTCTTTTTATCTTCTCTATTTTTTTTGAATAATAGAGATTGATTGAAAATATAAATAAACAACCCTAGGTCGGCACCAATATCTTCTTTATAGTTCCATTGAATTAAACCGGAATTAAGTAAAATGGTGCGTCAAAAACTTTAAACACTATATAAGTGATGTAAACGATGTTATTTACGTACAGAAAAGATTTTCCTTATGAGCCCAATGCATATTGTGTAATTTTATACGATCTTCTATTTGATATATTATAATAGTCATTTCGATACCCGGGTCCAAAGTTATCTCCATTGAAAGTTGTAACTCATATTTATAAAATGTGTTTTTGTTAATGAAAATTTGAACAACATTCCCTTTCTTTTTCTCTTCTTTATTTTTTGTTTTTGATTAATATTGAGTTATTGAAAATATAAATAAACAACCCTAGGTCGGCACCAGTAACGTTTTTATAGCTCTATTGAATTAAACCGGAAGTAAGTAAAATGAAAATGGTGCGTCAAAAACTTTAAACACTATATAAGTGATGTAAATGATATTTTTTGGGTACAAAGCGATTTTCCTCGTGAGACCAAGGCATATTGTGTAATTTTATACAAGCTTCGATTTGATATATTATAATAGTCATTTCAATACCCGAGTCAAATTTATCACGGTTGAAAGTTGTAACTCATATATTACCAAATGTGTTTTTGTTTTTGAAAATTTGAACAACATTCCCTTTCTTGTTCTCTTCTCTATTTTTTTTTAAAATAGAGATTGATTGAAAACATAAATAAACAAACCTAGGTCGGCACCAATATCTTTTTTATAGCTCTATTGAATTAAACCGGAAGTAAGTGAAATGAAAATGGTGCGTCAAAAACTTTAAAAACTATATAAGTGACGTAAACGATATTATTTGGGTACAAAACGATTTTCCTCGTGAAAACAATGTATATTGTGTAATTTGATACGAGCTTCGATTTGATATATTATAATAGTCATTTCGATACCCGAGTCAAAAGTTATCTCGGTTGAAAGTTGTAACTCATATATTACCAAATGTGTTTTTGTTTTTGAAAATTTGAACAACATTCCCTTTTGTGTTGTCTTCTCTATTTTTTTTTTGAAAAATAGAGATTGATTGAAAATATAAATAAACAACTCTAGGTCGGCACAAATATCTCCTTTATAGTTCCATTGAATTAAACTGGAATTAAGTAAAATGGTGCGTCAAAAACTTTAAACACTATATAAGTGATGTAAGCGATATTATTTGGGTACAAAACGATTTTCCTTACGAGCCCAATGCATATTGTGTAATTTGATATGATCTTATATTTGATATATTATAATAGTCGTTTCGATACCCGGGTCCAAAGTTATCTCCGTTGAAAGTTGTAACTCATATTTATAAAATATGTTTTTGTTAATGAAAATTTGAACAACATTCCCTTTTTTTTTATCAATACAGAATTCTTGAAAATATAAATAAACAAGCCTAGGTCGGTACCAATATCTCATTTATAGCTCTATTGAATTAAACCGGAAGTAAGTAAAATGAAAATGATGCGTCAAAAACTTTAAACACTATATAAGTGATGTAAACGATATTATTTGGGTACAAAACCGATTTTCCCTGCGAGACCAATGCATATTGTGTAATTTGATATGAGCTTCAATTTGATATATTATAATAGTCATTCGATACCCTAGTCAAAAGTTATCTCCATTGCAAGTTGTATCTCATATTTACCAAATGTATTTTTGTTTTTGAAAATTTGAACAACATTCACTTTCTTTTTCTCTTCTCTTTTTTTTTGGAATAATGGAGATTGATTGAAAATATAAATAAACAACCCTAGGTCAGCACCAATATCTCCTTTATAGCTCTATTGAATTAAACCGGAATTTAGCAAAATGGTGCGTCAAAAACTTTAAACACTAAATAAGTGATGTAAACGATGTTATTTGGGTACAAAACCGATTTTCCCTGCGAGACCAATGCATATTGTGTAATTTGATAAGAGCTTCGATTTGATATATTATAATAGTCATTCGATACACTAGTCAAAAGTTATCTCCGTTGGAAGTTGTAACTCATATTTACCAAATGTGTTTTTCTTTTTGAAAATTTGAACAACATTCCCTTTCTTTTTCTGTTCTATATTTTTTTTGAATAATAGAGATTGAT
Source organism: Hippophae tibetana (assembly GCA_037013495.1). Taxonomy (NCBI): domain Eukaryota; kingdom Viridiplantae; phylum Streptophyta; class Magnoliopsida; order Rosales; family Elaeagnaceae; genus Hippophae; species Hippophae tibetana. Next base: position 4,575,708 of record CM072808.1, on the reverse strand, counting down.
TGAAAATATAAATAATCAAGCCTAGGTTGGCACCAATATCTGCTTTATAGCTCTATTGAATTAAACCGGAAGTAAGTAAAATGAAAATGGTGCGTCAAAAACTTTAAACACTATATATAAGTTATGTAAACGATATTATTTGGATACAAAACGATATTCCTCGTGAGACCAATGCATATTGCGTAATTTGATACGAGCTTCGATTTGATATATTGTAATAGTGATTTCAATACCCGAGTCAAAAGTTATCTTGGTTGAAATTTGTAACTCATATATTACCAAATGTGTTTTTGTTTTTGAAAATTTGAACAACATTCCCTTTCTTTTTATCTTCTCTATTTTTTTTTGAATAATAGAGATTGATTGAAAATATAAATAAACAACCCTAGGTCGGCACCAATATCTCCTTTATAGTTCCATTGAATTAAACCGGAATTAAGTAAAATGGTGCGTCAAAAACTTTAAACACTATATAAGTGATGTAAACGATGTTATTTGGGTACAGAAAAGATTTTCCTTATGAGTCCAATGCATATTGTGTAATTTTATACGATCTTCTATTTGATGTATTATAATAGTCATTTCGATACCCGGGTCCAAAGTTATCTCCGTTGAAAGTTGTAACTCATATTTCGAAAATGTGTTTTTGTTAATGAAAATTTGAACAACATTCCATTTCTTTTTCTCTTCTTTGTTTTTTTTTTATTAATAGAGATTTTATGAAAATATAAATAAACAAGCCTAGGTCGGTACCAATATCTCATTTATAGCTCTATTGAATTAAACCGGAAGTAAGTAAAATGAAAATGATGCGTCAAAAACTTTAAACACTATATAAGTGATGTAAACGATGTTATTTGGGTATAAAACCGATTTTCCTTGCGAGACCAATGCATATTGTGTAATTTAATATGAGCCTCGATTTGATATATTATAATAGTCATTCGATACCCTAGTCAAAAGTTATCTCCGTTGCAAGTTGTAACTCATATTTACCAAATGTGTTTTTGTTTTCGAAAATTTGAACAACATTCACTTTCTTTTTCTCTTCTCTATTTTTTTTTAATAATAGAGATTGATTGAAAATATAAATAAACTACCCTAGGTCTGCACCAATATCTCCTTTATAGATCTATTGAATTAAACCGGAAGTAAGTAAAATGAAAATGGTGCGTCAAAAACTTTAAACACTATATAAGTGATGTAATCGATGTTATTTGGGTATAAAACCGATTTTCCCTGCGAGACCAATGCATATTGTGTAATTTGATACGAGTTTCGATTTGATATATTATAATAGTCATTTCGATACCCGAGTCAAAAGTTATCTCGGTTGAAAGTTGTAACACATATATTACCAAATGTGTTTTTGTTTTTGAAAATTTGAACAACATTCCCTTTCTTTTTCTCTTCTCTATTTTTTTTTTGAATAATAGAGTTTGATTGAAAATATAAATAAACAACCCTAGGTCGACACCAATATCTCTTTTATAGTTCCATTGAATTAAACCGGAATTAAGTAAAATGGTGCGTCAAAAACTTTAAACACTATATAAGTGATGTAAACAATGTTTTTTTGGTACAGAAAAGATTTCCTTACGAGCCCAATGCATATTGTGTAATTTTATACGATCTTCTATTTGATACATTATAATAGTCGTTTCGATACCTGGGTCCAAAGTTATATCCGTTGAGAGTTGTAACTCATATTTATAAAATTTGTTTTTGTTAATGAAAATTTGAACAACCTTCCCTTTCTTTTTCTCTTCTTAATTTTTTTTTGATTAATAGAGATTTATTGAAAATATAAATAAACAAGCCTAGGTCGGCACCAATATCTCCTTTATAGCTCTATTGAATTAAACCGGAAGTAAGTAAAATGAAAATGGTGCGTCAAAAACTTTAAACACTATATAAGTGATGTAAACGATATTATTTGGGTACAAAACGATTTTCCTCGTGAGAGTAATGCATATTGTGTAATTTGATACGAGCTTCGATTTGATATATTATAATAGTCATTTCGATACCCGAGCCAAAAGTTATCTCGGTTGAAAGTTGTAACTCATATATTACGAAATGTGTTTTTGTTTTTGAAAATTTGAAAAACATTCGCTTTCTTTTTCTCTTCCCTATTTTTTGGAATAATAGAGATTGATTAAAAATATAAATAAACAACCCTAGGTCGGCACCAATATCTCCTTTATAGCTCTACTGAATTAAACGGAATTAAGTAAAATGAAAATGTTGCGTCAAAAACTTTAAACACTATATAAGTGATGTAAGTGATGTTATTTGGGTACAGAAACGATTTTCCTAATGAGCCCAAAGCATATTGTGTAATTTCATACAATCTTCTATTTGATATATTATAATAGTCGATTCGATACCCGGGTCCAAAATTATCTCTGTTGAAATTGTAACTTATAATTATCAAATGTTTTTTTGTTAATGAAAATTTGAACAACATTCCATTTCTTTTACTCTTCTTTACTTTTTTTTTTGAATAATAGAGATTAATTGAAAATATAAATAAAAAACCCTAGGTCGGCACTAATTTGTCCTTTATAGCTCTATTGAACTAAACCAGAAATAAATAAAATGAAAATGGTGCGTCAAAAACTTTAAACACTAAATAATTGATGTAAGCTATGTTATTTGGGTACAAAAACGATTTTTTCTTCCAAGACCAATGGATATTGTTTAATTTGGTACGAGCTTCCATTTAATATATTATAATAGTCATTTCGATACCCGAGCCTTAAGTTATGTCCTTTTAAACTTGTAACTCATATTTACCAAATGTGTTTTTGTTTTTGAAAATTTGAACAACATCTACTTTCTTTTTCTCTTCTCTATTTTTTTCAATAAGAGAGATTATTTGAAAATATAAATAAACAAGCCTAGGTCGGCACCAATATCTCCTTTATAGCTCTATTGAATTAAACCTGAAGTAAGTAAAATGAAAATGGTGCGTCAAAAACTTTAAACACTATATAAGTGATGTAAACGATATTATTTGGGTACAAAACGATTTTCCTTGTGACACAAAGGCATATTGTGTAATTTGATACAAGTTTCGATTTGATATATTATAATAGTTATTTCGATACCCGAGTCAAAAGTTATCTCGGTTGAAAGTTGTAACTCATATATTACCAAATGTGTTTTTGTTTTTGAAAATTTGAACAACATCTACTTTCTTTTTATCTTCTCTATTTTTTTGAATAATAGAGATTATTTGAAAATATAAATAAACAACCCTAGGTCGGCACCAATATCTCCTTTATAGCTCTATTGAATTAAACCTGAAGTAAGTAAAATGAAAATGGTGCGTCAAAAACTTTAAACACTATATAAGTGATGTAAACGATATTATTTGGGTACAAAACGATTTTCCTCGTGACACCAAGGCATATTGTGTAATTTGATACAAGTTTCGATTTGATATATTATAATAGTTATTTCGATACCCGAGTCAAAAGTTATCTCGGTTGAAAGTTGTAACTCATATATTACCAAATGTGTTTTTGTTTTTGAAAATTTGAAAAACATTCCCTTTCTTTTTCTCTTCTCTATTTTTTTTTGAATAATAGAGATTGATTAAAAATATAAATAAACAACCCTAGGTCGGCACCAATATCTCCTTTATAGTTCTATTGAATTAAACCGGAATTAAGTAAAATGGTGCGTCAAAAACTTTAAACACTATATAAGTGATGTAAACGATGTTATTTGGGTACAGAAAAGATTTTCCTTACGAGCCCAACGCATATTGTGTAATTTTATATGATCTTCTATTTGATATATTATAATAGTCGTTTCGATACCCGGGTCCAAAGTTATCTCCGTTGAAAGTTCTAACTCATATTTATAAAATGAGTTTTTGTTAATGAAAATTTGAACAACATTCCCTTTCTTTTTCTCTTCTTTATTTTTTTTTTGATTAATAGAGATTTATTGAAAATATAAATAAACAAGCCTAGGTCGGCACCAATATCTCCTTTATAGCTCTATTGAATTAAACCGGAAGTAAGTAAAATGAAAATGATGCGTCAAAAACTTTAAACACTATATAAGTGATGTAAACGATATTATTTGGGTACAAAACGATTTTCCTCGTGACACCAAGGCATATTGTGTAATTTGATACAAGTTTCGATTTGATATATTATAATAGTTATTTCGATACCCGAGTCAAAAGTTATCTCGGTTGAAAGTTGTAACTCATATATTACCAAATGTGTTTTTGTTTTTGAAAATTTGAACAACATCTACTTTCTTTTTCTCTTCTCTATTTTTTTCAATAAGAGAGATTATTTGAAAAAATAAATAAACAAGCCTAGGTCGGCACCAATATCTCCTTTATAGCTCTATTGAATTAAACCTGAAGTAAGTAAAATGAAAATGGTGCGTCAAAAATTTAAACACTATATAAGTGATGTAAACGATATTATTTGGGTACAAAACGATTTTCCTCGTGAGACCAAGGCATATTGTGTAATTTGATACGAGCTTTGATGTGATATATTATAATAGTCATTTTGATACCCGAGTTAAAAGTTATCTCGGTTGAAAGTTGTAACTCATATATTACCAAATGTGTTCTTGTTTTTGAAAATTTGAACAACATTCCCTTTCTTTTTCTCTTCTCTATTTTTTTTGAATAATAGAGATTGATTGAAAATATAAATAATCAAGCCTAGGTTGGCACCAATATCTCCTTTATAGCTCTATTGAATTAAACTGGAAGTAAGTAAAATGAAAATGGTGCGTCAAAAACTTTAAACACTATATATAAGTTATGTAAACGATATTATTTGGATACAAAACGATATTCCTCGTGAGACCAATGCATATTGCGTAATTTGATACGAGCTTCGATTTGATATATTGTAATAGTGATTTCAATACCCGAGTCAAAAGTTATCTTGGTTGAAATTTGTAACTCATATATTACCAAATGTGTTTTTGTTTTTGAAAATTTGAACAACATTCCCTTTCTTTTTATCTTCTCTATTTTTTTTTTGAATAATAGAGATTGATTGAAAATATAAATAAACAACCCTAGGTCGGCACCAATATCTCCTTTATAGTTCCATTGAATTAAACCGGAATTAAGTAAAATGGTGCGTCAAAAACTTTAAACACTATATAAGTGATGTAAACGATGTTATTTGGGTACAGAAAAGATTTTCCTTATGAGTCCAATGCATATTGTGTAATTTTATACGATCTTCTATTTGATGTATTATAATAGTCATTTCGATACCCGGGTCCAAAGTTATCTCCGTTGAAAGTTGTAACTCATATTTCGAAAATGTGTTTTTGTTAATGAAAATTTGAACAACATTCCATTTCTTTTTCTCTTCTTTATTTTTTTTTATTAATAGAGATTTTATGAAAATATAAATAAACAAGCCTAGGTCGGTACCAATATCTCATTTATAGCTCTATTGAATTAAACCGGAAGTAAGTAAAATGAAAATGATGCGTCAAAAACTTTAAACACTATATAAGTGATGTAAACGATGTTATTTGGGTATAAAACCGATTTTCCTTGCGCGACCAATGCATATTGTGTAATTTGATATGAGCCTCGATTTGATATATTATAATAGTCATTCGATACCCTAGTCAAAAGTTATCTCCGTTGCAAGTTGTAACTCATATTTACCAAATGTGTTTTTGTTTTCGAAAATTTGAACAACATTCACTTTCTTTTTCTCTTCTCTATTTTTTTTTAATAATAGAGATTGATTGAAAATATAAATAAACTACCCTAGGTCTGCACCAATATCTCCTTTATAGATCTATTGAATTAAACCGGAAGTAAGTAAAATGAAAATGGTGCGTCAAAAACTTTAAACACTATATAAGTGATGTAAACGATATTATTTGGGTACAAAACGATTTTCCTCGTGACACCAAGGCATATTGTGTAATTTGATACAAGTTTCGATTTGATATATTATAATAGTTATTTCGATACCCGAGTCAAAAGTTATCTCGGTTGAAAGTTGTAACTCATATATTACCAAATGTGTTTTTGTTTTTGAAAATTTGAACAACATTCCCTTTCTTTTTATCTTCTCTATTTTTTTTTTGAATAATAGAGATTGATTGAAAATATAAATAAACAACCCTAGGTCGGCACCAATATCTCCTTTATAGTTCCATTGAATTAAACCGGAATTAAGTAAAATGGTGCGTCAAAAACTTTAAACACTATATAAGTGATGTAAACGATGTTATTTGGGTACAGAAAAGATTTTCCTTATGAGTCCAATGCATATTGTGTAATTTTATACGATCTTCTATTTGATGTATTATAATAGTCATTTCGATACCCGGGTCCAAAGTTATCTCCGTTGAAAGTTGTAACTCATATTTCGAAAATGTGTTTTTGTTAATGAAAATTTGAACAACATTCCATTTCTTTTTCTCTTCTTTATTTTTTTTTATTAATAGAGATTTTATGAAAATATAAATAAACAAGCCTAGGTCGGTACCAATATCTCATTTATAGCTCTATTGAATTAAACCGGAAGTAAGTAAAATGAAAATGATGCGTCAAAAACTTTAAACACTATATAAGTGATGTAAACGATGTTATTTGGGTATAAAACCGATTTTCCTTGCGCGACCAATGCATATTGTGTAATTTGATATGAGCCTCGATTTGATATATTATAATAGTCATTCGATACCCTAGTCAAAAGTTATCTCCGTTGCAAGTTGTAACTCATATTTACCAAATGTGTTTTTGTTTTCGAAAATTTGAACAACATTCACTTTCTTTTTCTCTTCTCTATTTTTTTTTAATAATAGAGATTGATTGAAAATATAAATAAACTACCCTAGGTCTGCACCAATATCTCCTTTATAGATCTATTGAATTAAACCGGAAGTAAGTAAAATGGTGCGTCAAAAACTTTAAACACTATATAAGTGATGTAAACAATGTTTTTTTGGTACAGAAAAGATTTCCTTACAAGCCCAATGCATATTGTGTAATTTTATACGATCTTCTATTTGATACATTATAATAGTCGTTTCGATACCTGGGTCCAAAGTTATATCCGTTGAGAGTTATAACTCATATTTATAAAATTTGTTTTTGTTAATGAAAATTTGAACAACCTTCCCTTTCTTTTTCTCTTCTTAATTTTTTTTTTGATTAATAGAGATTTATTGAAAATATAAATAAACAAGCCTAGGTCGGCACCAATATCTCCTTTATAGCTCTATTGAATTAAACCGGAAGTAAGTAAAATGAAAATGGTGCGTCAAAACCTTTAAACACTATATAAACGATGTAAACGATATTATTTGGGTACAAAACGATTTTCCTCGTGAGAGTAATGCATATTGTGTAATTTGATATGAGCTTCGATTTGATATATTATAATAGTCATTTCGATACCCGAGCCAAAAGTTATCTCGGTTGAAAGTTGTAACTCATATATTACGAAATGTGTTTTTGTTTTTGAAAATTTGAAAAACATTCGCTTTCTTTTTCTCTTCCCTATTTTTTGGAATAATAGAGATTGATTGAAAATATAAATAAACAACCCTAGGTCGGCACCAATATCTCCTTTATAGCTCTACTGAATTAAACGGAATTAAGTAAAATGAAAATGTTGCGTCAAAAACTTTAAACACTATATAAGTGATGTAAGTGATGTTATTTGGGTACAGAAACGATTTTCCTAATGAGCCCAAAGCATATTGTGTAATTTCATACAATCTTCTATTTGATATATTATAATAGTCGATTCGATACCCGGGTCCAAAATTATCTCTGTTGAAATTGTAACTTATAATTATCAAATGTTTTTTTGTTAATGAAAATTTGAACAACATTCCATTTCTTTTACTCTTCTTTACTTTTTTTTTTTGAATAATAGAGATTAATTGAAAATATAAATAAAAAACCCTAGGTCGGCACTAATTTGTCCTTTATAGCTCTATTGAACTAAACCAGAAATAAATAAAATTAAAATGGTGCGTCAAAAACTTTAAACACTAAATAATTGATGTAAGCTATGTTATTTGGGTACAAAAACGATTTTTTCTTGCAAGACCAATGGATATTGTTTAATTTGATACGAGCTTCCGTTTAATATATTATAATAGTCGTTTCGATACCCGAGCCTTAAGTTATGTCCTTTTAAACTTGTAACTCATATTTACCAAATGTGTTTTTGTTTTTGAAAATTTGAACAACATCTACTTTCTTTTTCTCTTCTCTATTTTTTTCAATAAGAGAGATTATTTGAAAATATAAATAAACAAGCCTAGGTCGGCACCAATATCTCCTTTATAGCTCTATTGAATTAAACCTGAAGTAAGTAAAATGAAAATGGTGCGTCAAAAACTTTAAACACTATATAAGTGATGTAAACGATATTATTTGGGTACAAAACGATTTTCCTTGTGACACCAAGGCATATTGTGTAATTTGATACAAGTTTCGATTTGATATATTATAATAGTTATTTCGATACCCGAGTCAAAAGTTATCTCGGTTGAAAGTTGTAACTTATATATTACCAAATGTGTTTTTGTTTTTGAAAATTTGAACAACATCTACTTTCTTTTTCTCTTCTCTATTTTTTTCAATAAGAGAGATTATTTGAAAATATAAATAAACAAGCCTAGGTCGGCACCAATATCTCCTTTATAGCTCTATTGAATTAAACCTGAAGTAAGTAAAATGAAAATGGTGCGTCAAAAACTTTAAACACTATATAAGTGATGTAAACGATATTATTTGGGTACAAAACGATTTTCCTCGTGACACCAAGGCATATTGTGTAATTTGATACAAGTTTCGATTTGATATATTATAATAGTTATTTCGATACCCGAGTCAAAAGTTATCTCGGTTGAAAGTTGTAACTCATATATTACCAAATGTGTTTTTGTTTTTGAAAATTTGAAAAACATTCCCTTTCTTTTTCTCTTCTCTATTTTTTTTTTGAATAATAGAGATTGATTAAAAATATAAATAAACAACCCTAGGTCGGCACCAATATCTCCTTTATAGTTCCATTGAATTAAACCGGAATTAAGTAAAATGGTGCGTCAAAAACTTTAAACACTATATAAGTGATGTAAACGATGTTATTTGGGTACAGAAAAGATTTTCCTTACGAGCCCAACGCATATTGTGTAATTTTATATGATCTTCTATTTGATATATTATAATAGTCGTTTCGATACCCGGGTCCAAAGTTATCTCCGTTGAAAGTTCTAACTCATATTTATAAAATGAGTTTTTGTTAATGAAAATTTGAACAACATTCCCTTTCTTTTTCTCTTCTTTATTTTTTTTTGATTAATAGAGATTTATTGAAAATATAAATAAACAAGCCTAGGTCGGCACCAATATCTCCTTTATAGCTCTATTGAATTAAACCGGAAGTAAGTAAAATGAAAATGATGCGTCAAAAACTTTAAACACTATATAAGTGATGTAAACGATATTATTTGGGTACAAAACGATTTTCCTCGTGACACCAAGGCATATTGTGTAATTTGATACAAGTTTCGATTTGATATATTATAATAGTTATTTCGATACCCGAGTCAAAAGTTATCTCGGTTGAAAGTTGTAACTCATATATTACCAAATGTGTTTTTGTTTTTGAAAATTTGAACAACATCTACTTTCTTTTTCTCTTCTCTATTTTTTTCAATAAGAGAGATTATTTGAAAAAATAAATAAACAAGCCTAGGTCGGCACCAATATCTCCTTTATAGCTCTATTGAATTAAACCTGAAGTAAGTAAAATGAAAATGGTGCGTCAAAAACTTTAAACACTATATAAGTGATGTAAACGATATTATTTGGGTACAAAACGATTTTCCTCGTGAGACCAAGGCATATTGTGTAATTTGATACGAGCTTTGATGTGATATATTATAATAGTCATTTTGATACCCGAGTTAAAAGTTATCTCGGTTGAAAGTTGTAACTCATATATTACCAAATGTGTTCTTGTTTTTGAAAATTTGAACAACATTCCCTTTCTTTTTCTCTTCTCTATTTTTTTTGAATAATAGAGATTGATTGAAAATATAAATAATCAAGCCTAGGTTGGCACCAATATCTCCTTTATAGCTCTATTGAATTAAACTGGAAGTAAGTAAAATGAAAATGGTGCGTCAAAAACTTTAAACACTATATATAAGTTATGTAAACGATATTATTTGGATACAAAACGATATTCCTCGTGAGACCAATGCATATTGCGTAATTTGATACGAGCTTCGATTTGATATATTGTAATAGTGATTTCAATACCCGAGTCAAAAGTTATCTTGGTTGAAATTTGTAACTCATATATTACCAAATGTGTTTTTGTTTTTGAAAATTTGAACA